>CM024678.1:17837006-20602643 GCA_014182725.1 Eucalyptus brandiana
CCTATAGTTTATCAACTACGCCAACAAGTATGGGAGGACCTTAGACAAATCAGCTACGGTAATCATCTTCCATGGGTGTGTGTAGGCGACTTTAATGAAATCATTTATCACTGGGAAAAAGTAGGGAGAAGACCAGCTGAATCTTATCCCTTATCTTCTTTTCGAGCTGTTTTGAATGATTGTTCTCTAATGGATACAGATAGTAAGGGTTGTGCCTTCACATGGATGAATAACTAAGAAGGGGATGATTTCATAAAGGAACGTCTAGATCGAGTGCTGTGTAATATGGATCGGCGCCTAATGTTTCCTAGGGCTGAAGTTTTTGCTCTACCTATTGTGGGTTCGGATCATAGTCCACTATTATTAAACACTACACTACTTACTGCAAAAAGACAGTGACATTTTATGTTTGAAGCCTTTTGGAACCAGGACCGTGAATGTTGAGAGGTTATAGACACATCATGGAATTCAGAACAGGTAAAGAACTCTAACCTCCTACATAAATTACAGGCTGTTTTTGCTGCTTTAAAGGAGCAGCTTTGCAACAAATTTTCACATAATCACCTTAAAGTAGTAGCTTTGCAACAACAACTACAACAACTCATCAACCTACCCCATAGATTTTACGACAAATCAACAGCAGCAACATTGAAAGAGGAGATCCAAAAGGTGTGGCAACAAGAAGAACAATATTGGGCAATACGTTCCAGGATCAATTGGTTGAAATAGGGCGATAAGAATACCAAATTTTTTCATGCCACTACCATACAAAGACGACAAAGGAATCGAATCAGCATGCTGCAGGATGACAACCATAATTGGGTGCGAGACACTAGGCAGTTAAAATAGATGAGGTCCACCTTCTTTTCAAACTTATATACCACAGTGGGAGTCGCAACTATGGACCTTGTTGACACCTATTTTTAGCAAATCTAGGAAAATAAGGAAAATAAAAATTGCATTTTTTGGACAAATAAAAAGAAAAAAAATGAAATTGGGGGAAATTGATTTGATTGAAGTATGCGGGGAAATTTGAAATTCGATGAGCATTCGATTTCGATAAATGCATAAACAATTAAAAATCAAGTGAACAAAGGGCAAGAATTTTTATAAAACGGAATAAATCGGAGCAAAATCGAGTTGATTGCGAAATCTCGCTTTGATTTGTAGCCTTGATTTAATGCGACGAAAGATGGAAGCTCGGAAAATACCATACAAAGTGGCCGTCTGGAATCACTATAAAAGAGAGCTACATTTTTCGTGATTGAGAGAGGAATTTCAAAAAAAATTCGGGAGGAATTGAGAAAAAAATTTCAGAGGTGCGAAAAAGCTGAGAGGATTCGCGAAAGTAACAAAAAGAGAGAGGAAATCCCATTTTCTTGTCCAAGGTCATTTCTTTTTTTTTTTCTTTCTGACAACCTGCAGAAGAAGAGAAAAGGAAAAGTCAGCAAAAGAAAGAAAAAAGGCGCAGAGAAGTGACGTGCGGCCAGAAATAAAAAGAAAAAGGAGTAGCAGGAGCTACTGTTCGTCTTCTTCGCGTGGAAGCCCCTGCTCACGCTCGCGCCGCACCTCCTCCGTCCGTGAAACACTGCACCAGCACCATCCGCGACGCCACCGAAGCCCGCTCGCCGCCGCGCACACGCAACAACCGCCGTCCCCGCCGGAGATCCCTCTCATCCGCGAACTCGCGCCGCGCCTCCGCCACGCCGCGCCTCGCCCGCGCCTACGACGTCCGCAGCTCCATCGCCGCGCCTCGCCCGCGCCCCGTCGCCGCGACCCTCCTCCGCCCGACGACCGCGCTCCCGACCCTGCGACGTCGCGCCGCTGCAACAACCTCCCCCCGCCCGCGACGCCGCCCATCGATCTTCGAGCTCCGCCGCGCCTCCGTCCGCTCCTCACTTGCGTTTGCACCGGCCCCGCGCCACCGCGAGCCCGTACCCCCGCCGCGTCCCCGCTCACCACCACGTCTCACCCGAGACCGCCCGTTCATTCCACGCTCACCAACGCTGCTACCAGTCCCCTCATTTAGGTGGTTTAGTTTATTCCTTTTTTATTATGTTATTTCTTCTTATTTTATTTGATAGCATCTTTAAGCTTAGTTAGCTAAATTGCAATATTGAGTGTTATTATTCATGAATTTTGTAATCATTATCCGTAGGTATTTTGTCTGAAATTAATATAATTATTAATTTGATCCGAGAGACATCGAATCATTTTTCTAATTATTTTTAATTTTTGGGCTTTTTGGTAGAATCTCAATTGTTAAATTATAATAATTATTTAATTTGGTCCGTAAGACTTCGGACCAGATTTTTAATTATTCTAAGTTGTTGTGATGATTAGGGTTAGAATAATTGTTAATTTAACCTCGTGAGACGTCGGTTATTTTTTTAATTATTTTGATCCTTTATTTAGTGATTATATTAATTGTTTAGATTTAACCCTTATTTAACAATTATTCAACTAAAAAAAAACTAAAAAGAAACTAAAAATCAAAAATCAAAACATTCAAAAAATCTGCATGAGCATATAGGACATTAAGGTTTAATATAATAAACACGTAGGTTTAATTAATCAAATTTTTAGGATTATATTTCTAGGATTGCATTTTTAGATAATATTTTTAGGACTGCATTTTTAGATATTTTAAAAGAAATAAGTTAGGATTAGACTTAAATAGCCTTATTAGAGTCTTAGATAAAATCGCCACATTTTCATATTCTCATCCTCTTTTCAAAATAAAAAAATAAAAAATAGTTTTCTAAGATAGGATAGGATTTAAGTCAAATTTAATAAATTAGAAAATTATCCCTTTTTAGATAGATTAATTAGGATTTTTATAAATTCTGAATTTCAATAAAAAAAATACAAAAATACTAGGTGCATTTTAACTAGTTTGCATAATAGGATTATTTAAATCGAGCTTGTTAATTAGTGAAATTAGGTCATGAGGTGCATAATAATTAGTTTGCATAATAGGCCCATTTAATTAAAATTTGCATATTAATAAGATTAAGTCATTTATTTTAAAAGAGCATTTTCATAAAAGAACTCCAATTTTTAAGAAAATCCAAAAAAAATGATTGCTTGCTTTGTGTGATGCAATTTATTTATTTGAATGTTTTAAATAATGGATGAGCACCCGTGTGGTCACCACATTTGCATGATAGTAATTTAGGTTAAAATAAATCAGCGCTTGCAAAAACATTTTGAAAAATTAAAAAGAAATGGTACCGAAAGGGCATTAGAAAATTCTAGTGTAACCAAGTCCCCGTACCCTTAGTCTCTCTGGTTCGTAGGAGTAAGATAAATCTCCCTTTATTTTACTTAGGTGTCTAATCGACCTACCATAAACCGATTAGTGGCGACTCCTAATTAATAACATTTTACATGTTTAAAAATTAAACCTTAAGTCGCGATTTGGTATGGGCTTGGGAGAGCCCGAGCTAAGTGTAAAAACTTAGCAGTCCATTAACCTAGTTTTAGGTGGTGCACCCGAAAAATTAGGTCGCGACAGCTTGGCGACTCCACTGGGGAACTTGTGTTAAAACACTTAGTGGACTTAGGCCAATTTTTCTTCTCATTTAAAAAAAGAAAAATGTTTTGTCTGGCAGCGAGGATCCTAGGTACGTCCCTAACATTTCTAAGGTGTTAAATGTTTTTGCAGATGGGAGGTATAAAGGGAGTAGTCTATGCTAACCTTTGTCTTGCAGGTTGGAATGTGGGATTAATGATTTATTTTTCCACGATTAGAAGTGTTGTTTGCATTTAAACGGTTGTGCATGTCTTATTGTTTTTAGCACTACACTATTGCACACACAACCTGTGGCCGGACCTGGGCTGCGATAGGATTTCTAGGATGGTGTTGAGAAGGATACTTCCTCCAAAGCGAGACTACTATGTAGAGGTTGACCTTCTCTTCTCCGAAAGTTTTTTCATGGTGTCGAATGTGTTTTGTCCATATCCGCGAGACTGCGTGACTATTGGACATTCCATTCGACTGAGCCAGAGTTAGGGGGACCTGACACGTTAATGCGAGACTGCAACGGTCAGATCATCCTCTTAGCTCCATTTTGTTAAGCCTGTCTAGAGTAGAAATCGAGCCTCACATCTCATGTGCATGTCTATGTGATTGCCATCGATTTTCCTTGGTGAAGTAAGTCTTCTATTCCCATATTAATGCAATTTATTTACTTTGTCATACTCTTGGTCGGTCCATGACAATCTAGGTCAATCATTGATTTAATTCATTTGTCAATTAGAAATGAAATGAATTGCCATACAATGAATCATTTGGAAAATAAAAAAAATTGGAAATTTGTTTTCAATTTATGTCTTGGCTTTTCCTAGTTCATGTTTAGGAAATTTCGTCCCTACTGGGACATCCCATGTCTTTATTTTCCTAGTCCATTTTTAAGAAATCATTTTCATTATGGACTATTCTTAACTAAAAAATAGATTGTTGTCATGGATTGGTTTTCTCAGTATACTTTGTTCTTCCATATTTCCACTTCCCTTTAGGCGATCAAGAACTAGAATGGCTGACCAAACCGAAATGCGTGATCGTATCTCCGCTATGGAAGACCAACTCCGACAGTTGCTCGCCTCTATGCAATTCATGACAGCTCAAATCCAATCACTCCGAATGGATTTGACTCCTGCACCTGCTCTCCCTGAGACAGTAGTCCTGAAGCAAGCAAGACCCAAATGAGCAATGGCGACACGCCTGAACTGGAAGATAACCCACTAGTCATCGCCGAACTTGACAATGTCCCTAAGACAAAGCAAGATGAAGTGGAAGTGATAGACACTCTGGGGCAGCCTAGTGGCAAGTTCGATTACTTGGTGAAGTATTCAGCTCCTCCCAGCTTTTACTTTGACTCCCGCAACATAGTTCCAAGTGGATGGGATGACATGGATGATCTAACACCCCTGAAGACGGAAAACCCTAATGATGAGCTAGAAGGAGTTGCAAGCTTATTCGATGACCTCATAATTGGAACCATTGATGAAGGATCTCCTGAAGAGATGGGCCTTGGCCCACAAGAGTAACTCTTTTACTGTTTTTGCACATTCCCCTGCGTGGGAATTTTTATTGTTTTCTGAGAGATGTTTTCATTTTTCTTTTAATTCTTGAGTGTTGCATTTTCTCATTCAATAAATGTAATTCATTTGATTCTATTCAATGAAATTACAATTTTATTTCAAATTTTGGGACATGATGGAGTATACCAAACTAGTCCGGTGACGATATCCAATAATGAAAAGAAAATATCATCCAAGGAGAATTCTGAGGACTGGGCTTCTTCATGCTTCCTCATAAATAAAAAATAAAAAAAATCATTTTTGAAGCCATTTCCAAAAGCATGCATTAGCCCTGTTTAATTTTCTAACTCGTTTACTTCATGTTTCAGAGCATTACTTTTTCTGCCTAGTGAGAAAGCATCTAAAAAAGGCACACCAAGTTGCAACTGGTCCAATTGTCAAGGACACATTTCTAAAGAGTTAATGTGACAGATTGGAGGCATGACAGATTTTGGTAGTGGCCCGATTGAGATAAAATCTTGACCCAAGCCAAAATTGGATATTCCATTTGCTTTTACTCTGATGTTGCATAGTATCATATTCATGCACGTTCTCTTATGCAGGGGCAAAAGCGGATAGGGACAATCCAAAGACATCAATTGCCGAGGCAATCCCATTGTAGATGAATCCTTGAATGAATGCTTAAAATCATTTTGTAGTGTGGAAAACTGTTTGTTTTGGAGTTGATAATTTTTCGTGCCTAAAGCTGTTAAGCTCTTTTTTTTTAAAAAAAATAAAAAAAATAAAAGGGACTTTGCATGATGACTCTTAGCCATCAATTCCACTAAAGAACATCAAGATGGACTAATTTAATGAATGATGTGGAATTGATTGAGCATGCTAAATGAGATGAGTCGGGATGATGAAAGGCAAACCCTATCCTATACACAGTCCCATATTCATACACTTGTGAGATGAGTGTAGGAAGGTTCATATTCATAAGGTAAAGAGTTCTCTCGCAAGAGGTACGACAACTGAAATGATGAGAGGCAATTCATTTTTCTATCCCAAACACTACAGGTGATCCATTGCTTAACCCTTTGAGCCTCATACACTTATGGAGATTCTTTTAAAATTACCCCTGTCAAGAATCACCCCACATCGGGGCAACTAAGAGATCAAATGGCATCATGAGGTGAGGAAAATGAATTGAAATTTTCTTGCTTTCACTTGTATCAATCTTCAAGTAGTGCTATTACATTGAATTCATGCGTTAATTCAAATGCCTTAGGATGATGAAGAGCATTTCTTTCTCTATCCTATACAATTATATCCTTTGTTTAGCCCACTCGAGCTTGAAATTTCATTTCTTCCAACCCAGCTTGGTGATCATCCCCCACACCGGGGCAAGGCAAAAGATAGATGAGGACCCTCTAAAGTTCGAGTGTCATTCAAAGTGTAATCGCTTGGCACATGCATTGTGTGCAAGAATTGAAATCAAAATAGAACTAAGGGGCATGAAAAAAGCAGTGCGCCTGGTAAAAGCAAGGCCAATGCTCATGAAAAAAAGTGAAAAAAAATGAATAAGAACTGGGGGCATGAAAAAGCAAAGGTGTGCGGTAAAAGCAAGGCCGATGCCCATAAATGAAGAAGAGAGTCAAGATAAGGACTATCAGTTGCAAAAAGATTGTATCTCCAATGGAGTAATACTCAAAGAACTCAAATGGTGAGTTTTTACAATCAGTGGAGGCATTTCATGAAGACAATCCCCAATGATGAAAAAGAAAACTGGTGGCAATGCCAAGATGATCACCAACTTTTACCATCTACACACATTTTGAGCCTAATGATCCTTTCATTTCTCAACCCATGAACCCAACCTACGTTACGTCCCTTACAAAGTCTCTTCAGATTAGGGCATTTGAATTAACGTAGGAGTTCATATGTTTATAAGCATCGCTCGAAGAAGTGCGAGCAAGATTATTTCTTTCTCATTTTGCAGGGTTCTTGACTTGTAAACCCGGAGATGATTACAAGACTGTTCATTCAATAGCCTTGACTCAAAGAGTCCCTTTGTTAAGCCGTTGACCAAGCCTACATTATGGTCTCGTTAAAGACCTCTCAGATTGGTAAGATCGTACCGCTTGCGAGAATACTCGGACCCATGTCGATATGATGAAATTGAGTGATTCGCATAAAATAGACATTCTAAATGAGAGTGAGTGAAAGTCCTTTCTAACCGAAAGTCTCTCATTTAATATTATTAAGAAATCCATGTCATGAGTGAAGATTGTCTTGAATGATAATTCTCTCCAAAGGGAAATTTGGGTGATGCAAAGGTCATTATGCATAAACCCCGATTGAGTTGATGAAAACCTCACCGATTTTTGAAGTGTGCATTCTAGAGTAACTCAGATTGTCTATCTCTTTGAATGCATATAAGTTTTTGCCCTAAATCATGTCTGACGGGTAATTCAAGTTCCTTTCAAAATGTTTCATGATATTAGGAGATGAGAAACCTTAGCCATGAGATGAAAGACCTCCACAAGATATCTAAATTTCAAAAGACATATCCCCAAGAATCAGAGATGTCATCAGGTAAGTCTATCTCTATCCATACCTTAAATACTTGTCATTGTACAGTATTCCTTTCCAAGCACCGGCGCTCGATGGAGTCGCTCCCAAAGATTTTTTCCCCTGTTCAATCGATTAAGGCGACCGAAGAATGGTTCGGGTCCTGGTCGGATGATTTCTGTCGCAAGGCTGGGCGACCGAAGAATGGTTCGGGTCCTAGCCAAGCAAAACCTCAGTCTAGGCGGTCGTAGAATGGTACGGGTCCTAGACAACATTAAAGATTTTTCCTCCAGATTCAATCGATTAAGGCGACCGAAGAATGGTTCGGGTCCTGGTCGGATGATTTCGTCGCAAGGCCGGGCGACCGAAGAATGGTTCGGGTCCTAGCCAAGCAAAACCTTAGTCTAGGCGACCGTAGAATGGTACGGGTCCTAGACAACATTTATTGCTCTAACAGCGACCGTAGAATGGTACGGGTCCCGGAAAATAGATCCCCGTTTAGGCGACTCGTAGAATGGTACGAGTCCTAGACAACCTCGCCTCAAAGACCGTAGAATGGTACGGGTCCTGAAAAACCATTTTTTCGTTAAGGCGACCGTAGAATGGTACGAGTCCTAGACAACCTCAGTTCAGGCGACCGTAGAATGGTACGAGTCCTAAAAAACCATTTTTTCGTTAAGGCGATCGTAGAATGGTACGGGTCCTAGACAACCTCGCCCTTCGGCGACCGTAGAATGGTACGGGTCCCGAAAAATCATTTTTTCGTCAAGGCGACCGTAGAATGGTACGGGTCCTAGACACAACCAAACAATGCCATACTAGGCGACCGTAGAATGGTACAGTCCTGGGAAAGCGCCACTTTGTGAAGTCATGTTACTATGCTGGGCGACCGTAGAATGGTACGGGTCCTGAACGTGTAACACCAATCTATCTTGAGTTACTCTACCATCTCCGAAGGTAAGTAATCCAAAGTAAGTTCCTTTATCATTTGCATTAACATTTCCATGCATTATATAAATTTCATTTCCAAAGGGGATTCATTTTTTTCAAAAAAAAAAAAAAAAAAAAAAAAAAAAAGAAAAGAAAAACAACAACAAAAAAGTCACTCAATACATCTCGCATGATTAACAATTATGTCTCAACTTGTCTTTGAAGGCAACCTCTACGAGCTCACCTTCAAAGAGGGGCAGCTGTTGACACCTATTTTTAGCAAATCTAGGAAAATAAGGAAAATAAAAATTACATTTTTTGGACAAATAAAAAGAAAAAAAATGAAATTGGGGGAAATTGATTTGATTGAAGTATGCAGGGAAATTTGAAATTCTGATGAGCATTCAGATTTCGATAAATGCATAAACAATTAAAAATCAAGTGAACAAAGGGCAAGAATTTTTATAAAACGGAATAAATCGGAGCAAAATCGAGTTGATTGCGAAATCTCGCTTTGATTTGTAGCCTTGATTTAATGCGACGAAAGATGGAAGCTCGGAAAATACCATACAAAGTGGCCGTCTGGAATCACTATAAAAGAGAGCTACATTTTTCGTGATTGAGAGAGGAATTTCAAAAAAAATTCGGGAGGAATTGAGAAAAAAATTTCAGAGGTGCGAAAAAGCTGAGAGGATTCGCGAAAGTAACAAAAAGAGAGAGGAAATCCCATTTTCTTGTCCAAGGTCATTTCTTTTTTTTTTTCTTTCGACAACCTGCAGAAGAAGAGAAAAGGAAAAGTCAGCAAAAAGAAAGAAAAAAGGCGCAGAGAAGTGACGTGCGGCCAGAAAGAAAAAGAAAAAGGAGTAGCAGGAGCTACCGTTCGTCTTCTTCGCGTGGAAGCCCCCGCTCACGCTCGCGCCGCACCTCCTCCGTCCGTGAAACACCGCACCAGCACCATCCGCGACGCCACCGAAGCCCGCTCGCCGCCGCGCCACCGCAACAACCGCCGTCCCCGCCGGAGATCCTCTCATCCGCGAACTCGCGCCGCGCCCGCCACGCCGCGCCTCGCCCGCGCCTACGACGTCCGCAGCTCCATCGCCGCGCCTCGGCTCGCGCCCGTCGCCGCGACCCTCCTCCGCCCGACGACCGCGCTCCCGACCCCGCGACGTCGCGCCGCCGCAACAACCCGCCCCTCCGCCCGCGACGCCGCCCATCGATCTTCGAGCTCCGCCGCGCCTCCGTCCGCTCCTCACTTGCGTTTGCACCGGCCCCGCGCCACCGCGAGCCCGTACCCCCGCCGCGTCCCCGCTCACCACCACGTCTCACCCGAGACCGCCCGTTCATTCCACGCTCACCAACGCCGCTACCAGTCCCCTCATTTAGGTGGTTTAGTTTATTCCTTTTTTATTATGTTATTTCTTCTTATTTTATTTGATAGCATCTTTAAGCTTAGTTAGCTAAATTGCAATATTGAGTGTTATTATTCATGAATTTTGTAATCATTATCCGTAGGTATTTTGTCTGAAATTAATATAATTATTAATTTGATCCGAGAGACATCGAATCATTTTTCTAATTATTTTTAATTTTTGGGCTTTTTGGTAGAATCTCAATTGTTAAATTATAATAATTATTTAATTTGGTCCGTAAGACTTCGGACCAGATTTTTAATTATTCTAAGTTGTTGTGATGATTAGGGTTAGAATAATTGTTAATTTAACTTTTGTGAGACGTCGGTTATTTTTTTAATTATTTTGATCCTTTATTTAGTGATTATATTAATTGTTTAGATTTAACCCTTATTTAACAATTATTCAACTAAAAAAAACTAAAAAGAAACTAAAAAATCAAAAATCAAAACATTCAAAAAAAAATCTGCATGAGCATATAGCACCCGTGTGGTCACCACATTTGCATAATAGTAATTTAGGTTAAAATAAATCAGCTGCTTGCAAAAACATTTTGAAAAATTAAAAAGAAATGGTACCGAAAGGGCATTAGAAAATTCTAGTGTAACCAAGTCCCCGTAAATCTCCCTTTATTTTACTTAGGTGTCTAATCGACCTACCATAAACCGATTAGTGGCGACTCCTAATTAATAACATTTTACATGTTTAAAAATTAAACCTTAAGTCGCGATTTGGTATGGGCTTGGGAGAGCCCGAGCTAAGTGTAAAAACTTAGCAGTCCATTAACCTAGTTTTAGGTGGTGCACCCGAAAAATTAGGTCGCGACAGACCTATATTAAACCAATGCCCATGTGTGGTTACAACGGAGATGAATGAGGTATTAACAGCTATGGTAACTCCTGAGGAGGTTTACGAAGCCACTTTTCAGTTAGGAACTACCAAAGCTCCGGGTCCAGATGGCCTGACTAGTCTTTTCTATCAAATGCACTGGGAAATCATTAAGGACAACCTCTTTACAGTGGTGCACAATTTTTTTTATATCAGGGAATATGCCCCCCGCTCTTAGTAGGACCATTATCTTTTTGATTCCCCAAACCCCTCGCCCTGAACGTCTGGATCAATACCGCCCTATCAGCCTTTGTAATTATGTTTACAAAATTATTTCCAAGGTGATTGCTAACCGTTTGAAACCTATGCTACCGGATCTGATTTATGAGGAATAGTGTGCTTTTGTGGGTGGTAGGCAGATACAAGACAATATTTTAATAGTCTAGGAGGTTCTTCATCAGCTCAAGATAAGGAAAAGGAAGCAACACTTTTAGGCAGTTCTTAAAATGGATATGCAAAAGGCGTATGACAGGGTGGAATGGGATTTTCTTCAAGATTATTTAGTTAAATTAGGATTCCATTCCAAATGGATCCAATGGGTGATGCAGTATGCAGTGCATAACGACAACATCCTTCAGTGTAAAATTTAATGGCGAACAGCTACAGTATTTCCATCATACCAGGGGTCTTCAGCAGGGTGATCCTCTATCCCCATATATTTTCATCCTGATGGCAAATCTCTTATCTTATCTTATAAACAAAGTTGTAAACATGGGACACCTCAAGGGCATCAAACTAAACAGGTGGTGTCCTACTCTATCCCATTTGGTCTTTGTAGACGATGCAATTTTCTTTCTAGATGGTACTGTTCAAGAATGTCATAATCTAGCAAATATCTTGTTTAGCTACAGGGCAAGAGGTTAACCGTAACAAATCTGGAATTTTTTCAGTAAAACTCGCCCTGCTAGTTTACAGGAAAATCTGGCAAGGGAGCTGAGAGTACTAGTGTTGCAACGATCTGGTAAGTATTTGGGAATACCATTTGATTGGGGGCGTTCCAAAAAGGATATGTTTTCCTGGATAATAGGGAGAGTTCATGCAAAGTTGGAAGGTTGGAAAGAAAATCTCATTTCAAAGGGTGGGAAGGAGATTCTTCTTAAGACTGTAGTACATGCGATACCACAGTACACCATGTCTATCTTTAAACTATCTGTGTCTCTTTGCAAATCCATTGAAAAAAGAATCGCAAGATTTTGGTGGCAGAATGACAGGCGCAAATCAGGAATTCATTGGCAAAATTGGGAAGTTCTAAAAAGCAGGAAGGAAGCTGGTGGTTTAGGATTTCGAGATCTTATAATTTTTAACAAAGCCATGTTAGGAAAACAGGCATGGCGTTTACTATATCAGCCACTATCTCTATGGAGTAAATTTTTTAAAGGGCTTTACTTCCATTCAAAGAACTTCTGCACTGTGGAAAAAGGCCCTCGCCCATCATGGGTTTGGCAAAGCCTTCTGATTGGAAGGGATGTGATTTTACCCAATGTTTGATGGTCTGTTGGAGATGGGTAGTTAATCAAAGTACGTGAAGATAGGTGGCTACCTATTGGAATATTAGGCGGACCTGCAGTTCGAGACAAATCTCAGATGGTGGCTGACCTCATAGATCAAGACCACAACACCTGGAACTTTACTCTTCTAAACAGGTTCTTTGACTCGCAAGTCATAGCTGAGATCATTACCATTCCAGTAAGACCCAACTAAGCCAAGGACAAACTCATATGGACTGCTACTAAACAAGGACATTACACTGTAATGACTGCTTATCATGCACTCACAGAATTAGTAACCAATCAGACAGGCAATAGGGCTTCCACATCATATCAAAATCCGAAACTGTTATGGAGGAAAATTTGGACTATGCAGATTGCCCCAAAAATTTGCACATTCCTATGGTCTCTATGTCACAATGCATTAGCTACCAGAGCAAATTTATACCAGAGACATATTACCATAGATCCGAATTGTATTCTATGCAATCAACAGGTACCAAAAACCCTACAACACCTGTTTTTACTCTGTTCATGGACTTAGTGAATATGGTCTCATCCCCAAATCAATGTTCAGATCTCAGCTCGTGCGATACAGCGCATTGATGCTTGGCTCACAGAGAAAGTTCGAAGACAGCAATTATTACCTAGTTTGGAGACCATCGCAATCGTCCTTTGGCAAATCTGGTGAGCTCGTAACGGTTTTATCTTCCGGCGTGAGAGTCTTGACCCAATACACGTGGCCGAGGCGGTGCTAGCTCACACCCATGTCACTCGGCTGTCCACTCGATCCTAGACTAGCAAAGGCAGATCAATCTCAAATAGAGAAACTCTTTGGAGGCCACCAGATCTGGGCATCTTAAAGGTCAACATCGATAGAGCACATCAGCTAGGCAGTAAGGCAGGTAATATGGCATGTGTTTGCCGAGATCACCATGGAAGACTTATCGATGTCTTCTCCAGACGCTTCGCTGCTTGTTCGGCCCTACAGGTGGAGATCCAAGCATTTTCTCTCACTCTTCAACACCTGCTTCACCAAGGCTTCAATCACACAGATCTACTCATGGAATTGGACTGTCTCATCCTCGTCGACATGCTGAATCGATACACAGAGCCGCCATGGGAGGAGCGTCCTCTGTTTTCTGAAGCTGCCTTTCTGTTTTCTCTTTTCCCTAATCTCAAAGGCTAATGTTGTCGCCGATTGGGCTGCCAAGGCCCACAATCATGCAAACCTAAACCAAAATTGGGTTGTCTTTCCTCCTTTTTATTTGCTTGACCTTGTATGTGCTACTGCACTAGCTGCAGGTTGTACCGAGTTTAACACTTGAATATAGAGTTCTCCTATTCCGACCAAAAAAAAAAAAATTTCAATCCCATTTGGGCTTCTTTTTTCTTTTTCTATCGTCGATCAATTTCAGGACAAAAGGGAAAATTGTTTAATTTTTTTTTTAAACCTATTACACTTTTACCAATTCAGTCTTAAACTTTTCAATTTTACCAATTAAATTCTTAACATTTTCATGCATAGCCAATTCAATTCATTTAGCCAATTTTGGCTGGACATTGCTGACATGGATGACGACCGTCCTACAAAACACAACTGACATCGATATGGATAATTTTTAATAATATCTTAATAAATTTTCATTTTTTTTTTCATTTTTCCTTTCATTTTATTTTCTTTTTCTTTTCCCTCCATCGAGTGTCATTGATGGCCAATGAAGGTTGCCAACCTTAGGTGAGGGCTGCTCTCATTGGCCTCAAGCAAGAGGCACTTGGGCTTAGGGTGGCAAGGGCTGCTCTTGCTTGGCAGGGGTTGCCCTCACTTGGGCAAGTGTGAGCAACCCTCCCTCGATTTGGTGAGGGCGGCCCATCGCCAACCTCACTTGGGTGGCCCTCGCTTGAGGCTGGCAAAAGGAAAAGAAGAGAAAATTGAAAATAATAAAAAAGAAAAGAAGGAAAAGAGAAGAAAAGAAACAAATTTGAAAAAATATTAAAATATTATTAAGTTCACATTAGCATCGGTTTTGCCATTTATAATAGCCAATGTCTATGTTAATGATGCCAAAATTAGCCGGATGAACCAAATTGATAAAACATGAAAATATTTATAGTTCAATTGATAAAATTCAAAAATTTATGGTGGAATTGATAAAAGTATAATAGATTTAAATCTTATTGAACAATTTTTCCGACCAAATGGAGCCAAGTTCACAAAACGGGAGAAATCAACCCATCATCAGATCACATCCAATCCCATAGTGGGGAGCCTTGCAACGAAAATAGAACTGTCAATTCACAACCCAAATGGCCATTTTTTGTGATCAAAGCAACTTTTCTTTTGCTGGGGAGGCTTTGTGGACCAGTCAAGCCCTTTATCCGCCGCTCTCCAGCACATGGGATTTGATCCAAAAGAAATGTGAGAGGAAAGCATTTTCTATTTAAACTAATACGACAATGATGCGACTTTCGCTTTTTCAGTTTGCTCAGCATGCATCAGAGGCGCTGTTCGGCAATGGGGAGAAGAAGTGTGTGTGATTATTGTGACAGAGATGGTGATGTGTATCATACACACATCGATTCGGCTCATGAGACCTTTGCCCAAGCATTTGACGAGTTTCGATCTCTGCCCATCTTTTCTTTTCTTTAGTGAAGCTAATCTACTTTTGTGATTGAACCGGTCAAAAGTGGGTTTACTTAAAGCCACAATGATTAAGCCGTCCACGCTTTGAACTTAAGCAACTTTCATTGTGAATTGCAGTCATGCTGTGGTATTAAATTTTGGAACTTTGTATTCTAGATCTTACTTTCTATCTGATTGGCTCATATTTTATACTCATTCATGATGATTTGGCTATGTAATTTTGCCTCCAGCGTAACCAATCACGATTGATATGGCGCTAAACAGTTTCCATCGGAGATAAAATTTCTTATACATATAATTTATGTAAAATGTGATAGACCAATAAATCATCATGCATAAATAATGGGAAAATGTGTTTTTCAATAGATTTAGTTAAATATGTGGATATAATGCTTGCTAGCATTGGTCAAACAGACGTTAATTCTAAACAATAAATGCCTGATGTAGATCATGTGGCACAATAATAGCTTAGCCTGTCGCTTTCTCCATTTAACATGCAACAACTTCTCTTTAATTAAACAAATTACTCCTTTTGTGACCCCCAAAAGAAAAAAATTTGCCTTTTTCTGGCGACTCCCAGAAATATAATATCAAAAAAATTTACTGAACCCTTTCTTTAACCATGTGCCAAAATTAGAATGCAAATGATTGTTAGCAAAAAGGAACTACCGAACCTAAATCCTTCTGCCAGAAATTTTCTATTTTCAGCATTTTACGGAAAAGAGTAAAAGTTGGGGTGGAAAAAGTGAGGACTTCCTCATGATTTGCTGAAAATCTTGGGCTTATTAGAAAAAGGAAATTTCTCGTATATTTTTTCTCATTCTTATGACTCCTTTGTTAAGCTAAAAAAAATGGTTATAATAAGCAAAAAAGGCATAGTCCCCACACCACACTGATGGCACATATTGGGGACTATCTACAGCTCAAAAGAGGTTTCGCCCTCTTTCCTTGCTCCACGCCAAAATAAAGATAAGGACCAAGATTCATGTCGTCCCGCTCCCTAATTACCTAACTTAGGTACGTTAATCTTCCCCATTTACTATGTACGATTTTCCATCGAAGTCAGTGCGTTGATGCAATAATACCCAGATGACAAATTTCATGATAGATTCGATTTCTTTTTCAAAATAGAAAAGGAGGGAAGCATCATTCAATCGTTTTACAATTTACATATTCAAATTGCAGTTTTCATCATATAGATAAAAAAGGGCGTAGGTGATAGGTTGTCAACTAGGTTGGGTCTAGTATATAGACATTAGTTAAGGTCAAGAAATGTATGGTCCAAAAATAAAGCTAGGGTCAAGAAATGTGTTCTTGTTCACATGGTGTCCTTGATTGTAGGGTCGATTATATTCTCATGAAGGGACTTTGGATGGGCCATGCTGAAGAAAAGAAAATTGGGGGCACTAACATTTTTGTCAATCTATTCGGTCTACTTGGAAAAATGCCTCGTGAATAGCTGACCGAGTCTTAGGATGTGGTAGGTGGTCTTGAAATGCAACGGGACATACGGCGGTTCTAATTCCATTTTCGCGGGTTAATTTCGAAGTTTGAATGCTGATGGAGGAAAGATCTTATGAAGTGTTATTGGAGTAAACCCTCTCCGAAGATACGACATGTCGATATCATACGTGGGGGAGTTCTCCAAGAAAAAAGTAGCCCTTAGCAGCTGATTCGCCTTCCATCACATCACCATCTATCAATTTTATAGTGAGGTGAAATGAGATTTAGGTGTTGTGCTCAGGAACAATCCATGGAGTGCAATGAGTAGCCATGGTGCCCGAACCTGTGAGCTTAGGAAAGTAACCATAGCATCGAACCTAGATTTAATAAAAAGGTCCCGGTAATTAGCGCATTCGGATGCTTAATAAGCACATTTAATTTGGAATTATTTGATTTTCAAAATACTGATTTGGCTTGTCAAGAAAGGAAGATACACCGTGAGATCTACGGAGTTCTGAACTGATACGGATCGAGGGCCAGGATGGTACATCGAAGGAGTACCGAATAGAGGCCCTTGAGAACAACTGGTCAGGTGGCAGTTGTGAAAGTGACTGTTTTGGGGGAAGAGATTGAGAAAAAGAAGCAAAAAAGGGGTCCCCACGACGAAGCTTGAAAGAGACCCCCCTTTGATTTCTAGTCTATCACCTTCTCTCCGTGTCATCACTCTGAATTCTTGCATCACCAACTATAAAACGCTTGAAGCAGACACAGTGAACAGGTACACACACTTCTCTCTCTCTCTCTCTCTCTCTCTCTCTGCGCTTGCTAATGGGAAACTGAGCAGGGTTTGGCTTGACAATTTGGTTTCTTCAAGAAATGCCCGTACATTTGGTGCTGATGTCCTTTGAGTTCTTCCTGGTATTGAACAGCGCCCTGTGTTTAATAAGAATGAATGTTGGGTTCCTTGTTTTCTTTTTTGGGGTTGGTTAGGACTGTATGCATTCATGCCGTTCAATTAAGGTGAAGTTTGTGTACTTTTCTTCTTTGTTTTTGTTTTGGGTTTATGTGGTTGATGCTGTTAAGAGGCAAGTCTCCTCAGTAACGCTTGTCGCTGCCCAGTCTTTTTCTGGAATAGATGCCGTGGCAGGGTTAACCACTTGTGCGGTTCTTTGATGAAGCTCTTAATACGTGAACAATTCAATTGGGTCCTGGAATCACTATCGTCTGACATTTTCTGTACTTTTCGTAAATTTTGGTATTATTAATTTCTTTTGAGTTGCCTAGGCAGGGCTTTGATAACACGAAAGAGATACCTTTCTTTCGTGGCCTAAAATTTTTGTTTGCGGGGGCTTTCGTATTCCATCTCAGAATTGTGATCATTCTTTGTGGGAAGGCAAGGACTTTTGCTCCTTTGGAAGGCTTCTTGATCGTCAAGAGCGTTTCGTGAAGTTGGGATAGATTATTGCTGAATGTTCTATGGGGAAGAAGATGTGTTGGTTCAGCTGGATAAAGAGGCTCTTTGTCCCTGATTCAAAAGGAAAAGCAGAAAAGGTTGTCCTAAAGCTCCTAATCTTTACTGTTCTATAGATTCTAGCTTTCGTGAGGAGATACATCATTTTGGGTTTTGAATGCAGAAACCAAGGAAGTATGAGTGGTTCTTTGGAGGGCTTAAGCTTAACCAATGCCCTCAACTTGCACCACCAAATGCAAAATTGAGTCGAGCAATAGAGGAACAGAGGAAGCATGCTCTGACAGTTGCCATGGCCACGGCGGCTGCTGCCGAGGCAGCGGTTGCAGCCGCCCATGCTGCAGCAGAGGTGGTCCGGTTGACCGGCGCCTCTCGATCGCAGCATTGCAGTTACAAAGGAGATCCACACCTGGCTGCTATCAAAATTCAAAGCGCTTTCCGGGCATATCTTGTGAGTGTTGTTGTTACTCTGGCACTCAGATTATAAATTTCAGAACTTATTCATGACAGTAATGTTTCAATTACATCACTTGGGACATTTAGTGTGAGATGTTTTCAGTCACAATTCTGCTGAGTCTGAATCTCATGTGGGAAGAGCTACTTTACCAATTGCAGAACAATTATTAGCATGTAGAGTGGAATAATGGATGAGATAGAAGTTATTACTCAACAATTTCTCAATCGCTGTGTAATCACCTCATTGCGGCAGTTACTCATGCACATGTAGTTTCTTTTATAGTTTCTTAGTACTCCATAAAATGCTCTTGAGAATTATTATGATTCTTAATGTTGTCGTGACTTCTGTTCCTCAATTCTGCGTAGAGACACCAACGTAGAAATCGAAACAATCGAACGTTCGTTCGTTTGAAGTCTTTGAACCTTGTTTCCTGCCATTTGGCCATATATAATGAACTTACCATATTTTGGCAGCCATCTGTTATTATCTAATGATTCAAATGGAGAATATAGAAGCATTGTGGAATTTCCTAGGACGAGTTCCATAAGACATGAAAGGCTTAATTCGGGGCATTGCTTGTTATTTCTTTTGAAATGAACACGACTTTGTTATCCTGACAATCTCGCTCGTCGAGAGTTCAAACAGGCGAGGAAGGCATTCCGCGCACTGAAAGGACTGGTGAGGCTGCAAGCTATTGCCCGTGGCAGAGCTGTCAGACGGCAAAGAGTCGCCACATTGACGTGTTTGCCTCCCTCCAGTGCGGGTATGCAACCATCTGCCCTGCAAAGGAGCGCATCTAGAAATGGAGGCTGTGAATTTTGCGAAAAGAAAGATCTCTGCAAGGCCAGAAGAGATCAGGCGGAAATGGAAATGAAGGTAGATGAGATTTGTTGCATCCAAATCTCCTTTTCCACACTGCTTTTTATTACAGGAATCATCATTTGTAATTTTGTCCCATAAACTGCAGATTGATGTCCGGTAGTTATTTAATAGTACCTCTAGTTTTATAATGCTAATCCTACTGGAGAAATTGTCCTTGCATTGAGCAGCTCGATTGCCCCAGCCAGAGGAGTTGGAACTGCAGCACTTACTCAAGGGCAGACCTTGAAGCCAATCTGCTAAGGAAGCAAGACGCGATGAGTAAAAGAGAGCGAATGAAGAAATTTTCGTACTCCCACCGGGTATTTCCACGCAGTCACGACTATTATTCTTATGGTCTATTAGCTCAAATCCTGATAACCCGAATATAATTCATTAGATGGACCTAATTATTTCCCTCGTTGGCACTTTTGCGTTTTCTCAGGAAGGACGAATTTCTCAAGTTCCAGAAGAATTTCAATGGACCAAGGACTATGGGAGGTGGAGCTGCCGCCTAGAGCCGTGGCCTGACTCGGATGCTTACACAGATGAGAGACCACTGACTTCAATGCCCGTTACGCATTCAGATGCAAATAATGGCAAAAGACACGAAATTAGACGAGAGAAGATGGGAACCGCTCGAGACAAGGATTTAAGCGAAGTGCTGAACATTCCTTCTCTACCAAGGAGATCGTTTGGTCATGCGAAACAGATATCAATCACGGACGATGGCACCGTTCCTAGTTCGCCAGTTTTTCCTACTTACATGGCAATCACCGAATCCGCAAAGGCAAAAGCCAGGTCCTTGAGCACGCCGAAGCAGCGAGTTGGATACTTCGATACTACGCTCGATCAGAGTTTGCTCTGCAATAACGGACTCTCTCTTTCGTACTCTTTCAATAATGGGGACTACGGGAGCACAAGTAGGAGCATGGCAACTTCTCGAAGAGTATCAGAAGGCACAAGTCGTCGATACTGACCTGTCAGAAGCCTAAACCCAACCTGTCACCGAGGCCATACGAGATCGAAACTAATTTACTCGGTGTCTTCTCTTGCCACGGATGCAGGGAATATTTTTTGAGTACATAATCCATCAGTAGGTAATAGCCAATGCTTTTTGTTTATGTTTGTGCTGGTTTTTTGAATGGTGCTTGAGGTTGTCATTGCAGCTGTTTGAGCTTTGCCTTTTTTCTTCTTTTTTTCCTTTTTGGCTTTTTTGGATGAGCATTCCCTGCAACAAGGAGTGGGTTTGTGTTGGATAGTTCCCTTTTATGATACCGGTTATGTAATTTTACTTTCTTCCTTTGCCCTGTTACAAAATCTTTCCTCTTGATCGAATGGACATAAAGTCCAATCAAGTCTTGAACTTTTAATTTGTCTAATGGAAACCTTGAACTTTTATAACTTTCCAAATCATCCCTTCGGCACCAAATTTGATAAATTGGAGCTGCATGTTCATCGGACTTGGCAAGAGCCTGACATGGAAAGAACTTCCTTGTCATCGTGGACTATATCGGCCTTTGCGCAGCTCGAAGATGATGAGCACATCCGGACCTTGAGCAATGAAGTTTCTCAACACAACCACTGCCAAATTGAGTTCTGTCAAGCTTCTTGTGTCCGGTTTCTTTCTGAATCTCATCCAACATTTGAAAGGCGTTCTTATATAAATAGGCCCTTCAAGGGTCCTATGGAGTTCCTCCACTTCACATCCGCGACTGCATTCGGATCTGTAAGTTTTGCACTGTAGATGGACGGCCTTCCACCAACCAAAGGCCCTGATGCATTCGTAGCGAGCCCACCATCAGCCTTTTCTTGAGTGGATATAGGAGCTGTGAACAGAGCATGCCCAAGAAGCAACGTGTTTGACAGAGGGTTGCAAACCACCTTTGAGAATCAGTAACGAGAAATGACTAGATGACTGTCTTTAATCTACTATAAAAATAACAATATATTCTAGACCATAAAATACTAAATAACAAGCAATCATAAATTGTTGTGGGGTTCACTTCACCCTTTTAAGAATTTATAGTTCACAATAGACTACTATTCTAATAGTAGCTCAATGTTAAAAAGTTAAACTCAAAAGTTTAAACTAATAAATGGAGAAGACCACAAGAATATAAAAAAAACAAATTTATATGGAATTTCAACCATGCATATTTGCGAAAGGAATAGCACTGACTCTGATACAATGTTAAAAAGTCAAACCCAAAAGTTTAAGTTAATAGATAGAGGATACCGCATGAATATAAAAAAATATACATAACCCGTTATCAATCGATGTGAGATAATATTTCAACACCCAAAAATTGTTATGCTAACAAAATTCTTATTATAAAAGTGT
Source organism: Eucalyptus brandiana (assembly GCA_014182725.1). Taxonomy (NCBI): domain Eukaryota; kingdom Viridiplantae; phylum Streptophyta; class Magnoliopsida; order Myrtales; family Myrtaceae; genus Eucalyptus; species Eucalyptus brandiana. The sequence goes on from CM024678.1 coordinate 17,858,534, forward strand.
TGCAGTTGCTGTAGTTCGAGCCACATAAACTACCTTGAAGGGCGAGTTGTTGCTAATGCCATTTCTAATGGAATAATATGCAACAAGTTTACAAAATGCTACTAATATTGGGAGAGTTGATCATGTGTCGGATTTTTCGATATCTATTGACCTAGTTTCAGAGAGTATCGGACTTCGACGAGACACGAAGGCTCTTGGACAGTGTCATGAGCCATAAGTGGCTGTCTTTCTAGGCCAAATGTTCATTGAAATGCTTCCAAAGTTTCGGATACTCATTTCAAACCTTCGTGATTTTCTAACGTGGCTTGGCATCGCCTAAGACCGCCACTACTAGAATGGACCTAAGATCCCCTGTTCTGGTCTGCTCTTCAACTCCGTGTCCCCTGCAGGATACCCAACCCATGACGTTGTAGTCCTACATCCTTATTTCCGGTAACAGTCATACAAACGGTGGCGACCCCTCAGAATCGTCAAGTTGATCTGGAACAATCTCGACCTTGCAATGCTCTGTTTTATGCGGTGGTGGGTGAGTCGTGAATGTGAACAGAGTAGAAACAGGTAGAAGAAGAAGAGGGAGAGAGATGATGGGAAGAGAGGGCAAAAGTTGCAGCGATATAGCACAGGTAGAAAAATTGTTATGCTATCAAAATTTTTATTATAAAAGTTTTGCAGTTGCTGCAGTTCGAGCCATAGAAACTACCTAAAAGGTCTGAGTTGCTGCAAATGCCATTTATAATGGAATAATATGCGACAAGTTGATAAAATGCTATATCCATCGCGTCAATACGTGATGCATTTAAATGAAATCATTTACAGTGAAAAATACTGTACGATAATTTGTGATTTTGAGCGAAACTCAATTGGATCCACGGATTTATGAGAAAAGTTAAGTTGTTACCGGAAGAGCATCTCATCATGAGACTTCGACGAATGTATTTCGAAAGCTTTTAGGATCCACATAGTGAGAATTAGAATTTTGGGACTCAATTGTTAATCGACCGAAATGAGCATTGCTACTAGAACAAACTCTAAAAATTCTTGTTGCCGCCCCTTCCGCATTTCCACATAGGTATAAATCCATCTCGATGACGTGACGAAACTATCGGAATTGACCGGATACAAAGTTAAAGGTGAACTTGGTTTAATGCACGAAAATTGAATCAGATACTACCGACAACAGTAAACGATCGAAATGAGGAAAGTAATCATCATCGAAACAGAAATTTAATTCCTTCACCATATGTAAATCGATTCGACTAGTGATGCTCCTTTTATTTTTATGGGGTTATAACATGCTCTCATTGCACACACCCCCCGCGGCATCATAATAGGACATGACAAGATCCTCTCCTAATTGAGATCGATCGAGTACTTAGGCTGCTTGTTGGGAAGGAAAAGCCCCCAGTACTTCTCAGTCTCGGGGCTCTTCTGGTTCTCGTCGAACATGGCGAAAACGTACGTCTCGATCGGGCCACGGGGCCTCCTCAGTGTCCCTCCCTTGACATGCTTGGCCAGATTGGTGTTGTAAGTCCTCGCGTTGTCGAGCGTTGTCGCCTCCCCTCCTCCTGCCGAGGGCCACCCGGTCTCCGACACGACGATCTTCAGCGAGCCGCCGTTGGCCTTCTCGAGCGCAGAGTAGACCGCATCCAGGACAGCGTCGAAGAGGTTCTGGTAACCCAATGCCCCGTCCATGACCACCACCGAGGGCGCCGTGAATAGCGCGTAGTCCAATCTAATGCCTTGGGGGTCGCCGACGTAGCTGAAGTAAGGGTACACGTTCACTAGCAAGGGGGCTTGGGTCTCGACCAAGAACCCAATAATGGGGCCGAGGAGAGGCATGTAATCGGACTTAAACGCGCCTTTGGAGGGAGGAAAGGACTCGCCGAGCACGCCCGTGTCGACCGATGTGGAGACCTTGATCTGCTCGAGGCCGGCGCCGGTGAGTGCAGTCTGTACGTTGCGCATGGCGGGGACGAGGAATTGGGCGAATGAGTCGGAGGGCTTGACCTCATTGCCGACCGTGACGTACTTGAACCGGACGTCGCCGTGGTTCTTGATGTTGTTCTGGACCCATGCGCTGGCGGTGGCCTGGCTGGAGGCGATGCTTTGGAGGTCGGGGTTCGCGAGGCCTAGCATGAGCTCGATGTTAGACCCGCCGAGGGCTTGAAGAGCCTGCGGATTTGGGTCGTAGATTCGCATGGTGGGGATGTTGTTCTGCTTGTAAAGGGCCACGACTTCTTGCGCCGATGGTAGATTGTTGCCAAGCATCCCGTAACAAACGCCTGTCTGGGCAGCTGGACTTTGGTATGATCAAGATCGTTAGTGATTGCTGATGTTCTATTACGAGATGAAAAGAAATGTAGGGGACATGTTATTACCTATTATGCAATAGAGATTGCATAAAAAAAAATTTGTTGTCAATGACAATTTTTCGATGTTCTTTGTAAGGGACCAATGCACGTGCATATGCATGGTCATCACATGCGGGGTAGGCAAACGAGTGAGCCCAATCAATTTGGATTGAAAAGGTCGACTAAAGTCGCAACAATATAACTAGAGCTTTCTCGATACGGCTCTTCTAAAGCAATTACTGCGGTGGAATGGGCGTTGCAGGTTTTTATAAGGCGGCTGGCAAATTTCTCATAGGTACAGCACCCTTACAGTTGTAATAGTTTATAGGGGACATTTAATCAATACTCCACAAATGCATTCGATGGTACACATGCACATGCATATGCATGGTCATCATCTATGTGCTAGGAATACAAGTGAACCCAATTGATTTGGATTGAAACGGCCAGCTAAAGTCACATCAATATATTTAGAGGTTTCTTGATACAGCTCTTCTAAAGCACTTACCGTGGCGAAATGGGCAGTGCAGTTTTTATGGGGCGACTGAAAATTTGTCACAGATACAACACCCTCATAATCGTAATAGATTATAGGTAAAATTTATCGCTTACCTATAAGATAAAATAACTTCGAGATGTGTGTTATCAAACACAATAGCTATAGCATTTCACAGTAGTGTTACAGAAACAAAAACTGTGGTACAGCCATGATTTTAAATATATACATGAATAGAAACTTAATTTTGTCATGGATCTAATTTAACATCTCCCATTATTGTGTTTATAATCATACTATAACATTTAGAACATCTTAGCATGATTTAGAAGCAAGAAAAATGATTGTGTACAAATAACAAACCCACCAAAAAAAAATCATATGAATAGGTAAGGAAATTAGCATTTCTAATAATTGGCAACGCGAAAGTTTATGTTATGAAGAACATATAGAAGCATCGAGTTGACACTGAAGCTATCCAAAGGAACATCAATGTCAGCCTTTTATTTGAAAATTAGCATGAGGAAACCATCACATGTACAAAACAGCACTTCACCTGTCCTGTGCAGGATTGTAAACATCATGAGAGCAAGGAGCAGCATCGAAGGAATGGAGAGGGAGTTTGCAGCAAAGGGAGAAGATTTTGCCATTGGGCGAAGAAAATGATAAGATAGCACGAATAATGAGAGGTGGAGTTTTGCCATCACTTTGAGAGTTGGCCGTGGATTTATAGGCCCGTGGGGTTGGTTGGTTTTTCCACACCGCCGGGGGCGGTTTGCGGGGGGGCAGCGCCGACGTGCTTTGAAATTTGAAGTCCACTGCAATAAAGTCAATTTTGTCATTACTCGACGGCCTCTCTAGTCAAGTGGATCCACTTTAATCCGATCAAACGTTTTTTCAACAGTATTGTCGGTTTTGAAAAGTCTCTCTGCTCTTTTTCCTCCCGTGTAGATGATCAAATCCGGAACCAATTAAACCAAGCAGTCACGACCGGCATGTGTGATGAGATGCCGTTTGGACGCGAGGATGGCTCACCGATGAGGGTGATCAAAATTTGGGCCTTCTTTATTGGCCCAGGCCCAACATGAGTTTGCGCCGGGTAGGGGACGGGTCCAGAGTATTGGATTGGGCCCATCGATCTTACGGCCTAACCTTCCATGAGGTTGTGAACCTGAAAAAAGTGGAATCTTCAAATGGGCCGTTCTAGACTGAGTTGGAATAAGTCCAACGTTGTCATACTATATTGTGTTGAGATGCACAAATGAAATGTTAGCTGACAGAAGTCTCACATAGCTGATGTTGTAACATGGAGTAATTTATATATATAAATAATTGCCTCATTATTTATCGACGTAGGATTTAAAGTAAATGTGAGTTCAATTGGATATATTAATGGACTTGGACTTAGACTCAAACTCTCTCTTTGCAATCTCCTCTTGAGTTTCTGATGCGTCGATCCAATAAATAGTATTAGAGCAAATGATTGATTGATGGTCATTCCCATTATATATTGGTGTCCGAGTCTCGGATGTAACTCCCTAATCGAGATGGCTAATGGTTTCTCTAATTTCCTGCCAAGCTTAGCACTGGGACTTGGGAATCAATGTTGAGGATTTCGTGCCTAAGCGTAAAGTTTCGAATCCAAGCGCCAATACCTAATCATATTTTAGAAAACATTTTCTGGTTCTTCTATAAAGGAAATTATTTTTCCAAATTTGAGTTTTGGTAAAAAACATTCTTTGTTGACTCATTTTCCCAAAAGAATTAAAAGCCAGAAAATGAGCAAAGTATTTTCCGCAAACGAATGAACCCGTAATTTCTGCACAAAACTAATCGACTCAAAATGCCATGGGACTGCAGTACGAAGGTAAATAAAGACAATGACCTAACAAAAAAAGAAAAGAAAAACATGAAGGTACGAAGTCCTTCACGAGTGTATTGACTTACGTAAATAGATAGTGAGTAATTACAAAAGTAACTTTCCCTTTTGCTTTCGTATACGGAAGCTAAACATGTTTTATGTCGGAGTTCACCCCCTTATTACAACAAGAGCGTCTTAGTTGAGAGTGATCGGATACTTGGGCTGCTTGTCCGGATGGAAGAGCCCCCAAAATTTCTCGAGATCCGGGCTCTTCTGATTCTCATCGAACATGGCAAAGATGTAAGTCTCGATCGGCTGGCCGGGCCTCTTCGGGGTCCCTCCCTTCACGTGACTGACCAGATTCGTGTTGTAAGTCCTCGCGTTGTCCACCGAAGTTGCCGGGCCTCCGTCGGAGGGCCACCCGGTCTCCGAGACCACGACTCTCACCGACCCGCCATCGGCCTTCTCGAGCGCGGAATAGACTGCATCCAACATCGCATCAAATAGATTCTGGTAACCCAATGACCCGTCCTGTACCACGACCGAGGGGGACCTGAATAGGGCATAGTCAAGTGGTACGCTTTGCGGGTCGGAGACGTGGCCAAAATAAGGGTAAATGTTAACTAGCAGAGGGGCTTGGGTCTCCACTAAGAAGCTGATGATCGGGCCGAGAAGCCACATGCGGTCCGACTTGAACGTGCCGCCCGACGGAGGATAGGACACATCGAGCACGTTGTAGTCGACCGATGTGGAGACCTTGATCTGGTCCCCGAGGCCGGCATTGGTTATTGCGGTCCAGATGTTCCGCATGGCGGCGACAAGGGAGTTCACGGCTGGGTCGGACGGTTGGATCTCGTTGCCGACTGCGATGTACTTGAACTTGACGTTGCCATGGCTCAGTATGTTGGCTTGGACCCATCCATTTGCGCTGTCCTGGCTCGAGCCGATTCCTTGTAGGTCCTCGTTTGGGACGCCGACGAGGACCTCAATGTTGGATCCTCCTAGGGCTTGGAGAGCCGATGGATTCGGACTGTAGATCCGCATGCTCGGAATTTTGTTATGAGTGAAAAGGTCTATGACTTCTCCAGAGGACGGTAAATTGTCACCTAGAGTTCCATAGCACACTCCTATTCCCGCGGCTGGAATTTGATTAGATCAAGAAGATGTTAGTAAAAAGCCAAAATCAATTGACAAATTACGATAATCTGGGGCTCGTTACATGAAATTTCCTTTAGGTTCTAACTGAAATGTCGAAATAAAATCCACATAATTAGATATCTTAGAGACATTATTTTCTATGATAGCTAGTTTCATTAATAGATTAATATAGTTGATATCCTAGGATAGCTAATTTCCTTGCCGACGTAAATTATCACTGTCCCTATCTCTACATGTATCAATAATTCACATTATAAATAAATGAGTCACGTCGAATAAATTGTCCTGTAGAAATCAACAGCTAAACGGAAAAAAAAAGAACATGCTGGCTTTATTTTTCAAGATGATGATGTTTATACTAGCCAAAATGTGTATCGTTGAAATATATGCATATACACATGCATATTTATTTTTGGTTGGTTGTGTAAATTTTACAAAACCCATCTCTTCTATCAAACTCGAAAGCATGTGGAAGCGTTTGGAATTGATGACTGAAAATCAAAACAGGAAAAAAGGAAACGAAAATTTCATTTTTTTTTTCTCTTTTTAGAAAAAGGGAGATGCACCTGCGACGACGAAGCTGGCCAACGTAAGAGCAAGGAGGAGCATCGAAGGGATGAAAATAGAGTTTTTTGTAATTTCCATGGAGGAAATAAGTGCGGTGTCCCCAGAAAGAGATGTATGAAAAAGAGCATATAGCAAAGGTGAAACGAGAGCAGATGAATTTACATCGCATGAAGCTGTGTATATATGGGGGCGGAGAGATTGAACTTTCCAGTCAAAAGTAAATAATAAAGTCAAACTTCCAAGTCAAGTGTCTATATATAATGATATGTATGTGTTTATGTATAGGATCTTATTAACCAGTAATTTTGATGGACTTATGAAAATAATCGAAGAGGAAAAATTTTAAAATTTTGAATGTATTCCTCTTTTTTCTCTTATTACATATAAATTACATCATATAGATTGAAATGATGAAGTACTCACAAACAATCACTAAAGATATATGATCTATTCGTCATATAGTATTATGTTTTATATGCACACATTATAGATTCTAATTCTAGTGTGATGTCTAATCTTGTAATCTCATGAAATTGAATGTTTCTCTTATGAAAAAATCCCCTATTTTAAGTTGTCAATTTATTGGCTCATACTTATTGAGCACTTCAATATTCAAACACTTCCATATTTTAGTCACTTATTTGAATCTCTACTCATATCTTATATGATTCATGGACTCATATCATAGACTCAACATTTTTTTTCTTTTTGGTTTGACGGTTAAGTGGTGTCCTGATCATCCTTATCTATTTAGATTAGGCTTCTTGTCATAAATATATATACACACACATGAAAAGTTGCATGGTAATGCAAATATTGTTTGAATGCAAGCATAACTGAAAAAAAACTAGTGGAAGGCTTCAATCAAGTGTCGCCCTATAATTTGATAAATTGTAAGTCCCGAGTCCCCTCCAGGATTAGCGATTTTCTTCTTCTTTTTCCTGCTAAAAAAGGATCTCATATCTTAGTAATAATTCACAATCATAAATTTAATTTCCATCTATAATGGTCCCCTAGTTAGAGAATGACATGATACATTTACAGCTCACTATTGTCGACAATATTAAAAAGCGTGTTGATTGGAGCATTATAAACCAACTTAGCCGTTGAGTTAAGTCGGTAATCACGATGTTTATATCAATATCACACCAATCATGCGTAGCCTTTATTGTGTCCTCAATTGAAATCGGTAATCACGATGTGTATATTTACATCACACAAATCACGCTTAGCCTTCATTGAGTCCTCATTGAAATCAATATGTCTCGTATTAAGACTATATACGATTTCAAAGTTTGCAGCTTTGCAACTTGATGACATGGCTGTCAATTATCAATTTTTCTACATATTCCTTCAAAGGAAACCAATTAACCATTTAAAAACGTGCTTATTCAATTAAAGACCTTCTTCACGGCCAACCCTTTTTAAAGGGTCACTATATGCATTGAACACTTGGCCAATTCCTACACTTCCAACTGAAGAAATCTTTTTCAAAGCAGACGGAAACTCCCTGTGGGGCCAAAGCAGGCCGTGGCCGTTGGATCGGTCCTGGCACATGAGCAGGGTTAACACGATCAACGGACCTCATGACATTGAGCAATTGTTTGACCAATAAATTCATATGTTACTTTCGTTGGACCAGCTCTTTAATTAGTTCGTATATAAAACCTCGTTTGTAAGACGAGAGGCAATTTCCATCTATAATGGTCCCCTAGTTAGAGAATGACATGAGACATTTACAGCTCACTATTGTTGACAATATTAAAAAGCGTGTTAATTGGAGCATCATAAACCAACTTAGCTGTTGAGTTAAGTCGGTAATCACGATGTTTATATCAATATCACACCAATCACGCGTAGCCTTTATTATGTCCTCAATTGAAATCGGTAATCACGATGTGTATATCTCAATTGAAATCAATATGTCTCGTATTAAGACTATATACTTTGTTTCTTGACTATTGATATAATCTATCTCTTTAAATGAAAAAAGAACTAGGGTTTTTCTTTTCTACCTACTCTAAACTCACTTAACCGTCCAATCGAGTTGGTAATCACGATGTGTATGTAGACATCATATCGATTGTGTTTAGTTGTCATTGAGCCCTCCATTGAAATTAGTACTGTCTCATTTCAAGACTATGTACTATGTCTCTTGACTCTTGATATAATCTCTCTCTTTAAATGGAAAAAAAAAAAAATACGGTTTTTCTTTTCTAACTACTCTAGAATCACCCCAAGTTCGCGAAATTCCACTTCAAGAAGAGAGACGTCGGTCGGAATATGTGAATTGGGTGATGATTCTCGAGGCTCGACTCAGTCCGCGCTGACCCATGTGGGATTTCATGGCCAAAACAGTCTAATGCCAGAAATTTTCCAAGGGTTTGACAAGTGAAAGTCCTCGTTGGTTTCGATCCGATTTGGAATCCGAAATAAGACAAAATCGATTGTCGTGTTGTGTGGGGGAAGTTGTGCCGTGAAGAAAGGTCGCGACGACTCTCGTGCTATGCAGCTGCTGGGATCAATTTGGGACATTTGCATGATGGCTGAGTTGAATAATGCCAACTGCAAATCATGTTCGACTTCTACGTAATTGTGGAAAATTTTCATGTGATGGGAAACGTGGAGTTTTCTAACAAGTCTGCTGAGGATGCTGGCGGCCATACAGCAATTAAATATTTCGAACGTGAAGGACTGGGCAGAATTTGGTTAAAAATCAATTTCAGAGTCCGCTTTGAAAGATTGGGGCAAAGGAGATCAGAAAGTTTCGAGACAATTGAACGGAAAAACGGTTTGACTCTACAACTTTATGATCCATCAGTTAAGTTTTGGAAATTGTCCAATCAATCCTAAATTTATTACATAGATGCTTATAAATTTGTCAATTCAATCATAAACTTTTGTGTGAAATTCTAATATAATCTTTTCGATTAATTTTCTCCGGAAATTGCTGATGTAGTGTTATTCTTACATAAGATGGCTAGAGATGATTGATCCACTATGAGATTTGATTGAGGGGACTATATCAAAATTTCTCACAAATGTTTAAGAATAATTAGCATAATTAAAGAGTTTTGAACTGAATTAGTATCCGTATAATAGATTTATAATAGATTAAGTAATTTTCCCAGTGCCAAGACTTTTAGAAGACAAAGATATTACAATATGATGCAATCCTTTCATTTCTGCTTGCCCTGAGCTAGAATTGACTTATCCTTGCTTTGCCAATTTCTCAAAGCTGACAAAAAAAAAAAAAAAAAAATCTCAAAGCTCATTCTTGTTTCAAGTTACTCCAAGATTACATTGATCAAGCTAAATTTTGTATTATGCCGTCGGTGGAAAAATTCTTTCAAAAGTCTTAAATATTTTAATTGTGACAATTTAATATTAAACATTTTCAAGTTTTACCAATTAAGTGCATTGCGTCAATTTTGCATGGAAATTGCTAATGTAGATGCTAACTGTTTTAGTCTTGCGTGACATGATAGTTGTTAACATGAACAATTTTTAATAATATTTTAATAATTTTTAGTATTTTTTATTTTCTTCTCTTTTCCTTCTTTACCTTTTTTATTTTATTTCCTTTTCTCCTCTTTTCAATTTTTTTTTTTTTTTTTTTTTTTTTTTTCACTTTTTCCCTTTGCGGGGCTTGGGCAAGGGGTGCCTAGGCTTGGGCTAGCGAAGGCAAACTCACCCGATTTAGCACCAACGATGGCCGGCGAAGAAAAGTAGCTAACAAGAAAAAGAAGAGAAAAGGAACAAAAAGAAAAAAAAAAAAAAAAAAAGTAAAGGAGGAAAAAAGAAGAAAAGAAAAAAAGGAAAAATAAAAATATTAATAAAATAATTTAAAATAGTATTATTAAAAAATTGTCAACGTCAACACAAATTATGCCACATGGACATTCGATGTTTATGTTAGCAATATTTGGCCAAATTTGGCTAGACAAATTCAGTTGGCAAAACATGCAAATGTTTAAAATTCTATTGGCACAAAAATATTTATGACTGAATTGGTAAAAATGCAAGTAACAAATATATAACTTTTCGGACAAATTTTCCCACCATTAGTAGGCTCCAAATCTAAGGTTTTCTTTATTTCATGGGAGAAAGCTCACTCAGTACATGGAGGCATTCATAATATATGAGCGTTGGAAAAAGCAATTGTGTCCCCTATGAAGCTGAAGAAGATCGAAATGAACTTGAATTGTTGACATGAAACTTCCATGCCGCCATTAGAGCGCTCTGTATTATTAGGTATGATGAGAGTACTTCGTTACAATGCAGAGATAGAGTTTTGGGCTGATGGATAATATCGAAATCTTAATGTTTGTGTTGCAATGCAGCTGAAGAGTTTCTGTTTGATAGATAACACGAAATCTTAACGTTAGCTCTATTATGCAATAACAGTTGCAGGTTAAAGAAATGGATCGATCGTCAAGGTTCTAGGCCCATTGGGCTCCCATTTCACCTACTGCATCAATGCAAACTCGATGAGTTCCCAAGGATTCTTCTCCAACCCTTACTTGATTGTCGTCCTTTTCGTCGCAAATCTCACCGCAGGTGAGAGATATTGCCAATGATAATGCTAATGTTCATATGATCTGATCGATGCTACTTTAATCAAAGCATGAAGATTTAAGGATCGATGAGGAGATCGCATGAAACTACATAAAATCTCGACAAGAAATTAGAGATTGGCTCAAAGTACTTAAGAGATGGCATAAAGTCGGGTGCCTGGACTCTCCAGCGGCTAGGCAACCGACTAAATGGTGGGGCGGTCTTCCGTCTTAACGCCGAAATACACGTATGTCGGATTTCTGCACCCTCGACCATACTTTCCATCTCCTAGGATATCGATTGTCTCCATCGAATTTGCAGTCGGGTCACTCCTTTTCAATGACATAGTCATCAATGACAATAATCAAACAATCAATATTTCATACAGATAATTGGATGCAATCAATGTCAAGTCCACGGATTATAGATTTTTAGATATGTTCTAGAAATATTTAGGATGTTTCCTCTATTTTCTATATCTATTTTGATTATGTACTCTAATTTGATTTCTTTAAATAGTAACAAAGCCTATAAATAAGCTCTTTATGTATTATTCTCTCTCTCTCTCTCTCTAGATCGAAATATATAGAAATTTCGCAATTCTCACTTCGCTTTTATCACTCTTGACTCCATGTATGATCGAATATCACTTAGTCCAACTTCATAAGATCTTCCCAAAACAAGTCGAATTGTTTGTGGATCCTCTAATTTAACTCGATATGTATGAAAAGAACTGGTCTAACGCGACATCATATGCCAATCAATCACCATCCACCATTTGGTTTGGGTGGCCTGGGATTCACACAACTTGGACGTGGCTGTTGCTTTTATGATAATGATGCACATCTCCTTTTTCCTCAAAGCTCATCGTGCTGTGCTTCTAATTATTAGCGATAAGCAGCACTTCCATCATGTAATTTCTTGAACAGGGCATACACGAATTTGATAATTGGAGGGTCGCGAACGTTGATTAGACAGAATTCAACAGACATGATCCCACCATGGTTCATGTGTGTCGCACCTAGTTGCTATGAAGTTACGATTACGTGGCGAATTCCTAACTACACAGGGTGGGGGTTAGTTTCCCGAGTCTCGTAGACGTTTAATTTGTCTTGTCATGTTGATAGAGCCTTATGATTTCAAAACGACTAAACAACGAATCGGTCATCGCATGAATGCAGAGTTATCTCAAGTATCCTGTAACTTATGCATCATCAATTGGCAACCAATTTTCGAAAAAATTACAAAAGAAATTATAAACTTATTTTCAATTATAAATCTCTTAATTTGGACAATTTATTCTAAACCTATTGTATTTATGCCAATACAGCCTTCAACATTTCAATTATGTCACTTTAATCCTAAACATTTTAATAATTTGTTAATTTAGTTCTTCTAGCTAATTTTGGCTAAAAATCGCTGATGTAACAGTCTAGTTAACCCCGACCATTTTACATGGCATAATCGGCACCGAGATGAATAATTTTTAAAAGTGAATTTAATTTTTTATTCTTTTTTTTCTTCTTTTCTTTTTTTCCCTAACCCTAGGTTGGCGACCTCACTAGTTGATCCTCCTCAGCCTAGGATTGGAATAGATAACGAGAAAATTTAAAAAATTGGCAAATCGTCAAAAAAGGGCTAAACTAGCGAATCATTAAAAGATTTAGGACTAAATTAGTACGATTAAAATGTTTATGACTAAATTGGCACAACTGTAATAACTTTATTACTAAATTGGCCAATTTAATAAGTTTAGAACTGAATTGGTGTAAGTGCAATAAATTTAGGGCTTTTTCAGTAATTTCTCCACCGTTCAAATCTACATCGAAGATTGATTACCCTTTATAACAGAGGGTCTTTACATCGAAAATGTTTGATCTGTTTTATCACATTAACGGTATAACAAGTACATAGAACACGGGACCGATTTGTGATGGTTCTGCAAGCTAATGTGGAGATTGCCCATTTTTCCTCCCTCGCCAATCATCTCACCTTTAGAAGGCCTTCATTGGGATCTCTCTTTTTGGCCCCCCAAAAGATTCTCAATATCTTTACTCAATCTAGATGGTGTTAGTTATCTTTGGGAAACTATTGTGGTTACAACATCAGATTTCCATGATGTCCTTTTCTTTCTACTTTTAGCGAAGTCTTGTCCAATGTTGTCCACTTGTAGTGGGAGTGTCCTCGCATTGATCGCTCGTCACCCGTGTTTAAAGTCTAGTCCAACCTCTCTTAGTGTGTAAGCTCTATCATTACAAGTTTGTGCAGCAAGAGAGGTAATGTGGGTGAGCGCATTAGAAGGCATCATCCCCGCGTCTGTAACATTTAGAGAAGCAATTTTTGACTTCTCCAAAAAATGAAAAAAATTATCGACGTGCGTGTACATATTCGAATACGTATTATGTCAAAGTACATATTATTATGGGAATTTGATGTTCAAAGATCCAGTCTCAAAGTATAATTTAGGAGATCAATAAGCGATAAGTGATGGGCAATATTTCAATATTATTTTCATGAGCAACCTGCACGACGAATCACCCAAGTAAAAATGGGAGGGGGTGTTTGTGATTTTTCTCTATGTAGATATCTATTTTATTTTTAGATAATGTCTTAGAATATTAGTTGATTTTGTTACGTTAGTTACATATCCGATTAGATTTTACATAATATTCTTTGAGATCTTCTTTAATTTCTTTTATAGTTTTCCAGTTATGGTTTATAAGGATTCTCTTAGGGTTTTAGCCTTATAAGGCAAACAAGTGTGTATGTGTCATGTTGGTATTATTCTTTTTTGTAAGATAACTTATCTCTGAATCAGAATAATATTGAAATTTTTCTATGTTGCACTTGGTACATGTTGCGATGCTTACCCATGTTAGTATTATTCGTTTTCTAGGACAAGCTATTTCTTTGATTAAAAATAAAAATATGGATCTTTTACTTCTATTGCGATTCCTACATGTGTGTGCAAGTGTGCATGTTGCAAGTGTTTACTCATGTTTGCGAATTGTGATCGGCGATAGCTGGAGAAAAAAGCGATTTATGGTCAAGACGGCAATGCAAGCAACCGTTCCACCGATGAAAACAGGGGGCACTAGCGATGTGGACGACCTTTCATTGTCTCGAGGCATCTTATCGGATCATGGAGCAAGATTAGCTCAGTCTGGGGGAAACCCAAATAGGGCTATTGAAGCAATGCCGCGGCCGAATAATGCTCGCTGCCAACCGTTCAAAGTACCCCTTCCAGTGGCTAGAAACAATATCGACCCGTCCGTCTAGACGAATCTGATTTGAATGGAGAAATATGGGGAGATGATTTTGGCAGTTGGTATGGAAGTCACAGCACAGCCACAATAAAGAGAGAGAAAGTCGGTGAAGAACAGAGGGAGTTGAGGTGTCACGGGAGGATGGCGAGACTCTTCGGCATGAAGGGGCGGTCTGATGCCACGGATCGCGACTGATGGTGGGGGAGGGTGGTGATAGGTGGTAGGTCTGGGTTTTGCCTTTCTGTGTGGGCATTGAAAGGGCCACTTTTTCGACCAAAAAAAAGGGCCACTTTAGTTATTCTAATAGAGGTGCAGAACGTAATTTGCACTTTATGAAAGAGAGGTATGTGGATGGCATATAGGTAGAGAGATTCATGTGTGCTTTTGGTATCTTTCATAAATGCCTATTATAGCTAGATAGAATATGTATCTTAGTGCAGGATGAGTTGTCAACAGAAGTTACCCAAGATAGAATTTGAAAATTGTTGTCTCATGAGGTGGTCTACGTCGCTACTTTCACATGGTTTATCTTCAATTGTTGGCGCTTAGTAAACTAAATTAGGGCTTTTACATGCAAATTGCTATTGATACACATAATATAAAAGTTGTGTCAGCAAATATCTCTTATGATTATTTTGACATATAAATGATGTAACATACATCATTGGCTCATTGTCCAAAACCTTTGTAAATAATTTATGTCTAATAGGTTAAGAGTGTGAATCCTAATGCCCCATCCTATCTCTATCTTGCATGTTATTCTCGTTTCTTACTTGTTTTACTCAACAAGGTGACATATCGCACCTCGGTAAATGGAATTAGAGTTTGAGTTTTGGGTTAAAAGTAGATAGCCTCCAATAGTTATTTTGTATCTCTTCTAATCATTTTAGTCGTGACATTCCTAATTCTTATCGTTTGTTTGTTGTGGTTATGCTTAAACTTTTGTATTTTATTCATAGAATCCTAACTTGGAGATGAAGATGATAGTAGAATGACCACAAAACACTGCTGGTTAGCCTCTCAATCTAGTATTCAAATGACCACAAAGGTGATTCACACTTATGACTTACATTTATTACAATACCCTGACCTACCAACATGAGTAATCCCAAACATTTATTACAAAATGACTCATCAACGTGATTTGTCCCTAATACTATTATGACACTCCAATGATAAACTTCATAATATAACATGTATTGTCCTCAGCTAGATTGTTTTTAGCGAATACCTTAGCGCACCGATGTAGCTGGTCAAATTGAGTAAGGATTAATCCATGTGGTTTGGACTCCTTTGATCAAAAGTTTGAATCTCCCTATCGCTCTTCGGCTTGAAAACTTTCGAAAATAATCTTTTTTTTTTCCCTTTTTTTCCCTTTCCATAGGCGGAAGTGCTCAAAATGAGCGGTACATGTAGCTCGACCTAAATAGATTGACTAGGGATGAAGTTGCGGTCTTGTCACATCGGCCTTTCCACATGATCTTTTCCTGTGGGTGAAGATTCGATCGAGCCTGCCTCGAAGTCGTTAGGGAGGAGCCAAAGCATGCCGACCCTCGTTTTCCATATGTCGAGAGATCATTAGGAAGGGGCTCTCGCATTCCCGTCATCCATCAAGACGAGGTGATTGGCGATGTTGCTTTCCGGAGTGGTCAGGGACATTTGTCAATCCCCCTAACGCCTAGCCAAAGTTGTACCACATGAACCCTCGTGACCAGAGGGCGACGTTCCACCATTATTCACCTACTTCTTGATATTGATTGAAAGAGGCAGCGAGTATCTTTCTTGACAACTAGTAATATCCTAAAGCTAGTAGGGATCACTGGGTGTAGAGATGTGAACAGAATGGCAAGTTTTCTTGAAAGTAAACAAGCAAATATATGCCTTGAAAAAAAGTAAAAGACATGCTCCAAATGAAAATTAGAAAAATAACCCTTATCATGCATGGGACAAATCCATCGCTTTATGAGTCTCGCGATAACATTTTCTTATGAAGAAATTTTGACTGATAAAAATTATGATGAAAATATTAACTTAGTGTAATATGGTTGTAATTTAAAATAACTCCTCAAAGTCGTTAAATAAGTGCCAACCTTATAAAAGATAGCCAAAAGAAAGGACATTGATTCTTGGTTAGGCCACTTGACAATGGTGGTTGAGTTGGATAAGAAAATCCACAAGTACTCTTGGAGCTCAACCCATCACATTACTTTCTCGACATACTCATGTCGATCAAAATTGTATCTTCATGATTGAAATGATGATGCAGGAACATTGAAGGGCCAATATCACACCCAAAAATAAAAATAGAAATAAATCCAAACTACACATTTACCTTAAATTTATTTGTATACCACAAAAACTTTTAAATTGGTATATCTGTGCCAGTGCCACATTTACCCTGAGGATAAATGTGGCATGAGTTGTATCGATTTGAGATTTTTTATGATATAAAAATTTAATTTTTGGTAAATATTGCATGGATGTATAAGTTCGGGAGTTTTTATGATGCAAAAATTAATTATGTGTAAATGCGACACATGTGTATCAATTTGGCATAACACCTACATACACCAGTTTGAAATTTTGGTGATAATGATATTATAAAAGTCATATAAAAAGTAAGTAACTAAATAAAGTATGAAGTATTCTCGATGCTGCAAAAAAAAAAAAAAAAAAAAAAAAAAAAATCTTGGTGCAAAATTCTTGGTAGATAAGAAATCATCATTTACTAATTTAAAATCATTTTTGTGTAGTTTTGTTTGAAAAATATGAATCATTCGTAGTGTAACACATCACCGTTCGAACCCCACCGGCAGTCCTTTTAGGCTTTTTGTACCCATCTTTTCGCTACAACATATATCAATATTCAAAATAAGTTCCTCCTAGCACATATAGATCAATCATATAGTAATTTTCATTGTAGTAATTTTAAGAATTTACTTAAGTAATGAGCGAGATTCATAAAAAAATTAAAACCGTAGAATCAAAAGAAGAAAAATCACATCACCTCTTCACTCGCTACACTTTGCTCCATATATAATATTTTACTATATTTTAGATACTTATTCAAAGACAATAGCAATTGGGTGTTAGGTGAAAAGTAGTATTTGAGGTAAATAAAAAAAATCAGAATTCATCAAAAATCCCTCAAGAAGTCACTTCACCTATCACTATTGCAAATTTCTGGTTAGGGATCAAATAATTTTGCCCCTGTTCCTCAATTTGGGGTTAGGGTTTGAAGAATTAAGCCCCAAATTATTAATTTAGGACAAAAAAATTGGCTAAATGATGTTGTTTAAGCCACTATTTTGTAGACTTTATGTCGCCGATGATGCATTTTTCTACGATTTAAATTAAATTAATGTCACGTCTAATTTTTTAGCCACGCAAATCGTCAACGATGTTTAAGTGAACAATTTTTTTAACCTAACAAAAAACTCAAGCGAGCAACAATAAACTTATAATATTTGTGGTGTCCTTTTCCTTGCCGTCAATAGTATGAGAAATGTTGGTTGGCCCTATATCCAATTTAAGAAACCCAAATTTCCATTTCCCTATGTAAAGAGACTTGCTTAAGTTACCCCTCTTGCACCTAAATATACGAGGAATCATAAATTTCTTGTAGAGTTCAAGGAGGATGGGTAATATTGAAAATTTGGGGTAAAATATGTACCATGTCTGAAAGAGTGTTATGTAACGTTTGAAAGTTAGAGTAAATAAATGTTGCCTCCAAAATACAGGAGGCATTTCCATAATATTGCCCAAACTTCCATTAAAGTGTGAAATATATATATATATATTTTCTAACTAATGACTCAAAAATCATATCATTAGAACTTATATTAATTGTGAGGACTATCATTTCTCACATGATGGTTATAAAAGCTAGAATAATTACCGCCAAGTTTTTTTTTGGTCGGTTATTATGTACCTTATTCGTAGCATGTATGCCCATCCCCTCATAAATCTTGGGCTCTGGTTAGACATTCTTTCTTCTTCTTCTCTGTTTTTCTTATTCTGGTTAGACATTCTTTCTTCTTCTCTTTTTTTTCTTATTCTGGTTAGACGTTCTTTCTTCTTCTCTTTTTTTTCTTATTCTGGTTAGACATTCTTTCTTCTTCTTCTTTTTCTTACTTATGAACCCTCGGGCTCTGGTTAGACATTCTTTCTTCTTCCTCTTTTTCTTACTTATGAACCCTACCTAAATTCATTTTTCGCTGTTTATTTCTTTTGAGGCGTACACGTGTCACATAAACCAAACTCCAAACTTCTTGCCCCTATCTTAAAGTATATAACAGCTCAACATAAAGAAAATAAGGATTAATATCACGAAACACTCAAAATTGATATACTGGTGATAAATTTACCTTAAACAAACCCTAAACTATTACACTTGTTACAAATTTATCCTTCATTAGTTTATGTTAAATTTAATAATTAAACAATTGAGTTGAATAAGATGTGGTAGTTAAAGCATGTACTATTTTAGGGTTTTACCCTCTGTTTGTTACACATGTAATCAGTTTATGATTTTTCGTGGTATTAATTTAATTTAATGGAAACTAACTGAATGTAAATTTGTTACAAATATATTAGTTTGAAACTTTTTTTGTTTTGAGTAAATTTATCACAGGCATATCAATTTGTGGCTTTTTATGGTGAAAAATTAATTTATGGTAAATCTATCACAGGTAAACCTATTTTGAATTTTTGGTGATATATACTTGAAAAATAATAAACTGTTTATTTAAATAATGTGATGTACTATGTCCATTAAATTGTTTATTATGACAACTTTTGCTTTAAAGATCCCCTCGTCGTTACCTCGTTTTTCTTTTAGATGATACCATAAAAAATTCCCAAACCAAACAATAAATTTTGTTGCACCAAAAATTTGAAACTATCACATCCGTAATAAACCTACCCTCAATTAGCATATGTTCAATATCCCCTATTAAAGTATTGATGTGCAAATGCATATGGTAAGTGACTTGTCCAATATTCCCGTTAAATTGCTTGTAATGAGCGACTCGTCTAAATTTCTTCATCGAATCCACGTTAGACAGGTCGCTCATTATGTGTGTTCCCACCTCGGCAAGATATTGAATAGAAGTAAACTGATTATCCTATTTAAATTATTTTAGAATTTTTTGTAATATAAAAATTAATTAGGGATAAATGTAAGATATACGCCTCTATTCGAGATTTTTTTTTTTTTTTTGCGTCTCTTTTTTATTTTATGGAATAAGTATGCCAGTGGCCTAGTTAAAAGAGGGACAATTCTACCAAAAACAAATTCTTCTTCCTTTCTTTCTTTTTTGTGGAAACTGATGTCTCCATCAAAAGTCATATCCAATTTAATTCAAAAGGAAAAAGGAAGGGAAAGCAACGTAGGATGAAGGCGTGCGAAGAGATGAGCCGGCAGAAGGGACAGTTCTGTGAGCGTGCTCGCGAAAGCACTTAGAGCTTAGACTAGGAACCGCATCGTTCAGAATCCATGTACCTAAGGCTAAGGACCATGCCCCTCATCTTAAAGTTGTAGGAAAACGACATTGTCCTCTTCTTGCTCGCCCACTCGTGCAGGTTAATGCTCAAACCGCACATGCATTGTCGCTGACTCGGGCACTCGCACATCCTGTCGACATAGAAAGACTGCAACTTCGATGATGTGAAGGTGGAGATGAAAAGACTCGAAATGAATGGGTTAATCTTAACGACAAATGCTACTTAATCAAAATCGTACATATTTCACATGTTATGCCGAGGATAAATAAGCTCTACTTGTTTTGCAAAAAAAAAAATTATATTTATTTTTGCAAAGTAATTACTTGAAATCATAATTCAAGATAAAATATTTTCATTATCAACAATAATTTTCATCAAAATAATTTCGTGGACAACAAATTTTTTTTCATTTTTATTAAAAATTGATACATTAGCATACTCTTTTTTTTTTTTTTAAATTATTATTATGGTTGAGATTTTCTTAGTTTCATTTTCGTTACTATCTTGCCAAATTAGCACCGATATCCTTTCACCCAGCCATTCTGAATGCCACCACTGCTAGTCTATCATTATCGCCCCCTTCAACCATAGTAGCCTTCATTACTGCAACCCCCCTTGGATTCACGGTTTCGTGACTAGTTAGTCTGGTTCTCGATTCCTAGATGGAATCGTACTGAATTAGGAACCAATTACCTCTAGGTTGGCCAACAAAGGATGATGCCGCTGCCTCTTAGCAACCATGAGTAGTAGTGAGTTTTCAAATTTCGCATATGTTCCACTTGGAATCTGGAATTTATCTGTTGAAACAGATTTCTCATTTTCTAGAACCTGAAATTTACCATGCATATCTTGGAATCTGGAACCTACATTGTTATAGGTTTCATGATTGATTCTAAGGTCTACCCAAGTTTTACATTTATTATTAATTGAATGATTGTAATGAATTATCACTTTTAATAACTATCATTTACTTCTATGATTCATAGATATTAACTCATATTTAGACATACGAAAATCATAAAATATTAATAAAGTAAAAGTCTTATTTATAGAATGGAAGTTTGGACTAATAGTTCCAAATTATACACTCATAATCAAAGCCATAAAATATCACATGATCGCGCAAAGATATAGACCAAGAAAAATGTAAAAACTTCATTCAGATTTAGATTCTAAGTTCCAAGTTATTCCAACCTATAACTCCTTGCATATCTTTGAAACTTGAAACTAAATAGGTTTCATCGGTCCGATTTTCAAGTTCTAAATTCTATTTTGGAACCATACCCTTAACTATCAAGGTCCCACCACCCTCACCAAAGCTTAGGTGACAGTAGGGGTTGCCCTTATTATCACACAGTCACACAACGATCAAAGCGAGAAGCGAAGTCGTTTCCCTTGCCAATGTCGCCATTGGATTGGTGATGATCGTGACCCTCCTTGCTTATTTGGGTGTGGGTCGCGACCTTCACGTCAAACTAGCAGCCAATGAGAACCTTGATCATAAAGCCCACGCGAGGATCTACAATGAGTGTCATTGGCCTTGCTCATATGCCTTGTGGGCAATAGCAAGGCCTATGACGACCAAGAACCAATTACCAACGAGGGTCACGAGACTCCGAATGGCAGCCGGGTGGCGCCACCAACACTACTAGCCCCTCTTCTCTCTCTCGTTGGGGTTCGCAAGATCAGCTCTTTCTTTTTTCCTCCCACAAATGATCAGAACCTCATTTTGGTTCGAATCCTGCTAAAAGGATCACTAAATATTAGAAATAGTTGAAGAAATAACATTTTTTTTTCTTCCAAGTAATCGGAAAATAAAGAAAGCGTTAAATAATTTTCAAGATAATTATGTGTTTACAAAATTCTATTGATTGGTAGCAAAATTCTTGCTTTCTTCAATTGAAGGTT
Source organism: Eucalyptus brandiana (assembly GCA_014182725.1). NCBI lineage: Eukaryota > Viridiplantae > Streptophyta > Magnoliopsida > Myrtales > Myrtaceae > Eucalyptus > Eucalyptus brandiana. Next base: position 17,880,203 of record CM024678.1, read on the forward strand.
TCGTGATTCTTTTATTTATTTATTTATTTTTTATTTTTTATTTTGTGTGTGTAAGTATGTGAATATCATTAATTATAATAGGTACAAAATGTTAGGGGAATCTCCTAGCATTTTAGAGAGATTAATTATGTGAGAAGATGGAGGAAGGAAGCCTCCATACGAAGTCAATAAAATATTTGCATAGGAAAACCTACGTTGTTGACAGAGTGACATCCTACCTTTTACAATAACAGTAACTATAACTCAATCGACTTGTTTTAAAAACCGCTTGTGGTTGTGTTTCATCTAAATGCAATATATAGTCACTAGGAAAGATAGCTTAAGGAGTTTCGCCTCTATGTTTTTGCCCTTCCTTAGCGGCTCCAATCATCCATTCAAGTTATAAGTTCCAACCTTATGCAGAACGCCAAATTTCATTTTTTATCAAAATACTACTGCTTGTCCAGATGTTTTACTCTGCATCCCGAGTTATAAAGTTCTCAATGCAGAAAAGGGTGCGTGCATTTTCGTTTTTTTCACCCTTCACCCTTCACGCGTTACCAAACCCTAACGAAGACAATGACAGCACAAGGGACAGTTTTGCAGAGCTTTGCTCTCGGAAACCCCATAGAGCTTAGACTAGGAAACACGTAGTTCAAGATCCACACGTTGCAAAGCACTCCGACATACCTAAGACGAAGACCATGCCCTCATGTTGATTTATGAGACACTGACATTTCCTCTTTCGCTCACCCTCGTGCAGGTTCATGCACGAATGGCACATGGATTGTCGCTGACTCGGATATTCAACGTCCCGTCAAGATAGAAAAGACTGCAACTACGATGATTTGAAAGTTGGAGATAAAAGAAGAGAAATGCCAAATGTACGAGAACTTTAAACTGAAAATTAATGGGTTAATCTTAACAGCCCAAAATATGTATTCGAATTTTGGCACAATATTTGGGGAATTGGTCTCTCTTAAAATATCCAACTTCAGTAAGATCTTGCCAAAGCATGTCACTACATAATTCTTTTAGATACTGGATTGGATTCTCTAAGTTTATGGGGGTAAAATTACATCTTAAATTGGTCCCTATCAGAAATTGGTGCATTCGCATACAGCCTTTTTAATTAGGGCTGAGATTTTCCTTTTTTATTTTATTTCCTTCTCTTTCCCATACCGCTGAACCAACACCAAAATAACCTCCTAATTGTCAATTTTTTTTTTCTTTTTCTTTTTTGTACAATCTACCTCTTAAACTATCTATTTGATTCTCCTTATTAATTCTTTCTTTAGAAAACCTAACAATTGCGTTGACATGACTGTTAAGAAGCCGTTAAATGCCACGTTGGCCCCTAACTGGTAATCACACGATGTCTATCTATCTTGTGCAAAACATGGTTCTATACTTTTTGCGGAAACAAATGTGAATAAAAATAAACTGCTTAAGCAAGAATTGGGCCACCAGAGGATACCACTGCCACTTCTTAAGACATAAGGAGCTCACGTTTATGTCACATCATCTAACGGTTTATGTGAAATGGTTCTCATCCATTTGAAAGAAGCAACAATTCTTCCTTGCAAAAACACACAACACACCAAACCAGCAGGAAGCCAAATCCACACACCTTGAAGATTAATATTTAAATAAGAACTCAGATCCTTGGCCAACTTAAAGAACAATCCTACTCCCATTTTCTAGATCACCTACCATGAGACTTGCAGTTATCAAAGTATAATTCAAACTTTCTTTACACGGACCAGACTTGAAATACGCTTGAAATCTGCTCGGATTTCATTAATGCTCGAAATCAAAACATACTTTACCGTTTAATGTCTCAATGAGAAATTTTTCCTTCAGAGGTTGCAGAAATTTTCTTGCTTTCTTCAGTTGAAGGTTCGTGATTGCAAATTAAGTTATGAAGTTCTTGATCTAGAAAAGGTGCACGCATTTGTTCTTTTCGCCCTTCATACTTAAGCAAACCCTAACAAAGATACTCCAAATGAATCTTCCTTGTTCCAACGCTGACGACGAAAAACATATTCATTACCCTAATCTATTCTCCTTTTCTCTATTTGATAACTTTGTTTCTCCTTCGGTTTTTTTGGCCAATCTTTTTTTTTTTTGATGACCCAGGAAACCCCGAAAGCCAATTTTTAGTCGGTTCATTCCGGAGAAATGCATAGCGAGAAACCCTAGAACTAAAATTCTCATAAAACATTAGTAATCTTTGACGCGCCCGCAAAGGTACACTCAGCGTAAGCCCCACAGAAAAAAAAGGGGAAATTCAATTGCTATAGCACGTGAAAAAACATCCCTTGGTTTGTGTGCAAATTGCTTCCTCTGGTTTGGAAAAATTCAATAAGCCTTAGGCTTTAGCCCCCCCCAGTCTATATCCACGAAAAATTTCACTTTTGATCTTGCCAACTTGCTTGGTTATGGTAACAATATTGAAACAAGAGTTTTGACACTTAGAACATGGTACAAAAAGGAAATAATACGAACATATTCGGAAGTGGGTAATTGTTTTCGTGTCGGTGGTGCAGATGGAAAAGAAACTTTCGAATATAAAATCACATAACTAAAATTATGGACATTATTAAAATGAATATTAACAATATCACGAGTGCATTGAATAACAAATTGGATGAGGGGAAAGGGCACATTTCATCCATATTGCGTTGTTTTTAATGTGATTTTTAAATTAGTAATTTGTATAAAAGTCTGAATTTGTAAAGGTTCTCCAAATAGACTCACTCTATGGACAATTTCAGCCGATTGAACCTGAGGTGTAGATCAGTGTTGACCAAAAGCCTAATGTTGAAGTATTCAGTGTTATTGTGACATAAAAGTTATCGATAACCTACAAGTATTTGGTAAATTAATTCGGGAAACGTGGGTAAGTCCTAGAAATAAAAGTCGGTATACTTTTAAGAGGCTTGGTAAAAAAGTTGCCGTGTTAAGGGATATAGATGGCCACGGGAAAATTTTGCTACATAACCTAGGGATGAGCATTGTTTTGGAGTAGAACTAGGAATTGACTAGACTAATGAGAACTTATCCTGTTTCAAGTTCCAAAGTATATAGGGTAGATTCCAAGTTCCAAAATTTAGGAAACTTGTTTAAACAAGCAAGTTTCAGGTTCTAAATAGGTGGAACTTGGAATCTAGATTCTAGAACTTGAAACAAATTTTTGTGTTTTTCTAGATCCATGTTTTTGCATGCTCTTTTGGTAGCCCATGAAATTTGATAACAAGTGTTTAATTTAGAACCACTAATCTAAACTTTCATTTTATGATTGAGACTTTTAATTTGTTAATATTTCATATTTTTTGTGTCTCCAAATATAAATTGTGGTAAATGGATTGTAGCAATAAGTGATGGTCATTAAATGTGATGATTTACTACAATTGTTCAATTAATAATACAAATGGAACCTCGGTAGAATCTGGAACCGATCTTGAAGCCTGTGATATGATAAGTTCCAAGTTTTAGAGTACCCAAGTAGGTTTTATGTTCCAAAAAATAATAAACCTCCATGCTCCAAATGGAACCTATATGGAACCTGGTAAGAACTTGAAACCACTCACCCCTAATGCCACCATCGAGCATGCCATGCAGGGTGAGGCATGGGATGTGGTGTATTTTGTGCAGGGCAATGTTGCCCTGCCCTACCAGAATTGAAAATTCCAGCAATGATTTTTTAAGAAATTGGTTAATATATCCCTGTTTTGACATATATTTACGCAAAATTCACGAAATGAAGACTTGCAAATTTCTAAACCTAACATCAACCACTCATAACATAAAAGTAGCAGAAGATTTTTTTTTATTATCAGTTCTTGCAATTTAGTAGTAGAAGAGATATGGATATGTTAAACGTAGAGATAAATCATTTTAATGCTAGGGTAGTTTACTTTATTGTAATGAAGCAATGTAAAGTCAAATGGAAATTTATTCAAATAATAAAGCAATGTAGCGACGGTCAGTTCAATGTATTAAGACAAAGACTGTTCTCGCAGATACAGTAAATCTGATAAGCGGCTATTCTTAAACAAAGATGATGGATTATAAGACATAATGTAATACCGCTAATCTATTAAATTAAGCTAAAATCCAGCTTGGGTTTAGGCCCAATACAAAGAAGCCATATTTCTCTTCGACGAGACCAACTACTAATTAATCAAGATTAGCTCAACAGCACTGCTGAGCATCATGACAGGAGCTCATGATATATCAGTACCGATTTATATGTCACTTGGACTAAGGTAATCATAAGGCATCGACCCTCGTACTAATGATAGTTAGTGGAATGGGAATCATTAATTAAGTGCACACCCCTATCCAATTAAGCACAAAATCTTGATGCATGTATTGCGATTGGCAAGAGTTCAACGAACTTAATCATCAGCACAAAAGTCAAAATTCCGCATACCATCATAGCGATCATTATGGCAAGCACGAGTGGACCGAATTCCTTCCTAGGGAAGAATGAAAATGATGAGAAGATGTTCAATGAATGTGCGTGATGAATCATATGAAACTACTGGTGCGTTTATTTTACAGAAATCCAAAAATTTGATAAATATTTTATTGAGAATGATTGTTTGCATTTATTAGAAAAATTAGAGGCTAGTGAGGCTCAAGTCTGCTTGCCTTTGATGAGCTCACCTCTCGCCTATGGTCGGGCGCTGGTCATTCGCCAAGGAAGAAAGAAAAAGAAAAAGAAAGGAAAAACAAGAAAAATAATTAAAATTAAAAAAATTTAAAATACTTTTATGAGAATGAAAATTTAATTAATCAAGGACTCAAGCCTGAGCACTAACGACCCATGCACAACCTTTGTGGACCAAAGCTCGAGCATTGAGGACCTAAGCTCAGGCACTAGGGAATCTAGCACAAGCACTAGGGTTTCGAGCCCGGCCTTAATGATCCTGAGTGTAGGCGTCGAGGTCAGGGCCCTAACATCATGGCGATCATTATGGCAAGCACAAGTGGACCGAATTCCTTCCTAGGAAGAATGAAAATGATGAGAAGATGTTCAATGAATGTGTGTGATGAATCATATGAAACCACGGGCGTGTTTATTTTATGGAAATCCAAAAATTTGATAAATATTTTATTGAGAATGATTGTTTGTATTTTTTAGAAAAATTAGAGGCTAGCGAGGCTCGAGTTTGCCTGCCTCTAATGAGCTCGCCTCTCGACTATGGTTGGTTGCTGGCCATTCGCCGAGGAAGAAGGAAAAGGAAGAGGAAAGAAAAAAAACATAATTAAAATCATGATTTTTTTAAAATTTTTTTATATAAGAATGAAAATTTAATTAATCAAGGACGTAAGCATGAGCATTGACAACCTGCGCATGGCCTTTGTGGACCAGAGCTCAAGCACCAAGGAATCTAGCACGAGCACTAGGGGTTTGAGCCTGGCCTCAATGGTCTCGAGCATAGGCGCCAAGGTTCAAGCCCAATTGTTGGAGACCTAGCCTTAGACGCTAGTGCCCAAGTATGGAGTTTCAGATCCAAATGTCAATATTTAGTCATATTTTAGAAAACATCATGCGACTTTTCAAAGAGGGAATCATTCTCCTAATTTTAAGTGTAGGTTTTTCATTGATTAGAACTTTTTTTTTTTTCTATTGACTCATTTTTCTAAGCAAACCAAGTATTAGAAAATAAAAAATTGTTTTCCCGAAAAAATTTTCTACAAAATAAATAGAGCCTTAGTAGGGGTCCATGCCTAAACATTTTCATTGATGATGAAAAAATATTTTTCACTAGTTAATTTTCATAAGTGACATGAGTAATCATTTTTTGAAAAATATTTTTATGTACTCTTTTCACTGAATTGAGTCGTTGTTTTTCTTAAATGTAAGTAATTAGATACTATGGTTTGTCAGAAACATACAAAACGCAATTCAATTACATGAGATGAGTGAGCTTTACCAAATAATCCTAACACCTTATCTTCGAGTAATCATATCCACAACCTCATATCGGGGGCTGGCTTTTAGTCGTGAATGAAATCACAGATCAGAAGACATTTGTTAACATAGAGTCAATTCAGGTCATGGATCAACCCTCTTCCCGAATCCAAACAAAATCTCGCAGGCCTTTCGATTCCAACTCCCTGCACACCACAGACAAAGAAATCCCCCGGCATCGATTGTTTGGGGGCCCTCTGTTTGCTTAAGAGCCGGGTAACTCTAAAGCAAGCTTTGATAGAGTAATGGCCAAATGTCATTAACATGCCCTCTCTCGATACATTGTTTCTGCACAGTCTATAATTACTGAGATGACCTGGTGTTCCTTTATCTATCAGAGGTGTGGCATCGGGGGGTAGCTTTCTCTCATAATGGGCGTAATTGACTTCAAGCCTCTCACATTATTTTCCATATTACTTGTTAGAAAGTCCAACCTAGTCAGATTAAAAGTGACATGTGAAATTCGATTAACGAAGATGGATAAATGTGCAAAAAGGATAACGCATGTCTTTGATATCAAGTTAGGAAGTTCAACCCAAAAATTTAAATTATTTGATTGAAAGAGACTGCAAAACTTATTGTCAATCGATGTGAGATATTTCCAACACTACTAAAGAGTTGGAGATATGACCGTCTAGATCCAAACCATGGATCTAGATCATGTTAATGCCCTCTACTTGGCTCACAGGTGATTCTTCTCCGGATTACGAGTTGGGTTGTCATTTTATTGTATGCATATAGTCACTCAAGCCCCACTTGTAAAAATTTATGGCTGGTGTATCAAATAATTTTCATTTAATCTTTTAGCAAAGGACATAGAGGAGACATTGGCACTACCGTAGAAAACCATAGAAATGCAATGTAGTCTAGACTAGATGAATGAAAAAAATTGTACCCAAAAAGGGTGTAATAAATGGGGCCAAACCCACAAAAAATTACAAGATGACACTTGGGTGTCACATCTATCTTAAATTAGTTTCATGTAGCAAAAAATTTAAAATTGGTATACTTCCGCCACATTTGCACCAAACTGATTTTCATGTCACAAATAGCCAAAATAGGTACACTTGTTTCTCATTAACAAATTAACTTTCGTATCACAAATGAGCCAAACTAGTATACGGAAATTAGTTTAGGATATTGGATGGAAGTTAAAAGTTAGATTCCTCATATGTGTACCATTTTGAGATATTTTGAGATTTTTTTATGACTAAAAATATGGGGTAAATATGGTATACCTTGAGATTTTTTACAACACGAAAATAGGTCAAGATAAACAAGATATGAGTGTGCTACTTTTGAAATTTTTGGTAATATTAACCCTAATCAATCAATTAAGACAGGAATAAGTTTTTAGCACAAAAAGAGGACATGAAGAGGAGGATGCCTCTGGAATTTTAACCACAGAAATGCCGAATCAAGTATATTAATATCATATTTGTTTGATTATAATATAAATTTTCAAGCCAAAAAAGTTATTATAATATATCAAATGTATTCACATGAAAAACAATGATATTTATATACTACGAGTTAGTTTGGTACAAATATAGCTGTGTCGTGGTTATGTTGTGCTATCTCGAAGCACATATGTTTGGCGACACTCTTTTTAAAAACATGTGCTGGTTAACGTGTTTGGCAAAAGCTATTACAAAACTATTGTGGCTATCAATACAATAAAAAAGACCTATAGCATTGTTGTAGAGTTGTCACCAACCCTCATCATTAGAATTTTTGTAATATACTATTTCCACCATATAATGACGACGACGACGACGACGACGACGATTATTATTATTATTATTATTATTATTATTATTATTATTATTATTATTATTATTATTATTATTATTATTATTATTATTATGTTGTTGTTGTTGTTGTTTTTATTGTTATTATTTCATGTTTTTGTATTTTTATAGTCATTTGCAATTATTAAATTTACATAGTAATGTTATGAGTTTATGTTATATTTGTAGAAAAAGTTGTAACTCTAATTCTAGGTTAAATAGTGATGATATTGGAAATATTTATAATATTAATAATTATTATTGTTAAATGTGATTATTAGTAGTTTCATTACTATGATTAATATTTATGCTTACTTCTGTTTATGTTCTCATGAAATGTAAGGGTGTTTTAGAAGTTATTGCATCTCAAAGATACTATAGGCAACTTTGTGGAAACTATTGCGAAAGTACGTCTATTGCCAGAGTATTGCAATTGTGAGATTTTACTCGTCTTTATTGACACAAAAAAAAAAAAAACGGACTTTTAGTTATTTATCGACAAATGACAAACTTAAGTGATGAGAGCGGAGTTTTGATCATTACAAGAGTCATCAATAAAATAAATAATTGACTACTTGGAAGAAGTCGACAACTCGCTAGTGAAGTCATTGACTGGAACCTTTACTAGTTGACAAGATCATTTACATTGGCATGTAATTGTCACAGTAATGGAGTCAATGCAACCTTCTACTTAATCGAATGTTTAACCATCCCTCGTAGGTAATAAATGCCCCGGGTGTCCTCTTTGTAAACCCACCCCCAATCAATTATAGAAATCAATGTTCTTCTGCAAATTTATCTTTATCTCCTACAATTTACATTGTTGGCAACTATTGTCCCCAGTGCCTGGGCCTTTAAATACCTCGTCATTTACTCTCTCGTCCAAAACAAAAGACCTTTCACAACCTTCGTTAGTTCATATCTATCCATCCATATTTTAATAGGTATCCTATCAAGTTTTTGGTGAAACATCTTTTTGGCACACCTTGAGACAAATTTTGCTAATTCGAGAAGAGTACGATAACAAGAGCCAGAAATTAGCAAGAGTTCGATACTGTTGCTAGCAACAATAATCCAATGCCACAAATTGATGACAAGTTGTTGCACGATCTGAATCTTTAGCGGTGGAGAGAGTGGCCAAAGGAAATTGATGCAAAGAACAATCTTTCAAGGCATCAAACTGAAGAGCAGTTAATGAATATTGCTCCAAATTCGAAGATGGTGTTGACCATAAGAAGATTGCTCGAAAAATAGGCAAATAATATGACTAATTACATCATGAGCCATATGTCAAATGTGATTGAGCCAATAGTCATCAATGATGTAGATGATGCTCTGTCAATGCCGAGATCGTCCAATCAATTACTGGTATTCCAAGTCAATCCAATTATAGTAGGGTATGTTCCTAGTTACTCTACTTTTAATAATGGAAACAATGTTGGTCGAAATAATCAAATTTGTAGTAACAATTTGGTAAACCAAACTGGTCAACAGATTAGTTACAATGAATATAGAAATCTCAAGGCCAAGCGGTTGTTTTGCTATCACATATGTAAATATTGTTATTATACCTCATTTCCCCATTAAAGTTAACATAAATAATTTGGAAAGACCAACATCACCATCTAATGTGCAAGATGACCAGCTGAATCCTCAATTAAACTCAATATGGTTACGCTTGGTTCAGTATTTTGAAAGCCCATTATGAAAATGCAAAGTAGTTTAGCTTAAAGGACTTTAGGCAAATGCAAAGGTTGTTTGGTAAACTATGCTTTGAGAAGCAACTTTGAGAGAAATGCCGTTTAGTAGAAAACACATTTGAAAAGCTCTTTGGGTGACTAATATTAGTTTTTTTTTAATTTCATTTGTTTACAATATAAAAAATAATGTATGCAACTTTTTAAATATAAATTTTGACAATAATACTAAAAAAATCAAATACATATATAATTTTTTTAAAAAAACCAAAGCATATATATGTATGTATGTATATATTTAAAAAATACCAAATCCTTCGTCGAATTTTTTAATTTTTATTTGTTTAAATTTGAAAAAATAATGTATGCAAATTTTTAAATTAAAATTTTTACAATAATGCTAAAAAAATCAAATACGTATATATATAAGACCAAATCGGTGGTCGAAATTTTTTAATTTTTATTTGTTTAAAATTGAAAAAATAATGTGTGTCACTTTTTAAATATAAATTTGAAAATAATGCTAAAAAATTAAATAGATATATATATTTAAAAAAAAAAAAAGACCAAACCCTTAGTCGGAATTTTTAATTTTTAATTGTTTAAAATTGAAAAAAAAAAAATAATGTATGCAACTTTTTAAATATAAATTTTGACAATAATGCTAAAAAAATTAAATATATATGCTAAAAAAATCAAATATATTAATATTTTTTTAAAAAGACAAAAATATATTTAATTTTTTTAGCATTTATATAAATTTGATTTTTTAGCATTATTTTGGAATTTAAAAAATACTAATGAGGGAAAAATAAGAAATTTGAAGAATGAGTGATGATAGTTTTGGAAAAAAAAAATAATAAGTGTCGCATTTGGCCAAACGCCGAATCTTTGAAAGCTAGTCCCCACTCAAGCATTGGGCTTGGCTTCACCCTTCCCACGTCGACTTTCACTTGAAAGCTACTTCAAAATAGTTGCCAAGTGGTCCAACATTTTCTCAAGAGATTTTGGAGGTTGAAAGCCCCTTGGAAATGCTGAATCAAACGTACTCATAGTTTGCTAAAGAAGGTTGGCAAAACTTAAGTTGGGATAAGGAGTGTTATAAGACCTGTACACGAGAAACCTTATCACGAATGGATGGATAATCAACAATTTCTCAAAGAATTTAGAATCCCCAACTTCGCTATCTTCATTGGCGAAGATGAACAATCAACCAACGAGTACATCAGTCGATTTATAACTTAATGTAAGGAGGCAAGAACAAATGAATTCTTAAAACTTAGGTTGTTTCCTGTGTTTTTATCAAGAATTTATTTTACCTAGTAACCAACTTACCACCCAATTCAGTATATAATTTGGCATAAGTAGAAAGGCAATATCATTCTTGACTCTATAAAACGATACTTGAAGTATTGCTGATTTGGCCAGACTTCACCAATAAAGTCATGACTTGATTGATCGGTTTGTTGCTCAATTTAAAAATGCTAGAAATAGATGTCTTACTTTACTCTTAGAAAAATAATTCACAAATTTTGTTTTCAATGAATTAAAATTCAATTTGGAAGAAAGATTTGAAGGTCAAGACTTTGTCGATTTATTTCAGTTGGTGACAACAAAGTCTAAGTATGAGTAATTACTTATAAACAAAGATAAATGACCACATAAAGACATTACACGAGATGTGGTTTTAGTGGAAAAATATGAGTCAAAAGACAATCTGAAATAAAAATATTGAAATAGCTATGAAAAAATGGGGAAAAGTTACTAAAAAAGTTCTAAACTCATTGTACTTTTATTAATTCAGTCTTAAACCTTTCAATTAAGTAGATCTTAAACATTTTCCTGTTTTGTCAATTAAGTTCATCTGACTTATTTTGGCTGTAAGTCATTGACGTGAATGCCAATCGTCTTATGTGATATGATTGGCACGAATGTGAAGAATTTTTAATTATATTTAAAAATTTGCAAAATTTTTATTATTTTTCTTTTCTTCTTTACTTTTACTTTTTATTGTGTTTAGCAAGGGTCATTGGGCCCTCGCTAGCCGCAAGTGAAGGTTGGGGCGAGGGCCACCCTCGCCCAACCTAGCTCAGATCTAGGTAGGGTATCATGGCCGTGAGCGAGGCAACCTTGCTTAGATATGGGCAACATAGCCTTCACTCATGTCTAGTAAGGTTGGCCTTGCCCATAGCCACAATGGTCTTACCTAGATTGGAGGAAGGGTTGCAACGTCTTAACTGGCCACAGTAAAAAGAAGAAAAAAGAGAAGAAAAGAAAAAAATAATAATAATAAAATTCAAAAGAATATTTGAAACTTTTTTTAAAAAATTCATCTTCAATGTTAATTATGCCACATAAGACAGCTAGCATCCACATAAGATAGCTAGATGAACTCATGTGGCAAAACATGAAAATGTTTAAAACTCAATTGACATAATTAAAATGTTTATGATTAAATTGGTATAAGTGCAGTAAGTTTATGACTATTTGGTAATCTTTCCCAAAAACAATGCTTTACAAGCCCTATATGTTGATGATTCAAAATTATGTAATTTATAAAAATTGAGTAGTTGATGAATTATTCAATTCTTTTAAAGGGGACATATGTTGACACCAAAAGATGACCAACTTTAGCCATTATTAATTAGGGTTAATACCTTGAAAAATCCCAAACTGGTACACCTGTGACAAATTTACCCCAAATTATTTTTTTGACCATAAAAAACCATAAACTGGTACACCTGTGACAAATTTACCCCGACTGACCATAAAAAACCCTAAGCTGGTATATTTATGACAAATTTATCCCAAAATAATTTATTCGACCGAAAAAAATCCCAAACTAGTAAATTTGTGACAAATATACCCTCCGCTAAATTGGATTAATACCACAAAAAAATTACAAAAATTGTAAACTGTGACAAACGGAGCGTAAAATCCCAAATTGGTATACCAGTCAACTGTCACATGTCATTTAACTTTATAATTTGACAATAACATTTAACGAAAATTAACGGAGGGTAAATTTGTCACAAGTGTACCAGTTTGGGATAAATTTGTCAAAAGTATACCAGTTTGGGGTTTTTGGTGGTTAAAAAAATAGTTTGGGGTAAATTTGTCACAGGTGTACCAGTTTGGGGTTTTTCAGGGTATTAACCCTATTAATTAGTGATGAATTTAATCAATGAGAGCATAGTTAGGTCATTATAGGAGTCATCAATAAACAAGACAGTAGGCAACTCGAAAGGAGTTGGCATTTCAGTGAGCTCATTGACAACAAACATCACAAATTATCAATGAAAGCCTTCACCTAAATCATCTTCACCACCATGTAACTGTCAAGGTAGTGGAGTCGATGCAACTAACAAGGTAGTGGAGTTGTAACCATCAAGGTGGTGCCATCAAGGCAGTGGAGTCGATATAACCATTTATGTAATCATCAAGGAAGTGGAGTCGATGTAACTGTTTGTGTGATTGTTACTTGTGGGTTATAAATACCCTAAGTTTTCTCTTTGTTAACCCACCCTCAATCAATTTCAGAAACTTAACTTCTTTTGCAAATTTATCGTTAATTATATTTTCTTGGAAGTTACAACGCTAGCAATGACTCTTTCCAGTACTCGTATTTTCAAATATTGAGTTAATATCATAAAAAATCTCAAATTGATATATATGACAAATTTACTCAAAATTAATTTTTTTTTATCATCAAAAGCTTCAAATTGATATATTTGTAATAAAATTTTCTTCTGTTAGTTGCTATTAAATTAAATTAATACCACGAAAAATTACAAACTTGTACGTCTATGACAAACGAAAGGGAAAACCTCAAAATGGTACACTCATTTACTGTTACGTGTTATTTAATTTAGTAATTTGACGGTAAAATTTAACAAAAATTAATCAAATATAAGGTTATCATAGTTGTACTGTAATTTGATTGGGGCAAATTTGTCACAGATGTACTAGTTATAGTCTTTCACTTTATCAACCCTTAAATACCTGTCACCTACTTTCCCATCCAAAATCAATAAATGGCCTTTACAACCTTTATTGATTTACATCAATCCATCCATAAAAGTATCGAAAGCCAAATATTTCACAGCTGTAGCCCAGCGGAAGAACCGTTCGAACGCACCCTACATCCCAAAATCATGCTGGTACCATTTTTTTGCCTACCAAAAAGATAACGAGATGCAGTATTACGAGGGTATCCAGATGACTTACTGAAAGTTTAGTAAGCCATGCACTGTAAATTTTCTCGAAAGCATATCTTCCAACACACATGATTGCTTACATGCCAGCTCTTAGTCTTAACATATTCTCATTTGATTATGCTTTTAAGCAAAAAGCAAAATCAAATGTATATTGAAAACAAGCGAAGAAAAGCAAATCTTACAAAAGAAAGGTGAGAAACAAGTGGACATGATAAGAGTGGAATGTTAGTGGAAAGTGAAACATGCTAAAGATAATGGGAATTTTTATTATTATGTCTAAGGTTTTAGAACCTTAAGAATCATCCGTATCACCTTTACACTAACTTTTAAAAATATGTTTTTGTTTGCGACACCATGACTACGATCATGGCGCACGTGACGTGGCAGCTAAGTAGTCTCCAATGCCCCATTTTGTATTATTTAATCAATAACCAATTAATCTAATTAACCAATCAGAAGAGCTATGGAAATTTGGTCCCTTTCAACAGAGCAAAAGAGATCAGCAAAATCTCGACAATGTCTCAACTTTGCTTTCGAGGAGAGCCCTTTTGGTCGTATTCTCATTCGATCGCTCCAAAATTGTCAATCAAAAGCTGCACGAGATATGCTCTTTGTACTAACGTTAATGATGTAATCACGTTTTGGCCTAACTTTGGTCTTTGTTTTCCACTGATTTGTCTCCTTCGATATAACATTTAGCCGATTCTTTAGAATTTTTACAAGATGGATGTTGGGTTCCCACTTGATTTTTTAATTTTTAATTCTTGAAAACTTTATAAGCTGGGTGCAATATGTGTTAGACCAAACCAAATCATTTCTCTAGGAAGAAGCTGAAGGGTCTTCACCCCGAGAGGGCAGCAAGAAATGCATTTGATATGATCGTGTTATTGGAAAGGTTGTGAATTGTAATACTTATTGGGGTACACATTTTGACAAAGAATTCTTGGTAATGTTTCATTTGTCCTTGGACTCATTTCGGACGAAATAAGATACACATAGTTGTCTCTCAACCGCAACCCGAAGCTTAATATTTCAGGAAAAGGAAAAAAAGAAAAAAAAAATAATTGAGTCCATATGCCACTTTATAATCGCTAAGGAGATGATATTGAATTTCTACGATGGAAAATTTTGTGAGGCAATTGTCAACTATCCAAAAAGCTTAGTCTTAGATAAATATGAGGTTTAATGATTAATTATTTTCACATTCATTGTGCAAGTAGGCCAAATTTTGGCCCAAGACTAAATGGAATTATATAATAAGAGAGGCGACAAGACATGTGATTTAGTATTTATGCATTATAAAAACAAACACCACAGTTGACACGTGTAATTCTTCTTTACCAAGTAATAGAAGATGTGAAATTTGACCAACAAGGCTATACACAAAAAATAACCTAGAATAGAATTTGGTTCTGATTTCTTCTTAGGATGTCCAATGCAAAAGTTCAAACCAATAGATGAGTGCAAATCTCACACACACACACACACACACACACACACACACACACACACACACACACATGTATGTATAAAGAGCACATAAATCTCAAAGATAGGCGATGTGGGATATTCTAACAAAAATAATCAAGAACCAGCAGAATTAAAATGCGAACTGACATAATACATTTGGATATAGAAAAGCTCGGGAGGATATATCTCATTTCTTCTTTTTTGAACATTAGGAATTGCACATAGAACACTTATATATCAATAATAGACTACAGTCTAACTAATATCTTGTAATTGATATATTTTGACTTTGAAGATCCTAATGTTATGGTCATGGTCGTATTGGGTTTCTTATTCCACAATCCATCATATCAGATTATTTTTTTAACGCCCAATATTGTTCAGTTCAAAAACTTTTTTCATCTTTTAGTGGGAGGTTGATCAAGAGATTTGACCAATGGATTTTGATTTTCACGGGATACATTTAGCGAATATGTAAATATTAAATAAGTCCTGTAATTTACTAACCTTTCTCGTTACTCAAATATCCATTTGTGACGAATGATTTTACATCTCACTATGCATCGATGCAACACATAACTATGCATCGATGCAACACATATTGGCCATCCAAATTGACTCAAAAGCGCATTTGACCACTTAACCACCGAAAAAAAAAAGGCATATATTTTACGGCTAATTACAACTTACATGAGAAACTGAGAACCCACGTTACACAAGTGAGGCGGAATAATCCTACACCTACTTTGGCTTTTTAGGTTTGCTTCTTCGTTTGTTTTGCCATCTTGCTCGTCACTTTTTCCCCACTTCCTTCCACTTTACCTTCTTTATTTGTACTAACTAGTCAAATAGATCTTACCAACTAGGGATGAGTACCAGGGCCAATTCACACAGGGATAAAGTATGTTCCGAAGTAAAAAAATTGGGGAGCTGGTCATGAAATCTACACGAGAATCGGTTTTGAACGTTTTCAAACCTTTTTTTTTAGTTTGAAAAAGATAGGGATGTTGGAGATAGATTTGAACCTAGAAAACCCAAGAAATTCATTAATGACTTAAAACACTATACTACAGATTATTTGCATGATATGCCTTCCTAAAATAAAAATAATTATATTGCTAAAAGTTAGATATGGGTCTAGGGTCGACTTTGTAATTGGATATAAATCAATTGAATCAATTCCAAGCTGATTTCTAAGGGAATCGTTTGATTACTAATTTCTGAAAATTGGAATCCTATTTTGACGGGTTAGGTTCCAAGTTTTTAGTTTGGAACGTACCTATTCTAAATTCAATCACTACTACTACTATTAGTCTATAAACAAACGAAGAAAGTAAATAAAAGGACTACTTCAATAAACATTGGATTTCACAGCCTCGTTAAAGACACAAGTCAAAAAGCAGTAATTTAATCCTCTAATTGTTCATATCTGATGAAGTGCATCATGTGTGAAAAAGAAAATTCTCACTACCCCAGCCATCAGATGCCCAACAACAAAAGCTAACCACCTGATAATTTGCACAAGCTGGGCTGGTTGGCCTGAAAGCCATCGTCATCATCATCACAGAATATTTTATTCGATGAAATTATTGTTCCATCTTCTGGTGCTGAGTTAGTGCTGGGATCTAGGGCTCCAAAGGCCACATAGCTAGACAAAATGCGTAGGCACACTTTTGGCTAAAAAAGCTTGTGCAAATCACATGGCAATACAATATACAGACCCATAATTGCTCGATTTGAAATTTGAGAACGGACGACAGAAAAAAAGGTGACAAAATCATCTTCTTTATATGAAAAATTTCACTTGCCAATAAAGAAAAAAAGATTTGCAGGCTGACTAGGAATGAAGGCTCTTGGCATAATTGCTCTAGCTGCTTCACCACATAATATAAAATAATGCATATGGACTGCTAAAGCCAAGAACCCCGGGCACACCATCATTATGTGCGTAGTTTTATTATATTCCAAACATGACTTAAAGCCGCCATATCCGCTTAAAAATCAGCTTTGTCATTAGAGATTACACTAATTTTTGTGCACTCAACAATTCAATTATGAGGTACAAACATTAACTTTGTCAAAATGGGTCGTGTTATAGAGGAGGAAATCATCCATGGACTATACCAAAACCTGGTCTTCCAAACATGTACATATCCTGGAAAAGCTTGAAAGATAAATAAGTTGCATGATCCATGTGATCTTAGCAGAGAGGAATTGGCTATAAATGGTGGACATACTCATCTGGAAAATGGAGCCTCATTTGATATTCACCCGAAAAATACCCGAAAAATATCTAAGGCAGATTTTTGCACCTAAGTAGTTAGACCTTATTAACGAGTACCCCTGGGTGTGTCAAGCCTACATCGAGCCTAAAGACCTTTGCCCAACCCCACAAGCACAAGTAGTTCTAAATTTTTTTTAGATTTTTATAAAAAATCGACCGAGTCTAGCCAGCCATCTTGAGAGGCTAACAATCAAACATTTATGCCTTCATTTGAAAGGGACCAACTGGCTAAATGACTCTAGATTGATGGAGATGACTCACAATGCAATTTGTTTGCATGACATGAAACGCAATTAAACAGGTTTGGATTAGACCCGTTTTTAAGACGATTAAAAACGTGTCTTACACAAATAGACTCATTTAGCTTATATAGACAAATGTTAACGGGACATTTGTTTCAACATGTCACTATTGAAGACGTCTGGTGCTAATATTTAAAATGCTTTCTATCCTTTAAAGTTCATAAAACTAACACACATGTTAAACAAAAACATGGTTCAACAAAAACATGGTTAGGAAACAGGTTATCAAAAATAAGGAAAAACTAGCTCAATAATACATTTTGATTTAATGTATAGTTAAATTGCTCATTGTTTGGATATGTATTATCATGTCAACACAAATTATCATGTAGAAATTCGTTTTACGTATTTATCCTATATGCATTTTAAAGTACATCTATAAACCTCACACTTATAAATCGATCACCCCTTCCACAACCAATGTATGACAGCCTCAACAATTCACATATCGGGCCTAAGTTGGAATAAGGAACAACTCGTAACTCTCCCATGTAGTTGCTAGGTCCTGATTTGTTGGCAACCGGACCTTGAAACACTGATCTTGGGCCTCTCTTGCTCCAAAAGCTAACTCAAAATGCAAGACTTTCATTCACATTTATAAACAAAATCAACCCTGATGTAAGGTCAATCGTCAACAAAATAACATATTCGGTAATTATTTTACTTGGTGACATGTCACGTCAGATAACATGCTTTATTAGATGCGTTGTACTGACGTTGAAACATGTTCATTAAATTTGTCATGTTTAAGTTAAAAGTACCCTTGTTATACCCTTTTTTGGATGCATCACAATTGACGCGGCACGAATTGCTAACTTAAATTGCATATAGTTAACAAGATTTCAACATTAGATGTCTAGATCTTAAGTTGGAATTCTCTCAGTGCCTTAACCAACCTTAGCAACCCAAATGGGTTGATAAAGTCAACACTTCAAGTACACTGGATAATCAGTTTGGTCTTGAATACGTCACTGAATCATGTAGAGCCACGAGATCTCCAGCTTTAGTGAAGGGAACCTTGTCTGGAACTCGTCCGGAGCTTTTTCTCTTCCCTCCATCCCATTATGCCCGCGCATATGAATCATTCAATCTTTTCATCCTAAACACAGTTCACTCCATATTACACTCGGAATTCCACCCCTCAGGCCATCACTCTCGGCGGCAACAAGCTAGAACGGACAAGACCTATACTAATTAGATATTTTGATGCGCGTCTCTCCTTTGAAACTTTCATAACAAACAAAACGTCCGTCAATTATTTTAGAGAACATATTCGTCATTGGGCAGATAAGGAAGTCCGTCTGGAAATCTTCTCTTCCAGCTGCAAGTACTATACTAATTTTTGTTGTCTCTCCCTACCAAACTACAGCAGATAATCAAATTAGAACGAACATATGCGGACTTTCAGGAGGACTAGAGCCAAGATCAATCATATTCAAAAACCTATTAGAGTAATTTAAGTACATTTGCCAAACAATTCCTTTAAACAATAAAATGGGTTACGAGATCTGACAGCTAAACGTTTGTAAAAGTGACAAGTTCGATGGAGCACACATTATGCGGAGAACCAAACATGGGCCAACTACACAAAAGCAATAATGTATGTAGTAAGATGCAAAAGTCAAAATCATTACCATCAAAAGTTGACCCCCACTGCCCTGAAAAAGCACAGCACCCACAAATTCCCTCACAGACGCAATAATTGGGGGGGACTGGGGAGCTGAAATCAACGAGAACATTTATATATTAGGAAAAGAAGAAGCAAAGTTGTCTTGTTGAAGTCTACGTATACCTGACAAGAACATAGTTTCACCCCCAACATATGATGTGGATTTCCACAACCAGCCCTCCTTTTCTAATGCTCAAAAAGCTATGCAGGCACATAATAAACGAATAAAGAAATAACAATGCGGCGTGCTAGATCTTTACGCTCATCTACGGAATTGACGCATTAAGTGACGTGAGAACTCAAAAGAATTCTCAATTAAATAATCAGTTAGCATATTGATTTCGTAGATCGATTCAAGCACTACCTAACCGTTTTCGGGGGAAAAAAAAAAAAAATTAAGGGCCAGCACAATTTTGGGGGGAGACCCAGTGTTGGAATCTGACTTTCCCAATACAAACCAAATTTGATAGGTCAGAGCTTCTTAGTGTTCCTCCCATTCAAACTGTACTGTCTCTGTCCACCTCCACAGATGTACCCCCAGGCCCCTACAAAGCTCAAACACCATCCAGAAGCTCCTATATATATATAATTCCGGTTGTTGACATCATAGACAGAACCACACGAACCATGCATCCCTAGATAACTCGATGTGAGACTGCTAACTCGTAAGCGTTTTGTACTGCCAATAGGACATGGGATCTAACTTCTATGGTATGCATCGCCAACCTAGAGGACAAAACCAAAACCAAAATCACGTGGGCTTATGTGACTCGGATGCATGCTACACCTGATTATGACAACACGTTAGAGTGAGCCTATTTTGACCATTTGCTGAGAAGGGTCTCTAGAGATTTGGCGCCCCTACCCAGAACACAAAACGAGCGGCCTTTAGTGCGATGCGGAACGTCCTAGTGGTCCATTTTAGCGAAAGCCAGGAACCAATGCCACAGTGAAGTCGGTGATCCTTTTCAGAGGTTTTTAAGTTTTAGCTTCGTGGGTTGCCATCAGAGAATTGATTCTCAAAGAAAGTGACAGGTTCCCAATGAGATAGAGGCCCTGCCAAACTGCCTTTCAAAGCCAGCCCTCGTGACAATCACGTGGACCAGGACCCCACACTGTTCTGTGTTTCCTCTACTCAGCCAGCAGAGGATGCTCTCTGAACCAAAGATCTTATCAGGGACGAGAATGTTTGGCACAGCATTCCACACATGATGCAACAAGATCACCTAAACCGACGAAGTTTAGTTTTTTATAAAATTTAATAATATCCACATGTTTAGGCAAAAGAAGCCTGAAGAAGCAGGAGGAGTTTCGTTACCAAATCCTTTTTGGGTGGAACAGAGAGATATCTTTATGGGTAGAGCGGGGAAATCCCATAGATAAGACTGATTTCACAGTAAGGAAAAAAGTGCTAAGATCTATTTTCTAAAATTTGAGGATAGAAACGTTTGGTGAATCATATTTATGGTCCCCACTAAAGCTCCTCATTTTGTAGGTGATTTCCTACATTAAACACACCAAGTAAGCCTCGTGAGAGACCACAAAATGTTCAGCCAAATGGACTCAGATCCTTGTGTGACGCTGTAGGTCCGTGTGGTGGTTAGAGTATACATGCGGGGGTGTATGATCAGTCAGGCAAATAATCTTGTATTTAGGATGCTGTACCCGGAATATTGGATTGCATCGTACCTGGCCACGAGATTGATGGGGTGTTTTCATGGGACAAATTCAGACTTATGAGGAAAAGGGTACTCCACATATATCTTGATACACTATTCCTCATCCATCTAAAGATCCATAGAGTATCTGGAAAAGAAGCAACCGGAACTTCAGAATGGAACTCCCTTTTGAAAACAACATGACTAATTGGGTCCAATACAACTTTGACTCTACTTCAGAGAACCATAACACAGCACAAGACAATTGCAACACTGACTTGCTTTGTAGGGGCCAGCCCGCCAATCACTCTCCAACAGAAAACTGGATCCTATGCCCCTTCAATCTGACGACACTTCTCAAGCACTAAGCAAGTTAAAGAGGAAATAAAGGAAAAAAAGCACGCACGCACAAACACACACAGGTCAAGTACACGTAAAAGTATTGGAATTGAGTTTTTTGCTCCAAGTACGAAGCATCTTCTCATTTGGTAAAATTAAGTACTAGTGCAAACTTTCACTTTGTTTCTTGTCTCTCTTCTCTCTCTTTACGTCAATCTGAGACCAAAAAGAAAGTAAGAGAACCAAAAGAAGAAATTCTCAAGAGTTTGTGTACATAGTGTCCGTGTAGGCTGAGTCTATGGTCCCTATCAAACATCGTGCTTTTGGGTTTTTCAACGTTGGATCGAAAAGCACAAAATCACAACCGTCCAAGTTAAATATGTGGTACGGCTGAGACCTGTTGCATTTCCTTCCAACTGTAAAAGATTGTAAGGGGCATGGTGCCTCGCGAGACCATAGAATCATACCCTCATGTACCAAGTCACAAGGTGAATATACTTATGGACTATTGACCATGCAAGCCTAAAGCCTTCCCTTTATATTCTCCTCACTTCCTTTATCTTCCTGCGCACTTCTCACCCGTTTTCTCAAGCTCCTGCCTCAGACCAAGCAGCACAACTCTCTCTCTCTCTCTCTCTAGTATTAGACAAAGATGGCTACAAACCCTTCAGCCTTCCTGAAAGAGAACTTTATATTTCACAGGATCATTCTAGTCTTGCTCCTAAGTTGCACACCCGATAGCACCAACCTTTCTTATGATTCTTCTCCTTCTCAGGAAAGTTCTCCTCTCTCGGTTCCTTCAAAACCTTTATCACTGAGAACGCTTCCCCTAGATGGACACTTCAATTTTGAGGACATCCAATACGCAGCAAAGGACTTTGGTGGTAGGTACCACAATCTACCTTTTGCAGTCCTCCATCCGAAATCAGTTTCCGATATCTCGTCGACCATAAAATACGTTTTCAAATTGGGGTCTGCTTCAGGGCTGACCGTTGCTGCTAGAGGCCACGGTCACTCCCTCCAAGGCCAGTCCCAAGCCCCCAATGGGGTGGTCATCCACATGGAATCGCTACGACTGCCAAAGATGCGAGTTCACAATGGGGGGTCTCCCTATGTGGATGTTTCAGGTGGTGAGCTATGGATAAACATTCTGCACGAGACTCTCAAATATGGTCTCGCACCGAAATCATGGACCGATTACCTGCATCTCTCCGTGGGAGGCACTTTGTCTAATGCTGGAATAGGCGGGCAAGCATTCCGGCACGGGCCTCAAATTGACAACATCTATGAGCTAGAAGTGATCACAGGTACTTCTAATGAAACCTCTTGACTCCCTCCCCACAGTCATGGACATAGCATTGCTAAAAAAATATAGAAAATAAGGAACAAGCCATTCATGAAATATTGCAAGGGTGTTGCCCGTTTCACTACTATATAGGCAGGTTTATGATAGAGGAGTCAGAGAGCAAGTATAGCAAGCATAAGACTGCCCGGAAATAGTTGGGGTTAAATTGGAGGAGTTTTGGATCAAAGTAACAGCATTGATGATTATTGACTGCTGTGGTAACTTTATGCAGGAAAAGGAGAAGTGATTACCTCTTCGGGGAAGCAAAACGCTGATCTCTTCCATGCCGTTTTAGGAGGTCTAGGACAATTTGGCATCATCACCAGGGCCAAAATATCTCTAGGACCCGCACCAGAAAGGGTAAGAAATGTGTCTTGTTCCCCTCTTAAGTCTTCAATTATGTGATCCTAATTCAGTAGATGATCTGCCGAATTTTGCAGGTTAAGTGGATTAGAATGCTCTACCATGACTTCTCCATGTTCTCCAGGGATCAAGAGCATCTTATATCTCGCAAGATTACCTTCGACTACATTGAAGGATTTGTCAATATCAACAAAACAGGCATCCTGCATAAATGGAGATCTTCCTTCACACCAAGTGATCCGCTTCAAGCCAGCCTGTTCAAATCCGAAGGGAAAGTCCTATATTGTCTTGAGGTGGCACTGTACTTCAATCCCCACGAATCCAATGTAATCAGCAAGGTAGGAACCCACCACAATGCTTGGTATATTACTTGTATGCCAAGCAACTGTTAGTTCCTAGAATCAAATATTCTAATCCTGTCGAATTGTGATGCAGAGAGTCAATGAGCTGCTTTCTGAACTGGGTTATATACGTTCGACGCTGGTCATGTCGGAGGTTTCTCTTGTGGAATTCCTGGACAGAGTGCACCTGTCCGAGATGAAACTCCGAGCAAAAGGATTATGGGATGTTCCACATCCATGGCTCAATCTTCTTGTTCCAAAAAGGAAGATTGGTGACTTCGCTAAAGAAGTCTTTGGCAATATTCTGACAGACAACAGCAATGGCCCTATCCTCATCTACCCAGTGAACAAGTCAAAGTAACCATATGAAAATTCCAAACACTACTACTATTTCTTCTCGAGTATCAAGATCTTAAATCTGCCTCTTTTCTCTGTCTTACAGATGGAACAACAAAACCTTCTTGGTCACCCCAGATGAAGATATCTTCTACATGGTGGCATTCCTGCCGTCTGCAATGCCATCAGCTTCAGGAACAGAAAGCCTAGAACGCATTTTAGCCCAGAATGAGAGGATCAAAAGTTTCTGCTCCACAATGCTTCCTGAAGTAAAGCAATACCTTTCCCATTATAGCACCCAAGAAGAATGGCAAAGTCACTTCGGCCCTCAGTGGGAAGGGTTTGTCCAGAGGAAATTGGAGTATGACCCTCTGGCTATTCTTGCTCCAGGACAGAGAATCTTCCCAAGGACAAGCACCAAAAGGACAGTGGCCCGTGTACAAGTCACGTAAAGTGAACACCGGGAGCATCTTCCAGACTCGTATTAAAAGAATGTAAATTCAGATATATCAATTTAGCTCACTCGCTCAGGCTCAATGGCAAGTGTAAAATGACTAGCAGACTCAGTTTTTTTTTTTTTTTTTTTTTCAGTGGTAAGCAGTAATATCTAAAGATGCTATTGCCATTGTCTTGTTCCCAGAACAATTAATGGTTGGACCAAACGAAAAGGCGGATCAAGCTATGGAATTCTGTAATGAGGTGCATTTCAAGTAATCCTTCTTAAGATAACCAAAGTGCCACATGTAAATACAAAAGCTCACTAAAGAAACAAGAAAACATAAGAACAAAATGGGGATCAAAGAAACTTTATCACCAGTTACTTATCACATGCCAGTATAGCTACTCTATTTTTTGAGCTTCTAATGTGTACCTTCGGTCCAGCCCAGACCTTGGCTTGATACATCCCCTTGTGGTCCTTCATAATCTCAGGCCTCGAGTAAGGCTCCTTCAAACTCTGTAGAATCACTTGCTACTGGGAGAAAGCTACTTATGTCATCTCTTGCTCCAAGACCTCCAGTGCAAGCAACATCATCTGGACTTATCGATGCTTCCATATTCACGTCCCCGGAAGTTTCAATATCCACTAAGCGTGTACCCCGTGTTGCATCTTCCCCTTCTTTATTATCCTTCGTGTTAAAAGGAATGGAATTTCCTGCAGAGCTATGGACATCGTTAGACCCATCCTTCACATGAAGTTCAGATTGAGTGGAACCGACTCTTTGTTCCATTTGACTGTTATCATTCTTCCCTGTACCAGAAAAAGTTCAATGATTCCATTCAGTAATAAAGCACTAGATGGAAGTTACCACGGCATAAAGAATAGAAGCAGCATGCAATCCAAGAAAAAGAGAAAAACTCGTAAAGTTTGAAACTCATGAAAGCATGCACAATTCCTTTACCATTGATTTAATTCACAATTTTGCCACCAGTTAATCAGGGAACTGTGGCAGCGGTACCATTCATTTCTAAAGCTTGAGAATCTCAGGACAAATTTCTTTCCTTTACCAAGAAGTTGCATGACGCAAGTACGGCAATGTTATTGTAGCACAGCAGAGGGGAATTCTTACAACTAATGTAAAAACCACAAATGCCTTACAGTATACATTCTTCTCATGTATTCACCTTGTAGAAATAGTTTAAATAGACTAGAATTTCTTCAACACGCTACCTTTAACTCTAAAGAAAATATACTCAACTGATCCTAACCACACATCCCATTACACATAGAGAACTATATGTCCAACTGTGCCAATACATCACCATATTTCTTGCAAAATTAGGTGGCAAACCTTTCCTTTTGTAGTCATGTCCAACCTATTTTCTTTGGAATCTAATCTGCTCAATCTAAGAAGGACACTAGACAAATTAACAAGGAGATGAAAAATGCTACCAGGCCAATCCAAGAGAAGCAACGTGAGATAAAACTCGCATAACATGACACAGTTGTCTTTCTCCGTTTCTCCCTCTTCCTTTTTTGTGGTCTTGAGAGGGGCCCTGAAAATTTAACTAAAAGATGTTTTACTGAACCAAATAAAATCTCCCATCAATTAAACCAACTTCCCTATCACATGCAGGCTATATAGTCCATCCCCGTGTATCCAACACTTCTACCGCTACTGTTTCTGGTTTACTTATGATATGTCATGTCATTCAATATAGTAATGCCTCCTTTTAATCTAGTTCATAAAAACAAAAAAACAGCGCAAAAAAGAATTAAACCAACTGACAATGAGTGAAGCATGATATAATAAGCACCAAAGAAGAAAATGTCACAGTGCAAGTCCTACATGGAGCATAAAGTGTGATTCATGAGTGCTGAGTAGACAACTCTGAAGATAAAAAATTGAGTATTAATTTGGATAATTGGTCCACATATGTCTCGTCATCTTGTTACTAAGACAGCTTCAGAAAATAGGAGAAGAATAAGATGCATAATCTTACCGTGCAAACTTCCTCCATAGTAGTTACACTTGTAGATATATTGGAGCTAAAAGATCCTTGATGTCTTCCTCTTTCTCTTTGCACTGTTTCCCTCCAACAACTTCTATCCTAAAATGGCCCCAAAAAAAGGTCACCACAATAATTCCATGAATGCAAGAATTTAAGGACTATCCAACACTAGAAAGAAGATTCTGGTGACACATGACAGAAAATAGGATGGAGGAAGAAACGAATAATTGAAAGGGGCTTTTTGTATTTCTATAACTTGTTTCAATTACTTGTACAAAGATCTTTATATAATACAAAGTAAGAATAATAAATAGAAAGAAAATATTCTAGATTGATCTAAAGAATCAATTCCTATTCCAGATTGTATTGCATATCTTCCAACAACATAAAACTAGCCATCAACTTGGGGAGGAACTTTTTCTTCTGACTTTTTGCCCTTGAGTGTTTGTTGCTGCTCATATTTTACTACAAATGCTTACTTATAAATCAAACATGCCAGAGCTTGTCAATAATGCATTTGGGTTTGGATTTACAAATCCCTTCTTCCTAGGTGAAGACTTTCTAAAGCCTCGCCTCATGAGGCACCAAATAGAGACGAAAATTAAACACACAGAGAACTATATAAAGAATACTGCTATTCCTTTTCTATACTTTTAGCTCTGAAGTGAGAATGTTCCTCTTTGATAGCTTACAATCAGGGCTCATGCTTTTCAGTGAATATCTTGGTTGAGGTCATATAATTTTAATTTAGAGGTTCAATGACTTCCAATTGGCTTTTAACAAAGGGGAAAAGGCCAGGAACAGGCTCTAGACCTTTGTAAAGACACATTAATGAGATACCTAATCTGAATATGTCACCAAAAAATACAATCAAGAGCATCCAAGTGATCCATGTTGTCTATCACAGCAGCCCAAACAAAAGGACCCTGCAGTTTTCTCTCACAGAATCAGAATTTTTTACTATTCATAATTCCATTGTAAACAATGTTGGGAATACAGGAAAATCTACAAAAACCATCACCTTTTTCCCGCCGCGACACTTTCCATACTCTAGTTTCAAAAACAAGCACTTTGCACCCTATCCTACACTCACACCATTATATTTCAAGAAAAGACTACAATTTGTATGCCGTTTCATAGAGTTTTGTCGTCCTTGGCTGCAGTCCTCTCGAAAGCCTCCCATGTCTCGCCCTTTCTCTCATTTCTACCTCATTCCTTTCTCCCAATTTGTTAGTCTCTATTGCAGCTCGAGCACAAATGAGTCCCATTTCTGAGGACCAAAATGGAAAGACCTAACACAGGATCCAACAACAAAGCCTCCCTAATCATCCATTTACCGGAGGCTCAAGAGTACAGTAAGCTTCAGGCGTTCGATAATTATGCATAATGCATGTGAGAGGGACTAAAAGCGGTGGATGAAAATCCCACTAAACCACTCAAACTCAAAGGAAAGGAATGAATGTACAGGGGACGACCAAAACAAAACACAAACAATCGACCAAGTACATTGAACAAAACCCCAACTCCGCCATCACTCATAGAGTGTATGGGCCCGTGAATGATTTTTGCTATGGGAATCTCCCCAACACCCGTGATCCGTAGCTCTCTCCTTTGGCTTTGACATTTCCAAGACGGCGCACACGTTAAGTTTGCCACCTTGTTAACAGAGCAACTACACCGACCATCATCCCTTGCAGAGAAACGAACACGACGGAAGCGGAGCAGACGCTCGAACAGCACGACTGAGGAAGAAAAGGAAGAGAGGACCGAACCATTGCTCGTTACCTGGGCGTTAGGAAGCAACTGGGAAGAGGAAGCGGAAGGCGCTGCGTTGCCGCTCGCCACCTTTCGGAGATGATGAGGTGGCTTCGTTGCACCTCGTGGAGGGGTCTTGTCTTCGTGCGGGATTTTGGGTCGGTGTAGGAGCGAGATTCAAGAATGGAGGCGCGCGCGTGGCTCGTGCTGGTCCCGGACACTTGTCCCCGGACATCGACAAGGACAAGACCTGCGTCCGTTGCTACGCTGGTGGGCAATGATTGGGACGGGTGTCTTTCGGAAATGTTTGCATGAAACCGTTCACATCTTTTACGACTAGGCGTGGTTCATAAAATCAATGCGTGCGCGATTCAAAGTTCCCGATGTCTTCGCTAAGCCGCATCTTTTCGAGGGTTGGCAGCATCGCACGCCATCCGCGCATGTGAATTTAATTCGCGGGTTCCGGTGAGGAGACACTCGGTGTCATAATCAGCGTGTCGGAATGACTTAAGTAAGCCGCCATAACTTTAAAATGGACACTTAAGTCCGCCATCATCTGAAAGAAAAATG
The DNA here is from genome assembly GCA_014182725.1 of Eucalyptus brandiana. Classification (NCBI taxonomy): domain Eukaryota; kingdom Viridiplantae; phylum Streptophyta; class Magnoliopsida; order Myrtales; family Myrtaceae; genus Eucalyptus; species Eucalyptus brandiana. The sequence goes on from CM024678.1 coordinate 17,908,755, forward strand.
GACACTTAAGTCGCCACTCCGCGAAAATCCGCCAAACGACCGACGTGCGATTTTCCCTATGAGTTTAATCAAAAAAGGCGTCGTTTTGCGCGCCGACGTGGCGGAGAAAACGCAAAACGACACCGTTTCGTGTACTACGTGTAAATAATAATATAAAAATTAATTAAATTATAAAGTATTCAAAAAATTAAAAAAAAAAAGAAAAATTAAAAAAATTAAGAAAAATTTAAAAATTAAGAAAAATTTAAAAGTTTTAAAAATTAAGAAAATTAAAAAAATCCCTCAGCCGCCCGTTCGACCTCACCCCCTTTTTTTTATAAAAATTTTCTTATTTTTTTTAAATTTTTTAAAATTAAATTTTTTAAAATTTTCTTATTTTTTTTTTAAAATTTTTAAAATTTTTAAAATTTTAAAATTTTCTTTTTTTTTTTAATTTTTTTAATTTTTATGCTTGATTTGGAGCTCCGGCGAGCCACGTAGGCAAATAATAATAATAAAATATCACACGTAGGATTTCTAAGGCAAGGGTCGCCGGAGGTGGCACTTAAGTGTCCCACTCGAAAAAAAAGTGTGGCACTTAAGTGTCATGATCACTGCTTTGAAGTTATGGCACTTAAGTGTCCCGGCGCGCTAGACTTCTGCCGCGGGTTCCCAAGTGAGTGAATTCAGCATTTTTTTTTTTTTTTGACAAGGAGTGAATTCAGCATTTAAAACCTGGAATTTGCCCACATAGTATTAGATCCAAAATTTTGCGGCTAGAAATCAGACCTGCTTCCATAGCCAATTTGATCAGATTTTTAGGTAAAACCAAATCAGTTGCACGACTCTACTTAGCATTGACTAACTTATTTTTTCTTGATGGAAAACAACATTCATTCAATGAAAGCAAGTTAATCCATGTTCAAGTAATACTTGATCAGCTATACAAATCAACAAACTAACAGATGCCTAAAAAATCATGAGTGAGGGTCATATATAATTTTTCAAAATTTCTCGACTATTATGCACTAGGGCCAAACTTAAATAGTCAATTTCATAACTTTTCCAATTTTGAGTGTTATTCAAGGACAGCATTATTTCCACCTCCTAAATGATTTTATTCATTCACTTTTCATAAAAAAAGGCAAAATTTCCCTCTATCATCAATTGCAATTCAAATTGATGGTCCCAAATTTGTTTACTTTTCTATTTTTTTTTAGTTTATATATATATATGTAAGATCTACTTATTATAATTAAGAATTTCATATATATTTAGTATTTGTTTATTATTAAGTTTTCATGTATATAAATATTTGTTTTGTCGAAAAGAGAAATTTCCAAGAAATCTAGTTCTTTTCTTCGTTGTCGATCAAATTTATGGATAAATTGTTAAGTGAATGAAATTTATGGATAAAGTAAGAATTTCTTTTTGAAAATGTCAGTGAAATATCTTTATTTTGAATTGACAAAAATTAATGTCATCGAACTATTGAAGAAAAGAAATTAAGATACCTCAATGTGCATAATGTTTTTAATGAACTCCTAAATATTCCTATACGTCTTATAATAAATAGAGAGACTTGATATATATTTTAGACTAGTGAACTTAATAATAGGTCATGGAGAAAGTAAAGCTAGCAAATCGGTCATAAACCCATATTATGACCAATTTTTAGTTAAATTGGTCATATATGGGTCAAGTGAAAGTTAAATATTGGTCATAAATGGGTCAAGTGAAAGTTAAATATGGGTCAGAAATGGGTTTGAGAAAATAAAACACAAAAAGAAATGGGCCTAAATGAGTTATTAGAAAACCCACTTTAAAGTTTAAACCCATGGCCTTTTTTAATTTTATAACTTTTTTTTATAAAAAATTAAAATTAAAATTATTTTTCGTATTTCAATTTTTTTCTTTTCTTTTTTCTTTTTCTTTTTCCTTTCTTTTTCTTCTTTCTTTAGCTGGCGATAGGCCAGGTGAGGCTAGAGCTTGCCGACAAGTCGCTGATGATTGGCGAGGCTTGAGCTTGTCGGCGTTAGGTGGGGCCTCGGTCGTGCTGACGATTGGCGAGGTTCGAGCTTTATCGGATCTAGCGAGACTTGAGCTCGTCAGCGTTGGGTGGGGCCTCAACTTCGCCGGATCGGCGAGCTCGAGCCTTGCCCAACGCCAGCGAGCTCGAGCCTCACCGGATCTGGCGAGACTCAAGCTTGTCAGCGTCGGGCGAGGCCTCAACCGTGCCGAATCGACGAGATCGAGCCCCGCCTAACGTTGGCGAGCTCGATCTCGCCTGTGGCTAATCACTAGTCGTCGTCGTGGCTAGTAGCCAACCGAAGAAGAAGAAAATAGAAAAGAGAAAAGAAAAAAAGAAAAATAATTATTAAAAATTATATTTAAAAAATTATAAGAATTATTTTTAAGAAAATAAAAATAATTGAAATTTTTTTTAAAAAATTAAAAATTCTATTTTTAAAAATATTTTAAAAATAATTATAAAATTTTCCACTAAATTTGTATTGCATAAAAAATGTTAAAAAATTTGTGTTGCATAAAAATGTTTTAACAATACTTTTTTCTATAAAAATGAAATCATAAAAATGAGTTTTTCTAGGTTTAGTTAAAATTTTTATAAATATTTCAATTTATAGGTTTTTTTAAATTTTTTTTTTAATTTTATTTACTATTTTTAATTTAAATTGAAGTTTTATTCCAATTAGTATATAGTAGAAGTCGGTTTTCCTAGAATATTAATAGGTTTTAGCAATATGGATCGGATCGGGTATGCGTCATTAGATTTACACTATAAGAATATGGGTCAAAATAAGTTAAATGGGTCAAATATAGGTTGACCCATTTTCGACCCGACCCACCCATTTGCCACCCCTACAAGAAAGTGAGCTTTTGAGATAAGAGGGATAAAAAATAGATAAGTTGTTATAAGATCGATGATAAAAAAAGAGACTTTTTAGTTTTATACTATATCAAAGAATGTCATTTTTTCTTATTATAAGTGAGATAATTTTACATGGAACACATAAAACATTATAAGAATATCTGAGAATGCACTTTTCTTTAATAAACTAAAAAACAAAACATGTGAAATGTTTGAATATGGCAACTTGCTAAATAGAAAAAAGAAAAATAGAAAACAAATGAGGGCATTTTTATCTTTTTAGTGTAAATAGGAGTGGATTTAGTCATTTATGGTTGAAAATAGTGGCCCCCTTATTCAAAATTTTGATAAAGTTACTGGAGGTTTTTCTTTTGAATAAAGTTACTGGAGGTTTTGAGAAAGAGTGATGATACACTCCCCAAAAAGGAAGACATATAATTGTTAGTGATCTGAGACAAATTCTATCATTCTTTACAAAAGACAAATTTCATACACTAAGTGCCTATTTGGTAGAAGTGTGCAAAGGAATTGGGATCCACTCGACCAGATCACCTAAGAATTGGTGGTTTCTAAAAAAACCGATTCGGTTCTTGATTCCAATTTATTGGAATTAGTGGGTATGCGTCCAATTCTTGGTTTCAAGTGTGGAACCGCCCACCTAGATTGGATCGATAATATGCAATATATATTTACTTTTTAATTTAAAAATGAAAAATCCTAAATCCCTAAGCTACTTACCAATATTTATGTTAGATAATTGTCTACTTTTGCCATGGCATTTTTCAAAATATTTCTAGTTTGAAGTTGAATATTTTGTGCAGAAAGTGGGAGAATTTCCATACCATGATTGAATCTTCTGAAATTTCTACACGCTCCATTGTAAATGCTCCTGTTTCTCTTAGTCCTCCTCTTGAACTCCGTACTTCCAATGTCTCTAAGATTGACTATCTTTATGAGGTTTCCTACCTCAATGAAGATAGCAAAATCTCCAAGACTCATCTTCCACTTATAAATCCGTATTTTGCTTTTGCTACACCATCCTCTTTCTCTCCTATCTGTTCTATTAAGCAACTTATTAAGCATACTCCTAAAGAAGTTAAAGAGTATGTTTAGTCCTCGAAGTTCGACCAGCATCCTATTCTAGCTACTCAGCAAGAACATTTTGTCACCCTTTAGATCCCTTCTAATTTTCCATGTTAGTGGATACATCAAAGTTATATGTGCCTTCACTTTGGTGCCATTAGACTTGCTTTATCCTTTCACAGAAGAAAGGGATTACCTGTGGTCACTCGAATGGCTCTCTTAGACACCCGTTTTTTGGACTACCAACATCTTGCATTGGTACAATCTAAACCACCCTTAATGTAGGAACAATGTTTGTTACACGGTTTCCAAATTTCAACATGGCTCTCTCAAATCCATGACTTCTCTTAGCCCTTAAGGTTTAGCTACAGATTACTGGAGCACCTCAACCTCTAGATTCTATTGCCACTACCTTACATTACCAAATGGTTTATTGGGTCCAGAATCATGCCATTGATCTCAACTTCACTGGTTCAAAAAATGCCTTGTTCATCTCGGTGGATAATGACCAAACCTTTTACATCCATGTTCTTAGACAAATCCCTCGAGATCAATTAGTTAACTATGAAAAAATCCACTAGAACTCTAGGCCGATCCAATCCATAGAATCCCAATTTATCTAAAAGAAAGATGGCATGATTGTCATCAAATTTAGCAAGGAAAAAGAAGAAACCATTTATTCTATTTTTCATACTATTTTTATGATACAACCCTATGCAGCTCATGTCCCAGCAGATGATAGCCATTATTACAAAGATTCCCATATATGACATTGTTTATGGGATCTTGATTGCTAGTGCTCGCTTTGCACAAATCCTCTAGATGAAGAAGAAGATGACAAGCCATCTAGAAGAAAAAAACAGTCAAAAGATAAATTTTGCTAGAGGTACCTTGATGGAGACCTCACTATCGCACCTCTAAGTGAAGATAGAGGAAAATATCAACCCACGGTCTCATATGGACCACCTCGACCACACCCTCCTCCAAAAATCCCTAAACCATGTGAACCTCCTCCACCTCCTTAGTCGCCACCTAGAAAGAAACCCTCACCCCAGAGCTAGTTGTCTCATCCTTCTATAAGCCCATTAACAAACGGGTTAAAAAGAATATATTTCCTCTTGAAGTGCCCAAGACACCTCAGTCCTCATGTTCCTCAAAACTAGAACCACCACCGGTCCTTCCATCTACATGTATATTCCATTCTTCAAACTTTCCACCTTTGGAAAAATCTAATTCTAGTGCCCCATTCCTAGCACTAGAAGAATTTACAGATGTTTATAATCAATTTTGTCATATCCTTAAGGTCCTGAATCCTATAGGTATTGACGACTATGGTAGGTAAAAGCAAGTTACAGCTGCTAAAGCTGTCCTAAATTGGTTGTCAGAAAATGCGTTAGCTAAGCATAATGTTCTTAAGACAATTGACACCAAGTTTTCAATTGTCCAAACTCGTTTTGATCATGTCAACGAGAAGATTGATCAAACGGCTTTGGTCACAAATAAATTGCTTGAAATATTCCAGAATAAACTTTAGCATATGGAATCTGAAAGATATGTCACTCATCTTTATTTGGAAGATCAAATGGCTGAAATGAAAATATTAAGAAGACAAATCAAGCTTTTGCAGGATAGAAAATGTATTCCTACTCCAAATCCATTTTCCCAGCCTTAGCATATGATTCTAAAGGGTGTGGGATATTGTTACCCTTCGAAATCATATTAGAGAAATGGAAAAGCAAAGAAAGATTAGTGAAGAAAAGAAGCCAGCCCTTGAACCTTTTTCGGAACGTCCCTTTGCTCATATGGTCTCAAATCCACTTGAGACTTTCCTGCGAGACCAAAGTAGACAAAATATACAACTATTGCTTCGTTTGATTCTGCCAAGCAAAATACCTCTAAAACAGCCTTAGAATCGAATTCCCTCTCCTCTAAAACTACCTCAACCTTTGAGCCATAAACACCAAAATCTCGTGTATCTGCTATTTTTATGGCCGAGCCCCATGAAGTAGAGATGGAATCAAATTTATTTGAGCCAGAAGTAGTACACCTCAATGAAACAAATTCGAAGCAAAAGTCTACAACTTTAAAATACTACTTCACACTCGATGACATTCCATATTCTAAATGGCCAGATAGATTATAGGAATTGCATGCTTGGCTCAACACCAAAGCACTTTCTGTTAAACATCGGTATGACATACTAACCAAGTTCGTAGCAGATTTTCTAGAAGTCTAAAAGATTGGTGGAAATCAATTTCTGACCAGGATTAAAAGACATTTTTGCTCTAAACAAATTTTCATCATGTGATTAGAGTTATCCACCAATTCTTTATTGGTAAATCAAAAGATCTCTTTGAACTTAGAAGAGAGAATGTTTTGAAAGAAAGTGCTGCTCTCTACAAAGAAAGCATCTCAGTAGGCATTTCCAAGAAATGCTTAAATTATTCTACTCTCTTGGAGCTAATCCCAACTTGAAGCAAGTATTTTTGGCCTCCATTCCAAAGGAGATTAGCAAATCGTGGATAGCAAATTGTCATCGATATTCCCCTTGGAGAACTCCAGCAAGAGATACATCTTGCTCTTGATGATATTTGCATTCGAAGAAAGGCTTTCAGAAGTTACTTCAAGAGCAATAAGGAACTTGCCAAGGCTTGTCAAAAGCCTGAGTTTAAGAATCAAGTGTTCAAAGAAAGATTCTTGTGATGATCTTTCTTGTGAAGATCAATGCAAAAAACGAAGAAAAGGCGCAAATGGTGATTTTTGCAAAAAAGACGCTCTAAATGAATCTCTTCTAGAAGATGTAGAAAATTCGATAGGTGTTATATTTGCAACAAGAAAGGCCATTTTGCTAAGATTTGTCCAAAGGCTAAGAGAAGAAATTTTCATTTAATCCAGAAGATAGATAAGTAAACTAGAATATCACTCCAGGATGATGATGTTGAATCGGTCTTCTCCTTGGAAGATAAACCAAACAAATATACAATGTGTGCTATCTAGATATGGTCACAAACTAGTGACATTGAAAACTCATCAAAATAATCGGAAGAATATGTATTCTTTTTCTCTGAACCTTTTATAATCCAGGATCTTTGTGCATACACTCCTCACATCCTCTCCTGTTTCCTTGTAAAGATATACCCATCTAAGTATGACAAGCCTATTTCTCTGATTACCCTTATTGACATTGGAGCTAGTGCCTCTATTCTTAATACAATAATACTTCTAGAAAAATAATAGACGCCATACACCCGATATTTTAACTTTGCTTCTGGAGATACCTTTGCTATAAGAATATGAAGCAAACCAATCGCCATACAGTTCTTTCCCTAGTGTTCAGTCACCATTAATATCCTTGGCTTGAGCTCCCCAAATAAAGATATCATTATTAGTTGGAATATTCTCACACAAATTCAAAACTCAGAATTGTGCCTAATGGATTACAGTTCAAAGATGTTGCGACCTACCCCTCGGGGGGAGGGAACATGTTTAAGGGTATTGCCTAAAGGATGGACCTAAGGCCCATGATTAAGCGCGGACCCTCCCAAGCCCATACATCGCGTGATGTTGGGGTATAAGAACTTTGCAAAAAGGAGTCGCCACTAGCTTATTGGGGTCGGTTAGAAATCAAGTGAGGTATGGTAGTGTACCTTACTTCCTATGAAACCAGAGAATCTAAGGTTGGGGACTTGATTACACTAATTGACAAATCAATGCCCTTTTGATACCTAATTTTGTTCATTTTAAAAGAAAAGATTTTTGTCAGGCTGTTTGGATTGATTTTACACCTATCCATTAACATGTAAGGTGATCATGCGGGTACCGATTATTAAAATAATAATTATAGCTACCAAAATCCTAATTATAGTAAAATTGAGCACATACAATTAAATATAGTTAAATATGCAAATTAAACAGGCGATATAATCACTATACGAGAAAATAAAGGCCTAATTACACTAAGAAGGCAAAACTTGACAATTCCCAACCAAACCCTACATTTTTTAGATTTTTGATTTTTTTAAAAAAATTTCTCATATATATAACTTTTTTTTTTTCAGAAAAAAATCTTTTTTTTTTTTTTGGTGAACCGGGTTGGGTCTGCTTTGACCAGACTCAGGTCTGACTCGATTAGGGCAGGTCGGTCAAACCTGCTTGGGTCCGACTGGGTTAGGGGCTAGGCCAAGTCAAACCCGCTCGAGTGGGTCAGGCCTGACCAGGGCTGGTTGAGCCTGAACTAGGCTGGAATTGGGTCTCAACTGACGAGCCCAATCCCCTACAAAAAAAGGGTTCCGCAAGTCCACAGCCCAAACCAATCTAGGCTGTGGGTTGCGGAAGAGAGAGGCCAAGCGGGCTAGACAGATCTAGCTTAGATTAGCTTGCAGCCTCTAGTCACGACTACTCAGTCGCGACCAAGGAGAGACTGGGATGGTGTGCTGCTCCGAGGGGTTCTCTAAGGAGGGTGACGGTGGCTGGTGCTGGTCAAGGGGCTAGTTAGAGGCGGCAAAGGGGTCGATCGAGGCTCTAAATGACAGACTTACGCTTGGGTTTCGGCTGGGCAACTGTTGACACCTATTTTTTGTTTTTAAAATAGGTGTCAACAGCTGCCCCTCTTTGAATGTAGTCTTGAAGAGGTTGCATTCAAAGACAGAAGAAAGACCATGGGTGCATAGGCTTGCACCAGGTCAAGTTATGGAAGTGCATCGTGTCAATAAAAGGAAGAAAGATCCTGAGTTACAGAAGTACACCGTGTCATAAGAAGAAAGAGAGACCATGGGCTACAGAAGTACGCTGTGTCATAGGAAAGAGAGATTCTGGGCTACAGAAGCACATCGTGTCATAGGAAGAAAAAGAGACCCGAGGCTATAGAAGCACATCGTGTCATAAGAAGAGAGAGGAAGACCCCGAGCTATAGAAGCACGCCGTGCCATAGGAAGAGAGAGGAAGATCTCGGGTTATAGAAGCACGTCGTGTCATAAGAAGAAGGAAAGATCCCGGGCTACAGAAGCATGTCGTGTTATAGAAAGAAATAGAGACCTCGGGCTATAAAAGCACATCGTGTCATAGGGAGAATAAAGAAATGAAATCTCACCGTGTAACAACGGGTTTTGACCGGGTTGAAAATACATGATTTGAGGAAAACCAATGAACTTTTGTAGATGACATGGTTTAACGTTAATCATGAACCTTTGGAGATGGCATAATTTAAGGCTGACTATGAACCTTATAGATGACATGGCTTTAAGGTTGACCAAGAACCTTTGTAGATGACATGGTTTAAGGTTGACCATGAACATATGGAGATGACATGGTTTAAGGTTGACCATGAACCTTTGTGATTTTTAGGGAAAAACCCGCTAACCCCTTGAAAACTATATGGCTTCGTTGGGGAATCCTATCAAACTCAACTTGAGCAAATGTCATTAGGGATGACATCAAGAGATATATTGGCAAATTGCAGTATTAATTGAATAAGCTAATTAAGCTACGTTTGATTGCTTTAAGAAAAATTCGACGTCAATTAGTATCATGTAGCACATAATTGTTATTTTGCTCGGGGATGTATCATTAATCATCAAATTCTTCGGGAGACAAGTTCTTATCAAAACGATTTTTATTCGTGAAAAAGGCTCATTAAACATGCCAAACTAGAGCTTCTTAGTCAAAAATGGTTTCTCACCTACTCTCGATAAAATGGCTATTTGATCTCATCCATTCACTTAGGAAGAAACTGATTGCTGAGGGTATCTCACATAACCTATGTCAAAGGTTTTTAGAAACATTCGCGATGAGCACAATTTGATCGATCAAAAGGTCTTTTGAAAGGACTGCAATATAGGTTTGGTCACTGGCTTATACAAATGGATTATTGCTTTGAGGCCTTGGAAGATAAGATAAGATATAATTGCTTCCACTTCTTTAAGCGGTAGCTTCTTTGTGGCATTCCCATTTTCACTCGAACCATCACCAATTAGAAGAGACTTCGGAAAAAAAGGGTTGTAATGTTGATTCGGGAAAGGCTTGAAAGGTTTAAAATTTTCAAGAGGGTTTTTAAGAGTCGGTGATCATCATGGCATCGTGACCAGGTCACTTGACCTTTCGAAATCATTTGGCTTTTGAAACACAACACATCTCGGAAGTCCCTTGACTAATCATTTCGGCATGGGAGCTTTGCTCCTCTCTCTAATTTCCTTTGCACTTGCGATGATTTTTTTTTTTACGCAGGCACTTGGACTTTAATAATTTTTCTTTCACATAAGATATAGCATTTTGGCTCTTTTTCTTGATGGGTATTGGCCTTGCTTTTACTAGGCACCCTACTTTTTCATGTCCTCTAATTTTGTCGAACTTTTTACTCTTTGAACTTTTGGAGCTCTTATAACTTTCCAGATACTTTTCACATTTTCTCGTAATTGTCAATTGTATTTGATCAATTCTTATGCCTTGCCCTAGTGAAGGGAGATGATCACTGCTTAGGATTCGAAAATGAACAATCAGTGCTCTTCTTCACCAGAAGATTGATGCAAGTGAAAGTAATAGAATTTTTCTCAATCCTTCACTCTACAACACGATCATAACCTCCTATGCTACCCCAATGGAGGGTTGTTCTTGACATGGGTACTTTAAAGAATCATCCTTATTTGGTCGAAAGGGTTAGCAAGAGATAAGTGCGGTGCTTGGGATTGATGAAGGAAACGCCTTTATCATTTCGATCTTTGTGTTCAATGCCAATGAATCCTTTGTCCTAAAAGAAGGTCGCCTTTCACTCAACTCTCAAAAGTGTTTGAAGAACGTGTTCGGAAATAGCTTGCCTTTCTTCATCTTAAGCACTTCTCGTTTGGCATAGTTAATGTTTCACCTTTCTGCCCATATAAAATCATTTTTATGAGGCCCTTTTCTCGAGGGTCACCAATATGAAGCATGCAATAATGACACTAGAAATGGGTCATGCGAATGATGCCATGCATTTTTGTTCTTTTTTGTTTCTTTTTTCATCTTTTTATTTACCTCTTTTTTTTCTTTTTCTTTTTTTAATTTCCACTGTCCCGGTTTACCTCTCATTTAAGAAGAGGAGATACTCGGCCATATGTGCGGAGACTCGATGGTTCCTTGAATCAACTCTTTAACCTACCATTTCTTTATCAAACGGTAGGGTGCTTGAAACACAAATAGATATGCGTGTATGCAACATATGCATGACATCTACGATGTCATGCATGATGCTATGTAACTCGGATTGTGCATGAAGTGGCTCCTCGGCCATGATTTCATTCATGGAAAATACTATTTCACTGCATTAGCGTTTATAGGTCTAGGCAATTCACTACCATCCATTTTAGCCAAAATCAAAGCACCTACAGGAAGAATCTTGTTAATGACATACGACCTTTCGTAGTTCAGGTGAATTTGCCACGACGGTCTAGTATGATCAAAAGCACTTTCCTTAGCACCGGGTCATTAACTTCGAAGTGTTTGGGACGCACCCTTCGATTGAAGGCTTTTGCGACTCGTCTCTAATAGCATTGACCATGACACACAGCTTGCAATCACTTCTTATTGATCATGTTTAGCTATTCATGCCTCCATTGCATCCACTCGGTCTCATCGAGCTTAGACTAGGTAAGAACCCTTAGAGAAGTGACTTCAACTTCAACAGGCAAGACCGCCTCCATCCTGTACACCAGTGAAAAAGGAGTTGCTCTTGTAGAGTTGCGGATAGAAGTTTGGTATGCCATCATTGCATAAGGAAGCCTCTCGTGCCAATCATAATAATTTTTGGTAGTCTTTGATAGGATTTTCTTTATATTCTTGTTCGCCGCCTCCACTGCTCCATTCATCTGAGGATGGTATGGTGATGAGTTCAAATGCTTAATTCGAAACTTACTCAGCAAGCCATCCACGATTTTGTTGTTCAAATTAGAGCCGTTATCATTAATGATTGCCTCCAGCACCTCATAACGGGCAACAATGTTGCGACGAATGAACTTGGCCACATTCTTGGCGGTGACATTGGCATATGAGTTGGCCTCAGTCCACTTCGTAAAATAGTCTATCGTCACCAAGATAAATCGGTGCCCATTTGAAGCTTTGGGGTTAATGAGCCTGATCACATCAATTCCCCACATTGAAAAGGGCGAGGACAGGGACATTTGGTGAAGCTCATTTGGAGGGGCATTTATCTTGTCTCCATAAATTTGGCATTGATGACACTGTCGTACATGTTGAATGTAGTCAGACTCCATAGTCAGCCAATAGTAACTGAGTCGCATGATCTTTCTTGCCAAGAAATGTCCGTTCATATGGGGGCTGCATTCCCCTTCATGTACTCTTTCATCAAACAGTTGGCTTCTTTAGCGTCGACACACCTTAGTAATGTCGAGTTGAAGGACCTTTTGTAAAGGACATCTCCACTGGTGAAAAATTTTGACACTTACTTCATCAAATGCTTTCTGTCTGCTGCTTCACTTCCTTTGGGGAATTCGCCCTTCTGCAAGTACTTCAAGATGTCGTGATACCAAGGCTGTCCGTTCGGTTCCTCTTTGACCGTCATGCAATAAGTTGGGTGCCTAAGGATCTCAATTTTCAACAATTCAATGTCCATGCCTCCAGCTATTTGTAACATTGAAGACAAGGTAGCTAAGACATCAGCGAATTGATTTTGAGACATTGGTAAGTATTTGAATGATATTTCTTGAATTCCTTCATCAACTCCCCCAAGAACTCATGATACGTAATAAATTTAGAATCTCGTGTTCGCCATTTGCCTTCGGTTTGTAAGATGATAAAGGTTGAATCACCATAAACTTGTAGCTTCTAGATTTTCATATTGATGGCAGCTGAAGGTCAAGAATGCATGCTTTGTACTCAGTGACGTTATTTGTGCAAGGGAACGTCAATTTAGCAGCGACGGGGTAATGTTGTTCATCTGGGGAGATAAGAACTGTCTCGGTACCCGACCTGACTAAGTTAACCGCACCATCAAAGTACATCGTCCATTTGTCGCTTGATACAAGTAAAATTCGCTCCTCTGCATCACTATCCTCATTAAATGCTCTGGACCTCTTGAAATTTTCTGCCAACATGTCTGTTACGGTGCAACCTTCGACAGACTTCTATCCCAAGCTCTGAACGTCAAACTCTGAAATTAAGATTTGCCACTTGGCCAACTTACCAACCAGAGCCGGCTTCACCAGGAGGTACTTGATGGGATCATTTTTGGTCACAAACAAGATTCAGTGATGGAGTGTGTATTGCCATAGCCTGTGCAAGACCCAAATCAAGGCCATGCAAGTTCTCTCAACTTCTGTATAGTTCATCTCAGAAACAATGAACTTCTTGCTCAAGTAATATATCGGGCATTCTTTCCCATGGTATTTTCTGGGCTAACATGGCTCCTAGTGATTCGTCATGTATGGTTAAGTATAGAATCAAGGGAATTTTAGGGAGCGGGGGCACTAGGACTAGTGTGTGAGTGAGATAGTGTTTTATCTTCTTGAAGGTGCCTTAGCACTCGGCATCCCACTCAATTTTTGTATTCTTTTTTAGGAGCTTGAAGAATGGCTTCGCTATTTTAGACAACTGACAGATGAATCTCGCCACATAATTAAGTCGTCCCATCAGGCTGCGGACTTCCTTGGCAGTAGTCAGGGGTTATAAATCACATATGGCCTTAACTTTTGACAGATCAATCTTTATGCCCCTACTACTGACCATGAACCCTAACAGCTTCCCAGATCTCGCTTTAAAAACACATTTCACGGGATTGAGGCATAGCTTGAATTTCCAAAGATGTTCGAACAATTTTCGTAAGACTTCAACATGGTCCTCACCTCGTCTTGATTTTATGATCAAATCATCCACATATACTTCGATCTCCTTATGCATCATGTCCTGAAACAATGTGACCATGACCCTTTGATACATTGCCCTAGCATTCTTTAGATCAAAAGGCTTCACTTTGTAGCAGAAAGTTCCCTAAGGAGTTATGAGTGATGTTTTGCTCCTATCTTCCTCCATACAGATTTGGTTATATTAAAAAAAACCATCCATGAAAGAGAGTAACTCAAATCCTGCCGTACTATCAACCAAGACATCGATATGCGGGAGTGGAAAGTCGTCCTTAGGAATTGCTTGATTTAGGTCGCGATAGTCAACACACACCCTAATTCGCCCATCTTTCTTCACTATAGGCACGATATTTGATACCCATTCAAGATAACACGTCACTTCAATAAAATCTACTTTCAGCAGTTTCATTACTTCTTCTTTGATCTTCTTGGACAACTTTGGTTTAGTTCTCCTAAGTCTTTGCTTCTTGGGTGGCACATTAGGATCCGTCAGCAAAGCATGTTCCACAATTTTGGGGTCCAATCCCGGCATGTCAGCATATGTCCAGGCAAACACATCTTGATATTCTTTCAAGAGATTAGTCATCATTTTCATCTCTGATTCTAAGAGGTATGTCCCAATTTTTACTTCCCTGATATTCTCTGCATCACCCAAATTTATGGTGACTGTTCGTTCTTCTATCAACGGCTTCGATTCTTTATGTTGATTCCATTCACACTCGATCCCCTTCTGATCGTCATCATCGGTGTCATTAGAACCTAAGAGACTTTCTTCATGCACATTCGGGTTACATGAGTCCTTATCTTGATTATGTATAATGAAATGCCTGAGATGCGATGAGATAAGTTAGAGTATGTCAACAATAAAAATCATGCATGTTGTTTTTGAAGAATTTTTGAAGTATTTTTTGTAAAAAGTTTCAAGAACTCATCCTCATATCCTCGGATTTGCTCGTCCTTGCAAAACAGTCAAACTTAGCAAGTGGAGGCCCAGGCCTCAGCGATCATCATAATACTAGTTTGATATGCTTCTACATTTCCTTAATAAAACATGCGTCTATTTTAGTGAATGAAGAAAAATAAGGCCGTATTTTAACACACACCACCCTCGACCAACGGCTCAAGATCGAGGCTGACCATAGTTCATGTCACAAACGACATAAACAAGAAAGAAAAAACTATGAGATCTCACGTAGGGGAGAAGACATAAAATGGAAGACTAGGCTAAATGAGAACTGCCCTATTCTAGAGGGACAGCTATGATTTCGAAGGACTCAACTTCCTCGCATGCCAAAATAGTGCATATGACGTCCTCCTCGAATAGCTTGGTCACACAACAAATGTCCCCCTCTTATTCAGATAGCATCCTTAGAGGTCTCGGAAATGTCTCTTCCAACAACGGGAGAAAAGGCTTCTAACTGCCCTCATCCTCCTTAGTTCGAGCGACACATCCACCTTGGTCTCCATACTCACTGCGGCCTCCTTGGGCACTTTGACCTCTCTACCTTCCATGGCTTCCTCGGTTTCCACGACCACCTCGCTCATTCTAGCCTCCTTGCTTCTCGACATATCCTAAGCCTATTCTCTTCAAGCTTTTATGAACTTCAATGGATTTTCGCATACGCTGACCATGCGATCCAAGACCCTCTCCGAGATTATACCCGCTCGCCAGCGTGATTTTTCCAGTAGCTATGGCCGGCTTAAACAATTCAGGGGCCTTTGTGAAAGAACCCACAAGCACATGAATCATGGATACCAACTCGAAAGTTTGAAAGTTGGATTCCTCGGTACACTCAGGCTCCACATAGGGGATGGCCGTCTCGTGGTAGATCTTGAAGTCAGATTCTCCATGCATCGTGATAAGTCTGTTGCCAACCACAAATCGCACATTTTAATGAAGGTTGGAGGGAACAACGCCTGCCGTGTGGATCCCTGACCTTCCTAGCAGAAAATTAAAGGTGCTTGGTATGTCCAACACTTGGAACGAGACTTGGACAAGCACAAGGCTAATCAGCAGCTCAAGTTCAATCTCCCTTATCACCTCCTTTTTCATCCCGTCAAAAGCCCTCATAGTCGACTTGCTAGTACGGATTCTTTCAAGATAAATGCCAAGATGGTGGAGTGTAGCCAACGGGCATATATTGAGCGTAGAACCGTTATTAATCAACACTCTACAGACAAGAGCGCTCTCATGCTTCACCGAGATGTGCAGCACTTTGGTATGATTAGGACCATCGGGGGGAAGATCCTCATCAGTGAAGGAAATTTGATCTTTCAGTAGAATGGCCCCAGCAAATTCTTCCAGTTGGACTTCATCAATTGTTTCTAGCACGTGTACCTCATTAAGGACTTTCAGCAAGATGTCTTTGTGCTTCTTGAAAGATTTGAATAGCTCTAGGAGAGAGATTTGAGCCGGCAACTTTCGTAGTTGGTCTATTACATTGAACTCACTGGATTTTATCATAGCCAAAAATTGCTTTGCCTTGTCCTCGGTCACGGCTTCCTTTTCGACTCTTTTATCGGGTGCATAACAACGGCCCAATCATGTGACTGTGTCCACATCATTCGTCCCGTAATTCCAAGGTATTGTTTTGGGAGGGTGCTCCAACACTATCATTCCATCTTCCTCTTGGGGTGGCAATTCAATCGTGACCGGTGTCATGCTCTCTCTCGTGACTTTGATTGCCGACAACTCCTCGACCATAAGGTCGATCACTGTGGACTTTGTGATTTCCATTTTGACATCACTAGTGGGCTCCTCATTAGACAGTTCAATAACCATTGGGGTTATCATAACTATCACCCATTCCTCGTACAATGCTAGTGTCTTCGAGACTCCAGGCATGACCTTCTTCACTCGAGGGATGCAAGCAAAATTGCAGAAAGATGAACAGAATGATGATGGAACTATCATGGATACGGACCTCTCTTCCTCTTCTCCATGTTGAATTACCCCATGGCTACCATCTTATGGACGCAGTTTAGTTTTTCCTTTAGGATCACATCTTCTTGACCTCCATAGTATCCTGCTAGCACTAAGGACTCATATAACTTGGAAGCATCCATTGCTAGAGGGTGTTGACCTGCCAATGTCTCGTCGAAAATTGAGTTCACTCCCTCTGCATGATTTAGTAGAGGGTTCTGCTGCATGTTAGGCTAAGCTTCCCTGAAAGTCAAGACGCTCTTATCTAGCAGTTGTTGAACTTTGTATTTCAACACGTAGCAATTATCTATGTCATGCCCCCTTTCTCACATGTGGTACTCGCAGGTCTTGATCACATCGAATCCAGTAAACTTCGCGAGATTGTCTCTAGGTAGCTCCTTTGCGACCATTCTCTTCTCTAGAAGCATGGGCAACAGCTTTGATAATAAGTGTAGTAGTGGGGAAAATTCCCTATGAATGGGACTCTTGCCCTTGTCATATGTTCGTGACGAGGTCCCTTGAACCACTATAGGCTTGTGTGCGGGCGTTGCAGGCAGCCTGGGGAGGAGCGACTCTTGCACAAGCGCTACTTCAACTGCAGCTTCCTTATCTTTTCTCGTCGAGAATTTCTTCGTGCTTCCGGTAGATATCTTTCCCTCGATAATTGCCCACTTGACTCCTTCACCTATAACTATCAGTTGTGAAAACATAGGCATCCCGAGTACACTAATCCTTGGAAGTGTTCAGGGGGTAATGTCTTGAGGAATGGCTACTTCATCTCCCTCTCATTTAAGGCTAGCTTTACTTGTGAGGCCATGGTTCTCCACCTTTACGCAAAGGCCTTAAATGACTCATTCATCTTCTTTTGAACGCGAGTCAACTCTTCCCTCGTAGGGGCAAGCTCGGTATTAAATCTATATTGATGTAGGAACTCACTGGCTAAACCTTCCCAACTAGTGAATTCCTCGATGTCCAATGCGATGAACCACGTCAAGGCGATGCCTTTTAAACTATCTTGGAATGTGTGAATGAGAAAGGGCACGTTGTCGGCATAGTGAGCCATTTTCCTCTAGTAGTACCTAAGGTGGGTCTTAAGGCATCTTGTTCAGTCATACTTCCTCGTGAATTCAAGCTCTTGGAAAGTCTTGGGGAAGTTCGTCTTGGTGTACGAGAACAACTTATCAGCTCCTTTCAGCTCGTACCTTTGTAAGGCGTACAGTCGCTCCTCCATCATCGCCAAGTGTTTTTCACTCTCTTCATTTAAGCGGGACGTTGGCTCTTCCTTTGGAGGAGGATCCAAGTTGACAACAATTGGCGTAACAGAAGGAGCTTCTCCAGTGGTTTCCTTTCCAGCGAGGTTGGTGACGTGTGGGCCTCCCATCAACAGGGGAGAGTGTCCTGACAATGTAGGAGTGGATGTCCCAGCGACAGCTACAACAAGGGCTCTTTGAGCTTTTGGCTTATCTCGAGCATCATCGCGGTAAGTTGGGCTAGCTAGTCCACCATCTTGGCCATGCGTGTGTTGGTGTCTTTGTTCTCTATCCTAGCTTTTGTGCGAGTGCGAATCGGAGATCTTTGCTTGGCCGTGTTGAGGATCGACATAAGGCAATTGATTGGCTAGTACCTGGGCAATGGTAGATAAGCATATATAAACACAAGTGATAATTAGGTGGTTGGCCCATGATAGAGATCTAATCGCCCTAATTCGTTCGATTAATTGAAAGCAAGGTTGCTACATAGTGCAAGAAAATACACGAGAGAGAACTCCTAAACATTGAAGCTATTTTGAAGACAGAAAGATATGACTCTTACCCCCCAACATTGAGACACGAGACAAACTCTTTAACATTGTATATTATATGGGCGAGGGCCCATTACATTCGCACTTGACTCAATCCAACTAATGGGGACAGCTTCCGCCTGTGGCAGCCCCATTAATTTGGGTCAACTTCAAGGCACACTCTTCGGCCTCCTTAAGCTCCCTTTTGAGGCGTTTGATCTCGGCTCGATTGGTGATCTTCAATGGCATGTTAGGAATCTTTGGGCGTAGGCTCTCCGGGATCTTGTGCCTAAGGATGTATTCCATCGAGGCAAGTAAGTCTTCTCTTGCCTCTCCAACTCTTCTTCAAGCCACATCAACTTCTGGGGGTGGCATATATCCCACATCGACTTGACTAGCGAGACGAAGTATTTGTGATCTTGGTATCCATCAGGGAAGTCTATCTTGAGCGAGTCTTCTTGAATTGTTGGTGGAAGTTGTTGAACCTTTTGGAACTAGCGGGTGACTTAGGTCGGGTAATATTCGGTGACTCTAGTGATACCCAGCAAAGGAATATGTCCAGTAAGCCACACACATGAATCGTGCTTCTTGAATTCGGAGCCATTTGGCATGCCATGGAAATCCTCAGGTCTAGGGTTAGTCATGAAAATTAACCAATCAGAATAATGATAGTCAAGGGCAAACGTTTTACTATATCTAAACTTCAAGATAAGGTGGCTAGAGTCAGAAATGTCACTCACGGTCATCAAGCTACTGAACCCCTTAATGTGAGAGAGGAACCAAATTTGCAATAGTTCAAGAGGAGCATGGAAAGCTTTATCCTTGTTTTCTTTAAAATGAGTAAGGGAAAGAAAAGTTTCAACCAGAACGGCATTAACAAAGTCCTTTCCCATACACACTTCATAAACTACCCATGCCACGGAAGGGTTAATAGCATTTCTACAATGTGGGAATATCACGAACTCGAAGAAAGCTAACAGGAAGATCCTATTCTTTTGGAAAGATGGGGCATTTTAAAAAAGCTCATTTAGGAATGAAAACGGGCAAGTATTGTGATTGGCTTTCAAAACTTTTCTCACGTCCTCTCCATTAACTCTAAGGAACTCAAATAAGGTCAATGCATGCACATGGGGCGGTGGTTCGATTTCTACTCTAAATGGTCCAAAATGAAGCCATAGGATCACCAAACCGAACCAACAAGATTGTGGCTAGGTCGTGTTTCCCATGACTTTGGCTTTGTCAAAGAATCGACTCGTGTCGCGTGGTTGCAGACTAGGGTGGGGACCTTTAACATCAAGAAAGAAATTTTGGGGTTGAGATGGGCGACTCGTACTACATGATTGTAGTCAGAGTGGTATCCACCTCAACACCATTCTAAGTGATCCTATACGGCTTAGGTCTGGTGGCAAATAATGTGTGCCATGGTGTAATGCGATGCAAGGAACGCATGCATGAAAATTTATGAGCAAGCAACACTTCATGTATAAATAAACCATTCATTCCTACACTCCCTACAAAACAAGGGGTAGCAATCACTTCCCCTTATACCTCCCATTTTGCATAAACATTTAGCACCTGACATGTTATGGCATACCTTAGATCATTGCTGTCAAATAAAAATATATATATTTGAAAAAGATCAATTTTGGCCTAAGTCCTCTAAGGTCTAAAACTAGTCCCTAGCGGAGTCGTCAAGCTATCGTGACCTACCCCTCGGGGTGAGGGAATAAGTTTAGGGGTATTGCCTAAAGGATGGACCTAAGACCCATGATTAGGCGCAAACCCTCCCAAGCCCATATCTCGCATGACGTTGGAGTATTTTTAAGAATTTTGCAAAAAGAAGTCGTCACTAGCCTATTGGGGTCGGCTAGAAACCAAGTGAGACATGAGAGTGTACCTCACTTCCTACGCAACCAAAGAATCTGGGGTCGGGGACTTAATTACACTAATTGACCAATTAGTACCCTTTCGGTACCTAATCTTGTTCATTTTATATGTGAGGTGATCGTGCGGATACGCAATCATTAAAATAATAATTATAGCTACAAAGATCTTAATTGCAGTAAAATTGAGCACATGCAATTAAACATAGTTAAATATGCAAATTAAACAGGCGATATAATCAATATATGAGAAAATAAAGGCCTAATTATACTAAAAATGCAAGACTTGGTAATTCCCAACAAAACCTTACATTTTTAGATTTTTGAATTTTTTTAAAAAAATGTATTATTTTATATTCTTTTACTTTTTTTTCGAAAAAAAAAATATTTTTTTTGGCAAACCGAGTCCAGTCTACTCGACGACCCGTGTTTGACCTGATTGGGGCAGACCGGTCAAACCCGCCCAGGTTCGGTCGGGTTGGGGGTCGAGTCGAGTCAAACCCACCCGAGCAAGTCAGGCTCGACCAACCCTGGTCAGGCGTGAACTAGGTTGGGATTGGGCCTTAACCAATGGGCCCAATCCCCTGCAAAAAAAAAAAAAAGGTTCCGCAAGCCCACAGCCTAGACCAACTCTAGGCTGTGGGCTGCGGAAGAGAGTGGCCGAGCGGGCCAGAAAGATCTGGCCCAGCTCAACCCGCACCCTCTAGTTGCGACTGAGGACGGCATGCAGCTCCGAGGGGGTTCTCCAAGGAGGGTGACGGTGGTCAGCACCGATCAGGGGGCTAGTCAGAGGTGGCAAAGGGGTCGATCGAGATTCTAAACGACGAACCTACACTTGGGTTTTGGCTGGGCATTTTAGCGAACATGTGGTAGGTGTTCTGAGAAGCAAGGGTTTTAGCGTTCGACCGAGGCCCGAGCGTAAGTCCTAAGAGCTATAGAGGCATGCCGGGGTGATAGGAAACACAGCGGGGGATGGGTGGTGGCTAGAGCTCGCTTGAAACGGTCAAGGGAGCTCCGGCTCGCTCGGTACAATGCACGCACATCAAGTGTTTGGCGAAATGCCTACCTGGGTTCCAAGGAGACGACGGCGGTCAGCGTTGGTTGGGTGGCTCACCGATGGTGGCAGGGATCCCGTGGGTGCGTCAGCAGCGGTAGCGAGGGCCCAGAGACTCATTTACTACTCTCTTCTTCTCTTCTCCCTTCTCTCCCTCTCGATTCTCCCTTCTCTGTGTTCTGTCCTCTTTTCTTTTCTTCTATAGGTCTGCCCGCCAAGACCTCTGCCGCACTGGCTCCCCTTGCCGACTTGCTCTCAACCTGCGGATCCCATCGCCCACCTGCCCCTCCGATCCTCCTGTCCTCTGCTACCACTCCCTCATTTTTTTTTTTTTTTAATTTCTGCAGGTTGTGCGGACGCTAAGGGAGAGAAGACCAGTGGAGCTTGGGCTAGGCTGAAGGGAGTGGGCTTTGGCCACGCAAGGGAAAGGGCCGGGTTGGGCTAGGGTCAGATCTAGCCCAACCCGGCCTCTCTTGCCCTCTTCTTCTTTCTTTTTTTTTTTAATGTCTTTTTGTTGTTTTTTTTTTTTTTTTTTTAAATAGGTGTCAACAAAAGGGCAGTTCCAGAAATTTGTAGACATCAAAAGATTCTTCACTATTCAAATGAGCATTTTAGATCGAATTTTGCAAGCCCTTCTTGGGGCACGTGCAAACTCTCATTCAGACTTTGTCCAAAAATGCTTAAACCCTTTATGGAAATATCATGATTTCTTCATTAATCTTTCTTTTATGAAAAATGAGGATGTCAATCTCACCTAACCTAATCATTTTGGAATGAATCTAGAACAATTACTTTTAGCTTAAAAGGAATGTTCAGATTTGCTTAATCAAGGATTAATCGAGCCCTTAGACTCTCAATAGGCTTGCGAAGCGTTTTATACCAACAAACGAGCAGAGCAAAGGAAAGATGAGGCTAGTTATTAATTATTAGCCTTTCAATCAATTCGTGTAGGATGATAAATTTCCTCTGCCACATCAAAATTCTTTATTTTCTAGCCTCACCCAAGTTAAAGTATATCCCAAATTTGATCTTAAAAATGGATTTTGGCAATTGGGAATTTGCCCTAAAGATAGATACAAAACTGGATTTTGCATCCCGAATCAACATTTCCAATGGACAATGCTCCCTTTTGACCTCAAAACAACTCCCTTATTATTTTAAAAAGTTATGTGCAAAATTTTCCAGCCCATCTTGACTAATGCTCAAATTTACATTGACGATATCCTCCTCAACGGCCCAGATGAGGATTTTTATTATAAATTATTAGTCTAATTTGTAGACTTAGTGTGAAAACATGGCATCGTGCTATCCTAGAAGAAAAAGATTATTGCCCAAAAGGATATTGAATTTCTTGAGATGCATCTCAAAGATAGAACTTATTATCTTGGTCATCAAATCGTTGAGGAATTGCAAAAATTTCCTGATGAAAATCTCTCCCACAAGCATGTCCAACAATTCCTTGGGATTATAAATTATCTTCGGGATTTTGTTTAAAAAATCACATAGTTTGTAAATCAACTACAATAAATGCTAAAAAAAGTGCTCCTCCATGGAGACCATAGCACACTAAGTCTATAGGCAAACTTAAGGAAATTTTCCGACATCTCCCTTCTTTGCAAATCCCATTCACAGGAAAAAAGAATATTACAAATAGACGCCAATGATGAGTATTGGGCTGCTATTTTTTTTTTTTTGTGAAGAAATTGATGGAAAGAGGCGAGTCTGTGGACATAAGGGTGGGAAATTCACGTAAGCGGAAATGCATTATTGCTTTATGTTCAAAGAAAATTTGGTAGTAAAATATAGCATCAAGAAATTTGAATTCCATCTTATAGGACAACATCTTGTGGAGATATATATGTCCTCATTATCTCAAATGTTGAAGTTTAAGCAAAAGCAAATTCCATATCCACAACTTCTCAGATGGGCAAAATGCTTTTTGAAGTATTCTTTGGAGACCAAACATATTACAGTAAAAAAGAATGTACTTGTTGATTTTATATCCAAACCAAAAGAATTTATAACTATCACGTCCATAAATATGTATGTGGTAAGAGATTCAAGAGGCGGTTTCAAGGCCCGAGAAATCAAGCCCAAATTGCCTTCA
Organism: Eucalyptus brandiana; assembly: GCA_014182725.1. Lineage (NCBI taxonomy): Eukaryota > Viridiplantae > Streptophyta > Magnoliopsida > Myrtales > Myrtaceae > Eucalyptus > Eucalyptus brandiana. Next base: position 17,932,299 of record CM024678.1, read on the forward strand.
TATTCATACTTGCTAGAAATCCCTAGGCTTATCCAAAATAATGCTCTTATTGAAAATCTTGAAATACTTATATGGCAATATCGTTTCCATATTTTTGGTGAATATGATGGTCTTCTTCTCAAGCCAGATGGATTGCATCCAAAATATCTATTTATTTATCCTCTCACTTTCTTCCCAGAGGAAGAATTTCCAAAAAAACTCAAATGATTTTATTAGAATTTATTTAATCTTTATACCATTACCATTGAGTTTCCAACGGTTAAAATGCCTCTTATTATCAATAGAATTATTCAAGGAGAAGCCAAGCATAAATAGCTTGGGGACATGCTTAGTTGGTTTAAACCATTAGGTGCATGAATTTTTTTTTTTTAATCCTAACTTAGAGTATGCAAACTTGACCTAGAACTTTATACAATCGTTTTATTTTTTAGGCCACGGGTATTTATTTGACCCAATGGAAATATGTGTAAAACTCCAACCTGTTCAAAATGATATTTTTTGCAACACTCCCTTGAAAAATCTTAGCTTATCCTTGACAATATTGGGAATTACAGAGGATATTATGCCAGCACAATCAACTTATTCCGCCAGAAGCTTGGCCAATAGAAGATAATCTTGTTTCTTAGGATCACAGTGATGACTATCACATTACCCGTCCAACGATGATGCTTGCTTGAGGAAATACTACGGAATGGATGTACCGGACACTTTAAGTCGCCAAAAAATTCACAAGATCCAGCATCATCAGAAGATTTATGGGGAGGACCACTATCACAAGATCCTTTTGATCATAATGAATTACAACTTGCACTCAGTTTAGGTCTTGACAAAGAAAGTCCATCACTCCAACTTGGGGATTTACGCCAACCTGGTATTCTAGCAAGTTCCGCTGATACTCCTACAAGTTCTCACTAGACATCCAAAAGACCACGGTTGACCAAAGCAATTGAAAAAATAGAAAAACTCTTTGAAACGCTCAAGCAACAGCATCTAGAAAAAAATACTCCTAATCCTCTTGACATTCCATCCATCTCATACCAACTTCTAGATGATACATGTACCAATCATCTTGAAGCTTTGGAAATCGAAAGAATGCTCAAAGAATATCGAAGGTAGAAGTATGGAGAAGACTCGGACGACAACACTGAAGAGAATATTCATAGGCATAATAAGTGAAGAGAAAGAAGACTCTACTAGAGACTTATCCAAGACAAAGTAGAAGAGATAGAGGAATCACGTGAAAGAAACAAAAAATTTGACCCAAAGTACTGTAGCACATTGTTCATGTACTATTTGACACTGTTTGATACCGTAGTATTGTAGCGGAAATGAAAAAAATGGAATAATGAGTTTAGAAGTCAGTGCATTAGTAGAAAGGCTTAGAATGTGCAAATAATTGGCTTTTGTCGACCAAACAAGGTTTGTAAAGTTCTAGCATGTTGTTTTATGCTTATATAAGGCAGCGTATGTAACTGTTAAGGGGCATAATGTACCCTCTCTAGAACTAAAATCGTGTGGTTTGCTATAAATCCCTAAAACCTTTCCTCCCTCTTCCTTTATGCCTGGTATGATTCTTTAAAACTAGAAATGTTCATATCGATCCTAGTAGTATGCTCTACACTTGCCATAACGTGGAACCTGTGCATCAAAAATATGCTACCCTAAAATTTTCTATGATATGAGTCAAAAAACAAAGAAGAATTTGATGGCTAATAGACAATCCCTATTTTGAGGCCAAGGAAGGGTTGTGCATGTGAGATAGCATACTTACCACAAATTCTATTTTTGTTTCCCCTAATTCATATCATAGGCAAATTTTCTTGGTGAGTGTGCTCTCTTGCTTAGACACTTCCTAACATACTAATATTGTTAGTTCATTGGCTTTAACTGGGAGAATCTTTGATGAGGTGACTTTGTTGTGTAATTCTTTGTTGCATATTAGAATACTAAAGTGTGAAGCTTAGTGGGATCGGTTCTATGGATCCACTTAGGAATCAGACTAGATCGACGGTCTGGTTCCTAGGTGAATCCATGGAATCAATGAGCGATTCCTAGTTCCAATTTTTGAATCAGTCTTTAGTGGGTAGTTCCTGGATTGAGGGTGGGAACACCTACCCGGACCATGCTCACCCTTACTATTTGGTAACGATATTATTGTCTATATTTCTTCTCCTCTTTTGTTATCTTGAATATAAAAAAAAAAAAAAAATCTATTTGCATGTGGCATCTAAGAATTTTGACAACCCCTAAACGCACGGCAGTTCGTGATTAAGTGACGAAAGTATCATCAGATTATGCCGTTGGTGCTATATACGAACATTGGCTCGTATTATTGTTGGACCAATGCATTTCGTTTAGCGATGGTCTAATTGCCGAGTAAACCATAGTCTTGTTAGAAAACTTTTATAGGCTTAAGTGAGACCAACCTCGTTCGTATACTTTTGTCGACGTCAGAAAAATAATGACATGTCGCGGATTGACGAATTTGTTAATGGATTTCGTCATCGACACTGACGTTGGACCTTGTCATACCATCATCATCATCGGCACTACTTTGGACCCCACCGATGTATGTACATAATTATTTTGGTAATATTATACAATTATATCACTTAAGTGTATGTAGAATAAGAGAGGAATTTGGATTATTTTTAATCAATTGATTTTAGAGGGCCGAAAGAAATGAAATTCGGCCATGCATTCATGTTACCCATCTCCCATGCATGTTCGTGAAAAAAAATAAAATTCCATGTAGCTGGTCAACAATTGGAAGGAGTCTTGACCAAACAGCTACGTAGCCCTTCTTCGGTGGGCAGCAAATGGAAGAATCGTGGCCATCAACCCACGGCCACGTCGCCTCTCCATCATGCGGGTCAACAAATGAAGGGGAAGTTGACCCATTCAGCCAACCAAGGAGTGCCACCCATCCACCGAATGCAAGCCACGTTTCTCTCTCCCTCTTCGGTGGCCAGCGGAGAGAGCCCAGCATGCATGCAAGCCACGTTCCCACCCACCTATCCTCGCCTCCTCCACCTGTCCTCCATGCATGCATCCACCAAAACCCCTACATGCAAGAAATCATCATTAGCTTAATTGATATTTAGAGGGAACAAAATAAGGTTCGGCTTTGAGAGAAGAAAGTGATTAATCGAGCAAAATTGTGCAACAAAGGGAGAGGGAAGAGACCGCCCCTCCGTTCGTGCGCTGCCGACGCCACTCGAGTCCGTCGTCGCCGAGTTGCATCCGAGACCCCGAGTTCTCCATTTTGCTTGCTGTGGTTGCGTTGGACTTAAGGCAAGTGAGAGTCCATTGATCTACATTTTGCTTGCTGTGGTTGTGTGTGAAGTGTAGTGGATGTTGGAGATGCTTAAGTTGTGATGTTGTATGTTGGAATTTCAAAAGTATAGGAGTAGTTCTTCAAGTTAGTAAACTGTTTCATGGAAAAACAGATTGACCTTTGGCGACTCCGTGAATTTTCTGTAATTATCTAGCTGAAATGTGACTTTGTGTCCTTGATGAAAGTTGTAGATGACATCTTGAGTAGTAACATACTAAAATTTGAGAAGAAACATACGAGTATTGGTCCGTGAAACGATTTTTCTCTGAAATTGTTAAATCTGGAAATCGTTACCGAGGGTTTGGGGAGAGTTATGGTGATTATAGCTTTTGATCTATCATGAATCTGACTTCGAGTTCTTCACAAAACTTTTACCTCTAGGTTTTTTCTATAACATATCAAATTTTCAGAATTTTCTGAGTTGATTTAGGGGTTATACCGAATTTGTGAATAAAACTGTGCAATGGTGATGTTTGAAATTTTAAGGCTATGATGCATGGACCATAGCGACTCGTACGAAGTTCTTTTGACATGGTGTTCTTCATGAAACCTTTTTCTATAGATCTCTTTTATAACATGTTAAATTTTCAGAATTTATTAATATTTTTTACTAATTTTTCCAGAATTTTAATTAAAGAAGTGCATTCTGTTTTATCCGAAAATTGTTTTATTTTTAAGAACAAATGAATTGCTCTATGAGATGTGATATCTTGGGTTGTTATTTATACAGCATATGTTGTGACATTTAGCATATCATATGACATCAAAAGTTGATTGAAACCTTTGACATTATTTCATCAAATGCTATTTTGAAAGTAAGACATATATGTGAATATACATTGTGACATGATGATACTAACATTGGCATATCATGCAATATTGAGATGTGATGAGACTCAAGAGACATTTTGTCATTTCATTGAAAAGTGTTTTTTCTGAAATTAAGATGTCAATTGTTGCCGTTGGATCCTCGGGTCAACGATGCACGGGGAGTCGGGATGCCCAAAGGTTCGAATGAGTCAATGCCCTTTGGATGCTTGGTTGTATTTTGAATACATGCCCAGAGGATTTTTCCTGGGAGTTTCGGGATGCCCGGTAGTATATCGGTACGTAATTCCAGGGGATGCCTAGTGGTATGTCGGTATATTAATTCCGGAAGGCAGGGATAACCATTTTCATGGCGAGCCCCGGCGATTCCTCGTGATGCCGGGTGGGATGCGAGATGCCTGGAGGTGTGTGCCGGAGGTCTCGCAATGCTAGGATTGGATGCGAAAGCCCAGAGGGATGCAAACGCTGGTTCCCGGGAAAATGAGATTCTTTCGATATTTAAATGGGAAATAAATCATGTGCATGTGTGTGCATATGGCATGGTACATGAATTGTCTATGAGTTTTGAGTTGGTAATATTTGGCATTGAAAATGTGGTTATCAGGGCATGGAATAAACCTTCTGGATATATATGCATGGTTGCATAGATGATATGTACATTTCACATAAAATCTTGGTTGTCTTGCTTGTTGCATTGTATAGTTTGATGGATCTTTTACTGCTGAGTGGTTGTACTCACCCCTTTTGGGGACTAACATTTCAGACTAGACAAGATACCTCTGCTACCATTGCCACCGGTAGATGGATTGAGTGGTTGAATATGACCACGACGAGGAGGATAGCAAAGGAAGGAACTTTTGAACGCCGACACTGATCGATGGACTTTAAGTATACAACTGTTGGAAAAGATGTCGGTCATCTTTTGAAGTATAGCCTAGTATAGAAGACTAAGGCATTTTGGTGTACCGACTAATGATGTCCATCAAGTTATGTAAATAAAAATGTTCGGCTTTAACTTAAAAAAGTTTAGTTGGTGTGCATCCATTTAACTTGTGAAAGGGGAGTTAATGGATGTGCTTCCATCATATTTCTGCGCTAGGACCGATTTAAATGATACAAACCCCTAGGACTTATGCACCCACTATAACTCTATGGTATTAGAATGCCATGTTATTAGGGTATAAGCAAAGGTAAGCAAACTGTGGCGACTCTAATGGATCGAGGTCCGTTTCGGGGGTGCCACATTGCATACTTCAATTAATTTTTTATTCCCCAGAAGAGATCAGTAACTAGAGAATAAATGTGGAACAGAAACAAAAAGTAAAAAGAATCTACTTTTTTGTTATCATGAACAAAAAGAGAAATAAAATCATTTTAGAAAAACAAAGTCAATATAACTTAATATCTTTACACAATCGACATGTGTGGCATCCCAAAAATTCAAGACAAGCTCTAAGGTGTATTAAAGCCCCTAATTAGGTAATGAAATTACCTATGGTTTATGCTTTAGCCATTAGTCTCCTCTTAAGACTAAGTGTTATATGCTTGTGTTCATGAATTTTTGAAATTAGTATTATAGGATAAATTAATGAGAATAATCTATTCTTGGCTATGCACCTCATAGACTAAATTCCTATAGATAAAATGTTACAAGATTTTGGCCATGTGAAATTTGAAATTTGGAATCTATAAAAGAAAGAATTAAAAGTGTTTAAGGGTAAGGTTAGGGTTTAATTAGGTTTGGGCCTTAGGCCCAATAGCATGGACTCTTGGTGGGCCAAATGGCCGGCCCATTGAAGCCCATGGAGAGGCTGCCGTCGACCAAGGAGGGGAGGAGTGGCCGGCCCACTTCTTCCAAGCCCAATCCCAAGCCCATCTTGCATGCTTTGCCAAGTGGCAAAAAGAAGGTTCCATGCATTGGCTATTGGGGAGCCACCTCATGATTGCCAATGATGGGATTTAGGGGAAACAAAAGGGGGAGAGGGAGTGACCGGTTGAGGGTTTCAACCAAGCCAAGAGAGGGAGAGAGTTGCGCGAGAGAGAGGGAAGCCGAGAGAGGAGGAAGAAGGAGCTGCTCGCCCGTCGCCGTCCGTTCGCCCGTCCGTGTGCCGTCGTCCGCTTGATCTTAGAGGCAAGTTAGGATCAATTTCTACTCTTGCATGTGTTTCTTGCATGTGTGGTTGAAATGGTGTTGAATCTTGGGTGTTTAGAGGTAAGGAACCGAAGCTAGTGTGACTTGTTCTTGAAAAAGCTTGCTGATTTCGTGTAAACCGCCTGACTCAGAAACTTGTGGAGGCTTGCATGCATGTTTCGAGTTGGATTTTGACTTCAACTCCTTCATAAAAGTTGTAGACAACATCTCAAAGTATAACATACTAAAATTTGAGACACAAAGGCTAAGTTTTAAGGGGTGAAACCCTTCTCCTACAAAGACACTAGATCTGGAACAGCTTTGTCGACTTCTTGGTGGTTTTGTGGGTTGCATGTTACTTTTTACCGAGAATTTCCCTTCTACTTCTTCATGAAAATTGTATAGAACATCCTAAAGACTAACATACTCAAATTTGAGGTAAAATGAGCAAGTGTAGCCTAGTGAATCGACTTTCTCTTGAAGACGGTAAATCTGGAAATACGGTACTGAACACCCGAGACTTCTTGGACCCATATGGTGACTATTATTTGGAAATTTCACTTAGATCCCTTAATAAAAGTTGTAGGGGACCTTTTGAGACAAAACATATCAAAATTTCAGAGGAAACGAAGAAGGATAAGTAGGTGAAAACTCGATATTTCGGAGATAGCTATACTGGACGTTTCGGTGCTAGAATCAGGAGCTTCGGACGTCTGTAGAAAATTATATAGAATGAATCTGGCCTAGATGTCTCATGAAAAATCTACTTTAGTGTCTTGACTATAACCTGGTAAAATGTCATAATTTTCGGAGGTCATTCGGGTATTTTAATCGAAATATTTCAAGAACCGCGCAATCTGATTTTATCCGAAATTACATGCTGTATTTGTGTGAATTATATCTTCTTGTGCGGAACTCTTTTGGGCATGTGTTCTTCATGAAATTGTTACCTTATTGTCTTGTCTATCACATGTCCTGATTTCATGATTTTTGAGAATCATATGGATATTTAATTTAAATGTTTTTTTAAAATGGTACAAGCTGGAATTTAATAAACTTCAAAAAGGCATGATATATGGACTATTCTAAATTGTATGGACTCCATGAGTTGTATTGTTATGAATGATTGTGTCTTACTGCATGTATGATGATGATTGGAAATGCATGTATGAATCAAAGGATGAAAATGATCTTGTTTGCCATTACATCATATGCCATGTTAAAATTGAATGATAATTGAAGATGTGAATTAAGATAAGTGAGAAGGCCATCGGAGGTGTGAGCCGACGATGCCCCGGGAGTGTCGGGATGCCTGGCTAGAAGGGTACGGCCGATTGTCCGGTGGCCTTGAATGGCCGGATGCCTGAGGGTCCTCGGGAGTTTCGAGATGCCCGGAGAGTGGGGGAGCCGGAAGCTTGGCAGGTATTGTGTCGAGGGACGCCTCGTGATGCCAGTTAGGTACGAGATGCCTGGCAAGTATTGTGCCGGATGCCCGGCAGGTATTGTGCCGAATGGTTCTCGCGATGCCAAGTGGGGTGCGAGTGATAAATGTGGGATGCAAACATTGGTCCCGGGAAAGAGAAATGTGGCGGCCCAAAATGAAAGAATGAAATTGGGAAATTGAAATCGAATCATGCATGATGGTATATGTATGACATGATGATGATGAGTACATGTGATATGATGATGATAAGTGCATGGATGCATGATGATGATGAGTGCATGGATGCATGATGATGGTGTGTCCATGGATATATGTGCACCTATGGCATGATGGTACATGTGATATGATGATGATGAGTGCATGGATGCATGATGATGGTGAGTGCATGGATGTATGTGCACCTATGGCATGATGGTACATGTGATATGATGATGATGAATGCATGGATACATGATGATGGTGAGTGCATGGATGTATGTGCACCTATGGCATGATGGTACATGTGACATGATGATGGTAAGTGTACGACATGATGGTGATGTTTATATGATAATGTATGTACATGCAGTATGATGACATGTGCATGATATTAAGGTAAATTGTGCATGGATACTTGAATGACATGTGCTTTGCCATGGTTGTGATGATTGTATGGTATGATGCATTGAGTGGTTTATTGGTCATTTACCTGTCGAGTGGTTGTACTCACCCCTTCGGGGACCAACATTTCAGATTAGCAGGATGCCGCTCCTTGCTGTCACGCGGGGCGTCTTTTACGGCATTCCTTCGGATGTAGAGGTCGAGTGTGTGGAGATCGACTATCCCACCATTCCTGGTCTGACTTTTATTCGAGTTCACGCCTTAGTGATGTATGACATGGGTCTGGCTGAGGGCCCTATCATTCAGGAGTTCATATCCGTTCATGTTCGTCGAAACGGAGTGATGCGTGGGATGTTGCCGCCGCCACCGCCTGATGCATCGGGATGGGTGTGAGGGCCCGTGCATGAGAAGTAGGAGCTGCAACTTTTTGGGATGATAGCCGACGCTAGTTGATGGGGGATCTTGCACAATAGACATAGTGGGTCGAGTGTCTCTTTTTGGGGTTATGGCTGAGTGTAGCTACAAGTCTTGGCCTTTCTTTTGATGTACCGACCCAAGGAAGCCCATCATGGAAATATGTAAATAAAAGTGTTGTGGCTTATTCTTTTCTTATGATGTTTAGTGGTGTGCAATTGTATCATGGTAGTTGGTGGGGGAAATAGTAAGACTCGATTATGCTTCCGCAAATAAGATGCGCTGGGACCGTTTAAAAAAAAAATGTATACCTAGGAACTTAGGTACTTCATTGGTAAGATGTGGTGACCTTGGGCGTTTCGGGGTGCCACAACATGAGGTCTAGGTGACACTCACATTCGGACCGGGTTTACTAACCCAATTTGAGTCCCCATTTTTTGTAATAAAAAATAAAATAATAATAAGTAATAAAAAAATCAGAAATTTTTTTTTAAAAAATAGAAATTAGATTTTGAATAATTTTATTAGATTTTTGTATTAATTCGAGTTTAAAATTAGTTGAGCATAAAAAAAATGGAAACTTTTTTTTTTTTTGATAAAAATTGAATTCAAAATTGAATAACCTCTTAGGAGGGCTTTACCACATGGATTTTTTGTTGTCTTTTTTTTTAGAGACAATGCCAAGTCGCAACAATTTAGTGACTTTACTGAGAGAAGACGTTTTCTTCACAAGCAAAGCATGGGCGTGACTGAGATTAACACTCTTCTTCACCATCTAAAGTAGCTAGCAAGTATCACTTAGAGAGGGGTGAATACGTGATTAAATAAAATCTTGACAATTTAAAGTGGAATAAAAAGAGTCGAGATCAAAGTTTGAACAAGGATCGGATTTTGGAACAAAATTTAGAATCAGTGGTACAGTGGAATAGACTTGAGAAGCACCTTGCGAGTGTACAATAGACTATAACAATAAACAATAAGAGTTTAGGGATATGAGAAATTGTATACGAGGTTTATGATGATTCGATTTATATCAAGCCTACATCTATTATTTCATGCTAACAACTTACTAACTAGATTCCACTAGATGATCAACAAGAGAATATTGAGTATTAATACTTACCGATAAATCACACTATCTCACTCAGTCACTCTTTATGTACTTCTCTCACGATCTCAAAATCGAAGCTTACAAAAGACAAATGTATGGTCAAAATACACTCAGACTTTGGAATTCTAGATTCTTAGTCTCGTCTCTTACTTGCTCCTTGGCACCTTGGTTTTCTTATATACTCCTTCACTTTCAAACTAGCTGCTAGACAGTTTCCAGAATATCGTCTTCCAATCTGTAGGTTGGACATATCTGTATCAAGAAGATTGAATAGTCGTTGAGTGATGGAAGCAAATCTTCACTTGATTTTGGTCTCCCATCCAACTAAAGCATTGGTTTTCATAAGTAGAGCTTATCCATTTAAAAAGAACTTATCTCAATATTGATTTTCCAATCAAATAAGATTGAGTCAGTCAAATCTTTTTAAGTGTGAAATCTAAACCAGATCACTAACCGTTATACATTTTGGACCAGTCACGTTCTAGACTTGCCTTGTTCTTAACTTATTATGTTATGAATTTGCTATGTTCTTAACTTACTATGTTATGAATTTGCTATGTTCAAAACTTGAGTCAAGATGGGAATAAATGTAATTCTCTCAGTCTGAAATTCCTTATCTTTAGTATAAGGTCAAAACTTAAGTTTGAGTATGTTCCATCTGAAGTAAAATTTACAATCTATACTAACTAGATTGAGATGACTTCACTCCAAGAGTATTTTCCTAGATCAACATACTTCAAGACAATTATCAGACTTACCAAATTCTTATGGACAACTTTTTCAACTTCAAAATCTACTAGACACCATCATCATATGCAATTTTGTTTTAATAGAAAATTAGATAGCTCTAAACAAGTATTTGCATTTCCACTTTTCTTGTGTTAATAATAGTTAAATAAGTCCATGCTCCATGGATTTCTAATGTCATTTGCTTGAGATTTGATGAGTTTGTGCAAATAAGTGCTAGCAACCCATCCTCAGTTGTTTCGTTGTTGTACATTCCAAGAACTTTTCCTAAATCTTCGGTGTAACTTTAAACTTTTAATTTGTTCAACTCGGTCTCTCAACTTTTCATGACAAAGTTAAATCAGTATGTTGGTAACCATTCACAAGTTTTCATACTTACATTATTGTAATTTTCCTAAAAACAACAAAGAAAAAGTGATATTTTTTATGACCTTCTTACCTTTTGGGTCTTTATAAATATTACATAGTTTCATTTATGTAAATTTTAGCTTACCATCTCTATAATAGTAGAAGTAGAAACTCAGTTAGAATTGTATCAGATTGACATTCCTCCCATTTTAATCTTAGGCATTTTCTAGAAGAATGGCAATATTTTCTAGCAGTTGGTAGGAAATTGTTGATGTTGATGCTAGTTGTCCTACGCGGTATGACCATGCTAACGTGAACAATTTTTTTAATTTTTTTGAAAATTGATTTTTAATGTATATTTTATTCTTTTCTTTTCTTTTTCCTACTTCCTCCACCGATTGCTCAGCCTTAGTGATGGCTAGTTATAGGTCATAAGTGAGGGCCAACCTCGCTAGGCTCGGGGGAGATCAAGCCTTATCGGGATATGGCAAGGTCAAGCTTGCAGAATCTAGTGATGTGGAGCCTCACTTGAGGCTGACGAAGCTTGAGCTTGCCAGCTCGCGCCTGTGGCAAGTCGTCACCAAGGCTGAACAATCGGCAAAGAAAGAAGAAGAAAAAAAAAAAAAAAAAAAAAAAAAAAGAAAAAATAAAATAAAATAACCAAATATTAAAAAAATTGATTTGAAATTTTTTTTTTTACCTTGATGGGCTTGGGCACAGGTGTCGAGGAGCCGAGCTCAACCTCAATATTATCAAGCCTAGTGTCATGGGTCGATCAATTTCAGTCGATCAAACACCGTGTGGCCTTAGGATTTGTGATCCCAAGTCAGCCTACTCACTCGCACGCACAACACAAGGGATGGTTTGCACAAGGGGCGAATTGTATTTAGTATGAATGAGTTGAGCTCGAATGAGGGAGAGGGACCCCTTTTATACAAGTTCGGGTCTAATCTCGGCCGTGGATCGTCCCTTTGATCCAACGGCTGTGTTTGAATCCGTATCATCATTACAAGGCTACCAACAGGCCACTTGATAGCTACAAGCATTGGGAAACAGCAATGGTGCAGGCACAAGTTAGAAGCAAGATCAAGGGCAGCATGGGCGAATTAGGGCCAGCAGGGGTGTGTCAAAGCCGCCTGACATAAAACAGGTGAACAACTCTAGGCGTGTGCAGGGGCTGGCTGAGCATTGATTAGGAGTCGGCCACTAGTCGTGCACGGGTCGTTCCCCGTATCGCGCATGGATGGATTAGCACGGATCATGGATCGTGCAGGGGCCGATCAGTGGATCGGTCAGTCAATTGATCAAGGATCAATCAGGGTCGATCATGGACTGATGTGAGATCGGTCAGGACGAGGACCGATTAGGGTTGCATGTAGGCAAGCCCTTAGGCGTGACTTGGCCGATCACGGACGGTCTTGGACATGCTTCGTTCGTGGGTCGTGTCATTCTCCCCCACCTAATCGGGCGACGCCCTCGTCGCGTCTGTGGCATGGAAGGCTTTGATGTGCTTCTTGAACTGCCACAGGCCCTCAGAGGGTTCCCAACTCGCTTCACTCTTGGGAAGGCCCTTCCATTGGACGAGGTACTCCTTTCTTGGCGCACAATATCTCTTTCATATGATCCAATCGTCCATGATGCATTCAACATCCCGATCATAGGAGGTCTTCGCTCTAAGGGGTGCTTGCTGTGATGTGCCCCGATCCGAATCATCCTCGTTCGCATGGAACGGCTTCAGCATGCTCACATGGAACACAAGGTGTACCATGAGCTTGGACGGCAAGTCCAGCTTGTACGTCACCTTCCCGATCCGCTGCAACACTAGGAAGGGGCCTTCGTGGCGACGGATTAGCCCTTTGTGCACGTCCCAGTATCGAACGATGAGGTGCAATTTGGCCAACACCAAGTCCCCCACTTGAAACTCCACGTGCCGTCACTTCTTGTCGGCCCACTTCTTCGTGCACTTTGAGATTCTATTCAAGCACGCCTGTGCCAAGTCCGCATGTTCGTCCCACTCCTTGGCAAGCTTATACACAGACGGATTGCTTCCTCAGTATCCTGAGGCAATCACGCTCAGCATGAGCGAATGTTGCCCGGTCACGGATCTTGAACGCGCTTTAGTTTGTGGACTCGCTTCGCTGCAAGTTGTATGAGAATTGGGTCACGTCGATCAGCCGCGCCCAATTTGCTTGTGTGTTGCTCACATAGTGCTAGAGATAGATTTCCAGCAATGCATTCACCCACTCCGTCTATCCGTCGGTTTGGAGATGCATGCTAGTGGAAAAGTTGAGGTTTGTCCCTAACAACTTGAAGAGCTCGGTTTAAAACCACCCGATGAATCGAGGATTGCGATCACTCACGATCGTGCGTAGAACGCCCCAATATTTGATGACATACTTGAGGAACAGCTTGGCTGCTTCCTCGGCTGGGCAATCTTTAATGGCCAGCACGAACATCACATACCTGGAGAATCGATCCACCACGACCATGAGGGTCCGACACCCTTCGGACTTCGGTAAGTTCATGATGAAATCCATTGAGACACTCTCCCATGGATGTTCCGAGATAGGCAATGGCACAAGGAGCTCCGCAGGTGACCATTGCTCGATCTTGTCTTGTTGGCAAATGAGACATGTTCGCACATAGGCCTTAATGTCATCCCGCATATGCAGCCAATAGTATTAATCCTCAACGAGTGCCATGGTGTGGTGGATTCCCAGATGACCCACCCATTTAGAGTCGTGGCACTCGTGTAGGATTTCCTTCCGAAGCTTCCTGTGGAGCGGCACATAGAGTCGCCGTCCTTTAGTGTAGAAGAGATCATCCTCGAGCCAAAATCGCCTTGTCTTGCCCTCCTGAGCGTATCAAAGGAGGGCTTAGGCCGTTTGGTCGTGCGTTAGCCCCTCCTTGATACGAACTGTCCACAGACAGTCAGGCCGGCTGATCACATTAGCCAATTCCAGCTTCCTGCTTAAGGCATCAGCCACGGAATTGGACTTTTCAGGCTTGTATTCTAGCACATAATCAAACTCGGCCAATAAGTCTTGCCACTGAGCTTGTTTTGGGTTGAGCTTCTTCTAAGTTTGGAAGTAGCTCATGGTCACGTTGTCAGTTCTCACCACGAACTGCGATCATAAGAGATAGTGCCTCCATGTACGAAGGCAATGCACCACTGCGGTCATTTCCTTTTCTTGGACCATATGCCGTCGCTCAGTATCCTTCAACTTTCGAGACTCAAAGGCAATCGGATGCCCTTCCTGCATCAAGACACCACCGATGGCAAAATTAGAAGCATCGGTCTTACCTCATACAGTTTGGTGTAGTCGGGCAGCACAAGCACTGGCTCTTCGGTCATGGCCCGCTTCAACCGATCGAACGCCTCTTGACACCGATCTGTCCACTCCCACGGCCTTTCTTTTTTCAGCTTATCCGTGAGTAGCATGGTGAGACGCAAGTATCCTCGAATGAAACGCTAATAATAGTTTGTGAGATCGAGAAAGGATCTCAGCTCCATCACCTTGGTTGGTGGCTCCTAATCAACGATGGCACGGATCTTGGCCATGTCTATCTGACTCGTTCGCCCTCGACATTGTGCCCAAGGAAAGGGATTTCTCTTTGTGCAAAGGCACATTTCTCACATTTCACATACAAGTCATTCTCCCGAAGGGTCCAAAAAACTCGACTCAAATGCTCGACGTGTTCCTCGAGCGTTCAGCTATATATAACAATATCATTAAGGTAAACCACAACGAACCGATCAAGGAATGGATGTAGTACCTTATTCATAAGAGTGCAAAATGTAGCTGGCGCATTAGTCAAGCCAAACGGCATGACGAAGAACTCATATGATCCATAGTGGGTCACACACATTGTCTTCGGCTCATCCCCTTCGGCAATCCATACTTTATAACATCATAATCGAAGGTCGAGCTTGGAGAATCATCGGGCTTCCCCAAGCTGGTCGAACAAGTCAACTATGAGAGGGATCGGGTATTTGTTCTTGACGGTCACCTTGTTCAATGCCCGATAGTCGATGCACATGTGGAGGGATCCGTCATGTTTCTTTTAGAACAAGACCAGGGCACCGAACGGGGTCTTGGATGGCTAAACATACCCAGCATCGAATAGCTCTTTGAGTTGTTTCCTTAGTTCTTCCAACTTAGGTGAGGCCATGCGATAGGGCGCCGTGGCCAACGATCGAGCATCGGGCACGAGCTTGATCCGGTGATCAACTTCTCTTCGAGGAGGCAGCTTCTTAGGTAGCTCGAGTAGCATCACATCTTGGAAGGTGTTGAGGACTCAGGCCACCTCTCTCGGTACCTCATTCTCTTCCGCGCCCTCCTCCTTCAATGCTACCAAGAAGGTCACCTTGCCCTTCCGTAACCCCTTGGTCAGCTACATGGCCAATAGCATTTTCCTATCGTGTCCCAATTCACGGTAGATCAGGACCATGCATTGACACCATTTATCAAAGATGCCTATGCAATCCGTGAAGGGCATAACACCCGTATTGATCTGATCGAGAAACCCTAGACCGAGTATGAAATCATAGTCGTTAAGGGGAATTACCTCGATATCCTCTTTGCTGGTCCATGGACCAAGGTGGAACTCCATGCCCCTAGCCATGCCACTAGTCGGGACTTCCTTAGAGTTCACCGTTTTGAGCCAACCGGCATCATTTGTCTCGACTGAAAGATTCAACTTCTTCGTGGAATCTTTGGATATGAAGAGGTCAGACGCCTCGGTATCCACGAGCGCACTCATCGTGGTACCACCGATCTTCACGTCCACGAACATCATTCCTTTGGATTCTTTGGCCTTCTTGGCCTTGATTGATCCAAGGATTAGCAACAATCCCAACCGCGCCTCCTCTCGTAGCTTATCCTCCTTGCACAAGGCCGCCAACTTTCCTCTTTTCAAGCAATCTCGAGCCATATGGGGTCCGTCACAAAAGAAGCACTTGTAGGTGCGTACCTTGCGATGGTATCCTCCATTACTCGACTCGGGTTGAGTCCTAAGAGGGACCAAAGGCAGTCTGCCTTCGTTCGGGCGATGGTACTGACTTCGATCTCCCCCACCAGTGGCCTTTTCTCTCAGTCGAGAGTCGGGCTTGATAGCAGTTGTCGGCCTATATTCCACAAGGGACTCGACCACGAAAGTAGCCGTTGTGAGATCCGTTGCATTGCACTATTTGAGCTCTTGTTTGACCTATGGTTTGAGTCCACTCATGAACTGGTGGAATGCCTTCGTCTCGGTCATGGATGAGATTTGGAGCAGTAGCTCCGAGAATCGCTTCACATAGTCGCAGACTCCACCTTTTTGCTATAGGCACTTGAGTTCCCTGCGGGCTTCCTCTTCCGCATAAGCGGGATAGGAGGTTCGTCGAAATTCCTTGATGAGTCGAGCCCATGTCATGATAGGATCGCCATTCCTATCATTTGACCAACTTCGCCACCATAGCAGCGCATCATCCGCTAAATACATGGATGCGGTGTTTACCCGGATCACGTCGTCGGTCGTTCCCATGGTCTGGAAATATCGTTCCATGTACCATAGGAAGTTGTCCACGTCCTATGCCACCCGTGAGCCCTTGAACTCCTTCGGCTTTGGTGCAGTGGCATGGGATTGCACGGTGATCACCCCGTTTATGCGTGCAGCTTCAAGCTCCGCGACCTTGCTTTTCAGCTTGGCCATCTCCGTGCGCATGGCCACCATTGCGGCCTCCCAAGTCTTGTCCTGCTACTATAGCTCGTGCATGAGAGACCCCATCACCTCGACCCGGAGCTCTCTCATGCTAGCTTGGAGTTCTTGCACTTCGGCCAAGAACTCCTCCCTACCGACTTCCACTCCATCAATGGTCTGGTGCAGGTCGTCCACCAATGCCTGGATGTCTGTGATAGTCTCCTCTAGGATCCCTCGAACACAAGACAGCACAATTCTTCTTCGACTGGGTGGCCTTCTCAGCTGGACGCCCACGATCATCACGATCATTGCCTTGCACGACCAGGACATCAGCACGAGGATCAGCCATTGCGCTAGGAATGATTGCTTTGATACCACTTATCACGGGTCAATCAATTTCGGTCGATCAAACACCGTGCAGCCTTAGGATTTGTAATCCTAAGTTAGCCTACTCACTCACACGCACAACACAAGGGACAGTTTGCACAAGGGGCGAATTGTATTTAGTATGAATGAGCTGAGCTCGAATGAGGGGGAGGGACCCTTTTTTATACAAGTTTGGGTCTAATCTTGGCCATGGATTGTCCCTCCGATCCAACGGCTGTGTTTGAATCCATATCATCATTACAAGGCTACCAACAGGCCACTCAATGGCTACAAGCATTAGGAAATAGCCATGGTGCAGGCACAAGTCAGAAGTAAGATTGGGGGCAACATGGGTGGATTAGGGCCAGCAGGGGCGTGTCAAAGCCGCTTGACATGGATCAGGTGAACAACTCCAGACGTGTGTAGGGGCTGCTCGAGCATTGATCAGGAGTCAGCCACTGGTTGTGCACGGATCATCCCCCGTTTCACGCATGAATAGATCAACACGGATCATGGATCGTGTAGGGGCCGATCGGTGGATCGGTTAGTCGATTAATCAAGGATCGATCAGGGTCGATCATGAACCGATGCAGGATCAGTCAGGACAAGGACTGATTAGGGCTGCACGTAGGCAAGCCCTGGGGCTTGACACGGCCGATCACAGACGGTCTTGGACATGCTTCGTCCATGGGCCATGTCACTAGCATCTTGGGTACTATCGTCAGTGTCCCGACCCTAGCCTTGATGGGCCCAAGCACGATAGTAGAGGGCTTGAGCGTAGCCTAAATGGACATGAGCCAAGATGTTGGTACCCCACCCTGCGAGAATGAGCATTGGGATTTTTGTACCTAAGCATAGAGTTTCTAGTCTAAGTGTCGTTATCTAGCCATATTTTGGAAGGTGATATTCGATTTTTTTAAAAGGAAATCATTTCTCTGAATTTAAATTCTAGTAGGGAAACATCTTCTTTTGACTCATTTTCTCAAACCAACCAAATAGCAGAAAAATGAGGAAAATATTTTCGTGAAATAAATGAAGCCTAAAATGAAATTGTAGAGATCATAAGCTAAAATTTACTTTGTGTCTGGTATGATTCTTTAAAATTAGAAATGTTCATATCAATCCTAGTAGTGTGCTCTACACTTGCCATAACGTGGAACCTGTGCATCAAAATTATGCTACCCTAAAATTTTCTATGATATGAGTCAAAAAACGAAGAAGAATTTGGTGACTTACAAACAATCCCTATTTTGAGGCCAAGGAAGGGCTGTGCATGTGAGATAGCATACTTACCATAAATTCTATTTTTGTTTTCCCTAACTTGTATCATAGGCAAATTTTCTTGGTGAGTGTGCTCTCTTGCTTAGACACTTCCTAACATACTAATATTGTTAGTTCATTGGCTTTAACTGGGAGTATCTTTGATGAGGTGGCTTTGTTGTGTAATTCTTTGTTGGATATTACAATACTAAAGTGTGAAGCTTATTGGGATCGGTTCAATAGATCCACTTGGGAATCAGACCGAATCAACAGTCTGGTTCCCGAGTTAATCAATGGAATCAATGAGCGATTCCTAGTACCAATTTTTGAATCGATCTTTAGTGGGTAGTTCCTAGTTTGAGGGTGGGAATACCTACCTAGACCATGCTCACCCTTACTATTTGGTAACGATTCTATTCTCTATATTTCTTCTATTCTTTTGTTATCTGGAATTTAAAAAATAAAAAATAAAAATCTATTTGCATACATCGATTAATTTTTTATTCCCCAGAAGAGATCAATAACCAGAGAATAAATGTGGAACATAAACAAAATGTAAAAAGAATTTACTCTTTTGTTCTCATGAACAAAAAGAGAAATAAAATCATTTTAGAAAAACAAAGTCAATATGACTTAATACTTGTCTTTACACAATCGACACGAGGTCTAGGTGACACTCACATTCGGACCGGGTTTACTAACCCAATTGGAGTCCCCATTTTTTGTAATAAAAAAATAAAATAATAATAAGTAATAAAAAATAAAATATTCAGAAATTTAGAAAAAATTAGAAATTAGATTTTGAGTAATTTTATTAGATTTTTGTATTAATTCGACATAAAAAATGGAAACTTTTTTTTTTTGATAAAAATTTAATTCAAAATTGAATAACCTCTTAGGAGGGCTTTACCACATGGATTTTTTGTTGTCATTTTTTTAGAGACAATGCCAAGTTGCAACAATTTAGAGCGCGTTTAGTAACGTTTCTGTTCAAAAATTGTTCTAGGGAACAGAAATAGAAAAAAAGTGTTTTACATTCCGAGGAACAATTTTTGACCGAAAGATGCATTTGGTAAATTTGTTCCGGAATAAAAATGAATAGAAACACGTTTGGTAAATTCATATTCTTTTTTTCGTTTCTTTTAATTTTTTAATATTTTTATTTTATTTTTCCTTTTTCCTTTCTTTTTTATTTTTTTTCTTCTTTCGGCCGGTCGCCGCCTCCGGCGACCCGGCCGACAAGGCCGGGCAGCCTCGCCCAGCCACGGCGAGGCTCACCGGCCCCCGACGAGGTCGAGCCTGGTCGTCGTTAGGCGAGGCTCGGCCTCGCCTTGGCTGGGCGAGCTCGCTCACCCAAATCCGGCGAGGTTGAGCGTCGTCGGTGGCCGGGCGAGCTTGGCTTCGCCCAGATCCGGCGAGGCCGAGCGTCGCCGGGGGCTAACGACGCTCCGGCGAGGTCGCCGACCCTCGACGGCCTCACCGGGGCCGGCGACGCTCCGGCGAGGTCACTGACCCTCGACGGCATCGCCGGCCCTCGACGGCCGGTCGCCGGCCATGGCCGAGGCCAGCAACCGGCCAAAGAAAAAAGAAGAAGAAAAGAGAAGGGAGAGAAGAAGTGTTTCTTCAAAAATGTTTCGGAACAAGAAACAATTTTTTTTTTTGTTTCTCATTTTTGTTCTTTTTGTGTTCCAAGAACAAAAAATCCGATTTTGAACAAAAACGCAAACAAATGCGTTTCTGTTCTTTTTTTGTTCCCGGGAACAAAAAAACAAAATTTCTGTTCTTGAACAGAAAAAAGAAACAAAAACATGCAGCCCCTTAGTGACTTTACTGAGAGAAGACGTTTTCTTCACAAGCAAAGCATGGGCGTGACTGAGATTAACACTCTTCTTCACCATCTAAAGTAGCTAGCAAATATCACTTAGAGAGGGGGGGTGAATACGTGATTAAATAAAATCTTGACAATTTAAAGTGGAATAAAAAGAGTCGAGATCAAAGTTTGAACAAGGATCAGATTTTGGAACAAAATTTAGAATCAGTGGTACAGTGGAATAGACTTGAGAAGCACCTTGCGAGTGTACAATAGACTATAACAATAAACAATAAGAGTTTAGGGATATGAGAAATTGTATACGAGGTTTATGGTGATTCAATTTATATCAACCCTACGTCCATTTTTTCACATTAACAGCCTACTAACTAGATTCCACTAGATGATCAACAAGAGAATATTGAGTATTAATACTCACTAATAGATCATACTATCTCACTCAGTCACTCTTTCTATACTTCTCTTATGATCTCAAAATTGAAGCTTACAAAAGACAAATGTACGGTCAAAATACACTCAGACTTTGGAATTCTAAATTCTTAGTCCCGTCTCTTACTTGCTCCTTGGCACCTTGGTTTTCTTATATACTCCTTTACTTTCAAACTAGCCGCTAGACAGTTTCCAGAATATTGTCTTCCAATCTACAGGTTGGACATATCTGTATCAAGAAGATTAAATAGCCGTCAAGTGATAGAAGCAAATCTTCACTTGATTTTGGTCTCCCATACAACTAGAGCATTGGTTTTCATAAGTAGAGCTTATTTATTTAAAAAGAACTTATCTTAATATTGATTTTCCAATCAAATAAGATTGAGTCAATCAAATCTTTTTAAGTGTGAAATTTAAACTAGATCACTAACCGTTATACATTTTGAACTAGTCACATTCTAGACTTGCCTCGTTCTGAATTTGCCTTGTTCTTAACTTATTATGTTATGAATTTGCTACGTTTTGAACTGACTATGTTATGAATTTGCTATGTTCATAACTTGAGTCGAGATGGGAATATATGTAATCCTCTCAGTCTGAAATTCCTTATCTTTAGTATAAGGTCGAAACTTAAGTTTGAGTATGTTCCATCTGAAGTAAAATTTACAATCTATACTAACTAGATCGAGATGACTTCACTGCAAGAGTATTTTCCTAGATCAACATACTTCAAGACAATTATCAGACTTACCAAATTCTCATGGACAGCCTTTTCAACTTCAAAATCTACTAGACATCATCATCATCTACAATTTTGTTTTAATAGAAAATTAGATAGCTCTAAACAAGTCTTTTACATTTCCACTTTTCTTGTGTTGATAGTAGTCGAATAAGTCCGTGCTCCGTGGATTTCTAATGTCATTTGCTTGAGATTTGATGAGTTTGTGCAAATAAGTGCTAGCAGCTCCATCCTTAGTTGTTTCGTCGTTGTACATTCCAAGAACATTTCCTAAATGTTCAATGTAAATTTAAACCTTTAATTTGTTCAACTCGGTCTCTCAACTCTTCATGACAAAGTTAAATCAGTATGTTGGTACCCATTCACAAGTTTTCATATTTACATTATTGTAATTTTCCTAAAAACAACATAGAAAAAGTAATATTTTTTTATGGCCTTCTTACCTTTTGGGTCTTTATAAATATTACATAGTTTCATTTATGTAAATTTTAGCTTACCATCTCTATAATAGTAGAAGTAGAAACTCAATTAGAGTTGTATCGGATTAACACTCCTCCCATTTTAATCTTAGGCATTTTCTAGAAGAATGGCAATATTTTCTAGTAGTTGGTTGGAAATTGTTAACGTTGACGCCGGTTGTCCTACACGGTATGACCATGCTAATGTGAACAATTTTTTTAATTTTTTTAAAAATCGATTTTTAATGTATATTTTATTCTTTTCTTTTCTTTTTCCTACTTCCTCCACCGATTGCTCAGTATAGGTCATAAGTGAGGGCCAACCTCGCTAGGCTCGGGGGAGGTCAAGCCTTGTCAGGATATGGCAAGGCCAAGCTTGTCGAATCTAGTGAGGTGGAGCCTCACCTGTGGCTGACGAAGCTTGAGCTCGCCAGCTCATGCTTATGGTAGGTCGTCACCAAGGCTGAACGATCAGGCAAAGGAAGAAGCAAAAAAAAAAAAAAAAAAACAAAAGAATAAATAAATAAAATAACCATATATTATAAAAATTGATTTGAAATTTTTTTTTTACCTTGATGGGCTCAGGCATAGGTGTCGAGGAGCTGAGCTCAACCTCGATATTATCAGGCCTAGCATCTTGGGCACTATCATAAGTGTCCCAACCTTGCCCTTGATGGATCCAAGCACGACAGTAGAGGGCTTGAGTGTCACGCCCCGATCCTCGAGCGCGTGCCCATCCCTTGGTGGTTGATTTAAATTGCGACGTCCTAAGATGCGTCATCAACCCATTCATTTTAATGCGCATGCACGAGCGTCTAAATAAATCCTCGGACAACACAAAAATGGGATAGAAAAGCAGGACCACAATTTCACAACCACAACACACCTTTATACACAGCTAACTAGTTTATTTACAATACTAGTCTATAAATAAGAGTCTATAAAAGCATAAAGTCTACAAGTCCTCTAGGCGTTCAATCCCCCAGCTGAAAACCTCGAGCTCTCCTGGGAACTTGGGTCCACCATTGCACCAACAGGAGGGTCAGCTGTACCCTCACCAAAAGCGATCTCTAACACAGACACCGACGATACCACATTCTGAATTGATGGGGTACCCTCTGAGGTAGACTCACATCGACTCAGACAATGGTCCTCACGAGTTCATAGACCCAAGCTCTTTGGCCCCCAGGAAGAGGAATCTCGGTGACCTGTTCAGTGACCCTCTTAGGCTGGCCAAAACGCTTTGAAGGAACCGCCATCTAAGGAACCGAAAAAGGTTGAGCCCATGACAGGGTAAGACAATGTCTTAGCAAGTTCACCCCTAAACTCTGACTAGGAAGGAAATACGCCCAAAGGCAGTCTATGCACACACACAAGACGGAAGACTTACCTTGCCTCAGTTCCTTCCTACAAGTCAGTATGATTCATATACTCAACCAATCAATTTAATTCAAATCATCGATCCATCTATCAATCAATACAAGATGAAATATATGAAATATAATTGATATGATCCGTACCATCTATCAATCAATACCATCTATCGATTTGATACCATTTATCAATTCATTCAATACGATCACTAGTCACACAAGATGAAATAGATGGTCATAGCTCTCACAAGCTGATATACAAATGATGACTCGCATAAGCTGATATAGATAGATAGTAGTTCACACAAGCTGATATACGGATCATTGCTCCCATAAGCTGATAAACGGATCGTTGCTTCCACAAGCTCATAAACGATCATTGCTTACACAAGCTGA
This sequence comes from Eucalyptus brandiana, assembly GCA_014182725.1. NCBI lineage: Eukaryota > Viridiplantae > Streptophyta > Magnoliopsida > Myrtales > Myrtaceae > Eucalyptus > Eucalyptus brandiana. The sequence continues at coordinate 17,955,793 of CM024678.1, forward strand.
AAAATGTATACTACTATCACAAGTTGACATATCAAGCTCACATAGGCTGATATAGTATACTGCTCTCACAAGCTGACAATTTAATAATGCTCACACAAGCTGACGTACAATAATGCTCCCACAAGATGTCGAACCACCGTGTTAAAAATACCCGATAAAAATAATCATATGTGAGTACACGGTCGACCTGAGCTAAAAATACAATATCTTTCTTTTAGAAAATCTCACTATTTATATAGTCCACAAAGACATTTTCGGCGTTAAAAACCGACGCCCGGTACTTTCTAATTAAAATACCGAAATTCCATAATTTTGGAATAAATATCCAAAATTACAATTTCCACTTAATTTGCACAAATTAGTACTCAATTAAATAAACCAAGCACACAATTGTAATCAGCATGAAATTCTGGTCACTAGCTATCCCAGTATAATTTCCGAAAAATAATAAATAATTAAATAAATACAATTAATTACCAAAAATAGAAACTTAGGCTGAAAATGCCTAATTAAACACCGAAATGGGCCCGAAAAATTTCTGAACAAATCTAGATAAATAGCACAACTTATCTAGTCTCTAATTAAGTCGTTCTAACCACCTAACATGCAAAATCAAATAATTAAATCACTAATCCGTTCTAACTAACTACTTAAACCATACTTAACCTAAACTAATCATCCCTTAAACGTCATTAACTCCCTAAGTAGAGTTTAGCAAGTAAATTCATCGGTGTAGCGATCCGGTGACCATGGCGATGGCGATGGCGATGGCGATGCGGGGACGAGCGACAAACCTCCTAGCGACGACACCCGACAAGGCTCGGAAGAGGCCTAAAACGGGCCCAACAACTCACGGCTGGGCTAAGGGCTCGGCTTCTGCTCCTTGGGCCGAGAGAGTTGGAATAGCGACGAAAAAGGCTAAAACTACGAGGATGGGCAGATGGGGCTGCAGCGGGCGAGCAGGGGCGACAGTAGACGCTGGATGGCAGCCAGGGGAGCTTCGGCGGCAACCAGGGAGGCTCGGACATGGACTGAGTTCGCGAGATAGTGAGCTGGAGGCAAACAGGCAAACGGCGCGCGACGGGCTTGCACGGGGGCGCGACGGCGACGCGATGGTCCTGGCAGCTCCGCGAGCGACTTGCAACGGCAAGGGGAAAGCTTGGCTGGTTTCTCTGCAACTTTGGAACTTCAAAATGCCCTGCAAATGGAGAAAGTAGGTTTGCTGAAGAGGATGAAGCCAATTGCACTTGGAGGGTCCCCTTGGCCACAAATATCTCTTATTTTGATCATTACATGGCCCCCCCCACTTGTTTCAGCTCTATCCTCAGCCAATTTGCAGCCCACAATCTTCCCTAGCAAGCTAATGAAGTGGTCTAAATGTTGTGGTGATCATGGCCTACGAATTTGACACAAATTCCCCTAAATCCTACTTCAATTTTCCTTCAATTGGATCTACATCGGTCCCCATAAATAGCACTAAGGTGCTCATATGTCAATTCACATTTTTCATCGCCAATTGAACCAACTTGAATCATAAAAATGCGATAAAAAACAGCCCTACGATTTTTCCGGTCAAAAACGACCCTACTTTGAATTTTTACCAAAAATCTCAATTGTCGTGAAAATCTCAAGATTTCAAATATGGATACACGGTATCAAAACGACAGAAAAATCGATCTAATGTCGATCAACGAGAATTTTGCAATTAGGTGGAATTACTCACACTTAATCACATGGCTCAGTAAAGTTGACCTATCTCTAGTTTATAATCGATTTTTAACTATGCCATAATGACCCTTGTAAACTAACATGGTCGAGCAGTCGATTTCTGGTCGAATTCTCAAATCTATTGCTTTAAAATCCCTTAATGGTTTTACTATATAGACTAGTTATCTTATGAGTGATCAGTTCAGAGAATAAAATTATAGGCGCGTCGATGAAAAGCCCGATTCATTTAATTGAAAATAGAACTGAAAATTCAGGATGTCATATTGAGTGTTGCCTAAATGGACATGAGCCAAGATGTTGAGTACCCCACCTTGCGAGAACGAGCATTGGGATTTTTGTACCTAAGCATAGAGTTTCTAGTCTAAGGGTCGTTATCTAGCCATATTTTGGAAGGTGATATTCGATTTTTTTAAAAGGAAATCATTTCTCTAAATTTAAATTATAGTAGGGAAACATATTCTTTTGACTCATTTTCTCAAACCAACCAAATAGCGGAAAAATGAGGAAAATGTTTTTGTGAAACAAATGAAGCCTAAAATGAAATTGTAGAGATCATAAGCTAAAATTTACTTAAATGAAACTATCTAGTCATTTTAAGACACAAAACGTAAAAAGATAATAAAAGATAGTATATTATTTTATTGATTTAAAAATATTATTTTATTGATTTAAAAAGAATTAATACCACGAAAAACCTAAAATTTAAACACCGTGTTAAATTTATCCCAAGCTAATTTTTTAACTACAAAAAAATTGATAGTTTTCGTTAAATTGGATCAATACCATGAAAAATCATAAACTAATACATTTATGATAAATTGAGGGTAAAACCTCAAGCTGGAATATCCATTTACTGTTATATGTCATGCAACTAAATAATTTGATAATAAAAATTTAAAGGAAACTAATAAAGGAAAATTTGCCACAAGTATACTAATAAGGTAAATTTGTTATAGATATAGAAGTTTATGAATTTTCGTGATATTAACCTTTTGGAAAAATGATTGTAATGTAAAGACGTTCTAAAATATGGGTAACAATGTAATTACAAAGACTTGTGAATATATACTAAACTATTGATTTGACCTTGTTGGAAAGTTTGTGGATTAGATCCGAGTAAATCGAACGCTGAGAGACTACTTTGAATACTTAAGAATAGTTTAAGGACCAGGTCGAATGAATAGAAAATCGAAAGGCAAAATTACATATTAGATCAAAACTCAAATATTATTAGGATTATTCTCCCTCTCGAACGCTTATTATTGCCGCGATGTAAATTTTTGTAAAGTGTGCATTTGATTCGAAGATGCATTTCTATTTATTCAGATAAATATACACGTATTTATCAGGGGATTTATCTTCAGTACTACAGCCGAGTGAAAGATGTCGGAGAGGAAATTTTCCAGATCGCCGTTGCGGGGGGGCACGCGCAAAGAGCACCGAAAATTCAATTCAAACGAGACTCCTCCTCCTCCTCCTCCTCCTCCTCCGAGGCTTGACGGGCAGAGAGGAGCGCCAAGAACCATATAAAAACCCTCTCTCTCTCTCTCTCTCTCTCTCTCTCTCTCTCCCCTGTTCTGTCTTTGTCAGTTGTCACTCTCTTTATATATCTCTCTCTCTTTCGCTTTCTCCCTTGCTTCGTAACGAAGCCAATCCGTGCCCTACCAGAAGGAGGAGGAGGAGGAGGACGATCGGCGACCGAAGTCCCGAGACTTTTCCCCTCTGCCGTTTGGCGCTCCTCAGTCGTTTGCTCGATCGCGATCCCAGCCCCCCCACCGCCGCAGCAATCGGTCATGCCGCCGCTGCCGCCGGCGATTGACCTCAGGTCAGTGCCGAACCCTCAGCCCGAGCGCCCGCCGCCGTCCGGCCCGCCCGTGGCGGCGGCGGCGGCGGCGGCGGCGGAGGGTCCTGTGAGCTTCGGAGGCGGCGAGGGATTCGGGCCGCGGAGAGGGCCGGGGCGGCAGAGGCCGAGGCTCGTGAAGGTGAGGAGGCGCTCGGAGGGGAGGCCGGCGGCCGTGTCGGGGGATGAGGTTGGTTCCGTTCGCAATCCGTTTCGTGCGGAGTCTGATGTCGAGTGCCGAGTGAAGTACGGGAGCGTTGAGGATACGTGTTCGGAGAGTACCCGGTTTAGAAATGGGGATGATGCGACGGGGCAGGAGGGTAAGTGCTCCTTCGAGGATGTTGGTTTTGTATTTGGTGCTCTTCGGAGAAACTCCCCGCTCGATGTGAACATTTCAGCGAATGGCACCACTGAATATGTCGGTGAACCGGCTTCAGATGATAATGATGCAAAGGGCGGTAGGAAGTTTGAGAGCGCGGGCTTTGTGTTTGGTGCCCAGCAGAGAGATTTGGAATCGAACTTGGGGTGGGAAAATGGAAATTCTGGCAGAGACACTCGAAAGTCGGTTTCTGGAAATGGAGCCGAAGGGAGAGCAGATTCTGCGCGGTTGTCTAGAAATGCAGGCTTTTCTTCTGTTGATAATGAATGCGGCCTTGAATCAGTTTCTGAAAGGGAAAAATCCTCTGACAATGTAAGACAAGCTAATTGTGCTGATGGAAAAGCCTCCAGGAGTGATGATAATGCATTTTTTGTGTTTGGCACTGATCCTGGCCAGTCAACATCATTGCCGAGGTTGGAGAAGGGAAACGCGAGGAAAGAGCCTGAGCTTAGGGAAAATGGGGACCCAGGCTTTGTTTTTGGCTCCAGTTGGTTTGGTCTGGGATTGAACCTGAATACCAAAACAAACGAATCCAGGGAAAATCTTGAAAATCTGGAACTCAATGATAATGGTCGTTTTGAATTAGGGACTGAAGTAGAGCCCCAGAGGATGGAACCCACTGAAGCTCTATCCAATGAGGGTCACGCGAATGGCTTCTTTGTATTCAAAGGTAATACTGAAAAAATTTCTAGTGAATGTAAAAGACAGGAAAAGAGTAGCAGTGCAGAGATGAAAATGAATAGCGACAATTTAGGAAATAGGAGCAGTGATCCAGATGAACAAATTGTCAACTTGGGCTCCAATAACATGGATGATAACCAGTCGTCATCTACTTGTGGTGCTGGTGCAGCTGGTAGCAGTAGTACATCAGATCTCCAGCAAAGTCTGCAGAATTTAAGCATTGATGATGGACGACCTATAGGTGGTGCTAACAATGGGAATAATAGCACTGATTCTGAAGCTGCATTTGTTTTCAGAAGTGGTCCATGTGTTTCTAACTCTTTCCATGGCAATTTGGCAACTCTCATGGGTCAGACCAAAAATCCAAATTTTCATGGGTTTTCTGATCCTGCAGAGAGTGGGAGTAGTTTCACGAAGTTCGAAGAGGCTCAGTTCATATTTAAAAAAAATACAAATATTGCCAGTGAGTCTACTGGAATTTCTAGCCACAAGCCATATATATTTCAAGCCAGTACTATTGAGAGTTCTGATATGGCTCAGTGCTCCGCTAATCCGGTGAATGATAATGCCCTTCCGGAGACTTTAGACGATAAAGAAAGGTTTAGCTTCATGAACACTTTGGATGGTTCAGGGGCATCTAATGGAGATTTTAGGGTTCCTGAGTGGGATCCTTCATCCTTCAAAGCAAATTTGTGTGAAGATTTGAAAATTGAATTCAATGAAAAGAGTAGGTCAACAAAGTATAAAAAGTATAAGAAGAATGCAAAATCGAGGCAACCTTCTAAAGGAAACCTAACTACTGAAGAGCATCATGGGCTGGCTGAAAGCAATTACCAAGAAATGACGCAAGCTTCTGATTGCTATTCGCCCATGGATTTTTCCCCTTATCAAGAAGCTGTAGCAAATGATCAGTGTTCCAGGCAGAGTTCTTCGGTGACGTTGGATGAGTCTGTTGCCTTCAGTAAAGAAAATGCAACATTGGGATCAAGCTCAACAATGCCCACTACTGATGGACATATGGGTAGTTCAATGGAAAGATTGGTGAGTGATGAAGGTAATATGAAGTCTGGCGAGACTGTTTCAGGAGCTGAAGCTACTCACTTCAAGTCCAGCACTGATCATCCATGTAGCACCTTTGGAGCTGCTGTTGCTTCAGCAGAAGATGGAAGTGTTTTCTTAAAAGCTGAGAATCAGGCTACTGATTATATGAAGCAGTCTGTGTTTGCTTCTAATCTGGATGAAGTAGATCATAAAAATTTTGCCTTCTCTTCATCATCCTCTGCTCAGACTGGTTTACTGGGCAAAAAGCGGTTGCACAAAAAGAAAAGTGGAGCAAAAAGTGAGAATTGTCCTTTTGTTATACCTCCATGTCCAGGTGCCGGGGATGGATCCTTCTCTTTTCAGCTTCCAAACCCTTCAGACACAAAGCAAGGGCAGGAAGGAGGACATAGACAATTTCCAGAGAAAGAGCAGAACGTATCAAATTCAAACGAGAATGTTATACATGGTGAGACCAATTTATCCTCATCTGTTATGATCCAAGAAGCCTGTGAAAAGTGGCGAATCAGGTACCTTTGATCTTATGTGGTCTTACACTTAAAATGGTCGTCTCTGATATGCTGGATTATTCGTGTAAGTTACTGTGGTGAAGGATGTCCATTGACAGGGTTATTTATTTTGTGTAACAGGGGAAATCAAGCTTATAAAAATGGGAAATTTTCTAGAGCAGAAGAGTGTTACACGAAAGGTGTAAACTCAGTTCCTTCTGGTGAAGAATCAGGATGCTGCCTTAAGCCTCTTTTATTGTGCTACAGCAACCGTGCAGCTACTCGGATGTCTCTTGGAAGAATTAGGGAAGCTATTGGAGATTGCATCGCTGCTGCTACAATAGATCCTAACTTCCTCAAAGTTCAAATAAGAGCTGCAAAGTAAGGCTTATTCATAGATATTCTTTGGAATTAGAATATGATTGATTCTTGCTGGCTCTTAACTAGCTATAGATATTCTTGTATATTAATTTAACTATCTTTGAATTAAGTAGGTTCTTATCTTGTTTTGCTTTTCTGAGTTAACACCGTTATTGGTTTCCCTTGTGGCAATAATTTCTCTGCAGAATAGGCTGGAAGGGAAAAACTGTATCTATACTTTTTCATTTTTCTTCCGTATTAGTTGACATTTAAATAGAAATAAAAGCAAGAGATGCGTGGATAGACTAATTAATTACCAAATGTCTTGTTTGCAAGCAGTCTCATTTGTCATCACCTGTCTACATGAAATTGTACTAGCATATATTGTTTCTTTAATTGGTGGAGATCTGAGAGAAATATCTTTTTACATCCTTGCAGCTGTCATCTGATTCTAGGGGAAGTAGAAAATGCCTTGAACTATTTTAATAAGTGCTTGGCAACCGGGGCTGACATATGTTTGGATCGAAGGCTTGTGATAGAAGCTGCAGATGGCCTACAGAAGGCGCAGGTGATGCTTGCCTACATCTTCTTGTGTGGGTTTTTCCATTTCTAGTCTTTCATAGTTATCAATACTTTGGCTCATCAGTATTTGTTTTCTGGCAATTGAATGTCAGTGATCTTCTGCTAATTTGTGATTTCATTTTCCATGTGTGTCGTGACATGTTAGTTAGGAGGACATAATAATAGACTATGCCTTAAAATTGTATAGCAACTAATGAGTTGGGCCTTGCATTGTGTTTCTCCATGCACGCCCTTCTTTAAGGCATCGTCCACCCTCAACTGACCTTGTTTAGTGTCACACTTTGAAATATTACATGGACTATTTCTGTTATATATGATTGAACAGTTGCAGCTCATACCCAGGTATGAGCTGGGGGTGGCGATTGAAGGCTTTGAGATTCTTGTATGTGGTTGAGATTTATTTCTGAAGTCTCTTTTTGAGGTTTTCTCATCCTTTTGGAATTCAATATATGCTCGTTGCCACTTGCAGTGATTGGAGTATTGTTTGGACTATTGAAGGAGGATGAGTCCTTTTTTTTGTTTTTTTAATGGTTTGTCTTCTTGATGCTTGGTTTTAATCAATATGAGAATTGTGGGTAGTAATGAGATACTGTGGAAGTGTTGTTCTGTGAGATTGATTAGGTCGAGGACAATAACTTTCAGTTTGAAGTTTTGTATTGGTCTAATAGAACTTGTAAATGATATCTGGAAACGATTTGTTGTAGCCGTTGGTGGAGACCATGAGGTGCAGTCATTCTATGCAGTGTGCTTCAAAGAATGAAAGCCCACGTGTTGCCATCTTTCTGATGGAGAGAATTGGTCTAAGGACATGGAACATTCAATCCTTGAGTTTCTGTTTAATTGGAGAATTATGTGATATTTTTAAGCTCAAATTACTCTCTCTATCTCTCTCTTCGCATGTGCACTGTTAAGGGATGATAGTGCTTTGTTTGCTTTGCATGGTTTCCTGGGTCTTATCATTTAGGAGCTCACTTTGATGGTATTCTTGCTAGCAGAAAGTGGCTGAATGTATAAGTCATTCTACTAAAAGTTTGGAAGAGAAGACATCTGATGCAGCAGAAAGAGCTCTAGAAATGCTTTCAGAGGCATTATCAATCAGTAAATTCTCAGAGAGACTGCTGGAAATGAAAGCAGAAGCATTGCATATGGTATGTACTGTCTTAACGACTTAACCTACTGTATTTTCTTGTAGTCCCGATTTCTTCAAGCTAGCTAAGATCTTGAACCATCTGCCTAGGTATTTAAAGCATGAAAGAAGTTTCTGGCTGACTAATGACTTTATTTTTGGTTAAATGCAGCTTCGGAAGTATGATGATGTTGTGAAGTTGTGTGAGCAGTCTTTAAAGTTTGCTGAAAAGAACTTCGGTGCATTAGGTGGGAACCTTTTGTCAGAGATGGTTGATTCTGACTGTGGAGGAAACTCAGCTGTTAGGCTTTGGAGGTTTTTCATGATGGCTAAGTCTTACTTTTGCCTGGGAAGGCTTGAGGAGGCTCTTGAGTTACTTGAGAAGATTGAGCAAACTGAATGTTATGGTGACAGGTAATGCATTGCTTGTCTTGTTTTTTTCGTTCTTTTTAGACTTATATAGGTTAAGGTGCTCTATGCTGGCTGTTCTAGGCACAACTTAGCAGGTTCATTGTATTTTCTTTCATTCATAGGAACCAGGATAAGATTCTGAAATCATCGGCTTCACTATCTTCCACAATTCGTAGGCTGCTAAAGTGCAAGGTATGCATGAAAAGGTTTATTTCTTTTCGGATTGTTGATTTTCATTTTTGGACTTGATTGTGGGACTTTGGTTTAAGGTAGTAGTCCCTGTGGTTTGTGGTCCTCCGACATGCATTTACACACAACATTAATCATGTAAATTGATGCAGCATCCTTCTTCAAGCGTAAAATTAGCATCACTTTCTTAGGAATCAGATACAAGGGGTGCATTTGGTAAATAGATAATAACTTCTTTCATTTTCACTAAAAAGAAAAAACGATAAAATTTTCATATTCATTTTTCAATTTTGAAGACGTTTTCTCATGAAAATTGCAAAAGTATGCTGCGCTTCTATGATTAACCCGGTTGCATAAAATTCAGTTTTCAGTTCAGTGTCAAGTTTTATTTTATGCTATTATTAAACATAGTTATCTTAAAAGATTTAGTTTGTGATGAGATGTGTAAATAAGATGATAGCATTACCTTCTACATTATCAATTATGTTTCCCAGAAAACCTATAGTCAGAAAAGACCTGTTACAACATATGAATGGGGTTGAACCCCTTTGACATGTCTTCCCCTCCCCTCCCCTCATCCTCCTTATCTTTGGTGAAGATTCGTTGGGAATTTCCCTTTTAGCTTTGTTTCATTAACTTTTTGAGAAGCTCTTCATTCAGTTGAGAGATTGAGCTTTCTAAGAAGCTTTTTATTTAACCAAGTCATTACAAAGTTGAGGGATAGGTTACAACATAGTTTCTAAAAAATGTAATTGTATCTCATCCTGGTAGCATGTATGTTCATCTGAAAATATGCCCAAGTTGGCACCTTAGCTTCTAAACTAGACTAGATGCAAAATGTCATAAGAAATTCAATCATGACTCAAGATTCTGGCCAGTGAAGTAAAATGCTTAGAATAGGTGGGAGTTTTTGTTTCATAGCTAAAATACCTTTTCTATATTCCCCCATAGAATGCAGGAAACGAAGCCTTTCGATCAAGAAGTTATGCCGAAGCAATAGAGCATTACTCTATTGCTCTGTCAAGCAATATTGAATCACGACCTTTTGCAGCAATCTGCTTTTGTAACCGAGCTGCCGCACATCAAGCTATGGGCCAAATTGCTGATGCCATTGCAGATTGCAGTCTAGCCATTGCTCTCGATGGACATTATGCAAAGGTTTCTTTCAAACTTGCATGTTTAGCTATACTGTAGCATAGATCTATATCATCCGCAATCCATCCTTTTAGATGACAATGGATCTTGGGAGACTCTGCTGTTTAATAAACAAGGCTGATTGTTGCTAGTTGCACTTGGTTGCTCATCTGATTATCATTTCTGGCTGTACCTGCATTCTGATTTCCTGTGGCAAATTACACATTTTGTATTTGAAAGTTCTTTACATTTCACAGTGCCAACAGAAATGCCTGTCAACTATAACTAGGTGTTAGGTGGCTGATTTACTCATATATGCAAAGTAAAAGTTTCTTGCTGATGTAAATCATCTTTATATTTGAGCAAGGCATTCTGTCTTTGATTTGTCTGTCATTTCATGTGATTGCTGGATTTACTTGAGTCCACATATCAAGACTGACTTTTGTGCATCTGATGCTCAATACTTGGAGTCACCACTCTATGCTGAGGCACTTGTTTCAGCAAGAAACTAGACACAGATATGGGTGCAGTCACTATTTAATGTTGAACATGTGTGATCATAAGCCACTAGGTTAGGCTTCTGTTTTGCCGGCCTTCATCATCATTATAGGTTAGGTTTTTCTTCCTTTTTTTCCTTATACTTTTATGTTCTGGCTTTGTCAATTAAAGTACACAAGGAGAAATCATCTTCATTTCTGCTTATAGCAATCTCTGACCTGCTTTTTTGGAGAACAAGATAACCAGATGTTTAAATCCTGTGGATGTGGTTCTGGTCAGATTCACATTTTTTTGGGGTCGTGATGTGCTTTAATATAGACAAGCTATCTTTTAAAAGGCTTCGACCCAAAAGCAGGACCTTTCACTTCAGGACCTCCAGTATACAAGGCCTCATAACATCCACTTCCAATGAATCTTAAATTGTGAAAACCACCTCCGAACATCTCAATTAGATTTGGCCATGTAAATTCACCAAATGATGAAGACAAACCTCAATTGTCTCTTCATGTTAATTCAGATTATGAACTACTTAACTTGATAAACGACGACACAGGAGGACTTAATAACAAAAGCCTGTAAAATTTCCAAAGTTGTCTGATTGATATGGATATGTAACTGTAGCCATGTTTTAATTTTGAATATTCTTACTTGTGCTCTATATTTTGTTCCCACACAGGAGAGTTCTTCCAGCAGTTAGCTCTAACCTTTCCCTAGATGTTCAGTACAACTGTACCTAACTGGTCAATACTTCTGCAGGCAGTTTCTAGAAGAGCAACCTTACATGAATTGATCAGAGACTATAAACAAGCAGCTAGTGATGTCCAGAGGTTTATATCCATTGTTGAAAATCAATCTTATCAAAAGACTAAAGCTTCTGGCACAGTGGCGGAGCCTGATAGCAGAAACAATGAATTGAGGAAAGCTAAGAAACGCTCGTCCTTAATAGAAGAGGAAGCAAAGAAAGGAACGCCATTGGATGTTTACCTCATTTTGTAAGTGTTTCATTCACTCAGATAGTGGAATTTGTACTGCTTTGCCACATTGTTTGAAGACAATATACTTTTCACTTTCTCATAGATGGTTTGCATCGCATGAACAGCGTGGCATTTTTTTTTTTTTTTTTTTTTAACATGCACGAATTTTTTAGACATCAGCCAACTTTGCTGACAACCCAATGCCCAAAGCTCTCTTAAGGTCAATCCATAATCACCATTTAAAGAATTGTGCTTTGTGTAATCTTGAAGTTTGAAAAGTTCAATGGCATGGAGTTGGAGTGTGAAAGCCTATTCAAGGCTGCGCCACAGTATGTAGATATACTGTTTAGACAGCAATGGATATAGACATTTATCAGTGTGGACAAAAAATTGATCAGTTAGTAGTTTAATAATTAGTACATTGATCCAACACATAAAACTACTATAAGGTTTTATATTATATAGGTTTTGTTTGTCTACAACAACTAAGTTTTCAGGTATTGAATTGTTTTTATCAATTTTTGGGGGCAAATTAAATTGAAAATATCTACTTTTGACTTAGTTGTACAGTTTGGGAGAAATTCAATGGGGCAAGAGTTTTTTGGAGTTGACCTATTCCCAAGTTTTGGAAAATGAGCAAGAGCTCCCACTACTAAAAAGCTAAATCTATCCATAATTTTGGGCTTGACTGAGTAAGACTGCAGTATCAATAAATGTGATCTCAATCAGTTGGAGTTGACGCAAAGATCATGTTATATTTTACTTGCCAATTATTCTTTTCTCACTTATTTTAGTGCTGCCTTGTATTGTGCTTTGATGATGAGAATTGTGAATTTTGGTGCTGCTTTATTTAAGTTGTGATTGATAAACATTAATGCTACCTGTGAAAAGCCTTTATATGGCTTTTAAACTGTCTCCAAATCATTCGGCAGGGGAGTTAAACAATCCGAAACAGCAGCTGATATCAAGAAAGCATATCATAAAGCAGCCCTAAGGCATCATCCAGACAAGGTTTTTAGTTCATAATGCCAATTCAATATATGACTACATTTCTTTCCCCTAATGTTGAGACCTTACTGGCAGAGTTTTATGTCTATTCTTTTCCTTATTTCAATCTAGGCTGGTCAGTTTTTGGCAAGAAGTGAGAGTGGCAATGAGGGGCTGCTCTGGAAAGAAATTGCAACAGAGGTTCATGATAGTGCAGATCGTCTTTTTAAAATAATTGGAGAAGCATATGCAGTACTATCAGACCCCTCAAAGGTTTGTTTTCACCTATTTTGAGGAGTCTAACTGGAAAGCATGTGGATGATCAGCATTCTGTTAGCAGTGTTAAAGTGATTGAAGTCTTCTGCATTTACATTAGCTAGGTGCTTATTCCATGCATTAATGTCGTTTCTTGGTGGAAACTGCACTGGCTCTGTTGCCTATAGGGAGAATTTTTCGTTTGACCTTTTGAGTTTCCCTTTATACCCTGACCAGAGTACTTGAAAAAGGAGAAGAGAATGGTTTGTATTTGAGCAAACAATTAGATGCCTATATCAGACTGATCAGGGATCGACCTGTATGTCTTCATTTGGTATGATCAACTTGCAAACATGGATCCCTGATCCGTATGAGATCGTTTTGAAATGACAACCTTTTTTGGCTGAATGAGTGATTGACCTTTTGCTGAAGGGAAAATCCAACAAGAGATTTCCGATGCTGCAGTTTATGGAGGGCTTTAAGTGATTTTGAAATTAATTCATTCTTCTGTTACAAAATCAGTTAATTTTATAGTCTTTTTAATGTGGCCCGTTTCTAATGAGCTGTTTTAGTAATTGTGCAACTTATTATATCTTGGGAGAAACACTGCATAAGTACCGTGGCTTTACGATAAAGTAGTCTAAATTAAGCTTTATTTTAGTAAATGTCCCAACTGTTGTTACTTTTTGAAATGACACTGTTAGTATAGCAGTTTTATTCCGATTGATAAGGCCAAATTCAGCTTTTTGGTATTTGAATGTCGTGCTACATTGTTTCTAATCTTGAACAGTACTTTGTTAAAGTCCTCCAATCCGGGGACATCGGCAGGCATTTAACGGCATATCTGAACATTTTTTGTAACTTACAGTATTTTCTTTTCATTTTTATAGCGAACAGAATATGATCTTGAAGAGGATATAAGAAAAGCCCACAAAGAGAGCAGCGTATACGGGGATTACAGGAGCCCCTCACATTTCCAAAGCTCTCCCTTTGAGAGAGGCTCCAGCAGGCGGAATTGGCAGGAGAATTGGAGGACACATGGTTATTCACGCCCCCGATGGTAAGAAGCATTTACCGTTGCTTTGGAAACTGGGCAGGATATCCTTGAGAGCAGCCAGCAAGAGTAATCACACTCAAAGTTCCACCGATGGTTGTTGGGGAGATGGTGGACGTGGTTGGTCTGGAAACGATTGAGCTATGACTAGAGATAAATTTATAGCAGAGATGGCCTTGCCAGTCTAAGATTGCCTGTCGTCTCTGCAGATGTGGGAGATGTCCACCGTAAGGTACACGGGGCACTGAAAGCCCGAAACTAGCCACATGTCTTATGCCCCAGCAAAATATACATGTCCAATCTTGATTCTTTTCCTTATATAATCAAAAGGTTGCTGCAGGAACTGAAGTACTCTGCAGTTGTCATATTTGCTTGGATGGCCAAGCTAATGCAGGGTCTGGTAATTTTTTGGCTTCCAACCTGCATCATATTCTTGTTTGGGCAAGAAGACCTGGTTTTGTAGTTTAGGAGTCCCGTGTCGGGGACATCTATTGATTATTTGTAAGCATCTTCACCTTCATGACCTACTTTTCTTATTTATAATTGAAAAGTCCTCTGTCTTACCGGATTCTCCAGTATGCATTGTTCCTTTCTTCAGTGTCTTCGAAGTTAGCCTTGATGAAATTCGTCTCCCCTTTCTTGCGGTTTTGATAAATGGCCTTCTTTTTCTATAGTGTCATTGGCATTTACATGGACTTGGTTCAGATGTTTCGATAAGAGGATTATTGCTCAGTACAACCTCTTGGTGAATGAGCATTTCTACTAGTAAACACGTTGGCGATGGTCTCTGTTTCGCTATTCTCATTTGCTCTGCCATCATTGATCAGCTCACCTCCAAATTCGAAGTTTACCAAGGAATCGACATTCGCAGATCATTATGCTTTGTTTTCCCTTCTTTAGGCGACAAAGGGATTAGTAAACTGGACTTTTTTCGTCTATCTGGATGAAATGACCTCGCTTGTGTATTCTTTTTGAAAGTGTAGTTCTCTAAAGCGGGCCTGCAATCATGAGGGATGAAACTCTCTAAAATAGACTTGTCTATTATAAGTTTAATATCATGAAAGATTTCAAAATTGATATGTTCGTGATAAATTTATCTTAAATTAAATTTTTAAATATCAAAAACTCTAAATTGGTACATTTTTTATAAATTTATTGTTTTTTATTTTTTTATAATCCTGGAACTCCTGTATAGCCGGCGAGGTAAACTAGGACGGCGTTAGCTCAAGACCCACCACTAGGGCCCCACACTTAAGAATCCCTAACGACAGTCTTTGGGATTCGAACTCCCCTCCTCCCGGATGAGGGTGAGAGCACAAAGCTAACGCCATTGTTGTGGGCGGTGGTTAAATTTATTATTTGTTAATTTTCGTTAAAATTTTATTATTAAATTACTGAGTTAGATGACGTGTGATGGTTGATTGATGTATTAATTTAAGATTTTATTTTCTATTTATCATGATTGTATCAATTTTGTGGGGTTTTTCTTTTATGATATTAATCAAATTTAACAAAGAGTATATTTATCACAAATGTATTGGTTTAGGTTTTTTGTGATAAAAGATTTAGTATGGGGCAATTTTATCACAAATGTAAGTGTTTAAAATTTTTTATGATCGTTTAAGGTAAATTTGTCATAATGTATCATTTTGAGATTTTTTTATGATAAAAAAATTAGTTTTGATAAATTTATTACAAGTGTACTAGTTTTAGATTTTTCGTGATATTAATCATTTACTATATTAGAAATCAGAGGAGGTATTTTTCCTTATGATAGCAACTACATAAATACATTTAATTTATTATATGGATGGCAACCTTATTTATAGATTTTTACCAAAAAAAAAAAAAAAAAAAAAAAAACCTTATTTATAGATATTCAATCCAATCGACTATTTAATGACTCAACATCCCATGTGAGTTTTTGGAGGCCAATTTGTGATTTTTCAATCGAATGACTAAGAATTTACGCAAGTCAACTTGTCTGAGAAATAGTCCATCCATCATAGAATATATAATTACCAATATCTCTAAATCGAGCGATTGATTATTTAATAAAGTATTTCATAGGATGATTAAATAAGAAATTGGATTAATACGAATATCAAGATTAATTGTGCAATTTTATCATAGGCTTCGCAAAATAGAAAAAGGAAAGAAAAGGAGCGTAAAGACCTGGGGTACACTGACAACAAAAAAATGATAGCACTCTCTTTGGGTGAAGGTGGTGATGAACACGCAAGTTTTGATGCAGAACCTTTAAGTCGGTTTAATGTTAATAATTTTGAAAGAAAAAATCAATAGAGATTTTTGGGTAGAGGATTAATGGAGGCATCAGCAATCTTTTTCAAACAAATCAAAAATCATGATCAAATTGAAATTAAATTTGAAGTGGGAATCTTTTAGGAAAATTAGACCCTCTGGCTGGTCAAGGTCAATGGGTTTCTTTTTCCAAAAGAAAAAGAAAAAGAAAGAAACAAGTCACCTACTACTTATCTCCACTAAAAATGGGGACAATGATTAATCACTTTTCACTATAGCCAGCAGACAATTCACTTTTATAGTACCATGCGTGTACGGATTGTCTTCCACATAAAAAGTATAATAATTTGATCGTTTTGGCATTGTTATGGCATATACAACAGAGAAAAGGTGAAAATTACTTCAAATATTGCAAAAAAAATAAAAAAAAATAAAATAGAGATGACAAATCTCCAAACTTATTGTGACTTATAATTTTTAGTTAACTTTATCATGGTAGATTATTGACTTAGTTGTCCATCCATCTATCTAATTATCATTATTATTATTACAATTTTGCGTGTCTATTGTGTATTTAGAAAAAAATTGAAGCTCACTATTTAAATTGCCAAAATACACGTAAAGATTTGAAGTATTTCTCTACATATTATAATTAGATCCTTCCTCACTTAAGTATCAGCAAATGAAACTATTTATCACCTACGTGTCAAATTGAAAAAGAAAATAAGGAAAAGGAAAAACAATCTACAATGCTATGAAGACCACATCATCAAAAGGCCAATGCTTCATAGTGACCAGAACGCGAATTTATACATAGAGATTTGCTACTTTTTGCACATTTAAATATTTTTAATTTGATAAAAAGTGACATTAAAATAAATTTAATAAAGAGTGAGCTTTAAAGCAAATATCTTAGCAAATATTCGAGAAGACAGACAATCTCTTTGTAATTATACTTATTTTTATGTAAGAAACATTTTTAAATATTTTTTTCAAATAATTGTATCTGGTTAGATAAATAGCTGGAATAGTGATAGAATGAAGTATGGGAGTAGAAAACAAAAATCTAAAATCATGGAAAAATCACCGAAGAGGCCATATAACCCTTTCATTATTCTTAACCCATTCATTTCAATATATAGAATTAGGAAAATTCCATGCCAATTAAATGATTGGTTAATATAAAAAAAATAGTTTAACGTCCTTGTTGTCTTGGTGTAATTCAAAAGAGAAATCGTAAAAATTATATTAAAATAACAGAAAAAAAAAATAGATGACAAATCACCAAAATGATCACTTTCCATTGTTTTTATAACTTTATCATGGTTTACCAAAATAAGAATAACAACTTATTGTAAGCCACATATTCTTAAAAAAAATAGGCCCCACAATAATTTATAACTATTTGTTATTTGATTTGGTATGATCAGATCACTTAATTATTTTTTAATATTGTATTTACGTCAATTCAGTTAAAAACCTTTTACCAATTGAGTTTTAAATATTTTCACATTTTACTAATTGAGTCCATTTGCTTAATTTTAATCGAAAGTTATTACTGTGGATGCCGGCCATACTATATGGCATGATCGGCATTGGCATAAATGATTTTTTTATAATTTTTTTTAAAAAATTGAATTTTGAATTATTTTATTTCTTTCTTGTTTCTTTTGTTTTTTTCCCTTTATTTTGGTCAGGAAAGGGTGCCACCCTAACCTAGGCCCTTGCCAAATTTGGACAAGGGCTGCCTAACCTATGGCCAACAAGGCCACAATGGCCTCGCTAGTTGCGAGCAAGGCCATGAAAGCCCTCACCTAGGGCCTTTGTAGCCTTGCTGGCTTTGGGTGAGATGGCTCTCACCAGTGGCCGGTGAGGGCTTGTTGGCTGTTGCCTAGTGGCTGACGAGGTTGCCGGCCAAAATGAAAGGAAAAAAAGAAAAGAAAAACAAAAAGTTATTATTTAAGCAAGGAGACCTGGTTTTGTAGTTTAGCAATCCCGTTTCAGGGGCATCCATTGATAATTTGTATGCATCATCACCTTAGTGATCTACTTTTTTTATTTTTAATCAAAAGTCGTTTGTCTTACAGGATTCTCTAGCATGCATTGTCCTTTCTTCAGTGTCTTTGAAACTTGCCTCGATGGAAATCCTTCTCTCTTGCTTTGGATGTTTTGGTAAGATGACTATTGCTTGGTACATTCTCTAGGTGAATGAGCATGTCCACTAGTAATGCCACGGTGATGATCTCTGTTTCACTATTCTCATTTGCTCTGCCATCATGGATTGGCTCATTTTGCATCAACCTCCAAATTTGAAGTTCATCAAGAAATCAATCGACATGAATACTGCCGCATTTTTGTGAACAAATCGTTTGCAATTCATCATGCTCTATTTTGCCCTTCTTTTGGCAATGAACATAGTAGTAGATTAGACTTCTCTCGTCTATGTGGATGAAATCACTTCACTAGATTTTAGCCCGGATGTATTAAAGACACAGTAAAATTCATCTTATCATCTCTAAAGTATGTTCCTTTTTGAGGTACAGGTTTCTAGAGCATGCTCATAATCATGAGATATGAAAATTCCTAAAATAGACTCGTTTATTATATTAGAAATCAGATGAGCTGTTTTTAGTTAAGTTAGAGACGACAGTCACTGCACATCAAAGTTACTATTTGAATGCATGCTTTTATATATATGTAGACATTCAATCGAATTAACTATTCCATGTGAGTTTTTGGATACCCATTTATGATTTGTTATTCAAATGACATGAATTCATGTAGGTGAACTTGTCCAAGAGATAGCCTATTCATCTTAGAAAAATAACTACCAATTTCTTAGATCGACTGATTAATTTTCTAGTTAAGTATTTAATAGGATGTTTAAATTAGAAAATGGATTTTTGAATAAAGATATCAAGACTAATTGCGAAATTTTACCGTGGGCTTCCCAAAACATAAAAGAAAAGAAAAAACGTGCAAGCATCTGAAATAAAACGACAAAAAAAAATGATAACACTCGATCTAAGCAAGCCTAATTTCATAAAAAGAAACCTAACTTTCGATTCAATGCCACATCTACTTTGAATTATTTTTTTATTATCTAAAAAACTAACGTACTTTCAATCTAGTCTTCAAATATCACACGTCTACATATCACGATTAATGAAATTATCAACATCAGAAAATCATTGTTGTTTCATGCAAAAGTGAAGATGTTGATAAAGATGTAGGTTCGCATAATGAACTTTTAAGTGACCTTGATCTTGATAATTTTGAAAAAAAAATGTATGATAATAGACAGAAGGTTGGTGCCCTTTTGCTAATAACATTGATTTAACTGTCATGATCGAATTGGACCCTCTTAGTAGTCGAGATCAATGGGTTTCTTTTTCCCGAACAAAAAGAAAAGAAAGAAACAAATCACCAAAGGCCCCCTCTCCCTTATCTCCACTGGAAAAAAGGACAATGATTAACCACTTTTCACTGTGGCCAGAAGACAATTCACTTCAACAGTTGCATGTGATGTGCGGATTGTTTGACCACGTAAAAAGTATAATGATTTGATCGTCTTTGCATATACAAAAGAGAAATCGTAAAAATTATTTCAAAAATTGAAAAAAAAAAATAGATGACAAACCACCAAACTTATTGCAACTTTTAATTTTTTAGTTGAAGGTATGTCAATTTGGGGTTTTATCATTCATTTATTAGAAAATCAGCATATTTATAATAAATTTATTACGACAAATTTCAAATTGATATATTTATGATAAATTTATCATTCGTTAACTTCTCACGTGATAATGGATGGTATGTCAATTTGAAGTTTTACCTTCCATTTATCATAAATGTATAACTTTGTAATTTTTCATTGTATTAATCCAATTTAATGAGAATTAACAAATGATAAATTTATCATAAAAGTGCCAATTTGGGATTTTTGGAGGTTGGGGTTTTTTGTGATCAAAAAAATAATTTAGAATTAATTTATCATAAATACACCGATTTTCGGTTGTCATTTAGTTAACTTTATCACGGTAGATTATTTACTAATCTATTCTTTTAATTGTCATTATTATTACAATTTAAAACTTGTGTGTCTATCATGTGTTTAGAAAATATTAGAAGCTCACTATTTAAATTGCCAAGATACTCATAAAAAATTCGAGATATTTCTCTACATATTATCATTATTTCCTCCCTCATATAAGTACAATTATAGTAAATGATCCTATTTATCATCAACGTATCAAATTGAAAGGAAAAGGAAAAGGAAAAGGAAAAACAATTCACAAAGCTATGAAGACCAAATCATCAAAATGCCGAAACTTCACATTGATCATAAGACAGAGGAAAAATTCCATGTAAGGGCCCGAAGTGCTATCATTTGCTCAGATAAGAGCCTTATATAAATATTGTTTTAAATAAAAATTAAAGTGATCATATCTATTCCAAAAAAATGCCTAAAATGGTTATAACTATTTCAAATAAGGGTATAGTCTCGCTACCTCACTAACCAACAAAATATTCTGGTCAACCAAGAATATTTTTGGCAAAACACAAGTTTATTTTAAATTAAACCACAAGCATTACAAAATTTTCAAGAAGAAGCATAACTTCTTTGTTATCGAAACTTATTTTGTGTAGAATATACTAACTTTGTTTAAATATGTGTGGTTTTTTTTTTTTCTCAAATGATGATAACATAATTAAGTGCTGAAAATTAGAAGTTCAATACTCTTTCGTGAATTTTTTAGGATCTATTTGTGAGGACCACATTGAATAAGATAAATTTAAGTCAGTCAACGTGTCACAAAAATAATCCTATCCTTCTTAATAAATATAATTACCGAAATCTTAAATTGAGCAATTAATTTTCCAATAAAATAATTAATAAGATGGTTAAACAAAAAATTTGGAATCCTATCATGTCTCCTTGAGCAATTATACCATCGGCTTCACAAAAAAAAGAAAAAAAAAAGAAAAAAGAAACATCGGAAAAAAATTGAGAGATGACGCCTAGCCTCAGTGAGAGATTGGTCCCCGAAGCTAAAGAGGGTCCGAACGAGGAGCAACTCCTAGTAAATTTCTAAATGGTGAAGAGGGCAGAAATAAATTGAATTGTGCACCCAATTGAGAAAGAGCGATTCTAAAATATATATATGAAAATTGGAATTAATTTATGAAGGCGTCTTTTTGAAAGTTAAGTGAGTTTAAGTTAGAGCACTATTAAGATATGTGACCTCTTGGGAAAGTGCCCGCTTGTATGCCAAATGTTAAAATCATGAGATTTGGAATGGTATGGGACAAAGCGGA
Organism: Eucalyptus brandiana; assembly: GCA_014182725.1. Lineage (NCBI taxonomy): Eukaryota > Viridiplantae > Streptophyta > Magnoliopsida > Myrtales > Myrtaceae > Eucalyptus > Eucalyptus brandiana. The sequence continues at coordinate 17,977,119 of CM024678.1, forward strand.
CAATACCTTGAGTAAGTTAATTCGGGAATGTCACGTGAGAGGTGACGTCGCAATGGTGCTGGAAAGACGTGGAAGCACTCACGACTAGTTCCTTCATTTGGAACAAGCCCAAGCCCCTCTACTGAAGCTCTGAGAGCCAAGTGGAGATGATGAACACTTTGAAAATGGGAACCACCCACTAATGACCTATTTTTTAAAATTGGAACAAGGAATCACCCGTTAGTTCTATGGATCCACTTGGAAATTTGACTACTAGTTCGGCCCAGTTCTCGAGTACACCACGTTCCACACACTTAGCACAATATTTTCTAGCAAGTCAAAGTAAAACAAAAAACAAAGAACTTCCAATTGCAAGATTAATAAAAAGATTTTATTCATATTGAAAGTTGAGAGTTGAAGTTGTGACTCAATGGATGTCAAGCTTGAGAGTCAAGTTCATAAATGAGAGATAGAGAGATGACTCGGACGAAGTGAGAGTGAGACGAGACAAACACTCAGTCAATAAGTGTTGGGCTTCAAATTAGAGATTTTATAATTCATTTTTCTTAATTTTTTTTGGTCAGAAATTTTCTCTTAAAATATAATGTATACCAATTTGGTTTGAATGGACAATTCCACACTTGGAATTGAGAATTGGACTGATACCCACCAGTTCCCTTGAGAATTGCCTAGTTCCTTTGCACCTAGGAAGTACGAACACTTTTCGGGAGTTTTCATGTCATATTTGACATTTCGACATGTGTTTGACACGTTTCGATATGCAATCAACATGTGTCAAAAAATCTAATAAATAGTCAACTCTCCCGATACGCAATTTCAACACGCATGTGGTCAATTTTAAATTTTTTTAATAAATGATAAGTTACAATGTAAGGATGTAAAAAAAAAAAAAAAATAATAAAGAGAGAATGAGAAAAATCTAATTTTCTTTTCTTTCATGACTCTCACTCCTCATAACTCATGATTTTTACTGTATATTCATTCTATGCTCTTTTTATTATTTATTTATTTGTGAATTTAAATAAAATAAATTTGATTTTTTTGTTGAAAAAATTAATTTATGGAAATGATAATTTAAAATATATAATTGGTATATGAGTCTCAACGTGTTAAAATTTTTTACTTTTTGAGAATTGATATGTCAGCGTGTCGTCTCGCGTGTCATATGTTAGTATTAGTATTATTTAGCTTTGCACACTCTTAATGAACGGTATATTAAATATGCGTCAGCAAATGACGTGAATTTGTTTTGTTGCTGACGCATTGGACAACTGAGGGTGACTTTGGATGTATCGAGGATTGACGAGGATGGAATTGAGGAATTTTCTGGAGACAAGAAAGGATAGAAATGGGACTACACTCATAAAATAAAGTTGAGGGCTTTATAAGTGATTAGACCAAATGTTTAATGCAATCCTTCTAAGGAAACATTATGGCAACGACAGACACTCGTTCCTCAGCGATGTCTTTGATCCCCCGCGTTCGTCTCGTGTCCGTGACAGGAGCAAAGCACAGGGAAATGGGCATCCTCCGCAGGAGCTTCGTCTTCTTCGCTCTGGGTCTCCTCACTCTCTCCACTGCTTCTGAATCTGAAGTCGGTATGGTCTCTCTCTCTCTCTCTCTCCTTCTCTGTGTTCGATGTCAGACTCGTGGCGTCTTGGGTCAAGATCATATGAAACAAGTTTCCAAAATGTTTGAGGTGAAAAGCTACTGCATGGAGGGTGTGCTTTGTCATTAGAAGCTGCTTCTTTGATCTGGCGCACGCACTGTACACCACGCGCTCTGTTCTGTCATTGCTGCTGGTTTACAGCGTACAAATCTCCTTTCTTTTCTCAGTCTCAAGCTCTTGCTCCGTGTAACTTTGCTTCTGTTCGGTGTTGAAAAGCGACCGTACCCATCATGAATCTCTCCCCAAACCTCCAGTAAAAAATGAAAATGGAAATGCGCAGAAAAAATTTCATCTTGAGATCGATGAGAAGAAGATCGAGATCTGCACGAAAAATCTTCATTATAGTGTTGGCCTGTCACGGGTTATACAGAAATTCCCCAGTACAGAAGCTGAAAATGGCATGCCATATACATTTCCAGATAAGTTCAAAAAAAATTAAGACAAAAAAAAAATTGAGTTAAAAAAATCTGTATATTTAAAGATTTGAAAAATGAAAGCTCCACCTTCTTCTTTTATTATTATTATTATTATGCCATTTTCTCTGTTGTCCCTGGTGCTTTTCGTTTGCCTCATGCTCTTCTTCTTTAACTCACACCTGCGACTGTCTGGGGAGGAATGAGCCAACGTCATTGTCCTTGATATTCGTGATTCAAAATCTTTGATTACGCCGACATCTCTGACACTTGCTTTGAAACTGGTTCGAACGATGAACAGCTCTCGTTCAGCTTTATACGAATAGCCATAAAATGTTGACTTCGAGACTGTCCACCACGTGCTTTAACAGTTGATATAGCAAAATCAGCATTTCGTATCTGTTTCTGTGTAGTATTACTAGGAATGGAGAAAAGCTTAAGGTTCTTCTCTTGGAGACGTTGTAATCTGGGACGTCATTTTTGCTTGGATTGACATCTTAGCATGCCCATCTTGCGGAGTTGTCTGCTTCAAAAGTAAATCTTGCTTTCCCCTCTTCCTGTCTGGGCTCTTTGAGCATGTTGTTCTGTTCCCAGATCCAATTTCAGCCAAAATGTTACCCCTGTAAGATTGAGAACAAGAAAAGAAAAGATCATAAACGCAGTGATGCCTTATTAGTAGAGAGACTCGACAAACTCAACCTCGAGAAGCATGGCTCCGTGCGCAAGGTCTCGACAGAGGTAAATCTCTTGCCCCGACAATATCCGCCGACGGTGGACCTGAGACCGCCATGACCCAATGCAATTAGATGTGATTAGTCAAGCTCATCACGTGTGGAGTTCCTTATCCTATGTAACCTGGGGTCTTTACGAGATCATAGAAACCCATTGTCATACACAAAAAAGGAATAGAAAAGGAACAAATTCTCTGTCTCTCTGTCTCTCTGTTTCTCTCTGAATGACTTATGTAGGCACATGCCTGTTCTCCTTCATGCAGGAGTGAAGTAATTGGATCAAGCTTAATAACAGAAAATTGAGGCATTTTTTGTTCTTGGATCATATGAATGGGATCCTTTGTTAGATGTTAGCAGTCTGCGAAATTGATTTGCCTGACTTTCCTGTTCTGTGCACGCAATAAACACATGTTGGGAAATTACGTTTATGTGGTGCCTTTGACTATGTGAGTTGCATTTCAGAGACGATAGACAAAAACTATCAGATAATGGAGTCAGCTGTCATGCTTTATGAGCAGTGTTACACGATTTCTGAGTTGAGCTTCTGTCAACTTCTTCACTAATATCTCTTCTTTTCCTTTGCTCTGCTTTTTTTGGGGGGATTGGGGCTGGCCCTGGACAGATGATGAGACTCCATTCACTTATATTGAAGGAACTGGAAAAGGGCCGAAAGAATGGGGCCAGATCGACCCACGTTGGCAAGCATGTGGCATGGGGAAATTGCAATCTCCTATTGATCTGCTCAATGAGAGAGTGCAAGTCTTTCCAAATTTGGGGAAGTTGAAAAGAGACTATAAACCGGCTCCTGCCATTGTGAAGAACAGGGGACATGATATCACAGTAAGAGCTGCCTTGTTGCCCTTCTTTAAAGTGGTGTCATGCCTGGCTAAACTTGAAACAACCCACCTTTTAGTGACGGTGCAACTGTTTGCTCGTGTAACCAAGCTGGGTTGCCTAGTTGCCGTGGTGAACGAAGTGCCGATGATTCGAGAAATTCTTTTTTACTGGAAGCACTAACCACAAAGATATTTGAATCTTTAAGGCTAATTTTACAGATTATTATCCATGAGCAATTCATATTCACTGATATTTGATAGTGGCATCTGCCTGTCCATCTATTAACCTCCTCCAAAGAAAAGAATTCTCGACCAACTATGTACTCGACCTTTTTCAATAATGAACTCATCTACCATGTGTTTTTACTAATGACTTTTCAACCAGGTAACGTGGAAAGGAGATGCAGGGAAGATCAACATAAACGGTACTTACTACAACCTTCTACAGTGTCATTGGCATTCCCCCTCCGAGCACACATTTAACGGATCAAGGTACAGGCTTTGTCTTTGTTGTCTGTACATGGTATGTTTTCCTTGTGAAGTAATATGCAGTGACGGCGTGCACTTTCACTAGATTTCTTTTTCTGCCGTATGCACAAATTACACTAAACAAGATAGTTTTTTTCCCCTTAGTCCTGGTAAGTGATGTTAAAATTCATTCTGCAGATATGACTTGGAGCTTCACATGGTCCATTTAAGCTCTCACCGAGAAATAGCTGTGATTGGGATTGTCTACAAGTATGGCCGACCTGACCCTTTCCTCACAAAGGTGCAAAGGATGCTTTATCTCACTCTCCATACCGCCACGTGCATTTATATGTGAAGCCGCCATATTGTTATCATACTTGCTCATAGGTTATGTGAATGCTTTAACTCAGCCATAATAAGCAAAGTCGAGCTTGTATACATGCATGTTCATGCACACTGATGTAATGCATTATCTGTCTGATTATTTTGTGCAATTTGCTTCATCTACTTTGCTCATACGGAATGTGAAGATCCAGTCTAATAGAATGGATCATGTGGTCTCTGCCTTATTCCCTTTGCACTTCTGATTAAGTTTTGCCGTTTTAATCTCTTGGCAGCTGCTTGAACACATAACAGTAGTCGGGAAGGAAGACACAGACTTGGGGGTCATAAATCCAGGGATCATCAAATTCGGCAGCAGGAAATACTTAAGATACATTGGTTCTCTCACGGTCCCTCCATGCACCGAGGGTGTCGTGTGGACAATAGTCAGGAAGGTAATAGAATAGATTTCCATGACGATTCTTAAATATGAATCTACATTCTCAAGACATGCTTTATTGCAAACTTTGACTAGGTGAGGACAGTCTCGAGGAAGCAAGTAGAAGCACTGAGAGAAGCCGTTCATGATGTAAGTGCTCTCTAAAAGGGTGTTGCGTTTTGATTTCCTTGCCACTTAACTGGGGGGACCTTTTACAGAAAAGAAACGTGAGCTATACGGGCATTTAGGTCCTCCATAAAGACTTGGTGGTTTGTTTATTTGATAACAAATGATACTTATTCTCTTCATATGCACAAACATGTACACGACATAAAGACCCATGTTCAAAAACAGTCTTCCCTCTTGTCACCGGATTCATCTTTCATGCCTTATTTGATTCTCGTCCATTTGGATAGGGATATGAAGCCAATGCAAGGCCGACTCAGCAACTAGATGGAAGAGCCGTCTGGCTATACACTCCAGGAGACAATGGAGGTGCTGCTTAGGTTAAAGCCAGAATTTGACCCATTAAATATTTTCTCAGCTTCAAGACTGTCTTTTATTACCTTACCACTTGAAACATTTGCAATTCAGACATACCGTTTCATTCTGATAAGTAGATACAGAGACCAGATGGGGGTGAAAATAACAAGCTGTGCTCTCAGCGAAGAAAAGAAACGAAAAGTGAAAAGTGCGATCTATCCGAGCTTTTGACATCTAAAATCGACTCCCACACTCGGCGACGGAGAAAGGAAGAACTGCCAACAGAAAGGCCTCATAAGTGAAGGTTGCTAAGCCGAAGTATGCGGTATCCTTCTCAAATGTCCATTCAATTCCTGCAATATGAAATACCGATTCAGGCCGGAATTCCAGTGGACTGAGTACATAAATATAAGATTTGAGTACAAGATCTCACCTCGAGGAGAAGGCAGCGTATGCAACAAATAGGTACGAAAGGGTAATGTAAGAGACCTTCATGAGTCATAAGAAAGCATCGAAAACTTTCAACGATGTATTCGATGGCTTTGTTCTTCCTGCCAGTTTTGTGAAACTTAGAAACGAGCACATCCAAAACCTCCTGCGACAAAGCAAAAATCTTAGACTGAGCAGTGCATCCCTCAGACTCATTGGCAACAATCTTGTCCCCCCTGTCCCGGTCGAACCTCTCGAATATTGCCTGAGGAAATTTCCAAAAAGCACGAATCACCATTGATCGACGTTTGGTTCTAAAAAGAATGTTCTCTGGGATAGCATTAGGTTCTAGTTTCCACTTATCTGTCAGCTCTGAAGATTGTAAAACACCTGAACAAAGAAATTACGCAAACTGACGTGCACAATCTGTTGACAACATCTCACCTTGCGTATTAAGAGGAAAGCTCATGGCACAAGTTTGAAAGGATTCAAAAGCAGAACGAGGTTGGAAGTTCAAGACACTCGTCCCTACATTCTAAACCGATATTAGAGAGACTGTTATTACAGATCTTATATAATCTTGCTTAACCTCGGAAGAGTATGCACAACAATTTCGCCTAATCGCTGCATGTTCCCGATGGTGTCAGAAGCGATCACAAGATTTAGAAGGTCTGATACCGATCTAAAGAGTTCAGATATATTATCCAAAAGAAAGTGTATTGTGCAAAGTGAACACAATGTCAAACACATATTTGAGAAAATACATGGAATTGAAACTCAAACACTAAAAGGTTTTCAGAGAAATCAAAATTGGAAAATTCCTTTTCAAATGAGCGATCAAGATCTGTTTCTTTTTTCTTCTTATCATGATTCAATCATCACTGGTCCCCAAATATTAAAATCCTTGAGAATTTGGAAATCGCCTCTTGATCGAACCCTCTGGCCTGATCAAGATCGTTTCCTAGTCAGAAAATTGGGAACTACGATCACGAGGTTGAGAGAATTCAAGGGATTCGGCTCTCAGGTCCGTGGTCTAGCGATCCAGAGGGGAAGTGGTATCCGAAGCCAGGTAGACCCATTCCGCGTGGTGTGTTCATTCCAAAAGAACTATGGAGTTCAGGGTTCCACCTGACATCAACTCGTATAGGGATAGGGATGAATTGAATAGAGAATCGGGTCAAGGAACTCACTTTTTTCGCTTATCCTTCATAGAATGGCTCTATTTAGATATAGTGAAATAATAAATTGAGTAGATTTGCTCTACTTAAAATTTATATAAAATTTATATCTAGTGGTTATGATAAAATTAGATGCTCTAACATATTTATTTGATTGATTTACTGCATTTCATTTCCAAATTTTTCTTTTAAGATTTGTAGTTTTAATTTATTATCAATTCTATTTTGATCGGAGCTCTTGAAGATTCGTGGTAGATCATTGCCGGTGGCATTCTCAAACAACCTCACCTAGTCATCCAAGTTAAGACATTTGCCTTGAGAAAAACAACTCCCACATCACGCATCTCAAAAGTTCAATTCAGGCCTGTTACTCATCGATAATTTCTTCTTCTTCTTCTTCTTTTCATAATTTCTGTGTGAAATGTCATGCGTGTTTTATATGGTCAAAGTTCTCAAAACCCGATGTCAATTGTCTTCCCCTTTTCTGGGTCCTCAAACCAGACTAACTATACTATAGTTAGGGTCTCCATCTTTTGACTTCTTCTAAGATGCGACCCCAGGTATGACTGTTCAAGTTCTCTAGGCTATGTTTTAACCTCGTTAGATAGCGGAGTTGTTCCCCTTCGGCTAACTCTTCGGCGTGACTGGCCACATAGTCTGCGGCGTCTTCCACCGCATCGCATTTGTCGGGGTGGAATCCCCTCTCCTGAGCGATTTCCTTCGCTCGTTGGCGGATCTCTTTGATGCGTGTGTCACGCCTGTCGTTGTCATAAGGCAGGTCGCTGGCGCCTTAGGCGCCCTCCGACAAGTGTTCAATGGCCGGTAAGGGGAGCTTCACGAAGTTGATGAGAGGGGCGAGGTTTGGAGGGGGTTTTGGGAGGCGATCTATGTTTCTTGGGACCGATAGCAACGATACCCAGTGACCCTTTCCGGCCATCAACTTGGCTAGTTCCGAGTATGGCGTCATGTGGCCGAAGGCCAACCATGGTAGCATCACTATGTGGAGATTGTCATGTGTTTCGGCCATTTCGCAATAGACCAAAGTTTATGGGGAGCCCCACAAAAGCTAGAACACTCTAGCGAGTATTTACAAGTTCGTGAGCTTGTAAGACCGCAAAGTTCTATAAATAGAGCATCATTCAAGAAACTTTTGTCATCCACGACACACACACACACATATATATACATGGGTTTTTTTGTCAATTAAGACTTGAAAAGTGTACGGAAGGAGTGAGGCATTGACAGTTATATAACATCATTGTATAGTATTGAAAGCAATACGTACATAGTTTTGAAAGGAAAGGAATAAGAATAGATTGGAGAGGTCATCTCTCTACTCTTTTATTACCTAAATTTCTAAAAACAGTCCGAACCTCTCAATGTCATTTACCTAAATGAAATTTCTTATTGCCTAAACTCAATCTCCGTCATTGTCATGATCAGCAACCACCTTCTTATTACTCTCTTTTCTCTATCAAATACGGATTGAATTTAATTAAGGAAATTCACATTTCCTGAAATTAAGCCGCTTTATCAGATCTTTATATGCTTCTACCAGCAAATTGAGCCACCTGTACTCCATTCATTTTCGGATCACGATTAGCAGAGTTCATTATTATGCTTGAGAAGCACTGTTTATTATTGCAAAGGCGATGGGAGGACTGATTGGAGCGTGCTTCTATTATGAATGCTTTTCTTTGAGTATTGCTTTTGACTTGTTTTGCCACTTTTGGACTGTAAGACGGGATCTTTATCATCCTTTTTAAGCAAATATTCGATGTCTTGCGCAAGCTGTCCGCGCATTGCCTGGTTCAGGTTTTGGGAACTGCCCCATAGGGCTCGTTTTATTTTGGCATGGTGTTGAATATTGGAAAATGCAAAACACCAATTGGGGGCCAAAATTTTTAATTGAAATGTCTTAAGAAACTTACCTTCATGTTTACATTCAGGCTAAGCAAACTTTCCCTGCCAAATTTAAAATATCATTCATATTTTTAGAAATTACGAAATATTTGTATATACTTTTACGTGTTAAAATTCCAGTTACATGAGACTTTCGGGAGTTTTGGATTTGCAAAAAGTCGGAAAATGCTTGAGACTCAACATTTAGATTAATCAAAAAGCAAAAGGTAAAAGTCACTTGTAACCAGCCCTGAGATTGTGTGAAGAAGTTGTTGGGTTAAAGAGGTCAAATAAAAATTAGGGCAAATATTATCCAAAAGAAATCGTGTCCCAAGGTGCCGAACACATATTTGTGAAATATGTGTGGAATTGAAACTCAAACGCCAAAACATTTTCAGTCAAATGAAAATGGGACCTTTTTATCACAAGTGCACAGTAATGTTAATATTAGCTGCCTATAAGTCTATGTTTGAAGGATCATTCTTAGGAGGTTTTTTTTTTTTGTTTCATTGTTTTGATTCTTACTTTGGAAGCTAATTTGTGCGTAGTTATGACTTGTTACCATTTATTGTATCAGCCAGCTTTCAATGAGGCCACTACAATTGAAGCATCGGCAATCAGACCTCCTAGGTAGGCATCGGCCTGATGCAGATCGCGTCATTGTCCTTTTACATGATTGTTGGCACCGTGGACACCATTGTGAGTAAGCTCTCGTAGCCTCTCACAACTCTCAAATTGGGCAAAATTCATCTTCTCTTTCAGCTCCACCAACCATGACTATGTTGTTAATGAAGTCTTCAAGGTATATGCATGTTGTGTTTAGCTCTTTTCAATAGTGATTGACAGGAAATTAAATTGGATCAATGAACCCAACATCAATCTGCACTGTAAAGTAAAATACACGAAAGATGCATGTGAGATGCATGGGTTTATTGGTTGGCAAAAATTTGGTCGGCCAACAAGTTTAGGACCTTATTTAAGAATAAATTGACAACTTCATACCTTTATTTGAAATAAATTTCATTTTTTGCCATTCTTTGAGAAAATGGCCCTATTTCAAACTCCTTTTTTGGAATTTCCCCCAAAAGAATTGATTAAGCTTCTAAAAATAGCTTAATAGTCTAATTGTTATCATGAAATATATATAAAAAAAAATCGTTAAAATTATTTTGAAGATGAAAAGAAAGATGATAAATCACCTAAATTTGTTTTCAATTTTTATTTAATTTTATGATGGTAAATCATTTAGTAGTTCATCCATTATTCATCTATATAACTATTAGAAAAGTCAAATTTGGTGTATGTTATGTATTGATTAATAAGGCTTCAAATGCTAATACTTAAATTGCAAAAGTACCCATAAAGATAATCGGATGTTTCTTAATACTTCGTTCCTCACTAAAATGCAGTTGCAATAAATAATAATATTTATTATCTAAGCATCAACTTGAGAAAAGGAAATCAATGAGCACAATCCACAATGCCACAAGACCATATCATCCAAAGAACAGTGCCTCACATCGCAGTACTGATTTATATATATGGATTTTTTTGCAATATATAGTTAAATAGTAATTTCAGTTTGATAAAAAGTAACAATAAAATAAATTAAGCAAAGTTTGAAACTTAAAACAAAAGTAATTAGATAATTAATGCAATCTTTTTAAGCTAATAATGACAGAGGCCTATCCCTCTCGGCACTTGCTTTGCTCTCCTTGCATTTATTTCGAGTGTGATAGGAGCAGACCATAAATAACAATAAAATGGGCATCCTCTCGATCCAAAGTAGCTTCTGCTTCTTCGCTCTGGTTTTTGCTGCTCACGGTCTTCTTCTCACTCTCTCCACTGCTTCTGAATCTGAAGTTGGTATGGTCTCTTTCTCTCTCCCTGTGTACAGTGTCAGTCTCGTGTCGTCTTGGTTTGAGATTCATACGGAACAAGTTTCCAAATTTTTCTGGGGATGAAAATCTACTGCATGGAGGGTGTATGAGCGTCGTGCTTTGTCATTTGAAGCTTCTTTGTTGATCTGGTGCACACACTAAACAGGACACTCTGTCGTGTTATTGCTGCTGGCTACTGTGGACAAACCTCCATATTTTTCCTCGGTCTCAAGCCCTTGCTCTGCATGACTTCATCTCAGTTGTGTTCTTCGTTGAAGCGGATCAACGTTGGACTTCAGCGACCATACCCATCACGAATCTTTTTAAACCCGCCACAGAAAAAAGAAAATGGAAATTCCCCAATAAGATTTCATCTTGAAATCTATGAGAAGAAGATTGAGATTTCTATGAAGAATCTTCATCACAGTGTTCGCCTGTCACGGGTTATGCAGAAATTTCACTAAGCAAAAATCTGAAAATGGCCATACAGATCTCTAGATAAGTAGAAATGTTGGAAATTTCCTATAAAATAGGCTTACATTAATTAATTGATTTTCTATATTAAATAATCGGATTAATTGATATTCCAACATTTGTTAAACCTTGAGTGATCTTATTGAATTGGGTTTGAGCATCTATTAATAACAGGTTTAGTTGAGCAGTAAAGTGTAGACAATTTTGTTTAACTGAAACCTATAATGGGAGGGGCCCGGTTGATACGCTATTGATTACGGTTTGCTAGGTCCCCTTTCTAGCCTATAAAATGGTAGGTTATACCTAATAGTTGCATAATCCTATTAAAAGATGCTATACTGAAAAATGTCATAGAAAGGAAGATCTGGCATTCCAATAAATTTTTGATTATCATGTTGATCTATTTTTCTTCAAGTGAAGCAATTGCTCAAACGTGTATGCTTTTATTCCGTTATGCTTATTGATTTCGGTGTTTTATAGTCATATATGAATTCGATTGTTCTTGATTAATTAATTATTTATGTAAACAATTTTCTACATGTGGTATCAGAACAAGTCATATATAATTGTAGAATCCAAAATCATTTTCTTTTTATAAACAAATTCGAAGTTTTTCTCTTTGAGCCAAATATTGGCGTTAATTTTTCGTGTGCATTTTTTGCTCAATTGATTCTAAAACCTTAGGGCTTTTTTTCTACATGTCGAGATCTTTCCAACCATATATAATTTGTATAATTTCGTTAAGAATTGAGTGAGAATTTTGAATTTGAAATTCTAGGGTTCATACATGAAAAAAGTTCTAGAATTTTAAATTACATACAATTGATTGATGATCTTAGTAAATTGTTGCATGGGTATAGTTTTATATATGTTTTAGCATCTTTTGGTTGCACTAAGGTAAGTTTTTTGGGTTTAAACATGAGAAAATTGAATTCGGCCATGGGGTTGTTAAATCCGAATTATTTTTTTTGTTGACCCTGGAATTACCATACAACCGGTAGTCGGCGGCATAAACCAGAGGGAGCACTAGCGCAGGAGCCCACCTCCCACAGCACTCCACTTTAGTCGCGCAATAGGGGCGTGGAGTTTCAAACCCCTCCCCTTCTAGATGAGGGGCCAGTGTGCGAACCAGCTTATCCACCATGGGGTGGGTTAAAATCCGAATTTTTTGAAGCTTGAATGTGGAAGATTTTCTCATTTTTTTTCTTTATTTAATTCACTCTAATCAATTTATAATAAAGTTAGAAACATGACCCATGAATAAATTTCAAGAAAAATCAACTTAGTGAGTTTTTTTTGAATTCCGAGTCGTATGACCCAGTTTTGCAAGATTTTGGGACCTTGCTGGAGGTTGAAGAAGACCTCCAGCTAGGTTCCTTCAAACGTGTCGATTGGGCAATGCCTCCTGATTGTATTTCGCCCGAGATGAAAAGCCCATATTTTGTTTGTATTCTGATTCTGGGCATAAGCCCATTTTATTTACTCTTGTTTCATGTGGGCCTATAGCCCAATCGTGGGCCATTTTAAATTAAAAGAAGAATGGGCTCCCTAGCCCGCCCATTCCAAGTAGCACGCGTGGGCTCCCGCGGGTCTGTGGGCCGGGCGAAGGCTTGGGTTGCAGGAGGGTCCGAAACATTTAATAATAATAATAATAATAATAATAATAATAATAATAATAATAATAATAATAATAATAATAATAATAATAATAGTAGTAGTAGTAGTAGTAGTAGTAGTAGAATTTTTTTAAATAAAAATTATGGCAAAAATTGTTGTTTGATAAATTGCAATATGATCTTGGGAAGCACATGTTGTAAAGTGCTTCATATTGTTCGATGAATTTTGGACATAAATTTTTTGAGTTCCTGATTGAAAAATAACTCGCCCAAAATGGGTTATTGTGTATATTAATTTAAAAAATTGCATGAAGAATAATTCCCAATTTAATAGATGGCGATGTATAATTGAAATATATTTATCTGTCCAAATGAGATAATTTTTTTGAAGATTATATGTAATTCGCATCTATGTTGTGATAATAGAAATATATAATTTAAATGATTTGTCTACCCAAAGAGAATGGATCCTTGACAATTATATGTAATTCTCTTTATTGTTGTTTGATAAACTTTATGCTATGCAAAATAGTGGTGCATTATATACTCTGCCTAAAAGAGAGTTTATTATTTTGTTGAATTGCTTATTACTCATAATTGATCTTATTGCATTATGTGTGACAAACAGTTACATTTGTTGTAAATAATAACAATGTCACGGTTGAAATATTAACTAGATCAAACTTCAAGATATGGAAGCAAGATACAGAGTTTGCTCTGCGCATTATGGATATGGACTTGGCTCTACCTGAGGATGAACTTTCCAAACCCCATGATCAAAGTACTGTAGATCAAAATGCCCATTATGCTAGATGGAAAAAAATCGAGTTTGGGACACCTAGAGTGCCAAAACTTAGCACGAGGGACACTTAAGTGCCATAACTTCAAAATGGTACACTTAAGTGCCAATTTCGAACTTAAATGGAACACTTAGGTGCCACTCCGGCAAAAATCTGGCCAAATGGCTGACGTGGCAATTTTCCGGCAAGTTTGGTCCAAAACGGCATTGTTTTGCACGCTAACGTGGCGAGAAAATGCAAAAACGACGTTGTTTCATGTCGATGTGTAAATAATGATATAAAAATTAATTAAATTAAATTTAAACAATTTAATTTAAAATATTCTAAACATTAAAAAACTAAAAATTAAAAAAAAGGGGGGGAGGCCGAAGGGGGGGCCGAGGGCTAAGCCCTTGCCGCCGCCGCCCCCGCCCTCGTCGGGAAGGGCCGGCGACGGTGGCGGGAGGGTCGGCCGGGGTCGCCGGCCCCGACCAACCGGCGCGTGAGGGCCGCGAGCCCTCGCCGGATCACGGTGAGGGCCCGCGAGCCCTCGCCCGCATCTAGGGCGAGGGTCGCGGCCCTTGCCTAGATCTAGGGCGAGGGTCGCGGCCCTTGCCGCCCCCCCGCCGTCGCCGGAAGGGCCGGCGACGGAGGGGGAGGGTCGGCTAGGGTCGCGGCCCCGGCCGACCGGCGGCAAGGGCCCGCGACCCCTCACCCGGATCTAGGGCGAGGGTCGCGAGGCCCAGATCCAGTGAGGGCTGCAGGCCCTCGCCGCCTCCCCGCCCTCACCGGGAAGGGCCAACGATGGAGGGGGGAGGGTCCGCCGGCGGCGAAGGCCGCGAGCCCTCGCCAGATCGCGGCCCTCACCACAGGGTCGGGCCGGGGTTGGCAACCCTAGCCAACCCCGGCCGACCCTCCCCCTCCGTCGCCGGCCCTTCCCGACGACGGCGGGGGAGGCGGTAGCGGCAAGGGCTCGGCCCTCGCCCGCCCCCTTCGGCCCCCCTTTTTTTTTTTTTTAATTTTTAGTTTTTAAATTTTTAGAATATTTTAAATAAAATCGTTTAAATTTAATTTAATTAATTTTTATATTATTATTTACACATCAGACATGAAACGGCGTCGTTTTTGCATTTTCTCACCACGTTAGCGTGCAAAACGACACCATTTTGGACCAAACTCGTCGGAAAATTGCCATGTCAGCTATTTGGCCGGATTTTCGCCGGAATAGCACCTAAGTGTTCCATTTAAGTTCGAAACTGACACTTAAGTGTACAATTTTGAAGTTATGGCACTTAAGTGTCCTCCCGTGCCAAGTTATGGCACTTGGGTTGTTATTCTGCCGAAAAAAATCTAACCAACTAAGCCCCATTGCTATGAAGAGGTTCATTGCTGAGCATTTCATTAGTGGTTTGTCAGAAGATACGAATGTGAGACAATTCCTTGAAGCAGTGGGAGAAAGATATAGAGTCTTAGATAAGGTTGAAGTTGTGAACTTGCTAAGTGAGTTAATGAACATGAGGTATGATGCTGCTATGAGTGTTAGAGAATTTATACTGAAAAATGGTCCACATCCAGTTCAAACTTAAGGCCCATGAAATTGTAATTTCTGAAAATTATAGTGTATTACGCCTTAAATGTTCTACCAGCTGAATTTAGTCAGATTAAGACTACTTATAGTGCTCAGAATGAGACATGGAATGTCAATGCATTGATTACCAAATGTGTGATTGAGGAAGAGAAGTTAAAGAATGAGAAGTATGAGTCTGCCCATTTAATTACCAATGCCAAGTCGAGTTCATCTAGAGGAAAATGGTAGCGTAAAGGGTCAAATGCCCATGATCCAAAGAAAGGTCAAGACTTCAAGAAAAATGGGAAACATATGAGAAATGGAGATAATAATTTCAAGTGTTTTCACTACAAGAAGCAGGGTCACAAGAGAGCCAATTGCTATAAGTTCCAAGCTTGGCTAAAAGCAAGAAAAAAAAGTCACCCAAGTGAGTTGTTGGTTTGTTTTGAATCAAATCTGGTTGATGTTCCTTTGGATTCTTGGTGGCTTGATTCCGATGTTACTGTTCATGTGATTACTACCTTATAGGATCTCACAAATCTAAGGAATCCAAGTTTGAGAGATTCAAAACTTAAAGTTGGAAATGATATTGGAGTTAATGTGGAGCGCATAGAGACAATTATTTTGAATTTAGACTCTAGTTTTCAGCTTATTTTGAACAATGTCTTTTATGTTCCTAATTTTAGAAGAAACTTAATATCTATTTCTTCGCTTGACAAAGCTAGATATTGTCTTTATTTTGCGAATAAAAGAGTGGATTTGAGTTGTGATTCCAAAATTATCGAGAATTGTGTTATGTCTAATGGATTATATCGATTATCTTTATCTCCCGATAGACCATATTGTTCTTTCAATGTCGAGAATAATATTATTAAGAGATCTTTAATCAAAGAAATATCTTCATTGCTATGGCATAAGCGATTATGGCATATCTCCAAAGAAAAGGTAAAGTGACTCATCAAGGCTAATATTCTTCCTCCTCTTGATTCAGATGATATTGAGACTTGTATTGATTGTGTGAGGGGAAAATTGACTAAAACCAAGAAGAAATGCGCTACTCACAATTAAAATCTATTGGAAATAATTCATACGGATATTAGTGGGCCATACTCAACTACCTTGTGTGGAAATAAGTATTTCATCACATCCATTGATGATTTCGCCTGTTATTGTTATGTTTATCTAATTAAGGAGAAGACTAATACTCTTGATATGTTCAGAGTGTTTCATACTGAAGTTGAGAAACAATTAGGAAAAATTATCAAGATTGTTATATATGATTGCGGTGGTGAGTATTATGGGCGATATACTAAGATACGACAACAAATGGGACCGTTTGCTAGATATTTGCAGAAGTGTGGTATTGTCGCTCAGTATACAATGCTTGGGAATCCTGAACAAAATGGTGTAGTTGAAAGACACAATTGCACACTCATGGAGATGAAATGAAGTATAATGGGTAGTTCTAATTTGCATGAAAATTTATGGGATGATACAATTAAAACAACAACTTATATATTGAATTGTGTACCTAGTAAATCGGTGTCGAAAACACCTTTTAAATTGTGGACAGAGAGGAAACCAAGTGTGAATAATTTTCGAGTTTGGGATTGTCCTGCAGAGGTGAAAATTTATGATACTTCTCAAAAGAAAACCGAACCTAGGACTATTAGATGTTACTTTATTGGATACCCTGACCATTTCAAAGGGTATAGGTTCTATTGTCCTACTCGTGACACTAGAATCGTTGAATCTCTAATTGCCAAATTCTTAGAATTAGATATTGCTAAAAAGAGTTCTTCTCAATCTTTCGAAAAGGAAGAACCAAACAAAACGATCTTTATTCCATTGCCTATCTTACATGATGATTCTATGCGAGAACCTTGTAGAGTGGAAATTCAGCAAGAAGCATATACTGGAGATATAATTGTAGATCCTCCTATCATGAATGAAATTCCCTAGACAAATTATGTGGCTCCAGAGATGCCTGTGCGAAGATCACAGCGACAGAGAAGACCAACGCTTCTAAATTATTATCATGTTTATCTTGGAGAAGCTTATTGTGACATTGGAAATATTGTTGATCCGGCGACCTTCAAAGAAACTCTTAATAGTGATTAGGCGGATGAATAGTTAGGAGTGTTAAAGGACAAGATGATTTCCATGTCAACTAATCAAGTATGGGAACTTGTTGATTTACCTGATGGACACAAACCAATCGGTTGCAAATAGGTATTCAAAACCAAAAAAAGACAATAAAAACAACATGGAGAGATTTGAGGCAAGGTTAGTCGTAAATGGGTACCCATAGAGAGAATACATTGATTATACTGAAGTTTTTTCTCTAGTATTTACTAAAGACTCTTTTTAGATAATCATGGCATTGGTTGCTCATTTTAACTTAGAGCTTCACCAAATGGATGTCAAGAGAATCTTTTTAGATGGAGATATGGATGAAGAAGTATATATACATCAGCCTGAAGGGTTTAAAGAAGCCAGAAATGAGCATATGATGTGCAAATTTTAGAGATCTATTTATGGTCTCAAACAAGCATCATGTCAATGATACTTAAAATTTCACTTGGTTGTAAGATCATTTGGCTTTGAAAAAAAATATTTTTAATCAATGTATCTACATGAAAATAAGTGGGAGTAAATTTATTTTCTTAATACTTTATGTATAAAACATTTTGCTTGCTAGTAGAAATGTTGATCTATTGAATGACACAAAAAAGTTTTCTATCTACAAAGTTTGATATGAAAGACCTTGGGAAAGCCTATTTTGTTCTAGGTATTGAGATTTATTGTGACAGATTTAAGAAGATTCTAGGGTTATCCCAGAAAAAGTTACATAGATCATGTTTTGAAAAGATTCAATATGCAAACCTGCAAATCAGGTGAAAATCCTGTTGAGAAAGGAGATAAATTGAGCATATAACAATGCCCCAAGAATGATGTTGAAAAAGAAGTAAAGAAGAATGTTCCATATTCTAGTGTAGTTGGCAATTTTATGTATACACAAGTATGTACCAAACCTGATATTGCTTTTACTGTGAATACTCTTAGAAAATGTATGTCGAATCTAGGTCATGAACATTAGGTTGCAGCTGAAAATGTGATGAGATATTTACAACGAACAAAAGATTTCATGCTCGTGTATAGTAGAGTTGAGGACCTAAAGTGACTGAATACTCAGATGCTAATTTTGCTAGTTGTTTGGATGACATCAATTTCTAGATATATTTTTATGATGGGTGTAGGTGTATTTCTTATAAGAGCACAAAGCAAACCTTGATTACAAATTCTATAATATATGTTGAGTTTGTAGCGTGTTACGACGCGTCAATTCAAGCTATTTGACTTAGAAATTTAATCTCAGAATTGCGAGTTGTGAACTCTATTGCTAGACTGATGGTGATCTATTGTGACAGCACTATAGTTGTGTTTTATTCTAAGAATGACAAGATCAACAATGCGTCTAAACACATGGAGATCAAATATTATACTGTTAAAGATTTGGTCAAAAAGAGAAACATTGTGATTGAGAATATTAGAATTGAGTCCATGTTGACTGATTCTCTAACAAAAGGCTTACGACACGTCTTGTTTAAAGAACATATAAAGAATATGGGTATTTTAGATTATTATTTTTATTTCTTTTGTTAGTGAGAGCTATATAATTTGTATTTTTGGATATTATAGTTATATGCAAATTGATAATGTTTTCATGATATCTATTAAAGTATTTATTCTCAATGATTATTATTGTTGATTCTATTGTTATCTTTTTTCCCATTGACTGAGAAATTGAAGTAAAAAACAGTATCCTTAAACAAATTTTAGTTTAAAAACAACCGAGTGTCACTAATTATGAGATTTCATGTTGGATTGTGATATAATCGTGTAATTTCATGTTGTTTAGAAATTACGCTAATGCATTTTCATATCGTTGAGAAATTGCATTATGGACCGATAAGAAATAGTGTATATTTTGATCACATGTTGGCATTATTTCTTACTACACTATTGGGTCCATGATTCATGAAAATATAATGCTTATTGTATGTGATTATGGAAGGTTATGTGTTACGGTATTTTCTTAACATATTGATCTTCATAATCCTATATTGAAGTTATATATGATTGGATTCGTTTTGAGATGTCATTATTGGAATATTTTTTTTTTTTAAAATTGTGGCCATATAAAACAAAATTTTTAGTTATTAACTTGATAGTATCATTTTCAATATAAAATATTTTTTCAAAATAAAAATAAGTTAATTAATGTAGCCCAAGTGGGAGAATGTTGGAAATTTCCTATAATATGGGCTTACATTTTTGTTAAATGCTTGAGTGATTTTATTGAATTTGGTTTTGACATCTATTAATAACGGGTTTATTTGAGCAGTAAAATATAGGCAATTGTGTTTAAGCCCGTAATGGAAGAGACCCAGTTGATACGTTATTGATTAGGGTTTATTAGGATCCCTCTCTAGCCTATAAAATGGTCAGTCATACCTATCAGTTGCTTAGGGTGCATTTGGTAACGTTTTTGTTCAAAAATTATTCCAATGAATAGATATAAAAAATACTATTTCTATTCCAAGGAACAGTTTTTGAATAGAAGAACGCATTTGGTAAACTTGTATAATTTATGTTCCTGAAATAGAAAAAGAATATAAACACATTGGTAAACTTGTATAATTTTTTTGTTTCTTTTAATTTTTTAATCTTTTTTTTTTTTTTTCTTTTTCCTTTTTTTTTTTTTTTTTTTTTTCTTCCTTTTGGCCGGTCGTCGGCGTTGGCCATGGCCGGCGACCGGCCGACGATGGCCGGCGGCCTTGCCTTGGTTGGACGAGCTCGATTGTGTTCCGAAGATCAAAAAAAGAACATAAACAAACAAAGCCCTTAATCCCATTAAAAGTTGTTATACCGAAATAGATCATAGAGAAGAAAATCTGGCATTCCAATAAATCTCCGATTATCAAGTTAATCTTTTTTTTTTCAAGTGAAGTAATGACTTAAATATGTACGTTTTTATTCTGTTGTGCTTATCGATTTCGGTATTTTACAGTCATCTCTCGAATTCGATTGTTCTTGATTAATTAATTATTTATGTGAATAATTTTATATAGGAAAATCATAATGTGAGTGAGTTTTCAAGAACATTCAGTTAAAAATAAAAGCTACAGACATAAAAATTTGAAAAACAAGCGTCATTCCAGGCTCATGTGCTCCGCCTCTTCTTTTTATTGTATATTTTTATTTTTATGCCATTTTCTCTGTTGTCCATCGGCCTTTTCGTTTTCCTCATGCTCTTCTTCCTTAACACACCCGCGACTGTCTGGGAAGGATTGAGCCAACGTTGTTGTTCCTGGCATTCGTGATTCCAAAACTTTGTTTACGTTGAGATCCCTGACACTTGCTTTTATACTGGTTCGAACGATTAACAACTTGTTCAGCTTCATACGAATAGCCGTAAAAAATTGACTTTGAGACTCTAAACCAGGTGCTTCTTTGTAGTATTACTAGGAATAAATAAAAGTTTTAAGTTCTTTTCTTGGGAGAGGTTGTAATCTGGGACATCATTTTTGCTTGGCTTGACATCTTAGCATGCACATCTTGCGGAGCTGTCTGCTTCAAAAGTAAATCTTGCTTTCCCCTGTTCCTGTCTCTGCTCTTTGAGATTGCTGTTCTGTTCCCAGATCCAATTTCAGCCAAAATGTTTCCCCTGTAAGATTGAGAACAAGAAAAGAACATATTATAAACGCAGTGTTGCCTTGTCAGTAAAGACTCGACATACTCAGCCTTGAGAAGCATGGCTCAGTGAGTGAGGTCTCGAGAGAGGCAAATCTCTTGCCCCGACAACATCCGCTGGTGGACCTGAGAGACCAACATAACCCAATGCAATCAGATGTGGTTAGTCGAGCTCATCATGCGTGGACCTCCTCATCCTATGTAACTCGGGGTCTTTAAGAGATCCAAGCACCCACTAACACACAAAAATGAATAGGAAAGGAACAAATTCTGTCTCTGTCTCTCTGTTTCTCTCTGAATGACTTATGTAGGCACATGCCTGTTCTCCTCTATGTAGGAGTGAAGTAATTGGATCAAGCTTCATCACAGAAAATTGAGGCATTTTTTGTTCTTAGATCATATGAACGAGATCCTTTATTAGATGTTAGCAGTCTGCAAAATTGCTTTGCCTGACTCTCCTATTCTGTGCATGCTGGGAAATTACGTTTATGTGATGCTTTTGACTATGTGAGTTGCATTTCAGAGACAATAGACGAAAAATATCAGATAAGGGAGTCAGCTGTTATATGCTTTACGAGAAGTGTTACACGATTACTGAGTGGTGCTTCTGTCAATTTCTTCACTGAAATTTTTTCTTTTCCTTTCCTCTGCTTATTTTGGGGGGATTGGGGCTGGTCCGGAACAGATGATGAGACTCCCGTTCACTTAAATTTAAGGAACTGGAAAAGGGCCGAAAGAATGGGGCCAGATCGACCTGCATTGGCGAGCTTGTGGCACAGGGAAATTGCAATCTCCTATTGATCCGCTAAATGAGAGAGTGCAAGTCTTTCCAAATTTGGGGAAGTTCAAAAGAGACTATAGACCAGCTCCTGCGATTGTGAGGAACAGGGGACATGATATCACAGTGAGAGCTACCTTGGTGCCTCTATTATTCTTTAAAGTGGTGTCATGCCCAGCGAAACTTGAAACAACCAAATTTTTAGTGACGGTACGACAGTTTGCTCGTGTAACCAAGCTGGGCGCCTAGCTGCCGTGGTGAAGGAAGTGCCAATGATTCGAAAAATTCCTTTTTTCAGTGGAAGCACTAACCACAAAGATATCTGAATCTTTAAGGCTAATTTTACAGATTATCATCCATAAGTAATTCATATTCACTGATGTCCGACACTGGCATCTGCCTGTCCATCTATTAACCTCCTCCAAAGAAAAGAATTCTTGACCTTTTTCGATAATGAACTCATCTACCATGTGTTTTTACTAATGACTCTTCAACCAGGTGATGTGGAAAGGAGATGCGGGAAAGATCAACATAAACGGGACTTACCACAAACTTCTACAGTGTCATTGGCATTCCCCCTCTGAGTACACATTTAACGGATCAAGGTACAGGGGCTTTGTCTTTGTTGTTTGTACATGGTATGTTTTCCTCATGAAGCAATGGGCGGAGACAACGTGCACTTTCACTAGATTTCTTTTTCTGCAGCATGCACAAATTACGCTAAACAAGTATGGCCGTGATCGGGATTGTCTACAAGTATGGCCGACCCGACCCTTTCCTCACAAAGGTGCAAAGGATGCTTTATCTCACTCTCCATACCGCCACGTGCAATTTATATGTGAAGCCGCCATATTGTTAGCATACTTGCTCATAGGTTATGTGAATGCTTTGAACTCAGCCATCATAAGCAAAGTTGAGCTCGTACACGTGGATGTTCATGCATCACTGATGCAATGCATTATCCGTCTGATTATTTTGTGCAATTTGCTTCACCTACTTTGCTCATACGGAACCTGAAGTACCAGTCTAATAGAATGGATCGTGTGGTCTGTGCCTTATGCCTTTTGTCCTTTTGATTAAGTTTTGCTGTTTTAATCTCTCGGCAGCTACTCGAACATATAAAAGCGGTCAGGAAGGAAGACAGAGACTTGGGGGTCATAAATCCAGGGATCATCAAATTCGGCAGCAGGAAATACTTCAGATACATCGGTTCTCTCACGGTCCCTCCATGCACCGAGGGCATCGTGTGGACAATAGTCAGTAAGGTAATAGACTAGATTTTCATGACGATTCTTAAGTATGAACCCACATTCTCAAGACATGCTTTATTGTGAACTTTGACTAGGTGAGGACAGTCTCGAGGGAACAAGTAGAAGCACTAAGAGAAGCCGTTCATGATGTAAGTGCTCTCTAAAAGGGTGTTGCGTTTTGATTTCCTTGCCACTTAACTTGGGGGGGCGCTGAACTTTTACAGAAAAGAAACGTGAGCTTTAGGTGATTTCCTTATTTGATAACAAGTGAAACTTTTTTTTTTTTTTTTTTTTTCGGTAAGAAACAAGTGATACTTAACCACTGGCCGTGGTAGCTCCACTGGATAAGACTCTGCTGATCCTCAACGAAGAGGTGAAGGGTTCAAAACCCAGGGGAGGCGCTATGTGTATTAAGTGTGACTCGGGGGTGGTGGGTCCTCCCGCTTAAGTGTCACTGGGATTTACGGCGCGGCTGTCGTTGCTGCCGGTTCCTCCAATACCAAAAAAAAAAAAAAAAAAAAAAAGTGATACTTATTCTCTTCATATATGCACAAACATGTACACGACATAAAGTCCCATGTTTGAAAACTGTCTCGCCTCGTGTGACTGATTAGATTCATCTTTCATCTTTCTTGCCTTATTTGATGCTTGTCCATTTGGTTAGGGATATGAAGTCAATGCAAGGCCGACTCAGCGACTAGATGGAAGAGCCGTCTGGCTATACACTTCAGGAGACAATGGAGGTGCTACTTAGGTCAAAGCCAGAATTTGACCTATTACATATTTTCTCAGCTTCGAGACTGTTATTTAGTACCTTACCACTTGAAACATTTGCAATTCAGACATATGGTTTCATTCTTGTGAGATTTGGTGATTCAATTGAGACATACTATTTCATTCTTGTGAAATTTGGTGGAATCATAGCCAACTGTTCTAAAAGCTTAAACTATTCGATGAAAGCGTGGTTACGATTAATTTAGTCTTTTACTTAGTACTAAGTGTAGAAATTTAATTGGAAGGCAAATGAGGCCTGGAATATTCAAACTCAAAACCTCCGGCTTCGATGATGGGACCATAATTAATCGTTCTAGAAGCTTAAACTATAGGGTGAAGGCATGATTTATTATTTAATATTCTAACAATTCTGATAAGCAGAAACAAAGACTAGGTGAGGGTGAAGAAAAAGGCTGTGCTGTCAGAAAAGAAAAGAAATGGAAAGTGCGATCTATCCAAGCTTTTGACATCTGAACTCGACTCCCAGACTAGGTGACAGGGAAAGGAAGAACTGCCGACATAAAGGCCTCGTAAGTAAAGGTTGTTAAGCCAAAGTACGCCGTATCCTTCTTAAAATTTCCAGTCAATCCATGCAATAAGAAATACCGATTCAGACACGAATTCCAGTGGACGAATTGAATACATAAATATAAGATTTGAGTACAAGATCTCACCGTGGCGGTGAGGCAGAATCTGCAACAAATAAGTACAAAAGGGTAATGTAATCATAGTGTTGGCCTGTCACGGGTTATGCAGAAATTCCACGGTACAAAAATCTGAAATTGGCCATATACATCTCCAGATAAGTAGGAAAATCATTATGTGAATGAGTTTTCAAGAACATTCTAAATAATAAAATCTACAAACATAAAAACTTGAAAAACAAGCGTTATTCCAGACTCGCATGCTCCATCTTCTTCTTTTTATTTTTATGCCATTTTCTCTGTTGTCCATCGGGCTTTTCGTTTTCCTCATGCTCTTCTTCCCTAACACACCCGCGACTGTCTGGGGAGGATTGAGCCAACGTTGTTATTCTCGGCATTCTTGATTCCAAAACTTTGTTTGCGTTTAGATCTCTTACATTTGCTTTTAAACTGGTTCAAACGATTAACAGTTTGTTCAGCTTCATAAGAATAGCCATAAAAAATATGACGTTGAGACTCTCAACCAGGTGATTTAACAGTTGATATAGTAGCAATTAGCATTCCATGTTTGCTTCTGTGTAGTATTACTAGGAACAAAGAAAAGTTTTAAGTTCTTTTCTTGGGAGAGGTTGTAATCTGGGACATCATTTTCGCTTGGCTCGACATCTTAGCATGGGCATCTTGCGGAGTTGTCTGCTTCAAAAGGAAATTTTGCTTTTCCCTGTTCCTGTCTGTGCTCTTTAAGCATGTTGTTTTGTTAGAGATGATTAGGATCTGTAACGGTTCTGTTCCCAGATCCAATTTCAGCCAACATGTTTCCTCTGTAACTCCGAGAACAAGAAAAGAACATATTATAAATGCAAAGTGATGCCTTGCTAGTAAAGACTTGACAACAAACTCAGCCTCAAGAAGCATGGCTCTGCGAGCGAGGTCTCGACAGAGGCAAATACATACATACATACATACGTATGTACATACATACATACATACGTACATACATATATATATATATATATATATTTGTGAACTTAATTTATGAAATAGGTTGTGAAATGTATTTTGTTTTAAGAAAAAAGTTCTAAAATGATTTGAGAAATGTTTTACTAAAACTTTTAGTGGTTGAGTGGAGTTGCAGAAGGTTATATGCTTGTTTGTGAAATGTATCCTGGTTGATGAACAAAGTTGAGAAAGTTCATGCGTTTTGTTTTAAGAAATCAATTGGCAATATTGATTTTGGATTTGATTCCGGAAATTAGTGGATGGTGTGTTAGTGCTCAATATTACTGTGAGCTCATTTAGGGGTTTGTGAGTATGCATACTAGTTTCCAATCTCAAAGAGACTCCGCCATTATAGATCTTAATACAATTTCATCCGACTTCATAAGAGCAAGCACAATAATTATGCCTAATCATTGCATGGTCCTTGACGGTGTTGGAAGCGATCACAAGAATTAGAAGGTAAGAGTACTCGCCGATGTAAAGAGTTCAAATATATTATCCAAAAAAAAATCGTATGATATGCGAAGTGAACCCAATTTGCCAAACAAATATTTGAAAAAATATGCGGAATTGAGACTCAAACACCAAAAGGATTTCAATGAAATCAAAATTGGAAAATTCCTTTTCAAATTAACAATCAAAATCTTTTTTTTTTTTTTTTTTTTTTTCATGATTCAATCATCGCCGATCCCCAAATCTTCAAATACTCGAGAATTTGAAAATGGTCGCTTGATCAAATTCTCTAGATATATCCTCCTTTTTTTCTTTCTTTCTTCTTTCTTTGGATTTTCTTGTCAATTAAGACTCGAAAAGTGTGTGGAAGGAGCAGGACATGATGATTATATAACATCATTATATAGTATTGAAAACAAAATATACATAGTTTTAAAAGGAAAGGAATATGAATAGATCGAAGAGGTCATCTCTCTCCTCTTTTATTGGCCAAATTTCTAAAAACGGTCCGAACCTCTCAATGTGTGCAATTGAAATTCAAACACCAAAAGATGTTCAGTGAAATGAAAATTCAAAAAATTCCTTTTTATCACAAATGCACAATAACTTGTTATTATTAGCTGCCTATACATCTGCGTTTGAAGTATCATTCTTAGGAGGGTCTTTTTGTTGTCTTGTTTTGATTCTTACTTTGGAAGCTGAATTGTGCGTAGTTGTGACTTGTAATCTTTTATAGCATTAGCCGACTTTCAAGTGAATGGGATTACACTAGAATCAAAGCATCGGATATCATATCTCCTCTATAGACATCGTCCTGAGGTACCTTTCGTGGGAATCGCCTTGACGTCCTTTACATGGTTGTTGGCCCCATCGGCGCCATCGCAAGCGGGCTCTCGCAGGCTCCCATGACAATCGTATTGAGCAGCCTCGTCCACTCTTTCAGCTCCATCAACCACGACCATGTTGTTAGGAAAATCTTGAAGATATATGCATGTTGTGTTTAGCTCTTTTCAATAGTGATTGACACCAAATTTAATCGTATCTATGAATCCAACATCAATGTACAGTGTAAAGTAAGATGCAAATTATACGTGTGTTGGCTGCATGGGCACATTGGTCGGCAAAACTTTGATCAGCTGATGAGTTCAAAACTTTTTTTGAGAATAAATTGACAATTTAATGATTTTATTTGAAACAAGTTCCAGCTTGGGACATCGTTTGAGAAAATGGCCTCAATTCATGCCCTTTTTTGAAATTTCCCCTAAAAGAATTAATTAAGCTCATAAAAATAGCTTAACGGTCTAATTGTTATCATGAAATATAAACAAGAAATCATCAAAATTATTTTGAAGTTGAAAAGAAAGATGTAAATCACCTAAATTTGTTTTCAATTTTTATTCAATTTTAGATGGTAGATCATGTAGTTATTCTTCCATTATCCATCTATCAATCGATCTATCATTATTAATATAACCATCACGAAAGTCAAATTCTGTGTATATTATTATTATGTATTTAGGGAAAAAAAAAAGTACCCATAACAAAAGTCAGATATATCTTAATACTTTTTTTTGATCGACGATATATCTTAATACTTCATTCCTCACTTAAATGCAGTTGCAATAAATAATAATATTTATTATCTAAGCATTAACATGAAAAAATAATAAAAATAAATGAGAACAAGCCACAATGCTAGAAAACCATATCATCCGCAGTAGCTCTGCCTCAGATTGCAATACTTATTTATACGGATAATTTTGCAATATATAGTTAAATAATAATTTTAGTTTGACTATAAGTAACAACAACAACAAAATTAAGCAAAGAGTGAAACTTAAAACAAAAGTAATTAGATAATTAATGCAATTTTTTACGGCATAATTAACAATGACAGAGGTCTCTATCCCTCTCAGACTCTCTTTGATCTCCTTGCATTTATTTCGGGTGTGATAGGAGCAAAGCATAAAGAACAGGAAAATGGGCATCCTCTCAATCCGCAGTAGCTTCTGCTTCTTCGCTCTGGTTTTTGTTGCTCACGGTCTTCTTCTCACTCTCTCGACTGCTTCTGAATCTGAAGTTGGTATGGTCCCTCTCTCTCTCTCTCTCTCTCTCTCTCTCTCTCTCCCCCGCACCACTTCTGTGTTCAATGTCAGAGTCTCGTGTCGTGTTGGTTAAAGATTCATACGAAACAAGTTTCCAAATTTTCTGGGGTGAAATTCTACTGCATGGAGAGTGTATGAGCGTCGTGCTTAGTCATTTGAAGCTTCTTCTTTGATCTGGTGCACCCACTGAAGCCGATGCTCTGTTGTGTTATTGCTCTGCATGACTTCATCTCGGTTGCATTCCTTGTTGAAGCGGATCAACTTTGGACCTCAGCAACTATACCCATCATAAATCTATCTCAAACCCTCCAGGCAAAGAAGAAAATGGAAATGCTTTTGTCTTAGGATTAGTCAATTCTATTTCTTGATGGGAGCAGGGAAGGGATATAACTCAATGGTAGAGTGTCACCTAGACGTGGTGCGCAAAAAAGATTTCATCTTAAAATCAATGAGAAGAAGATTGAGATCTCTTTGAAGAATCTTTATTATAGAGTAGGCATGTCACAGGTTATACAGAAACTCCACAGTACGAAAAACTGAAAATGGCTTACCATATACATCTCCAGATAAGTAGGAAATTCATTATGTGAATGAGTTTTCAAGAACATTCAGTAAATCTGTAAACATAAAAATTCATTCCAGATTCGCATGCTCCACCTTCTTCTTTTTATATTTTATATTTTATTTTTATGCCGCTTTCGTATTCTCTGTTGTCCCTCGGGCTTTTCTTTTCCTCATGTTTTTCTTCCTGAACACACCTGCGATTGTCTGGGGAGGGTTGAGCCAACGTTGTTGTTCTTGGCATTCGTAATTCAAAAACTTTGTTTACGTTCAGATCTCTGACACTCGCTCTTAAACTGGTTCGAACGATTAACAGCTCGTTCAGCTTCAGACGAATAGCCACAAGATATTGACTTTGAGACTCTCAAACACGTGCTTTAACAGTTGATATAGTAGCAATTAGCATTCCACATTTGCTTCTATGTACCGTGTAGCATTACGTGGAATAAGGAAAAGTTTAGGTTCTTTTCTTGGGAGACAATGTAATCCTGGACATCATTTTCTCTTGGCTCGACATCTTAGCATGGGTTGCGGAGATGTCTGCTTCAAAAGCAAATCTTGCTTTTCCCTGTTCCTGTCTGTGCTCTTTAAGCACGTTGTTCTTGTTAGTGATGATTAGGATCTGTAACAATTCTGTTCCCAGATCCAATTTCAGCCAAAATATTTCCTTTGTAACATGGAGAACAAGAAAATAACATATTATAAACGCAATGTGATGCCTTGTTAGTAAAGACTCGACACCAAACTCAGCCTGGAGAAACATGGCTCTGTGTGCAAGGTCTCGACAAAGGCAAATCTTTTGCCCCGACAGTATCTGACTACAGTGGACCTGAGAGACCGCCATGACCCAATGCAATTAGATGCGATTAGTCGAGCTCATCATGTGTGGAGCTCCTTATCCTATGTAACTTGGGGTCTTTAAGAGATCCAAGTACCCATTACCATACACAAAAATGAATAGAAAAGGAACAAATTCTTTGTCTCTCTGTTTCTCTCTGTTTCTCTCTGAATAGGCACATGCCTGTTCTCCTTCATGTAGGAGTGAAGTAGATCACCAAATATTGAGGCATTTTTGTTCTTTAATCACATGAATTAAATCCTTTGTTACATGTTAGCAGTCTGCAAAATTGATTTGCCTGACTCTTCTATTCCGTACACGCTATTGACATGTGTTGGGAAATTACGTTTTTGTGGTGCCTTTGACTTCGTGAGTTGCATTTCAGAGACAATAGACCAAAAAATCAGGTAACAGAGTCAGCTGTTATGCTTCACGAGCAGTGTTACACGATCTGTGAATTGTGCTTCTGTCAACTTCTTCGCTAATATCTTTTCTTTTCCTTTTTTTTTTTTTTTTTTGGGGGTGTTTAAGGTGATGAGACTCCATTCACTTATATTGAAGGAACTAAAAAAGGGCCGAAAGAATGGGGCCAGATTGACCCACGTTGGCGAGCATGTAGCACTGGGAAGTTGCAGTCTCCGATCGATCTGCTCGATGAGAGAGTGCAATTCTTTCCGAATTTGGGGAAGTTGAAAAGAGACTACAAACCAGCTCCTGCCATTGTGAGGAACAGGGGACATGATATCACAGTAAGAGCTACCTTGTTGCCTTTGTTATTTTATAAAGCGGTGTCATGCACAGTGAAACTTGAAACAACCCGATTTTTATTGACGGTATGATTGTCCGCTTATGTAACCAAGCCTGGGCGCTCACCGTGGTGAAGCAAGAGCCGATGATTTGAGAAATTCTGTTTTTTTAGTGGAAGTAGTTATAACCACAAAGATATTAAAATCTTTGGCTCATTTTACAGATTATTATCCATGATCAATTCTTGTTCCCTGATAACGGACGGTGGCATCTGCCTTCCATCTATTAACCTCCTCTGAAAAAAAAGAATTCTGGACCGACTACAAACTCAACATTATTCAATAATGAGCTGATCTACCATCTGTTTTTACTAATGACTCTTTAACCAGGTAATGTGGAAAGGATATGCAGGGCAGATCAACATAAATGGGACTTACTACAAACTTCTACAGTGTCATTGGCATTCCCCCTCCGAGCACACGTTTAATGGATCAAGGTATGAGGCTTTGTCATTGTTGTTTGTACATGATATGTTTTCCTCGTGAATTAATGCACAGGACAGCATGAACATTTCACCTGATTTCTTTTTCTGCATTATGCACAAATCACACTAAACAAGATAGTTTTTCCCCCATACTACCGGTGAGGATGTCAAAATTCATTCTGCAGATATGACTTGGAGCTTCACGTGGTCCACTTAAGCTCTCACGGAGAAATAGCCGTGATCGGGATTGTCTACAAGTATGGCCGACCCGACCCTTTCCTCACAAAGGTGCAAAGGCCGCTTCATCTCACTCCTTACTGCCACATGTGCATTTTATGTGTAGCCACCGTATTGCTATCATTCTTGCTCATAGGTTATGTGAATGCTTTGAACTCAGCCATAATCCGCTAAGCTGAGCTTGTACACGTGCATGCTCAGGCATCACTGATGCAAAGCATCATCTGTCTGATTAATTTTTTGCAATTTGCTTCACCTCGTTTGCTCATATGGAACCTGAAGATCCAGTCCAATAGAATGGACCATGTGGTCTCTGCCTTCTGCCTTTTGTCCTTCTCATTTCCTTTCACCATTTAATCTCTCGGCAGCTACTAGAACACATAAAAGTAGTCAGGAAGGAAGACATAGACTTGGGGGTCATAAATCCAGGGATCATCAAATTCGGCAGCAGGAAATACTTCAGATACATTGGTTCTCTCACGGTCCCTCCATGCACCGAGGGTGTCGTGTGGACAATAATCAGGAAGGTAATAGACTAGATTTCCATGATGATTCTTATATGGAAACACACATGGTCCTATGGTCCGAGGATGGTCTCAAGGCATGCTGTTTTGTGAACTTTGACTAGGTGAGGACAGTCTCGAGGGAGCAAGTAGAAGCACTGAGAGAAGCTGTTCATGATGTAAGTGCTCTCTAAAAGGGTGTTACGTTTTGATTTGCTTGCCACTTAACAGAGTGGACCTTTTACAGAAAAGAAACGTCAGCTATACGTGCATTTGGGTCCTCTTTAAAGACTTGTTGATCCCTTCATGTGATAACAAGTGATACTTATTCTCTTCATAAATGCACAAACATGTACACGACATAAAGTCCCATGATTGAAAACGGAGTCCTCCCTCGTGCGACTGATTCGATTCATCTTTCATCTTTCTTGCCTTATTTGATGCTTGTCCATTTGGATAGGGATATGAAGCCAATGCAAGGCCGACTCAGCGATCAGATAGAAGAGCGGTTTGGCTATACACCCCAAGAGACAATGGAGGTTCTGCTTAGGTCAAAGCCAGAATTTGACCAAACAAAGTATTTTCTCAGCTTCAAGACTGTCTTTTATTACCTTACTACTTGAATCATTTGCGATTCAAACATACCGTTTCATTTTGATAAGTCGACATAGAGACCAGGTGGGGATGAAAACCACAAGGTGTGCTGTCAGTGTAATATTTGGAATTTTTTTTTACCAAGTCAAAGTTCAAATGGTCAAAGAGACAATAAATAATAAATAAAAAGAATATTTGACCCAGTCAACAAAGGGGCCTCAGCTTCCTTTTAAGATTGAGAGCTCGCGCAGAGGGGGGGAGAGAGAGGAGGAGGAGGAAGAAAGAAGAGGTTACTCGGCACAAATGACTCATCAAGCTGATTTAATTCTGATTCGCAACGTCCGATAAGTGATTGTGCCCTTCACTCATCTAATTGAAGTAATATTTGAACTTATAGCACAAATTCGAGGTTAAGTCCATCTTGAGTTGCAAGGTTCGACTGAGGAGTTATCAGGCTGTGTGTGTATATAGTTTATGGTGTCGTGGAATTGTAGGATTTTACAGAACTTTATTTGGGTTTACAATTTGCCCAAAACAAAAATTTTGAAGTTGACGGCAAATACAATGCACGACCAAAGGTTTTCAGATCTTATTTTGACAATTTTCAGCTCAATTTAGGTTGGTCAAGTTTCGGATCTTCTAGTAAAGATCTTCATTTTGATTGTAAGCTTGCTGGGAATGGGGTTTGGTGGAAAGAGCTATGAATGGCCAAGTTTCGCGCTTAAGCTCCGCAATGCGGACGACTTTGAGTAATCGCGTTAGGTGAAAGATTTGGCGCATAGGAGTGGTTTTGTTAATGTTTAAGCTTAGTTTGGACTCAATTTTAATGTTGTTTCTCACTTATTTGGTAAGATTGCGAATTCAACAATTCGAATAATCTTTATCATTTGATCATAAGCATTCTCTAATGAGTAGTGCTATCTCCTCTACAAATTTGTAAATTTATATTTACAAGTAATAATTGTATAAATTATGAGTATGAAAGGCATGGCACAACATTATATTTATAAAGTGGAAAAAGTGATG
Source organism: Eucalyptus brandiana (assembly GCA_014182725.1). NCBI lineage: Eukaryota > Viridiplantae > Streptophyta > Magnoliopsida > Myrtales > Myrtaceae > Eucalyptus > Eucalyptus brandiana. Next base: position 18,010,054 of record CM024678.1, read on the forward strand.
CTTGAATCATAATTGCCGCATAAATGTAGATCGGGCAATTATTACTTTGTTGATTTTGAAATGGCAAGGTAAAACATTTCTGGAAATGGCTTATGAGTCAATTATCATGAAATGAATTGAGGAAATTCTTTATGACAAGAATTCTTTTGTTGAAGGTTATACATTTTGGTTTATGAGGAATTGGAAAAGGCATTATTTAAAATAGTTTGAAATGATTGTTTGTGAATGTCTTGATTAATTGTTTTGTGAATGAATTGCCAGAAGCTATAGGTACGGACTTGTGAAATGTTAAATAAAATTCATTTTATTTAATGAATCGAGTTGTGAAGGTTGATTTGATTCAGTTTGTGAAATCGATTTATGAGGTGAATTATGGTTTTGATTGTGGGATTATTAGAGAATGAGATTTATGCTTAATATCATTGTATATCCATTGAGAGGTTTGTAGGTATGCACATCGGGTTTAGTGTCACATCCCAAATCCTATAATGACGAGGGAGTGACACAGCCATCCTTTATCCAAAAAACACAACCTCATCTCCAAAAAGTTCCCATGATAATGCTCTTATTTTAACAATCACTAACTGAGGGACATAAAAAATATGATAAGAAGAAATGAATAAACTACTACAGTCTAGTGAGTAATACATTTCTTTTAAGTGGATCAAGCAATTACTATACACATTTAAAGTACAAATATAACTCATTTTCGCCAAATCCAGAATTTAACAAACCTTCAAGACTAAAAATGGAATATTTCTTTCTTTACCATAGTATGTCTATAACCAAAATATTCAAGATAATAACAAAGCAAACACCAATGGTTCAAGACAATCAAGATTTCCCTCTTGTTTAGGTCTCCACCTGTTGTTATCTAGTGGCTCAGCCCACTAGGATATCTTAGATTTGTATGCGCATACTTACACCCATCTTATTGGGCTCATGGTGATATTGAGTATCAATACCAATTTACAATAGCATCCTCCACAATCCACAAAATCAAATCCAGAAACCATTTCATATGTCACCAAAAGCTTTTGCAACTCAATTCATCCAATAAAAATACTTTTTCATAAAGCATTTATCATATCATTTCATAAACCAAACAAATAACATTTCGCAACATAGCTATCTATCATTTCGCAAATCATTAATAAACCTTTTCATAAACCAGCTACAAAGCAATTATATATATGTAAACTATCACGACACATTTCATAATATGTTTCTCAAACCATTCTCAAATAATCAAGAGGTAATTAATACTTTATCCCACTTTATGCAACAAAAATGCTCTATTCATTTCAATATATGTATATCCTTCAAGGCATAGGTTTTATAAAACCAAAGAAGATATAATACCACTCATCTAGAAAAGCCAAGAACCAACCTACGATGGTTACTAGAGCCCACGAACTCGCATTTCTATCAATTAGTCAAAAAACAATATCAAAAATCAAATAATACACAACTCTAACAAACGACTCTACTAAACCACATTTAATTGTCAATAAAATGACTTCTATGCTTTAATGAGCAATACCATTTAAGGCACACGGTCATCCTTTTCCTTGCGCGTATTATCCATTGCGCATAAATCTCACATGAACTCCAAAATGTCATTCCAAACAACCTATACTTTGAATTTGATTTTCATTCAACCCTATAGCTCAACATCTTAAACTATCATTTCCACAAAAACCATATACAAATAACCCCTTTGTCTCTTTTGTTTTGTTGTACCCTCTTTGGTCTCTTTTTCGGGGTAGGCTAGCTGGTTCTCTTTGGCTACTGTTTGGCCCTTTCCTTTAGCCGCTTGGCTTGTTTCCTTTTACCTTGGCCCCCTTCCACTCACTCTAACTTCTGTCTATGTGAGTGCAAGTTTTTGGGTCCGAGATCTCGCTATAAAGCTCTATATAGTTTTATGGTTTAAAGTCAATATAATTCTTACCTTTATCAAAAAAAAAAACCCTCAATCGAACATCGTAGTTCAAAATCGACATAAGTTCAAGGTCGTGCCCTAAAACAGAAAATTGCTCCAATTAGATAAATGATAGCCTTGAATACTCACCAGTCATTGCAATTTCTATTGATTCGACTTATCTAATTGTACATATTGTGAACGTGTGAAATTTCTCTCCACGAATCAGTGGCTTCTCTTTCCTCCATTGATTCCACCACTTGCAAACTTCTTTCGGTAACGCTTCAATGCATTGAAGAAGAATGAAGTAAGTGAGTTGGGCTTGGGCTGATCTTTTCAATGGGCTGGCTTATAAATATCTATTGGTTTGGCCCATATATAAATATCTATTAGTTTGGCCCATATATTACATTTAAGATATCTTTCTAGGCCAAGCCACATAGAGACCTTATTAAAGAGGAAATCTTGGTCTTCTTGTTACTATGTGTTATAGGCTTAGTATAACGCAAGTACCAAAAAGTTGGCACCGGTGGACACTTAAGTGTCAAACTTCCAAAAGATACGCTTAAGTAAAGTATTCGTGATCAGATCTCCTAAATAGGCATCAACCTAAACCTGACGCAAACTACCTCGATGTCCTTTACCATTGTTGGCACCATCAACACCATCATGACTCTCATATTGGACAACATCATCCACTCTTTTGGCTCCACCAAACGTGACTATATTGTCGGGGAAGTCTCAAAGATATATGCATGTTGTGCTTAGCTCATTTTCAATAGTGATCGATAGTAGATTAACTCAGATATATGAAACCAACATCAATCCACATTTGCATGTGAGATTCATAGGCTCGTTGGTCAATAAAAATTTGGTGGGCCAATAAGTTCAGGACCTTATTTGAGAATAAATTGCTAACTTGTAAGCTTTATTTAAAACAAGTTCCACTATGAGTTATCTTTGGAGAAAACAGGCCCATTTGATATATTTTTTTACGAAATATCCCCTAAAAGAATTAATTAAGCTTGTAAAAATAGCTTAATGGTATAATTGTTATCGTGTAATGTAAAAAAAGAAATTGTTAAAATCATTTTAATATATATTTTCAATTTTTATTCATAATATGATTGTGACATCCTGAATTTCAGACTCTGTTTTCAATTTAATAAGTTGGCATTTTCATTGGCACGCCTATGGCCTTATTCTCTGAGAGAGCCCCTCACGAGATTACTAGTCTATCAAGTGAAGCCGTTAAGGAATCTAAACGCAATAGACCTGAAAATTCAACCAGGAATCGACTGCTCGACCGTGCTAATCTGCAAGAGTCATTACGGCACCGTTAAAATCGATCAGAGACTGGTGATAGGTCGATTTAATAGAGGTATGCGATTAGTGTGTGGGTGATTCCACCTAATTACAAAATTTTTGTCGAGCGGCACTAGGTCGATTTTTCTGTCATTTCTATACCCTGTGTCCGTATTTGAAACCTCAAGATTTTCACAACAATCGAGAGTCACCAATGTGTTAAAGATATACAATGTGGCTCGAAAATAATCGATCATAGGTCAATTGCACTAAAAAATTCATAAAAGCTACCCAGTAGGTTAAGTCACGCTAAAATCGTGCCAGATTGAAATTAACGGCGAATTTGAACTTGATTTCAAAAATTGAAAATTCTGTCATGTCACGATTCATTCTAGGAATGTCGACTCATCCTCCGAAGAATTTTTGGTGAGTTCGGGATTTTTTACGAAAAATCAATTAGGACAATTCAAAAAATAACGGAAATTTGGATGGGCCAAATCGAAGAGATTTTTGACTTCCGGACCGAGCTACTTGGTGAAAAGAAATTATAGAAATTGTGTGGGCTTTCTTCTTCATCAAAATTTGACGTCGAATTGGGGAATTTCGTTAAGGAATTGAAGCCAAAGTTGAGTAAATTTGGAGCTAGGCAGGGGGCTGCATTTTTGGCATCAATTTGAGCTATTTATGGATTTAATTTGCTAGAAAGAATTAGGGGACAAGCATTCAATTAAGTGGATAGGTTTGTTTGACTTTGGGCCCCCCTTCAAGCTTCCTTTGCATGCCTCTCGATCGACTCCCCCTCTGCAGCTTCTGCTTTCACTTTTCTTCTTCTACTTTGCTTTCATTTCTTCTCACCAAGAACCAGCTGCTTCTGCATTTTTGTTCTTTCATTTCCCCTCTTTGCACGCCAGCAAAGCCACCAACCTTGGCCCTCCACCGAACCTAGCTGTTTCCTCGTCCATTTTGCTGCTGCCTCATCCCACCTTCACATGGTGCTGCTTCGCCAAGTCAACCCAGCAATTTTCTCCCCAATGCTGACTTCGTTGCTCCTCTCCTTCATCCGTCTTCATTTCATCGCCCCTCTCCACCAACTCAACCTTTGTCCCATTTGAATTCATGCCAGCAACTCCATAGACGAATTCAACCCCACCGGGTCTAACTAGTAGCTCACACCAGCAGTCAACCCACGAGCGGTCATCCACCAAAGCCAAGCTTCGTCGATTTTGCTCCATTTCGCTGCCTCACACCCATAGTCCATTGAAGCAACTCAACAGCCCATCTTCACCGAGTCGCAGCAAGCAACCCACACGAAGCCGAGCCTAGTAGCCCACAAATTCTAGCCCGCCAGCACGGTTTTTCTCTCCACCGCTCAGCCAAGCCCAGCAGTTTTACTGCGGGCTTGCAAGGCGTTTTCGGCCCGGTCCAAGCCCCCGTTGGCATTGCCGTGGACCCGAGTTTCGACCGCCGTAGTAGTAAACTGGTTTTCGCGCTAAACCGATGAATTTATGCATTAAACTCTACTTAGTATGCTAATGATGTTTTAGGAGTGTTTAGTTTAAGTTAATTAGGGATTATGTGGTTAGCTAGATTAGATTAGTGATTTAATTATTTAATTATGCATGTTAGGTGGTTAGAATGGCTAAATTAGCATCTAGATAGATTGTATTATTTATCTAGATAAGTTCAAAAATTTTCCGAGCCCATTTCGGTATGTAGTTAGGCATTTCCAACCTAAGTTAGCGATTTTGGTATTTAAATTGATTTATTTAAGGGATAAGTGCTCCAAAAGTCTTACAACTTGGCACGAAAATGCATTTGAGTCCTAAAACTTGCAAAATGTTCATTTAAGTCCTAAAACTTGTCAAAATATTTTAAACGAGTCCTAAAATTGACGCCGTCTAATTTACTGACGGAAAAAGCTGACGTGGCCCTCGTGTGGCTTTTTTTAATCGTTTCTCTCTCCTCTGTTGCGAATAGTTTAAAAAAAAAATGCCACGCATTCAAAATGACATCGTCTCTCTTCTTCACCATCGCGTTACCTCCCCCTTCGTCTGTACGTCTTCTTCATTGTCGTATTCCCCCTCCCCCCTTTGTATCTACATCTGCTTTCGCTATTCCAAGCGAACCCTAAGCCCCAAATCGAATTCGTCCAAACCCTAGGCCCCAAATCGAATTCGTCCGAACTGCAATTCTCTTGCGATTTGGGCCCTCATCAACCTCGAGTTTGACGCTGGTCGTGAGTTCGTGTTCTTTCCTTTGACGATTACGAGTTCGTGCGAAGACCTCTCTTACGAGAGTCTCGACATCTCAGCAATGAAGCGATTGGCGTCGGGGACGACGACAGGGTCAACGACAGCAATGGCAACTCCTCCTCATGCAGGTATCGTTCTCTACATTATAGCATTTTGGGTATCTCATGGTAATGCTACGATTTCTTTTGTTTTGCAAAGGTGCTTTTTTTTTTTTGTATTATTGTAAATGTGCTTTAATCTCTGCATTATGCAAAACGATATCAGTTGGCGTTCTCATTTCTTCATTATTTGGAGTTTAGAAAGCTCAAGTTTGACACACATCGACTTTATGTTATCTTCTTTGACGATTGTGAGTTCGTGCAAAGACGTGTCTTGCGGGCATCTCGGCGTCTCGTCGGTGGAGCGAGCGGCATCAAGGACGACAATGGTGACTCCTCATGCTGGTATCGCTCTCTACATTACAGCATTTAGGTATGTCATGGTAATATTACGATTTTTGTTTTTGTTTTGCAAAGACATTTTACTCTCTACATTATAGCGGTGTTTTACTCTCTGCATTATGGTTGTTTTGCATTTTCCAATTGTTGCGATAAATTAAAACATTGCTGCAAATTAGAACATTGCCTACCGAAAGGTGACAATAGGTCCCTCGCTCTCACTATTGATCATGTAGTTGCATTGTGGTTGTAAAGTGCATTATGCTAATTTGTTGTTTCTGTATTGATTGTTAGTCTTTTATAAAAATATCTTCAATTTAGAACTTGAACATTGCTTCAATAATTTGATGATTGAAAGTGCTCTACTCTTTGTTTCCTTGTAGGTCTAATGGCCGAGAACAAAGTTTATGTCACTGTTCGCTATGGAGGTAAATTTAAAGTTGGTCGACCGTTGGAATATATAGGTGGAAGGGCTGATGTTGCTGAAATAAGTTTAAGTAATAGTTCATTGTCTAGTATAATTGAAGCTATTGAGGCTTTGGGTGTGTCTAAAATAGAGAAACTCTTTTATAGAGTTCATGGAAGTACAACTCTTGTAGATGTAATAACTCTTAGGTATTTATGGGATAACTCTGATGTGATGGATCTATTTTATCATCATTTGTGCTTTGAAAATATTAAGTTATATGTTGAGCATGTTGATGATGAAAAGACAAAAGCTGAGATGGGGGGTGTTGAGATGGAAATTGGAGGTATGTTTAATGTGATTGGGAATATTGATGATGATGATGATGCCAATAGGGATCTAGATTAGGAAGAGGATGATGATGCACATAATTTGGTGGATGTGAAACAGTCGAGTGACGATGATGATTTTGAATTGATTGATGCAAGGAAAAAATTAAAGGAATTTTCAACAAGACATAGGCTCAAAAATGGCAATTATAGTGAGGTAACTGGAACTTCCCAACCACCGATTGTGGATGAGACTCAATCGTTAGATGATTCTGGGTACGAAACAGAGTATGTTGATTCAGATGAAGAAGACAGTCTTCAATCAATTTTAAATGATGAGGGTGACGAAGAGGTTGATGTTATTTCAAGGAGGAGAAGTAGGTTCCCATCATATGATTAAAGTGGTACAAATCCAACATTTATTGTTGGCATGACATTTGAGGATGCAACTGAGTTTAAAAATGCAATTTTGAAGTATTATGTGGCTAAGCAAAGAGCAATCAAAGACACTAAGAACACAAAAAACTTTGTAAGAGCCAGGTGTGCCTAGAAAAATTGTAATTTGATGATCTATGGTGCTCTTGATAGCAAAAATGGGTCATTTCATTTGAGAATGTATATAAATCAGCATATATGCAGTATCACTTTCGAGAATAAAAGAGTGTCTAGTACTTATTTAGCTAAGCACTTCATGATTCTCATTTCTGCAATGCCTAAAATCAAAGCACCTGAGTTAAAGAAATTAGTCAGAGAACAACTGGGAGTAAATGTCACTCTCAGTCAGTGTAGGAGAATAAAGCTGAAAGTATTGAAGGAACTACAAGGTAAGTACAAGAAGGAATATGCACAAATGTATGACTACTTGGGAGAGCTTTACACTGCAAGCCCTTCAAGCAATTTTAAATTGAAAGTTGAAAAACCATTGCCAAATTTTCTACCATTATTTGATAGGGCTTACATTTGCTTTTATACTTGCAAGAAAGATATTTTGGCTGGATGTAGGAAAATCATTGGATCAGATAGATGTTTTTTGAAGGGTTTGATCAAGGGCGAGTTGTTATGTGCCATAGAAAGGGATTGCAACAATAAAATGTATCCAGTGGCATGGGTAGTGGTAAGAATCGAGAATAAAGACACATGAACTTGGTTTATCGAATTGTTGAAGTCAAACCTCGATATGTGTAATGGTGATGGATGAGCTTTGATAAGTGACCAATAAAAGGTATGCTTTTCTTTCTATTTTCATTTGTAAATTGATTGTGACATTACAATGTTTTTCTTTCTATTTTCACATATATTTTCTTTTTTTTGGGTAATTATCAGGGTCTCATCCAATCTGTAGCTGAACTTTTGTCAAATGTAAAGCATAAGATGTGTGCAAGGCACATATATTCCAACTGGGTTCAAAAATATAAAGGAAAACAGTTGATGAAATAATTTTAGAGATGTGTCAAGAGTAATAATATGTCAGATTTTGAGGTGCATAGACAGAGGTTGAAGGAAATGACTCGGGAAGGTCATGATGATTTATTCCGTATTGAGCCAAAACATTGGTGCAAAGCCTTCTTTGACACCAACATTCAATGTGATGTCATTGATAATAATCTCAGCAAAGCTTTTAATAGCAGGTGTGTGGAAGCTAGGTGCAAGACCATTGTGAGTATGTTGGAGGATATTAGAATCATGGTTATGAATAGAATGCATACTCAGAGGGATGGATGTGCTAGGTGGACTAGAAATTATGGTTATGAATAGTATGCTGGATGTGCATAAGTTACATGAGAATACAACTGCTAGTAGGTATTGCCAATTAATATGGAATGAAGACGAAGGATATGAGATTAGGGAATGCGGTGACAACTATGTTGTTGATTTAAATTTAAAAACGTGTTCTTGTAGAGCTTGAGAACTTAGTGGAATTCCATGTTGCCATGCCATTTGTGCAATACACCATAAGAGAAATGACCCGACTGACTATCTAACTGAGTGCTTTAACAAGGCAAAGTATCTAAGTGTTTATCAATTCATGATGCCTACAGTGAGAGGAGAAAAATTTTGGAATAAAGCCAATAAAGAAGCTTCTCAACCCCCACCAATAAATAACATGCCTGGTAGGCCAAAAAGGAATAGAAGAAAGCAACCAATTGAGCTTGTAAGAGGTGATAGAATAACTAAAGAGGGTAAGCAAATGACTTGTTCTGCTTGCAATGTGGTTGGACATAACTGCAAGGGATGTCCTTTAAAAAGGTATTTCCTCAACTAACTGATCATCTTAATGCTGGGCATGTCACTTTAACATATTGTTAATCAATGCTTAATATGTGCTTCTCGGGCCAATGTATGTACATCCAATGCTCGTGCCAATGCGAGTACAACTGAAGCTCATGCTCAATTTCAGGCTAATTCCACTTGACCAAGGCTTGGAAAAAGACAAGTAAGTTGTCATTTAACCATTATTGTAAGTTTTATATGTCAAGATTCCAATTTAGTAATTATGAACATATATTCATGCTAAAGCTAAAGCAACAACAAGCGTAACTGGAGGAGGATTCGAAAGCCATGCCAATGCTTCTGCAAATACCAATTCAATAGGAGACAATAGTGGGCATATTAATGCTTTTGCTCAGGCTAGTGCAGATGTAAGAGGGTGTAGTGCTCGTGCAAATGTGAGAGAATGTAGTGCCACTGCTTTTGCTCAGGCTAATGCTGATGTTAGAGGATGTAATGGTGAGGCCAATGCTTTTGGTAAAGTTCGTTCTGATCAAGGGGAAGGTATTTATTGTGCACCAGCCAATATAATGGCTAAGCATAAACCTGAAAAAATTACGGTGAGTAATACCTCGATCCCCAAGCATACATGTATTGTGACTACATTCTCATGTTGAATGATTTTTTTATTATTTCAATTTAAAAGACCTGCCATTGAAAATGACATGATACAAAGAGAATCACAAGCCAAGAAGATGAAAATGGTAGGGTTGGGTGTTGACGCAAATCCTATGACAAACCTTCATATTCTCAAGGTGAGTAATATTGTTAAAATTTTCTAATAGCAATTGTTTATCTTCTTAAGCTAAAAACATGCTCATTCTTATGTAGCTTAATACAACTGGTGCAAGAATCTTTAACTTACTGGACAAAATGGTAGTTTCAAGAGCTACATCAACAGTAAAGGTACATTCCCAAGTCAGTGCACAACCTCGGTCAAATCATGTATCATTAGCTCCTCAAAAACAAATTGTGGTGATGCCGAAGCCACCATTGCAACCCAAGGCCAGTTCCCAACCTCAGTCATCTCATGCAATAGTAGCTCCTCCAAAGCATGTTGCAATGAAGCCAAAGGCACTATCGCAACCTGAGGCTAGTTCCCAAGCTCAGTCATCTCAAGCTACAAGAGCTCAGAAGCATCTTGGTTTAAAGCGAAAGGCACCATCACAACCCTAAGCAAATTCTCAACCTCAATCATCTCGTGCAACATTAGCTCCTCGAAAGCATGTTGGATGAAGCCAAAGGCACTATCGCAACCTGAGGCCAGTTCCCAGGCTCAGTCATCTCAGGCTATAATAGCTTAGAAGTATCTTGGTTTAAAGCGAAAGGCACTATCACAACCCTAGGTAGCTCCTCAAAAACACATTGCGGTGAAGCCGAAGCCACTATTGCAACCTAAGGCCAGTTCCCAAGCTCAATCATCTCAGGCTATAACAACTCCTCCAAAGCCTATCGCTGTGAGACCATATATAAGGAAAAGCGCCAGAATTATGAATCAAGTGAAGACTCAACTTAGTGGACCACCGGAGACCATCATATTGGATTAATATGTTTGCTGAAATTGATGTTGTTAGGTGAATTTATGTCAATTATTAGCTGGTTTTCTGTATAAGACATGTAGCATTTGTGCATAGAACCTTTTGTGCACTAAAAGTGCATATTTTGTTGAAAAGAACCTTTTGTGCACTGAAAGTATAGGCATTTTGTTGAACAAAACCTTTTGTGCACTGAAAATGTAAGCATGTTGCTTTGTCGATGAATCGTGTTTCAACGAGTTATGTGGGATGCTTGGTTTTGGTTTGGATAATGCACGAAAGCGGTTGCTCTTCAGGATTGTTAATAAGTGATTACTGAAATTGGCCATGAAGAATTTTCATTCTTCCAATACTTTTGTCATCTTCTTTCCCATACATTTTTAATAGGATTGTTAATAGGTTCCAAATTTATTCTGGTGGCAATAGTTTATATAGTGCTATTGACAAGTACACAAATCAAGTAACATTTTTCAATGCGAAAGCAATTTCTCGTATGGCAAGCAATCGGTCTTGCAAACTACAAACTCACATCAGATTTCATTCTCATCTCAATTATCCATAACTAGTGTTCAAACTTACAAACTTAGAAATAAGGTACTATAGAAGACTTAGAAAATTCCCACCAACTTTCACATTACATATAACCAATACAGCAATATAACACATGCATAGAATGAATGCCGATTGATATAGCATCTTTCATTTCTTTACTCATGCGAGCTCCTCTTTAAACGTCTATTTTTCGCCTTTTGAGTCTTCATTTCAGCTAGCAATGAGCTCGCATCGACTTCGTCACGCCTCGATTGGCTTGATTCACACAATACTTGATTTCTTTCAAGTAGGTTAACTATCATGTCCTTCACATGATCCGGTATCTTTAGATCAACCCACATGAAGAAATCGCAGCAACTTGGACTATTAAACTTAGCACATCCATGGAACCTTCTTCCTGCGTTGTTCCTTGTCTTTGCCATAAGAATTGGCGATTGAAAACCACAATAACATGTTGGCTTTGAGTTAACCTCATTAGGAGTTACACCACTTGATTTAGATGTTGGCACCCTCATTCTTCTAGGCTTCGAATTATAGGAACCTAATAGAAGTATATTAGCTATATTATGATTCCTTTATAACATCTTCATATAAGTAACTTCTGCATAATGCAATGTGTTTACTTGAGAGATTTAGGAGATGTTTTCAATCTCCAAAAAACATCTCTCTTTTCATATGCACTGAATGAATAGACAACCATAACTTACTAGTATTGTAGAATGGAAAACAACAAAATGCTATAATGCAGAGAGCAATACCTACATGAGGAGGAGTCGCCATTGCCGTCGCTGACCCTATCATCGTCCCCGACGCCAATCGCTTTGCTACTAAGATGTCAAGACTCCTGCAAGAGAGGTCTTCGCACGAACTCGCAATCATCAAAGGAAAGAACACGAAATTACGACCAGCGTCGAACTCGAGGTCGATGAGGACCCAAATCGCAAGAGAACTGCAGTTCGGACGATTCGATTTGGGGCTTAGGGTTCACGCGGATTCGATTTGAGGTTTAGGGTTCGCTTAGAATAGCGAAAGCAAATGTAGAGACGGAGGGGGGAGGGGGAACACGACGGTGAAGAAGACGGAGGGGGAGGTAACACGATGGTGAAGAAGAGAGACGACATCGTTTTGAATGCGTGGCATTTTTTTTTTAAACTATTCGCAACGAAGGAGAGAGAGACAATTAAAAAAAGCCACACATGGGCCATGTCAGCTTTTTCCATCAAGAAATTAGACGGCGTCGATTTTAGGACTCATTTGAAACATTTTGACAAGTTTTAGGACTTAAATGAACTTTTGCAAGTTTTATGACTCAAATGTATTTTCATGCCAAGTTGTAGGACTTTTGGAGCACTTATCCATTTATTTAATTAATTTTGGTAATTATTTAATTATTAAATATTTTTTGAAAATTAGACCGGAATAGCCGGTGACTGGAATTTCATGCTGATTGCAATGGTATGTTCAGTTTCTGCAATCGAGTGTTAACTTATGCAAATTGAGTGCTGATTGAAATTTTTGCTATTTATTCCAAAATTTGTGAATTTCAATATTTATTCAGAAAATCCCGATTATTGGATTTTGACACCGAAAATGGTTTTACATACTATATAAAATAGTGGGATTTTAAAAAAGGAAGTATATCGGTTTTTCCTATTTGATTTGACCGTGTACCTACACACGACTATTTTTCGGGATGTTTTTAATATAAAGAAAATAGGTCATGATCACTATTTTAATGGAAACATTTGAGTGCAATACACGGTGTCCTAGGCCGAGATTGATTGGTCGTAAGAGAACCCGTCCCAAGCATTTACGCCGAACGTTACCCATTCATTGGGACTTGAGTCATAGTAGATTCTGAACCTACGCTCCTTTGGGAAAGCCGTCTTTGAAAGACGTAGCCATGCTCAAAGGAGGTGAGATGATGCATGGCTATGTCAGAAGACAACCAAACTTAGAGTTGGTTGTACTTTTGAGGGGTGTAATTAACAATTGGAAAGGATGGTTGGTTGAGTTAGCTGAGCCTGATTATGAGACAAAACTGTGTGACATGATATGGGACGTATCATAACGGTTTGGCTTTATAATCGAGACTCTTGTGATTTATTGAATTGAGTGAGGTGTTTCAATTATTGTGTGCATTGATTTTATGCATAGTGTATATGAACTATGCTGACTTGCAGGGTGAATCTGAAACAAGGTAAGTCTCTGTGGTTATATGATTGTGTAGTTAGAATGCCTCTTAGCGTATTACCCTCCTAATTGGGGTTTAGAGCGTGAACTCGCTAAGATTTATATCTTACCCCGTTGTGGACTCAATTCTTTTTAGGGCCGTAGAGTGGAGGATCTGGAGCCAAGCTAAGATGATCTGAAGTGTAGGTCAGATAGGACAGTTCCTTTTTGTGAGGCGGTATTTTGAAGTCTTTTGGTTATAGACTTTGTTGTATATGCTTCAGTGTGTATATAAAAGTATGTTTTGTTTGTGAATCTGTTTCCTATTTTTCTATCCCAAGCTGTTGATGTTAGGAGATTAGTAATTCGTTTCCGCGTGTGCATTAAAATGAATGGGTCAGCGACGACGCATCATGAGAATATCATATTTGTTCGACCACAGAGAGATGTGCGCGCACTCAAGGATCGGGCGTGACAATGATGGTAGATCATTTATTTTTTCACCTATTATCCATCTATCAATTGATTTATCATAATTAATATAACTATCACAGAGTGAAATTCGGTGCATGTCATGCGTTACTTAGGGCATGTTTGGCAACATAACAAACAATAAAAATTTCTATTTTTTTTTGTTCTTGAGAGTAGATTTGGCCGAATGGGGTGAAGTCACCTAGCCACTAACGAGTCTTGCTCAACCTCGCCTAGATCTAGCAAGGCCGATGCTGCCCAACCGCCGGTAGGGCTCGACCTCACTGGGCCACAGCGAGGTTGGTGTCACCTGACCAAAGCAAGGCCGACCTCGCGATGGCCTGGCCGACAAGGCGTGGCCTCACTAGGGACCAATGACACTCAAGCAAGGTCGTCAGCCCTCATCTGGCCGATCACTGGTCATCCCAAGGCCAGTGACGAGCCAAAGCTTAAAGAAGAAGAGAATGAAAAGAAAAAAAAGACAAAAGTAATAAAATTATTTGAAAAAATTAAAAGAAAATGTTTGAATTAGAAGTTTTGAGAATAGTACCAAACGCAATTTTATTCCGAGAATAGAAAATTTTTATAGTTATCAAATGTCTTAAAATGCTTAGAAATTATTTTCGAAAACAAAATAAAAAATAATCATTTTTTATCAGAAATTGTTTTAAAAAACAGAATGATTATTAAACGCACTCTTAAATTATCAAGAGTATCTATAACAAAAATCAGTTATGTCTAAATATTTCGTCCCGCACTTAAATGCAATGGCAATAAGTGATAATATCGATTATTTAAGCATCCACTTGAGAAAAGGAAACTAATGAGTACAATCCACATTGCTAGAATGCCAAATCATCCAAATACCAAAGCCTCGCATCGCAATACTAATTTATATATGTATGGATTTTTTTGCAATATATGGTCAAATAGTAATCTCAATTTGATAAAGAGTAACATTAAGATAAATTAAGCAAAGAGTGAAACTAAAAGCAAAATTAATTAGAAATATTCAAGAAAACACACGATGTCTTTGTAATTAAAATTCATTTTATGTGATATAGTCATTTTGTATTAATACTATTTTCAAATATGGTACCTTTTTTTTCGGTCGAAAAAATATGCTACTTGATTCCAGCATGATTAAGCTTCCTTTCCCAATTCCCTCCGGAATGTTTATCTCCTCTCTGGTCCTCACCTTCTTACCATAATTAAAAGACAATGCTTAATCTTATCTTTGTTTTAATACTTTTTTCCTAATATGGTACTTGAATCCGGCGTGATTAAGCTTTCCTTTCTCGATTCACTGCGGAATGTTTATCTCCTCTCTGGTCCTCACCTTCTAAGCATAATAGAAAGGCACGACTTAAACTTATCTAAAAAAAGAAAAGGAAGGATTACTTGCAGGAGATTGATTATACACGGTATAATAATAATTAAATAAATTGAAAATCATGAAACTTTCCTACTCTGCTGCTTGCAGCTGATCTTGCTTTAAAAAGTTTTTAATAAAAATGGATATATTTGGTAGATAATCCACGCAATCTTTTTAATCCATATCTAATGGTGACAGTGGCTTGTCCCTCGCAGCACTTGTTTTAATAATCTCTTTGATTTCCTTGACTGCATGTTGTTTCGTGTGTTTGTGAGATAGGAGCAGCGCATGAAAAACATTAAAATGGCCGCCCTCTCAATCCGCAGCAGCTTCGTCTTCTTCGCTCTGGTTTTTGTTGCGCACGCTCTTCTTCTTGCTCTCCCCACAGCTGCTGAATCTGAAATCGGTATGGTCTCTCTCTCTCCCTCTGTTATCAACGTCAGTCTCTGTCGCCTTGGTTCAAGATTCATGCGAAACAAGTTTACAAATTTTTTGGGGTGAAAATTTTACTGCATGAGGGTGTACATTTGAAGCTTCCTCCTTGATCGGGTGCACACACTGAACACGGCGCTCCGTTGTGCTATTGCTGCTGGTTACTGTCGACAAATCTCCATTCTTTTCCTCGATCTCAAGCTCTTGCTCTGCATGATTTAATCTCGGTTGTGTTCTTTGTTCAAGCGCATCAAGTTTTTGGACCTCTGCAACCATTACCCATCATAAATCTCTGTCAAACCCGCCAGGGAAAAACTGAAAATGGAAATGCGCAAAAAGATTTCATCTTGAAATCAATGAGAAGAAGATTGAGATCTCTATGAAGAATCTTCATTATAGTGTTGGCCTGTCACAGGTTATACATAAATTCCACAATACAAAAAGCTGTAAGTGGCATGCCATATACATTTCCAGATAAGTAGGAAATTCATTATGTGAATGAGTTTTCAAAAACATTCAATAAAATATAAAATCTGTAAACATAAAAATTTGAAAAACAATCCGGTTCCTGGGTCATCAAAAAAAAAAAATGAAAAACAACGTCATTCTAGACTCGCGAGCTCCACTATATATTTTTTATTTATTATTTTTATGCCATTTTCTCTGTTGTCCTCGTGCTTTTCGTTTGCCTCATGTCTTCTTCCTTAGGCAGGATTGAGCCAACGATGTTGTTCTTGGCATTCGTGATTCAGAGTTTTTGTTTACGTTCAGATCTCTAACACTTGCTTTGAAACTGCGTCAAACGATGAACAGCTTGTTCAGCTAAGTACAGTTGATGAGGCACTTGATTTAACAGTTGATATAGCATCAATTAGCGTTCTCTGTCTGGTTCTGTGCAGTATTACTAGGAATTAAGAAAATTTTAAGGTTCTTTTCTTAGGAGACGTAATCTGGGACATCGTTTTCGCTTGGCTTGACATCTTAGCATGGGCATCTTGCAGAGTCATCTTCTTCAAAAGTACATATTACTTTTCCTTGTTCCTGTCTGTGCTCTTTAGGCATTTTCTTGTGAGATTGTTAGGATCTCTAAGAGTTCGGTTCCCAGATCCAGTTTCAGCCAAATTGTTTCCTCTGTAATGTTGAGAACGAGAAATGAACATATTATATATAAACACAAAGTGATGCCGTGTTTGTAAAGACTTGACACCAAACTCAGCCTCGAGAAGCATGGCTCTGTTCGCAAGGTCTCGACAAATGTACTGCCCTGACAATATTCGACTCCAGTGGACCTGAGAGACCGCCATAATCCAATGCAATTAGATGTGATTAGTCGAAGAGATCATGCGTGTGAGTTCCTTTCCCTGTGTAAGTTGGGGCCTTTAAGAGATCCAAGCACCCATAACCATACGCTAAAATGAATGGAAAAGGAACAGATTCTTTGTCTCTCTGTTTCTCTCTGAATTACTTTTGTAGGCACATGCCTGTCCTCCTTCATGTAGGAGTGAAGTACTTTGATCATGCTTCATCACAGAAATGAGGCATTTTTGTTCTTGGATCATATGAATTAGATCCTCTATCACATGTTAGTAGTCTGCGAAATTGATTTGCCTGACTCTCCTATTCCGTGCACGCCATTAACACGTGAGAGTTGCATTTCAGAGACAATAGAACAAAGGTATCACATAGAGTCAGCTGTTATGCTTTACAAGCAGTGTAACACGATCTGTGAATTGTGCATCCGTCAACTTCTTCGCTAATATATTTTCTTTTCCTTTCCTCTGCTTTTCTGGGGGGGCATTGGGCCTGGCCTGGGATCAGATGATGAGTCTCATTTCACTTATCTGGAAGGAACCGGAAAAGGGCCGAAAGATTGGGGCCGGATTGACCCTCATTGGCGTGCATGTCGCACAGGGAAATTGCAGTCTCCAATCGATCTGCTCGATGAGAGAGTGCAAGTCTTTCCGCATTTGGGGAAGTTGAAAAGAGACTATAAACCAGCTCCTGCCATTGTGAGAAACAGGGGACATGATATCTCAGTAAGAGCTACCTTGGTGTCTTTGTTATTCTTTAAAATGGTGTTGTGCTGTGCACAGCTAAACTTGAAACAACACAATTTTTAGTGACGGTAGGGCAGTCCGCTGGTGTAACCAAACACAGGCACCTAGTTGCCAGGGTGAAGGCAGTCTGACCAAATTCGTACTTGACATTTTTCAATAATGAACTGATCTACCATCAGTTTTCACTAATGACTCTTCAACCAGGTAATGTGGAAAGGATACGCAGGGCAGATCAACATAAACGGGACTTACTACAAACTTCTACAGTGTCATTGGCATAACCCCTCCGAGCACACGTTTAACAGATCAAGGTACATAGGATTTGTCTTTGTTGTTTGCACATGATACACTTTCCTTGCGAGGTAATGCGCTGCTTGCACTTTTCACTAGATCTCTTTTTCTGCAGTATGCACAGATTACACTAAACAAGATAGATTTCCCCCCTTATTACTGGCGAGTGATGTCAAAATTTCATTCTGCAGATATGCCATGGAGCTTCATGCAGTGCATGAAAGCTCTCACGGGGAAATAGCCGTGATCGGGATTGTCTACAAGTATGGCCGACCCGACCCTTTGCTCAAAAAGGTGCAAAGGCCACTTTATCTCACTCTCCTTGCCGCCACATGTGCATTTATACGTGCAGCCGCCGTATGGTTATCATACTTGCTCATGAGTTATGTGAAGCAAAGTTGAGCTTGTATATACGTGGATGTTCATGCATCACTGTTGCAATGCGTCATTTGTCTGATCATTTTTTTGCAATTTACCTCACCTGCTTTGCTCATATGGAACCTGGAGATCCAGTCTAATAGAATGGATCTTGTGTTCTCTGCCTTGTGCCTTTTGTCCTTCTGATTCCATTTCGCCGTTTTAATCTCTCGGCAGCTACTCGAACACATAAAAGTAGTTGACAAGGAAGACATAGAATTGGGGGTCATAAATCCAGGGCTCATCAAATTCGGCAGCAGGAAATACTTCAGATACATCGGCTCTCTCACGATCCCTCCATGCACCGAGGGCGTCGTGTGGACAATAGTCAGGAAGGTAATAGACTAGATTACCATCTCGATTCTTATAATTTCAACACACATGGTCCTATGGTCCGGGGATGGTCTCAAGGCATACTGTTTTGTGCACCTTGACTAGGTGAGGACAGTCTCGAGGGAGCAAGTGAAAGCACTGAGAGAAGCTGTTCATGATGTAAGTGCTCTCTAAAAAGCTGTCACCTTTTGATTTGCTTGCCACCGAAAAGGGGCACCTTTTACAGAAAAGAAACGTGAGCTATTAGGTCCTCTATAAAGACCCCGCGATTTCTTTATTTGATAACGAGTGATACTTATTCTCTTCATATCTGCGCCAACATGTACATGGCATATAAGTCCAATGACCGGAAACAGAGTCCTCCCTCGCGCGACTGATTAGATTCATCTTTCCATCTTTCCATCTTCCATCTTCCATCTTTTCATCTTTCACCTTATTTGATGCTTGTCCGTTTGGATAGGGATTTGAAACCAATGCAAGGCCGACTCAGCGATCACATGGAAGAGGCATCGGGCTATACAGTCCCACAAGCAATGGACGTGCTGCCTAGGTCAAAGCCAGAATTTGATCTTATAAATATTTTCTCAGCTTCAGGAGTGTCTTTTTTTACCTTGCAACTCGAAGTATATATGCAATAACATGCTATTTCATTTTGATACACAACTCAAACATATTACATGCTAAATCGTTCTGACAAGTAGATATAGAGACCGAGTGGGGATGAAAACAACAAGCTGTACTGTCAGGAAAAGAAAAATAAAAGAAAAGTGCGATCTAACCAAGCTTGAAATCTGAAATCAACTCCCACACTAGGCGACGAGGAAAGGAAGAACTGCCAACATAAAGGCCTCATAAGTGAAGGTTGCTGAGCCAGAGTACGCGGTATCCTTCTCCTTAAATTTTTCAGTCAATCCCTGCAATACAAAATACCAATTTAGGCTTGAATTCCAGTGGACAATTGAGTACATAAATATAAGATTGAGTACAAGATCTCACCTTGACAGTAAGGCAGCATCTGCAACAGATAATCATAAAAGGGTAACGTGATTAGAGACCATCGTCATCATTAGAAAGCATGAAAAACTTTCATTGACTGAAAATTTCTAGAAATTAAAGAAAGGACGGGGAAACATACTCGATGAAGTTATCATATTCGATGGCTTTGTTCCTTCCTCCAGTTTTGTCAAACTTAGATACGAGCAAATCCAAAACCACCGGCGACACAGAAAATCCTAGACTTAGCAGTGCATCCCTCAACTCATTGGCATCAATTTTGCCACTCCTGTCCCGATCAAACCTTTCGAATATCCCCTGAAACAATTTCCAGAAAGTACGAATCACGATCAACATTTGGTCATAAAAAGAATGTTCTCGATTCTCTGGGGATAACATTAGGTTCCAGTGTCTACTTACCCTCCAGCTCTGAAGACTGTAAAACACTTGAACGAATTCCTTAGGTCCTGCACCAGGGATAGTTCACACACAAATCTCAATTCTAAGGAGGGAGAAAACACAGCCGATGCTCCAAGTTTGCGTCTTTTTTTCTATAATGCATGTGGGGAACAATACTCGCATTGAGTCAACCAACAAATTATATACAAATTAGACAATGAATGGCCTGCACATGCGACCTACCCCGAATTAGCCCAAGTTTAACAGCAACGCAGTACGATGAAATCAAAAATCATAGCGTGCACCCATCCTGGCAATGATACTCGCATCGAGTCAACCAACAAATTATATATAACTTAGACAATGAATGGCCTGCACATCCGACCTACCCCGAATAGCCCAAGTGTAACAGCAATGCAGTAAGATGAAATAAAAAATGTGCACCCATCCTTGCAATGGGTGGGGCTTCCTCTAACAATGAGAAAAAAATTTGGCAAAATGATGTCATTGTGACCGAAGAAACATCCACGAAAATCTATCGCAAATGGCCCCCACCCACGATACACGTTTTGGCTGATGAATGTGTTAGCGTTGAAGAAATTGATTAGCCAGAGTCGTCTTCCTCGTCCGGATCTGAACCTCCCACCTAACCCACTTCGCCGGTAATGAATACGGGCCTTCCCTTCCCCCAGCTATCACCTACCATCATCAACCCCACCATCACCCTCTTCTCTCCCCCCAAAGAACAGTGCAGAAACTAACGCGCGCATTAACATGGGAAGTTCATAGCACAATCATCGAATAATTCCTAAAAACTGAACTAGGTCTGAAATTCAAGACACTGGCCACTACAATTCAAAACCGATGTTAAGATACTCCGCCTTCGAAAGATCTCATGCGATCTCGCTCGACTTCGGAAGAACATGCACAAAGAATTTCAATGTAAAACCCACGCTGTCCACCGTTTGACCCTGACGAAAGATCAGTAACGCTCTAGCAGCACACGCGGACGGTTCGTGCTCGAGAAACCACGCCTCGCTGCTCTGCAGCTAAGCCCAGCAGGCCATTCCACGCGCCGACACGCGCCGAGAACATGCATCGACATCATCGATGGTTCTAGGCTAATCATCGCTGCGCGATCCATGAGGGCGGCGGCAGCGGCGGCGGCGGCGGCGGAAGCGATCGCGAGAATCGGAGGCTAAAGAGGACTACTCACCGATCCTCCTCGTGTTGGTGTTCGTGAAGTTGTACATGAGGAGGTGCACCGTCCTCATGCTGAAGCTCTGGTTGTAGGAGGACAGGGCGCTCTGCAGCTCCTTGTCGTCGATCAGCCCGCTCCCGTCCTGGTCCGCCATCTGGAAGCACGCCACGACGCTCGGATCCGTCCCCGGCGGGAACTGCGACGGCACCAGCGACGCGAACGGGCTCCCGTACGCCGCCGGCGGAGGAGGGTACCCCCCCGGGGCCGCGTACCCGCCGGGGGCCGAGTACCCGCCGGAAGCCGGGTATCCTCCGGGAGCCGACTGCGGCGGGTATCCTCCGGGAGCCGACGGCGGATATCCTCCGGGGGCCGACGGAGCCGCCCCGCCGTAGCCCTGCGGTTTGTCGTAGCCCTGCGGCTTGTCCTTGGGCGGCTTCCCGCCCTGGGGGTGCGGCGCGTAGGGAGCGGAGGGGGCGGCGTAGGGGGAGGCCACCTGCGCGTACGGGGAGTTGGACGGCGGTGGGGGGACGCCGTAGGAGGAGGAGGAGGAGGTGGTGGTGGTGTAGGGCTGGCCGTAGCCGTAGTTCGGCGGCGCGTGGGGGTAGCCTGACATTTTTCCGGGAGGAGCGACGCGCGGAGGAGATATTATCTTCCGGTCAAACTTCAATTTTTTTTGGGGGGCAAAAAGAGACGAAGATTTTTCGGGGTTCGCTTTGGGGGAGGGCTTGACGCGTATAAATTAGACGAGCGAAACCGCCTTTGCGTTGTGTTGCGAATTGGGGGTCGGGATAGGAGGTAATTTACGAGATTGCCATTATTATCCGGGGAGCCGTGCCGAATTTAGAAACGGTATTTTATAAGTAAAAGGCGACGACCTTTTCGATTTTCGCAGGCGCCGGGGGAGTTCAAATTCGACAAGTCCTCTTTGCCCCCCCTCGGACAACGTCAAAATCGTCGTCCGACCGACGCGTGGAAATTGCATTTATAAAAAAAAAGATAATGTGCTTCGACATTCACTAAGAATTACGCCTCGTAGGCTTCGTAGGCCTCGCTGGCCTTATGTTACTTACGAGTGTTGAGTTATTGGCGGCCTCGTTGAAAGGCTCCAAAGAAAAATAAAGAAGGCCATTTGATGTACATTCAATTTGAGTTTCTTCCACATGATTATTTAAATTGACCCATCGTGCCACGAGGAACACATACATTGTCAAATCGACCAATTGGTATGGATATTAACATCGCAATCCCTCGAAACATTTTCATATATTCAATAAGGTAGTATGAGATTCATTATTAAGACTATCATCTTTCGTAACGTCGTTTGCTCTGCCGATATCAATCAAATTCGAGCATGTGTAATAAATAATGAAAATAAATAGCGAATTGAGAAATACCTTTCTTTTGCCTTGTCTTGTTTTAATTATCAATTCATTATCAGATTTTTACGTTACATCTTTATAAAACGTAAGATGAATCTTACACTTAAAATCAAATATCCCCATCCCGACCTTTTTGATGTAATGGGGGAGTTCTCTATGGATGAATAAACCTCAATGATTAAAGGAAAACGGAACCGTAATTATTTTTCGAACGGAGGAAATAAGCTGGAGGGAGTCGTTATTTGAAAGGGGGTTTTTTTTTTTTTTTTTTGAACAGGAAAAGAAAATATTATTACTAGGTACCAGTCTTAGCAAATACAGCAGACGCATCACCACATAATAAATCCAAAAGGGCAGATGGGGGTTTATAAACCCAATTTGAAGGGAGGCACCCCAGTCGATGTGCTCTTGCTAGCCAGTCGACCACCTTGTTAGTGCTTCGGCTACAGTGGGGTAAAAAGAGGCTCGAATTCTCTTTTAGCTTGCATTTTGCCCAGTCCACTAGTGGCTGCAATTCCCAATTGAGGGTATCAGAATTGAGGACCCCATACACCGGTGTACTACAATCGGAGTGAATATGAATTTCTTTATCAATTCTATTGGCTGTGACATTTTATGGTCTTTTGAGATGTCCGATCGTCTTCTTGACTATAGCTGGGAATAGCCAGGCTGTCGAGACGATTTTGACTTATAGATGATTATAACACAGCCAAAAGCACCTCAATGATTGAGGCTCGATCTACCCCACCGCCGTCGCCATCACCAATATCTTTTAAGCACCAATCCCATGATCGCCACCACCTCCACTTCATCGCTATTTCACAATCACCACTTTCACCCTAAAAACACCGTCCGATTGCCACTTTCTCAACCGCCGTCGACAATCGAATTGAGTTGAATTGAGCTTGACCAGAAAATCCGATGCTCAACTCAAGAGCTCGAGTAAAGTTTTGAATACCGAGTAATGAGTATGCGATCTTCACCTATCGTTTTACCATTTGATTTTGTAATCTTAACCGATAAAGTGGCGGATTAGGAGTTATCAAATGCATTGAATAATGTGTTTGGAATATGCATCAACATATAATTCTCTTTAAGTCCCTTGACAAAGCTACCCAGAAACCCTTTTTAGTTTCATTGTCACGTGATTTTTTATGCTTGAAATTATTATTTAATAAAAAATGTTCTCATTATCAATAATAATTTATGTCTAAATATTTTTTTGGACAGCATTAATTTTTATAAGAGATACAGACGATAATTTTAAAATATATATTTTCCAAATCAGCATTTTTCATAAAACAAATGGAGCCTAAAAGTGTAAAGTAAATTATTTGCAGCCCTTGTTCAAAGAAAGCATTTATCCATAGATGCATAAAACATTACGAGGGACTATGCTCAACAATACTTTCTATTTAGCACTAGAAAGAAATAACCATTTTGGGTAAATTTATTTAGGGTCAACATCATGATTAGAAGGAAAGAGAAACCCGCCATATGATAATTTAATCGATATGTCATGTTTTTGGAAACACGAATGTCGAATTAATCTTGATAAATATTGCTATTGTAATTCCAGGCATTTCTCGGTGTTTTTTTCCAACTGGGTCATTACGAGGCTTGTCACTAGGACCATCGCCTCTGGCCATGTCGGTCTCTCTATTGATTCAAGCACTCGCTATTAGAGTTGAGCATGCACTATAAAGTCGAATGAACACTTGAAAAAATTGTAATTATTTTTCGAGCGGGGGAAATGAGTTAAAGGTACTCGCTTTTCGAGTGGAGCATCGCTAGGTATTAGGTGGTCTTTTCTTTCGGGTGGCAATTGGCCCCTTGATAGCTCGACGTACCGCATTCCATTTTATCTCTCCCTCGTTGTGAAAATAAAATAAAAATAAAAGCGAGTGCTTGAACCAATATTTTTTTTTGCAATGATGGTTCTGAACAAAAAAGAGAAAATTAACAAGTGATTACGTACCGCATTCTCATCGCCCCACGCCCCTCGGCCCTCGCCATCACTAGCACGCGTTTCTAAGCGCATTAAAGCCATGATAATTGACGTCGCCGCCGTTTCCCACTCCTACCGCTTTCACCGTAATTAAACATCGCCGCCTCGAAACTGCCTTTCTCCACGGTCGTCTTCATCATCATCCTTCCGCCATTATGACACCACCGATTCCTCTCCATCATCGGTGATTAGGGGCTGAAATCTAATCGAGCTGCTTTTATGAGTAGCTCAGGCTGGAATTGATGAATACGAGAAATAGGCTCGTTTGCTTTCGAGTCGAACTCGAGCTTAGATTTGTCAATTTGACATGGCTTGCGATCCTTGCGGAGCTTTTATTTTGTCTCGAGTAAAATTAAAAATTGTTACTTAAAAGAGTTGATAACCTCAAACTAATTTTAATTTTAATATTATAAAAGATCTCAAATTGATACATCCATACCACATTTATCTCAAACCAAATTTCTATGTCACAAAAAAATCCCAAACAGATTTTCCCATAATGAAGTTACCCTTTGTTAACTTTTCAGCTCAATATACCCGTTTTATTGCAAATGCATAAACACATGTGGATGTGGTATCCAATGCCCACTGAAGCTGAGTTAAGTTCAAATATCAAGTAGTATACGAATTGGGTCGAGCTCGAACTTGGCACTGTATCGGCTCACAACTTTTAGTATGTGATGGTCTCTTTTTAACTATTGTTTTACTATTCCATTTTGCTATCCTACTTACCCATGTAGCTAAGTCCATTAAGACCAAGTCTGACCAGAAAGATGGCGTATCAGGAGTTATCAAATGCATCGAATGGATTATGCGTCCACATATATTCCAAGTCCCACCCCCTTGACAAATCTAGCCCAAAAACCCCTTTTAGACTACATGTACGCTCGTCCCCATTTTCGGTTCCAATGTCGCGTCATTTCTCATGCATTCATAAGCTATTCTAGACGTGGAATAACACAGCTTGGTCCCAGTTTTCGCACCAAAAACAGGGTCAGAGTTGCTTGCTACCGAAGGCATCGTTGTTCTAGAATCGTTTTTTTTTTTTTTTTTTTTTTTTTTTGTTCAGAAGATTCATTGAAGAGAGAGTAGAGACCATCCAAAGGCCAAGAGAAAGGAAAATGAAACCTCGTTATGTACTATTATTGGAGCGTGCTCTTCAAACTTCAAATGGAATCAGCCCCTCTCCGAAGTTAAGACTCGCATATTGACAAGGGAAACTAAAGTACTTCCGTTCCAGCAAACCCACAAACTCTTGTACCGACCCGACATCATATGACGGGCGTCACTCGCAACTTCATAAAACAGGGTATGAAGCAAACAGCCACTTCAACAAGATGAGTACCCCCATTCCAGCGTGCAACAGAAGACATTTATATATTCTCGGACACCACTAGGCCCGAAATCTACAGGTTGAGGGCTTGGGCATGATGGAGGATGTGATCGTCGATGAAGGTGGCAATAAAGAAGAAGGAATGATCATAACCTGGCTGCAACCGCACAAGAACTGGGACTCCATGTTTCTTGCAAGCTTCCGAGAACTTACCTGGCAACAGTTGATTGTGCAGAAATTTGTCATCTTCCCCCTGCAGAAAGAAATCACCCCATGACTAATGGCCAATGCATGGTCCATGATTCAAACGAATTAAAGATTCCGCCCACAAACAAATAGCACAGATGCGTTTAAAAGTTCAAACTGGCCACAGATAAACCAGTCAAGGGTTGGGCAGCAATCCAGGCAATCTTAACTTTTTCCTGTTCTGCCGTAGCTGCATTTGTTAATTGATTATTTTATTTAACTTTCTAGTATCAAAATTGCACTCAGCTCATTGGTAAGCGACCTGTCAGAAAGGGAACACCCATGATTCTTCACAACTAACCTAGTGTTACATTCCATTCACACCAAAGGCACCAGAGAAACAGAGCTTTGCCTCCCCCCAACAGTTTTTGACTTCATTATCTTATAAACCCCATACTAGCCTGTGACCATCAGTTTAAACAGCCCAATGCTGAAGAAAGCCGTAGTTTTGAGATGAAGATGTCAGAATAGGAGAAAGAAGGAGAATTGAGACAGTCGTTTGTAAAAGATTTCGTTCATTAAGATCTCAATAGCTTGGTGACACCAAATTTGTCTTCCATAGACTCCTACTTGGTTGGGTTAGTTACAGTGCAAAGTCACGTGCAATGCTCTTCAGCTGCAATAGTGAAGTCCGACATGGGTTTCTCTTAACGGGTTTACTGATCCAGCTGAAACTGCAACTGATACCACTTCAACTTGGTTGCAACTATGTGCAGGCACAATGCAAAGGCATGTGCCCCTTGACTGCAATGGTGAAGTACAAAGTGGGTTTCTCATAAGCGACAGTTTCCAACTGGACTGGCTTGGCCAAGATTAGACCAACCTGTTTCGTTAATCCATCTATGATCAAAACATATACAACCTGGGTATAACTATTACCCAAGCAAAAGACTCAACAAAACTAGACTCTTGAATCAGTTCTTGATAAGGAATCCCCCCTTAAAATGGGTGAAGCCCTAAACTCACTAAGGCATGAGCTGAGTAAGACATGAATAGCAACCCGATTTGGATGAAGCAGACACCATATTGTGTGCATTAACAGGTGTTGGAAGCACCAATAATGATTACTAAAGTACTTCCTGGAAAGGGGAAAAACTAAGCAGCTTTATGTACATATTTGCAGGAAAGGTATATGCTGACACCGAAGTCTCACAAAAGAGTACAACATATAGGATGTTCAACTTGTTTCTCTGTTATGTCAATATATCTGTCTATAGATACAGGCTCAGCACAATGTTGAATGATTGCTTCACTCACTGGAGCTCCAAAAATAGGACAGAGAAACTAACTTGTCAAGTCAATATGGTGATATTACTCTAGAAAGAGCATGTTATTTCCATAGCAACCTTCTCATTCAAAATTACCCCAACTAGATGTCATCCGGCACCAGTGTATATAAGGCCATTAATTTAAAGAAGGCATTCTCTGTGAGAGAAGATTAACAAAAATAAAATAAAAAAATGCTAGAATTACAAGCTCAAAGGACAAACTTACTTGATCAATTAGAATGGTAGCAGACACATCATGGCACTTTGCAACTAGGCAAGTAGCATCATATTCCTGCAATTTCATTCATTAACCATGAAATGAGAACTCTAGAGGCTTTCAGTATCATATCATTAACTAGTTAATGCTCAAATACTTGAATATATTTACCTCCCAATCAGCTTTATTTTCACCTAAATAGTTGGTAAAAGCCTTCTGGCCCCATGGACAGTTTATAGGATTCCCAATTGGAGCAAAGGCAGAGACCGACTGCAAAATGAGTGAGTTGTAAAACACTGAGAGTGAGTCTGCATAAGTGGACACTGATGCAAAATATTCTAGTTAATCCTCAAATCCAGAATATAGATGAGTTCAGACTACCAACTTTATAACTTTAGGAAACTGCAGATTGAACTTAGAAATGGGCCACTAGAGTAAGATGATCTCCATTTTCCATAAATGGACCGTGGAGCCTAGGTAAAAAGTCTGTAGACATATAATTGCAAGAAAAAATTATTTGAAAGTGTCAAGCATTTGCACTTATTGGATTGGGACTGAAAGTTGAAAAAAGGTAGCAACCCTCATGGCTATGAAATCAGTAGCTGGTAGGCATGCGTTATTTACCTTATATTTGTCAAGATTTTTTAGGTAGATCGTTAGAGCACCATGTCCTCCCATTGAATGACCGAATATAGATGCCTTTGCTGTATCAAGCTGTGGGAAATTCTCAGCCAGAAGATTGGGCAATTCCTTGACAATGTAATCATACATACGCCAGTTCTTCCACTTTTCTTGGGTAGCATTAAGATAAAACCCAGCACCTGGTTAAAATAAAGAAAACAACCTCAAGACAAATCCCATTGCAACAAATAATTGATGTCTGAATTCAAACTTCTTGTTGCTCTTATTTGGGGCGTGAATCAGAAATAAAATTGGAGCATTTGTCACAATGTAGTTCATTTGGCTTCGGGAGAACCCATGACAACAACACCAATTACCAATCGTTAGGAGGAAAACAATATTTTGCATTGCACCCAATGTTATTCTATCAGTAAAATGAGTACGAGGTCACCAAAAAAGGAAAAGAATTTAAGATAGACAACGGTAATACGATGACACACTCCTCTTTTCCAGTATGATGAAAATAGCCTATGAAGCTATGCCGTCAAAAGAGATACACTACAAAATTAGAATGGTAAGTGGCCATAAACTCCATACAACAGACTGCCATACTGCCTCCCATCTCAGCATGACTG
Organism: Eucalyptus brandiana; assembly: GCA_014182725.1. Classification (NCBI taxonomy): domain Eukaryota; kingdom Viridiplantae; phylum Streptophyta; class Magnoliopsida; order Myrtales; family Myrtaceae; genus Eucalyptus; species Eucalyptus brandiana. Next base: position 18,038,907 of record CM024678.1, read on the forward strand.
TGTATTAGTGAATAAATTCTCAAATGAAATTCTCAGCTTGAGCCATCAAAACACATCTGCTGAGCCATCTTAAGTAAATGCAAAAAGTAAACTCTTTCTCAGAACAAATGATAAAAGAAGCAATTTCAATTAATTTATCCTACATAGAGGTGAGGTACATGATGATCATACTTCTTAGTAACTTGGACCTGTTGATAGGGATGGTCAATATAATAGTCCATCCCTAAATAAACATCAGCCAGTCTAGGGGAACTCTAAGAGCAGTATATGTGGAGGTAGAATACTCCCTAAGAATAGCATTGAAAATGAATGCACTTTGCAAAAGTCGATGTAGATACTCATGCGACATACCTACGCCAAAATCCCAGCTCTCTGCTTCTCCTTCCACATTCAAGCCTCCTGCAATGTATAAATAACAAACACAGCTTCAATATCAAGGAAGAAAGCAGCAGTTTTAGCACTAACTCATAATTTATTCTCAAGTTTATCAAATACGAAAAGTTTAAAAAAGCAAGATATAGCATGCAAGTATTAGGAAAGCTAGTAAAATAAGAGTGTAAGAACAACGGATTTGGCAATTGAATTGACCAAGTTGCTCCACACAAAGGGATTTGGACTCCAACTGCAGCATTACATCAAAATTAGCACCGTAAAACTCCATCCTTCAAGCACCCGAACTTGAAAAAACCGGGTAAGACCCATCACAGTCCCATAACCAATATCCGAATCCTCTAATGGAAATCCTAGCGGAAAAAACCGGGTAAGACCCATCACAGTCCCATAACCAATATCCGAATCCTCTAATGGAAATCCTATCTCCGCAACAGGCTAGAACCAGCAACACAAGAGGACGCACCAAAAGGCGAAATGATAAACCAGGCTAAACCCGAAAACATGCGACTGGCAAGTAAAACAGGGATACGGGTCACCGACTTGGAGACGTATCGGGCGCAATCAGGGCAATGCCCTCCTTCGAAGCGGCGCGTTGAGCTCCGGATTTCACAATGAAATTCTCGTCCGTGCAGGTGAGCCCAGACAGCCAGTACAGCACCTGCTCATCCACACAGGCCAAGCAATTAAGGAACGACAATCGAGCCACGTCAATTCCGCACGCCCCACGCCACGCACAGACATACGCGCGCAAACCCACTATTTTTCATCCGAATCCTCGAAAGCGGGAAAGCTAAAGACACGAACTTTCCTAATCCGCAGACGAACGAAACGAAACCCTAATAAGCCCGGCGAGAGAGGGATCGAGAGAGGCTCGGGAGCGAAGATCGGGGACGTACGGGGAATTTGGGAGAGGGGGAAGAAGGAGGGGAAGGAGGGAAGTAGATGTGGAAGTTCATGGAGCAGCCGAGGGTGGGGCTGAAGTGCTTGTATCTCCTGTTGTAACCCCCGAACATCTTGGAGCTGCTGATCTCGCTTGGTTTCGTCTCCATCTTCTTCTTCTTCTTCTTCTTCTTCTTCCTCGAGTATCTGCGTCAGTGCGAGTCGAGCTCGAGCGCTCACTCGAAGCTCTTTCTTGGAGAGATGAGCGGTGAGGCTGGCAGAATAGCGACAACGTGCCTAAGGAGGCTTTATCCTTAATTTGAGCTGCATCGCATGTATTTATAGGTGTGGTTAATTACGGTGAGGGGCACGCCTAAATTTATAATTACAAAAAGGCCCCATAATATTACTAACACTTCCCCACAATCTAAAGTGGATGTGACAAATGAGGGAGTGGATTTTGTCGTCGAACTAGGCAGCCTCTATCGACCAAAAAAAAAAAAAACTAGGCAGCCTCCAATGAAGATGCCTGCCAGCTAATCCACTGTAGACGCATAGTGAAAACATGCCCAAAAATTCCCAATCATGCTCCTTGTAGGATCATTCATATAATATACAAGAAGAAACTTTATATATTTGATATATTTTCTCTTTGAATGAGATCTCAACTCCAACGACGATTTCATTAGATATCTTACAACTAGAATCCCTCTCTTTTCCGATCCAGTTCCTCCACTACCGTGAACTAGAGGTGTTAAAATGGGTCATAAACCCATTTATGACCCATTTAAATCTTAAATAGGTCATAAATTGGTCACTTGTTTATAACAAAAGATAGTTAAATGGGTTTCACATTAAAAGTTTAAGATAGGTGAATCTTAAGTAGGTTTTTAAATGGGTTGGGTTGAAAATTCATCTTTAACAAAAACATTATAATTCCTCCCTTCTCTCTTTAACTTTATAAAAATCGAAATTATAATTTTTTTATTTTTATTTTCTCTTTTCTTTTTCTTCCTTTTTTATCTTTCTTCTTTTTTTCTTTCTTTTTTTTTTTTTTTTTCTTTCTCCTTCCTCCTTCCCTCGCCGACACGGCGCGACGGCCGGCGACCGGCCGGGCGAGCCTCGAGCTCGCCGGCGTCGGCGAGCTCGAGCTCGCCGGAGGCCTCGCCAACGCCCGCGAGGCTCGAGCCTCGCCCGATCTAGCGAGCCTCGAGCCCACCGGTGTCGGCGAGGGGTGAGCTCGAGCTTGCCCGACACCGGCGAGCCTCGAGCTCGCCGGATTTGGCGAGGCGGAGACCTTGCCGGTGTCGCGAGCCTCGAGCCTCGCCGATCCGGCTCGACGCCAAGCAAGAAATGAAATGGAAAAAAACTTTCATGGTAAAAGAAAAAAGAAGTTTCCGTAACTCTGTGGCACTTCTACCTGTTAAAAAGATTATCATCAACGTGACGTAGTAGAATCAAGATTCTAGAGCTTGAATTATGCACAAATATGGAGTCATATGCCTTGCTGTAAATAGAAGTGTTCAAATGCTTAAAGGAGAACTCGCCTTTGACCCAAAAGAGGTCCATAAACATGCGAAAAGTAGTGCCCAACACAATAATTCGAATCTGGTTCCAACAATGCACAGTAAATTTATAAAAATTGTCCATTAAATTTATATTGTATAAAACTATTTTAGCAATACAATTTTTAAAAAGATAATATATATAAAAGCTTGGAAGTATTTTAATAATATAATCTTTAAAAAAAACATAGGAATAAGTTTTTCTAAATTTGTTAAATATGAAAATATTTTATTAATATGAGTTGGGTCGGGTCGGGTATGGGTTGAGTATGGGTCGGGTCGGGTTTGGGTCGAAAAATTTACATTAAACATAAATGGGTCATAAATGGGTTAATGGGTCAATTTGGGTCGGACCATTAATGACCCAACCCAAACCCGACCCAACCCACCCGTTTAACGGCTCTACCGTGAACCCTAGTTAGATTTAGGCATGATACATTTTTTCCGAGCAAATATTAATCCTTTCTCCGAGATAATCCCTTGAAAAGGGGAGGTCTATAGCATTTTTTTTTTCCAACTGCGCTTCTATTCATCACTATAGGAATTGGGTTCAAGCTTTCCTTAGCCACTTCTCATCGATGGACTCCTAAAACTCGAAAGGAATTTTTGAATTCAATTCTTATGGAAATGGAATCCTAGTCTAAATAGAATCATGATCGAAAAGTATCCATTAATCATAGTCGAAAAAAATCGTGGGAAGCAACTCACTCTCGAACAAAGTGAAAATTCAATTCGATGTATTTGATGTGAACATAAAAGATGAGGTCGAAAACAAAATAGGCGGCGAAAATGTTATCACAATAAATGGCGAGATGATAAAAAATAAAAAGAAAAGGACCCGAGCTTACGAAGTAGATGATCACAATAATCTCAGCACCCTAATGAATGATGGCACGATATTCATCCTTTATACTAGGACAGGTTTTTTTTTTTTTTTTTTTTTAGTCGGTCCTACTTTATTTCTATTCAAACACTAAGGGCGCGTTTGATAACGATTCTGTTCCCTGAGTAGATTCGATCGGGCGATTCTTTTTTATTCATTCCCCTGAACCGATTCTAAGCATTTTAAGTCGTTTGGAATCGTCCAAAATTTCGATTCCGGAATAGAATTGCGTTTGAGTACCGTCTCATTAATTCTTCCCAAATCAATTTCTTTTAATTTTTAAATAATTTTTCTACTTTTTTTCTTTTCTTTTTTCATTTTTTTCATTTTTTCCTTTTCTTTTTCTTTTTTTTCTTTTTTTTTCCCTTTTTCTTTTCTTTTTTTCCTTTTTCTCATCTTCTTCTTCTTCTTTTGGCTGGTCGTCGAACCGGCGACACACCTTAAACGAGGGCCGACGACCTCATCGGGCGTCGCCGGCCCTCGCGAGGCCGGCAACCTCACCGGAGCGTCGCCGGCCCTCGGCGAGGCCGGCCCTCGTCGGCCGAGCCTCGCCCGGCCACTGGGCAAGCCTCGCCGGTGGCCGGGCGAGCCTCGCCCGGCCACCGGTGGGGTTGGGCGTCACGAGGCTTGCCCGGCCCACCCGGCCCCGGCGAGGCTCGGCCTCGCCGGTGGCCGGGCAAGCCTCCGACGAGCTCGCCGGACCTTGCCCTGGTCTGGCGAGCCTCCGGCGAGCTCGCCGGACCGGCGGCGGCGGCGGACGATGGCGGCGGGCTGCGGAGGTGGCGAGCGGTGGTGGACGGTGGTCGCGAGATGGTCGAAAGGAAGAAAAAAAGTTCTTGATTTTGATTCTCAAATTCGTTCCCCTAACAAGAATCAACTTTTTTTAGTTCTTGATTCTATTCCCAATCTATTCCCGGGAACAAATTTGTTCCCCAGATCAAAAATTTTACCAAACGCGATTCTAGACCCAAACTGATTCTGGGAACAAAGAATCAGAATTTGGCCCTGTTTGGATGGTTACCAAACAGGGCCTAACTTTTCAGACTTTTGCCCTACCTCCTTGCAGGGCTTGAGAATCAAAACCCACTCCTGAAACTAAATCGTCCCCACCCCAACCCCCCTGAGAAGATAGAAATTTGAACTCCCCACCTCTCCCTTCCAAGTTGAAAAGGTGGCCACTGAGACATGGTTGTATTAGGACAGGTTACAGGGGCTACTTTTTGGCACTTCATACAACAAGATTGGTGCCAATGAAAACACAAAAAACTAAGGACGATCGAGTTTTAGAGCACCAGCCCAGTCTATATCCGCATAAATAGTCAATGAAATAGGGTTCACCTCTCAGTGAGCAATCCATGAGTGGATGTGTGTGCTAAATATCAATATTTACGTTTAATAGCTAGGAGATGATTGAGTCTGGTGATATATTATAGTGCACCTACCGTCCGTCGGTACAACGTTGAAGAAGCTAGAAGCTCACGGACCATCGTTAGTGGATGATGAAGTTTTCAAGGTCAATGGAAATGACAAAGGCTTACTTCAATGAGGTCAAACTTACGTAAAAGACCAACAACATATTTAGCTTGAGATGAAAGCATATCGTTAGAATAGTGATGAGTGTCAATGTCAACGAAATAATGAAATGGCCCAAGATCTTTCATAGCAAATTCTTGTGAGAATTGAATAGTCATATATCGTAATAAATAAGAAGTATCACAAGTGATAAGAATATCACCAACATATAATAATGGATATAGCGAAGGATCAGCGTTACTATCCATGGAGCCCAAAGATAATAAAAAGTTATCGAAACAATAGCATCATGCGTGTGGAGCCTACTTGGAACACTAGAAACTAGGAGGTTCGCATGTAAATTTCCTCACAAAGGATGCCATATAAGAAGGCATTTTTAATGAGTTGATGCATGGCCAATCTTGAAGAAATCACAAAAGAGAGAACAACCCGATTGTAATGGGTTTAATTATTGGGCTAAAGGTCTCATCAAAATCTAGTCGAGCCTACTACTTAGGTCCTTGTGCAACAAGGCAAGCTAGCTTTGAAGAGTTTGGTATTTTCATTGGATTTTTCCTTGACTTTACAAATTCATTTACAACCAACTAAATTTTTAGAAGAATCAAGTGATATAAGATCCCATGTGTGATTAGTGACCTAGGCATTAAATTCATTTGTCATGGCTGCTCTCCAATGTGGGTTAAGAATAGTCTTAGAATCATAAGTTGGTGTCTCATCATGAAAGAGTGAGAGAGATTAAAATATTCCTAGATTTAGAAATTTGAGATTTCTCATGAGTTTACATAGATTGAGTGAGAAGAGGAGAAATAGAAGCGGATGAGCTAGACATATGTATAGAAGAGTTGTGGATTTGCTATGAAAGGAATTTGGTTAAGAGAGAAGTCGGGCGGGGCACAATGAGTAGGGTTGGTGGGAGGTGGTGAAGGGGAAGAAGGAATGAGAGTAGGTTATGTGGGACGAGAGGAGGAGAGAGGCAGGTTGAGAGGTTGAGCCGAATAGAAGAGAGGGATGAAGGTTGAAGGACAAATGCACCATTGAAGGAAATAAAAAGCAAAGTGGTTAATAAGGGCGCGTTTGGTAATGATTCTGTTCTCAGGAGTAGATTCTAACTAGAAATAATTTTTTTTATTCTATTCCCGAGAACAAATTTTAAACATTTTAAGCCGTTTAGTAATTGTCCAAATTTTTTTATTCTAGAATAGAATTGCGTTTGGTACCGTGTTCATTAATTTTATTCCAAATCAATTTCTTTTAATTTTTAAATAATTTTTATACTTTTTTCATTTCATTTTTTCCTTTTTCTTTTCTTTTCTTTTTTTTTCCTTGTTTTTTTTTTTTTTTTTTTTTTCTTATTCTTCTTATTCTTCAGGTCGGTTGCCGGACGCGACCGCCAAACAAGGGCCGGCGACCTCACCGGAGCATCGCTGGCCCTCGGCGAGGCCGGCGACCTCACCCGGAGCGTCGCCAACCCTTGGCGAGGCCGGCGGTTAGGCGAGCCTCGTCGGGGCTAGGTGAGGCCCGCGGCGAGGCTTGCCCAGGTTCAACGAGGCTCGGCCTCACTAGATCTGGTGAGGCTGAGCCTCATTGGTGGCCAGGCGAGCCTTACCAAGGTTGGGCGAGGCCCACCTGGCTACTAGTGGGGTTGGGTGTCGCGAGGCTTGCCTAGCCCCGGCGAGGTGGGACTTGCCAAGGCTGGGCAAGCCTCGCCGGTGGCTGGGCTTGCCTCTGGTGACTGGCGGCGGCAGTGGCGGCGGCGGTAGTGGCAGACGGTGGCAGATTGGGTGGTCGATGAAGAAGAAGAAAAGAGAAGGAGAAGAAGAGAAAATGGAAGAAAAAGAATAGTTGTTTTGATTCTTAGATTTGTTCCCGAAACAATAATCAACTTTTTTTTTTATTCTTGATTTTGTTCCAAATCTACTTCCGGGAACAAAAACATAGAAATTTGTTCCCGGAAACAAAATTTTTACCAAATGCGATTTTGTTCCCAAACTACTCCCGGGAACAAAGAATCATAATTTGGCTCCGTTTGGATGGTTACCAATCAGGGCCTAAAAAACCGTGAACTACAAGACTAGGAGCTAGAGGATTTTGTGGAAAAAAAAAAAAATTTCTTCATCAAACTGATATGACAACATCTAAAAACACGTTTACTGAACCAATTGGGACTATGATACCTTTTATGATTTGACACATACCTAAATGAGGTGCCAACTTGTGGAAACATGAGATGAAAGAAAAGTATAACAAATACACTCAAAAATCAGGTTTATATGATAAAGTCATAAAAATTTATTCTAAATTCCTTGGCCACCTAGTGATTAGTAAGATTTCATGGAAAATCTCAACTATAAGAATTGAATTGATCAAACTAAGAATGCATTGATGTGGAATAGAGGGGATTGACCACCCTAGTGCCATTTTGATTAGTGACAAGCTTCAGCGGACAAGAAAAAAGATCCATCCACATAGTCCAGATTGTTGCATATTAGAATAGGCTCAAATTGAGATTTCCACATAAGGTAATTACTTGCATCAAGCTTAGTGGAAATGAAACTTGTAACATTGGGAAAAACAAGAGTTGATGAGGTTGATTGCGTAGCTGTAACTTGATCAATGGCAAAAATCGGAGCAATGGAGAAGATGGAAGAAGAGACGAAAGTAGGTGCGTGATTTTGAGAGGTGATGGAAAATTTGGATTAACAAAAAAAAGAAAAAAAAAAGATGATGAGTAGAGAGATAAAAGAGAATAAGAAGAAAACTGTAAATTCATCAGCTGTCGTTGAGATAGCAATTGGTGTAAAGGAAATGTTGATTTGGGTAGATATGTTGAAGAAAGAGATAGTGAAAGAGACGGCGAAAGTGATGGAGAGAGTACTAAATGAGGTTAAGAGGATAACGATAGAGAGTTTATGGTAGTATAACCTCAATTAGGATCATATGATATACATATTTATAAGGTTGATTAAATACCGTTAGAATACATATGAATATATAACAACAGAAAGATCACTATATATATATATATAATTACAAATTAATAAGAAATCCCCACGTGGCATAACTTTGTATCGGCCAAGGAAAGATTTTATGGGCTCAGGCCATCATTGGGCTCGAGCCCAATTGAATCGAATACCACCTACACACAAAGCTTGGTGATTCCTCCTTTGACAGCCACAAGACAGTGGTGGTTTGTGGTTGCGTGTCTTTGGTCTTGGAGGGTTTTGGGTTCCTCCCTCCTCCCCTTCATCTTCTTCTCCTTGGTCAAGTCCCTCGCAACACGATGGCGGAAACTGAGAAGCCATCCGACCTGAACAAGCTCCTGGAGCAGTTTCGCCAGCGAGCCTCCGAGGCCGAGGTCAGCCCATGATGTTCTTTTTACTCCACTTGCGATCTGGGGTTGCTCTTTGTGCATTTATGTCCGCGTGCCCGTGCCGTGTAGATCAGCGTATGCGATTGCCTTCCTAGTACAGATGTTAGTGTTCGACGTTTCTGTCGTCGGTACTTTTACGGTCGACATTGTCGTTAGTTCTGCATTGATCTGGGCATAGTTGATGGGGATACGCGAGGAGATGTGCCCATTAGCGGATGATTCTGCAGGTGTTCTTTTCTGTGACTTCGCGCACTACCCGTGAGTGCCTGCATGTATGTTGATATGGGCGGTAGCGTGGGCGCGTGCTGGGTTTAGATATTTGTATTTGTACAGTTGCATGTGCGTGCCAGGGGCTTGCTTGCGCGTCTGCGTGTGCGGGCACGGGCTTTGTGTGTGGGCACGGGCTTTGTGTGCTAGCTCAAGCTTGTTAGATTCGATATGCTGCAGTGGTTATTGATTTTGCTTCTTGGATCTTCAATTGGTGTCAATTGATTGCATTAGAGGTGCTTCATTTGGCTCTGCTTACAGATGACGGTCGTTTGCTAATTGTGGTAGTTGAATTTCCATATGTTCTTGGTTATCGAGGTTTAATTTGCTTTGCAATCACCTGATTGTCATCATGGTGCATTTGGTTTCTCTATGACTATAATTCTTTAAACTGTCCGGTAACTCTGGTTTAGTAAGAGAAAACTCATCTGTTTAAAGAAGAGGTGCAGGATTTGTGACAGTGATGGCTTAAACATCAAGTCTAGGTTTTGGTCTGGGACATTTTTTTTTCCTTCGCAATTACTTTTTCTTTAGCCAACAAAATCGATTCCTTTAACTTCAACCATTATGAAACAAGAATTGGGATTAGATGTCTTATATATTCCCTGAAACTGACATGCTGCTGGTGCATGTATTTTGCTTGAAAGGATCGCTTGTCCAGACTCGAAGCTGCAGTTACAAAAGAGAAGGGTAGGTCATGAGGCTGTCCATCTAAGTTCTGTTTGTTATGCTCTAGTACTTCCGTTGTCTCATTCATCGAATTAAATTTGCTTGCTCATGTAGATGCTTATGAGGAGGAATACTCAAAAAAGATTAGCAAACTGGAATCAGAGCTCGAATGTTCAAAGTCAGAGTTAGCTGCCGAACATAAAAAGGTAGCATGAGTGCCTAATCATTGCATGTCTTGTCTCATTGGGGGGAATCGTGGATTATTACAATATCTCTGTTGCATGAATTGCAGGCAGGGGAGCTTGCTGCGGAGAACGCAAAACTCAAATATCGCGTGACTCATCTGGTTCAAGCAGTGAAGGAAGCCGATCTAAAAGTAGAAGGCAAGGGAGCCTGAGTAAATATCTGTGCGATTCTCCTTATCAGAATATGAATAGGTGACATACAAAAGCAAAATTAAGATTGAATGACAAGATACCTTCGAATTACTTCCAAACTCTAGAATGTATTGCAAACCTTTCTGTCTTGACACTGGTGACTTGAATGTTATGGATCACAGTAATCTTATTGCTCTTAATTAGTTTACTATTATGAGAAAGGTTATATTTAATTGTCATTACAATAGTATGAGTTTTTTCGGTCATTATGCTCCGTTTGACCCTTTCTTGGGTTTGCCCAATGGGGTTTAATCCCAGTCTAACAACTCTTGTTTCTTCGCTTGAAAGATAGGAACTTTAGCCCTACTGGAATGATAGCCTCTCTTGGAAGTGCTCTTTGGAACTGCTTTTGATATTCTGATTTTGGGATTTAATAGTCTTTTAAGTAAGAAGCATTGAAGTGATACATTAGCTTTTTCCTCTTAAAAATATTTGTGGCGAGTTTACCTGCTATGGCCATTCAATATCAACTGTAGACAGTTATGAAGTGTAGACAATCAACTGCCATTTACAAAGCAAATCTGGCTTTGAGGGTGAAGCGGGACTTGTTTTGTTTTCGTTTTGATGCTCTAAGGATTACTGTTTGTGCCATTTGGTTGTCTTAAACTTTCTTTTTTCAAGGATGAATCCTTTACCTTTTAGAGTTTCATCATTTATCATCAGTTGATATCATTTGCACACGGGCCACGCGGTCGCCTAATCTCGGCCGAAAGCCGGCAAAGGTTGACCGATGACCCTTGTGGGCCACATATGTTGGACCAGCAACGGCAAGCGATGCCTTCTATGCATTACGACTACTCCCCACCCTCTTTTCCCTTCTTCTAGCTAGTTTTTTTTTTTTTTTTTTTTTTTTTTGGTCGGCTTCTTCTAGCTAGTTTAGCAACCCATGTTTAGGCGCCGTGCAGATCGCCAGAACCTCCCTAGGGTGTGCAAGGGTTATTAAACCCTCATTTGGGAGGCTGGGCTGTCGCGTTTTGTCCGAACTCTCTCTATCTCTCGTTTCATTTTGATTGCTGATGTGGAGCCAAGCCAAGGTTGCATTCTCAAATTTCGTCTCACTAATAGGGTTGTTGTATGGTTGATGACAGAAAGAATCAATTGCACAAGTTGCAAGAGATAAGAGGACTTCATTAGAACAAAAAGAAAAGTGTTAAAAGGTCCAAATAACATAAGCAATGATTGTTGAAGGACAAAACCCAATAATTGCAAAAGTGTCGGCAAGCAAATCGTTACGACAACTTCCCAGCCACCGCACAATTCGACAAAATTAAAACTATGTAGCGCGGCACCTTCCTTCCCAAATGACAAAGAAACTCGCATTATGTAGATAAGCTGGTGGCCTAAATATGATATTATTTCATTAGGTCATATGGCAATTCGGATTTGGGTCACTTGCCAATCCACATGCATAAATGCATCTAGTCAATGCCGTGAAACCTAATCTTGACACTTCCATCCAACTTAAAGTGGTAACTTGTATAGGACTTAAATTTGCAAGTTCAAAGTGCAACATAAGTTTAGGGAAAGAAATTGGCCCCTGACTATCTTGGAATCGATAAGCATTTGGACGCTAAATTCTTTTCATTTCTTCTTAGAGAGTTAATTCATATTTTATTGGGTGCCGAACTAGGGATTGTAGATTTATGATGTGAAATTTTTACGTTCGGCTTTAAACCTTTTTATATAAAAAGAAAAATCCTTTTTTGGCAAGTCCATCCCGGTTACAGCTAAATCTACATGAGGTGTGTGGTAAAGATTGAAATTGGTTCTTTGCATAGGATGTCAATTTTAAACAGTTGAGAGTATTGCGTATGGAACTATAAAAATAAAGGGCTCTTGGTATATCACATAACCTGTCCCCTGATTAGTAAATGTATGTAGGTATCAACTATGATCTGTCCCTCAAGTCTAGCATGAAGTAGAAGTTAGGACAGTGGACAATTTCGTAAATTCAAAGAATCTTCCCATCTTCTTTGTTCACGGATCATTGCATGGCATGTGACTCATTAGAGTACTTCCAAAAATAAAGAATTTCCATACTTTATGTGTGTTTAGCATCCCTGGTCTTAATTTATTGTGTTACATGGGTAACACCTAAGTCTCTGTCGGAGCCAGAGGTAACCCATTGTTTAATCACGCGATTATTTACAACTAGCAAATTAGAGTTCTCTAATATTCTAGCAAGACGATAATGAACACAACTTTGCCATGTAATCACGTAATTGGTATAACTGACTTGTAATCTCTAGTTGGTTGAATAGTTGGCATTGAGATTTTAGTAACTCATGCTACATTTACCTAAAATTAATTATTGCCTAATAGAATTTTCAAAGCGGCATGCTTTATCAAAATTTGCCCTCCCTTAGCATTCTATTTAATGCTCATTGTCAGTGAAATCTTTTTTTACAGTTGTCTGCTAGGTGTGTTGACATATACGCAATTTAATAAGATATTAGACATAATGCTAATGAATCTTGGAATCTCATATGTATGTAAGTTTTCAAAGTCCTAACTTTTTATCCTTCAATTTGGGTCGGGTAATTTTTGTGAGACGAAAACTAGTTGAGAGTAAATATATCATAAAATAGCAACTTGGAATTCTTAATAGTATTAATTTAAAAGAGTCATATTGACCCAAGTAAGTTCTTAAAAGGCTTAAGAGAGAAAAAACAAGAGAAAGAACTTATGAGGATTGAGACTCCTTGATGTCGCCTCTCGTGTTCCCACCTTATTGGGAATAAAAAAATTGGTGCAGAATTGGTCGGGTAATTTTCGTGAGATGAAAACTAGTTTGGAGTAAATACGTGATAGAATACCCGATTTGGAATAGGATACCCGATTTGGAATTCTCAATTGTTTTAATTCAAAAGAGTCATATAATCTAAAAGTAGAATCAATCTCAAAGAAATTAAAAAAAAAGGGGTTGAGAGAAGAGAATGTCACGCCAGAACAATCGCTGCAAACTGACACTTCCCCATTTACTTAAAGCCGTTTTTAGGGGCGAAGCAAGAACGAGAGGAGGCGAGTGGGGAAACGACACTCCCCCTTCCACATGTGCCCTCCTCTTCCTTATTTTCTCCAAAAAGAAAAGTAAAAAAAATTTACTAATATAAGACAAATCGAAATTCAGCAGACATTACTTCTCCTTCTCCTTCTTCTTCCTCCCTTTCTCCTTCCACCTGCACTGATCCCAACCCAAATTCCACGCACCGATCGCTTTCGCATCACCTCAGCCCCCCAGCTTTGCCGACCCGCCAATCCCGCCGCCCCCGAGAGATTCTTCCGCCGCCGCAAGCGACGGAGCATGCCCAAAGGTCCCGCCTTTACCCCATCCCGACCCGCATAAGATCTGCCCGCGAATCCCACCGGAACGCCGCGCGATCCCCCCAATGTCGTCCCCCAAGAAGCAAGCCCTCTTCATCGCTTCCCTCATCACGCTCTGGTACTCCTCCAACATCGGCGTCATCCTCCTCAACAAGTTCCTGCTCTCCAACTATGGCTTCCGGTACCCCATCTTCCTCACAATGTGCCACATGTCCGCCTGCGCCGCCTTCAGCTACGTCTCCATAGTCTTCCTGAAGCTCGTCCCGCTCCAGCTGATCAAATCCAGGCCCCAGTTCATCAAGATTGCGACCCTGAGCGTGGTGTTCTGCGCGTCGGTGGTGGGCGGCAACGTGTCGCTCCGGTACCTCCCCGTGTCGTTCAATCAGGCGGTGGGCGCGACCACGCCCTTCTTCACGGCGGTGTTCGCGTACCTGGTGACGTTCAAGAGGGAGGCTTGGATCACTTATGGCGCCCTCGTCCCGGTCGTCACCGGCGTCATAATTGCCAGTGGGGTATGGCTTTGCATGTGTGAATTGAATCGCTTAAATTTAGTATCTGCCGTTTTGGTTGCATTCTATTTTTGGGAATGATTCGAGGGTTGATCTGCGTTGTTGGAGGATTTGATATAATCTGATTGATAATGATCCAGATCTGCATTCTTGTTACTAAAGTTGATGTTTTTGTTGCTCTGTGAAGGTTACTTCTGCTGATTTTTGTTGTCCTGTTGGAGCAATTATAGATTTAGGCAACTTTTCTTTCTGAATTGGGTTATTCATGTGGAGATTTCCTCAAACTGCAATAATGCATTCACTATAGGTTTGAATATAGGTAATCGATAGTTAGCTTCTCAAGCTTGAACTTGAGATAACTACCACTACTTTCATAGCTAAGTTTTTCAGCTTATTTGCTAACTTTTTAGCGTGGAAGCTATTGTGGGTCTTAAATAATTGTGAGACAGGTCTGAAAATAAACCGAAAAAAGTTGCCTTTAAAGATATCGTTGCAATAAGATTTGTGATAGAAGGGATGCATCAATTTTTTTTCCAAGAATGGAAGGTGAATTTGTTCTCTCGTGATGAGAGATGGATCTTTCCAATCTGGAAGATCTCCAGAAACAAGATTGTATTATGTAATGTGGACCACGTTGATCTCTCTTGCCTACTTACTCATTTATCTAAAGAACTCCATCATTTTGGAGACTTTTGTCATCTAGCCAAGTTTATTTTACTCTGTCAGCTATGGGTCTTATGGCAGCAGAATACCAGAATACACGAGAGGATTTTCTTTTACTATTTCCTTGACTGGTGCCCCTGCCAAGTTGAAGTATTTCAGTTACCTTATGCATCCACTGGTGTCTTCAGAGTGACTTGAAAAGGAAAGATGCATGGCATGGTGATTCTATCCCATGAGTTATTGTCTAAATTAGAGCCTCGCAAGCTTTACATTAGAGTTGTCAATTGGTCAAAGATGCTAAAGAAAACAGATAATGTTTAGAGCGCCAAAAATGTTTTCTTGATAGATGAATGAATTCTTTTAACTAGCTGAGAATGCTGCTTTCCTGGAAGCTTATGAAATAAGTTATTCATCTCCTTGTCCCACATGAACCTCTATTTCTCTGGCATGATAAATTTTCCTTGTTGGTGGCAGGGGGAACCAAGTTTTCACTTGTTTGGATTCATCATGTGCATCAGTGCAACTGCTGCAAGGGCATTTAAGTCTGTACTTCAGGGTGTCCTACTTTCTTCTGAAGGGTAAATGCTTTCTAAAATACCTCTTATGATAACCCTGTCTAAGAGTTCCTTAACAACTTTTATGCAGTTTAATTGCTCAGTGGCATCTAAGTCCCATGCGACAGTTTAAATTAGCCCATCTATATTGTATATTGGCCTCTTTTCCTCATTATGCAAGGGTATGCCAGATGGAAGAAGGAATAAATAGGTTGATCACAAATAGAAACTTTTAATAGGCAAATGGTTCTACTGTATTTTTTACTAACTCCATCTGGATAATAGAAACTTTTCTTCCCTAAACAATTGAATCCTATTTCCGAAATTCGCATGATGAGATCCAATGGCATACCATGAATGTTCATGAAGTACAGGTACTTGGTCTATACAAATGAAGTGCTATGAAAATATTTACTAGATTATTTCCAGTCTATGATAGTGGCCATTGAATTCAAAGGTTTTGCTCCCCTATCTCCTGAGAAATTACACTACCCTTGAATTACGACTTGGCAATTGACATTCAATTACAATACAGGGAAAAACTGAATTCGATGAACTTGCTGCTGTACATGTCACCAATTGCAGTATTAGTCTTGCTACCATCGACACTCATAATGGAGCCAAATGTCTTAGAAGCCACTTTATTGCTTGGACGAGAACACAAATTCCTGTGGCTGCTTCTTTTTCTTAATTCAGCCACTGCCTACGCAGCCAACTTAACTAACTTTCTGGTCACCAAACATACGAGTGCCCTCACACTTCAGGTTTGACATGCTATATCTTTGTTCAGTCTTCTATCATGATCCTGATTCTCATATTAGTTTGTAGCTTGCTTAATTACGTTGAAGCAACTGACGGAATCACTGTTGTACTTGTTGAGAAGAACATAAGTTATAGACTGTTGTTCGATTAGACGATTTTTTTTTTTTTTTATAGGAAATTTTCGCAGTGAAAGAGCGGTAGCAGGGATTGTCAATGATTATTGATTAGACTGCTTTGAAAAAAGTCTATTTTAGACTAGTGGTTGTCAACTCATATTTTGATGTTATAGCCTCTTAATCTGTAGTTTCTTCTAGGGGAAGTAAGAACCTTTGCTGCATGTTGATGAACATTTTTATTGGTTAAATAAATGAGGCCCCTCAAAACTTTGTGGAGACAAGGACGATAATAATTGGTTAAGTTTATCCAAGCTTTTTTTCTTGTTTCTTACAAGCAGTTTTTCATGATTCTTTACTGTGGCAGTGGGATATTCGTTCTTTGCGACTTTCATAATGGAGTTACCAGCAACACCAGAGAGAACCTTAAGAATTACTTGCTAAAAGCACTTTCTGCATTAATTGTGTCAACATCACAAAAAAGTTGGTTGAACTATGTTGATTTGATTTTAACTTTTTTTGTACCTTATGTATTGATCAGGTGCTTGGAAATGCAAAAGGTGCTGTCGCTGTTGTGATCTCTATAATCTTGTTCAGAAATCCCGTAACAGTGATGGGCATCGGCGGATACGTGATAACAGTCTTGGGGGTTGTTGCATATGGGGAAGCAAAACGGAGATTCAAGTAAATGCAGCGGACTTGCCTATGGGTCACTTACATGACCCAATTTCTCTTAATATTTCCCGGTGATACATTGCCTGATTAGGTAGAGGTGGTATTTTTTGTTCTAGTATATGATTATTCTTGCTATTAGGAACGAAATCGAGGAGGGAACAGAGCAAGATTTCTCATCCATTCTACAGAGGAATTCTTCATTTAGTACCCCGTCATCGTATACCTTACTTCAGAGGTGGCATGAGATGCTTCCTAGCATATCCGATCTCATCACACCTGTTAAATAGTCGGCGTTATCGCTTAGAAGTCATTTGGCCTGCAGCATTACTTAAATATATTCAGGAATTATCCTTCTTACGAATACAGATTGCAAGGAATCTGCCCTTTCTTCTTATCAAATTTAGGCCTTAAATGTGCAAATCATCTTGTTTCTTCAAGTGGCTACATTGGTGCGCATCTCTGGATGAAGTAAGGTTGGAGGAAGATTCTCTGATTGTTGAGTCGCACGTTATGAACCTCATCCACATGCAAATTTAGCGAAATTTATACGTACATGATGCTTTGGCATCTATCAACTGGAAAAGTGGTTGGAGAAAGTTTTCTTTCGATCAGAGGTGGAGCTGCTTTAAGTCCCAAGGTGATCTAGAAGCTAGATCAATTCAAAACCGCTTCAATTTTAAGGCAAAAAGCGATCAGATTCTGAAGAGGCACACATGAGACCCTTCTTGTTTGTCGGTGGGGAAAGAAAACATGTTACACTGTTAATTGGGTTAGGCATTGATTTATCTGAAAAGCTTGGGAATTGCATTGCTTTTGCCCTTTCCGGATCTTTTAGTTTAAAGATTTTTTTCAATTCAGGTGAGTGATTATTTGGGATAAGTGCAGAAACAGGATTTGAGGTTTTGGCTATTGGTCGATGATTTAAAGTATTAGTTTGGTCAATCTAGGACTTATGGTTAAACTAACCTAAATCAGACCTTGAGTCCGCCATCAGTGGAAGTTAGGCATTTAGAATTGGACGTGTCTTCCACGACGAATATTGGGTCATCGGCTACGTGCCATGTCCAATGCCTGAACACCACACCATTGATGACGACCTGGAGACTTAATCCTGTGTTTTCAAAATTTCAGGTCATCAATTGACTAAAATACCACTCATAACGAGTCAGAGATTTGATTATGGCGTTTTCAAAACTCAAAGTCCTCAAGTAGGCAAAACAAACTTTTGGCGTTTCCGATTGGTCAATGACCAAAACTTTAAATTAGGTTTCTACACTTATCACAAGTTGGTTTTAATTAGGTAATGCACCAAACTTTCGACTAAATGTTGACGCGGTGCTCATGAGGCAATAACCCAATGTTTGGACAGGAAGGTTCCAAGTATGCCACATTAGCAATTTGTCGAAAAATTGGTTTTGGACTCTCATCAAAGTGCACTAATTGCAAATGTATCGGAGGATTGAAATCCAAAGTCAATGATTCAACTTTAATCACCATGAATGGGATTTTTTTTTTTTTTGGGTCTAAACCAATTAATATATTAATATCGCAAACTAGAGGAGACGTTCAGCATAATGTCGGAGTACATAAGATCTTGCAGAAAAAGAGAAACTCATGTGTCAAACCATGAATAGGAATTTGCGTTACCGAAATTCATGCGCCAAACCCCACATTCCCTGCACGCCCATTCCTAAATCCTCAACCAATTGACCCATGAACTCGCAAAACTTCTTCGACCAAAAAAAAAAGAAAAAACGAACCGACAAAAATTCACTTATATTTGTTCAACATTTGATCATGCAAAGCCCATTTGGCTTTTGGGAGTTGAAATCTTTTTTTAAGAAACTCGAAAAAATAATGCAAATGGTCATTGAATTTTGATTAAATATGTAATGTCATCCTTAGACATTTAATATGTTCAATGTGATTCTTGAACTACTAGTAAATGTTTAATTTAGTTCATAAACTCTATGAAAATATTCATCGGCGTCTTTTTGTTAATTCAAATTAACGTAATCTGATGATATTACTTCCAACCCATTTAATTAGAATAGTGGACAATACATATAAGTTACATGTGCAGTACCAAGTAAGATATTAATCTCAAATCGTGATATGATAATCAATATCATTAGATAACAATGAAGAAGTTAACGCCCAATTCTTTTTTCCTTTTCTAAAGTAGATGAATAAAAAAATGAACATGTTGACTTGTTGTTTTTAAAAATTCAACTCAGCATTTAATAATTGACATCATCAAATAATGTCTAATATTTTGTTTGAGCAAATGGAAAAACTATATTGGACATTTACCAATAACTCAGGGACTATATTGAACAAATCAAAAGCTCAAAGAGAACATTGCATATTAGGTCAAAGTTTGAGAATCACTTGTATCGGTTTCCCTATTAACTTAGATTTTAGTGAGAGGAGTCATGGCAATGAATTGCTGTGTCAATTCTCTTCTAGATAGTTAATTTCAGTCATGTGCTCAAGTTATCAGAACATAAATATATGGCACCCACATAGCTTATCAAGGGCAGAAAGGATTAATAGTATTTAAAGTACTTGAACCATTAGTAGCCACAGAACACGGCGCACCCAACCTAAATAGAGGAAATAGAAGGGGTAACGCTCAGCGAAATACAGGAAGTCTTCCGGCAAATGCTTCCCAACCGAGCAAAGGCAAACCCAACTTGGTTAGCTTCACGGTAAGCATCATGCTTGATGAAAAGCCATTCGAGCTCCACCATTAAGCCCCAGCGTTCCATTGCAACAACTTCAATTGGGGGCTTTGAGGACGAACAGTCGCTGACAAAGGCGCTTACAGCAATGCTAGCATCTAACTCTATAACTCGTTTGGGCATGTATGTTTAGTTATCGTGTCGATGAAAGCTATCAGATTAGGCCCAAAATTCAGCCATCGCATTACTAATTATCCCAATGTTTCTGGAGAAGTCGGAAATCCAGCGGGCCTAGGGAGTCTCGGGATTAAACGTCCCGCACCTGCTCATCCGGGAGTGTCGGAGATTAGACCTGTCAAAGGGGGTGGGTTAGGTCATAAATAGTCTAACTCAAATCAACTTATTTATTGGCAAATTGGGTTTATACTAAAGGGCATAATTGTCATTGTATTGTTTTAGCCCTAAACCCTATGTATATATCGTAAATTACTTCATTAATACAAGTAAGTTCGCCCAATCTCTACATGGTATCAGAGCGGCGATTCTTGGAAACCGTCTCTCACGTCTCTCTTTGGCCTTCTTGCTTGAACCGACAGCCACAGAAACTGCGACAATGTCTACCTTCCCTTGGGAACTAGCCCACAAAGCGTGTCGAGATGCGCATTGATCCTCACTCTTCGCCGTCTCTCCGCCTCACTGTGATTCTTCAGGGCATCAACATTCCTCTTGGCAAGCGCCGTTTTCCTCTTGGTGCTCACGGAGGCCTCGACGAACTCTCCTCTCGTATGAACAAAGTTGCCGATTGCTCTTGAGAACGAGGGAAATAACATATTACACCTCCCACGGATTTGGAAGTACTCTAGAAGTCCCACAGATTCCACCTCTCAATGATGACCCATTTATCTGCAGTGCTTTAATCCCAGGGTTAACCTGAGGATCATCGCTCAAGACCTCGAAATCCGAGTTGTTCATTCTCCGATCGTCATTCATTCTCTGATTTTTTCATCGCAAGTAATCATGGCAACCAAGTCTCAAAATTCTTCAGCCACTGTTCCCGCGCGGGTGGGCAGCCCTTATTTTTTGCATCATTTTGATAACCCAAGATCTAATCTCGTTGGCATGGTCCTTATGGATGACAATTACAACAATTGGTCTCATGCCATGGAGATTGCTCTTTCCGCCAAGAACAAGATGGTGTTTGTTACTGGAGAAATAAAAAAGCCAATTGCAACAGATCCTGTCTATGCGTCTTGGATTCGTGTGAACAATATGATTCTATCTTGGATCCTTAATTCTATCCATCCAGATTTGGTGCCAATAGTTCTCTACACAGAGTTAGTTGCGGATGTCTAGGCTGATCTTCGTGAACGTTTTTCACCATTGAATGGTCCTAGGATTTTTCATCTCGAACAAAAGATATACACCCTTGCTCAATGTGACGATGCTGTGACTAAGTACTACAACAATTTGCGAAGCTGCTGGGATGAACTGAATAATTTGAATCTGTTACCACAATGCTCTTGTTCGGCTCATTCTATCATCACCACACAACAAGAGAATTGGCGCTTGTTTCAATTTCTCATGGGTCTCAATCCGAGGTACACTAATGTTATTAGTTAGATTTTACTAATGAATCCGTTACCTAGTGTTGCACGTGCATATGTGCTAGTTCTTCAAGATGAATCACATCGCCATATCCAATTGGATCGCCCACTATCCGACCAAACCAGCACTTTGCTTAGCATTCATGGAAATAATGCTCCACGGTTGTGCACGAATTCCTCATACCATGGACAGCCCAGCTCTCTTGGTGCCCCCGCTCCGTTCGCTAACCTAGCTAAACGGGCAAACACGTCTCGCAGCCGAGAAAGATGTGCCCACTGTGGCATCTCGAGACATACGCGGGATGTGTGTTATCGACTTCATGACTTCCCTCCTAACCACAAGCAACGCTGTGGACAACCGCAACCATCTACTTCCTCCCGGCTCGCAAATAACAAGTCTAGTCATACTTTTGATGCAGCACCTCCACCATTCACAAATGATCAGTATAAGCAATTGATGCACTTGTTGCAAGAGGTACACATCCCAAAAGCCAACCCCTCAAGTAATGTTCTCGGCTTAACTTCGAATTCATTTAATTCCAATACTTGGGTCATTGATACTGGCGTCACCAATCACATCACATTTGAACCCCATTACCTTACAAACCCGACATACTATTTCTCTCCACATCCCACCATTGGAATTCCGAATGGTGTTGGTGTCCTCGTGACATCACATAGTTCAGCCCACCTTACCTTAACTATCTCCCTTGATAATGTCCTTTGCGCTCCCTCTTTCAAATACAACTTATTGTCAATCTCCAAACTCACTCAAACTTTAAACTGCTTAGTCATTTTTTTCCTAACTACTGTCTTTTTTAGGACCTCTTGATGAAGAAGATCATTGGTTCGGGCCATGAGCATGGTAGTCTCTATTATCTGGAGATTCCTACCGAACCTGCTGTTCTTTCTACTACAACCTCTTCATCTAATTTTTGGCACGCCCGTTTAGGACATCCATCTGAGTCAGTTTTATCTACTTTGCAACAAACTTTATGTTTTAGTCCAGCAAAACAATTCAGTCCATGTGATAATTGTCATTTATCCAAGCAAACGCGTCTGTCTTTTGCGTCTAGCACTATTACTACTTCACGTCTTTTTGAGCTTATTCATATTGACATTTGGGGACCTTATTCCCATTTTACACATAAAACACGTCATTATTTTTTTTTTATCTATTGTTGATGACTATTTGCGCTATACTTGGATTTTTTTTGCTTACTTTTAAGTTTGATGCAATTGACTCTATGATTTGATTCTTTACTTTTGTTGAGACTCAATATCAAACCAAAGTCCAAAATGTTTAATTGGATAACGGGACTAAATTCATTTCCTCTCGCTTACAAGAGTTTTTTTGCGCACACGGTGTTCACCACCAATGTAGTTGCCCTCGCACTCCTCAACAAAATGGAGTTGTTGAGCGTAAGTATCGTCACTTGCTCAATGTTGCTTGTGCATTGCGTTTTCATTCTAGCATACCTCTTCACATGTTGCTACTTATCTCATTAGTAGACTACCTAGTCATCTCCTACACAATAAAACCCTGTATGAACTTCTTTATGGCAAACCATCTTCCTATTCTCATCTTCGTATATCTGGCTCATTATGGTATGCTTCCACCGGTCATCTTCACTCCAATAAATTTGGTCCTCCATCTTGCTGATGTGTTCTAATTGGTTATTCCATAAACCACAAAGGTTATTGTCTTTATGACCTTCAAGACCAAACAATTTTTACCATTCGCGATGTCATCTTCTATGAACAAGATTTTCCTTTCCGTCAAACCATCAAACATACCACAACCGAATAGACCTCAGTACTTCCATTACCCATACCTAACCTTGGTGAAACGTACCCACCTCCCTCAACCCTAGTCCTTGCATTGACCTCAACTCCTCAACCTCCTGCACTCACGATCGCACCATCACCAACTGAACCCGAAACCATGCCTCAGCTATCTTGGCAACACCATCCACCTAAATATCTTCGAGACTACTATTGCGCTATTCTGGCCTTCGATCAATCCTCTTCGGACTCTAAGGTAACTGAATCAAGTACTCTTTACCCTTTATCCAACTGTTTATCATTCGCGTTTTTCACCCACTCACCGTGCCTTTTTAGCCTCCATATCCTCTAAATAGGAACCTGAAACTTATGATGCTACGTGTCAATCTCCCAAGTGGTGGGAGGCAATGTCTTCTGAGATACAAGCTCTTGAACAAAATGGCACTTGGAAAATTGTTCATCTTCCTCCTAACAAACATCTTGTTGGATGTAAATGAGTTTACCAAATCAAATATAATTCTAATGGCACCATTGAGCGTTACAAGGCTTGGCTCGTTGCAAAGGGTTACACTCAAACAGAGATCGATTACCATGACACATTTGTGCCCATTGCTAAAGTGGTAACTATTCGCACTTTATTAGCTCTTGCTTCAATTCGTCATTGGCCTCTCTACCAGTTAGATGTGAATAATTCTTTTCTGCATGGTGATCTTGACAAAGAGGTCTACATGAGGTTTCCACCGGGTTTTCATACTAAGGGGGAGAATTTGATTTGTCGACTTAAGAAATCATTCTATGGCCTTAAACAAGCATCAAGGCAATGGTTTGCTAAATTCTCTTCTGCACTACTTGATGTTGGTTTTCAACAGTCAAAGGCGAACCATTCACTTTTTACATTAGTCCATGGCTCTCTCTTGACCATTGTCCTTATTTATGTTGATGATTTGGTTACAACAGGTGATGATGAAGTTATGATTCAACTTCTCAAGCGATTTCTCGACACACAATTTCGTATTAAGGACTTGGGCATTCTCAAATATTTCTTGGGCATTGAAGTTTCTCGTTCCAAGTCTGGGATTTACTTGTCACAAAGGAAATACGCTCTTGATATTTTGTCTGGCATTGGTCTTCTTGGTGGACGTCCTATTGATACTCCGATGGAACCCAATATACAATTTTCGGAGTCCTCTCCAACTCTTAAGGATCCAGGTTCATATTGATGACTTATTGGTAGATTATTATATCTTATAGTAACTCGTCCAGATTTACTCTTTGCAATGCAATATCTTAGTCAATTTATGCACTCTTCTCATGAAGATCATTGGAATGCTGCCCTTCACATTGTGCGGTATCTCAAGCATGATCTTGGCACGGTATCTCAAGCATGATCTTGGCACTGGTTTATTATCCCATCCGATTCAACTCTCCAACTTAATGGTTATATAGATTCTGATTGGGCATCCTGTTCTACATCCCAACGGTTTGTTTCTAGCTACTGCATGTTTCTTGGTTCTTGTCCTATCTCATAGCGTTCCAAAAAACAAACCACTGTTGCCTGTTCCTTAGCAGAAGTAGAATATCGTGCTATGGCGTCTGCCGCATGCGAAATCACATGGCTTCACATGCTTCTCTTGGATCTTCATGTCAACACTACTACTACCAATCTTTTTTGTGATAATAAAGTGGCCATCCACATCGCACTAGTCCTGTCTTCCACGAACAAACCAAACACATTGAGATTGACTGTCACTTCGTTCGTTGAAAAATTCAAGATGGCACTTTGCATACTCTTTATGTTCCTAATCACTCCCAACTCGTAGACTTGTTCACGAAACTGGTCGCATGCGATTTATTTTGTAATTTTAAGAACACGTCGTTGACCTGTTTACATTCACCAACTTGAGGGGGAGTATTGGCAAATTGGGTTTATACTAAAGAGCATAATTGTCATCGTATTGTTTTAGCCCTAAACCCTATGTATTATTGTAAATCACTTCATTAATGCAAGTAAGTTCGCCAAATTTCTACACTATTTAACCCGTTATGACCCATTTATTGTAGTGAAAAATCTTGACCCATGCCTGACTTGAGCTGACTCGATCCATTCTCAACAAATACCCAATCCGTTTAACCAAAACTAAGAAAGCTTATTTATTCATTTATTTTTAAATGTGATGTTAAGACACTTTTATGCATTACAAATCTAGTGGAGAATATATATATATATATATATATATATATATATATATATATATATATATATATATATATTTAAATAAGCCTCCGTTTGTTTCTTGGAAAATATTTTCCAAGAAGTATTTTTAGGAAAATTATAATATTTTGTGGTTTTTGCTTAAAATCTACAAATAAATTAGAAAATGTTCCATTGTTTGATATGAAAAATATGGTTAAATTTTCCAAATATGACTCCTTTTAATATTTTTTATTATTCTTGTTTTAAAATAAAATTTTAATTATTTTTTATTTTTAAAAAATTGAATTTTTAGTTATTTTTTATTTTTTATTTTTAAAATATAAATATAAATATAAATTTTTTTCTTTTTCTTTTTTTTTTTTTTTTTGCTTCTTCTTCGGTTGCTAGCCACAACAACAGCCGCTTAGTCACAAACGAACTCGAGTCTCACTAGATCGGCGAGGATTGAGCCTCGCCGGACATTGGAGAGGCCTTTGCCTTGCTAGATAGGGGAGCTCGAGCTTGTCTGATGTCGACAAGCTCGAGTCTCACTAATCATCGCGATCGGTGAGCTCCGGCTTTGCGGTTGGTCACTGGCTATCGCCATGCAGACCATCGGTTGAGAAAGACGGAAGAAGAAAGGAAAAAAAAAGGAAAGAAAAAAAAAAAAAAAAAAAAAAGAAAAAAGAAAAAAGGAAATATAAATAATAATAATAATTTTGATTTTTATAGAAAATATTTTTATAAGGCTAAAGAGGAAAAGAGAAAGTGTAATTCTTAAGTTGAAAATGGGTATTAAGTTCAACCTATTTATTTTAGGCTTTCAATTTTTAAACCCACTTAGGTAGTCTTTGTTGGTGACTAACAATATAACCTAAAGGAAGGTGAATAGGTCGGTTTCGAACTTTGATGATTTTTTGCGGAAATTAGCTAATCACTAAATAAAGATAAGCTTAACATAATGTTTATGAAAACATTATCTAACTGTATACCAATGTATGTAAATGGAATATAAACAATGGGACATAGAGTCATAATGGTTCGGCTTTATCCACAAGCCTACGTCCACTCTTTAGACTAACAACCTTAAGACATATTGGATTCCACTAACAATATGCTTGGAAAGTTACAAATGGCTACATTGATCAATTACAGGATAGATACCACTATCTAGATTTAGTTGCTACTCTCACACTTGTAAACTTAATCTCTTATACAATTGTCAAACAGCATGAATATCGAAACACTATAATAGAAAGTTTATAGCTAAGAACAGCAGAAGGTAAACTTTTTGCTCTTATGTGCCGCACTCTTTTATGGTTCTCTGTGGTCTTCTCTTTTATGTTCTTTTTCAATACATCTATTGAAAATGAATCAGAGAAGTAGATAGTTGTTAAGGAGTCTCAATTGAGTTGCTGTTTAGGGAAGGTACTACCTATACAGTTTCTATCCTTAAACCTTTGTAGACTAACTGAAAATGGCAGCTACTGCTGTTTTTTCGCTGTAGTCTCTAACTAACCTATTAGACGACCTAACTACTCAATGACATACTTTATCCAGATTCTGCTGCTATGCAAATCCCAGTCTTTCAAGGGCTACTTAGCTAACCCAATGAACATCATCAGATATACTTGGTTGTTGCATCACGATTAATCCGATCCTTACAGATTCGATAAAAACATCATTAACAATTGATCTTTTAGGTTAACTGATGATGTTTATCATAACATAATATTTGCCAACTTCTTTCCAACGAATCACACCATGGATGTTGCATGGTCATTTGGTCCAAACATTTGCATACATTATAGTAAATAATATATTGAGAATAGTTTGGACATCATTAAAATCACTTGAAGATGTTTTCTCCAACAATCTCTACCTTTTTTTTATGACAAAACTATCCTGCAGAGATGAAAGAGTGATAGATATTATTTGAAAGAATTTAAATAATTTAAAATAGGATCTCCTCAGGATATTTTGCAGTAATGCTTTAGAGATGTGAACTCAAGTGATCTTTAGTGAGATAGAGCATGGTTGCACGAAAAATCTTCTGCCCAGAGTGTGCCATTAGGTATTGTTGGAATTCATAGTATAATAGTTGAACACTCTCCCTATTTTGATGATACACTCACATGCTCCCCCTGTTTTGATGAGTTGTTCAATTCCAGATGACTATAGTATATATGCAAACATTACGAGAAGGTATCAGTAAATTTGCAAACATTGTTAGGAGCAAAATGTTATGAGCATGTAAGCAATTCGCAAACATTATCAGTAGCAACTATTAGTAGCAAATGTTATGATCATATAAGTAATTTACAAATATTGTCAGTAAAAAATGTTAGTAGCAATTGTTATGAGCATGTTTCACATCAAGTAACTCTCCCCTTTTTTGTCATCAAGTGAAAAGATAGAAAGATCAGTTTCATTGATGGCAAAAGATAGGTCGATATATGGAAATAGAACTGAGCAGCAAATGATGAGAATTGAAATAGCAAGAGCAAAACATGAGCACATAAAGTTTTGAGCATGTTTAGGTCCAAGGGCATTTGTGTTGTTGAGATGACGTGGGTGGTTCAAGTTCGGCGGTCTCTGAGTCTGGGCATATTGGGTTATAGCAATCCAAGCTAAGAAGAGTACGCTCCATCTCACCATGTATCGAGTTAGAGACAGAAGGGTAGTTTTGATTTCTTTGATATCTACTTAAAGTTGATTAAGGCTAGTAGGAGAGGCAAGTATGCCCATAGTAGGTGAAGGTTATTTTTCTAGTCTAGCTGGATGAGGGGCCTGGAAGGTGCCGGTGCCTTAACAAACTTGCGCTTTTCTAGTTCAAAAAGTTCAGCGAGTCTTTCTTGGAGGTTTGCTACAGTTCTGTCATGGTCTCCGTGACCAATGGGTCCGTTGGCTTGACGCAAACCCGGAATAAAACTAAAATAGACAAAACCGATTTCTTAAAACCTTTTTTTTTTTTTTCCTTTTGTTTCCGTTTTTATATTAATATTAATATTTTAATCAAATTTTTTGTCTTTTCCCTATTTCGTCTTTTTTTACTACACCTCTTCTCTGCGGCTTCTCTTTCTCGAAGCCAACTTTTGTGTTTCACTTTTTCTGCAATTTTTTTCTTTTCCTTTTTCTTTTCCTTTTTCCCTTGGGTCTTCTTCTCCTCGTGCTTTCTTCTTCGTGCATCTTCTTCTTCACCGACGGCTTCCATGGTGCATCTTCTTCTTCACAATTGGCAATCCTTGGTCATCGGTGGCTGTACAACCACCAGCCCTTTACCACTCGCTTCCATCCTAACCGCCATTGACCACTGCCGGCCATAAACTCCGACGACCGCTGATCCACTTACCAGAACCAAGAACAACCTTCGCCAACTCGACAATACCCGACCATTTTGCGACAATCACGTAGAAACACTACAATCCATAAACAAAATTGTTGGGAATACCCGAATATTTAAAACGGATCTGACACTAAATCGAACTCCTAAGACGAATGTGGAAGACGAGCCCAAGAACAAACATGTATCATCGATCAAAGACACACCACAGAATCGAGCGTACTTTATTGTCCACAGATTAAATACCAATGCTGAAGATCGAGGAAGAATTCTGATTTTGTTCTACCGAGGAGCGTCCTGTTGCTTCAAGGAGGAGAAAAGTTACGTTGGTTTTTGGGAGAGGGAGAAAAGAAAACGTACATAAATCCAAAAGGTGCGCTCTCTCTTTCTTTTCTCCCCTTAAATACGTCTTCTCCAAAAGACACATTCCCTCAACGTAACACTTCTTCATATCTCAACCCTCCATCCATGGGCCCTTATCTTACAGGCCAGGCTTTTAGGCCCAACATGGGCGGACGGGCCCCCTTAGGTCCATTAGCATACAAATAAAACCATCATCTCCCATTCGTACATGGCGGGCCGAGCAGGATCCTCTTTACCTCTTTGCAACGTTTATACCGGTGAATAATCCGTGTGGCTAGCATACTTTGAGAGCTTGTTGCTATACATCTGTTAGGAATATATAGCAGCTCATAATGGGCATCACATTCTGAGTAGATTTTGTACGCAGTACCCTAGATCGATTGATCACATTTATATCTTTCTTGATCTCCTTTTAAACAACGATATATTGTATTCACAATTATGATTATCCCAAAGACAGTCATAATTGGTCGATCAGTGAACACAAAACTAATATGTGATTCTCCAAATTCGATCTTCCTCTTTTCTTCAAACTCTCAATTTCAGTTCAGTTTGCTTTTTTAAAAATGTCCCATTAGATCGAATCAATTCATGATCATTGACAACATCCTAAAATAGCAAACACTAAATAGAAATCTTGAGAATAAGTAAGAGTTATGAGGGCACTAAATCGAGGAACTCTTTTCCTCAAGAGTCTCACACGGCACAAAAGTTGAGATCAAACTTTTGCTACTCTTATTGGTCGTCTCATGCATACGTAGTATGAAATACGTATTACGGTATTTAACTCATTTCCCATGGAGCGTATGTCTACACCTTTAATACCGTACAGATGATAGTTCAGACATACATAATGTCTAACTTGAGTTCACATATCTACTCATTCACAGAATTCATCAGAATTCACATCTGGTATCATAGACAGATAAAGTAAAATATGTGGGTTATTTTGCTTTCGAACATAGTAAATATTATGTCCTCATTTTAACACTTAGTCAAGGCGACATATATATTTTAAGCTTGAGCTCTCGATTATAATCTAAATAATAAGCTTAAAAATCGTCTTATCTCTATTTATCACACAGTAAATAGATGCGATTACCCGTGTGAGTGGGCTAATCTTTTATCTGTCCGACATACTTTCTCAACTTAATATAATGCATTGAGCATTAAGATGCATAAACGTCAAACAAAGATTCATAGGCATTAATGATGAAAAACACAAATTCATTAAATGTGAACACTTCAGGGAAATTACAATATTCAGTACATTAGCCTCTACGTAGTCCTAGAGATTTTACATGAATACAAAATATATTTCTGGGTATTGGCTTTGTCATAGGATCTGCTACCATTATATGCGTAGATATGTACTGTAAGTTCACATCTTTTCGTGCAACCATATCCTTGACAAAATTATACTTAGTATCTATATGTTTGGCATTGTCATGATATTTTGAATCTTTGGTGTACGCTATAGCTGCTTGGCTATCACAGTTAACCAATAATAAATTTGCAGCATACCCAATAACACCTAAATGATCAAAAAATCTCTTAAGCCAAACACTTTCTTGTACTGTTGCTGATAATGTCACGAACTCGGCTTCCATCGTGGACAAGGCTATACACGTTTGCTTCTTACTGCTCCAAGATATGGCGCTATTGTTCAGTAAGAAAGTAAAACCAAAGATAGATTTTCTTTTATCTAAATCTCCTCCCCAATTAGCATCTATGTAGCCTTCAAGTCGTAGATCATTTCCTTGATAATTCAACTTGTAATCAGCAATTCCCTTCAGATACCTCAGTATTCTTTTAACGGCCTTCCAATGTACTTGACCTGGATTGGATTGGTATCCACTCACCATTCCAACTGCAAAATATATGTTAGGTCTTGTACACATTATAGCGTACATCAAGCTCCCAATATCACTAGCATAAGGAACATGTTTCATTTGTTCCTTCTCTTGTAGAGTCCTTGGACACAGTCTATGGCTCAATCCTTCACCTTTTACAATAGGAGTATCAATGGGTTTACAATCTTGCATACGAAATCATTCAAGAACCTTATTTATGTATGTTTCTTGCGAAAGAGATAATGATCTCTTCGAACGATCTCTTGAAATCTTAACTCTAAGAATGTATGCAGCCTTACCCATATCTTTCATCTCAAAGTTGGAAGATAACCAACTCTTCACAGTATTAACAAACTCCATATTACTTCCGGCAATTAGTATATCATCAACATATAATGATATGATCACAAATTGATCTTTGAATCTTTTGATATATACATAATGATCCTCATCTATTATTGTAAAATCATATGCCATTATGGCATTATGAAAAAAACGTATATATCATTGTCTCGACGACTGCTTAAGGCTGTATATTGATTTCAAAGTCGACATACCTTTCTTTCTTGGCTTTCTATAATGAAACTAGCAGGTTGTTCCATATATATTTCATCCTCTAATTCTTCATTGAGGAAAGCAGTCTTTACATCCATTTGATATAACTCAAGATCCATTTGATATAACTCCAAAAACCCCTCACTGGGTTCACAGTCATATTGAGCATAAATAACCACTCGTCAATACTAGAAATCCAATCCATAAATCAATATCTTAAACCAAACAAATAACATTTTGCAACTTAGCCCATCATCCATTTCATATCCGTTTCTCAAATCATCATAAACATTTTCATAAATCAGTCGCAAAGCAATTTCATATATGTTTCTCCATGAACCTTGTATAACGTGCTTTTTAAAGATTCACAATCAACCAAAGGGTAGCAATTGCTTGGTTTGGCTTTTATGCAATAAAAATGCTTTTCTTGATTCAATATATATACATACATACTTCAAGAAATGATTTTATAAAACTAAAGAAGATATAGTACCACTCACCTTGTCGTCTACGACCAAACGACAAACGATACTTGTATCATCGAACTCAAGGCCCTATCAAATAACTGAAGAATAATGTTAAAATCTAATAAAATTCTATCTCGACTACAAAATGACTAAGTTACGCCTTAACTCTAACAAAAGGACTTCTGCGCGCTAACAAGTCGCATAACCAAAGCGATTGTTCAAGCCATTCGCAACATGAAGTTTAAGCACAAAACTTGATCGAGCCTTAACTCTCTCTTTCGAACCCCGACCCGAACGTACTTATAGTCAATAGAGAGCCCTTGACACATATTACAAGAATCCCAAATTGGCCGCCCACAAATCAAGCCGAAAATGACAAAATACGGCCCAAAGCTGCTGGACGCGTACTGTTCACTGCGCACGGGAAACTTTGAAATTTTGTTTCGGACAAACCATAAGCTCAAATCATGATCCGTAAAATCCCACGGTTCCACAATACCCTAAACTACCATTCCTACAAAAATACGTGGCTCAACGACTCCAAAATCGTACTTCGCCGCTCGATTTTCCAAAAATTCCGAATTTGAGTCCTAAATTCAAAAATTACTTCAATTGGACGAACGAGGGGCTTGATCTTTTACCGGGTGCTGCGTTATGGAGTCGAGTTGGCTTGGCGAGGCATCCGAGGTGTGCACATGCCAAAACTCCTTTCCTTTCTTCCCCTTTTTGTTCTTCTTTTTCTTCTTCTTTTCTTTCTTTTCTTTTTGGTCGAGGAAACTCTCAGCTTCTATTTAGCCGAGCCCTCTCCCATCTCCTTTTTTTTTTTTTTTTTTTTTGTGTTATTAACTTTTCGACTTCTTTTTCCATTTCTTCTTTTGGGGCCTTTAAAACTTCTTTTTCTGTTTCTTCTTTTGGGGCCCACTAGCCTAATGTTACATTCTATCCTCCTAAAAAAAATTTCGTCCTCGAAATTTACATGTACTTCAATCATAAAACAAGTGAGGGTATTTGTGTCTTGCCTCCTCCTTGAGTTCCCAAGTAGCCTCTCTCTCGGTGTGGTTTTGCCATTGTATTTTCACATAAGGAATAGTTCGTCGCCGCAACACTTGATCCTTCTTATCGACAATGCGAATAGGCTGCTCCTCATATGTCAAGTTCTCCCGTAATCTCAATGGAGTAAAGTCTAGCACATGTTCAGGATTTGACACATATTTTCGCAACAAAGAGACATGGAACACATTATGGACACCTGATAGTGCCGGTGGCAAAGCCAATTTATAAGCGACTTTACTAATTTTCTCTAAGATCAAGAATGGTCCCATGTACCTTGGACTTAACTTCCCACGTGTGTCAAATCTCATTACACCTTTTGTAGGAGAAACTTTTAAGAATACGTGATCCCTCACATTAAATTCTAACTTGCGTCTTTTTAGATCCGCATAACTTTTCTGATGACTTTGAGCCGTTCTGAGACGTTCCCGAACCAACCTAACTTTCTCGTCTGACTGTTGAATGAACTCAGGGCTAGTTAGTCTTTTCCCACCAACGTTGTCCCAACAAATAGGACTTCTGCATTTTCGGCCATATAAAGCTTCAAAGGGTGCCATCTTAATGCTGGAGTGATAACTGTTGTTATAAGAAAATTATGCCAAATGTAGATGTTCATCCCAAGAACCGCCGAAGTCAATGATGCATGATCTCAACATATCCTTTAATGTCTGGATCGTTCTCTCTGACTGTCCATCTGTTTGTGGATGGAAAGCTGTACTCAAGTTGAGTTTAGTGCCCAATGCTCTTTGTAAACTTTTCCAAAAGTTAGACACAAACCTAGGATCCCTATCAGAAACAATGCTGACTGGAACTCCATGAAGCTTCACTATCTCATTAACATATCGCTTTGCCATATCTTCCATTGAAAGGCCAAATCGATATGACAAAAAGTGAGCGGACTTAGTCAATCGATCAACAATCACCCATATAGCATTCTTACCACTTGGCGTCCTCGGTAGACCGACTACAAAGTCCATGGCAATATGCTCCAACTTCCATTTAGGTATCTCTAGAGGTTGCAACTGCCCACCTGGTTTCTGATGCTCAATTTTCACTTGCCGGTAAACTAAACATTGATCGACAAATTTTATAATATCATTTTTCATGTTGATCCACCAAAAGTTTTCTCTCAAATCCTTATACATTTTAGTGCTTCCCGGATGAATTGAAAATCTAGTATTGTGAGCTTCTTGCAGGATCTCCCTTTTTAGCTTTGAGTCCTCAGGAACACATAGTCGACCACGAAACCTCAAGGATCCATCTACATGTAAACTAAAATCCGCTTGTCTTCCAGCTTCCATACCTCCTCTAATTTTTTGTAATTGTGGATCTTCATTCTGTTTAGCCTTAACTCTGTCAATCAACATAGGTTGTACTTAAAGATTAGCTAATTGAACACCAAGCTGCTGTACCAACACCTCCAAGTCTAACTTCCTCATATCTTCAAGAATAGATTTCTAAGAAGTGAGCAAAGCTGCCATATTTCCAAAGGATTTACGACTCAAAGCATCCGCTACCACATTATCTTTACCCGGATGGTAATTAATGGATAAGTCATAATCCTTCAAAAGTTCTAGCCATCTTCTCTGCCTCATGTTCAGTTCTTTCTGAGTAAAGATATACTTTAGACTCTTATGATCAGTAAAGACTTCACATTTTTCACCATACAAATAGTGTCGCCATATCTTCAAGGCAAACACAACCGCCGCTAACTCCAAATCATGAGTGGGGTAATTCTTCTCATGTAATTTCAATTGTCTAGAAGCGTAGGCAACAACTTTGCTATCTTGCATAAGAACACAACCCAAACCTTCTTTGGATGTGTCGCAGTAGATTACGAAGCCGCCACTTCCAGAAGTTAGAGTTAGAATAGGAGCCGACACCAGCCGTCTCTTCAACTCTTGAAAACTGCGTTCACATTAGTCTGACCGTTCAAATTTAACTTTTTTCTGAGTTAGATGGGTAAGTGGACCAGCAATCTTTGAGAATCCCTCTACAAATCATCTATAGTAGCTGGCTAGCCCAAGAAAACTTCTCACTTCTGTAACATTTGTTGGACGATTCCATTTAACAACTGCTTCAACCTTCTTTGGGTCCACTAATATGCCATCTTTCGAGATCACATGACCCAAGAATTCTATATGATCAAGCCAGAAGTCACACTTACTAAATTTGGCATACAACTTCTTTTCATGCAAAGTTTGCAAGACAAACCTGAAGTGTTGTTCGTGTTCCTCTAAACTCTTCGAATATACTAGGATGTCACCAATGAACACCACAATAAATTTGTCTAGATATTCCCTGAACACCCTGTTCATCAAGTCCATGAAGGCAGCAGGCGCATTTGTTAATCCAAAAGGCATGATGAGAAATTCATAATGGCCATACCTTGTTCTGAAAGCAATTTTAGACACATCATATATCTTTATCTTCAATTGATGATACCCAGAATGAAGGTCGATATTGGAAAATACCTGAGCTCCCTGAAGTTGATCAAATAAATCCTCAATCCGGGGCAAATGATATTTGTTTTTGACCGTTACTTTGTTAAGCTCTCGATAATCTATGCAAAGCCGCATACTACCATCCTTCTTTTTCACAAATAGAACAGGAGCTCCCCAAGGTGAAACACTGGGTCTGATGAAACCCTTATCCAAAAGCTCTTGTAGCTGCGTTAATTCTTTCAATTCAGTGGGTGCCATCCGATATGGTGCCTTAGAGATTGGTGCTGTACCGGGCATCAATTCAATACAAAACTCAATTTTTCTATCAAAAGGCAAGCTTGGTAAATCCTCAGGAAATACACTTGGAAACTCTCTAACGATAGGAACATCTTCCAACTTTACTACGACCTTACTTGTGTCTTTTACACAAGCCAAATAACCATAGCAACCTTTTCTCAAAAGTTTCCTTGCTTGCAAAGCCGAGATCAACCTTAGAGAAGTGTTTTGACAACTTCCCGAAAAAGAGAATTCGGGTTGATTCGAAAGTCTAAATATCACTTTCTTTGAAAAACGGTCAACAATAGCAAGATAGGTAGATAACCAATCCATCCTTATAATAACATCGAAATCTCAAATATTTAACTTCACTAGATCCACAGGCATTTCAACATTGTTAATCTGAATCACACATCTCTTGAACACATGATGACCAACTAAGAAATCGCCAATAGGAGTATCAACACACAATTCACATTCAAGAGGGTTAGGCAACACATCAAGCTTCTTTGCAAATTTAGTTGAAATGAAGGAGTGCATAGCACCATGGTCAAATAACGCATAAGCACAATGCGAGGTAATAGAAATATTACCTGCAACAACTGCGTTAGATGCTGCCGCATCCTCCTTCGTCATTGCAAAAACTTTCCCATTTGTACTTTGTCTTTGTTGGTTCTCTTGGGGCCTACCAACGAAAGGGGTATTCCTCCGCCTGAAACATTGGTGTGCTAGGTGCCCTTGTTGCCCACATAGATTACATGATCTATTGCCAATAAGAGGATTCCTTCGTGTAGGACAATCTCGCAGCATGTGTCCCGCTTTCCCACATGAGAAGTATACTCTAGTTTTCCAATAACACTCACCATGATGATAATTTCCACATATATTACAAGGACCTTGGTTACTTGGATTTTTGAACTATCCTAGCCGGCTGAAGCCTCTTCGCCTTCCACTACCATCAGTATGGCTACCTTGCACATTTGTGGGCTTAAACCTTTTGGGTTGAGGCGCTCCTTGTGTGCCGTGCTTCAGAATGCTTTGTTCCACCTTGATTGCTTGTTCTAGCATATCCTTATAAGTTGTTAATACGAAAGGTGCAAGTGCGGAATTAATCTCAGGTCGGAGCCCTCCTAGGAAATGGTCGGCCTTATCTTCCTCATTTGCTACCAAATGCTCTGCAAATCTACTCAACTGATTAAAGCGGACTGAATACTCCAAAACTGTGGAGTCACCCTGAGATACATGTACAAAGTCACCCTTCATCTTTGCCTGGAATGACTTTGGGAAGAATTGAGCATTGAATGCCTTTTTAAAGTCCTCCTAGGATATAATAACATCCCTACCTCCAAGACTTGGCTTCATTCCATCCCATCAAAACTCTGCTTTACCTTCTAGGTATTGGGTGGCAAATTTAACTTTCCGATCCTCAGGAACCTCTTCATCTTCAAAGATCCCATCAATCTTTTTAATTTAACGCTCAACCGCGAGAGAATCAGCTTTCCCATCAAAAGTGGGTGGTTTCGCCTTTCTAAAATGGGCAAAAGTGCCTGAACCAGTCGCTCCATCTCTAGTTAATTCCTTTGCTTGGCGATACCAATGGATCATTGCTTGTTCAAATTTAGTTGAACGGGTTGGCTCTTGATCCTCTTCTCTGACTTCGCGCAAGTCAGGACTCCTATCATAGTGGTCCTCAAGTCTCTTTCTCAAAGACACACCTCGAGAAGCTTGAGGCATGTCTTTAGCCTCAGGGGTAGCGACTCGTTTGCCTTTGCGACTCCTACTAAGCGAGGCAAGTGTCTCAGAGTCGGTACTCATGATCACCTGAATCCAAGAATAAAACTACATCTTAGAATCTAGAAGACTAAAACTTAGGCTCTGATACCAAAATATGTCACACCCCAAAACTACAAAGAATGGGGATGATACGGCCGTCCTTCTTTACAAAGGATGCAGCCTCAAACACAACCAACAAACTGATATTAACTTATATATATATAAATATCAGATAAACCTTCAAATTGGTTGCAACATCAGAGTTTCTATAATCCACCAAAAAGAGAAAAGAGATATACGTTTAAAACTCAGACGATCCAACCACTAGTAATGATCATTTGCACCACTTCCTTAAACCATACCAAAAACAAAATAGAACTCTCCAAAAGTTTCCCATGATGGCGCACTCGCTCTATTCGCCACTAGCTGAGGAAACCAAAATGATCAAAGGAGGAATGGGATGAGCAACTATAGCTCAGTGAGTAGTACATATCTTCTAAGCAGATCGAACAACCACTATGCATGTATACAAAGTAATACCAAATTTCATAACGCCAACTCAATATATAAAATACGTATGGAATCTTATAAGAGTTATTTCTTATCGTTAAAGATTTATAGTAATATGGAAAACTCTTTTGAATCGCCATCAAAAGTCAAGTATCAATGGTCGAATCCATTGAATAATCTCCATCAAAAACACATATCAATGGTCTATCCATTGATCAATCTTTTACTCAATAACTAACCATGGTCATGACACAACGCCTTGTGACAAGGCGATCAAGATTCTCCTCTTGGTAAGGTCTCTATCTACAAAGCCGGTGGCTGGACCCAAAAAGATATCCTAAACCTAGTATGCATACCCCAAAAACCCCTCACTGGTTCACAGTCATATTGAGCATAAATAACCATTCGTCAATACTAGAAATCCAATCCAGAAATCAATATCTTAAACCAAACAAATAATATTTTGCAACCTAGCCCATCATCCATTTCATATCCGTTTCTCAAATCATCATAAACATTTTCATAAATCAGTTGCAAAGCAATTTCATATATGTTTCTCCACAAATCTTGTATAACGTGCTTTTTAAAGATTCACAATCAACCAAAGGGTAGCAATTGCTTGATCTGGCTTTTATGCAATAAAAATGCTCTTCTTGATTCAATATATATACATACATACTTCAAGACATGATTTTATAAAACCAGAAGATATAGTACCACTTACCTTGTCGTCTACAATCAAACAACAAACGATACTTGTATCGTCGAACGCAAGGCCCTATCAAATAACCGAAGAATAATGTTAAAATCTAATAAAATTCTATCTCGGCTACAAAATGGCTAAGTTATGCCTTAACTCTAACAAAAGGACTTCTGCGCACTAACAAGTTGCATAACCAAAGCGATTGTTCAAGCTATTCGCAACATGAAGTTTAAGCACAAAACTTGATCGAGCCTTAACTCTCTCTTCCGAACCCCGACCCGTACGTACTTATAGTCAATAGAGAGCCCTTGACACATATTACAAGAATCCCAAATTGGCCGCCCACAAATCAAGCCAAAAAATGACAAAATACAGCCCAAAGCTGCTGGGCGCGTACTGTTCACTGCGCACGGGAAACTTTGAAATTTTGTTTCGGACAAACCATAAGCTCAAATCACGATCCGTAAAATCCCACGGTTCCACAACACCCTAAACTACCATTCCTACAAAAATACGTGGCTCAACGACTCCAAAATCGTACTTCGCCGCTTGATTTTCCAAAAATTCCGAATTTGAGTCTCAAATTCAAATATTACTTCAATTGGACGAATGAGGGGCTTGATCTCTTACTAGGTGCTGCGTTATGGAGTCGAGTCGGCTTGGCGAGGCATCCGAGGCGTGCACATGCCAAAACTCCTTTCCTTTCTTCCCATTCTTCTTCTTCTTCTTCTTCTTCTTCTTCTTCTTCTTTTCTTTCTTTTCTTTTTGGTCGAGGAAACTCTCAGCTTCTATTTAGCCGAGCCCTCTCCCATCTCCTTTTTTTTTTTTTGCGTTATTAACTTTTCGACTTCTTTTTCCATTTCTTCTTTTGGGGCCTTTAAAACTTCTTTTTTCTGTTTCTTATTTTGGGGCCCACTAGCCTAATGTTACAGTCTTTCTATTCCTTTTTCATTATATAATTTTCTGAACTCATCAGATAAATATTCTCGATCTCGATCGGATCTCAATACTTTTATTTTCTTGTCTAATTGATTTTCTACCAAGTCCATAAGTCTTTTGAAACAACTCAATACTTCAGATTTATGAGAAATCAAATAAACATATCCGAATTGAGTATAATCATCTATAAATGTGATGAAATAAACAGCCCAATGTCTTCCTCTCACATTCACCGGACTACAAACGTCAGAATGGATTAATTGCAAAGGAAATTCAGCTCTTTTACATTTTTCAAATGGTTTCCTTGTCGTTTTCCTTGCTAGGTAATGCTCACATATGAGTAAATTAACTTTTTTAATATTGCCTAACAAGCCCTCTTTGGCTAGTCTATTCATACGTTATTGGCCAATGTGACCAAGTCTAGCATTCTACACACTCACATTATTATCATATGAATTAGAGACGTGAAAATGGAATAACAAATATTAGCATTACTATAGTCAACATTTAATACAATAAAATCATCTAGAAAATAACCACAACCATAGTAATTTGTATCCAAATACAAATCCACAAATTATTATGGAAGTTCATATTAAAACTAAGTTTAACCAACATTAAAACAAACACTAAATTCCGACGAATCTCCGGAGCATATAGGACATCATGCAGGAATAAAGTGCGTCCACTATGCATGTTCAATTGATAGATGCCAATTCCTTTTACTTCTGCTCTGGAGTTGTTTCCTACATAAATCCACTTAGTTCCAGTCGAAACTCGTTGAAATTCCACGAAGGATTTTCTATCCTTCGCTACGTGGTTTGTCGCTCCTGAATCCACAGTCCACAAAGGATTAGACTCAGTTAAGAATACAAAACTCAATACATAAGCAAAGTTATGAAAAATACAATGGGTGAATACCTTCTTTGGCTCACGACAATCGCGAGCATAGTGACCCTTCTTGTCACAATTGTAACACTTCACCCTTGTAAGCTTCTTCATTCGAGGACGCTTTCCTCTTTCATGTTGGTCAAGCTTAGGTTTCTTCCCTGAAGGACCTGCTTCATTGCCTTTCCCTTTATCAAACTAGTTAGGACGTTTGTGCTTGGAGCTCAAAGCTCCATGTGAGCTAGAACCGACATGATAAATTTCAACTTTCAGCTTAGTCGTCAAGAGGCGGTCCTCTTCCAACTCAAGATGGTGCACTGCATCCTCAAATGTTTTGATATTCTCATTATGGGTCAGGTGCACCTTCATATGCTCCCAACTCTGAGGCAAGGAATGGATCACTGCTTGCACTTGCTGCTCATCAGTCCGGATATGGCCAGCATCTTTCAGCTCATTAATCATGTTTGACATCTTTCTAAAGTGTTGCTTCATGGTCTGACCATGAAGCTTCTTATAAAAGTCAAACCTAATAGTGAGTTGTCTCAGTCTAGTCACCGAAGTATGACCAAACCTTGCTGCCAACGATTTCCACATTTCTTTGGCATTCTCAAAACGCCTGAACTCTCACATGACGTCATTTTCCATGCTACTCAGCAACGTAATGCGAATAAGAGAGTTCTTTCTTTTCCAGGCAGCAAATGCATCCTTATCTCTCATGTGTTGTGCAGTATTTCCTTCTTCATGTTCTACCATGATCAGGTTAAGAGCTTCTAGTGCCTCTTGCTCTTCCAGCACATATTGGATTTTCATGTGCCATATTTCATAGTTATCGCCATTGAGCTTCTCACCTTTGTTCAGCTCAGCGACTATGCTTTTTGTGGCTGAACCCATTGATCTGAACATATCAGACATATATACACGAATTATTAATGCCTATCATTTATACATCCATCTTGCACAAAACCATCATATTAATGAATAATTTCAAGTGAGGTTTCAGAATCAAAAGGTCACTATATTTTCAATCATCATTCAAAATCCTAATTTGGAGTTATTATTAATATAACATTCTATGCAAAATAAATTCTTTGAAATTACAAAAATTTCTATGAATTACCCACAACAGTTAATAATAACAGAAATCAAATGATATTTGATATCAAACAATGATAATTAATAATAATGCTTTCACATAATACAACTAATATATCAGTTGCCACACCAACAACAATTAGGTAGAAAACATTACATAAGATGTCCATAAAGCACACTAAATAAAGACCAGCCAAAACATCTAACACCAAGTCAACATACGAACTGGGAAAGATACTTTTTTGTTCAACTTTTTAATCTTTTTCCTTGTAACAATTCAGTAATAATCATCTATAAAAACCATCACAAATTTCCTATACGAAGCAGCTCTGTTGACTTCCCATAAGCGATTCAACACTCCGTGCCATTCTTGTGGGAGAGTGTTCATGAAAAATCGCACCATCTCAAATTGTGGCATGGGACGACCATTCCATACGACCTTTTGTATTTTCCCCTTAACTTCAAGAATATGATCAATTAAGTCGCCTCTCTCCCATCGATAATCAGTCAGCTCGGCTATTAACCTATAAAGCCCTTCCTTTTGTTTATCGGTAATTGCGCGAATATGTGTGCGCAACCTAAGGGGAGGCATTATTCCTGCAACAAATGCAGAACAAATAGAGATTACATATAATCCACATAGACTTAATTGGAAAAAGAAACACATTCCTTTTTTTTTTTTTGGGTCAACGGTCAAAGTCAACGGTCAATGGTCGCAATCAACGATCAACGGTCGGAGTCAAAAGGCGACGGGTCGGACCGGACGCACCGAAGGAACTGGTCGGACCGGTCGGACAAACCGACTGGCACGTGCCACGCTTGTGCCTGGCTAATGTCAGCCGGCGCGTGCGCGACACGTGCCAGCACCACGCACGTGCATCTCACGTGCCTTCGGCTGAAACAGTGCCTACATTGCACGTGCTTGCGGGGGACGAAATCGGTGCATGCGTTGCCGTTCGTTCCAGCCACGCGTGGCGGCGCGTTCGGCAGTT
Organism: Eucalyptus brandiana; assembly: GCA_014182725.1. NCBI lineage: Eukaryota > Viridiplantae > Streptophyta > Magnoliopsida > Myrtales > Myrtaceae > Eucalyptus > Eucalyptus brandiana. The sequence goes on from CM024678.1 coordinate 18,081,018, forward strand.
CCCGGCGGTGATCCGCCACTCGTTTTTCTCGTATCGATGAGGGCTTCGATCCTACGCTTTCAGAAAAAATTTCGACTTATAGAAAATAAAAAAACAGGGCGAATAGAATCGGGTGTCGGGTTTTTCTATCCCCGATCGACCGGTGGGGGCTTTTCTCGAATTTTCAATAAAAAGACAATTCATAAACATGAAAAAAGGGTTGAGAAATATGAATTGGGGCTCTGATACCAATGTTGGAAATACCTGAATCCCTAAAACAGATCCAACACTAAATCGAACCCCTAAGACGAATACGAAAGACGAGCCCAAGAACAAACATGTATCACCGATCAAAGACACACCACAGAATCGAGCGTACCTTATTGTCCACAGATTAAACACCAATGCTGAAGATCGAGGAAGGATTCTGATCCTGTTCTATCGAGGAGCATCCTGTTGCTTCAAGGGGGAGAAAAGTTACGTTGGTTTTTGGGAGAGGGAGAAAAGAAAACGTACGTACATCCAAAAGGTGCGTTTTCTTTTTCTTTTCTCCCCTTAAATACATATTCTCCAAAAGACACATCCCCTCAACGTAACACCTCTTCATATCTCAACCCTTCATCCATGGGCCATTATCTTGCAGGCCGGGCTTTTAGGCCCAACATGGGCGGACGGGCCCACTTAGGCCTATCAGCATACAAATAAAACCATAAAAAACAAATGTGGTTCAGCGAGCAAAGAGGCAAGGGCACGTCAATCTCGAGTTTAAGCATGAACTGACTCTCGGTCCTCGCCGAGACATTTTATCAAACATATGGAGTGCATCGGCTAAAGGGATAATGCTGGCTTATTCAAGGCTCGAAGTCATGTCCAGAATCAAAATCAGGCAACAAATGACATTCCTTGAAGTCAGAGGTGACTCACCCGAGACCCATATGTGCATAACTGAAGCAAACAAATCTCAGTCCTTAGGTCAATCGAGACAAAACAAAACAAAAGGGGAATCGAGCTCAACTAACCTTGTCTTTGGAACATAACAGATCACGATCACCAACCAAGACCAAACTTTCGGTTATCAAATAATGATGGCTACGAATTGATCGTCGAGTGAGGAACACATGAGAATATTTCACCAGAATGGTCGTTCATTTCCTTGCTCCTCATTATGCTCGTTGTTCCTTGTCTCCCTACATCTGCATGTTGCTCAAAATGATGCTTGGAGCCCCTTTCCTCTCTGTCTCAACTCTCTCTTCTTCGGTTTCTCTTTTGGCCAAAACCTGCAGAAAAACAAGAAAAACCCCCCCATCTTCAGTTGCTCCTCTATCGCTTTTCAGCATTGACGCGCATGGTTTTCTGCCAAGCTAGCTGTTGCTGCTGGTCTGCCCCCAACCACCAACTCCGATGCGAGGCTCGTGCCTATCCCTTCTGCCTCTGTCCCTCCTCTTGCTCGCATACCTCCTCCTCTTTTCTGCAGAATGCGTGAAGAACAAAGGGAGAGGTAAAGAAGGCTGGGCTCATCTTGGGCAAAATAAAAGAAAAGTGGGCTGGCCTAGGCGAAGAGAAAGAAAATGGAAAGAAAGAGGCCAAGTTGACCTGCTCCCGGCTCGGTCTCATTTTTTCCATTTTCCATTTTTCCCTTTTTTTTGTAATTAATTTCTTTAAATAATTTTTAAAATTTTTTTCCTCTTGATAACAAATTTTTTGGAAAATGTTTTAAAAAAAAAAAATCATTCAATATGCGATGCAATAATAAAAACATGATACCTCTTAATGATTTTTTTTACTTTTCTTTCTTCTTTTTTTTTTTTTTACTTTTTTTTTAAATTTTCGACTCTTTATTTATTTATTATTATTATTTTAATTTTTTTAAAATTTAATCTTAATAATTACTTAGAGTTATGTAAATGTTCCTAATGCCTACGCGTAATGGATTTTAATGAAAACATATGCGATGGATTTTAATGAAAATTATTTAGTTTACTCTTTACTTCCTTTTTTTTTTTAGCAACTAATTCCTAATTTTGTATACGATTAAGTTCTAAATAAAATGGTAAAATTCAAGTGTCACCAACCAGTTTCTATCCTTAAACCTTCGTAGACTAATAAAAAATGACAATTGTTGCTGTCTTCTCACTACAGTTTCTGACTAATCTATCAAACGACCTAGCTACTTGGCTACATGTTTTATCTAGATTTGCTGCTGTGCAAATCCAAGTCTTTCAATAGTTTCTTAGCTGACCCAATAAACATCATTAGATGTACTCGGTTGTTACATCACCGTCGATTTAATCTTTATAGTTTCGACATAAACATTATCAACAACTAATCTTTTAGGCTGACTGGTGCTTGTCATGACCTCTTTTTTTCCCATCCCCGGGAAAAGAAAGAAGGTTTAGGGGTATTTGCCTAGAGGCGGGCCAATGGCCCTAGATTAGGCACGGGCTCTCCCAAGCCCATACCTCGCGCGATGCTGGATTTTGTTTTTTTAATTCTTAACAACTTGTATTTCTAGGAGTCACCACTAGCCTATTGGGATCGGCTAAAAACCAATAAGACACGGGAGTGTTTTCTCGATTTTTATGCAACCAGAGATTTCTAGGAACGGGGACTTGTTTACGCCAATGTTTCTATTAGTGCTCTTGCGGTGTCACTAACTTGGAAGGTTGTTTATTTAAATGATCACACAATCTTGATTACCAATTATAATCTTTATGAAACTACTAAGTGTTCATGCAAATGTTTTTTTGTAGTTTTTTTTTTTTTTTATGTATAAACTAATCTTAACATAATTTAGAAAAGAAATTTACACTTAAATTATTGAAAAGCAAAGGTGTGGTAAATAAACATTCAAGAAATTGAAAGGACTTGAAAGTAATGCGGAAAAGAAAGACCTGATACAAGTCGGGCAAATAATATTACATGGCCTTATTATCATGCCCCGGGACAGGACCCCCAAGAGTGAAATGGAAATTTAAATATGCATGAAATTGCTCTAAATAATTTTAATCTACGCAAAATATATTATTTACAAAAATGGTTATAAAATACCAAAATATCATTAAATTAAGAAAATGACATTTTAAAATTAGGAAAATTTCCTATATGTCATTTCTATCATAATTTGATATCATTCATCATTTTTATAATTTTTTGAAATTTTCATATTTTTCATATTTTTAATTTTTATTTAAAATTAATTCCCTAAACCGTTATATGCCAATTTACACTAATATGGGACTGCCCACTACATGAATATAACAAGAACCAAGCTCAAATCGACCGTTTCAAGAGCAAAACTTGGTTTGCGTATTTTGTCGAATACTTGGCGTGCATCAATCTACCCCAAACCAGCTTCCTCGGCCATGTTTGCAGCCTTCAATCTCAACTCATGAGCAATCTTATGTGGAACTAAAACATCAAGGTTATACTACCACATGCAAAGAGTAAGATTAGATAAAAATCATAGCCTAAAACACACGAAAACCAAGCTGAAATCGTCATCAAATATGCAGATTTGAGTTGATTTTGCAAATATGGGTTTGAATTCAAGTTAAGCAAACATGTTGAATGCCTATATTCAAGCCCCAACACTCATCACATACGAGATCTAAGGGAAACACCACTTAATCCGAGTGAAAGTAGGTAACATGAGCTTTCAAATGCAACAGACATTATAGAGAATGACCAACCAAACACATCAAAACGACTGCTCCAAGAAGCACACATGCAAAGTCCACACTGACCAGCCATGAATTAATGTGGATAGGCTTGGTTTTTGGCCAAAGTTTTAGACGATCTCATAGTTCGCACAAGAATTTAAAGACCAAACAAAGTTGACCTATGCATCATTTGTATTCCCATATGACATTCATCAAGTTCATGAAGATAGAAAACGCATGCAAAGGGGAGTAGCAAGTCAAACATATATGGCTCTTGAAGAGACTTCAAACACCTAGAAAAATTTCGGCCTCAGAAATCAATTTTCCGGGCTGGTTTTCCTCTTTATTTTCATGATCAAACATGCTCAAACTTGAAAAGAAATACATTTAGGATGTTTACTTTGCTTCCTAGTTTCCCTTTCAAGTGGTTCTTGGCTGAATAAATCAAGAAATTATCATCGGGGGGCACGTGAAAAATGGTTCCTTCAAACTGAAAGTGAGATTTGCAGAAGAAAAAAACTGACAACGAAGGTTTTCGTTGACTTACAAAATTAGACATAAAAACCTCTTTCGTTGGCCAAATTTAAACCAAACTAAACTATATGTATTTTAGTTTGGGTTGTAAGCCATTTATTTCCTCATGTGTCTCTCACTTTCCTTGAAAACACGCTTTTTCTCACTCGTTACCAACCAGGCTCAACACTAAGAAATTTTTTTAGTATTTCTTGGTCCACCAGGAGGGTGGTTTTCGAGGGGCTTTAGGAGACATTCCCGAACTCCATTTTGAGACATGCGACCTATGGATGGAAAGATATTTGAGTGGAGTTTCACTATCGAGTTGAAGGTTTTGGCTAATTTTGGCTACAAGTTTGTGAAATTTTTACTTTTCTTTCGAAAGGTTGATTTGGAATTTCTAGGTTTTTCCTTCTCGAGTTGCTTCTGGCGGTGTTTTTGGAGAATGATCGTGAGCTCTCTCCTCGTCCTCTTGTCTCCTCCCTCTCATCCCCTGAAAGAGCTTGCTTTCGTGATCGTATCCCCTAAATTAAGGGATTTTTGGTCGGTCTTTTGTCCACCTACCAAGCCTGCCAACAAGGCTACTTCAATAACTTTCTGACTTAGCCAAAATTTTCAACTTCTGCAACCGTTGAGTATCCGGACTTTGCTGTGATTTTCCCGTGCTTTCAGCAGCTTATTCCTGACTGATTTTTGTCCACTTGTACTACCAATAATGGTCTTCCATCACATGCAAAGATCAAACTAATTGGGCGGCTGAGTGGGACATGGTGGGGCCACCAATATGCCTTCTTAGTAGCTCCGAATTAAGACTTAACTGTGGGTTGGGTTTTGGTAGCTGGTTTGAGTGAGGTTTTTATTTAATTAGCAAGCTCATGTATATTAGTTTAAGATCTTGACCATTTTTCGCAATTGTCTCCACCTAATTTTGTAAGAGAGTCCCTCAAAGTTGGCCATTTTCTTGCTTGAGAATGCCCAAGTCAATACAATTTGGTCCTTTTTGCCCGATTCGATTAATTATACCTGAACCAAGTTCAATTTCAACTCAATTGGGAGTCAAGATGATGATTTTTTAGGCAAAATTTTGCAAAATTTACAAATTGCCCCAACTTGCTGTTTTAATTACAATCTGACCTCTTGGGCTTGGCTAGTCACATTAAGATCATTAGCTCAATTTTTTTTTCTTTTCTTTTTTATCCTTTTTTTCATCTTTTTTTTAATAATTTTTTCTTTTTTTTAAAGGAAAAAAATCTTCCATTTAAAACACTATATTAAATGCCTAGATAATTTATATGCAAGAATTTAACATGAAATATTTTTGTGGAAAAATAAGTTTCCATTTTCTGGAAATGATTTTTGGCAAAAATATAGGTGTCAACAGTGCTATTTGTCATAACAAGATTTTTGCAAACTTCTTTCCAATGAATCACACCATAGATGTGACGTAGTCCTTTGGTCTAAATATCTACATTTTCATAGTAAGTAATATACTAATGATAGTTTGGACATTATCAAAATCACTTGAAAATATTTTCTCGAGCAGTCTTTTCAAGATATAAGTGACCAATATATAATCCATTTACATGACCTATTTATATTTTAAATAGGTCATATATAGGTTTAAGGCTCTTTTTGTCCGGTCTATTGGAGATTGACCCGTAGGGGTCTTATTTAGACCACTCATTAGGGTGCTCTAACCCGAAGAACACAAGCACTAGTTGTCATCAAATGAAGACCTCCTTTCTCTTCCTGTGAAGGCAACGAATTTGGCAGATAAAGCTAGAACAAAGATCAACTCGTGCACCTAGTCTTGAATCACAGCAAGAAAATCACTAGATCAAAGTCCTCAACTTCGTCAATAAATAAAAAATAAAGATGTGGAATGGGAATCTCTTATGTTGGAATCTCTTATCTTCACATATCAAATTGTTTCTTGACGACTTGGATGGGATATGACGCACTTTATTATGGCCAAAGAGAGCTTCAAGGAAGTGTCGGTGGCTGCTAGTGGCTTTTTTAATTCACGGCCTCCTTATCTTTGGAGTTTAGGCAACGATACAACTCCAGAAAACGTTAACTTACGTATTTTTGTTCCATATAGATATCATCTTCTTACATTTTCAAAGTACATTTCCTGGGACTTATTTAAGTTAATGGTATACAATGTATGCTCATTATTGTTATCTTCAAAAGACATTTAATTTAATTCTCGCCAAAAGACAACCTCAGATGTCAGTGTTTTAATCATTTATTATTTAGCTCTTGTCGGGAAAATATGGCTTTGAATTAGGTAAAATAATGAAGTTGGATCTTTAAAGAATCAAGTTAGACTTTGAGGCGTGATATCACTTTTTTTAAGGATTTATTTGCCCCCACAATGTTACTAATGGTCACAGTCAAATTTCCTCAAAAATATAACAAAATCTCAAATGAAAATACTAGATATCAATTCTAAGCGTTTCTCCGGGTCTCATGAGAAACAATTGGAAACAATGACTATAGTTTCTTTCAAAAGAAAATGAAAAAAAGAAAAGAAAAGAAAGAAGGTTATTGTTTTCTCTCAAAACAAACGTACTTATATCTGTCTTTTTAATAACTCTTTAAAAGGTTACAAAAAAAAAAAGCTAAAGCAACATTTCGAAAAATGTTGCAAAATGAACAAGACGTCTCAAATATTACATTGAAAAGACATAATAAATTTGGAATGAAAAGAATAATAAATAAGAAATAACCGTAACTTTTTCATGAATAGTTGCACTTTTTTAACAAGACTTAAATCCGAATTTTCAATAAATAAAAATAATGATTGTCGGTTAGTGTCAAATCTCGTCCACGTGCATATTTATATCTTTTCGATGTGAGACATAACACATCTTCATTTGTCTTATAAACAAACTACCAACAGCTCTCGGTCTCGGGTGGATTCGCATCTGGGATGGTCATACTTCTTGCATAAAACAAGCTTAATAATTGTCAGCTTTTCATATAGTGCGTCTCACATGGGCTCTTCAATCAAGAAATGTAGGGTTCCATTCAGTCTTTGTGAAAAGGTTAAGCCTTAAATGGTGGAGCTATTGCATGACGTGAGCATCGCGACGGGAGACTCCAGAGGCCACGGCGTCACGAAAGAAAACTAACAGCGTTAAAAGGCTAGGAGTCAGTTTATAAAAGCGACCCAATAGCTCTTGACCAGAACGACCTCTCCAAACACAAACCGGAAAGAAGAAAAGACATGGCGAGTTCAGTGCTCTACGGCATCACCGAGAGGGTCCTGCAGAAGCTGGGCTCTCTTGCCCTTGAAGAAGATGGCTTGGTTGATGATGGCACTGAAGCCAAGCTGAGGAAGCTTCAATACGCTTTGGCTTCCATTAAGGGGGTGCTCTTGGATGCTGAAGAGAAACAGGGGAATAACTACAAGCTCAGAGCGTGGTTAGAGCAGCTTAAAAATGTCTTGTACGATGTCGAGGACTTGCTTGATGATGTCCGTTGTGAAGCCTTGAGGAAGAAACTGAATGGTCAACAACGAAAATATGGCAAGGTACGCCACTTCTTTTCTTGTTCCAATCCCTTCACATTCCATATGAAAATGGGCAAGAAGATAAGTGAGATAGGAGGAAGATTGAAGCAGATGGTTGGTGAGATTGAAGGGTTCGGTCTCAGCAAGCGAGCCTGTGATAGCAGCGTAGTAGGAGCGAGAGTGAGAGAGATGAAACCCAACCTGCTAAGAGGCTTTGATCCCATCATTGGGAGGGATGCTGATAAAGATAAGATAATTGAGCTGTTGATGCAGCAAGATCCGCCAGGAGATGGCGCAAACCTTTCCGTGATTCCCATTGTTGGAATCGGAGGTCTGGGCAAGACTGCACTTGCTAGATTGGTATCCGAAGATGTTAGAGTGCGAGAACACTTTGCTTTGACAACTTGGGTGAGCATGCCTGGTGATTTTAATGTGAGGCTGATCATGGAAAGGATCATCCAGAGTAAACTTGGCCAAAGTTTGAACAACTTGGACTTTCCCCAGTTGCAGACTCTTCTGAGGGGCGTTATAAGTCGCTGCAGGCTCTTACTGGTCCTAGATGATGTGCGGAAAATGAATTGGGCTGATTGGGATTATTTGAGGTCTCAGTTGGCCGAAGCTGCCAATGGAACCAAGGTTATTATGACCACACGAGATGAGAAAGTACGTTGTTATAACTCATAAAAAACACCAATCAAAACAGAAAAATTTCTGTTTTTGAGAGAGAGAGAAGATGAAAAAAACAGAGCACTTCATACGTCTTGTGCTTAAAAAAAAACTGTCAAGTACAACCCCTAAATACAAAACAAAAAACTGCTCACGTACGTGCAACACTTAACTGCACACAAACGTGCTATTAACTTCCTAGAAAATAACAAAAACACTAAACAAATAACTACATTGAACTTGGCTGTTTTTTAATAAAAAAAACAGAGTAAAACAGAGTAAAAACAGCAGAAAACAGAATAAATAAAAGAAAACATAAAACAGCAACGGAGACATTATAATCCAACAAACTCCTCCTTGGATCAGTTGCTGCTGCATACTCCAATTTTCTTTCTTAGTACTTCAAATCTTCCAGCTTGAAGTGGTTTTGTGAATATGTCTGCAAGTTGATCTTCAGATCTGCAATAGACCAACTTAACTTCGCCACTTTGTTGCACCTCACGCAGAAAGAAAAATTTGACTTTGAAATGCTTGGTTTTGCCATGGAAAACTGGATTCGAGATATTGCTAACGCCGCCTGATTATCCACGTTAACTTCAATGCAATCACTAGAATTCAACCACGATCTTTCATTATCTTTTTCAGCCACAAAGCTTGATTTGCAGCTGCAGTGAGCTGCTATAAACTCGGCCTCTGCAGTAGATGGGGCGAGCTACAATCTCTTGCTTTTGGAACACCAGGAGAAACAAGCGAGACCAATATTGAAACAATACCCGGACGTACTTTTCATGTCATCCACCGAACCAGCCCGATCACTATCGAAAAAATCCTTGCATTAAACTTCGACATTTCTTAAACTTCACACCAAAGAACAATGTTCCTTTGAGATATCTTAATACCCTTTTTGCTGCAATCAAATGTAACCGACTAGGACTACTCATAAACCTAGATAAAATACTCACAAAGAAATAAAATATCTCGTCTGGTTCTTTGTAAGATACATGAGACACCCAATCAGACTTCTATACATAGAATCATCTACTGCATCTGTTCCATCATTCTTTTGCAGTTTTTCTTTAGCAGCCATAGGAGTGCTTACACTTCGACAATCTTCCATCTGAAACTTCTTTAGAATTTCCTTCATGTATTTTTTCCGACAGATGAAGATCTCATATGAAGCCCGTTTGACTTCCAAACCCAAAAAATAAGCCATCTTTCCCAAGTCGACATCTCAAAAACGCAAATAGATCTTGCTTCACCTTCTCTATCAATTCCATATCATTCCCGTCACTAATAGATCATCTACATAAAGTGACAGAATTACAACACCGTGTGATTCACCTTCTTGACATAAAGAGTGAACTCACTTAAGCTTTTTACGAAGCCAAAATCCCGCAAATATCGATCTATCTTCCCATACCAAGCTCTTGGAGCCTGCTTCACCCATATAGAGCTTTCTTCAACCTGTATACACTCTCTTCTTGCCCTTTGATACCGAAGCCTTCAGGTTGTTCAACAAAAATCTCCTCCTTAAGCTCTCCATTCAGAAATGCAGACTTGACATCTAACTGACATATAGGCCACCCCTTCTCTGCTGCAATAGCTAACAGTAACCTTATTGTATCAAGTCGTGCAACGGGGCAAATGTTTCGAGAATAGTCTACTCCCCATATTTGTGCATAGCCTTTCACCACCGGTCTAGCTTTGTGTTTATTAACAGAACCATCGGGATTAAGTTTTGTTCTAAACACCCACTTAACCCCAATCACATTCTTATCGGATGGTCTCGTCAACAAGCTCCCATGTGTGATTTTTCGGATCATTGAAATCTCCTCCCGCATTGCTTTGCAATCCACCTCGATCCTCCTTCGCTTCCACAAAGTTAGATGGTTCGAGCATTGCCACATTGCTTCTTTCATAGATTTCAGCAAGTGACCTCGTACCTCTCACTGGTAAATCATCAACACTGTCTTCCAATCCATCTATAACTTCATCAACCTCTAAATCATTGCGGGTTGTTTTTCAAACTATTCTTTGTCGCACTCTTTCCTTCCATCCAATTCCACTCATCTTCCTCTAGAAAAACAACATCTCTCGCTTCACAGTCACCTTTCCCCGTCATAGGGTGAAAAATTCTATAAGCCTTTGATTGGAGATCGTATCCAATGAAGATTCCAAGCTCGCTTTCTTATCCAAATTGTCCCTCTTGACCTCGGGAACATGAGTATAACACAAACACCCAAAAACCTTCAAATTTTTCACGAAGGTTTAACACCATACCAGACTTCAAAAGGTGTTGACCTCTCTAAGGCCTTTGTGGGCAATCTTCAACAGAACACTGCAGTATTAGCCGCTTCCCCCGAGAACTTCTTAGGCAACATCTTCTCCCGCATCATACATCTAGCCATCTCCATAATACTTCTATTTTTCCTCTCACTAACCCCATTCTCGTTGAGGTGAATAGGGAGCAAAGTGAACTGCTGCACACATTCCCGCTTGCTCACAATTCAACTTAAACTTGTGAGCGGTATACTCGAACCATTATCGGACTGAGCATTTTAATTTTCTTCCCACTCGATTCTCAACTAAGGCTTTAAACTTCACAAACACATCAAGGCAACTTCAGACTTGGCTCGCGAAAATAAATCCAACTCATCCTAGTCATATCATCGGTAAAGGTAATGAAATACTGCTACCATTGAGAGAAGACTCAGACATAGGTCCACATAAATCGTGTGGACTAATTGCAGCTTCTCACATGCTCTCCACCTCCTCCTTTGAAAGGAAATCTGGCTTGCTTGCCAAGAAGACAAGTTTTGCACTGTGGAAATTCCTCCTCCAAACTTGGCAAGTCATCTGCCAAGCTATTTCTCTGCATAAACAACATGCTCTTCCTGTGAACATGCCCAAGTCTTTTATGCCATATCTCGCATTTTCTTCTTTGCACTTTAAAGCCATTTGTTGCATCTCTTGTGGCTTGAACATGAAACTCTTGTCCTCCATTGGAATTCTTAGCACTTCTTTGCTATCTCGCATTATTAATAAGACATTCCTTCCCTTCGAATTTCACTTTATAGCCCTTCTCAACTAATTGACCAACACTTAACAGATTGTGGTCAATATTTGGCACAAAAAGAACATCACCGATCGCTTCACCTCCCGATTTCCTTTAATAGCCACCGTTGTACCCTTCCCTTGCACTTCAATATACTTTGTCCATTGCCAATTCTAACTCGGGACCCGATCGACTGTCTAGACTCCTAAACAGCTTTGAATTGCCGGTCATATGATTGGTACAGACCACTATCCACCAGCCATGCATCATTCCCAACAAAAGATTTAGAAAAGGAAGCTACAAACAAGTGCTCTTCCTCGCCATTTCATTCATTTGCTACCCGGGCTTTTCCCCGCTTGCTGGTAATTTTTCTCTTTGCGAGATGGCTTCCATGTGACCCAACTTGTGACATCTTCTCGCATCTAGCATCAAGCTTTCTCCAACATCTAAAAAACGATGATTAGTTCCACCACGGTATTGACAAGGCTTTTTGTTCATCTTCCATTTGCTAGACCCACCAGAATTTCCTTCTTTTGCTACAAACTTGGAGTCACCGGCATTTTCTCTGGACTGAATCCATTTCTTCCCTTTGCCTCCATCATTTGATTTCACTCTAGCTTGCAGCGCACCCTCTACAAACTCTTCTTTTCTCATCAATCTTCGGTGCTCCTGTGCCTGCAAAGCATTCAACAATTCTGCAAGCTTTATATCGTAAAGTCTCTTGTATTTTCCGAGAGATGCTATGGTGGCTTCGAACTTCTCTGGAAGAGACACCAGAATCTTCTGAACAAGTCTTTCATCCTTCAAGTCAGTCCCTAAAACTCTGATTTTTTCAGCTATCCCAACCAACCTATCGAGTACTCCTTCACCGACTCGAATCCTTCATCTGCTGTCTCTCAAACTCCCTCAAGAGATTCAGCACCTTCATGCCTCTTATCTTCTCATCTCCCTCGTATTCATCCTTCAAGAAATCCCATATTGCCTTTGCGAATCACATCTCATAATCCTTGTGAAGATAGTGGGTGAAACAGCGTACGGGCATGACTTTGCCTTGGCCTTCCTTGTGATTCTCTCTTTATGGTACTTTATCTGATTCAAGGTTGGATTGTCTGGAAGTGGAGTAACCTCATAATCATCCTCCACAGCCTCCCATAAATCATGACCCTCCAAGAATGCCGTCATCTTGACAGCCCAAGCCTGATAATTTTCCCCAAAATACCGGGAGAAGCCATCGCAGAGAAACCACTCGACCCCCGTCTCCATCACCCTTTAACTTCTTTACACTTCGATACTTGCTTCACTTCACAGTCCCTCAAGATCAATCACGCTCCGATACCAATGTTATAACTCATAAAAAACACCAATCAAAACAGAAAAATTTCTGTTTTTGAGAGAGAGAAGATGAAAAAAAAAACAGCACTTCATACGTCTTGTGCTTAAAAAAAAACTGTCAAGTACAACCCCTAAATACAAAACAAAAAACTGCTCACGTACGTGCAACACTTAACTGCACACAAACGTGCTATTAACTTCCTAGAAAATAACAAAAACACTAAACAAATAACTACATTGAACTTGGCTGTTTTTTAATAAAAAAAACAGAGTAAAACAGAGTAAAAACAGCAGAAAACAGAATAAATAAAAGAAAACATAAAACAGCAACGGAGACATTATAATCCAACATACGTATCATCACAAATTCTCTACTGGTGTACAACTTGCAGGGCCTTTCACATTAAGATTCTATGTCCTTATTCAAGACATGGGCATTTGACCAAAACGAATGGGAAATAAGCCCGCATCTCCTTCCAATCGGGGATGAGATTGTAAGAAAATGCGGGGGAGTCCCTTTGGCTTTGAAGATGTTGGGCGGCCTACTTTACTCAAAGAACGATGAACAATTTTGGGAGCTGGTGAGAGCCAACGATATGTGTAGATTCATAAAGACAGAGGAGGACATTTTATGCATCCTAAAACTGTGTTTCATCTATTTGCCATCCCACTTAAAACGATGTTTTGCCCTGTGTTCAGTATTTCGTAGAGGCGCCATCATGGACAATATATATCTGGCTTATTTCTGGACTGCATGTGGGCTCGTTCCCCCATCAAATGAAAACAGGACTCCTGAAGACGCCTGTGACAAGTACTTGAAAGAGTTGTGGTCCAGATCCTTCTTCCAAGTAGCCTGGCAGAGAAGTTCATTTCTCTCTTTTAACATGCATGATTTACTTTATGATCTAGCATTATCAGTGTCAACGGAACAAATCGATTGCGCCATGCTTAGTCATAGTTCCCAGACAATTCCAGAGAGAACTCGACATGTTTCGTTACTGCAAACTGTTTCATCGGGGCAATTGAAAGAGAATGAATCCCCACCATTCTTGAGCAGGTTAAAGTCGAACAGAGTGCGAATGATTTACCGTGTGTCCCAGGACACGTGCAATACGAGAGATCTTGACAGGATGTCTAAGTGCGAGTACTTGAGGTTTTTGCAATTGTCCTTTTCCAGCTTTGAAGAGCTACCAAGTTCCATAGGCAAGTTAAAGCATCTCACAGTGCTGAGCCTTTGGGGTAACTTCCGCATGAAGAAACTGCCGGATGCTATGTGTGAGCTGCATAGTTTGCTGTTTTTATCTGTCTCCGGATGCTCAGGACTAGAGGAATTGCCTCGAGACATGGACAGGATGATCAACCTTCGATGTCTGTGGTTGACTACGAAGCAGAGAAGTCTCCTCGAGAGTGGAATTCATCGGATGAAGTCCTTGAGGTACTTGGTGATCCATAATTGTGGAAATCTAGAAGTGTTGTTTGGTGGCACAATATGCTTGAACGACCTACTTTCTTTGGAAATAAAGAATTGTCCACGTCTAGTGTCTCCGCCGCTGAGTGAACTGACTGCATTGGAGTCATTGAGGATCACAGGTTGTGACAAGCTCATGTTGACTCAGCTCAAGGATAACGAGTCAGACCTCTTGCTGAAGCTACGTTTCTTCACGGTCTCAGCTTCACCGCAATTGGTGCACTTGCCGCAGTGGCTTCTGGCCTCTGCTGACACCTTAGAGGAGTTGGACATTATTGACTGCAGAAACTTGATGGCTCTACCGGAGTGGCTGCAAGATCTTATACAACTCAAAAAGCTTCATATCTTTGGGTGTCCTCAATTATCATCGATGCAAGGAGTGGATTTGCTCACTGCACTCCAAGAGTTGTGCATTGCAGGCTGCCCTGAACTGAGTAAAAAGTGTCAGGTGGAAGATGGTGAGCTTTGGCCTGAGGTTTCTCATGTGCCCTTCATTAAGGTCGACTGGAAAGTGGTCCAATCGAATGATCATTAGGTATGTGCGGCTCGTATCGTCTATATCCTCTCTTCTTTTTCTCACTTAGTTTAGTGTCGGTCTTTTTCAGTACCCATTGCTTGTTTACTAAATGTTCCATCTACAAGTCTAATTCTAGTGGAGTTCAATCACTGACGATTTGGGATGGATGCAATCAATGTATAAGATATCACGATTTAGTCCTGAATTGAATGGCTACTTAGGACGCTGTTGTCTCTTTATCGTGACAATAATTTAACAAAGTCATCAATCCGTTTGCCTTGTGAATTTTGACAAAAACCGGATGTATATTCGTAACTAAGTCTATTGGTGCATTTGTTGTGCTCTTGTTAGAGTTAGCAGATGTTGGACGAGTAGGCATAACTAGATCATATGCAGTGGCCTTCTCACATTTTGGTAGCTCAGTTGGTTCACATTCGCAATCGAATTTTTTCTTTTTGGGTTTGATTGCAGGTTATGTTGATTGTCTGCTTAAAAGCACCTGGAGAGAGACTGCTCTATAACTCTATTTCCGGGAGTTCATACGTCTGCTGAACCTTACCAAGCCCGCAGGCCAAGTGTGTCAGCATTTCTGCATTGATGTATCTTGTGTTCAGGTTGAAGACCAACGCTGCTTCTTCTTTAAGTAGACCGAGACTCATTCTGCTGTAGTTTGAGTGCGTTTCAACGCTTGTAATTTCTTTAGAGATGAAGACAAAGCTACATATTATTAGTCTGCCCTCTTGAGGAATGTCTTTATGCGTTCTGGCTTTTGGAAACTATGCATTGGTCTTCGACATTAGACAACTTTTTATCTCAATGCAAAATTAACTTTGTCCGAATGATCTTTGGAATATGGATTCAAAGGCATGTGTGTTATTCGTAATGTAGCACCTAGTGATACGCACACGTCTATTCGAACTGTTACATGTAACGATAGTTGCATGATCAAGTGACTAAATGGTCTTACAATTCAATTTGCAAATTTATATGAAATTGTATGGGGCCCCAAGATTTTGATAATTGATACAAGTAGACCCTTAAAGAAAGACTTGGGATATATCCAATTTATATGAAATTACTGGGGCCTAAGGTGACGAACAAAGTAAAGTGTTGTATGAATTGTTATTTGGGTAAAATTGTTAGTTGGTGTTTTGTCCCTGATTAGTTTAAGTTTATGATATGTTTGTTTATTATTAATCATTAATTGGTTAAAACTAAGTTAATGGCCCTCTAAACCTTTCTTCTTCCTCAATTTTGCTGTTTATTTGGCTAGTGGAGAGAGAGAGAGAGAGAGAGAACACCGCCAAACATTTTTATTTTGTGTTTAAATGGAGACCCTTGATTCTCTAAGCCACGTCATACCTAAAACGTGATGATTTTTATGGTGTCCTTTTCTCTGAAGATTGAAAAACGAACGTCAGAGTCAATATTTAACCACTCAAAAACTTGGCTGGGTTCCCATGTGATGGCTATAATAATTGTACAAACCAAACGTACATGTCTGCTCCGCTTTTGATGTAGTGTCGGTGCAGGCAATCAAGAAAAGCATAGTACAAATGGGTCTCACATGGTTTTTCACTAAAAAATTGTGACATTCCATTTAGCTTTTAATAAGATAAAGTTCTAAACGGTGGCGCTCTTGTCTGACGCAAGCGCGCGTAATGCTCCGAGCGCCCTGCCATGAAGAAGAAAACTAACAATGTTTTAGAGCTGGAGGAGTCTTAATTTAAGTACTTTGGTCCTTAAAGAGTACTCAATTGGAGCTGAATTATGTTTTTTTTTTAAAAGTTACTGAGTGGCTCTAGTTTAGCAGAAGCCCTCCAACTCCAGCTCAAACCCGGGAATGATAGTGCTTTATGGCTTCACTAAGAGCGTTCTGTAGAAGCTGCCGTCTCTTGCCCTCCAAGAAGATGCCCTGGTTGATGATGACATTGAAGCCAAGCTGAGGAAGCTTCATCGTGCTTTGACTGTCATTAAAGGAGTGGTCTTGGATGCTGAAGAGAAACAGGCATGCAGCCAAAAACTCATAGTGTGGTTAGAGCAGCTTAAGGGTGTCTTGTGTGATGACGACGACTTGTTTGATGATGTCCAGTGTGAAATTGAGGCCCTGAGAAACAAATTGAACAGTCAACTGCCCAAAACTTGGGAAGTTCATGCCACTTATTTTCTTGTTCTAATCCCTTCATATTCCGCCACAAAATAAGCAAAAAAATTTAGTGAGATAGGAGGAAAATTGAAGCAGATGGTTGCTGAGGTTGAGGAGTTCGGTCTCAGCAAGCAAGCTTGTGATGGATGTGTAGCTGTTGAAATTTACTCGAATAGACTTAGAGAAGAAAAAAAAAAACACAAGAGAGTTGTTGCTGTAACTCCCGTCACTATATTCAATAGAACATAAGCCTATTAAATAGGGAGAACATCCAAACCACTTTGCAAGAAAATAGCTACAGAACAACAACAACAAAGACCCACTAACATACCCCACTAACCAGAACATGTGCAGAAACTAACTCCTAAAAACAAGCCACTTCCTATTGACTAGGACTCCACTATTACATTATTGAAGACACATAAAAAGCTGAAAGTTAACTACTTCAACACCCTCCTTTATACTGTTGTCTGCAACATCAGTTTAAAGGAATAAAACAAACCCTCCCTTAATCTGGAACATCCAATGAACAAACACCAATAAGCTTTCTCAGCTTCTGAAATGTAGACAATTTGAGAGGCTTGGTGAATAAATCAATAAGTTGATCTTCACTTCTGCAAAAAACAAGATCTATCACTTTATCTTTTGTGAGATCCCTCAAGAAATGATATTTCACATCTATATGTTTGCTCCTTTCATGTAGAACTGGATTCTTTGAAAGTTTAATGGTTGAGTTGTCGTCACAATATATTGTTGTTGCTTCTTGTTGTTTAAATTGAAGTTCTCCAAGAATCTTCCTTAACCAAATAGCAAGGTGGCAGCTACAAACTTAGCTTCAGTTGTTGATAGAGTAACAATTGGCTGCTTCTTTGAAGACCATGAGACAGCCCTTGAACCAAACATAAACACATAGCCAGAAGTGCTTTTTTCGATCATCCATATCTCCAGCAAAATCACTGTCAGTGAAGCCAAACAAATCTAATTTTTCTCCTTTTTTGTAAAATGGCCCAAAAGTTGTAGTCCCTTGCAAGTAGTGAAAAATTCTCTTTGCAGCTTGCAAGTGTATTTTTGATGGGCGTTCCATATACCTACTTATAAGGCTCACACCATGCATGATATCTGGCCTCGTTGCTATCACATACATTAAACTTCCAACAATTTGCTTGTAAAGTGTGCTATTCACCTTTTTCTCATCAGAATCTTTCAATAGCTTCAAGCTAACTTCAGTTGGTGTGGTCACAAAGTTGCAATTCTTCATTTGAAATTTTTCTAAAATCTCTTGAACATATCTCTTTTGGGAAAGAAAGATTCTAGCTGCAGATTGAATTACTTATATGCCCATAAAATAATGCATCAATCCAAGATCAGTCATTTCAAATTCATCCATCATAGACTTCTTAAATGTGTTGATCAAGACACTATTATTCATTGTGAAGATGAGATCATCCACATACAAACTACCAGAAGCAATTTTCCACCATCATCAACTTTAATAAATAATGTATGCTCATATGGACATTTTCTAAATCCTTCCTTCAAAAAATAAGCATCAATGCGACTATACCAAGCTCAGGGAGCTTGTTTTAACCCATATAGTGCCCTTTTTAGTCTATAAACTTTATGTTCACTACCATGCTTCACATAACCAGAAGGTTGATCAACAAATACCTTTTCTTGGATGTCACCATGCAAGAATGCTGACTTCACATCCAATTGAAAGATATGCCATGAATTCTGTGTTGCTAATGCAATCACCAATCTGATTGTGTCAAGTTTTGCCACGGGAGCAAACACCTCTTTGTAATCCACTCCAAATTCTTGCTTGTAACCTTTTGTGACCAAGCGTGCCTTGTACTTGTCAACTTCACCATCTTTAATCAACTTCGTCTTGTACACCCACTTGACCCCGATTGATTTGTATCCTCTTGGAAATTCTGTCAATTCCCAAGTATTATTCTTCTCAATGGCTGCGATTTTTGCATCCATAGCAATTCTCCAATTTTCTTTTTGCACAGCTTCATCATAGGTTGTAGGATCACAATTTGAAAACAAAGCAAAATAGGTAAGTGGATCTTCAGATTGGTCAAGCCTTGTTACTTCATAATCACTCATCCAAGTGGGTCTTTTTCGAACTTGATGTGGCCATTCTTCAATTTCTACAATAGCGTTTTGACTTCGTGAACTTTCTGTGATGGTTTGACTGGTTGTGGGCTCTTGATCATCTTCAAAATTCTTGGAATTTGTCCTTCAACCCCTTTCTCACTCCATGGCCAGAATTGTTCTTCATCAAATATCACATCACAACTGATGATGATTTTCTTGGTTATAGGATCATAAAGCTTGTAGGCTTTTGATTGATCCCTAATGCTAGGAAAAACATATTTAACTCACTTGTCATCTAGCTTTTTTTTTTTTTTTTTTTTTTTTTGATATGGAACATGAGCATAGGTTATACACCCAAAAATTCTGAAGTGATCTACTGTTGGTTTTTGTCTGCTCCAAGCTTCTTCAGGTGTCATATTTAAAATAGCAAGAGTCAGGCTTTTGTTCAAAAGATGAATACTCCAATTAACAACTTCGGGCCAGAAGCTCTTTGGAATTCCACTTGCTGTCAATAAACTTCGCACCATATTCAAAATAGTGCGGTTCTTTCGTTCACAAGCTCCATTTTGCTGTGGTGAATAAGCTGTAGTGAGTTG
Organism: Eucalyptus brandiana; assembly: GCA_014182725.1. Lineage (NCBI taxonomy): Eukaryota > Viridiplantae > Streptophyta > Magnoliopsida > Myrtales > Myrtaceae > Eucalyptus > Eucalyptus brandiana. Next base: position 18,100,569 of record CM024678.1, read on the forward strand.
TCTCTTAATGCCATGCTTCCCACAGAAATCTACAAATGCACCCGAGTTGTATTCGCCACCGCGATCTATGCATAGGACTTTTATTGGATTCCCACTATCTTTTTCAGCAAGTGTTTTGAAGCTCTTGAATGCTTCAAAAGCTTCAGATTGTTCATGCAAAAAATAAACTCAAATCTTCCAGCTATAATCATCAATGAAAGTGATAACATACCGTTTACTTCCATCGGAAACTGGAGATATTGGGCCACAAATATCTGAATGGACCAGCGCTAACGGTTTCTTTGCTCTCTATGCTTTTCCTTGTGGAAATTGAGCATGGTGTTGTTTGCTAACAACACAGTCTTCACATATTTCGGACGGAGCAGTGATTGGGGCAGTCCCTCCACCATCTTCTTTTGATGTAATGTCTGTAGTCCACCAAAGTTGAGATGACTGTATCTGAAATGCCATACCCAAGCTTCCTCTTTTAATCTTGCAGTGAAGCATGAGTGGAAAGTGCTATGAAGATGTAGTGGGAACATCCGATTGGCAGTCATTGTAACTTGAGCAATTAGACCCAATTTCTCATCATGGATTCTACAAACACCTCCTTTGAGTGTAATTTCATAGCCCTTCTCTTGTAATTGGCCAACACTTAGGAGGTTGGTTTTTAATTATGGAACATAAAACACTTCTTTGATGGTATGTACTGAAGTCCCTTTAGGAACAATTGCAACCGTCCCTTTCCCCATGATTGGCACAGTAGAGTCGTCTCCGAATTTTACTGCGGTGCGGAACGACTCGTCTAATGTAGAGAATGCTTTCTTGTCTCCACACATGTGGTTGCTGCAGCCAGTATCAAGATACCACGACTTAGAAGAAGTTTTCTCCTTTTCCTGACACGCCAATAGGAGAATTTTTGCTTCTTCCTTTTCTGCTACAAAATTAGTCCTTTCCATACCTTGTGTATTTAAATTGGTTCGACATTCAAATTTGTAATGCCCATACCTGTGGCATTGAAAGAACTCCACTTTGGATTTGTCCACTAACTTTGGTCTAAAATCTATTGAGTGTCGACCTCCCCGTCCTTGTCCTTTGCCTTGAGAATCACCAGAAAAATAGCCATAAGATTTTTGATTGAAATTGCGGCGATCATTAGTTCCCCTTCCTTTGCTTCTGCCACTATTCATTCTTGTTGTTGATGAAAAATGATATGCAGTTGAGGCCTTTAATGCCTTCTCTTCTAGTTCTTGCTGTAAGAAATTTCGTTCATGGACCAACAACAATCCTTGCAACTCATCAATTGAGAGTTCTTCAACATCCTTGGCTTCTTGAATAGAATAGACAACAAAGTTAAAGTTTGGTGTCAAAGATCGAAGAATCTTCTCGACTATTGTGACGTCTTCCGTCTTATCTCCATGGATTCGCATCTTATTGACAATCGCCATTGTCTGGGAAAAGAAATCCATGATTGTTTCTCCCAATTTCATTCTTAGCAATTCAAACTCCCCACGAAGCATTTGAAGTTGTTGCCTTTTTGCCCTTGCCGAGCCTTGATATTTCTTTTTCATGGAATCCCATATATGTTTGGAGGTGTCCTTGCAGAGAATTGTCTCCAAGATGGCTCTGTCAATAGCCTTAAACAAATAGTTTTTGGCTTTAAGATCCTTCAACGTTGTTGCTTCCAGAGCTATCCATTGTGCTACTGTCAATTGAGCTCCTTTCTTTGGTTCGGCAATACCAGAAGTAACAACATCCCAATACTCCTTAGACTTGAGGAAATTCTCCATCAACATACTCCAATGGTCATAATGACCATCAAAGCGAGGTATTGCAGGCTGTATGAAGTTCTTTGTGGACATCATTGCTGCTGCAAAGAAGAACCACTACTGCTCTCGTGTTTGATCACTCAAGACTCCTTTTGAACACTTTTTTTCCTTCCCTATTGTGGCTTTGATACCATTGTTGAAATTTACTCGAATAGACTTAGAGAAGAAAAATAACACAAGAGAGTTGTTGCTGTAACCCTTGTCACAATATTTCAACAGAACATAAGCCTATTAAATAGGCAGAACATCCAAACCACTTTGCAAGAAAATAGCTACAGAACAACAACAACAAAGACCCACTAACATACCCCACTAACCAGAACATGTGCAGAAACTAACTCCTAAAAACAAGCCATTTCCTATTGACTAGGACTCCACTATTACGTTATTGAAGGCACGTAAAAAACTGAAAGTTAACTACTTCAACATAGCAAGAGTGAAAGTGAGAGATAAAACCAAACTTGATGAGAGGGTTTCAGCCCGTCATTGGGAGGGTGGCTGATAGAGAGGTAAGATCATTGAGCTCCTAATGCGGTAAGATCTGCCTACAGATGGTTCCAACCTTTTGGTGATTCCCACTGTAGGAATCGGAGGTTTGAGCAAGAACGCACTTGCTGAATCGGTATTCAATGACAATAAAGTGAGGGAGCACTTTGCTAAGCTAATTTGGGTCAGGGTTCATGATTTTAGCACGCGGCTAATAATGGAAAGAATCATCCAATGCGCACTTAAGCAGAGTTTGAACAACATGGACTATCGGCAGCTGCAAACTCTTCTAAAAGATGTGATAAGTCGCAGAAAGCTCTTACTCCTTTTAGATGGCATGGTGAAAAAAACCGGGCTGCATTGGATGATTTGAGGGATGAGTTGGCAGAAGCTGCTAATAGAATAAGGTGATTGTGACCACGCGACTCAACAGCTCCTATGGGAATGGTTTTTGTATTGGTGGACACCCTACAGGTGTCCTTATTCAAAACATAGACGTTTGAGAAACGTGAACGGGATATAAGCCCCTGTCTCGTCCAGATTGGAAATGAAATCGTAGAAAGATGCAAGGGAGTTCCTCTGGCATTGAAGATGTTAGGCAGCCTCCTGTATCCGAAGGACGACAAATGATTTTCGGGGCAGGTGAGGGACGACAACATGTGTGGCTCCACACAGACAGAGGACGACATATTATGTATCCTCAAAGAGTGTAAAAATCATTTGCCAGCTCACTTGAAATAATGTTTTGCCCTGTATTCATTTTTTTCGTAGGGGCGCTATTTATTATCACCGACTTACTACATCATCAGATGGAAAGCGAACTCGCCTGTAGTAAGTGCTTTAAAGAGGTGTGGTTCAGATCCCTCTTCCAAACAGCCCAGCTACCCAGCCCAAATCTCGTTTTCAGAATGCACGATTTACCGTATGATCTTGCCTAATCAGTATCCACAAGAACAGAATTATCACTTCCGACTTGATGTTAATTCCCAGAGAATTTGAGGATTAGTGGAATTTAGGCATCTAAAATGGGACGTATTTCCTACATGGAATATTGGGGCATTTGCCACGTGTCAATTCCAATGCCTGAATACCATTGATGACAAGTTGGGGACTTAATCTTGGCTGTTTCAAAATAAAAAATCGTCAATTGACTAAAATACCATTAATAATGAGCTGAAGATTGATTTTGGCGTTTTCAAAACTCAAGCACTTAACAGAAACAAAATAACTTTTTTGCATTTTTAATTGGTCAACGATCAAAACTTAAAATCAGGTTTCTACGCTTATCACAGATTGTTTTTAATCAGGTAACACACCAAACTTTCAACTTCTTGTTATTGATGCACTTTGACTGAAAATTTAATACAACGTTTGGCTAAATGTTGAGGCGATAGTCACGCAGCAATAACATGGCGTTTGGAGAGGAGGTTACGAGTATGCCACAATAGCAATTTGTCGGAAAATCGGCTTCAGACTCCCATCAATGTGCACCAATTGCAAATGTATCGAGTGATTGAAGTCCAAAGCCAATAAGTAAACTTTAATTATCACGAATGGAATTTGCATTGCCGAAATCCCCACATACCCCGCATGCTCATTACTAAATCCACAACTAATTGGCTCGTGAACTAACAAAAATTCACTCGACTTTGTTCGTAAAATCAAAAGACCAAGCAATGAGTGGATCGGTGCATGGTGGTGTGAAAAGTTTCCTACTGCTTTGCTGTTGACGACAGAGACCGGCCATTGTAATTGAGGAGCTGAAATGTAAGAAATAAATCATATAAGGATCCAAATGAGACTATATACTTTCTTAGGGTAACTTTCTCCAGTCAAATAAGATGAATTTTTGTCGCCGGGACTTTGCTGCATGGATCGAGAATATAGTCTGAAGACATTCTGACTCCTTTACAGGGGAACCTTAATGATTTGCGTAACCTTCGAGGGTGGTCTTCCGAGGATAGAGTTTGGACCACCTTCGGCCCGCGGGCTCCTTAGAGTTCAACATTTGATCATGCAAAGCCCATTTAGCTTTCAAGAACCCAACTAGGAAAGAAAGGTTTGGGCTTATTCTATATTAGTCCCTAGTTTGAGTTCAAATCTTGTTTTAAGAAATTTTAGAAAATAATGCAAATGGTCCTTGAGTCTTGATTCGATATGCAATGTCATACCCAAACTTTTAATTTGTTTAATATGATTCATGAACTAATAGTCAATGTTTAATTTAGTCCATATATTATATAAAAATGTTCATAATGTCCTTTCGTTAATTCAAGTCAATGGAATCTAATAATATGACCTCCAAGCCGTTGCTCAAGTAAGATATTCATCTCATACAAAGGGTCCTTGAGTCTTGACTCAATATGCAACATCATACCTAAATTTTTAATTTATTTATTGTGATTCATAAACTAATAGTAAATGTTTAATTTGGTCCATATATTATATGAAAATGTTCATACTATCCTTTTGTTAATTCAAGTCAACGTAATTTGATAATATTGCCTCTAGCCTGTTGCCCAAGTAAGATATTCATCTTAGATCAGGATATAATAATCCACATCAACACCTAATTTCTTCTTCTTCTTTTTTTGCTTTTCTAAAGAAGATGAATTCAAAAAATGGACATGTAGATTGGTCATTTTAAAAATTCAATTCAATATATAATAATTTATGTCATCAAACAATATCTAATGTGCCATTTGAACAAATGGAAGGACTACATTAAATATTCACTAATAGTTCAGAGATCACACTGAACAAATTAAAAGTTTAGGAATGACATTACACATTAGGCCAAAATTCAACAAACATTCATGTCATTTTCCCTAAGAAACTCAGATTTTAGTGGGAGGGATCATGGTAGTGGATCACCATGTCAGTTCTGGATGTTGGTTAACTACATTCATGCCTTCGGATTAACTGAGTACATATATGGCACCCCCATAGATTCTCAATGGCAGAAAGGGAATGGTATTAAAATTACTTGAACCATTAGTAGCCACAGAACGTGGTGCAACCAACCTAAATAGAGGAAATAGAAAGGGTAATGCTCAGCAAAAATATAGGAAGTCTTCCGGCAAATGCTCCCCAACCGAGCAAAGGCAAACCCAACTTGGTTAGCTTTACGGTAAGCATCATGCTTGATGAAAAGCCATTCGAGCTCCACCATTAAGCCCCAGCGTTCCATCACAACAAGTTTGATTGGGGGCTTTGGGGACCAACAATCGCTGACGAAGGCGCTTACAGCAATGCTAGCATCTAACTCTATAACTGGTTTGGGCATGTATGTTTAGTTTTCGTGCCGGTGAAAGCCGTCACATAAGGCCCAAAATTCAGCCATCGCATTGCTTGTTATCCCAATGTTCCCAGAGAAGCTGGAAATCCAGCAGGCCTAGGGAGTCTCGGATCAAACATCCCGCACCTGCTCATCCTTGATCGTCGGAGACTAGACTTGTCAAAGGAGGTGACTTAAGTCATAAATGGTCCAACCTAAATCGATTCATTTAATTTATTTATGACCCATTTATTGTAGTGCAAAATTCTTGATTCATACCCGACTTGACCCAACTCAATCAATACCTAACTCATTTAACTAAATCTAAGAAAACTTATTTCTTATGGTTTTTTTTTTTTTTTAAACAGATTCGGTAAACCATTTTTATGCAATACAAATCTAGCATACAATATATATATGAATAAGACTTTTTTTCTTGGAAAATATTTTTCAAGAAGTACTTTTTAGGAAAATTATAATATTTTTTGGTTTTGGACTAAAATATGAAAATAAATTAGAAAATATTTTCCGCCGTGTGGTATAAAAATATGATTAAATTTTCCTAATGTGACTCCTTTTAATAATTTTTATTTTTATTTTTAAATAAAAATTTTAATTATTCTTTATTTTCTAAAAATAGAATTTTAATTATTTTTTATTTTTTAAATATAATTTTTAATTATTTCTTTTCTTTTTTCTTTTTGCTTCTCTTTCAACCAATCGCCAGCCACGATGACAGTTGATGAGGGCCTCGCATGGTAATATTTTTGTTTCTCCAAATTTCGTTCTTTTGTTCTCCATAACAAAAAAAAAAAACAAAAATCCGTTTGATAACAATTTTGTTCTTGAGAATAAAAAAATCTCTTTTTTTGTTCTCAAGAACAGATTTATAACAAAAACAAGAAAAAAAAAGTATATTCTTATTCCTAAGAACAATTTCTAGAAATAAGCCAATTTTTTTTGCTTGCTTGCTGCGACCTTGGGTGGCCGCCTGCCTATTGCCAGCCACCTTTGGCCAGCCGCAGCCATTGTCAGCCGATCGTTGCCCCACTGGCGGCGACCATCGTCACCGTCGCCATCTGATCGTCGTCTCTACCGCCCACAGCCCACCGGCCACCCTCGACCGCCGGCTGCCGTCGTCATCGCCACTCGACTACCGTTCGCCTGTTGTTGTTGCCCACTGCCCATCACCACCGATTGCTACCCATAGCCAACCAACCATCGCCTCCCATGACCGCCCATCTGCCTCCAGTGAGCTGCGATCGGTTGGCTGTGGGCAGCGATCGGTGGCTACGGTCGGCGGCCGGTAGTCCTGCGGCAAAGGGCGGCGACAACAGGCAGCGGGTAGCAGCGACAAGTGAAGGGCTATCAGCGATCAGCAGTTTGTGAGCAAGAATAAAAAAATAAAAAAAATAAAAATCGTACCAAACGCATTTATATTCTTTTTGTATTTCAAGAATGAAAATTTTATATAGTTACCAAACATCCTATTTTACTCAAAAATTGTTCCTCAGAGTAGAAATAGAAAATAACTATTTCTAAAAAGAAACTGTTTCCCGACCAAGAAGTGTTACCATGCGCACCCTAACTAGCCATAGAAGAGCTCGAGTCTCACCAGTTCTGTGAGGCTTGAGCATAACTAGACATCGGCGAGGCCTCTGCCTTACCAGATCGACGTGTTTAAGTTTGCTAGCCATCGGCGAGCTCGAGCCTTATCTAGCTAGTTGCCGGTCGTGGTGGTGCCAACCATTGGTTGAGATGGAAGAAGAAAGAAAATAAAAAGAAAAAAAGAAATATAAAAAATAATTGTAATTATAATTTTTATGAAAAACATTTTTATAAAGCCAAAGAGAATAAGAGAAAGTACGAGCCTTAGGTTGAAAATGGGTTCTAAGTCCCACTCATTTATTTTAGGCTTTCAATTTTTAAGCCCACTTAAGTAGTCTTTTCAAGATTTATATGACTCATTTATATGACCTATTTATATTTTAAATGGTTTATATATGGGTTTAAGACCTATTTTGATAAGTCTATCAAAGATTGACCTGTCAAAGGTCTTATTTAGACCACTTATTAGGGTGCTCTAACCCCAAGAATAGAAGCACTAGTTTTTTTCAAATGAAGACCTCCTTTCTCTTCCTGTCAAGGCAACGAATCTGGCAGATAAAGCTAGAACGAAGGCCAACTTGTGCACCCAGTCTTGAATCACAACAAGAAAATCACTAGATCAGAGTCCTCGACTTCGTCAATAAATAAAAAAAGAAAGATGCGGAATGGGAATCTCTTATCTTCACATATCAAATTGTTTCTCGACGACTTGGATGGGATATGACCACGTGATTGTGGCCAAGGACAGCTTCAAGGAAGCGTCGGTGGCCGCTAGTGGCTTTTTCTAATTCACGGCCTCCTTACCTTTGGAGTTTAGGCAACAATACAACTCCAGAAAACGTTTAACTTACATTTTGCAGTTCCATGCATATATCATTTTCTTACATTTTCAGAGTACATTTCCTGTGACTTCGTTAATGGTATAGAATGTATGCTCATTGTTGTTATCTTCAACAGACATTTCATTTAATTCACGTCAAAAGACAACCTCAGATGTCAATGTTTAAATCATTTAGTATTTACCTCTTGGGTGGGTTCGTATCTGGGATTGCCATGCTTGCATAAAAGGAGCTTAATACTTGTCTACTTTTGATATAGTGCGTCTCACATGTCCTCTCCACTATAGTGCGTCTCACATGTCCTCTTCAATCAAGAAATGTAGGATTCCATTTACTTTTTGTGAAAAGGTTAAGCCTTAAATAGTGGAGCTCTTGTATGACGCGAGCATCGTGACGTGAGACTCCAGAGGCCACGGCGTCAAGAAAGAAAACTAACGGCGTTAAAGAGCTAGGAATAAGTTTATAAAAGCGACCCAATAGCTCTTGTGCAGCACGACCTCTCCAAACACAAACCGGAAAGAAGAAGAGGCATGGCGAGTTCAGTGCTCTACGGCATCACCGAGAGGGTCCTGCAGAAACTGGGCTTCTTGCCCTTCAAGAAGATGCCTTGGTTGATGATGGCATTGAAGCCAAGCTGAGGAAGCTTCAATACGCTTTGGCTTCCATTAAGGGGGTGCTCTTGGATGCTGAAGAGAAACAGGGGAATAACTACAAGCTCAGAGAGTGTTAGAGCAGCTTAAAGATGTCTTGCATGATGTCGAGGACTTGCTTGATGATGTCCGTTGTGAAGCCTTGAGGAAGAAACTGAATGGTCAACAACGAAAACATGGCAAGGTACGCCACTTCTTTTCTTATTCCAATCCCTTCACGTTCCATCTGAAAATGGGGAAAAAGATTAGTGAGATAGGAGGAAGATTGAAGCAGATGGTTGGTAAGATTGAGGGGTTCGATCTCAGCAAGCGAGCCTGTGATGGCAGTGTAGTGGGAGCGAGAGTGAGAGAGATGAAACCCAACTTGGTGAGAGGATTTGATCCCATCATTGGGAGGGATGCTGATAAAGATAAGATAATTGAGCTGTTGATGCAGCGAGATCCGCCTAGAGAGGGCGCAAACCTTTCCGTGATTCCCATTGTCGGAATCGGAGGTTTGGGCAAGACCACACTCGCTAGATTGGTGTTCAATGATGTTAGAGTGCGAGAACACTTCGCTTTGATGATTTGGGTGAGCATGGCGGGTAATTTTAACGTGAGGCTGATCATGGAAATGATCATCCAGAGTAAACTTGGCCAAAGTTCGAACAACTTGGACTTTCCCCAGTTGTTGACTCTTCTTGATGCAAGCCTAGGGGAGGCTTTCTCAAACAATAGGATCGGGAGAGTGACTCGCACACGGAAACAGGACAAACAGGAATTTCAGCACTGCGCGAGCTCAGGAGAACAGTCGTATCTTTGTCGATACGGATTGGATCAGGAGAGTTGGTCGAGCATTGGAAATAGGAGAAATAGTAAAGAGCATTGAAAATAGGGGAAATAGTAAAGATCATGGAAACTATAAGCTAGTAAAAGCATCACGCGAGCTCCCAAGGCGTCTTTCAAGCTTCCAAAATGGACTCAAGATATTGTTATGGCTTCTCGGTTTCGTCGAGCTTGAATGTGGACCGATCTTCTTGGTCGAGAGAGTTGATCTTCAATGCGGGCTGCATCATCCTCCCCATCTTTAAAAGAATTCGTCCTCGAAGTCTCGCCATCATCATCAGAAGAATCGCCCACATAAGGTGTTAAATGTCGAACATTGAAGACTTCGTGAATCTTCATATGAGAAGGAAGATTTAATCTATACGCATTAGGATTAATGCGCTCAAGAACTTCGAGAGGTCCGAGCTTTCAATCACTAAGCTTGTTATAAGTTCTGACGGGATGCCGTTCTGGTGGCAAATAAGCCCAAATAAAATCTCTAGGTTCAAAGATAACTTCACGCCACCGCTTGTCGATGTCTGTTTTATAGGATTCAGTTTTGCTCTCTAGTCTTTGGTGCACATCTTCATGAATTGTCTTCATTTGAAAAACAATATCGTCGACTTTGCTGCTCAACTTCTCAGCAAAAGGAATTGGTGCAAGATCAAGAGCAGTGTTCGGTTGTCGACCATATACAATCATAAATGGACTATATCCAGTGCTACAGTTCTCAGCACAATTATATGCAAATTCTCCAAGTGACAACCGCGTCTCCCAAGAACGGGGATTATTATCAATCAAAGTCTTTAATAGATTTCCCAATGTTCGATTGACGACCTTAGTTTGTCCATCCGTTTGGGGATGAAACACAGTACTATATTGTAGTTTAGTACTGACATTCTTCCACAGTTGTCGCCAAAAATGACTAAGAAATTTTGTATCCCGATCCGAAGTAATGGTCTTCGGAATGCCATGCAACTTATAGACTTCTTTGAAAAATAAGTCAGCAATAAGCGAAGCATCCATAGTTTTTCGACATGGAATAAAATGTGCCATTTTGGAAAATCGATCGACAACAACAAAGATCAAATCCATACCTCTGTTTGTGCATGGTAGTCCAAGGAAAAAGTCCATAGAGATATCCTCCCGTGGGGCATGTGGAATCAGCAAGGGCAAATAAAGGCCAGCATTTGTAGCTTGTCCCTTTCCAATGTGGCAACGTCGACACCTTATCACATGTCGATGTACATCACGTTTCAAATGAGGCCAAAAGTATTTGGCTGAGACAAGTTGTACAGTTTTGTCGCACCCAAAATGTCCTTCATGGTGAACTTCATCAATCACCCGCTGCCAAAGAGAACAGTCCGGCACACATAAACGGTTTCCTTTGAAAAGAAAACCATCACATACAGTAAAATCAGCAAGCTTCTTTTCATGTGCATTGGGAATGATCTTGGAAAAGTAGGGGTCTTCTTGATATAACTCTTGAAAAGAATCAAATCCAAGAACAGTAGAATGCATTGTAGAGAGCAAACTCTTCTTTCGACTAAGGGCATCAGCAACTTGATTCTAAGCTCCAGCCTTATGTTTAATAATGAAAGTGAACTCCTAGATGTATTCAGCCCATTTTGCACGCCTAGAGTTAAGCTTTTGCTGTCTAGAAATATACTTCAGAGCTTCATGATCAGTATATAAAATAAACTCTCGATGAATAAGGTATGGCCTCCAATACTCAAGTGTGTGAAATAATGCGTAGAATTCTAGATCATAGGTGCTGTAACGAAGTTTGGCACCATTCAATTTTTCACTAAAGAAGGCGATGGGTCGACCTCCTTGACTTAGGACTCCTCCTATGCTAGTACCGGATGCATCACAATGCACTTCAAAAACAAGATCAAAATTAGGCAATGCAAGTACCGGGGCTATGCTCAATTTTTCTTTGAGCTGTTCAAAACTTTTCTGAGTTGCATTCGTCCATTCGAAAACTCCCTTCTTCATGCAAGAAGTGAGTGGGGCCGCAATGGTGCTAAAATGCGCAATAAATCGTCGATAGAACGAAGCGAGGCCATGAAAACTTCGCACTTCATGCACATTTGTTGGAGTTGGCCATTCTCGAATCACCTTGATCTTAGAATCATCCACCGAAATGCCATTCTTCGAAATATGAAACCCCAAGAAAAGGATTTGTGGTACCATAAAATAGCACTTGTCGAGAGCCGCATACAATTGTTCCTGCCTCAACACACATAATACTTCTTGAAGATGCTGCAAGTGTTCATCAGTAGACTTGCTAAAAATCAAGATATCATCAAAATAAACAACAACAAACCTTCCCAGAAAAGGCTTCAACACCCGAGTCATAAACCTCATGAATGTCGATGGTGCATTTGACAATCTGAATGGCATGACTAGCCATTCATATAGCCCATCTTTCGTTTTGAATGCTGTCTTCCATTCATCTCCGGGTTTGATTCTAATTTGATGATATCCACTCTTCAAATCCAACTTCGAGAATATATTTGCACCAAAAAGTTGATCTAAGAGATCATCAAGGCGAGGGGTAGGAAATCGATACTTGATGGTGATCTTGTTGATTGCTCTACTGTCGACACACATCCTCCAAGTACCATTTTTCTTAGGCACTAAAAGATCTGGAACGGCACACGGACTGAGGCTCTCCCTTATAAAACCCTTATTCAATAGCTCCATAACTTGTCGATGCAATTCCTCATGTTTGGTCGGACTCATCCGGTAATGAGCGAGATTCGGCAAAGAGGCTCCGGGCAACAAGTCAATTTGATGCTGAATATCTCTCATAGGAGGGAGACCATTGGGTAAGTCCATCGGGAAGACATCCTTGAACTCTTCCAAAAGAGCTTGAACTCGATGAGTTACGACAGAGGCAACTTCATTCTTCTCACCTGTTTTATTGAGCAAAATATACAAGGTACGAACTCCTTTCAAAGCATCCTTCATATCCTTCATTGTAAGCAACGTAGGGGAGAAGGAATTCTCAACTATAGGAGTTTTCAAAGGTTCCCTACTAGGTGCCAACGTAATTTTCTTGCCTCCAAATTCAAAAGAATATGTATTTCGATAACCGTCATGTGTAGTCCTCCTATCGAATTGCCATGGTCGACCAAGAATAATGTGACTAGCATCCATCAGCAGAACATCACACCATATCTTGTCATTATAAACAGAGCCAATGGACAAATTAACAAGGCATCGTTTCGAAACAGTTACCTCAGCGCCTTTCTTCAACCACAACATTTTATAAGGCGTAGGGTGCGTTTTTAATTCCAACTTCAGTTTGTTTGCCGCTACTTCAGAAATTATATTCTCACAACAACCAGAGTTGATAATTAATTGACATACCTTTCCCATGATTGTGCAAGTAGAATGGAAAATATTGGTACGTAGCCACCTATCTCCAGTGTCATCTCGAGGAGTAAGAAAAATTTTCCTCACCATAAGAAGTTCGCCGGTGTCAGCATGCACTATTTGTTCATCATCCGCAGCTTCTTCATCATTGTTCAACTCCTCTTCAAGTGGATCCTCAGCATTCTCGTCAGAATCATTATCCACCAAGAAGGCTTTACCGGCTGGTCGATTCTTATTGATTCAACAATTGCTAGCACGATGACCCAACTCCCCACAAGAATAGCAACGTATTTCGGATGTAGCAGGTTGCTTCGAAACATGGGGCTAAGTAGAAGACCTACTAGCAGATTGCATTGTAGCCTCAGCAACTTTAATAGTGCTAGTGGTGCTCTTAGTGGCTCGACTCGCCATGGTAGTTGATTGCTGTCTCTGAGAACGAGAGCACTCCATTTTGAGTGCTCGTTGGTGTGCATCTCCTAAGTCCCAAATGTCGAGGACTTCCAAGGCGTCTTGAATGTAAAATTGAAGACCGTTCAAGTATTTTTTCACAAGCACCTCCTCCGGATCTTGGATATTGTTACGAATCACCAACTCATTGAATTCATTGGTGTATTGGTCCACCGTTCGCGTACCTTGTTTTAGATTTTGGTACCGTTGGTAGAGCTCTCTCTTATATCCTTTGGGAATAAAATATTTTTGAATCTTGCCCTCCATCTTTCTCCACAAAGTGACTGGTGCTTTGCCAACGGCTTGGCGAGTTTGTTTTTCACGTCTCCACCAAGCAATCGCCTTGCCTCGGAATCGCATAGCAATGATCCCAACGCGACGATTCTCCGGAACATTTCGATGCTCAAACACCTCATTCACAAGTGTTAGCCAATCAACAATTTCATCAGGAGACTCATTACCTGTAAATTCTGGAACATCTTTCTTGACTTCCTTTTCCCAATCTGGCTCACGAATATGTTGTAAACGATGTCGAACATGCCTCCGACCGTGAATAGATTGAACACTCTCCAAAGAGGAAGAGTCACCATGGGAATCTTCAGTCCTGGAACGGGGTGGAGAATTATTTGCTTCAGCCCTCAAACGCTGAACTTCTTGCGTCAATTCATCAATTTGTTGTTGCATATTCTCGCGAGTGTGTGCAATTCATTGAGGGGAACGGTTCTGCCGCCACGACGCCTAGCTTGTCTTGGAGGCATTGTCCTCTCCTCCAAAGCTCTGATACCAAATGATGCAAGCCTAGGGGAGGCTTTCTCAAACAATAGGATCGGGAGAGTGACTTGCACAAGGAAACAGGACAAACAGGAATTTCAGCACTGCGCAAGCTCAGGAGAACAGTCGTATCTTTGTCAATACAGATTGGATCGACCTGATTCCAAAGCCAAATGAACAAAGACTTCTGGATCTACAATTACTCTGTTTTGGGTTTTCTGAAATAAGCAATGTAAGATAGTCGAAATTGGGTTGGAAGTAACGAACAGAACAGGAAAAGACAGAGACTCCGTTGGTTGCTCTTCTAGGCCTCCAAGGAAGTTGAGGGGGCACCGATTCTTCTAGATCGATGACTGCAACTCTTCAAGGATGCAGATTTCAAAAGCTTCGACTCTTCAAGGATGGAGTGAAAACTCTTCTAGGTTTTCAAAGGGACGTTAACGATACTTGCTTCAAAGCAAACATTTTTTTTTTTTCATTCATCAAAAGTCATCTGTCTTGTACAAGGGATTGGATGGCTTATATCATCAAAGAAATAAAAACAGAGTGTTGAAACTAGGAGAAATAAAAACAGAGCATTGAAAATAGGGGAAATAGTAAAGATCATGGAAACTATAAGCTAGTAAAAGCGTCACGCGAGCTCCCAAGGCGTCTTTCAAGCTTCCGGAATGGACTCAAGATATCGTTATGGCTTCTCGATTTTGTCGAGCTTGAATGCGGGCTGCATCACTTCTGAGGGACGTTATAAGTCGTTGTAAGCTCTTACTGGTCCTAGATGATGTGCGGAAAATGAATTGGGCTGATTGGGATTATTTGAGGTCTCAGTTGGCCGAAGCTGCCAATGGAACCAAGGTTATTATGACCACGCGAGATAAGAAAGTACCTATCATCACAAGTTCCCTGCTGGCGTACAACTTGCAGGGCCTTCCACGTGAATACTCCATGTCCTTGTTCAAGACATGGGCATTCGACCAAAACGAATGGAAAATAAGCCCGCGTCTCCTCCAGATCAAGGACGAGATTGTAGGAAAATGCAGGGGAGTCCCTTTGGCTCTGAAGATGTTGGGCGGCCTACTGTACTCAATGGACCACGAACAATTTTGGGACCTGGTGAGAAACGATGATATGTGTAGATCCATACAGACGGAAGAGGATGTTCTATGCATCCTGAAACTGTGTTACATGTATTTGCCATCCCACTTAAAACAATGTTTTGCCTTGTGTTCGGTTTTTCATAGAGGTCGGATCATCAAGGCTTTAGATATGGCTTATTTTTGGACTGCGTGTGGGCTCATTCCACTATCAAATGAAAGCGGAACTCCTGAAGAAGTCTCTAACAAGTACTTGAAAGAGTTGTGGTCCAGATCCTTCTTCCAAGAAGCCTGGCAGAGCGGTCCATCTCTCTCTTTTAAAATGCATGATTTACTTTATGATCTAGCATTATCAGTGTCAATGGAACAAATCAATAGCTTCATGCTTAGTCATAGTTCCCAGAGAATTCCAGAGAGAACTCGACAAGTTTCTATCTTGCAAACTGTTACGTCAGGGCAATTGAAAGAGAGCGAAGCCCTACCATTCTTGAGCAGGTTAAAGTCGAACAGAGTGCGAATGATTAACAGTGAGTCCCAAGACGCGTTCAATACAAGAGATGTTGACAGCATGTCCAAGAGTGAGTACTTGATGTTGGAGAAATCTTTCCAGAATATTTTGAAGCTGACAAAACATTTCTATCAGTCTAGTCTGGATAATTGCAAGCCTTCCGTTTAGAGTCCGAAGACTTTCGGATCACCGGACTCGGACTCAAGACTCAAGACTCAAGACTATTCTCATTGACAATTTTTCTAATCCAAAGCGAAGGCAATCCAGAGCCGAAGTATTTGGTTGAGGATTTAGTCCTATCCTCTGGAGAAGATCTCTTGGCTGGATAATTATAACGGATTCTTTCATTCGTAATCAAGATCATTTGAAGATCCGATGGTCGACGAAATATTCTTGGAATGTTCTATTCTTGGAAACCAAGATCCTGATTGTATGGGCGAACAGGATTGATGGGCTATCGTCGGAGTTCCTTTAATAGCTCGAATGATCTTCTTGATTGATTCCATCCAACGGGTAGATTGGAGGAATTCCTTTGGTAAGTGCCAACGGGTATGATGGCATAAAGGAGTATAAAAGGAAGACGTTCTAGTTACTTTAGTGTATGATCGATAGAGAAATTCCAGTCGAAGCACCTTGATTATTAGTCGATACATTTTGAGCGAAGTTGTATACACAAAAAGTGTCTATACTTAGTGATACCTTGAGCTAGTGTGGTAGATCATCTACACCGAGAAATCAAGGAAGAACAACGCTGTAACATCTCTTTGTTTATAGTGGAATCCAGCCAATAGGTCATCGGTGCGAAAGAGTGGACGTAGGCTTGAAATAAGCCGAACCACTATAAACCGCGTGTTCAATTTTCTCTTCCTTTCTCTCAGTTTTACCTTGATTATTGTTTGTCTCAAATCTATCAACTGTCTAGTATTGTGGAATTATCGAGAAAAATCCTTTATATACCTATTCACCCCCCTCTAGGTACTTATTCTAGCTATATCAATTGGTATCAGAGCTTGTGTACTCACTTTATTTGAAGTGTTTTACTTCAGAGTAAAAGATCCATGTCTAGTATGCTAGCACCGGGGGCTGGTGGAAGGGCAAAGCAATACCCGACCACCCTACTTTGATGGAAAGGATTACAACATCCGGAAGAACAAGATGAAAGCCTTCCTACGATCAAAGGATCCTCTCGGAATGGGACGTTGTAGAAAAGGAATTACTCCTACAAATTGCATCGCCTCTACGAAAGAGGGAAAGAAACTGTTGAGACCAAATGAATGACTCGGGAAGAGATAATCAAGAGACAAGCACTCGATGCAAAAGCAATTTACTCTTTATATTGTGCTTTGTCACCAACCGAATATAACAGAATATCTTCTTGTGTTACAAAAAAAGAACTTTGGGATCGATTGCATATCACCTATGAAGGAACAGTTGAGTGAAGGAAACCGAAATTAACATTCTCCTCGGTCAATATGAAGCCTTCAAAATGAAACCGGGAGAATCAGAATCGACATGTTTAGCCGTTTTACAGATATTGTCAATGGTCTTGAGAATCAAAGACAAAAAATTTATGATCCCATGAAGGTAAACAAGCTACTGCGTGGACTCTCCAAGGATTGGAATCACATAAAAACTTCAATAAGAGAGACGCAAAGAATTATGCCACTATCTCTGTCGACGAGCGGATTGGAACTCTTCGATCTTATGAAGTGGAACGAATTAATGAAGACGAAGATCCAAAAGGTAAGAAATCCATTGCATCAAAATCAAATGATGATTTTGATTATACAGATTCTGAAGATGATATGGACGATGAGGAGCTTGCTATCATGATAAGAAGATTCGAAAACCTGAATAGAAAAGGAAGAAGGTTCAACTCAAAGAAACAAAGTTTTCAAAGACAGCAGACCAAGTCTTGATGATGAAGAACCAAACAAAGATGTAGTCTGCTTTGAATGTAAGAAAAAGGGACACATCAGACCCAACTGTCCTCTTCTGAAGAAGAAGAGAGGAAAAGCTGAAAAGTTTCGAAAAGCTCTCAAAACCGAAACCTGGAGTGATACAGAGTGTGAAGAAAGTGATAATGAGTATGCCAACCTATGTCTGATGGCACAATCAGACTCAGACTCAAACTCTGGATCAGACTCAAACAGTGAATTTGAGGTAAGTGATTTTAAAATTCCTGTCAAAGTTTCTAAATATATTGATGAACTGTGTTTTAGTCTTAAGACTTCTCTCAAAAGAATTTCCGAACTTAAAAGGAAAACTCATCTCTAAAACAAAAGGAAAACGTTTTAGAAGAAAGAGTTAAAAGTTTAGACTTGAATGTTTCCACTCTTAAAGAAAATGAAGATAATCTTTTGAAAGAAAATGCCATTTTAAAAACTGACTTATCAAATATTTCAAAGAAATTTTCAATAGGGTCCGAAAAACTTGAAAAAATTCTTTCAGCTCAAAGACCTTACTTCAATAAGTCCGGTCTAGGTATGACAGCAAAAACAATTCCCTTGATTGATTTTCCTAAAGTAAAAGAAAGAATTAAGAAACGACATTCGAGAGAGGCTTACAAAAATCATTTCAAGAAAGTTTTTGTAAAGTCTGTAGGTCGAAATGCTTTCAGGTGTTCAAAGTGCAACAGTCCGGATCACTTTGAAAAAGAGTGTCCTATGGTTTGGAAACCTGTTAAGAAAGTATGGACTGATACTGTTTATCTTACTAACACCAAAGGACCCAAGAAAATTTGGGTACCAAAGAAAGTTTGAGACTCTCTTTTAAATGCAGGTCTCCGTCAAGAAAAATGTAAAGTGGTATCTTGACAAAGTGGATGCTCAAGACACATGACAGGGAGACTCAAATTGCTTCATAAAGCTTGTTCAAGTAAATGGTGGAAAAGTTTCATTTGGAGGAAACAAGAAAAGGAAGTATTGTGGGATTTGGAACTGTGAAAATTGGAAATCTCACAATAAGTAATGTTTCCCTAGTGGAAGGACTCAATTACAATCTTCTCGGACATCGACCAGCGTGATACTTGGTTTTAAGATCTTCTTTCAAGAAGGAATATGTTCTGGAACCAATAAAGACTCTACTCAGTCTTTCATGGGTCGAAGGCATGGAAACATCTATCTCTTGGATGTGAAACCGGATGAATCGCAATGCTTAATCTCAATTCAAGACGAAGCAAGCTTATGGCACAGAAAGCTTGGTCACATCAACATGAAGCAATTAGCCAAAATCTCTACAAAGCAGCTTGTTCGAGGTCTACCCAAATTACCATACCAAAAGTCTAATCCATGCACTCCATGTATTCTGGGAAAGCAGGTAAGAAATTCATTTAAGCCAATAAATCATGTCTCCACTAATCATGTACTACAGTTGCTGCATATGGATCTCTTCGGACCAACCAGAACCCAGAGCATTGGAGGTAAGAAATAGTGCCTAGTAATTGTGGACGATTACTCCCGCTTTACTTGGGTATATTTCCTTGCAAGTAAGTCCGAAACATTCTCGTATTTTGAAAATTTTGCTAAAAAGGTTCAAAATGAAAAAGGATGTGTTATCTCAAGTATAAGAACAGATCATGGAGGTGAATTTGAAAATCAAGATTTTACAAAATTTTGTGATGAATCGGCTTTAAGCATGTGTTCTCCTCTCCATATACTCCTCAGCAAAATGGAGTTGTGGAAAGAAATAATAGATCTCTTCAAGAAATGGCTAGAACTCTTTTAATTGAAAGTAAGATTTCTTCACAATTTTGGGCTGAAGCTGTTTGAACAGCATGCTATATCATCAATAGAGATTTCTTAAGACCTATTCTAGAAAAAACCCCTTATGAGTTATTCAAAGGTAAAAAGTCTATTGTTTCATACTTTCACGTGTTCGGTTGCAAATGCTTTATATTGAAAAATACTAAAGATCGAGTTGGTAAGTTTGAAGAAAGATCAGATGAAGGCATCTTCCTTGGATATTCTACATCAAGCAAAGCCTACAGAGTCTATAACAAGAAGAGCCAGTCTGTGGAGGAGTCAATGAATGTCAAATTTCAAGACTCTACGCAAGATGAATCCAGTCAGACTCATCATGAAGAGTCTGAACCTGCTCCAGACCCTCCAAAGCTTACAACTCAAGAAGCATCTCAGACTCTGGAAGACCAGCATCAAGCTGTTCGTGAAGATTCAAATAAAGAAAGAGATCATCAACCAGACAAATCAACCAGTAACTGGAAGCATAAGTCCAGTCATCCCAAAGATCTCATTATCGGCGAAATTAATGAAGGAATTCGCACCAGATTCAAAAGGCGTGAAGAGTCTAGTGATGTGGCTCTCATTTCTGAAATTGAACCAAAGAGCATAGAAGAAGCTTTATCTGATGAAAGTTGGATTGAAGCTATGCAAGAAGAACTCAGACAGTTCAACATCAATGATGTCTGGGAACTAACATCTAAACCAAAAGGTAAAACTGTCATTGGAGCTAAATGGGTGTTTAGGAACAAGATGAATGAGAAATGAAAAGTCGTACGAAACAAAGCAAGACTCGTGGCCAAGGGATATACGCAATAAGAAGGAATAGACTATGATGAGACTTACGCACCAGTAGCAAGGTTAGAAGCTATTCGACTATTACTTGCGTTTGCTTGTTATAAAAATTTCAGGTTATTCCAAATGGACGTCAAAAGTGCCTTCTTAAATGGATTTATCCATGAGGAAGTTTATGTGGAACAACCACCAGGGTTTGAAGACCCAAAGAAGCCAGACTCAGTCTTCAGACTGAAAAAGGCCTTGTATGGTTTAAAGCAAGCACATCGAGCTTGGTACGACAGACTAAGTAAGTTCTTAATACAAAATGGTTTTGTCAAAGGTAAAGTAGATACTACTCTATTTATCAAAAAGAAAAACAAAAGCTTTTTACTTGTTCAAATATATGTGGATGATATTATTTTTGGATCCTCTAATGAAATTATGTGCAAGAAATTTTCTAAGTCTATGCAGGATGAGTTTGAAATAAGTATGATGGGAGAGTTAACATTCTTTCTTGGACTCCAAATAAAACAATTGAAGGAAGGAACTTTTATTCATCAAGAAAAATAGGCTAATGATCTTGTCAAAAAGTTTGGACTGGAAAAGTGCAAAAATACCGACATACCAATGTCAAGTTCTTTGAAGATAGACAAAGATGAAGAAGGGAAGAAAGTTGATCAAAAGCTATACAGGAGCATCATTGGCTCACTTCTTTATCTTACTGCTTCTAGACCTGACATTTTGTTGAGTGTTTGCATCTGTGCTAGGTTTCAATCAGATCCTAGAGAATCCCATCTCAGTGCTACGAAACGTATTATTAAATACGTTGCTTCATCTTCAAGCATCGGTCTTTGGTATCCTAAGAAGGGAGACTTTAATCTTCTGGGATATTCAGACGCAGATCTGGCCGATTGCAGAGTTGACAGAAAGAGTACTTCGGGAACTTGCCAGTTGCTTGGAAGCAGGACAGTGTCTTGGTTTTCAAGGAAACAAAGCACTGTGGCTCTCTCAACAACAGAAGCAAAGTATGTAGCTCTTAGAAGTTGCTGTTCGCAAATTCTATGGATAAAACAACAGCTACAAGACTTTGGAATTGAAGACTCATGCACAGAGATTAGATGTGACAACACCAGCACAATCCATCTCACTAAAAATCCAATCCTTCACTCAAGAGCAAAGCATATAGAGATTCGACATCATTTCATTAGAGATCATGTTCAAAATGGAGAAATCTCGATTCAATTTATCGATTCAAAGAGCCAACTAGCGGATATATTCACAAAGCCTTTGGAGAAAAATCAGTTCGATTTTATCCGTTTCAAACTCAACATTTTGAAACTTGAGGAAGTTAAAGTCTAGAGACTCTCCAACCCTCAGACTTAGACGTTTATGGCTATAGACTGTAAGTTGTTATTATATTCAATCTCGAAAAGGTACGATCAAAAGTTCAGTTAATTTATAATTTCCGTGAAAAACGGAATCTTGTATTTTCAAAAAGATTAACTTATATTTGGCAGTTATCGATTTCAAAAGAGGTGTCTGTTCATTTTCCTTGTGCCGATTGGTTTCTTCCTTTTTAAACTGAGTTATATATATATATATATATATATATATATATATATATACAGTTTTTCTCGATTAAACTTCAAAACCCTAAAAAGGCATTCTCCTCCTAATCCTGTCTCTACTTCGTGTTCATCTTCGAGAAAGTTGTCATCTTTTCTTGGGAAAGCAAGTAAAGGAATCTCTCAACGACAAGGAAGGATGTCTTCTTCGAGAAAGTCTTCAAGAATCGCGAATAGGGGACCACAGAGAATGAGGGAGGGGCCTACCCATTTCGCTCTCACCGAAGATGAAGATTTACCGAGTCGAACGAGCCCGATTCACTCTCCACCACGTCACTCTTCACCATCTACCCCACAAGGTGCGGGTCAACAACCGGAGGAAGAAATAATCGAGGACGCAGACCCCGTAAGAGTCCAAAAACCCTATTTTATTTACAAGCTCTATCGTGCGAAGAAAAGTATTGGGACTCCGCTGAACTACGTAGATGAATTCCTTAAAGATAAGAATTATGGGAATGAGTATATCTTTTTGCGACGAATGGAGGATTTGGGAATTTATCCCAAAGGAAAGGCTGAGGAAGCACTTGCGAACATTCCAAGTGACCCTCGTGTATCGGGACTGAATCCGACTGACGGGAACGATGATGATAAAATGTTCCTTGAATTTCAACCTAAAATGGGTGTTGCTGTGAAGGTGAAGGGAAAAAGGATGGATTTGTTTAAATCAAAGGAACAGGAAAATCTGTTTTTCAGACTATTGAAACGAGGGGTGATAAACCCTAAGAGTGTTGATTTCGATTTCTTGGATGCCATCAATGTGAACTTAAGGGAGAAGTTCAATCTGCTTCAACTTGAGCAATTTTGCTCCGATACCACAGACGGTTATGCGCAATTGACAGCATATTTCTATTTGAATCTTAGCTTTTTAGATGCAAATATAATATCCTTCAATGTTCGATACCAAGACTATGTGGTAGATGTGGACACGTTGGCAGATATAATCGGAGTTGAAAGAGGACGTTATCAACCGAACAAAGTTTCGATTGCTCGTACCACTCTGGAGCTTGTCAAAGACAGGGATACAGAGGGAAGAATTACCTACTCAAGAATGAGTACCATCAACATTTTGCTTCACAAAATTGTGATCAACTATATCAGGCCAAAGTCTACATCCAAGACTGACGTATCTAACTCCGAGGCGAAATTGATGTACGCGATCAATTCAGGGAAGAAGTTCTCTCTTCCTCACACCATTCTCTTTCACATGTACGAGCAATGGTGAAGGACAAGGGCCAATTGCCTTACCCGTGTCTTATGACCAAGATCTTCAGACACTTGAACATTGAACCTCCACATACTCTTTGTGTTCGACCGTGCGACAAAATAGTGGTGGGTTTGAAAATTGTGACAAAAATGCGTCTGAAAGAGCTTAATAAGGCAATGGAGAAGTTCAAAGTGAAGACTCCAGCATCTTCTGCATCAAAGAGAAAAGGGAAGAAGCCCATGGGTGCTCCATCCAAACAGAAAAGAACTCTTATCTTGGAGGATGAAGATGAAGAGGAAGATCTCACTATCTCTGCATTGAAAAAGACCAGACATTCTGTACCTGAATCAACAGAACGACAGATGAAAGAAAAAGAAGCAGAGGAAAAAGAATAGAAAGAAGAAGAGGGTCAAGCAAAGAACAGAGAAGCAGATGAGCAACAAGAGAAAGAGAAAGAAGACAAAGAAACTGAAGAAGAAGGAGAAGCAGTGAAAGAAAAGTCTGCAGATGAAGCCGGAGAGAGAGGGAATCAAGACGCTGAAGAGCATGACCATCACTCTTCCCCAATTGAGGTCCTAGAGACAGGGGGAGATGGCGAGCAAGGAAGGACTACACCACATGCTGAAGGTGTGAGTCGCTCACCAGCAAATCCATAAGATTTTCAGGCTTCTCAAATGCCTGAGGAAGGACATGATACGTCCACACCAAATCTGCTCGATTACACCGAAGTTCCATCGTCTAACTTCACTCCATCCGAGAGAGCAAATGCGAGCACACAGACGGACAATACAGCAGATTTTCGTCGTATCCCCGATGTTCTTAAAAATGCGGGGTCAAATTTATGCTCGGACTTTGTGAACTTCAAGTCTTGAAGAATGCTGGACAAGCATCTTCTGTTACCCTGGCGGATCACATGAAAGACCTCGCTCTTCAAATTCAAGCCAATGCCAAAGGAAAAGAGGTGGCTCATCTACGGGAAGACTTGAAGAGGCTGGAAGGGATCGTACAGTCGATGGGAGATTTCCAGATTGTGCGCATTCCCAAGCAGACTTGACTCTTTTCTCACCTTTTTAATGATGACAAAAAGGGGGAGAATTGCAATTTGAACTCTTTAAAACTTTAACTTTAAATTTCTTTTGTGTGTTTGAATGTTTATTTTTGAGTATGACTTGGGTGTGAACTTGAATTTGACTGATTGGGTGTGGATTTTGATGCTTGACTGTTTGCATTTATATCAAGTGTTGTTGTATGGTTTTACTCATGAAAGACTAACCAATTTTCTGTGGATGTAGAGTCTGGTTGATTTTATTAATCTTTATGAGATAGCCATATTGCTTGAGTAATGTTTTGCAGGTCAAAGTTGTTTAAATCTACATAAAAGTTTTGTCACCATCAAAAAGGGGGAGATTGTTGGAGAAATCTTTCTAGAATATTTTGAAGCTGACAAAACGTTTCTATCAGTCTAGTCTGGATAATTGCAAGCCTTCTGTTTAGAGTTTGAAGACTTTCAGATCACCAGACTCAGCACTCAAGACTCAAGACTCAAGACTATTCTCATTGATAATTTTTCTAATCCAGTGACGAAGGCAATCCAGAGCCGAAGTATTTGTTGAGGATTTAGTCCTATCCTCTGGAGAAGATCTCTTGGCTGGATAATTATAACGGATTCTTTCATTCGTAATCAAGATCATTTGAAGATCCGATGGTCGACGAAATATTCTTGGAAGGTTCTATTCTTGGAAACCAAGATCCTGATTGTATGGGCGAACAGGATTGATGGGCTATCGTTAGGTTCCTTTAATAGCTCGAATGATCTTCTTGATTGATTCCATCCAATGGGTAGATTGGAGGAATTCCTTTGGTAAGTGCCAACGGGTATGATGACATAAAGGAGTATAAAAGGAAGACGTTCTAGTTACTTTAGTGTATGATCGATAGAGAAATTTCAGAGTCTGAAGCACATTGATTATTAGTCGATACATTTTGAGCGAAGTTGTATACACAAAGAGTGTCTATACTTAGTAATACCTTGAGCTAGTGTGGTAGATCATCTACACCGAGAAATCAAGGAAGAACAATGCTGTAACATCTCTTTGTTCATAGTGGAATCCAGCCAATAGGCATCGGTGCGAAAGAGTGGACGTAGGCTTGAAATAAGCCGAACCACTATAAACCGCGTGTTCAATTTTCTCTTCCCTTCTCTCAATCTTACCTTGATTATTGTTTGTCTCAAATCTATCAACTGTCTAGTATTGTGGAATTATCGAGAAAAATCCTTTATATACCTATTCACCCCCCTCTAGGTACTTATTCTAGCTATATCACTTGAGGTTTATGCATTTGTCCTTTTCCAGCTTTGGAGAGTTACCAAGTTCCATAGGCAAGTTAAGGCATCTCTTAGTGCTTAGCCTAGGCAATAACTGCCGCATGAAGAAACTGCCGGATGTTATCTGTGAGCTACGTAGTCTGCTGTTTTTATGTGTCTCCGGGTGCTCAGGACTAGAGGAATTGCCTCGAGACATGGACAGGATGATAAACCTCCGGTGGCTGCAGTTGACCACGAATCAGAAAAGTCTCCTTGAGAGTGGAATTCATCGCATGAAGTCTTTGAGATACTTGCTGATCCATAAGTGTGGAAATCTAGAAGTGTTGTTTGGTGGCACAGTATACCTGGACAACCTTCTATCTTTAACAATAGTGGACTGTCCACGACTGGTGTCTCTGCCGCTGGGTGAACTGACTGCACTGGAGTCATTGAGGATTGCAGGTTGTGACAAGCTCATGTTGACTCAGCATGAGGATAACGAATTGGACCTCTTCCCAAAGCTTCGTTTCTTCATGGTCTCAGCTTCACCGCGACTGGTGCACTTGCCGCTTTGGCTTCTGGCCTCTGCTGACACCTTAGAAGAGCTGTTCATTATTGACTGCATAAACTTGACAGCTCTACCTGAGTGGCTACAATATCTTAGACGTCTCATAAAGCTTCATATCTTCGGATGTCCTAGGTTGTCGTCCATGCAGGGTGTGGATTTGCTCAGCGCACTCCAAGAGTTGCGCATTGCAGGTTGTCCTGAACTGAGTAAAAAATGTCAGATGGAAGATGGTGAGCTTTGGCCTGAGGTTTCTCATGTGCCCTTCATTAAGGTTGACTGGAAAGTGATCCAATCAAATGATCATTAGGTATGTTCCTTGCATATCCTCTAATTCTTCTTCTCACTTAGTTGAGGGTCGGTCTTTTTAAATACCCATAGCTTGTTTACTGGATGTTCCATTTACAAGTCTTATCCTAGTGGAGTTGAATCACTGACGATTCAGGATGAATGCAATCAATGTATAAGATATCACGATTTAGTTCTGAATTGAATGTCTAATTAGGAAGCTGTTGTCTCTTTATCATGACGATAATATAACAAAGTCGACAGTCCATTTGCTTTGCAAATTTTGACAATAACCGGATGTATATTTGTAAACCAAGTCTATTGGTCCATTTGTTGTGAGCTTGCTAGAGTTAGCAGATGTCGGACAAGTAGACATAACTAGATCATATGCAGTAGCTCTCTTGCATTTGGGTAGCTCTGTTGGTTCACATTCGCAATCGAATTTTTTATTTTTGGGTTTGATTGCAGGTTATGTGGATTGTCTGCTCAAAAGCATCTTGAGAGAGACTGCTCTCTATAACTCTCTATTTCCGGGAGTTCATACATCTGCTGAACCTTCCCAAGTCCGCAGGCCAAGAGTGTCAGCATTTTCTGCATTGATGTATCGTGTTCAGGTTGAAGACCAACGCTGCTTCTTCTTTAAGTAGACCGAGACTCATTCTGCTGTAGTTTGAGTGCGTTTCAACGCTTGTAATTTCTTTAGAGATGAAGACAAAGCTACATATTGTTAGTCTGCCCTCTTGAGGAATGTTTTCATGCGTTCTGGCTTTTGGAAATTATGCATTTCTCTTTGACATTAGACAACTTTTTATCTTATTGCAAAATTAACTTTGTCTGAATGATCTTTGGAATATGGATTCAAAGGGATGTGTGTTATTTGAAATCAAGCATCAAGTGACATGCACACGTCTATTCAAGCTGTTACGTGTAACAATAGTTGCACGATCAAGCAATTAAATGATCTTACAATTCAATTTACCAATTTATATGAAAAGTGGACCCTTAAAGAAAGACTTGGGATATATCCAATTTATATGAAATCGTACTGAGGCCCTAAGTAGCACCAACATTGACATACGACACGCGACACACAACATGCGACACGACACAACCCAACACGCCGGCACGTCGTTTTTCAAAAAATAGATAATTTCAACACGTTGAAACACGTTGTATATTAAATATATATTTTTATATATACATAATAAATTATCATTTCTATAATTATTTTAATCAAATTAATTTGATTCAAATTTATAAATAAATAAATAATTAAAAAAGCCTAGATACATTAAAAAATTAATCCACCATTTATCAATATCATTCATTGTTTTAATTTGACAAATTCAATTCTATTTTTATAATTCATAAAACTTGGAGAAAAAAACAAGCGATCCACATTATGGACTCGCATATTAGATATGTTGGAAGAGGAGAAAAAAAATTTAAGGAGTGAATTATGTATTACGGGAAGTGGGAGTCAGAAGAGAATAAAAGATTAGGTTTTTCTTCTTTCCCTATTTATTATTTTTATTATTATGTTTTACTTTTTTACATATATATATTTTTTGACTTCTCATTTATTGAAAATTTTAAAAATTAATTTCAATATTGGAATCACCTGTCGGAAACTCGTATGTCACAATTCTAACTTGAGTGTTCGAGATTGTCGGAAAAATTGATTAGGTATCGGATTTTCCGACACGTGTTGATCGAGTATCAGAAAGTGTCCGAAAGTGTCGGGCACGTGTTGAAGTGGCCGACACAACAAGACACGAAATCACTTAGAAAGTGTCGGTGCTTTATAATTGAGGCCGAAGGTGGCAATCAAAGTAGAGTGGTGCATGAATTGTTACTTGGGTGAAAGTGTTAATCGGTTTTTGTCTCTGATTAGTTTAAGTTAATGATATGTTTGCTTATAATTAACCATTAATCAGTTAAAACTTAGTCAACGGCCCTCTAAACCTTTCTTCTTCCTCAATTTTGCTGTTTATTTGGTTAGGAGGGATGGAGCACCGCCAAACCTTTTTATTTTGTATTTAAATGGAGACAGTTGATTCTCTAATCCACGTCATGCCTAAAAAGTGGTATTTTTGTGGTGACCTTGTCCTCGAAGATTGGAAAACGAACGGCAAAGTCTACAACCAGGGTACAGGTTTTGGTAGTCCGTTGTAGACTTTGACGTAAGGCAGCCAGGCCTGCGACAGGCGTTTCATCTGTCCTCCCTCACCTTAGGCTTGGGGGCTATTATATTAGCCTACTCGATAGTAATCATAATAGAAATTCTGACATCTTTACCATTGTGAAGCTGCCAAATTCCATCTTCTAATTTTTTTCTTCCCGAAGAGAAGGAAATAGGGAATGACATTGCGTGGTCTCTCACCCTAGGATGGTTCTCCTACTTATTTCTTTCCCATGAGCCTTTTAAGGATTTACCCAAATCCAAACATCATAGTCAATATTAACCACTCAAAACTTGTGTGGGTTCGCATGTGATGGCCACAATAATCGTACAAACCAAACATACATGTCTGCTCTGCTTTTGATGTGTCTTGGGGCAAGCAATCAAGAAAAGCATTGTTCAAATTGGGTCTCACATGATCCTTCACTAGAAAATTGTAACATTCCATTTAGCTTTTAATAAGATCAGGTTCTAGACGTTGGCGCTCTCGTCTGAGGCAAGTGCGCGTAATGCTCCGTGCGCCCTGCCATGAAGAAGAAAACTAACAATGTTTTAGAGCTGGAGGAGCCTTGATTTAAGTACTCTGGTCCTCAAAGGGTACTCGATTGGAGCTGAATCATGTTGTGTTTTCAAAGTTACTGAGTGGCTCTACTTTAGCATAACCGCTATAGCTCCAACACAAACCGGGGAATGGTGAGTTCAGTGCTCTATGGCTTCACTAATAGCGTCCTGTAGAAGCTGCCGTCTCTTGCCCTCCAAAGATGTCCCGGTTGACTAAGTAGCACTGACATTGACATGCAACACATGATAGGACACGACACGACACGCCATGCCGACACGTCATTTCTAAAAAAATAAAGAATTCCGATACGTTGAGACACGTTGGATATTAAATATATATATACATAATAAATTATCATTTTTATGTTTATTTTAATAAACTTCATTTGATTCAAATTCATTCATAAATAAATAAATAAATAAGCCTGAATGAATTTACTTTAAAAACACTAATCCACCATTTACTAATATCATTTATTGTTTCAATTTAACAAATTCAACCATATTCCAATAATTTAGAAAACTTGAAGAAAAAACAAGCAATCCACATTCGGGACTCGCATGTTAAATATGTCAAAAGAGGAGAAAAAAAACTTAAGGGATAAATTATGTATCACAAGAAGTGAGAGTCAAAAGAGAAGAGATAACTAGGTTTTTCTTCTTTCTTAATTTATTATTTTTATTATTGTGTTTTATTTTTTTCACATATATACATATTGACCTCTCATTTATTAAAAAATTTTAAAATGGACCTCGATATCGAAATCATGTGTTGGAAACTCGTATGTCAAAATCCTGATTTGAGTGTCGGAGAATATCAAGAAAATTGATTAGGTGTCGGATTTTCCGACATATGTTGACCAAGTGTTGGAGAGTATCGGACACGTGTCGAAGTGTCCGACAAGAAGTGTCTAACACGACACAAAGGTGTCTGATACAACATGAAAACTCTTGGAGAATGTCGGTGTTTCATAATTGGTTGATGATGACATTGAAGCCAAGCTGAGGAAGCTGATACTATGAATGGACCTAGATTTAGAATCAGGGAAGACGAAGTCAATTTTCTACAGGTATGCCTTCCCACAGTGGGCGAACAACTCCCGTTCAAGTCCTTTAGGGACAGCTTTTTAGCAGAAAACCACTTAGTCCTTTAATTCAGAGCCTAGAGACACTCAGAAATACTAGGATGGAAACGTTTCTAACCTACCCAAGCTGCATTTCTTGGAGGATCTTACCAGGCTGGAGAAGAAGAGAAGTTTAGAAAGCCATAGAGAGATTTTTCACAAAGCACACACTTTTACTGTAACACTAGGCTAAGAAAAGTACTATTCACAGTACAGTCATTGTTCATAATGTGCGAATAATTCCCTCCCAGAAGTTTCCAGTGCCTTTGTTTGTTCCAGGATTGACTTTCATTGAAGGAGTGCTCTTGGATACTATAGAGAAACAGATATGCAGCCAAAGGCATAGAGTGTTAGAGCAGCTTAAGGGTGTCTCGTATGATGATAATGACTTGTTTGATGATGTCGAGTGTGAAATTATAGCCTTAAGAAACAAATTGAATAGTCAACCACCAAAACTTGCGAAGTTATGCCACTTCTTTTCTTGTTCTAATCCCTTCATAATCCACCACAAAATGGGCAAAAAAAAAAATTAGTGAGATAGGAGGAAAATTGAAGAGGATGGTTGCCGAGGTTGAGAAGTTCAGTCTTACCAAGCAGGCTTGTGATGGAGGTGTTGGGAAAATATGGCTTCGAATTGGGTAGAACAATGAAGACGGATATTTAGAGTACTCAAGTCGGACTTTGAAACGTGATATCACTTTCTTTAATGATTTATTTGCCCCACAACATTGCTAATAGTCACCGTCAAATATTCTCCAAGATAGAACAAAGTCTCAAAATGATAATACTAAATAGCAATTCTTGTATTTCTTCAGGGTCTCTCTAGGAAACAATCGAAAAAATGGCTGCAGTTTTTTCAGAAAAAAGGCTCGAAAATAATCACTCTAGTTCTTCCAAAAATTGACAAGTATATATATAAAATAGTCTTAAAACACATGCAACTCTTCATGAAAAATTGCCAAAAAATTGAACAAACATGTCCTTTAGAAAATTGCCCAGTTAAACAAAAGCGTCTATTCATAAGAAGTTGAAAGAACGACTACTTGCAACCCTTCGGGAAAAGTTGTAAACTGAACAAGCATCTTTCCAAATGTTGTCTTGAAAAGACACAAACAAAATTTGGAATAATTTTTTAAAATAAAATTTCGAATTTTTATTTTAAATAATTTTCGAAAATTCACAAAACAAAAGCAACCTAGGTGCTAAGTGTGCCAAATAATCGTACATCCGCACGTGAGTATGGTGGGGTCTAGCCCCACCCAATCATTCATTTAAATATACAAAGGAAACCCTACACTTATTAATTGGTCCACTTCCTCCCACTCTTCCTATGTGGGACAAGGAAAATGCACTTAGTTTGTTTTTATAAACAAACCTCCAACAATCCCCTACTTTGTTTGTAACATAAAGATTTCAAAATTAAAATTTTAAAACCGTACAATCAAAATTTCAGTAAGATTAATAAACATACATAAATGTCTCTTTCGAGTTAAACCTTTACTTAGTACAAGTATATCAAAGATCTATCAAAATGACAAGTAGCTCAACTTTAAACTTATACTTTTATGTAATAGAGCTGGACATACCGCATATACACTAACCTCTTGTTTCAGCGAGAAATTCTATATTACTCCGCACTATTATGGAGTAAAAGTGAGAGATGAAACCAAACTTGGCGAGAGGATTGCATCCCGTCATTGGGAAAGTAGCTGATAGGGATAAGATCATTGAGCTCCTAGTGCGGCAAGATATGCTTTAAATAGTTCAAACCTTTTAGTGACTCCCACTATGGGAATTGGAGGTTTGGGCGAGACCACATTTGCTGAATCGGTGTTCAATGACGATAAAGTGAGGGAGCACTTTGCTTTGCTAATTTGGGTCAATATACAATAATTTTGGCATGCAGCTAATAACAGAAAGAATCATCCAATGTGCACTTAAGCAGAGTTTGAACAACATGGACTATCGGTAGCTGCAAACTCTTCCAAAAGATGTTATACGTCGCAGAAAGTTCATACTCTTCTTAGATGGTGTGGAGAAAATAAACCGGGTGAATGGGATGACTTGAGGGATGAGTTGGCAGAATTTGCTAACAGATTTATATGGGATAAAGTACACCCCAAGTGCCAAAACTTGACACAGGGGGACACTTAAATGCTAAAAGTTTCGAAAGTGACACTTAAGTGCCAAAATTGAAACAAAATAGATCACTTAAGTGCCAATTCAGCCAAAATGCTGACGTGGCGATTTCCGGCGAATGAAGTGTAAAACGACGATGTTTTGGTGCTAACGTGGTAAAAAAATTAATTAAATTAA
The DNA here is from genome assembly GCA_014182725.1 of Eucalyptus brandiana. NCBI lineage: Eukaryota > Viridiplantae > Streptophyta > Magnoliopsida > Myrtales > Myrtaceae > Eucalyptus > Eucalyptus brandiana. The sequence continues at coordinate 18,132,926 of CM024678.1, forward strand.
ATTTAAAACTAAATTTATTTAAAACATTTAAAAATAAAAAAATTATTTAAAAAAATAAATATTAAAAAAGGGGGCAGGTAGCTGAGGACTGAGCCCTTGCCGCCACCTCCCCCCCTTTTTTTTTTTTTTTTTTTTTTTTTTTTTTGAATTTTTATTTTTTTTAAATATATTTATTTTATTTTTAAATGTTTTTAATAAATTTAATTTTAAATTAAAGTAAATTAATTTTATATTAATTTTTTTACCACGTCAGCACCAAAGCGACATCGTTTTGCTATTATTTAGCCATGTCGGCGTGCAAAACAGTTGTTTTGCACTTACTTCGTCGAAAAATCACTACGTCGGCATTTTGGCCGGATTTTGGTCGATTGGCACTTAAGTTATCTATTCTGCTCCTATTTTGGCATTTAAGTATCACTTTCCAAACTTTTGGCACTTAAGTTTCTTTCCGTGCCAAGTTTTGGTACTCCAAGTGTCCGTATCTCAATTTAGATGATTGCAACAACACAAGATTCAACAATTGCTATGGGAATGTGTTTTGCATTGGTGGACAACCTACAAGGCCTTTCGCATGAAGACTCAATGTCCTTACTCAAAACATGGGCGTTTGAGAGACGTGAACGGGAAATAAATTCTATTGTTATGCATGAAGATAATAAATTTGATCATTATAATCGGACTCTATTATGGATTTCTGACCACATTCTCCATAGGGCCCTCTTATCTTTTCCTTCCCCGAGCTCGGGTTTGGAAGAAGAAGGAGGAGGAGGAGGTATCGATGAAGCGTTACTTTTTATTGATATGTTGTACAATATATATATATATAGAAATATCACCACCTATAATTATTGTGAAAGTTAAAAATAAAATATAACAATTCTATCCACATGGAAATTGGATAAAAGACAAATTAGAAAATATCTCTAAATGATCAACTCATTGATACTTTGCTTGATTTGTTATCTTCATACTAATTTGTAGAAGATAGATCTCCAAATGATCAACTTGTTAATACTCTACTTGATTTGTTATTTCATACTGATTTGTAAAAAATTCTACAATGCAAATATTCTGATTTTTCCCTTTTTGATTGTTACTTCAACACTCCCCTTCAAATTGGTCGATGGGGAGGACTAGAGACTGAGTTTGATTCGTAAACCGACAAACATATCTCAAGTCAATGGTTTGATGAAAATATCAATAATTTGTGAGAAAGACATAACATAGTGTGTTACAATAGAGCCAAGAGCAACCTTTTCCCAAAAAAAAAAAATGATAATGGATCTCAATATGTTCTATCCGAGCATGAAAAACTTGATAAGTTGAGAGATGCAATATCGTCATGCTGTCCGAGAAAAGTAACGAAGGTTGACATTGGTAAATCCCAATGTCACGTAGCATGTATGAAATTCAATTGAGTTCAACAACCATGGAAGCAAGAGCTTGGCATTCAGCTTTAGCTATGCAGCGGGCCATAGTAACTTGTTTCTAGGCACACCATGAAATACAATTGATTAGAGAAAAGTACAAAAGTTAGTGGTAGAACGTCAGGTGATTTTGCACTTAGCCAAATTTGCATCGACAAAGCCAAATAAATGAAGAGAACTACAAGACAAAATGTGAAACCCAGGGTGTAAAGTGTTGTGAACATATCGCAAAATACACTTACCATATGACGGTGAACAACAGTTGGGGCATGCATATGTTGACAAAATACGAGAGATCCGGATGAGTGAGAGCAAGGTACTAAAGAGCACCTACAATGTTTCGAAAATGGGTGGATTAGCATATGGCCTACCACCATTTTTTAGGGTGGTTGCTTGGTAGCTATTAGAGTAGCAATTTGCATACAATGCATCATTGATGCTTTACTCGAAAGATCCAATGCATATTTGTGTTGTGAGAGAAAGAGTCCATCAATTGAGAGATTGACTTCAATGCCCAAGCATAATGAAAAGCAACAAGATCTTTCATGGAAAACACTTGACCAAGTGCTTGCGCAAGATGGTTCAGTAATTTCGAAGAATCAATGGTGAGGACTATTTCATCCATGTAGAGCAATAGCATATTAGTATGACCATGATGATGATAAACAAATAGTGATAGATTAGTAGTGCTACAGAAGAATCTACACTTGAAATGAAAATTGCTAAACTTGTTGAAGTATGCCTTGAGAGCTTGTTTGAGACCATATAGTGCACGCCAAAGTAAGCAAGTATGGTCAAACAGGTGAAAGTGCTAGTATGAACACCTAGAGGGGGTGAATAGGTGTAAGAAAATTTTCATAAAGAACAGTAGAAATATTTCACTTTTGAAACTAAGTTTGAAGAGCAACAGACTTTGAGCGAATTCAGACTTTAGCAGTTAAACAGAACTACAAACAAAATAAAGGAGTTCAGGGATGAGAATAAGAACACAAGGTTTATAGTAGTTTGACTTGGATCAAGCCTACGTTCACTCTCCCATGCTAACATCCTTCTAACTGGATTCCACTATGCAATCAACAAGAGATTACAACTTTGAGTGCAAACACTTAGTGGTAAATCACACTATCTCACTAAGTTATTCTTTTGGTATTTCTCTCACGATCACAAATGTTTAAGCTCACTAAAGACAAGTGTATGATCGAATGTCGCTCAGACTTTGGAATTATAAATTCTACGTTCTGTCTCTTACTTGTTCATTAGTCCTTCATTTCCTTACATACTCATTTACTTCCAAACTAGCTATTGGACAGTATCTCGAGAATCATCTTCCAATCTACCAATTGGATAGATCTGTATCTAGAAGATTTAGTAGTCGTTGAGTGATAGAAGTAGAATTTGAAATTGATTCTGATCGCCCATACAATTAGAATCTTGGTTTCCATAAGTAGAGCTTCTCCATATAGAAAGTTATTGTCTTCAAGATCTAATTATCAATCAATTAGATTGAGTCAATCAAATTAATCTTGATATAGAATCCAAACCAGATCACTAGCCATTATATGTTTGAGACTTGTGTTACGTTTTATTAAGTTGTTTTGTTCTGAATCTATTTCATTCTGAATTTGCTACATTCTGAACTTGTATCTTGTTTTGGATGTAAAGCTAAGAGTCTTCAGACTGAAATAGAGTTCAAGTGTCTTCAGAGTGAAGTAGAGTCTGAGTGTTTTCAGACTGAAATAGGTTTTACAATTTGGACGTAAGTCTGAAGTCTGAGCATATTCTATTTCTAAACATATTTAGCCTTAAGGTTTGGACACAGTCTGAATAAGTTCAGCTTCACCATAGAGTATGTTTTTTGGTTCTTCATTCATGTTCAACCTGGAATTTGTCAAAGTGGGCAGACTTTTGATATAGAATAGATTTTGACACTAAAGTCTGACAGTCTTTTGACTTCCACACAGAAGTCTGGAAATCTTCAAAATAAACTTTGGACATGTGTTACGTTCAGTCTTCTGACAGTCTTTAGATTTTGACAATATCCTTTACACGTTATATCATATGCATAGTCTATTACTCAACCATTAAACACGTTAGTAGCCTTTGATTTATTTTGTCATCTTCAAAACATCATAAAAGATTTCCCTAACAATCTTCCCATTTTTGATGATGACAAAACAATATCTGAATACGCAGATGTGTAGTCATGCTTTTAAAGATAAATCAAGGCAATCTTAAACACAACGTAATTTCCATCAAAAGATAGCAGAAGATAGCAAATAGATTGAGCATAACAATATAAAGAAAAATAATCGCAGCTCAATATTATGCAATAAATAATATCAACCAATCAACACATATGCATATTTATATTCTCTTTCCCTTTTTGTCATAATCAAAAAGCAATAACAATGGAAATAGTATCACGTAGAGAATATAAAACGATAATAAATGTATCTTTCATGAAACACAATTTATAAAAAAAAAATCAGTTTTTACAAAGTAAGTCAAATATTAAAGATATGCAATATAGCTCACTTCGATCATATATATCAGCAAATATCCAATAAAAATCACGGATGCATTATAAGATTCACTTATCCTTTTTTTCATAATAAAATGATAATATCAATAAGAGATTTATTAATAACAAAAGGAAATAAAAGATGCATTAACCGGATCTTGACAAATTCTGTCACATTTACCTTTTCCTTCCTTCTATAATAATCAAGATTACGATCAATTCAAAAAGATTTTTTTCTATAATTGATCAATGCTCTCCCTCAATTTGTTGCATTTTTGAGTTTGATCACGAATCTTTCTCTTTCCTTTGGATTCGCTTTCTCCCCCTGTCATTAAGACAATATTTGCGAATAGCACTAATCGTGGCTTGTGCACATTGAGCATAATATTTTTCCATTATTTCCTTCGAAGCAAAAATATCCACCACAATCATTTGCATTTTAAAATTTGAGGCACAAATTTATTTTCTTCAATCAAGCTCATCTCGAATTCAACCTGCATAAACTTAACGAACTGTTTGCACAAATAAGCTTCCGTACGACACATAAGGGATTTCCTCAACAATTTGCAAAAATTTTGCACAAGGAAGGGAATTTTTTAGCCTCTAAAAAATAGTATAGAATCTCCACAATTTTCTGATCTAGCTTTCCAAAAATCATATGAAAGATTTTATTGCCACCTGGAAAATCTTGTATAATAGATAATAATATTTGCAAAAAAAATATCACGTAATACCTTCATCTGATTTGCGGATCAAACTTGCTAGATGTAAAATATCTTCTAAGAATATAGCAAGAATATCCATAAATATGCAATAATATCTTTCAAGATCAAAAGGATTTCCTTTAGCATAAATCTTAAAAATATATTATTGATGCATTTCGCAAAAAGAAAGTAGATATTTCTATCACGTATCAAATTAAGTAAAAACTTGCAATACCTTATATTTATGACAAAAGATATTTGCAATATAAATAATATATAATTCATAGGCAATTATCTAAAATCATGATAAATGTATGTAGAGATGTGCAAGTCAGGGAAAAAAATTCTCTTACCCAAGGTATGTGTTTGCAATATACCATTGATTAAAAAATCATTACCAATCTTAGCATGAGATACTTTTTTGATTGCACCTACGTAAACTTGCAATCATTCTTCTCTTATAGAATTTCCTGCAATCAACTCATTTTCTTTTTGGTATCCATCAATTTTGATCCTTCCATTTCGTTAGAGCAAAATAGAAAATCTTCATAGATAATCAAATATTCTTTCTAAATTCATCATAACATATTATTTAAGTAAAGAATATTATGCACAATAATATCTTGAAAAATAAATTCTCACTTAGTCAAAGCACAATAAAATTAAAGAGATAAAATCCTTGAGTATCTAAGGAAAGAATATCTTGCATAATAAATTAAGATCACGTAAAATAGATTTTCACTTTGCAAAATATGACAAAATCTAATAGTATAAAATCAATCCAAATAAATTCATTTGTCTCTAAGCAAAATATCAAAAAATAATCACACATATTATATCAAATCTCAACTCACAAATCACAAAAATAAATCACACGATTCTTTCTTCAATAAAACAAATCAAGGAAAATAATCATTATAAAATTTGAATTAACCAAGGATATATCGAATATCAAGCATAATGAGAATTATGTGCCCAAATAAAAAAATACATTCCTTAACAAATTCTCTTTTTTATTTTCCTTTATTTTCTGCAAAAACAACTCATCTTTTCTTTGGTATTCATTTTTTCTTGGGTCCATGAGAGTTAGTAGAGTATGCTGTTTTTATCCAATCTTTCTTAACAGGTCTCCAAACTTTAAAACATTCTTTCTTAAAGTGTTCTAAATTTCCACAATTTAAACACTTGAGGGCATTTCAACCAACATGTTTTGTAAATATCCTTTGAAAATGCTTTTTGTACACAAGTTTAGCAGGTCTTTCTCTAAGTCTCTCCTTGACTTCAGGAAAATCTATTAAAGAATCACTTTCCTTATTGAAACCAAGTCCTGACTTATTATAGTAAGATAATTGTATGGAAAAAAATATGCTCTAATGTTTTTGAACCATTTGAAAATTTTGTCGAAATATTTGAAAATTCATTTTTTAAAGAATCATTTTTTTTTTACAAGTAAATCTCGACTTTCTTTTGTTTGTAGAAAATCTTTTTGCAAAATTTCAAACTTTTCTTTTCGAGAAAGATTTTGTTGCCTAAGTCATGAATTCTCCTTTTTTAGTTCGGAGATCCTTTTAAGAGAAGATTTGAGATTTAAGCAAAACTCATTTATATACTTTGAAACTTTAATAAGAATTTTTGAATGGCTTACATCGATTTCCTCATCGAATTATGAGTCTATGTCTAAGTCAGATTCTGATTCTGAGTCTATGTCTAAGTCTGAATGTGCTATCAAGCATATATTTCCTTGTTCATCATCTTCTTTCATTGTTCTTTTCTGCACATTTTGCTTGTATTGTCTTCTTTCACTAAATTTCCTTCCTTTTTTACTCAGCTTTTTGAATTTCTTGATCATAAAAGCAAGTTATTCATCGTCCATATCATTTTCTAAGTCTGTATCATCAGAATCAGCGTTAGATATTAAAGCGATGGACTCCTTACCTTCGAGATCTTTATCATTGATTTGTTCCACTTCGTAAGATTGAAGGGTGCCAATTAATTCATCAATGGAGAGTGGCATAATCATCTGAGTCTCTCAGATTGAGGTCTTGATATGGTTCCAATCTTTTGAGAGACCTCGCAAAAGTATATTGACCTTCATTTGGGAAGAAATTGGATGACCTTGATACGCCAAACGGTTTACAATTTCTGTAAAATGATTGAACATATCTCCAATCGACTTTCCTTGCTTCATTTTGAAGGATTCATATTGGCCAAGCAAAAAGTTTACTTTTGTTTCTTTTATACAATCAGTCCCTTCATAAGTAATATGAAGCCTATCCTAGACTTCCTTAGTTGTTTCACATGAAGAGATTATGTTATATTCAACAAGAGACAAAGCACAATATAAAGAATAAATAGTTTTTGCATCAAGAACTTCTCTTTTGGACATCTCCATCCAAAACATAGGAGCAGAGAGTTTGCTTTCTTTGTCTTTGCCAATTTTATTTGGTGTGGACGCAGTAGTTGGATTGATTCCTTTTTCCACAATATCTCATTGCAAGGGATCTCAAGATCTTAGGAATGCTTTCATTTTGTTCTTCCACACGTTGTATTTCTTTCCATCAAAATATGGTGGCCTGGTGTTACTTTGCCTTTCCATAAGTTCTCGTACCAAGATATTAGCCATAGAGGATCTTTAGCTCAAAAGTAAAAACATTTTTATAAACCGAGTACTTGGCTCTGATACCAATTGAAAGTGCTAGTATGAACACCTAGAGGGAGGTGAATAGGTGTAAAAAAAATTTCGCAAAGAACAATAGAAATATTTCACTTTTGAAATTAAGTCTGAAAAGCAAGAGATTTTAGCAGTTAAATAGAACTACGAACAAAATAAATTAGTTAAGAAATGAGAATAAAAACACAAGATTTATAGTGGTTCGGCTTAGATCAAGCCTACGTCCACTCTCCCACGTTAACAGCCTTCTAGCAGGATTCCACTATACAATCAATAAGAGATTATATTTTTGAGTGTAAATACTTAGTAGTAAATCACACTATCTCACTAAGTCACTCTTTTGGTATTTCTCTCACGGTCACAAACGTTTAAGCTAACCAAAGACAAGTGTATAATCGAAAGTTGCTCAAATTTTAGAATTATAAATTTTACACCCTGTCTCTTACTTGCTTATCGGTCCTTTATTTCCTTAAATACTCCTCAACTTCCAAACTAGCCGTTGGACAATATCTCGAGGATCGTCTTCCAATCTACTCATTGGACAGATTTGTATCTAGAAGATTTGATAGCCGTTGAGTGATAGAAGTAGAATGCCAAATTGATTTTGATCTCCCATACAAATAGAATCTTGGTTTCCATAAGTAGAGTTTCTCCGTATAGAAAGTTCTTGTCTTCAAAATCTAATTATCAATTAATTAAATTGAGTCAATCAAATCAATCTTGATATATAATCCAAACTAGATCACTAGCTGCTATATGTTTGGGGCTTGTGTTACATTCTGTCAAGTTGTTTCATTCTAAATCTGCTACGATTTGAACTTGTGTCTCGTTCTGGATGTAAAGTCTGAGAGTCTTCAGACTAAAATAGAATCACTAAAGTAGAGTTTGAGTGTTTTCAGACTAAAATAGACTTTACAATCTAGATGTAAGTCTAAGCATATTCTGCTTCTAAACATATTTAACTTTAAGGTTTAGACACAATCTGAATAAGTTCAGCTTTAACATAGAATCTGTCTTCTGGTTTTTCATTCACGTTCAGTCTGAAATTTGTCAGAGTAAGCAGACTTCTGATGTAAAACAGATTTTAACGCTAAAGTCTAGCAATCTTCAGACTTTCACACAATCTGAAAATCTTCAAAATAAACTTTAGACATGTGTTACGTTCAGTCTTCTGGCAGTCTTCAGACTTTGACAATATTATTTACATGTTCTATCATTTACATAGTCTATTACTCAACTATTAAACACGTTAGTAGCCTTTGATTTATTTTGTCATCTTCAAAACATTATAAGCGAACATCTTTGTAGAAGATAGATCTCTAAATGATAAATTCGGACACTTTACTTGATTTGCTATTTTCTTATTGATTTGTAGAAGATTTCGCAATGTAAATATTCTGATTTTATTCCTTTTGATTTGTTACTTCAATAATAAGTCGCTGTCTCCTCTAGATTGGAAATCAAATCGTAGAAAGATGCGGGGGAGTTCCTCGAGCATTGAAGATGTTAGGCAGCCTACTGTACTCGAAGGACGACAAATGATATTTGGAGCTGGCAAGAGACGACAACATGTGTAGCTCCACACAGATAGAGGACAACATATTACGTATCCTGAAACTGGGTTACAATCATTTTCCATCTCACTTGAAATAATGTTTTGCCCTGTTTTCAGTTTTTCATAGAGGCTCTATTATAACCTATTTACTACATCATAAGACGGAAAGCGAACTCCTGAAGTCACTGCAGCAACTGCTTCAAAGAGTTGTGGTATAGATCCTTCTTCCAAATAGCCCAACAACCTAGCCCAAATCTAGTTTTCAGAATGCACGATTTACTGTATGATCTTGCATTATCCGTATCCACAAGAACAAAATTATCAGTTCCAACTCAATGTTAATTCCCAGGGAATTCCAGGATTAGTGGAATTTAGGTATCTAAAACGGCACGTATTTCCTACGCCAAATATTGGGTCATTTGTCAAGTGTCAATTCCGATGCCTGAATTCCTTTGATGATGAGTTGGAGACTTACTCGTGGCGATTTCAAAATCTCAAATCGTCAATCGACTAAAATACCATTAATAATGAGCTGAAGATTGATTTTGGCGATTTCAAAACTCAAGCACTTAATGAACAAAATAACTTTTTTGGCATTTTTAATTGGTCAATGACCAAACCTTCAAATCAGGTTTCTTCGCTTATCACAAATTGCTTTTAATCAGGTAATACACCAAACTTTCAACTTCTTGTTATTGATGCACTTTGACCGAAAATTTAATGCAACGTTAGGCTAAATGTTGAGGCGATACTCACAAGGCAATAACATGATGTTTGGAGAGGAGGTTACGAGTATGCCACATTAGCAATTTGTCAGAAAATCGGCTTCGGACTCCCATCAATGTGTACCAATTGCAAATTTATCCAGTGATTGTAAGTAAACTTTGATTACCGCAAATGGATTAGCATTGCTGAAATCCTCTCATTCCCCGCATGCTTATTCTTAAATCCTCAACCAAATTGACCCGTGAACTCACGAAAATTCACTTGTCTTTGTTCGTAAAATCAAAAGACCAAGCGATGAGTGGATCAAAGCATGGCGGTGTGAAAAGTTTCCTACTGCTTTGCTGTTGACTATAGAGACCAGCCATTCTAATTGAGAAGCTGAAATGTAAGAAATAAATCATATAAGGATCCGAATGAGACTATCTACTTTGTTAGGGTAACTTTCGCAAGTTAAATAAGATGAACTTCTGTCTCTGGGCTTTGCTACATGGATAGAGAATATGAGTCCGAAGACATTCTGACTCCTTCACACGGGCACCTTAATAATTTGCGTGTCCTTCGACGGTGGTTTCCGAGGAGAGAGATTTGGACCACCTTCGGCCCGCGGGCTCATTAGAGTCAATATTTGATCATGCAAAGCCGATTTAGTTTTCAGGAACCCAACTAGGAAAGAAAGTTTCGGGCTTATTCTATATCAATCCTTAGTTCTGAGTTCAAATCTTGTTTTAAGAAACTCGGGAAAATAATACAAACAATCATGGAATTTATATGTAATGTTATTCATAAACTTTTAATTTACTCAATATGGTTCTAAACTAATACTAAATATTTAGTCTAGTTGATATATTATATGAATACTAATTTACTCCTCAGGAGATTTGAACCCCTCACCTCCCCCTTCCATGTTGGAAGGGTGGCCACTGGGGTGAACCCCCAATGGTTATGTCCTTTTGTTAATTCAAGTCAATGGAATTGATGATGTGATCTCCAAACCATCAACTAAAATAGTGGACAATGAAAACAATTTACACATAAAATTCCCTAGTAAGATATTCATCTCAAAACGGAATATAATAATCCACATCAACGCCTAATTTTTTTTCCTTTTCTAAAGTAGATGAATAAAAAATGAACATGTAGACTTGTCATTTATAAAAATTTAATTAATCCATGTCATCAAACATGTTTGATAGGCCGTTTGAGCAAACGGAATGATTATATTTTTTTTTCTTCAATAGTTCAGGGACCACATTAGATAAATTAAAATTTTATAGATAATATTGTATATTGAGCTAAAATTTGACGAACATGCATGTCGTTTTCCCTAAGAAACTCAGATTTTATTGGGGAGGGTCATGGCAGTGGATCACCATGTTAGTTCTTTTCTAAATAGTTGGTTAATTGTGGTCACGACTCAGTAATATATGGCCCCACAATAGCTTCTCAAGGGCAGAAAGGGAATAATAGTATTAAAAGCACTTAACCATTAGTAGGTAGAGAACGTAGTGTTCCCAACCTAAGTAGAGGAACGATCAGCGAAAAATACACTGAGTCCTCTGGAGAATTCTCCCTAACTGAGCTAAGGCAACCCCGACTTGGTTGGCTTCATGGTAAGCATCATGCTTCAGACTCCACCAGCAAGCCCCGGCATTCCATCCAACAAGTTCAATTGGGGCTTGAGGGATGAGCTCTCGTCGATGATGGCACTTACAGCGTCGTCTTACAGCAATGCTAGCGTTCAATCAGTAAATGGCTCGGGCATGTATGTTTGGTTTTCATGCTGGTGAAAGCCTGTCACATAATGCCCGAAATTCAGCCATTGCACTGCTATTTATCCCAATATTCCTGGAGAAGCTGGAAATCCAGCAGGCCTCGGGAGTCCCAGATCGCGCCTCCTGCACCTCCTCGTCCCAGATTGCCTTAGACCGACCTGTCAGGTATCTGGTTTAGACCAATGAGTGGTCTGAACCAACGAACAGAAGCACTAGTTGTCGTTAAATGGAGACCTACTTTCTCTTCCTGTATAAAGCTAGAACAAAGATCAACTCCTGCACTCAGTTACAGGTTAGCTCAGAATCACACAAAAATGTTGAGGAGTCTGAATGGCAACAAGATCACTAGATCAGGGTTTTTGACTTCGTCAATAAATAGCAAAGAAAGATGCGGAATGGGAATCTCTTATCTTCACATATCAAATTGTTTCTTGATGACTTGGATGGGATAATGACCACTTTTTATTGCAGGCATGTCTGGATTATGGCCAAGGACTGCTTCAGGGAAGTGTCGGGGACCGCTAGTGGCTTTTTTTAATCCATGGCCTCATCTTTGGAGTTTGGCAACAATACGACTCCAGAAAACATTGATTTACATATTTTAGTTCCATGCAGATATCATCTTCTTACATTTTCAGAGTACATTTCCTGTGACTTATTTAAGTTAATGGTATACAATGTATGCTCATTATTGCTATCTTCGAAAGACATTTCATCTAATTCGCGTCAAAAGACACCCTCAGACGTCAGTATTTTAATCATTCAGTATTGAGCTCTTGGGTGGGTTCGCAAGTGCGATGGCCGTAGTTCTTGCATAAAAGAAGCTTATTACTGGTCTGCTTTTGATATAGTGCGTCTCACATGTGCTCTTCAAACGAGAAATGTAGGATTCCATTCATTTTGACGCAAGCATTGTGACGTGATATTCCAGAGGCCACGGCATCAGGAAAGAAAACTAACAGCGTTAAAGAGCTAGGAATAAATTTATAAAAGTGACACGGTAGCTCCTGTCCAGCACAACTTCTCGAAACACAAACCGGAAAGAAGAAAAGACATGGTGAGTTCACCGCTCTGTGGCATCACCGAGAGAGCCCTGCAGAAGCTGGGCTCTCTTGCCCTTCAAGAAGATGGCTTAGCTGATGATGGCATTAAGGCCAAGCTGAGGAAGCTTCAATATGCTTTAGCTACCATTAAAGGGGTGCTCTTGGATGCTGAAGAGAAACAGTGGCACAACTACAAGCTCAGAGCATGGTTAGAGCAGCTTAAAGATGTCTTGTATCATATCGAGGACTTGCTTGATGTTGTCCGTTGGGAAGCCTTCAGGAAGAAACTGAATGGTCAGCAACGAGAACATGGCAAGATACGCCACTTCTTTTCTTGCTCTAATCCCTTTGCATTCCATCTGAAAATGGGCAAAAAGATTAGTGCAATAGGAGGAAGGTTGAAGCAGATGGTTGGTGAGATTGAGGGATTTGGTCTCAGCAAGCGAACCTGTAATAGTGGTGTAGTAGTAAGGGTGAGAGATGAAACCAAACTTGGCAAGAGGATCTGATCCCATCATTGGGAGGGATGCTGATAAAGATACGATAATTGAGCTCTTGATGCAGCAGGATCCACCTAAAGATGGCGTGAACCTCTCCGTGATTCCTGTTGTTGGAATTTGGAATCGGAGGTTTGGGAACACTGCACTTACTAGTTTAGTGTTCAATGATGATAGAGTGCTAGAACACTTTGCTTTGACAGTTTGGGTGAGCATGCCCGGTAGTTTTAATGTGAGGCTAATCATGGAAAGGATCATCCAGAGTAAACTTGGCCAAAGTTTGAACCACTTGGACTATCCCCAGTTGCAGACTCTTCTAAGGGGCATCATAAGTCGCTGCAGGCTCTCACTGGTCCTAGAGGATGTGAGGAAAATGAATTGGGCTGGATGGGATCGTTTGAGGTCTCAGTTGGCCGATGATGCCAATGGAACCAAGGTTATCATGACAACACAAGATGCCAAAGTAACTGTCATCACAATTTCCCTTGCGTACAACTTGCGGGGCCTTTCACATGAAGACTCTGTCCTTGTTTAAGACATGGGCATTTGACCAAAACGAACAGGAAATAAGTCAGCGACTCCTCCAGATTGGGGATGAAATTGTAGGAAGATGCAGGGGAGTCCCTTTGGTAGTGAAGATGTTGGGCAGCCTACTATACTCAAAGGACGACGAACTATTCTGGGACCTGGTGAGAGACCATGACATGTGAAGATCCATACAGACAGAGGAGGGCATTCTATGCATCCTGAAACTGTGTTACATCTTTTTGCCATCGCACTTAAAACAATGTTTTGCCCTATGTTCAGTTTTTCATAGAGGCTGCATCATCTTCAATTTTGATATAGCTTATTTTTGGACTGCGTGTGGACTCATTCCACCATCAAATGAAAATGGAACTGTTGGAATTCAAATTGGCGGAAGACAACTTACCTTTATCCAATGCACAAACAACAATTAACCCCAGAAGTACATTGAATTGCGGATGAATCACAAACAAAAATACTTCACGTTGATTTGAATGCAATCACAAGGAAAGCACCCGATTTCCACAGCATAAATGCCAATTGTTCTTGTAAAAGAGAAATGGAACGCCTTCTTTTCTTTGATAGAAAGGTGAGAGAAAGGAAAAACTATTTTTTTTCTAAGCATACGTTTTGCCAACCATCTCAATGGTCGTTTTCATGAGTCTTTTTATATGACTCATTCACACATTTTCAAATGGTATCTTTCCATCGTAGCATATCAAGACAAAATGGTGCGTTCTTATCGCACTCCATCATAGACGTATTGATTAAGTACAACATTTCTCACTCAGACATGATGGGCTTGATAGCGCTTTATCAAGAATATAAGGCTTTCAACATTCATCAACTTTACAAAACAATTTATACTAGCAAGTAAGTCATGCAACCAGTAAGTATACCTGCACTTGGGAACTCAAATTATGCTTTTGTTAGGAATGACATAATGGCTACAACCCCGAAAAGAAATAAACAATCGATGTCTCACAGTGTCCCAAACATATTTTGTTACATTAATCCAAGTATACCTATCCCTTAAAGTCTATACTTGACTATTCTCAAAAACACCATGTATTTACAATTATATCCGCAACCACATAAAGCGATATAATTAGTTGACTAGTAAATACATGTGATAGATGTAAAACAACAATAATCTTCCTTCGCACTCATGTCTCTCTCTATTTCAGAACAATTGCTTTCCTAGACATGTCCCATAAAGCCATATATATTCATGATCGTTGGTAACATGCTAAAGTAGCAACATTGATCTTTCACTTCAAGAACATAGTCAAAAGTAACATAGGGTACAAAATAAGGTGAATTATAAATTACCTCAAGGGCTCACATGATAAGAAAATAAGGATAACTTTACTCACCTTCTCTTATCAGTCGTACAATACACATGTAGTATGAATTACATGTTATAATGAATTTCTCTTTCTATAAGAGCATATGTTATTTATTAAATATATGAACTATATAGATCTTAGCCTAAACATAGTTACGTGTTTCTCACGTACTCATGTTTAGCTTGAGTGTTACATCAACTCGCTTTCTATAGCGTCCAATTAAGCACTCGCATCTGGCATCTTTTAGACATATATGATTGTGGAACTATCATGTTCGGTCTTATTATATATAAATCACATATCTTATCTTGACTCCAATCAAGGTGACATCTTATTTTATGTACTAAACTTGCTCTTCAGCATTTATTTGTACATAACGCCTTGTCTCAACGTGCTAATTATAGCACTTGATATGATTGCTCGTGTGATTGAGCTAATTATTGCATGCTGACATACTTTTCAATAATATATGTGTGTAATGTGCTAGTCTCATAATGTATTTATACTTATTAATAAAACATCAAGTCACTAATAAACAAACAAGTACAATACATATATCCACAAATACATAACCCAATGATCATCTACAATAATACATATCACATTATACGCAATCTTAGAGACATCCTGTGAGTCAAGAATATGTTTGTAGGAACAGCTTCCGTAAATGGATTACCAACAATTCTATTTGTTGAAATGTATTGTAGGATCACTTTTTTCCGTGCTATTATATCTCTTATAAAGTTGTTATTTATGTCAATGTGCTTCATCCTTCCATGATACTTGGGATCTTTCACATAGGCAATGGCTGCTTGATTATTGCAATAAACTATCACCGGTTTTGGAATCTTAGTGACAGTGGCTAAATTTTTCAAGAAACGTTTTAGCCATACTGTTTCTTGCACTACAGCAAAACATGCAATAAATTCTGTCTTCATCGTAGACAAGGCCGTGCATGTCTATTTCTTACTATTTCAAGAAATCGCACATCCATTGAGCAAGAACGCATATGCAGAAGTTGATTTACGCTCATCTAAATCTCTACCCCATTTAGCATTTAAATAGCCTAATAGACGTAAATCATTCCCTTTGTAACAAAGTCGATAGTCCATAGTGCCCTTCAAGTATCTCAGGATCCTCTTCACTGCCTTCTAGTGTGCTTGACCGAGATTTGATTGATATCGACTTACCAATCCCATGTCATAACATATGTCGGGTCGAGTATACTTCATAGTATACATCAAACTTTCGACCGCACTAGAGTAAGGAACGGTTTCCATTATTTTAATTTCTTTTAAAGTCTTAAGACACATCTCAGTACTTAGGCCTTCACTTTGCATGACAGGGGTATCGATGAGATTGAAATGCTGTATATTGAAACGCTCAAGAATCTTCACTATATAAGACTCTTGTGATAAAAAGCAAAGAGTTTCATTGATCGATTTCTTTTGATCTTAACTCCTAATATATAAGCAACTTATCCCATGTCATTCATTTCAAAATTGGAGGATAACCATTCTTTTATGGTGATAACCAAAACCTTGTCATTTCCAGCCAATAGAATATCATCCACATAAAGTGATAAAATCATAAATTTATCTTCGGACCGCTTGATATATACACAGTGATCTTCTTCAATCATCGTGAAACCAAAAGTTGTTATGACTCGATAAAAACAAAGATACCACTGTCTAAATGATTGCTTAAGGCCATATATTGAGCAATGAAGCTTGCATACTTTATCCTTTTGACCTTTGGCTATGAAACATATTGGCTACTTCATTTATATTTTCTCATCTAGTTCTTCATTGAGAAATGCCGTCTTTACATCCATTTGATGTAATTTAAGGTCCAAATGTGCAACGATAGCTGGAATAAGGTGTATTGAAGCAAACCTTACAATTGGTGAAAATATTTCCTCTAGTCTATACCCTCGTAGTATAACCTTCCGTCACAAGGCGAACCTTATATTTTTCAATGAATCCATATGCCATTCGCTTAATCTTAAAGACCCATTTGTTTCCAATAGCCTTGCAATTGGGTAGTAGATCAACCAAGTCCCAGACTAGATTTGCCCTCATTGACTTCATTTCATCTTCCAAAATTTTTCTCCATTCTTCCTTATCAAAGGATGAGAGAGCCTCTTGAACATTCTTAGGTTCGGCATCGTCTTTCTAAGCAATCATAAATGCTTCCTTGTCAATCTTAAAACGACAACGGATAAATACTTTTATGATTACTTTTACACAATTGAATTTCTCTTGAATTCAATTCGTCAGACGATGCAACACTCCCATTAGGTCTTTTGTGTTGAGGTAAATCTTCATTTCCCTCTACAACTTTAATGGGTGTGTTATTAGGATATTTTATCTCATATAATTGAAAGTGCTTATCAATCTAACCTCTACTAGGAAAATCGTTCTCCAAAAACATGACATCTCGTGACTCTATTTTAGTTATACTTTCATCAACTTGTTCACCTATGAACACATACACTTTGAAGTGTTTAAAATATCTTATAAAGATACATTTCTTCTCTTTATGACCTAATTTGTCATATTTATGGGAAGAATTATGAACATAAGCTGCACATCCTCATGGAATACTCAAGTCTAATTTCCTATCAGTCTATAATTCATAAGAGATGGAAGTGACTGATTTTGAGGGCACTCGGCTAAATACATATGCAGCAATTAATAACGCATCTCCCCAATAAGAGATAGGTAAATTTGCTTGCACCATCATAAACCTAACCATTTCCAATAGGGTTCTATTCCTTCTCTCAGCTACCCCATTTTATTGTAGAGTAGTAGGAATAGTCAATTGTCGTATAATTCCATTTTCATCACAAAGAGTCTTGAATTGCTCCAATAGATACTCACGTCCGCGATCAGTTCTCAATGCCTTTATTGTTTTGTTCAACTGATTTTCTACCATCATTATATATCATCTAAATCAGTCTAATGCTTCTGACTTATGGGAGATCAGAAAGACATAACCGAAATGCATGAAGTCATATATAAAAATGATGAAATATGAAGCTCCATGCCTCGCCCTCACATTCAAATGACCACAAATGTCAGAATGTATGAGTTGCAATGGAAATTCAACTCTAGTCCCTTTACCGAATGATTTTGTAGTTGCTTTTCATGCTAGACAATGTTCACATACGGGTAGATTAACATTAGTAAATGACCATAAAAGGCCTTCTTTAGTTAATCTTTGTATTCTTTGTAACCCAATGTGACCTAATCTAGCATACCAAATACTTGTATCAATCTCAACATTACTAGAAGATGTAATTAAAGAAAAACAACCATCGACATTAATATTGTACTGATCATAGTCAATGTCTAACATCATAAAATTATTCGATACATGACATGAACCATAATAAATTGTTCTATACAAAATGTTAACACAATCACCATGAAAATGAAATACATAAATAACAACTACGAAGACCAAGTTTCATTAAATATCCAGAGCATAAAAGACATTATATATGAATATGCTTCGACCACCACGTAAAATTAATTTACATGTGCCAATATTCTTCATTTCAATTTTTGAGTTATTCCCAACATATATTCATCTTCTTCCAAGCTGTATCCGACGATACTCCACAAATGCTTTTCAGTCTTTAGCTATGTGGTCTATTACTCCTGAGTTTACAATCTACATTGAATGAGATTTAGTAAGCATTACAATGCTAGAAACAAAAGTATTACTTAAAGTAATTGAGTAATAGGGTACCCCTTTTGACTCAGTGCATTCGCGAGCAAAGTGACCCATCTTGCCACAATTATAACACTCCATCCCGGTCTTGTCCTTTTTCTCACCACGCTTCTTTGTTGGAAGGTTTTAGCCCCTTTAGGTGCCTAATTAGTCTTCTTCTTTTTGTTGTTGAATTGATGATTAATTTTTACGCTTGAAACCCGAAGCTTTGCACAAACTCGATCTTGCAACATAAGCATGGGTAGAGGATCATGCAGCCTTTAGGCGCTCATCCTCTAATTCCAAATTACACGCAATATCATTAAAAGTGACAATATTCTCATTATGCATCATATTGATCTTCATATGCTCCTAATTGTCAAGAAGAGATCTTATAACAACCTGAACTTGCTATTCATCAGTAAGGGAGTAACCTGCCGACTTTAGCTCACGAATCATGTTTGACATCTTCCGAAAATGCTACCTCATCGTTACATTTTGGCGCTTTCGATATGTGTCAAAATTGATGGTGAGTTTCCTCAATTTAGTGGTAAATGTACTCTTAAACTTATTTTTCAAGGCAACCCATGTAGCTTAAGTTTTATCATAACTTTCAAACTCACACATGAGATCGTCTTGCATACAGCTTAGCAACGCGATGCGAGCAATACTATTTTTCTTTTTACAAGCTTGATAAGTTTCTAGATCTCTCCTATGTTGAGCTGGGGTTCCATGCTCATGCTCATCTATGGTGTGGTTGAGGGTTTCCAAAACCTCTTACTTCTCAATGATGTACTGAATCTTTTGCTTCTCAAGGATGTACTGAACTTTACGGTGCCAAATATTATAATTATCACTATTTAGCTTCTCACCCTTATTAAGATCAGCCACAATAGTTTTGAATGCCAAAACCATAATTTGCTATAACACATTGACATAATAAACGCAGAATCAATACTAACACACTTTTCAAAATAACACACATATTTAATTTGCAACAAAGACAAATTAAATTAGTGCTAATTTAACAAAAGACAAAAAAACGAAAGTTCACTATGTTCCTAATCAGCTCCTATGCACAATCGTTCTATTATCATTAATTAGTTTAATTTGCGCAAATTTTAAGTTCTAGGTGAGAATTCTTTTGAATTCTATCAACCTACGAATTCCCATTAGGAAAAATAATTACATGACCTCATGTAATTTCTACATTTTTCCATTAACACAAAAGCATAGCATGATGTGAATCAACGTACAAAAAAAAATAATCATGCAGCAATTACAATCAAAACCGCAATTCAACATGTAACGGAAAAATAAGAATTTCCTATCATTGTTTGAATTTTCTTGGAACTAGAAAATTGCAAATATATTAAACTATATACATGCTATCATCAAACCAAACTCTACACAGCATATATGATACTATTTTTATATAGGCTAGCTACTGTATTTCCAAAACCATAAGAAAATACAAGCTATAAATGAATAAACTATGCATTTATACCCTAAAAATACGCATACTTAGGGTTCCGTACACACTTTTATACATTTAAAAAATTCAAAAGTATAAAATAATTATACCATAGTGTAAAGCATATCCATATGAACCAAACGCCATCGACCACGCTCCACTCTAAGCTTCCACACGCCCACATGCGCCGCCTGAGTGGTGTGATGCATGTGGCACACGCGCCAGCGAGCCAAACAGCTCCTAGCCGGTCCGCCCGGTCCAACCGGTCCAACCGGAGACTGGTCCGACTGATCAACGGTTGGGTCGGGTCCCAAGTGGGGTCAGGCCTCGAGTCCGGTCGGGTCGCAAGTCCGGTCACCGATCGGTGACCGACTGGCCAATTGTCGCCGGCAGCGACGTAATCGATGACGTCATCCAGCTGTTATCGACCGTTGGATGACATCACGGATGACGTCAGATGCTGACGCGCGCATGACGGTCACGTGTTGGGCTTGCCCAATGATATTGACGCGCGCATGACGGTCACACGTTGGGCTCGCCCAGCAAGTCTGGCGTGTGGCAACCACGCGCGACGGCTTCTAGCCACACGTGTGGGTGCATCCGGCATCCTCCGGCGACGCTCGACCCATTGACGGACTCATCTTGACACATACTTTCACCTTGTATATTTGAAAATATATTCTGAAAAATGGCTAAAATCGTACGAGTGTACGCAACCCTGAAACCCTTCTTCACTTCGGTTCGTTTTCGATGATTCAGATTGCATTTCCAAGCAAGAAACATCCAAACAATGTAGATTTCATACTATTGATCTCGATATCAAATGATAAACAAGAAAATTCAATGAAAAATAAAGCAAAAATCACGATCGGGCTCTGATATCAATGTTGGAATTCAAGTCGGCGGAAGACAACTTACCTTTATCCAATACGCAAACAACAGTTAACCTCGGAATGTACGTTGAATTGCGGATGAATCACGAACAAAAATACTTCACATTGGTCTGAATGCAATCACGAGGTAAGCACCCGATTTCCACAGCATAAATACCAATTGTTCTTGTAAAGGAGAAATTGAACACCTTCTTTTCTTTGATGGAAAGGGGATAGAAAGGAAAAACTATTTCTTTATGAGTGTACATTCAGCCAACCATCTTAACAGTTGTCTTCAAAAGTCTTTTATATGACTCACTTACACCCTTTCAAATTGTGTCTTTCCATCGTAGCATATCAAGATGAAACGGTGCGTTCTCATCACACCCCATCATGGACGTACTGATTAAGTACAACAGGAACTCCTGAAGACAACTGTAGCAAGTAGTTGAAAGAGTTGTGGTCCAGATTCTTCTTCCAAGAACCCTTGGAGAGCAGTCTATCTCTCAATTTGAAAATGCATGATTTACTTTACGATCTAGCATTATCAGTGTCGACAGAACAACTCGATTGATCCATGCTCAGTCATAGTTCCCAGAGAATTACAGAGAGAACTAAACATGTTTCATTATTGCAAACTGTTTCGTCAGGGTAATTAAAAGAGAACAAAGCCCTATCATTCTTGAGCAGGTTAAAGTCAAACAAAGTGCGAATGATTTGCTGTGAGTCCCCGAACACATTCATTACCAGAGATGTTGACAGCTTGTCTAAGTGCGAGTACTTGAGGTTTATGGAATTGCCCATTTCCAGGTATGAAGAGTTACCAAGTTCCATAGTCAAGTTAAAGCATCTCAAAGTGCTTCGCCTAAGGGGTAATTGACGCATGAAGAAACTGCCAGATGCTATCTGTAAGCTACATAGTTTGCCACTTTTATCTGTCTCCAGGTACTCAGAACTAGAGGAATTGCCTCAAGACGTGGATAGGATGATCAACCTTCGATTTCTATCACTGACCACGAAGCAGAAAAGTCTACTAGAGAGTGGAATTCATCGAATGATGTCTTTGAGGTACTTGTTCATCCGTAATTGTCGAAATCTAGAAGTGTTGTTTGGAGGCACAGTATGCTTGAATAAGCTTCTACATTTGGTAATAGACAATTGCTCGTGACTGCTGTCTCTGCCGTTGGGTGAAATGACTGCATTGGAGTCATTGGTGATCGAAGGTTGTGACAAGCTCATTTTGACTTGGCTTGAGGATAATGAATTGGATATCATCCTAAAGCTTTGTTTCTTCATTGGGAGAATTACCAAAAAAGTCTTAAACTTATTGCAATTGTGCCAATTTAGTCCTAAACCTTTTTTTTTTGGCCAATTTAGTTTTAAACCTTTTACAATTGTGCCAATTCAGTCCATCCAACCAAAATTGGCCAGTCGATACTGACGCGGATGCCGGTTAGGAATAGCTGACTGGTGAACGCCGATGTGGCAATTTTTAAATATTTTATTTTTTATTTTTTTTCAAATTTTTAATATTTTTTTGAATTATTTTATTTTATTTTTATTTTTTCCCACCTTCTTCTTCCTTTGGCTAGCTAGAGGCGAGGGCCGGCAAGGTCAGCCTCGCCAGCCACTAGGGAGGCTCGCCCCCACCGGCAACTAGTGAAGGCGAGCCTCGCCAGCAATGGCGGCCTCGCCGGCCACCAACAAGGACCGTTGCCGGATCTCGAGGGCATCCCCGAAGAAGGTGCGGACGGCGGACGAGTTCAAAGGGGGCGGCAAGGCCCTAGCCCGGGTCACCGACGACCAGAAGTGTGAGAGGTTGCCAAATCTGGCGACGGCAGCCTCACCGTCATTGGGCGAGGCTCGCCTTCGCCAATGGCTAGCAGGGGCGAGCCTTGCCAGTGGCCAGTGAGGCTAACCTCGCCGGCCAAAGGAAGCAAAAGGTGGGAAAAGTTAATATATATATATTAAAAATTTGCCACATCAACATTTACTGGCCGGTGTCCACGTTAGCGCCGGCCGGCTAATTTTGGCTGGATAGACTGAATTTGCATAATTATAAAAGATTTAAGACTAAATTGGCCAAAAAAAAAAAGTTTATGACTGAATTAGCACAATTACAATAGGTTTATGACTTTTTTGGTAATTCTCCCGCATTGAATGTCTACTTAGTACACTGTTGTCTCTTTATTGTGACAACAATATAACAAAGTCGGCAGTCCATTTGCCTTGTGAATTTTGACATTAAGCGGATGTATATTTGCGTATTAGTCAATTGGTCCTTTTGCTGTGCTCTCGTTGGAGTTAGAAGATGTCGGACGAGTAGACATAACTAGATCATATGCAGTAGCTCTCTTACATTTTGGTAGTTCTGTCGGTTCACATTCACAATCAAATTTTTTGTTTACGGGTTTGATTGCAGGCTATAGCATCTGGAGAGAGACTGCTCTATATAAATCTATATTTCAGAAGTTCATAAATCTGCTGAGCTCTTCCCGAGTGACCAGGCCAAGAGAGTCAGCATTTTCTGGAATTATGTACATTGTGTTCAGGTTGAGTTCTTCTTTAAGTAGACCGAGCCTCATTCTGTTGTAGTTTGAATGCGTTTCAACGCTTGTAATTTCTTTAGAGATGAAGACAAAGCTAAATGTTGTCAGTCTGCCCTCATGAGGAATGTTTTCATGCGTTCTGGCTTTGGAAAGTATTCATTTCTCTTTGACGTTAGACAACTTATCTCATTGCAAAATTAACTCTGTCTGAATGATCTTTGGAATATGAATTCAAAGGAATGTGTGCAATTCAAAATTTTAGCAACTAGTGACACGTACACGTCTATTCGAGCCGTTACATGTAATGATAATTGTGGGATCAAGCGATTAAATGATTTTACGATTAAATTTGCCAATTTATATAAAATTGTACTGGGGCCCAAGTTTTTTATAATTGATACAACTAGAACCTTAAAGAAAGACTTGGGATACATCGAACCTAAAGTAGCAAACAAAGTAGAGTGGTGCATGAATTGTTATTTGGGTAAAAATGTTAGTGTTTTGTCCGTGATTAGTGGAAGTTAATTATATGTTTATTTGTTATTAAGCATTAATAACTAATAACTAAGTTAATGGCCCTCTTCACCTTTCTTCTTCTTCAATTTTGCTGTCTATTTGGTTTTTTTTTTTTTTTTTTTTTGGAAGGGGGGGTGGGAAGAGAGAGAGAGACCCTGGTTTTTCTATTAGAGAGAGATGACTGAATCTTCCATGAAACTTTAGCCAAATTTCACATAATTTTTTTTCCCTATTTTCAGGTAGTATGTGGAGAGGGTCAATAGATTTTCATTTTATATTTAAATAGAGAACCATGGTTCTCTAATGCATATCATGGTTAAAGAGCAGTGATTCTTATGATGCCCTTATCCTTAAAAAATTGAAAGCGGACCCCAAGTCTATACACTCAAAAACTTGGGTGGGTTGGCATGTGACGGCCACAATAATTGTATAAACAAAGCATTCGGTTATGCTCTGCTTTTGATGTGATGTTGGTGCGCGCAATCAATAAAAGAAGAGTTCAACTTGGGTCTCACATGGTCCTTCATTAAGAAATGTAACATTTCGTTTAGCTTTTAGTGAGGTAAGGTTCTAAATGGTGGCGCTCTTGTGTGACGCAAGCGCTATAATGTACGTAATGCTTCGAGCGCCACCCCGTTAAAAAGAAAACTAGCAGTGTTGTAAAGCTGGAGGAATCTTGATTTAGGCACTTCGGTCTTTAAGGAGTACTCAAGGGGGGGCTGAATTGTGCTATGTTTTTCAAAGTTACTGAGTGGTTCTAGTTTAGCATAACCCCTCCAACTCCAACACAAACCAGGGATTGGCGAGTTCAGTGCTCTATGGCGTCGCAGAGAGGGTCCTGCGGAAGCTGACCTCACTTGCCCTTCAAGAAAATGCCTGGTTGATGATGAGATTGAAGCCAAGCTACAAGAGCTTCACTACGGGGAAAATTGTCTAAAAAGTCCTAAATCTATTACACTTTTTGACAATTTAGTTCTAAATCTTTTGATTTTGTTAATTGAGTTCTAAGCATTTTCATATTTTATTAATCAAGTCTATTTGGTCAACTTTGACATATCGGCTGTGTCACGTAATACAGTTAGCATTGATATGAATAATTTTTCAATAATATTTTAATTTTTTCAATTTTTTTATTTATTCCTATTTTTCTTTTTCTTTTATTTCCTTCTTTCTTCTTATAGACCTTGCCGGCCTCAAATGAGCCTCCCTTGCCCCTAGCGAGGCTCACCCTCACCGTCGCTAGGCAAGATTGGCCTCATCGTGGCTGGGCAAGCTCGACCTCACTAGGGGCATGTGAGGCTCACCCTCGCTAGTGATCGATTGGGGCATGGCATGTGAAGCTTACCCTCACTAGTGACCGATGGGGGCAAGCTTTGCCGAAGGCTAGGGATCTTCCTAGCCCTCACCTTTGGCTAGTCAACAAGACTTGACGACCAACTAGAGGAGGAAGAATAGAAGGGGAAAAAAAAGAAAAAAGAAACAAGTAAATAATAAGTAATTGAAAAATATATTAAAATATTATTAAAAATTATTCATATTAGCGACTGTCGTTGTCACACTACGTAAGATGATCAATGTCCACATCAGTGATTTCCGATTAAAATTGGTTGCATTAACTTAATTGGCAAAATTAAAAGATTTATGATTAAATTGGTGAAAATGTAATAGGTTGACAACTTTCTATATAATTTTCTATCTTTAAAGGAATGCATTTGGATGCGGAAGAGAGACGGGCTGTAATATGGCGCCCAAACGAAAAAACATGTTGACTCGGTCAACAAAGCAACGGTGGACGCTTAGCTTAATAAAAGGGATCGAGAGCTTGCAGAAATGGGGAGGAAAGAGGGAAAAGAAACGACAGGAAAAACGAGAGGAGAGAGGGAAAAGGGAAGAGGGAAACTCATGCATATACACCGTCGGTCCTCGCCAAATTGGTTCTACTTTGATTCGCAATGCTCAATAAGTGCCTGTATCCTTCATTCTTCAAATTGGAAATATTTTCGAAGTTAAGACTTAAATTCAAAGTTTAATGAAATTCGAGCCATAAAATTCAATTTTGAAATTGTTAAATTATGAAATTTCATGAAAATGATGAGTTATGACATTGTCAAGCCATGTGGTTTGATAGGAGTTGATTTGGATCAATAGTTTGATTTTAGTGAGAATTTTAGAGTTTCGCATGAGAGTTCTGCATTGCAAATGGTTACTTTGGGTGAATGATTTGTTGTTGCATATGAGTTATTTTGTTAACGTTGAAGCGTAGTTTACTCAATTCATAGTTGAGGTAGCGTTTTACTCAATTTTGAAATCGATTCTCATTTAATTGATAAGATTACAAGATCATTAGCTTATTTAACTATGCATTGTTTGGTTTTGGACAATTCGAAGTGAGTGTTGCATTTGTGAATGGTTTGAGAATGGTTTTAGAAGATGTATTGTGAAAGGATATATATAATGAATTCGTTTATGAAATGAGTTTGGAAATGATTTGAGAAATGCTTTACGAAAGTATTTTTGGTGAATGAGCTATGTTGTGAAAAGGTTATTTGTTTTAATTTGTGAAACCAATATGTGATATATATTATGGATTGGTTTGTGAATTATTGGAGTTGATGGATTAATGTTCATGACTGCTAGGAACCCAATGAAGAGTTCTAAGTATGCATATCATACAAATGCTAAGTGTTACATAGGGATGCGGGCCTTGTTAGATCCACCTCTAGGGCCTTATAGTCAAGGATTAAGTATTACATGCCAATGCGACTGTCATGGTGTAAGTCTCTTGGGAGCTACCTCTAGCACCTCAAACTATTGATAATGCAAATCGAGCAAGAGCTATCTTTAGAGCCTTATACTAGTGATATACATAATCAAGGTCTAAGTGCTACACAGAGATGCGAGTCTCGTGAGGCCCAACTCTAAGACCTTGTATTATTTATATACATTGATCAAAGGTTAAATGCTACTTGATGATGCAAGTTTCATTTGAGCCACCTCTAAAGCCTTAAGATGAATATTGAGTATGGAATGGACTATTGGCATGTGATTTGATAAGATTGATTATTGAATTGGATCATTAATATGGTTTTGATATTACTGATGAAATGGGTATTATTGCTAAAAATATAGTTATGTTGAAGTAATACATAATGTGTTTTATTCTTATAAGTTTATTAAATTCTGAATTGATATAAATGAGTTATGTCTTTGAGTCTTAGATGTGTATCGTGGAGGCTCGATCTATTTAAAAGAGACATACTATTCATTGAGTAGTGTTTGCTTATTTTATTCATCTTTCATATTTTTCAAGTTCCTCAGTTAGCCACAAATAGTATGCGAGCGTTTTTTACGGGAACTTTTGGAAGTGATTTTTCATATGGTCAGAGAGAATTGTTTTTATGACTATTGATAGTTGCTAGGTATAGTTGTTAGCTAGAAATGTTAAAAAAGATTTGGATAGATTGTAGAAACCTTTATGTTGTAACCAAACTTGTTGGTTTATCAACCTGCTGGATTATGTATACATAGTTGAAGATATATATTTTGATAACAGGTTGTTAGTTTTTATTTGAGAATATCCTTTGAGTAGAAGGACGGCCATGTCATCTGTCACTCTTATTGGTTTTGGGGCGTGACACATGCATACAACCAAAAGCTTAGAGTGTGGTTAGAGTAGCTTAATGATGTCGAGGACTTGTTTAATGATGTCCAGTGTGAACTTGAAGCCTTGAGAAACAAATTGAACAGTCAACTACCGAAACTCGGCAAGTTAAGCCACTTCTTTTCTTGTTTTAATCCCTTCATATTCCGCCTCAGAATGGGAAAAAAGATGAGTGATATAGGAGGGAGATTAAAGCAGATGGTTGCTGAGATTGAGGAGTTTGGTCTCAACAAGCAAGCCTATGATGGAGTATTAGTAGGAGCGAAAGCGAGAGAGATGAAACCAAACTTTGTGAGAGGATTTGATCCCATCACTAGGAGGAAGGCTGATAAAGACAAGATCATTGTGCTCCTGATGCAGCAAGATCTGCCTACAGATGGTGCAAACCTTTCGGCAATTCCCATCGTCGGACTTGGAGGTTTGGACTAGACTGCACTTGCTAAATTGGTGTTCAATGTTCGACCAGAAAAAAAAAATGGTGTTCAATGACGATAGAGTGAGGGAGCACTTTGCTTTGCTAATTTGAGTCAGCATGTGCCATGATTTTAGCATGCGGCCAATAATGGAAAGAATCATCCAACGTGCCCTTAATCAGAGTTTAAATAACGTGGACTATCGCAAGCTGCAAACTCTTCTAAGAAATGTTACTAGTCACGGAAAGTTCTTACTCTTCTTACATGGAGAGGGGAAAATGAACCGGGATGAATGGGATGATTTGAGGGACGAGTTGGCAGAAGCCGCTGATGGAAGCAAGGTGAGTGTGACCGCATGCGACTCAACAGCTACTATGGGAATGGGTTCTGCATTGGTGGGCAACCTACAGGGCCTTTCACATTAAGAATCAATGTCCTTATTCAAGAGATGGGCGTCTGAGAAAAATGAGCGGGAAATAAGTCTCTGTCTCCTGCAAATTGGAAATCAAATCCTAGAAAGATGCAGGAGAGTTCTGCTGGTGTTGATGATGTTCGGCAGCCTACTGTACTCAAAGGACGACAACCAATCTTGGGAGCTGGTGAGAGATGATAACGTGTGTAGATCCGCACAGATAGAGGAGGACATATAATGTATCCTGAAACTGCGTTACAATCATTTGCCATCACACTTGAACAATGTTTTGTCCTGTGTTCATTTTTTCGTAGAGCCGCCAGCATCACCCATTTAAGTACGGCTTACATTTGCACTGCGTGTGGGCTTGTTCTATCATCAGATCGAAACCGAACTCCTGAAGTAGCCCGTGGCAAGTGCTTCAAAGAGTTATGGTCCAGATCCTTC
Organism: Eucalyptus brandiana; assembly: GCA_014182725.1. Taxonomy (NCBI): domain Eukaryota; kingdom Viridiplantae; phylum Streptophyta; class Magnoliopsida; order Myrtales; family Myrtaceae; genus Eucalyptus; species Eucalyptus brandiana. The sequence continues at coordinate 18,161,777 of CM024678.1, forward strand.
TTCCAAGAAGCCTGGCCAAGCCGACCCAGATCTTGTTTTCAGAATGCATGATTTATTATATTATCTTAAATTATCAATACCAACAGAACAAAATTACTACTTCAAACTTAATGTTAATTCCCAGAGAGTTCCAGAAAGAACTCGACATGTTACATTAACGTGTACTAATTCGTGTGGAAGACTGAAAGAGGACGACACCCCACCCTACTTAACCATGTTAAAGTCACAATGAGTGTGAATGATTAACTATGAATCGAAGGACACATTTGATGCTAGAAGATCTGTCAACAGCATATCTAAGTGCAAGTAGTTAGGGTTTTTGAACTTGTATTCTTCTATCATTGAAAAGTTACCTAGTTCCTACGTAGGGGGGAATCGCCGCTTGAAGAGACTTCCAGATTTAGTAAGCTACGTGGTCTGCTGTTTTAATCTCTTGCTGGGTGCTCGGGATGGTTGACAACATAGCAGCAAAGTCTCCTTGAGAGCGGATTTTCATCGCATGAAGTCGTTGAGGCACTTGCAGTTCCGTAATTGTGGAAATCTAGAATTTTTGTTTGGAGGCAGAATATGCTTGAACAGCCTTACATCTTTGATAACAGAAAATTGTCCGTGACTAATGTCCCAGCTGCTGGGCGAAATGACTGTTAGGGAAATTTGATTATTGATGAAGACAGAACAACAGTTATAGATTGCTTTGATGCATGATGACGATGGCTGTCCTTAAGGTATTATTTGCTTCCATTACTGTCGATTTTAGAATAAATATATCTCTAGGATATAAACCGAAGTGGCAGAAAAATGAATTCCACAATTACTCAATTTCTCTCTTAGAATCTCACCTTGAATGTGCTATCAAAATTGTGTGTATGAAAAGAGAAGTAGAAAGTGTTACAAAGAAGAAGTTGTTTTGAATCCTTGAACAACTGTAATTATTATGAACAATGTGTAATTTGGTCCCTATTTATAGACAAATAATCGACACCTGTTAAAAATAAATACCTTATCCCTTCCATCATCATTTTTAATGATGAACTATTATCACTTTTCATATCAACAATTACTTCTTTTCATAATCAACAGTCACGTATTTTCATAAACATGAGTCATCTCTTTCATTACCCAGAGTTATCCCTTTCATGTCTAGAAGTCACCTCTTTTCTTGATAGCAAACTCGCACTAGAGTCATTGCAGACTGTAAGCTGTGATAAGCTCATGCTGACTGAGCGTGAGGATGAGGAATTGGACCTGTTCCCAAAGCTTCGATTCTTCACGGTCTCAGCTTCACTTCGATTGGGGCACTTGCCCCAGTGGCTTCTGGCCACTGCGAACACCATGGAGGAATTGTGCATTTTTTATTGCAAAAGCTTGGTGGCTCCACTGGAACGGCTGCTACAATTTTACACTTCTCAACAAGCTTCATATTCGCAAGTTTCTTCAACTGTCGTTGATGCAAGGAGTAAATTTTCTTTTTCTCACTGCACTAGAAGAGTAGATCATTTCAGATAACTCTCGACTGAGTCAAAGGCGTAAGGTGGAAGATGGTGAGCTCTGGCCTGAAGTTTCGCATGCGCCCTTTGTTAAGGTTGACGGCAAAGGGGTTCGGTCAGATGATCATTAGGTAAGTGCCAGGCGTGTCCTCTCTCCTTTTTCCCAGGATGAATTTTGATTCAATGTCTATCGCTTGTTTAATGGATGTTTCAGCTACCCGTATGTGTGCCTGGAAAGAAGTAGAACTTTTTGAGGCACAGGGAGTCGTTAATAGGGCAATGAGAATGTCGTTGCGCTAGATTTTGTCAATGTCACCATGGGACGATTCTAGGGTCCAGTCCTGATAAAGGCTGGAAAATTTTTCCCGTCAATGGTAGATTCCAACTTTAGATAAACCGGTGTCATATTGCCAACTCCAATAGGAATTTACGAACATTTGAATGTAGTAATTTACCAAACCCCCTTAAGTTTTATCAAGTCTCTTAAGTAAATTAGCAGCACTCCTAAGAAGTTACTAATATTCCATTGTATTATTAACCTATTAACTTTTTTGAAATCTATTTTCTTTTTACCAGTATCGTAAGTAAATTACCAATACTATCGCAATTCTACCGGTATACAATCATTGAAATGTTGGTAAGTTACTCCAATATTAGGATATCGGTGAACTTCTGATAGCGTTGGTAACTCGCTAGTCACTACTGTTTCTATCAAAAATTGGAAAATTACCGGCCACTTCAAAAGTCTATTCTACCACAACAGAAAATTTATGATTATTTAGCCGTAGAATTTTGCCACCCAATGCTCGAAACACCATGACCAAGAGGGGAACTCGACCTCCTCCCACTGCAGATGCAAAAGGGCATGTCGAGATTCCACATTCTATTGTCTTTTGGATTGTCTTGTACCTTGTTTTCAAGACCGATGCTGCTTCCTGAGACTCTTCTTTGTTGTAGTTGGGATTGATTTTTGCTTGTCCTCAGATTACTGATGCTTGGCCTGTGACATTGATTGCACTATATGGCCGAACAGAAACCTCGCGAATGGTGAGAAACTGGAAATCTTTTTTAGGATCGAGAAAATTCCAAGAGAGAATCGAATGAGCAGGTCCTAATTCAATTTGCTAGTGAAATAATTTGATCGATCCAGGGAAGTGAGCCAGGAAATGCAAGAAGGAAATGCAAGCAATGTGAAAGAATTCTGAATATTCCAACATAAATTCCAACATAACATCAAAACTTTGTGTTTGAGACCGAACAAACCGGCTAAGTTAGAAAAGAAGAAGAAGAAGAAGAATTCCTTGTAAAAAGAAGAAGAAGAAGAAGAAGAAGAAGAAGAAGAAGAAGAATTCCCGATGACAAGTAGTCATTGAAAGTATCTCAGTTAGTCATTGAAAGTGCCTTGGCTCTTCATTGCGTTCAAGCCAGTTCTGGACCGGAAGGCAGTAGCTCATAGTCATCGTGATGCGTCGGTGTGTCTCGTCCAACAGGAATGCACTTGATAAGAGCTCCTAAAGGCAAGCTCACTGAGCCAAGCAAGACGCATAGCACCCATAGTTGCCAGCTTAGTGGCACAGTGCTTGCGAAAGTGCCAAGGAACTCCACGATGATTGCTTGGAATGCGACCGTGGAAACTATGATGAGGAGGAATATCCAGCTGCTGAACATGCCTTGGAATATGTTTATCTTTTCTATGTCTCTGCTGTTTATTTCGTTAAATACCTGGAAAGAGGTCAGCACTTTATCAGAGAATTCAAGCAAAATCTTCTTCTATGTGCACAAAACTGGCGACAAGATGGTAACGTCAGAAGACCTGATTAGTGCATTTATGCAAAAGGAAGGTGCAGAGGAAGCAACTATGTTGACATAGGAAACATCGACACTCTCCGAGAGCTTTCGTGTCGTGTCGGACACTTCAACACATATCCAACACTCTGACGCTTTCCAACACTCAATCAACACGTGTTGGAAAATCCAATACTTGGTCAATTTTTTCGACATTCTTCCACACTCGAGTCGAAATTCCGACATGTGAGTTTCCAACACACGATTCCGACATGCAAGATCAATTTTAAAAAAAAAAAAAATTAATAAATAAACGGTCAAAATATATATTTGAAAAATAAAAATTAATAACAAAAATAGCAAATTATGAAAGAAGAAAAACCTAATATTTTCTTTTCTTCTTTTTGACTCTCACTTTCCGTGATACACAATTTACTCTCAAGTTTTTTTCTTTTTCTTTTCAGCACGTCTGACACGCAAGTCTATAATGTGAATTATTTTTTTTTTCTTTCCAAGTTTTGTGGATTTATTGAAATGAAGTTGAATTTATCAAATTGAAATAATGAAGGATATTAATATATGATGGATTAATGTTTTTAGTATAAATTTATTACAAGATTTTACTATTATTTATTTATTTGTGAATTTGAATCATAACATGTCGGAATTCTCTATTTTTTGAAAAACGACATGTCGGCGTATCATGTCGTGTCGCATCGTGTATCATGTGTCCGTGTCGGTGCTACTTAGGCATTGACCATAATTGAGAAGCATAACAAACTATTAAGTAATTGAGCTAAAACAGAAGGAGAAAGATGTACCATGCCGTGTCGTTGGTATTGTTCGTGATGGGCTAAATATAGCCAAAAGGAGAAAGATGTACCTGGCAGAAAACAAATGTGTTGAAAATCACTGTATCAAGAACTTCAGTCGCGTCTGAGCCGTGAAGTCGAAGTAAACTCTTCCCGTCAAAATTGAGAACTCCAAGGACGGCTAGTTGATATATGCTCTGACCAATTATATTTCTCCACATGGCCCTTGTTATGAAGCTGGTACCCTTTCCTACTGGTTGTCTTTTCATCAATTCATCCTTTGGCGGCTCTGTTGCCAATGCTAGTGCACCCAGGGTGTCCATTATCATGTTGACCCAGAGCAACTGCACAGCCGTGAGCGGAGCAGATCCTGAAAAGCATAAACGTAGGCTTCTCGATCAAATTGCTCACAGTTGTTGTTAATGTTCTTATACTTCGAAGAAGTTCCAGATAAACAAGCTAATCCGCCGACAACGCACCTGAAACGCATGCCGAGACAAAGTTTATCACTAAAGCAACCACATTTACTGTTAACTGGAACTGCACAAACTTCTGGATGTTTATATATACTGAACGTCCCCATTTGGCCACGTTCACAATGGTTGTGAAATCGTCATTCATTATTATGACATCAGCACTTTCTTTGGCAACCTGAGAAGAATCGAATGAAAATTCACCATGAGGACAGGAGGAAACGAATTGCGATGCGTCAACGTCATCCACTAGACCATGTTCTCAGCAAACCACCAATGTGAATACAGCCGTAAAATGAACTCCACAGAAGAACATGAAGAAAATTGCAGTAACAAGCAATGTTCCTAATACAGTAAGAAGCTTAGAAGCAAACGTTCAGATGTAAGAATGAAGAGTTATGTAAATCATCCGTTAGTTTTTTTTTCATTTTGCAGTTTGGAACAACAGGTACCCCAAGGTTTTTTTTTTAGCGTGCACACACGCAGTCACAAATATGTCCAGCATACATTAGCAGCACACACCTCTGTGCCTGCTATGCCCATAGCAAATCCAATGTCTGCCTCGTGCAAAGCAGGAGCATCGTTGGTCCCATCCCCAGTTACAGCAACAACCTCGCCGAACTCTTTCCTGAGAATGGTAACCAAGGTGTGCTTGTCCAGAGGCAAAGACCGCGCCATCACCTGTACCAAGAGTCAGCATTTAGCAAAAAGCATGCATCTCCAACATCATTCAGCTGACAGTCACGTCAGATGCCACTGACGGTCTTATTTACAAACCTGAATACTTGGAATGATTTCCCGCTTCTGTTCTAGGGACTTGCCACGGAAATCCGGTCCTTCTATAGCAATACCACCCTCTGTGAGGATGCCACATTCTTTAGCTATCGCTTTAGCAGTATGGATATTGTCCCCAGTTACCATACGGACAGTAATGCCAGCTGCTAAACAAGTTTTAACCGCCTCTTTGACTCCAGGGCGTACAGGATCTTTTATTCCAACTATTGTTATCAGGGTATACCCACCGTCGGGAATGTTTCCATTTGAGGTGTCATCTACATCTTTAAATGCCAAGCAAAGTGTCCTCAGTGCTTCACTTGCAAAACCATTAATAACATCTGTCATATTTTTAACCTGCTCTTCAGACATGGAAGCAAAATTCCCTTCCTCGTCAACAATCTTGTCACACATTCCAAGAACAATTTCTGATGCACCTTTGCAAAAGGCCCTTGCCCCACCATCTGGTCGAGCCACCAGCACAGACATTTTCTTCCTAACTGAACTGAAAGGCTCTACCTTTAGAGTCTTATTCTCCCGGTGATGGGCCACAAAATCACCACCCAAAAGCAATCCAAACTCCAAAAGTGCTGATTCTGTTGGTGTTCCCAAAATTGATTGTTTACCCTCTTTATCCTTGACAACCTCGGAACTTGTATTTAATAGTATTGCCTGCAAAAGGATGGCTAAAACTTCTTCGCGTGTTTCTGATTTCAAGAAATCTTTACCCTTAGCTCCGTTCATGTTCATGTCCATAGCTTTGCCAGCTAACCATATCTTATCAACAACCATGTGGTTTGTGGTTAATGTTCCAGTCTTATCAGTGCATATGCAACTAGCAGAACCCATTGTCTCACAGGCTGAGAGGCGTCTCACAAGTGCCCAGTCATTCATTAGCTTCTTCATAGCAAAGGCAAGGCTTAGTGTCACTGCCAGAGGCAGTCCTTCTGGTACAGCGACGACAAGTATAGTAACTGCAATAGCAAAATAATCAACGAGTGTCAAAGCATCTGTAGAAGACCAGCTAGTGAATTCATGCTTTAACGCTTTCTCCACCAAGAATCGTACTGTTAACACCAAGAAGGTGAGCACTGCAAAGCCCAAACCAATCTTACCAATAACTGTGGCGACCCCATTCAGCTTTACTTGTAGCGGTGTCTCATTATCTCCACCATCACTCAATGTTTCCATCAACTTTCCCCACTCAGTCCTCATACCAACTGCCGTCACCAACATTTTTCCTGACCCATCTTGCACTTTAGTTCCAGAAAGAAGAAAAGGCTTCTCCTCATAAACATTCACCGGCTCACTCTCCCCTGACAGGCTTGACTCATCTATTAGAAGGCTGTATCCTGTTATAAAAAGACCATCTGCTGGAACTATGTCCCCAGTGGATATATGAACAACATCCCCAACAACCAGGTCATAGATGGACACTTTTCCTCTTCTCCCATCCCTTGTAACCTGAACAAATATTTTCTTTTTCTCCTGATCCAAATCCCTGAATTGCAAGGACTGCTTATAGTCACTAATTGCTGTTACTATGACCACGAGGAATATACTAATTAATATTCCTAGTCCGTCATACATTCCCTTTGGCCATCCTTCTGTACCAATCCCAACGCCTATAGAAACCACAGCACAAACCATAAGAATAATGAGTGTTAGATCTTGCAGGGCTTCCCATACAAATGTTAGAAATGATCTTGCAGGTTTCTCCGTGAATCGGTTAAAGCCGTAGATCCTTTGCCTGACAGATATTGAAGATTTTGAGGAGGGGTCCTCTGTGCAGATGCCCTCATCAGGAGAAACCGAAACTCTACTTGCTATCCCTTGAACTCCACCGTGAAGTTTCAAGCGCTTTATATCATGCCCCCGTACAATAGATGCGAGTTCTTCTGGGTCAATCCCAAAACCTTCTTTTCTGATGTCATCGGAGAGCTTGTATTCAGGCAAGCCGGCAGCTTCAGAAGATCACAGAATCGTTAACAGAAAGACCACAGAATTGGTTCAAGAACACCAAGTGAAAAATAACCTCTCCATAGAAATTCAAATGCCAAGTTTTACCATCAATGAACGTTAAAGCTGCTTTCTGAACATAAAGGGCAACTCGTATCTTTTCCTGGTTCAGGAAGAAAAGGCATTGAAATGTCAAATTGTTAATCCTAACTGTCAATCTTGTTAAGAAGATGGTAATGATAATAAATAAACTAACTCTTAATCAAAGTGAAATGCAGTCAGGGTAGTTATAGCTCTAGATTATACTAAAATCTCCTGTATCGGCAAAGATGCATGCTAACCAATAGCACAGTCTTGCAATTTTTGAGTGCATGTGCACCCAGCAAACCATTAGGAGACCTGCAGGACAAATAAAGAGATTCAAATAGCTAGTCCTTGGCATTCCTTCTATCTGTCGTAGAATAGAGGTTTCATGAATGAACCGCAAGAAGGCGCTTCTTCTTTTGTCTAGGTATTTTCTTTAAGCGATGACTATGAAAGAGAGTCAACAAATGCAGCAAGGTTTATAACAGGAGAAGTTTTCAATAATAAACACAAAAATGTGACTTTCTTTCATTTTCAATGTCTCCACTGCTACATCCAACACACTAAAAGTCCAAAATCAGTGAGGTAGTTGTTCTACGCATTTTCTTCTAGCAAGAACAAAAGGGGATAAAGACTGATTCTATACTAGTCTCCAAAAAGAAAACAACCGGATGTGAAACTAAATGAAGATATCCACTGATTCATCAGACGAAAATTCTCCATATATCAGCAATTGCTTGTGTTTTCCCAGCCTCGGTTAGATAAGGCATCCAAAGAACTTGGAAAGAGAAAACAAGTGAAACATTATTTCATCAGAAAGGAACATTGGGAAAGATATTTAGAATATCATCGGTCTTCATTCTGGACTAGGACTCGGCATTTAGAATTCTCACCAAGTGTTATAGGAACACGACTCATCCAAAAATAACATTCAAGAAGGAATCCATGTGTAAATTAAGGGTTTGTTTGTTTCAACGAAAACTTACTATGGCTTGCAAATATTTTCAAAAGTTTCAATTTCAGGGAATATGAAATCCACTAAAAGCAACTTGTATTGTTAAAAATGATAAGTAATGATTACAACCGGAATCGATATTTTTTTGTTTATCCTGTGATCCGTCTAAATAACAAGATTTTACCAAGAAAATATGAAATCGTCTCTGTCGGATATTGCACCTGATAGTTTTTTTAAATATAGAAAAACGTGAGCATTAATTGAGTTTATTCCAAAGACGTAGATTGTGAAAAAGATGATGAGACTTATTGGGGAAAAAAGTTGATGAGAGATAGAGATACGAGCGGATAGGGAATAGGTCGAGAGGGACCTACTCACTTGGACGAACGGCAAGAAAATAGGGAAAATAATTGCCTTTTTGTCAAAAGAGAAGCTATTTTCCATGCACTAAAGTAATTTTCAATCATCCGAACGTCCACGCATCCTCCTAGCCCTTCATCTGTACTGTCTTTAAACTAATTCTGATATATTCAAGATTTGAACTGGGACTCATCCCCAAGAAAATGATGGGAATGGTGAACTTGGCTCCATGTTCACACGTTTTGAAGGAAAAGCGCTCCAAGGCACATACCAAACACTACAACTGTAAGTTGAACTGTATCCAATCAGGCCTAGGAGTGACTATCTGGTCACACAATGCATCTGATAATTAGGTGACCAAACTTTCAGCCAAAAAAAGAAAAACAATTAATGAAGCACCAGCACTGATTCTCAGTTCGAAAGGGTTCTTATGTAGCAAATATTCTGCTCTACAGGCTGACAATAGACCCTGAAAGGCAAGAGCTAGTAAAGCAGCCAAAGATGGCCTCCCATTGAATGAGACAACATGCAACTTGCCAAAAGATTCGACTATTTCAAGAAAACAAGCCAGCCAACCAGGCGTGAACGGGGGACCTCTGGGGTTTGGGAGCTACTTGCAGTAGCTGGCAATAGGGAGAATAGAGATGGGTCCTGAAAGTAGCCCTTGTATCGAATGGACGTTAGGTAATCACGTAAATCATAGTATCAGTCCGTGCAAAAGATATCCAGTCCCAACACAACATCAGCAACTCGGCAAAGTTGTCCACCAAGTTAAAAAGAGTGGTTCAGAATCCTACAAAAAGCTTTAGAGTCCAGAAAACCAACGAAGATCAAGAGTCCGTAAAGTCCTTAACGCTCAAAAAATAGACGGGAAGTGGGGGGCATCTTTTGATCTCCACATACGGTTGGTCCGTTCTCGAATATTTCTGTGAATACTTTACGACTCGGATGGACAACCGCTATTTTCTATTGCGGTCTTTGTCCGAAATTATGCCCAAGGAAACCTCGAGGAAGCTTCGTGCGTAGCTAGTGGCCTTTTGCATTTATGGCCGTCCTTGTCCTTCTCCACCGTCCATATACCGGAGTCACTACCAGCCACAACCACCGGGAAAAGGATTAAGCGATTCAGACCAAAGAAAAGAAGAAGAGGACTAAGCGATGGTGCCCGATTGCCCGCCCAAATACGACTTATGGAAGTTCTAGAATTCGATGGTCAGTTCCGTAGCACGACCTCCATGCCCAACAACAAAGTCGGAAATGATCGGTTTCTCATTTAGTTCTTCTGGGCATTGGGGCCGGACTGAATGAAACCGATCATTATTTTTTTCATATTTTTATCTGAATATCTTATTTTTCAAAATATGATCTACAACAAATTCAAAACTCGAAATAAATCTTATATTTTCATTCGAATATTTTATTATCCATTTATAAGTTCCTATTTTCTATATAAAAAAATAAATATATATTCAATAACCGGACTATAAGAACACCCATTTCACTTTTAAGTCCGATTACCGGACCGAGACAAATCGGACTCAATCAGCCGATCCAGTCCGATTTAAATAATTCCAGATTCAAGTGGTCATTTCGCACAACAGGGTGCGACAAAGGACCATGTGACTCCATTATTTTTCACGGGCAACATGACCGGTCCGTTATACGGTCGCACGGCCAGAATTAAAAAATTGGTCCCTGGCGTCCGATGGCTCCCTAGCCATTCTGCTTCCGCTTGAGGAAAGAATTTATAAAAAAAAAAAAAAAAAACTAGCAACACAGAAAACACGGTCCCCACTGCTCCATGTTCAAACAATGGGCGGGGGTTGTCAATCCACCGCGTTCTGCCTTTTTCAAAGTACAATTTCAAAGTGGCTGCGGTCCGGACTCTTGGAAAAGAACTTGCGTAGCCTCGCGGAACACGCATGTTCTGGAGAAAATTGAAAGCAGAATCAAAAATCATTTTCATATCCGGCTGCGGTAGGAACCCTGATGGGGGCAAAGACCCTGTTTGCTAACCATTATGTTTTCTATTTTTCTATTTTTTTTTTATTTTTCAGAATATAAAAAGATCAAAAATTCGTTTCGTATCAGAAACAAGAAAATTCACTTTTTTGTTATGTGAAGAGAAATGAAAAAAGAAAACTATTTTTGAATAGAAATTTTTCTCAATAACAAAAGGATTGTCAAACACGTCATAAGGTCAATAGATTTGGAAACAAAAGTCGCAGAAAATCATCCCACCTTTATCATATTTGTTTCAGTGAAAGCAAAAAAGTCATCCTTGCACCTTTCGCCACGAAAAGAACCCATGATGCAAGTGTATGAATAGAAATTTCATACTTTTCTTTGTGGGCTCAGCGTTGGATTCCAGAATGGGGAACTCTGACTTTGATGGGCATGTGCCATGAGCATAAAGATACTTTCTAAGAAACTAACATGCAATGTTCATAAGTGTTAAAACGGTCCATTATAAGCACCACAAATAACGGAGAAAGCAAATTAGAAATCTTTTGAATTACCTTATGTAATTACTTAAATAAATTATTCGAGATACTCGGTAACATGCTTTATAAATTTTATACCATGAAAAGCGATCTTTCATAATAACAAAAGACAAAATACTTAAACATATCGAGGATCCGATTATTTTGTCGGAGGAAATGTGACCACAAGAACAAAAGACAAACATGATTTATTCAAGTATTTTGGAGCGTTTCTAAAGGCATTGCCGAGCAATATTATTTTGTCAGTAATTATGGGCCGGGCCCATCACACGGGATGAGATCGGAAGGCATGCAAGGGGTGGGGGGAGAATGGTCTATGGGAAACCCCGCCGCTTGACCCGGTATCTCAGCGCCATTCGAGGCGGACGGGTTCCGCTTCGGGATAGTCTGGAAGGAGCAGCGATTTACCTACACGGCATGCAGGAAGCACGAGCGTCACGCGGCACAAGGAGACGAGGGGAAAACCCTAGGGAAAGTCGGGGATGGATGCGAAGAGCCTGTGGCGGATAGACGAACGCCGGGCCGGGTCAATGAAGGGGAACTGGATCCCGAAGGAGACATGAGAATCGGAGTGCTTGAAGCATTCTCAGAGATCACGCTACGGAATTGAAGAGAGAATGGCATCGGAACTGAGGTGAAAAACGGCGACTCTCTACTGTCCTGGCACGTCTCGAAGCAGAGAAGAGACGGTCTCGTCGCCGTTAGAACTTCTAATCGAGCAGCTAAACAATGGTTCGTCGGCTGGTTCGCTCGCCGAGCAGCCGAAACAGGACCATCTCCAGCACGAAGCCAAAATAAAAAAATAAAAAAATATGTTCGTTTTCATGAAAAAACCATCTCAGCTGAACCTTCCGCCTACCGATCAGAAACGCAATCGCGTGGCCGATCGACTGCGGTGTCGCGAGCGTCCATCCTAGCGAAACTGACCGCGCGAGAGGCGATGCACATCATGAGAAAGGCAGAGAGAGAGAGAGAGAGAGAGAGAGAGAGAGAAACCTGGATGCCGCGCCGCTTCTTCTCAGCCTCGGAGCGCTTGGAGAGGTCGGCCACCATGCGGAAGCGCCGGCGGCGGTTCTTGACCATGGAGACGGCGGACCGCCATCGCCTCTGGGCCTCCTCCGAGGGGTTCTTCGAAGCGACGTCGAAGTCCTTGAGCAGCTTCTCCATTCGCTCTGCTGCTGCAACGGAGGGGGAGCAGGAGAGGAGGATGATTTAGACTTTTGCGCTGACTCAACCCATATGAGCCTCGGGAAACCAACAAGGCCTGGCAATGAAATATTCTTCCTATGAATCGGTGTTCAAATCCTCCTCAGCCCTTAAATTTCAATCCTATATTTAGATTTTCCAACTAATGCCCCTTGAGTGGGCTGGCAATGAAATATTTCAACCAAAAAAAAAAAAAAAAAACTGCCCGCACGATGGCACGGAGAGAAAGAGAGAGGGAGAGACGGCGCAGAGCTGCCTACCTACACAGAAACAGCCTAGAGAGAGACAAGATGGAAAAGTCTAAAAGGCATGATTTTCGCATTCATTAAAGGGATCGCTATTAGCCTCCAGCGCCTTTTGAATTCTTCTAGATGTGAGATAGTTCTTTTTTTTTTTTAAATTGATTTGGTCAATTTAATAGAATAAATTATAATAAAAAAACGACGCACTAGACGTCCAATTTCATTAAAAAAGTGTCCCAATTACTTTCATTCGAATGCACTGGCCGTCGTTGTATGCACGTTCTATATTTTGGAAGTCAAGTATTTTTCCGAGAAATGTATTCAACAAGCGTCCTTTGATAGACCCATTAAAAATTACAGTATCCATGTACATAATAGTTAAGTTTGCTCGAATCAATCGATATTGAGAATTTCGTGCAATTATTAAGTGAAATAGTTGAAGCAGTCCCACTTAAATGGCTTGAAAATGAGTGCGATTGCACTGTCAAAAAGAAAGGGAAAATCCCTCGCATTAGATTGCATGTAGAACAATTAAAAATCCTTCACAAAAAGAGAAGTACAACAGAAGTTTAAAAAATTATTACTAAAGTACAACTAAGCTTAAATGAGTGGATCAGATAAAAAATGATCTAAGTCAAATTAATCCATTTTCATACAACATATATTTAATGATCCATATTTATCTTACCTCATGTCACGCCCCGATTATTCGGCACGCGTCCATCCCTTAAGTGGTTGATTTATTTGCGACATCCCAGGAAGGTTATCGACACATTCATTTATATACGCATGTAGAAGCTTAATAAAAATCCCTAGACAATCAAACAATGTGATAGAAAAGTAGGATCATATTTTTCAAACCAAGACGAGTCTTTACAGACAAACTAATTAATTACAAACTTAGGCTGTTTACAAAACTGACGGCTTATCAAAAAGGGGACTGTCTTAACATCCACTAGTCAAACCCATTTGCCGATTCCTCCACCTTCCGAACTCCAAGACTTCCAGTCCTCCACAATCGTCATCTAGGGACTTGAAATATTTTCCCCAAACCGGGATGAGATTATGTCTCAGCAAGTTTTACTCCATTAAGACTTGATTAGGAAGCCAATACGCCATAAGGGCTGCCTAAGCACAACTTAGGTCAAAGGGCTTACATTTGCATCAATTCCTTCATGTACATCAATTCAATTAATAATATTGATAACTACAGCAATCAATCACATTCCACCAATCAGATCGACTCAGCGATCAATCGACTTAATTGATTACATGTCACCACGACGTTTCCCTGATTGATACATTCAATACTATCTATAAAGTCCAACCATAGTCTATGACTGCTCACCAAAAACTGAAATAGATAGCATAGCTCGCCCAAAGTTGATAAATATAGTATACTATGTATATGCTAGCCCAAAACTGATAGATTATTATACTATGTATATGCTTGCCTAAAGTTGATCGATTAGGGCCCCCAAGCCAATTTAGTATACTATATATATGTGCTCGCCCAAAGCCGATAATAAAGTATACTGCTCACCCAAAGCTAACATATCACCTGTAGACATGAATAGAAATTTCATACTTTTCTTTGTGGGCTCAACGTTGGATTCCAGAATGGGGAGCTCTGACTTTGATGGGCATGAACCATGAGCATAAAGATACTTTCTAAGAAACTAATATGCAATGTTCATAAGTGTTAAAACAGTCCATTATAAGCACCACAAATAATAGAGAAAGCAAATTAGAAATCTTATGAATTACCTTATGTGATTACTTTGTCGGAGGAAAGCAAATTAGCGATCTTTCATGATAATTTCCCTATATTCTGTATATCGAGGATCCGATTATTTTGTCGGAGGAAATGTGACCACAAGAACAAAAGACAAACATGAATTGTTTTAAGTATTTTGGAGTGTTTCTAAAGGCATTGCCGAGCAATATTATTTTGTCAGTAATTATGGGCCGGGCCCATCACACGGGATGAGATCGGAAGGCATGCAAGGGGGGAGAATGGTTGCTAAAAAAAAAGGTGGGGAGAATGGTCTATGGGAAACCCCGCCGCTTGACCCGGTATCTCAGCGCCATTTGAGGCGGACGGGTTCCCCTTCGGGATAGTCTGGAAGTAGCAGCGATTTACCTACACGACATGCACGAAGCACGAGCGTCACGCGGCACAAGGAGACAAGGGAAAACCCTAAGGAAAGTCGGGGATGGATGCGAAGAGCCTGTGGCCAATAGACGAACGCCGTGTCGTGTCAATGAAGGGGAACTGGATGCCGAAGAAGACATGAGAATCGGAGTGCTTGAAGCATTCTCAGAGATCACGGTACGGAATTGAACGAAAACGGCGATTCTCTACTGTCCTGGCACGTCTCGAGGCAGAGAAGAGAGAGTCTGGTCGCCGTTAGAACTTCTAATCGAGCAGCTAAACAATGGTTCGTCGGCTGGTTCGCTCGCCGAGCAGCCGAAACAGGACCATCTCCAGCACGAAGCCCAAAAAAAAAAATCTGTTCGTTTTCATGAAAAAACCATCTCAGCTGAATCTTCCGCCTACCGATCAGAAACGCAATCGCGTGGCCGATCGACTGCGGTTTCGCGAGGGTCCATCCTAGCGAAACTGACCGCCCGAGATGTGATGCACATCATGAGAAAGGCAGAGAGAGAGAGAGAAACCTGGATGCCGCGCCGCTTCTTCTCAGCCTCGGAGCGCTTGGCGAGGTCGGCCACCATGCGGAAGCGCCGGCGGCGGTTCTTGACGATGGAGACGGCCGACCGCCATCGCCTCTGGGCCTCCTCCGAGGGGTTCTTCGGCGAGACGTCGAAGTCCTTCAGCAGCTTCTCCATTCGCTCTGCTGCTGCAATGGAGGGGGAGCAGGAGAGGAGGAGGATGATTTAGACTTTTGCGCTGTGACTCAACCCGCCCGAACGAATTTCGGTCATCTATGAGCCTTGAGAAACCAACGAGGCCGCAGATTGGGTTGCTAAGGCCCACCGAGCAAATACTCTTCATAGTAATTAGTGTTCAAATCCTCCTCAGCCTTTAATTTCAATCCTATGTTTAGATTTTCTAACTAATAATGCCCCTTTAGTGGGTTGGTAATGAAATTACTATATTTCGACCCAAAAACGGCGCAGAGCTATACACACAGAAACAGCCTAGAGAGAGATAAGATGGAAAAGTCTAAAAAGCATGATTTTCGCATTTATAAAAGGGATGGCGATTAGCCTCCAGCGCCTTTTGACTTCTTCTTGATGTGAAATGTTTCATTCGTTTGAATTGATTTGGTTAATTTAATAGAATAAATTATAAAAAACGACGCACTAGACGTCGAATTTCTTTAAAAACTGTCCCGATTACTTTCATTCGAATGCACCGGCCGTCGTTATATGCACGTTCTATATTTTGGAAGTCAAGTATTTTCCGAGAAATGTATTCAACAAGCGTCCTTTGATAGACCCATTAAAAATTACAGTATCCATGTACATAATAGTTAAGTTTGCTCGAATCAATCGATATTGAGAATTTCGTGCAATTATTAAGTGAAATAGTTGAAGCAGTCCCACTTAAATGGCTTGAAAATGAGTGCGATTGCATTGTCAAAAAGAAAGGAATCTCCCTCGCATTAGATTGCGCGCAGAACAATTAAAAACTCTCCGCTTGCAGAATGCCCTTCACAAAGAGAGAAGTATAATAGAAGTTTAAAAAATTATTACTAAAGTATGGCTACTAGGCTTAAATGAGTGGGTCGGATAAACAATTATTGGACCCAAATTAACCCATTTTCATACAACACAAATTTAGTGATCTATGTCTATCCTACCTCATACCCAATCTATATTCGACTAGACCCATATTAGTAAAACACTTATATATTTAATCCAATTTAGGAAAACTCATACCCAAATTAAAGTGAGAACATAAATGTGGGTTAGGTTTAAGTAAGTTGTGACCAATTTAACACATATTAATTTAGGTTTTACCATTAGAAACTCATTCATGACCCATTACCAAATATACTCATACAACAATTCAATCCATCATATATGAATTCAGAAATGGATCTATGACCCATTTTGATATGTCAAAAAAGACGAGTTCTAATATTTTCAAAAGTATAATGAAGTCCTAAAATTTGTCTAATTTGTGGAATCGAGTACCTTCATTAGCTCTTTTCATATTATTTTCATGAAAAATGGCAATGTGTCTTTTAGGGAAAAAAAAATTCATGTCAAGGTCATATGGCACTCAATGGCGTGAAATGGGTGGCACGGTAGAAAAAGCCGAAAAGATTAAATAAATTGAAAAACCTAAAGATAAAGGAAAACAAAACGGAATAAGGTCAATCATTAATATTATGAAAAACCTCAAACTCGTACATTTGTTATAAATTTGCCCCAAACTATTTTTTTTTATTATCAAAAACCTCAATTTGGTATACCCGTAATAAATTTACCCTTCGTTAGTTTTCCTTAAATTTTATCGTCAAATTACTAAATTAAATAATACGTAATAGTTGACCGGTATACCTATCACGCCCTCGGACCTTACTCTCGCCACGAGAACACGACATCCTTCATGACGAGATTAATTTGTGACGTCTCATATGATGTCGTCGTCCCATTGATTTTATCTTTCCATTAAGCACATGTGGAAGTGTGCAATCTCCAACATCCAATCAACCACAACAATAGATAATAAGAAAAAAAACACATACATATTGCATGACTTTCACGCTTTATTTATTTACTCAACATTTAAAATTTACAAGCCCTCATCTCTAGGGCAATTTTGATTGCTCGTCCCTACACAAAAAGATACAATAGGGGTTAGTCCTAGCTTCTTCTACAAGGATAGCTACCAAAAATGGTTCCCATCAAACACTAGTGTCATCACGGCAAAGGCTCGAGCTCTAGATCTTAGTCAAGGTCGGACTGGGGGTCATCCACGGTACCATCAAGTGGGGGTAGCACTGATCCATCAACGACCCCGGGTGGCCGTTGAACCCACGTAGAGAACCATAAAAGTCCTCATCAACCCAAGTGAACCAGGCCACAAATAGATGGGGAACTAGGTATCACATACTCTCATCCACCTACATGGTCGTGGTGTAATGCTGGAAGAGGATGCCGATAGTAGCGTTCTCAAAGTCTAGCAACATGACTTCCATATGTAAAGGAAGACCGAAACGCGAGAGCGGTCGGCTCATACCTCAAGTCCTAAAAAAGGTTAAATAACAACAAATGAAGTGAAAACTCAATAAACAAAGATCATACATCTCATATAGGCAGATGCCTCACATCAAAGCCTTACGATTACTTGACCCAAACATGTTGATGGCAAATCAATAGTAAAACCTATGTTTTACCTTAATTATCTACATGGTGGAACCTATCCTTTAACCTAAGTCCTTCAACCCCTAAACAAAAGTATATAAATCCAAACGTGCCGCAAATGGTACAAATCGCAAAAAGTATTCACACGTGTTAGATGTTAGCATCTAAAATATTAACAAAGCCTTCAAGACTCAAACAACAACCTTCAAAATAACCACATGCCTCTCACTTCATAAACAATTATTATTATACAATGCATGTGACTTTTAAGTCGCTAAAAATGACAATTAACTCGTGCAGGTGTCTCATGCATCTCATATAAGGCTATGTCGAACATACAAGAGCCATAAAACAACTTCCAAAGTATGCATATAACAATTAAATGCTTCGCACACGTTTAGTGCCTTGAAAATCACATGGCATCTCATACTACCATGTTATATTGAGTCCAATTATTAATCACACATGATCGAAATCCTATGGCTCTTTTGGAAACCTCTGAGACATCGTCTCCCTCCATTGAACATGGCATCCAAACTCCCATTGAGCATTCTTTCAATCATCGTCACTCCCACGAACAGCATCCCGTTGACGTGGGAACATTGTCCCTCGAAACCTCAGTGATGGAATCCCTCATGTGACCACACGAATCAAGCATACAAGCAATTGGTTTTATCTTCCATATCAATCCAAGTATGAATGTCCCAAGGGCACGCAAGCAACGTGTAGCTTATGCCCTATCGTAAATGTGATAATAAAGTATGTCGAGCACGAAACTAGAACCGTGGCTTAAAAGAGAGAGGAGAGGAGGAGGAGGGGTTTGGCCTAGGAGTGAAAAGAGTACGTAAGACTTTATGTCCAAAAGATAATTCATCTTCACGAGGTGCCAGTGATGATTTTTCAAATAGAAACCCCAAGTTTATTATCACATTTTGGAAGACTCTTCAGACTATTATGAGAATGAAATTTCAGTATACCACAACTTATCATCCACAAACAGATGGTCAATCAGAAAGGACGATCCAAAAGCTCAAAGATATGCTATGAGTGTGTGTACTCAACTTTAAAAGAGGATGGGAAGAGCAACTACCACTTGTCAGATTCGCCTATAACAATAGCTATCTGTAGGATATTGGAATGACACCATTTGAAGTATTATACGGACAATCTTGTGGAATCCCAGTCTATTGGGATGAGATTAGGGAAAGAATGATCACTAGCCCAGAGTTAGTCCAGCTATCAGAAGACTCAATGAAAATGATTAGAGAAAGACTTAGAACTACCTAAAGCCGCCAAAAAAGTTAACCAAATAGACGACGCGGACTTGTAGAGTTTCAGATAGGTGATCACATCTTCCGAAAGGTGTCACCTATGAGAGGTACGTCACGTTTCAGCGATAAAGGAAAGTTAAACTCGAGGTACGTAGGACATTTTGAGATCTTAGACATAATAGGGAGTTTAGCTTATAGCTTAGCACTTCCGCTCTGATTTGCTCAGGTGCATGACCTGTTCTATGTATCCATGCTAAGAAAGTAGGAGCTGGATTTGGCACACATGCTAAATTTCAAAGAGATCGAAGTGGATGATAGAATGCAATATGTTGAAAAGCCTATATGGCTCATGGATAGAAAAGAGTAAGTGATGCGAAGTAAAACTATTCCCTTAGTTAAGGTCATTTGGCAACATATGGGATGGAAGGAGTAACATAGGAAAGTGAGGAATCAATGAGGCTCTGATATCCACACTTATTTGAAGAACCAAGTATGTCTTTAAATTTCGAAGATGGAAGTTCTGTTAGAGGTGAAAAGAGAGGATTCGATGCTTTCTCCCATAGAAAAAATGGATTGATTCTACTCCTTTTCTTAGATAAGGGATCTTGCTAACCTCCCTTTTGTGAAACTCACTTTTAAGGAAGCAAATGAGCTATCTGTCGACAATAGAATCAAAATGATAGATCGAGCGAGAGGTTGATCGTTAAACCTCTCGCATAAAGATTACTTAATAGATTAAGTACTTCACTTCTTTCAAACTAACTCGTCCTAGCTAGCTTTGTAGGCAATATCGGATGGTTGGTATCTCACCGCATAAGTGTCAGGGATGTCGTAGTTGTGATATCCTTGATTCGAATCCTAAACCATGGGGAATGTAAGGATTGCTATGGGCGATCGCGAACCATCATGAGTCAATTGAGGGATGAGTATAGATTGATTTAGCTTGAGTATATACCAATCGCAAGTGATGCCACACGATCAATGTACTGTTTGTGAATGACCCTATCCAATCCTAAACAATCGTGAGTCAAGGTAGTCTGATCAACCCTACTTGATTACATGACAATTGCAGGTCATTCATGGATCGACCAAGCTCAACCAAAAGTCACGCGTAGAATCCTGAACGGGCGTCAAACTCAGTTCAAGTCTAGTTGTGTGAGTTTTGTCGATGCCACCTGAATTTGTAGGTCGCGTTAATGCCGTTTCCGATCAAAACTTAGCCATAAACCTCGGTTCGATTACAAGTATCGATTGTAGATGTTATCAAGGCATTCATTTCCAATTGAAATGATTTTAGTGAGCCTGTTAACGCATTGATTAGAGAAATGCGCTAAATTGAGAATATAGACTTTGACGAACCTAGAGGTGAGAATAATTTATCTTGTTAAGATTTAAACTGAGATGAGACAAATTTTGCTAGGCTATAAAAAAAGAGTAAGGGTCACTTTGGGATAGACAAGGAGGAATGGAGCAAATTCCCCTCTTGAACCTAGTCAATAATTGAGAAGTCAAGAAGCAATCTTGACCTTTGATCTTGGATGATGATCTTGACAAGATGGAGGGTGTCTTCTTACCACTCAAGTTTGGAGCCATCATGAAGGAAAGGACAATAATGCAATGGGCATTAATGGTGAATGACCCCCCTTTCTCTTCAATCTCTCATTCCTACATATGTCTTCTTCGTCTTTTCTCTTTCTCCCTCACCCCATTCGGCCAAACCCCTCCTCCTCCTCTCCTCTCTCTTATTATCTTCCTTTTTCCTTTCTTTCCCTTCACCACTCACTGCCTATTCACTCGTCACCCTACCGTCCATTGCTGCACATCGTCTAATCTGGATTGTACGATATGCCCCAATATTGCTGAATCAAGAGAGTGACCTGGCCTGATGTACTTCCATGCACGTTTAAGAACCAATGATGTTCTAGATTTGGAGGCTCGATATGAACTCAAGCTTCGACCATGATCTATTATATGCAAAGATCACATCCATTTTGCAACCATAATACTTAAATATCAAATCTCATGACAACTTAGATAGACGATTCAACCACGATAGTCATAACATGCAATAGACCACATCACATAACCTTATTCAACCAACCATGGCACTCGAATGTGAAGATCTAACCTCGCAATAACAAATAGTCCACAAATAGTAATCATGGCAAACCTCATAATCCAAGCGGTAACCTGAGCCTAAATGAACTATTTCCACGAATTACGCCAACCCAAGCAACCTTGACTCTCTTATACTCATTCCCAAGCCTTATAGTCCAAGCATATCATGATCAAACCATATAAAATTAATCACATGAGTTCCTCCACCTAGGATGGCCCTACGAAATTAGAGGCAGTCCTAAGTCCGAGTCGCATAATGCAACAGTCTAACCGACGTTTAAGAAATCTACTTACGAACAATCAAGACGAGACAAGGGATGATCGATGATGGCTCGTGGCTCACGGTAGCAACAACATTGCGTGGCACGAGGGCGGCACGACAATGGCGAACAATGCGAGTGGGCAACAGTGCATTGATCGTATGGCATCACTTGCGATTGGTATATACTCAAGCTAAATCAATCTATACTCATCCCTCAATTGACTCATGATGGTTCGCGATCGCCCATAGCAATCCTTACATTCCCCGTGGTTTAGGATTCGAATCAAGGATATCACAACTACGACATCCTTGACACTTATGCGGTGAGATACCAACCATCCGATATCGCCTACAAAGCTAGCTAGGACAAGTTAGTTTGAAAGAAGTGAAGTGCTTAATCTATTAAGTAATCTTTATGCGAGAGGTTTAACGCTCAACCTCTCGCTCGATCTGTCATTTTGATTCTATTGTCGACAGATAGCTCATCTGCTTCCTTAAAAGTGAGTTTCACAGAGGGGAGGTTAGCGAGATCCCTTATCTGAGAAAAGGAGTAGAATCAATCCATTTTTTCTATGGGAGAAAGCATCGAATCCTCTCTTTTCACCTCTAACAGAACTTCCATCTTCGAAATTTAAAGACATACTTGGTTCTTCAAATAAGTGTGGATATCAGAGCCTCATTGATTCCTCACTTTCCTATGTTACTCCTTCCATCCCATATGTTGCCAAATGACCTTAACTAAGGGAATAGTTTTACTTCGCATCACTTACTCTTTTCTATCCATGAGCCATATAGGCTTTTCAACATATTGCATTCTATCATCCACTTCGATCTCTTTGAAATTTAGCACGTGTGCCAAATCCAGCTCCTACTTTCTTAGCATGGATACATAGAACAGGTCATGCACCTAAGCAAATCAGAGCGGAAGTGCTAAGCTATAAGCTAAACTCCCTATTATGTCTAAGATCTCAAAAGGTCCTACGTACCTCGAGTTTAACTTTCCTTTATCGCTGAAACGTGACGTACCTCTCATAGGTGACACCTTTCGAAAGACGTGATCACCTATCTGAAACTCTACAAGTCCGCGTCATCTATTTGGTTAACTTTTTTGGCGGCTTTAGGTAGTTCTAAGTCTTTCTCTAATCATTTTCATTGAGTCTTCTGATAGCTGGACTAACTCTGGGCTAGTGATCATTCTTTCCCTAATCTCATCCCAATAGACTGGGATTCTGCAAGATTGTCCGTATAATACTTCAAATGGTGTCATTCCAATATCCTACAGATAGCTATTGTTATAGGCGAATCTAACAAGTGGTAGTTGCTCTTCCCATCCTCTTTTAAAGTTGAGTACACACACTCGTAGCATATCTTTGAGCGTTTGGATCGTCCTTTCTGATTGACCATCTGTTTGTGGATGATAAGTTGTGGTATACTGAAATTTCATTCTCATAATAGTCTGAAGAGTCTTCCAAAATGTGATAATAAACTTGGGGTTTCTATTTGAAAAATCATCACTGGCACCTCGTGAAGACGAATTATCTTTTGACATAAAGTCTTACATATTCTTTTCATGAGAAATCTTTTTGTACCGCTAAGAAATAGACTGACTTGGTTAGCCTGTCGACTATTATCCAAATAGAATCATGACCTCTTTCGCTTCTTGGAAGTCCCATGATGAAATCCATTGTAATGTGTTCCCTTTTCCATTATGGAATTTCTAGTGGTTGTAACAATCCACCAAGCTTGCAATGTTGTGCCTTTACTTGCCGACACATCAAACATTTAGCGACATGTTTGGCAATATCAATCTTCATGATTATAGCCAATTCCAAATCATGGGTTGGATAATTCAACTTGTATGGCCTTGGTTGTCTAGAAGTATAGGCTATCACTTTTCCGTGTTGTATTAGCACATAGCCTAATCCTTTAAAAGAAGCATCGTTGTAGATCTTATAACCTCCTAGGCCAAACGGTATTGTTAGAACTGGGGTTGTAGTCAATTTCCACGTAAGTTCTTGCAAGCTTCTCTTGCACTTGTCCGCTCATTCGAACTTTATGTCTTTCTTCAACAATCTTGTCAAATGAGTGGCCGTACTAGAAAGTCTTTCCACAAATCGTCAATAATATCCACCTACACCTAGGAAACTTCGAACTTCTATCATTGTCATCGGCCTTGGCCTGCTTATAATTGCTTCAATCTTCGTCGAGTCCACTACTTATAACTGCTTCATTCTTTTTCAGATATTATGTGTCCAAGAAAAATTACATGGCTGAGTCAAAACTCGCACTTACTGAACTTAACGTATAGTGCATATTCTTAGAGTCTATAATGCTATCCTCAAGTGTTGCTTATGCTCACTTGGATCCTTCAAGTATGCTAAAATGTCGTTGATAAACACTATGACGAAACTACCCAAATATGTCGATTCATCATATCCATAAAGGTGATTGTGGCATTAGTCAATCCAACGGCTTCAATGTAAACTCATAGTGGCCGTATCGAGTTCGAAACACTATCTTCAAAATATCCTCCTTTTTAATCTTCAATTGGTGAAAATCCGATCTCAAGTCTATCTTGGAGAACAGTGAAGCTCCTTGAAGTTGGTCAAATAAGTCGTCTATGTTAGCAATGGGTACTTATTCTTGATAGTGGTTTGGTTGAGTTGTTTGTGATCAATGCAAAGACGCAATGATCCATCCTTTTTCTTCATGAATAAGACCAGTGCACCCAATGGAGGTGCACTAAGGCGGATGAATCCTTTATCAAGTAATTCTTGTAATTGCAACTTCAATTCTTTTAGTTCTAACAACTCCATTTGATAAGGAGTCTTAGAAATTGGTTCTGTTCCAAGGGCTAACTTGATACCAAATTCTATCTTTCGTTCTAGGGGCAATCCTATCAATTCCTTTAGAAAGACATCAGGAAAATCCTTTACTACGGCGATATCTTCCATCTTTGGTTTCTCAATGGACATATCCATCACCATCACTAAATAACTTTGGCAACCTTCCTCAAGAAATTGAGTTACCTCAAGTGCCAAAACTAAGGGTATGGAGGGTCCTTCTCCGTTTCCTATGAACTTGTAACCAGGATGGTGGATCACTTTACTATGGCAGTCTACAATAGCTTGTTGCCTAGTGAGATGATCCATCCCTGTAATGACATCAAAGCTATACATTGCTAGAACGGCTTGCTATTTTCATCTAGATTAGTATGATCTCAATCAGTTTTCGTTGTCTAAAAGAAAAATATTCGTCATTTTGCATTCCACATATACAATTTTTTGTTAGATTTTTCGAATGTCATTAGATAACCAAAATCAAGCATGTTCTATGATGATTGAGGTTATATTAAGGGTTTATCATGTGTACACTTAAGTATACTTGTTTGAGTCTCTTAAAGACTAAATCATGCATCAATGTCTTCTCAACATTTAAAATGCATACTAGAAGGTTCATGTACATACATGGTGTGACATGATTGAGCATCATTTAATATGTGAATTTCATATATCAATTAGGCTAGTTGCATTGGAAAAGCGTCAAGCAAGTCATTTCAATTCTAAGTCATTTTACATTGCCGGTGACTTGTATGATTCTTTCGTATCTCGACCTAAGATTAGATATTTTACCTAAATCATAGTCGTATCTAATTCTTTGTCGCATGTGAATTTCATACCATCGATACATTGTTTAAGTGAACTTTGAACTCATAAATGCATAAATCATGTTCTATCCTTTTAGTGGCTAACATGCGCACTTTTACAAATCTTAATTTTTAACTCTCAATTGGACATTGACTAAATTTGGACCATTCTAGAAAGTCATAGGACTCATTTAAACCTTTCAAATACCCGGTTTTATGCAATATGCTTGTCACTAGACCCAATTTTTCTTCTTCTTCTTCTTCTTTTTTTTTTTTTTCCAATTTAGGTTAGAATTTTGACTTATGATAAATTCGGAACCTTTGTTTTATCCCTATTTAGGCAAACTTTTGTTTTGTTTTTTTGTTTTTTTTTTGTAGGGATTCTTGAGTCGACCCTTAACAGGCTTTGATTATCACCCTTTTATCTTTCTTGTGGCGAAATTTCATGATTTTTAGACCCTATTTGATAGATCAAATCTCAATTGTAATGGCATGTTGTCTTGTTACTTTATCAATTTCCTAATGCAAAGATGTGTATTGTCGGATTTTTGTAAATTCATGCTTAGCTCTTTTAGGAAACTTTCTTCACGAAAGTTGTCCCTTATGATGTCATGCACACTATGTAATTTTCTCAAAGATAAATCATCAATGGGTCATTTTCAATTTTTGTTGATTTGGTTTATCTTGTCTGAAATGTTCAATTGTAAATTTTTATTGTGATTGTCCATCTAGATTTTTTAGGATGGTTTGCATGTGGAACTAAGACTCATTATCTTCATGAAATCCATTGCAAATTCCTTGATCTTCATTGTAAAAAAATTTTCAATAAATGAAATGATATTTTGATTACATTTTTCTCAACATTGATTTGAAATGTCGATTTTGCATACCAAAATATTTTTGGTACATGTGATGCTTTTGACATTAAATGTTTTAAATTTTTTCAAATGCTTGATTTGACATTAAGATTGTTGAGATTTGGACTGTATTTAAAATACTTACGACGTCTGTGAGTGCATGATATGCAAGCCCCAAATTAGCCTTAGCAATTGAATGTGTTGCATAGCCGAGACATTTGTTTGTCCAAAGGTCTCATTTTCTTTTCTTGACGTTGCAAACACATCTAGACCTTTTGAGACATCACATAAACCACACATATGCATGACACCACTCCATCTGTTAAAAATGCCTATGATTGTGATTGAAACATGTCCATTGAATAAGTGACCCACCAACGATTTACTCAGATTTATTGATTGTTTGAAAAATAAGGCCCAAGGGCTTGAATGCATATTTAATTCTTGCTAATGCAGGTGGATGTTAGATGTATGTTAGGTGTGATGTTTGATTCCGTAGATAAACCTTGGGATTTACCCAGAACACGTCCTAGGGACTTACAAACATTAATGGCCATGCGAGAACACAAATGATCACTAATAACTATAAGCTCTTAGGTTAGGATTAGACTAGGCCCTTGGAAGTGGAAGCTTATCAAGACATGAAGATGATGAAGGTTGATGTCCATTCCGACCATATTATTGTGCCCATTTTTCCTTATATATATTTTGGATTTCTTCATTTATATAAGGGATAAGTGCATTGGAAGTCATAAAATTTGTCATGAAAATGCAATTAAGTTATAAAACTTTCAAAAAGTGTAATTAAGTTATAAAACTTGTCACAGAGTACAATTAAGTTCTAAAACTTTCAAAAAGTGCAATCAAGTTCTAAAAGTTGTCAAAGTGGTTCAATCTAAGTCCTTCCATTGATTGCATATTTTGAAAGTTTTAGGACTCGGTTGCACTTTCGAGACAAGTTTTAGGACTTTATTGAATCTTTTGAAAGTTTTAGGACTTGATTGAACTTTCGTGATAACTTTAGAACTTAATTGCACTTTTTGAAAATTTTATGACTCAATTGCATTTTCATTATAAGTTTTAGAACTTCTAATGTACTTATCCCTTTATATAAACACCTGAAGAGGTGAAGTTTTTATTTCTTCCACTTTTTTTTACTTGTTGTCTAAGGTTGCATGTTAGATTTACTGTTTTCCCTATAATTGTCTACTTGGTTGTTTACTTACCACCTAATCTTTCCAATTCAATTATGTGATTTCTTTTTCTTAGAAATAGAATTACATGAAAATGACCATCCGCGCATGATCACTTAGTTTTTTTTTTTTTCTTTTTGGTGACGGTAATCATATTAAGTTAAAACCAATAATTACAACAAAAAGGGCACCAAAACATATAATCATAATGAAACAGACACAAAATGAGTGGAAGGGTGCCGAAAGAAGAAAAAAGGGAAGCCAACAAGGTAGAAAATGCGGTTAAGCTGCACAACTACGACCACATCCAAAAGATGGACCAAACAAAAGAGGGCATGTAGCCGGCCAGACAATGGCAACCTAAGCCAAACAAAGGCAACCCAAGCCAAAACCAAACAAAACATCATCGCCCAACCGGAAAGGACGAGGCAACCGATAGGAATCAAGACTAGCATCGAAACATCAAGAACGCGAAGCACAATAGTGGACCCTCTTGCACCACCACTCCAAATTGGAAACACTACGGATGCGCCAAAGTAGAAAAGAAGATGTAGGGGTCTATCCCCCAGCTACGTTGAAGTTACCTGTTTCTTGGGATATCTTCAATATTCGAGAAGGTTAAAGCCTTATCCTTAACCACTTTAATAAGGTGATTTTTCACACCCGAAAGCGTGAAGGTATAGTTTCTAAAGAGAATCCCATTCATATATTTCCAAATAAGGTGACAAAGAGCCCTAAAAAGGAACTGGGCGATAGAGTGATAAAAGTCCTTATCAAATAGGAACTTTATAGCCCAGCAAAGGTTGTCAGCCCAAGTCTCATTCCTCCAAGGGAGATTGCATCTGGCAGCCCAAAAGAAGGCACAACTAGCCGTAATGCTACAACGAAAAAGCAGATGATTAACAAAATCCGGAGTTGCTTTGCAAAAGGGGCATACTGCATCCCCAATCCTGCCATGCGATAAAAGTAAGGCCTGCGTAGGAAGGCGGTTCCTAGTTATAAGCCAAAGAATAAACTTAGATCTTGAAGTTATAGCATTGTTCCAGATCAATGAAGCCCAAATGACCCGAGGCTTCTTTTTTCTGATGAGGTGCCAAGCCGAAGCAACCAACATGATCACTTAGTTTAGGCTTAGAGATCCCAAAAAAGTAAAAATAAATGCATTGACACATTAGGTAACACGACATATTATTAGGTATCAAAAATGCACTAATAAAAATATTATTGTAACTCAAATCCTCGAATCTAGAAATCTAGTTGTGTGGAAATCAAGGAACTACTTTCGGCCCTCGATTGGATTTTCCAAGCTGACCCTAAAAAATGAAACTAGCGGCAAATCCTATTTTTATTAGGTTGTTATAAACAATTATATCATATAAACAATAAACTTGTCGTGAGGGGTATAGGCCTCGATGAGATTTACTGTAGTCTAGCATACCAACTATCAAAAATTCCTAGCAGATGAAGTGATACCATCCACGGAGAGCGAGTACTAATGAGAGGGCTATCATGATAAAGATAACCTCGAAATTTGATATCCACACCACACTCGACCTCCTCTTCTGAATTTTGTTGCCTATGTGGGTGCGAATCATGATACTTTCCACTGTCACGCAAGATACGAGCTTGGAAGTTTGTGATGTACAAGGGAACTCACAAATGGTTTATCCTAAAAGGTGAGATGATGACGCCTTTATGGACGCGAACTGTGAGGAAATTCCTATGGTCAAGTACCTTTAACCTAATCTTTCCCCTATCCCCGAGGCAAGGTCAGGTCACGACATTACTGACATACCAATTCTTAGTACATTCCTCATGGTCTAGATAGGGATTTGAATCGAGGATGTCACAATATTAATTTGTGGGTTTAACTTCTGTTTGTCATAAGTATATCAGTTTGAAGTTTTTCATTATATTAATTTAATTTAACGAAAATTTTAATAGAGGGTAAATTAGTCACAAATATGCCAATTTAAAGTTTTTGGTAATAAAAAATAATTTGGGACAAATTTGTAATAGGTATATTATTTTTAGGGTCTTTTGTAGTATTAATCATAAAATCAATTACTAGATTGATCATATGGCTCTTTCATGGGTCGGCGCATCAATGTGGAGGGTTTTGAAGGGACACTCCAGCCACCATTGACCCACTTTTGCTAGCAATGGCTATCGGCCCTCATTAAGGACTGAATTTGGGCACTCGATCGCCAAATTTGGGTAAGAGCTACTAGCCCAGGAGAGAGATCTTAGTCAAGGTGGCTATTTATTTGGCTTTAGAACAAGAGAGCCCGATGGAAGTCTGAGTAGCTGAAATGCATAATAGGCATAAGTGTTTTGTGAACCTAAGAAATTGCTCAATTGATATTGGTGTTTTTACTACTCCCTCCTTCCAACATGGAAGGGGGAGGTGAGGGGTTCAAATCCCCACCTTCTCAGGGGGGATGGGGGTAGGGACGCGTAAATTTGAGAGTGGGTTGCGACTCCCGCGCCCCCGCAGAGCGGGCGCGAAGTGTGCAAGTGAGTGTAGAGTAGGAATAGAATAGGACTGACCAAAAAAAAAATGCATAGATTCAAATCATCATTTTTACGTATTCTTTTGAGGCCCCCTCATAAGCGCAGATTTGTGTGTCTCCATTATTATATGATGTTCGCGAAATGGAGGACAATCACAGTGTCCACACCAATTAACATTAAAAAAAAAAAAAAAAGAAACACACGCACACACACACACAACTGTTTAGTAATCTTTTTTGTTTTTCAAAATTTTCATACTTCCATGAAGAAGGCCGTATACTTGTTCAGACCCAACACGAACGAAGTTTTGGCCTTTTCTTACTTTGTATTTTTTTTTTCGTTTTTTTTCAAAACTTTGGTCATTGTAATTTTGAAGTAAGGTTTAAAGATGATGGGAAAAAAAAAAACGCACTGTATGAGACACTCTCTATCTTGTATAGATCCCGTCAAAGACGACCATTTTGACTTATTTTATACTATACCTCAAAGTTTTCTTTTTTACCTCTCAATTACTGTAAAATCATTTTTAGTAAAATATTTTGTAAACTAATAGTGGTATTGTTTATATTATTATTTTGCCCATTCATATAATCCAGACCGTTGGATAACTCTCGGATATTTCTCTCATGAAGTTTTTTTTTTCCTGAAAAGATTCAAGTATTATATATTTTTTTGGACCCCAATTTTTTTTTTCTGGATAGTGGTGGAACACCAGTACGGATGTGTAACTAACAGAAAGAGACTTTTTCCACTTGACTAGGGCTATTAAATTATAGTAAAAATAATATATATATATATATATATATAAAATATTTTGTCATTACTAGTACATTGATTAATCAATTATAATTAGATCTGAACTTGCCGAAATAGGAACCCATGCTGAACCCATGAATTTTGCAGGCTAACGCGCTTACGTTGAACTTGAACGGTTTTTTTCCAATTAATAATGGAAATCGTTTGACTCTGGAACGATTGCCCCCATAAAGAAATAATGCAGATAATATAGATAATGGAGAGTGAAAGTAACTAATAAAGGAATTATAAAACACTACGAATAATAAGTGAATGAAAAGGGACGACCGTCCCCCAAAAAAAAAAAAAAAAAAAAGCAACCACAAGAACGATGCTATTAGTCCTCGATCTTTTCCCATTGTAATTAATGTTGTCCCGAATTTCTTTGCTATTCAATGTCTTCTGATTTTTAAAAATTTAACTCAAAGTGATCCTTTCCTCGATGGAGTACTGTCGCACGTGGACTGCTGAGTTAATAATGATTGAGCAAAAGTAGCTAGCAGCATAGATTGCGCGCAATTTTCAAAATGAGCACATTGGTTTTGCACTGCTCATGTTCATTTTCTTTTTCTTCTTCCTTCTTCCACCATGTGCCACTTTAATTCAACGATGCTGACCCTGCTATGCATTGTTTCCGTCAGCACCGCTGTTGTTTTGCTCTCTTTCTCCATCTAGTCGACCTCTAATGGCGGTCGTGACCATGAAAGAGGTCATGTGACCTTAGATGGTGCGCGCGCCCAGGCCCGTGTGGCGGATCGGATGGGAGACATGTCTAGAGTGGCGATGGAGGGTTACGCTCGCAGAGGCAGCTGACGAGATCAGGAGGAAGTTATTTTCTGTGTCCAAAAGGCCAAGATTTTTTGTCGTTCGGAAGATGAACTAGAGAGATAAGGGTGACGTGGAAGCATCCGAGCCGTTGAAATGGCCTCATATAAACGAAACGATGGGTGCAAGGCCCGCCCGCCTGGTTTAACGTGGTCCGTATTTCGAATTGGGCTGCATTTAGTCGAGTTTCAGAAAAGTCAACGGCCATATTAAACAAAAGAAAAAGGTTCATGGACGACGCCGAGCGAGGGAAGAGAGCTCAAGGTCAACGGATTTCAATATCTTCGACCAAAAAATAAAAAAACTAAAAAAGAAAGAAAAGTAAAGTAAAACCGATTTTAATATCAATTTTGAAATAAAAATGATTTAGAAGTGGATCAAACTATTGCACGATTCAACCCCTCTCGCTGTTGACTGACTCAAATCTCGTTTGAAACTTGTTTCATATCAATTTTAGTGTTTCATATAATTTCTCTCAAAATATAGAAAGTTCCCATGAATGGACAAACAGAATAACAAGGGCTACTTTTTGGCATTATGAAATATGAAGCTCTATTTGTTTTGCAAAAAAAATAATTTGAATTGCATTTTCTTAAAAATGATTATTTTTACTAAACTTGCAAACTGAATCTGTTATGAGAGCTTCACATGTCATGTCGCCAGTGCGTTAAAAAGGTGTGGCGTCAGGTTCCAAATTTCAAATTTAGTCATGCAACGCTTGAGCACAACTTTTAGAGGGGAGAACTGAATCCCTTCTAAAGCTGTGAAGAAATTGGAAAACTAGGCATGAGCAATCTGCTGTTTTCAGCAAGTCGGGAGAAAAGGTAGAATTGAAGGCCATAATGATTGAACAAACACGTCGGTTCATTTCAACCAGCTGCTTAACAGGGATCCCTGCATAAAGCAAGGCCACCTACCAGCTAATTACACTGCTTTTCGCCAATTTGATTAGAAAATCAAAAAATTTCCTCAATGGTGACTCATGGTTCTTCGATTCTAGAACTGACTATCGGGCTAAGACGAGGGAGAATCGCCTCATCTTTTTCATCCTAGAATGTCTCTTTTCTCCGCATGTTCACTTTTTAGCCTGTATAGTTGCCACTGCCATAAGAGCCGGTCACTATTACCGGTGTCGTGATCAAATGACTTCCGCTGCAGCGAAACCCATCTCGACAATGCTCCTCATCAACCAGATTTCAGTTTCAATGGCCAGTACTGCTAGGTAAGAAATGCTATCGATAACTACTCCACGTTTAGCTTTTCTAATGCCGAAAGATAAATTGGCACACTCCTCTTCAGTTCACTGATAAAGCAGCCGGATAAGAGTCAAGAGAAAACAGGAAAAAAAAAAAAAAGGCCAGCATACGACCATTTGATTTAGAAAGTTTATTTCTTCTAGATACTTCTGGGTGTGCTGAGAAAAAATAGTGAAAGAGTTGTAAGACAGAATAAATGTTCTAGCGATTGCCTAAAGTCATACTTCGGTAGCCAACATGCTCTCGAGTTTTTGCAACCAGTTTACATACTGGTTTTGCTCCTTCCTATGCATGTATAAGAGAAGGAAGTCGGTAAGGCCTCTTCCAATTCCCTTTGCGACAAGGTACTCCTTGAGTTTATCCTGCAAATTATCGTCCAATGTGCTGCAGACCACAAATATGATATTAGTAGAATAATCGCATTAAGAGCAATAGGAGGAAACAACAGATATCAAACAGAATTAAGTGAATCCAGATAAGTTAAAATGTATGGTGACAGCTTGTAAGTCGATTAATCTGGGAAGATCAGAAGATAATAACCTAAACTACAAAGATTAGGCAATAGAATTTTCACACAGTTGCAACTTCGTTTTCCACAGTATTATGAGTTATCAAAAGACCAGACCAACAAATTTTCACCGATCCAATTTGGCATGGCTATGCACTGATGAATTTCCATTTTGCAAAAGACAGCTGAGGTTCCTACGAGCTTCTATCTCAGAAAGATCATAGAACAACTGGGACATTCTCCATTCTTGGCAAGGAAAGAGATAAAGAGTTCCAACCTTGAAACTCAAGGTTGTCAAAAAGCAGGTCTAGTACTGAAGCCACAAGCCAGCATTCTCGCATAGCGCCTCAGAAAGACAACAAAACGCAATAACACTAGCACAAGCACACTTGTAACAGAAAAACTATTGCTTCCAAAGAGTGTATATAATTATTTTCAGCTTTGTAATATCTGGTCCCGATCCAATAAGCCAATAGCCCCAAAAGATCATGCAATTATTCATAAGCAAGTCTTTACTGAGTATTTACATGTAAAACTCTTCTGCACCTTATCTTGGAATTTGATAATTACAACCACCTTTCACTGCTCATCATCAGCATCAGTCAAGCGCTACATGTATAGCGTGAGTGCTCTAAAGTCACAACCCCTCAAGACCATGGTGCAAGAGATGCACGCTACAAGAGAACTCGATACTACATAAATCAGTGCCTCCAAAACCATGTGTTACATAATGGACTGAATCCTTCCCAAAAATTGAAAAGGACATAACTCAGAAGTATTTAATAATTGAAGATGAGTTTTCTTTTCACTAAATTCTACATATCAGTCTTATTCCAGCTCTATGGGACTTGGGGTTTCACTTTCAAATTTTTCTTTCAAAGCTATTTCTTTTCTCACCTTATAAGTAAGATGAACCATTTTTCTTTTTGCAACTATACCTTGAAATATAACAGTCATCTAGCCAAACAAAGCCTCGTGGTTACACATACTAAACGAATGCAAAATCCACAACCTTGTCAAGGGAAAAGTCAAGTTAAAGTATTTTAGTAGGCAACATCATGGTTAAGCTGGCTTCATATAAAGATTCCAACTGTATTAAAGATAAACGTGAACTTGGCGAGATATTAACTATGTTCAAATTGTCTTAGAAAACCAGTGCAGAGGAAGCTAGTCTCAACAGAAATAGACAAACAATTTTGAAATTGGGAAAATCCAAGAGCAACGACATCCTTAAGCCAAGAGGAAACTCTGTGATTGTTATAAACAAGAAATGGCCGTAAAGGCATTTTGACAAGCAAGACAGCAAGAGTCACTTACAATTTAGAGATCTAAAAAAGTGTGCAAAAGAAACCATTTCTAAAACAAAGACCAACCAGAACTCCAGTATCCAATTTGCACTACTGTTCAGAGAACATAAGTTTTCTCGTTTCCCATACTGCATGCTTCCCATTCCAACAAGTCTCTCTCAAATGCCTTAAATTCGAGGAGGACAACTAACTATTCCTTTTAGAAGTAGCAGTCGCATCGTTCTTAGGAAATCATCCCAGCAAAAAACCTATGGAGTTTGTATTGATTTTTTTCATTCCTTTCTACTCCAATTTATATCCAGTCTTCTACAGCCAAGCTTTTATGTCAGACCAACCAATTCATTGCAAGAATGCAAAGAATAGCTGAAAGCTGAAGACTGAACCATTTTACCTGAACAAAGGGCCTCTGTAGACCGAACGATGCAATAATGCAGGTGATGGGAGATAGTGGGCACCGCGTAAGTGTAATTCGGACCCACTGTCAGTACCACTGCATACGCCGCAATCAAACTGTAAGATGGAGTTGAAGCCTGGCTTTTTGACACAGACCTTCATCAGAACTTCCCTTGGAAATATGCCCTCTCCGCCGTAGATTTGTGGACCCAACAATGCCGAAACAGCAACTTCCTCGCCGGACTCACATTTTCTCCTCAAAAGCACATCTTCAGATTCTGGTGCATCCCAGTCAACCACAAAATCCCCAGGATCACCAATTTGGTCATTCTGAGATGTCAATCACGTTAATACGAGCTAAGAAAAAGCTTTTGCAATATTTAGGCACCAAGCAGGGCAACCAGCACAGAATCATAACATTTTCTACGGCAACTGGAATTAGATAGTCGATCTTAGCTTCCCTCCTACGCGTGCTTATGTCATGTCACAAACGCCACTAGCGGGAGCTTTTCTGAGGTACTTGTAATGCCAAGGCTATATCTTTTTAGCTCCACATGAAGAACCCGTACAAATTCTATGATGGGTTCCAAAGTGGGCCTTTCACCGAGACAATCTTCGACCAGCATACTACTAATGATCTTTCCCGTCATGGACCGGCGGACACCAACCTTAGCCACGCCACGAGCAAAAGAAATCCAAAAAGACTGCGCCTTGCTCTACCTACATGACTCGGGGACAGCTAGCCTCCTACGAACAATCGGTGGTCAAATCGCAGCCCACCCACTAAAAGTCAATCGAAACCCAACTGCCCGGCAACAACAATTCAGCACATGAGCTCGAGAACGACTCAATCGAAGAGTCACGGAAAGAGAGAGAGAGAGAGAATGAGAACCTGAAAGCGATTGGAGGAGAGCTCGTGGGCGATCTCCGACCGCAAGACCGTGAGAAGCCCGAGATCCACGATGGCCTTTTGGCCCTGGCGGAGGACCGAGTTGAGCCTCTGCATCTTCCCCTTCCCCTTCTCCTTCTCCTTCTTCTTCTTCTTCGTCGTCTATCGTCTCTCGCCGAGGCTCGCACGACTCCAGCCGAGGGCCGCGCCGACGCTCGTGCTCGATTCGAGCCCTGATCGACGCGGTCGAGCAAGCGCCCTAGACTAGTGTGGCCGACCTCGAGGCTCGATGCTTGTCCGTCCGTCCTCAAATGCAACTCGCCGGAGGTCGGGCGACTTTGGGCGGGTGCTGCCGGTGTTGGATTTGTCTCCCTGGCGTCCGCCCGTCGCTTGAGTGTGGCCGGTTCGGTTTTCCTTTTTGATTTATTCAAATTAACTAAAGTTTTCTACGAGCGTATTTTTAGAAACAACATTTATTTCATATAAAATAAATGATTTAAAAATATTTTCTTATATATGAAACTTAATAAATAAAAAATATTTTCATCATGAAAATTTTCATGAAAATATATTGCTATCAATAATATAAATATCTTTCTTTTGACTAAATATTTTAGTGACTAATTTTAAGATAATAATTTTTAAATCATTTATTTTCTATAAAATAAACCACGTCTTAAACCAAAGTTAATCTTGAAATCACTTTTCAATTACACTTCCCAATCATTAGTCACATCTTTAAAAAAATCCATCGGCCTTTGAGTTTTTGCATTTATGTAAAAGCTTTTCCCAAACTAAACTAAATGCAACCTATGACCTTAGGTCTACAATTGGATCCAAGTGTTAGGATTTTGAGAGGTTGGGATGTGTGGGGTCTCGAAAAATAAGTAATTTTTATTGGGCCTTTTATCCTTATTTTTTATTCATTAGGATTTATATTAGTTGGATCTTCCAGTTTTCTTAGTAAAAATTTGATATATTTAGTTCCGTCTTGACAATTTTTTTTTTTTTTTTTCACAATGGATCATGATGTCTTTCTACAATATTGCAGGTCTTTTTATTAATTCCTATTTGTGATACACAATTTTCGTGGAATGTACGTAGCGGCTCTGGTCAATTCGATAGAAAAGAATTAATAATGTGTGTTGGGGATTTTGCTAGAAAAAAATCATCTACAATTTCATATGAAATTTCTAGCATTATGGTCTTGCAATGCATCCGACTCCTAAGTTTGACATCGAGGTCTCAAATTGTGAGTCCTAGTCCTCTTTTTATGACATTAATGAGTTTTAATTTTCGTTTTTTTCGTAGAAAATAAATGATTTAAAAAATATTTTTATTAAAAATATTTGCTTTAAATAATTAGTCAATGAAAATTAGAACAATGGAAATATTTTCATTGATACATTTTTACAAGCAATACGAATGTTCATTTAAAAAAATATATATATATACATATTCCAAATAATCATCTTTTTTCGCAAAATGAAGACCACTTAGTAAATATAATTATTTTAATCTTAACATATAAAATCCATACAAAATATGGGGAATTACACTAGTCCTTTGTCATAATCAATCACTTTATGGCGAGGGGGAGGTGAATAACTTGAGATATGAGAAGTTATTAGGCTTCAAATCAACCGGCATTATCATTTACTAAGACCACGGAAATACTTCATTCCAATTCATTATCTATTTTCCCCAGCATTATCATTTGCTAAGACAATGGAAATACTTCATTACACTTTATTATGTATTTTCCTCAGCATTATCATTTGCTAATTTTTTTCTCGAATAAAACAATTTTTTACATCACATACTAAATTTCATAATTTTTAGGAAAAATATCGAGATAGATATAATCTTTTTTTTTTTTGGTTACTTTAATTTAGTCAGAATAAACAATAAATAAAGAAGTTGTCCCTAAAATAGGAAAAAAGAAGAGGAGAAAATAACGTTTGAGAATTAGGGCTTTGGAAAGGCTTAAAACCCCTTTCCCTCTCTTTCCCAAGTTCAGCTTCAAAGCTCCGCGGAAGACAGGAGAAGAGAAAGCAAGCAATGGCGAACGAAGGAGACATGGGCAACTGGACCGATCTGCTCCATTCCTCCACCAAGCTCCTCGAGCAAGCCGCTCCTTCCGCTCAGTTCCCTCCTCTCCAGGTTCTCTCTCTCTCTCTCTCTCTCTCTCTCTCTCTCTCTCTCTCTCTCTCGTGTTTACTGGGAAGTGTTGCGAGAGAGCCTCGTGGTCGAGAGCGAAGGTGGTGGTTTCGAGTCTAGAATCTCGGTTTCGACGATGAAGAAGTCCTGCGCGATCGAATGGGCGGATACCCTTTTGTCTTTGCTTGCGCTTGAACATGGGTTTCCAACTTATTGGGGGGTTAGTCTGGATACAGGCTAAAGGGCGTCGGGCTTTTCTATATCATTGAGTAGATGCATCGCACGGGTCGGTTGCCCGAGGTGGCGGAAATGTGTAGTAGAATTTGCACCCCTTTTCCTTCCGTTCGGTTGCCTTGTTCTTGTTTCGCCGGACAGTGTCCCAGTTGAAGGGCTTTCGGTTTTGAATTCGGATCGGTAGCTGTTCAAAGTTGGGTTGTAATTAGATGCATTATCATTTGGAGCTTAGCTCCTTATCCCAGCTATCTTCAGATTAATGTCATGGGTTTTGCTTTCTGCTGCTGCGAGAATTGTTTCCTCCAGATATTTTTGGGGGAAAAAGTTATAGTATCTAATGGTTTGAATCGGATAGCCAGATAAGTTGTGCCAAGACAATTATTTGTTGGCAAAAGAAAAGGAAAGGAAAGATAAAACCCAGTTCTTCAATTAGGTATATGAAGAGAAATCTTGTTGACAGATTCTTTTCCCCGGTGAAATCTCCATTCTCTCTTGCTACTTAAGTTGCTAGTTTGGTCCTATGACTCTAGTTCCCTGCTGTGATCTCTAACTGGTTTGCTGCCAAGACACTACTCCAACTGCTTTTCCATTTTATTATTGGTTGTTAGATGGTGTCATGCCATTAAGGCCATGCATGCAACCTCTGTGAATGCAATCGCTTATTGCAGTCACCAATTTCAGTAGCTCATGGTCATTGCCAAACCTCACACAATCAAATATGGTTGCAGTTTCCACCACACTTATGTTAGTCGTGTCATTGTCTCTTTGTTAATTTGAACTTTTCACACATCTCTATCTTATGTCATCATATGGAGCTCTGGAAGCTGATTAGCTAAAAAACTTGCATTTGCCATTTTGCTTTTGGTCAACACTATACTAAATTTAAGTATGCATGCTGGGTTAATCATGAAGAGCGTGCTCGTCATCTAATAGTGATTTTGTGTTGGCTATTTATGTATGTCTCAGAGGAACCTTGATCAGTTGGAAGCATTATCCAAGAAGCTCAAGTCAAAGACTCTAAGGACTGAAGCTCCATCTCAATCTATTGCAGCCACCAGGTCTTGTATCTGTCTGTAATTCATTGCTTTCACTTATCCAGCCTGACTACATGGCAATCATGTTGGGTGAATGCATCTTTATAATCGTGTTGTTTTCAGGCTTCTTGCACGTGAAGGGATAAATGCTGAACAGCTTGCACGAGATCTGAAGTCCTTTGAGCTGAAGGTAACCTAATATTTCGATTTGTTCAACATACTAATTACACATTGCCACTTGTATATTTTTACATTTTGACTTTGGCATGATCAATCTACTTTCGGCAATCTTGTAGTAATTGTATTGATCTTTTTGGTTGGTGGAGACTCGTCTAGCTAGGGAGGGGTTGTTTATGGGTGTCTTGAAAGTCAATTAAAATTTCAAACGTGACTTCAGTGCAGATTTTTATCATTGGACATTTGTTTCTTCCTTAAAGATTTAGTGTCAGGAAATGCAACCACAATTTATATCTAGGATATTTCTGATGCTCCTTCCTGTGTGTAAATCAGTCCTTACATGGGAAACACAAGATGTTAATGCAACCACAGAGGCGGTAACATTTGGAAACTAAATTTAATTTAAACAACTTGACAGAGTAATATCAAGGAGTGTATCAGTTTGAACTATTGATCTGAACTTGAGACATCTAGCTCTGATACCATCTTAAAGGATTGTGTAACGGGCTCACAAAGTAATTATCTCAACATGTTGTTCAACAATTTTTAATGTGAGGATTTTCATTGCCATAACCTGCAGTGTAGGACATTCTTCTAATGAATTTTCTGTTTGTAGACTACATTCGAGGATGTGTTCCCTGCTGAGGCGACGACTGTTGAGGAGTATTTGCAGCAGGTACTTTCTATTCTTCAATTTTTTATGGTTCTTTTGGTGCTGTTTGTCTGTTGTTTTGGTATGTCATCTGCACCTTGTTTATATAGGCATGTGGGACTGTTTTCTGTTGTTGTTGCATTTTTTTTTCTTCTCGAGGACTGAAAGATGCATATTATGAATTTTGATTTCTGCAACCAAATAGATTTGATGACAAGAGCATAATTTTCAAAGGTTCAGGCAAGGTATTGACATTTTTTCCCCATTAAGATATTGATTTAACCTTTTCTTGTACAATTATAGTTGAACAGGATATTGGCATTTTTAAATGTGTCACTTTCTCACTTTATATGCCCTTTGTTTTAGTGCTTGGTCTATCCTTAGTATAACCACATGTTACATTGGTTGGGAATTCGGAATCCAATTGTGCATGCTGCAGAGCTTTATCCTTTCATTCAAAGTGTAGTGAGAGGGTGAGAAGCTAATGCTTTTATCTAAACTTGGTCTAGATAGTATTTAGGAAAGGGTGGAGTTGATGAAGATGTGTTGTATTGTCAAATTCCTTTCTGCTCTTCTTTCTCTCTTCTTTTGTTGGATATAACTGTCTCCTAGAACATACTAATGGTATGTTTTCTGAATTGACATTTGCTTGTCCTGTGAGGTGTTGTTTGCTTTTGGCTTTTCTTGCTTCAATCTGAAGCTTTTGTTGTTTTTAGTACATGATGAATAAGAAAGATAGTTTTTTTAGGGTTAGAATAATCAGTGTATTGTTTTGCTGGCCTCAAGAAGGTCGATATGATTTCTCAAATCTTACTTTAAAATAGTCAAATGCAAAGATTGCCCAAGAATGCTGCTATAGGTGTTCTTTACTAGGTTTGCAAATATATTTCTTCAACTAATGGCATCTTTTTAAAATGCTTCTAGTTTTTCCTCAGACTCTTCTGTAATGTCATTTCTGGTGTAAAAATATGATTTCCCTTTTTTCTTCTGGGGAGTGGATGTGTTAACATGCATATATTTGTAAAAATGATGCAGATGGGCCTCTTTAAGTTTGTGCAACAATTTTTTGTGTAGCATGTGTTGTTTCTGCCTTTTGATTTATTCCTGTGCTATTCTTTGTTGTTGATGTTTTTGTCTTCATTTCCTGAATATGGGCAACTTTTTTAGGTCTTTAGAGTTGTGTTTTTCATAGTTGTTAGCATGATCCCTTGACTAGATTCATGCTAGCAAACTCAAATGAGTAAATCTGTTTTATATTTGTTTCACAAGCATTCCTAAGCATTCTTCTATCCTGTCATGCTTCTTTTTTTTGGGGTGGGTGTTGCATTTGTCAGTCCCTCTCTGAACTGATCGTGCAATCCAAATACATCATTGTTTGTTGTTGAATGCTCCTCTCCAATGGCTTACCTGCAGCCTTGGAGTCAGTATCACAAACAGTTCCGTGCCTTCTGGCTTCTGATCTGCCTTTTCATCTACTAGCTTTTTCCCATTCAATAGTTGTTCCCCTCTCAACATGCATATATGTAAATGTTCTCTCCTTTAAGTTTTTCGTGGAACTGTGCATGTCCATCTATATTTCCGATATTTTTAGTCATATTTCCTAAATACATGGTTGGTAATATAAGGTTCCATGATTTGTTTCTCTTGCTTTATGGAATTTATGGTTATGTACCAATGATGAGATGAATTATCTGCTGCTTCTTAATGTAGGTTCATGAAATAGCAATGGTCTCAGCTATTCAGGAAGCACAGAAGGACAATGTTAGAAGTTTTAATGATTATATGCTGAAAGTATTGGAGGTTGTAACTTGTAACTCAATTATAGAATATTTCAAATTGCTATCTCCACTTTTTCCAGCCCTGGTTTCTAATGGGTGCTTTGCTGTTGTGGCTGACAGGATGATTGGCAAAAGGAAAAGCGTGACTTTCTTCAGAGCTTAAGCCGGATATCATTATTACCCAAGACTAACATTGTTGATTCAGGCTATGGAGGCGCTCGTCTCCCCCAAATAGCCTCAACAGTTTCAAGTCCTCAAGTTTCATCTGGTCCTTCAGGCATGGAGATTGTAGCTGTAGCAAACAAGTCGATTCTTGAGAAAAAAGCTTCTGTCTATGGTGGTGTTGTGAAGGACCTTAACAGTGCCAGAGAGCATGGCTTGCCATTTAAAGTAATGAAAATCTGGTTTTTATTTATCTTTAATAGTTATTGCCGCTCATTACATCTTTTTGTTTACTAGGCATCGAATTTGTGCTGGGGCAGTTCTAAGATTTTAACACAGAAGCATATCTTAATCACAGTTTATTGTTATTTGCCTGCCAGCTGGCACTGTCAGCATATGTATTCGAGAAACTTACCATTATCATTATTTGTACTTCTTGTTCTCTGCCTTCTGATGGTTGTTTCATGAGTGTGTTTGTTAGATTTATGATGCAGTGTATACATTTGTATCGTTTCACTAAATCTATTTGACTTTTGCATGATATGGGCATAATCTGTTTCTGTTATTGTTCGAATTTCAGCCTGCTACTGCTTTCAAGGGTGCTTATGAAAGCTTGGGTATTAATACGTCTGGGGGAAAATCAGTCAGTATGCAGAAAATATGGCATCTCATTCAGGTGTGGCTCTATATATATTCTTAGCTGATTCTCCATGCCATTCCATAGCTCCCTTTTTCTTCTTATGCCATAGAGATGTAAATATGGTTTGTGCAATAATTTGCTAGGCGCTTATGGATGAGGATTCAGTTGTTCGGTGGAATGTTTCAAAGAAGATGTCATTGGTAATTGGTGCAAGGCGGCACCTTGAGTGGGGGCATGAGAAGTACATTATGGACATGATACAAAGTCATCCTGCACAAGTATGAAGTTGTTATTTTTACCTTTCTTGACATTTTGGTTCCATAAAACTTCTATGGCTAAAGCTTCTTGCTTATGTTTAGACTCAAAGTAAAATTGCTGCTTCGGTCATATTTGGAGATATTTCTTACTTGCATCATATAGTAATCAAACTTGACCTTTTTGAAGCAGTATTCAAGGAGCTGGAGCTCTCTTTGTCCAGCTTGTCTCTAACAGATTTCAAGGCATTTAACATACTAAAATGTATATACTGAGTTTAGTGCTCATGATTTTGTCCTTCTGCTATTTCTAGGCTGCTCTTGGTGGTGGTGTTGGGAATTTGCAAAGGATTCGTGCCTTCCTTCGGGTCCGTTCTCTTTTTATTATTCAATTACCTGTAGTACCACATTTTTAATGCTTTATTTTGCGTTTGATCTTTGATTATCCTTAATTCTCATGTTGCAGATTCGTTTGCGTGATTATGGTGTTCTCGACTTCGATGTAGGTGATGCTCGAAGGCAGCCACCTGTTGACACCACGTGGCAGCAGGTTACGAATGCTTCCTTTTTCTATTCCATTTTCTATTTTGGTGGCGAAGTCAATACCATAAGAACGTAGAAATTTGGTCTATTCATGTGAAATCCTCATTTTCACTGGGATGCTGCTGTAAATAAAAACTGCTGATGTTTTACTCTTAAGATTCGGAGTCTTTTGGTTGAGACGACAGTGACTTATGTTTCAGCTATCCCATCTTACTGAATATGAACTATTACAAGAAGAAAAATATTTATGATAAGAAGTATATTGTATTGTTTTTTAAGTTAAGAGGGTATTTTGGGCTGCCCTATTTTCTTGGGATATTGCTAACTGCAGTTGCTTTATAAGCACGGAACTCCTATGTCTGTAGCTGACTTATTTTACACATGTCTTGTTTCAACAGATATACTTTTGCCTGAGAACTGGGTATTACAATGAAGCAAGAGATGTTGCCTTGTCATCCCGTAGTGCACATCAGTTTGCACCTCTGGTACTATTTGTTTACTGCGTTAATGTACTGATTGTTGTTCTTCCCTAATGGTTATTTGTTATTGGCAGCTCACAGAATGGATAAATACTGGAGGTATGGTTTCTGCTGAGACAGCTGCAACTGCTTCAGAAGAATGTGAAAAGTTGTTAAGAATGGGTGATCGGGTGGGTCGAGCTGCATATGATAAGAAAAGGTTGTTACTATATGCCATGATATCTGGTTCTCGAAGGCTTGTTGAAAGGCTGCTGAGAGATCTATCGGCACTTTTCACCACCATAGAGGATTTCTTGTGGTTTAAATTGTCAGCCATCAGGGAGTTCCCTCTCGGAGGTTCATCTGCTATTCTAAGTGAGAGTTCGGTCCCCTATAGTTTAGAGGATTTGCAGGCTTACCTAAATAAGTTTGCAGCATCATACTATACCAAAAATGGGAAGGACCCTCTTGTATACCCATATATTCTGCTCCTAAGCGTCCAGTTCCTCCCAGCTATCCTCTATTTGTCTAAAGAAGCAGGCGATGAAGGGTACAACATTGATGCCACTCACATAGCTATCGTGCTTGCTGACCATGGT
Organism: Eucalyptus brandiana; assembly: GCA_014182725.1. Taxonomy (NCBI): domain Eukaryota; kingdom Viridiplantae; phylum Streptophyta; class Magnoliopsida; order Myrtales; family Myrtaceae; genus Eucalyptus; species Eucalyptus brandiana. The sequence continues at coordinate 18,206,283 of CM024678.1, forward strand.
GTCCTTACGGAAGGTACAGGGGCAGGATCAAAGTTTGGTGTAATGGATGCTTATGCAGAAGCATCTAGCATGATTCAACAGTATGGATCTTCATATTTACATCTTGGAGATCTTTCAATGGCATTGGAATATTATGCACAGGCTACTGCTGCAGTGGGTGGTGGACGACTATCTTGGACTGGAAGGGCAAATGCAGATCAGCAGAGACAGAGAAGTTTGATGCTGAAACAACTCCTCATGGAGCTGTTATTGCGAGATGGTGGGATTTACTTTTTACTTGGTTCAAGAGGTTCAGGGGAAGAAGGTGAATTGACAAGGTTTATACTGGATGTAAAAACAAGACAACAATTTCTGCTTGAAGCTGCTCGGCGGTGCTTGGAAGCTGGGATATATGACAAAGTATGGTCTTTCTCACTGTTTTCCTCCTTTTGTAAAATTTACTTAATATTGGACTGTGGTGTTCCAATCATATCACTGAACTTTGACTTCAATCGCCCAATTACTTTCATTTAGTGGCAATTGATTCAGCTATGACTAGAATTTGGTCAATTTGCCAGCCAATTGCTGACGTGTTGGCCATGTGGCCATGTGTATACCACATCGGTACTTTGCTTGAAAATTGACTGGAATTTGGTCAAAGTGCATAAATTGTAAAGAAATAAAAGTTTTTGACATGAGATGATCAAAACTAAAGTTCAGTGAACTGATAGCATAATCCACTCAAGTTCAGTGACTGCTGATGGAATTTGCCCTTTCTCCTATTGCTTTTATGGAGTCACAAGTGAAATAAGTTTTCAATGAACCTTTGAGAGCCAAAGTACTTTGATTGACTGTGTTTGGTTCATAAAATCTCTTTTTCGAGGTGATTCATGTTCTGCTGATCATTGTTGTTTTCATTAACAAAAGTAAATGTGTTGTGATATTGAGAAATATATGTATGGAGAAGCTAGAGAGAGGGAGGGAGGGAGGGAGGGAGGGAGATCATTTCGTTTGTGTAAATGGAGGGATCATTTCGATTGTGTGAATAAATTAGCCATAGTTCATTTTCCTATTTACTATTGCTTGCTTGGTTTCCCTAACTACTTTAGTTCACTCTTTATGTGCAGCTTTTCAATGACATCTAAATTTTCATCTTCAATACCATTCCATTTATATCATCCCGCATTGCTAAATCTAGAATTTTAATGGATATTTCATCTTGGGACAGGATTGAATCTAGTGTGGTCTTAATACCCTTTTCCTTTGCTTATTCTTTCCTTTACTTATGATTTCCTTTAATTAAATCAGTCAATAGAGATTCTGAAGAGAATTGGGGCGTTCTCAATGGCCCTGGACACCATTAATAAATGCCTTTCAGACTCAATATGTGCTCTTTCACGTGGACGGTTGGATGGTGAGAGCCAGACAGCTGGCTTGGTTCATTCTGGAAATGAGATTTTGGAGACCTACAAATATAGTCCTGAAATCAGGTAATCCCTTGGTAGCTGCTGTCTGTCTTCTAAGTAGCAGTTTCTTTTTGGGTGGACTATTTTTATTCTTTTTAAAGCTTCTGTCATGCTGCATCATTTATTGCTGCAGCATGATGAAACTGGGAAATTGGTCCATCATTTAGATTTCCTATTCTAAATATTTTCTTACCCGCTGACTCGTTTACTCTTACTGTGGACACAAAGGTGTGGGAGGCCTTGGGGCTTTTCAACTATATTAATCATTTATGAAGTTAATTGTCGCCAGTTTTTTGTTCCATGGTTAGACATTTACTTCTCAGTTGCATAATTCCTGCAGTCCTCAGGAGAGAGAGAGTGTTATGGAGCAACAAACAGTGTTAAGACAGCTTGAGGCGATATTGTCGATATACAAATTGGCAAGAGCAGGTCATTATCTGGATGCTTTGAGGGAGGTTGCTAAACTTCCATTCCTTCCATTGGATCCACGAACACCAGATGTTACGGCAGATGTATTGCAGAACTTATCTCCATATGTCCAAGCCTGTGTTCCTGACATCCTAAAGGTTGCTCTTAGTTGTATGGATAATGTGCCTGATTCCGATGGATCACTCCGTGCTCTAAAAGCCAAGGCAAGTGGGCATTTGGATTTTTAAACAGTTCAGTTTTTTGTGCTCCAAAGCAGACTATTGTAAATTCCTAGGCACTTTGGGATATCTTCATATGTTGTGTTTGTTTGATGGAAAAAATCAACTGAAAGTCAGCATTTATGCTCCCTTTTTTTTGGATGCTCACTTGATGCTCTTCTTTGCATCTGCAGATTGCGAATTTTCTTGCAAACAATTTGAAGAGGAATTGGCCACGTGATCTTTATGAGAAGGTTGCCCGAAGCTTGTGAATCCAAGGTGGCAGTCTCTCAGTTCCTACTTGTCCTCTAATGGGCAGGTTGCTTTTGCGTGGGCTAGTTTTGATTGTACATGATGGGTCTTTAACATAAGCACCACCATTGTAAGAAAAAGTTAGTCAACATGGGGGTGTATTTACATTCTCAAGTGGGCAGCAAAGCTGATGGTTGTTTCAAATGCTGGAAACTGCTGTGATGATATGCCCCTCTTCCTTGGTCTGCAATATGCCTAGCAAGAGTGAAAAGTAGAAATGGTGTAATACCAGATCCGAAGAGGTTACTTTTTTGACTTTGCATATCTTCATTCCATGACGAACAAAATTTATGTCCTGAGGAACTTTTGATACGTATTAGGATGGAGGTTCAATAGTTTTTGAGGTGCCTGTTGATTATGAAGTGATTACTTAATCGTTATCACAGCCATCAATTTTAATCTTAAATGTCAGATAGGAAGCTGATGTATGTTAGCTTGTAATTTCGAAGAAATGGTCAGCCGGAGTCTCTGTGCGCGTTTCATTCATTGTGACACTTCCTGAGATGAAAGCCAGCTACCATGAGTTTCTATACCATCTTCCGATAGTGTTCTTTTCATCTTTTTCCTCAGAACTAAGAGGGAGTCTTCTTAGCAGGTCTTTGAGCTAGTAAGCGACGATGGGATATGGACTTTAAAATCTTCTATCATTTTTTGTTTTGTTTTTTTAGGGTAATGACCGGAAAGCTCTATCAACGATCTGTTCATTTTTCTCTTATTTTCCTTTTGTTTTGGCTATAACTGTTAATTTACGTTTCAATTTGAGTATGTTGAAGTTTCTGGAGTCATAATTTGTTGAGTTCTTGTCTATGGACTGGGAGATGGTAAAAGGCGTCGGTTATATGTGTGAAAAAATGGAAAATCAGAAGGCAAAGATTAGAGCCGTTAAACGGGTGGGTCGGGTCAGGTTTGTGTCGGGTCATTAATGGTCCGACCCAAATTGACCCATTAACCCATTTATGACCCATTTATGTTTAATGTAAATTTTTCGACCCAAACCCAACCCGACCCATACCCAACCCATACCCAACCCGACCCAACTCATATTAATAAAATCATATTTAACAAATTTACAAAAACTTATTCCTATATTTTTTTTAAAGATTATATTATTAAAATACTTCCAAGCTTTTATATATATTATTTTTTTAAAAATTGTATTGCCAAAATAGTTTTACAATACAAATTTAATGAAATTTTTTTATAAATATTAAAAAAATTATTTAAAAAATCGAAATTTAATTATTTTTTAAATTAAAATTTTAATTATTTTTATTTTATTTTTAAAATATGATTTTCTTTTTCTCTTTTTTCTTCTCCTTCTTCTTCTTCTTCTTTGCCGGCCGCCGGCCACAGGCGAGCCTCGAGCTCGCCGGATCTGGCGAGGCGGAGGCCTCACGGCGTCGGCGAGCTCGAGGCTCGCTAGATCGGCGAGGCTCGAGCCTCGCCCGACGCCGGCGAGCTCGAGTCTCGCCGGATCCGCGAACCTCGAGCTCGGCCGACACCGCGAGGCCTCCGCCTCGCCCGGATCCGGCGAGCTCGAGCTCACCTCTCGCGAGCCTCGCCGGATCCGGCGAGCTCGAGCTCGCCTCTCGCCGAATCGGCGAGGCTTGAGCCTCGCCGACCGCCTCGCCCGATCCGGCGAGCTCGAGGCTCGCTTGGCCGGTCGCCGGCCGTCGCTGCCGGCGACCGGAAGGAGGAAGGAGAAAGAAAAAAAAAAGGAAAAAAAGAAGAAAGATAAAAAAGGAAGAAAAAGAAAAGAGAAAATAAAAATAAAAAAATTATAATTTCGATTTTTATAAAGTTAAAGAGAGAAAGGGGAATTATAATGTTTTTGTTAAAGATGAGTTTTTAACCCAACCCATTTAAAAACCCACTTAAGACCCATCTATCTTAAACATTTAATTGTGAAACCCATTTAACTATCTTTTGTTATAAATGAGTGACCAATTTATGACCCATTTTAACACCTCTAGCAAAGATGAATGTAATTGAGGCTCATGCTCGGAGAAGAACTATATATCTCTTATCACAATGCTACGTGTGAATAAAGGGGAAAATTGCCCAAAAAATTTCAGTCTTAACTATTTTAATTTTACTAATTGAGTTTTAAATGTTTTTACGTTTTGCCAAATGAGTGATGTGGAAATTGGTCATCTTACATGCTATAAATGATGTTGATAAATTTTATAATTTTTAAAAAGATTTCTGAATTTATTATCATTTTATTAATTTTTCTTCTAAGGTCCATGCGGGCTGGCCACTGGTTGACCTTGCTTTGGATTGGCGAGGTTTCACAACCCTTGCCTAGTGGTCAACAATGATGGATTAGAAGTTGATAGATTACATTGAATATGTATTGAAAGCCAATGGATTATAAGTTTATGGATTATATTGTACATTAAGTTAAAATCCATGGGTCATATTGAATAAATTATTAATTCATGAATCACATTTCACATTCAGTTAAAATTTAGGGACGGTTTATGTCATTTTCTCTTTTAAAGAACTATATGTGAATCTACATGTTAACATTTGCATTTTGTGAGAATTTTAAATGTTTGAAAATTTTTGATCAAGAAAAAATAAAACATAAAAGGTCAATCCAAATAGACCATGAGAGTTTGAACATATCGATTCCGAAGCAATGTGATTCCGAACCAATGTGTTTACTAGCGACTGCTTTTAAGATTTTAGTTGCAATCAAGAGGGCAATAAGTTGAATTGGAATATTGCCCTTTTCTTGTACATAATACAAAACTAAGCAGTATAGTAGACTTTCTTTGTTTTGTAAAAAATGAATGGGTTGGAAAATATTTTCCTAAAAATAATCACTTATATTATTATATTAATATTAAAATGAATGAATGAAAAATATTTTCATCATCTACAATAATATTTAGATTATATTGTTATTAATAATGAAAACATTTTTTATCAACTAATCATCTCAAGTGATATAAATGATAGTTTTCTAGGAAAATACTTATCACATTATTTATTTTCCATGAATCAACAATAGTGAAGTTGAGAGATTTTTCTAATTTTACTTTACAAACGCTTGCCATTAATCATTAAAAAAATCCTTTTCAATGAAGTGATTATTGTTTTTATGTAATATTAATAATTTAATGAGATAAGTGCATTGAAAGTTTTAAAACTTGTTACGAAAATACAATCGAGTCTTAAAAATTTTAAGAAGTGCAATTAAGTATTAAATTTATCAAATTAGTACAATTAAATCCTTCAGTTAGTTCCATTCAAATTAACAAATGAAAAATGTAAACATTGCTTATTATTTTCTTTTCTCTATGTGACGATGACATGATTAAAAAGTAAAACATAACACTAAAACAATGTCATTTTGATCAAAATTTTTTTAATACAAAATTTACTTAAATTAATATTAAAAATAAGTAAAATTTAAAAGAAAATAGAAAAAAAGAGCAAAAAGCAGGTTGCAACCCTTGCCTCCGTTGCCCCCACAATCTTTGCAAAGGGCCGGTGAAGGTGAATGAATGGTTGGCCAGGGTCGATGGGCCTCAGTTAGGGGCTCTCGATCCTCGCCAAGGGCCTACAGGCCTTATCCTAATTTTTTCGTCTTCCCTTTTTTTTAATTTTAATTTTTCTCATTTTAGCATAACTTAAATAAAATTTGTACTAAAAAAAAATTAGATTTGACCCAAAATGACATAATTTTAGCTAGGTCATGTTAGCATTTTTCATTAGTCAAATTAGATAGAGACTTTATTGCATCAATTGTAGAATTTTTATGATTCACACTCTTTAAAAATTTTAAGACGTAATTACATTTTAATGATAAGTGTTAGAACTTTTAATACACTTTATCCTTACTTCGACGATGGAACTAATTAGGCTGCTGACTAAGATCAACGGCCTAAAGCCGGTCCAATTCGCTCACTTTGGGTCCGACCGGACTCAGTCGATTCATCAGACCTAAAGTAGCCTCGTCGCCTGGTTAGCTTCCATTCAACGAGTGCACCGGCGACCATGGCCGTCGTCAGCTCCCGCTGAGGAAGGTGTCGGTCCGGCGAAGCGAGGCAGAGAGCGAGAGAGAGAGAGAGAGAGATGGCTATCGGGAGGAGCAGCAGCAGCAGCGCTGCGAAGGCGGCGGTGAAGAAGGCGCTGGGGGAGATGGGCTTCAACAGCAGCGGCGGCGCCATCAACTGGTTCCCCGGCCACATGGCCGCCGCCACCCGCGCCATCCGCGACCGCCTCAAAGTCTCCGACCTCGTCATCGAAGTCCGCGACTCCCGCGTCCGTACTCTCTCTCCCTCTCTCTTCTTCTTCTTCTTGTTCTTTTTCTTTGTTTGGTTTGAATTCTGATACTCTGTGTGCATGGAATTGGTGATTTGCCTCGCTTGTCTTCGATCAGATTCCGCTGTCGTCGGTGAACGCGGATTTGCAGCCTCACCTCTCCAAGAAGAGGCGGGTGATCGCGCTGAACAAGAAGGATCTGGCCAACCCCAACGTCATGCACGTAAAAAAAATCCCAACTTTCGCTTTTCTCTGCTTTTCCTACTTCCGTAACGATTCCCTCGATCATGCCTTTCGTGGCAACTGATCATTCGGGTTCTCGCCCCTTTGTGTTTGCCGTGCAGAAATGGACTCACTACTTCGACTCTCGCAATCAGGACTGCGTCCCCATAAATGCCCATAGCAAGAGCTCTGTTAAGAAGGTCCGTCGAAATGCGTTTGCTTTTTGATACCGGCGCCTTTAATTCAGTGCATCTGCTTGTCAAGAACATTAAGGGATGTCCTCATAGAAGTTTTGGGGGCCCTCTTAATTTCGTAAAGCTAGGATAGATGTTGGTCAAGAAAGCAAGAATTGACTTTGGCAGTTGATTTACTCTGTTGCATAAAGCCTTCGCCTGGGTTTCAAGAATCAATCTGCTTGGCCATAGGCTGAGACCAACTACTGGAGTTTCGCATTCTTGTCCAATGTGGCAGTGTCGAATTTGCTTTAGCCTTTGAGGTTTGAAAGCCGTGACTGGATTTTACCTATGAAGATTTGCTTCTGTTGTTGCTAGGCATCTTTTTCTCTTAGCTGCTTTTGACCTGCATTTTGCTAACCCCTCTTAGTAAATGCTGCAAGACACTTTGTATTATATGTCTTAATGTTAGGGAATGCTGCTTCCGTCAATGCAGTAACTGCACGATTGTGCCTTTTCTCTTCTTGGAGATGTGACGCCTTGGATATTTGTAATTCTTTTCCGTAGCTTCTGGATCTTGTGGAGGTTAAATTGAAGGAAGTGATTTCAAGGGAACCTACTCTCCTAGTCATGGTGGTTGGCGTTCCTAATGTGGGCAAATCAGCTCTAATTAATTCAATTCATCGAATTGCATCCTCTCGTTTTCCTGGTAAGAGTTTCCTCTTCCTCGCAATGTGTATTGGTAAGAGATACAAACCTCCTCTTTGGCAGTTGACCTCATCTGTGTAGAAAGATACTCCACACCCGATAATTTGATGGTGCAATACAATTTTCTTAACAACTAAGTATAGTGAGGTTGAGGCTTAATCAAGTACCATGGATATATCGTAATGTTACCTGGTAACTTTGCTTTATTTTCTATTGCTTTATGATGGTGGCTTTGAGTTTTTCTTAGTGCAGCAGAAGATCAAGAGAGCAACAGTGGGCCCCTTGCCCGGTGTTACGCAAGATATTGCTGGTTTCAAGGTCAAATTTTCTTCCGCTGTTATAAAAATTATGGCGGCATTCTCTCAAGCAGTCTGACTTTGCAATTTTGTGCACGAACTCAGAACTCTCTAGATTAATAGATGCATGATCTTGGCTTTGTTGATTGACTGCTTTTGTATTAACATGCAGTGAAAAGACATCGGCAAACTTTTATAATTAATCCTCAGAGACTCTTGCTTTTATATGTGCTTGAATACGATCACAGATGAACTTTCTTGCCATCTGTTAACATCCTTTCCTATCCTTCTTTTCTCATTATAGATAGACCTAATCATAAAACTTTCCAATTTATCCAATGTTCTCTTACCTAATATAGTTGTATATATTTTAATCTTTTCTGATTTTGGACTGTGATGTACAGATCGCTCATCATCCAAGTATCTATGTTCTTGACACTCCCGGTGTACTAGTTCCTAGTATCCCAGACATAGAGACAGGATTGAAGCTAGCTCTTGCAGGTTGGCTATTGTTTCTGTTTGTGTTTTTGCACTCTCTACCTTCTATAATTTGATCATCTGCTCAATTCATTTTGCTGCAGGCAGTCCTTTTCTAAACTACTAAACTTGTAACTTGTGATTTGGGCATCTCTCTGCTACTTCTATTCAACTTAGTCTGCCATAGTGGAGTGCACACTAGGAAAAAAGGATTGGACATTAGCCATCAACTTCTAGATATTGTGACCTGGCAGAGCTTTGTGAAAATTAGTTCACCATTATCCAGAAGAGATTCTAAAATTTTCCAGTTTATAAATGTAGGGAAATTAGTGTATGTTAGAATGTTTCATGCATTCCTCTTTAAGTATTGAAGATGGCTGAATTACTTGAACCCAGTTTCATCATTAGGTAACCCAGTCCTGACTGTCATTTGGGTTATAGAAATGGTAGATAGATGAATCTCATCCGAGAATATGCTATGATGACTTTATTAAGCAGAGCTTGGGGCATTGGAAGTTGTCTTTTGGTCTTTGGCCTTACATAGGGCAGCCTCAATATGATTTAACTAGACGACCACATTGCTTAATGAGGGAGAAGTATGATCCATCTGGTACTTGTTTCATGTTTTTCTTTTGATTGTTAAAAAGAAGTATATCATATATATATATATATTGCTTCACTCGTCTATTTTGTTAAATTTTACCCTTGTTGGTGGAATTTGCATTTTCTTGATTGGTGAGTTGTTCACTGTTTCCTGCTTCAGTTTTGCCCTCTTTTCACATCCCTCATGCCTGGAGATATAGCTTAGTGTCTGTCCATCTTGTATCTTCTTTATAATATAACTTATGTATTAAATGTACCTGCAGGGTCTGTCAAAGACTCAGTGGTTGGTGAAGAGCGCATTGCTCAGTACTTGTTGGCAGTATTAAATACTAGAGGCACCCCCCTTCACTGGAAGCATTCAAATAACAGAAGAATGGAGGGTATTCGATATGAACCAGAAGAAAAGCATGATTACAACCTTAAAGATCTTCGGCCAAAGAAGAAGCCACCTAATGTCTCTGATGTCCTATATATAGAGGTACCTTTTATGTACAATATGTGCCTATATATGAGGTTTATAACGCGTCATGATAAACTTATAGTATTTGTTGGTAATTGATTGTATGCACCTGGAAGTTGTGGTCTTGGGTACTTAGATACTAAATTCATTTATAGTATTCCATAAGTTTTCATGATAATGACCCGAAATTCGTTAGCAGTCCATGTCATTGAAAGCCCCTATAGTTTTGAGCTGCTTAATTCTTCCTGTAGATGATAGCTACAAGTTGCCTTGAAAATTGTGATCCACTTGAATTAATCTTCACCTCAAACTTGGAGTTTTGACTGGATGGATTCCGCCTTTAGATTAGAGTAAAAGCAAATCAGTGCAACCATCAGAAGAGACGATTTTTTGCAATGTGACCCTTATGTTAAACTTTTCTTTATGGTTTGTAAATTTACTGACTCTTCTTTTTTAGTATGAAAGTTGTTAGTTCATTTATTGACAGTGATCTAGAATGGTTTCTGTGCAGCATCTTCAATTGATACGAAGGATCAAATAGACAAATGCCGTGCCCACGATATTGCTAGAAATTTTGGTCAGCAGATCATGTTGCCAAAAAAAAAAAAAAAATAGAAAAAAAGAAAGAAAGAGAAAGTACAAGTTAAGGGACTCTGTTCATAGTCCATAGTCTCTCGTTTTAATGCACATCATGTGGGAAATAGTCGGAAGGGACAGTGTAGTCTATAAATGAAAGATGCCTGTGAAGATTTGAACTTGGTACTTCAATGTTTTGAGATAGTGGAGAAAACATGTATCGATTGTGATTTCATTTGTTAGAAAGATTTAGTATAGATTTAATCCTTTAAGTTTTAGTGTGTGTACGAATTGATCCTCTAATAATTATTTAGGTTAATCAAGTCCTCTAACTTTCTGGATTTGTGCTATTTTGTCTTCTAATTTCTATTTTGGGCAATTAGGTCCCCTAACTTTCTAGATTTGTGCAATCAAATCCTTCGGTCTAACTAAGCCGTTAATTTAATTAATGATGTGGCATTGCATATGTGACAGAAAATTATATGTGATGCTAATTTGCTGCCAAATGAGCAGAAATAAACTGGAAAAACAAGGAAAAAAAAGTCCTGATTTGACAGTATTAGTCACAGTGGGTAATCAAAACACTCGAATGCACCAAGTAAGAAAGTTAGAGGATTTGATTGCAGGAAATAAAACTTAGAGGACCATATTGCTCAAATCCAGAAAGAGGACTTGATTACACAAATAAAAGTTAGAGGATCAAATTACACAAATTTCGAAACTTAGATGACTAAATCTGTACTCAACCCAAAAAAAAAAGAAAAATCGGTTATGATGTAGTCAAGAAGGTGAAACTGCAAAGGTAGAACGTTGTATACTAAGAGCTTGTGTTTCTAGAAGCCATTCAAAGTAGATGATTTCTGAAACTGCTTTTAATGTTCATTTGAGCAGTGTTAGCTCCGTGTGTTTCTTTATAATTAAAATACCACAGCTCATGCCTTGTAAAATTGCTGTTACTGGTCTGTTTGATGGAGTTAGCTCCTTTCCTGTTAGTGACTAACTAGTATCTTTTTGGAGCTTCAGCTTGCTTTGTGCATGGGTTTGCACCTCGTTGGTGCCTCTACAATGAAGCTTATAGTTTTTTACTGATCCAAAAATGGATTGCAATTATCAAAAGTTGAATCTGTTTTGGTTGGGATTAGTAGGGTGATAGCTGCTTAACTACAATTTGCTCATGGATAGTCATGCATTCCTTGCAGGATATGGTGACAGAAGTTCAACAGGCATTGTATTTTTCTTTGTCTGAATTCGATGGTGATGTGGAAAATGAGAATGACTTGGAGTGCCTCATCGAGCAGCAGTTTGAGGCGCTGCAAAAGGCTCTGAGGATACCCCACAAGGCATCGGAAGCTCGTATTATGGTATCCAAGAAGTTTCTTACTTTGTTTAGAACAGGCAAACTTGGTCCCTTCATCCTTGATGATGTCCCTGAAGTCAATACTGCATCATGAAAAGTTCTTAGGATCTGCAGGAGTTCATTTGTATTCGGATTTATTTTCTGTGTAATGTGACCTAATGTGGAGTAGGTTTTTGGAAGAGTAATAGTTGGTCTCTAAAATTACTTAATAGTTGTGCCTTTGTAAGTTATTTTCAGGTTCTTCCTGTTGTAGGTCTAGTATACAAATCCATTAACTGTAAAATTGAATCTGAGCTCCCGATTGAGCACTGATTCCTTTGGTCTTCTTATTTAAAATTTAAGGTTATGTTTTCTGTTGCCTTGTGTTATCTTCTGGTAAATATTATGTCGGATCCTTTTGAATTTATGCTTTCCTGTGCATTCATTCCCATGGTACTTTTTGGTTCTAAGTATCACTGCGGTCAATAATTAATCAGAAATTGCAGACATGTCCAGCAGATTCATGAAAGGCCTCTTGCCTGTGAAAAAATACATGCTCGCCCGCAAGATTGTCTCGTTGTGAAAGGAGAAGTACTTGGATGAGTGCCCAACCAGTAATTTTTCTAGATGGAAGGACAAATGCCGTAAATGAAAGAAGATTCGGGCTGAAGTATTGTGATGTTTTTAATTGCATTGACATTGCGTCGGTTGTACATGTCAAGACATGCGGCATGAGACGCAGGGTGGCATATAAATGAAATTATGATGGCAGACAATGTAATGTCCATAAATTCCTCGTTGGTTCGCATCAGATCCAAAGATTGTGAGACTCGCCTTGGCATTTGATGGTGTTAATCCGTATGGCAACCTCAGCATTAGAATGTGGCATGTGGCTGGTTATATATTTCCCATATAATTTGCCACTTTGGAAGTGGCATGAAGTCATCGTTAAATTTGCTTTCATTATTGATTCCCGAGTCACATGCTCCTCGAAGAGACATAGGTCTACCTTCAACCGTCGATTGACAAGTTAAAGGCATTATGAGAAGAGAGTCGAGACCTTCTGTCATGTTAAACAGCGTGATTTTCGGATGCATGTCGCAGTGTTTTGGATCATCGACGGTTTTCCTGCTTACTGTGACCTTCCTGGATGGTGTACGAAATATTACAAACTATGCCCAAAATGCAATGATAGCATCTCAGTAGGGGCAATGGTAGATGGGACTGTTTTTGTAGTTTCCCCTCCACTTTGATTGGTTTATTCCACGTTAGTACCGCTTGTTCATGTCTAAATCCTAGTCATCATTTCCATGATATGTGGAGGAAATGTTAAAGTTTTCATGACTGCTGCTGGTTATTTTGGAAACCAAATTTTACATGAAACAAAGTTTGAAGACTAAAATTTCTTGGTGAAGATGTGATAATTGGCCAAACCCAAGTAATCACTCAAAGCTAAGTTATGCTTTCGTCAGTCCCTCAACCCATGTACTTGAATAAAAGAGAAGCAAAATGAACTCCTCTTTTCTGCATCTCAAAGAATCGTGAAAGGACAGAGGAGAGAGAGAGAGAACTACAGTCGGCAGAAACAGAAGAGGAAGAAAGGAAAAAAAAGGGATAAACAGAGCACGAACAAACGTTGCACGCATGCTCGGAGATCTTGACAAACCAGGTTAACTCCATTTCATTTCGATCTTTGATTCACATGCAATAAATTAAACGTAGCCATGTAACCCAATGCTCGAGTCTGGTGTAGCAAAAGCCTATATTCGAAATATCCAATTATAACTGGACTCGATTCATTCAAGAGCTACAAAATAACCATTTAACAAATCACCATATAAATACTTTTACAAGCACAATATATATTATACCTTGTTAAAGGGTATGTATTTACATTAGTATAAGTTTAACTGAACATAACAATAACTAAGTTCATCACATATATATCATATCGAGACTAGTTAAAACTTATTTTATTTATAAAGGATATGTTAATCTTAAACTTTTATTATAGTTTAATGTTATTATAATAAGTTAATGAAGTTATTATGTTAGTAAGTGTCCTTATAACTGACAATTATAATAAAGTCATAACTTATTAATTTATATATATTAATGGTATAAGTTAATATACGTTATAACTTAAATAAAAGTTAATATTATAACATATATGTTATTAACTAAATCATATGATAATGTAATCATTCTTATAATTCATTAATGGTGTTATCGTTTATACCTTCCTAACAAGTAATCCGGATTAATCTATGAAGTTAAGCAGCGACGAGGCAGACACCGGAACACTCTCAAGCCGCTCGCAGGTCTTCTTCTGGAGCTTTTTCTTAAAATTCTTCTTGTTTAATTTCGAAGCTATGGAAATTTTTCCTGAAAACTTGATTGTTCGTTTGAAATTAGTTGGTTGTGAGATTAAATGCAGGAGAATTTGCTGGCTGTGTTTTGCGTTGATGATTGCTCTTCCTCTGGTCCAACCATAGCCTGGACCTTCCTCACCTCAAGACCTTTGGGAAGATGTACAAGAGGAGTTGCAAAACAAAAGCGAAACGTCGGAAATATGTTAGTTGCCTTGAATAAATGAAATAACTTCTTGGTCTGATCTGCGGTTATAAGAAATCTCATATTATCTAATATTTCTTATTTACAAGAAGTTATAAAAATCCTAAATTAGCGGTTATAGACATACTTACCAAGAAATTTTGTTTTTTATATTGATTGCTTCTTGTCGATAGCATTGTTAATTAACTTCTCAAGTCTTGATGTAGCCTTTCAACAGTAAGTTTTACGTTGTGTTGCCAATAACTTCATTGGCAAGTTATCAATTATCTTCAAATTGTTGACCATTCTGTTTCATTGATGATTTTTGTTTTGAATAAACCCTGCTCTCTTTGACTAGTTGTTCTTGTCGATAAAAAAAAAAAAATTGATCATTTTTTGATGTCAACAATAATGAGAATATATGCGTCAATTAAATCTTAACCAGAACTAAATTACTGAAACATAGAACTCATATTATGTCAGGTTTATTTATTTTGATGTCAGTAGGATAACTAATTTTTTCTTCTATTGTGATTAATGAAGAACAGTGACCCAAAATTTTGTCATGCAATGGGTCGGTATCTTGCGGACCTTCGCCGATGATGTGGGCTTGAGGGGAGGAAGATGATGCTAAAACATCACGTGAAGAGAGAGAGAGAGAGAGAGAGAGGGAAAGAGAGAGTACAGAGCATGCAGGGGTTACGAGCAATTGCCATACACACGTCAGAGACTGCAGAGAACAAAGCCAAGCGACCCAAACGGCTTTCTTTGTTCTTTCTTAGTCAAAAGCCACAAGTGTACGTGTTTACGTGATCGAGGACGGAGTGCGCGCAGGTCAATGTACGTTAAACTCGCGCATGAACCCAAGGTGGTGGTCGCCAACTGCACCGCGCGCTCTCTGTGCGTCCGTGACTGTGAGTTAGAAAAGAAGACCACCTAGAGAGAGAGCGAGCCAGAGAGAGAGAGAGAGAGAGAGAGAGAGAGAGAGAGAGAGAGAGAGAGGAAAATGATGGAGGCGGGGAAGGATGTGATGGACAAGGACTTTGCAGAGAAAGAGAGCGACAGCGTTCGCGGCCTATCGTCGGCGTCCTACCTGGTGTGGGACGACTTGACGGTGTCGGTGTCGGCCGGTTCCAAGAGGAAACTGCTGAACCGGCTCAGCGGGTATGCTCAGACGGGTCGGATCTTGGCCGTCATGGGTCCTTCCGGTTCTGGGAAATCCACTTTCCTCGACTCATTGGCAGGTTTCTCTCCTTCTCTCTGCCAACCTTCTCGTTCTGGAACATTTTCTTTCAACAATATATCCATTAACTTAGCCTTATATTATTTCATTTTTATCTGAGTTATTATACGGTTTGACCGCCGGTGAAATCCGAATTCCACCTTCGAAGCATTACGTACGAAAACTCCCGGTGATACTGATATAGTTACTGAAAGAATAAGACCACAAGCATTGCCCATATATGAAAAATACAGCAGCTTGACATAGTCACCAAAATCATTAATAGCATTGAAGATATTGCAGAAGGCTACGATGATTACTCCTTTCCATAGCCAAATTTAGAAGTGTAGAAACGAAATTACACATAGAGTTTAACTTTGTGACTAATCATTATGTTCATGAATTTTGCTTAAAAACGATCGCTCCCCAAAAGCTTTCTTAACTTTTAATCCTAATTTTGCTTCAAACTTTTTTTTGGTCTAAAAAAAGAATTTCTAACTTTCACTCTAATTCCAAATGTACCTTGTGTCCCAAAATTATCACTAGTTTTCATTTTCCAAAATTATCAATATTAGAAGACTGCCGTTGTTCCATATGAATATGAGGGTGTTGGAGAAAACACATATTTTAGTAATGAATTTTTAATTGGCCTTGATATTGATAATTCCAAAGAAACTAGTGGTTATTTTTGGATGGGCAAATTTTGAACTATGGTGAAAATCCATGGTGCCTTTTTTAGACTGAAGAAAATTTTGTGTCAATATAAGTTGGTTTTTTTAAGAAAATTAAGACTTACTTTTGGTCAAGCTCTTATGCTGGCACAAACTTTTTTTTTTTTTATATATATTTTTTATCTTATAAAGATCCACAGCTTTGAATTGATACCCAAATCTAGCTCCTTGTCATGTTTCCATCAAATGATGTCATTAAAGATTCGACAAGTCATTCCATTTGTACTTGGCAAGAACTTAATGAGGGTCAAATTTATGATGTTATGTGAAAGTTGGTATTTTATTGCGAGAAAAAAAGTTTGGATTAGAATTGGACCACAAAGTAAAGTCAAGACCTATTTATAAGACAAAAATATGGGTTAGAATTGGGTTATGATCTAAAGCTAATATTATTCTATGAGAAAAAATTTGTCAAAATTGAAATTCAAGGTGAAGTTGACGCTTTCTAAGACTGAGCATTCTTTTTTGTAAAATCGCATACTTCTTTCCTTTCTTGACGGGGCTTGGAGTGATTCATATTTTATGGCGCAAAACTATTGTCCTAAATATACATGCTATAGTAAAATTACAACCTTAAAAGGGAAGCCATTGGAGTGTAAGCCCTGTTCTATTAATTCCCATACGACGTGAGGATCAAGCGAATGACTGTGAGAACCGGTCAATGCGACTTCCGGGCAAAGAGTTCAAGGAGGCTCCGCACACGTCCCTGCCTCATTGCACGTCGAGTGATGGAACTCTCGCCCTCAATGTCGCTCTCATTTTCGTGACCGCATCACTGCGGATCAGAACCCGGAGACTTTCCCAGGTCCGGAGCCGACCCGTCCTTTTCATACAATGGCCTGATATTGCTAGGCACACCAACTTCCACTTAAAGGGACTATTTGGTTGCTTCATAGTCGACATGGGATAAGAAGAGTGTACACAGAGAGAGAGAGAGAGAGAGAGAGAGAGAGAGAGAGAGAGAGAGAGAGAGAGATTGAGAGATTTCTAACGTAGCATTCCATAATTTAGGTACATAGTCACATTTACTGCATAAGTACGTATTTGACCAAGCATATGTATTTCAACCACTTAGCACCCACTTCAATCGACTGCTTATCATGCTTTATTTTTCAACAGGTCGGATATCTTCTGACATCAGAAGAGGGGGAAATATTTCCCTAAGTGGGAAAAAGATGAAGCCCATAAACCACAAAGATCTGGTAAGCACATCAAGTCATTAGGTCTAAAGTTAGCTTTTGTTGTAAATTATTTGTGGGGGACAAACTTTATACAACAGAGGAAAATAGATTACGAGACAAGTATTTTGACTCTAGTGGAAGATAATTCTCTAGGTTTATAGGATTAAAAATCCCAAATCGGTATCCTCACGCCCTATTTTTCCCAAAATAGTTTACGTCTTACAAATGATCCCAACTTTTCTAGCAGTTAAAAGAAATTTTTAGTCTAGCAATTGTTGGATCATCTGTGGAATAACAAGATTGCTTCCATCAGCTTAATCGGCGCTTTCTGGCTATAGTTTCAGCTTCCCATGCTAATACTGGGGCTAGTGACCTCTAAAATGAAGCATCAGCAGGCCACTCTTCTGTCAATTTTGTTTCATGAAGCATCCTTTTAGCCCACCAAAGATTAAATAATATATTGAAATTCCTCTGATTCAATCTGGCGGTTTATGTGTGTGACCGGACGACATTCTTATAATCAAAATTTGGTTGGTTTTGCCATGTTTCTCCTTTCTGAAATTTGAGCTTGCAAAATGGCAAACAAAGTTCTATCTGGTGATTGATGTTTCGACCTGGGTCTCATTCTTCAATCGTCTCATTTTGTGCATTTTTTCAGTCCTATGTGACTCAAGAAATTTTTTACTTGGGCACTCTCACTGTCAAAGAGACAATAGCTTACACAGCTCATCTGAGGCTTTCTTCCGAAATGGCGAAAGCCGAGATTGATGAGGTGGTAGAAACGACCATAAAGGAGATGGGACTTGAAGACTGTGCAGAGAACAAGATTGGTAACTGGCACTTGAGGGGCATAAGCAGTGGAGAAAAGAAAAGACTCAGCATCAGCCTTGAAATGATGACAGGCCCACTGATCTTGCTCCTTGATGAGCCTACCACAGGCTTAGATAGCGCCTCGGCTTTTTTTGTCACAAGAGCTCTAAGAAATATTGCAGATGAAGGTAGAATAGTTATTTGCTCAATGCACCAGCCGAGCAGTGAAGTTTTCGATCTTTTTGATGATTTACTCCTTCTGTCGAGTGGAGAAACTGTGTTTCTGGGAGAAGCCAAAATGGCCATTGAGGTAATAAAGAGTCAACACTTCATTCTACCTCAAGAGGCATTTCAGCTGTGCAGAAGCAAATATCATTTAATTTAACTCCCGGTGCAGTTCTTTGCAGATGCTGGATTTGCTTGTCCGAGGAGGAAAAATCCCTCTGATCACTTTCTGCGGTGTATTAGCTTGGACTTCGATTCTGTGACTGCCACTCTATTGCTTTCTCCTAGAAATTGTGTGAGTTTTAACTCGAAGACTTCTAGACTCTGCATCAGTTCTCCTGATATGTTAAGTGACTTCCGCCTATTATCTGGGCTTGCTATTTTATCTTGCAGCAAAATCCGGCCTCGTCTGGTTTTTCAATGAAGATGAAAACAGCAGAGATTAAAGCCACACTCATCCAAAGTTACAAATCCTCAGAGTATTCATCCGCAGTTAGGAGGAAAATGCAAGAAATTGCAGCTACTGTAAGCACTCCAGTTCAGAAGATATATAAATACAGATCATGCTCATGCAATCATTTTTTTCATCTTTCCTACTTACCATAGATAATGAACAATGTCTTCTGTAGCATTTTCTGGAACTGATGTTATCAAAACTGAATCTCTTCTGCTGAAAACAGAAGGATTATCAGGTCTGCCAGTTGAATAAGAATACTATTCCAGCAAGTGGAAGCAACTCAGGATTTTGACTCATCGATCCTTCATCAACATGTATAGGGACATTGGATACTCCTGGTTGAGGATCATGTTCTACGTTTTATCATCAATAAGTACCGGAACTCTATACTTTGACATTGGATATGACAATGGGGCAATTATCAACAGAGGAAAGTGCGTTTCATTTATCTATGGCTTCATGATATGTTTATCTTGTGGTGGTGTCCCTTTCTTTGATGAAGAACTGAAGGTATAGCAAAGTGTCGAGGCTGATCTATTTTCCTCTATTATATATATCAATAGTATCTTCATACATGAGGTAATAATAAAATGATATGTTACTAGGACTAGAACTAAGCTTCCTCTGGAGGGTAGACAAGCCCCACCATGACAGGTGTGAAGTTGCATGTCGTAGCCTATCACGCTGTTAATAACATATATCTAACTAATGAACTTTTAGTTGATGGCCTACTCCGACTCAGTCACAGAGGAATGTGAGAATTGCACAATCAGCTAGAGAGATTAAAGCAAGAATATACATTTATTACATAACAAAGGAGAAACCTTGTCAGTGTATGACATCCTTTTCTTGTCTAAATCAGGTATTTTATGCCGAGAGACTCAATGGGCATTATGGTGAGACAGTGTTCGTGCTTGCGAATTTCCTTTCTTCGCTCCCTTTCTTGGTGGCGAATTCTCTGCTTTCAGGAACAACGATATTCTACATGGTGAAGCTTCATCCAGGGTTCTCTCACTATGGTTATTTCTGCATTAATCTCTTCTGCTGCATCACTGTTATTGAGAGTTGCATGATGGTTGTGACCTCATTTGTCCCCAATGCCTTGATGGCCATAGGAACTGGAGCTGGTGTCATTGTAAGCAAATTCTATCCCCTAAACTTTCCTTCTTGTAATTGTTATAAGGTATGTTTTCATAGCTAATTTTTATGGATTCAGGTTCTAATGATGATGGCATCACAGATTTTTAGACTTCTCCCCGATCTTCCCAAATTCTTTTGGCAGTACCCAATGTCCTACATCAGTTTTGCCAAATGGGCAGTTGAGGTAGTTAGTGTATAGTGATTCACTATTTTCTGAAATCAAGCTTGAAAATTTCTCAGCATATAATTTGCATAGAGCCATGACATGGAAAATTATCGTGTTCAATTTCAAAAAAGCTGCCTGACTAGTAGAACTCCACCTTGAGAAATTGCTACTGCTTAGCATTGCATATTCAAACTCATTGCAGTTCAATTCTCATCTTGCACCCGCGGTACATATATGAGAAAGAAATCTCAAATCAACAGAAATTAAGATGCCTTTCATTTTGCTGTGAAGAAATGGGTTGAAATGTTGACAGTTTTGCATTCCCTTGTTCCTTTTTTCATTGTTGACCTTCTCTTCCATATGCTAGAGATTATGTTAATCGATGTAATAGTGTCATGCTAGATAGGTTCTGTTATCAGTCTCTTTCAGATATTGATGTAAACATGGCTTCACAGAAGCTTATATATCCCTGTAGTTAATATTGCCTATTGCCCAAGCTGTCAAGAGGCGTTCATTACCATCAAAGCTTGGTGAACATCATTATTCCTAAGAAGATACCCTGAATCCCAGCCCCATGTACCCTGGTCATCAGCTGGCTTTGCGCTTTAACTGTTCATGCATTATTCATGTAATAGTTCTGCAACTGGCCGTGGCAGTCAACAATACCAACATATGTTTTGGATCAGTGAGCAAGAGTGCTCCCAAATATCTAATGAATTAGAACTCACTCACACAAATCAATCACATGCCTTGCAGGGTCAATACAAGAATGTCATGACTGGCTGTGAGTTTGATTCAGCAGAGCCAGGAGATCCAAAACTGAAAGGTGAGACCATCCTCAAAACAACTTTCGGCATATCACCGGATCACTCCAAGTGGTGGGATGTAACCGTGCTTCTCTTTCAATTGTTTGTTTACAAACTGCTACTCTTCTTAATGCTCAGGTACAAGAAGAGAATGGCACCCTGGTTAAATGGGCACTATTCTTAGCTTGTTTACAAACTACTACTACTTTCTTAATTTTATGCTTTGCAAGAGGTTTATAATCTACGTTTATTACGAAGAGGAAAGGGTGGATCCAAGCCGAGAAATAGGTATAAATTTCACCACATTCTCTCTAATAAAAATAAATATCCAAAGCCGAATTTGTCATTGATATTAAACTGAAAAGCGGAACTGTACGTGGATCTTGTGACAACAAGGAACACATACGTCACTTACATAACCTTGGTGGGTTAGGTGCTGATAAAGCAGGTACATTCTGGAAACATTAAGGATGCTAACTGCTATTTGGAACACTCAATCATCTGTCATGGCGCCTTCCTGAATAACAGTAATGATGACAACCATGTAACTGCTTATGTGTGCGTGTGATATAGTGGTCACGATTACATCTTGTTTGAAAAACAGCCATCAACCACAAGCAATTGGAAAATTCAATACAGTGGATGATAAAATATATTGATTACAAGTGAAACATATGTCGCGCAATGAGTTACGACTTATGTCAGATATAGCTTCCGCTCATTTACAAGAAAAAAAATGGAAGGTAAGTGTACACTCAGTAATTTCATGGCGAATCACCCTTTAAACAGGCTCTCTGTTTCCTTACGATGCACCAAAATTAGGACAACGAGCTTGTCAAACCCAGGACCTCCAAATGTAGTCCTTGCCTGTGAAGCAGGCCCGGGTGGAATATTCAGATCTTTGTTTTCCCCCCAAAACGATGGGCCATATATGCAAAAGCCAAGAAAGTGTACTTGTCCCCGAATGCACAACTTTTGACGTGCCCAGGAGAAACAAACTCAAGATAAGTTTAAGATGTTCTGCAAAAAAGACGCCGTCCTTCCTACTTATTTCTTCTGTTTTTTTCCATCCGGCATTATTGCCATTGCGTGCTCTGGATGCTTTACGATTCCTTATCGTGGTTTCCAGGTTCATACTTCTTTTCAGTTCCATCTTTCTCTTTTCCCAAATTCTAAGTTGGTGAAAGGTCCTCTTCCTTTTCTTTCCAGATTCATTGGATTGAATCTTAGAAAATTTTTATGCAGCCGAATCACCATCCTATTGAGGACCTTCTAATCTGCCATTAGCAAGCACTAAGAGAAGTTTCATATTCTCCTGAGTGGAGGGAGCCGTCTTGGTTCTTCATTTTTTTTTTCATATCCTCATCCCCGGAGATCTTTCTGACTTGCAGAAGCTTCCTTGTTTGCTATGCCGCCTTCATTTGAGGTTTTGTTTCGTCGATTCTGAAAGGTAAAACATGACAGCGAAACCACAAGAATGATTGTGACCTGTATAATCGTACTTTTCTTGGGTAGCAAGCTGAATGACAGCAGGACCTCACTTCCTAATCATTATCTCAAGAATGATTGTGACCTGCATATACAGTGATAATGGAAATTCATTACGAGCTTGCAAAAAAGAGGCCCGTGGAAGGATGCATGCATGCAATTATCACAAAACATCTCAGTAAACTCCCAGTATAATTTCACATGCCTATGATCTGAAGTAATGTCTGAAGACTGATGACCATGAAATAACACCATCAATAATGTCGGAAAGTAAACTTTGAGTCTTCATTTTGTAAGCAAGACACTAATACTTTCACAAAACCTAGAACAGCCTGCAAAATACGAATTAACTCTTAAGCCATGCCAATTGGGGCAAGAATCCATTTCGGTAATGATATACTCACTTTTATCACTTCCACTGCTTTGCTTTGCAGCAGAGAAAGAACAGGAGGAGTAAGATCAGGAATTTAGACAAATATCTGTATCCTTGTAAACTAGTATGGACAATGCCGAAACATCTTCATGCAATGGCACTATGTGTTATTCACCAAGCACTCTCGGAAACTGTATTTCCCAAATTAATGGGAGTGAAGACTACAAAGAAGGCTTGGGAGATACTAAGAGAAAATTTCCAAGGATCAGAAAAGGTATGCACTAATCAGCTTCAAACTCTGTCAAGAGAATTCAAGAATTACAAAATGAAAAGTTATGAGACCGTCCAAGAATATTGTGGAAAATTAAAAGAACTAGTTAATCAAATGAGAGCCTGTGGAGATGAAATCACTAATCAAAGTGCTGTAGAAAAAAATATTGGTGTCACTTACTAGGAAATACAATCCTATTGTCACAACTATAGAAGGAACAAAGGATTTAACAACCTGTTAATGAGTGAATTGATTGGCTCTCTAGAAGCACATGAAAAAAGGGTTATGGCACAAGATGAAGATTCGATTGAAAGCGCCTTTCGGTCTAAAATAAACATGCGGTCTCATCAATCTAAAAATGATGGAAGGAGCTCATGGAAAAATAAAGGAGGTGGGGAAACTACACAAAAGGAAAAATATCTAGTAGAATTTGCAAGCAAAACAATTGTTTGGAGAAAGATCGCTAATCTTGGAAAAAACCACAGTGCTACTCTTGTAAAAGATATGACCACATAGAAAAAGATTATCACTCAAAAACAAATTATTGAGCCAATCTTGTGGAAGAAAAAGAAAGTGTAGATAATACATTCTATGACATCCCAAATTTTCACTTTTGCTTTCAATTAAATTAATTGGGCATTTCATTGACACACCTATAGGGCTGTTTTTAGAGTTGATTGCTCTTGAGATAACTAGATAATTTGGGGAAGCTATTAAGGAATTTTAAGGCAATAGACTTGAGAATTCGATCAAGAATCAGCTACTTGACTGTGCTCATCTTAAAGATCATTACGGTATAGTTAAAAATCGATTAGAGATCAGAGATAGGTTGGTTCGACTGAGATATATGACTAAACATGGGTAACTCCACTAAATTGGAAAATTCTCGTTGACTGGCACTAGATTGATTTTTCTATCGTTTTGGTACCCTGTGTTCGTATTTGAATCATCGAGATTTTCACGACAACTGAGAGTCGCCAATGTGTCGAGTGAGTTCATTGTGGCTTGAAGAAAATCGATCACGAGTCATTTGCCCTAAAAAGATTTGAAAATGTTAGTTTTATCATTTTAAAAGGTTTGAAAAAGATCTAGAGATGGGAAGGGCTTTTTGTATAGGGGGAAAGTGGGGCCAACTTGGCACTTCCAAGAAAATCCGCTTTATATCCTTTCATTCATACCATACAATTTAGCCTCCTGTCTTGCCTATAATATTTCAGAAAATAGATC
Source organism: Eucalyptus brandiana (assembly GCA_014182725.1). Taxonomy (NCBI): domain Eukaryota; kingdom Viridiplantae; phylum Streptophyta; class Magnoliopsida; order Myrtales; family Myrtaceae; genus Eucalyptus; species Eucalyptus brandiana. The sequence goes on from CM024678.1 coordinate 18,230,442, forward strand.
CTAACAAAGAGAAAGGTACTTATGATGTTTCCATTAAACTCCATAGGCTACCAACTATAAAGATGCAAGACGGGAATGCACACTTGCTTACTATAGTGCAAGATTAATGACAAAGAGCTAGAAGCAAATTCGGGATTAAGCAAGACAATTTTTCGAACAACGAAGCTTACACATTTTTTGCTTTCTTCCGGATCCAATTAGGGACTGCTTCAGTCAATTGGTTTTCAGTTAGATAGCTAAACATGATTATTTGATTGAGTTAGTTCCTCGTGTACTTTATGCACTCAAACTGAAAACTTATAGATTTTGTCACGCCCCGATCCTCGAGCGCGTGCCCATCTCTCGATGGTCGATTAAATTGCGACGTTCCAGGATGCGTCGCCGACTCTTTCATTTTAATGCGCATGCGGAAGCGAATAAATAAATCCCCAGACAACACACAGATGGGATAGAAAAGCAGGAGCTTACTTTCAAAACCACAACACACCTTATACACAATTTGACTAGTTCATTTACAATACTAGTTTATATTCACAAGTCTATAAAAGCAGAAAGGCCACAAGTCCTCTAAGCGTTCGAACCCTTAGCCGAAGACTCCGGGGTCTCCTGGGGACTCGGGTCCACCACTGCACCACTGGGAGGGTTAGCTGTACCCTCGCCAAAAGTGATCTCTGACACCGACATAGGGATATCAGACTCCGGTAGAGGACCTTCTCTAGGTCCATCTCACCCACAACGATACCACGATCTGAATTGATGGGGTACCCTCCGGGGTAGACACGCATCAACCCAGACGATGGATCTCACAAGTTTGTAGACCCAGGTTCCTTGGCCCCTAGGAAGAGGAATCAAAGAGACATGTTCGGTGACCTTCTTGGGCTGGCCAAAACACTCTGGAGGAGTCACCATCTAAGGACCTGAAAATGTTAGCCCACGACAGGGTGAGATGATGTCTCAACAAATTCACCCCTAAACTTCGACTAGGAAGGAAATACACCTAAAAGTTGCCTATGCACACACAAGATAGAGGACTTACCTTTGACTCGGTTCATTCCTGCAAGTCAGTACAGTTAATGATCTCAACCAATCCACTTAATTCAAATCAAACCATCAATCAATTAGTCAATCCACTCAATTCAATACCAACAATATTATCTGTCAATTCAACACCATATATCAATCCCCTTAATACCACCACTGCTCACACAAGCTGCAATATACGGTTATAGCTCGCTCAAGTTGATATAGATAGATAGTAGCTCGCTCAAGCTGATAGATATATAGATCGTGCTCACACAAGTTGGTATATATAGATTGTGCTCACACAAGCTGATAAAATGATCTTAGCTCACACAAGCTGATAAGGTATATTGTTCTCACAAGCTGACATATTGAGCTCATAAGTTGATATAGTATACTGTTCTCAGAAGATGACGTGCAAAGGGGCTCACACAAGCTGACAATTCACCATATTGAAAATACCTAATAAAATAATCGTGTCTGAGTACATGGTTAGCCTGAGCCAAAAACGCCATATCTTTGTTTTAAAAAATCCTATTAATTATATAGTCCACAAAGACATTTTCGGAGTTAAAAAATTGACGCCCAATATTTTCCAATTAAATTCCGAAATTACTCAATTTTGGGAATTACCCAAAATTATAAATCCCAATCAATTTGCACAAATCAGTACTCAATTAAATAAACCAAGCATACCATTGCAATCAGCACGAAATTTGGTTATCGACTATCCCGGTATAATTTCCGGAAAATAGTAAATAATTAAATAAATACAATTAAATGCCATAAATAGAAACTTAGGCTGTAAAAGCCTAATTAAATACCGAAACGGGCCTGGAAAATTTCTGAACCTATCTAGATAAATAATACAACTTATCTATTCTCTAATTAAACCGATCTAATCACCTAACATGAATAAACAAATAATTAAATTGCTAATCCGTTCTAACTAATCATCTAAACCATACTTGCTTAAACTAATCAACTCTTAAGCATCATTAACTCCCTAAGTAGAGTTTAGTGAGTAAACTCACTGGTTTTGCGATTCGGTGAGTCCATGGCGATGACAACGTGGAGACGAGCGACAAACTCCAAAGTGGCGACATCCTATGAGGCCCGGAAGCGGTCCAAAATGGGCCTCGAAGGTCCACAGTTGGCTAAGGACTTTGGCTCTGGTTGCTGGACTGAGAGAGAGAGCTAGGCAATAGGCTGAGTTGGAAACGATGAGACGGGCTGGCAGAGGTTGTTGCGGGCGGTGGCGACATGCGATGGCGACTAGGAAGGTTCAGGTGGTTGGATGGGGGTTCGATAGTGGCTCAAGGATCGCGAGGGATGGGGAGATGGCACGGTAGGGGCGTCGGCTGGCGGAGCGACGTGCGCGGGCGTGCAGGCACGAGCGGCGGCGTGTGGTGGCTCTGATGACTCGGGGGACTTGCGACGGGCTAGGGGAGGTGGCTGACTCGGTTTCTCTGCAATTTTGGAGCTTCAAAGTGGCTAGAAATGGAGAAAGCAGCTTTGAAGAAGAAGAAAATGGGACAGTAAAGGCTTGGAGGGTCCCTCTTGGCCTCCATTCTATCCTCTTGTCCCTTGAAGATGCCCCACCAGCCCTTGGCTGTCCTCTATGGTTCTTTGGCAGCCCACAAGCTTCCCAAGCAAGCCAATGAAGTGGTCCAAAAATTCCCTCCTCCCATGGCCTACGAATTTGTAACATCTTTCCCCCAAATTGAGCTCAATTCTCCTTCAATTGAATTCAATTCGATCCCCAAAAACTCCACCAAAGTGTCCTCGATCAAATTGACATTTTTCCTTGCCCATAAAACCAACTTGCATTCCAAAAATGAGATAAAAAAATGGTCCTCTGAATTTTCCAGACAAAAACGGCCCTATATTGAATTTTTGCCAAAAATCCCGGTTTGCAAAAAAATCTTCGAAGGATGAGTCGATATTCCTAAAATGAATTATGACATGACAAAATTTTCAATTTCTGAAATCGGATTCAAATTTGCGATTAATTTTAATTTGGTGTGATTTTAGTGTGACCTAGCTTATCGGGTAGCTTTTATGAATTTTTGATTTAATTGACCCGTGGTCGATTTATTTCGAGTTTCAATGTACCTTTTCGACACATTGGCGACTCTCGGTTGTCGTGAAAATTTTGAGGTTTCAAATACGGGCACGGGGTACCAAAGCGACAGAAAAATTGATTTAGTGCCAATTGGTGAGAATTTTGCAATCAGGTGGAATCACCCATACTTGATCACATATCTCAGTCGAATTAACCTATCTCCGATCTTTGATCGATTTTTTATTGTGCTATAATGATCATTGCAAACTAGCACGGTTGAGCAGTCGATTCCTAGTTGAATTCTCAAGTCTATTGCGTTAAGATCTTTTAATGGTTTCACTTGCTAGATTAGTTATTTCGTGAGTGATTAGCTTAGAGAATAGAACTATAGGCATGTCGATGAAAAGCCCTATTCATTCAATTGAAAGTAGAATCTGAAATTTAGGATGTCACAGATTTATACCTCAAAAACGCATTATTTAGCATATTAAAAGCATTTAATTATCAGTGGTGTAGAAAAAAAATCAGTTAACTGGCAATATCAATATAGAGCTTTTAGCTGGAGATGAAAGACAAAAGAAATCAATGGCAGAGGAAAAACTTGATCCTAGCAAAACGTGGAGTGCATGGGAAAGAATTACCATAATACTAGTACACAAAGTTGAACATAATGAAGGATACAATCATACTAGCTTATTAAATATTTCCTTGCGGTAATTTTTTTTTTTTAATGTTCTTGTCCTTCTAAGAAATAAAATAAATAATGAGGGAGGATGTGCCAATGTCAAACAGTCAATAGTTAGGCAAAAAGATGAAAATATTGTGCCGTTGTTAAACAGTCCGGGAAGCTTAGGATTACACTTTCTTGTCATTTTCAAGAATGGGGACAAGACATCAAGCTCTTATCTGTAGACCTTCTAATCGCCACATGAGAACTACACTCACCAAACAATCTAGGGCCATTGTTTTGGAAAGAACCAAAGAGAGAGTCTAAGGACTTTTGCTATGTCAAATCTCCTATTCATCATAAAACACGTGCACAAGACATGCCTTAAGTACATACACATTCAACCTGTCAAATACTTAAGTAGCACTGATCCATTTAATCTCTTCCAGCCAGAACAAGTAACTCTATTGAAACTTGTTAATCATGCTCTTTAAGCAACAAAATATCATCGATCTATGTCTACTTTAAGCCTAGAGTCCCGCCAAAATAATTACTTGACAATAATCACAACTTCATAACCCAATTTATTGTAAAATTTGGATGGGGAAATGATAAGCATTCACAACACGAGGACTTTGAGAGTTATAAACTGGATATATTATCACGGTCTAAGTTTTATTGAGAGCTCAACTACTTTACTGTAAAAAGTAGCTTGTAGCTTGGCCACTAGAACAATTTGGGATTTTAGATTCATCTACAAAATACGGAAAAGGAGCTTGAGTTCTGCATTGAAGTACTTACATACAATCCACCACTTCCAGATTGCTGAAGGAGCTAGGGATTATGCCACTCAGTTTATTGAAGTTGAGGTCTCTACAAAACAATTTAATGCGAAGGAGATGATTATTGTGATATCCCAAAATTTGGCATCTATTTCGAAATATATGAAATGGTTATTTTCATCAATGCACTTATGGTTATTATATTTTGAACTGATCACTCACGAGTTAACTAATTTATTGGGTGAGGCCACAAAAAGTTAAACGCGAAAGACTAGAGAATTCAATCAATGATTAACCACTCGACCATAAAGATCGACAAGGATTAAGACAACGCTGTTATAAGTCAATTAACGAACGGATATAAATCAATTTGACAGAAGGACGTAGTTGGTTTGTGTGTGATTTCACACAATTACGATACTCGCGTTAGACGACGATAAACCAATTTTCTATTGACCTTGTACTTGGGTACGTATTTGAACCATCGCGATTACGTGACAACTGAGAATCATCCACTATTCGAAGAGGAACAAGCGTGGATCGAAAATTATTTATTGTGGGTTAACCGCACGAGAACCTCTAAAAGCCACATGATAGTTTAAGTCGTACTAAACTTGCATTCGATCAATTTTAACCATGAAATTTAATTTGATTTTGGGTATCAAACTTTCGAGAATTTCAAGACTAAATTATTTGATGTCGCATCTTTATCCGTCAAATTATTGACAAGTCGAAGTTTTTGGGAAAAGGATTTATTGGATGGAAATTGGAAGTCGAAAAGGGAATCGAGTCCTAATGGCAAAGTTGTGATTTTGGCAAAGGGCTTGGCTTTTAATATAAATTGGAAACAAAAATAAAGAAGAAGAAAATGAAGAGGGACAAGAGACTAGGTGGAGAGGAAATTAGGAAGAGTGGGTGAAAGGGAAATCATGGGATTTTGGCCTGAAATCCTCCATTTCCTCTTCTCTTTCTCTCTCCCTCTCCCCCTCTCTCCCTCTCTCCCTCTCTCTCACGTTTCTCCTCCCCTTGCGCCATTACCACATTTTGCCCACTCCTCATTCTCTTTTCCTTCACTCTTTCTTCCTCCTCTCCATTGTGGTTGCATCCTCCCCATCTTTATCTTCTTTCATTTTTCTTCATCACCCACCATTCTCACCACCATCATCATTTGCCCATCGCCATCCAGCACCACCCTCATCACCACTGTCCACCATTCTTGCCATTGCCACTTCACCACACCTCGCCACCATTCACCGCCATCTCTCAGCACCACCGAACCACCATTTCCACCACCGAGTACCCCCTTCCCTTGGTGGCGAAAGCCTGAAGAGGCTTTGCCACCGCCGTTGGGTCTCCGATCAAGCCACAAACGTCCTGCCCTCGACGCTGTCGTGCCGCCATCAATGCTAGCCCAATGCCGCCTAGAAACTCGTGAGTTAACTCCTAATCCTTGATTAGGTAGTTAATTGTGTTTAGGGGTAGGTTTTTTTTTTTTTTTTGGTCAGTCTTACTCTATTCCTACTCTAACTCTCACTCTCAGACTTTTGCCCTGCCTCATTGCAGGCGTGGGAGTCGAAATCCACTCTTAAAATGAAATCGTCCCCGCCCCAACCTCCCTTGAGAAGGTGGGGATTCGAACACCCCACCTCCCCCTTTCAAGTTGGAAGGGTAGCCACTGGGGCAAACCCCAGTGGTTGTTTAGGGGTAGGTTTAGTTTGGACTAATGGTGACTAGTGCTAAATAAGTATGGTTTATCCTTAATTATGTTTACTGACGGTTTAAATTAAAGTTCTGTTCAATTAGTTTAAGTAATTATGGTTATTTTAATTAATCATGATTAGATTAATTAATCAGGTTTAGTTTAAATTGTAATTATTTTAATCAATTGTAATTATTTTAATTAACCGTAATTAGTTTAGTTAATTGAAATTATTTTAATTAAAGATGATTATTTTAAGCAATTATAGTTAGATTAATTAATGGTCGTTAATATTAATTAATCACGATTAGTTTAATTAATCATGATTAACTTAGTTAATCGCAATTAATGCAAATTAATGACGGATTAGTTGTTAAGTAGAATTTTATGCTTGTTTTTCTAGATGAGTTTGTGCATAATTATGATTGTTTGAGCTTGAAATGTCATGATGTTTGATTACTCAAATCATGTATTTAATATGCTATTTATAAAGAGGGCTTATTAGTAAAAAAATAGTAAACTTTGAGGTGTTGTGTTTGGATGCTGTGTTTTTTTACGTGTTAATTGGAGCAATGGGGTTTTAAAGTGAAAGTGTGCAAAATTTAGCAATTTGATTTTTAGTACGTGACCACATGTGAATATTTTACTGGATTTTTAAGGGTAAAAATTTGTCAAAGTTGATTATTTGGAACATAAACTCTTTTGAATTGGGCAGAATTAATGAAAAATATAAAATGACTCAACTATCGGCATGCTTGAGTGGTTACTTAATTGAATCCGTCACCCAACGGGAGTTTAGGGGTGATGCCCGATGTTTGTCAAATGCTTGGCGAAGGTCCGGATGCCAAGTCACGGTTGAGGGCGGACCATTACTCCTTTATGGAATGCCGTCTAAGTGAGGGTTCTAGATGATGCTGTGCCCAATGGGACGGGATGATGCTCGATTAGGCCGGAAGACCGTCAATTCATGTGTTGGCTGAGGCCCAAGGGGTCATAATAATTAGAATGCTTGTGTTTGACAATGCACCTAGTTATTATGGAATGTATTTTGATGGTGAGATAAGTTTGCATGCGTGTTTAAGCTGCCTCTAGGGCGAATTGGAGCCCTAGTCGAGGCTTAGGTTGTTAACTCGCTGAGATTTTTATCTCATCTTATTGTTGTTAATATTTTTAGGTCCGTAGTAGGGAGAACCGTCGCGTGTGGTTTAGGGTCTCGATGGACTAAGATGCGGGTGTGCCCGGCATTACTTTTGGTTGGCCTCCTCGTTAATGAAGTTTAGGTTAACCCTGACCTTGCAGGTTTTTGAAATGGTTAGTAGGAAGTGGCCATAGAAAGGCTTGTAATTATTAGGCTTCCTAGAGTCAACAATTTATAAATGAAAGTGCTGCTTTTAGGAATGTTTGCTATGTTTATACTATCCATGTTTATTTATGATTGATTGGGTGTTGTTTATATTAAATGCTTTTGCTTGAGTTTAATGGAAAAATAAAAGAATGGATCAGCGATAAGTTCTGGGACATCGCAATTTAATTGACTGTTGAGGGATATTCACGTGCTTGGAGATTCGAGGTGTGACATCTCCGTTTAAGTGGTATCAGAGCCTAGTCAAGGTCTAGAGTGATAAGGTGAGATGGGTTTTGAGATAGTCAACTAGGAAAAACATTTCTTTCCTTATGCTTGTGCTTATGACTGGTTAATTGCTTTGTGCAGGTTGCTCATATTTATGATTCCTTATTGGAATTGGAAGGCATATTTCTATAAAGATCATAAAAAATGAGTGATCTTGATTAGAGGGCCTTTCGGAGTAGGGCAGTGTCGACTCTAGCTGGTGCTAGAGAAAGGGCACCGACCTGAACATGTGTTAGGAAAAGGGCATTGAGATGGGCTGGTGCTGGAGGGAGAGCACCAATGCAAGTTGATGCCAAAGGTAATGCACCAAGTGATCCTAGGGTAGATGAGATCCTGCAAGCCTTATAGACATTGAGGAACATGATTGGTTAGCAGGCTTAGACTTAAGCTGCTGTTGCTGTTGCTGTTGTTGCCGCTACTGTTACTACCAATGCTACTATTGCATCTACTGAAGTCTCACCTAGGAATGAGAATGGTGATTGGGCCCGTGCATCAGTTGGTGGAGTAGTTCCTGAAACTGAAGCTACTAAAATTCAGTAGAGCAGGTGAGCTTGAGGCTGTAACCCTTTGGGTCAAAGAATTGGAGAAGGTTTTTGCATTGCTGAGGTACTCTAAGGAAGATAAGGTGACCCCGATCGTTTATTAGCTCCAAGGTAATACAAGTACATGGTGGGAAGCCACTGAAAGAAGAGTGTTTTCCAAAGGCACAATCCTAGAATAGGATGCCTTCGTTGAGGCTTTTTATAGGAAATATTTTTCAAACCATGCTTAGGAGTAGAAGATGATCGAATTCCAGCGCCTTCGTCAAAACCAACTATTAGTGGATTAGTATGAGACGAAGTTCGCTGAGTTGTCCAAGTATGCGTCGAGGTTGATTGAGGACCCGGTGGACAAGGTAAGGAGGTTCAGAAATGGTCTGAAGCCAGAGATCAAGGACCGGCTGGTGCCCTTAAATCTCGAGGACTATGATAAATTGTACAAGAGGGCCCTACTAATTAACAAAAACATGAATGAACGGGCAGCTGGATTTGGGCTATGGTTTGTGCCCAACAAAGACAATAATCGGTTTGGGAAGAGGCCAATAATTGGAGGAAAGTATTTCATCCCTCCCAATTGAAAGGGTGGAATTGGAAAGTCGACACCCAATGCGAGTGTCGAATTTGTGGAAGGAAACATTGATCAGCCCCATGTCTTGTTAGAACGAGAGCTTGCTATGAATGTAGCTAGCATAGTCACCAAATGAAGAATTGCTTGTGCAAGGCCATGGAAGTGCAGGCACCATTACCACAGGCAAGGCAATCAGTAGGGGGTGCATCGCAGAACGCACAATAGGGCATTCTGAACAAGCCTCCGATACAAGAAAATGTGTATGCTATCACTAGAAGGGATGTGGAGAACTTGCAAAATGTGGTTATAGGTACAATCTCGTTGAATGACCATGCTGGTTATACTTTGTTTGATTATGGAGCTACACATTCTTTTATTGCTGAGTAGTTCGTTAAGTTGGGTTAAGTTCGAGACCATTGAAAACGGTCATTAATATATCTAGCCCGCTAAAGGATAAAGTATTGTCTGCGGTAGAGTGTCCTAGTTACAAGTTAGTGATTGGTGATCAAGAGGAAAGAATAGATTTAATTGTGCTGGTGATGTTTAATTTTGATGTGATCATTAGTATGGATTGGCTTACCAAGCAATGAGCTACGATGGACTGTTATCGTAAAGCGATTTAGTTTAACCCGTTGACGAGTGGTAGTTTTGAGTTTGTTGGGAATCGAGAAGGACCCTCGATTACTTCAATTTCATCACTTGAGGTGACTCGATTGTTGGATGTGGGTTACAAAGGTTATTTAGCGATCGTGATTGATATGTCAGTTGAGGAGTCAAGGATGGAAGACATCGCTATGGTGCGAGAATTTTCTCATGTCTTTCTTGAGAATTTGCCTAGATTACCCCTAGAAAGGGAAATAGAGTTCGTGATTAAGTGGGCCCTTGCGATAGAGCTAATTTCTAAGGCTTCCTACTGTATTGCATTGTTGGAACTAAAGGAGTTAAAGGTACAGATGCAGGAATTGTTGGACAAAGGATTCACTCGTCCAAGTGCATTGCCTTAGGGAGCACCAGTTTTGTTTGTAAAGAAGAAAGATGGTCTATTGCGTATTTGTATCGACTATCGATAACTCAATCAAGTGACGATTAAGAATAAGTTCCGTTATCAAGGATAAATGATTTGTTTGATTAGTTGCAGGGAGCTTCGATATTTTTCAAGATTGATCTAAGGATGAGTTACCATCAGTTGATGATTAAGAAGGAGGATATTCCGAAGACGACATTTCGTACATGTTATAGTCACTATGATTTCATCGTGATACCATTTGGATTAACCAATGCCTTAGTTGCTTTCATGGATTTGATGAATTGAGTGTTCAAGGAGTACCTAGATTAGTTCGTGATCATGTTCATTGACAATATCTTGGTGTACTCAAAGAGTCCAGAAGAGCATGAACAACACTTGAGGATGATACTTTAGACTTTGCGAGAACACGAGCTATACGCTAAGTTAAGTAAGTGCAAGTTTTAGCTAACTCGTGTAACTTTCCTGGGTCACGTGATTTTTGGCGAAGGGATTGCTATTGTAACATCCCAATTTTCGACCCCATAAAAAATGGCTATGAGTTTGGTGTGCCAGTGGCAAGGAGCGGCCATGGATCGTTCCAAGAATTGGCCATGGACTGGTCGGCTTGACCGGAAGGGTAACAGAGGGATTAACCATGTTCCGATCAAAGAATCAGCCATGGATTGATCAAGTGATCAGCCATGGACAAGTCTAATGACCATGCAAGTGGCCTCGAGCCATTTGGCCATGAAACGGCTGCTCGACCATAAGGGTTGGTCATTGGATGGTCATGTACCATTGTGGATTGATGGATGATCACGGATCAATTCAAAGTGGTCATGTTACGATTGCGAGTGATTATGCTCGGTCATGTACTGACCGTAGATGACTATAAGTCGATCCAATGCGATAGTGCATTGGTTATGGATCGATCGTAGGCCCTTTGTGATGGATCTCGGACCAGGCTAGGAGCTCTACTATGTGCTAGGTCCTATGCATAGGCCGCCCCTAAGCTTTAAGTTAGTCACGGGCTCGGTACGCTTGGCCAGAACCAATCTAAAGGCTGGCCATTGAGCCCACACCCTAGGCCACCGACTTAGCCAAAGAAGGCAATTTTGCCTAAGACAACCACACCAAGGGTAGCTTTGTCATGAACCTCAAGTGTGTCAAAATGGTCAATAGGGGATGTACACAAAAAGTACTTGCTCGGCTCAAGTTGCATTTCCAATGGCCTATTTCCCATGATTGCCATATTATTTGGAAATGGACAAAATATAACATTCTAGAATACCCTAGCTTCTTCATGAAGGAGGATGACTCATTATTTTGGATAGATATTTCTAGATTTGGTAATAATTACCAAAGATTCGCCTTGACAATTAAGTAAAAGATCCTTGATAAATGTTCCAATAAAAATGAGACACCTTATAAAATTATGGCTACTCTATGGCCTAGGTGCCACCTAACCTCCTTTAGGGTGCCACCTAACTAAAGTGGCTTGTTCTCCAAGAATGAACCAAGTGCTTATGTGGACCAATCAAGAGAAGATGTAGAAAATTCTAGAATGCTTGGGGAGCAACTTCTTGAATTTAAGCATGTGGTAAATATCTAAATCTCATGATTGCCTTGGATGAATTATGGATGCAAATTAATTAGTGCAAGGGATGAGTCACTAGACAAATGTCAAGAAATGATAGGGGTTTTAGAACCTTCCATGCTTTGGACTATAGTCCATCCTTATCCACCAAGTGTCACACACTAGTTGCAAGGGAGGAAGAAGAAACTTGCTTTCCAAGTTGCTTGATAAAATTATCAAGGCTTCATTAAGTGACTTTGGACTTTAGTTCATTAATGAGGTTGATGAATCACCAAGCTTAGGTGTCCCTTGAAGATTTTGTAATGATGGCGAAAAGATTTACCTTAGGGAAGAAGTTGGTGACTCATTGGCTTAGGTGTCCATGGAAGATATGGTCATCATTACCATAAGATTCTCCTTGGAAAACAAGTAAGCTAAGTCATGATGGCATGAAATAGGTGGTCCAATAAGAAGATGGCAAGTATTTTCTTAGGACCCTAGGTTTACCACCTTGCAAACTAAACTTACCACCTCGATGTTATAGTTGTGCCACTTCAAGAAAGATGATTGGGCCACTTGGAAAGGTAATTATGAGAATTGAGCCCATAAATAGGGGAACCACTCCATTCATTCTCGCCTTGAGTCCTCTTATCCTCTCTTGTCTTTTACATGCCATCCTTCTTCTTTTTTCAACCTTGCACCACCGCCCCTCACCAAGCCGCTCACCTTTGCTTTCTTGAGGTTCATCCAAGTAAGTAAGATTCATTTTTCTTCTCTAGGAAGGTAGATCCCATTGTTGAGGCTAGCTAGGTGCTCATCAGTTAAGCCGTGTGTAGGATATTAGATCTTTTGGATGGTTTTTCTCATGATTGTGTTTGAATATGTGCTTGAGTCGTTCATGCCTGGAATGAAGCTGGGGTTCATTTGGGTTGAGTTTAGCATGAGGCAAGGTCGTCTAAGGCCACAAGGCCTTGGATCGACATTAAAGCATGCCAATTCCAAGTCTCGTTCGATGCGGGGATCACCTAAGATTGCGAGGTCTTGGAACGGCATTGAGGCATATGGGTTCCAAGTCTTGATCGGCATAAGGATCACCCAAGCCCATGAGGTCTTTGTGAGGCATCAAAGCATGTTGATTCTAAGTCTCAATCGGTGCGGATACTTTGTACTTGGTGATTGAATCAAGCCACGGACCAAGGGTCATTCACGGCATGAAGTATATTCACGTTGAGTTGAGGCTAAGGTCTGTTAAGCTTACGATCTTCATGAAAGCAAGGTATACCCAAGCCTTAAGATCTTGGATCGGCATTGAGGCATGTCATTTTCGAGCCTTGTCTAGTTCGATCCCTCAAACTAAGTGATCAGCTCAAGTGACGGACCAAGGATCATTCTCGACATGTTAATCAATGTAGTACAAGAATCATGGCACACATGTATGAATGAGCACGCCTTCAGGCCATGTATGAGTAAGCTAAGAAGAAAAGATAAGAACCGGCTTGTGTGATGCAATTGTGTGTGTGCACTTAAAGAGGAAAAAGTGTCTGTCGTCACATAGCATTGACGGCAATGCCTCGTTCATTGAATATGATGCCTTGGTTGAGTTAGGAAGCTCTTGAAAGTATGAGATGATCGGCTTGATGGTCAAATGCTCTAGTTGAGCCAAGAAGCCTCTAAAAGTATGAGATGCTTGGCTTGATAGCCAGATGCCTAGTTAAGCTAGGAAGCCCCTGAAAATATGAGAAGAACCGTGTTGGAGAAAACTTCATTGAGTGTTTTGAAGCTGACAAAACATTTCCATCAGTCTAGTCTGAAGACTTGCAGACTCTACTATTTAAGTCTGAAGACCTCCGAACTGTCAGACTCAAGACTCAAAATCTATTCTCATTGACAGTTTCTAGTCCGTCGAAGAAGGCTTATCCAAGACTGGATGTTTCGTTAAGGATTTGACCTTATCGACTGGAGAATATCTCTTGGCTGGACATAGCATGTTGGAATCCATTATTCAAATCAAGATTGATTCAGGGATTGTGGATTCGTTGATTGTCGAAGTATACTTGGAAGGTTCTACTTATGGAAACCGAGATCCTGATTGTATGGGCGAGCAGGATTGATGGGCTATCGTCATGTTCCTTAAATAACTTGAATGATCTTCCTAATTGATTCTGTCCAACGGGTAGATTGGAAGAATTCCTTTGGTAAGTACTAACGGGTATGATGGCATAAAGGAGTATATAAGGAAGACGTTCTAGTTGTTTTTTTTTTTTTTGTAATATTAATTTTTTTTTTGGTAATATCCAGTTGTTTGAGTGTGTGCGCGATAGAAAAATTCCAAAGTCTGAAGCTCCTTGTTCTTAGTCAACTAATTTGTTGAGTGAAATCTTGTACGCAAAAGAGAGTCTATATCTTTGAGAAAACCTTGAGGAAGTGTGGTAGAGTTTCTACATTGTGGAATCAAGGGAGAACTTTGCTGTAACAACTCTTTTGTTCATAGTGAAATCTAGCCAGTGGGCTGTCAGTGCGAAAGAGTGGACGTAAGCTTAGATTAAGCTAAACCGCTATAATTTCTGTGTTCATTTTCTCTTCCCTACTCTCTTTTACTTTGATCATAATTCGTCTTTTGTTAACAAAAGAGGAATTTCCTTTCTATTGTCAATTAGTACTACTCACTTATCACGAGAAATTATTTTTACACCTATTCACCCCCCTCTAGGTGCTTATACTAGCTATCATAATTGGTATCAGAGCTTGTGTACTCACTTAATTTGAAGTATTTTACTTCAGAGTTAAAGATTCATGGCTAGTATGTTGGCTCTAGGGCTGATTGAAGGGTAAAGCAATACAAGACCGCCTTACTTTGATGGAAATGAATACAACATATGGAAAAACAAGATGAAGGCATTCCTAAGATCAAAAGATCCTCTGGAATGGAACGTGGTAGACAAAAGAATCATTTCTAAAGCTGCACCTATCTCAGAGAGAGGAAAAGAAGCTGTTGAGTCTAGTGAAATGACTCAGGAAGAGATAATCAAGAGACAAGCTCTTGATGCAAAAGTAATTTATTCTTTATATTGTGCTTTGTCACCTACTGAATATAACAAAATATCTTCTTGTGTTACAGCCAAAGAAGTTTGGGATAGATTACACATCACTTATGAAGGAACTAATCGAGTGAAAGAAACCAGAATCAACATTCTCCTCGGTCAATACGAAGCTTTCAAAGTAAAATCAAGAGAATCTATTACTGACATGTTTAGTCGTTTTACAAAAATCGTGAATGGTCTTGAAAATCAAGGTCAATCAATTTTTAATCCCATGAAAGTAAACAAGCTACTGCGTGGACTCTTTAAGGATTTGAATCACATAAAGACCTAAATAAGGGAAACACAAAGAATTATGCCACTTTCTGTCAATGAATTGGTTGGAACTCTTCAGTCTTATGAAGTGGAGCGAATCAATGAAGATGAAGATCCTAGAGGTAAGAAATCTATTGCATTAAAATCCCATGATGATTCTGATGTTACAGATTCTGAAGACAATATGGATGATGAGGAGCTTGCTCTCATGATAAGAAGATTCAGAAAGCTAAACAGAAAAGGAAGAAGATTCAATCCAAAAAAACAGAGTTTTCAAAAGCAATAGACTAAGTCTGTTGAGGATGATGAATCCAATAGAGGTGTAGTTTGCTTTGAATGTAAGAAAAATGGACACATCGGACCCAACTGTCCCCTTCTGAGGAAAAAGAAAGGAAAAGTTGAGAAATATCAAAAGGCACTCAAAGTAGAAACCTGGAGTGATACAGAATGTGAAGAAAGTGATGGTAATTATGCCAATACATGTCTAATGGCACAATCAGATTCATATTCAAACTCCGAGGCAGACTTAGATTCAGATAGTGAATTTGAGATGAGTAATTTGAAAATCCCTACTAAAGTTTCTAAATACATTGATGAATTGTGTTTTAGTCTCAAGACTTCTCTTAAAAGGATTTCCGAACTTAAAAGAGAAAATTCTACACTAAAACAACAGGAAAATGTTTTGAAAGAAAAGGTCAAATGTTTAGACGAAAGTATTTCTACTTTGAAAGTAAATATAGACAACCTTTCAAAAGAGAATGCATTTTTGAAAAATGATATCTCAAATATTTCTAAAAGATTTTCTATAGAATTTAAGAAACTTGAGAAAATTCTCTCAGTACAAAGACCTTATTTCAATAAATTTGGTTTGGGAATGATTGCAGAAACCATTCCTTTAATTGATTTTCCTAAAGTAAAAGAAAGAATTAAGCAAATACCTACAAGAGATTCTTACAAAAATCATTTCCAAAATTTTTTTATAAAACCAGTAGGTTGCAATGCTCTCAGATGTTCTAAGTACAATAGCTCAGATCATTTCGAGAAAGAATATCCTATGGTTTGGAAACCTGTTAAGAAAGTATGGGCAAAGACCGTATATCATACTAACACCAATGGACCCAAGAAAATATGGGTACCAAAGAAAGCTTGAGTCTCTTTTTTAAATACAGGTCACTATCAAGAAGAAGGTAAATGATATCTGGATAGTGGATGCTCAAGGCATATGATAGGAGATTCAAATTGCTTCATAAAGCTTGTTCAAGTTAATGGTGGAAAAGTTTCATTTGGAGGAAACATCAAATGAAGAATTGTGGGATTCGGAACTGTAAAGATTGGAAGCCTCACGATCAGTAATATTTCCTTAGTGGAAGGACTCAACTATAATTTGCTTAGTATTAGTCAGTTGTGCGATACCAGTTTCAAAATCAACTTTCAAGAGGGAATATGTTAAGGAACCAGTAAAGATTCCTCCAGTCATTCATGGGTTGAAGACATGGAAATATCTACCTCTTGGATGTCAAATCAGATGAAACCCAATGTCTAATCTCAATTCAAGACGAAGCAAACTTATGGCACAAAAAACTTGGGCACATCAATATGAAGCAAATAGCCAAAATTTCAACAAAGAAGCTTGTTCGTGGTCTACCCAATCTGTCATACCAAAAGACTGATCTATGTACACCATGCGTATTGGGAAAACAGGTAAGAAACTCCTTTAGACCAATAAATCAAGTTTCCACTAATCGTGTACTACAGCTTCTGCATATGGATCTCTTTGGACCAACCAGAACTCAGAGCATTGGAGGTAAGAAATATTGTCTAGTAATTGTGGATGACTACTCATGATTTACTTGGGTATATTTCCTAGCAAGTAAGTCTGAAACATTTTCTTACTTTGAAAAGTTTGCTAAAAAGGTCAAAAATGATAAAGGGTATGTTATTTCAAGTATACGGACAGACCATTGAGGTGAATTTGAAGATCAAGACTTTACAAAATTCTGTGATAAATCTGGTTTTCAGCATGTGTTCTCCTCTCCATATATTCTAGAGCAAAATGGAGTTGTGGAAAGAAAGAATAGGTCGCTTCAAGAAATGACTAGAACTCTTTTAATTGAAAGTAACATCTCTTCACGTTTTTGGACTGAAGCAGTTTCTACAGCATGTTATATCATTAATAGAGTTTTTCTAAGGCCTATTCTGGAGAAAACCCCTTATGAGTTATTCAAAGAAAAGAAGCCCATTGTTTCATATTTTCATGTGTTTGGATGTAAATGTTTTATATTGAAAAATGCAAATGATCGAGTTGGCAAGTTTGAAGAAAAATTAGATGAAAGCATTTTTCTTGGATATTCAACCACAAGCAAAGCTTACAGAGTCTACAACAAGAAGACTCAATCTGTGGAGGAATCAGTGAATGCCAAATTCCAAGATTCTATGTAAAATGAATCAATTTAGACTCAACTTGAAAAATCTGAACTTGCTCTAGACTCTACAGAGTCCAAATCTCAAGGAGCAGCTTAGACTTCAAAAGACCAGCAATAAATGATTGTCGAAAATTCAAATGAGGAAAAAGATCAACAATCTGACAAATCAACCAGCAAGTAGAAGCATAAGTCCAGTCATCCCAAAGATCTCATTATTGGTGACATTAATGAAGGAATTCGCACAAGATCCAAAAGGCGTGAAGAGTCTAGTGCTGTGGCTCTTATTTCTGAAATAGAACCCAAAAGCATAAAATGAGTTTTATCTGATGAAAACTGGATTGAAGCTATGCAAGAAGAACTCAAGCAATTCAGTATTAATAATGTCTGGGAACTGACTCCTAAACTGAAAGGTAAATCTATCATTTGAGCTAAATGGGTTTTCAAAAACAAGATGAACGAGAAAGGAAAGGTCGTAAGAAACAAAGCAATACTCGTGGCCAAGGGATATATGCAAGAAGAAGGGATGACTATGATGAGACTTACGCACCCGTAGTAAGGTTAGAAGCAATTAGATTGTTACCTGCTTTTACTTATTTTAAGAATTTCAAGTTATTCCAAATGGGCGTCAAAAGTGCTTTCCTGAATGGATTTATCTATGAGGAAGTCTATGTGGAACAACCACATGGTTTTGAAGACCCAAGGAAACTAGAATCAGTATTCAAACTGGAAAAGGCTTTATATGGTTTAAAGCAAGTACCTGAGCTTGGTACGACAGGCTGAGTAAGTTTTTAATTCAAAATGGTTTTGTCAAAGGTAAAGTAGATACTACACTGTTTATCAAAAGAGAAAGCAAAAGTTTTCTACTTGTTCAAATATATGTTGATGATATTATTTTTGGATCCTCTAATGAAAGTCCGTGCAAGAAATTCTCTAAGTTTATGCAGGATGAATTTGAAATGAGCATGATGGGTGAACTAACCTTCTTTCTCGGGCTTCAAGTGAAACAACTGAAGGAAAAAACCTTTATTTATCAAGAAAAATATGCTAATGATCTTGTCAAAAAGTTTGGACTGGAAAATTGCAAAAAGACTGATATAGCAATGTCAAGTTTCTTGAAGATAGACAAAGATGAAGGAGGAAAGAAAGTTGACCAGAAGCTATACATGAGTATCATTGGTTCACTTTTTTATCTTACTGTTTCTAGACCTAACATTTTGTTTAATGTTTACATTTGTGCCAGATTTCAAGCAGATTCTAAAGAATATCATCTAAGTGCTGCAAAGGGTATTATCAAATACATTGCCTCAACTTTAAACTTTGGTCTCTGGTATCCTAAAAAGGGAGACTTTACCCTTCTTGGATACTCAGACGCAGACCTAGCTAAATGAAGAGTTGATAGAAAGAGCACTTCGAGTACCTGTCAATTACTTGGAAGCAGCCTTTGGAGAAAAATCAATTTGAAGTTATTCATTCCAGACTCAATATCTTAAGGTTTGATGAAGTAAGGGGGTGCATGATAATCAAAATTTCTGTTCTAGAAATAATTTTTCTATTCCAGACTTGTTTCTGGAATAAAAACCTGTTTGATAAATCTACTCAGTTTTTTTATTTCTGGAATAGATTTCTATTCCAGAAATTGATTTGGAAGAGAAATCAGAAACAATTTCTCCCACTAAACCCTAATTTCAGTGAGTCCTCCCCCATCTCCTCTACGTCTTTGCTTCCTCCTCCTCCTCCGCCTCTCCTCATTTTATTAAAAATAAAAATAAATAAAAATAAAAATATTCATTTTATTCATTTAAAAATTAAAATAAATTTATTAAAAATTTATTAAAATAAATAAATTATTTTTATTTATCATTTTATTTTTAGTTTATTAAAACTAAATTTAATAAATTTAATAAAAATAATTAATTTATGAGAAATAAAAATAATTTATTTATGATAAATAAAAATAAATTATTTTTATTAAAATAAATTTAATAAATTTATTTTTATTTGCCTTGAGTGTTTTGCCAAATAAATTTATTTTTATTTTTAATTTTTATTCATTTTAAAATAAATTTATTCGTAAAATAAAATAAAATAGAATAAATAAAATAAATTTATTTTTAAGGATATATTTATTTTAAAATAAAATGATAATTTATTATAACTTTTATGATTTATTTTATTTTATTTTATTCTTCATTTTTTTTGTTACTAAATCATTTTTATTTTTATTTTTTATATTAAAGGTCGTCGGTCATCGCCGCCACCGTCCGAAAAGGAAGAAATTTTGTATCGTTATCAAACGAATTTATATTTTTAGAGTAAAAATTTTGTGTCGTTATCAAACGGTTATTTTTGCTTAAAACTCTTTCCGTAAACTATTTCTAGAACCCTAAAAGTCTAGAGACACTCGGACTCGGACGATCAAGATTTTTGACTGTAAGTTATTTTATTTTCTCTCGATTAAATCTCGAAAAGGTATGATCTTCTATCGATAATTGATTTTTGCTATTTTCAATTTCCGTAATTATTGCAATCTTTCCTTTACGAAAAAGGAGTTATTTTTGAAATGACAGTTATCTAATTTTTTGAAAAGGCAGTTATTTTTAAAAGGCATCTTTATACTTCCTTTTTACGACGTTTTGTATGCCTCTCTTCGATTGTCTTATATACTGTCGGTTTCTCTTCATTTTACTCACAAAAACCCTAAAAGAGCATTGATCTTCCATTTCTGTCTTCTTCTCTTGTTTAATCTTCGAAAAGTTGTCATCTTTCTAGGAAAAACAAGTTTGGAATCTTTCAAAGACTATGAAAGATGTCGTCTCAAAGGAAGTCTTCGAGGATCGTGAATAGGGGACCACAGCAAATGCGTGAGGGGCCTACACACTTTGATCTCACCGAGGAAGAAGAATCTCCTAGTCAGCAGCAGAGCCCACAACATTCTCAGCAGCATCCATCTCCTCCATCTAGATCTCAGGATGTTGCACATCGAGAAGAGGAAGAAATAATCGAAGACGCAGAACCCGTAAGAACTTTTAAGCCCTCTTTACCTACAAGCTTTATCATGCTTTGAAGAGGGGTGGTACTCCTTTGAACTACATTGACGAATTTCTAAAAGACAAAGGGTATAAAAATAAAACCTTCTTTTTATGCACAATGGAACGATTGGGAATTGTCCCTGCTGGGTTGGCAGAAGAGGCATTAGCAAATATCCCAAGCGATCCACGTGTTGGAGGGTTGAATCAGCCAGATGGGAATGATGATGACAATTTGTACAGTCAGTTTAAACCGAGAATGGGTGTTGCAGCAAAAATACAGAGCAAAAGGACAGACTTATTTCGATTGGAGGAACATAAGCAACTGTACTCTAAGTTGCTGAAGCGTGGGGTGATAAACCCTAGAAGTATGGATTTTGATTTTCTTGACTCTGTGAATGTCAATTTGCGGGAAAAATTCAGTCTTCTTCAACTTGAATAGTTTTGTTTTGAATCTACAGAAGATTATGCTGAACTCACTGCTTATTTCTATTCGAATCTCAGTTTTTTGGATGCGAATAGATTCTCTTTTAGTGTCCGAGGTCAGGATTATGTGGTGGACATAAATATGATGGCTGATGTGATTAGGGTTGAAAGAGGGAGATATCAACCTATAAATGTGTCTATTGCTCGTGCAACGTTGGAGCTTGTTAAGGATAGAAGGACAGAGGAAAATATTTCCTATGTGAGGATGAATGCATTCAACATTCTGCTTCACAAGATTGTGATTAATTGCCTCAGATCAAAATCTACTTCAAAAACCAACGTTTCAAACTCGGAGGCAAAGTTGATGTATGCCATCAATGCTGGGAAAAAGTTCTCTCTTCCACACACTATTATGTTCCACATTGTCGCGACCCAATCCCGCCGCCCCTCGAAATGTCCAAGGTGGGAAAGGTCGGGTTTAGGGGTACTTTGATCGTGAGAGTTTCCTCACGAGATCACGAGCTCTCCCAAGCTCGTACCCCGCGCGACAGCAGATTTATTTATATGATCTAGGTGTTTAACAACCTAAAAAAAAATATACAGGAGTCGCCACTAGCCTCATTTTAGGGGTCGGCTAGAAACCCAATCGAGGGTCGGGAGTGTTCCCTCGATTCCTACGTAACCAGATATCTAGGTTCGGGGACTTGGGTTACGCTAATATTGCTATTAGCGCCTTTTCGGTACCTAAACAGTATGTTGTGTTTTTCCTAACATGTTCACGCATTTCTTTTTATATTTTCAGAATCGTCAATTCTATACTAAATGATCATGCGTGTTAAATTACTTTTATTCTATTCTATTCCTAAGAAATGAAAGGAAATCAAACAATGAAAATGAAATTTGCAAGACATGAAGTAAACAATTAAGAAAAACAGTTAAACCTAATCATGCAATTCTAAAAAATATAAAAGAGAAAACAATTGGGAAAGAAAGAAAACCCGCAACTCGTCGGGTTTTATACAACGAATGGAACCCGAGACATATGTCGAGAAAATGAGCATTACATGATAACGGTCGGAGTGGACATCGACCTCCACCATCTTCACACTATATCCATCTTTAGGGTCTTAATCTAAACCTAATATAAGAAACAAGAATCCCTTGCGTCATCTTATATGACTAAGACAATGCATAGAAATCATTATTATAACGAATAGACATAGGCATCAGACATGAACATGAATCTAGCAAATTCAAGTCACAGACAAGACAAAATACAAGGCATGTTTAAAGGTTCATAAGACCACCTAGACAATGTACTAAAATGTGAAACTTGCGCATGACATAAGGTTGAATGCGAAAAAGGTTTGGGTAAACATTTAACCCTAAATCAGAATGCAAAGAAGTCACACAAGTCATTAACATTACAAAGTGACTTGGAACTAAGAATGTCACGCTTGACAAATTTCAATTGCAATTAGCCAAATGGGCGCATGATATTCACATCAAACAAGATTCAAATATGATATGCTAAGCATTAATGCGAAACTTGTAACATGTGTTTCAAATGTCAAGAAGACAATGAGACACAAGTTTCATGCAGACAATTTTGTTAAAAAATCATCATAGAAATCATAGCACGAATGAAAATCAGTCTAATCTATCCTCTGAATTGCCAGAATCAAACATTGATATGGTAACATTCATTAGGCAGGGCAAACGACAACCAAATCATGCACATAATATGTCATTCGAAAGCTTGAGAAGTCTCCTATGAATCCTTAAAAGGTCACGAACACAATTGAAATCATTTTCTAGCTCAAATGAAGACATTTAGCAAAGAGGTCAGATTAGTAACAGAAACAACCGCACAGACCAGAACAATTTTCCAGAATTACTTCCTAACTTTTAAAGAAAATTTCATGTGGCTAATGATATCGGATGAGGACGTGCTATAGCTCGTTAGAAAGCTAATCAAACCATCTTTGTCTTTCATGAAGACATCGAGCACCAAAAAGCACATATACTAACTCAATTCCGGGCATACGCACAAAGAGGTCTGTCAGGAATCCGAGGTTGCAGAACAATTGTCGTCCAAGTTCAAAAATCATAGAACCAAAAGATCTAACTGTAATCAACTCTAAATCAATCAAGTATTGATTCTTAATCAGATTCGTAATGCATCCTGGCCCCGAACCTTCGTTGTCGAGAATGCATTTCGACATGAGAAGCTCTCGCCTCATCGGATGCTATTAAAAGGAGTTTCAACGCACTTACCTTGATTGAGTCGGCGAAGAACATGCCTTTGAAGATCTCTTCATTTAGCAATGACGAAACTGCTATTTAACACAGAAAAAAAAATGAAATCAGCGGAGAGTCGAATTTCATTTTGTTCTGTAATCAAAACAGAAAAAGGAAATGGAATGCTTAGCTTTGATTTTGCTTCGATGACTACGGAACGTGAAGAACACCGAGTCAGATTCTGGTATAAGAGCTGTTCAGCACCGATCTTCAAGCTCTGATTTATGACTTTCGCAGATCATGATCACTCTACTCTAATCCTTTTTTTTATATCGACACTTAGAGATGAACACATCGGTGCATCGTAGTCGTTGGACTTTGCTGAAAATACTGATCGCCTGATGAAGAAATGATTGGACTTTGCTTGGGACTTCGTTCGACGTTGATCTCCGATTTTTGACTTACAAGACTCATCAACGGATGCTAATCAACAAAATTGAAGAGATCGACATCAACAAAATCTGATGTAATCAGAGTCCAAGCACACCAAGTATACGAATAGATATTGATAAGACTTAGCCGAATCCAGAATCTCAGCTTGTTCTGATTTCAGTTGTGGATAATCTCCTTGGATTGTGCAACAAAACTCGTGAAGATCTCGATTATTCCCCATAACATCCTGGGTGAGAGAGAAATCGTGGAGAATTTTCTTCTTCGCATTCTGTTCATCAGGTCCAATAATGATCCAACAGAAAAACCGTGAAGCTATTGCCTTCCCCTCCGAGAGAAAATAACTCGAACGAGTTCCAGAGAGATTTTTTTAGAGAGAGAGTTATAGTGAGAGAAAGTAGATCTGAAGAAATGGCCTCCTCTCCGAGAGCGAGCGTCCCGAGAGTCCAGAGAGAGTTCTTTTTTTCCGAGAAAGTCCCCCGAGAAAGAAACCGTTTCAGCCGTTTTGCCGAGATCCCATAACCGATTCCGCCCACAAGAGCTTCTAGCTCCCAGCGTCCAAAAACTGATTCCCCTTTCTCTCTTTTTTTATTCCCCGTTTTCGCTGTTTTCTTTTTCTTTCTTTACTTTTTTTTTCATTTTTCATTTTTTTATGCTTTCTTTATATATTTTTTTTCTTGCAAAATGAATGTTTAAAACGTCGACAAAAATTTCGAGTGTCAACACACATGTACAGGGTAGTAGTGAAGGACAAGGGTCAACTTTCTTATCCAGCTCTTGTGACCAAGTTATTCAGACATTTGAATGTTCAGTCTCCCTGGATTCTCTGTGTTAGAACTTGTGATCAAATGGTGGTGGGACTAAAAATGGTTTCGAAAATGCGTCTAAAGGAACTCAACAAGGTGTTGGAGAAACTCAAGGAGAAAACCCCTGTCAAGTCTCATCAAATCTCTTCAGCTGCAAAAAGAAAAGGGAAGGAGCCCATGGTTGTTCCATCAAAAAAAAAAAGAGCTCTCATCGTTAAGGATGAAGAAGATGAGGATGACATCACCATTTCTGCAATGGCATTAAAGAACTTGAGTCGTTCTGTTCTAGAATCAACAGAGAGACAAGATAAAGATACATATGAGACAGAACAGAGGACTGGAGAAAAAGAAAATTTGGAAGCAGAAGAAAGAGATGCAGAGGAGGAAAGAATTGAAGAAGAAGAGGAGAGAGGAGATCAAGTGGAAGCAGAGCATAGGGAACACTCTTCTCCACCTGAAGGCATGGAAACAGGGGGAGATTATGAAAAAAGAGGAATGTCCTCATACCCTGCTACCAGTGAAGGAGTAAGCCGCTCTCCAGCAGATCCAGATGACATATATGCTTCTCAATTTCCTGAGGAGGGACATGATGTTTTATCGCCCAATCTGCGTGACTATGCTGATTTACCATCATCTGCCTTTACTTCGTCTGATCGTACAGAAGCCAGTATTCAGACTGATAATTCAGCAGATTTTCGCAGAATTCTTGATGTTCTCTTAGAGATGTGGGGTCAAATATATGCTCTGGGATGCGAAGTACAGAACTTGTAGACTGCAGTTCAAGCTTCTTCAGTTTCTTTAAATGATCAAATCCAAGCCCTTGCTCTTCAGGTTCAAGCAAATGCTAAGGGTGAAGATGTGGCTCAACTGAAGGAGGACTTGAAAAAGTTGGAAGGCATTGTCTAGTCAATGGGAGATTTCCAGTTTGTTCGTGTTCCCAAGCAATCTTAATTCCATTCTCTTTCCATCTCTACCTTTTTAATGATGACAAAAATGGGGAGAGATGTGGTGCAGATTTTTGAACTCTTGACTTTTATGATATTTTGTTTTGACTTGACTTTTGTATTTGGCTGTTTGGATTTGGACTGGATTTGGGTTTGACTGTTTGAACATTTGTTTATCTTAAGTACTATTGATATCTCATGGCTTTGCTCATCTACAAGACTAACATATTTTCTGTGGTTGCAGATTCTAATGTTATCACTAAGCCATTTATTTTTATGAGATATCCATATTTGCTTGAGTAATGTTTTACAGGTTAAAGTTATCCAAATCTGCAGGAAAGTTTTGTCACCATCAAAAAGGGGGAGATTGTTGGAGAAAACTTTCTTGAGTGTTTTGAAACTGACAAAACATTTTCATCAGTCTAGTTTGAAGATTTGCAGACTCTACTATTTAAGTCTGAAGACCTTCGGATTGCCAGACTCAAGACTCAAAGTCTATTCTCATTGACAGTTTTTAGTCCGTCGAATAAGGCTTATCCAGGACTGGATGTTTCATTAAGGATTTGACATTATCGACTGGAGAAGATCTCTTGGCTGGATATAGCATGTTGGAATTCATTATTCAAATCAAGATTGATTCAGGGATTGTGGATCCGTTGATTGTCGAAATATACTTGGAAGGTTCTACTTATGGAAACTAAGATCCTGATTGTATGTGCGAGCATGATTGATGGGCTATCGTCATGTTTCCTAAATAGCTTGAATGATCTTCCTAATTGATTCGTCCAACGGGTAGATTGGAAGAATTCCTTTGGTAAATGCCAACGGGTATGATGGCATAAAGGAGTATATAAGGAAGACGTTCCAGTTGTTCAAGTGTGTGCGTGATAGAAAAATTCCAAAGTCTGAAACTCATTGTTCTTAGTCAACTCATTTGTTGAGCGAAATCTTGTACGCAAAAGAGAGTCTATATCTTTGAGAAAACCTTGAGGAAGTGTGGTAGAGTTTCTACACTGTGGAATCAAGGGAGAGCTTTGCTGTAATAACTCTTTTGTTCGTAGTGAAATCTAGCCAGTGGGCTGTCAGTGCGGAAGAGTAGACGTAGGCTTAGATTAAGCCAAACCACTATAATTTCTGTGTTCATTTTTTCTTCCCTATTCTCTTTTACTTTGATCATAATTCGTTTTGTTAACAAAAGACGAATTTCCTTTCTATTGTTAGTTAGTACTACTCACTTATCATGAGAAATTATTTTTACACCTATTCACCCCCTTCTAGGTGCTTATACTAGCTATCATAAACCGTTGATACGATTAATGAACTTATTGTGCATGTTACCATGTGCTGTTTGACAAGTTTGTTTCTTATTTGGCAAGTTGAAAGTGGATCACATACAGATAGTCAAGAGATGGCAATGGATTAGCTATTGATTTGCCATCGACACTGTTTGTGAGTGTTGTACTTGATAGGCTTAAATGATGAGATACTTTCCTAGTAGAGAACTAGAAATTTTACTTACTAAGTTTCCAAGACTCACTCCCTCATTTTTTAGTCTTGTAGGCATGGAAGTCTCACGTTAGTTTTGGGAGCTATGGTTACGCTAGAGGAGATAGGAATTCTCCTGGCTTGCATGGAAACTTGTAGTGTGATGTAAAAAGGAAAAAGAAGGCTTGTAGAGAAAGGGCTTGTAAAAGTATTATTACAGTATAAATTAGTGTGTTTCGTGTGATATATGCTCCAGTCTTCTAACTATTGTTTGCTCGAGGAATTGTTTATTCACATTTCCGCATGTGCATGATAATAAGATAAAAATAATTGAGACAGTGACGAGCCTAGGACATCGCAAAAATAACCCCTACCGCGCAAGACCCTCGAGGTGGAGTTGGGATCGCTACAGCTATAGACCCAACTAAGATTGAAGCTGTTATGAATTGGCCAAGACCACCAATAGTGGCTAAGGTACTTAATTTCTTAGAATCGACAGGGTATTATAAATAGTTTGTGGAAAGATTCTCTATGATAGCCATGCCTCTAACGCGATTGCTAAAGAAGGACGAAAGGTTTGAATGGACAGATAAGTGTGAGCATAATTTCCAAGAGTTTAAGCATAAGTTGACTATCGCACCTATATTGACGATTCCATATGGTCCTTGAGGATATGATATTTATAGCAATGCATTGTACAAAGGACAGGGTTACTTTTTGATGCAACATAGGAGCGTAGTTGCATATGCATCCCGTTAGCTAAGACCTTACAAGTTGAACTATCTGACACGTGATTTGGAACTGGCAACGATCACCTTTGCCTTGAAGATTTGGAGACATTACTTGTGCGGAGAAAGTGTTGACACCTAAATTTTGGCGATCCGGTCATTTACATATTGCATAGAAAATTAGGGGTTAATTTTATCACTGAAAACAAAATTAATTGCATAACATATAGATTTAGTTGAATTTATTTTTAATTTGCATTTTTTGCATTTATTTATTGGACCGGTGGTGGATGGGTTCAGATTAGTGGTTCTGAGTTTTAACTTGGCAAGTTGGACTAAGCCCACGAAGCGAGCAAATTAGCTCAAGCCCATTTTTTATTTATTTTTAATGATCGAAAATTATCTCGTGAAAAAATAAAGATTTGAAATTTTTTTGGGATATGTTGGGGTTTTTAATATCTTCGGATAGGGCAAGTGTGACAAAAAATATTGCGATCTCAATTTTGCAGGGTTTGAAATTTCAGAAAAATCCTTTTGCAATCCTAAACCATATCAAAAGCAAATATTGCGCTTAGAAAAGAAATTTTCGTGGATTTTGATTTGGAAAAATTAAAATCCTAACTCGTGGCCTACAAATAGGTAAAACGCATAGGGTTTTGGGGGGCCACACATTGATACATACGGCCATTGAGAGATACTGGGAGGGAGTGGAGAAAGGCTCTCGACGGTTTTGTCAAAAACCAGATCGCAGAGAGAGAATCCTGTTCGCATAACAAAAGGGAGAAGTCGGCGGAGCGCTGCCGAGGTTTCCTTCAAGGAGAGAGCATAATCCATTACATCTAGTCCATGTTTTCAAGGAGTCATCACAAAAAGGAGTCCCACATGCGGCCGCACCATCAAAAATACGCAGATCACTTCATCACATCATCGGTGCATCTCGCCATCATCTTTGGCCACCTTACAAGCGATCTTAGCGATTTATTTCGAGGAGTACGCCCAATGCTCCACTGACCCGGTGACACTACTCAGCAAGCACCGACAATTCCTCTTTACCTTGCAACAACAAATCGTGGACCGGGCTGCACCTCCAGCTCCTTGCAACATGGCGATGCTATCCTGATATCTACCCACCGAGTCATGTGATGCCGGCTAGCATCCTGTGGCCAGCGACCCCCGCATTAATCACGCTTGCACTTTTCCTTTGCAGGTTCTTGGCGACATCGGCGAGTCTGGATTCTTCAATGGGCACAAGCGGTGAGATTTGTCCTGTTTTGCCAAGCTTTTTTAAAAGGTGAAGCTTAATAGCAAAGTGAAAGGAAGCTGAAGTTTACGGATAGAACTCCAAAGTACTCGGTCTTGTGGAACACGTCCAATGATTACCGGATCGTCGATCTTCCTCACCATGATTCCTGTGACCTATCATCCATCCGAATTTGGAAACGTCACTCACATGACATTGTGAATTAGGTAAGACTCTCGATTAATTTGATTTCCATATATGTTGCTGCCTAATTCTTAATATCACAATATTTCTTTGAATGTTTGATCAATATTGCCATATCCAAGAGATCTTTTGATCCCTCATGAATTAGGGAGTAATCCCTAATTTCACAACGTGCATACGATTGACAGTTTGATTTGCGTGCCTGAAATTTGACTTGCAATCGCACGGAAAAATCACCAATCTGATCTCACGCTCGAGATTTGAATCGCGGTTTTATTTAAAATTGACCAACCCGATCTCATGTGCGAGATATGGTTCGTCAATTTTTTGGATATCAATCTTATCTTGCTCTAATTTGCCATCATATGGTGAAAGAAAATTAAAAAAGAAAAAATGTGAGTTAGATTAGGTTTATTTCTTGTTTTAGGGTTATCTTGAATATTTAGAATATGAATTTTATTTCGAATTTTTTAAAATATAAAATAAAAAATGCATTCATTTAGGATGTTATTTTTTTTTTAATTTGAATTGCATGTTTAATTATATGGCAGTTTTAATTTCGAATTTCATAAAAGAAAAAGAAAAATTAGAATTAAGGCATTCTTTGCACGTCATTGCATATTAGGATAGATTGCATGCTTATTAAGAAAATAAAAACTCATGTGCATATCATATAGAATTAGGTTCATGAAATGCACGTCATTTAGTGATTGTTGCTAGGTTCATTCAATTAGAAATTGCCCGTCATTAGGATTAGGTCATTTTGGTTAATTTATATTGCATGTTTAATTATTGCATGTTTGTTAAGAAAACACAAAAGAACTCATTCATATAGTTTAGGCTATACTACCATGTCATGTTATTTCATGTCGAATTAGTAGCATGCATTGCATGATTCTCATTAAATAAGTGAAAAAAAGAAGAAGAAGAAATTGCGTGTTAATTAGAAATCATATCTAGGGTGTTGATGTGAATTCTGATCTAACAATGCAGATGCTTTCGTTGCTCTGAGGTTAGTTTTTGCAATTTATTCATTGCTTTTTACCTGGGTGTTAAATTGATGGTTTGCACACCCGCATGATTGCCTCACATGTTAGAGAAGTAAATTAAAATCAATTCAAACTGCCTGCAAAAACATTTTTGAAAATAAAAATAAATGGTACCGAAAGGGCATTAGAGAAGTCTAGTGTAATCAAGTCTCCGTATCCAAAGTCTCTGGTTCGTAGGAGTAAAATAATCCTCAAATTATTTTATTTTGGTGTCTAATTGACCTACCGTAAACTAATTAGTGACGACTTCTAGATAAAATCCATCTGCATATTAAGAAATTTGAACTTAAGTCATGAATTGGTATGGGTTTGGGAGAACCCGAGTTAAGTCTAGGCTTAACAATCCATTAGCCAAACCCTAGGTGGTTCATACCCAAAAATTTGGTCACGACAGAAAGGTTTCAGATCATTATGGACCATCAAAATTTAAAGTAATTGTTCTCTCATAAGGTGTTGAGCATGTGGCAACGTCTTTGGATGAAGCTTCTAAAGAACTATGATCGCGACATCTTGTATCATCTTGGAAAAGCTAATAAGGTCACGGATATGCCAAGTTGGAAGTCGTTAATTGCACAGATGTTGGTTCAAGAGTGGATTATGCTCGAATGAGTTCGAGATTTAGATTTCAAGTTTGAGGTAAGCCACATTTCAAGTCTTATGGCTACCCTCAAAATTGAACCGGAAGTGTAGGCAAAGATTAAGATGCTGCAGTCGGTAAACCCAAAAATCTGGAAAGTTTTACAAGGAGATGTGGAAAAGAGAAAAGCCAATTTTTAGATGGAATTCTGAAGTTTCGCGGACGATTGTGCGTGCCCAAAGAAGCTGAGCTTAATGAAGAAATTTTGTCACAATCTTATCGTACCAGTTATAGTATTCATTTGGGCAGTACCAAGATATATCAGAATCTGCACCAATATTATTGGTGGAATGATATGAAGGCAGATATTGTCAAGCATGTTACCAAGTGTTTGATTTGCCAATAGATAAAGGCATAGCATTGCAAGCCTAATGGACTTTTGCAACCCTTGAAGATTCCCAAGTGGAAATGGGAACATATTGTGGCATCCCAAAATTCAGAGCCAAGCCATAAGGTGTGTTAAAGTCTTGAATTAGGTGATAAATTTCCATGGCTTATGCTTTAGCCATCAGTCTTTTAATTAGATGATTTGTGCATATGATTGTGGAAATTTAAATTTGATAGATTAATAATCTATGCTTGGCCATATGGTTTATAAATTAAATTTCAATGAACAAAATGTCCCAAGACTTTGGCCAAGATGAAAATTGGAATTTGAAAATAATTATAGAAAGGAATTCAAAAAAAAAAAAAAGAGGAAAAGGTTAATTTTTAGGATGGGCCTTAAGCCCATTTGGCCTAAGCTTGATGGGCCAAGCTAGTCAGCCCAATTAGGCCCACTAAAGGGGGCTGTCGGCCAGCCCAAGAGGAGGCCCAAGAAGTGGCCGAATGGCCCAAGCCCAAGCCCAAAAAGCCCAAACCCAATTAAAAATTCAATAAGACAAGTGGCACAAAGGAGAAGGCCATGCATTGGTTGGTTTGTAGGCAAGTAATCATTATCAATCATGAGGATTTGGGGGTATAAGAAGGGAAGAGAGAGAGAAGGTGGCCGGTTTACTCCATTCGGCCGAGAGAAAGGGTGAGAGAGAGAGAGAGAATTCGAGAAAGAGAGGGAGGAGAAGCCGAGAGAGAGGAGGAGTCGCACCGCCGTCCGTCCGCCGTGTGCCGCCGTGTTCGCCGCCCTACGTCATCGTCTGTCCGGTCTAGAGGCAAGTGGGAGTCCTCTAGCTTCTCTTGCATCGCCGCCCTACGTTATCTTGTACTACAACATACTAAAATTTCGTGGAAAATGATGGAGATTTGAGGGGTTAAAGTCTCATCTTACGGAGACCTCAGATTTGGAGAGTTTTTACTGACCTCTTGCTGGATTCTTGATTGCATGTTGGTTTTTGTTGAATATCTCACTTCGATGTCTTCATGAAAGTTGTAGGGGACATATTAAAATACAACATAATCAAATTTGAAGATAAATGAACAAATATAGCTTGGTAAATTGACTAGATCTTGAAGACGATGATTCTGGTGATGTGTTCTGAGACACCCGAGACTTCAAGGACTTAAATGGTGGCCATATTCTGGTTGTTTGACCTAGATCTCTTCATGAAACTTGTAAAGGACATCTTGATGTATAACATACCTAAATTTCAGAGAAAACGAAAGTGAATAGGTGGGTAAAATCTCAATATTCCGGAGATGTGTATACTGGACAATGCGGTAATGGGTCCAGAAGCTTCGTGAGGTTGAATAAAATAATCTATAAGGAATATGACTTTGAGTTCTTCATGAAAGTTGTACGAAAATGTCTTGGCTATCACTCTGTAAAATTTCGTAATTTTTGGAGGCCATATGGATATTTTAGTTGAATTTATTCGGAAACTGTGCATTCTGGATTTATCCGGAAAATTATATGATGTTTTGTGAAAATTGGGAAATTGTTTGAAATGCTATTTGGCCATGAATTTTGCATGAAATTGTCATCCTATTGGTTTGTTTAATGATTGCTTGAATTTTTATAATTTTGGGAATTTATGGATATTAAATAAATAAATAATGATAATAAAATAAAATGGATTATTTTATTGGCCATAAATTCCATTGAATTTATTAATAAATAATTATACATTGATGCATGTATGATGAGATATTGGTGTGTGTATGACATTGAATTGTGATGCATGTGTGAATTCTATGCCAAGTGTGACTTGTGTGATGTCACGTCATATGTCATGTTAAATTGAGATTAAAATAATGGTAAATGTGGATGATGGGAAATGAGGAAGTGGTTGTGGTGGAGGATGAGGCCGGAATGTATAGAGATGCATTGCCGGAATTCCCTAGGAGATTCAGGATGCCCAGAATGTGGGGGGCCGGAAGCCCTGTCGGAGGTCTTTGCCCGAAGGGAATGCCTCGCGATGCCAGGATTTGGGGTGCGAGATGCCCGGCCAGGGAGTGTAAATGCCGGAAGCCCTGTCGGAGGTTTCTGCCCGAAGGGAATGCCTCGTGATGCTAGTTGAGATGCGAGATGCCCGGAATGTGGGGGGCCGGATGCCCGGTGGCTTGGAATGGCTGAATGCCGGAAGCCTCGGAGGTCTTTGCCCGAGGGGATGATGAAATTGATGATTTGAGAAATGGGTGATGTGGTGATCAAATTTAAAGATAAAGATGAAAATAAACTCATGGCATGACGATATGCATGATGATGATGATGATATGTGATGTGATATGATGATCACCCATGGTATGATATGCATGATGATATGCATGATGATGATGATATGCATGATGATATGCATGACGATATGCATGATGATGATGATGATATGTGATGTGATATGATGATCACCCATGGTATGATATGCATGATGATATGCATGATGATGATAATGATAATGATATGCATGATGATATGCATGATGATGATGATGAGGATGATGTGGTATGATGATATGCATGATGATATGCATGATGATGATATGGTATGGTGATATACATACTTGATATGATGATGCCATGATGACGATGATGTGAATGATGTGATGATGTCATAATGAAAAAGACGTGTATGTTATGATGATACATATGTACGTGTTATGACTATGATGATGATGCATGATAGTATGCGCATGGCTTCAAGGTAAGTAACGCCTGAAATGCATGTATGATATGCATGATGCATTGAATTGTTATTGGATTCCTTATATGCTGAGTGGTTGTACTCACCCCTTTTGGGGACAACATTTTAGATTAGAAAGATGCCGCTTCCTACCGTCACGCGAGGTACCTTCTATGGTCTCCCATCGGATGTAGAAGTAGATTGTACGGAGATCGACTGCATCAATATCCCTGGACTGACATATGTGCGAGTGCATGTGCTGATCATGTATGATGTGGGCCTGGCTGGGGGCCCAGTCATCCAAGAGTTTTTGTTCGTTCATGTCTGCCGAGACGGAGTGATTAGGGGGATGTTGCCGCCACCACCACCCGACGCACCTGGATGGGTGTGATGGTTGCGTGAAGGGTAGAGAGCTGGTGTTTCTTTTTGGGAGTAGCCGCCGCTGTTAGATGGAGGACGTCATGTGATTTTCTTTAGGGGTCGTAGTATCTTTTTGGGGATAAGGCCGAGTGTGGCTGAAAATCTTGGCCTTCTTTTGTTGTATCGATCCGCGAAAGGTCCATCACGATAATATGTAAATAAAAGTGGCATGGCTTGTCTTTTTATCATAATGATTAGTGGTGTGTATTTGTATCATGGTTGGTAGGGGGAGAGATGGTGATGTTTTGCTTCCGCTAATGAGTCGCGCTGGGACCGCCTTTTAAAAAAAAAATGCCTGAAATTAAGGACGCTTTTGTGAGAAGTATAAGTATAGGAAAGTAAAAAGGTGTAAAACTGGTGCTTGTGGCGACCGCCGAAGGGTTCGGGGTGCTACACATATCACGATGGATTTTGTCATGGGATGGCCAAGGAGTCAACGAGATAATGAATCCATCCGGTTTGTGATTGACAGGTTGATGAAGTCTATGTACTTCATCGCCGTACGAAAGGACTTTGCCTTGGACAAATACGCTGACTTGTACGTACGACAAATAGTTCATCTTCATGAAGTGCCAGTAACGATCATGTTAGATCAAGACCAAAAGTTTACAGTAGCTTTTTGGAAAAGTTTACAAACTGTCTTGAAAACAAAGCTGCAGTACATCACAACCTATCATCCACAAATAGATAGTTAGTTTGGAAGGACTATTCACATGCTCAAGGATATGTTGAGAGCTTGTATGTTAGATTTCAAGGGAAGCTGGGAAGAGCATCTTCATTTGATTGAGTTCGCCTACAATAACAGCTACTAACATAGCATCAAAAGGACACCATTTGAAGTGTTGTATGATAGGGCTTACAGAACTCTTGTTTGTTGAGACGAAGTTGGTGAATGCAAGATTATGAGCCCTGAATTGGTCCAACAGTCAATGGATGCTGTTAAAATCATTCGAGAAAAGCTTAAGACTGCCTAGAACCATAAAAAAAGCTATGCAGATAAACAGCATAGGCCTTTGGAGTTTCAAGTAGGTTAATACATTTTTCTCAAAGCATCACCGATGTGAGACACATCACTTTTTGGCAGGAAGGGAAAGTTGAGTCCAAGGTACATTGGTCCTTCTGAGATTTTGGAGCAGATTGGGACTTTGGCCTATCGTCTCGCGTTGCCGTCAAGACTTGCTCAAGTGCATGATGTCTTTCACGTATCAATAATGAGAAAGTATGAACCCGATTCAACCTATGTGTTGAATTTCAAGGAAATAGATGTGGACGACAGTGTGTCGTATGTGGAAAAGCTAGTTTGGATAATGGATTGAAAGGAGCAAGTACTATGCAACAAGATGATTCCCTTAGTCAAAGTGGTTTGGCAACACCACAGAATAGAGGGAGTCACGTGGGAAAGCAAAGAATTGATGAGGCATCAGCATCCCCACCTTTTTTAGGAAGTGTTGTAATATTTCAAATTGTGAGGACAAAATTTTTCTAAGGGGGGAAGAATTGTGATATCTCGAAATTTGGCCCATATTTCGAAATATATGAAATGATTATTTCATCAATGTAGTTATTGTTATTTTACTTTGACCTAATCAGTCATGAGTTAACTAATCTATTGGATGAGGTCGTAAAGGATTAAAATGTAAAAGATCAGAGAATTCAATCGAGGATTGATCGCTTGACTATAAGGATTAACAAGGGTCAGTACTACACTATTATAAGTCAATTAGCGAACAGATATAAATTGATTTGATGGAAGTACATAATTGGTTCGCAGGTGATTCCACACAATTACGATACTCACGTTAGACGACAATAAACCGATTTTCTATTGATCTTGTACTCAGGTAAGTATATTTGAACCGTGGTGATTACATGATAACCGAGGGTCATCCATGATTCAAAGAGGCACAAGCGTAGATAAAAAATTATCGACCACGGGTTAATCGTGCAAGAACCCTAAAAGCCACTCGATAGTTTAGGTCGTACTAAAGTAGTACTCGACCGATTTTAACCATGAAATTTGATTTGATATCAGGTATCGAACTTTTGAGAATTTTAAGACTACATTATTGGATGTCACCTCATTATCTGTTGAATTATCGACAAGTCAAAATTTTCTGCAAAAGGATTTATCGGATGAAAATTGGAAGCTGGAAAGGAAACCAAGCCCTAGTGGCAAAGTTGTGATTTTGGTCAAAGCTTGGCTTTTAAAGAAATTGAAAAAAAAAAAGGAAAAGAAAATAAATGGGGACAAGAGACTAGGTGGATAGGAAATCAGGGAGAGTGGGTGAAAGGGAAATCATGAGATTTTGGCCTAAAATCCTTCATTCCCTCTCTCTCTCTCACTTCCCCCCCCCAACTCTATCAGATTTCCCCTCTCCCTCACGCCATCACCACCGTCTGCCCATTCCTATTCTCTCTTCCCTCACTCTTTCTTCCTCCTCTCCATTGTGGCTGCATCCTCCTCATCTTCATCTTCTTTCATTTTTCTTCATCACCCACCATTCTCACCACTATCATCATCCACCCATCGCTGTCCACCACCACCCTCATCACCATCGTCCACCACCACTCTCGCCACCACCACTTCACTGCACCTCACCACCGTTCACTACCATCCCTCACAACCACTGAACCATCATCTCCACTGCTGAGCACCCCCTCCGTTGGTTGCCAAAAGTCATAAGAGGCTTTGTTGTAGCCATCGGGTCTCCAATTGAGCCACGAACGTCGCACCCTTGATGCCTCGCACCGCTGTCGCCGCCTGAAAACTCTTGAGTTAACTCATAATCCTTGATTAGGTAGTTAATTGCGTTTAGGAAGTAGGTTTAGTTTAGACTAATGGTGATTAGTGCTAAATAAGTATAGTTTAGCCTTAATTATGTTTACGAATGGTTTAGATTAAAATTAAGTGCGATTAATTTAAGTAATTACGGTTAGTCTTAATTAATCGTGGTTAGTTTAATTAATTGTAATGTCATGATGTTTGATTACTTAAATAATGTATTTTAAATGCTATTTTCAAAGAGGGCTTATTGGTAAGAAAATAGTAAACTTTGAGGTGTCATGTTTGGACGCCGTATTTTATGTGTTAATTGGAGCAATGGGGTTTAAAAGTGAAAGTATGCAAAATTTGGTGGGTTGATTTTTAGTATGTGATCACGTGCAAATATTTTACTATAATTTTAAATGCAAAAATTTGTCAAAGTTGGTTGTTCGGAACACAAACTCTTTTGTACTAGGCTAATTAGTGGCAAATGAAAATTGACTTGACTGTTGCTGTGCTTGAGTGGTCACTTAATTGAACCGGTCACCCAACGGAAGCTTGAGAGTGATGCCCGATATTTATAGGATGCCTGGTGGGGGTCCGAATGCCGAGTCACAGTTGAGTCCGAAATCGATACTCCTTTATGGAATGTTGTCTAGGCAAGAGTTCTAGATAATACTGTGCCCAATAAGGTAGGATGATAACTGGACCGCCGACTCATGTGTTTGCCGGGTCCCAAGGGGTCGTAATAATTGGAATGTGTGTTTGACAATGCGCCTAGTTATTGTGGAATGTGTTCTGATGGTGAGGTAAGTTTGTCTACCATGTGTGCTTAAGCTGCCTCCGATATGAATTAGCACCTTAGCCAAGATTTAGGCTGTTAACTTGCGGAGATTTTTATCACACCTCTTGTTATAAAATATTTTCAAGTTTGTAGTAGGGAGAACCGTCGCGTGCAGTTTGGTGCCTCAATGGACCAAGGTGCGGGTGTGCCTGAGGTCACTTTTGGTTGGCCTTGTTGTTAGTAAAGTTTAGGTTAGCCCTAACTTTGCAAGTTCTTGAAATGGTCAGTAGGAAGTGGCTATAGAAAGGTTTGTAATTACTAAACTTCCTAAGGTTAATAGTTTATAAATGAAACTGCTGCTTTTGGGAATGTTTGCTGTGTTTATACTATCCCTATTTGTTTATGATTGATTGGGTGTTGTTTATATTAAATGCTTCCACTTGTGTTTAATTGAAAAAATTAAAGAATGGGTAGGCGACAAGTTTTGGGACGTCGCAATTCAATCGACTGTTGAGAGATGTTCACGTACTCGGGGGTTTCAGGGCATGACAATTATAGTGAGAAGATAGTTTTAACTGACTCCCACCGGACAATCTTTGTGCATACTTCAGAGGATTGTACAAACATAGACTACATCAATGAACATACAAGTCCAGTTTAGATGTTTAGACATACAGGTCAACTGCCTAGTGCCCCCAGAGGCATTCATCGCTAAAATCCATGTTTCAAGTTGGTCACATTCTGTAGCTATACAAAACTTCTGCTGTAAATTTCCTACTGTAAATCAAATTTACAAAGTGGAAATTTCAATTCATATAATCTAGAAATGCTACTCGGGCGCTAAATTGAATGCATCCTGAGGAATGCAACATATTATAGTTTAAATCAGGAGATTTCATTTACCTAATAGGAACAAAACTAAAGAAAATCATAATCTACTGAACTGATCTCCTTCATAACAATGTATTCATGAATAAAGGGATGACGACTAAATATTAGGGTGCTTAGAAAGTAGAATATCAGCTTGAGTGAATAAAATATAAAAATATAAAGTGAGGATTTCAAAATAAAGGAAAGCATGATTCTGCAGTCCAATGTAATTATCAATGGAGAAATTAAAACCTAGTTGAACCTTAAGAAAAGGAAAGAGAGTAAATGATAGGCCACTGCAGAACTACAGAAATCCGGTTATTCAAAATGGCAGAAAAGTAAAGAATAATCGCTGCTGGCTGATGATGATAGAATGGCAAGTGATGGATTTATTAGATGGGCTTAAGGCCCATCCGCTCAAGTTGGGCCCAAAAGGGCCCGGCCCACGGGAATAAGGCCCGTGGATGGGGGAAGGTATAAAAGGGAGGAGAGAGAGAGGGAAGACAACCTTTTGGCCATTTGAACGTACGCTCTTCACTCTCTCTTTCTCTCCAAACGCTTAAGGCGACGACGCTTCCCTTTCAAGGCAAATTGACATCATCGGATCAGAATTTCTTCTTCAATCTTCGGCATTGGTGTTTAATCTGGCTAACAAGGTACGCTCGAATCCGTGGTGTGCTTTACGATCGGTGATACGTGTTTTCCGGGCTTCGTCTTCCGCATTGATTTAGGGGTTCGATTTAGTGTCGAATCCGGTTTTCGGGGATCGATTATTCCCAACATTGGTATCAGAGCCCTAGTTCATGTTTTCCCGATCAATTTGATGTTTTTTGATTGATTTTTCGCGAAGAAATTCTCGGCCGTACGGATCAGGGCAAAAATCCCGACACCCGAGCGCTGTTCGGCCATTTTTCTGAGTTTTCGTAAGTCAAAAACGAATTCTGAAGGCACTGGGAGAAAGGCGACGTCGAGACGAGTCCGGCGACATGTCGCACGCCGCCAGGAGACGCCGCACGTGCCCACACACGCGGCCGGAAGCCGCTGCGCGTGGGCGCGACGCGCCCGGAAGCGGCAAGCCGCCGCCCGGCGCGTGCGCCACACGCGCCGGTGACGAACCGGCACGTGTGCGCCGACGACCGGCGAAACGGCACGCGCCGGTCGGCGAACCGACGCGTGCCGCGTCACCGATGACGTCATCGTGACGTCACCCAACGGTCGATAACCGTCGGGATGACGTCGGCGATGACGTCGGTGGCCGGTGGCGACCCGACCGACGACCCGACCCGACCCGCCGGCATGCGCGCGGCTGCACGTGCGAGCCGACGTCTGCGTGACGTCAGCCCCCACACGCGCGTGGCACGTGCCGCTGACGTCTGCGTGACGTCAGCCCCCGCACGCGCGAGGCACGTGCGGTCGGTCCGCGCGAGCGGTCCGACCGGGCCGACCGGCCTGTCCGGTCCGACCGGTTCGACCGTCGCGACCGGTCCGACCGGTCTGACCCGCGCGCCTGTTGACCGTTGACCCGTTGACCGTTGACCGTTGACTGACCGTTGACCGTTGACCGTTGACTTGACCGTTGACCGTTGACCGTTGACCCGAAAAAAAAAAGAAAAAGGAATTTGTTTCTTTTTTCAGTCATGCCTATGTGGGTTATAAGTAATCCATTTTTTATTCTGCATTTGTTGCGGGGACTATAATGAGTTATGCGCGAGATACCGCAGTTCTCGAGAAGGGACGAAAATGCAAGACTTAAAAGGCGATGTCGATTTAGCTAATTATCGGTGGCATGATGGTGATTTAGTATCACATGTGATCAAGGTCAATCGATGATACGAAATCATCTCGGAATGGTTATCTTATGCCGGACTTTGAGAAGGTGCGGCTTTGATAAACACTCTTCCACCCGAATGGCAAAAGCAGTGTTGGATCGGCTATGGGAGGTCAACGTGGTCCCGGATTATAGGAAGTTAGTGGAAGCTTTTGTAAGAGAGTACTATAGGATTGAGTTGGCCAAAACTTCAACCCTTAGATTGAGCGCCACATGGCGCCGAGAAAATGCGCCTTGGTGGCAACATGAGAGCTCTCCAAAAGTTTTTCCATGGTTGGCAAATGTGCCTTCAGTTTTCTCAGATGTTTTGAATGATAGATTAGAAGGGACATTCCCTATTTATCCCTTGGATTAATTATGTAATGTTTACTACCGATTGTTGTTGATGTAACAACCGATATGTTAGTCGTATCATGTGAAAGCATTTTTATTTTATTGGATATTAGATTTTATTTGCTTTCTCATTATTCTTTGGTTCTTTGTGGGTAATTAGTCAGGTAGTTTTAGAAGCTTTTGTAGCTTCATAGAATTGATTTTGCATATGACAATCATATTAATGATAGTTTTTGAGTTAGGATTTTTGGAGGATGATTGGAAACATAGTGACCTTTTGATTCTGAAGCCTTACTTGAAATTATTTATTAATATGATGGGTCTATGCAAATAGGGATGCATAAATGATAGGCATTAATTATTCGTGCATGGATGTCGATGTGTTCGAACGATGGTTCAAAGAACTAAGAACGTGATTGCTTGATATGAACGGTAACAATTGTGAAATATTGAATAAGAAGATTCAATATGTGCTTTGGAAAAGCAAGAAGCACTAGAAGCTCTTGACCATGTTATGGAAGATCTTAAGGATGCCATGCGCCACCTTGAGCTAGTAGAGGACCGCCTAACGGCATTTGAGCCGAAAACGGACATTTGCAATGCTTTGTTCTAGCTCGAAAGGGCTTTGTGCTCTAAGCGCAAATGTATTGATTCGTTCAATATGTGGGAATGCAAAGGATCAAGTCCTTATTGCAAGAAATCAAGAGTTAACCAACACAAGAGAGGAAAATGTCCTCAAGTGAAGAAAATGTCAAGGGTGAGGTGTTACAATTGTGACAAGAAATGTCACTATGCTTGCAACTCGTTTGTGAGTCAAAAAAAAAAAAAAAAGGGTCAACACCTCTTGTACATTTGAGAACTTTGCTTATGTGTCAAGTTCAATATTATTGGCTGAATCCAATCCTTTGTGGACTGTAGATTCAGGAGCGACAGACCATGTAGCAAAGGATAGAGGATCCTTCGTGGAATTCCGACGAGTACCAACTGGAACTGAGTGGATCCATATGGGAAACAACTCTAGAGTTGATGTAAAGGAATTGGCACCTGCCAATTAAACATGAGTGGTGGACGCACCTTAATGTTCTATATGCTCCGGAGATTCGTCGAAATTTTTGTGTCTGTTTTAATGTTGGTTAAGCTTGGTTTTGGTATGAACTTCCATAATAGAAGTGTAGATTTGTATTTGGATACAAACTACTATGGTTGTGATTATTTTCTGGATGGTTTTATTGTACTAGATGTTGACTATGGTGATGTCAATATGTTATTCCCTTGTTTCACGTCTTCTACCTTATATGATAATGATGTGAATATGGTGGTATGCTAGACTTGGTCATATGGGCCAACAACGTATGAATAGACTAGCCATAGAGGGCTTGTTGGGCAATATTGAAAAAGTCGATTTGTCCATAAGTGAGCATTACCTAGTAGGGAAAATGACAAGGAAACCATTTGGAAAAGGTAAAAGAGCTTAATTTCCTCTGCATTTAATCCATTTGGACGTCGTGGTTCAATGAATCGAGAGGAAGGCATGGGGCTGTTTATTTCATCACCGTTATAGATGATTATACTCGAGTCGGATATGTCTATTTGATTTCTCATGAATCAAAGCATAAGTTGTTTCGAAGGTTTATGAACCCGCAGAAAATCAATTAGATAAGAAAATAAAGGTATTGAGATCCGATCGAGATTGAGAATATTTATCGATGTGTTCAGAAAATTATGTGATGAAAAAGGAATATAAAGATAGTTGTCTATTCCATATACTCCTCAACAAAATGGTGTTGTGGAAAGAAGAAACGAGAACCCTATTGGAAATGGTTAGGTCCATGATGGTGCATGCTAACTTACCTATCACTTTTCGGAGTGATGCGTTGTTAACTGCTACCTATATACTTAACCGGATGCCTTCCAAATCAATTATTTCCACTTCATATGAGTTATGGACAGTTAGAAAACCAGACTTATGTTTTCTTAAGCCATGGGGTTGTGCTGCCTATATTCATGAGTCCTCTCACAAGTTTGGGGAATTGGATCCCAAAGGAAATAAGAGTATTTTCATGAGATACTGCGAACACTCGAAAGGGTATGTGTTCATAGGTGAGCAGGAAAGTGGGAATATAACTGAATTTGAATCACGAGATGTCACATTCTTAGTGGATGAATTTCCTAAGAAGGGCGAAATAAGGGAAGATTGTTCCCTATTTGAAATCTTGGATCAAGATAATGATGTCAGTAGAGTTCGTCCAAGTGGGAGTAATATGAGATGTGATAAATTGAATTCAACTCATTCTCAATTGCAATCACCTGATGTGACAATATCATCATTACCTAATCCAAGTGGGAGCATGATGGGGAATGATGTGCTAAGTGTACAATCTCCCATACGGTGAACAAGTCGCCAAAGTATCCCCCGTCAATATTTTGACATTGAAAGGGAAGCTTTTATGGTTGCTCCACAAGATGAGGATGAGCCAAGAAATATTAATAAGGCTCTAAATTGCCCTAATAAGGAAAAATGGATTTATGCAATGGAAGAGGAAATGGAGTCAATGAAGTCAAACCACGTTTAGGAACTGGTTGATCTTCCAAAAGGACACAGAGCTATTGGGAACAACTGAGTTCTCAAAATAAAGCGAAAGGCTGATGGCTCGATAGAAAGGCATAAGGCTCGCCTTGTGGCGAAGGGGTATAATCAACGGAAGAAATTGATTATGAAGATATATTTTCTCCGTATTGAGATTTACCTCGATTCGCATTATTCGGCAATAATGGCAAGTATGGATCTTGAGTTACATCAAATGGATGTAAAGACTCGCTTTCCTCAATGGAGAATTAAAGGAAAAACATATATGGAACAACCTGCTGGTTTCATAGTGAAAGGCCAAGAAGAAAAGGTATGTCGACTTTGGGGGTCGAGATATGGCCTTAAGCAGTCGTCAAGATAATGATATATACGTTTTCATAATGCTATAATGGCATATGATTTTACAATGATAGATGAAGATCATTGTGTATATATCAAAAGATCCAATGATCAATTTGTGATCATATCATTATATGTTGATGATATACTAATTGCCAGAAGTAATATGGAGTTTGTCAATACTGTCAAAAGTTGGTTGTCTTCCAATTTTGAGATGAAAGACATGGGTGATGTTGCATATATTCTTGGAGTTAAGATTTCAAGATTGTAAACCCATAGACACTCCTATTGCAAAAGGTGAAGGATTGAGCCATAGTCTGTGTCCAAGG
Source organism: Eucalyptus brandiana (assembly GCA_014182725.1). Lineage (NCBI taxonomy): Eukaryota > Viridiplantae > Streptophyta > Magnoliopsida > Myrtales > Myrtaceae > Eucalyptus > Eucalyptus brandiana. The sequence continues at coordinate 18,274,312 of CM024678.1, forward strand.
ACTCCACAAGAGAAGGAATAAAGGAAACATGTTCCTTATGCTAGTGCTTTGTTGGAAGCTTGATATACACTATGATGTGTACATAACCTGGCATATGTTTTGTAATTGGAATGGTGAGCGAGATACCAATCCAATCTAGGTCCAAAGACAATGGAAAGCCGTTATGAGAATACCGAGGTATCTAAAGGGAACTGCGATTAGACGATGAGTTATTAAGGAAAGGATCTGCGACTCTAAGGCTATCCCGATTCGATTGGGGAGGAGATTTAAATGAAATGAAATCTACCTCAGGGTTTGTTTCTCTTACCGAATGATGGCACCATATGTTGGAGCTGTAAGAAACAAACATGCATAGCCTTGTCCACGATAGAAATTGAGTTTGTGGCATTATCGGCGGTAGTGTAAGAAGATGTTTGGCTTTAGAGATTTTTTGGATCATTTAGGTGTTATTGGAAGTGCTTTGCAGATTTGTTATTTGTTAACTGTGATAGCCAAGCGCGAAAGCGTACACCAAAGATCCAAAATATCATGGCAAGACCAAACATATAGATACCAAGTATAATTTTGTAAATAATATGGTTGCACGAAAGGACGTGAACTTAGAGTACATATTACGCATAGAATGGTAGCAGATCCTATGACAAAGCCAATACCCAGAGATGTGTTTTGTGGCCATATGAAATCTCTAGGGTTGCGTAGAGGCTAATGTACTGAATATTGTAATTTCCCTAAGTGTTCACATTTGATGAATTCGTGTTTTCATCATTAATGCTTATGAATCTTTGTTTGATCTTTATGCATCTTAATGCTCGGTGCATTATTTTAAGTTGAGAAGTATGTCGGACAGATATAAGATTAGCCCACTCACACGGGTAATCGCCTCTATTTACTGTGTGATAAATAGAGATGAGACTGTTTTTAAGCTTATTATCTAGGTGATAATCGAGAGCTCAAGCTTAAAACACGTATGTCGCCTTAACTGAGTGTTAAGATGAGGACATAATACTTACTATGTCCGAAAGTAAAATACCCCACATATTTTACCTTATCTCTAAGATGCCGGATGTGAGTTCGATGAATTTTGTGAATGAGTAGATACGTGAACTCAAGTTAGACATTGGGTATGTCTGAACTATCATCTGTACGGTATTGAAAGTGTAGACATACGCTTCATGGGAAAGGAGTTAATACCGTAATACGTATTTCATACTACGTATGCATGAGACGACCAATAAGAGTGGCAAAAAGTTTGATCTCAACTTTTATGTCGTGTGAGACTCTTGAGGACAAGAGAGTTCCTCATTTTTTTGTCCCCTCATGACTCTTACTTATTCTCAAGATTTCTATTTAGTGTTTGCTATCTTAGGATGTTGCCAATGGTCATGAGTGATTCGATCTAATGGGGCATTTCTAGAAAAGCAAGCTGGACTGAAATTGAGAGTTTGAAGGAAAGAGGAAGATCGATTTTGGAGAATCACATTGTAGTTTTGTATTCACCGGTTAACCAATTATGACTGTCTTTGTGATAATCATAATTGTGAATACAATATATATATCATTGTTTAAAAGAGATCAAGAGAAATATAAATGTGATCGATCGATCTAGGGTACTGCATACTAAGTCTACTCGGAGTGTGATGCCCATTATGAGCTGCTATATATTCCTAACAGATGTATGGCAACGAGCTCTCAAAGTATGCTGGTCGCACGGATTATTCACCGGTATGAATGTTGAAGAGAGGATTCCCATCATGTTAAGTGAGAGTCTATGCTGGATTTTTCTCTGATGGGGATGAGTAAGGCCTGTCCGCCCATGTTCGTTTTGCACCACCATGTGCGAGTGGGAGATGATGGATTTATTAGATGGGCTTAAGGCCCATCCGCTCAAGTTGGGCCCAAAAGGGCCCGGCCCACGGGAATAAGGCCCGTGGATGGGGGAAGGTATAAAAGGGAGGAGAGAGAGAGGGAAGACAACCTTTTGGCCATTTGAACGTACGCTCTTCACTTTCTCTTTCTCTCCAAACGCTTAAGGCGACGACGCTTCCCTTTCAAGGCAAATTGACATCATCGGATCAGAATTTCTTCTTCAATCTTCGGCATTGGTGTTTAATCTGTGGCTAACAAGGTACGCTCGAATCCGTGGTGTGCTTTACGATTGGTGATACGTGTTTTCCCGGGCTTCGTCTTCCGCATTGATTTAGGGGTTCGATTTAGTGTCGAATCCGGTTTTCGGGGATCAGTTATTCCCAACAGCAAGAAAGTGCTAAATGTAGCATTTATAAAATTTTACAGAGATGAGAAGAATTGGCATGTATGGAGATGCACATGAAGCCATACTCTTGTTTGAAATAACTTATGGCTGACAAATATACGACAGTAAAGCATAAAAGTCCAGTTAGGGCTGAGATTCGAGAATGTAAACCACTAGAAGGAAAGGTTCAAATCAACCACTAGAAGTCTCCATTTTGCATTAATGCTCTTAAGATGATAAGATAACAAATCAAAGGAAAAGTAAATTAGACGAAAGGGGCACCACAGCCAAGGTAAGAATTCTTGTGGTTTCTATTCTTGGAAGAGTGAAAACTAAGAGAGAAAAGGTCCATATACTTCTGAGCGAAACTTTATATTCTACAGCAGAGGCCACAATCACCAGAAAGTTAAATGCCACATCACAATTTGCAATTCACAAATTCAGCAATATCAATAGAAAAGATCAAAACTCCATTGAAGTCAGCAAGGGACCTTCAAGCCATCTTAAATATGACTGCAACCTATAGTCAATTATAAACTAGTAGAAAATCACTCATTAAGGGTAAAATTATCTATTCTGCTTGGAATAGGAACAGGGGAAAGCCGTTTTCCACTCACAATATGAGTAGTTTTGTCATTGCTGCTAGATAATTAGGTAGCTCTCCTGTGAGTTTGCAGCTCCTCAGAATCCTATAAGAAAATAGCACTGATATTGTCACATTGCTAAAACAATTTGGCTCTTTTGCATAAAGTAAACTATCAGTGAAGGAGCATCGGTCTGACAGTGTCTCAATATTTGCACTGTTATGTTGTGGAACTCCGGACTTGGGTCCATCGAGGTCACTTACTCTACTGCATATCAAAATCAAATAGGGAACTTTATTTGATCGATACCATCTTAAAGAAAGAGAGATTGGATCAAATTGCCAAAATTCCATACTGACAAGTTCGATCCCCGAGGGAATTGACCCTTGCAATCCACTTCGTTGAATAACCCTGATGAGACAATTCATAAATTATATTATCTTAGGGGTATATCTATAAAGATCGACTTAAGAGGTGAAGCCTTATAGTTTTTCGAGATTCGTCAAGTTTTGAATAAAATTGGGTATCTTTCCCGTGAGCTGATTATCACCAAGTCACCTATAGTGCATTAAACAACAAGATTGATATGAAGAAGAAAGAACAGAAGTGTGTAAATATTAGCAGAGTTTGTGGAAACTGGAAACTAACAGGTCCTGCAATGTCGTCAATTTAATAAATGTTTTGGGCAGGTCCCCGGTGAAATTATTTTACATAAGGTACCCGAAACTAGAAAATACCAATGGTATCACATTGGTTAATTGACCTTGAATGCTAATCTCTCAACAGACCCCTCCAATGGATAAAATTCCCATGCCAGATACAAAATCATCAGCGAATAAAAAATCAATGCCTAACATAGGAATTTGCATCATGGGACTCACAATTGATTTAACTGGGACAGGTACCCCAGCTCTAGAGGTACAGTCCGAAAAGCCAATTGATCTCGACGTTTCGAGCGAAGAGAGTTGATATCTTCAGCATCAGTCAACTTTAACATAGCAAAGAAGCCGAATGCGAGAGGCGAGATGAGTGATTACTTACAATTCCCGAAATGTATATATTTCGCATCTCCTTCGGGATTGGACCGGTCAATCGGTTTCCAAGTAGAGAACTGCACCCACATCATCGCGTTTCCCCCAATCAATCGAAGATACATCCGTGAGAGAGAGAGAGAGAGAGAGAGAGAGAGAGAGAGAGAGAGAGAGAGAGAGAGAGAGAGAGAGAAGCACGTACATGTTGCCCAACTTCATAGAGCCCCATTCTGTAGGAAATGTACCGCTCAAGTAGGTGTGGGTGACATCACTGTTTACAGAGACAGATGATGATGACAATGATGATGATGCTTGTGATGAAGAAAAGAAAAGGAGTGGATAACGGAGAAAGGAGAATAAAGAGGCTTACAACTTTTCGAGGTAAGGCAATCTGAATAGTCGTGACGGGAGAGTGCCGGGAAGCGACTGAGATTAGAGTACTCTGTTTTCGCATGTGTTGGGAATAACGGATCCCCGAAACACCGGATTCGACACTGAATCGAACCCCTAAATCAATGCGGAAGACGAACCCAAAATTACAACACGTATCACCGATCCTAAAGCACACCACGGAGTCGAGCGTACCTTTTAAGCCACAGATTAAACACCGACGCCAATGGAGGAAGAGAATTTGTCGCCTGTTCGATCCGAGGAAGCCTTGAAGGGAGGAAGAACAAGCCGTATGCTTACTGTCTTTTCTTTTGGTAGAGAGAGAGCGTGGAGAGAACGTACGTCTTTTCTTTTTCTAAAAACAACGGTATGTTTTTCTCTCTCTCTCCTCCCTTTTATACCTCTCCCTTCCCACGGGCCCTATTCCTGTGGGCCGGGCCTTTTTGGGCCCAGCATGGGCGGACGGGCCTTAAGCCCAATACCAATAAAAGCCTTCAGCTCCCACTCGCACATGGTGGGCCGAACAGGATTCTCTTTACCTCTCTTCAACATTCATACTGGTGAATAATCCGTGCGACCAAAGATACTTTGAGAGCTCGTTGCTATACATCCGTTAGGAATATATAGCAGCTCATAATTGGGCGTCACACTCGAGTAAATTTAGTATGCGTACCCTAGATCGATCGATCACATTTATATCTCTCTTGATCTCTTTTAAACATGATATATATATTGTATTCACAATTATAATTATCACAAAGACAGTCATAATTGGTCGACCAGGTGAATACAAAACCACAATGTAATTCTCCAAAATCGATCTTCCTCTTTCCTTCAAACTCTCAATTTCAGTCCGTTTGCTTTTCTAGAAATGCCCCATTAGATCGAATCATCTCATGACCATTGGCAACACCCTAAGATAGCAAACACTAAATGGAAACCTTGAGAATAAGTAAGAGTCCTGAGGGGACTAAAAAATTTGAGGAACTCTTTTCCTCAAGAGTCTCACACGTCATAAAAGTTGAGATCAAACTTTTTGCCGCTCTTATTGGTCGTCTCATGCATACGTAGTATGAAATACGTATTACGGTATTAACTCTTTTCCCATGGAGCGTATGTCTACACTTTTCAATACCGTACAGATGATAGTTCAGACATACCCAATGTCTAACTTGAGTTCACGTATCTACTCATTCACAAAATTCATCAGAACTCACATCTGGCATCTTAGACAGATAAAGTAAAATATGTGGGTTATTTTACTTTCGGACATCACAAGTATTATGTCCTCATCTTAACACTTAGTTAAGGCGACATACGTGTTTTAAGCTTGAGCTCTCGATTATCACCTAGATAATAAGCTTAAAAACAGTCTCATCTCTATTTATCACACAGTAAACAGAGGCAATTACCCGTGTGAGTGGGCTAATCTTATATCTGTCCGACATACTTCTCAAATAATGCACTGAGCATTAAGATGCATAAAGATCACACATAGATTCATAGGCATTAATCAATGAAAAACAAAATTTCATAAATGTGAACAACTCAGGGAAATTACAATATCCAGTACATCAGACTCTACGCAATCTTAGAGATTTTACATGACCACAAAACACATCTCTAGGTATTGGCTTTGTCATAGGATCTGCTACCATTCTATGCGTAGATATGTACTGTAAGTTCACATCTTTTCGTGCAACCATATCTTTTACAAAGTTATACTTGGTATCTATATGTTTGGTTTTGCCATGATATTTTGAATCTTTGGTGTACGCTATAGCTGCTTGGCTATCAAAGTTAACTAATAATGGATTTGCAGCTTTCTCAATAACACCTAAATGATCCAAAAATCTCTTAAGCCAAACTCCTTCTTGTACTGCCGATAATGCCACGAACTCGCTTCCATCGTGGACAAGGCTATACACGTTTGCTTCTTCTTGCTCCATGATATGGCGCCATTGTTCAAGAAGAAAGCAAAACCCGAGGTAGATTTTCTTTCATCTAAATCTCCTCCCCAATCGCATCCGAATAGCCTTCAAGTCGCAGATCCTTTCCTTGGTAATTCAACTTGAAATCAGCAGTTCCCTTCAGATACCTCAGTACTCTCTTCACGGCTTTCCAATGTGCTGGACCTGGGTTGGATTGGTATCTACTCACCATTCCAACTGCAAAACATATGTCGGGTCTTGTACACATCATAGCGTACATCAAGCTCCCAACAGCACTAGCATAAGGAACATTTTTCATTTGTTCCTTCTCTTGTGGAGTCCCCGGACACAGTCTATGGCTCAATCCTTCACCTTTTGCAATAGGAGTGTCTATGGGTTTACAGTCTTGCATACGAAATCGTTCAAGAACCTTACTTATATAGGTTTCTTGCGAAAGAGACAACGATCTCTTCGAACGATCTCTCGAAATCATAACTCCAAGAATGTATGCAGCCTCACCCATATCCTTCATCTCAAAGTTAGAAGATAACCATCTCTTGACGGTACTAACCAAATCCATATTGCTTCCGGCAATTAGTATATCATCAACATATAATGATATGATCACAAATTGATCCTTGGATCTTTTGATATATACACAATGATCCTCATCTATCATTGTAAAATCATATGCCATTATTGCATTATGAAAATGTATATACCATTGTCTTGATGACTACTTAAGGCCATATATCAACCTCAAAAGTCGACATACTTTTTCTTCTTGGCCTTTTACTATGAAACCAGCAGGTTGTTCCATATATATCTCTTCCTCTAATTCTCCATTGAGGAAAGCAGTCTTTACATCCATTTGATGTAACTCAAGATCCGACTAGCCACTATTGCCGAATAATGCGAATCGAGGTAAATCTCACAGGAGAAAACGTATCTTCATAATCAATTCCTTCCTGTTGATTATACCCCTTCGCCACAAGGCGAGTCTTATGCCTTTCTATTGAACCATCAGCCTTTCGCTTTATTTTGAGAACCCATTTGTTCCCAATAGCTCTGCGTCCTTTTGGAAGATCAACCAGTTCCCAAACTTGATTGGATTTCATTGACTCCATTTCCTCTTCCATTGCATGAATCCATTTTTCCTTACTAGGGCACTTCAGAGCCTCATTGATATTTCTTGGTTCATCCTCATCTTGTGGAGCAACCATAAAAGTTTCCCCTTCAATGTCAAAACGTCGACAGGGAATACTTTGGCGACTTGTTCGCCGTATAGGGGATTGTACACTTTGCACATTATTCCCTATTATGCTCCCACTTGGATGAACTCCACTAATATCATTATCTTGATCCAAGGTCTCAAATAGGGTGTGATCTTCCCCTATTTCGCCCTTCTTAGGAAACTCATCCTCTAAGAATGTGACATCTCGTGATTCAAATTCGTTATACTCCCACTTTCCCGCTCACCAATGAACACATACCCTTTCGAGTGTTCTGAGTATCTTATGAAAATACTCTTCTTTCCTCTGGGACCTAATTTCCCAAACTTATGAGAGGACTCATGTGTATAGGCAGCACAACCCCATGGCTTAAGAAAACTTAAGTCCAGTTTTCTACCTGTCCATAACTCATATGGAGTGGAAGTTACTGATTTGGAAGGCACTCGGTTAAGTATATAGGCAGCAGTTAACAATGCATCACTCCAAAAGGTGATTGGTAAGTTAGCATGCGCCATCATGGACCTAACCATTTCCAGTAGGGTTCTGTTTATTCTCTCTGCAACACCATTTTGTTGAGGAGTATATGGAATAGACAACTGTCTTTCTATTCCTTTTTCATCACATAATTTTCTGAACTCATCAGATAAATATTCTCGACTTCGATCGGATCTCAATGTTTTTATTTTCTTGTCTAATTGATTTTCTACCAGGTTCATAAACCTTTTGAAACAACTTATTGCTTCAGACTTGTGAGAAATCAAATAGACATATCCGAATCGAGTATAATCATCAATAAATGTGATGAAATAAACAGCCCCATGCCTTCCTCTCACATTCATTGGACCGCAGACATCGGAATGGATTAAATGCAGAGGAAATTCAGCTCTTTTACCTTTCCCAAATGGTTTCCTTGTCGTTTTCCCTTCTAGGCAATGCTTACATGTGGACAAATCGACTTTTTCAATATTGCCCAACAAGCCCTCTTTGGCTAGTCTATTCATACGCTGTTGGCCAATGTGACCAAGTCTAGCATGCCACACATTCACATCATTTTCATAGGTATTAGTAGATGTGGTAAGGGAATAACAAATATTTGCATTAATATACTCAATATCCAATACAATAAAACTATCTAGAAAATAACCACAACCATAGTAATTTGTCTCCAAAAACAAATTCACACCTCTACTACAGAAGTTTATATTAAAACCTAATTTAACCAACGCTAATACTGGACACTAAATTCCGACGAATCTCCGGAGCATACAAAGACATCATGAAGGAACAAAGTGCGTCCACCACGCATATTCGGTTGGCATGTGCCAATTCCTTTCACTTCAGCTCTGGAGTTGTTTTCCACATAGATCCACTTAGTTCCAGTTGGTACTCGTCGGAATTCCACGAAGGATCCTCTATCCTTCGCTACATGGTCCGTTGCCCCTGAATCCACAGTCCACAAAGGATTAGACTCAGTTAAGAACACAGAACTTGACACATAAGCAAAGTTCTGAAAAGTACAAGGGGTGCATACCTTCTTTGGCTCACGACAGTCGCGAGCATAGTGACCCTTCTTGTCACAGTTGTAGCATTTCACCCTTGCTAGCTTCTTCATGTGAGGACGCTTTCCTCTATCATGTTGGTTAAATTTGGGTTTCTTCCCTGAAGGACCCGCTTCTTCTTCCTTGCCTTTCCCCTTATCAAACCAGTTAGGGCGCTTGCGTTTGGAGCTCGAAGCTCCATTTGAGCTAGAACTAGCATGATATAGATCGATCCGGCTTAGTCGCCAACAAAGGCGGTCCTCTTCCGCTCAAGATGACGCATTGCATCCTCAAATGTTTTGATATTTTCATTATGAGTCGGTGCACCTTCATATGCTCCCAACTCGAGGCAAGGAACGAATCACCGCTTGCACTTGCTGCTCATCCGTGAGGACATGGCCAGCATCTCTCGGCTCGCTTATCATGTTTGACATCTTTCTAAGATGTTGCTTCATGGTCGACCATGAGGCTTCTTATAAGAGTCAAACCCGATAGTGAGCCCTCGCCTAGTCACCGAAGTGTGACCAAATCTAGCTTCCAATGCCTCCCACATTTTCTTGGCATTGTCAAAACGCCGAAACTCTCGCATGACGTCATTTTCCATGCTACTCAGCAACGTGATGCGAGCTAGAGAGTTCATTCTTTTCCACACAGAAAAAGTTTCTTTGTCCTTTTTGTGCTGTTCAGTGGTTCCCTCTTCAGGTTCTACCATGGTCATGACAAGAGCCTCAAGTGCTTCTTGCTCTTCCAAAGACATACTTGGATTTTCATTTGCCAAATTTCATAGTTGTCCCCATTGAGCTTTTCACCTTTGTTCAGGCTCGGCAACTATGCTTTTTGTGGTCAAGCCATTGATCCGAACACATCGAAAAATATGCACGAATTATTAATGCCTATCATTTATGCATCCCTATTTGCATAGACCCATCATATTAATGAATAATTTCAAGTAAGGCTTCAGAATCAAAAGGTCACTACGTTTCCAATCATCCTCCAAAAAATCCTAACTTAAAATTATCATTAATATAATTGTCATATGCAAAATCAATTCTATGAAGTTACAAAACTTCTATAACTACCCTCGCCTAATTACCCACAGCAACCAGCAATAACAGAAAGCAACATAGAATATACATCCAATAAAAACAATAATGCTTTCAATTAACACAATTAGGTAGTAATCATTACATAATATGTCCACAAATCACACTTAACATATATCAGTCAATACAATTAACACTAAGTCAGTACACGAACTGGGAAAGATCCTATTTTGTTCAATTTCTTGATCTTTTCCCTTGAAACAATACAGTAATATTCATTTACAAAATTCATCACAATTTTCTTATAGGAAGCGCTCCCCGTTGACATCCCATATGCGATTCAACACATCTTGCCATTCAGGTGGAAGAGTGTTTATGAAAAATCGCACCATCTCTGACTGTGACATAGGACGACCATTCCATATGACCCGTTGAATTTTCACATTGACTTCAAGGACGTGATTAATTAAGTCACCGCTCTCCCATCGATGATCAGTCAGCTCAGCTATCAGCTTAGACAGCCTTTCCTTTTATTCATCGGTAACTGCGCGAATAGGTGTGCGCAACCTCATGGGAAACATTGTTCCTGCAACAAATGCAGAACAAATAAGGGATTACATATAATCCTCATAGACTTAATTGAAAAAGAAACACATTCTTTGCCCCCCCTTTTTTTTGGTCAACGGTCAACGGTCAAAGTCAACGGTCAACGATCGTCGGTCAACGGTGGTCAACGGTCGTCGGTCGTCGGACCGGTCGGACCACTCGCGCGGACCGACGCACGTGCCACGCGCGTGCTCGGGTTGACGTCAGCAAACGTCAGCGGGTCGGGTCTCCGGTCGGGTCGCCGCCCTGCCAACCGACGTCATCGCTGACGTCATCGATGTCGTCACCCCAGCAGTTACTGACCGTTGGGTGACGTCATGATGACGTCAGCACGCGTCGGTCCGCGGACCGGCGCGTGCCGGTTCGTCGGCCGGCGGCGCGCACGCGCCGATTCGCCGACCGGCGCGTGTGCCGCACGCGCCTGGCTATCCAGCGCTTCCGGGCGCCCACGCGCAGCGCCTTCCGGCCGCGCGTGTGGGAGCGTGCGGCGTCTCCCGGCGGCACTCGAGGTCTCGCCAGACTCGTCTCGACGTCGCCTTTCGTCCAGTGCTTTCAGAATTTGTTTTTGACATTCGAAAACTCAGAAAAATGGCCGAAGAACTCTCGGGTGTCGGGATTGCTCGCCCCGATCCGTACGACCGAAGTTCTTTTTGCGAAAAAATCAATCAAAACACATCAAATTGATCGGGAAAACGTGAACTAGGGCTCTGATACCAATGTTGGGAATAACGGATCCCAAAACACCGGATTCGACACTTTGAATCGAACCCCTAAATCAATGCGGAAGACGAACCCCGGAATTACAACACGTATCACCGATCCTAAAGCACACCACGGAGTCGAGCGTACCTTTTAAGCCACGAGATTAAACACCGACGCCAATGGAGGAAGAGAATTTGTCGCTGTTCGATCCGAGGAAGCCTTGAAGGGAGGAAGAACAAGCCGTATGCTTACTTGTCTTTTCTTTTGGTAGAGAGAGAGCGTGGAGAGAACGTACGTCTTTTCTTTTTCTAAAAACAACGGTATGTTTTTCTCTCTCTCTCCTCCCTTTATACCTCTCCCTTCCCACGAGCCCTATTCCCGTGGGCCGGGCCTTTTTGGGCCCAGCATGGGCGGACGGGCCTTAAGCCCAATACCAATAAAAGCCTTTAGCATGAAAAAAAAAAATGATTTTGGAGAATGGCTATAGACAATATACATCTACATACCAATTGATTCAAAATGAAAAAGAAAAAATCTTAGAAATCCTTCCCCCTCCCCACCCCCCAAAAAGGAACGTTTTGTAAAAGCAAATGCATATATAGCTAATGGGGAGGAAAAAAGAAAAAGCATGACTCAAAGTACTATCATTTAATTATAGTGATGAAATAAGATTGTAATGTTTTGTTTAAATAATTATAATACTATCACGCTGTTTACTTTCATAAATGACATTTGTAATAAGGGAAAATGGAATTTTAAAACTACCCTAAAACCAGAGTTAAAGAAAATATACTAATGATTACTTTAATACTCAATCATAATTCATAAGTATCCAGCCAACCATAAAATGTAATACCCCATATATATTCAAGATATCACAATTAATATCTACATTTTTATCTATTATTCAAAATTTAACTTATGAGTATGATTTAGATTTTTTTGGTCAAAAGTATGATTTAGATTTAATCATTAATGTGATTTATTATTAAAACAAATATAATTTATTACATGATTAATAGTTGATTGAAATAATATTATAGAGAAAGTGGATTGTGAACAGAATAAACAACGTGATTAGCTGAGGATTTATTAGCCAACTACATTTTTTTCCCAATCTTACAATTTATTTATATTCTTCCTTTTCGCATAACCCAAAACTATTTGAATAAACGTATTAGAAAGACGATGAGATTTTATTAATTGAATACACACATAATTGGGTAATATTATTGCTTGAGATTTGTCTAATGATGTTTTCCTTTTAAACATCCAGTCAGCCAAAACAAAAGTTATTCTTTAAAAAAATGCGATAGGTACTCCTTGAATAGTTTTCATTTTTGTGGTTCGATATAGTATCCGTTTTCAACATTGTCAGTTTTCCTTGATTTCAAACTTTTAATCTAAATCGAGGTAATAGATACAAGTAGTTTCATAAATAAAATCGAGAGAGCTATTACGATGGTATGACAAAATAGCTTTCGGGATACGAAATTATAGAGACAACACAATACTTTGTAGCAAAATTAAAGCAAAGGCAACGGGATTAAGTTCGTTGCCATAAGCTCAATCTATGACCATAAAACAATATACTAAACCATTTTTTTTTCTCAAAAGGACCACGTTTATTGAAGCTTAACTCTTGAAATAGGTTGGCCTTCGTAGTTGGGGGCTCTGGCATTAAATTCTTATCTTTTCTTTTCATATAGAATGTTTCAAATATTTGGCTCAACTAAGTATCCTATAAACCATAGAGTGACCAACTGGCCTCCAAAGTTACTTTGCAAAGGATTAATTGTGATTTAAGTAGAATATCTTTTACATCCTAATTAAGCACCTGACTATTCAGTCAACCTCTTCAAATGTGAGATTTTTGTCCCACATTGGAGTTTCTCCTTTCCTTAGTGTAGATTACAACCTAGCAAAGTCCTAGGATTAGTCAACATCTACATTAGGTGTTTTGTCCATCTGATATGTACAATATAAAGATGGACGAAATTCTAACTCAAAAAGTGAATTAAATCATTATACACGATCCCGCTCTCTCTCTCTCTCTCTCTCTCTCTCTCTCTCTCTCTCATAAATAGGATGCTTTTTTCTTTTTCTTCTTTTTTTTTTTTAAAGAAAAAGCATACCAAATCTTGCCCTTGAAGCCCGAACCTATATTTGGAGGTCAAACTCGGGACCTCAATGCCTACACTAGACTCAAGTTCTCGAGCCGAGGACCACAAGAGCAGGATTTGCAACCCAAGTGCTTGGCCCATAGGGTATTGTGCTCCCCACCCATGGGCCAAGGTTTGGGCATCGAGGTTCTAAGTCTAGAGGTCCTTAGGCCGTATGCTGATCTTAAAGATTTTTTTTAATGATTTACTTAATATCTAAATATGAAAAGAAATGACCAGAAGTTTGATTAAAAAAGCAATAGGAAAGAATTGTATTACTTTCTCTTAAATTTAAGTTTCTCAAATCACATTTTTCAACATCGTCCAATCTTCGAGAAAAGAAAGTAATACACTCGTCCATTTGTTGGATAGGAGGGAAGATTAACGAATGAGATGAGACCTGAACTTATATAAATAGGGGACCCTCCCCCTCATTGAATTCAACTCATTCATAAGTAATACACTTGTCCCTTTATTCATACGACCCCTTGTGTTCGAGCGTGTGTGCGTGAGGCTGACTTGGGATAAAAAATCCTAGGGCCGCATGGGTGTGGAATCGTTGAAAATTGACTGACCCATGACAAGTGATATCAGAGCCTTCGTTCCAAGCGTAATGGCTGATCCTCATGTTGATATCTCGGTCATTCAAGGTGATGATCGAGAGGATCGTGGGCGACCAGCCGAGAAGACCATCCGATCGAAGAAAAACCATGTTGTCGCGAGCCCAATGGATCCAAAGAGGGATATGAAGAATCGAATGACGGTCCTAGAAGAGACCGTCACGAATGTCCAGGCGATGGTGGACGATTTGAACTAGATCGTCGAAGGAGCAGAAGCCGGTAGGGAGGGGTTCTTGGCTGAAGTGCAAGAACTCAAGGCCAGCATGGGAGAGCTCCGTGTCGAGGTGCCGGGGTCCCTCACACATGAACTACAGTAACGGGATGAGACCTGAGAGGCCACAATGGTGGCCATGCGCATGGAAATGGCAGAGTTGAAAGGAAAGCTTAGCGAGCTTGAGGCTGCACGTGTGAACGAGATGGTCACCGTGCATGCAAATCCACGAACCAAAGCGCCCAAGCCAAGAGAGTTCAAGGGCTCACGGGTGGCCAAGGACCTGGACAACTTCTTGTGGTACATGGAATGATATTTCTAGGCCATGGGAATCAACAACAACACATCTCGGGTAAACACCGCATCAATGTATTTAATTGATAATGCTTTCTTACGGTGGTGTCGTCGGTCAGATGATAAGTGTGGTGACCCTATCACTACATGGGCTCGGTTCGTCACGGAATTTTAACGGAACTACCATCCCACATATGTGGAGGAGGAAGCTTGCGATGAACATAAGTGCCTAGAGCAAAAAGGCGGAGTCCGTGACTACATAAAGAGATTCTTGGAGCTGTTGCTCCAAATTCCGTCTATAAGCAAGACGGAGGCGTACCACCAATTCATGAGTGGACTTGAGCCATGGGTCAAGCAAGAGCTAAAGAGATGCCATGCGATAGATCTCAAGACGACAACATCTGTGGCCGAGTCCCTTGTAGAGTACAAGTTGTCATCCATGACGAAATTCGATTCTCGTCCGAAGGACAAGGCCAATGGTGGGGGAGAACAAGGAAGATTTAATCGATCAAATGGAGGCAAACCACTAGTGGCTGCTTCTAGGACCCAACTGGAATCGAGTAGATGGGGACAATGAAAGGTACACACATACAAATGTTTCTTCTATGATGGTCCTTATTGATATAGTTAGATTAAGTACCTAGAGGGGGAGTGAATAGGTATATGCAATATTTATCTCGATAATTCCATAATACTAGACAATTGATAGATTTGAAACAAACAATAATCAAAGTAAGACTGAGAGAAGAGAAAATTGAACACGCGGTTTATAGTGGTTCGGCTTATTTCAAGCCTACGTCCACTCTTTTGCACTGACAGCCTATTGGCTGGATTCCACTATGAACAAAGAGATGTTACAGCGATGTTCTCCCTTGATTTCTCGGTGTAGATGATCTCCCACACTCGCTCAAGGTATCACTAAGTATAGACACTCTCTGTGTGTACAGTTTCGCTCAGAATGTATCGACTAATAATCAGGGTGCTTCAGACTCTGGAATTTCTCTGTCGATCATGTTCTAAAGCAACTAGAACGACTTCATTTTATACTCCTTTATGCCATCATACCCGTTGGCACTTACCAAAGGAATTCCTCCAATCTACCCGTTGGACGGAATCAATCAAGAAGATCATTCGAGCTATTAAAGGAACCTGACGATAGCCCATCAATCCTGTTCGCCCATACAACCAGGATCTTGGTTTCCAAGAATAGAACCTTCCAAGAATATTTCGTCAACCATCGGATCTTCAAACGATCTTGATAACGAATGAAAGAATCCGTTATAATTATCCAGCCAAGAGATCTTCTCCAGAGGATAGGAATAAATCCTCAACCAAATACTTCGGCTCTGGATTGCCTTCGTCACTAGATTGGAAGAACTGCAATGAGAATAGTCTTGAGTCTTGAGTCTTGAGTGCCGAGTCCGGAGATCCGAAAGTCTTCGACGCTAAACGAAGCTTTGCAAATATCCAGACTAGACCAATAGAAACGTTTTGTCAGCTTCAAAATATTCTGGAAAGATTTCTCCAACAATCTCCCCCTTTTTGATGGTGACAAAACTTTCCTGTAGATTTGAACAACTTTGACCTGCAAAACAATACTCAAGCAATATGGCTATCTCATAAAGATTAATAAAATCAACAACCAGACTCTGCATCCACAGAAAATCGGTTAGTCCTTCATGAGTAAAACCATATAGCAATACTTGATATAAATGCAAATAGTCAAGCATCAAAATCCACATCCAAGTCAGTCAAATTTAAGTTCACACCCAAGTCATACTCAAAAACACACAAAAAGAAATTTAAATGCAAGGTTTTTTAAAGAGTTGAGTTCAAATTGCAATTCTCCCCTTTTTTGTCATCATTAAAAAGGTGAGAAAAGAGTTAAGTCTGCTTGGGAATGCGCACGATTTGGAAATCTCCCATCGATTGTACGATGCCTTCCAGCCTCTTCAAGTCTTCCCGTAGACGAGTCACCTCTTCTCCTTTGGCATTGGCTTGAATTTGAAGAGCGATGTCTTTCATTTGATCCGCCAGGGTAGCAGAAGATGCTTGTCTAGCATTCTTCAGGACTTGAAGTTCACAGTCCAGAGCATAGATCTGACCACGCATTTCCAGAAGAACATCAAGGATACGACGAAAATCTGCTGTATTGTCCGTCTGTGTGCTCGCATTTGCTTTCTCAGATGGAGTGAAGGCAGACGATGGAGCTTCGGTATAATCGAGCGAATTTGGTGTTGACGTATCATGTCCTTCCTCAGGCATTTGAGAAGCCTGAAAATCTTCTGGATTTGCTGGTGAGCGACTCACACCTTCAGTATGTGGTGGAGTTCTTCCTTGCTCGCCATCTCCCCCTGTCTCTAAGACCTCAATTGGGGAAGAGTGATGGTCATGCTCTTCAGCGCCTTGATTCCCTTTCTCTCTGGCTTCATCTGCAGACTTTTCTTTTACTGCTTCTTCTTCTTCTTCAGCTTCTTTCTCTTTCTCTTGTTGCTCTCCTTCTCTGTTCTTTGCTTGTCCCTCTTCTTCTCTCTGTTCTATTGATTCAGGTACAGAACGTCTGGTTCTTTTCAATGCAGGAATAGAGAGATCTTCCTCTTCATCTTCATCCTCCAAGATAAGAGTTCTTTTCTTTTTGGATGGAGCGCCCATAGGCTTCTTCCCTTTTCTCTTTGATGCAGAAGATATTGGAGTCTTCACTTTGAACTTCTCCATTGCCTCACTAAGCTCTTTCAGACGCATTTTTGTCAGCATTTTCAAACCCACCACCATTTTGTCGCATGGTCGAAAACAAAGAGTATGTGGAGGCTCAATGTTCAAGTGTCTGAAGATCTTGGTCACAAGATTTGGGTAAGGCAATTGGCCCTTGTCCTTCACCATTGCTCTGTACATGTGAAAGAGAATGGTGTGAGGAAAAGAGAACTTCTTCCTTGAATTGATCACGTACATCAATTTCACCTCGGAGTTAGACACGTTAGTCTTTGATGTAGACTTTGGCCTGAGATAGTTGATCACAATTTTGTGAAGCAAGATGTTGATGGCATGCATCCTTGAGTAGGTAATCCTTCCATCTGTACTATGGTCTTTAACAAGCTCCAGAGTAGTACGAGCAATCGAAACTTTGATCGGTTGATAGCGTCCTCTTTCAACTCCAATTATATCTGCCAACATGTCCACATCTACCACATAGTCTTGGTCTCGAACACTGAAGGATATTCTATTCGCATCTAAAAAGCTGAGATTCGAATAAAAATATGCTGTCAATTGTGCATAACCGTTTGTGGTATTGGAGCAAAATTGCTCAAGTTGAAGCAGATTGAACTTCTCCCTTAAGTTCACATTGATGGCATCCAAGAAGTCGAAATCAACACTTCTAGGGTTTATCACCCCTCTTTTCAACATCGAAAAACAAATTTTCCTGTTCCTTTGATTTAAACAAATCCATCCTTTTTCCCTTCACCTTTGCTGCAACACCCATTCTAGGTTGGAATTCAAGGAACATTTTATCATCATCGTTCCCGTCAGTCGGATTCAGTCCCTGTACACGAGGGTCACTTGGAATGTTCGCAAGTGCTTCCTCAGCCTTTCCTTTGGGAGCAATTCCCAATTCCTCCATTTTCCGCAAGAAAATATACTCATTCCCATAATTCTTATCTTTAAGGAACTCATCTATATTGTTCAGCGGAGTACCAGTGCTTTTCAACGCATAATAGAGTTTGTAAATAAAAGAGGGTTTTTGGACTCTTACAGGGTCTGCGTCCTCGATTATTTCTTCCTCCGGATGTTGACCCGCACCTTGTGGGGTAGATGGTGAAGAGTGACGTAGAGGAGAGTGAATCGGGCTCTGTTGCTGACTCGGTGAATCTTCCTCCTCGGTGAGATCGAAATGGGTAGGCCCCTTCCCCATTCTCTGTGGTCCCCTGTTTGCGATTCTTGATGACTTTCTCGAAGAAGACATCCTTCCTTGTCATTGAAAGATTCCTTTACTCGCTTTCCCAAGAAAAGTTGACAACTTTCTTGAAGATGAACACGAAGAAGAGATAGGATTGGGAGGAGAATGCCTTTTTAGGGTTTTGAAGTTTAATCGAGAAGAAACTGTATATATATAACTCGGTTTAAAAGGAAAAATGAACAAATCGTCTCTTTTGAAATCGATAACTGCCAAATTTAAGTTAATCTTTTTGAAAAGACACGATTCCGTTTTTCACGGAAATTATAAATTAACTGAACTAAAGATCGTACCTTTTCGAGATTGAATATAATAACAACTTACAGTCGATAGCCATGAATGTCTCGAGTCGAGGGTTGGATAGTCTCTAGACTTTAACTTCCTCAAGCTTCAAAATGTTGAGTCTAGAACGGATAAAATCGAATTGATTTTTCTCCAAAGGCTTTGTGAATATATCCGCTAGTTGACTCTTTGAATCAACAAATTGAATCGAGATTTCTCCATTTTGAACATGATCTCTAATGAAATGATGTCGAATCTCTATATGCTTTGTTCTTGAGTGAAGAATTAGATTTTTGGTGAGATTGATTGCGCTGGTGTTGTCACATTTAATCTCTGTGCTTGAGTCTTCAATTCCAAAGTCTTGTAGCTGTTGTTTTATCCATAGAATTTGCGAACAGCAACTTCCAAGAGCTACATACTCTGCTTCTGTTGTTGAGAGAGCCACAATACTTTGTTTCCTTGAAAACCAAGACACTTTTATCCCGCTTCCAAGCAACTGGCAAGTTCCCGAAGTGCTCTTTCTATCAACTCTGCAACCAGCCAGATCTGTGTCTGAATATCCCAGAAGACTAAAGTCTCCCTTCTTAGGATACCAAAGACCGATGCTTGAAGATGAAGCAACGTATTTAATAATACGTTTCGCAAAGACCGAGATGTGATTCTCTAGGATCGATTGAAACCTAGCACGAGATGCAAACACTCAACAAAATGTCGGTCTAGAGGCGGTAAGATAAAGAAGTGAACCAATGATGCTCCCGTACGGCTTTTGATCAACTTTCTTCCCTTCTTCATCTTTGTCTATCTCCAAAGAACTTGACATCGGTATGTCGGTCTTTTTGCACTTTTCCAGTCCAAACCTTTTGACAAGATCATTAGCATACTTTTCTTGATAAATAAAGGTTCCTTCCTTTAATTGTTTTATTTGGAGTCCAAGAAAGAATTTTAATTCTCCCATCATACTCATTTCAAACTCATCCTGCATAGACTTAGAAAATTTCTTGCACATACTTTCATTAGAGGATCCAAAAATAATATCATCCACATATATTTGAACAAGTAAAAGCTTTTGTTTTCCTTTTTGATAAATAAAGTAGTATCTACTTTACCTTTGACAAAACCATTCTTTATTAAGAACTTACTTAGCTGTTGTACCACGCTCGAGGTGCTTGCTTTAAACCATACAAGGCCTTTTTCGGTCGAAGACGAGTCTGTTTCTTTGGGTCTTCAAACCACGGTGGTTGTTCCACATAAACTTCCTCATGGATAAATCCATTTAGGAAGGCACTTTTGACGTCCATTTGGAATAACCTGAAATTTTTGTAACAAGCAAACGCAAGTAATAGTCGAATAGCTTCTAACCTTGCTACAGGAGTGTAAGTCTCATCATAGTCTATTCTTTCTTCTTGCATATATCCCTTGGCCACGAGTCTTGCTTTGTTTCGTACGACTTTTCCTTTCTCATTCATCTTGTTCCTGAACACCCATTTGGCTCCAATAACAGTTTTACCTCTTGGTTTAGATGTCAATTCCCTGGACATCATTAATGTTGAACTGCTCGAGCTCTTCTTGCATAGCTTCAATCCAGCTTTCATCAGATAAAGCTTCTTCTATGCTCTTTGGTTCTATTTTAGAAATGAGAGCCACAGCACTAGACTCTTCATGCCTTTTTGATCTGGTGCAAATTCCTTCATTGATGTCGCCAATGATAAGATCTTTGGGATGACTGGACTTATGCTTCCAGTTACTGGTTGATTTGTCTGGTTGATGATCTCTTTCTTTATTTGAATCTTCACGAACGACTTAATCTTTGGTCTTCCGAGTCTGAGATGCTTCTTGAGTTGTAAGCTTTGGAGGGTTTGGAGCAGGTTCAGACTCTTCATGATGAGTTTGACTGGATTCATCTTGCATAGAGTCTTGAAATTTGACATTCATTGACTTTTCTACAGACTGACTCTTCTTGTTGTAGACTCTGTAGGCTTTGCTTGATGAAGAATATCCAATGAAGATGCCTTCATCTGATCTTTCTTCAAACTTTGAATAACTCATAAGGGGTTTTCTCAAGAGAAGCTCTTAAGAAGACTCTATTGATTATATAGCACGCCGTTGAAACAAACTTTGCCCAAAATCGTGAAGAAATCTTACTTTCAATTAAAAGAGTTTTAGCCATTTCTTGAAGAGATCTATTCTTCCTTTCCACAACTCCATTTTGCCGAGGAGTGTATGGAGAGGAGAACACATGCTTAAAGCCAGATTCATCACAAAATTTTGTAAAATCTTGATTTTCAAATTCACCTCCATGATCTGTTCTTATACTTGAGATAACACATCCTTTTTCATTTTGCACCTTTTTAGCAAATTTTTCAAAATACGAAAAGGATTCGGACTTACTTGCAAGGAAATATACCCAAGTAAAGCGGGAGTAATCGTCCACAATTACTAGGCAATATTTCTTACCTCCAATGCTCTGGGTTCTAGTTGGTTCGAAGAAATCCATATGCAACAACTGTAGTACATGATTAGTAGAGACATGATTTATTGGCTTAAATGAATTTCTTACCTGCTTTCCCAGAATACATGGAGTGCATGGATTAGACTTTTGGTATGGTAATTTGGGTAGACCTCGAACAAGCCGCTTTGATGAAATTTTGGCTAATTGCTTCATGTTGACATGACCAAGCTTTCTATGCCATAAGCTTGCTTCGTCTTGAATTGAGATTAGGCATTGCGATTCATCTGGTTTCACATCCAGAAGATAGATATTTCCATGTCTTCGACCCATGAAAGACTGAGTAGAGTCTTTACTGGTTCCAGAACATGTTCCTTCTTGAAAGAAGATCTTAAAACCAGTGTCACACAATTGGCTAATCTTTGAGAAGATTGTAATTGAGTCCTTCCACTAAGGAAACATTACTTATTGTGAGATTTCCAATTTTCACAGTTCCAAATCCCACAATACTTCCTTTCTTTGTTTCCTCCAAATGAAACTTTTCCACCATTTACTTGCACAAGCTTTATGAAGCAATTTGAGTCTCCCGTCATGTGTCTTGAGCATCCACCGTCAAGATACCACTTTACCTTTTCTTGACGGAGACCCGCATTTAAAAGAAAGTCTCAAGTTTTCTTTGGTACCCAAATTTTCTTGGGTCCTTTGGTGTTAGTAAAATAAACAAGATGTATCGCCCATACTTTCTTAACGGGTTTCCAAACCATAGGACACTCTTTTTCAAAGTGATCCGAACTATTGCACTTTGAACACCTGAGGGCATTTCGACCTACAGACTTTACAAAAATTTTCTTGAAATGATTTTTGTAAGCCTCTCTCAGGGGTCTTTTCTTAATTCTTTCTTTTACTTTAGGAAAATCAATCAAGGGGATTGTTTCTGCTGTCATACCTAGACCGGACTTATTGAAGTAAGGTCTTTGAGCTGAAAAGAATTTTTTCAAGTTTTTCGGACCCTATTGAAAATTTCTTTGAAATATTTGATAAGTCAGTTTTTAAAAGGGAATTTTCTTTCAAAAGATTATCTTCATTTTCTTTAAGAGTGGAGACATTTAAGTCTAAACTTTTAACCCTTTCTTCTAAAACGATTTCCTTTTGTTTTAGAGCTGAGTTTTCCTTTTTAAGTTCGGAAATTCTTTTGAGAGAAGTCTTAAGACTAAAACACAATTCATCAATGTATTTAGAAACTTTGACAGGAATTTTAAAATCACTTACCTCAAATTCACTGTCTGAGTCTGATCCAGAGTTTGAGTTTGAGTCTGAATGTGCCATCAGACATAGGTTGGCATATTCATTATCACTTTCTTCACACTCTATATCACTCCAGGTCTCGACTTTGAGAGCTTTTCGAAACTTTTCAGCTTTTCATCTCTTCTTCTTCAGAAGAGGACAGTTGGGTCTGATGTGTCCATTTTTCTTACATTCAAAGCAAACTACATCTTTGTTTGGTTCTTCATCATCAACAGACTTGGTCTGCTGTCTTTGAAAACTTTGTTTCCTTGAGTTGAACCTTCTTCCTTTTCTATTCAGTTTCCTGAATCTTCTTATCATGAGAGCAAGCTCCTCATCGTCCATATCATCTTCGAGAATCAGTATCATCGTAATCATCATTTGATTTTAATGCAATGGATTTCTTACCTTTTGGATCTTCGTCTTCATTGATTCGTTCCACTTCATAAGACTGAAGAATTCCAATCAGCTCGTCGACAGATAGTGGCATAATTCTTTGTGTCTCTTTGATTGAAGTCTTTATGTGATTCCAATCCTTGGAGAGTCCACGTAGTAGCTTGTTTACCTTCATGGGATCAGAAATTTTTTGTCCTTGATTCTCAAGACCATTGACAATATCTGTAAAACGCCTAAACATGTCAGTTATAGATTCTCTAGGTTTCATTTTGAAGGCTTCATATTGACCGAGGAGAATGTTAATTCTGGTCTCCTTCACTCGATCTGTTCCTTCATAGGTGATATGCAATCTATCCCAAACTTCTTTTGCTGTAACACAAGAAGATATTCTGTTATATTCAGTAGGTGACAAAGCACAATATAAAGAGTAAATTGCTTTTGCATCGAGTGCTTGTCTCTTGATTATCTCTTCCCGAGTCATTCCGGTCTCAACAGCTTTCTTTTCCTCTTTAAGACGATGCAAATGTAGGAGTAATTCCTTTTCTACAACGTCCCATTCCAGAGGATCCTTTGATCGTAGGAAGGCTTTCATCTTATTCTTCCAGATGTTGTAATCCCTTCCATCAAAGTAGGGTGGTCTGGTATTGCTTTGCCCTTCCACCAACCCTGGTGCTAGCATACTAGCCATGGATCTTTTACTCTGAAGTAAAACACTTCAAATAAAGTGAGTACACGAGCTCTGATACCAATTGATATAGCTAGATTAAGTACCTAGAGGGGGGTGAATAGGTATATGCAATATTTATCTCGATAATTCCACAATACTAGACAGGTTGATAGATTTGAAACAAACAATAATCAAAGTAAGACGAGAGAAGAGAAAATTGAACACGCGGTTTATAGTGGTTCGGCTTATTTCAAGCCTACGTCCACTCTTTCGCACCGACCTTTTTATTGGCTGGATTCCACTATGAACAAAGAGATATTACAGCGATGTTCTTCCTTGATTTCTCGGTGTAGATGATCTCCCACACTCGCTCAAGGTATCACTAAGTATAGACACTCTCTGTGTGTACAATTTCACTTAGAATGTATCGACTAATAATCAAGGTGCTTCAGACTCTGGAATTTCTCTATCGATCATGTTCTAAAGCAACTAGAACGACTTCCTTTTATACTCCTTTATGCCATCATACCCGTTGGCACTTACCAAAGGAATTCCTCCAATCTACCCGTTGGACGGAATCAATCAAGAAGATCATTCGAGCTATTAAAGGAACCTGACGATAGCCCATCAATCATGTTCGCCCATACAACCAGGATCTTGGTTTCCAAGAATAGAACCTTCCAAGAATATTTCGTCGACCATCGGATTTTCAAATGATCTTGATAACGAATGAAATAATCCGTTATAATTATCCAGCCAAGAGATATTCTCTAGAGGATAGGAATAAATCCTCAACCAAATACTTCGGCTCTGGATTGCCTTCGTCACTGGATTGGAAGAACTGTCAATGAGAATAGTCTTGAGTCTTGAGTCTTGAGTGCTGAGTCTGGAGATCCGAAAGTCTTCAGACGCTAAACAGAAGGTTTGCAAATATCCAGACTAGACCGATAGAAACGTTTTGTCAGCTTCAAAATATTCTGGAAAGATTTCTCCAACACTTATATGGCCCGTGATTGTCCTAATAGGGCTAAGCTGGCAGCCCTATGTAAAGAGGATGAACCATGAGAGGAGGCGCGGTTGGGTTTGTTGCGTATTCTTGGCTCGATCAAAACCAAGAAGGTAAAGGAACCCAAAGGCATGATGTTCACGGATGTGAAGATTAGTGGTACCACGATGGGTGCGCTCGTGGATAACGGGGCATCTGACCTCTTCATATCCCAAGAGGCCGCGAAGAAGCTAAATCTTCTAGTCGAGAAGGGGAGAGTTGTTTGGCTCAAAACGATGGACTCCAAGGAAGTCCCAACTAGCGGTGTGGTTAGGGACATGGAGTTCCACCTT
Organism: Eucalyptus brandiana; assembly: GCA_014182725.1. Classification (NCBI taxonomy): domain Eukaryota; kingdom Viridiplantae; phylum Streptophyta; class Magnoliopsida; order Myrtales; family Myrtaceae; genus Eucalyptus; species Eucalyptus brandiana. The sequence goes on from CM024678.1 coordinate 18,299,269, forward strand.
GGTTAGTGGACCAATAAAGAGGACATCGATGTAATCTCCATTGACGACTATGATTTTGTGCTTGGTCTCGAATTCCTTGATGGGATTAATGCGAGCGTTATTGTGGCACCCCCGACTTGCCTGAGGTCGCCACGGGTGATCTCTCTTAAGTACTCAATCTCATTTAACTTCACTTGACCGATACCCTTTTGACTAGGGATTTTTTTTTTTTTGAAAAGCGGTCCCAGCGCAACTTATTAGCGGAAGCATAAACAAGTCTCACCATCTCTCCCTCTAATAACCATAATGCAATACACACCAACTACGCACCATAAGAAAAGATAATGTCGATTCACTCTTATTTATATTTTCATGATGGACATCAAGGTTGATACAACAAAAAGCCAAGATTTTAACTATACTCGGCTACCATCCTAAAAGGACTCGATTCTACATCGATCATGTACCACCCTCCATTTATGAGCGTCGGCTATCTCCACAAAGTGTCAGCTCTCATCAGCTATATGCGTCATCATACCCAATCCGGTGCATCGGGTGGTGGTGGCAGTAACATCCCTAACATAACTCCATCGCGTCGAACATGGACAGATATAAACTCCTGGATGATCAGGCCATCAGCTCGACCCACGTCGTACATCACCAACACTTGGACTCGAACAAAAACTAAACCAGGAGCACCGACACAGACATGCTCAGTACACTCCACATCCACATCAGTAGGTATGCCATAGTAAGTACTGCGTGCAACCGGCAGTAAAGGCATCTTTCTAATTTGAAATTTTAATCCCCAAAAGGGGTGAGTACAACCACTTAGCAGGTAAAAGATCCATTTAAACTACTCAATGCATCAAACAGAACAATCATGACATCATAGAGTACATATAGTTCATACATATCAAACATATCTCACCTTTCAGTCATGCATATTACATCAAATTAGCCATATATATATAGGTCACCATGTCATGCACCAATGCACTTGTACATATAACGTCATACATTCATGCATACATGTCACCATACCATGTGCACATACCACCATGCACTTATACATATTACATCATACGGCCATGCATACATGTCACCACACTATGCATGATTCAATTTCAGCTCTCGTTTTTCAATTGGATTGCCACATTTTTCTTGCCCAGGACCAGTAATTGCATCCCACATTTCTATCACTCGCACCCAACCTGGCATCGCGAGGAACCTTCGGCACACACACTCCGGGCATCTCGTACCCCAACTGGCATCACGAGGTATCCCCCCGGCACACATCTTTGAGGCTTCCAGCACCCCCACATTCCAGGCATCTCGAAACTCCCGAGGACATCCGACACACACCTCCGGGCATCTGACACTCACCTCCGAGCATCCCGACACTCCTAGGGCATCGTCGGCTCACACCTCCGACAGCATCTTCATTTATCACAATTCATGTTCACAATTGTGTCTTAATATTAACATGGCACATGATGTGATGGCAACAAGATCAATTTCAGCTTTTGATTTTATATGTAATGCCATATATCATCACATATGTAGCAAGATCAATTACTATTATTTTAGAAAATAGAATGCATTCTTTTTAATTTACATTTCCTAAAATTTAGTAATTGTCTCTAATAATTTCTAAGAATCTAGTACATCATAGACATACTCTAGGGGCATTTATCTCATGAAGAACACAACACCACCAGAATTTCATACAAAACAGGATAGTCCATTATGGCACCTCTCGACGGCCTCCGATCCGTTAGGGTCGCCACAGTTCACTTACCTTTCACTTGCCCTAATAACATGTTACTCTGATACCATTCCAATTGCAGCGGGTCCATACAATTTAGGAGTTTACATCTTTTAGATCGGTCCCTTGCGTAATTTATATACGGAAGCACATCCAACAACTCCCTTCCCTATATTCAGAAAATGATGCACACCAACTAAACATTTATAGGTAAAAGCCGCACACTTTTATTTTCTTAAACCATATGGACATCATTCATCGGTACATCAAAATGCCATAGTTTTCTATACTAGGATATACTTCAAAAGATGACCGACTTCTCCTCCCACAATCGTATGCTTAAGGTTCATCAACCAGTGTCGGCGTCCAAAAGTTCCCTTCTTTGCTATCCTCCTCCTCGCGGTCATATCCAACCACTCAATCCATCTACTAATCTGAAATGTTGGTCCCCGAAGGAGTGAGTACAACTACTCAGTAGGTAAAGGATCAATAAACCACTCAATGCATCATGCCCCACAATCATCACAATCATAGCATGATATGTCATTAAAGCATCCATGCACAATTTACCTTGATATCATGCACCTGTCATCACACCTCATGTACATACATCATCATATAATCATCACCATCATTCCATATACTTACCATCATCATGTCACGTGTACCATCATCATTATTATGCATTCATGCACTCATCGTCATCATATCACATGTACCATCATCATTACCATGCATCCATGCACATATCATCACCATATCACATGTGCCATCATCATTACCATGCATCCATGCACATATCATCATGTCATGCATATATCATCATGCATATTTCAATTTCAATTTCTCAATTTCATCCTTTCATTTTGGACCGCCACATTTTTCTTTCCAGGGACCAATGTTTGCATCCTGCATTTGTCACTTGCGCCCAATCCTGGCATCGCGAGAACCCTCCGGGCATGTATCCAAGATACAACCGGGCATCCGGCACCCCCACATTTCCGGGCATCTCGTACCCCAACTGGCATCACAAGAACCCTCCGGGCATGTATCCAAGATACAACCGGGCATCCGCCTTTACCCTTTTAGTCAGGCATCTTGCACCCCAACTAGCATCGCGAGGTATCCCCCAGCGCATTACCTACTAGGCTTCCGGCTCCCCACGCTCCGGGCATCTCAAAACTCCCGAGGATCCTCCGGGCATGTATCCATGATACAACCGGGCATCCGGCCTTTACCCTTCTAGCCAGGCATCCCGACACTCCTGGGGCATCGTCGGCTCACACCTTCGACGGCCTTCTCATTTATCTCAATTCACATCTTCAATTATAGTTCAATTTAGCATGGCATGTGATGTGATGGCAAATCAAGATCATATTCATCCTTTGAATGCATACATGCACCTCAAATCATCATCATACATGCAGCAAGATACCATCATCCATAACAATACAATTCGTGGAGTCCATGCAATTTAAAATGGTCCATATTTCATGCCTTTTCAAAGTTTACAAAATTCCAGCATGTACCATTTTAGAAAATATTTAAATTAAATATCCATATGCTTCTCAAAAATCATGAAATCAAGGCATGTGATAGACAAGTCAATGAGATAATAATTTCATGAAAAGCACATGCCCAATAGAGTTCCACACAAGAAGATATAATTCACACAAACACAGCATGCAATTTCCGATAGAAACAAAATGTGCAGTTTTTGAAATAATTCGATTAAAATACCCGAACGACATCCGAGAATTATGAAATTTTACCAGATTATAGTTAAGACACTAAAGTATATTTTTCGTGAAGACATCTAGGCCAGAATCGTTCTAGATAATTTTCTATAGTCGTCCAAAGCTTCTGGTTCTAGCACCGAAACGTCCAGTGTATGTTTCTCCGAAATATCGAGTTTTCACCCACTTATTCTTCTTCGTTTCCTCTGAAATTTGGATATGTTTTACTTCAAGAGGTCCCCTACAACTTTTATTAATGGATCTAAGTCAAATTTTCAAAGCATAGTCACCATATGGGTCCAAGAAGTCTCGGGTGTCCAGTACCGTGTTTCCAGATTTACTGTCTTCAAAAGTAAGTCGATTCACTAGGCTAAACTTACTCATTTTACTTCAAATTTGAGTATGTTAATATTTAGGATGTTCTCTACAAGTTTCATGAAGAAGTCGAAGAGAGATTCTTGATAAAAATCGACATGTAACCACAAATCTACCAAAAGGTCAGCAAAACAGTTCCAGATCTAGTGTCTTCGTAGGATGAGGGTTTGACCCCTTAAATATCCATCATTTTGTCCCAAATTTTATTATGTTGTATTTTAAGATGTTGGCTACAACTTTCATGAAGAAATAAAAGTCAAAATCCAACTCGAAACATGCATGCAAGCCTTCACAAGATTCTGGGTCGGGCAGTTCACACGAAAACAGCAAACATTCTCAAGAACAAGTCACTTCTAGCTTCGGTTTTGCCTACCCTAACATCCAAAATCTACCACCAACAAGTCACACATGAAAGACACACATGTAAGAGTGGAAATCAATCCCAACTTGCCTCTAAGATCAAGCGGACGACAGCAAATGGACGGCACACCGGCGACGGACGGACGGCGTGCGGGCGGATGAACGGCGAGCTCCTTCCTCTCCTCCCTCTTGGTTCCTCTCTCTCGCAACTCTCTCTCTCTCTCACTCTCTCAAAACCAGCCACTCCCTCTCTCTCTCTCTCTCTTTTTGGTTGTATATATATTTGCATGCATTCTTATTTTGCATGGGGGACACTTGTCCCTAAGAAGGAGACAAGTGTCTCCTTTGTTGAAGACACTTGGAGGCCATGCGGCTCCTCACTCCTCCCCTCCATGCGTCGACAATGGGCCGGGCTTATGGCCCACTTTAGGCCCATCTCACTTGGGCCTAAAGTCTAAACTTAAATGGCCCAAGTTTATATTTAATAATACATCTTAATCCTTATTTAAATAAATACCTAATTGCATAATAAAATGGCCAAAAGACTTTGTGACATTAATCCATAAAATCAAATCTATAAAGTGCATAGTCAAGAACAAAGTCTTCTTTATCAAATTATCCTATAGCACCAACCTTGATCATCCATTAACATTTTCTATTTAAATAAATACCTAACTTGCAAAAATAATAAGGCCATTATACTTGTAGTCACAAATCCATAAATTCCAATTTATGATGCACATGGCCAATGATAGAATTTTCTTTCCTCTTACATAATTATCCATTAAAAGCTTGGCCATAAATCCTATTGCAAATTATGGATTAAATGACCATAACTTGATGGTACTTCCATCACCCATTCATAGACTTTAATGTAACTAGAGGTCATCATGAATTTTGGGATGCCACATCCATATGTCACAGCTTTCGAAATTTGCACAATCCAGCTAGCACAGTTTTAGACAACATTTTCATTTAATACCCAAATGGCATTCAAAAATTATGAAATTCGAACATGTGATGGTCAAGACAGAAAAAGCAGATACTTCATGAAGAACACTACACCAAAAGATCCCCATATAGTTCAATACAGACCACGCATAACAGCACTACTAATTCTGTCCGTTCTACTTGCACAGTTTTTGAAACATTTTTGGTTAAATAGGCAAATGAACTTCAAAAATTACGAAATTTGAATATGTTGTAGGCAAGAAATAAATAAAGATATTTTATGCAGAAAAATTTTCCAAAATAATCTCATAAAAACGGTATAGACCACGCATTGCAACATTACCAAGTCCGAACACATCAGATTGCACAGTTTTAGAAACATTTTCGATTAAATACCCAAATGACATTAAAAAATTATGAAATTAGACTATGTGATAGAAAAGACCATAAGATAAATACTTCATGAAGACATCGAAGTCAGATTCGTCCTAGGTAATTAAATATAGGCAGTTAAAACTTCTGTTCCTAGTACCGAAATTTCCAGATCCAGTCTTTCCAAAGAATAACGATTTCACCCACTTATACTTGTTTTTTTTGTCCCAAATTTGAGTATGTTATACTCCAAGAAGTCCTTTACAACTTTCATTTAGAGGTCGAAGCCAAAATTTAACTAGAACATCACATGCAAGTCACTAGAACATCCAAGGTCGAGCTGTTTTTCTCAAGAACAGCACACTAGACTAGAGCACCACTCTTATAACTTCAATTTTTCACATTCTATACATCCGAAATTGTCACCATTCAATCACACACACTAAGCACAGCATGCAAGAGTAGATCAAAGGATCCCACTTGCCTCCAAACCGAGCGAGCACAGCAAGTACGAACGGCGAGACACGGCGGCGACGGACAGTGACGCACGGCCCCTCCTTCCTTCTTCTCTTCTTCCTTTCTTCCTTCTCTTTCTCTCCTCTCTCTCTCTCGGACGAACCCTCCTCTCTCTCTCCCTCTCTCTCGCTTAAAGCGGCCACCCTTTTCCCCTAATTTCCTTCCCATCATCTTTAGCCATCATCACTTTTTGCATGGGTGACACTTGGCCATCACCATGGGACAAATGGGGGAGGCATGCAAACAGGACTCCCCCCCCCCTTCGTGCGACAACAGCCCTTCATGGGCTTATGGGCCGGCCATTAAGGCTAATCTTAGGCCCAACACTCTTGGGCCTAAGACCAAAGCTTAAATAAATCCAGAATTGACCCTTTTAAAAACTAACTAAATCCCTATTAAATCAAAGTACTAAATTGCAAATTAAATGGCTATACACTTGAAATCATAAATCCATAAGTTCCAATTTATAATACATATGGCCAAAGATAGAACTTTCTTTCCCAAAATTTATCCATTAAAAGCTTGGCCATAAATCTTATTGCAAATCATGGATCAAAAGGCTACAAAATACAATAATGGTGTTTCCATCGCCTATCCATGGCTCATGGCATATTTAGGGATTTTTATGAAATTCCAGGATGCTACAGTTATGCCCTTTGCGAATTGCATATGCATCTAGGACAAGCGATGCCAATGCATGGTCTCGATCTATCACGAGTCAAGACATAATAAGAAAGCAGGGTACCAAGGGAGGTGAAGTCATTGACGCCTTCCAAGATGTGATGTCACCCAAGCTACCCAAGAATTTGCCTCCCCAAAGAGAAGTGGATCATCGGATTGAGCTCGTGCCTGATGCTCGACCGCTAGCTATGGCACCTTATCGCATGGCCCCACTAGAATTGGAGGAATTGTGGAAACAACTCAAAGAATTGCTCGACGCAAGTTATATTCAGCCATCCAAGGCCCCGTTTGGTGCCCTGGTCTTGTTCCAAAAAAAGCATGACGCATCCCTCCACATGTGCATAGACTAATAGGCACTGAACAAGCTCATTGTCAAGAACAAGTATCCAATCCCTCTCATTGTAGACTTGTTCGATCAGCTCGGGGAAGCTCAATGGTTCTCCAAGCTTGATCTCCAATTGGGATACTACCAAGTTCGGATTGCCGTAAGGGATGAGCCAAAAACCGTGTGCATGATCCGTTATGGATTGTACAAGTTCTTCGTCATGCCTTTTGGCTTGACAAATGCGCCGGCCACATTCTGCACTCTTATGAACAAGGTACTCCATCCGTTCTTTGATCAATTCATTGTGGTTTACCTTGATGACATTGTTGTGTATTGTCGAACGCTCGAGAAACCCGTCGAGCATTTGAGTCAAGTTTTCCAAGTCCTATGGGAGAATAACCTATACATGAAGCGCGAGAAATGCGCTTTCACACAAAAGGAAGTCCCTTTCCTTAGGCACATCGTCGGTGGCGGACAAGTGTGGATGGAAGCAGCCAAGATCCGTGCCATCATTGAATGGGAGCCACTGACCAAGGTGATAGAACTAAGATCCTTCCTTGGTCTTACAAATTACTATTGGCGCTTCATTCAGGGAAATTTGAGCCTTATCGTGCCACTCATGGACATGCTAAAGAAAGAGAGGCCGTGGGAGTGGACGGACCGGTGTCAAGAGGCATTCGATCGGTTGAAGTAGGCCAGGACCGAAGAACCAGTGCTCGTGTTGCCTGACCATGCCAAGCCCTACGAGGTAGAAACCAATACCTCTGATTTTGCTATCGATGGTGTCCTTATGCAAGATGGGCACATGGTTGCCTTCGAGTCTTGGAAATTGAACGACACTGAGCGACGATGCACGGTTCAAGAGAATGAGATTACCATGGTGGTGCATTGCCTTTGTACGTGGAGGCACTATCTCTTGGGATCACAGTTCGTCGTGAGGACCGATAATGTGGCCACGAGCTACTTTCAAACCTAGAAGAAGCTCAGCTTGAAGTAAGCTCGATGGCAAGACTTCCTGGCCGAGTTTAATTACGCGTTGGAATACAAGCTCGAAAAGTCCAACTTTGTGGCCGATGCCTTAAGCAGGAAATAAAGCTGGCCAACATGATAAGTCGACCTGACTGTCCATAGATTGACCGTATCAAAGAGGGGCTGAAGCATGATCGAATAGCCCAAGCCCTCCTTCAGTACACCTAAGAGGGCAATACGAGGCGATTTTGGTGCGAGGATGATCTTCTTTACACAAAGAGATGACGACTCTATGTGCCGCTCCATGGGAAACTCAGGAAGGAGGTGATGCGCGAGTGCCATGATTCTAAATAGGCAAGTCATCCAGGGATTCACTGCACCATGGCACTCGTCGAGGATCAATACTATAGGCCACGCATGTGAGACAACATTGAAGTGTACGTGTGGACATATCTTGCGTGCCAACAAGACAAGATAGAGCAACGATCACTAGCGGGGCTCCTTGAACCGTTGCCTATCCCGAAACATTCATGGGAAAGCATCTCCATGGACTTCATTGTGAACTTGTTGAAGTCCAAAGGGTGTCGAACCCTCATGGTCGTGGTCGATCGTTTCTCCAAGTACGCGACGTTCATATCAGCCACAAAGGATTGTCCAACCGAGGAAATAGCCAAGCTATTCCTTAAGCATGTCGTCAAGTACTGGGGCGTACTGCGCACGATCGTGAGTGATCATGATCCACGGTTCATTGGGCGGTTCTAGATCGAGCTCTTCAAGCTGCTGGAGACGAACCTCAACTTTTCCATGAGCTTGCATCCCTAAACCAACAGGCAGACGGAGAGGGTGAACGTGCTCCTAAAAATCTACCTTCGGCAATATGTGAGCAACACACAAGTGAACTGGGCACGGTTGATTGATGTGGCCCGATTCTCTTATAGCTTGTAGTGGAGTGAGTCCATGAACCAAAGCCTATTCGAGATCGTGACCAAGCAGCAATCGCCCACACCAAGCACAATTGCCTTAGGATATCAAGGAAGCAATCCCTCCACGTACAAGTTCACCAAAGAATGGGACGAATATGCGGACTTGGTGTGGCCGTGCTTACATAGGGTCACAAAGTGCACAAAGAAATGGGCTGACAAGAAGCGACGGCACGTAGAATTTTAAGTCAGGGACCTGGTGTTGGCCAAGCTACACTTGATTCTTCAATACCACAATGTGCACAAAGGGCCGATTTGTCGCTATGAAGGCCCCTTTCGAGTGTTGTAACGGATCAAGAAGGTTGTGTACAAGTTGGACTTGCTGGCCAAACTCAAGGTACACCCCTTGTTCCATGTGAGTATGCTGAAACATTTCTATGTGGACGAGGAAGATCCAGATTGAGGCGAATTGCAACGAGCGCCCCTTGGAGCAAAAACCTCCTATGATCGAGACATTGAATGCATCATGGCAGACTGCGTCATATTAAAAAGATATTGTGCGCCAAAGAATGAGTACCCCGTCCGATGGAAGGGCCCTCCCGAGAGTAAAGCAAGTTGAGAACCGTTCGAGGCCCTGTGGTAGTTTAAGAAACACATCGATGCCTTCCATGCCGCAGACGCAACGAAGGCGTCGCCTAATTAGGTGGGGGAGATTGACACAGCCCACGGATGAGTATGATCCAAGACCGTCCGTGAAAGGGCTGTGTCCGGTACAAGGGCCAGCCCATGAGCTGCCCATGATCGACCTATGCATGACCCATGATCAATGCTTGGCCAGCCCATGCACAACCTGTGACTGCCCACTTGCTCATGTCAGGTGGCTTGCCCTTGCTTTTGACACATGCCCCGTAGGCTTTCCCAAGGCCTAGCTATTGAGTGGCCTAGTGTACAGACTTATAATGATGGCATACATTCAAACACAACCATTAGATTATAGGGAAGATCAACAGATGAGATGAGATCTGAACTTGTATAAATAGGGGACCCTCCCTCTCATTGTATTTAGCTTGTTCAGAAGCAATACACTCGTCCCTTTGTTCATACGACCCCTTGTATTCGAGCGTGTGTGCATAAGGTGGACTTGGGATAAAAAATCCTAAGGCTGCATGGTGTGGGATCGTTCTGAATCGACTGACCCATGACACAAGGCTCTTACTTGAGCTTCTTATAAAAGCTATTTTAACTTGTCCAAATATTGCTCGAAAGTGATACCAAAAAAATTTTACGTGTAGATCAAACACATCTGGAGATGCATGCATCCATGCACGACTTTGCTATTATTATTATTATTATTATTATTATTATTATTATTATTATTATTATTATTATTATTATTATTATTATTATTATTATTATTATTATTATTATTATTATTATTATTATTATTATTATTATTATTATTATTATTATTATTATTATTATTATTATTATTATTATTATTATTATTATTATTATTATTATGGCTTTTAAAAAGTCGAATAATTCTTTTACCACTTTGGACCGTGTGTAGTTAAAATAAAACTATTCCAAAAATATCCCAATAAACCTTTTTTTTTTTTTTTTTTTTAAATGATGTGGTCTACAGAATCAATTATACACTCATCCCTTTGTTCATACGACCCCTTGTATTCGAGCGTGTGTGCATAAGGTGGACTTGGGATAAAAAATCCTAAGGCTGCATGGTGTGGGATCGTTCTGAATCGACTGACCCATGACACAAGGCTCTTGAGCTTCTTATAAAAGCTATTTTAACTTGTCCAAATATTGCTCGAAAGTGATACCAAAAAAATTTTACGTGTAGATCAAACACATCTGGAGATGCATGCATCCATGCACGACTTTGCTATTATTATTATTATTATTATTATTATTATTATTATTATTATTATGGCTTTTAAAAAGTCGAATAATTCTTTTACCACTTTGGACCGTGTGTAGTTAAAATAATACTATTCCGAAAATATCCCAATAAACCTTTTTTTTTTAAATGATGTGGTCTACAGAATCAATTATAACTAAAAAAAAAACAAAGGATTTTTCACACATCACTTTAGCATGTTATCCTTTTTAGTAAATTGGTACCAAATTTAGCACAATTTATTTATCCGGCAAGTAAAAATGAACCCAAGTCCTTGTCTCCTGGATTTCCCAATTAAATGGTACATTTGAGTGGAGCACTAAGCATGCGGTTCGGTGATTATTTTTGTACCTAGTCATCGCTAAAAAAGACTGAAATTTTCCAATTGCAATGAGTCATGAGTATGTTCTAGATTTTGGTTGAATTTGAACCCTAGTGAGGGGGTTTTGTTACTTTGACGGTAGATACTAGTCTTTTCTTTTGACATAACATGGCCTCTTTTATCTCGGTTTTTATGTTGGAAATATGGACACCAACCCAGAAAAAACGCAACACGTCAAATAAAGTTCAGGCTTAAAGCAAATAATAATCGTCCCTAGATTGAGTGCGTAGGGATATACAGCATCCCAATGGGATACTCGGAGGATTCGCAAATGTCCCAAAGATGAGATGTGCGTTTGGGACATTAGGAACATGTGAATTCACTTTTATCATTCTTGTGGAGTCCATCGACTAATGTATCTTCGCAATCACAATATCTTGAACAAAAGGTCAAACCCTTTCTCTCTCAAGGTATTCCTTGACAATTGATCCTTCCACATGACATTTGCTGCGAGCGTGTGTAAAGGATATGAAGAGACCACTAAATTGATTGAAGGATTGCCTTCAATAGGATACATGTATTTGATTGCACCCGTGTACCAAGCTTGCTCCATCTATCACGTGCACCATAATGATAACAAAGAATCCGGGAGAAAAATCCAAGTTTAATCTCGTTTTGGAAAAGGGTATGCAGATCTAATAATCGCTCGTCTCATATGAGAAATCCTTTTTCTTTGGTTTCGTGTAGTGAAGAAAGACATCAATTTTAACTTTTTGAAGTTCACCATTGTTAGAGTTTAACATGGAACTTTCAAAGCTCACATGTTGAATTTAATTGCATTTGTTGACAAGTCTTGTGCATGACGTCGCGTGGAATGGAGATAAAAGAGGTCACGTGAGTGCAAAGCAAAGAAATGTATTTGCCGTCAGTGAGAATATATTAGGTGCATTTAATATACAACATAGGATGATATAATAAATCATATACGGATCGACACATATGACAAATCTGAGTCCTATCAATTGAACCATCAAAATCTCTCTCTCTCCGTTAACGCTTACGGAAACTCTCTTTGCTTACCTTTACTCTCTCCCTCCATTCGTTTATGCGCGTGACTCTCTCTCTCTCTCTCTCTCTCTCCCCCCCCCCCGGGGTCTCTCTCTACTTCTCTTTTCTTTCCACTTGCGTCCGCCATGGCTCAAGCTCGAGTCGGCTCATGGCCGCTTCAGGTTGAGGAGGGATGGCATGCCTCCGGACGCAACAATGAGGGGTGATTCGGAGGGAGGTCGAGTGGTTGAGGAGTGTGGAGACTGCGTCAAGCTTCGTTTGCAGTGAGATGGCTTGAGGCCAAGCTCGAAATTCAAGTGGCTAAGGCTACTCCAAGCTCCGGGTTTGAGGTCGAGCTTCATGGCCAAAGTGGCCATGGATGGGTGCTGTCCATGGCTGGTCACGAGTGTCGTCCATGTTGGATGGGAAAAAACGATACCCAGGGATCAATAGCATATCCGAACGACGCCGAGGACAGCCATGGACGAGCGTTGGCATGCTCCTGAACAGGGTGTCCATGGCTGGTCGGTGACGCTGCAATCCACAGCCCAAGCGTCGTCCATGACCTCAAGGCAAAAATAAAAAGAAGAAATGGAGAGAGAAAGAGCTTCATTGAGCGTGGGACAAAGCTTCACGGCGAGGAAAAGGCTCATTTAAAAATTTTAAAAAATCTAGCATGTGGCCCAAGATGACACATATCAATTTTTGAGTGGTTTATTGTACCATCCTATGTGGCATATTAAATGCACTCAATATTTTCTGCACGGAAACGTGCAGATTGGGACAATTTTCTTGCCCGGTTGGGACATCTAATAATCATCCTTGAGTAATTAGGGACGATTTGTGAAATGGCCTGAGCATGTTGGGATTTACGCTGTCCCAGTGGAATACTGGTATGCTCCTCTACAAACATCCCAATGATGGTACATGCGTATGGGACATTAGAAAACATGTAAATTCATCGTACCATTCCTATAGGACTTATTGACTAATGTATCTTTGAGATTAATATATCTAGAACAAAAGGTCAAACACTCTCACAATGTATCCCTAGACAATCGATCCTCCTCATAACATTTGTTGTGAACATCTGACTTGAACCCGATTAACAATCCATTACAAATAGCTTAGACTCGTATGCATGTGAAAAGGACAAGAAGAGACAAAATTGAGGGAAGGATTACCTTCCAATAGGATACATGTATCTAGATTGTGTTGATCCAATTACAATTGAGAATCCGGGAGAAAAGATCTTTTCCATATGACTAAGAAGTAACGCAACACGATCTTGGAATTAATCAAGCCACCAAGTCTTAAAACATGGATCTCCAGAGAATGCTGATAACTCACAAACCACTGTCATCACTTGTTTCGGCATGAGTTCTCTTAAATTAGAGGGAGAAGATCTTGTATTAGGGTGTGACCATCACGACCCTTATACCTTTGCCTTGTCATATGTTTTAGACAAGTTCTCGACTTGTCTATGATCCTCAACCCCATTAAACTAGAGTTGGAGCAGATCTTTCAATTAAGATATTCTGTAATTCTATATATTATTATGTGGTTTTGTATTTTTTTTATTGGTCTTGATTTGTTAATTTAGATAGTTATTATGCAAAACATTTACTCTTCATTTGATGTCTTACAGAATATTACATTTTTCTATTATTATTGATGGATTTAATTGTTGATGGGCTTAAGGCCCGTCCGCCCATGCTGGGCCCAAAAGGCCCGGCCCACGGGAATAGGGCCCGTGGATGGGGGAAGGTATAAAAGGGAGGAGAGAGAAAGACATATATACCTCTTGGCATAATGAACGTACGTACGTTCCTTTTCCCGCGCTCTCTCTCTTAAAAGACAAAAAGAAACAGTAAGCAAACGGCGATACTGTCTTCCCTTCAAGGCGTCATCGGATCCAATACGGCCAGAATTTCTTCCTCTTCTTCAGCGTTGGTGTTTAATCATGGCTAACAAGGTACGCTCGAATCCGTGGTATGCTTTACGATCGGTGATACGTGTTATTTCCCGAGCTTCGTCTTCCGCATTGATTTAGGGGTTCGATTTAGTGTCGAATCCGGTTTTCGGGGATCGATTATTCCCAACATTGGTATCGAGCCCTAGTTCACGTTTTCCCGATCAATTTGATGTTTTTTGATTGTTTTTTCGCAAAAGGAAGTTCGGCCGTACGGATCGGGCGACAAATCCCGACACCCGAGACTTCTTCGGCCATTTTTCTGAGTTTTCGTAAGTCAAAAACGAATTCTGAAGGCACTTTGGGTGAAGCGCGACGTCGAGACGAGTCCGACGATGTGTCGACCGCCGCCGGAACCACCGCACGCGCCCACACGCGCGGCCGGAAGGCGCTAGCGCGTGGGCGCGACGCGCCGGGAAGCGGCCGCCGCCCGGCCACGTGCGCCACACGCGCCGGTAGCGAACCGGCACATGCGCGCCGGCGGCCGGCGAACCGGCACGCGCCGGTCGGCGAAGCGAGGGGTGCTGACGTCACCCGATGACGTCATCGTGACGTCACCCAACGGTCGATAACCGTCGGGATGACGTCATCGATGACGTCAGCGATGACGTCGGCCGCCGGGCGGTAACCGGCCGACGACCCGACCCGACGACCGACCCGACCCGACCCGCTCGCACGCGCGCGCACGTGCGAGCCGACGGCGTCTCGCGTGACGTCAACCGGCCACGCGCGTGGCACGTGCCGGCCGACGCGTCGCGTGGCGTCGGCCGCCCGCACGCGCGAGCACGTGCGGTCGGCCCGCGCGAGCGTCCCGACCGCCTGTCCGGCCCGACCGGTTCGACCGTCGCGACCGGTCCGACCGGTCCGACCCGCGCGCCCGTTGACCCGACCCGTTGACCCGTTGACCGTTGACCGACCGTTGACCGACCGTTGACCGTTGACTTTGACCGTTGACCGTTGACTTTGACCGTTGACCGTTGACCCGAAAAAAAAAAAAAAAAAAAAAAGAATTTGTTTCTTTTTTCAGTCATGCCTATGTGGGTATCCATTTTTTATTCTGCATTTGTTGCATGAATTTTGGAAAATTATGTATTTTCCCTTATGAAAATTATGGATTATTCTGCATTTGTTGCAGGGACTATAATGAGTTATGCACAAATACCTGCAAGCCCGAGAAGGGACGAGGGAAATGCAAGACATAAAAGGCTGATGTCAGATTTAGCTATTTATCAGTGGCATGACGGTGATTTAGTATCACATGTGATCAAGGTCAATCAGATGATACGGAAATCATCCTGGAATGGTTATCTTATCTTGGACTTTGAAAAGGTGCCGAACTTTGATAAACACTCTTCCACCCGAATGGCAAGCAGTGTTGGATCGGCTATGGGAGGTCAACGTGGTCCCGGATTATAGGAAGCTAGTGGAAGCTTTTGTAAGAGAGTACTATAGGATTGAGTTGGCCAAAACTTCAACCCTAAGATTGAGCGCCACATGGCGCCGAGTAAATGCGCCTTGGTGGCGACATGAAAGCTCTCCAAAAGTTTTTCCTTGGTTGGCGAATGTGCCTTCAGTTTTCTCAGATGTTTTGAATGACAGATTAGAAGGGTCATTCCCTATTTATCCATTGGATTAATTTGAGATGCTTTTTGATATCAATATCTCTTTTCATGTTGATATTTTTCCCTGTATATATATTGCTTAGTGTAATGTATAGTCGTATCATGTGAAAGCATTTTTATTTTATTGGATATTAGATTTTATGTTGCTTTCTGTTATTGCTGATTGCTGTGGGTAATTAGCTGTGGGTAGTTTTAGAAGTTTTTGTAACTTCATAAGATTGACTTTGCATATGACAATCATATTAATGATAGTTTTAAGTTAGGATGTTTGGAGGATGATTGGAAACATAGTGACCTTTTGATTCGAAGCCTTACTTGAAATTATTCATTAATATGATGGGTCTATGCAAATAGGGATGCATAAATGATAGGCATTAATTATTCGTGCATGGATGTCGATGTGTTCGAACGATGGTTCAAAGAACTAAGAACGTGATTGCCGATATGAACGGTAACAATTGTGAAATATTGAATAAGAAGATTCAATATGTCTTTGGAAAAGCAAGAAGCACTAGAAGCTCTTGACCATGTTATGGAAGATCTTAAGGATGCCATGCGCCACCTTGAGCTAGTAGAGGACCGCCTAACGGTATTTGAGCCGAACAAAGATATTTGCAATGCTTTGGTTCTAGCTTAGAAAGGGCTTTGTGCTCTAAGCGCAAGCGTATTGATTCGTTCAATATGTGGGCATACAAAGGATCAAGTCCTTACTGCAAGAAATCAAGAGTTAACCAACACAAGAGAGGAAAACGTCCTCAAGTGAAGAAAATGTCAAAGGCGAGGTGTTACAATTGTGACAAGAAATGCCACTATGCTTGCAACTGTTGTGAGTCAAAAAAAAAAAAAAGTAAACAAACACCTCTTGTACATTTGAGAACTTTGCTTATGTGTCAAGTTCAATATTATTGGCTGAATCCAATCCTTTGTGGACTGTAGATTCAGAAGTGACAGACCATGTAGAGAAGGATAGAGAATCCTTCATGGAATTCCGACAAGTACCAACTGGAACTAAGTGGATCCATATGGGAAACAACTCTAGAGCTGAAGTAAAGGGATTGGCACCTGCCAATTGAACATGAGTGGTGGACGCACCTTAATGTTCTATATGCTCCGGAGATTCGTCGAAATTTTTGTGTCTGTTTTAATGTTGGTTAAACTTGGTTTTAGTATGAACTTCCATAATAAAGGTGTAGATTTGTTTTTAGATACAAACTACTATGGTTGTGATTATTTTCTGGATGGTTTTATTGTACTAGATGTTGACTATGGTGGTGTCAATTTGTTATTCCCTTGTTTCACGTCTTCTACCTTATATTATAATGATGTGAATATGGTGGCATGCTAGACTTGGTCATATGGGCCAACAACAAATGAATAGACTAGCCAAAAAGGGCTTGTTGGGCAATATTGAAAAAGTCGATTTGTCCATAAGTGAGCATTGCCTAGTAGGGAAAATAACAATGAAACCATTTAGAAAAGATAAAAGAGCTGGATTTCCTCTGCATTTAATCTATTTGGACGTCGTGTGTTCAATGAATATGAGAGGAAGGCAAGGGGCTGTTTATTTCATCACTTTTATATATGATCATACTCGAGTCGGACATGTCTATTTGATTTCTCATGAATCTGAAGCATAAGTTGTTTCAGAAGGTTTATGAACCCGCGAAAAAATCAATTAGACAAGAAAATAAAAGCATTGAGATCCGATCGAGATTGAGAATATTTATCGATGTGTTCAGAAAATTATGTGATGAAAAGGGAATATAAAGATAGTTGTCTATTCCATATACTCCTCAACAAAATGGTGTTGTGGAAAGAAGAAACGAACCCTACCGGAAATGGTTAGGTCCATAATGGTGCATGCTAACTTACCTATCACTTTTCGGAGTGATGCGTTGTTAACTGCTACCTATATACTTAACCGGATGCCTTCCAAATCAATTATTTCCACTTCATATGAGTTATGGACAGTTAGAAAACCGGACTTAAGTTTTCTTAAGCCATGGGGTTGTGCTGCCTATATTCATGAGTCCTCTCACAAGTTTGGGAAATTGGGTCCCAAAGGAAATAAGAGTATTTTCATGAGATACTACGAACACTCGAAAGGGTATGTGTTCATAGGTGAGCAGGAAAGTGGGAGTATAACTGAAATTGAATCACGAGATGTCACATCCTTAGTGGATGAATTTCCTAAGAAGGGCGAAATAAGGGAAGATTGTTCCCTATTTGAAACCTTGGATCAAGATAATGATGTCAGTGGAGTTCGTCCAAGTGGGAGTAATATGAGATGTGATGAATCGAATTCAACTCATTCTCAATTGCAACCACCTGATGTGACAACATCATCGTTACCTAATCCAAGTGGGAGCATAATGGGGAATGATGTGCTAAGTGTACAATCTCCCATACGGTGAACAAGTCGCCAAAGTATTCCCCGTCAATGTTTTGACATTGAAAGGGAAACTTTTATGATTGCTCCACAAGATGAGGATGAGCTAATAAATATTAATAAGGCTCTAAATTGCCCTAATAAGGAAAAATGGATTCATGCAATGAAAGAGGAAATGGAGTCAGTGAAGTCAAACCATGTTTAGGAACCGGTTGATCTTCCAAAAGGACGCAGCTATTGGGAACAACTGGGTTCTCAAAATAAAGCGAAAGGCTGATGGCTCGATAGAAAGGCATAAGGCCCGCCTTGTGGCGAAGGGGTATAATCAACAGGAAGAAATTGATTATGAAGGATATGGGTGAGGTTACAAATATTCTTGGATTTAAGATTTCAAGATTGTAAACCCATAGACACTCCTATTGCAAAAGGTGAAGGATTGAGCCATAGATCGTGTCCGGGGACTCCACAAGAGAAGGAATAAAGGAAACATGTTCCTTATGCTAGTGCTTTGTTAGAAGCTTTATGTACGCTATGATGTGTACAAGACCGAAATATGTTTTGCGGTTGGAATGGTGAGTAATTACCAATCCAATCCAGGTCAAGCACAATGGAAAGCCGTTATGAGAATACCGAGGTATCTAAAGGGACTTTGCCGATTATACGATGAGTTATAAATGAAAGGATCTGCGACTCTAAGGCTATCCCGATTCCGATTGGGGAGGAGATTTAAATGAAAGGAAATCTACCTCTAGCTTTGTTTTCTTCGAATAATGGCACCATATGTTGGAGCTGTAAGAAACAAACATGCATAGCCTTGTCCACGATAGAAATTGAGTTTGTGGCATTATCGGTAGTAGTATAAGAAGATGTTTGGCTTTAGAGATTTTTGGATCATTTAGGTGTTATTGGAGGTGCTTTGCAGATTCATTGTTATTGGTTAACTGTGATAGCCAAGCAAATAAAGCGTATACCAAAGATCCAAAATATCATGGCAAGACCAAACATATAGATACCAAGTATAATTTTGTAAAGGATATGGTTGCACGAAAGGACGTGAACTTAGAGTACATACTACGCATAGAATGGTAGCGAGATCCTATGACAAAGCCAATACCCAGAGATGTGTTTTGTGGCCATATGAAATCTCTAGGGTTGCGTAGAAGCCGATGTACTAAATATTGTAATTTCCCTAAGTGTTCATAATTTGATGAATTTGTGTTTTCATCATTAATGCCTATGAATCTTTGTTTGATCTTTATGCATCTTAATGCTCAGTGCATTATGTTAAGTTGAGAAGTATGTCGGACAGATATAAGATTAGCCCACTCACACGGGTAATCGCCTCTATTTGCTGTGTGATAAATAGAGATGAGACTATTTTTAAGCTTATTATCTAGGTGATAATCGAGAGCTCAAGCTTAAAATACGTATGTCGCCTTAACTGAGTGTTAAGATGAGGACATAATACTAAAGATGTCCGAAAGTAAAATACCCCACATGTTTTACTTTATCTCGTCTAAGATGCCAGATGTGAGTTCTGATGAATTTTGTGAATGAGTAGATACGTGAACTCAAGTTAGACATTGGGTATGTCTGAACTATCATCTGTACGGTATTGAAGATGTAGACATACGCTCCATGGGAAAGGAGTTAATACCGTAATACGTATTTCATACTACGTATGCATGAGACGACCAATAAGAGTGACAAAAGTTTGATCTCAACTTTTATGTCGTGTGAGACTCTTGAGGAAAAGTGTTCCTCAATTTTTTAGTCCCCTCATGACTCTTACTTATTCTCAAGATTTCTATTTAGTGTTTGCTATCTTAGGATGTTGCCAATGGTCATGAGTGATTCGATCTAATGGGGCATTTCTAGAAAAGCAAGTTGAACTGAAATTGAGAGTTTGAAGGAAAGAGGAAGATCGATTTTGGAGAATCACATTGTAGTTTTGTATTCACCGGTTAACCAATTATGACTGTCTTTGTGATAATCATAATTGTGAATACAATATATATATCATTGTTTAAAAGAGATCAAGAGAGATATAAATGTGATCGATCGATCTAGGGTACTGCATACTAAATCTACTCAGGATGTGAAGCCCATTATGAGCTGCTATATATTCCTAACAGATGTATGGCAACGAGCTCTCAAAGTATGCTTTGGTCGCACGGATTATTCACCGGTATGAATGTTGAAGAGAGGAAAAGAGGATTATGTTCGGCCCACCATGTTAAGTGAAAGTCTATCTGGATTTTTCTCGATGGGGATGAGTAGGGCCCCGTCCGCCCATGTTGGTTTTGCACCACTATGTGCGAGTGGGAGATGATGGATTTAATTGTTGATGGGCTTAAGGCCCGTCCGCCCATGCTTTGGGCCCAAAGGCCCGGCCCACGGGAATAGGGCCCGTGGATGGGGGAAGGTATAAAAGGGAGGAGAGAGAAAGACATATATACCTCTTGGCATAATGAACGTTCGTACGTTCCTTTTCCCGCGCTCTCTCTCTTAAAAGACAAAAAGAAACAGTAAGCAAACGGCGATACTGTCTTCCCTTCAAGGCGTCATCGGATCCAATACGGCCAGAATTTCTTCCTCTTCTTCAGCGTTGGTGTTTAATCTGTGGCTAACAAGGTACGCTCGAATCCGTGGTATGCTTTACGATCGGTGATACGTGTTATTTCCCGGGCTTCGTCTTCCGCATTGATTTAGGGGTTCGATTTAGTGTCGAATCCGGTTTTCGGGGATCAGTTATTCCCAACAATTATAATTCTCAATGGATGAAGAAAAATCAATTCATCCAAAAGGAGGGCCAAGTCAGTTTACTTGTCTAGCCGCCCGAAACATCATTAGTAGACTACGCCATGACGTTGCTTCCTTAAAGATGACCCAATGTTTCTCCTTTTAGTTACTGTTGGCATGGTGATTTTTGAACTCGACAAGGACAGCCCATTCAACTATGCAACGAGGGGACAATTTCTATGACGAGAAACACGCATGCATGCATTGACCATGGGAGTCTTCGGAGACAATTATTCATTCTTGCTGACACTAAGAATCCAACCTCCATGATTTGGCAATTTGCTTTTGCATGAGAAAATTGTCCAAAAAATTCTAAATTTATTACACTTTTACCAATTTAATTCTAGATCTTTTAATTTTGCAAATTGAATTCTAAACATTTTCAGTTCTTACCAATTTAACTATAAACCTTTTCACATTTTGCCAATTAGACCATCCAATCAATTTTGGCCGGAAATTACTAACATGAATAGCCGATGACTGATGTGGTACCTTTTTAATAATATTTTGAATATTTTATGGTTTATTTTTTTTTTTTTTTTGCGACTTCACCCATGGTTGGCGAGAGTTGGCCGGCAACCCTTGCCAACCCTGAATCCAAGAACCCAAAAATAAAGCAAAAAAGAAAATTAAAAAAAAAGAAGAGAAAATCATCTAGAATGGAGTAGTAAAGCTTTTGTCTAACTCTTCATGTGAGAGTGAGAGTGAGAGCGAGTGAGAGACAAAGAGTGATGTTTGAAAGTGAGAGATAGAGAGAGAGAGAGACAACCTCACGTCTTCCTCGAATGTAGGATATTCCATTAGAATAAAGTAGTAAAGCTTTTGTCCAATCCTTCTTACCTAATTTTTTTCTTCTAGTGACGATAGTCTTTTTTGTTGCTCTAAGTTTGCTATGACCACGTCTCATATTTAGATTATTATACAGTTTATTGAAGGTGGAGTCCAAATTCCATAATTCTTAGAAACTTCAGCAGCTCGTGAAGTTGTCCAAAAAATAATTAGATTCACTTTTTTTGGGACAAATCTTTTTTCCCCTCTTTCTTTTGACTTCACTTGTAACAAATTACTGTTCTTTTGAAAAATAGTCAAGGGCTATGGCCACCAAGACCTGGTTATGTGGAAGCCAATGAAATACCCTGCAAGTCCTACAAATTGGTTAAGTACAATTCTCCGGCCCCTGACTTGATATAGTTTGCGCGCGATTGGTGTTATGATATATGTTGAACATAAATAAAGGAAAAAGTTATCCTATTAAAGTTGTTACAAAATAAATATATATCATATATGTCGAGTTTGGGATCTAATGTCAATGGACATAATAATAATATCTCAAGACTTTTCAGGACAATAATTGAATTGTACAGCCGTGGAAACTGAAAAATTTGGCACCATGGTCTATCACGTTCATTGATGGGTGCTTGTACATTAGCATATCTAAGTCTCTAATGATGTTGACAGGTGTTTCACCCATTCAACATGGAATTATTCGATATAGATTAATCCAATTCAACTATACAATGCTCTTTTTTAGATAAAATTACCAAAAGCAAGTTCTAAACCGATTGTATTTGTATCAATTAAGTCGTAAATTTTTCAATTATACCAATTTAGTCCTAAACTTTTTGACAATTGCCCACATAATCCATCCGGCCCTTGCCTCTAGTCGGCCATGGTTGCTGGTAGAGGAAGAAGGAAAAAAAAAAATGAAAGAAAAGAAAATTAAAAATTAAAAAATGTGGATTTTTTTTAAATTGCAAAAATTATCTATGTGGACGCCAACTATGCCATGTAAGATGACCATTGGGCAAGGCTGGTATCCATATCAACAATGTCCTATCAAATTTGGCCAGTGAACTTAATTGGCAAAATTTGAAAATATTTAGGACTTAATTAATATAGTTGAAAAGTTTATGATTGAATTTGCACCGATGCAATACATTTATGATTTTTTTAAAAATAAATATCCCATCTTTCTTGAGCTGCTCATAGACTTGTCCACATACTTCGAAAATTAATACACACACACACATGACTGTCTTTGTTTTTGGCTTCTAGAGAAGTTCAATAATTTTTAAACTCAAATATTTGAAAAATTATAAAAAGATTATATGAGCTATTGTGGCAAACGAAAGGTTTCAAGTGCTTATAATTTTTTTTTTTGTTAAAAGTCCAAATTATGTGTGTAAATATTTAAAGAAACTTTTAACTGTTTAAATAGTCATCGTCGAAAGAGGCTGAAATTTTCCAATTACAGGACGAGTCATGGAATCATAGCGAGGAGGGGTTTTGTACTTTGACTTTGCTTTGGCCTAACATGTCCTCTTTTATCTTCGTTCCATGTTATAAACATGGACACCAACCGCAGAAAAATGAAGGCATGTAAAACAAAAGTTTAGACTTAGACCAAATAATAATGGTTCCACAGACCACGTCATGCACAAGACCTAAGCAAAACATAATCTTCTATGGATGTCTAATCGGATTAATGTCGAGTCGTTGAGGGTTGTTTTAAAACCGTCAATCAAGGTAGTTATATTCAACATGCAAGTTTCAGAGCTTTGAAAATTCCAGGTTAACTTTAAGTAGTGGATTCTAAGCACGCAATCTCGTCACTTACCTTGAAGTCTTCCTTGACTACAAGAAACCATGTAGATTGGAACAATTTTCCGTTGTATGTTTCAATAGTCTTGAAATTTCGAAAGCTATTATTTTTTTAACGATTTTCGACCATCATCAATTTGTAACTGTTTTTATCTGCCGTTACTTTATTACAATTTCATACTTCTAACCGGGTTGGAGTAAATCTCTCAATTAGACAAATAAGAAAATAGTCAAATCTCAATCACCTCTACTTTTGAGCTTCTAATTAAAGATAAGAGATTTCTCAAGCCCTAATTAGTCAACTGGACTATTAGTGATATATTTAAAATATTCTATGATTCTATATATTATTATATGGTTCTGTATATTTCTTTTGATTGGTCTTGATTTGTTACTTTAGATAGTTATTATATAAAGCCTATAAATAAGCCTGTGTATTCTTTATTTGATGTTGTATAGAATATTACATCTTTCAATCATTATGATTCTCAACTTGGATGAAAAAAATCAACTCCTCAAAAGTGAAACCTAGTCAGTTTACTTGCCTAGCCGCCTGATATGTTTTTAGTAGACTACACTATGACGTGGCTTCCCTAAAGATGATTTGATTTTTGACCTTTTTAATTACTATTTTTTTGGTCGAAAACCTTTTAATTGTACCTTTTTTTTTTACTGTTGGCACGGTGATTTTTTAACTCGACAAGGACTGCCCAGTCAACCATGCAACGAGGGGACAATTTCTACAATGAGAAACACGCACGAATGCATTGACTATGGGAGTCTTCGGAGACAATTATTCGTTCCTGCAGACATTGAAGACCCGACCTCCATGATTTGGCAATTTGCTTTTGCGTTTATAATCTAGAATGCGGAATTTATGCTAATGTGCTTCTTTGAATTTTCGCTGTCCCTCTTTTCTTTTTGTGATAGAAAACTTTCCATGCAGATGTTTTATCGTGTTCAAAAGAAATGTCAATTTTTCACATCTACGTGATGTTTCCATGAAAGTCTTTACACATTGCACTGTGAACGTATTAGTACATGCATTAATGCAGCTGAGAGTTGATTCGGACGCCAATGAGAGTAAGTGTAGGCTGGGTTGAAGATCTCCATTCAGCAAATGCGTCAAATGTGGGAAAATTATCATATTAGGTAGATAGAATATGATTTTCAGCATATAAATAATATGAGTCGAAATGTATACTATGACGCATCTTAAATTTTGAGACCCATGTTCTCCCTTAAGTCTAATCATGGAAACCCATGACCCACACGTATTTAAATTCCCTATTCCTTTGTTTTCCAATTCGATTTACATGTTTTTGATCTTGATATTTTCTAACTTTATTTTGATCCTAAATGCACATGCCATCATCTAATGAGAGGAACACGGATTAAAACACAATGTGAATAGATGAGATCCACCCCTTATTTTGAAAAAAAAAAAAAAACCATTTTTATGCTTTGTCAATTTCTTGACATTAACTCCTTTCCAATCTCTAAACCTTCCAATGTCCTATAAAAAAGTCTAAACCATTCAATGCTTTTCCATAGCGATGTTGGTCATTAGTATTCATTTGAAAGCCTACCCCTTTCTTGAGTCATGGAAAAATTACCTCCATAGCTTGCCACCTATTTTATCTTAAACTAAAATTTAAGTTCATTTTTTTCATAGTGACACGTAATTATTAAACTAATGATAGTTATAAAATTGACAAAAAAAAAATTCCAAATATCACTATTTAAATAAATTTTCACTAACGACTACATCTATGGTCATAAATCAAACCTAAACCTTAGTGATTTAAGAAATATAGATAGATGGAAAAATAAATCATCTTACCGCATAGTGATGGCCCGCTCATTGAACGCGGTCCAACTTGCATTCTCTGACCCACCCAAGTTGCAAAAGCTAACAAACGGTCAATGTCAACTCGGTATCTACTTCACTTAGTTCCCAAAATTCAGTCCCTTGCATTGCATAAAAACGAACCATTTTTATTAAATATTTATTGCAGAATTGAGAGAGAGAGAAGGAATGACATGACATTGAACTCTCAGATTAAATTTATTAATTTGATAAGAAAGTAAAAAGTAACTAATAGAAGTAATGGTCCATAGAGATATAGGTACTTGTCGGATTCCACTTAAAGCACCCCTTCTTTTTTGTTCCTTTTCGATTAGTTACTTAGGATACAGGATTTGGTTTCCAATTTCTGTGGAGGTCTGCCGGTTTAGAAATCAGGATTTACGAAGTTGCAACAGATTTGCTGTTTTGCTTTGCTGGGTCGTAGTTGCAATAGCAGCAGCGAATCACCCACCTTTGATGTGGACACTTCAATTTTCATTGTGGGATGTTAAGTGTCAACTTCGTCAATATTCACTCGGCCCCCACCTCTCAGCTCTCAGGCGAGGCAGACGAACCCATTAAGCTTTCGGTTTCGGTTTCAACTTGTTTGATTCTATTGACATTAACCTAAGGTCGTTTTGCTTTACCAAAAAAAAATTTGACTTTACCAAAAAACCTAAGGTCATTTTGGGCATTGACTCATAATATAGAACCATTGATGGAATGTAAGTAGTCTACTGATGAGGTAGTAATCCAACATTTGCAAGAAACAGTGACTAGACATGCAAGTTTCTCTAGATAAATTTTTTGCGGGTAGACATACAAGTTTCTCTTTCATCATTTGTCAAAGATGGGAAAGATCAAATTGGCCGACCAACATCCACACTAAAGACAAAAAATTGGCATCTGCTAAGTGACTCTTGAGTAGCAACATATAACAAGTCGAGGTCGTGAACAAAACACATCCAGAGCAAGAAGGTGCCACTTCGCACATCTCGCCATTCAAACAGATGAAAAGCTTCCGTAATAGATTCCCTCCCTTGCAAAGGCCACCATCCACATCATTATAGTGTGAAAAGGAAAAAGTTGCAACATCGTCTCTCTTTGAATAACAAAATGGAAAGAGACAGCACGAATACAAACACCAAACCACAAGCCATTGTCTTTAGGCTTTCCCCACCAATTAGTTCACAAAACCCAATTACTGCACTGCATAACACTCATTGTTTTGTTTATATTACCTATACCTTCAGTTCCAAATGCGAGCGAAAGAGAAACTTCGAAGCAACATTTAAGAATTCTGCTTCAAGGATTACCCAATGAAGCCCCTAGTTCTTTCAAGAACTATTTTACTTAGAACACAACAAACCATTTCTTACTCTCTCTTGTGCCGAAATCGGTATCCGTAAATGCTTGACGAAGCGGTTCCAGTGCATTCGGCCCTTCAATAGACATACTCTTGGTGATATTCTCACTAACTGCCTGATGTTCGTCACCTCTAAAATGCTTCCTCATGGCCTCAATTTTCTCCTCAGTCATGATAGCGCCCGCAGAGTCCAGCACTGGAACAGCAACCTTGCCTTCAAGCATGCTAACCACAGATGACATTGGCGGCCTTAATGCTGGAGTCACATTAGTACACATCAGAGCTACCTTTATCAATGCCAGCGCTTCCTCTTTGTCAAAGTGAGAACCAAGCCTCGGATCAACTAGTTCTATCAAATTTCCTCTCTCCTTCAGAAAGTGTGCCTAGATACAGAAATGTTAAGTGAAGATATTTCCCTTTCAAGCTTCAGGTATTGATCAGTTGCAAAATATGCTCTAAATACTGAAACAGGAAGAAGTATATTATCTCCCTTGATAATTACACGGCAAATGCAGTTGATAAGCACCTGCTAGATTTAGGGTATAAATGGATAAAAAGAATCGAATGAGTCAATACAGATCAAACATGATTTTTTTTACCGATTTTAAATAAAAGATACTAGACTACAACATCACTTACTAATGGTTAACTGGTTGCCAAGAAATCACCCACACCGCTTTAAAATCGCTAGCTATTGTCGAGTTTTATCAGCACAAATTATTTGTCAGTGTCATTACATGAAATGGTGGACTCGTCTTTCAATGTTCTTGATTATGCAACTCAGGCAACAATCAGATTTAACGGGGACTAATAATGATTGTTTGCTCTAATGATTGCTTACTCATAGCAAAACAAAATCTAACTTAAGGACTCAATTATATGAATGTGAAAAAAGTTATACCTCAATCGAAAGTATATGGATATTCTGGTCAAGACATGGTCTTGAAAACTTTTAAATTTAATGGTAATTGCCAAAATTCAATAGTAGTCAAAGGACTTGTTTGGCGCTAATGAAACTACAGGGAGTATGAATGTCAAGCATAAAAACATAAAGACTAAAACTGAACTTTCGAGATCCACCCTAAATTATGGGGTCAACTTCCCCAAATTTCAAGGAATAAAATTTTCTTCATTCCCAAAAAAAAAAAAAAAAAAAGAGAAAAGAATCTACATGAAGATTCAAAGTAGACCAACATGATAAGAAGAATTGGATTAATTTGAAATAACAAATTGCACTTAACAGCATGACAATTTGATAAGCAAGTTTCAATAGCTGTTAACAGTGAAACTCCTTTGCAACCATTGAAAGTGCATGTGAGGATTTAAATACATATGTGATCGTAATTGAAATGATAGAGTTGATTACCCAATCGAGTAGAATAAAGCATTCCTCAGTTTTTTGGGAGCTAGTGTTACTCTGGCCACTAACAACTTCTAAGGCAACAATGCCAAAACTATAGATGTCGGCTTTGTCAGTGAGGTAACCATGCATTGCGTACTCCGGTGCCATATATCCACTGCACAACAAGAAAAGAACTTGTGTTTGCAACAAGGTAACTGCCTTAAATAGCACATACTTAATATTCCTAAAATTCAAAAGAAAGAGTCATTCCTAAATGTGACGCTATGGTCTAAAGAGTAGAGGAAAAAAACAAATGCATCCTAATATATTCTAATATCATTTACCGAGAATATTTCAGGAAAAAAAAAAGACCATTGTTGTTCTTTATAAAAAACATTTTGGTTTGAAATATAAGTATCATTTATAAGATGACCTACATGAGCTTAAGGGCATTTACCAGCATTACAAAGATATCTAAAAACGTGCAAAAATGGAGTGAGGGAATCTCCATATAGTACCCAATATTACATTTATTTGGGAAGGCCTAAAGTTTTTGTAAAGTGAAGCTCGCCCAGTAACAAGTTTACGAATTTTAGCCATGATAATGGGGACATCATTTGACTTGTTTTGGAAATGTCTATAGTTACGTTTATAGTTCTTTTCGTTGAATTAATGTTAGAGTTAGTAGAATGAACTTTCAATTTTATCTTTTCCCTAATTAATTATGTTCCTTTCACAAACAAGTTGACTTTTCACACGCATTAACGCAAACTTCTAAAACATGTGAACATGCTTATCTATGTTTCTCCATGTGCATACAATAGAAACATGGGCGAATTTGCTATAATACTAAGTTATATTCAAATTAACATTTACATAAGTCAATATCAGAGTATCATTACTTAATGGTAGAGTATGACACAATTTACATTTTTTTTCCTAATTAATGTAAAGAGTGGTGGGACAGTCATAAAGCTTTGTGGTTAAGCCGAATTTGTTGAGCACCATGCTTTGGGATGATGTGAATCCACCACAAAGCTCCATTCAACTCACTTTTCTTAAATCAGAATATATGTTTCTATTCCATTGTTTTATGTTGTCACTGGCTCCTACAGGAACAAAAAGCAAGAAACTTACTAAGTTCCAGCAATCTTGGTGCTAATATGTGTTTTGTCCTCCTCATCAAGCTTTGCTAAACCAAAATCTGATATTTTAGGGTTGAGATCCTTATCCAAGAAAACATTAGTAGCCTTAATGTCTCTATGCACAATCTTCAGCCTTGACTCTTCATGAAGATATGCCAATCCCCTGGCAATACCCACGCATATCTTGTGTCTTGTCCACCAATCCAACTTTAACTGAAATTCTTTAGGACCTTCAATTGTATCAGAAGACATCAAAGCTGCTTTACTGCCATGTCGTTAACTGAAGTCAATGAAGCACAATGTGATATCAAATTACCAAATAAAGCGCGCGCAAGACTGTTATTTTCCATGTACTCGTAAACCAGCAAAAGTTGATTTCCTTCAATGCAGCATCCATAGAGTTTCACAAGATGTGGATGCTTTGAAGAGCGAAATCATCCCAATCTCGATCGGAACTCATTATTTCCTTGTTGTGATTTGGATGAAAGCCGCTTCACCGCTATAGTGGTGCCATCTGACAGAAAACCCTGCAATTCAACTTTGGCATCAGATCTATGTTGTGAAAATGAGTTACATTGAATGCTGCTTTCTACATATCTTCTCTCTTGGGAATTGGGGGAATTTGGTTAGCCAATTTTCCAGCATACCTTGTATACAGAACCAAAACCACCTTCTCCTATCTTATTGGCAGCGTCAAAATTGTTTGTGGCAGCTTTAATCTGTCGCAAGGTAAATAAACCAATTTGCAACGCTAGACCCTTCAAATCTGCAACAAGTTTTGGAACTTCTATGAATTTGGAAAAGTCAAACAGTTAAAGTATGTAATCCACTATCTAACAAAGACGTATCAA
This sequence comes from Eucalyptus brandiana, assembly GCA_014182725.1. Classification (NCBI taxonomy): domain Eukaryota; kingdom Viridiplantae; phylum Streptophyta; class Magnoliopsida; order Myrtales; family Myrtaceae; genus Eucalyptus; species Eucalyptus brandiana. Next base: position 18,329,447 of record CM024678.1, read on the forward strand.
TTCCTTCTCAATATTCCAGAAAACCTTTTTGCGACGTTTTGGTCCGAGCAAGTTCGATGCAAGAACGACTTAGCATCTTGAAAATTATTTTCTAGGAAAGTCTGGCATCAGTTGGCAGTATGTATTTTTGAAAAGTAAAATGAGATTGTCCCCAGGGTATTTAATAGTTAAGGAAAATAAAAAATCATCCAGAGAACCCCCTTGGAAACGTAGGGTATGGTTTGTACGTTTTAATTTCTCATGCACGTGAAGTTCTGGCAGCTATTTTTGGTGTCTTGAAACGTAGACTTTGTGTGTGTACAAACACACACACATCTGAGAAACAATCTACCATCTCTCCCTATAACTATCTATTCCTTCATTTTTCAGATTTCTAAATAAAAATTTAGTTTGTTAAGCAAACCAAATGGTTCTACGACACTTTAGCTGTATCTCGCCTAATAATAATCTTAGGCTTTTTGTGTCGAATCAAGTTCCCTATGGAATGCACAAATGTCATGCATCAACAGTTTTATGGGAACTGTAAATCTAGATGGAGCATTAATGATCCATTGTCATTACACTTTCCCCAACCAGGAAAGTAAGAAGAAGAAGAAGAAGTATCATGTGCCAACAGTTTGACAGGACAACTGTGCGATTTAGCTGAAATATAAACGAAGCAATGTGACTATCCTCCCTCTCCACCAGAATACGGAAGGGGGAAAATGTATTCAGAGTGCATAACATTCTCATATTTCTTGACAAATACACATGGACTAAATAGCGGAGATTCCAGGTAAGCAACTACCTTGTGCCATTTTATCATTACGTCCAAGGCATCCTCTCCACCAAAGGATAACCAGGATAAGTAAAACTACAAAAATTATAGCAGCCAATCCCGGCCCACATGCCCGGCGATATGCTGGGCCGGGGATCAAAGCCTGCAATGAAGAAAGAACAAACAAATATTTAACCAAAACTGTTCAGTTAAATGGGGTAGACGTAAATGCAGAAAAATATCTGTAGCTTCTCATTGAACACAAAGAAATTGATGGAGAACACAATAATTGAGAATTAAGAGGACATAAAACCGCCCAGAGTACTCCACAGGAACTATCAGATAAATGAGCATGGGAAGATATCATCAATGGAACATGTAATACAAAATACAAAGGGAAAAAGAAAAAAAAAAAAATCTACTCTTCATTCTCAAGGCTGTACTGTATTATACAGGCACAGTGGTCATAATCCATAGCGGAAAAGTGAACAAGGCTATCAATTCGTAGTCAAATGGAAGGATTAAAGATACATAGAGAATAATAATAGACCCTGGTCTGCTATTGTGCGTAATTGACTTGATCTATAGTGACATATGCCAATGGCCTGAATCCAACAGTAGGCATTTGCAACCAAACCAAGTAACTGAATAGCCTATTGATGACTTCTGGTGCAAGAAAAAATATAGGTATTCTTTTCAACATGAATAAGAGAAGCACCAAGTGAAACATGGAAGCATCCATCTGCGTACCAGAGTAGACAGAGATAGCAGATATAAGAGGACCATAGACTCCTCTGTCAGTGGTTCCTTTCCCAGCCCAATAGAAGCGTATCTCCAGAGTGCCCTTGGTCACGATGGCAGCAAAATTTCTCGTGACATCCTTTCCAACTCCACCTGCTTCAATCTCAATGTTGAAATCTTTCCACACCAATTTCCCCTGAAATAATATATTATCTGATTGAAGTTGAGTTTCTCCACACTGAACAAGGTAAAACTTCTAGTCTCCATAGAATGTACAAATTGTGAAAAAATCATGATTTGCAAGTACGAGATATTTGGATAAACTTCCCAACCATAACATATTGAACGCTTTATGTGCTTTATATATTAGAACCACCGCTCCATAATGCTCCGAGTTTACCTGTATATAAATATTAAAAGCTCTCCTTCCAAGGCTTTTATAACTTTTGTTGCCTGTGAACATTATTTCCGCAAAATGAAGGGTTACATTGTAGGGCCCATCCATCAGACAAAAACCGTAATAAGTTAGAGAGATGGCAGAACGTCGTGCTTTCATGTAAAGTTGGGCATTATTCATGGACAGTGAGGATGTGTTTTTAACTTCATAGCTAACTGCAGTGCTATCGTCATTGGTGAAGTAGCCAGTGCTACTGTAGGCCCAGTAATCACTCCTGAAGGAACTTGAAGGTGTAGCCTCCCGTGAGTCATCTTCGTATGTGGTGCCCCTTACTTTTGCTTTGCTCCCACCGCAATTTATGAAGAGGTTATGCCGAGCTGGATGGAGTAAAGAAGCAACCACAGAGAAAATTCAGTTTCTTCTATTTGTTAATATGGAGTGGACTTTCCAGACACACTAAATAAGCTAGCATTCACTCATTGGAAAATTACATAGAAACTCCCAAGTTATGAGCAACCCATTATTTCATGCAGGTAGCTTTTGAAATTATTAGGGTAATTATGCATCAACCATCAAAGATTGACACAATAGCCAAGAGGAGAGTTGACAAGGAGATAAATTTGATGAGAAATTACACAGAGTAAGATGCAATATTAGAATCGATGATAATGATAGGATATGTCGAGAATAATTTAAATATAAAATCACGTAATCATCTAACAGTTTAAGCTTTTAAAACAGTTGGCTGTGATCTTATAAAATCTCATATGGTATCAGAGATTAATTTCATGAGTTCAAATCTTTCGAAGCCTCATTTGCCTCTCTAATTAAATATGTCCACACTTCATCTAATAGTTTAAACTTTTAGAATAGTTAGCTGCGGTCCCACAAAATTTCATAGGATATACAACACGTCAATTTACTTTTTATACAACAATGACTCTGCAGCATATTAACTTACTTTTTGCACAACGTTGCCTCTGCAAACATGAGACAAGTCCACTTGTGGCAGAACATGAGGTTCTGAGCAAGTCAGCAAAGATTTTACTGTTATAATCATCATCATTCTTAATGAAGTTCAATGCTAAGTACATAAACAATAAAAATGCGGGTCCTTGGAAATCCAAGTCTCTCGTTGAAAAGTTAATCACAAACATACGCATTCTCAACCTCGGAGCTTGCGAACAAGTTGCTGTAGAGAAAAGACAAAATCAACATTCAGCAGAGAAATGGAAATATTATACACAAACAGTATATAAGTTACTCGATAAAGTGCACATTTGAGGGGAACCCTGGACTGACTGAAGGAAGTAGAACATACACAGATCCTTCACGACATTCTAAGCCTCCAGCAGTGAAGTTGTTGTATGATAAATCACTACACAGAGAAACAGTCAACCATTTCCAAAATCTCATCAATTTGAAGAATACACTGAAAGTCATTCCATCAAATGATTTTTTTTTTTTTTTTTTAATAATTCCATCAAATGATTAGTATGTACAAAAATGCAGATAAGTTGCAAAATGTGGACAGGTGAGGGAAGATAAAAGGCGAAAACATCACCAGATGATGAAATTGCTATTTTATTCCTACTGAAAATATCTTATCTTAGAATATGAAAAGGAGAAAGACTAACTGAAGTAAACGGAGACTTTAAAACTATTTATAATGTATAAAAATATTTTTACTCAGTAACAGTACCACAGTCATGATGTCTAAGGCAAAGAGGCTTTAATAGAACTGTGATTCCACCTACTACCACGTCGCGTCTTCTAATAAGAAATTATCCAGACCACATTTATCTGTTTAAACTACCTCACAAAAGCTTCATTCCTACACCCATAAGATAATTTCAACTTCTCCTAAGTACACTCATTTTGGTTGTAGAGTTTCTCAAATACACAAACCCATAAACACATTGTTATCAGCAAGAAATAGCCCAAGCAACTAATCATATACTGCAGGTGATACGTTAGACAAACTTTCAAAGAGGATTAATAGGAGGTAAAAATTTTCCAAACATAACTTTAATCATTCCAATAGGTCTGAAAATGATCTATAGCTGGGAATGGCTTTTTGTATAGGGGAAAATGGAGCTAACTAGGCACTTCCAAGAAAATACACTTTATATTCTTTCATTCATATCATACAGTTCAGCCTCTTTTGTTACATACATCCATCCAATTAACAGATCCCAACGGGGAGAAAGGTACTTATAATGTTTCCATTTATCTCCAAAGGCTACTAACCACAAAGATGCAATATGTGAATGCATAATTGCTTGGTACAGAGCAAGATTAGCCAGATAAAGCTAGAAGCAAATTCATGATTAAACAAGATATTTTCTTCAGGCAGCGAAGCTTACACATTTTTTCCTTTCGCCAGGATCCAATTAGGAACTTCTCCAGTCAACCGGTTTCCCGTTAGATACCTAAACAAGATTATTTGAATGAGTCAGCTCCTCATGTACTTTATACACTCTAACTATTTAAGACTTATACCTCAAAAACGCATTATTTAGCAGATTATTAGCATTTGTTTATTAGTGGTGTAGAAAAAAATCAGTTTAAGTCATGATAACAATATAGAGCTTTCAGCTGGAGATGAAAGATTAAGGAAATCAATGACAGAGGAAAACCCTGATCCCTGCGAAACTTGGAGCGCCTGGAGAAAGATTACCATAACAGTAGTACACAAAGCTGGACTAGTGAAGGGTACCTCCCAATTAGCTTATCAACTATTTCCTTGTGATAATGTTTTTGTCCTTCTAAGACATAAAATAAATAATTAAGGAAGACGTGCCATTGTCAAGCTTCAATTGTTGGGCAGAAAGATGAAAACCAATGTTAAACAGTCCAAGAAGCTTAGGAGTACAGTTTCTCATCATTCTCAAAACTAGGGATAAGATACCAAGGTCCTCCACAGACCTTCTAAATAGCACGTGAGAGCTGCACTCACCAAACTTCTAGAGCCATTGTTGTGGAAAGAACCAAGTAGAGAGCCTAAGGACTTTTGCTATATTTAATCTCCTATACATCATAAAATAGGCACACAAGACATGCATTGAGTACAGAAACATACAACTGTCAAACGCTAAAGTATCACCAATCCATTTAACTCTTCCAGCGTAAACAAGTAACTTTTTGAAACTTGCAAATCATGCGAAGAAATTATCAAAAGGACTGCTCTTTAAGCAACAGAATATCAACGATCTACGCCTGCTCCAGGACTAAAGTCCCACCAAAATAATTGCTTGACCACTAGAACAACTTGAGACTTTAGATTCTTCTACAAAATACGAAAAGAAGCCTAAGTTCAGCATCGAAGTACTTACATATATTCTACTTTTTCCAGTCTGCTGTAGGATCTAGGGATTTCGCCACTCAGTTTGTTGAAGCTGAGGTCTCTGCAAAGCAAGCTTATGTGAATATATAATGAGAAGATACTTTTAACTGACTCCCTCAGGACACTCTTTGAGCATACTTCAGACGATTGTACAAACACAGACAACATCAATGAACATACAAAGTCCAGTTTCAGATGTTTAGACATACAGGTCAACTGTCTAGTGCCTAAGCTTTCTACTAGACATTCATCGCCAGAGGCATTCATTGCCTAAATATAAGTTTCAAGTTGGTCACATGCTATAAATATACAAAACTGCTGTAAATCAAATTTACAAAATGGAAATTTCAATTTATATAACTAGAAAAGCTATTTGGGCACTAAATTGAGTGCGTCCCGAGGAATGCACCATATTATAGTTCAGATTGGGAGATTTCACTAATCTAATAGGACCGAAACTAAAGCTAATCATAATTTGTTGAAAACATCTCCTTCACAATATATTATTTATGAATAAAGGGATGCCGACTCAATACTAGGGTGCTTAGAAAAGGAAATATCAGCTTCAGTGAATAAAAAAATAAAGAATAAAATGAGGATTTCAAAAAACAGGAAAGGGAATAGAGTATGTGATAAGCCGCAGCAGAACCACGAAATTTGGTCATTCAAGAATGTCGAAAAAACAAAAAATTAAAGCTCCATTTGTTTCGTGGAAAATGTAACGTTTTTAGAAAATATTTTCCATGAAGCTATTTTTTAGGAAAATGAAAATATTCCGGTGCTTGACTGAAATCCTGAAAATACCAGGAAAATATTTTCCATTGTTTAGTATGGAAAATTTAATTTGATTTTCTAGGAAAAAATTTCCAAAAAATTCGAATTTTTTAATTTATTTTTTTAATCCTTTTCTTTTAACTTCTTCCTCGGCCGGTTGTCAGCTATGGCAACAGGCCACAGGATAAAAAAATATTTTTATAAGAACAAACATTTCACTAACTAAGGATCCAAGCACTGCTGGGGACTAGAGTTTGAGTGTCAAGGACCCAAGTACTGCTTTTATGTACTTGGGGTCAGGTATTAGGGCATTGGGCACCAGGGCTTTGGGCCCAGACTCGATGGACTAGGCCCGGGCGCTGAAGACCTAGTCCTGAATGCTGAGGACCAAGAACCAGGCGTTGGGCTTCCCATGTCCAAGCAAAGAGTTGAGGGTCCAAGCACCAATACCAACTCATAGTTTGGAAAATGTTTTCCCACTTTTTCAAAAGAGGAAATCATTTCCTAAATTTAAACATAGATCTTTCATTGACTCGAAAAACATTTTTCCATTAACTCATTTTCCTAAACAAACCAAATGCTGGAAAATCAGGAAAATGTTTTTCGTGAAACAAACAAAGCCATGACAGAATGGCAAAATGTTGCTGTTAAAAGTAGCGTTTATTAAATCTTACAAAGATGACCACATGAACAAGAAGAACTGACTTGTATAGAGATGCATTTGAAGCCATGCTCTTGTTTGAACTATGAATGTTATGTCTGACAAGTGTACAACAGTCAAGCATAAAACTCCAGCTAGATATTGTAGGGCTGAGATTCGAGAATGTAAACCACCGGAAGGAAAGTTTCCAGACAATCAACCACTAGAAGCCTCCATTTTGCATTAATGCTCTTAAGAAGTTAAGATAACATATCAAAGCAAAAGTAAATTAGACGAAATGGGAATCCACAACCGAGGTAAGAATTCTTGCTGGAAAAGTGAAAACAAAGAGTGTTAGAATATTTAAATAACAAACCACGCTTTCATCTAATAGCTTGAGTTTTTAATAGCTTGAGTTTTTAGAACAGTTGACAATAGTTCCACAAATTCTCATAGAGAGAAAAAGTCCATATACTTTTGTGCAAAACTATATATTCTACAGTAGAGGCCACAATCACCAAGAGTTTAAATGCCACATCATTCACAATTCAGCAATATCAATAGAAAATATCAAAACACCATTGAAGTCAGTAAGGGACCTTCAAGCCATCTTAAATGGGTTCTTTAACTGCAACCAATAGTCAACCAAAAACTAGTAGAAATTTCACTCCTTAAGGGTAAAATTATTTATTCTGCCTGGAATAGCCAAAGGGAAAAGCCGCTTTCTACTCACAATATTTTTAGATTTGTCATTTTTGCTAGATAACCAGGTAGCTCTCCCGTGAGATTGCAGCTCCTCAGAATCCTATAAGAAAACATCACTGATATTGTCACATTGCTAAGACGATTTGGCTCTTTTGCATAAAGTAAACTATCTGTGAAGGAGCATCGATCTCACAGTGTTTGAATATCTGTACTGTTAAGTTGTGGAACACGAGACTTGGGTCCATCGAGGTCACTTATTCTCCTGCATATCAAAATCAAATAGGAAGCTTTATTTGATTGATAACATCTTAAAGAAAGAGAGATCAGATCGAAATGCCAAAATTCCATACTGACAAGTCGATCAATCGCTCCAAAAGTGCGATCCCAGAGGGAATCGGCCCTTGCAATCCACTTCCTTGAATAATCCTGATGATACAATTCATAGATGGAATTGTCTTGGGGGTATATCTATAGAGACCGACTTAAAAGGGGAAGAAGTGTTAAGCCTTACAGTGTTGTGAGATTTGTCAAGTTCTGAATAAAATCGGGTATCTTTCCTGTGAACTGATTATCACCAAGTTGCCTACAGCGCATTAAACAACATGATTCATATGAAGGAGAAAGAATAGAAATGGCTAAATATTAGCTGAGTTTGTGGATACTGGAAACTAACAGGTAATATAATTCCCTGAAGTTAACAAATGTTTGAGGCAGCTCCCCCGTGAAATTATTTGACCTAAGCGCCCTGAAACAAGAAAAACGCATGACAACACATTGGTTAATACAACCTGAATGCTGTATCTTTCAACAGATCACTCCAATGGATAAAATTCCCTCGCCATATACAAAATCATCAGCGAATAAAAACTCGATGCCTAACACAGAAATTTGCATCAAGAGACTCACAATCCTCGTAACCCGGACAAGTTCCCGAGCTCTGGAGGAAGAGGTCCAGAAAGCCAATTGCTTTCGACGTCTCTGAGCGGAATATGAAAGTTAGAATCTTGAAACATCAATCAAATTTAAAACAGCGAAGAGGCCAAAGGCGAGCGTCGGGATGAGAGGTCACTCACAAATACCAAAGTGCGGATATGTTCCCCAACTCCTTCGGGATTGGACCAGTCAATCGGTTTCCAAATACATAACTGCACCCACATCATCGCGTTTCCCCCAATCAAACAATAGAACATACACTCGTGAGAGAGAGAGAGAGAGAGAGAGAGAGAGAGAGAGAGAGAGAGAGCATACATGGAGGTCAAGTTCGTAGAGGAGCCCCATTCTTTAGGAATTGTGCCGTTCAGGTAGTTGTAGGAGACATCACTGTTTATAGAGAGAGAGGATGAAGAAGAAGAAGATCGAAAATGGAGAAAGGGGAAATGGAGAAAGAGAGTGCTTACAAGGTCCGTAGCCAAGGCAATCTGAACAGTCGAGGCGGAAGGGTGCCGGCAAGAGACTGCTCCCGAAGTTGTCTGTTTTCGCAACGACACGAAGGCTTTATTCTAGCCTTACTTAAAAACTAGGCATCAAAATGATGTTACAAAATGGCTTTATTACATCTATTGATATGTTACATAAATCTCAATTGATTCTAAATGAAAAAAATTCTTCAAAAATTGCCTTAAAAAAAGAAGGTTTTGTTTAAAGCAAATGAATATATATAGCTAATGTGAAAAGCACTTTGAGTACAGCCCTACCATGCATTAGTATAAAGTAATAAGGAGAGAATAGCATTAAAATTTTGAAACTACCCTTACGATTAAAGTTAGAGGGAATATAACTCTCATCACTTCGATATTTAATCATGATCTTTGAGTTTGACATTCCCATTAATCACTAAGAATATAATTTATATAATTAAATGCTAAGCATATAATATGCGATTGTATTGATTAAACTTATAAAAATTTGTATAATCATACCGTGAACAATTAATATTATGCTCATAGTTACTTCATGAGTAATTTTAATATGATAAGTGATTACGTATTGTTGCTACATTTTGACCAAAAAATAGGCTAATTTTTTTATTTTATTTTATGAAATACTAATATGGTGTAAAGAGATTCAGTTCGGCAAACAATCGACTCTATAAAGAGAAAAGATTGGTGTGCAATTGCGTGATTAATATTAAAGTCTAGCGAGGAATCCACGATGGTATAATTCATGAAATTGAGGGAGAAAGAGACATGCTGGTGACGTGGGAAATGGTGTAGTTGTGGGCGTCGGTGGAATTCTCGCAATTGATGGCGGTGTCTACACTGCATAGATCTGCGTCAAAATCCCAATTCGATTTCCCTAACGTCTTTGCAATTTCTTTCAACGCATCCACTGAAAGAGAAAAGAGTCGATAAGTCAAAAGGAACAGCAATGTATCATGCAAAACAAGCACAAAGAATGTTAGATTCACGTGTGCTCGAGGTTGAATATATGTATGAAAAACAAGCACCAAAAAGAAAAAAAAAACTTGGTGTACGTTGGAGTCCAAAAGGTAAAGGAACAATACAATGAAAGCAATAAAAGATCGATGGGTTTATTTTTTTTCACCTTCCTCTTGGGGCAGAAGAGTGGCGGCAGCAGCTAAGTTAGTGATGCTGAGAAGGACGAGCATAGAGAAGAGACATCGAGCCGAGAATAGAATCATCATCATTTCAGTCTCGAGCTCAACAAACACGTAGAGAGAGAGAGAGAGAGAGAGAGAGAGAGAGAGAGAGAGAGAGAGAGAGAGAGATCTCCCGTTCTTTAATCGGAGTCTATGAAAACAAAGCTTGGCTAAGCAAGGGAGCAAGAGAGAGATAATTGTTAAGTGAGCAATCTAACTTCATGCATTTATGTACGAAAAAAGGGAGAGTTGATAAAGACGTTTTGCTTTTGTATATTTGACGACCTCAAGTCTTCCTCCAACATATGAATATTCATCCAGAATTGAGTGAGTTTTGGTTCAACTTTTCTTGCATAATAACTTTCTTGGACCACAAATTTACCTTCAATCCACAGAGAGAGAGAGAGAGAGAGAGAGAGAGAGAGAGAGAGAGAGAGAGAGAGAGAGAGAGAGAGAGAGAGAGAGAGAGAGAGAGAGAGAGAGAGAGAGAGAGAGAGAGAGAGAGAGAGAGAGAGAGAGAGAGAGAGAGAGATTTTCACAAAAAAGAGAGAACGGACAGTGGTTTTCACGAAAAAGAGAGAGCGGACAAAGACTCTTTGCTTTTGTATGTCTAGATGTGAGAGTGATGTGTGAGAGTGAGAGAGAGACGACCCCAAGTCTTTCTTGATTGTAGGGAGAGAGAGAGAGAGAGAGAGAGAGAGAGAGAGAGAGAGAGAGAGAGAGAGAGAGATATATGTGATTTTAAGTGAGTGCTCTCCACGAAAAAGAGAGAACGGATAAAGAGACTCTTTGCTTTTTTATGTCTGGATGTGAGAGTGATGTGTGAGAGTGAGAGAGAGAGAGACGACCCCAAGTCTTCTTTGATTGTAGGGATATCCATCTAGAATTGAGGTATCAAGCTTTTGCCCATCTCTTCTTGCGTAATAACCTTTTTCATATTATCAGTTTATCCAATACCTCTTTTCATATTGTTCTTCCAATGACAATAGTCTTTTTCATTGCTCTAATTTTGGCGGTCAACAAAATTTTGATTGTCACTTAAAGTTAAGTTATATAAAAATTTATGGAATAATTTTTAGCCTCTAAATCAAAAAGAAAAAAAAATCCATTAAATTACACAGCAGAGCACAGGTCAACATCAGAGCATGAAGGAGGAGAAGGGACTGCTAGGGTAGCATAAGGACTGGCCAGCGCGCGAGAGACTGGAGGGTGAAGGGTCTCCACTAATTGGACTTTTCTGCAGGTCAAGAGCCTATAAAAAGAGGCCTTTGGACGCTGACCGGGGAGTTCGGAGAGGTTCAAGATAGAAGGAAAAAAAAAAACAGAGAGAGAGAGAGAGAGAAAAAAGAGAGGAAAAAAAGGTCAGTGGTGAGAAATCGAGCGTGTGTCCTTCGGCGACAGACACACTCGAAACCCGGCCAACAACTTACCGATGTCAGCCTTCTTCCTGAGTTCAGCTACAGTAGGTCTTGGTTTGAATCTTGTTTGTTCTCATTTTGGGTGCGTTGTGTCAAGTTCTCGAGGATTCTAGCTCAGGGGCACGCGAGGTGACCAGACATTGTCCGATCTATCGAGCTCACCCTCATTCGCCGCCCCCAAGCCTGTTAGGGAGCACCACCGATGGCCCCTTTTTTTCCCTCGTCATTCTGATTTTGTGGCCTGATTCGGGCTCACCAGACTGGGCTACCGTTGTCAGTAAGTCCATGAGTGTTCACTAGTCACTTTAGGTTTGAGGAATTTGGGCTTGTTTTAATGTGGAGAGTTTGAGTGTGATTCGGCATTGATAATGGTGGGCTTAGTTCAGCTTGTTGAGTTTGGGTTTAATTTGGTTGAGTGGGCTTGGAATTGGTCCGGGTTGTGGCCGAATTGCGCTTCAATTGTTGAGCCCATCCCTTTCTTTAGGCTTTTATTCAGAGCCTGACCCGAAGGCCCACGGTAGTCCACATCTTGATCGGGCTCTAAGGCCCTGCCCAAATACGCATCTTCGGAATAAAAAATTATTATTATTTAAAAAAAATAAATTAAAAATTTACAAATTTTTTTAATATTTTAAGTTAGGATAAAGCTTAATAATTAGTTTTTGAGTAGTTGTCTCTTAAAATATGTGAAAATCCTTGATAAATAGATTGTGCTTTATCATATTGTTATTTGCATGTTTCCATTATTTTGATTGTGCATTTTTTATAATCTATTTCCTTAGCATAGTTAAGAATACATTTCTTGGACTCATGAATGCTGCATGAATACTTTATTTGGTGATTGAACAAGAATAAGTATCGAAAGTGTATTAGTTGGTTAATTAGTGTAATTAAGTTTCTAACATTAGATTATCTAGTTCAAAGTAAGTAATTCTCCCAATACTTTACTTGGGATCTAATTGATCCACCTTAAATTGATTAGTGTTGTGATTTGCATGTTAAAAACTCAAAACATAAATTGTGAAATAGTATGAGCTTGAGAGAGTTTGAGCTAAATTTGAACTTAACAATTCATTAGCCAAATTCTCAGCGGTCCACCTGAGGATAGATTGCAACAATTTTGCTATGACCATATCTTAGATTTAGGTTATTATACAATTTATTGATGGTGGAGTCCAAATTCCATTATTCTTAGAAACTTCATTAGCTCATTCAGGGTTATGGCCGTGGAGACCCAGTAATGTGGAGGCCAATGAAATACCCTTCAAGCCCTACAAATCAGTTAAGTCCAAATCTTTAGACCTAGACCCAATATTATTTGCACGCTGTTGGTGGTATCATATATGTTAAATATAAATAATTGAAAAAAATTGTCCTATTAAAGTGGTTACAAAACAAAAATATCATATATGTCAAGTTGGAATCTAATTTAGATAGACGAAATAATAATGTCTTAGGATTTTTTAGAACAACAATTGTACAGTCGTGGAAACTGAAATATTTGGCAGCATAGTCTATTCCATTCATTAATAGGTGCTTGTAAGTTAGCATATCTAAGTCTCTGTTGATGTTGACAAGTGTTTTACCCATTCAACATGGAATTATTCGAAATAGATTCGATCGAATTTGGATCCGGAGTGTGAGGTTTTTGTACTTTGACTTGCTTTGGCATAACATGGCCTCTTTTATCTCCGTTCCATGTTATAAATCTAGACACCAACTATAGAAAAATCGCGGCACATAAAACAAAAGTTTAGACTCAAACCAAATACTAATGGTTCCATGGGTGAAGTCGTGCACGAGACTTAGGCAAAACATCATCTTCCATGCATGTTTAATCAGATTAATGTCGAGTCATGGAGGGTTATTTTAATATTGTCAACCAACGCAATTATATTGGACCTGCAAGTTTAGGAGAGCTTTGAAAATTCCAAGTTAACTTTAAATGATGAATTCTAAGCATGTAATCTCGTCATTTATTGTCAACCCCCGAACTTCAAGCGTGCAAACATCCCACAATGGTCGATTAAAATGCAACTTCTCAGGATGAGTCGCTGACTCATTCTTTTATATTTTGGTTAAATGCATGCATAAGCACTTAATATAAACAACACCCAATCAAACAACAAACAATAGGGATAGTAAAAACACAACCAACATTCCCAAAATAGCACTTCAATTTATAAACTGTTAACCCTATGAAGTTTAATAATTACAAGCCTTTTCATGATTACTTCCTACTGACCATCTCAAAAACCCATAGCATCAGAATTAACTTAAACTTCACTAATGATAAGACCAACTAAAAATGACACCAAGCGTGTCCACGTCTTGATTCATTGAGACCCCAAATCGCATGTGACGGTTCTCCATATTACAGGCCTGAAAATATTTAACAATAACGGGGTGATATATAAATCTTAGCAAGTCAACTCCTAAACCTTGATTAGGAAGCTAATTTGCCTAAGAGGCAACCTAAACACGCAAAGGTATACGAACTTACAATTTGTGAATGTAATCTTATTTACCCTCAATGACGAATCCCTTTGGTTGAGACTTATAGATTGTCTCCTCAAGCTCCTCATGCAGAAAAGCGTTCTTGGCATCAAGTTGCTTAAGTTCTAGATTCATAAAGGGCTACTAATAGAACTATGTTTTACAACTAGAGAGAACACTTCATTAAAGTCAATCCCCTTCTTCTTACTAAAAATCCTTTGCTACCAAACGTGCCTTGAATCTCTCATCGTCACTCCCAGAATTCCCTCTTTCATCTTCAATCCCGAAGCTTCATGTTGTCATTTAGCCCTCCCTGCAACCAAACTCTAAGGTTGTTCAATTTCTTCTACTTCGTCTTTGATAGAATTTGAGTCTTGTTTCTCCTTGTCACTTTCTAACTGAATAGGAATATCTTCAAATGTTCTCCAAGAATGTTCGACATGAAACTCCACCTCTTTTCCAACATTCTCCTTCTAGATACCCATAGGCTATAGATTCAATAACAACTTTCCTCTTTTCAAGTATGGAATTTTCAAGTATTGAACAATTAATATTATGCTCATAATTACTTCATGAGTAATTTTAATATGATAAGTGATTACGTATTGTCGCTACATTTGGACCAAAAAATCGACTAATTTTTTTTATTTATATGAAATACTAATATGGTGGAAAGAGATTTAGTTTGGTAGCCAGTTGACTCTATAAAGAGAAAATATTGGTGTGCAATTGCGTGATTAATATTAAAGTCTAGCAAGGAATCTACGATGGTATGATTCATGAAATTGAGGGAGAAAGAGACATGCTGATGACATGGAAAATGGTGTTGTTGTGGGCGTCAGTGGAATTGTCGCAAGTGACAACGTTGGTAGTTGAACCAATGTATTTGTTGTCTCCCCATCCACCCTCCACACCGCATGGATCTGCGTCGAAATACCAATATGATTTCCCTAACATCTTTGCTATTTCTTTCAACGCATCCACTGAAAGAGAAAAGAGCCGATAAGTCAAAAGGAATAGCAATGTATCATGCAAAACAAGCATAAAGAATGTCAGATTTGCGTGTGCTTGAGGTTGAATATATGTATGAAAAACAAGCACCAAAAAAAAAAAAAAAACTCGGTGTACGTTGGAGCCCAAAAGGTAAAGGAACAATATGATGAAAGCAATAAAAGATCGATGGGTTTATGTTTTTTTTTCACCTTCTTCTTGGGGCAGAAGAGTGGCGGCAGCAGCTAAGTTAGTGACGTTGAGAAGGACAAGCATAGAGAAGAGATTTTGAGCCGAGAAGTGAATTGTCATCATTTTAGTTTTGAGCTCAACACAGAGAGAGAGAGAGAGAGAGAGAGAGAGAGAGAGAGAGAGAGAGAGAGAGAGATGTGATTGAGATGTGATTGTTAAGTAAGTGGTGAGAAAGAGAGAGAGAGATATATGATTGTTAAAAAAAACTTGGCACGGAGGGACACTTAAGTGTTCTAAGTGCCAAAAACTAGGAAAGTGGCACTTAAGTGCCACTTTTTTTGAAATGTGGAACACTTAAGTGCCATCTCTGGTGAAGTTCACTGGAAATCTTACGTGGCAATTTTTTATTATTTTTTTCGTCTACGTGGCTCGCCGGAATGCGGACTCAACAAACAAAGGCAAAAAAGACATTGTTTTTAAGCGGATTTAAATGTTAATATAAAAATTAATTTAATTAAATTATAAAAATAAATAATTATTATTATTAAAAAAGTGGGGAGAGGAGGCGGCGGGCCGAGGGCGAGCCCTCGCCGCCATCGCCTCCCCGCGCCGCCGAAGGGCCGGTGACGGTGAGGGGAGCATTGGCCGGGGTTGCTGGGCCCTAGCCAACCGGCGGTAAGGGCCCGCGGGCCCTCGTCGCCTCCCGCCGTCATCGGGAAGGGCCGACGACGGAGGGGGGGGAGGGTCGGCAAGGGTAGTCGGCCCTCGGTCGATTGGCAACGAGGGCTCGCGAGCCCTTCGCTCTCCCCACCGCCGCTGGGAAGGACCAACGACGGAGTGGGGAGGGTCGGCCGAGGTCACCGGCCCTTCTCGATAGCGGTGGGGAGGCGGTGAGTCCCCGCGAGCCCTCGCCGCCTCCCCGCCATTGTCGACCGCAGAGGGCTCATGAGCCCTCGTCGCCGGTGGGCCGGGGGCCGGCGACCCCGCTTGACCCTCCCCCTCCGTCGCCGACCCTTCTTGGCAACAACGAGGAGGTGGCGAGGGCTCACCGCCAATCGGCCGGGGGCCGGCGACCCCGCCAACCCTCCCCCTCTCGGCGACCCTTCCCGGCGGCGGCGGGAGGTGGTGAGGGCTCACTGTCTCCCTCCCCTTTTTTAAAAATTATTTTAAATAAATTTATTTTTAAATTTAATTTTATTAATTTTTATATTAAATTTTTACGATGTCGAGACAAAACGACGTCGTTTTTGTATTTTTTTAAGCCACATCAATGTGCAAAACGATGTCGTTTTGCACGTTTTGCACTTACCTCGCCGGAAAATCACCATGTCAGCATTTTGGTTGAATTGGCACTTAAGTGATCAATTTTGCTTTAATTTTGGCACTTAAGTGTTACTTTCCTAACTTTTGGCACTTAAGTGTCCCTCCGTGCCAAGTTTTGACACTCCCGGTGTCCATACCTCCATATGTTCCACTTCTAGGGTGGGCTGTTTCTAGTGTGCTTTTTTGTCCAAGTAGAGTGGGCACTTCAACTACAGTATGCAAGGCTGTGCATATGTTTGTCAATTAGATCCGGAGATAATTAATCACGAGTTTTTGATAGCTGTGAAAATCTTCATAATATATCCGTAATTCATTTGTGAGATTTATTTATTGTTTCACTAGAAATTGTATAGACTAAATACTGTGTGGATTATGGATTGAGGATTGGGAAAATTCAGGAGTGCTTTAGTGACTTGAGCATGGTTATAACATTCGTTGTATTACTTGACTAATAATATGCCGTTCTCCCCTTGGACTAGATCATATCGACCAAGCCATATTTATTCAGCATCTAATTGACTTTTCCATTTTCTGGTTTATTGTTGCTATTCCTTCTTTCTTTTGCAACAAAACTCAAGATAAATGTAATGACATGTCTATTTTTAGTTTGACTTATATGTATTTTCTTGTATTGGCTTTTTTTTTTTTTTTTTTTGGTTCATCTAGTATTAACATATTTAAATATTTTGTAAATGATCTGTTCTACAATAAGGGAACAAATTCTAAGAAACAAAATGTATGTGTTGACGTGCAAATTCCAATCGATCTTGCGCAACCGTACAGCTCAAATTCTAGTTGTTTCGAAACCGAGGGCAATTATTAGGTCCATCTACATATATATATATATATAGATGTTCATTTTACTTAATTATGTAATACGCATTTGAAAAAAAAAAAAAAAACCCTACATGTTCTGGGGAAAAATCAGTACAATAAAACTTTTATTAATTGATTTGTAAGCACTCTAAAAGTAATTCCTTTAAAAGGCAGTCATAATTGTTTTGATTGAAAAAAATCGTGGTATTCTCCAACTATTTTGTACCTTACTTTTTTTTTTTTTTTATAATGCCGAAGTAGTAATGAAATATCATTAATTTTGAGAAAAAAATAATAAGAAAGTATAGTGGTGTCACTTTTCGAAAAATCAAAAGGAAAAGGAGATATCATTGTCCTTGAGGGTGGATCTTATTTCGGAAACTTTTGCTACTCCTTGTCCGAATAAAACAAAGACCGGACATCCATTATTGATAGTGGTGTCACTTTGGAAAAAAGCAAAAAGGAAAAGGAGACATCATTGTCCTTACTGGAGGGTGGACTCCATTTCGGAGACCTTTGCTACTTCTTGCCTGAAAAAAACAAAGGATGGAAATGCAAGTTGTGAAAAGACCAAGATCATCCTAATGTGAAACACATCACGTTTCTCACTGCAAATGACTCATGACAATAATATTACTTTGGAAGAAAAAGCAAAAGAAGCAGTAGACATTATTGTCCTAGGACCTGTAGTGGACTGCAGACATTTAAAACAAAGAATTCACATATGAGACGCTTAAAAACCAATAAGATCTTGAATTTGCAAACATATCCAAAAAATTCACGATAAGAATGATGTCGCTGTCATAACTATTGTACCATGTCCACTTTGGTTTCAAACAAGAAAATTACTAATTCCATCTTAAAAACGTTTATTGTGTGAATTTTAATGTAGCCCTAAATTTATTAATTTTGCTAATATTGTTCTAAATCTGTGTGAGTTTTCAATCTAATCATCCCAGTCAATTTTCGTCTAAAATTACTAATGTAATGATCCAGTTATTATTGATTATCTTATATGATACGTGCAGCAATATGACCTAGACAAATTTTGAGTATGATTTATAGATACTATTTAATCACAAACTGTGGCACCCTCGACTCGCCTGAGGTCGCCACAGGTGATCTCTCTTAAGCACTCAATCTCATTTAACTTCACTTGACCGATACCCTTTTGACTAGGGATTTTTTTTTTTTTTTAAAAAAGCGGTCCCAGCGCAACTTATTAGTGGAAGCATAAACAAGTCTCACCGTCTCTCCCTCCAATAACCATAATGCAATACACACGAACTACGCACCATAAGAAAAGATAATGCCGATTCACTCTTATTTATATTTTCATGATGGACATCAAGGTCGATACAACAAAAAGCCAAGATTTTAACTATACTCGGCTATCATCCCAAAAGGACTCGATTCTACATCGATCATGTACCACCCTCCATCTACGAGCGTCGGCTATCTCCAAAAAGTGTCAGCTCTCATCAACTATATGCGCCATCATACCCAATCTGGTGCATCGGGTGGTGGCGGCGGTAACATCTCTAACATAACTCCATCAGGTCGGACATGGACAGATATAAACTCCTAGATGACCGGGCCATCAGCTCGACTCACGTCGTACATCACCAACACTCGGACTCGAACAAAAACTAAACCAGGAGCACCGACACAGACATGCTCAGTACACTCCACATCCACATCAGTAGGTATGCCATAGTAAGTATCGCGTGCAACCGGCAGCAAAGGCATATTTCTAATCTAAAATGTTAATCCCCAAAAGGGGTGAGTACAACTACTCAGCAGGTAAAAGATCCATTAAACTACTCAATGCATCAAACAGAACAATCATGACATCATAGAGTACATATAGTTCATACATATCAAACATATCTCACATTTCAATCATGCATATTACATCTAATCAGCCATATATATATAGGTCACCATGTCATGTGCATATACCACCAATGCACTTGTACATATAACGTCATATAGTCATGCATACATGTCACCATACCATGTGCACATACCACCATGCACTTATACATGTTACATCATACAGCCATGCATACATGTCACCATACCATGTGCACATACCACCATGCACTTATACATATTACATCATACAGCCATGCATACATGTCACTACACTATGCATGATTCAATTTCAGCTCTTGTTTTTCAATTGGATCGCCACATTTTTCTTTCCCGGGACCAGTAATTGCATCCCACATTTCTATCACTCGCATCCAATCTAGCATCGCAAGGAACCTCCGGCACACACCTCCGGGCATTCGGCACACACACTCTGGGCATCTCGTACCCCAACTGGCATCACAAGGTATCCCCCTGGCACACACCTCCGAGGCTTCCTGCACCCCCACATTTCGAGCATCTCGAAACTCTCGAGGACATCCGGCACACACCTCCGGGCATCCGGCACTCACCTCTGACAGCATCCTCATTTATCACAATTCATGTTCACAATTGTGTCTCAATATTAACATGGCACTTGATGTGATGGCAACAAGATCAATTTCAGCTTTTGATTTTATATGTAATGCCATATATCATCACATATGCAGCAAGATCAATTACTATTATTTTAGAAAACAGAATGCATTCTTTTTAATTTACATTTCCTAAAATTTAGTGTCTCTAATAATTTCTAAGAATTTAGTACATCATAGACAAACTCTAGGGGCATTTATCTCATGAAGAACACAAGACCACCAGAATTTCATACAAAACAGGATAGTCCATACGTCACAGCTTTCGAAATTTGCACAATCCAGCTAGCACAGTTTTAGAAAACATTTTCATTTAATACCCAAATGGCATTCAAAAATTATGAAATTTGAACATATGATAGTCAAGACATAAAGGCAGATACTTCATGAAGAACACTACACCAAAAGATCCCCATATAGTTCAATACAGACCACGCATCACAGCACTACTAATTCTGTCCATTCTACTTGCATAGTTTTTGAAACATTTTTGGTTAAATAGACAAATGAACTTCAAAAATTACGAAATTTGAATATGTTGTAGGAAAGACATAAATAAAGATATTTCATGCAGAACAATTTTCCAAAAGAATCTCATACAAAACGGTTTAGACCACGCATTGCAACATTACCAAGTCCAAACACATCATATTGCACAGTTTTAGAAACATTTTCGATTAAATACCCAAATGACATTCAAAAATTATGAAATTAGACTATGTGATAGTCAAGACCATAAGGTAAATACTTCATGAAGACATCGAAGTCATATTCGTCCTAGGTAATTAAATATATGCGGTTAAAACTTCTGTTTCTAGTACCGAAATTTCCAGATCCAGTCTTTCCAAAGAATAATGATTTCACCCACTTATACTTGTTTTTTTTGTCCCAAATTTGAGTATGTTATACTCCAAGAAGTCCTTTACAACTTTCATTTAGAGGTCGAAGCCAAAATTCAACTAGAACATCACATGCAAGTCACTAGAACATCCAAGGTCGAGCTGTTTTTCTCAAGAACAGCACACTAGACTAGAGCACCACTCTTATAACTTCAATTTTTCACATTCTATACATCCGAAATTGTTACCATTCAATCGCACACACTAAGCACAGCATGCAAGAGTAGATCAAAGGATCCCACTTGCCTCCAAACCGAGCAAACGGCGAGCACAATGGCGAGACACGGCGGCGACAGACGGCGATGAACTGCCCTTCTCCTTTCTTCCTTCTCTTTCTCTCCTCTCTCTCTCTCTCTCTCTTGGACGAACTCTCCTCTCTCTCTCTCTCTCGCTTAAACCGGCCACTTTTCCCCTCTAATTTTCCTTCCCTCCATCATTAGCCATCATTAATCTTGCATGGCTTGACACTTGGCCATCTTCTTAGGACAAATGGGGGAGGCATGCAAACCGGTCTCCCCCCCCCCCTTCTTCGTGCGATCGACGGCCCCTCATGGGCTCTATGGGCCAGCCATTTTGGCCCATCTTAGGCCCAACACTCTTGGGCCTAAGACCCAAGCTTAAATGAATCCAGAATTAACCCCTTTAAAAAAAAAAACAGCTTAATCCCTATTTATACAAAGTACTTAAATTACAAATTTAAATGGCTATAATACTTTGTAACATAGATTAATAAAGTCCAACTTATAAAATTCATGGCCAAAAACATAATTTCCTCATCAAATAAATCTGGATCTCATATGGGCATGGAACATGTTTCCAACAAAAATATTCACCCATTAGGTGCTCGGCCATTAATTCTATTACACTTCTTTGGTCTAAAGACCATAACATAGGTCAATGATGCGTCCATCGCCCTTCCAAAGGTTGTAAGGCATCTAGAGGTTGCCACGGAGTTTTAGGATGCCACACAAACTCAATTTAATTCGATGTACAGCTACTCAATTTTTTTTCACCCTAATCTTATGCATGATGTATCTTTGAGATCAAATCTAGGTAGCAATGACAATAATGAAGAGAAATAATAATTTTTCTTTATCAAAGTAACAAATATTTGTTTTTAACCATTACTTAAAAGTGATTTTTCATCAAAGTGTTTTTGAACACTCGTTGAGCAATCAACTTTGAAATCTTGGTAAGATTTATGTAATTTCTTTGTGAGATTTAATGGTTGTTTTTCAAGGAATTGCGCACACTAAATACTATGTGAATTACCAAGTATTGTCATAACCTCTGATGCATCATTTGATTAATAATGAAATCTTATACTGCTCTTCCCGTGGATTAGGTCATATTAATTGAATCAAATATATTCTATATCTGATTTACATTTTTGTTTTTTGGTCTATTATTGTTCAACTATTTGTTTTTGCAACAAAAGTCAAGATAAATATATCGACATGTTTATTCTTAGTTTGACTTATATGTATTATTTTGCATTGACTGATTCCTTTTTCTAGTCTACTATTAGCCAGTCATTATAAAATTGATATCATATTTATGCATTTTGCAAGTTTTTCTACAATAAAATAATAAATTTTAAGACACAAGATGTATATATCGAAGTGTGAACTTTAATTGGTCCCATGCACCTGCACGGGTCACATTCTGGTTATTTTGAAAGCGAGAGCAATTATTAGGTCTATATATAACTTTCCTTAATAATAATGTTTCCACTTTCAAAAATTTTGTCATGTATGTTATGTGAAAAAATCAGTACCAAGCAAGTTATATAATTTTATTAATTGATTAATAAGCACCCTAAAAGTATTTTCTTTAACAAAAAAAAGGGGTGGTTATTTTGATTGAAAATTAGCCGTGGATATGACTACAATTACTCATCACTTTGGTTCAGGATGCTTAGGACCTCTAGGTCGGTTTGCGAGGTTGCAAGCAAGAAGGATGGGAAAAAGGGAAGATCTAAGTTCTCCTCTCTCCATGGGTTTTAATTGGATTTTCTCAAGACGCTTCTTCCATCAACGGCGGGAATTTCACGAGGTTCGAGCTCATCACTGGCAATTTCAAAGAGAGGCTCAACTTTAGCAGCATAAGTGACGACTGGAAAGTTAAAGCCTTTCTTTTTACCTTTTGCAAAAGATCGCTTTAAGTGCCAAAATTTGGTCTAAAGAGACACTTAAATGCCAAAAGTTACGAAAGTGACTTAAGTGCCACTTTCGTAGAAAAGTAGGACACCTGAGTGCCACCTCCAGTGAAGTCGGTCGGAAATCATATGTGGCAATTAAATATTAATATTTCTCGCCTACGTGGCTTGCTGGAGAGGTGACTCAACTCTAATTCACCCAAAACGACGTCATTTCTATAGTTGGCCAAAATAGAGCCCTTAAATCGGCCAAAACGACGTCGTTTTGACATAATTTGAATTTTAATATAATATAAAAATTAATTAAATTAAATTTAATAATAATAATAATAATAATAATTTATATTTAAAAAAAAAGAGGAGGAGGAGGAGGAGGAGGAAGGCGCCGATCATTGAGGACGAGCCCTCGTCGCTGCTGCGCCTCCCCCGCCCTTGCCGGAAGGTGGGGGAGGGTTGGTTGGGGCTGCCGAGCCCGTGGCCAAGTAGAGCACAAGTCAACGCCAAAGCACGGAGGAGGAGAAGGGACCACCGGGGTAGCCTAAGGATTGGCCGGGGCCCGGTGACCTTGGCCAACCCTCCCCCTATCGTCACCGGCCCTTCCCGGCGATGGTGGGGAGGCGGTGGTGGCGAGGGCTCGCCCTCGCCGCCTCCTCTCCCCCACCTTTTAAAAAAAATAAAAATAAAATAAAATAATAAATAATTATTTATTTTTATATAATTAAATTAATTTTTATATTAACATTCAAATTCGCTCAAAAACGACTTCGTTTTTGTCTCTCTCTTTTTTTTTTTTTTTTTTTTTTGTTGAGTCGGCATTCCAAATAACCATGTAGAAGAAAAAAAAATAATAAATTGCAATGTAGGATTTCCGGTGGGGTTCGCCGGAAATGGCACTTAAGTGTCCTACTTTAAAAAAAAAAAATGACACTTTTTCAAAAAAAATGGCACTTAAGTGTCACTTTCCTAACTTTTGGTATTTAAGTGTCTTTTCATGCCAAGTTTTTAGGTTGTACTTTGTCCTTATAAAATCTTATAGAGATGACCAAATGAATAAGAATAATTCACTTGTATAGAGATGCACTTGAAAACATGCTCTTGTTCAAACTAAGAGCATTATGGCTGACAAATATACAACAGTCAAGCATAAAACTCCACTTAGATATTGTCAAGCTGAGATTCGAGAATGTAAACCACTAGAAGGAAAGTTTTCAGACAATCAACCACTAGAAGTCTCCATTTTGCATTAATGCTCTTAAGAATTTTAAGATATCAGATCAAAGCAAAAGTAAATTAGACGAAATGGTCACCACAACCAAGGTAAGAATTCTTGTCTTTCATATTCCTGGAAAAGTGAAAACAAAGAGAGAAAATGTCTATATACTACTGCGCTAAACTGTATATTCGACAGCAAAGGTCACAATCGCCAGAAACTTAAATGCCACAGCACAACTCACATGTAAGAATTATCAATAGAAAAGATCAAAACACCATTGAAGTCAGTAAGGGAGCTTCAAGCCATCTTAAATGGGTTCTTTAACTGCAATCAATAGTCAACCATAAACTAGTATAAATTTCACTCATTAAGGGTAAAATTATCTATGCTGCTTGGATTAGGAAAGAGGAAAAGTCATTTTCCACTCACAGTGTTTTTAAGGTCGTTATTTCTGCTAAATAACCAGGTAGCTCTCCTGTGAGATTGCAGCTCCTCATAATCCTATAAGGAAAAAGCATTGATAATGTCATATTGCCAAGACAATTTGGCTCTCTTGCATTAAGTTATTCATGGAGGAGCAGCACTCTCACAATATCTTAAAATCTTTACAGTTAAGTTGTGGAACTCGGGACTCAAGTCCATCGAGGTCACTAATTCTCTTGCATATCAAAATCAAATAGGAAACTTTATTAGATTGATACCATTTTAAAGAAAGGAGATATGAGATTGAAATGCCAAACTTTCATACCGATAGGTCGGACAATTT
The DNA here is from genome assembly GCA_014182725.1 of Eucalyptus brandiana. NCBI lineage: Eukaryota > Viridiplantae > Streptophyta > Magnoliopsida > Myrtales > Myrtaceae > Eucalyptus > Eucalyptus brandiana. Next base: position 18,354,187 of record CM024678.1, read on the forward strand.
CTCCAAAAGTGAGATCCTGGAGGTAATTGGCCCTTGCAAGCCACTTCCTTGAATAAACCTGATGATACAATTCATAGATTGAATTATCTTGGGGGTATATCAATAGAGATCGACTTAAAAGGTGAAGAAGCATTAAGCCTTACAGTTTGTTGAGGTTTGTCAAGTTCTGAATAAAATCGGCTATCTTTTCCATGAACTGATTATCACCAAGTCGCCTTAAACCACAAGATTCATATGAAGAAAAAAGAATAAAAGCATCTAAATATATTAGCAGAGTATATGGAATCTGGAAACTAACAGCTCCTGCAATGCTGTCAATTTAGCAAGTGTATTAGGCAGCTTCCCGGTGAAATTATCTGACGCAAGGAGCCTCGAAAAAGAAAATACCAAAGGTATCACATTGGTTAATTGAGCATGAACGCTAACATCTTAACAGATCACTCCAATGGATAAATTTCCCTTCCCAGATACAAAATCATCAGCGAGTAAATAACTCGATGAATGATGCAGAAATTTGCATCAAGAGACTCACAGCATACGTAGCTGGGACAAGTTCCCCACCTCTGGAGGAAGAGCTCCAGAAAGCTGATTGATCACGACATCTCTGAGCAGAAGAAGAGACTTAATATCTGAAACATCAACCAAATTAAACAATGTGAAGAGGCAAAACGTGAGCGGTGGGATGAGTGGTCACTTACAATTTCCGAAATGTGGATATGTTTCCCAGCTCCTTTGAGATTGGACCAGTCAATCGGTTTCCAAATACAGAACCGCACCAACATCATCGCGTTTCTCCAATCGATAGAAGATACACTTGAGAGAGAGAGAGAGAGAGAGAGAGAGAGAGAGAGAGAGAGTATACATGTTGACCAACTTCGTATAGCCCCATTGCTTAGGAATTGAGCCGTTCAGGTAGTTTTCGGTGACATCACTGTTTACAGGGAGAGATGATGATGATGATGCTTGTGAAGAAGAAGAAGAAGAAGAAGGAGAGGAAGAAGAAGATCGATGATAATGGAGAAAGAGAAATTAGAGAGGGGCTTACAAGTTTCGAAGGAAAGGCAGCTTGAACAGTCGACGCGGAAGAGTGCCGGGAAAAGACTGTTGCTTGAGAACTCTGTTTTCATGTGACAAAAGTCTTATTCTATCTACTTAAAACTGGCATAAAAATGATTTGGAATTTGGCTATATAGTATAATAATCTATACATCAATTGATTCAAAATAATGATAAAAAAATTCTGAGAATTGCCCCACAGGAGGAACGGTTTGTTCAAGCAAATGAATATATAGCTAATCGAAATGGCAAGCATAAACCATAGCACGGCCATGTGATGCATAGCACATCTAACAGCTCGTTTGGGATTTTTGTGACACTAAATAGAGTTTGGGAAAAATGTAGCGCAAGTAAATAAAATTGGGATTTTTTTCACACAAAAATCAATTTGAGGTAAAAGTAGCACAAATATACTAATTTGGGATTTTTTTTTGTGGTATTAACCCCAAAAAAGTGTCTACATAATCAGGTAATATTGTTGCTTGAGATTTGTCTAATGAGGTTTTCCTTTTAAATTTTCCTTTTTTACTTAACTTATTAACTTGGCAAGAACAAACATCCAAAGTTACTCTCTAACCAAATGCGGTTGGTCATCCTTGAATAGTTTACGTGTTTGTGGTTCAATATGGTATTGGTTTTCAAGGTAATCAGTTTCCTCATTTTCATATTATCGACCTAACCCGAGGTAAGGTTAAATCATCATCATAAGTTCCGTTCACCTATATGTTCACAATTACCTAAGAAAAAATAGCATTAATCTCAAACTTTATACATCACATTGAACAAGAAATAAAAGAATATAATGATCCATTCGTTTTGTGGAAAATAATTCCTAAAAACACTTTTTCCAGATTTTCAGATGTTCATTTCATGGAAAATGAATTGCTTGGAAAAAATATTTTCCATGAAGGAAAAAGAAGTCTAAATTAGGGAAAATATTTTCCATTTTTTAAAAGTGGAAAATATTTTCCTTGCTTGGTCTTTGTTATCTTACACCTCTACAAGCTCTCACTTCCTTCTTCTTCATTCCTTCCTTTTTTTTTAAAATTCTAATTATTTTTTTAATTTTTATTTTTCTTTTCTTCGTTTTCCCTCTTCTTCTTTATTGGCCGGTCACCAGCCACGGCAACCACTGGCGATCAGTCAAGAAGAAGAGAAGGAAACCAAATAATAAAAAATAAAAAATAAAAAATAATTTAATAATCATTTTTTAAAAATAAAACATAATTAAAATCGATTTTTTTTTAAAAATAAAATAATGAAAAATCAATTTTAAAAAATAAAATAATTGAAAAAGAGTGTATGGAGGAAATGATTTTCTTTACTAAATAGTGGAAAATATTTTCCATTTCATTTTTAGGTTTCACTTGAATACCGAAAAGTAATTACATTTTCATGGAAAATGGCTTCTTATTTAGAAATGCCACATTTTTCGCAAAATGAACACATCCTTAATGTCTTCATCCATAAAAGGAAATACGTAAAAAAAAAAAAAAAAAAAATCAAGTTATGTTCACAATATTCAATGTGACATATTTATCATAAACTTTTTCTTGTGACATAAAAAATCTCAAACTTGTATTTATGTGGCACATTTACCCACTATCAATACCAGTCAAATGATTTTTTTTGCAAAGTAACATCGTTTTATTTCACTTAAGCCACATTGGCGCCATGTTAACATTTTTGCTTTCTAGGTCCATGTAGATAAATATTTAATGATTCTCATTGACAAAACTTTGACGGAGATTAAATGTGTCACACAAGTACAAGTTTGATATTTTTAGTGTCGCAGAAAAATGTTTAGAGTAAATGTGTCACAATAAGTATAATTTTGGGATTTTGGTGGATTTTACCCTAAATTAAACATAGAGAGCTATTGTAATGTTAAGAGAAAATAGCTTTCTAGGGATGATATTATAGAGACAATGCTATATCCTATAGCAACATTAAAATAATGGCAACGGTATAAGTTCAATCTATGATAATAAAACAATATATTTGTGAAGTTTTTTGGTTACCATTATTTATTATTCTATAAACTAGTCAAATTAGTGGGTCAAGCCTGGTGTAGGTCATGTCGCAAATAGTTAGACCCAAATTGACCCATTTAACTTGTTTTAATTCATTTTCATGCATTGCAAATCTAGTGATCTATATACCCATTGCCAAATATTTCCATATTTAATTCAATTTAGGAAAACTTATATCCAAGCTGAGGTGGGAACATAGAGTGATCAAGCATGAGATCAAGTGAGAGAGAAAGAGGGTGAAGAGAGAGAATTATAGAAGTGAGTTGGTTCTAAATAAGTTGTGGTTTCATTTAACTCATATTATTTTGGGTTTTATCATTCTAAACTCATCTATGACCCATTTAATGAATATAGCTAACTTACATCAATCCAATCAATCAAATATGGATTAAGAAATGGGTTTATGATATATTTTGACAATGTCTATTGTCCCAAAAGTTTAAACTTTAAATGATGGTGTGGTTTGATATTATAATATTATAGACTTTTTGCCTAAGAGTAAACATAGAAATATATAATAGAAATATATAATAGAAATATATAATACTGACAGACAAATGGAGAATGTCTTCTTCTTGGTTGCCGCTACACCTACCACCACACTGCCGCCCACACCCTACTCACCATCATCATCACCACCTCTTGGCCTTCCCATCTTCAGCAGCCTTCTTGCCCTCCATGGCTGCTTCGGTCATGGCCCCTTTGGCTGTGAGCTTCAAGAGCCATCGCGCCGCCGCTTGCTCGATGCCGCCGCTCCTTTATGGAATGCTGTCTAGGCGGGAATTCTAGATGATGCCATGCCTGATGAGGCGGGGGGATACCCGGTCATGCTGGAAGACCATCAACTCGTGTGTTGGCCGTAGCCCGAGGGGTTGTAATAATTGGAACACGTGTGAATGATTGTGATGCATTGTGCTTGATTATGGGGTACAACTGTTAGACATGGTATGGGACGTGTCAAAACGGGTTTTACCTTATATTCGAGACTCGTGTGGATGCTTGGTGTATGAGAGTTATGTGTTATGATTATTGGTTATGCTTATTGTATTGATAAAGGCATATGTGACATACTAATATGCAGGGGTGTGCCAAGGCGAGGTAAGAATGTATGCCGTTGTATGATTAGGCTGCCTCTATACAAATTTGCATCCTAATCTAGGTTTAGGAAGTTGAATCGCTTAGATTTTATCTCACCCCGTTGTTGTAAACCATTTTCAGGGCCATAGTGTGGAGATCTACTGAGTGCGGATGTGGTGGGCACAAGATGCAACATTTTTTTGCTGACCTTGCTATTAGTGAAGCCAGAGTTAACCCTAACTTTTTTGACCCATTTTTGTAGGAGTTGTATTTTATTATAGGCATATAAATGTTAAACTCATTGGGTTAACAAGTGGATAAATAAAGGTGCGGCTTTTGGAAATTGTTTGTTGTGTTTTACTATCCCTATTTTGTTGATTGACTGGGTGTTTATTTAATTCGATTTCGCATGTGTTTAATTGAAAGATAAAAAGAATGGGTCGACGATGTGTCTTAAGACGTTGCAATTTAATTGACTATTGAAGGATGTTCACACACTTGGGGTTCGGGGTGTGACATCCCTGTTTAAGTGGTATCAGCGCTTGGTCAAGGTATGAAGTGATAAGGTGCAATGGGCTTTGGGATAGTTAACTAGGAAAAACATTTTCCTTATGTTTATGATTGAGATTGATTGATTGTTTTGTGCGGGCTGCTCAAATTTCTAATTCTATGTTGGAATTAGAAAGTAGGTTTTTGTAAGAATCCTACGAGATGAGTGATCTTGAGCAGAGGGCCCTCAGAGAGGGGCCATAGCAGCTTTGATAGGTGTTGGGAGAAGGGCATCAACTCGAGCTGGTGCTAGAGGGAGAGCACCATAGCAGGAGGGTGCCAGAGGGAGGGCACCAGTTGATCCTAGGGTTGACGGGATCCTGCAAGCCCTAAAGACCTTAGGGAACGTAGTTGGGTAGCAAGCTACCACTGTTGCTGCCAATGTTGTTGTTGCCGCGGCTGCACCTGTTGAAGTCTGACCTGGAAATGGGAATGGTGAGCGGCCTATGCACAAGCTGGTGGAGCAATTTCTAAGACTGAAGTCGCCAAATTTTACTGGAGCAGGTGACCTTGAGGCTACAACCCTTTAGGTCCGAGAGTTGGAAAAGGCTTTTGCACTATTGAGGTGCTCAGAGGAGGACAATGTGACCTTGGCCATATATCAGCTGCAGGGTAATGCAAGCACGTGGTGGGAGGCCATTAAAGGAAGAGTGTTTTCTGAGGGTATGGTCTCAAAGTGGGATGCCTTCATTAAAGTGTTTTACGGGAAATATTTCTTGGATTTTTCTCGAGAATAGAAGATGGCTGAGTTCTAGTGCCTCCACCAGAACCAAATGATTGTAGATTAGTATGAGGCGAAGTTCGCCAAGCTGTCGAAATACGCACCGAGGTTGATTGAGGACCCGATGGACAGAGCAAGAAGGTTCAGAGATAGCCTAAAGTCGGAGATTAAGGATCTGCTGGTGCCACTGAATCTCAAGGATTATGACGAACTGTATGAGAGGGCCCAACTGATTGAGAGGAATCTGAATGAGTAGGCAGCTGTATCTGGTTCGCGGTTTGTGCCCAACAGAGATAACAATCGGTTTGGGAAGAGGCCAATGATGGGAGGAAAGTATCACATCTCTCCCGACCTAAAGGGTGGAATTGGAAAGCCGGCACCCAACTCGAATGGCGTGTGCTGATTTTGTGTAAGGAAACATGGATCAGCCCTGTGTTCTACTAGAACAGGAGCTTGCAATGGATGTGGCCAGCACGACCATTGGGTGAAAAACTGCCCACGCAGACCTATGGGAGCACAGGCACCGCTGCCATAGATAGGACAAGCAACAGGGAGTGTGTCACAAAACGCACAACAAGGCATTTCGAGCAGGTCTCTAGTGCAAGGAAAGGTGTACGTTGTTACCTAAAGGGAGGCGGAGAACTTGCAGAACATGGTTATAGGTACGGTCTCGTTGAACGACCATGCTGCTTATGCTTTATTTGATCCTGGAGCCATGTATTCATTTATTGCTGAATAGTTCGTTAAGTTAGTAGGGTTAGGTCCAAAACCGTTGGAAGCAGTCATTAATATATCCACCTGGTTAAAGGATAAAGTGTTGTTTGCGATAAGGTGTCTTAGTTGCAAGTTAGTAATTGGTGATCGAGAGGAAAGAATAGATTTGATTGTGTTGGCAATGTTTGATTTCGATGCGATTATTGGTATGGATTGGCTCACCAAACAATGAGCTACCATGGACTGTTATCGTAAAGCGATTTAGTTTAACTCGTTAGTGGGTGGAAGTTTTGAGTTTGTTGGAAATCGAGGAGGTTTAATTACTTTAATTTTGTCACTTGAGGCAACCCAGTTGTTGGATGTGGGTTGCCAAGGTTATCTGGCGACCATGATTGATACGTTAATTGAGGAGCCAAGGATGAAGGACATTGCCATAGTGTGGGAATTTTCTGATGTTTTTCTTAAGGAGTTGCCTGGTTTGCCCCTAAAAAGGGAGATAAAATTCATGATTAAGTTGGTCCTTGGGATGGAGCCAATTTATAAGGCTCCTTACCATATGGCGCTATCAGAGTTAAAAGAGCTAAATGTGTAGATGTAAGGTTGTTGGACATAGGATTTATTCGTCCTAGTGCATCGCCTTAGAGAGTCCCAGTTTTGTTTGTAAGGAAGGAGGATGGTCTGTTGTGTCTTTGCATTGACTATCGGCAACTCAATCACGTGACAATCAAGAACAAGTATCCGTTGTCAACGATTGATGATTTATTTGATCAGCTATAGGGAGCTTTAATATTTTCCAAGATTGACCTAAGGACAAATTATCATTAGCTAAGGATTAAGAATGAGGATATACCGAAAATGGCTTTTTGTACACGTTACGACCATTATGAGTTCACCGTAATGCCGTTTGGTCTTACTAATGCCCTAGCTGCTTTCATGGGTTTGATGAATCGAGTATTCAATGAGTACCTAGACCAGTTCATGATTGTGTACATTGACGACATCTTGGTGTATTCGAAGAGTCTCGAGGAGCATGAATAATACTTAAGGATGATGCTTCAGACTTTGCGGGAACACGAGCTATACACCAAGTTTAGTAAGTGTGAGGTTTGGCTAACTCGTGTAGCTTTCTTGGGTCACGTGATTTTTGGCGAAGGGATTTCCCTAGACTCAACCAAGATTGAAGCTGTGATGAACTAGTTGAGACCAACAACGGTGACAGAGATCCGAAGTTTCTTAGGATAAGTAGGTTGTTATAGACGGTTCGTGAAAAGATTTTTTGCGATAGCCCTGCCCTTGACACGATTGCTAAAGAAGGAAGATAAGTTTGAATGGACGGATAAGTGCGAGCGTAGTTTCTAAGAACTTAAGCATAAGTTGACTACCTCACCTGTGTTGACAATTCCGTCTGGTTCTAGAGGATATGAGATTTATAGCGATGCATCGTATAAAGGATTGGACTACGTTTTAAAGCAACATGGGAGAGTTGTTGCATACATGTTCCGTTAGCTGAGGACTTATGAGTTAAATTATCCAACGCATGATTTGGAAATGGTAGCGATCATCTTTTTCCTAAAGATTTGGAGGCATTACTTATGTGAAGAAAAGTTCAAGATTTTTACGAACCATCAAAGCCTGAAGTATTTTTTATCTTAGAAGGAGCTGAACATGAGGCAGCGTCGGATGGAATTTCTTAAGGACTACGACTAGGACATCTTATATCATCCTGGAAAGGCTAATAAGGTTGCGGATGCACTATGTCAGAAGTCATCGATTGCACAGATGATGGTTCAAGAGTGGATCCTACTCGAAAAAGTTCGACATTCGGATTTCAAATTTGAGGTATGCCACATTTCAAGTCTCATGGTTATCCTCAAAATTGAACCAGAAGTGTAGGCAAAGATTAAGATGCTGCAATTGACGGATCTTGAGATTTAAAAGATTCTACAAGGAGATGCAGAAAAGAGGAAAGCTAATTTCCAAGTAATTGAGGACGGAATATCAATGTTTCATGGATGGTTATGCGTGCCCAACAATGCGGAGCTTAAAGAAGGAATTTTGTTAGAAGCTCGTCGTAGTCGTTATAGTATTCATTTGAGCAACATAAAGATGTATCAGAATCTGCACCAGTACTATTGGTGGAACAGTACGAAGGCAGATATCGCTAAGTATGTCACTAAGTGTTTGACATGCCAACAAGTGAAGGCATAGCATTGCAAACCTGGTGGACTTTTGCAACCCCTGGGGAATCCCGAGTGGAAATGAGAACATATCACAATGGATTTTGTGGTGGGATTACGAAGGAGTCAGTGAGATAACGATTCAATTTGGGTTGTAGTAGACAGGTTGACAAAGTCTGCTTACTTTATCGCTGTATGAAAGGACTTTACATTAGACAGATATGCTAATTTGTGCGTGCGACAGATAGTTCGTCTTCATAGAGTGCTAGTGACGATCACATCAAATCGAGACCCAAAGTTTACGGTAGCTTTTTGGAAAAGTTTACAAATTGCCTTAGGAACGAAGCTCTAGTACAGCATAGCCTATCATCCGCAGACGGATGGCCAGTCTAAGAGGACCATTCAGACGTTTGAGGATATATTGCGAGCTTGCGTGTTGGATTTCAAAGGAAGCTGGGTGGAACAGCTTCATTTGGTTGAGTTCACCTACAATAATAGCTATCAACAAAGTATCAAGATGGCACCATTTGAAGTATTATATGGCAGGACTTGTAGAACTCCTGTCTGTTGGGATGAAGTTGGAGAGCGTAAGATTATGGGCCCTGAGTTGGTTCAACAGTTAGTGAACGCCGTCAAAGTCATTCAAGAAAGGCTTAAGACCGCCCAGTGCCGATAGAAAAGCTATGCAGATAAATGGCGTAGGCCTTTAGAGTTTCAAGTAGGTGAACACGTATTCCTCAAAGTGTCACCGATAAGGGGTACTTCACGTTTTGGCAAGAAAGGGAAGTTGAGTTCGAGGTACATTAGTCTCTTCGAGATTTTGGAGTGGATTAGGACTTTAGCATATCGTCTTGTGTTGCCACCGAGACTTGCTCAAGTGCATAACATCATTCACGTGTCGATGTTGAGGAAGTACAAACCTAATCCAACTCACGTACTAAATTTCGAGGAAATAGACGTGGACGAGAGGGTGTCATACATGGAGAGATCGGTTTGGATAGTGGACCGAAAGGAGCAAGTGCTACGTAGCAAGACGATTCCCTTAGTCAAAGTGGTTTGGCAACACCATGGAATAGAATGAGCCACATGGGAAAACGAAGAGTCGATGAGATGTCAACACCCTCACCTTTTTGTTGAAGTGTTAAAATGGCTTAAATTTCGAGGACGAAATATTTGTAAGAGGGGAAGAGTTATGACATCCCCCCTCTTTTTTCCTCTTCCTCTCTCCCTCCTCTTTCTCTTCTTCCCCATATGATTTCTCTTTCCCCCTCTTTTGCCATCCATCCTCCCTTTCCCCCCTCTCTCTCTCCCCTCCTCCCCACACGCTACCCCTCTGCCATCCACACCCTTTTCTTTTTATTTTTCCTTTTTCTTCTCCCTCTTCTCTCTTTTCTCTCCTCCCCCACGCGATTTCTCTCCCCTCCTTCTACTAACTAGCCTCTATCTCCCATTTTTCTTCTTCTTCTTTTTCTTCTTGCCGGTTGTCGCTACACCCACCACTACACCGCCGCCCACTCCCTACTCATCATCATCATCACCACCTCTTGGCCTCCCCATCTTCAATAGCCTTCTTGCCCTCCACAGCTGCTCCGGTCACGGCCCCTTTAGCCGTGAGCTTCAAGAGCCGTCGTGCCACCGCTTGCTTGACGCTATTGCTCGCTTGCCACCGCAAGCCACTGCCCACGTCCCTCATGCTGTTCACCGTGCCGTTGCTGCCATTCGCAAGCCACCCACTCATCGCCGCGAGCCACCCCCAAGTCGAGCCCCCTCCCCTTTAGCCATGAGCCTCAAGAGTCGCCACCGCCGTCAAGCCTCTATTTGAGCCGTGAGTGTTATGCTCTTGATGCCATCACACCGCCAGCGTTGCGGGCTTGCTGTCGCCGGAAATTGGTAAGTTAATCTCCAAATTGTGGATTAGGGCGTTAATTGCGTTTATGGAGTGGTTAGTTTAATATTAATTGCGGTTAATATTAGTTTATCTTAGTTTATTCTTAATTGCGATTAAGGATTGTTTAAATTAATTTTAATTGCAATTAGTTTAAGTAATTTCGATTAGGTTAATTAATCATGCTTAGATTAATTAATTGAGTTTAGTTTAATTAATCATGATTTATTTAATTAATCATTATTGATTTATTTAATCTTTATTTATTTATTTAATCGCAATTATTTTAGTTAACATTGATTAATTTTTTATTTATTATAGTTAGGCTAATTAATCGTGTTTAGTTTAAATAATTGTAATTAGCCTAATTAATCACGATTAGTGCAAATTAATGATGGATTAGCCGTTAAGTAAAATTTTATGCTCATTTTATTGGATGAGTTTACACTTAATTATGATTGTTTGAGCATATAATGCCATGATGTTTGATTGCCCAAATCATGTATTTTAAATGTTATTTTTCAAAGATGCTTTATTGGTAAGAAAATAGCAAACTTTGAGGTGTCGTGTTTGGACACCGTATTTTACGTGATAAAAGGGGCAATGATGTTTTAAAATGAAAGTGTGCAAAGTTTGATGGGTTGATTTTAAATACGTGACCATGTGCGATTATTTTACCGGAATTTTAAATGCAAAGATTTTCCGAGGTTTGTTATTTAAGCAAGAACTCTTTTACATTGGGCTAATTAACGGAAGATAAAAATTGGTTTTAGTGTTGGCATGCTTGTTCGGTCACCCAATAGGAGTTTGGGGACGGTGCCCGATGTTTATTGGATGCCCGGTGGGGGTTTAGATGCCGAGTCGCAGTTGAGGCTGGACCGATGCTCCTTTATGGAATACCATCTAGGTGGGGGTTCTAGTTGATGTCGTGCTTGATGGGGCGGGACGATGCCCGGTTATGCGGGAAGACCACCAACTCGTGTGTTGGTTATGGCCCGAGGGGTCATAATAATCGGAACACACGTGAATGATTGTGATGCATTGCGCTTGATTAAGGGGTAAAACTATTATGCATGGTATGGGACATGCCAAAACGGGTTTTACCTTATAATTGGGACCTGTGTGGATGCTTGGTGCATGAGAGTTATGTGTTCTAATTATTGATTATGCTTATTGTATTTATAAAAGTATATATGACGTACTAATATGCAAGGGTGTGGCAAGGAGAGGTAAGATTGTATGCCGTTGCATGATTAGGCTGCCTCCGTACGAATTTGCAACCTAATCGAGGTTTAGGAAGTTGACTCGCTGAGATTTTATCTCACCCCATTGTTGTTAACCATTTTCAATGTCGTAGCGTGGAGATCTGCTGAGTGCGGATGTAGTGGGTGCAAGATGCGACACTTTTTGGCTGGCCTTGCCATTAGTGAAGCCAGAGTTAACCTTGACCTTTCTGAACCATTTTTGCTCATAGGTCGTGTATGAGTTGTATTTTATTGTAGGCATATAAATGTTAAACTCCTTGGGTTAACAAGTGGATAAATACAGGTGCGGCTTTTGGAAATTGTTTATTGTGTTTTACTATCCCTGTTTTGTTGATTGACTGGGTGTTTATTTGATTTGCTTCCGCATGCATTTAATCAAAAGATAAAAAGAATGGGTCGATGACATATCCTGAAACGTCACAATTTAATCGATCGCCGAGGATGTTCGCGTGCTCAGGGTTCAGGGTGTGACATGAATGATTGAGATGTGATATTTCAATTTCTTAGTCCAATGAATTTTCATTTTCTTTTTTATACTCAATATATTTTGACCCAACGATGCTAATATGTTGGTCACAGAATTGGTTTGGTGTTCACCACGGTGGCCAATTGACTCTATAAAGAGATGAAAGGAGGGACGGAGGGAGGGAGGGAGGGAGGGAGAGAGAGAGAGAGAGAGAGAGAGAGAGAGAGAGAAGAATTACATGCTGATGACACGGCAAACTCTATTGTTGTTGGCGTTGGTGAAATTGCAGTCGCAGGTGACAGCATTAGTAGTTATAATTAAGCCATTTGTTCTCACCCCATCCACCCTCTTTAATGCATGGATCGGTAGTGAAATCCGAATCCGTTTTCCCTAAAGTCACTGCTATTTCTTTCAATGCATCCACTGGAAGATAAAAGAGCTAACAAGTCAAAGGAACAACCATATATCATGCAAAACAAGCACAAATGATGTCAGATTCGCATATACTTGAGGTTGAATGTATGTACAACATCTTTCTTTACCTATAAGAAAGCACAAACAAATATAACTCAGTGAATGTGCGAGCCAAAAACAGTAGGAGGAAAAGGACTAGTACAATGAAAGAAATACAAGATTGGTGGGTTTCTTTATTTTCTTCACCTTTGTCGTTGGGCAGAAAAGTGGCTACAGTAGCTAATTTAATGGCGCACAGAAGGACGAATCTAGAGAAGAGAGATTGAGCTGAGAAGAGATTCGTCATCATCTCAATCTCAAGTTCAACCCATAGAGAGTATGAGAAATCTCACTCTCTTTAACCAGAGTTTGGGAAGGCAAAACTTGGCTAAGTGAGAGAGAAGGAGAGAGAGATGACTATTAAGAATGTGTGGTTCAACTTCATGACATGCATGTATAAAAAGAGGGAGAGTGGACTTAGACTTTCGCTGTTGTTCGTAAGTGTTGGAATTCAAGTCGGCGCCGATGCGCAAACAGCAATTAACCCCGGAACGAACGTTGAATTGCGGACGAATCACGAACAATATTACCTCACGTTGGTCTGGATGCGATCACAAGGAAAGCACCCGAGTTCCATGGCGTAAGTGCAAACTGTTCTCGTAAAGAAGAAATGGAATGCCTTTTTCTTTGATGGAAAGGGAGAGAAATTTTTGTGCGAATGATCTGCCAACTACTTCCAACGGTTGTGTTCGGGAGGCTTTTATACGTCTTCCTTCATACCCCTACATTAGTGTCTTTTCATCATAACGCATCAAGATGAAACGGTGCGTTCCAATCGCACCCCATCATGGACGTACCAATAAAGTACAATATTTCCCACTCGGACATAATGGGCTTAATAGCGTTCTATTAAGAATATAAGGCAAGGCATTCAACATTCATCAACTTTACTAAACAATTCATACTGGCAAGTAAGTCGTGCGACCAGTGAGTACACTTGCACTTGGGAGCTTAAATTATGCACCTGTTAGGGATGACATAATGGCTACAACCCCGAAAAGAAATAAACAATCGATGTCTCACAGTGCCCCAGACATATTTTGTTATGTCAATCCAAGTAGACCTATCCCTTAAAGGCTATACTTGACTATTCTCTAAACACCATGTATTTACAATTACATCTGCAACCACAGAGGGTGATATAATTGGTCGACTAGTAAATACATGTGATAGATGTAAAACAACAATAGGTTTCCTTCGCACTCATGGCTCTCTCCATTTCAGAACAACTACTTTCCTAGACACGTCCCATAGACCATATCTATTCATGACTGCCCGTAATATACTAAAGTAGCAACATTGATCTTTCACTTCAAGAACATAGTCAGAAGTAACATAGGGCACATAATGAGGTCAATTATAAATTACCTTAAGGGCTCACATGATAAGTAAATAGGGATAATTTTACTCACATTTCCTTGTCGGTCGTACAATGCACATGTAATATGAATTACATGCTATAGTGGATTTCTCTTTTTATAAGAGCGTATGTCATTTACTAAATATATATACTATACGGATCTTAGCCTAAACATAGTCACGTGCTTCTCACGTACTCATGTTTAGTCCGAGTGCTATATTAGCTCGTTTTATATAGTACCCAATTAAGTACTCGCATCTAGCATTTTATAGGCATACATGATTGTGAGACTATCATATTCGGTCTTATTATAAACAAATCACATACCTCATCTTGACTCTAATCAAGGCGATATATTTTATGTACCAAACTTACTCTTCAGCATTTATTTGTACATAGCATCTCATCTCAACGTGCTAACTACAACACTTAAGGCGATTGCTCCTGTGAGTGAGCTAATCATTGCCTGCTGACATACTTTTCAATAATATATGTGTGTATGTGCTAATCTTATAGTGGATTTGTACTTATTGATAAAACATCAAATCACTAATAAACAAACAAGTACAATACATATATCCACAAATATATAAACCAATGATCCTCTACAACGCAATCTTAGTGACATCCTGTGGGTCAAGAATATGTCTCTAGGAATAACTTTTGTAAATGGATCAGCAACCATTCTATTGGTTGAAATGTATTGTAGGATCACTTCTTTTTGCGTTATTATATCTCTTATGAAGTTGTTCTTTATGTCAATGTGCTTTGTTCTTCCATGATACTTTGGATCCTTCACATAGGCAATGACTGCTTAACTATCGCAATAAACTATCGCCGATCTTGGAACCTTAGTGACAGTGACTAAATTTTCTAAAAAACATTTTAGCCATATTGTTTCTTGCACTACAGCAGAACATATAATAAATTCTCCCTCCATCGTAGATAATGCCGTGCATATCTGTTTCTTGCTATTCCAATAAATCGCACCTCTATTGAGCAAGAACCCATATCCATAAGTCGATTTACGCTCATCCAGGTCTCCACCCCAATCGGCATCTGAATAGCCTAATAGGCGTAAATCATTCCCTTGGTAACAAAGTCGATAGTCCATGATGCCCTTCAAGTATCTCAGGATCCTCTTCACTGCTTTCCAATGTGCTTGACCAGGATTTGATTGATATCGGCTCATTAATCCCACGGCATAATATATGTCGGGTCGAGTACACATTATAGCATACATCAAACTTCCGACCGCATTAACGTAAGGAATAGTTTTCATCACTTTAATTTCTTCTGGAGTCTTATGACACATCTTAGTACTTAGGCCTTCACCTTGCATGACAGGGGTATCAATGGGATTACAATACTGCATATTGAAACGCTTAAGAATCTTTATAATATAAGACTCTTGTGATAAAGTAAGGAGTTTCCTGGATCGATCTCTTTCGATCTTAACTCCTAATATATAAGCAACTTCTTCCATGTCCTTCATTTCAAAATTAGAGGACAACCATTCTTTTATGGTGATAACCAAAACCTTGTCGTTTCCAGCCAATAAAATATCGTCCACATAAAGTGATAAAATCACAAATTTATCTTCGGACCGCTTGGCATATACACAGTGATCTTCTTCGATCATCGTGAAACCAAAAGTGGTTATGGCTCGATGAAAATGAAGATACCACTGTCTAGATGATTACTTAAGGCCATATATTGAGTGATGAAGCTTGCAAACTTTATGCTCTTGACCTTTAGTTATGAAACCTATTGGTTGTTTCATATAGATTTCCTCATCTAGTTCTCCATTGAGAAATGCCGTCTTTACATCCATTTGATGTAATTCAAGGTCCAAATGTGCAACGATGGCTAGAATAAGGCGTATTGAGGCAAACCTTACAACTGGTGAAAATGTTTCCTCATAGTCTATACCCTCTTGTTGAGTATAACATTTCGTCACAAAGCAAGCCTTATACTTTTCAATGGATCCATCCGCCCTTCGCTTAATCTTGAAGACCCATTTGTTTCCAATGGCCTTACGATTAGGTGGTAGATCAACCAAGTCCCAGACATGGTTTGCCTTCATTGACTCCATCTCATCTTCCAAAACTTTTCTCCATTCTTCCTTATCAGAGGATGAGAGAGCCTCTTGAACAGTCTTAGGCTTGGCATCGTCATTCTAAGCAATCATAAATACTTCCCCTTCAATCTCAAAACGACGACGAGGAATACTTTAAAGATTACTTTTACGCAATTGAATTTCTCTTGTATTCAATTCGTTAGGCGATGCAACACTCCCACTAGGTCTTGCATGTTGAGCTGAATTTTCATTTCCCTTTACAACATCAATGGGTGTGTTATCAGGATTTTCCATCTCATATAATTGGAAGTCCTTATCAATCTCACATCTACTAGGAAAATCGTTCTCCAAAAACATGACATCCCGTGACTCCATTTCGATCACACTTCCATTAGCTTGTTCACCTATGAACACGTACTCTTTGGAGTATTTAGAATATCTTATAAAGATACATTTCTTCTCTCTAGGAACTAATTTGTCATATTTATGGGAAGAATCATGAACATAAGCTGCATATCCCCATGGACGTAGACTACTCAAGTCTAGTTTCCTACCAGTCCATAATTTATAAGGGGTGGAAGTGACCGATTTTGAGGGCACTCGGTTAAGTATATAGGCAGTAGTCAATAATGCATCTCTCTAATAGGAGATAGGTAAATTCACTTGCGCCATCATAGACCTAATCATTTCTAATAGAGTTCTATTCTTTCTTTCATCTACCCCATTTTTTTGTGGAGTACCAGGAATAGTCAATTGTCATACAATTCCATTTTCATCACAAAGAGCCTTGAACTGCTCCGATAGATACTCACGTTCACGATCGGTTCTCAATGCCCTTATTATTTTGTTCAACTAATTCTCTACCATCGCTATATATCGTCTAAAGCAGTCTAATGCTTCTGACTTAAGGGAGATCAGAAAGACATAACCGAAATATGTGAAGTTTTCTATGAAAATGATGAAATATGAGGCTCCATGCCTCGCCCTCACATTCAAAGGACCACAAATGCCTTGCCCGCAATGGAAATTCAGCTCTAGTTCCTTTACCGAATGGTTTTCTAATTGCTTTTCCCGCTAGACAATGTTTACATACGGATAGACTAATATTAGTGAGTGACCCTAAAAGGCATTTTCTAGCTAATCTTTGCATTCTTTGCAATCCAATGTGACCTAATTTAGCATGCCAAGTACTTGCATCAATCGCAATATTACTATAAGATGCAATTAAAGAAAAACAACCATCGACATTAACATTGTACTAATCATAGTCAATGTCTAACATCATAAAACCATTCGATACATGACATGAACCATAATAAACTGTTCCATACAAAATGTCAACACAATCACCATGGAAATTCAATACATAACCTAAGCTAAGAAGAGCAACTACAGAGACCAAGTTTCGTCGAATATCTAGAGCATAAAGAACATCATGCAGGAATATGTTTCGACCACCATGTAAGATTAATTTACATGTGCTGATACCCTTCACTTCAACTCTTGAGTTGTTCCCAACATATATCCATCTTCTTCCAGGCTGTATCCAACGATACTCTATAAATGCTTCTCGGTCTCTAGTTACGTGGTCTGTTCCTCCTCAGTCTGCAATCCACATTGAATGAGATTCAACAAGCATTACAATACTAGAAACAAAAGCATTACTCAAAGTATGGAGTAATAGGGTACATTTTTCGGCTCAGTGCATTCACGAGCAAAGTGACCCATCTTGCCACAATTGTAGCACTCCATCTTGGCCTTATCCTTCTTCCCACCATGCTTCTTGCGCTGGAAGGTCTTAGCTCTTTTTGGTGCCTAATCAGTCTTCTTCCCTTTGTTGTTGAACTAAAGGTTCCTCTTGCGCTTAAAGCCCGAAGCATTGCGCGAACTCGATTCAGCAACATAAGCATGGGTAAAGGATCTCGCAGCCTCTAGGCACTCATCCTCTAATTCCAAATGACGTGCAATATCATCAAAAGTGACAATATTCTCATTATGCGTCATATTGATCTTCATATGCTCCCAATTGTCAGGAAGATACCTTATAACAGCCTGAACTTGCTGTTCATCAGTAAGTGAGTGACCTGCCAACTTCAGCTCATGAATCATGTTTGGCATCTCCCGAAGATGTTGCCTTATCGTTACATTTGGGCATTTTCGGAATGTGTCAAACTTAATGGTGAGTCTCCTTAGCTTAGTGGCAGATGTACCCCCAAACTTATCTTTCAAGACAACCCACATAACTTGAGCTTTATCATAACTTTCAAACTCACACATGAGATCATCTTGCATACAGCTCAGCAATGTGATGCGAGCAATGCTATTTTTCTTTTTCCAAGCTTGATAAGCTTCTAGATCTCTTTTGTGTTAAGCTGAAGTTCCATGCTCAGGTTCATCCATGGTATGGTTGAGGGTTTCCAAAACCTCTTACTCCTCAATGATGTACTGAACCTTTCGGTGCCAAATATCATAATTGTCACCGTTTAGCTTCTCACCCTTATTGAGGTTAGCAACAATGGTCTTGGATGCCGAAGCCATAATCAATTGTTAAACACATTGACATAATAAACGCAGAATCAATACTAGCACACTTTACAAAGTAACACACATTTAATTTGCAGCACAGACAAACTAAATTAATGATAATTCGACAAAAGACACAAAAGCAAAAGTTCACTATGTTCCCAATCAACTTCTATATACAATTGTTCTATTATCATTAATTAGTTTAATTTGCGCAAATTTTAAGTTCTAGGTGAGAATTCTCTCGAATTCTATCAACCTACGAACTCCCACTAGGAAAAATAATTACAGGACCTTATGTAATTTCTACATTTTTCTTTAACACAAAAGACATAGCATGATAATAACCAACGTATAAACAACAATCATACTTCAACTATAATTAAAATCGCAATTCAACATGTAATGGATTTTTTACCATTGTTCGAATTTTCTAGCAACTAAATAATTGCAAGTATATTAAACTATATACATGATATCATCAAACCAAGCTCTACATAGCATATATGACATAATTTGCACACATGCTAGCTACTGTATTTCTTAAACTACAAAAAAATACAAGCTACTAATGAATAAACTATGCATTAAATCCTAAAAAATACGCGTACATAGGGTTTCCTATGCATTTTCATACATTTATAAAACTAAAAAATATAAAATAAATATACCACAATGTAGAGGATACTCATACAAACCAAACGCCACCAACCACGCTCCAATCGGAGCTCGCACGCGCCTACACGCGCTGCTTGAGTGTGCGGCGCGTGTCACGCACGCGCTAGCGAGCCAAATGGCTCCTGGCCGGTCCGACCGTTGACCGGTCAACGATCGGGTCGGGTTGGGTCGGGTCAACCCGGATCAAATCTCGGGTCAGGTCGGTTCATGGGTTGGGTTGTCGACCACTGACCGGCCGGCCAACTGCCGCCGGCGATGATGTCATCGATGATGTCATCCCAATGGTTGCCAACCGTTGGGTGACGTCATTACGCGCCGGTTCGTCGACCGGCGTGTGACGCGCACCTGCCAGTTCGCTGACTGGCACGTGTGGCGCACGTGCTGGCTTTTCTAGCGCTTTAAGCGCATGGCCCCCATGCGCAGCGCCTTCTAGCGCCGCGTGTGGGCGCGTCCGACGTCTTCTTGCGGGGTTCGACCCATTGCCAGACTCGTCTCGACGAGCTCTTTCACCCTGTATATTCAAAAATTAATTTTGGCCAAAAAATTATTTCAAAAAATGGCCAAAACCTCACGGATGCACGCGACCCCGAACTTGTTCTTCTCTTCGGTTCGATTTTGAGTTTTCAGATTGCAATTCCGACCATTAGACATCCAAACTGTGTAGATTTCATACTCTTGATCTCAATTTCAAAAAGGTAAACAAGAAAATTCAATGAAAAACAAGGTAGAAATCACGACCGGGCTCTGATACCAATGTTGGAATTCAAGTCGGCGGAAGACGACTTATCCGATTCTGATGCGCAAATAACAATTAACCCCGGAATGAACGTTGAATTGTGGACGAATCACAAACAATATTACCTCACGTTGGTCTGGATGCGATCACGAGGAAAGCACCCGATTTCCACTGCGTAAATGCAAACTGTTCTCGTAAAGAAGAAATGGAATGCCTTTTTCTTTGAGGGAAAGGGAGAGAAATTTTTGTGCGAATGATCTGCCAACTACTTCCAACGGTTGTGTTCGAGAGGCTTTGATACGTCTCCCTTTGTACCCCTACATTAGTGTCTTTCCATCATAGCGTATCAAGACGAAATGGTGCGTTCCAATCGCACCCCATCATGGACGTACCAGCTAAAGTACAATAGTAAGTGATAGCGAGAACGAGTCAGAGAGTGATGGCTAAAAGTGAGAGATGACCTGCCAAGTCTTCCTTAGGATTGATGTTTATCATGTATCTCATTAAAGTCTTTCTATTCTTATCATTTTTTCCCTCTTTCATTTGTTCTTCTAATGACAATAGTCTTTTCAATGGCTCTGATTTTGCCAAGTCCATGTCTTAGTAGGGTTAGGTTATTATTTAGTCCACTAATGGTGGAGTTCAAGCTCCCCGACTCTTTGGAAAGTTCACTAGCTTATTAACTTATCTATAAAACAATTAGATTCCTATTTTTGGGACAAATCTTTTTTCTCCTCTTTCTTTTTACTTCAATTGTAAAAAAATTATTATTTACTTGATGATCTAGGGGTATGACTACAACGACCTGATTATGTGAAAGCCAATGAAATACCTTGTAATCCCTATAAACCTGTCACATTCAATCTTTTGGCCTGTGCAGATAGTTTTAGATCATTGTTTGCACGCAATTAAAGATATCATATATGTTTGATATAAATGATGAATAATTCGTTTTGTCAAATTAGATTAAAAAAAGAATCATATATGTTGAAGTTAGAATTCCCAACCACTAGATGATATAATAATCATAAATACTCAGACAATGATTGAGTTGGATGGTCAGGGAATCCAAAACTTTTTGCACCTTAGTTTGTCCCATTCATTAATGGTTGCTTGGACATTAGCATATCTTAAGTTTCAATCGATGTTGACAAGTGTTTCACCCACTAACAATGGAATTCATTTGAAATAGATTAATCCAAGTCAACTTGACAAGTGACATGGCCCATGGATGAGCATGATCCAAGACCATTTGTGTAAGGGTCTTGTCCTGTACAAGGGCCAGCCCATGAGCTGCCCACGATTGACTTGTGCATGACCCATGATTAATGCTTGGCCAGCCCATGCGCAACTTGTGATTGCCCACCTACTCATGTTAGGTAACTTGCCCTTGCTTTTGACACACACCCCATGGGCTTTCCTAAAGGCTAGCCATTGAGTGGCCTAGTGTACATGATGTAGCTAGTATAAGCACCTAGAGGGGGGTGAATAGGTGTAAAAACAATTTCTCAAGATATCACAGAAATACTAAGCAGATGATAGAAATGAAATACTCTTTTTGTTTAATCAAAATGAATTACAATCAAAGTAAAGAGTAGGGAAGAGAAGATTAAGCACAAGGTTTATAGTGGTTCGGCTTATCCTAAGCCTACGTCCACTCTTCCGCACCGACCTTTTTATCGACTGGATTCCACTATGAACAAAAGAGATGTTACAGCACAGTTCTTCCTTGATTCCACAGTGTAAATATTTTATCACACTTCCTCAAGGTTTCTCACAAGTATAAACTCTCTTTTGAGTACAAGTTTTTTGCTCAAATGAATTGACTAAACAACAAGAGGCTTCAGACTTTGGAATTCTTCTATCGCACATTCTCGAACAGCTTAGAATGTCTTCTTTTATACTCCTTTATGCCACCATACCCGTTGGCACTTTCCAAAGGAATTCCTCCAATCTACCCGTTGGACGGAATCAATTAAGAAGATTATTCGAGCTATTAAAGGAATATGACGATAGCCCATCAATCCTGTTCGCCCATACAATCAGGATCTCGGTTTCCATAAGTAGAACCTTCCACGAATATTTCGCCAATCATCGGATCCTTGACCATTGAATCAATCTCGATCAATTCAAAAGGATTCCGATAAGTCATATCCAGCCAAGAGATCTTCTCCAGTCGATAAGGTCATATCCTTAATAAAACATCCAGTTCTGGATACCCTTTCTTTAACGGATTAGAAACTGCCAATGAGGATAGACTTTGAATCTTGAGTCTGGTTGACCGGAGGTCTTCAGACTTTAAACGAGTCCGCAAGCCTTCGGACCCGCACCGATGGAAACGATTTGTCAGCTTCAAAACACTTCAAGAAGATTTCTCCAACAATCTCTCCTTTTTGATGGTGACAAAACTTTCCTGCAGATTTGGACAACTTTGACCTGCAAAATATTTCTCAAACACATATGCATATCTTATAGAGATAAATGGCTAAATGAATAACACTAGAATCTGCAACCACAGAAAATAGGTTAGTCTTGAATAAGATAAAGCCATAAAGCCAACCATAAGATATCAATATAAATAGCAGTCAAATCCAAATCCAAATCCAGACACAAAATTAAAGTCAAACATTAATCCAAATCAAACAATCAAAAACGATAAAAATTCAAAGTTTTGATTCAAATCTTGCACTTCTGCCCCTTTTTGTCAGCATTAAAAAAGATTAAGATGAAAATGGAGTGAAGTCAAGATTGCTTGGGAATGCGGACAAGCTGGAAATCTCCCATGGACTGAACGATCCCT
Organism: Eucalyptus brandiana; assembly: GCA_014182725.1. Taxonomy (NCBI): domain Eukaryota; kingdom Viridiplantae; phylum Streptophyta; class Magnoliopsida; order Myrtales; family Myrtaceae; genus Eucalyptus; species Eucalyptus brandiana. Next base: position 18,376,820 of record CM024678.1, read on the forward strand.
TCCAGCCTTTTCAAGTCTTCCTTTAGTTGTGCAATCTCCTCACCCTTAGCATTGGCCTGAATCTGAACAGAGAGGGCTTGGATCTGATCTTGTAATGAAACTGAAGAAACTTGACCTGCATTCTGCAAGCTTTGAACCTCGCATCCCAGAGCATAGATTTGACCACGCATCTCCAAGAGAATATCCATAATTCTGCGAAAATCTGCTGAGCTGTCGGTCTGTGTACTAGCTTCAGCACGTTTTGCAGATGATGGCATATTAGAATAATCGTGTAGATTTGGCGATGAAGCGTCATGTTCTTCTTCAGGAAAATGAGAGGCATGAATGTCTTCTGGATCGGCTGGAGAGCGACTAACTCCCTCATTGTCTCCCCCTGTCTCTGTGCCTTCAGGTGGAGAAGAGTGTTTTTCAGGCTCTCTTTCCTCTTGATTCATTCTCTCTTCTTCTTCTTCAGGTCTTTCTTTCTCTGCTTCTTTTTCACCACCTGCACTTTCTTCTGCTTCTTTTTCTTCTTCTTCTCTCGCTTCTTTTTCTTTTTCTTCTCTTGCTTCTTTTTCTTTCTCTTGTCCTTGTCTTTCCTCCTTCTTTCTCATGATGTTCCATGGATTCTAGAACAGAGCGACTTAGCTTCTTCAAAGCTATGGCCGAAATGGTAAGGTCGTCATCCTCTTCATCTTCCACGATGAGAGCTCTTCTTTTCTTGGTTGGAGCAACCATGGGCTCCTTCCCTTTCCTTTTGATGCGAAGAGAATTGATGAGATTTTACAGAGTCTTTTCCTTAAATTTCTCCAACTCCTTGCTTAGTTCCTTCAGACGCATCTTGGTCACCATTTTCAGTCCTATCACCATATGATCGCACAGTCGAACACAAAAGATTTGTGGGGGCTGAATATTCAGATGTCTGAATAACTTCGTCACAAGGCTTGGGTAAGGAAGTTGACCTCTGTCCTTCATCACAGCTCGATACATGTGAAACATGATAGTATGAGGAAGAGAAAACCTTTTCCCAATAAGAATGGTGTACATCAGCATTGCCTCTGAACTTGAGACATCAGTCTTTGAAGTTGATTTCGGTCGAAGGCAATTGATCACAATCTTGTGAAGCAAGATGTTGAATGCACTCATCCTTAAGTAGGTGATCTTTTCGTCTGTTCTCCTGTCCTTCACCAGTTCTAGTGTAGCCCGAGCAGTAGAAACTTTGATCGGTTGATATCTTCCTCTCTCAACTTCTAACACATCCGCCAGCATATTCATATCCACAACAAAATCTTGATCTTTAACACTGAAGGAGAATCTATTGGCATCCAAAAAGCTAAGATTTGAATAGAAATATGCGGTCGGTTCGGCAAAGATAGGCCTCGTAGTGTCGGAGCGGAACTTTTCAAGTTGAAGATGGCCGAACTTTTCTCTCAAGTTCACATTCACAAAGATCCGAAAAATCAAAATCTACACTCCTAGGGTTTATTACCCCACGCTTCAGCAGTTTTGAGTATAGACCCTTCTGATCTTTCGATCTAAACATCTCTCCTCTTTTTCCTCTAAGTTCCGCCGCAATACCCATCCTTGGTTGAAATTGCATGAACAATTTGTCATCATCATTCCCCTCTCTCGGATTAAATCCCCAATCACGAGGATCATTAGGGATATTTTCAAGGGATTCTTCGGCTACCCCTTTTCGAGCAATTCCTAAACTTTCCATTTTCCGCAAAAAATATATACTCATTCCCATATCCTTTGTCTTTCAGAAAATCATCGACATAGTTCAGAGGAGTACGAGTTCCTTTTAAAGCACGATACAACTTGTAAATAAAAGCGGGCTTTTGAACTCTTACAGGATCTGCATCCTCGATGATTTCTTCCTCTTGTTGATGAACAACGCCTTGAGGACTTGATGGAGGAGTCTGACGCTGTCGAGAATGTTGTGGGCTCTATTGCTGATCTGGTAACACTTCTTCTTCGGTGAGATCGAAGTGCGTAAGCCCCTCATTCATTCGCCGTGGTCCCCTGCTTGCGATCCTTGACGACTTTCTTGAAGAAGGCATTTTTCTCGCACTTTGAGAGATTCCTTGCTTGACTTTCCCCAAAAAAATGACAACTTTTTTGAAGATTAGGCAGGAGATAAAAACAGGAATGGAGGATCGGTGCTTTTTAGGGTTTTTGAGAGTGAAGAGAGGAGGAACCAACAGTATATGATCAGTTAAAAGAGAGGTATACGAATCGTCACAATAAAAAGATGCCTTTTCAAAATAACTGTCCTTTTTCCGCGAAAATAGTCATTTCAAAAAATAACTTCTTTTTCGAAAAAAGAAACGATGCAATAATTACGCCGATTAAAGATAGCAATAAAAAGACACGATTCGACGATCGTACATTTTCAAGATAATATTCGAGAGAGAGAGAGACTAACTTACGCCAAGGTCTTGTTTGTCTGAGTCTGAGAGTCTCTAGACTTTAACTTCTTCAAACCTTAATATGTTGAGTCTGGAGCGAATAATTTCAAATTGATTTTTCTCCAAGGGCTTTATGAATATATCCGCTAATTGATTCTTTGAATCAACGTACTAAATCGAAACTTCTCCATTTTGAACATGGTCTCTAATGAAGTGATGTCGAATCTCTATATGCTTTGCTCTTGAGTGAAGAATTGGATTTTTGGTGAGATTGATAGCGCCGGTGTTGTCGCAATTAATCTCTCGTGCATGAGTCTTCAATTCCAAAGTCTCTTAGCCGTTGCTTTATCCATAGAATTTGTGAACAGCAACTCCCAAGAGCTACATACTCTGCTTCTGTTGTAGAGAGAGCTATTGTACTCTGCTTTCTTGAAAACCAAGACACTGTCCTGCCTCCAAGTAGTTGACAGGTACCCGAGGTCCTCTTTCTATAAACTCTGCAACCGGCTAGATCTGCGTCTAAGTATCCAAGAAGAGTGAAGTCTCCCCTTTTAGGATACCATAGGCCGATGCTTGAAGTTGAAGCAATGTATTTGATAATACGCTTTACAGCACTTAAATGAGATTCTTTAGGGTCTGCTTGAAATCTAGCACAAATGCAAACACTAAACAAAATGTCAGGTCTTGAAGCAGTAAGATAAAGAAGAGAGCCAATGATACTCCTGTATAGCTTCTGGTCGACTTTCTTTCCTTCTTCATCTTTGTCTATCTTCAAGGCACTTGACATTGGAATGTCGATCTTTTTGCAATTGTTCACCCAAACTTTTTGACAAGATCATTTGCATATTTTTCTTGACGAATAAATGTTCCTTCCTTTAGTTGCTTCACTTGAAGTCCAAGAAAGAAGGTTAACTCACCCATCATACTCATTTCAAATTCATCCTGCATAGTCTTAGAGAATTTCTTGCACAGACTTTTATTAGGAGATCCGAATATGATATCATCGACATATATTTGAACTAGTACAAAACTTTTGTTTTCCTTTTTGATAAATAGAGTAGTGTCTACTTTACCTTTCACGAAACCGTTTTGAGTTAAAAACTTACTCAGCCTGTCATACCAAGCTCGTGGTGTTTGTTTCAAGCCATATAAGGCCTTTTTGAGTCTGAATACTGAGTCTGGTTTCCATGGGTCTTCAAACCCAGGTGGTTATTCCACATAGACTTCCTTATGGATGAATTCATTTAGAAAAGCACTTTTGACGTCCATTTGGAATAACCTGAAATTTTTGTGACAAGTAAATGCAAGTAATAAACGAATTGCTTCTAACCTTGCTACTGGTGCGTAAGTCTCGTCATAGTCGATCCCTTCTTCTTGCGTGTAACCCTTGGCCACGAGTCTTGCTTTGTTTCTTATGACTTTGCCTTTCTCGTCCATCTTGTTTCTGAAAATCCATTTAGCTCCAATAACAGATTTACCTTTAGGTTTAGGAGACAATTCCCAGACATCATTGATACTGAATTGCCTGAGCTCTTATTGCATGGCTTCAATCCAGCTTTCATCAGATAAAGCTTCTTCTATGCTTTTGGGTTCCATTTCAGAAATAAGAGCCACTGCACTAGATTCTTCGCGCCTTTTGGATCTTGTGCGAATTCCTTCATTGATGTCGCCAATGAGAAGATCTTTGGGATGACTGGACTTATGCTTCCAGTTGCTGGTTAATTTGTCAGATTGATGATCACTTTCTTCGCTTGATTCTTCAATAGTCACTTGCTGCTGTTCCTTCAAAGTCTGAGCTGCTTCTTGAGATTTAGACTTTGTAGAGTCTTGAGCAGGTTCAGATTCTTCAAGATGAGTCTGAATAAATTCATTTCGAATGGAATCTTGGAATTTGACATTCATTGATTCTTCCACTGATTGAGTCTTCTTGTCGTAGACTCTGTATGCTTTGCTAGAGGTTGAATATCCAAGGAAGATGCCTTCATCTGACTTTTCTTCAAACTTACCAACTCGATCATTTGCATTTTTCAGTATAAAACATTTGCATCCGAATACGTGAAAATATGAAACAATGGGCTTCTTTTCTTTGAATAATTCATAGGGAGTTTTTTCTAGAATAGGCCTTAGAAAAACTCTATTAATAATATAACATGCTGTATAGACTGCTTCAGCCCAAAAACGTGAAGAAATGTTGCTTTCAATTAAGAGAGTTCTTGCCATTTCTTGAAGCGATCTATTCTTTCTTTCCACAACTCCATTTTGCTCTGGAGTATATGGAGAGAAGAACATATGCTGAAAGCCAGATTCATCACAAAACTTTGCAAAATCTTGATTTTCAAATTCACCTCCATGATCTGTTCTAATACTTGAAATAACATATCCCTTTTTGTTTTGAACCTTTTTAGCAAATTTTTCAAAGTAAGAGAAGGTTTCAGACTTACTTGCCAGGAAATATACCCAAGTAAATCGTGAGTAGTCATTGACAGTTACTAGGCAATATTTTTTATCTCCAATGCTTTGAGTTCTAGTTGGTCCAAAGAGATCCATATGCAGAAGCTGCAGTACACGGTTAGTGGAAACTTGATTTATTGGTTTGAAGGAATTTCTTACCTGTTTTCCCAATATGCATGGTGTACATAGGTCAGACTTTTGGTATGATAGATTAGGTAGACCACGAACAAGCTTCTTTGCTGCAATTTTGGCTATCTGTTTCATATTGATGTGTCCAAGCTTTCTGTGCCATAAACTTGTTTCATCTTGTATTGAGATTAAACATTGTGATTCATATGGTTTCACATCCAAGAGGTAGATATTTCCATATCTTCGACCCATAAATGACTGAGTAGAGTCTTTACTGGTTCCATAACATATTCCCTCTTGAAAGTAGATTTTGAAACCGGTATCACAAAGTTGGCTGACACTGAGCAGATTGTAGTTGAGTCCTTCAACTAAAGAAACATTGTTTATTGTGAGGTTTCCAATCTTCACAGTTCCAAGTCCCACTATTCTTCATTTGCTATTTCCTCCAAAAGAAACTTTTCCACCATTCGTTTGAGCAAGCTTTATGAAACAATTTGAATCTCCCGTCATATGTCTTGAGCATCCACTATCCGATAACATTTTATCTTTTTCTTGATAGTGACTGCATTTAAAAAAAGAAACTCAAACTTTCTTTGGTACCCATCTTTTCTTGGATCCATTGGAGTTAGTATAATATGTTGTATTTGCCCATGCTTTCTTAACAGGTTTCCAAACCATTGGACACTCTTTTTCAAAATGATATGTACTATTACACTTCGAACATCTAAGAGCATTGCGACCAACTGGTTTTACAAAAGTCCTTTTAAAATGATTTTTGTAAGCATCTCTTGAGGGTCTTTGTTTGATTCTTTCCTTCACTTTAGGAAAATCAATTAAAGGAATGGTTTTAGCAGTCATTCCCAAACCAGATTTGTTAAAATAAGGTCTTTGAATAGAAAGTATTTTTTCTAGTTTCTCAGATCCTATAGAAAATCTTTTAGAAATATTTGAGATATCATTTTTCAAGAATGCATTTTCTTTTGAAAGATTATTTTCACTTTCTCTCAGAGAAGAAACATTCACATCTAAACATTTTACCTTTTCTTTTAAAATATTTTCTTGTTATTTTAAGGCAAAATTTTCCTTTTTGAGTTTGGAAATTCTTTTAAGAGAAGTCTTAAGACTAAAATACAACTCATCAATGTATTTAGAAACTTTAATAGGGATTTTGAAGTTACTCACCTCAAATTCACCGTCATCGAGTCTGTCTCGGAGTTTGAATCTGAATCCGATTGTGCCATTAGACATATATTGGCATAATCATCATCACTTTCTTCACATTCTGTATCACTCCAGGTTTCTACTTTAAGAGCCTTTCGATACTTTTCAACTTTTCCTTTCTTCTTCTTTAGAAGAGGACAGTTGGGTCTGATGTGTCCCTTTTTCTTACATTCAAAGCAGACTACATCTTTGTTTGATTCATCATCATCAATAGACTTAGTCTGTTGCTTTTAAAAACTTTGTTTTCTTGGATTGAATCTTCTTCATTTTCTGTTCAGCTTTCTGAATCTTCTTATCATGAGAGCAAGCTCCTCATCGTCCATATTGTCTTCAGAATCTGCAACATCAAAATCATTATTGGATTTTAATGCAATGGATTTCTTACCTTTAGGATCTTCGTCTTCATTGATTCGTTCTACTTCATAAGACTGAAGAGTTCCAACCAACTCATCAACAGATAGAGGCATGATTCTTTGAGTCTCTCTGATTGAGGTCTTTATGTGATTCCAATCCTTGGAGAGTCCTCGCAGTAGCTTATTTACCTTCATGGGATCAAAAATTGGTTGACCTTGATTTTCAAGACCATTCACGATATCTGTAAAACGACTAAACATGTCAGTTATAGATTCTCCCGATTTCATCCTGAAGGCTTCGTATTGACCGAGGAGAATATTGATTCTGGTCTCCTTCACTCGAACGGTTCCTTCATAGGTAATATGTAATCTATCCCAGACTTCTTTAGCTGTAACACAAGAAGATATTCTATTATATTCAGTAGGAGATAAAGCACAATATAAAGAATAAATTGTTTTTGCATCAATAGCTTGTCTCTTGATTATCTCTTCCTGAGTCATTTGGCTAGACTCCACAGTATCTTTTCCTCTTTCTGAGATAGGTGTAGCTTTAGGAGTAATTCCTTTTTCTATAATTTCCCATTCCAGAGGATCATTTGATCTTAGAAACACATTCATTTTGTTTTTCCATATGTTGTAATCCTTTCCATCAAAGTAAGGTGGTCTGGTATTACTTTGCCCTTCTACCAGGCCTGGAGCCAACATACTAACCATGGATCTTTTACTCTGAAGTAAAACACTTCAAACAAAGTGAGTACACAAGCTCTGATACCAATTGATGTAGCTAGTATAAGCACCTAGAGGGGGGTGAATAGGTGTAAAAACAATTTCTCGAGATATCACAGAAATACTAAGCAGATGATAGAAAGGAAATACTCTTTTTGCTTAATCAAAATGAATTACGATCAAAGTAAAGAGTAGGGAAGAGAAGATTAAACACAAGGTTTATAGTGGTTCGACTTATCCTAAGCCTACGTCCACTCTTCCGCACTGACAACCTATTGGCTGGATTCCACTATGAACAAAAGAGATGTTACAGCACAGTTCTTCCTTGATTCCACAGTGTAGATATTTTATCACACTTCCTCAAGGTTTCTCACAAGTATAAACTCTCTTTTAAGTACAAGTTTTTCGCTCAAATGAATTGACTAAACAACAAGAGGCTTCAGACTTTGGAATTCTTCTATCCCGCATACTCGAATAGCTTAGAACGTTTTCTTTTATACTCCTTTATGCCACCATACCCGTTGGCACTTTCCAAAGGAATTCCTCCAATCTACCCGTTGGACGGAATCAATTAAAAAGATTATTTGAGCTATTAAAGGAATATAACGATAGCCCATCAATCCTGTTCGCCCATACAATCAGGATCTCGGTTTCCATAAGTAGAACCTTCCACGAATATTTCGCCAATCATCGGATCCTTGACCATTGAATCAATCTCGATCAATTCAAAAGGATTCCGATAAGTCATATCCAGCCAAGAGATCTTCTCCAGTCGATAAGATCATATCCTTAATAAAACATCCACCTTCGGATACCCTTTCTTCAACGGATTAGAAACTGCCAATGAGGATAGACTTTGAATCTTGAGTCTGGCTGACCAGAGGTCTTCAGACTTTAAACAGCAGAGTCTGTAAGCCTTCAGACCAGACCGATGGAAACGATTTGTCAACTTCAAAACACTTCAAGAAGATTTCTCCAACAGTACATACTTGTAATGATGGCATACATTCAAACGCAATCGTTGGATCGGAGGAAAAATTAACGAATGAGATGAGACCTGAACTTATATAAATAGAGGACCATCCCCCTCATTGTATTCAGATCGTTCATAAGCAATACACTTGTCCCTTTGTTCATACGACCCCTTGTGTTCAAGCGTGTGTGCATGAGGCTGACTTGGATAAAAAATCTTAAGGCTGCACGGGTGTGGGATCGTTCGGAATTGACCAACCCGTGACAATTGGTATTAGAGCATTTGTTCCAAGCACAATGGTTAATCCTCATGCTAATGTCCCGGTTGTTCAAGGTCATGACCGAGAGGATCATGGGTGACCAGTCGAGAAGACCACCCGGTCAAAGAAAACTATGTTGTCTCAAGCTCGAGGGATCCAAAGAGGGATTTGGAGAATCAAATGACCGTCCTAGAAGAGACCATCATGAACGCCTAGGCGATGGTGGATGATCTGAACCAGACTGTCGATGGGAGGAGTTCTTAGCTGAAGTGTAATAACTCAAGGCCGGCATGGGAGAGCTCTGTGTCAAGGTGCTGGGGTCCTCACGCACAAGTTACATCAACGAGATGAGACCTAGGAGGCTGCGATAGTGGTCATGCACGTGGAAATGGCCGAGTTGAAAGGCAAGCTCGTCGAGCTTGAGGCTGCACATGTGAACATGATGGTCACCATGCATGCAAATCCATGAACCAAAACACCCAAGCCAAGAGAGTTCAAGGGCTGGCAGGTGGCTAAGGACGCGAACAACTTCTTGTGGTACATGGAACAATATTTCCAGGCCATGGGAATCAACAATGATGCATCTCGGGTAAACACTGAATCAATGTATTTAGTTGATAACGCTTTGTTGTGGTGGTGGTGTCGGTCAAATGATAGGTGTGGCGACCCTATCACGACATGGGCTTGGTTTGTCAAGGAATTTTGATAGGACTATTATCCCGCATACGCGAAGAAGGAAGCTCGCGATGAACTTAAGCTTCTAAAGCAAAAGGGCGGAGTCCATGACTACGTGAAGTGATTCTCAGAGCTGTTACTCCAAATTTCGTCCATGAGCAAGACAGAGGCATACCACTAGTTCTTGAGCAGACTCAAGCCACGGGTCAAGCAAGAGCTAAAGAGATGCCATGTGATGGATCTTGCGACAACAACATCTGTGGCCAATTCCTTTGTAGAGTACGAGTCGTCATCCACGTTGAAATCCGATTCTTGTCTAAAGGACAAGGCCAATGGTGGGAGAGAACGGGAAAAATTTAATTGATCAAATGAAGGCAAACCACCAGCTATTGCTCTTGAGGCCCAACCAAAATCGAGTGGATGGGGACAACGAAAGGTACACCCATACAAATGTTTCTTCTGTTATGGTCCTCATATGGCCCGTGATTGTCTCAAAAGGGATAAGCTGGCAGCCCTATGTAAAGAAGATGAACCACGAGAGGAGGCGCGGTTGGGTGGTCACGCCCCGATCCTCGAGTGCGCGCACATCCCTCTTTGGTCGATAAAAATTTTGCGACTTCCCAAGACGAGTCGCCGACCCTTTTTTTTTATTGCACATATGGAAGCGAATAATAAATCCCCTGACAGTAATCATCTCGAGATAGAAAAGAAGGACAATGGATTTTCAAACAAACATGCTTTTAAATACACACCGAGTCACATACAAAAGTCTACAGCCACAAAACTTCAAATGATTGACTCTTAAAAAGAAATTGTCCTATTTGACCTACACTTCTGATCCCCTCAACTCAGCTCCAAGTCTCCCACCCTACGGTCTTGAAAAATGAAGCCCACGACGGGGTGAGATATAAATCTCAGCGAGTTCATGCTCTAAACCCCGATTAAGAGGGCAATACGCCTAAGACGTCTTAATCACACAATCATACAATTAGAGAGGCTTACCTTGGCCTCAGTTCCTTCCTGCAAGTCAGCACAGTTCATAACACAATCATGTGTATATAACAAATTCACACACCAATTTGGAACGTCCAAACCAATCATTACTCACACGAGCAAGAATCACAATTTAATCATTGCTCACACGAGTAAGAACTACTGATACACATCAAAGCAAGAATTATAATTAAATCACTACTCACACGAGCAAGAATTACCGATACACATCAAAACAAGAATTAACGACATACGTCGATTCATCAATTCAACTCAACATGCATTCCAATTAATTAACTACTACTATCTACACGAGCAGTTTTATCCGACACACGCTAATGAAGAATAATAATTACTGACACGCTTGGGGAACGACTAAAAACTACTGACACACGTCGGGAACGACTAATAACTATCGACACACGTCGGGGAAGAATAATAATTACTAATGTCCACCAACACACACTGGGGACCAGTTCTCTTAACTATTAACGTCCACCAACGCATGCTGGGGACGGGTTTTCTTAACTTTCACACAATCATCACAAACCAACCATATATCATCAATTGTGCAATTTTCAGCAATCAAAGCCTCCCGAACCATCACAAACTCATAACCGGCCCTAACCGGCAAAATAGGCCCACTTGCACATCTCCAAGTTTAAATCCATAAATTTAACCAACAAGTTCATAAAATTACCAAATTTGAATATGTTATAATAGACACATAAATGAGCATTTTTCATGCGGACAACTTAACCCAGATCCTTCTAGATTCGGCCCAATAAATCTCTCAATCCAGTACAAAAACTGTGTCTGTTTCCAAAAAGTATGTTTTCCAAAATTAGTTTGATTCGAGGTCCAACACATGTTCATTTGATCTGAAATTTGACTATGTTAAACTAGAAGATATGAAAAACAACTTTTGTGAAGAAACCATTTTGAAATTTGAACCTAGTTGATAAAAACCCCTGGAATCCTAAAAAGTCACCAATTTCAGCGAACACTGAGGTTCTGTTTTAAAATGGTGGAGCTTATATCTCCTTCTTTTAGATCCTTAAAAATCTTGAGAAAAATATATGTTGTAGCTGAGGATATCTAAAACATTTCTCAGGAGACATTAACCTCAAATTTATAACCCATTTTGATCTATAAAAAAAGGAAAACAGCGAGGGTCCAAAAACCAAAACTGTAGGAATTCTACTGGATTCGACTATTGCATTATCAATGGTGCTATTCTCACTAATTAGATTAACAATAATCCATTACAAGGCTAATCTAACCATTCTAGCTTATCATTAATCCATACTTAAGCTAATATAAACAACCCTTAAGCATAATTAACCTACTAAGTAGGGTTTAGTGAGCAAACTCACTTGGTTAATGATCAGCTCAGATCAAAACGACAGGGTCGCAGCGGGGAGTGACAAAATCCAAAGCAGGCAAGCCTTTTGAGGTCGAGAAAAGCCTTGAAAGTGGGCCAACAACGGCTGGAAATACCCACGGCTTCAGCTTATGCTCAGTAGCTGAAAAGGTTGGACAGTGGCTGCTGTTTGCTCGAAAATGGTGAGGGAAGCCTACAGCAGGTCAAGCTGGCTGAGGCGGAGCTCCACAGCAGTCGAAGACTGTTGAATGGGCTCCGGTGAGCCTCATGTGGGTTGAGGAACGCTGGTTGACCAGGGACAGCGACAGACAAGGCTTGGGACGCGGTGGAGGTGGAGGCGCGCGCATGGGTGAGCAACGGCGAAGGGAGGTCGAATGGGCTACAGGGCTGCTCGGCTGGCATGCTGGTTGCTTCCTCTAGCTTTCTAAGCTTTCTCTACACCTCAATAATGGAGAAAGCAAGATGGTTGAGGGAGAAGAAGTAGCTAGTTGATGAGGACCCACCATTTGGCCACAGAAGTCTTCAACCTCATCCCCATTCACTCATCACATGCCCCCACCAGGTCAGCCCTTATCCTTAGCCACTTCTCTCACCTCAATCTTCCTTAGGAAGCTTCCTAACATGGCTGAAATGTTGCACCCCTCCAAGGCTACGAATTTTGTACATTTCTTCTTCAATTCCATACAATTCTTACTTAAATCAATCCAATTGAAGTCCAAACAAATTAGCCAAGGTGTCCACACTTAATCCATGATTTTTCCTTATCAATTGAACTAACTTTACGGCCATGGGTGCGCTAAAAAGTGGTCTCACGGATTTCCCGATCCAAAATACCCTTACTTTGTATTTATCACCGAAAATCTCGGTTTGTGAAAAAATCTTCAGAGACTGAGTCAACATTCCTAAAATGACTTGTGACATGAAAAAACTTTAAATTTCTGAAATCGGACTGAAATTCACGGTTAATTTCAATCTGGCGCAATTTTAGCGTGACCTAGGCTACCGGGTAGCTTTTAGAAATTTTAATGCAAATGACCTGTGGTCGATTTTCTTCGAAGCATAATGAACCCCTTCGACACATTGGCAACTTTCGATGGTCGTAACAATCTCGCGGTTTCAAATACGAACATAGGGTGCCAAAATGATAAAAAAATCAATCTAGTGTCGATCGACGAGAATTTTACAATTTAGTGATATCACCCATGTTTAACCATATATCTCAATCGAATCAACCTATCTTTGATTTTTAATCGATTTTACTGTGCCGAAATGATCTTTGCAGATGAGCACAGTAGAGTAGCCGATTCCTGATCAAATCCTCAAGTTTATTGCATTAAAATCTCTTAATGACTTCCCGAGATAATCTAGTTATCTCACGAGTGGCCATCTCAAAGAAAAGCACTATAGGCGTATCGATGAAAGGCCCAACTTATCCAATCGAAATCATAACTAGAAAAATCAGGATGTCACAACTCTTCCTCTCTTATAAAAATTTCGTCTTCGAAATTTAAACATTTACCAATCCTTAAACAAAAAGGTGGGGGTATCGTCGTCTCATCAAGTCTTGCCTTCCTCAATTGCTTCTTCAATCCCGTGGTGTTGTTGACGTGAATTGTTGCGAAAAGATTGTTCTACGAAGGCCTAGATGGTGTGAATTGCGAACCTCGACCTCCAATTGAACCTATGATTGGCAATCTCGGTTTGAACGTGACATGTTGATGAACGGGTGTCAATCAACCAACATTATAGACGCCACGAGCGAAAGAATTCGCTATCTTGCTCTATAAGTCGAATTAACCATCACAAGGGAACCTTGATTAGGTCAAGTCCTCAAAAGAACAGTAGAATAGAATCTCTCAATTTTTCCTCAAAAATAAAAATCTATCTCCCAAAGAAAGTCAGCCAGTCTTTAATATAGGCTTTCTAGTTGCCACACAAACCCTAAAACCAGCCCTAGAAATCTAATACGTCATATTCTAGAATATATCTAAATAAGAAGATAATTTTTTGACTTGATCAAATATTTGATGACCAGATAATCAAATTGCGCCAAGATTTCCAAGATCCTTCAAGATTCAATCCAAGGTTATCTCCACACCAAAGATTACGCCAAGATTTCCAAGATTCTTCAAAATTTGATCCAAGGTCATCTCCACGCCAAAGATCACGAACCATGACGCCAACAGCTTGCCTGAATTGCTTGGCCCGCGCTCGAGTAATCGAAACAGTAGGAATAGACAATGGGTCCCTAGCACATCCTCCTCGATATGGCTCGATGTCTACATCATTCCCTCCCCCATGCAAAGGATTTGTCCTCAAATCATCATTGGCATCGAAAATAGTCAAGTCAGAAACATTAAATGTAGCACTAACGTCATACTCACCTGGAAGATCAAGCTTGTAGGCGTTATTGTTAACTCTTTCTAACACCATGAATGGCCCATCCCCTCGAGGTAATAACTTAGAATGCCGCTACTCAGGAAATTGCTCTTTGCGCATATGAACCCAAACCCAATCGCCGGGTTCAAACACCACTTCCTTGCGCCCTTTGTTGGTTTGCCTTGCATATTGTTCAGTCTTGCACTCAATATTTGCGCACGTCTTCTCATGCAACGCCTTGACAAACTCGGCTTTCTTTGCGCATCTAAATCCACACGCTCATTAACAGGTAAAAGGGTTAAATCTAACGGAATTAACGGATTAAAACCATAGACAACCTCAAATGGTGTAAATTTAGTAGCAGAATGCATTCTCCTATTATATGCAAACTTAACATGTGGCAGACAATCTTCCCAAGATTTTATGTTCTTTTTAATAATAGCATGCAACAATACCCCTAAAGTTTTATTAACTACCCCGGTTTGACCATCAGTTTGTGGATGACAAGTAGTAGAAAATAACAACTGTGTTTCTAGTTTTTTTCACAAAGTTTTCCAAAAGTAGGTAAGAAATTTAGAATCTCGATCTGAAACAATCGATCTAGGCATGCCATGCAAACATACAACCTCCCTAAAGAACAAATCAGTAACATGAGATGCATCATCAATTTTATGACAAGGTATAAAATGAGCCATCTTTGAAAACCGATCAACAACCACATAAATAGAATCTCCTAGGCAATCCTAACATAAAATCCATAGAAATATCAGTCTAATGATGCGTTGGAATAAGTAATGGTGTATACAAGCCATGCGGTTTAGTTGTAGACTTTGATTGCTTACAAGCAATGCATATCTTACAGACATGTGTGACATCTCTCTTCATATGTGGCCAATAAAAATGTTCATGCAACACTATATAAGGCTTATTAATGCCAAAATACCCCATTAAACCACCACTATGCACTTCTCGTACCAACAATTCACGCATAGATTACTTAGGCAAACATAGTTTGTTTTCACGGAAAAGATAACCCTCATGCCTATAGAATTTGTCAAATGCAGCATGTTCACATGCTTCAAACACTCTCCCAAAGTCATCATCATCAGTATATAAGCTCTTGATATGCTCAAAACCTAGACACTTTGCTTCCAAAGTAGTTAGAATCGCATACCTTCGAGAAAGTGCATCGGCTATTAGATTCTCCTAGCGTTTCTTGTACTTGATCAAATATGGAAAAGTCTCGATGAACTCCATCCATTTGGCATGTCTTTTATTCAACTTTTGCTACCCTTTCAAGTACTTCAAGGTCTTGTGATCGGTGTGGATCACAAACTCCTTTGGCCATAGATAATGTTGCCAAGTCTCCAAAGCTCGCACTAAAGCATACATCTCCTTATTATAGGTAGGATAATTCAATGTTGCTCCACTCAATTTCTCATTGAAATAAGCTATGGGATGCCCTCTTTGCATCAACACGGCTCCAATTCCTGTACCAGAAGCATCACACTCTATCTCAAAAGTAGCACTGAAATTTGGCAAAGATAACAAAGGAACATTAGGCAACTTATCTTTTAGCAAATCGCACCTCTCCTACGGTCTTAAGTGTTGGCCATTCACGGATTGCTTTGACATTTTCTTCATCAACCTGTATACCATCAGCACTAACAACAAATCCTGGAAATACTAATTTGTTAGTAACAAAAGAGCACTTCTTTCGATTAGCGTATAATTACTCGACCCTTAAAACCGCAAGACAGCTCGCACATGCTCAATATGGTCATCAGGGCTTCGACTATATATCAATATGTCATCAAAATAGATAACTATAAATCGACCAATAAAAGCACGCAAAATATGATTCATAAGTCGAATAAACGTGCTCGGTGCATTAGTTAGTCCAAATGGCATGACTAACCACTCATACAATCCATACTTGGTCTTAAATGTGAATCATTGCAGAAAGATCGTTCTACAAAGGCCCAGATGGTGTGAATTGGGAACCTTGACCTCCAATCGAACCTGTGATTGGCAATCTCGGTATGAACATGACCTGTTGACAAACGCGTGTCAACCAACCAACGTTATAGACGCCACGAGTGAAAGAATTCGCTATCTCGCTCCGTAAGTCAAATTAACCGTCACAAGGGAACCTTGATTAGGTCAAGTCCTCAAAAGAACAGTAGAATAGAATCTCTCAATTTTTTCCTCAAAAATAAAAATCTGTCTCCCAAAGAAAGTGGACCAATCCTTAATATAGGATTTCTAGTTGCCACACAAACCCTAAAACCAGCCCTAGAAATCTAATACGTCATATTCTAGAATATGTCTAAATAAGAAGATAATTTTTTGACTTGATCAAATATTCTAGAATATGTCTAAATAAGAAGATAATTTTTTGACTTGATCAAATATTCTAGAATATGTCTAAATAAGATAATTTTTTGACTTGATCAAATATTTGATGACCAGATAATCAAATTGCGCTAAGATTTCCAAGATCCTTCAAGATTTGATCCAAGGTCATCTCCATGCCAAAGATTACACCAAGATTTCCAAGATTCTTCAAGATTTGATCCAAGGTCATCTCCACGCCAAAGATCACGAACCATGACGCCAACAGCTTGCCTGAATTGCTTGGCCCGCGCTCGAGTAATTAAACCAATATGAATAGATAATGGGTCCCTAACACATCCTCCTCGATATGGCTCGATGTCCACAGTAGTTGTCAGGCCACTTTGACCAAGGAGACCATCTTAGTACACAAAGTCTGTTCTGAACCATAATTTGAATCAAGCTTTCCACGTACGACACTCTGTCGTCCACATCTAATTCTTCAAGATTTAGCATGTGGGTTGGGTCAGGCTTATACGTCCTCAACCTCGACACGTGAAAGACGTCATGCACTCGTGCCTTCCTCGGCGGCAACGCAAGACGATACGTTAGGATCCCGATTCTCTCTTTAGAATCTCAAAAGGACCTACGTACCTCGGTTTTAGTTTTCCCTCCTTGCTGAAGCACAAGGTATCCCTCATTGGTGGCACCTTCAGAAATGTGTAATCACCAATTTAGAACTCTAAGGGCATCCAAAGCTCAACGATACAACATTTCTGGTGGCTCTAAGCGCTCTTTAATATGTTTCTAATTATGGCAACTACAATCACTGACTGCTGAACTGACTTTGGGCCTGTGATATTTCTTTCCTTGACTTCATCTCAACAAATTAAAGTTCTATACACTCTGCTCTGTCCTATTTCAAAAGGAATCATCTGACTGTCTTGCTAAAACTGGGAATCCTCGGGTCTAGATCTGATATAAATTTGTCACTGGCACTCCATGCAAATGGACTATCTAACACACATACACTTTTGTATGGCTATTCAAATCAAGATCTTTTTGTACTACATTGAAGTTAGTCGACTTCATCCATCTGTTGACCACTATCCCATTTGGAATCATTACCCCTCTAGTTCCTTGACAAGATCGTCACAAGGTCCATCATGACATGTTCCATTTTCCACTCGGGAATCTCGAGAAGTTGCAAATGTCCTCTCGACTGACAAAGATGTGCCTTCACTCGCGGACACGTCTGACACTTTGCGACATGATTGGTAATGTCCGTCCTCATACTGGATCACCAAGAGTGTTGACACAAATTCAAATACACCTTCGTATTACCATGATGAATGTTGTAATTGCTATGATGAGCTTCTGACAAAATCTCCTCCTCAGTGCTACATCGTCAAGTACACACAATCATCCTCGAAACTTTAGTGTTCCGTCTTTAGAAATCTGAAAATCAACCTTTCTCTCATTGGTATCCTCCTGCAGGATTCTCTAAATGTGTAGGTTTGTCAACTGAAGTGTCCTGATTCAAATCTGAGCATCCAGCTCAATTCTGAGGATGGCTATAAGATTTGAAAGGTAGCCTATCTCAAATTTGAAAACCGAATCTCGAACTTTTCTTCTGTCTTTAGGAGTTGAGTCAATGGTGACGCTAATATTGAAAATCCTTCTACGAACCTTCTGTAGTATTCGGCTAAACCCAAAAACTTCTGATCTCTGATACTGATGTCGGTCTCGGCCAACTAATAACTGCTTCAATCTTGGACGAGTTCACGAAGATTTTTTTGCCTGAGATCGCATGACTTATGAACGCTACACGAGTCCATCAAAACTCGTATTTACTGAACTTAGTGTCAAATCCATGAGTCCCTAGGGTTTGAAGTACCATCCTCAGATGACTCTCATGCTCCTCAGCACTCCTCGAATACATCACGATATCATTAATGAACATGATCATGAACTGATCTAAGTATTCCTCAAATACTCAGTTAATCAAATCCATGACAGCAGCTGGAGCATTTGTCAGACCAAATGGTATTACAATACTCTCATAAAGGCCACATCCAGTACAAAACGATGTCTTTTGTAGAACCTCATTTCTGATTCTCAACTGATAATACTCTATCCTCAAGTTGATCCTTGAAAGTATTGACACTCTTTGTAACAGGTCACACAATTCATTGATCTTCGGCAATGAACACTTGTTCTCGATCGTCACTTGATCGGGTTGACGATAGCCGATGCACAGATGCAATGAACCATCTTCCTTTTTTCACAAACGAAATCGATGCTCCCCAAAGTGATGCACTAGTATGTGTAAATTCCTTATCTAGTACTTCTTGCATTTGCACCATTAGTTCTTTCAACTCAGACAATGACGTTTGGTAAGAAGCTTTAGAGAGTGGCTCTATCCCGGGTGCTAATTTTATTCACGAATTCTATCTCCCTGGCAACAGGCCTGGCAATTCTCTTGGAAATATCTCATAAAATTCCTGTATCATGTCTACGTTCTCCACATTTGGTTTCTCAACTATCGCATCCACTACAGTTGCTAAATAAATCTTAGCAACCTACATCCGAAAACCAGTTGTCTTAAGTGACGAAATAAAAGGGGGTTGAGGATCCTTCTCGACTTCTGATAAATTCGAAACCTTCACTTACTAACGGATCAGAGGATAATATAATACTACTATAATTCATTACAACAAAAGCTCCTCGAGCCATCCTTTTTATACATAACATTAAGATCATACATAAGCAACTAGTCAAGTACAACTATAGTCCGAGATTATCCTTTTTACAACTTTATTACAATCACGGGAGTTCTACAACCTTCATTCACCATCTTTTTGTGCTACTCTAATATAAACACCTCAAAAACACTCCTCCCATAATCGATGCAAGGTCGGTCCATTCACGTTCCTTTAGCCATCCTAGTGGCATCCTCTCTGCAGTAACGATGCTTACGCTCTCCTAAACCTACGCAGGTAGTTCCTTGTCTAATGGTCATGCTAGCCACATTCAAAGCATACTCCTGATATACTTGGACATTGGGCTAACGCATGCTTCCTTCCATAGATTTGGCACACATTTGACGAGTCCTTTGACTCCTGTCGGGTGACAGTTTGTACCTTTCCTCACACTTGAGGCCTAATCCAAGCATCCCACTGAATGTCTTACAGCGCATTCTCTCGCTCTTGTGGTGACAGTTATTGTGGTTCCATCTACCTCGCGGACAGTCTTTGGCCAGGTGACCTTGCTGGTCACATTTAAAGTAGGCACCAATCATGAAGTGACACGAGGTTGGTCCATGCCGTCTTCCACAGAAGTGACACACGGTATTTGACTATGTGTTGTCTTTCTAACTCTATTCCTTCGATTGGGACGAATGGGGTACTTTCCTTTAGTCATCGACTTCTTTCCCAATCGGTTGTCATCTCTGTTGGAATTGAATCCTGACTCGGATGCAATAGCTTGCTCCCCAATCACAACTCCACGTTGTACCTCAGTAGGTGCGGCAACAACAGGGGTTACGACACTGGTGGCAATATGAATAGTGGCAACAGCAATGGCTCAGTCATGAGCTTGCTGACCCAACAAACTTCCAAGGTTCAATAGTGCCTGAACGATCCCATCGAACCTAGGATCGCTCGGTGCTGCTACTCTAGTACCGGCCTGCAACGATACTCCTTCACTTGCGCTGGCCTAAGCCAGTGCTCTACTACCACTACGACCTCCTCAGGTACCGATCCATGTTGGCATTCCACCCTGAGGAACAGGTCTGATGGTACGCCTCAAAGGAGTCATTGGCTCTTGATCACTCATGCTACAGGGTCTTTATAGAAACCCGTTTTCTAATTCCAATACTATATTAGAATTTGAGTGACCCACAATAACCAAGTTACCAAACAGCTATCAATCACATGCAAACACTAGCTTGCTCTGATACCACTTAAACGGGGATGTCGCGCATCGATCCTCAAGTGCACGCACATTCCTCTTTGGTTGATAAAAATTTTGCGACTTCTTAGGACGAGTCGCTGACCCTTTCTTTTTATTGCACCTGTGGAAGCGAATAATAAATCCCCTGATAGTAATCATCTCGGGATAGAAAAGCAGGACAACATATTTTCAAACAAACATGCCACAAAACTTCAAATGATTGACTCTTAATAAGAAACTGTCTTATTTGACCTACACTTTCGATCTCTCAACTCGTCTCCAGGTCTTCCACCCTACGGTCCTGAAAAATGAAGCCCATGATAGATGAGATATAAATCTCAGCGAGTTCATGCTCTAAACCTCGATTGGGAGAGCAATACGCCTAAGACGTCTTAATAACACAATCATATAATCACATAGGCTTACCTTGGCCTCAGTTCCTTCTTGCAGGTCAGCATAGTTCATAACACAATCATGTGTATATAACAAATTCACACACCAATTTGGAATGTCCAAACCAATCATTACTCACACGAGAAAGAATCACAATTTAATCACTACTTACACGAGTAAGAACTATCGATACACATCAAAGAAAGAATTATAATTAAATCACTACTCACACGAACAAGAATTACCGATACACATCAAAACAAGAATTACTGACACACGTCGTGTGGCACCCCTTGACAGCCCCCAATCCGATTGGGTCGCCACAGTTTGCTTACCATTCACTTGACCTAATAACATGTCACTCTGATACCATTTTCAATTGTAGCGGGTCCATACAACCTAAGGGTTTACATCTTTTAGATAGGTCCCTTGCGCAATTCATGTAACGGAAGCATATCCAACAACTCCCTTCCCTATATTCAGAAAACGATGCACACCAACTAAACATCTTATATGAGTTAAAGCCGAACACGTTTATTTACATAAAGCATATGGACATCTTTAGTCGGTACATCGAAATGCCAATGTTTCTATACTCGGCTATACTTTAAAAGATGACCGACATCTCTTCCAACAGTAGAATACTTAAAGTCCATCAATCAGTGTCAGCGTCCAAAAATTCCTCCCTTTGCTATCCTCCTCCTCTGCAATCATACCCAACCACTCGATCCATCTACTAGTAGCAGTGGCAGCAGAGGTATCTTATCTAGTCTGAAATGTTATTTCCCAAAAGGGGTGAGTACAACCACTCAGCAGGTAAAGGAATCCAATAACCACTCAATGCATCATACAAGTCATACATGCATTGCAGGCATTACTTACCTTGAAGCCATACATATACTATCATGCATCATGACCACAATCATAACACATACATGTGTATCATCATGTCATACTCATATCATCGTCATCATGACATTATTATATCACACACATGTCATCATCATCATATACATGACACCATCATACCATACACATGTCATCATCATCGTGGCATCATCATATCACACATGTCATCATCATCATGACATCATCATATCACACATGTCATCATCATCATATACATGACACCATCATACCATACACATGTCATCATCATCATGGCATCATCATATCACACATGTCATCATCATCATGACATCATCATATCACAACATATATGCATGTCATCGTGCCATATCATATATCATCATCATATCATGCATTCATCATGCCATGGGTGATCATCATCATATCACATCATACATCATCATCTTCATGCATATCATCATGCCATGGGTGATCATCATCGTATCACATCATACATCATCATCATCATGCATATCATCATGCTATGGGTGATCATCATCGTGTCATATCATGTCATGCATGGTTCAATTTCCACTTTTAGCTTTCAATTTGATCACCACATCACCCTTCCTCAGATCATCAATTTCATCTCGTATTTTACACTCGCATCCCATGCGAAAAAAAACCTCCAGCATTCAGCCATTCAAGGCCACCGGGCATCCGGCCGCCCACATTCCGAGCATCTCGCATCTCAACTGGCATCACGAGGCATCCTCTCGAGCAAAGACCTCCGACGAGGCTTCCGGCATTTACACTCCCTGGCCGGGCATCTCGCATCCCAACTAGCATCGCAAGGCATCCCCCTGGGCACAAACCTCCAGGGCTTCCAGAATTACTTACCGACATACCACCAGGATTCCCCCCTCCTCTGGAATTACGTACCGTATACCACCGGGCATCTCGAAACTCCCGAGGAAATCTTCGGGGCTCGCCATGAAAATGGTTTCCCCTACCCTCCGGAATTACGTACCGACATACCACCAGGCCTCCCCTGGAATTACGTACCATATACCACCGGGCATCCCAACACTCCCAAGGCATTATCATCCGCCACAAACGGTTTCCTCATTTATCTTTTTACTCATGGTCACCAATTTATGTCTCAACTCAGCATGGCACATGATGTGATGGCAAACAAGTCATATTCAGCATTGAATTCACACATGTATCTCAATCCATTGTCATGCATACATCAAGACCTTATCGTACATGCTACATAGTACAATTATTTATGAAATAAAATTTATGGAATTTATGCCGATTAAAATAATCCATTTCTCATGCCCTTTTTACATTTATTTAAATTCCAGCTTGTGCCACTTTCAAAATATTAAATTTAATATCTATATAATTCTCAAAAATCATAAAAATTAAGGCAAGTGATAATCAAGACAATAGGAAAATGATGTCATGCGAAATACATGGCCAAATAGAATTCCACACAAATCCATAATTCACACAAAACAGCATATAATTTTCGGATGAAATCAGAATGCACAGTCTCCGAAGAAATTCGATTAAAATATCCATACGACCTCCAAAAATTACGAAATTTTACCAAGTTATAGCCAAGACATTAAAGTACATTTTTTATGGAGACTTCCAAGTCAGATTCTTTTTAGATTATTTTCTACAGTCACACGAAACTTCTGGATCCAACACCGGATCGTCCAGTACATGCTTCTCCGAAATACTGAGTTTTAACCTACCTATTCTTCTTCGTTTCCTCTGAAATTTGGATATGTTCTACATAAATATGTTCTCTACAAGTTTCATGGAGAGATCTAAGCCAAATAACCAGATTATAGTCGTAATTTAGGTCCACGAAGTCTCGGGTGTCCTGTAATACATCTCCAGAATTACCGTCTTCAAGATCTAGTCGATTTACTAGGTTATACTTGTTCATTTTGCTTCAAATTTTAGTATGTTGTATTTTAAGATGTCCCCTACAACTTTCATGAAGAAATCGAAGAGAGATTCTTAGTACAACCCAACATGCAACCACAAATCCATCAAGAGGTCAGTGAAATCGTTCCAGATCTGAGGTCTCCGTAGGATGAGAGTTTAACCCCTTAAATCTCCATCATTTTCCACCAAATTTTAGTATGTTGTATTTTAAGATGTTAGCTACAACTTTCATGAAGAGATCGGAGCCAAAATCGAACTCTAAACATGCATGCGAGCTCTCATAACATTCTGACTCAAGCGGATTCAAACGAAAACAGCAACCTTACTCAAAAACAAGTCATCCAAGCTTCGGTTTTCCTCTCCTAATCACCCAAAATTCGACATACATGTAACACACACACATACAAGAGCAGCAAGAGGACTCCAACTTGCCTCTAAACTCAAGAGAATGACGGCACACGGCGGACAAACGGGCGGCAAACAGGCGGCGACGGCTCCTTCTTCCTCGGTTCCTCTCTCCCTCTTGGCGCCCTTTTCTCTCTCTCTCTCTCTCTCAACTCTCTTGGACGACAGCCCCCCACCATCAGCCACTCTCTCTCTCTCTCCCTCTCTCTCTCTCTTTTTGGTTGGATATATATTGCATGCATTCTTAGTTTGCATGAGGGACACTTGTCCCCAAGGAGGAGACAAGTGTCTCCTTTGCCGAAGACACTTGGAGGCCATGCAGCTGCTCCTCTCCCCCCTCCATGCATCGATAATGGGCCGGGCTTATGGCCCACTTTAGGCCCATCTCACTTGGGCCTAAAGTCCAAACTTAAATGGCCCAAGTTTATTTTTTTATATACATCTTACTCCTCATTTAAATAAATACCAAATTGCATAATAAAATGGCTAAAAGACTTAGCAACATAGTTTAATAAAATCCAACTTATAAAATTCATGGCCAAAAACATAATTTCCTCATCAAATGAAATCCTTGATCTCACATGGACATAGGATGCGTTTCCAACAATAATAATTATCCATTTATATAAATACTCAAATCATTCTTATTCACTTGGCCATAAATCGTGAAATCATAATTCAATAAACTCCTACTTATAAAACACATGGCCGATGATAGGATTTTCTTTCCTATCAAATAATTATCCATTCAAAGCTTGGCCATAAATCTTATTGCAAATTATGGATTAAATGGCTATAAAATAACCTAATGGTACTTTCATCACATATTCATAGACTTTAATGTAACTAGAGGTCGTTATGAATTTTGGGATGCCACATGTCGATCCATCAATTCAACTCAACATGCGTTCCAATTAATTAACTACTACTACCTACACGAGCAGTTTTATTTGACATATGTTGGGGAAAAATAATAATTACTGACACACGCCAGGGAACGACTAATAACTACCAACACATGCCAGGAATGACTAATAACTACCGACACACGCCAGGAACGACTAATAACTACCGACACATGCCGGGAATGACTAATAACTACCGACACATGCCATGAATGACTAATAACTACCGACACATGTCGGGAACGACTAATAACTACTGACACACGCTAGGGAAGAATAATAATTACTAACATCCACTAACACACGCTGGGGACGGGTTCGCTTAACTATCACACGATCATCAAGCATAATCTCTAGGAATATCAAAAACCAACCATATATTCTCAATTGTGCAATTTTCAGCAATCAAAGCCTCAAGAACCATCGTAAACTCATAACTGGCCCTAACCGGCAGAATAGGTCCACTCGCACTTCTCCAAGTTTAAATCTAAAAATCTAATCAAACGAGTTTAGAAAATTCCCAAATTTGATTATGTTATAATAGACATAGAAACGAGCATTTTTCATGCAGACACCTTAACCCGGATCCTTCTAAATTCGGCCCAATAGATCGTTCAATCTAGTACAAAAATTGTGTCTGTTTCCAGAAAGTCTATTTTCCAAAATTAGTTTGGTTCGAGGTCCAAAACATTTCCATTTGATCTAAAATTTGACTATGTTAAACTATAAGATATGAAAAACAACTTTTGTGAAGAAACTGTTTTGAAATTCGAACCCTAAGAGTTGATAAAAACCCCTAGAATCCTAAAAGGTCACCAATTTCAGCGAAAACTGAGGTTCTGTTTGAAAATGACGGAGCTTATATCTCCTTCTTCTAGATTCCTAAAAATCTTGAGAAAAATATATGTTGTAACTAAGGATGTCTAAAACATTTCTCAAGCAAACATCAATCTCAAATTCGTAACCCATTTCTCAACTGTAGGAATTCTACTAGATTCGACTAATCCATCATCAATGGTGCTAATCTCACTAATTAGATTAACACAAATCCATTCTAAGGTTAATCTAACAATTTTAGCTTATCACTAATCTATACTTAAGCTAATCTAAACAACCCTTAAGCATAATTAGCCTACTAAGTAGGGTTTAGTGAGTAAACTCACTTGGTTAATGATTCGCTTGGATCAAAACGACGGGGACGTAGTGGGGAGTGACAAACTTCAAAGCGGGCAAGCCTTTCAGGGTTGGGAAAGCCTTGAAAATGGGCCAACAGTGGCTGGAAATACCCATGGCTTCAGCTTCTGCTCGGTGGCTGAAAAGGCTTGATGGTGGCTGGTGTTTGTTCGGAAACGATGAGGGAAGCCTGCAGTGGGTCAAGCCGGCTGAGGCGGAGCTCCACGGTCGGAGACTGTTGAATGGGCTCTGGCTGAACGTCACGTGGGCTGAGGAACGCTAGACGACTAGGGACAGCGACGGACAAGGCTCGGGACGCGATGGAGGCAGAGGCGCGCGCATGGGCGAGCAACGGCAAAAGGAGGTCGGACGGGCTACAGGGCTGCTCGGTTGGCTTGCTGGTTGCTTCCTCTAGCTTTCTAAGCTTTCTCTACACCTTAATAATGGAGAAAGCAAGCTGGTTGAGGGAGAAGAAGCAGCTGGCTGATGAGGACCCACCATTTGGCCACAAAAGTCTTCAACCTCATCCCCATTCACTCATCACATGCCCCCACCAAGTCAGCCCTTATCCTTAGCCGCTTCTCTCACCTCAATCTTCCTTAGGAAGCTTCCCAACATGGCTGAAATGTTGCACCCCTCCAAGGCTACGAATTTTGTACATTTCTTCTTCAATTCCATTCAATTCTTACTCAAATCAATCCAATTGAAGTCCAAACAAATCAGCCAAGGTGTCCACACTTAATCCATGATTTTTCCTCATCAATTGAACCAACTTTACGACCATGGGTGCGCTAAAAAATGGTCTCATAGATTTCTTGATCCAAAATACCCTTACTTTGGATTTATTGCCGAAAATCTCGGTTTGTGAAAAAAAATTTAGAAACTGAATTGACATTCCTAAAATGACTTGTGACATGACAGAACTTTAAATTTCTGAAATCGGATTGAAATTCGCTGTTAATTTCAATCTGGCGTGATTTTAGCGTGACCTAGGCTACCGGGTAGTTTTTAGAAATTTTTAGTACAAATGACCCTTAGTCGATTTTCTTCATATCACAATGAACCCTTTCAACAGATTGGCAACTCTCGGCGGTCGTGACAGTCTCGAGATTTCAAATATGGACATAGGGTACCAAAACGATAGAAAAATCAACCTAGTGCCAATCGACGAAAATTTTGCAATTTAGTGGGATCACCCACGTTTAACACATATCTTAATCAAACCGACCTATCTCTAATTTCTAATCGATCTTATTGTGTCGAAATGATCTCTGTAGATGAGCACGGTCATGTAGTCGATTCCTGATCGAATTCTCAAGTCTATTGCATTAAATTCTCTTAATGACTTCTCCAGATAGTCTAGTTATCTCGCGAGTGGCCATCTAAGAGAAAAGCATTATAGGCGCGTCGATGAAAGGCCTAACTTATCCTATCGAAATCAGAACCTGAAAAATCAGGATGTCACATGGGTTCGCTACATATTCTTGACTCAATCAAGACCAAGAACGCAAAGGAACCCGAAGGCATGATGTTCGCAGATGTGAAGTTCGGTAGTGCCACAATGGGTGCACTCGTGAATATCGAGCATCCAACCTCTTCATATCCTAAGAGGCTACGAAGAAGCTGAATCTTCCAATCGAGAAGAGGAGAGTCGGTTGGCTCAAAATGGTGAACTCCAAGGAAGTCCTAACTAGTGGCGTGGCTAGGACATGGAGTTCCACCTTGGTCCATGGACCAGCAAAGAGGACATCGAGGTAATTCCCCTTGATGACTATGATTTCGTGCTTGATCTCAGATTCCTCAACAGGATCAATGCGGGCGTTATACCCTTCGCAAATTGCATATGTATCATGGACAAGCAGTGCCAATGCATGGTTCCGATCTACCGCCAGTTGGGACGCAATAGAAAGATGCTATCGGCCATGTAGTTGTCGAAGGAAGTAAAGAAGGGCGAGGTTACCTTCTTGGCAGCGTTGAAGGATGAGGGCGTGAAAGAAAGCAAGGTACCGAGGGAAGTGACCCAAGTCCTTGACGCCTTCTAAGATGCGATGTCACCCAAGCTACCCAAGAAGTTGCCTCCCCGAAGAGAAGTGGATCATCTGATCGAGCTCGTGCCTGATGCTCGATCGCCAGCCATGGCATCCTATCACATGGCCTCACCAGAATTAGATAAATTGCAGAAACAACTCAAAGAATTGCTCGACGCGGATTATGTTCGACCCTTCCAAGGCCCCGTTTGGTGCCCTAGTCTTGTTCCAAAAGAAGCATGACAGATCTCTCTACATGTGCATAGACTACTGGGTACTAAACAAGTTCATTGTCAAGAACAAGTATCCAATCCCTCTCATTACAGACTTGTTCGATCAGCTCGAGGAAGCTCAATGGTTCTCCAAGATTAATCTCCGATTGGGATACTACTAATTTCGGATTGCAGAAAGGGATGAGCTAAAAATTGTGTGCATGACCCGTTACGGATCGTACGAGTTCCTCATCATGCCTTTTGGTTTGACAAATGCGATAGCCACATTCTACACTCTTATGAAAAGGTACTCCATCTGTTCCTTAATTGGTTCATTGTGGTTTACCTTGATGACATTGTTATGTATAGCCGAACGCTCAAGGAATATGTCGAGCATTTAAGTCAAGTTTTCCAGATCCTACAGGAGAATGACCTATACATGAAGCGCAAGAAATGCGCTTTCACGCAAAAGGAAGTCCATTTCTTTGGGCACATTGTCGAGGGTAGACAAGTGCAGATGGACGTGGCCAAGATCTGTGCCATCGTTGAATGGGAGCCATTGACCAAGGTGACGGAACTAAGATCCTTCCTTGGTCTCGCGAATTACTATCGGTGCTTCATCCGGGGATATTCGAACCTTATCATGCCACTCACGGACATGCTGGAAAAAGAGAGGCCGTGGGAGTGGATGAACCAGTGTCAAGAGGTGTTTGATCGATCGAAGCAAGCCATGACCGAAAAACCGGTGCTTGTGTTGCCTGACCATGCCAAGCTCTACGAGGTAGAAATCGATACCTTTGATTTTTCTATCGGTGGTGTCTTTATGCAAGATGGGCACATAGTTGCCTTTAAGTCTTGGAAATTGAACAATACTGAGCGATGATACACAGTCTAAGAGAAGGAGATGACCGCGGTGGGGCATTACCTTCGTATATGGAGGACTATCTCTTGGGATCACGGTTCGTCGTAAGGATTGATAATGTGGTCACGAGCTACTTCCAAACCCAGAAGAAGCTCAGCCTGAAGCAAGCTCGGTGACAAGACTTCCTAGCAAAGTTTGATTATGCGTTGAAATACAAGCTCGAAAAGTCCAACTCCATGACTGATGCCTTATGTAGGAAGCTGAAGCTAGCCAACATGATGAGTCGACCTGATTGTCCATGGATTGACCATATCAAGAAGGGGCTGAAGCATGACCGAACGGCCCAAGCCCTCCTTTAGTATGCCCAAAATGGCAAAGACAAGGCAATTGTGGTGCAAGGATGATCTCCTTTACACTAAGAGACGGCAACTCTATGCACCTCTCCATAGGAAACTCAGGAAGGAGGTGATGCACGAGTGCCAAGATTCTAAATAAGCGGGTCATCTGGAGATTCACCACACCATGGTACTCATCGAGGATCAATACTATTGGCCACACATAGGGGATGACATTGAAGCCTATGTGCAGACATGTCTTGTGTGCCAACAAGACAAGATAGAGTAATGGTCACCGGCGGGGCTCCTTGAACCGTTGCCTATCCCGGAACGTCCATAAGAAAGCATTTCCATGGACTTCATTGTGAACTTGCCAAAGCCCGAAGGGTGTCGAACCCTCATGGTCATGGTGGATCGTTTCTCTAAGTACGTGACGCTCATACTAGCCACAAAGGATTGTCCAGTCGAGGAAGTAGCCAAGCCAAGCTATTCCTCAATCATGTCGTCAAGTACTGGGGCGTACCACACACGATCGTGAGTGATCGCGAACCAGGGTTCACCGGGCAGTTTTGGATCGAGCTCTTCAAGTTGCTAGGGACGAACCTCAACTTTTCCATGAGCTTGCATCCCCTATCTGACGGGTAGACGGAGAGGGTGAATGCGCTCCTAGAAATCTACCTTTGACACTATGTGAGCAACACGCAAGTGAATTGGGCACGACTGATTAACGTGACCCAATTCTCCTACAACTTGCAGCGAAGTGAGTCCACGAACCAAAGCCCGTTCGAGATTGTGACCGGGTTGCAACCGCCCACAGCAAGCGTGATTGTCTCTAGATATTGAGGAAGCAGTCCCTCTGCGTACAAGTTTGCCAAAGAATGGGATGGACATGTGGACTTGGAGTGGGCGTGCCTACATAGGGCTGCAAAGATCACAAAGAAATGGGCCGACAAGAAGCGACAGCACGTAGAATTTCAAGTTAGGGACCTAATGTTAGTCAAACTATACTTGGTTCTTCAGTACCGCGACGTGCACAAAGGGCTGATTCGTTGCTATGAAGGCTTCTTTCGAGTGCTGCAACGGATCGGGAAGGTTACATACAAGCTAGACTTGCCGGCCAAACTCAAGGTATACCCCTTGTTCCATGTGAATATGCTGAAACCTTTCCATGCAGACGAAGAAGATCTGGATCGAGGCAAATCACAACAAGTGCCCCTTGGAGCAAAAACCTCCTATGATCGAGACATTGAATGCATCATGGTGGACCACGTCATATGGAAAAGATATTGTGCACCAAAGAAGGAGTACCTTGTGCGATGGAAGGGCCTTCCCAAGAGTGAAGCAAGTTGGGAACCATCCGAGGCCTTGTGGCAATTCAAGAAACACATCAATGCCTTCCATGCCATAGATAAGACGAGGGTGTCACTTGATTAGGTTGGGTAGATTGATGTGACCCATGGACGAGCATGATCCAAGACTGTCCGTGAAAAGACCATGTCCTGTACAAGGGCTAGCCCATGAGCTGCCCACGATCGACCCGAGCACAACCTATGATCAATGCGCAGCCAGCCCATGCGCAACTCCTGACTGCCCACCTACTCATGTCAGGTGGCTTGCCCTTGCTTCTAACACACACCCTATGGGCTTTCCCAAGGCCTAGCCATTGAGTGGCCTAGTTTACAGACTTGTAATGATGGCATACATTCAAACACAACCGCTGGATTAGAGGGAAGTTCAACGGATGAGATGAGACCTGAACATGTATAAATAGGGGACCCTCCCCCTCATTGTATTCAGCTTGTTCATAAGCAATACGCTCATCCCTTTATTCATACGTCCCCTTGTGTTCGAGCATGTGTGCGTGAGGCTGACTTGGGATAAAAAATCCTAAGGCCACACATGGGTGTGGGATTGTTCGGAATCGACCAACCTGTGACACAAGACTCTTACTTGAGCTTCTCATAAAAGCTATTTTAACTTGTCCAGATATTACTCAAAAGTGATACCAAAAGTTATTATTGTTATTATTGTTGTTGTTGTTGTTGTTATTGTTGTTGTTGTTGTTGTTGTTGTTATTATTATTATTGGCTTTTAAAAAATCAAATAATTCTTTCACCATTTCAGACCGTGTCTTGTTAAAATAAAACTATTCCTACAATATCTCAATAAACCTTTTCTTTATAAATGATGTGGTCTATAGAATCAATTATAACTAAAAAAAAAAAAGAAGATTTTTCACACATCACTTTAGCATGTTATCCTGTTTAGTAAATCGGTACCAAATTTAGCACGATTCATTTATCCAGCAAGTAAAAATGAACCCAAGTCCTTGTCTCCTGAATTTCCCAATTAAACAGTACATCTGAGTGGAGCACTAAGCACGCAGTTTGGTGATTATTTTTGTACCTAGTCATCGTAAAAAAGGAATGAAATTTTCCAATTGCAATGAGTCATGAGTATGTTCTAGATTTGGGTCGAATTTGAACCCTAGTGAGGGGGTTTTGTTACTTTGATGGTAGATACTAGTCTTTTCTTTTGACCTAACATGGCCTCTTTTATGTACGTTTTTATGTTGAAAATATGGACACCAACCCAGAAAAAACGCAGCATGTCAAATAAAGTTCAGGCTTAAAGCAAATAATAATTGTCCCTAAACTGAGCGCATAGGGATATACACCATCCCAATGGAATACTCGGCTGATCCGCAAACGTCCCAAAGATGAGATGTGCGTTTGGGACATTAGGAAACATGTGAATTCACTTTTATCATTCTTGTGGAGTCCATCAACCAATGTATCTTCGCAATCACAATATTTTGTTAAAAGGTCAAACCCTTTCTCTCACAAGGTATCATCAACAATTGATCCTTCCACATGACATTTGCTGCAAGTGTGTATAAAGGATATGAAGAGACCACTAAATTGATTGAAGGATTGCCTTCAATAGGATACATGTATTTAATTGCCCCCGTGTACCAAGCTTGCTCCATCTATCACGTGCACCATAACGATAGCGAAGAATCTGGGAGAAAAATCCAAGTTTAATCTTCTTTCAGAAAAGATGATGCAGATCTAATAATCACTTGTCTCATATGAGAAATCATTTTTCTCTGGTTTCATGTAGTGAAGAAAGACATCGATTTTAACTTTTGAAGTTCACCATCGTTAGAGTTTAACATGGAACTTTCAAAGCTCACATGTTGAATTTAATTGCATTTGTCGACAAGTCTTGTGCATGACGTCGTGCGTGGAATGGAGATAAAAGAGGCCACGTGAGTCCAAAGCAAAGAAATGTATTTGCCTATCAGTGAGAATATATTAGGTGCATTTAATATACAACATAGGATGATATAATAACTCATATACGGATCGACACATATGACAAATCCGAGTCCACCTGTCAATTCAATCATCAAAATTTCTCTCTCTCTCCGTTAACATTCTATTACCGAAACTCTCCTTGCTTACCTTTACACTCTCTCCTCCCCTCCCCCCCCGGCGGTCTCTCTCTACTTCTTTTTCTTTTCACTTGCATCTGCCATGGCTCGAGCTCGAGTCGGCTCATGGCCGCTTCAGGTTGAGGAGGGATGGCATGCCTCCGGACGCAACAATGAGGGGTGATTCAGAGGGAGGTCGAGTGGTTGAGGAGTGTGGAGACTGCATCAAGCTTAGTTTGCGGTGAGATGACTTGAGGCCAAGCTCGAAGCTTGAGTGGCTAAGGCACCCCAAGCTCCGGGTTTGAGGTCGAGCTTCATGGCCAAAGTGGCTATGGATGAGTGCTGTCCATGGCTGGTCACGAGCATCGTTTATGTTGGATGGGAAAAAACGATACCCAGGGATCAATAGCATATCCGAACGACGCCAAGGACAGCCATGGATGAGCATTGGCGTGGTCATGAACAGGGTGTCCATGGCTGGTCGGTGACGCTGCAATCCACAGCCCAAGCGTCGTCCATGACCTCAAGGCAAAGATAAAAAGAAGAAAATGGAGAGAGAAAGAGCTTCATTGAGCGTGGGACGGAGCATAACGGTGAGGAAAAGGATCATTTAAAAATTTTAAAAAATCTAGCGTGTGGGCCCAAGTAGACACATATTAATTTCTGAGTGGTTTACTGTACCATCCTATAGGGCATATTAAATGCACTCCATATTTTCTGCACGGAACCGTGCAGATTGGGACAATTTTCTTGCCCGGTTGGGACATCTAATAATCATCCCTGCGTAATTAGGGATGATTTGTGAAATGGCCTGAGCACGTTGGGATTTACGCTGTCCTAGTGGAATACTGGTATGCTCCTCTACAAACATCCCAATGATGGTACAGATGTATGGGACGTTAGAAAACACGTAAATTCATCGTGCCATTCCTGTAGGGATTAATGGACTGATGTATCTTCAAGATTAATATATCTAGAACAAAAGGTCAAACACTCTCCCAATGTATCCCTAGACAATCGATCATCCACATAACATTTGTCATGAACGTCTGACTTGAACCCCCTTAACAATCCATTACATATAGCTTAGACTTGTATGCATGTGAAAAGGACAAGAAGAGACAAAATTGAGGGAAGGATCAACTTCCAATAGGATAAGTTGATCCAATTACAATTAAGAATCCAGGAAAAAAGATATTTTCCATATGACTAAGAAGTAATGCAACACGATTTTGGAATTAATCAAGCCACTAGGTCTTGAAGCATGGATCTCTAGAGAATACCGATAACTCACAAACCACTGTCGACACTTGTTTCGGCATGAGTTCTCTTAAATTAGATGGAGAAGATCTTGCATTAGGGTGTGACCATCACTACCCTTATACATTTACCTTGCCATATGTTTTCGACAAGTTCTTGACTTGTCTACAATCCTCAACCCCATTCAACTGGAGTTGGAGTAGATCTCTCAATTAAGATATTTTATAATTCTATATATTATTATGTGGTTTTGTATATATTTTTTATTGGTCTTGATTTGTTAATTAGATAGTTATTATGTAAAACATGTACTCTTCATTTGATGTTGTACAGAATATTACATTTTTCTATTATTATAATTCTCAATGAATGAAGAAAAATCAATTCGTCTATAAGGAGGGCCAAGTCAGTTTACTTGTCTAGCCGCTTGAAATGTCATTAGCAGCTGTCACGACCTAATCTCAGGTGAACCACCTAGGGTTTATCTAATGAATTACTAAACCTAAACTTAGCCCGGGCTCTTCTAAACCCATATCAATTCATGACTCTCAACAAACAAATGATTTTCCAATTAGAAGTCGTCACTAATCTATTTTTTGGTGGGTCGATTAGAAACCCAAGTAAAGTAACGAGAGATTTACTTTACTACTGCGACCTAGAGATTGTGAGTTCGGAAACTTGATTATGCTAGATTTCTCTAACGTCCTTTTGGTGTTTCTATTTATTTTGAAAAAACAAAATGTTTTAAAGCTTGAATTAATTTTAATGTACTTTCCTAACATGTGAGGTGATCATACGGGTGCGCAAACCACTAATCTAACACCCAAAAAAGTAATAAATAAATTGTGAGACTTACCTCATAGCAACGAAAGTATCTACAATGTTAGATCAGAATTCACATCAACAGTCTAGATATGAGTCTAGATATGATTTCTAATTAACACACAATCACTCAAATCTTTTTCAGGATTTTCTCTTATTTAAACGAAATTTAGTCTGTGTGAAATGTTATGCAATGACACACCAAAATGCCTAACTAAAATGACATGTAACATGCAACGTATCATGCGAACTATATGTCACAACATGATCTAATGACAATGTAATTATCCTAATATGTCATGCACTCAAATGATCCTAAACATGCAATGACTAGATTACGAAATGACCTAACTCTAAGTTACACACGCATGATATTTTTTATTTATTCTTTTCATTTTTTATAGAATTAGAAATTAAAATTGCCTAATAATTGAACATGCAATTAATGAAAAGAATATCTAACATCCTCAATTAATGTTTTTGGTGTTTTTATTTCAAAAATTCAGAATAAATAAAATGTCTAATCTAAATATGCAAATTATCGTAAAACAAGAAATATTCTAACATGAATATAATCTAACTCAAATATATTTTGTTTTTGGTTTATTTTTTATGGAAATAAATGTGGCACCCCAAACCCTTCGTAGGTCGCCACAAGTGCCAATGTTACACCTTATTACCTTTCTTCTTAGAAGAGGTGTCGTAATTAGTAGACACATTTTTTTTTTTTTATAAAACGGTCCCAGCGCGACTCATTAGCGGAAGCAAATAAAATATCGCCATCTCTCCCCCTCCATCAACCATGGTACAAATACACACCACTAATCATCATGATTAAAAGACGAGCCACGGCACTTTATTTACATATATTTTCAAGATGGGATTTCCTAGGTCGATACATCCAAAGGAAAAGCCAGGACTCAGCCACGTCCGGCCTAAAACCCCAAAAAGAACCCTCGACCCACTACATCTCACGTGCAACAATCCCCATCATCAGTGTCGGCTAAACTATCCCCAAAAAGACCAGCTGCTACTCGTCACGCACGGGCCTCACACCCAATCCGGTGCATCAGGCGGTGGCGGTGGCAACATCCCTCTCATCACACCGTCGTGACAAACGTGGATGGAGATGAACTCCTGGACAACCGGGCCCCTAGCCAGGCCTATGTCGTACATGACTAAACAACGCACTCGTATATATGTCAATCCAGGAACAGAAGGACAGCCGAACTCCTCGCACTCAACCTCTACATCGGATGGTAGACCGTAAAACACACCCCGCGTAACGGCAGGAAGCGGCATGCTGCTAATTCGAAATGTTGGTCCCCAAAAGGGGTGAGTACAACCACTCAGCAGGTAAAGGAATCCAATAACCACTCAATGCATCATACAAGTCATACAAGCATTGCAGGCATTACTTACCTTGAAGCCATGCATATACTATCATGCATCATCACCACAATCATAACACATACATATGTATCATCATGTCATACTCATATCATCGTCATCATGACATTATTATATCACACACATGTCATCATCATCATGACATCATCATATCACACATTTCATCATCATCATATACATGACACCATCATACCATACACATGTCATCATCATCATGGCATCATCATATCACACATGTCATCATCATCATGACATCATCATATCACACATGTCATCATCATCATATACATGACACCATCATACCATACACATGTCATCATCATCATGACATCATCATATCACAACATATATGCATGTCATTGTGTCGTATCATATATCATCATCATATCATGGATATCATCATGCCATGGATGATCATCATCGTGTCATATCATATCATGCATGGTTCAATTTCCACTTTTAGCTTTCAATTTGATCACCACATCACCCTTCCTCGGATCATCCATTTCATCTCATATTTTACACTCGCATCCCATGCAAGAAAAATAACCTCCGGCATTCAGCCATTCCAGGCCACCGGGCATCCGGCCCCCCACATTCCAGGCATCTCGCATCCCAACTGGCATCACGAGGCATTCCCCTCAGGCAAAGACCTCCGACAGGGCTTCCGGCATTTACACTCCCTGACCGGGCATCCCACACCCCAATCCTGGCATCGCGAGGCATTCCCCTCGGGCAAAGACCTCCGACAGGGCTTCCGGCACCCCCACATTCCAGGCATCCTGAAACTCCCAGGGCCATCCGGCAATGTATCTCTATACATTCCGGGCATCATCATCTGCCACAACAATCTCCTCATTTAACATTATTCGTGTTCACCAATTTCGGTCTCAATTTAGCATGGCATATGATGCAATGGCAACCAAAAATCATGTTCAACATTGAATTCACACATGCATCTCAATGCATACATCAAGACCTCATCACACATATTACATGGTGCAATTATTTATAAAATAAAATTCATGGAATTTATGCCAATTAAAATAATCCATTTATCATGCCCTTTTTACATTTATTTAAATTCCAGCTTGTGCCATTTTCAAAAATATTAAATTTAATTATTTATATAACCTCAAAAATCATAAAATTTAGGCAAGTAATAAATAATACAATAGGATAATGATTTCATGCAAAATACACGGCCAATGAGAATTCCACACAAATCCATAATTCACACAAAATGGCATGTAATTTTCGGATGAAACCAGAATGCACAGTCTCCGAAGAAATTCGATTAAAATATCCATACGACCTCCAAAAATTACTAAATTTTACCAAGTTATAGCCAAGACATTTACGTACACTTTTCATGAAGACTTCCAAGTCAGATTCTTTCTAGATTATTTTCTACAGTCACACGAAGCTTCTGAATCCAACACCGGATCGTCCAGTACATGCTTCTCCGAAATACTGAGTTTTCACCTACCTTTTCTTCTTCGTTTCCTCTGAAATTTGGATATGTTCTACATCAAGATGTTCTCTACAAGTTTCATGAAGAGATCTAAGTCAAATACAGAGTATAGTCGTCATTTAGGTCCAGGAAGTCTCGGGTGTCCTGTAATACATCTCCAGAATGACCGTCTTCAAGATCTAGTCGATTTACTAGGTTATACTTGTTCATTTCGCTTCAAATTTGAGTATGTTGTAGTTTAAGATGTCCCCTCCAACTTTTATGAAGAAATTGAAGAGAGATTCGCAGCACAAATCAACATGCAACCACAAATGCATCAAGATGTCAGTGAAATTGTTCCAGATCTGAGGTCTCCGCAGGATGAGAGTTTAACCCCTTAAATCTCCATCATTTTCCACCAAATTTTTGTATGTTGTAGTTTAAGATGTTAGCTACAACTTTCATGAAAAAATCGAAGCCAAAATCGAACTCTAAACATGCATGCAAGTTCTCACAACATTCTGACTCGAGCGGATTCAAACGAAAACAGCAACCTTACCCAAAAACAAGTCATCCAAGCTTCGGTTTTCCTCTCCTAATCACCCAAAATTCGACATACATATAACACACACACATGCAAGAGCAGCAAGAGGACTCCAACTTGCCTCTAGACCGGACGGACGACGGCACACGGCGGCGATTCACGGCAGCACACGGGCGGATGGACGGCGACTCCTCCTCTCGGCTTCTCCTCTCTCGGCCTCACTCTCTCCCTCTCTCGCACGGTTCTCTCTCCCTCTTGGCCGAATGACCCCACCGGCCATCTCTCTCTCTCCTCTTCACTTTTATCCCCCCATTTCCTAATCATTAGTAATCATTGCTTGCCACCCCAATTGACCAATGCATGCCGTCCCTCTCTAAGCCAATGCATGAAGGCCTCTTGCCACTTGTCCTAATGGCTTTTGGGCTTGGGCCGGCCACTCTTGGGCCTCCTCTTGGGCTGGTCGACAGCCCCCTTTTGTGGGCCTAATTGGGCCGACTAGCTTGGCCCATCAAGGCTTCGGCCAATGGGCCTAGGGCCCATCCTAATAAAAATCAATTTTACCCCCTTTTCTTATCCTTTATTTTAAGAATTACTAAATTCTACATGGCCAAAGTCTTGTAATATTTTATTTATAGAAATTTAATTTATAAAGTGCATGGCCAAGCATAAATTATTATCATTAATCTATCTAATTTAAAATCTCATAAACACAAGCACGAATCACCTAATCTTAAAAGAGACTAATGGCTAAAGCATTAAACCATAGGTAATTTCATTACCTAATTAGAGGCTTTAACACACCTTATAACTTGACTTTGAATTTTGGGATGCCACAATAAAATCGATTCAAACAATACAACGGCAAATCAGGCAAGATATGATTGATATCCACCAAATAAATTGACGAATCATATCTTGCACATGAGATTGGATTAGCCAATTTTAACAAAATCTAGAGCGTGAGATCGGATTGGCGATTTTTCCGTGCAATTGTGAGTCATATTTCGGGCATGAAATCGAACTATGCACGTTGTGAAATTAGGAAGATTTCTCAATTTATAAGGCTACTTGAAATTACGGATATGATAGCATATCGGGAATATCAATCATGTGCATCGACGAATATTTCAAATAAGGAAACAAAATTTTTGGAAATCAAAATAGATAAGATTTTCACCTAATTCGAATATTGGCTTCCGAATTCCGATCCTCAAACGGCTACTCGCGACGCAATGTGGTGGTGCTTAACGAGGCTCACGGGACGGCTACTCGCCAGGGGGCTTTGCGTGCGGCTCCTTGATGATTGCTCAATTCAATGATATGCGCGTAAACCTCGAGAAGCAATTTGCAAAACGATAACTTTTGTTGTTGTAGCAATAGCAAGGCTTACCCGAGAGACCTAGAGAACCACAATAGGGAGATGCTCCAAATTTCAATAAAATAAGCGTGCGAAATCCTCCCTCCTTTCAATGTATACGTCCTCCTTTATTGAAAGAACGTGTGCCCTTCTCTTGCCCAGATTTTAGTGACTCGGATGCTTGCTGAATTTTGACCGAGCTCAATCACCTCGCTGGAATTCGTTGGCAACGCGAGTATTGGTGCAAATCGTCTGGGCGCCACGAAACAAACCCGAGGATCGGGCTGATTGGGATGGGTGACATGAGCAGTGGCTACTGGCGTTGCGGTAGCAACGAGGTCATGGCCAGGAAACAACCAGCTCGGTTCACGGATGCGG
Organism: Eucalyptus brandiana; assembly: GCA_014182725.1. Taxonomy (NCBI): domain Eukaryota; kingdom Viridiplantae; phylum Streptophyta; class Magnoliopsida; order Myrtales; family Myrtaceae; genus Eucalyptus; species Eucalyptus brandiana. The sequence continues at coordinate 18,416,830 of CM024678.1, forward strand.
GGCAGCAGTGATGGCGGCGTTCGGGTAATAGTCGGAGCAGCAGCTAAGAGGGGCAGAGTTGCAGTGAAGTCATCGATGAAGGGGCTGCGGTGGCGTCGTCAAGTGGTCGAGTAATAACTCAACAGGGTAGCAGCTCGTTGACAATGTATCGCAGACAATGAAAGCACCGCGGCAGAAGTGTTGGCATGGGTCTTGGCCAAGAAGACTCGCGCTCTTTCCTCTCTCACGTGTCTCTCTCTCTCTCGTATCAAGAATGCCCCCTTTTTTTGTTCTGTAACGAGTCCATTTATAGTGAAAGGGTGTAAACCATCGAGGAAAGAAAGCATATTTTGTTTCCTTCTGTGAAAGTTCTGAAATATATTTTATTTCCTTTCCTCTTCCTCATGGACCGAATGCCTTCTTTGCAGGGATATATCTTCTTTTGCAAATCCATGTGCCCGTAGTGCAGAACGTGCCCAACAATCCCTTCTCGTGCTGATCTTCCGAATTTCCATATGCTCGTATCTTTCCACATAGGGCCATGCATGATGAATATTCTCCGCCGATTTTATTTCTTTAACCCAAATACCGGCCCACAAATTGATCAAGTATTGCCAAAAATTCAAGATTGTAATAGACTTTTCCTAGATTCCAAACCCTGCAAAGATGAGCTCGCAATATCTCCTTCCTATGCTTGTCCTCACCGAATATACAAAAGATTCACCGAATATTGGAAGAATAATATAAATCTTTTCCAAAATATATCGAATTTCCAACTCGTAAAATTGTAGCTCATCCCCCGCCGATCAAATGCAAAAGTAATAAACAAATAAATAAATACAACTAAAATTATATGCTATGCAATTTTAATTCTATTTTTTTAAGGGTTAAAAATTAATCCCTAATTTTCTATGCAATAAATGGATGACCAGGTTGCCAAAATTTAGGTTTCAACAGCAGACTACACCATGTCGTTGCTTCCTTAAAGATGACCTTTTCATTACTGTTTTTGTGGTCGAAAACCTTTTAATTGCACCTTTTTATTACTGTTGGCACGGTGATTTTTGAACTCAACAAGGACTGCCCAATCAACCATGCAACGAGGGGACAATTTCTACGATGAGAAACACGCATGCATGCATTGACTATGGGAGTCTCCGGAGACAATTATACGTTCCTGCCGACACTGAGAATCCGATCTCCATGATTGGCAATTTGTTTTTGCATGGGAAAATTGTCCAAAAAATTCTAAATTTATTATACTTTTACCAATTTAGTCCTAGATCTTTTAATTTGTAAATTAAGTTCTAAACATTTTTACTTCTTACCAATTCAGCTGTAAACCTTTTCACTTTTAGCCAATTAAACCATCCGGCCAATTTTGATTGGAAATTACTAACATGAATAGCCGATGTTGATGTGATACTTTTTTTAATAATGTTTTGAATATTTTATGGTTTTTTTTTTTTTTTTGCGATCTCACCCATGGCTAGCAAGAGTTGGCTGGCAACTCTTGTCTGCCTTGGATCCAAAAACCCAAAAATAAAGCAAGAAAGTTTAAATAAAATTAAAAAGACAGAAAGAGAAAAAATCATCTAGAATGGAGTAGTAAAGCTTTTGTCCAACTCTTCATGTGAGAGCAAGAGTGAGAGCAAGTCAGAGACAGAGAGTGACGTCTGAAAGTGAGAGATAGAGAGAGAGACAACCTCGTGTCTTCCTCCAATGTAGGGATATTCCATTTAGAATGAAGTAGTAAAGCTTTTGTCCAACTCTTCTTACCTAATTTTTTTTCTTCTAGTGACAATAGTCTTTTCCGTTGCTCTAAGTTTGCTATGACCGCGTCTTAGATTTAGATTATTATACAGTTTATTGAAGGCGGAGCCCAAATTCCACGATTCTTAGAAACTTCGGCAGCTCATGAAGTTGTCCAAAAAATAATTAGATTCACTTTTTTTGGGACAAATCTTTTTTCCCCTCTTTCTTTTGACTTCAATTGTAACAAATTACTATTCTTTTAAAAAATAGTCAAGGGCTATGGCCACCAAGACCCGGTTATGTGGAGGCCAATGAAATACCCTACAAGTCCTACAAATTGGTTAAGTCCAATTCTCCGCCCCTTGACTTGATGTAGTTTGCGCACCATTGATGGTATCATATATGTTGAACATAAATAATGGAAAAAGTTATCCTATTAAAGTTGCTAAAATATATATATACATATCATATATGTTAAGTTTGGGATCTAATGTCAATGGACAGAATAATAATATCTTAAGACTTTTCAGGACAATAATTGAATTGTATAGCTGTGGAAACTGAAATATTTGGTGCCATGGTCTATCCCGTTCATTAATGGGTGCTTGTACATTAGCATATCTAAGTCTCCATCGATGTTGACAGGTGTTTCACCAAGTCAACTATACAACGCTCTTTTTTAGATAAAATTACCAAAGCAAGTTCTAAATGGATTGTATTTGTATCAATTAAGTTGTAAATTTTTCAATTATACCAATTCAATTATAAACTTTTGAACAATTGCCGACATAATCCATCTGGCCCTTGCCTCTAGTCAGCCATGGTTATTGGCGGAGGAAGAAGGAAAAAGAAAATGAAAGAAAAGAAAATTAAAAATTAAAAAATGTGGATGTTTTAAAATTGCAAAAATTATCTACGTGAGCGCCAACTATGCCACGTAGGATGGCCAATGGGCACGACTGATATTCATATCAACAATTTCCTATCAAAATTAGATAGTGAATTTAATTGGAAAAATTTGAAAATATTTAGGACTCAATTGGTATAGTTGAAAAGTTTATGATTAAATTGACACTAGTGCTATAGATTTATGATTTTTTTAAAAAAATAAATTTTCCATCTTTCTTGAGCTGCTCATAGACTTGTCCACATGCATACATATATATATACACACACACACACGACTGTCTTTGTTTTGGCTTCTACAGAAGTCCAATAATTTTTAAACTCAAATACTCAAAAAATTATAAGAAGATTATATGAGAACTATTGTGGCAAATGAAAGGTTTCAAGTACTTGTAATTTTTTTTAAAGTCCAATTATGTGCGTGAATATTGAAAGAAAATTTTAACTATTTAAATAGTCATCGTCGAAAGAGGCTGAAATTTTCCAATTACAGGACGAGTCATGGAATCGTAGCGAGGAGGGGTTTTGTATTTTGACTTTGCTTTGGCCTAATATGGCCTCTTTTATCTCCATTCCATGTTATAAACGTGGACACCAACCGCAGAAAAATCAAGGCACGTAAAACAAAAGTTGACTTAGACCAAATAATAATGGTTCCACGGACCACGTCATGCACAAGACCTAAGCAAAACATAATCTTCTATGCATGTCTAATCAGATTAATGTCGAGTCGTTGAGGGTTGTTTTAATACCATCAATCAATGCAGTTATATTCAACACGCAAGTTTCAGAGCTTTGAAAATTCCAGGTTAACTTTAAGTAATGGATTCTAAGCACGGAATCTCGTCACTTACCTTGAAATCTTCCTTGACTACAAGAAACCATGTAGATTGGAACAATTTTCCATTGTATGTTTCAATAGTCTTGAAATTTCGAAAGCTATTATTTTTTTAACAATTTTCGACCGTCATCAATTTGTAACCATTTTTATCTGTCATTACTTTATTACAGTTGTATACTTCTAACGGGGTTGGAGTAAATCTCTTAATTAGACAAATAAGAAATTAGTTGAATCTCAATCACCTCTCCTTTCGAGCTTCTAATTAAAGATAAGAGATTTCTCAAGCCCTAATTAGTCAACTGGACTATTAGAGATATATTTAAAATATTCTATGATTCTATTTATTATTATATGTTTCTATATATTTCCTTTGATTGGTCTTGATTTGTTACTTTAGATAGTTATTATATAAAGCCTATAAATAAGCTCGCATATTCTTTATTTGATGTTCTACAGAATATTATATCTTTCATTCATTATGATTCTCAACTTGGATGAAAAAAAATCAACTCCTCAAAAGTAGAACCTTGTCAGTTTACTTGCCTAGCTGCCTGAAACGTTATTAGTAGACTACACTATGACGTCGCTTCCCTAAAGGTGATTCAATTTTTGACCTTTTAATTACTGTTTTTTTGGTCAAAAACCTTTTAATTGCACCTTTTTATTACTATTGGCACGGTGATTTTTGAACTCGACAAGGACTGCCCAATTAACCATACAACGAGGGGACAATTTCTACGATGAGAAACACGCACGCATGCATTGACTATGGGAGTCTCCAGAGACAATTATTCGTTCTTGCCGACACTAAGGACCCATCCTCCATGATTTGGCAATTTGCTTTTGCGTTCATAATCTAGAATGTGGAATTTATGCTAAAGAGCTTCTTTGAATTTTCGATGTCCCTCTTTTCCTTTTGTGATAGAAAACTTTCCACGCGGATGTTTTATTGTGTTCAAAAGAATATCAATCTTTCGGATCTACATCATGTTTCCATGAAAGTCTTTATACATTGCACTGCAAATGTATTAGTACATGCGTTAATGCAGCTGAGAGTCGATTCAGACACCAATGAGAGTAAGTGCGAGCTGGGTTGAAGATCTCCATTTAACTGGCGAATGCGTCAAATGCCGGAAAATTATCATATTAGGTAGATAGAATATGATTTTCGGCATATAAATAATATGAGTTGAAACGTATACTATGACCCATCTTAAATTTTGAGACCCATGTTCTCCCTTAAGTCTAATCATGGAAACCCATGACCCACACGTATTTAAATTCTCTATTCCTTTGTTTTCCAATTCAATTTACATGTTTATGATATTGAGATTTTCTAACTTTATTTTGATCTTAAATGCACATGCCATCACCTAATGAGAGGAGCACGGATTAAAAGACAATGTGAATAGATGAGATCCGTCACTTATTTTGAAAAAAAAAAATCATTTTTATGCTTTGTCAATTTCTTGACATTAACTCCTTTTCCAATCTCTAAACCTTCCAATGTCCTATTAAAAAGTCTAAATCATTAAGTGCTTTTCCATAGCGATATTGATCGTTAGTATTCATTTGAAAGCCTACCCCTTTCTTGAGTCATGGAAAAATTACCTCTATAGCTTGCCACCTATTTTATCTTAAATTAAAATTTAAGTTCATTTTTTCATAGTGACATGCAATTACTAAACTAATGATAGTTATAAAATTGACAATAAAAACCTTTCCAAAATATCACTATTTAAATAAGTTTTCACTAACAATTAATCTATAGTCATAAATCAAACCTAAACCTAAGTGATTTAAGAAATATAGCCAGATGGAAAAATAAACCATCTTACCTTATAGTGATGGCCCGCTCATTGATCGCTGTCCGATTTGCATTCTCTGACCCAACCAAGTTGCAAAAGCTAACCAACAGTCAATGTCAACTTAGTTCCCAAAATTTAGTCCCTTGCATTTCATAAAACGAACCATTTTTACTAAATTTTTATTGCAGAGTTGAGAGAGAGAGAGAGAGAGAGAGAGAGAGAGAGAGAAGGAATGGCATGACATTGAACTGTCAGATTCTATTTATTAATTCGATAATAAAGTAAAAAAAATAACTATTAGAAGTAATGGTCCACCGAGATACAGGTACTTGTCGGATTCCACTTAAAGCACCCCTTCTTTTTTGTTCTTTTTCAATTAGTTACTTAGGACGCATTTGGTAACGCTTCTGTTCCTATCACGCCCCAATCCTCGAGTGTGCGCCCATCCCTCACTGTTGATTAAATAGCGAAGTCCCAGGACGCACCACTGACCCTGTTCATTTTAATACGCATGTGGAAGCAGATATAAAATCCCCAGCCAATAAAATAATGGGATAGGAGAGTAGGACTAAAAATCTTGAATCTGAAAATCAACACTCTTATATACATGTATAACAACTGAGTCATATATATATACATGTTGACACCTCAATTTTTATTATGTTAGTTTTATTAATTAAGTTTTTAATTTTGTCTTTCTGGATAAATAGATGATAAAGAGATAAAAAAAAAAAAACAAATAAAAACAAGAAAAGCAAAAAGCAAAAAGTAGCCAGCCCCTTTTTTCTTTTTCCCTTCGTACGACCAGGCCCCCCCCCTTCTTCTTCTTCCTCCTGTCTTCTTCTTCTTCATTCGCCTCTGCAACTCACGCGCGCAAAGGGTGCCGACGCGCGAAGGACAAGCTAGGGCAGAGAGAGGAGCATAGGCCGGTGGGCGAGAGGACGCGGCATTGATGGCGAGCGAGCCTTCGTGGAGGGGGAGGAACTGAGGCCGGTTCGGGCGGCGGCGAAGGGAGGCCGGTTGGCGCACCAAGGACCGCCGGCCTAGCCTCCGTCGACCGGCACCCCGCGCCTATAAATAGGGTGTCGGGGGGAAGGCCAAAGCAGCAGCGAGCTCTGAGAGCTTCCCACTGAGAGACTTCGGGGGAAGAGTCGAAGAGCGAGCAAGAGAGAACTCGGGTCGCGAGCTCGGGCGACCTCCCACCGAGACTTCGGGAGGCCGCCGGCGAGCGAGTCCGAGGAGGTCGATCCGGCCGGTGGAGGCTCGGATCCGGCCCGAGCGAGAGGGAAACCGGAGAAAAGGGGGCGATCGAGCGTGAAGGGGTTGAACGAGGTCAGATCCGAAGAAGAGAGGGTCGAGATCTGGGCGCAGATCTGGAAATCCGCCGTGCCGAGCCACCCCGAGCCAGGCCGCCACCGCTGCTGTTTTCCCCGACGCCGTCCAGGTTTAAGGGCCGCCGTCATCGCCACAAGCCGTGCCGCCGTGCCGTGCCAACGCCGAGAGCAGGTGACGATAGATCCTGCCCACGCCATACCCATTTCTGCTCGAAGCTCTGATCGTTGTCGCCGCTGTCGCCGTCATCGCCACCGCGCACCTCACCCCTCCCCTCTCCGGCGCCGCAAATCGAGAACCCTAGGGTTCTCGATTTTCCGGGTCGCGGCCTCGGGTCAGTGGGTCGGACCCGGGGCTACGAGTCGGGTAGGGTTTCTCCGTATTTTGGGGGGCGGCGGAATCCGGGTCGAAGTCGGGCGGATCCGGGTTGGCGTTCGGGTAGGGTTTCGTCGGGCCGGGTTGTACGCGTGGGCCGGTTTCTTTGTTGGGTTGCACCCTTTTTTGTGAAGTAGGCCCAATTCGGTGTGTGTGGGCTGAATTTTTATGAAAAAGCAAAAAAAATATAAAATAATATTTTAATATAAAAGAAAAAAAGAAAAAAGAAAAAAGGCAAAAAAATCCGAGTCGGGCCCGCAACGCGTGGATCCGACCGGGTCGATTTTTAATATTATTTTAATATAAAATAATATTTTAAATAAATAAATAAATATTTTGTTTTATTTAAAAAAATCAAAAATGTTTTATTTTCAAAAAAAATATTTAAAAAATGTTTTATTTTCCAAAAAAATCGAGAAAAATCAAAAAAATAATTTATTTTCCAAAAATATTTAAAAATATTTAAAAAATAAATTATTTTCCAAAAATAAAAAAATCAAAAATATTTCATATTTTCCAAAAAATGTCAAAAATCCAAAAAAGACCAAAAATTCATGAAAAAGCCAAAAAATTCAGAAAAAGCCAAAAAGACATGTATTTTTCAAAAAATACCAAAAAAACCCAAAAATTCCTTTTGTGTCCAAAAAAATTAGAAAATAACTCAAAAGTGTTTTTCCTCCTAAAAATGCATGGAAAATCCCTCGAACATCCAAAAACCTCGGGGTTTAAACAAGATTAGGTACCGAAAGGGCATTAGTGATTAACTAGTGTAATCAAGTCCCCGATCCTAATTTCTCAGTTGCGCAGAGTGAGTATTTCTCCCGATACTTCACTTGGGTTTCTAATCAACCCACCCCAAATCGATTAGTGGCGACTCCATTTTAAAAATTGATTTACGGGTTAAAAATTTAGACTATTAAAGTCGTGAATTGGTGGACTTGGGAGAGTCCAGGCTTAATAAATCCCAGCCGAGCCATTAGCCTCCTTAGGCGCTCGTACCCGACCGCGGGCGCCGAAAAAAAAAGAGGTCGCGACAGCTTGGCGACTCCGCTGGGGACTTTGAGGACTTAGGCCATTTTTGTCTTGTTTAAATTCTTTACTGACTTAGGTTTTTTTCTTTATGCAGGTCAAAAGCTTAGAAATTTATTTTTGTTTAAAATATATTGTTTTGTGATTATAAATTATTGTGCATGCTTTACTGTTTTAGCACTACACATGGCACACACAACCCGACCGCCGGACCTGGGCCGCCATAGGATTTCTAGGATGGTGTTAAGAAAGATACGACCTCGAACGCGAGACTGCGATGTAGAGGTTGCCTTTCTTTTCCCCGAATTTCTTAGCCGAGGTTAAGGGGGTATGCTGCTAACGCGAGACTGCAATGGGCGGATACCTTTTTAATTTCATCAAGCCTTCTGAGTTAGAAATCGAGCCGCACGTCCCATGCGCATGTCTTTGTGCTTGCCATTTTTCTTTAAAAGCAAAGTGATTTCTTTACTTTTACTCAGTCTTTTTATTTGGCCCATGGCAATGTAGGATAAACTTTTCAAATTCCAGTTTATGTGCGATGGGGAAAGACGATATCCAGTTCATTCCTGCTCCTAAGGCGGAACTCTTCAGATGGTGGGGTCAATTAGATCAGTTTGCCCAGGAGCGCGTGAAGGCCAAAATCGGTCATCTCCTATCGTTGATCCAAATCACTATTCGTCCTGAAATCATACAAGCCATGGCACATTTTTGGTGCCCGAAGACAATTACTTTTATATTTGGTAGGTTTGACCTAACCCCAACCCTGGAAGAATACAACATCATCACTGGAATGCCTCTTGAGAAAAAGCTTGTAAAGCCATCGATAGGCGCCCTCCCATGGCGCGGGTTAGCACGACTTTTAGGAACTGAAATCCATGTCATGAGACAAATTCTTGAAGACAACCATAATACTGCTCACTAAAATTTATGAATGTCTGTTTCCAAAATCGACCTATGACCCGAAAAAGTGAGATTTTTCTCCCGGCCTTTTCGGGCTCATCATCTTCCCCATCAAAGAAATGCCATAACTCCCAAGATGGCATGGATAGTTGATCGATCTTAAGAGGGGGAATTATGTCAACATGATTTTAATCAAAACATTCTTGTCTTTTAATCATTTTAAAGACAACTCGGAGAAAATCATGCGAGCCTTTCCTGAAATTTTACAAGTCTGGTTCTTTTCTCACTTAAGCGAATTCCGAGACTTCATGCGATCGTCTGAAACAAATGCTTTCGAAAATCCGTTACAAAAATTTATGGTTTTAGGACCGTACATTCCCAATCAAAGCTGTTTAAATTGGGTAAGCTTCCTAAGAAACCCGGCTCCCGAGGCATTCCAATGGTGTCTTTGGTTGGTTCCATGAAAAGAGGGTCTCGCTTTGCTTACATGCGCACCCGCCCAATTCCGTTGCTCGGTCTCACCGGCGCCATTCCCTACTACCCGTATCGGGTAGCACGACAATATGGAGCCCTTCGGAGATCCCACCGCCTTTCAAGATGATGGTCCCTCCAGTTCTTTTCAACACAAGCCGTGACTATGAATTCGAAATTTCTACCGAGGAAACCTGGGACAAGTGTCATCGCAAAAGGATTGTGATACCTGAAGGGCTTAAGGGAGAAGAAAAAGCCCACCACGCCTCCATGTCCTACATCCACAACCATTGTATCCCGACAAGATGGAAGCCATTAGTCCCTCACTCAATCGGCGAGAGCGGCCGGCAAGACGAGCAAGCAGAGCTCATGGAGAGAGATTTGGGAATGGACTGGATACACACCTCAGAGCCGGTCCAAGAAAGCAAGCATCTACGCAAGCGCAAGACTCCCCATCGCATATAAATTTGCAATCATGTGTCCCGCAGTGTTAATAGTGTGAAAGTCTTGTCCCATTGTTTAGGGACTTTTGTTTAATATCTAGTATTTTATTCTGTCATTTCAATTTCAAGTTCTAGATGTCGAAGTCTCATGGTCTATGAAATCCTCTTTTGATGAATAAAAAAGCAGTTAGACCATTGCCATGGGTCAATTTTTGTTTACTTTCATACTCATTCATTGTTTTCGCAAACGGTAGGTAATTATGAATCGCCGGCCACCAATAGCTCGTGAATGGCCTCATGCACTAGGGCTCGATCGGAATGATGTACAAAATCGCCTCATTAACATTGAAGACGGCGTAGCACAAATGTCCATTGTCCTTCAACAACTCTCAAGACAAATGGAATCCACTCAAGTAAAACCCAACTCTGTAGTTGCCTTAAGCACCGTCATGACACCTGCAATTTTGCCAGCCACTCAAGTCGAACCCAACTCTGTAGTTGCCTTAAGCACCGTCATGACACCTGCAATTTTGCCAGAAAATAGCCAGTACCATAGACAGTTTGAAAGGATCATGAAAAGGTTAAGCCAGCTGCAGGAGCAAAATCCCCTGGACCTATCCAACTACGCCGGCATTGAGATTCCTGAAAAACTCAAAGCACCTGAATGCGAAAGATATGCTGATACCTCCCGCCCAGAGACCTACTTGCAGGTCTACCTGGTTCGAAGGATGATTCAATCGTACCAATCGAGCTTGACTGGCCCTGCCTTGCGATGGTACATTGTCAGGAAGATTAGTCCCCTTAAAACCTGGAGGGAACTAATTCATGTTTTTCACCAAGAGTATGATATTGACATCACCCCTGGCATCACCTTGCCTTACGAAGAGCTGATGATTGCGGAGCATGAGGAGCCGTTAGTTGCTGAGATAGGAGAGAAGCGTGTCAATGAAGCATTGCATAATAAATGGGCGGTTAAGCAACATCCTTCTTGGAAAATTTCCCACTAGGAAAGGCAAGGAGCCTTTGTACGAGATCATGGACTCGAGCCTGTTCAAGAGCGGGGCACGACTGGACGACTCCCCAAGCTTACTCCAAGAGTTAGGGTCCAAAGAATACCAACCCCTATCAACCTAGAAAGTGAATCAGAGAGCGACACTCTAATATCTCTCACTTCCTTGGACAGGATCGAGCTGGCAAAACGAAGGGCCTTACTCAAAAGGTCTGGACCGGGAGACAAGAAAAGAAAGCCTAAGTAGATCAATGAAGCATCTGCCAACGAGCCACCGCACCAGAGCTTCGAGCATTCCCAAGAATACAGTTTCGAAGGCTACCATCCCCTAGAGAACAACCTTGAAGACTTCCCGGCTCCAGAATACAATCCCAAGGACTTCCAGCGTTATTTCGACAATGAAACTGACGATTCATCATATAACTGTTTCCTACTCTCATCAGGGGATGAAGGCCCGTCAGAAGAGGAAACTTACGTCTTTATCCGCTACGATCCTAACGAAGTACTAAGCTCGTCCTCTGACCATGAGGATAGCTTCAATACTTCATCCTCATTCGGAAATTTTGACCAAGAAGAAAGCAATGGGGTAATCTCGGTAGAATCCAACTTCCCTGAAACAGAAAAATTCACCACTACAACAGATATGCAGTGGGAAAACCAGTGGCCTAACCAAGATACATCAAGCCCGTCTTACGCTCACAGGATCATGACCCTTGGAGAGATGTGGATACCTAATCTCCGCAAATATAATGGCACGACTTGCCCCGTGGCCCATTTGCAGTACCTCCATGCTGAAATGAGTCGGTACTATGGCCCGATGTCATTCACAACTCAGACTTTCCAAGAGAGTCTTACGGGGTCTGCATTACAATGGTTTATCACAGCAGATATCTGCCTTATGAGAGATTGGAATGAGCTGTCTTCTGCATTCCTGCTTTAGTATCAAAGCCAGATTGGGACTGAAGTACCTTGTCAGAACGTGGTTCACTTTAGAAGAAGACCAATGGAGGATTTCCGAGCATATGCAAGGAGGTGGGAGGCTTTCATGATGCAAATTTACCCTCAGCTGGCCGAAGAAGAAATGATAAAGCTGTTCATAGGGGCTTTACCTCGCAACCATCGTTATTGGTTGCATGGGTTGTGCTTACATAGCTTCAATGAAGTGGTCCTCTCATGCGAATACTTCGAGTCTACTGGAGGCGAGGAACTCAAAGGCGCTTGATTTCAGAACCAACACTATCAAAGCCACTCCTTTACATAGGAGTTTTCATGGGTTTTACTTGTTTTTATAATTTCATGTTTCTTATCTTATCTAGTGTTCTACTGTTGTATTTTCCATTCCACGTACTCTATTGTACAGTTATAATATTTTGTTTTAAGAGCATGAGGCGGTACTCCAAACCTGCCCAGTGATGTTATCCAACCATGAAAAGAAAATATCATCCAAGGAGAATACTGAGGGTTGGGCTTCCTCATGCTTTTTCTCCCCCAAAAACGTATTTTGAAAATAAAAAATATTCCATCACCCAAAAGCTTTTGTTAAAACAAGATGATAAATTTAACCATGTTTGTCTTTCTGACTCATTTACTTCATGTCTCGAAGATCATTCTCGTCCCCTTTGACTTAGTGTGATAGGGGGCATTTGAAGTAAGCGCATCGGAAACTCGCCAAATTCAAAGACACCCCGCCAAGAAAGCGAGGGCAAATAGAAAGAATCATCCTACACCAAAAGAGGGTAAGTCTTATTCTCTCGAATATAATTTGGAAATGATGTCCTCTCTCTTCTATTTACAGGATACAAAAGATGAAACGTAATAGGTACAGGCATAGAGTTGAGATCGAAGCATCCGTGACATGCCTCACTCCTGCCCAGCTCCATCCTGAGCCAAAGGACTATCTTGTCACACGACACGCCCAAACAGCTAGATGTTACAGTTCCAGCTTTGACAAGCCAAGAAGCACAAAAAATGAATTTCTCCTCTCGAATTGGCTACTGTCAACAGGGGAGAAAATCTAGACAATCAAAGCAATCTATGGCCCCGCACCCTGGACAATGACTTTGGAATCTAGAAACTTCACTCCAGACGCATATTCTTCCAAGGAGTAATTGCCATCACAAAGCTTGAGATTTTGATCTCAGATTCCATAGAAGCTTGAGGTACATGACTTTGCTCAATGCTGCTAATGATGCTATAGTTAAAGACAAGAAGAAATTCCATAGAAGGAAGGCGTTGAAGATGAATCAACGACCAACAATCATGCATACATGGTCACAAATGAGGAAGGCCAACTCAAGGAAACATTGAACTATGCCAAGATAAAAGGGCCAACATCGACATTCAAATATCCCTATGAGTCAACAAATACAAACTTTGGAAAAGAGTAATTTGGTATCGTTTCCAATACTCCCAAAGATTCGAACTCACTTTTAACATATTTTCTCCTATTGACAGGAAGCATATGATTCAAGAAGCAAGCTTAATGGTTAATTTGGGCAAATCAAATAACCCATATCGATTTACCTAGCTTGGTTTGAAAGGACGTGTTGTCCAGGAGCCGGTTCGGTTAAATGAAAAAAGAAGTGTCCTACGGACACCATCGGCGCCTCTAGCCGAGTGGTATCCGGGAAGAAGCAAAAAGGTCCGAAGTCAGGGGTTCGAATCCCCGACGCGGCAGTTAGCCGCTTGGTAAAAAAAAATAAAAAAAAATTTTGCTTCCCTTGCACTTCAAGTTCATCCAATCGTCTGCAAACCAGTGAAGGGAAACATTGGGAATCACAAACCAAACTTGATGGTCAATATTGGCCAAGTGAGGTTCGTGGAAATGACCCGCATCAAATTCACCTGGCTTCGTGTAAAAGACGCGTCATCCAGAGCCAATTTAGAGAATAATTGACCTAATGAAGCAAGGGACATAGGACTTCGTCTCCCCTCTCACTTCGAGTTCACCCAATCATCTCGCAAACCAATGAAGGGTAAAGTTGTATCGCTTCCGCTTATTCGACTCTTGAAAGAGTTCATGACTAACACATACCCTCTTGCTTGTTGCAGGATCACCTGACTGTCAAAAGCAAGGATAATGAATCAATGAGAAGCATGTCTTGTTTGTTGCAGGATTACCTGACTGTCAAAAACAAAGATAACAAATCAATGAGAGGCATGACAAACTCTCCCAAGCAAAATGGCGTCCCAAGTATTGCCAAAGCAAATGACAGAGATCCTTCAGGCCTCAATTCACCTTTAATTTTGGCCCTATTAATTGATCCATTTTCATCTCCTCTTTTGCAAGGGCAAAAATAGAGATGCCCGATCAAATCCCCAACCCCGGCTGATCCTTCATGTGTCATATCCCTAATCAATAGGGATAACTATCGACACCCATTTGCAAATAACCCTTTTGATGTTCAAAATTTAACATATTTGGAAACACCATTATGTTAACTCCTAAAGTTGTCAATAGGGCCTTTTTTTTTTAGTCAAAACCATTCACTTGTTTTGAAGAGTTCAAACTCCATCATATTCAAAATGTTGCATCCAGATGAATTCTACATGATGATTTTGTCTGCCTAAATCACTGATTCCATTGAGAATTATTAGAATAGACAGCTAAGTGAAGAATACAAGATTAATCGAGCATGCTGGATGAGGCGCGTCAGAATGATGAAAGGCAAGCCATATCCTAAACACAGTCCCCCATCTATACACTTGTGAGATGAGTGCAGAAGATTCCATAACTGCAGGGTAAAGAGTTCTCTCACGAATGGTACGATAACCAAAACAGTGAGAGGCATTTCATTGCTCACCCTTTTTGAGCTCCTTACACTAGTGAAGTTTCTGTCCCACCCCCGTCAAAGAACCACCCTACACTGGGGCAAGTTGAAGGCAAGTCAACATCACAAGGTGAGAAAAGGGATAGGAATTATCTTGCTTGCACTTGCATCAATCTTTGAGTGTCTTTATTGCATATGAACACTCGCGTTAATTTAAGTGCCCTAGAGTCATGAAGAGCAATTCTTTCTTTACGCACTTGTATCCATTGTACAACCCAATTGAGCTTGTAAAATTCAGCCTCACATGGAGGCAAAACAGAAGCTGCCGCCATTCGAGCAGCATAATCGGAAATACCAGAAGACTCAATAAGTATGACGAAAGCATTTGCTTGAACTTGTCAAGATCAGTTCCTCAAGCAACAAGGACAAAAACTAGGGCATAAAAAAGCAAAGGTACTGTAAGAGCAAGGTCAATGCCCATAAAAGAACTGGAATAAAAATAAGGGCATGAAAAAGCGGTGTGCCCGGTAAAAGCAAGGCCAATGCCCCCGACCAAAAATACAGCCAAGAAAAGTTGTTGTTGTGGTCCATAGAACTTCCATCTAACAAGAAAGATTAGTGACAAATGCCAAGACAGTCACCAATTCTCACATGTGAGCCAAGTCTACGTTACATCCCATTGTAAAAGTCTCTTCAGACTATGGCACTTTAATTAACGTAGGATTTCATATGTCTATAAACATCACTCGAAGAAGTACGAGCAAGATTACTCTATCTCTTTTCGCAGGATTCTTGACTTGCAAATCCGAAGACGAGCATGTGGCACTCCATTCATAAGCCTTGACCTTGATGGCCCCCTTCGATGAGCCGGCGACCAAGACTTCATCACGTTTCAACAAACACCTCTCACATTGGTAAAGTCGTACTATTTGCGAGAATACTCGGACCCTGTTGGCATGATGACAAAGGTGAGATAGTGTGGTCCTTATAAATCCTGCATCAATGGTCAGGATAGCCTTCTCCATGAGAGTGAGCGAAAAGTCCTTTCAGATTGAAAGTCCCTCACCTGGCATGCTCAAGACATCTACATTCTAAATGAAAGTTATCTTTCAAAATCTTCTTCAGTGGAAATCAGATGATACAAAATTGACAAAATTATCATGCATGAATCTCATTTGAACTCATGAATTTACAGCATATACAAACATGTGTGCATATTGTGCGAGTAACAGACATATTCTCAGAGATCAGAGATATTGCCAGGTAAGCATATCTCTATCCCCATTTGTCTTAAAGTACCTATCACTCTCCAGGTACTCTCTTCTTGACACTCGACCTATTCAAGTCGTCCCTTGAGTTTGGATGCTTGCAACTATCTTAGCATCCCATTGTCTTTGAGTACCGGCCACCGTTCGGATACTCCCTTTTCCTGATACTCGACCTATTCGAGTTGTCTCCAGAGTATTGACACTTGTGACTGATCAAGTATCCCGTTATCTTTGAATACCCACTGCTGTTTCAGCATCCCATTGTCTTTGAATACCGGCCATCGTTCGGATGCTCCCTTTTCTTGACACTCGACCTGTTCGAGTTGTCCTTAGAGTATTAATGCTTGTGATTGACCAAGTATCCCTTTATTGTTGAATACCTACTACTGTTTAGGTATCCCCATATCGTCAAGTACCCACCATTGTCCAGGTACTTCCTTTTCATGACACTCAACCTGCCCGAGTTGTCCCCAAATAATATAGCAGCTGTTCAAGCATTCCCTTGCTTTGCTTGGCACCACCGTCCAGGTATGTTTTATACCACTTGGACCAGCCTGAGTGGTCCCAGATCATATCATTAAATACTTTGTTCATCCAAGTATTCCAGTACTTTGTACACCTGCGGCTACCCAAGTGTTCTACCCCTTTTAAGTGCCTGCGGTCATCCAGGTAAGCCTCATACTACATTCAAGTTTATGTTGCCAGGAGGTGGGAGACCTTCATGAATATCCCAGGTACGTCCTTGATATTCCCATTACCAGGAGGTGAGAGACCTTCACGAATATGCGGGGCACGCCCTCGATATTCACATTACCAGGAGGTGAGAGACCTTCGTGAATATCCAAGGTACGTCCTCCATATTTCCATTACCAGGAGGTGAGAGACCTTCACGAATATGCGAGGCATGCCCTCAATATTCCCTTTGCCAGGAGGTGGGAGACCTTCATGAATATCCCAGGTACGTCCTTGATATTCCCATTACCAGGAGGTGAGAGACCTTCACGAATATGCGGGGCACGCCCTCGATATTCCCATTACCAGGAGGTGAGAGACCTTCATGAATATCCAAGGTACGTCCTCGATATTTCCATTACCAGGAGGTGAGAGACCTTCACGAATATGCGAGGCATGCCCTCAATATTCCCTTTACCAGGAGGTGAGAGACCTTCACGAATATGCGGGGCACGCCCTCGATATTCCCATTACCAGGAGGTAAGAGACCTTCACGAATATGCGAGGCACGCCCTCGATATTCCCATTACCCGGAGGTGAGAGACCTTCATGAATATCCAAGATACGTCCTCGATATTCCCATATACCAGGAGGTGAGAGACATTCACGAATATGCGAGGTACGTCCTCGATATTCCCACTACCAGAAGGTGAGAGACCTTCATAAATATCCCAGGTACGTCCTCGATATTCCCAACTACCAGGAGGTGAAAGACCTTCACGAATATTCGGGGCACATCTTCGATATTCCCAATTACCAGGAGGTGAGAGACCTTCACAAATATCTCAGGTACGTCCTCGATATTCCTATTACCAGGAGGTGAGAGACCTTCACGAATATCTTAGGTACGCCCTCGATATTCCCCAATTGCCAAGAGGTGGGAGACCTTCACGAATATGCGAGGTACGTCATCGATATTCGCAATTATCAAAAGGTGAGGGACCTTCATGAATATCCTAGGTACTCCTTCGATACTGCGAACGCCGGTATCCTCCAAGAGTTTGTACTTGCGATCATCCAAGTACCCCTTCGATGCCTGCAAAGGCCCAAATATCCTTCAGGTTAGTACTTGTGAATATCCAGGTACTCTTTCAATGCTTGTGAATGTCCAGGCACCCCCAACAAATCGATGCCCTGAGAAAGGTCGGTGCATCCTCCCGAGAAAGGTCGGGTTCCAACTGGTGTCTTCGACAAAAGTCAGACACCCCACAAATCGATGCCCTGAGAAAGGTTGGTGCATCCTCCCGAGAAAGGTCGGGTTTCAACCGGTGTCTTCGACAGAAGTCAGACACCCCACAAATCGATGCCCCGAGAAAGGTCGGTGCATCCTCCCGAGAAAGGTCGGGTTCCAACCGGGTGTCTTCGACGTAAGTCGACACCCCACAAATCGATGCCCTGAGAAAGGTCGGTGCATCCTCCCGAGAAAGGTCGAGTTCCAACCAGTGTCTTTGACAGAAGTCAGACACCCCAACAAATATGATGCCCTGAGAAAGGTCGGCGCATCTCCCGAGAAGGGTCGGGTACCAACTGGTGTCCTCGATACAGATCAGGCACCCATAAGTGATGCCCTGAGAAAGGTCGGCGCATCTCCTGTCAAAGCGACCGAAGAAAGGTTCGGGTCCTAGACAAATCAACTCATTGCTCTAACAGGCAACCGAAGAAAGGTTCGGGTCCTAGAAAAGCAACCTCCTCATATCAACAGGTAAGATGACGCATTGATACTTGCCAAACTCGGGGTTCACACCCTATCTCACTCACTCCCCGGTAAGTAACTACGGGTATCTTCTTATCTCGTCTTAGTATATGTAAAGTTATATTGCTCTTTTTCCGCATAGAATAATAGGTCCCAAATAAAATATAATCTCGCTACGCATGCACGGATAAAATTGAGGCATCGATCTGTCTTTGAATGCAACCTCTGCGAGCTCACCTTCAAAGAGGGGCAGCTGTTGACACCTCAATTTTTATTATGTTAGTTTTATTAATTAAGTTTTTAATTTTGTCTTTCTGGATAAATAGATGATAAAAAGATAAAACAACAAAAAAAAAGAAGAAAAAAACAAATAAAAACAAGAAAAGCAAAAAGCAAAAAGTAGCCACCCATTTTTTTCTTTTTCCCTTCGTACGACCGGCCCCCCTTCTTCTTCTTCCTCCCCGTCTTCTTCTTCTTCATTCGCCTCGCAACTCACGCGCGCAAAGGGTGCCGACGCGCGAAGGACAAGCTAGGGCGAGAGAGGGAGCATAGGCCGGTGGGCCGAGAGGACGCGGCATTGATGGCGAGCGAGCCTTCGTGGAGGGGGAGGAACCGAGGCCGGTTCGGGGCGAAGGGAGGCCGGTTGGCGCACCAAGGACCGCCGGCCTAGCCTCCGTCGACCGGCACCCCGCGCCTATAA
Organism: Eucalyptus brandiana; assembly: GCA_014182725.1. Lineage (NCBI taxonomy): Eukaryota > Viridiplantae > Streptophyta > Magnoliopsida > Myrtales > Myrtaceae > Eucalyptus > Eucalyptus brandiana. Next base: position 18,435,841 of record CM024678.1, read on the forward strand.
ATAGGGTGTCGGGGGGAAGGCCAAAGCAGCAGCGAGCTCTGAGAGCTTCCCACTGAGAGACTTCGGGGGAAGAGTCGAAGAGCGAGCAAGAGAGAACTCGGGTCGCGAGCTCGGCTGACCTCCCACTGAGAGACTTCGGGGGAGGCCGCCGGCGAGCGAGTCCGAGGAGGTCAGATCCGGCCGGTGGAGGCTCGGATCTGGCCTGAGCGAGAGGGAAACCGGAGAAAATGGGGCAGATTTGAGCGTGAAGGGGTTGAACGAGGTCAGATCCGAAGAAGAGAGGGTCGAGATCTGGGCGTAGATCTGGAAATCCGCCGTCTGCCGAGCCACCCCGAGCCGCCGCCACCGCTTCTTTTTTCCCCGACGCCGTCCCGGGTTTAAGGGCCGCCGTCATCGCCACAAGCCGTGCCGCCGTGCCGTGCCAACGCCGAGAAGCGGTGACGATAGATCCCGCCCACGCCATACCCATTTCGCTCGAAGCTCGATCGTTGTCGCCGCCGTCGCCGTCATCGCCACCGCGCACCTCACCCCCCCCTCTCGGCAAGATTACGCGCGAATCGAGAACCCTAGGGTTCTCGATTTTCCGGTCGCGGCCTCGGGTCGTGGGTCGGACCCGGGCTACGAGTCGGGTAGGGTTTCTCCGTATTTTGGGGGCGGCGGAATCCGGGTCGAAGTCGGGCGGATCCGGGTTGGCGTTCGGGTAGGGTTTCGTCGGGCGGGTTGTACGCGTGGGCTGTTCTTTGTTGGGTTGCACCCTTTTGTGAAGTAGGCCAAATTCGGTGTGTGTGGGCTGAATTTTTATGAAAAAAAAAAAAAAAAATCCGAGTCGGGCCCGCGTCCGCTGCGGATCGTCGGCCGGGTCGGTCCCACCGGAACCCGACCCGGTTCGGTTTTTATAATATATAAAGATATAAAATAATATTTTAATATAAAAAAAAAAAAAAAAAAAAAGAAAAAAGGCAAAAAAATCCGAGTCGGGCCCGCAACGCGTGGATCCGACCCGGGTCGTTTTTAATATTATTTTAATATAAAATAATATTTTAAATAAATAAATAAATAAATATTTTTTTTATTTAAAAAAATCAAAAATGTTTTATTTTAAAAAAAAATATTTAAAAAATGTTTTATTTTCCAAAAAAATCGAGAAAAATCAAAAAAATAAATTATTTTCCAAAAATATTAAAAAATATTTAAAAAATAAATTATTTTCCAAAAAATAAAAAAAAAATCAAAAATATTTCATATTTTCCAAAAAATGTCAAAAATCCAAAAAGACCAAAAATTCATGAAAAAGCCAAAAAATTCAGAAAAAGCCAAAAAGACATGTATTTTTCCAAAAATACCAAAAAAACCAAAAATTCCTTTTGTGTCCAAAAAAATTAGAAAATGACTCAAAAAGTGTTTTTCCTCCTAAAAATGCATGGAAAATCCCTCGAACATCCAAAAACCTCGGGGTTTAAACAAGATTAGGTACCGAAAGGGCATTAGTGATTAACTAGTGTAATCAAGTCCCCGATCCTAATTTCTCTGGTTGCGCAGGAGTGAGTATTTCTCCCGATACTTCACTTGGGTTTCTAATCAACCCACCACAAATCGATTAGTGGCGACTCCATTTTAAAAATTGATTTACAGGTTAAAAATTTAGACTATTAAAGTCGTGAATTGGTGGACTTGGGAGAGTCCAGGCTTAATAAATCCCAGCCGAGCCATTAGCCTCCTTAGGCGCTTGTACCCGACCGCGGGCGCCGAAAAAAAAGAGGTCGCGACAATACATACAATACACTAACAGGTTAGGTTCTACTCAAGCTAGTTCAGTACACAAGTCTTGCAAACAAGGCTAAGGTTTCAATCTTCTCCTGGATCTTCCTCTAGGTCCTCCTACGGGTCCTCCTCCGTGGCACCCCAAACCCTTTGTAGGTCGCCACAAGCGCCAATGTTACACCTTATTACCTTTCTTCTTAGAAGAGGCGTCGTAATTAGTAGACACATTTTTTTTTTTAATAAAATGGTCCCAGCGCGACTCATAAGCGGAAGCAAATAAAATATCGCCATCTCTCCCCCTCCATCAACCATGATACAAATACACACTACTAATCATCATGATTAAAAGACGAGCCACGACACTTTATTTACATATATTTTCAAGATGGGATTTCCTAGGTCGATACATCAAAAGGAAAAGCCAGGACTCAGCCACGTCCGGCCTAAAACCCCAAAAAGAACCCTCGACCCACTACATCTCACGTGCAACAATCCTCATCATCAGTGTCGGCTAAACTATCCCCAAAAAGACCAGCTCCTACTCGTCACGCACGGGCCTCACACCCAATCTGGTGCATCAGGCGGTGGCGGTGGCAACATCCCTCTCATCACACCGTCGTGACCAACGTGGACGGAGATGAACTCTTGGACAACCGGGCCCCCAGCCAGGCCTACGTCGTACATGACTAAACAGCGCACTCATATATATGTCAATCCAGGAACAGAAGGACAGCCGAACTCCTCGCACTCGACCTCTACATCGGATGGTAGACCGTAAAACACACCCTGCGTAACGGCAGGAAGCGGCATGCTGCTAATCTGAAATGTTGGTCTCCAAAAGGGGTGAGTACAACCACTTAGCAGGTAAAGGAATCCAATAACCACTCAATGCATCATACAAGTCATACAAGCATTGCAGGCATTACTTACATTGAAGCCATGCATATACTATCATGCATCATCACCACAATCATAACACATACATATGTATCATCATGTCATACTCATATCATCGTCATCATGACATTATTATATCACACACATGTCATCATCATCATCATATACATGACACCATCATACCATACACATGTCATCATCATCGTGGCATCATCATATCACACATATCATCATCATCATGACATCATCGTGGCATCATCATATCACACATATCATCATCATCATGACATCATCATATCACACATGTCATCATCATCATATACATGACACCATCATACCATACACATGTCATCATCATCATGACATCATCATATCACAACATATATGAATGTCATCGTGCCGTATCATATATCATCATCATATCATGCATATCATCATGCCATGGGTGATTATCATCATATCACATCATACATCATCATCATCATCATGCATATCATCATGCCATGGGTGATCATCATCGTGTCATATCATATCATGCATGGTTCAATTTCCATTTTTAGCTTTCAATTTGATCACCACGTCACCCTTCCTTGGATCATCCATTTCATCTCATATTTTACACTCGCATCCCATGCATGAAAAATAACCTCCGGCATTCAGCCATTCCAGGCCATCGGACATCCGGCCCCCCACATTCCGGGCATCTCGCATCCCAACTAGCATCACGAGGCATTCCCCTCGGGCAAAGACCTCCGACAGGGCTTCCCGCATTTACACTCCCTAGCCGGGCATCCCGCACCCCAATCCTGGCATCGCGAGGCATTCCCCTTGGGCAAAGACTTCCGACAGAGCTTCCGGCACCCCCACATTTCGGGCATCCTGAAACTCCCAGGGCCATCCAGCAATGTATCTCTATACATTCCGGGCATCATCATCCGCCACAACAATCTCCTCATTTAACATTATTCGTGTTCACCAATTTCGGTCTCAATTTAGCATGGCATATGATGCAATGGCAACCAAAAATCATGTTCAACATTGAATTCACACATGCATCTCAATGCATACATCAAGACCTCATCACACATATTACATGGTGCAATTATTTATAAAATAAAATTCATGGAATTTATGCCAATTAAAATAATCCATTTATCATGCCCTTTTTACATTTATTTAAATTCCAGCTTGTGCCATTTTCAAAAATATTAAATTTAATTATTTATATAACCTCAAAAATCATAAAATTTAGGCAAGTAATAAATAATACAATAGGATAATGATTTCATGCAAAATACACGGCCAATGAGAATTCCACACAAATCCATAATTCACACAAAATGGCATGTAATTTTCGGATGAAACCAGAATGCACAGTCTCCGAAGAAATTCGATTAAAATATCCATACGACCTCCAAAAATTACGAAATTTTACCAAGTTATAGCCAATACATTTACGTACACTTTTCATGAAGACTTCCAAGTCAGATTCTTTCTAGATTATTTTCTACAGTCACACGAAGCTTCTGGATCCAACACCGGATCGTCCAGTACATGCTTCTCCGAAATACTGAGTTTTCACCTACCTGTTCTTCTTCGTTTCCTCTGAAATTTGGATATGTTCTACATAAAGATGTTCTCTACAAGTTTCATGCAGAGATCTAAGTCAAATACAGAGTATAGTCGTCATTTAGGTCCAGGAAGTCTCGGGTGTCCTGTAATACATCTCCAGAATGACCGTCTTCAAGATCTAGTCGATTTACTAGGTTATACTTGTTAATTTCGCTTTAAATTTGAGTATGTTTTAGTTTAAGATGTCCCATACAACTTTCATGAAGAAATCGAAGAGAGATTCTTAGCACAAATCAACATGAAACCACAAATCCATCAAGATGTCAGTGAAATTGTTCCAGATCTGAGGTCTCCGCAGGATGAGAGTTTAACCCCTTAAATCTCCATCATTTTCCACCAAATTTTTGTATGTTGTAGTTTAAGATGTTAGCTACAACTTTCATGAAGAAATCAAAGCCAAAATCGAACTCTAAACATGCATGCAAGCTCTCACAACATTCTGACTCGAGCGGATTCAAACGAAAACAGCAACGTTACCCAAAAACAAGTCATCCAAGCTTCGGTTTTCCTCTCCTAATCACCCAAAATTCGACATACATATAACATACACATGCAAGAGCAGCAAGAGGACTCCAACTTGCCTCTAGACCAGACGGACGACGGCACACAGCGGCGATCACGGCGGCACACGGCGGACGGACGGCGACTCCTCCTCTCGACTTCTCCTCTCTCGGCCTCACTCTCTCCCTCTCTCGCACGGGTTCTCTCTCCCTCTTGGCCAAATGACCCAACCGGCCACCTCTCTCTCTCTCCTCTTCCCTTTTATTCCCCCATTTCCTCATCATTTGCAATGATTGCTTACCACCGCAATTGACCAATGCATGCCATCCCTCTCTAAGCCAATGCATGAAGGCCTCTTGCCACTTGTCTTAATGGCTTTTGGGCTTGGGCCGGCCACTCTTGGGCCTCCTCTTGGGCTGGTCGACAGCCCCCTTTTGTGGGCCTAATTGGGCCGACTAGCTTGGCCCATCAAGGCTTCGGCCAATTTGCCTAAGGCCCATCCTAATAAAAATCAATTTTATCCCCTTTTCTTATCCTTTATTTTAAGAATTACTAAATTCTACATGGCCAAAGTCGTGTGATATTTTATTTATAGAAATTTAATTTATAAAGTGCATGGCCAAGCATAAATTATTATCATTAATCTATCTAATTTAAAATCTCATAAACACAAGCAAGAATCACCTAATCTTAAAAGAGACTAATGGCTAAAGCATTAAACCATAGGTAATTTCATTACCTAATTAGAGGCTTTAACACACCTTATAACTTGACTTTGAATTTTGGGATGCCACATCCTCGACAATCTCACCTTCTTCCATGCTCCAGCTGGTGCCCACGGCTGAGTACACTGGAGAGTCAGAATCGCCCTCGACCTTGGGATCCTTTGCATCAACCACCGATCCACCCTTGGAATCTGTTGTCCCCTTCCCGAACACTACCTCTAAAACGTACAGAGGTACATCAGATTCCGGTACAAGGCCCACCCTTCGTCCATCATTGTAATGGCGATACCACGACCAGTATTTGTGGGGCACCTTTTGGGGTTTACCTACATCAACCCAAATGGTGGATTTTATCAATACATATTCCAAGCCTTCAGGGTGATGGTATATCGAAATGTGATAACCTATCTTAGTGATTTCTTCTGGTATACCAAAATGTTCGGGAGGAGCTGGAGGTGCTGCCATCTATGGACCTGAAATGTTGTCTCACAACGGGGTGAGACTACGTCTCAACAAGTTCTGCCCTCTTAAGACTCAATTAGGAAGAAAATACGCCATGATGGCTGCCTAAGTACAAACATAGGTCGGAGGACTTACCTTTGCCTCTATTCCTTCCTACAAGTCAATATATGTCAAATATACACAAACCACATCAATTCACCCAATCAGATCGAACTATCGATCAATCGACTTAGTCGATTACATTTCATCACGACCTTCCCCTAATCAGTATATTCAATACTATCTATAAGGTCCTATTAATTCAGGACTGCTCACCCAAAGCTGAAAATAGATAGTATAGCTTGCCCAAAGTTGATAATATAATATACTGTATATATGCTCACCCAAAGCTGATAAATTAAAGCCCCCAAGCCAACATAGTATACCATATATGCTCGCCCAAAGCTGATAATATGTGCTCGCCCAAAGCTGATAATATGGTATACTATATATATGCTCGCTCCCTGGCCAATATAGTATACCACCTAACTATATAATCAATTCATTATTTTTATCATACTTGATAAAAATAGCCATATATGAGTACACGGTTAGCCTTAGCCAAAATACAGTATTTTACCCCTTGAAAATCTCACCCTTTATATGGTCCACCAAAATATTTCTAACATTGTAAACCAATGCTTGGTTATTTTCCAAACAATTAAGATTAAATTAATTTAGGAATAAAGTCCTAAATCCCATTCAGGCAAAATTAGTGCAAATTAAAGCTCAAATAAATAAATAAACAAATTGCACCACAATGACCGTCATAAAATTCTAGTCACCGGCTATCCCGATCTAATTTCTGGAAAATAAATAAATAATTAATTAATTATAGAAAATATTAAATAAATGCCAATAAAACAACTTAGGCCCAGAAAAGCCTAATTGAAAGCCGAGACGAATCCAAAAAATTACCGAACCACTCTAGTTAAATACTAGAGCTTGTCTATGCCCTAATTGCACTAACTATCCACCTAACATGCATCGGTAACTAATTAAAATTCACTAATCTAATCTAACCATCCGCCTAAGCCATGCTTAACTCAATCTAATCAATCCTTAAGCATCATTAACTTACTAAGTGAGGATTAATGAGTTCAACTCACTTGTTCGGCAATCCGATCGGTGCAAATCGACGGGGACGCAACAAGGGACGACTTTCTCCAAAGCGGGCCTAACTTTCGAGACCCGGAACAACCCCAAAACGGACCAACAAGCTACTGGAAACCCACACTTCCAGCTTTTGTTTTGGGCTGAAATAGAGAGAAACAAGGCTGGTTAGGGTGAAGCAAGACCAGCGAAGACAGCTAAGATACTCGGCGGCCAACGGCAAGGACTCATGGCGGTTGAACGGAGGCGAGATGGCTTTGGCTGAGCTTCACAAGGCACAGGACAGCAGCTAGGATGCGAGACAAGGCTGTTGGGGCATTGGGGGTCGCGTAGAGCAACGACGGCGTGCGCTTGAGCCAGGAGGTAGCTAACGGCGATGGTGAACGGCTCGGTGGTGAGGGCTAGCTTCGACGGTTCTTCTGCTGGCTGCTGGAAGTTCGAATGGCACAATGAAGAAGGAAGGAAGGGTGTTCGGCCAACTAAGGGAGAGAGAGGGAGAGATAAGGGGACAAGGGGCCTACCAAGCCTTCCATCCTCACCTAATGGTCCCCTTGACCATTCCTCCTCCACAGCTGCCTTCCTAGGCTGAGAATCAGCCACCAAGGTTTCATTCCAACCCTTGAAATGGTCCAAAAGCCATAGGCAATGGGGAGCTACGAATTTCTCAAGAATTAGCTTCAATTGGACACTAATTGTCTCTCTAATCAATTCAATTTGACTCGCATAAATCCCGTTGTCAAGTCCTCTATCAAATTGATATTTTTCCTCACCAATACAACTCACTTGTTTTCCAATTTTGCGATAAAAAACAATCCCTGACTTTTTTTGGACAAAACGACTCTATCTCGACTTTTTCTTGCGGAAAAAACTCCTGAGACTGAGTCGACGTTTCTAAGATGATTCGTGACATAACAGAACTTTCAATTTTTGAAATCGGACTCAAATTCGCGGTTAATTTCATTCAGGCACATTTTTAGCGTGACCTAGGCTACCGGGTAACTTTTAGAAATTTTTAGTATAAATGACCTATGGTCGATTTTCTTCGAGCCACAATGAACCCACTTAACACATTGGTGACTCTCGGTTGTCATGAAAATATTGAGGATTCAAATATGGACACAGGGTACCAAAACGATAGAAAAATCAGTTTAGTGTCAGCCGACGATAATTTTCCAAATTAGTGGAGTCACCCATGTTTTGCCACACATCCCTATCAAACCGACCTATCTCTGATCCCTAATCGATTTTTAACTATGCCGTAATGACCTCTAAAGATGAACATGGTCGAATAGCCGATTCCTAGCCGAATTCTCAAGTCTATTGCATTAAAATTCTTTAATGGCTTCCCCACTTAATCTAGTTATCTCGAGAGTGATCAGCTCTGAGAACAGCCCTATAGGCGCGTCGATGAAATGTCCGATTAATTTAATTGAAAGCGGAAGTGAAAATTTGAAATGTCATAACTCTTCCCCTCTTATAAAAATTTCGTCCTCGAAATTTAAACCATTACAATACTTAAGCAAAAAGGTGGGGGTACGAACGTCTCACCGACTCTTCAGTCTCCCATGTCACTCCTTCAGTGCCATGTGAAAGAGCTAGTAAGAACACTTAGAGGGGGTAAATAGGTGTTAAAAGAAATTTTTGCAAGACTTAAAGAAAGTAAATCGCCTTTAGAAGATAATAGACTAAAGATGTAATCAACTATAAACATATATAAAAAGTTATGAGTTAAAGTAAGGAGTTCAGGGAAAGAGAATAGAAACACAAATTTTATAGTGGTTCGGCTTAAATCAAGCTTACGTCCACTCTCCCACACTAACAGCCCACTGGCTGGATTTCACTATGAATCAAAAGAAATTTTACAGTCTCACGTTCTTGACTTCACAGTGTAAAACCTCTACTACACTCTTTCAAAGCCTCACAAGTGTTTGCTCTCTCTTTTAAACACAAGTTAAGCTCAACAATTGAAATAGCAAAGAACTGGGAAGTTTCAGACTTCGAAATTTTTCTTTCACGCACACACTCGTACAACTTGAGAGTCTTCCTTATATACTCCTCTATGCCTCTACAACCGTTGGCACTTTCCAAAGGAGTTCTTCCAATCTACCCGTTGGACAGAATCAATCAAGGAGATATCGAGTCATTTTAGGAATGTAATAAAAGCCCATCAATCCTGCTTGTCCATATAATTAGAATCTTCGCCTTTCAAAAAGATCTGATTATCCGAATTGATTTCAATAAGAATAATTGATTATAAGATGCTATATCTAGTCATAAGATCTTCCACAAACCATATGAACGGAATCCTTGAAGATGAATGGACATTTGGATAAGTTTTCATTCTTCGGTCTAGAATCTGTCGATGGTCAGACTTTGAGATTAAAGTCTAGCGGTCTTCAGACTTTGTCAGTAGCTGTTGGAGTTCTTCAAACTATAACACTTAAGTCTGCAAGTTTTCAGACTAGACTTTTTGGAAAGGTTTTGTCAGCTTCAAAACAATAAGGAGTTTTCTCTAACAATCTTCCATTTTTTTATGGTGACAAAACTTTCCTGCAGATTTGCAAATTTTTAACCTGCAAAACAACACTTAAGCAAAACGTGATGTCTTATAAAGATAAATCAATTAGGGCCTGGATAGTATTGATTTTGCAACCACATAAAACATGTTAATCATGCATGATAAATAACTATCCATCCATAATTGAAATCATAGACTTAGTTGTTGCAAGCGTAAAAATTCAAACCCAAATAACAGTTAGATGTCTAAAGTATAACAGTCCAAAGTCATCAAAATCAAACCAAAATTAAACCAAGCAAAAAGTCATCAAGAGATCAAATCAAATATGCACAAACTCTCTCCCCCTTTTTGTCATCAATAAAAAGTGGAGAAAAACTATAAAAAGAGTTGGGTAAAAATCAGGGTTGTTTAAGGATGCGAACGATCTGGAAATCTACCTTAGACTTGACAGTCTCCTCCAGCTTCCTCAGGTCCTCCTTCAGTTGCTCAATATCCTCACCATTTGCACTTGATTGTGCAAAGAGACTGAAGTGGCTTGATGAGTGGACTGCATGTTCTGAAATTCACACTTCAATCCATAAACCTGAGCTTTGATCTCAACAAGAAGTTCAAACAGTCTCCTAAAGTCTGCCATATTATCTATTTGAGTACTCGCTTTAGCACGATCAGTGTGAGGAGTGTTAACTGATGATGGAACCTCAGCTGGAACATCCAGACTTGGAGATGATACCTCATTACCAACTTCAGGAAATTGAGAGGCATACACATCCTCTGGATTGGCAGGAGAACTACTAACATCATTACTAGTAAAAGCAAGTGGAGAAGTGCCTCTTTTATCAACAACTCCCCCTGTTTCTATGCCTTTAGGTGGAGAAAAGTATTCTTCTTCTTCTTATTGTTCTTCTTCAATACTAAGGTGATGTTGTTCTCCTTCTGCTCCTGCAAGTGTAGGTTCAAGAGAATCATCTTGACTCTCTTCATCTTCTTGTTCTCTTGCTCTCTCTTCTTCCTCTGTTTACTTCTCTTCTCTTTCTTCATCTCTCTTCTCTATCTCTTCTCTTTCTCTGTTCTTTATGTCCTTTGGCTCTTGAAAGCTAACAAAACTCTATAAATCTTTAAGGTAAAGGTGGAGAGAGTAATGTCATCCCCATCTTCTTCATCCTATAAGATGAGAGCTCTCATTTTCTTAATTGATGCACTCGTGGGCCCTTTGCCTTTTCTTTTTCCTGCTGCAGAGTCTTGTCTTGCCTTGATAGGGGACTTCTCCTTAATGCTCTCCAAAACCTTGTTCAGCTTTTCAGACGCATCTTAGAAACCATCTTCAGTCCCACTACCATTGGAGCAATGGTTCGAACACACATCATTTTAGGAGGCTGAATGTTGAGATGTCTGAATAATCGAGTGACATGAGCAGAATAAGGGAGTTGTCCATTGTCCTTTACTACTGTCCTATACATATGTATAAGAATAGTGTGAGGCAGAGAGAACTTGAATCCAATGTTCATCGCATACACCAGCTTCACTTTAGAGTTTGAGACATCAACTTTTGAAGTGGATTTGGGTTTGAGACAGTTGATTACAATCTTGTGAAGCAAAATATTGTAGGCATTCATTCTAGAGTAGGAAATCGGGAGAAGTACACTATCAGTGCCATAACCTGTGTACGACGCTTACTTTGGTGCCAAAAGTTTTAGTCGGATTATTTAAGTGCCAAAAATTTAAAAATACGCTCATTTTAGTGCCAACGCCGATCTGGTTGGCCTGAAATCTAACGTAGCAATTTTTTATTAATATTTGAAGTCGACATGGATCGTCGGAGAATACAATCAGCATACAAACAACAAAACGACGCCGTTTAGCATCTTTTTCCTCAAATAAGAAACCCTAAATCCCTAAATTTGAGTAGAATCGGAAATTGAAAACCCAAATCCCCAATTCGACCAATTCGAGTGCATACTTCGATTTTCTTCCAAAGTTATCAGCTTGCTCTTGCAAATGGAGGGTAGAAGTTTCAGCAGTGGCTCACATTCCTATAAAAAAAAAAGTGAATTAGATGGTGAGTGTTGCTGTTATTATGGGTTACCGAGTCCGAGAAGAACATCTCGAACTCGGTTGAATCCCGAGAGAAGATTCCATGGGTGTGGCAGATACAGAGAAGGCTCGAAGTGCAAATATTTCAAATGGGTTGATAGGAAATTCTCTGATCGAGCAACAGAGGTGATCTTGGAGTTACTTAAAGGCCGAAATCAACCTCCACCTGCGTTAATGGACGAGTTGGAGGATGTCAACTCAATGCAAGTTCAAATGAAGGGTTTAATATCTCTGGTCGACCATTTGAAGATGGAGATTTAAGGCTGAAAATTAAAAAAAAAAAAAATTATCGAGCATTGATTGTGCTTTTATTCTCTTGGTTAGTTTATTCAAATGTGAAGTGAGTAATGAGAAGAAGTTTGTATGTCTACCATAGTCGAAGACGTGAAATATGCACTTGTATTGGATTATTTATAAGTAAAATGTGTTTTTGGTTTGCTACAATTTTTGTATGAAGTAGAATGCATTAGTTGTGAGCACTTAAAAGTTTTATTGTTTAGTTGTGTATTGTCAATGTTTGTTTGAATTAGCTTTTACTTCAGATATAATGGTTTGCTTGCTGCATTTTTTTATTTGGTAATGGTTTGCTGGTTTGCTTTGCAACCGCAAACCATGGCGAAATGGAAAGTTGGAGTTAGAATGCATTAGTTTTGAGCACTTAAAAGTTTTATTGTTTAGTTGTGTATTGTCAATGTTTGTTTGAATTAGCTTTTACTTCAGATATAATGGTTTGCTTGCTGCATTTTTTTATTTGGTAATGGTTTGCTAGTTTGCTGCAACTGCAAACCATGGCGAAATGGAAAGTTGGAGTTAGAATGCATTAGTTTTGAGCACTTAAAAGTTTTATTGTTTAGTTGTGTATTGTCAATGTTTGTTTGAATTAGCTTTTACTTCAGATATAATGGTTTGCTTGCTGCATTTTTTTATTTGGTAATGGTTTGCTGGTTTTGCTTTGCAACCGCAAACCATGGCGAAATGGAAAGTTGGAGTTAGAATGCATTAGTTTTGAGCACTTAAAAGTTTTATTGTTTAGTTGTGTATTGTCAATATTTGTTTTGGTTAGTTTTTGCTTTAAATAGAATGGTTGCTATATTTTTATCGTTGTAATGGTTTGTTGGTTTGTTGCAACTGCAAACCATGGTGAAATTAAGAAATGGTGGCAAATTTACGTTTGACCATTTCAGTGCCAAAAGTTATAAATAGTAATCGTTTGAGTGCCAAGTTTTTATAAAAGTGATCATTTAAGTGCCAGGCGCGATTATAAAGTGATCAATTATGTTGCACAAGTTGTAAATAGTGATCGCTTGAGTGCCAAGTTTCAAACTTGCACCAGTCATGGTGCATCTTGCATCTTATTGCATCGAGACATCTTGTTCTTGTACCAGTTAGGTTGCTTATGCATATTCTTGCACTAGCCCATACAAGTGTTGATGCAACAAGATGCACCAGCACCCAAAATTGCATCTTGTTCTTGCACCAGCACATACAACCAGAACCCCACAAATAGCATTCACAACTTAAACCAGCAACATTATATGCACACATCTAAATCTAAAAATAATATCAACCTCATAAGAACATTGCACCAATAGCAAAAAAATATATAGTATAACTGATAACTGTCTTGCTAGCATTACTAGCCGAAACCAAGCCAAGAGAAAATAACAAAAATAGCTATTGTCATTGACATTGATTGATTGTTTACTAAAAAAAAAAAAAAAACATGTCTAATTTCACTCCCTAATCATTGAAAGTTCAGCACCCTCTTGAAAAAAACAATGGCAATATACAGGCAGTAACTACCATCAATGATATAATATCCAGCACCCTCCTAGAAAAAGAAAACATAAAAGGAGAGACCATGTCCAACACCCTCCCATCAGTCAATATGGACTACACCCCGATCTCCTTTTCGTCTTGGATTTTTTAATTGATTCATAATTCGAGCACTCTTTCGAACTAGATGTGTAAGTTCTTTAACTGGGCTTTCTGTCACCTCATTTTCCTTGTTCTTGACAACGGCTATTTTTGTTTTAGCACGTGTCATGTGTTGGTCCATATCATCACTATTGCTCCCAATCGTTTGCTGAGATGGAACTAGTGCTGAGTTCTTTTTGGATGGCTGTTTTGCAGCTATACCCGCTGTCTTCTTCTTTAGAGCACTCTTCTTTGGCTATGCCATTGATTCTTGTGTTGGCCCACCTTAAGAGAGAAGTACCTCCGAAGTTCTCCTAAGCTACAAGAACATATCGATATTGTCAACTAAATGAATTGAAGTATAACAAATTAAATGCATGAGGCCTACAAATCTTACATTCAAAATAGTCATTCAAGTATGTTCATCTGTGTAAATCCCATAACCATATTACCTTAATCTTTTTCCAAGAGCCCCTCTTGTTCGCTGTGATGCATCATTTTCAGCAGCAACTGGGAGAGCAACCTCTGCAACTTGTGCAGTTGCTCGTCTTCTCACCTGAAAAACACATAACAAATTTAAATTTTAGCCCATAAAATATAAACACAGCGATGTACAACTTACAAGATATTTTTTTCTCGTTTGCTCAACAGTGGACTCAATTGTTGTTATTGCTGTCCTGCCCATTCCAATCCTTGTTCCTGCACTTGAGCCTACAACAGGGCTTATTTCTTACCCTTTAGTAGGCCTTACAATAATGTACTGTATAAGGATTATGACCAATTACAATGATTTGAATAATTAAACATTTACTTATTTTTATGGTGGAAAACAAATTAAGAAAACTTTTCAAATTACAAGTGCATGACAGAGGAAAAGTACAAGAAAAGCCAGTACATCTGGTCAATCATCAAACTCTATCGAATATGAACTGAAAAGTTACTAAGGCAAAGAGGATACTTACCTTACAGTAGGGCTTTCTGTTTGCCCTTTAGTAGGCATTACAGCAAAGCCTTCTATCCTCCCTTCAATAGGCCTAAGAAGAAGCTTTTCAGGAAGTCTTGTCCCTAGCACTAAATCAGCTTGCTGTTGATGCTGCTTTTTCAGCTCACAACCTTTCTTATTGTGTCATTCCTTGCGGCAATAGGAGCATTTTATCTTTGCCCTAGTCCTACTCATCCTCTGACTTGATGCCTCTTCCTGCTGCATTCTTGGTCTCCTCTTTAGCCTTCCTATTTGCTTCTTCAATGACAAAGGTAGAGAGCTTTCATGATTTGTTGGCTCTCAAAATTTGCTGCTTCCAATAGGCTGCATCATGAATTGGTATGAAGCAAGGTATGATCCTTTTTGTACCAATCATGTAGGTAATCATCTGGGTTTTCTTGTTTCATTTGAATAGCACAAATGGCATGGGCACAGGGAATTCCATTCAATTGCCAGGCTCGGCATGAACACTTTCTTCTATTTAGGTTGACAACATACTTATCCTGATTTTGAATAATCTCATATCCATTATTTCCATTCCAAACTAGATGGCAGAACCTACTAGCAACAATGTTTGCATCTAATCTCTTCACAATCCTAGGGCCATAATCTTTAGTCCATTTCGTAACCTCATCTCTTTGCCTATGCAGTCTAGTCACCACCATAACTCGAATATCATCAAGTATGCTAATGATTAGTTTGCACATGGCCTCTAAAACTCTGCCATTAAAAGCTTCACTGAGATTGTTATCAATGATATCACATTTGAACTCTTCGCTGAAGAAGGCCCAACACCAATGCTTAGCTTCTGTCTAGAAGAGTGCATCAAAACCTTCATTTGTCAGCTGAACAATCCTTGTTTGACTAATATGAAATTAGCCTTGTTGGTACTCTTTGCTATCTGTTAAAACTACTTATGCAGCCTATCTCCTTTGAAGTTCCTTGATCAGTTTGCATATATATGCCTCGCGCACATTCTATGCTCAACATGTGGCATCAACTCAACCAATGCAAGAATAAATCCCTACAAAAATTCAAACAATAAATACAAGTCAAAGAAAATATGCAAGTGATTAATATTAAAATAGAGTGGATTAATTGACAATGAAATTACTTTCGGTTAGTTGCTCATGAATGCCCTTCCTCCCCCATTGGTTATCTTAAGGTCAACCATTAATTTTTTTAGGAATCAGGACCAAATATCCTTGTTCTCTATCTTCACCACCGCTCAAGCTATCGGAAACATTTGATTATTAGTATCTCTCTCCATAGCAGCCAACAACTCCCATTTGCATAAACCCTTTAGAAAACATCCATCCAATCTTATAACTCTTCTACAACCAGCCAAGAAGCCTCGTTTGCATGCATCAAAACAGACATAAAATCTATCAAATCTAGACCCAAGATCAGGGAGTGGCCTCTCCACAACCTCTACATATACCCTACTAGATACGTTTTGAAACATGCATTCACCAGCATAATCCTATAACTGCGCATAGTCTTCCTTATACACACTCATCAATATTTTCATTACTCCCATCTTAGCTCTCTTGCATTGATTCCATAACATATTAACCCCTACTTGCTCCTTCACTAACTGTTGAAATTGAGGACTCTTGATCTCGGGTATTGCTTTGACAGTGTTGAAAAAATGCTTGTTATCCTTTTATTGTTAAAGATAATTGGACAAGTATGCTCCTCCTGGAAGGACCTAATCTGGAATGACCCATTCTTACTCAGCGCGCCATAAAGCTTCTATGAACAATTGGGTTGTGAGCACTTAGCTCTCACAAATTCCTTTGTGTTTCTAATGAATTGAACGCTCCTCTGTTCACCAATGGAGTTCTTCACAACAGCTTCCTTGAAGTATTTGGCATCATCAAATCACATTCTCACAGATAAAATAGGTTTATCAACAATCGGATCCTAGTAAGGGTACTTACTTTTTCTTCGACGAGCATGTTCTTCATCATCATTGTCAAGCTCATTCTCCGAACTAGCAATTTCATCTCCGCAGCTTTCTTTATCTTCACTTTTATTACCTTTAGCTGGAGCTCTATCCCTATTTACTAGCCGAGCCTCTTTGCTGAAGCTGCAAGTTTTTTCCTTAGAAATTCCCTTTACTTTTGTCTTGACTGTGCGAGTTTATCATCATCTTCGTCACTTGGGAAATTTACTAAAGCCAAATATTCATCTTCTGATTCACCGGATAAAGCAATTTCCCATTCTAATCCAATGAAGTCTTCATCACCCACATCTTCACCTAAATCTTCACCCAAGATTTCAGGACATCTCCCTGTTTGTTCATCTCTATCAATATGACTTCTCTCCCTCTCATTTTGCCCTTCATCTAACCTAAACTCATCCTCGATCCGATTACTCACTTGAATAGGATCCCTCACTTCTTCAATAGTGGTTTGCTCATCTCTATCCTCATCATCACCATCCTCATCCTCATCCTCATCCTCACCATCACTATAATACTCAACATATACCTTAGCTTCTTCACCGAAGATAATGGTAAATGATATCCTTAACACCATTATCGTCATTAAAAAATCTCAACTCATCCTTCAATTCCTTCCCAGGAACATAGTAATGTAGTTTTTGCACTTTGCATCGTAAAAAATACACCAAATCCCTCAGAAAATCAATATATAATGGCTTTCGAACATTGACATAGATAATACATTCATTCCACCAGTATATTCCCAATCCTCGGTGCCAATAAGAAACTCTCCACCATAGCAAATAATGACACCTACCTGATTCACGTCCATATCGATGCTGCACCCAATGAAAAAAAAAAGTCATTACTCGCTGGGACCACATGACAGAATCAACAACTTCACATGTAAGTCCTTGTCATTTTGTTGTCAAGAAACAAATGCGACTAATCTCCTCAATTCGATGCCTTCACAAAAACAAAAGAAACCGAATTGAATAAATAAAGTGAAGTCCCCACCCATTTTTCAATTCAATTACATTCGGTCCCCCACTTTGTTTCCCCACGAAGCCAATTAATTAAACAAATTCAGTCCCACCACTGTTTCCCTCCGAGTCGAGCCCAATTTCCCCCCACCCCCCACGCCCTATTTTTCTATTCAGTCCCCACAAAAGAAAGCGAATGAACGATGGAACCCTCAATTTTTCTATTCGGTCCCCACCACTTTCCCCACCACTTTCCCCCTGAGCTGAGCCCTTAATTTTCCCTCCATGCCCTAACTTGCCTGTCGAAACCTTAAATTTTTCACTAAATTGACCCACATAGAGAACATGACAAACTTGAGTGAGTGAGAGTTGGGGATGCAGTCAGCAAACAAATGTGAATGACGGCGCAACTACGACGGTGGCTGAGCAACGGCGGGCGAGCAAACGACGGTGGGTGAGTGAGCTACGGCCGGTGGTGTCGAGCGAGAATCGTATACGAAAACCATGTTTGGCCGTAGTGAATCCACTCCTCTATTTTACAAAATGACAATTGTTTTGTAAGTGATCCACGTGGAATAGTAAAACAACATCGTTTCTTACGAAGAAAGGATAACGGCGTCATTTTATGCCATCCACTGTGGACAGTCTTAAGAATTGTTGATTTTTTTTTTAAATATAAAAGCCACGTAATCATTTTGGCCGAAATCTCTCACCGATGGCACTAAAGTGATTGTTTTTTTCTCTAATTTGGCACTTAAGTGATTCGATGAAAACTTTTGACACCAAAGTGAGCGTCGTACACAAGTTATGGCATTGATAGTGTACTTCACCCTGCCTTCAGCAATCCTATCCCAAACAAGCTCCAAAGTGGCGTGACCAACAGACACACTGATTGGTTGGAAACTTCCTCTTTCCACCCCAATCACATCAACTAGAGTGTCCACATCGACCACAAATTCTATGTCCCTAACCGTAAAAGAAAATCTATTTGCATCTAAAACTGATAGATTTGAATAGAAGCAAGCCGTAAGTTCTAGGTAGGTGACAGTCGTCTCAGAGCAAAAACGTTCGAGTTGAAGGAGTGCAAACTTCTCCCTCAATTTCACCTTCAACGAATTAAGAAAATTGAAATCCACACTTCTAGGGTTCATCACCCCTCGCTTTAGCAATTTAGAATAAGTCCTCTTGTGGTCCTTGGAATGAAAAAGATCCGTCATTTCACCACGAACATTTGCAGCGACGCCCATCCTAAGTTGAAAATTTGTGAACATCCTTTCATTGTCATCTTTCCCTTTCAAGCTAATTAAATGATCCAAATCGTGGATCACTTGGAAAATTTGCAGAAACCCTTGCTGCTGCACCAACAGGCGCAATGCCCATGCTTTCCATTCTCCTTAAAAAATGAGTTTCATTTTTGTACCCTTTTTCGCTCAAAAACTTATCAATGAAAGACATTGCAGTACCACCCTCCTTTAATGTAGAGTAGAGTTTGAAGAGAAATTCGGGCTTAAGAGTCCTTACATATTCATCGTCTACAATGATCTCTTCTTCAGTATCTTGCTGCGAAGGAACTTGAGTCCTAGGTTGAGAAGAGTGATGCGGTTGAGAATGTTGTTGTTGACTTTATTGCTACTGCTGTGGAGAGTCTTCTTCCTCGGTCAGATCTAAGTGTGTAAGACCCTCACACATATGCTATGGTCCCTTACTCACGATTCTAGAAGACTTTCTCTAGGAAGGCATTGTCACTTTCTTTGGGAGATTTCTCAACTCAATCGTGAAAAAAGATGAAAGCTTGTCGGATTAAACTAGAGAGAAAGTATGAGAAAATGGAGTTCTGTATTCTAGGGTTTGTGAGTGAAAATGGAGAAGAAGAAAATTGATAGTATATAAGGCAGATGAAACGAGGTATATGGATCGTCATAAAGGAAAAAGATAAAACTGCCTTTTTGAAAATGAAAAATGCTATAAATTCAAAACTAAAAAGATAAATACTAAAAATAAAATAAGTAAGTAACGATTCAAAAAGTAAACGTACCTTTTTAAATTTTCATCAAAAAATTAAATTACTAATACAGAATTAACTTACAGTCGCAATTTTTTGGTTAAGTCTGATCATCTTCAGACTTTAACTGATAAAAGATATAATGTTCAGTTTGGTGTGAATAGACTGAAATAGATTTTTCTCCAGTGGCTTTGTAAATATGTCTGCCAACTAATTCTTCGAGTCAATAAATTGTATCATAACTTCTCCATTCTAAACATGATCTCTAATGAAATGATGTCGAATTTCTATGTGCTTTACTCTTGAATGAAGAATTGGATTATTTGTGAGATTGATGGCACTAGTATTGTCACATTTATTCTCGGTGCATGAGTCTTCGATTCCAAAGTCTCTTAGCTGTTGCTTTATTCACAAGATTTGAGAACAACCGTTTCCAAGAGCTACATACTATGCTTCTGCTGTTGAAAGGATTACAGTACTCTACTTCCTTGAGAACCAAGACACTAGCTTGTTGCTCTGCAGTTGGCAAGTACCAGAAGTACTCTTTTTATCGACTCTGCAATTTGCTAAATCTACGTCTGAATATCCAAGGAAAGTAAAGTCTCATTCTTTGGAATACCACAGACCTAACTTTGAAGTAGTTCCAACATATTTGATGATGCGTTTTGCAGCATTTAGATGGGATTCTTTGGGATTTGATTAGAATCTAGCACAAATACAAACACTAAACAAAATATCAGATTTAGAAGTAGTAAGATAAAGAAATAAGCCAATAATACTCCTGTAGAGCTTTTGGTCAACTTTCTTTCCTCCTTCGTCTTTATCTAGCTTCAAAGAGCTTGACATTGATATCTCAGTCTTTTTGCAATTCTCCAATCCGAACTTCTTGATGAGGTCTTTTGCATATTTTTCTTGGTGAATGAAAATTCATTTCTTCAATTGTTTCACTTGTAATCTGAGAAAGAAAGATAATTCACACATCATGCTCATTCCAAATTCATCCTACATAGACTTAGAAAATTTCTTGCACAAATTTTCATTAGATGATCTAAAGATAATATCATCAATATAGATTTGAACGAGTAGAAAATCTTTACCTTCCTTTTTAATGAACAAGGTAGTATCCACCTTCCCTTTAACAAAACCATTTTGAGTTAGAAACTTACTTAACCTGTCATACCATGCTCGAGGTACTTGCTTTAATCCATATATGGCCTTTTTCAGTCTGAAGACTAAGTCTGGCTTTTTTGGATCTCCAAATTCAGGTGATTGTTCCACATAAACTTCTTCTTGGATAAATCCATTGAGGAATGCACTTTTGACGTCCATTTGGAATAACCTGAAATTTTTATAACAAGCAAAAGCAAGCAATAATCTAATTGCTTCTAACCTTGCCACTAGTATATAGGTCTCTTTGTTTCTGACCACTTTTCCTTTCTCATCCATTTTGTTCCTAAAAACCCATTTAATTCCAATAATAAATTTACCTTTTGGTTTAGGAATTAGCTCCCAAACATCGTTGATACTGAACTATCTGAGCTCTTCTTGTATAGTTTCAATCCAGCTTTCGCCAGCTAAGGCTTCTTCTATGCTTTTGGGTTCTATTTCAGAAATAAGTGCTAAAGCACTAAACTCTTCTCGCCTTTTGGATCTGGTATGAATTCCTTCATTAATGTTGTCAATGATGAGTTTCTTTGGATGACTAGACTTATGCTTCCAGTTACTAGTTGACCTGAGGGTTTGCTAATCCTCTGCTTCAGTTGAGTCTACTAGTTCTTCTTGCTGTTGTTCTTCAGACGTCTAAACCTCTTCAAGAGAAGTAGACTTTGTAAGGTCTAGAGTAGATTCAGAATCTTCAAGTTGAGTCAGATTCAGCTGATTTTGTACAGAGTCTTGGAATTTGGCGATTTCTTTACAGATTGAGTTTTCTTGTTGAATATTCTGTAGGCTTTGCTTGAGGTTGAGTATCCAAGGAAAATTCCTTCATTTGATTTTTCCTCAAACTTACCAGTTCAATCATTTGCATTTTTCTAAACAGAACATTTACAACTAAACACATGAAAATAAGAAACATTTGGCTTTTTCCCTTTAAAAACTTCATAAGGAGTTTTCTCTAAAATGTGCCTTAAAAATACTTCGTTAATGATATAGCAAGCTGTAGAAATTACTTTAGCCCAAAATCGAGAAGAAATATTGCTTTTAATTAAAAGGCTTCTTGCCATCTCCTGCAAAGATTTATTCTTTCTTTCCACAACTCCATTCAGTTTTGGAGTATATGGAGAAGAAAAAACATGTTGAAAAGCATATTCATCACAAAATTTAGCAAAATCTTGATTTTCAAACTCGCCTCCATGATCTGTTTGTATGCTTGAAATAGCATAACCTTTCTCATTTTAAACTTTCTTAGCAAACTTTGAAAAGTGAGAAAATGTTTCAGACTTACTTGCTAGAAAGTAAACCCAAGTAAAGCGAGAATAATCATCCACTATTACTGGGCAGTATCTCTTTCCACAAATGCTTTGAGTTCTGGTTGGTCCAAAGAGATCCATATGTAGAAGCTGCAAAACACGATTAGTAGAAAACTTCATTTATAGCTTTAAAAGAACTTCTAACCTATTTTCCCAAAATACATGGCATACATAGATCAAACTTTTGATAAGTCAGATTGGGAAGTCCACAAACAAGTTTCTTATAGAAGATTTTGGCAATTTACTTTATATTAACATGGCCAAGCTTTCGTGCCAATTTGCTTCGTCTTGAATAGATATTAGACATTGAGAGCTTTCTGGTTTTATATCCAGAAGATAAACATTCTCATGTCTTCGTCCAATGAAAGATTGAACAAAGTCTTTACTAGTTCCCGAACAAATTCCCTCTTGAAAATTGATTTTGAATCCAGTGTCGCACAGTTGACTAATGATGAGTAGATTGTAATTTAATCCTTCCACCAATGAGACATTGTTGATTGTGAGATTTCTAATTTTCACAGTTTCACATCCAACAATTCTACATTTGTTGTTTCCACCAAATGAAACTTTTCCACAATTTATTTGCACAAGTTTAATGAAACAAATTGAATCTCTAGTCATGTGTCTTGAACGGCCACTATTGAAAGAATCTTTTCCAACTCGTCAAATCCTATTGAAAACCTTTTTGTAATATTTGAAATGTCTTCTTTCAAAAAAATATTTTCCTTTGAAAGAGAATCTCCACATTCTTTCAAATTGACAAAATTTTTGTCTAGATTTTCAAACTTTTCTTTCCAAGAAGTTTCCTGTTGCTTCAGTTTAGAATTCTCTCTCTTCAGCTCGAAAATCCTTTTAAGAGAGGTTTTGAGACTGAGACAAAGTTCATCTATGTACTTCGAGACTTTAGAAGAAATTTTTGAATTATTAACCTCGATTTCATTGTCTGAATCTAAGTCTAAATCTGTTTCAGAATCTGAGTCTGATTCTGAATTTGCTATTAGACACATATTGGTATATTTTTCATCACTTTCTTCACATTCAGTGTCGCTCCATGTCTTTGCTTTGAGAACATTTATGTATTTTTCAATTCTTCCATTCTTTTTCTTCAACAGAGGACAGTTGAGTCTGATGTGCCCATTTTTCTTGCATTCAAAACAAATCACATCTTTGTTGACTTCATCATCTTCAGTTGATTTGTTCTGAAACTTTTGAGTCCCTTGCTTCTTCCAGTTGAATATTCTTCCCTTTCTATTCAACTTTATGAATTTCCTTATCATGAGTGCTAGTTCTTCATCATCCAAATCATCTTTTGAATTTGTATCAGAATCATTGTTAGATTTTAAAGCAATTGACTTCTTACCTTTAAGATCTTCTTCCTCATTAATCTTCTCCAATTCATCTTATTTAAGTATGCCAACTAGTTTGTCTACAGAAAGCGGCATGATCCTTTGGGTTACTCTTATTGAAGTCTTCACGTGATTCCAATCTCTAGAGAGTTCACGTAGCAATTTATTAACCTTCATTGGTCCTGAGATTGGTTATCCCTGATATGCTAGACCGTTTACAATTTTTGTGAAACAATTAAACATGTCAGTGATAGGTTTTCCTGGTTTCATCTTGAAGGCTTCATATCGTCCAAGTAGCATATTGATTTTTGTTTCTTTAACTCGATCAGTTCCTTCATAGGTAACGTGCAACCTATCTCAAACTTCTTTGGCTGTTTCAAAAGATGAAATTATGTTATATTCAGTAGGAGATAAAGCACAATATAAAGAGTAAATGACTTTAGCATCAAGAGCTTATCTCTTGGTTATTTCTTCTTATGCCATTTCGCCAGTGTCTACAACTTCTTTTCCTCTTTTTGAGATTAATGTAGCTTTAGGGATAATCCTTTTTTTCTACTATGTCCCATTTTAGGGGATCTTTCTATCTTAGGAATGCCTTCATCTTGTTTTTCCACACATTATATTCCTTCCCATCAAAGTAAGGAGGTCTAATGTTGCTTTGGCCTTCAACCAAACTTGGAGCCAAAATACTAGCCATAAATCTTTAACTATAAACACAAGCTCTAATACCAATTGAAAGGGCTAGTAAGAGCATTTAGAGGGGGGTGAATAAGTGTTAAATGAAATTTTCGCAAGACTTTATGAAAGTGAATCGCCTTTAGAAGATAATAGACTGAAGATGTAATCAACTATAAGCAGATATAAAAAGCTACGAGTTAAAGTAAAGAGTTCAGGGAAAGATAATAGAAACACAAAGTTTATAGTTGTTCGCCTTAGATCAAGCCTACGTCCACTCTCCCACACTGATAGCCCACTGGCTGGATTTCACTATGAATCAAAAGAGATTTTACAGTCTCATGTTCTTGACTTCACAGTGTAGAACCTCTGCTACACTCTTCCAAAGTTTCATAAGTGCTTGCTCTTTCTTTTGAGTACAAGTTAAGCTCAACAATTGAAACAGCAAACTAGGAAGCTTCAGACTTTGAAATTTTTCTTTCACGCACACATTCAAACAACTTGAGAGTCTTCCTTATATACTCCTTCATGCCTCTACAACCGTTGGCACTTTCCAAAGGAGTTCTCCAATCTATCTGTTGGACAGAATCAATCAAGGAGATCTCGAGTCGTTTTATGAATATGATAAAAGCCCATCAATCCTGCTCGCCCTACAATCAGGATCTTGGTTTTCATAAGTATAACCTTCCAAGTATATTTCGCCTTTCAAAAGATCTGATTATTCGAATTGATTTCAATAATAATAATTGATCATAAGATCTTATATCTAGCCATAAGATTTTCCACAAACCATACGAATGGAATCCTTGAAGATAAATGAACATCTGGATAAGTTTTCATTCTTCGGTCTGGAATCTGTTAATGGTCAGACTTTGAGATTAAAGTCTAGTGGTCTTCAGACTCTATTAGTAGCATTTGGAGTTCTTCAGACTATAACACTTAAGTCTGCAAGTCTTCAGACTAGATTTTTTGGAAATGTTTTGTCAGCTTCAAAACAATAAGGAGTTTTGTCTAACACTGTGGTGTTGCCAAACCACTTTAACCAACGGGATGGTCTTTGTACGCAGGACTTGCTCTTTTCTGTCCACGATCTGAACCGGGCTTTCAACGTATGACACTTGGTCATCTACGTTCAATTCTTCAAAATTAAGCACGTGGGTCAAGTCAGGCTCGTACTTCCTTAACATCGACATGTGAAAGACATCGTGCACTTGTGCCAATTTTGGCGACAACGCAAGACAATACGCTAAGGTCCTAATTCTCTCTAGAATTTTAAATGGACCTACGTACCTCAGACTCAGTTTGTCTTTCTTGCCAAAGCGCGAAGTTCCCCTCATTGGTGACACTTTCAGAAAAATGTGATCACCAACTTGGAATTCCAATAATCTTCGGTGCTTATCTATGTAACTTTTCTGTCTACTCTAAGCGGTCTTTAATTTGCCTCTAATCACTGCTACGGCATCCACTGACTATTGGACCGACTCTGGGCCAGTAATCTTCCTTTCCCCCAACTTCATCCCAACACACTAGTGTCCTACACACTCGGCCATACAACGCTTCAAATGGAGCTATCTGGATGCTCTGCTGATAACTGTTATTGTAGGCAAATTCCACCAGGTGTAACTGTTTTTCCCAACTTCCTTTGAAGTCTTGCACACAAGCTCGTAGCATGTCCTCGAGGGTTTTAATTGTCCTTTCAGGCAGACCATCCATTTAAGGATGATATGCCGTACTATACTGCAGCTTGGTACCTAAAGCACTCTATAAGCTCTTTCAAAAGGCGACGGTAAACCTCGGGTCTCTATGCAAACAAACTACTTGATGCACATACAGATCTGCATGTCTATCTAAACTGAGGTCCTTCCGAACTGTAATGAAGTGGGCTGACTTTGTCATTTTGTCAACTACTACCCAAATCGAATCATTTCCTCTCTGACTCCTTGGTAGTTCGATCACGAAATCCATCGTGATATGCTCCTATTTCCACTCTGGGATCTCGAGAGGTTGCAGAGGTCCTCCCGGCTTGCAATGCTAGGATTTAACCTGCTCACATGTCAAACATTTGGCGACATGCTTGGCGATATTCGCCTTCATACTTGACCACCAATAGTGTTGATATAGATTTTGATACATCTTGATACTTCCAGGATGAATGCTGTAACTGTTACAATGTGTTTCAGATAAAATATCCTCTTTAAGCCTGACATCATTAGATACAACCAAATGTCCTCGAAACCTCAGTATTCCTTCATCAGAAATCTAAAAGTCAGCATTTCTTTTCTCAGTGTCCTCTTGTAGAATTTTCTACACATCTAGATTTGTCGGTTGGAGTAGCTTGATTCTGATCTGGACATCTGGTTCAATTTTGGGGGTGGCCATTAGACTTGAAAGGTGGCCTACCTCTAACTTGAATACCTAATCTCAAACTCTCTCGATTAGGTTCCACTCCTTAATTAGAATATGAGCAACTAAAGACTTTCGACTGAAAGCATTGGCAACCTTATTCGCCTTCCTAGGGTGTATAGGATATCACAGTCGTAGTCCTTTAGCAATTCCATTCATCGGCGTTGTCTCATGTTCAACTCCTTCTAGAATTTGATGGTCTGTGAAGATCTAGAATTTTTCTCCACACAAATACTGTCTCTAAATCTTCAGGGCAAAAAAAATCACCGCGAGTTCTAAGTCATGCGTCGGATAATTCTATTCATGAGGTCTCAACTAACAGGAGGCATATGCAACGACTCTACCATGTTGCATTAGCACGCAACCCGATCTTCTGAACAACACATCATTGTAGATCTCGAATCCTCCAGGACCAAATGGAATGGTCAGCATAGGTGCGATAGTCAGCTTTTGCTTCAACTCTTGGAAACTACGCTCGCACTTGTCTGTCCACACGAATTTCTCTTCTTTCTTCAGGAGTCTTGTCAATGGCAACACTAATGATGAGAATCCTTTCATAAACTGTCTGTAATAATCTGCCAAACCCAAAAAACTTCTGATCTCGGTCACTGTAGTCGGTCTTGGCTAATTGATCACAGCTTCAATCTTGCTCAGGTCCATAGAGATTCCTTCACTTGAAATCACATGCCTTATGAAAGCAACACAAGTCAACCAAAACTCGCACTTGCTAAACTTGGCGTACAATCGATGAACTCTCAACAAGCATCTGCAAACCAACCTCAGATGACTCTCATGCTCTTCATCACTCATCGAATACACCAGAATATCATCGATGAACACGATCACAAACTAATCCAGATATCCCTTGAATACTCAGTTCATCAAATCCATGAAAGCAGCTGGAGCATTCGTCAACCCGAATGGCATCACAATAAACTCGTAATGACTATACCGAGTACGAAATGCTAACATCAGAATGTCCTCCTTCTTGATTCTCAGCTAATGATATCATGTCCTCAAGTCGATCTTCAAGAATATTGATGCTCCTTGTAGTTGATCGAACAAATCATCGATCCTCGAGAGTGGATACTTGTTCGTGATCATCACCTGATTAAGTTGCTGATAGTCGATGCACAGGCGCAACGAACCATCTTTCTTCTTCACATACATAACTGGTGCTCCCCAAGGTGATACACTAGGACGAATGAATCATTTATCCAATAGCTCTTACATCTGCACCTTCAGTTCCTTCAACTCTGATAGTGTCATTTGGTAAAGAGCTTTAGAGATTGGTTTTGTCTTGGGTGCTAACTCAATCACGAACTCAATTTCTCTCTCTGGTGGCAATCCTGGCAATTCCTTTGGAAAGAAATCTGGAAATTCTTGTACCACAGCAATGTCTTCCATCTTCAGCTCCCCAACTGTCGTATCCACAACAGTTGCCAGGTATCCTTGGCAACCCTCGTCTAAAAAACGAGTTGCCTCTGGTGACGATATCAAGATAATCGAGGGTCCTCCTTGATTTGCGACAAACTCGAAGCTCTCACCCTCTAATGGGTCAAATTGAATCGCTTTGCGATAGCAGTCTATCTTAGCTCGTTGCTTGGTGAGCCAGTTCATGGCAATAATTAAATCAAAGCCATGCATGGCTAGGACTAATAAGTCTATTTTCCCCACTCACTCACTAATCGCCAACTTGCAGCCTGAACAACCCAAAGCAACAATAACTTTATCCTTCAACGGTGTAGATATGCAAACTGCCAACTCCAATAATATAGGACTGACTCCTATCAACTTAACATACTGCTCGGCAATAAAGGAATGGGTTGCTCCTGGGTCAAATAAAGCGTAAGCAGGATGGTTGTTCAGTGTAACCATACATGTGATCACGTCAAGTGCAGCCTCTGCCTGACCTTGTGTGATGGCATACACCGTGCCTTGGACCGGTGGTCTCAGTTGTCCTCCTTGTGGCGCGTTCTGAGGCGCATACCCTTTAATCTGACCCATAGGTGGCGGCGGCGGCAACTGCAGTTGTCCTCTTGGTCAGTTAGGACAATCTCTAATTATGTGGCTCTATTGGCCACATCCAAAACAAACACCCGGCCTTCAAGGACACGACGCTATACCATGTCGCCTTCCACAAAAGTGACACAGACCATTCTGACTCGGCCTTGATTTTCCAATTTCACCCTTCATGTTGGGCAGAACCTAGAATCTTCCTCCAGGCATGGGCCTCTTCCCATGACAGATTCCTTCTCTATGCGAAGTAAACCTTGATCCAGACGAGGTGACTTGCTCATTCAAGCTCCTTTCGAGTAGTTGTGCTCAACTGTAGATTTCTCGGTAATCGACCAAGTCAAACGACACCAGCGGCTGCTTCAACTCTTGTCGAAGGTCATTCTTAAACCTTCGAGCCTTTTCCTCAGGGTCTTCAATTAGCCTCGGAGAGTACTGAGAAAGCTTCGCAAATTTGACCCCATATTAGTCAAAGTCATTGACCCCTAACGGAGTGGCAGAAATTCTTCTATCTTATGCTCTCTTGTGTTCCTCAAGAAGTATTGTTCATTGAACGCCTGGAGGAATGCATCCCACAACGAGATCACTCCTTCTAGAAACATTCTCTCTCTGGTGGCTCTCTACCAGGTGTTGGCATTACCCTACTACTGATAGACTGCCGGTATTACCTTTTCTGCCTCAATACACATCAAAAGTGCAAAGGCTTTCTCCAAATCCTAGATCTAAAGTGAAGTAGCCTCGGGGTCTCTAGTACTTGTAAATCTTGGCGGGCTCAGCTTTAAAAACTGCTCCACTAGCTTATGAATCAGCCACTCTCTCTACACCACTATGTTCTCAGGTTAAACCTCGATAGGTGCGGTAACAGGTGTGGCGGCAGGTGCAGCAGCTATGGTAGCAGCAACACCGGCTTGATTATGTGCCTGCTGTGCCATCACATCTCTCATGGCTTCTAGCACCTACATAATCCCATCAATTCTGGGATAACTAGGGGCTACTACCCCAGCACCAACGGGAGGCGGTGCCACTCCACTCGCATTAACCTGTGATGGCGCTCAATCTCAGCCTCCTCGGGCACCGACCCTGGTCGGCGTCCTACCCCGAGTCACGGCCCTAACAGTCCTCTTGATAGGAGTTCATTGCTCCTGATCACTCATGGCTTAGCTTTATCTACTGAAACCTGCTTCCAATTCCATACTGAATTAGAAACAGGTTGATCTAACCAATAAGCAAGTCTACCAATCAGCTACCACAGACATGCATCAGCATGAATTTAAATGTCAATCCTACTACTATCTCATGAACCATTGCACCTTATCGCTCCAACCCCTAACCATTGCTCTAATACCACTTAAACAGGGATGTCACGCCCCGATCCTCGAGTGCACGCCCATCCCTCACTGGTCGATTAAATAGTGACATCCCAGGATGCATCACCGACCCTATTCATTTTATACGCATGCAGAAGCAAATATAAAATCTCCAGACAATAAAATAATGGGATAGGAGAGTAGAACTAAAAATCTCGAACCTAAAAAACCAACACTCTTATATACATATATAACCACTGAGTCATATATATACATACAGTACACTAATAGGTTAGGTTTTACTCAAGCTAGTTCAGTACACAAGTCTTGCAAATAGGGGTGAGGTTTCAATCCTCTCATGGATCCTCCTTTGGGTCCTCCTCGACAATGTCACCTTCTTCCATGCTCCAGTTAGAGCCCACTGCTGAGTACACTGGAGAGTCAGAATCACCCTCGAGCTTGGGATCCTTCGCATCAACCACCAATCCACCCTTGGGATCTGCTGTCCCCTTCCCGAACGCTACCTCTAAAATGTATAGAGGTACATCAAATTCCGGTATAGGGCCCACCCTTCGTCCATCATTGTAATGGCGATACCACGACTAGTATTTATGGAGCACCTTTTGGGGTTTACCTACATCAACCCAGACGGTGGATTTCACCAGTACATATTCCAAGCCTTCAAGGTGATGGTGTATCAGAATGTGATAACCTATCTGAGTAATTTCATCCAGTATACCAAAATGCTCGGGAGGAGCTGGAGGTGTTGCCATCTATGGACCTGAAATGTTGTCCCACAATGGGGTGAGACTACGTCTCAGTGAGTTCTACCCTCCTAAGACTCAATTAGGAAGAAAATACGTCATGAGGGCTGCCTAAGTACAAACATAGGTCGGAGGACTTACCTTTGTCTCTGTTCCTTCCTACAAGTCAGTATATTTCAAATATACACAAACCATATCAATTCACCCAATCAAATCGAACTATCGATCAATCAACTCAGTCGATTACATGTCATCATGACCTTCCCCTGGTCGGTACATTCAATATTATCTATAAGGTCCTATTAATTCAGGACCGCTCACCCAAAGCTGAAAATAGATAGTATAGCTCGCCTAAAGCTGATAATATAGTATACTATATATATGCTCACCCAAAGCTGATAATATAGTATACTATATATACATTCACCCAAAGCTAATAAGTTAAGGCCCCTTAGCCAACATAATATACTATATATGCACGCCCAAAGCTGATAATATATGCTCGCCCAAAACTAATAATATGTGCTCGCCCAAAGCTAATAATATGGTATACTATATATATGCTCACCCAAAGCTGATAAATTAAGGCCCCTTGGCCAATATGGTATACCACCCAAATATATAATCAATTCATCATTTTTATCATACCCGATAAAAATAGCTGTATATGAGTACACAATTGGTTTTAACCAAAATACAGTATTTTTACCCTTGAAAATCCCACCCTTTATATGGTCCACCAAAATATTTTTGGTGTTGTAAACGGACTCTCAATTATTTTCCAAATAATTACCGAGATTAAATTAATTTAGGTATAAAGTCCTAAAATCTCATTCAAACAAAATTAGCACAAATTAAAGCTTAAATAAATAAACATATTGCACCACAATGACGAGCATAAAATCCAGTCACCGACTATCCTAGTCTAATTTTCGGAAAATAAATAAATAACTAAATAATTACATAAAATATTAAATAAATGCCAATAAAACAACTTTGGCCCAGAAAAGCCTAATTGGAAGCCAAGACAGATCCGGAAAATTATCAAACCACTCTAGTTAAATACTAGAGCTTATATATGCCCTAATTGCACTAACTATCCACCTAACATGCATCGGTAACTAATTAAAATCCACTAATCTAATCTAACTATCCACCTAAGCCATGCTTAACTTAATCTAATCAATCCTTAAGCGTCATTAACCTATTAAGCGAGGATTAGTGAGTTAAACTCACTTGTTCGGCGATCTGATTGGTGCAAATCGACGGGGACGCAATGGGGGATGACTTTCTCCAAAGCGAGCATAACTTTCGGGACCTGGAACAACCCTAAAACAAACCAACAAGCTGCTAGAGACCCACACTTCTAGCTTCTATTTTGGGCTAAAACAAAGAGAAACAATGCTGGTTAGGGTGAAGCAAGACCGACGAAGACAGCTAGGGTACTCGGCGGCCAATGGTAAGGACTCACGGCGGCTGAATGGAGGCAAGACGGCTCCGGTTGAGCTCCACAAGGCACGAGATACCAGCTGGGATGCGAGACAAGGCTGCTAGGGCGTTAGGGTCGTGCGGACGGGAGCGGAGCAGTGGCGGGAGGCGGTTGATGGTGATGGTGAACGGTCCGGCGGCAAGGGATGGCTTCTGCAGCTCTTCTGCTGGCTACTGGAAGTCCAAATGGCGTAATTAAGAAGGAAGGAAGGGTGTTCGGCCAGTTGAGAGAGAGAGAGAGGGAGAGATAAGGGGACAAGGGGTCTACCAAGCCTTCCATCCTCACCCAATGGTCCTCTTGACTATTCCTCCTCCACAGCTGCCTTCCTAGGCTGAGAATCAGCCACAAAGGCTTCATTGCAACCCTTGAAATGTTCAAAAAGCCATAGGCAAGGGGGAGCTACAAATTTCCCAAGAATTGGCTTCAATTGGACACTACTAGTCTCTCAAATCAATTCAATTCGGCTTGCATAAATCCCGTTGTCGAGTCCTTTATCAAATTGATATTTTTCCTCACCAATACAACTCACTCGATTTCCAATTTTACGATAAAAAATTATCCTTGATTTTTTCTACACAAAATGACCCTACCTTGACTGTTTCCCAAAATGTCTCGGTATGCAGAAAAATCTCCTAAGACTAAGTCGATATTCCTAAGATAACACGTGACATGACAGAACTTTCAATTTCTGAAATTAGACTCAAATTCGCAGTTAATTTCACTCAAGCGCGTCTTTAGCGTGACCTAGGCTACAGGATAACTTTTAGAAATTTTTAGTGCAAATAACCAGTGGTCGATTTTGTTTGAGCCACAATGAACCCACTTGACACATGGGCTACTTTCGGTTGTCATGAAAATCTCGAAGATTCAAATACAGACCACAGGGTACCAAAACGATAGAAAAATCAGTCTAGTGCCGGCCGACAAAAATTTTCCAAATTAGTAGAGTCATCCACGTTTTGTCACACATCTCTGTCGAACCGACCTATCTCTGATTCCTAATCGATTTTTAACTATGTCGTAATGACCTCTAAATATGAACACGGTCGAATAGCCGATTCCTGGTCGAATTCTCAAGTTTATTGCATGAAAATTCTTTAATGGCTTTCCCAGATCGTCTAGTTATCTCGAGAGTGATTAGCTTTAAAAACAGCCCTATAGGCGCATCGATAAAATGCCCGATTAATTTAATTGAAAGCAGAAGTGAAAATTTGGAATGTCACAGTTCCCAAGAACAATTTTTTATCAGAAATGATTTTTTTTTTTTGTTCCCAAGAACAATTTCTGAATATAAAAACACGTTTGGTAATTGCACAAAATTTATATTCCCGGGAAAGAAATGCGTTTGATAAAATTGTATAAGTTTGTTGTTTCTTTTAATTTTTTTAATATTTTTATTATATTTTTCCTTTTTTTTTTTTTTTTTTTTTTTTTTTCTTCTCTCTCCTTCTTCCTCTTTTGTGGCCGGTCGCCGGCAACTAGCCGGGTGAGGTCCATCAAGCTCGCCGGAGCCTCGTCAAGCCAAGGTGAGGGCTAGCGAACTCGTCGAAGGCTCGCCTAGCCCCTACAAGGCTTAACCTCACCAAATCTAGGCAAGGCAGAGCCTCGTCAGTGACCTCGCGAGCATCGCGAGGCTCGACCTCGCCCAGGTAGCGCAAGGTCTTCAGGGGCTGGCAACGCTCCAGCGAGGTCGGCGACCTCATCTGATCAATCGCCGATGCCGACCGGGGCCGGGCTAGCGACCGAGTCAAAAGGAAGAAGAAAAAAAAAAAAAATAGAGATAATTTTATTCTATAAATCGTTCCCGGGAATAAAAAGCTACTTTTCTCTATTTCTTGTTTCTGTTCCAAATATATTCTCAGGAACAAAAAGATAAATTTTTTTGTTCCTGAGAACAAAAATTTTATCAAAAAAGTTCCTATTCTTTTTTCATTCGCCTGAGCAAAGGAACAAAAATAGTTGTTTCGGGAACTCAAACAGATTTTAACAAACAGGCCCTTAGGATACAAGATTTGGTTTCCAATTTTAGGGGAAGCCTGCCGATTTAGAAATCAAGATTTACGAAATTGCAGCAGATCTACTGTTTTGCTTTGCTGGGTTGTAATTGCAATAGCAGCAGCGAATCACTCACCTTTGAAGTGGACACTTCAATTTTTGTTGTGGGATGTTAAGTGTCAACTTCATCAATATTCACTCAGCCCCCACCTCTCAGATCTCAAGTGTAGCAGACAAACCCATTATGCTTTCGGTTTCGGTTTCAACTTGTTTGATTCTTTTGACATTAACCTAAGGTCATTTTGGGCATTGATTCATAATATAGAACCATTGATGAAATGGAAGTCTGCTGATGAGGTATGATGAGGTAGTAATCCAACATTTGCAAGCAACAGTGACTAGACATGCAAGTTTCTCCAGAGAAATTTTGCAGGTAGACATACAAGTTTCTCTTTCATCATTTCTCAAAGATGGGAAAGATGAAATTAGCTGACCATCATCCACACTAAAGACAAAAAATTGGCATCTGCTAAGAGAAATTCTTGAGTAGCAACATATAACAGGCCGAGCTCATGAACAAAACACATCCAGAGCAAGAAGGTGCCACTTCGCACATCTCGCCATTCAAACAAATGAAAAGCTTCCATAATAGATTCCCTCCCTTGCAGTGGCGAACACATCGTTATTGTGCGGAGGAAAAAGTTGCAACATTGTCTCTCTTTGAATAACAAAATGGAAAGAGATAGCACGAATACAAACACCAAACCACAAGCCATTGTCCTTAGGCTTTCCCCACTAATTAGTTCACAATACCCAATTACTGCACTGCATAACACTCATTGTTTTGTTTATATTACCTATACCTTCAGTTCCAAATGTGAGCAAAAGAGAAACTTCGAAGCAACATTTAAGAGTTCTGCTGCAAGGATTACCCAATGAAGCCCTAGTTCTTTCAAGAACTAATTTACTTAGAACACAACAAACCATTTCTTACTCTCTTGTGCTAGTAATCAGTATCTAGAAGTATCGGATAGAGATCCAGATGCAGACAAAGCGGTTCCAGTCCATGGCCCTTCAATAGACATACTCTTGCTGATATTCTCACCAACTACCTGATGTTCGTCACCTCTAAAATGCTTCCTCATGGCCTCAATTTTCTCCTGAGTCATGATAGCGCCCGCAGAGTCCAGCACTGGAACAGCAACCTTGCCTTCAAGCATGCTAACCACAAATGACATTGGCGGCCTGAGTGCTGGAGTCACATTGGTACACATCAAAGCTACCTTTATCAATGCCAGCGCCTCCTCTTTGTTAAAGTGAGAACCAAGCCTCGGATCAACTAGTTCTATCAAATTCTCTCCCTCCTTCAGAAAGTGTGCCTAGATACAGAAATGTAAAGTGAAGGTATTTCCCTTCCAAGCTTCAGGTATTGATCAGTTGCAAAATATGCTCTAAATACTGAAACAGGAAGAAGTATATCATCTTACGCGGCAAATGCAGTTGATAAGCACCTGCTAGTTCTAGGGTATAAATGGATAAAAAGAATCGAATGAGTCAATACAAATCCAACATGATTTTTTTGACCGATTTTAAATAAAAGATACTAGACTACAACATCACTTACTAATAGTTAACCAGTTGCCATGCCAAGAAATCACCTACACCGCTTTAAAATTGCTAGCTATTGTCGAGTTTTATCAGCAAAAATTATTTGTCAGTGTCATTACATGAAATGGCAGACTCGTCTTTCAATGTTCTTGATTATGCAACTCAAGCGACAATCAAATTTAACAAGGACTAATAATGATTGTTTGCTCTAATGATTGCTCACTCAAAGCAAAACAAAATCTAACTTAGGGAGTCAATTATATGAATGTGAAAAAAGTTATACCTAAAGCGAAAGTTTATGGATATTCTGGTCAAGACATGGTCTTGAAAACTTTTTAATTTAACAGTAAGTGCCAAAATTCAATAGTACTCGAAGGACTTGTTTGGTGCTAATGAAACTACAGGGAGTATGAATGTCAAGCATAAAAACATAAAGACTAAAACTGAGCTTTCGAGATCCACCCTAAATTATGGGGTCAACTTCCCCAAATTTCAAGGAATAGAATTTTCTTCATTCCAAAAAAAAAAGAAAAAGAATCTACATGAAAATTCAGAGTAGACCAACATGATAAGAAGAATCGGATTAATTTGAAATAACAAATTGCACTTAACAACATGACAATTCGTTAAGCAAGTTTCAATAGCTGTTAATTGTGAAACTCCTTTGCAACCATTGAAAGTGCATGTGAGGATTTAAATATGGATATGATCATAATTGAAATGATAGAGTTGATTACCCAATCAAGTAGATTAAAGCATTCCTCAGTTCTTTGGGAGCTCTTGTTGCTCCGGCCATTAACAACTTCTAAGGCAACAACGCCAAAACTATAGATGTCGGCTTTGTCAGTGAGGTAACCATGCATCGCATACTCCGGTGCCATATATCCACTACACAACAAGAAAAGAGCTTGTGTTTGCAACAAGGTAACTACCTTAAATAGCACATACTTAATATTCCTAAAATTCAAAAGAAAGAGTCATTCCTAAATGCAACGCTATGGTCTAAAGAGTAGAGGAAAAAAACAAATGCATCCTAATATATTCTAATATCATTTACCAAGAATATTTCAGGAAAAAAAAAAGATCATTGTTGTTCTTTATAAACTTGTCTTTTTTGGTTTGAAATATAAGTATCATTTATAAGATGACGTACATGAGCTTAAGGGCATTTCCCAGCATTACAAAGATATCTAAGAACGTGCAAAAATGGAGGGAATCTCCATATAGTACCCAATATTACATTTATTTGGGAAGGCCTAAAGTTATTGTAATGTGAAGCTCGCCCTGTAACAAGTTTACGAATTTTAGCCAACGATGATGGGGACATCATTTGACTTGTTTTGGAAATGTCTATAGTTACGTTTATAGTTCTTTTCATTGAATGAACGTTAGAGTTAGTAGAATGAACTTACAATTTTATCTTTTCCCTAATTAATCACATTCCTTTCAAAAACAAGTTGACTTTTCACACGCATTAATGCAAACATCTAAAACATGTGAACATGCTTATCTATGTTTTTCCATGTGCATACAAAAGAAACATGGGCGAATTTGCTATAATACTAAGTTATATTTAAATTAACAATTACATAAGTCAATATCAGAGTATCATTACTTAATGGTAGAGTATGACACAATTTACATTTTTTTCCTAATTAATGTAAAGAGTGGTGGGACGGTCATAAAGCTTTGTGGTTAAGCCGAATTTGTTGAGCACCATGCTTTGGGATTGATGTGAATCCACCACAAAGCTCCATTCAACTCACTTTTCTTAAATCAGAATATATGTTTCTATCCCATGCTTTTATGTAACGGGAACAAAAAGCAAGAAACTTACTAAGTTCCAGCAATCTTGGTGCTAATATGTGTTTTGTCCTCCTCATCAAGCTTTGCTAAACCAAAATCTGATATTTTAGGGTTGAGATCCTTATCCAGTAAAACATTAGTAGCCTTAATGTCTCTATGCACAATCTTCAGCCTTGACTCTTCATGAAGATATGCCAATCCCCTAGCAATACCCACACATATCTTGTGTCTTGTCCACCAATCCAACTTTAACTGAAGTTCTTCAGGACCTTCAATTGTATCAGAAGACATCAAAGCCTTTCGCCATGTCATTAATCGAAGTCAATGAAGCACGGTGTGATATCATATTACCAAATAAAGCGCGAGCAAGACTGTTATTTTCCATGTACTCGTAAACCAGCAAAAGTTGATTTCCTTCAATGCAGCATCCATAGAGTTTCACAAGATGTGGATGCTGAAGAGCAGAAATCATCCCAATCTCAGTCAGGAACTCATTATTTCCTTGTTGTGATTTGGATGAAAGCTGCTTCACTGCTATAGTGGTGCCATCTGACAGAAAACCCTGCAATTCAACTTTGGCATCGATCTATGTTGTGAAAATTGAGTTACATTGAATGCTTTTGCTTTCTACATATCTTCTCTCTTGGGAATTGGGGGAATTTGGTTAGCCAATTTTCCAGCATACCTTGTATACGAACCAAAACCACCTTCTCCTATCTTATTGGCAGCGTCAAAATTGTTTGTGGCGTTTTAATCACGCAAGGTAAATAAACCAATTTGCAATGCTAGACCCTTCAAATCTGCAACACGTTTTGGAACTTCTATGAATTTGGAAAAGTCAACAGTTAAAGTATGTAATCCACTATCTAACAAAGACGTATCAATTCCTTCTCAATATTCCAGGAAACCTTTTTGTGACGTTTTGGTCTGAGCAAGTTCAGTACAGAATAGCTTAGCATCTTGAAAATTATTTTCTAGGAAAGTCCGCATCGGTTGGCGACGTATTTTTGAAAAGTAAAATGAGATTGTCCCCAGGGTATTTAATAGTGAAGGAAAATAAAAATCATACAGAGAACCCCCTTGGAAACGTAGGGTATGGTTTGTATGTTTTAATTTCTCATGCACATGAAGTTCTGGCAGCTATTTTTGGTGTCTTGAAACGTAGATTTTGTGTGTATACACACACACACATCTGAGAAACAATCTACTGTCTCTCCCTATAACTATCTATTCCTTCATTTTTCAGATTTCTAAATAAAAATTTAGTTCATTAAGCAAACCAAATGGTTCTATGACACTAGCAGTATATCGCCTAATAATAATTTTTGGCTTTTTGCGTCAAATCAAATTCCCTCTGGAATGCACAAATGTCATGCATCAACAGTTTTATGGGAACTGTAAATCTAGATTGAGCATTAATGATGCATTGTCATTACACTTTCCCCCACCAGGAAAGTAAGAAGAAGAAGAAGAAGAAGAAGTGTCATTTGCCAACAGTTTGACAGGACAACTGTGCGATTTAGCTGAAATATAAATGAAGCAATGTGACTATCCTCCCTCTCCACCAGAATACAGAAGGGGGAAAATGTATTCAGAGTGCATAACATTCTCATATTTCTTGACAAATACACATGGACTAAATAGCGGAGATTCCAGGTAAGCAACTACCTTGTGCCATTTTATCTTTACGTCCAAGGCATCCTCTCCACCAAAGGATAACCAGAATAAGGAAAACTACAAAAACTATAGCAGCCAGAATCCCGCCACTGTGCCACCAGATATGCTGGCCCTGCTGGCCGGGGGATCAAAGCCTGCAATGAAGAAAAAACAAACAAATATTTAACCAAATCTGTTCAGTTAATGGGGTAGACATAAATGCAGAAAAATATCCGTAGCTTCTCGTTGAACACAGAAAGAAATTGATGGAGAACACAATAATTGAGAATCAAGAGGACATAAAACCGCCCAGAGTACTCCACAGAAACTATCAGATAAATGAGCACCGGAAGATATCATTTATGGAACATGTAATACAAAATACAAAGAAAAAAAAAAAAATCTACTCTTCATTCTCAAGGCTGTATTGTATGATACAGGCACAGTGGTCGTAATCCATAGCGGAAAAGTGAACAAGGCTATCATTTCATAGTCGAATGGAAGGATTAAAGATACATAGAGAAAACACACTCAGATAGAAAGAACACAAAGCAACCTATAACCAATTTTCAACTCTAAGAGAATAATAATGGACCCTGGTCAGCTATTATGCGTAATTGACTTGATCTATAGTGACATATGCCAATGGCCTGAATCCAACAGTAGGCATTTGTAACCAAGCCAAGTAACTAATAGCCTATTGATGACTTCTGGTGCAAGAAAAAATATGGGTATTCGTTTCAACATGAATATGAGTAACTTTCTCAACAGAGAAGCACCAAGTGAAACATGGAAGCATCCATCTGCGTACCAGGGTAGACAGAGATAGCAGATATAAGAGGACCATAAACTCCTCCATCAGGTAAAACAGTGGTTCCTTTCCCAGCCCAATAGAAGCGTATCTCCAGAGTGCCCTTGGTCACATTGGCAGTAAAATTTTTCATGACCTCCTTTCCAACTCCACCTGCTTCAATCTCAATGTTGAAATCTTTCCACACCAATTTCCCCTGAAATAATATTTCATCTGATTCAAGTTGAGTGTCTCCACACTGAACAAGGTAAAAATTTTAGTCTCCATAGAATGTACAAATTGTGAAAAAATCATGATTTGCAAGTACAAGATATTTGGATAAACTTCCCAACCATAACATATTGAACGCTTTATGTGCTTTATATATTAGAACCAGCACTCCATAATGCTCCGAGTTTACCTGTATATAAATATTAAAAGCTCTCCTTCCAAGGCTTTTATAACTTTTGTTGCCTGTGAACATTATCTCCGCAAAATGAAGGGTTACATTGTAGGGCCCATCCATCAGACAAAAACCATAATAAGTTAGAGAGATGGAAGAACGTCGTGCTTCCATGTAAAGTTGGGCATTATTCATGGACAGTGTGGATGTGTTTTTAACTTTATAGCTAACTGCAGGGATATTGTCATCGGCGAAGTAACTAGTGCTACTGTAGGCCCAGTAATCACTCCCGAAGAAACTTGAAGGTGTAGCCTCCTGTGAGTCAGCTTCGTATGTGGTGCCCCTTACTTCTGCTTTGCTCCCACCGCAATTTATGAAGAGGTTATACCGACCTGGATGGAGTAAAGAAGCAGCCACAGAGAAAATTCAGTTTCTTCTATTTGTTAATATGGAGTGGACTTTCCAGACACACTAAATAAGCTAGCATTCACTCTTTGGAAAATTACATAGAAACTCCCAAGTTATGAGCAACCCATTATTTCATGAAGGTATTTTTTGAAATTATTAGGGTAATTATGCATCAACCATCAAAGATTGAAACAATAGCGAAGAGGAGAGTTGACAAGGAGATAAATTTGATGAGAAATTACACAGAGAATAAGATGCAATATTAGAATCTGATGATAATGATAGGATATGTTAGAATAATTTAAATATAAAATCATGCATTCTTCTAACAATTTAAGCTTTTAAAACAGTTGGTTGTGATCCTATAAAATCTCATATGGCATCAGAGCTGGATTTCATGAGTTCAAATCTTTCAAAGCCTAATTTGCCTCCCTAATTAAATATGTCCACACTTCATCTAATAGCTTAAACTTTTAGAACAATTAGCTGCAGTCCCACAAAATTTCATAGGATATACAGCCCATCAATTTACATTTTATACAACAATGACTCTGCAGCATATTAACTTACTTTTTGCACAACGTTTACTCCGCAAACATGATACAAGTCCACTTGTGGCAGAATATGAGGTTCTGAGCAAGTCAGCAAAGATTTTACTGTTATAATCATCATCATTCTTAATGAAGTTCAATGCTAAGTACATAATCAATAAAAATGCGGGTCCTTAGAAATCCAAGTCTCTCATTGAAAAGTTAATTGCAAACATACGCATTCTCAACCTCAGAGCTTGCGAACAAGTTGCTGTGGAGAAAAGACAAAATCAACATTCAGCAGAGAAATGGAAATATTATACACAAACAGGATATAAGTTACACAATAAGTGCACATTTGGGGGGAGCCCTGGACTGACTGAAGGAAGTAGGACATACGCAGATCCTTCTTGACATTCTGATCCAGCAGTGAACTTATTGTATGATAAATCACTACACAGAGAAACAGTCAACCATTTCCAAAATCTCATCAATTTGAAGAATATACTGAAAGTCATTCCATCAAATGATTTTTTTTTTTCAATAATTCCATCAAATGATTAGTATGTACAAAAATGCAGACAAGTTGCAAAAAATGGACAGGTAAGGCAAGATGAAAGGCGAAAACATCACAAGATGATGAAATTGATATTTTATTCCTACTGAAAATATCTTATCTTAGAATATGAAAAGGAGAAAGACTAACGGAAGTAAACAGAGACTTTAAAACTATTTATAGTGTATAGAAACATTTTTACTCAGTAACAGTACCACAGTCATGATGTCTAAGGCAAAGAGGCTTAAGTAGAACTGTGATTCCACCTACTACTACGTCGCATCTTCTAATAAGAAATTATTTAGACCACATTTATCTGTTTAAACTACCTCACAAGAGCTTCATTCCTACACCCATAAGATAATATCAACTTCTCCAAAGTACACTCATTTTGGTTGTAGAGTTTCTCAAATACACAAACCCATAAAAACATTGTTATCAGCAAGAAATGGCCCAAGCAACTAATCATATACTGCAGGTGATACGTTAGACAAACTTTCAAAGAGGATTAATAGGAGCTAAAAAATTTCCAAACATAATTTTAATCATTCCAATAGGTCTGAAAATGATCTACAGCTGGGAATGGCTTTTTGTATAGGGGAAAATGGAGCTAACTAGGCACTTCCAAGAAAATCCACTTTATATTCTTTCATGCATATCATACATTTCAGCCTCTTTTGTTACATACATCCATCCAATTAACAGATCCCAATGAGGAGAAAGGTACTTATGATGTTTCCATTTATCTCCAAAGGCTACTAACCATAAAGATGCAAGATGTGAATGCATAATTGCTTGGCACTAAGCAAGATTAGCCAGATAAAGCTAGAAGCAAATTCATGATTAAACAAGATATTTCTTCAGGCAGCGAAGCTTACACATTTCTAACTTGCGCTTTCCAACCAGGGACTGCTCCAGTCAACTGGTTTCCAGTTAGATACCTAAACAAGATTATTTGAATGAGTCAGCTCCTCATGTACTTTATACACTCTGACTGAAATTATTTAAGACTTATACCTCAAAAACGCATTATTTAGCAGATTATTAGCATTTTTGTTTACTTGTGGTGTAGAAAAAAATCAGTTCAAGTCATGATAACAATATAGAGCTTTCAGCTAGAGATGAAAGATTAAGGAAATCAATGACAGAGAAAACCATGATCCCCGCAAAACTTGGAGCGCCTGGAGAAAGATTACCATAACAGTAGTACACAAAGCTGGACTAGTGAAGGGTACCTCCAAATTAGCTTATCAACTATTTCCTTGTGATAATGTTTTTGTCCTTCTAAGGGCAGAAGTCCAAAGACAAGTGCCATAACTCGCACGCCCGGGACACTTAAGTGCCATAACTTCAAAACGGTACACTTAAGTGCCACTTTTTTTTTCGAGTGGGACACTTAAGTGCCACCTCTAGCGACCCTTGCCGGAAATCCTATGTGGCAATATTTTATTATTATTTTTTGCCTACGTGGCTCGCCGGAGCTCCAAATCGCATAAAAATTAAAAAAATTAAAAAAAAAAAAAAAATTTTAAAAAATTTTAAAAATTTAAAAAAAAAAAGAAAATTTTAAAAATTTTAATTTTAAAAAATTAATAAAATTTAAAAAAAAATAAGAAAATTTTAAAAATTTTAATTTTAAAAAATTAAAAATTAAAAAAATTAAAAATTATATATAAAAAAAAAAAAAAAAAAGGTGGGGGCGCCCTCGCCGCCGGTCGGTCGGGGGGCGGCGACCACTGGCCGACCCTCCCCCTCCGTCGCCGGCCCTTCCGGCGACGGCGGGGAGGCGGCGGCGGGAGGGCTCGACCCTCGCCCGCCCATTCGAACTCTCCCCCCTCCCCCGTTTTTTTTTTAAATTTTCTTAATTTTTTAAAACTTTTAAATTTTTCTTAATTTTTAAATTTTTCTTATTTTTTTTTTTTTTTTAATTTTTTGAATACTTTATAATTTAATTAATTTTTATATTATTATTTACACATAGACACGAAACGGCGTCGTTTTTGTGTTTTCTCCGCCACATCAGCGTGCAAAACGACGCCGTTTTGGACTAAACTCGCCGGAAAATTGCCACGTTAGCCATTTGGCCGGATTTTCGCCGGAGTGGCACTTAAGTGTCCCATTTTATTCCGATGATGGCACTTAAGTGTACCATTTTAAAGTTATGGCACTTAAGTGTCCCGGCGTGCCAAGTTATGGCACTCCAGGTGTCCTCACCTCCCTTCTAAGACATAAAATAAATAATTAAGGAAGATGTGCCATTGTCAAGCTTCAATCGTTGGGCAGAAAGATGAAAACCAATGTCAAACAGTCCAAGAAGCTTAGGACTATAGTTTCTCATCATTCTCAAAACTAGGGTTAAGATACCAAGGTCCTCCACAGACCTAAATGGCACTTAAGAGCTGCACTCACCAAACTTCTAGAGCCATTGTTGTGGAAAGAACCAAGTAGAGAGCCTAAGGACTTTTGCTATATTTAATCTCCTATACATCATAAAATAGGCACACAAGACGTGCATTGAGTACAGAAACATACAACTGTCAAATGCTAAAGTACCACAGATCCATTTAACTCTTCCAGCGTAAACAAGTAACTTTTTGAAACTTGTGAATCAGGCGAAGAAATGATCAAAAGGGCTGCTCTTTAAGCAACAGAATATCAAAGATCTATGCCTGCTCCATGACTAAAGTCCCACCAAAATAATTACTTGACAATAATCATAAATTCTTAACTCAATTCATTACAAAATTTGGATGGTGAAGTAATAAGCATTCACGACCTGAGGACTTTGAGAGTTAAAAATTGAACATGTTATCATGGTCTAAGTTCTATTGATAGCTCAACTACTTTATGGTAAAAGTTGCCTGTA
Organism: Eucalyptus brandiana; assembly: GCA_014182725.1. NCBI lineage: Eukaryota > Viridiplantae > Streptophyta > Magnoliopsida > Myrtales > Myrtaceae > Eucalyptus > Eucalyptus brandiana. Next base: position 18,480,498 of record CM024678.1, read on the forward strand.
GCTTGACCACTAGAAAACTTGAGACTTTAGATTCTTCTACAAAATACGAAAAGAAGCCTAAGTTCAGCATTGAAGTACTTACATACATTCTACGTTTACCAGGCTGCTGTAGGAATTAGGGATTTTGCCACTCAGTTTGTTGAAGCCGAGGTCTCTGCAAAGCAAGTTTATGTGAATATATAATGAGAAGATACTTTTAACTGACTCACTCAGGAAACTCTTTGAGCATACTTCAGACGATTGTACAAACACAGACAATATCAATGAACATACAAAGTCCAGTTCAGATGTTTAGACATACAGGTCAACTGTCTAGTGCCTAAGCTTTCTACTAGACATTCATCTCCAGAGGCATTCATTGCCTAAATCCAAGTTTCAAGTTGGTCACATGCTATAAGTATACAAAACTGCTGTAAATCAAATTTACAAAATGGAAATTTCAATTTATATAACTAGAAAAGCTATTTGGGCACTAAATTGAGTGCGTCCCCGAGGAATGCACCATATTATAGTTCGATTGGGAGATTTCACTAATCTAATAGGACCGAAACTAAAGCTAATCATAATTTGTTGAAAACATCTCCTTCACAATATATTATTTATGAATAAAGGGATGCCGACTCAATACTAGGGTGCTTAGAAAAGGAAATATCAGCTTCAGTGAATAAAAAATAAAGAACAAAATGAGGATTTCAAAAAACAGGTTAGGGAATAGAGTATGTGATAAGCTGCAGCAGAACCACATAAATTTGGTCATTCAAGAATGTCAGAAAAACAAAAAATTAAAGCTCCATTTGTTTTGTGGAAAATGTAACATTTTTAGAAAATGTTTTCCATGAAGTTATTTTTTTAGGAAAATGAAAATATTCCGGTGCTTGACTGAAATCCTAAAAATGCCCAGAAAATATTTTCCGTCGTTTAGTTTGGAATATTTAATTTGATTTTCTAGGAAAAAATTGCCAAAAAATTCGAATTTTTTAATTTTTTTTAATCCTTTTCTTTTAACTTCTTCCTCGGCCGCTTGTTAGCTATGGCGACAGGCCATGGGATAAAAAAATATTTTTATAAGAACAAACATTTCATTAACTAAGGATCCAAACTTGAGCACCAAGGACCTGCACACGGCCTTTGCGGACTCAACCTAAGTGCTGGGGACTAGAGCTTGAGTGTCAAGGACCCAAGCACTGCTTTTATGTACTCGGGGTTAGGTATTAAGGCATTGGGCTTGGGCACCAGGGCTTTGGGCCCAGCCTCGATGGACTAGGCCCGAGCGCTGAAGACCTAGTCCTGAATGCTGAGGACCAAGAACCAGGCGTTGGGGTTCCCGTGTCCAAGCAAAGAGTTGCGGGTCCAAGCACAGATACCAACTCATAGTTTGGAAAATGTTTTCCCACTTTTTCAAAAGAGAAAATCATTTCCTAAATTTAAACATAGATCTTTCATTGACTTTGGAAAACATTTTCCATTAACTCATTTTCCTAAACAAACCAAATGCTGGAAAATCAGGAAAATATTTTTTGCAAAACAAACAAAGCCATGACAGAATGGCAAAATGTTGCTGTTAAAAGTAGCGTTTATTAAATCTTACAGAGATGACCACATGAACAAGAAGAATTGACTTGTATAGAGATGCATTTGAAGCCATGCTCTCGTTTGAACTATGAATGTTATGTCTAACAAGTGTACAACAGTCAAGCATAAAACTCCAGCTAGATATTGTAGGGCTGAGATTCGAGAATGTAAACCACCGGAAGGAAAGTTTCCAGACAATCAACCACTAGAAGCCTCCATTTTGCATTAATGCTCTTAAGAAGTTAAGATAACATATCAAAGCAAAAGTAAATTAGATGAAATGGGAAACCACAACCAAGGTAAGAATTCTTGCTGGAAAAGTGAAAACAAAGAGAATGTTAGAATATTTAAATAACAAACCACACTTTCATCTAATAGCCTGAGTTTTTAGAATAGTTGACAATAATTCCACAAATTCTCATAGAGAGAAAAAGCCCATATACTTGTGCGCGAAACTGTATATTCTATAGCAGAGGCCACAATCACCAAGAATTTAAATGCCACATCATTCACAATTCAGCAATATCAACAGAAAATATCAAAATACCATTGAAGTCAGTAAGGGACCTTCAAGCCATCTTAAATGGGTTCTTTAACTGCAACCAATAGTCAACCAAAAACTAGTAGAAATTTCACTCCTTAAGGGTAAAATTATTTATTCTACTTGGAATAGCCAAAGGGAAAAGCCGCTTTCTACGCACAATATTTTTAGATTTGTCGTATTTGCTATATAACCAGGTAGCTCTCCCATGAGATTGCAGCTCCTCAGAATCCTATAAGAAAATAACACCGATATTGTCACATTGCTAAGACGATTTGGCTCTTTTGCATAAAGTAAACTACCTATGAAGCATCGATCTCACAGTGTTCGAATATTTGTACTCTTAAGTTGTGGAACACGAGACTCGGGTCCATCGAGGTCAATTATTCTCCTGCATATCAAAATCAAATAGGAGCTTTATTTGATTGATAACATCTTAAAGAAAGAGAGATCAGATCGAAATGCCAAAATTCCATACTGACAATTCAGTCAAATGCTCCAAAAGTGCGATCCCAGAGGGAATCGGCCCTTGCAATCCACTTCCTTGAATAACCCTGATGATACAATTCATAGATGGAATTGTCTTGGGGGTATATCTATAGAGACCGACTTAAAAGGGGAAGAAGCATTAAGCCTTACAGTATTTCGAGATTTGTCAAGTTCTGAATAAAATCGGGTATCTTTCCCGTGAAATGATTATCACTAAGTCCCCTACAGGGCATTAAACAACATGATTCATATGAAGGAGAAAGAATAGAAATGGCTAAATATTAGCTGAGTATGTGGATACTGGAAACTAACAGGTTACGCAATTCCCTTAAGTTAACAAATGTTTGAGGCAGCTCCCCCGTGAAATTATTTGACGTAAGGAGCCTGAAACAAGAAAAACCCATGACAACACATTGGTTAATAGAACCTGAATGCTGTATCTTTCAACAGATCACTCCAATGGATAAAATTCCCTCGCCAGATACAAAATCATCAGCGAATAAAAACTCGATGCCTAACACAGAAATTTGCATCAAGAGACTCACAATATAGTTAATTTGGACAAGTTCCCGAGCTCTGGAGGAAGAGGTTCAGAAAGCCAATTGCTTTCGACGTCTCTGAGCGGAATATGAAAGTTAAAATCTTGAAACATCAATCAAATTTAAAACAGCGAAGAGGCCAAAGGCGCGCGTCGGGATGAGTGGTCACTCACAATATTATAAGTATGGATATGTTCCCCAACTCCTTCGGGATTGGACCAGTCAATAGGTTTCCGGTTACAGAACTGCACCCACATCATCGCGTTTCCCCCAATCAAACAATAGAACATACACTCGTGAGAGAGAGAGAGAGAGAGAGAGCATACATGTGAACCAAGTTCGTAAGGCCTCATTCTTTAGGAATTGTGCCGTTCAGGTAGTTGCGGGAGACAATACTGTTTATAGAGAGAGAGAGGATGAAGAAGAAGAAGATCGAAAATGGAGAAAAGGGGAAATGGAGAAAGAGAGTGCTTACAATCTCTCGAGGAAAGGCAATCTGAACAGTCGAGGCGGAAGGGTGCCGGCAATAGATTGCTTCTCAAGAACTCTGTTTTCGCAACGACACGAAGGCTCTATTCTAGCTTTACTTGAAAACTAGGCATCAATATGATGTTACAAAATGGCTTTATTACATCTATTGATATGTATACATAAATCTCAATTGATTCTAAATGAAAAATTCTTCAAAAATTGCCTAAAAAAAAAAAGATTTTGTTTAAAGCAAATGAATAATATAGCTAATGTGAAAAGCACGCATCACTCAAAGTATAGCTCTACCATGCATTAGTATGAATAACATATATAATAAGGAGAGAATAGTATTAAAATTTTGAAACTACCCTTACGATTAAAGTTAGAGGGAATATAACTCTAATCACTTTGATATTTAATCATGATCTTTGAGTTTGACATTCCCATTAATCACTAAAAATATAATGTATATAATTAAATGCTAAGCATATAATATGCGATTGTATTGATTAAACTTATAAAAATTTGTATAATCATACTATGAACAATTAATATTATGCTCATAATTACTTCATGAGTAATTTTAATATGATAAGTGATTACATATTGTTGCTACATTTCGACCAAAAAATCGGCTAATGTTTTTTTTTTTTAATGAAATACTAATATGGTGCAAAGAGGTTCAGTTCGGTAGCCAGTCGATTCTATAAAAAGAAAAGATTGGTGTGCAATTGCATGATTAATATTAAAGTCTAGCAAGGAATCCACGATGGTATAATTCATGAAATTGAGGGAGAAAGAGACATGCTGTAGACGTGGGAAATGGTGTTGTTGTGGGTATCCGTAAAATTGTCGCAGGTGACGGCGTTGGTAGTTGTCTCAATGTCTTTGTTGTCACCCCATCCACCCTCTACATCACATGGATTTGTGTCGAAATCCCAATCTGATTTCCCTAACATCTTTGCTATTTCTTTCAATGCATCCATTGAAAGAGAAAAGAGCCAATAAGTCAAAAGGAACAGCAATGTATCATGCAAAACAAGCACAAAGAATGTCAAATTCGCGTGTGCTTGAGGTTGAATATATGAATGAAAAACAAGTGCCAAAAAAAAATAATAAATAAAACTTGTTGTACGTTGGAGTCCAAAAGGTAAAGGAACAATACAATGAAAGCAATAAAAGATCGATGGGTTTATTTTTTTTTCACCTTCGTCTTAGGGCAGCAAAGTGGCGGCGGCAGCTAAGTTAGTGATGCTAAGAAGGACGAGCATAGAGAAGAGATGTGGAGCCGAGAAGAGAATCGTCATCATTTCAGTCTTAAGCTCAACAGAGAGAGAGAGAGAGCGAGCGATCTCCCATTCTTTAGTCAGAGTCTATGAAAACAAAACTCGACTAAGCAAGGGAGCAGGAGAGAGATAATTGTTAAGTGAGCAATCTAACTTCATCCATTTATGTACGAAAAAAGGGAGAGTGGATAAAGACTTTTTGCTCTTGTGTATTTGACGACCTCAAGTCTTCCTTGAACGTATCAATATTCATCCAGAATTGAGTGAGTTTTGGTTCAACTTTTATTGCATAATAACTTTCTTGGACCATAGATGTACCTTCATGTACCTTCAATCCAGAGATATATATATATATATATATGTGTGTGTGTGTGTGTGTGTGTGTGTGTGTGTGTGTGTGCGCGCGTGCGTGTGTGCGTGTGTGTGATTGTTAAGTGAGTGGTCTTCACGAAAAGAGAGAACGGACAAAACTCTTTGCTCTTGTATGTCTGGATGTGAGAGTGATGTGTGAGAGTGATAGAGAGACGACCCCAAGTCTTCCTTGATTGTTAAGGAGAGACAACCGCAAGTCATCACGAAAAAGAGAGAACGGAATAAGACTATTTGCTCTTGTATGACTAGATGTGAGACTGATGTGTGAGAGTGAGAGAGAGATGACCTCAAGTCTTCCTTGATTGTTAGGATATCCATCTAGAATTGAGCAGTTAAGCTTTTGTCCATCTCTTCTTGCGTAATAACCTTTTTCATATTGTCTATTTTGAAAGGGCTAGTAACAACACCTAGAGGGGGGTGAATAGGTGTAAAAATAATTTCGCAAGATTCAGTAGGAGTAATTTGCTTTTAGAAAATGACAAACTATAAACAAGTTCCGACTCTAGCAACAAAATAAATGAGTTTAAGGAAGAGAATAAGAACACAAGGTTTATAGTGGTTTGGCTTAGATCATGCCTACGTCCACTCTCCCATGCTAACAGCCCACTGGTTGAATTCCACTAAGAAACAAAAGAGATTTTACAGCTTTGTGATCTCAACTTCACAGTGAAGAGTCTGATTCTTTCGTACAAAGTCACACTATAAGTTTTTTTTTTCTCTTTTGAGTACAAATTTGAGCTCAATGAATGAAATAGCAAGGAACTAGGAAGTTTCAGACTTTGAAATTTTTCTTTCATGCACACATCAAATGACTGGAGACATCTCCTTTAAATACTCCTTCATGTTCTCTTGATTGTTCACACTTTCCAAAGGAATTCTTCCAATCTACCCGTTGGACACAATCAATCAAGGAGATCTCAAGTCATTTGATGATTGTGATGAAAGCCTGTCAATCCTATTTGCCTATACAATCAGGATTTTGGTTTCCATAAATAGATACTTTCCAAGTTTACTTGCCTTCCAAGAGATTTGAATATCGAAATTGATTCTAATAAAGATAGTTAATCATGTAGGTGTTATATCCAACCAGAAAGCCATCCATAAGCCATACGAATCGAATTCTTGAAGAAATAAAGATAATCATGCGTCTGGATAAGTCTTCATTCTTCAATAGCATTCAGTCTATAATTTGTCAATGTGGGCAGACTTTTAACCTAAAGTCTGGCGGTCTTCAGACTTTGACACTAAATTCTGGAATTCTTCAGAATAAATTTGGATAAGTTTTGTCAACTTCAAAATATTAAAAGAGTTTTCTCCAACAATCTATCCATTTTTTATGATGACAAAACTTTCCTGCAGATTTAAGAAATTTTGACCTGCAAAACAACTCTTAAGCAGTATATGATATCTTATAAAAATAAGTTGGTTAAGTTGTAGATAGCATTGATTCTGCAACCACAGAAAAACGTGTTAATCTTGAAATGATACGACAAATATCAAGACTTAGATAACTATCCATCCATAATCACAAAAGTAAGTTCCTTGCAAAGGTAAAACAACAAAATAACAGAATAAATGTAAAGGTCCAACAAAAGTTAAAGTCAAACAGGTCAAATATGCACATTCTCCCCCTTTTTGTCAACAGCAAAAAGTGGAAAAAGTAAAAGAAAAAAAAAACAAATAAAGGACAAATGAAATCACTTTTGTTTTGGAATTCGAACGAGCTGTAAATCTCCCATCGACTGAATTGTCTCCTCAATCTTCTGGTACTAGAGAGAAACATTCTGAACTGTAGTCTGAACAGTCTTAAGCATTTCAGCATTTTCTTCATTCTTTACCATAGATTGAGAAACTTGCTGATTCAAAGTCTGTACTCGCATGTCCAAAGACTGTACCTTTATGTCCAAAGACTATATTGTCCTAGTGTGTGATTCAAAAGACGATTTGAGGGTAGCATGAAGTTTCTGTATCTCATACTCCATAACATATTGCTGGGCTTTCACCTCTAAAAGAAGTTCCATCAACCTTGGATAATCAGCAGTTGTGTTGGTTTGTGCACTAGCCTCAGCGAAATGAATTCAAGGAGTGTTGAGAATTGAGGGGACTTCAGCTTGTCGAACACCTTCACTTGGAAAGGATTCCTCAATGCCAGTTTTAGGAAAATGGGAAGCATAGACATCCTATGGATCGGCAGGAGATCTACTAACATCATCACCTGTAAAGATAGGAGAAGAAGTACCTTTGCTCGCAAACTCCCCCTGTTTCTGTGGCTACAAGTGGAGAAAGGAATTCTTCTTCTTGTTTCTTAATTGTTTCAGCATTAGAGTAATGGCCTTTTTCAGTTCGAGCTCCTACAGTTTCACTCCTTGTCTTCTCTGAATCCTCAAATAAGGATATTGCCAAAGTTGGTTCAATGGAGTCATCCTGACCCTCTTCCTCTTCAGCTTCTCTTCCTTCTTCTTCTCTTGCCTCTATTCCTTCTCTATCTTCACTTCCTTCTTTTCTTTGCTTAGTTTCTTCTCTTGCTCTGTCTCCTTTGTCATGTTACTGCTCAAAACTGACAAAACTTTGAAGATTCTTCAATGTAAAGGTAGAGATAGTAAGATCATCTTCATCCTCTTCGTCTTGTAGGATAAGAGATCTTTTCTTCTTGGCAGGTTCAAGCATGAGCTCCTTGCTTTTCCTTTTCTATACAGCAAAGTCTTCTTTGGTTTTACTGGGGGACTTTTCCTTCAAGCACTCTAGGGCTTTGTTCAGTTCATTCAACCTCATCTTGGACACCATCTTCAATCCTATAATCAAAGGAGCAATATTTTGAACACAAAGAGAGGCTAGAAGTTGAATGTGAAAATGTCTGAATAGTTGTAAGACTAGCGCTGAGTAAGGGAGCTATCCCTTAACCTTTACAACAGTCCTATACATATGCATCGGGATTGTATGAAGCAGAGATAACTTTATTCCATTATTGATGGCAAACATCAGTTTCACTTCAAATCGAGAAACATCTATCTTTGAAGTTGGCTTTGGTCGGATGCAGTTGATTGTGACTTTGTGCAACAAAATGTTTGAGGCAGACAGTTTGGAATAAGTAATGCCACCTCTAGAAAGTCTATCCCTAACAAGAGAACTTGTCGCATGACCAATAGAGACATTTGTTGGTTGGAAACTACCTCTTTCCACACCAATAACGTCAGTCAACGTGTCAACATCCACCACATAATCTTTCTCCATCATAGTAAAACAAAATCTATTCGCGTCAAGAAAAAACAAGTTCAAATAGAAATAAGCAGTTAACTCAGAATAAGCAACATAAGTTTCAGAGCAAAATTTTTCAAGTTGAAGGAGAGTCAACTTCTCCCTCAAGTTCACCTTTATCGAATCCAAGAAATCAAAGTCGACCGATCGATGGTTCATCACCCATCTTTTCAGCAATTTTGAGTAAGTCTTTCTATGATCTTTAGAACGAAACGAACTCATTCCATCACTACACACTTCAATAATAATGCCCATTTTCGGCTGAAAATTCGAGTACATTCTCTCATTATCGTCCTTGCTCTCTGGCTGATTGAAAGAACCAAAACGGGGATCAACAGGAAAGTTACGAATTGCTTTATCTGCCTCTCCTTTAGGTGATATTCCCAATCTTTCCATCGTTCGCAAGAACTGAGTTTCATTCTTGTATCCTCTTTCTTTCAGAAAGTCATCAATTAAAGTCATAGCAGAACCACCCATCTTCAAATGACTATAAAGTTTATAAATAACCTGGGGTTTCATGAATCTGAGAGATTCGGCATCTTCCTCGATTTCTTCTTCCACTGGTTGGCGCAGAGGATTTTGTGTAGCATGCTGTGGAGAATGTTGTGGAGAATCTTCTTCCTCTGTTAGATCAAAATGTGTAGGACCCTTAGGCATATTCTGTGGTCCCCTGCTTGAGATCTGAGACGACTTCCTTTGTAAAAACATCTTCATAGTCTTTGAGGATTTCCCGAACACATGTGAATGAAAAAGATGAAAACTTATAGAACAAACTTGAGAGTAAAAACGAGAGAGTAGAAAGTCTATATGCTAGGGTTTGGTAAAAAGTGCTCGAAAGGAATATGAAAGGTATATAAAGAAAATGAACGGTCACAAATAAAAGAAAACGAACCGTCAAAAAGAAAATTACCTTTTTTGAAATAACTGAAAATAAAAACTGCCAAAAATTCAAAATTTGAAAAAGATAACTTCCAAAAATAAAATAGGCAAACAATGACTTAATTAAACATACATTTTCATTCCAAAAATAAAATACCTGGATTCGAGACTTTCTTTTATTGAAGTAGAGTTTGGAAAGTCTGAGTCTGACCAACATCAGACTTTAACCGGTAAGAGGTAAAATATTCAGTCTAGTGTGAATAGATTCAAATAAATTTTTCTCTAGAGGTTTTATAAATATATCTGCCAAATGATTCTTCGAGTCAATTAACTGAATTATAATCTCCCCATTTTGGACGTGATCTCTTATAAAATGGCGTCGAATTTCTATATGCTTTGCCCTTGAATGAAGAATTGGATTCTTCGTGAGATTAATAGCATTGGTGTTGTTGCATTTGATCTCAGTACACGATTCTTCAATTCCAAAGTCTCTTAGCTGTTGTCTTATCCACAAAATTTGAGAACAACAGCTCCTAAGAGCCATATACTTTACTTCTACTATTAATAGAGCCACAGTACTTTACTTTCTTGAGAACCATGACACCAGCATGTTGCCCAGCAGTTGACAAGTATTAGAAGTACTCTTTCTATCAACTTTACAACCTGCCGAATTTGCGTCTGAATATTCAAGAAGAGTAAAGTCTTCTTCTTTGGGATACCACAGACCTAGCTTTGGAGTAGTCGCAATATATTTGATGATGCGTTTTGCAACACTTAAATGAGATTCTTTGGGATCAAATTGGAATCTAGCACATATGCAAATACTAAACAAAATGTTAGGTTTAGATGCAATAAGGTAAAGCAGAGAACCGATTATGCTTCTGTAAAGCTTCTAGTCTACTTTATTTCCTCTTTCATCCTTATCCAGCTTCGAATAACTTGATATTGGTGTCTCTATCTTCTTGCGATTCTCCAATCTAAATTTCTTGATGAGATCTTTTGCATACTTCTCTTGATGAATAAAGATACTTTTCTTCGATTGTCTAACTTGCAATCCTAGAAAGAAAGTTAACTCACCCATCATACTCATCTCGAATTCATCCTACATACATCTAGAGAATTTCTTGCTAGGGGATCCAGAGATAATATCATCAACATAAATTTGAACTAACAGAAAATCTTTACCCTATCTTTTTATGAACAAAATAGTATCTATCTTTCCCTTAACAAAACCATTTTGGGTTAGGAATTTACTTAACTTTTCATACCAGGCTCGAGGTGCTTGCTTCAATCCATACAAGGCCTTTTTCAATCTGTAGACTGAATCTGGCTTTCTTGGATCTTCAAATCCCGATGATTGTTCCACATAGACTTCTTATCGGATGAATCCATTTAGGAATGCACTCTTTATATCCATCTAGAATAACCTAAAATTTTTATAGCAAGCAAAAGTAAGTAATAATCTAATTGCTCTTAACCTCACTAGTGGTGCATAAGTCTCATCATAGTTTATCCCTTCTTCTTGCGTATATCCTTTAGCCACGAGTCTTGCTTTGTTCCTTACCACTTTTCATTTCTCATCCATCTTATTCCTGAAAACCCATTTTGTCCCGATAACAAACTTACCTTTAGGTTTAAGTATTAGCTCCCAACTATCGTTGATGCTGAACTATCTGAGCTCTTCTTACATAGCTTTGATTCAGCTTTCATCAGATAGGGCTTCTTCTACATTTTTGGGTTCTATCTCAGAATCAAGTGCTAGAGCACTAGACTCTTCTCGCCTTTTGGATCTGGTGCGAATTCCTTCATCAATGTTGCTAATGATGAGTTCTTTGGGATGACTTGACTTATGTTTCCAGTTGCTGGTTGGTTTGAGAGTTTGTCGATTCTCTACTTCAGTTGAATCTTCTAGATCTACTTGTTGTTGATCTCCAGAAGTCTAAACTTCTTCGGGGGAAGTAGACTTTGAAAAGTCTGCAACGGGTTCATATTTTTCAAGTTGAGTATGATCTAGCCGATTCTGCACTAAATCTTGAAATTTGACATTCATGGATTCTTCCATAGATTGAGTCTTCTTGTTAAAGACTCTATGTTTTACTTGAAGTTGAGTAGCCGAGGAAAATTCATTCATTTGATTTTTCTTCAAACTTCCAATTCGATCATCTGCATTTTTCAAAACATAACATTTACAGCCAAATACATGGAAGTAAGAAACATTTGGCTTCTTCCCTTTATACACTTCATAAGGAGTTCTCTAAAATAGGCCTCAAGAACACTCTATTAATGATGTAGCAAGCTGTATAAACTACTTCAGCCCAAAAGTGAGGAGATTTTGCTCTCAATTAAGAGGGTTCTGGCCATCTCCTGTAAAAATCTATTATTCATTTCCACGACCCCATTTTGTTCTAGAGTGTATGGAGAAGATAAAACATGCTGGAAACCAAATTCATCACAGAACTTCGCAAAATTTTGATTTTCAAATTCACATCCATGGTCTGTTTGTATGCTCGAAATAGCATATATTTTTTCATTCTGAACCTTCTTGGCAAACTTTGAGAAGTAGGAGAAGGCTTCAGACTTATTTGCCAGAAAGTAAACCCAAGTAAAGTGAGAACATCCACGATTGCTAGGCACTACTTCTTTCCACCAATACTTTGAGTTCTGGTTGGTCCAAAAAGGTCCATATGCAAAAGTTGCAAAGCTCGATTAGTAGAAACTTGATTTACAGATTTAAAGGAACTTCTAACCTATTTTCCCAAAACACATGGAGTGCATAGATCAGACTTTTGATAAGTCGGGTTGGGAAGACCATGAATAAGTTTCTTGGAAGAAATCTTGGCAATCTGCTTCATGTTAACATGACCAAACTTTTGATACCAAAGATTTGCTTAATCTTGAATAGATATGACACTGAAGAACTTTCTAGTTTTATATCCAGGAGGTAAATATTCCCATGCCTTCGTCTAGTGAAAGATTGAGAGAAATCTTTCCTCGTTCCCATATAGATGCCTTCTTGAAAATTTATTTTGAATCCAATATTGCAAAGCTGACTTATGCTGAGTAGATTGTAATTCAGACCTTCTACTAAGGAGACATTGTTGATAGTCAGGCTTCTAATCTTCACAGTTTCACATCTAACAATCATTCCTTTGCTGTTTCCACCAAAAGAAACTTTTTCACTATTCACTTGAACAGGTTTATAAAACAACTCGAATCTCTTGTCATGTGTCTCGAACAGCCATTATCCAAATATCATTTGATCTTCCTTTTGATAGTGACCTATAATCAAAATAGAAATTCAAACTTTCTTTGGTACCCAGATTTTCTTGGGTTCAGGGGCTTAGTATTAAAAATAGTCTTAGCCTAATCTCTCTTAATAGGTCTCCAAACCTTGGGACATTCCTTCTCAAAATGTTATAAGCTGTTACACTTTGAACATTTAAGAGTACTTCGGCCAATAGGTTTTACAAAAACCATTTGAAAGTGACTTTTGTAAAATGCCTTTGTAGGTCTTTGTTTGATTCTTCTTTAACTTTGAGAAAATCAATTAAAGAAATAGTTTCTGAAGTCATACCCAAACCAGATTTGTTAAAATAAGGTCTTTGTACTAAAATAATTTTCTCTAACTTATCAGATCCTTTTGAAAATCTTCTTGTAATATTTGAAATATCTTCTTTCAAAAAGACATTTTCCTTCAAAAGAAAATCAGAATTTACTTTCAAATCAACAAGACTTTTATCCAGACTTTCAAACTTTTGCCTCAGTTTAGAATTCTCCATTTTTAGTTCGAAAATCCTTTTAAGAGATGTTTGGAGACTGAGATAGAGTTCATCTATATACTTTGAGACTTCAATAGGAATTTTTAAATTGCTAACCTTAACTTCTTGATTTGAATCTAAATTAGAGTCTGTTTCTAATTCTAAGTATGAATCGGAATGGGCCATCAAACATATATTGGCATATTCCTTTTCATTTTCCTCACACTCGGTATCACTCCAAGTTTCAGCTTTGAGAGCTTTTTTGTATCTCTCAATTCTTTCATTATTTTTCTTCAATAGAGGACAGTTAGGTCTCATATGCCCATTTTTCTTACATTCAAAGCATATTACATCTTTGCCGGTTTCATTATCCTCTGTTGATCTCTTTAGGAAATTTTGAGTGCTTTGTTTCTTCTAGTTGAATCTTCTTCCATTTCTATTAAACTTTCTAAACTTCTTAATCATTAGTGCTAGCTCCTCATCATCCAAGTCATCTTCTGAATCTGTATTATCAGAATTGTCGTTAGATTGTAAAGCAATTGACTTCTTACCTTTATGATCTTCTTCCTCATTGATTTGCTCCACTTCATATGATTGAAATGTGCCTACAAGTTCGTCTACTAAAAGAGGCATGATCCTCTAAGTTTCTCTAATTGACATTTTCACATGATTCTAGTCTTTGGAGAGTCCACGAAGCAATTTATTGACCTCCATGGGTCATGAGATTGGTTGTCCTTGATATGACAATCCATTCACGATTTTAGTGAAACGACTGAATATATCAGTGATGGATTCTCCGGGCTTCATGCTGTCTGAGTAGAATATTGATTTTCGTTTCTTTTACTCGATCAGTTCCTTCATAGGTAACATGCAACCTGTCCCAAACTTCTTTCATTGTTTCACAGGAAGAAATTTGGTTATACTTAGTAGGAGATAAAGCACTGTATAAAGAGTAGATAGCTTTAGCATCAAGAGCTTGTCTCTTGGTTAATTATGCTTATGTTATTTCGCCAGCATCTACAGCTTCATTTCTTCTTTTTGAAGTTGATGTAGTTTTGGGATTGATCCATTTTTCTACCACATCCCACTCCAAGGGATCTTTTGATCTCAGAAATGCCTTCATCTTGTTTTTCCACACATTATACTCCTTCCCATCAAAGTAAGGATGTCTGGTGTTGCTTTGGCCTTCAACCAACCCTGGAGCCAAAACTCTTTGCTCTTGTATGTCTGGATGTGAGAGTGATGTGTGAGAGTGAGAGAGAGATGACCTCAAGTCTTCACGAAAAAGAGAGAACGAACAAAGACTCTTTGCTCTTGTATGTCTGGATGTGAGAGTAATGTGTGAGATTGAGAGAGAGAGAAGACCCCAAGTCTTCCTTGATTGTTAAGGAGAGACGACCCCAAGTTTTCATGAAAAAGAGAGAATGAACAAAGACTCTTTGCTCTTGTATGTCTAGATGTGAGACTAATGTGTGAGAGTAAGAGAGAGACAACCCTAAGTCTTCCTTGATTGTTAGGATATCCATCTAAAATTGAGCTGTTAAGCTTTTGTCCATCTCATCTTGCGTAATAACCTTCTTCATATTGTCAGTTTTGAAAGGGCTAGTAACAATACCTAGTGGGGGGTGAATAGGTGTAAAAATAATTTTGCAAGATTCAGTAGAAGTAATTTGCTTTTAGAAAATGACAAACTATATACAAGTTCCGACTCTAGCAACAAAATAAAAGAGTTCAAGGAAGAGAATAAGAACACAAGGTTTACAATGGTTCGGCTTAAATCAAACCTACGTCGACTCTTTCACGCTAACATCCCATTAGTTGGATTCCACTAAGAAACAAAAGAGATTTTACAGCTTTCTTATCTCAACTTCACAATGAAGAGTCTGCTTCTCTCTCACAAAGTCACACTATAAGTTTTTCTCTCTTTTGAGTACAAATTTGAGCTCAATGAATGAAATAGCAAGGAACTAGGAAGTTTAAGACTTTGAAATTTTTCTTTCACGCACACATCGAATGAATAAAGACATCTCCTTTAAATACTCCTTCATGTCGTCTTGACCATTGGCACTTTCCAAAAGAATTCTTCCAATCTACCTGTTGGATAGAATCAATCAAGGAGATCTCGAGTCGTTTGATGATTGTGATGAAAGCTCGTCAATCCTGTTCGCCAATACAATCAGGATTTTGGTTTCCACAAGTAGATATTTTCCAAGTTTACTTGCCTTCCAAGAGATTTGAATATCGAAATTGATTCTAATAAAGCATGTAGGTGCTATATCCAACCAGAAAGCCATCCATAAGTCATACAAATCGAATTCTTGAAGAAATAAAGATAATCTTGCATTTGGATAAGTCTTCATTCTCCAATAGCATTTAGTTTGTAATTTGTTCGTGTAGGCAGACTTTGAACTTAACGTCTGGCGATCTTCAGACTTTGACACTAAATTCTAGAATTCTTCAGAATAAACTTTGGATAAGTTTTGTCAACTTCAAAACATTAATGGAGTTTTCTCCAACAAGTTTATCCAATCCCTCTTTTCATATTGTTCTTCCAATGACAATAGTCTTTTTTCATTGCTCTAATTTTGGCAATCGACACCAAATTTTGGTTGTCGACTTAAAGTTAAGTTATATAGAAAATTATGGATTAATTTTTAGCCTTTAAAAAAAATCCATTAAATTACACAGCAAAGCACTGGTTAATGCTAGAGCATGGAGGAGGAGAAGGGATTGCCGGGGTAGCCTAAGGATTAGCTAGCGCGCAAGAGACTGAAGGGTGAATGGTCTCCACCGTTTGGACTCTTCCACAGGTCAAGAGCCTAATAAAATGAGGCCTTTGGATGCTTACCGAGGAGTTTAAAGAGGTTCAGGACAGAAGGAAAAAAAAACAGAGAGAGAGAGAGAGAGAGAGAAAAGAGAGAAAAAAAGGCCTGCCGTGAGAAATTGAGCGAGTGTCCTCCGACGACAAACACACTCGAAACCCAGCCGACAACCTACCGATGTCAGCCTTCTTCCCGAGCTGAAGCCATGGTAGGTCTTGGTTCGAATCTTGTTTGTTCTTCTTTCGAGTGTGTCATGTCGAGTTCCCAAGGATTCTGGCTCGGAGGCATGCAAGGCGACCGGACATTGTCCAATCTATCGAGCTCACCCTCATTCGCCGCCCCCAAGTCGGTTAGGGAGCACCATCAACGGCCCCTTTTTGTCCCTCGTCGTTCTGATTTTGTGGCCTGATTCGGGCTCGCCGAACCGGGCTACCGTTGTTAGTAAGTCCATGAGCGTTCCCTGGTCACTTTAGGTTTGAGGAATCTCTGGGCTTGTTTTAATGTGGAGAGTTTGAGTGTGATTTGGCATTGATAATGGTGGGCTTAGTTCGGCTTGTTGAGTTTGGGTTTAATTTGGTTGAGTGGGCTTGGAATTTGTCCTGGTTGTGGTTGAATTGCACTTCAATTGTTGAGCCCATCCCTTTCTTTAGGCTTTTATTCAAAGCCTGACCCGAAGGCCCACGGTAGTCCACATCCTGACCGAGCTCTAAGGCCCTACCCAAATACACATCTTCAGAATAAAAAATTAATATTATTTAGAATATTTTAAAAATATTTTCGATTTTTTTAAATATATATTTTAAGTTAGGATAAAGCTTAATAATTAGTTTTTGAGTAGTTGTCTCTTAAAATATGTGAAAATCCTTGATAAATAGATTGTGCTTTATCATATTGTTATTTGCATATTTCCATTATTTCGATTGTGCGCTTTTTATAATCTATTTCCTTAGCCTAGTTAAGAATACATTTCTTGGACTCATGAATGCTGCATGAATACTTTATTTGGTGATTGAACAAGAATAAGTACTAAAAGGTCATTAGTTGGCTAATTAGTGTAATTAAGTTTTTGACTTTAGATTATCTGGTTCAAAGTAAGTAATCCTCCAAGTACTTTACTTGGAATCTAATCGATCCACCCTAAATTGATTAGTGTGGTGATTTGTATGTTAAAAACTCAAAACATAAGTTGCGAATTAGTATGAGCTTGAGGGAGTTCGAGCTAGATTTGAACTTAACAATCCATTATTCAAATTCTTAGTGGTCCATCCAAGGATAGGTCACAACAATTTTGCTATGACCATATCTCATATTTAGGTCATTATACAATTTATCGATGGTGGAGTCCAAATTCCATTATTCTTGAAAATTCATTAGCTCATTCGGGGTTATGGCTGTGGAGACCCAATAATGTGGAGGCCAATGAAATACCCTTCAAGCCCTACAAATCGGTTAAGTTCAAATCTTCGAACCTAGACCTAATATTATTAGCACGCTATTGGTGGTATCATATATGTTAAATATAAATAATGGAAAAAATTGTCCTATTAATGTGGTTACAAAACAAAAATATCATATATGTCGAGTTGGAATCTAATTTAGATAGACGAAATAATAATATCTTAGGATTTTTTAGGACAACAATTGAATTGTACAATCATGGAAACTGAAATATTTGGCAGCATAGTCTATCCCATTCATTAATAGGTGCATGTTGACAAGTGTTTCACCCATTCAACATGGAATTATTTGAAATAAATTTGATCGAATTTGGATTCGGAGCATGAGGGTTTTGTACTTTTACTTGCTTTGGCCCAACATGGCCTCTTTTATCTCCGTTCCAGGTTATAAATCTAGACACCAACTGTAGAAAAATCGTGGCACATAAAAAAAAGTGTAGACTTAGACCAAATACTAATGGTTCCATGGGTGAGGTCATGCACGAGACTTAGGCAAAACATCATCTTCTATGCATGTTTAATCATATGAATGTCAAGTCATGGAGGGTTATTTTAATATCGTCAACCAACGCAATTATATTGGACCCGCAAGTTTAGGAGAGCTTTAAAAATTCCAAGTTAACTTTAAATGATGAATTCTAAGCTTGTAATTTCATCATTTACTGTTAACCCCCGAACTTCTAGTGTGTGAACATCCCACAATGGTCAATTAAAATACAACTTCGATTAAACACATGTGGAAGCACTTAAGATAAACAGCACCCAATCAAACAACAAATAACAGGGTTAGTAAAAACACAACCGACATTCCCAAAATAGCACTTTCATTTATAAATTGTTAACTCTATGAAATTTAATAATTACAAGCCTTTTTATGACCCCTTCCTTCCGACCATCTCGAAAACCCATAGGGTCAGGGTTAACTTAAACTTCACTAATGATGAGGCCAACTAAAAGTGACACTAGGCATGTCTACGTCTTGATTCATCGAGACCCCAAATCACACGTGATAGTTCTCCATACTACAGGCTTGAAAATATTTAACAATAACGGGGTGAGATATAAATCTTAAAGAGTCAACTCCTAAACCTCGATTAGGAAGCTAATTCGCCTCAGAGGCAACCTAAACATGCGAAGGCATACGAACTTACAATCTGTGAACGTAATCTTATTTACCCCCAACAACGAATTCCTTGGGTTGAGACTTATAGATTGTTTCCTTAAGCTCGTCATGCAGAAAAGCATTCTTGACATCAAGTTGCTTAAATTCTAGATTCATAAAGGGCTACTAATGCACGTAATACACGAGTAGAACTATGTTTTACAACTAGAGAGAACACTTCATTAAAGCAAATCACCTTCTTCTAACTAAAAATCCTTTGCTACCAAACGTGCATTGAATCTCTCATCGTCACTCCCGAAATTCCCTCTTTCATCTTCAATCCCGGAGCTTCATGTTGTCATTTAGCCCTCCCTGCAACCAAACTCTAAGGTTGTTCAATTTCTTCTACTTTGTCTTTGATAGAATTTGATTCTTGTTTCTCCTTGTCACTTTCTAATTGAATAAGAACATCTTCAAACGTTTTCCAAGAATGCTCAACTTGAAACTCCACTTCTTTTCCAACATTCTCCTTCTAGATACCCATAGGTTGTAGATTCAGTAACAACTTTTCTCTTTTCAAGTATGGAATTTTCATCAAAAGTAACGTCTCTACTAATTATAAATTTTGATGACTGAGGGACAGAACACCATAACCTGTATCCTTTAACTCCGCCTATATAAATGACGAAAATACAATTTTCGGCCCTAGGTCCAAGCCTACTGTCTTTTACATGATAATAAGCGAGACATCAATTTTTTTTTTTTAAATCGGAATAATGATAAGGGTTACTTGATCATCTATCATTAGGAATCTTACATTCAATTGTGATTGAAGAAGAACGATTCACCAAATAATGTCTTGTTCATGGCTTCAGCTCAGAAATCTTTCCAAAGTCTAACATTAGGGAGTATACACTTAGCTCTTTCTAAAAATATTTGATTCATGCGCTCCGTCACCTCATTCTGTTGAGGTTGTGTACTCGACTGTTCGATATTTAATAATCCTTGAGTCTTCACAGCACTTGTTGAAATCACCTCAGAAAAACTCAAGACATTGTCCATTCTAAGATGCCTTATCTTTTTCCCAATTTGATTTTCTATCAATAGCTTCCACTTATTGAACATATCAAAAATGTTACTTTTACACTTCAAGAAATAAACCCAGACTTTCCAAGAAAAATAATCAATAAATTTCAGAAGATAAACTGCACCACCTTTAAATATTACTTGTGCTGGTTCCACAAATCGAAGTCAATATAGTCAACTATGCCCTTCGTCAAGTGCACGCTAGTATTGAAACTAAGTCTGCGTAGCTTCTCAAAAACATAATGTGGCACCCCGAAACACCTAAGGTCGCCACAGGTACCTATCGCTATACCTAATGAACACTAGTTACATCTCTTAGTAGAAGCATTGTAGTTCATAGGCATTTTTTTTTTTTGAAAACTGTCCCAGTGCAACTTATCAGCGGAAGCATGATTGAATATCACCATCTCTCCCTCCAATAATCACAATACAATGCACACCACTAAGCACCATAAGAAAAGATAAAGCCAAGTCACTTTTATTTATATATTTTCATGATGGATTTTCTCGGGTTGATACAACAAAAGAAAGCCAAGACTTTTAACTATGCTTGGCCACATCCCAAAAGGATATCTCGACCCCTATAACGATCACGTGTCATCCTCTATCTATCAGTGTCGGCTACTCTAAAAAAGAAACATCAACTCTCTACTCCTCACGCGGCCATCACACCCATCCTGGCGCGTCGGGCGATGGTGGTGGCAACATCCCCCTAAACACTCCATCTCGGCGGACGTGAACCAACAAAAACTCCTGAATGACTAGGCCCCCAGCCAGGCCCACATCGTACATGACCAGCACTCGAACACGCACAAACGTCAGACCAGGGATGGTAACGCAGTCGATCTCCGAACACTCTACCTCCACGTCAGATGGGAGGCCATAGAAGGTACCCCGTGTGACAATAGGGAGCGGCATCTTTCTAATCTGAAATGTTGGTCCACGAAAGGGTGAGTACAGCCACTCAGCAAGTAAAAGATCCAATAAACCACTCAATGCATCACACAATACAATCATAACAATCATAGCATAGTACATGTCATTCATGCATCCAAGCATAACTTACCTTGAAGCTGCATATGTCATCATACCATATGTACATACATCCTCATGTACTCATCACCATCATGTCATATATATACCATACCATAGGTGCACACACAACCATGCACTCATCATCATCGTGTCATACATGTACCATCATGCCATAGGTGCACACACAACCATGCACTCATCACCATCGTGTCATACATGTACCATCATGCCATAGGTGCACACACAACCATGCACTCATCATCATCCTGTCATACATGTATCACCATACCATAGGTGCACACATAGCCATGCACTCATCATCTTCATGTCATACATGTATCATCATGCCATAGGTGCACACACAACCATGCACTCCTCATCATCATATCATATACCTATGCATATGTCACCATATCATATGTGCATGATTCAATTTCCACTTTTATCTTTCAATTTGATCACCACATCTTTCTTTCCTGGGATCAGCAATTGCATCCCATATTATCACTCGCACTCTAACCTAGCATCGCGAGAAAACCTCCGGCACACACCACCAGGCATCCGGCACCCCCACATTCTGGGCATCTCGCATCCCAACTAGCATCACGAGGCATTCCCTAGGCACAATCCTCCAAGGCTTCCGGCACCCAACCATTCCGGGCATCTCGAAACTCCCGAGGACATCCTGGCATGTATCTCAATAAAACCGGGCATCCGGCACCCCCCATCCCGGGTATCCTGACACTCCCAGGGCATTATCGGCCACCTCCAACAGTTTCCTCATTCATCATAATTCATATTCACCAATTTATGTCTCACAATCAACATGGCACATGATGTAATGGCAACAAAATCAAATTCAACATTTGATTCTATATGCAATGCCAAATATCATCACATGCTCAGCAAGATTCAACCATCTCAATCAATATAATTAATAGGGCTCATCCAAAACAGAATAATCATAATTTACAGCATTTGAAATTCGCTCAATCCAAATTGCACAGTTTTAGAAAATATTTCCATTAAATACCCAAATGGTCTTTAAAAATTATGAAATTCGAACATGTAATAGTCAAGACATAATGACAGATATTTCATACAGGACACTACACCAAAATACCCTCATACAATTTGATATAGATCACGCATCACAGCATTTCTATTCTATCAACACAGCTTGCACAGATTTTTAAATATTTTTGGTTAAATAGGCAAATGAACTTAAAAAATTATGAAATTTGATTATGTTATAGGGAAGACATAAAGAAAGATACTTTGTGAAGAACACTTTGCCGAAAGAGCTTCCTACAAAATGAAAGAGCTTCCTACTAAACCCGAACAAGACAGATTACTTGGTTTTTGAAATAATTCCGATTAAATACTCTAATGACCTTCAAAAATTATGAAATTTGAGTATGTAGTATTCAAAACTCTAAATTAGATTTTTCATGAAGACATTGAAGTCAGATTCGTCCTAGATAATTAATTATGGATGATTGAAGCCCCTATTCCTAGTACCGAACATTCCAGGTTTAGCTGTCTCCGAAAAATCACGATTTCACCTACTTATCTTCCTTATTTTCCTCTAAATTTTTGCTATGTTTTGTCTCAAGAGGTCTACTACAACTTTCATTAAGGGATCAAGGTGAGATTTTCAGAGGAAAGTCACTTTATAGTCCACGAAGTCACTGGAGTTCAGTATAACATTTCCAGATCTAACGTCTTCAAAAGAAAAATCGTTTCACTAGGCTATACTTGTTCGTTTTACCTCAAATTTGATTATGTTAGTCTTCAAGATATTATCTACAACTTTCATGAAGAAGTCAAAGTGAAATTCTCAGTAAAAAGTTACATGCAACACACAAAATCACCAAGAGGTCAACAAAACAGCTTCAGATCTTACATTTTCGTAGAGGGAGAGTTTCACCCCCACAAAACTCAACCATTTTGTCTCCAATTTTAGTATGTTATACTTTATGATGTTATCTACAACTTTTGTGAAGAATACAAAGCCAAAATCCGACTCAAACATCGCATGCAAGCCATTACAACATTCTGGGTCAGGCGGTTTACTCAGAACAGCTTACTACTTCAAAACAACACACTCAAAACTTCGGTTTTTCACACCCTAGACATCCGAAATTCATCACCATTCAAACACATATGCTAGATACCACATGCAAGAGCAGAATAAGGATCCCAACTTGCCTCCAAACCGAGCAAGCACGAGCACACGGCGGACGACGGACGCACGGACGGCGACGAGCGACGGACGAGCGGGCGGACTTCTTCCTCGCACAGCCTTCTCCTCCTCTCTCTCAGTTCCCTCACTCTCTCATCAGCCTTCTCTCTCTCCCTCTCTCAAAACCGGTCACTCCCTCTCTCTCTATTTCCTTTTATTCCATCATTTGCAATCATTAGGAGCAGCCGAAAGTGGCCAATGGGTGTAACTCTCTTTTTTGCCACTTGGCAAACCCCATGCATGATGGGCTTGAAGATGGGCCGGCCTCTCCCCTCTCTCCTTGTGGTCGACGGCAGCCTTTTATGGCTCTAATGGGCTAGCCAATTGGCCCATCTTAAGCCTATCCCGCTTGGGCCTAAGATCCAAACTCAAGTAGCCCATGTTTACTTAATTCACCTTAATTCCCTCTTTTATAATTTCCAAATTTACAATTTCATATGGCCATAAAACTTGTATCCTTCAAATATAAGAATCGAATCTACAAGGTGCATAGCCAAGAACAAATTCTTCTTATCAACTTATCTTATAATACAAATTTTTAATAACCCATGAACACAATATATATTTCCATCCACATAACACTTGATCTTAAAAGAAAATCAATAGCTAAAGCATAAACCAAAGGCAATTTCATTACCTAATCATAGACTTTAATACATCTAGAGGTTGCCTTGAATTTTTGGGATGCCACACATAATGTTTGCAAAATTCAAGTGAGACCGTATGATCCTGACAAAATAAACCATATTTGCTCAAGATAGTAATTTCTCTTTTGCTCAGTGGCTTAACCGCATATGTCACAACATTAATTTTTCAAAATCTAAAGAGGATGACATATTTAAAGAACCCACAATGATACCTCCCTACAAAACGTGAAGATTTTTCTTTATCTTGCCTCTCATCACAATCAAGGAGCCTTTGAAATTTTCAAAACTCCACATTCACCTACGTACATGCACCTAATGAAATCTAAATTGCTTAATGCAATAAGGTTTTTCTTCAAATCTAAGATGTACCTAACGTTTGTCAAAGTTCTTATTACATTGTCATAACATTTAATATGCACTATACAATCCTGCAAACTGCATTTTTGCCTATCAAAACTAAACTACCACTGACTTTCTCATATGTGTGGAACCATTCTCTATATGGACACATGTGGTATGAACATGTTGAATCCAAAATCCATTTGTCATCGACATGAAAATCTAAAGACAAAATAGTAAGAACATTGTCTACATTAGCTTATTTGTTATTTTTCACTAGACTAGCTAAATCAAAACTCTCCACTGACTTTTTCCCCCTTAGCTTTGAGCACTTGACACTTACTTTTATAGTGTCCGAATATGTGACAATAGTAACATTTCACCTTACTCTTATCTTTGCATAATCTAGACTTCGAACACCCTTTACTATTACTATGTCTATCACGATGATTTGACTTTTCCTTGACAATTAAGTCATTAACTTTATCACCACTGCTACTGTAACATCCTCAATTCCGACCCCATGAGGATTGGCCATAAGGTCTTGCATGGATTGACCCTGGGCCATTAGCCATGGGATCGTTCAGTTTAATTGGTAAGGAATCAATGATCAGTCATGATTCGATTGACTAACCGGTCACGAACTGGCTGAGGTGTCGGCCATGAATTATCTATTGACCAAACCAGTGGGATCGGATCACCAGCTCATAAGATGACTTTTGGATCACGAGGATTGATCATGGGATGATTTTAGATTGGTGGATGGTCATAGGTTGATCCAACCGGTCATAGTGCCCAGCTGTGGGTGATTCTGCCCGACTATGCACCAATACATGGATGATCCGACTCGATCAAATACAATCGTCTTATAATAAAAAATGCATCATTGCCTATTTAATTCTTAGTAATTGGAAATGAATCTTGAATTGGTGATGTCCAATTGTGGATCAGTAATGCACCGGTCATGAACCATAAAGATGGATCGAGTGCTGATTTGAAATGAGCCCTTGGATAGACTCGGTTATTCTATCACTAATTCTAAGGTCCATGAGTATATTGGCTTAATACTAAGCCATGGATAGCCTTAGGCCTTAAACTGACTGAAGGACCAAAGACTGAAAGTAAAGGAATTGGTTGCAACAAGCATAGCGACAGGCCCAGGGATTGGCTCGAGGGCTAGTCCTGGATCTAGACGGACGCAACCGTGCTGACCAAAGGGTTAGCCAAGGTGCCGACCAATTGTGTAATGACCCGAGCCCCACTGTGTAATATTGTCCGCTTTGGACACTGAGTCCTCACTACTTTAAAACGCGTCACCTGGGGACAAGGTTGCACTCGGCCATTCCTTTCCCCATTGTCCACTTTGGCGGCCCACAGTGGGCCCCTCACGGGTTTGTTTTCAGCGCAGCAGAAGCGTACGTGAAACGGTCACACAGATTAAAGGGACCCCAAGCTTTATAAACTAGCCCCAGGACTCCCCTCTAAGCGATGTGGGACTAGAAAGGACCCCTTCCCTTCCTTGGGTTGTCACAAATTGGCCAACCCTCTAGGCCGATCGGCCATCCAGGGGAACGGTTTGGGCGAGCGTGGGGCACAATAGCCGAACCTCAAATGCATGTGATTAAGTTTTTTGAGGTGTACCTAATGATCCATTTTCCAACTCGAAACCAACTTAGACGATGGATTTTTCCGGACTGCCTTCTTGAGGAAGAAAAAGACAAACTAAAAATGCTCTAGAACATCCTCATTAAATGAAGGGGATGAAGTGTCCTTTGAATTTTCAAAAGCCACGATGAGGTCAAAAATATCTTTGACAGTCAAGAAAAGGACGGCACACACATGGCCCAATTGGAAAGCGATAACCGAATCCCTCATTAATGACCTAAGGAATCTAGATGCCAAGTTAGCAACTTTGGTGCCATTATCTTCAAACTTCATTAAATGCCTATAAATGTGGGGTACAAGTGGTCCAATGAAAAGGTGAAAAGCGGGCCATCGTTGGTGATGTCTATAAGCCGGATTGCCAAGCGAGACCTTTTTAGCCAAACCAACTCATTCTTTAGGCGCAATCATTGGACAAGTAGGTTTGCCACCCAAGGACCATCACCTAAAAAATTTAGAATGGACCATTTGGCCCGGTAATGATGGCACCAAGGAGTATAAATAGGAGGACTTATCTTCATTTCTCACCCTTGCCATCCACTTTCTCCTTCCTCCTCCTCCTCATGCCTCTCTCTCTCTCTTCTTCGGCCTTCAAGCAAGCTGCCCTCCTTATGTAGTTTGTGTCTTAGTTCGAGGTTTATCTAGGTAAGTGTAGTTTCTTCCTTCCTCTAGTAATATCCATGACGTCTTTGACCCTAGGAAATTCTCTCTCGAACAAGCCGAGGATAGGTCGATTGATGTTTATATGTGTTGATGTATTCTAATTACTTTGTTCATATACTTGAGTTTTCTTGCATGACCGGAACGAAGTCATGGTTCATCGCTTTTGTTCGGTACAAGCCGAGGTTTGCCCATAGCCATAAGATATGATTTGTTATTGAGGCGTACCGAGTTCACGTCTTGGATTAGTGCAGGGTTCCTTTATACTTGTTACTCGAGTGGGGTCTTGAGCTTAGGCTCGTTTGTGAAGTTGTTGATGAGGAAATTCATGATTTTAGGGCATGTGCATTATGTCTGAGCACAAAATGCATCATTCACGACACGTGCATAAGGCTTGAGTACACCCTTAAAAGGGGATTAGTATTCAAGCAATATGAGAAAAGATAAGAACGCAGTTCAAGTCCCTGAAATCCTAGCAAGAACTAGGTTTGAGTCCTAGAGACTGGCAAGAGACTTGGGTTCGAGTCCCGAGCATATTAACTGGGTTTGAGTCCCAAAAGCCGGCAAATATCAGAAGCCTGAATAAAAGCTCGAATTGAATTCGGTTAGAGTCCTAAGATGGCTCCGGGAAGACTTGGGTTTGAGTCCCGAATATAAGAGAAAGCTTAATAAGCATGGCATGCGTGAGCAAGAAAGAAAGACTAGAAGTGCATAAGCTCATGGCACGCATCACATTCATGAATGGTTGCCAGAGTTGCCATTTGCATGTGCAAGAACCATGGTTGCATCCTTGCAATTGATTTGCCTTCAACACGGTTTGCATGAGGATGTTTTGAGTAGTGTTGATAATGAAGCAATGTTCTAGTTGAAGGTTAGAGGCTACACTTACTTGGTAATCCAAGTACTCACCCATGTTTCTTTTACAGGTACTTAGAATTATGGCCACTATGGATTTTGGTTGTCTTGTAAAGACTTATATAACCACATCGGACATAGTAGATGTAGAGACCAATACTACTTATCATAAAGTGTCATCCATCGCATGAATATAAAAGAGATTGGACAAACTTGTTTTGACACATTTTGAAGCTTGGTTTAGGTGGTACGAGGACATGTGGAGAGGGCCTATTCGAGGGTTTGACAACCCGAACCCAAATCTTGATGATAACGATGATTCTTCCGAAGACTCGAACTAAGCTTATGTGTACCGGCGCAAGTAGTAGAACAAGAGTTCCTGATTTTGGCTAGTAACTGCCATAGCGGAGATAGGGATACCCCAAGCTCTCTTTTGGTGTATGTGAAATAGAGTTTTGAAGTTTGTAAAATGTGTGGGGCCAGGGAATAGTCTTGATATCGTCACTACTTATGTAAGGTATAAAGTGTGTTAGTGATGTTTGTATCTCACATTCCCATGATATTTGTCTCGGGGATTGTATGTTAACATTTTCCACAGCGACAAAGCCTGGATGTCGCAAAATAACCCCTAGCTCGACCTCCAAGTAAAGGGGGCATGACAGTGTTTTTGCTGAGACAAATGAATTCGGGATGGTGACGAAACCTAGGATGTCACAAAATAACCAGTAGCTCGACCTCCGAGTAAAGGGGGCGTGACAACTACTCGCATTCAATTTTGTATGCATCTTCATGGAATTCAACAAGGCTTTCACATTCCCAAGAGTTATAGATTCCCCTTTATATAGTATAGAATTGACAAAAAATTTCATACAAGCTGGGTAGTGAGCATAATACAATTAGAGCTTGATCTTCATCATCTAATTTCAAATCTAAATTTTTCATATCTATAATGATCTTATTAAATTCATCTAAATGTTCTTGGATAAGAGCACATTTTTGCATCATTAGCGTGTAAAGACATTGTTTCAAGAATAATTTTTTTTATGAGAGATTTCTTTATGTAGAGGCTCTCTCAAGCTTATTCCACAATCCCAAAACCCGTTTCTTCATCCCTAACTTCACGAAGCACCTTATCGGACAACAACTGTGACATCCCAGATTTTCAGTCATGTTTTCAATCGAATAAATTGGGCATTTCATTGACGCGTCTATAGGGCTATTCTCAGAACTGATCATTCTAGAGATAACTAGACTGTTTGGGGAAACCAATAAGGATTTTAAGGCAAATAGACTTGATAATTCGACTAGAGATCGGCTCCTTGACCGTGTCTATCTTTAGAGGCCATTGCGGCGCAGTATAAAATCGATTAGAGATCAGAGATAGGTCGGTTCGACTGAGATGTGTGGCTAATCGTGGGTGACACCACTAAATTAGAAAATTCTCGTTGACTGGCACTAGACCGATTTCTTATTGTTTTGGTACCCTGTGTCCGTATTTGAATCCCCGAGATTTTCACGACAATCAAGAGTCGTCAATGAGTCGAGTGGGTTCATTGTGGCTCGAAGAAAATCGACCACGGGTCGTTTGCACTAAAAATTTCTGAAAGTTACCCGATAGTTTAGGTTACGCTAAAAACGCATCGAATGGAAATTAACCGTGAATTCGAGCCCGATTTCAGAAATGGAAAGTTCTGTGGTGTCACAAGTTATTTTAGGAACGTCGACTCAGTCTCAAAAGGTTTTTCAGAGGTTCCGAGATTTTTACGGAAAATCGTTCGGACGTCGCGGAAAGATTAACAGAAATTCGTATGGACCAAATTTAAGGGAGTTTGGACTTTCAAGCCAAGCCAATGAGTGTCTGGGATTTATAGAAAATTGTTCGGGATTTTTCTTCATCGAGATTGGATCTCAATATGGGAATTCGTCGAAGAAATCGGAAGCTCAAAATGTGAAATTCGGAACTAAGGGAGGACAGCATTATTTTGGACCTTAAATTGGTTTAATGGTGGAATTTATGCTTGAAAATGATGAGGGAGACATAGAGGATGAGATTGAAGCCTTGAGAGGTTAATTGATTTTATGGAGGCCATTTGAGATGAAATTGAGATGGGATGATAATTGATTTTATGGAGGCCATTTGAGATGAAATTGAGATGGGATGAGTGTCCAATTTGAAGCCATGATTTTAAAATTCGTAGCCCCCTTCCCCTAGCATTTTTTGGACCAATTGAGATGTTATGGGGAGTGTATTGTTGGCCTAAGGTGAGCCAAGGAAGAAGACTTGGCTAGGAAGGGTTCAAGGGATAATCATGTGGAAAATAAAGGCTTGTGGGCTCCTCAACCTCATCTCTATCCATCTCTCTCTTCCCTCTCACTAAGCTGCCGTCCAAAACTTCTCCATTTTCGTGAGCTCCATCCTCGATCTTCTTCATCACTTGCCGACTCCCCCTCCGCAACTCCATCTCTCTTTCAATTTCTTTCCCTTCACCCCTTCGAACTCTCACGCCAACAAGCTGTTCGGTCAACTTCATCAACACAAGAAACCATTTCTTTTGACCTCCCAATCCTCACGATTTTAGCTCAACATCCACCGAGTTCTCCTTTGCTGCCCTCTCTTGGTCAAACTCCTCACCGCTGAAGACTCAAGCAAGCATCCGTGTGGTCTTCTCCAGCTCGTGGCCACCGGAAATACAGCTGCCACGTCCGAAGATCTCTCCCGGTTTCTACCAGCACGCCTCCACCATCTTTTGTTCCCCAGTCAAACCAGTCGGTTTGTTGATCGCTGCATCATCTCAAGCAGCTTCACGTGCCACGCCGTTGCCTCGTCCAACACATGCCCACGAAGCCCAACGCCAGCTCACTTCACGGGTCAACGAAGCAGCTCCATCCTCTCGGTTGTTGACCGCCAAACGTCCACGAAGCTACTCCATCGTCCGCACGTCTCTGCCAGTGAAGCCACCGAGCGCCATCTTCTCTCCATCCGCGGCCAGCTGTCCACGATTCTGTTTCCCCAGGTCAACCGTCGAAGATCCCAGCAAGCCTTCGTCGACGCCAGCTCCTTTGATTCAGCTTCGGTTTGCAGAGTGCAACCCAGCGAAGACAGGCCCAGTTCGGCAGGGCCCATCTTCAGCAACAATTCGGGCCTTTTGGTACAGTCCACTGATCAGCCCAACTTCCATTTTGTAACTTGCTTGGCCCAAATCTCCAGCAGCCCATCAACTGAAAGTTTAAGGCCCAATCTTCCAGCAAAGCAATTGAAGCCCAGTCCACATCTTGAAGCCCAGTTCAGTTTAGTTTCA
Source organism: Eucalyptus brandiana (assembly GCA_014182725.1). Classification (NCBI taxonomy): domain Eukaryota; kingdom Viridiplantae; phylum Streptophyta; class Magnoliopsida; order Myrtales; family Myrtaceae; genus Eucalyptus; species Eucalyptus brandiana. The sequence goes on from CM024678.1 coordinate 18,510,869, forward strand.
ACGAGGCCCAGCAAGTTCAGCCCAGTCTAAAGGAAGCTCAGTCTAGCGCAAGAACAAATCTCATTTGGGCTGAGATTTGTTGAGCCAAGGTCGAGGCCCGGTCCAAGTCCGCCGGTGTTGTCGAAAGTCCGATTTCGGCCGCCGTCGCGTCGCCGTTGCGGTGATTCGGTCCCTATTTTTAATCAAGTGAGTTTTACTCACTAATGCTTTATTAGTTTGCTAATTATGCCTTAGGGTTGGTTAGATTTAATTACATGCACTTAGGTGGTTAGATTAGGTTAGAGCAGTTGATTTAGTGACTTAATGATGCATGTTAGGTGGTTAGACCTAGTTATTAGCAAGTAGAAAGGTTCGGTTATTTATTGAATGCATCTCGGGATTTTTTCCCGACCCGTTTCGGGCTCCAATAAGGCAGTATGGGCCTAAATTGGATTTTTTATATTTATTTATTTATTTTTCGAAATTAATTATTTAATTAATTATTTTATCGGAAATGCAATCGGGATGGCCGGTGACCGGAATTTCGTGCTGATTGTCGTGGTGCAGCCCATTTATTTATTTGAGCTCTACGTTGTGTGGAATTGAATTAATTGTGAAATTTGAGGATTTGTCCTTAATTGTTTGTTATTGAATATTTGATTGGTAATGGCCGAGTATGGGTATATAGCGCCAGTACGTTGATGGGCTATATAGTAGAGAGAATGATGAGAGCTTACTGAGAATGTTATTGGTTGAGACCAATCAGGTACGATGCTATTGGACATACGTGGTTCGGTGATTGGAAGTATCACTGGCGAAAACGGCGCCTTAAAGAACGCACGTAAATGACTTATAGACAAACGTGGTTCGGTGATTAAGGAAATATCACTGGTGAAAACGACGCCTTAAAGAACTCATGATGTTGTCTATAGCCGATGTCACCTTGGCGAAAACAGCGCCCTAGAAAGGACACGTGGTTCGGTGATCGAGGATATCACTGGTGAAAACGGCGCCTTAAAGAACGCACGGTGTCGGTGATCGGTATGTCATTGGCGAAAACGACGCCCGAGAAACACATGTGATTTGGTGAATGAGTACACCATTGGGAAATTGTGGTATGAGTGGGAATGACCCAGAGAGGGTCTGACTGACATGTAATCGACTTAGTCGATTGGCCAGTGCTTGATCGGATGTCGTGAATTGTTTGAACATATGTGTTTAACCTTGAATTGCAAGTTGGAACTGAGGCCAAGGTAAGTCCTCTCACTCTCGTTGTGCTTAGGCAATCGTATGGCGTATTAGTTTATTAATCGAGTCTTAGGGGGTAGGACTCGCTGAGACGTGGTCTCATTGGTTATTGAATAACCATTTCAGGATCCTGAGGAAAAGCTGAGGAAGAAGAACCTGAATGGGAGAAAGTATTTTGAAGTAGAAAATGATCCAGAGAGGGATCTTGAGTACAACCCAGATGTGGATTGAGATCCCATCCCTTTTGTGCACCCTGTCTTTGTGTAGATAGGTGTGAGACTTTTATGCTGTAAATAGTATTGTAAATATACTATAAATTATGATGTTAAAGAAAGTGTGGTTGTGAATTTCAATATGAAAAATATGGCCTGCTTTTCTATCCCATTGTTTTATTGTCTGGGGATTTATAACTGCTTCCGCATGCGTAATAAAAAGAAAGAGTCGGCGATAATTAGTCCTGGGATATCGCACTCTAATAATCGACCAAATGGAAGGATGGGTGCGTCCCCGAGGATCGGGGCGTGACAACAACAATTGGATGGTGCTATGCACCCTCTCTTCCATCTCCTTGATCTCAAATATAGTCATATTGTCAGGATAATTCCAGTCCAAGGCTCTAACTGAACCTTCCCAACACAATAAAGCTTTCATCTTGATCCTCCATAGCTCAAAATTGTTTTGGCCATCGAAGGGTGCCACTCTGAACTTGATAGACGCCTTCTCGAACAAGAAGACCAAAATCCTTCGCTTTTATACTAATTTGTTGCGGGAAAACACTAAAAGATGCACCAATCGAAGCACAAGTAGCAAAGGATGAAAGGAAAATCAAAATCATAGGAGACGCAAGATTTACGTGGGAAACACAAAACGGGAAAAACCATGGAGAGAGAGAAGTTTCACTATCTTCAACAAAGAAAACAAGAACATAATTAAAAGTTCAGAAGACTACTTGATGAGCCACAAGATCTAAAGATCTTACAAGAAGATAAGGGGAAAAAAAAAGAAAATGAAATAATATGGAGGCTAGGGTTGGAGTTGTGTTATTAAACACATTCCTTCTATAGTCTTCATTCAAAAAACCCTAAAACAAACGATACATGATCTAAAATACTCTTATCTTTAATTTAAAAATCAAAACCTCAACAAAATTCTTATGCAATCATTTTTCTCGTCTTTCCCACTAAGAATTTTGAAACTAATGGAGTTACATTTATATCGAAGTAGAATTTTCTAGGACTTAAGTTTTCCAAAACTGAATCTCTTCCATTGAAAACTGAAAGATAATCAGGTTTGCCAGTTGAATAAGAATACTAACTCCAGCAAGTGGAAGCAGCTCAGGGTTTTGACTCATCGATCCTTCATCAACAATATAGGGACATTGGATACTCCTGGTTGAGAATCATGTTCTACGTTTTATCATCAATTAGTATTGGAACTCAATATTTTGACATCAGATTCAACAATGGGGTGATTATCAATAGAGGAAAGTGTGTTTCATTCACCTACGGATTCATGATATGTTTGTCTTGTGGTTGTGTCCCTTTCTTCGTTGAAGAACTGAAGGTATAGCAAAGTGCTGAGGCTGATCGATTTTCCTCTATTATATATCAGCAGTATCTTCATACTTGAGGTGATACTAAAATGATTTGTTGATACGACTGGAACTAAGTTTCCTCTGCAGGCTAGACAAGCTCCACCATGATAGTTGTGAAGTTGCATGTCGAAGCCTAATACGGTGTTAATAACATAAATCTCACTAATAAACTTTTAGTTGATGGCCTCCTCCAACTCATATTCAGAGAGGAATGTGAGTATTGCACAATCAGATAGAGAGATTAAAGCTAAATCAACTGAGAGCTTTTGCAGGGGCTGCTTAAGATTATTTATATGGGATCAATCTCATCAAGATGACTAATATAGGATCAATCTCATCATCAAAATAGGAATATAAATTTATTACATAACAAAGAAGAAATCTCATCAGTGTATGAAATCCTTTTCTTGTCTAAATTTGCTATTTTACGCTAAGAGACTCAATGGACATAGATATTCTACATGGTGACTTTGGAAAGTGAACATATGATTTGGCAATGGCGACAGCGGCAGCACTCGAAAAACGAGAGAGGGAAGAAGAACAAGAAGAAAGAAGAGAAAAAAGGAAAAATAGGTTGACTTGATTTTAGAATTGTTCCCGAGAACAAAGAATCAACTTTTTTCTACTTCTCGATTCTGTTCCAAATCTATTTCCGGAAACAAAAACATAGAAATTTGTTCCTGGGAAAAAAAAATTTACCAAATGCATTTATGTTCCAAATCTACTCCCAAGAACAAAATAACGAAAATTATCACTGTTTGGCAAGTTAACAAACATACCCTAATACTTTCACAAAACCTGAAATAGCCTGCAAAATGTGCACAAAGTAACTTTTAAGCCATGCCGATTGGGGCAAGAATCTATTTAGGTAATGCTATACTCACTATGAGATCAGGAATTGATAGGCAGATATATGTATCCTTGTAAACTAGTTCGGACAATGCAGAAACAGCTCCACTCATAGTTTGAAGCGATGAACCAAAAAGAGAATCCACTATCTGAGAGCACGTTATTTAGAATCATAACAATATTGCTTGAATAAAAGTACAATCCTGACAATTGCGATTGTCCAGTAATAAGCCACTGTTAAGAACAAGAAGTAGAAGGGAAAATCCCAGGTTAGGTTCAACTATTTCCGTATGATACATAAGTATGTTCTCCTGATCTTCTAAGAGGAAGTCCTGCAAGCAAATAAAATTCTTGTCAACGATACAAACATATGATTTGGATCAGTGACTTTGAGTTCTCCCAAATATCTCATGAATTACAAGTCACTCATACAAATCATTCACACACCTTGCAGGGTCAATACAAGAATGTCATGACCAATCTTGAGTTTGATTCAACAAAGTCAGGAGAACCAAAACTGAAAGGCGAGATGATCCTCAAAACAACTTTCGGCATATCAGTGGATCATTCCAAGTGGTGGGGATGTAGTTGTGCTTCTGTTTCAACTGTTTGTTTACAAAGTACTACTCTTGTTAGTGCTTAGGTACAAGAAGAGAATAGCGCCCTAGTTACGGTTGTATTCACAAGTGTTACTCAAGGTGTCTTGACAGATGATTTCGGTGTCAAATAGCAGCTAGCATCCATTGTGTTTCCAGAACATACTTTATCGGCAACTAATGCACCGTGGTTATGTAAATGATGCATATGTCTCTAGTTGTCGCAAGTTCTAAATGCAATTCACCTTTTCACTTCAATGTTATGACTAATTTGACATTGGCATACGTAACCTGACAAAATTTAGACCTAATTCTCGGCCTGAGGTCCACCCCTTCGTCTTTGTAATTAATGCAGATTATAAACCTCTTACAAAGCACAAAATTTGGACATACGGCATTGGATGGACAGACGGCCCGTTTAGTGCCTCTCTCTCTCTCTCTCTCTCTGTGCTACAAGCTACTGCAAGATTCGATGTAGTGGATAATAAAGTACATTGATTACAAGCAAAACATATGTCATGCAATGAGTTACAACTTATATTGAAAATAAAGATTAAGCAATTCAAGGGTTGTGCAAGAGTCAGATATAGCTTGCACTCATTTACAAAAAGATCAAAAAAAAAAATGGGAGGTAAATTGTACATTGTCTTTGAACAGCCTCTCTGTCCCCTTATGGCGAACCAAACATTTGACACCGAGCTTATCATACCCATGACCTCCAAATCTAATCCATGGCTGTGAAGTAGACCCAGGTGGAATATTCAGATCTCTCTTTTCCCCCAAAACCGGAAGGGCCAAATATGTAAAAGCCAAGAAAGTGTACTTATCCTCGAATGCCCAACTTTTGAGGCGCCCAGGATAAACAAAATCATCATAACTTTAAGATGCTTTGCAAGAAAAACCGGTATCCTCATCCTTCCTACTTATTTCTTCTGTTTTTTTCCGCACAGCATTATTGCCATTGCGTGCTCTGGATGCTTTATGATTTCTCATTGAGGTTTCCATGCTCATGCTACCTCTTAGTTCCATCTTTTTCTTTTCCCCGCTTTTAAGTTTGTGAAAGGTCCTCTTCCTTTTCTTTCCAGATTCGTTGGATTGAATCTTACCTGCAGCCAAATCACCATTCTTTTTAGAACCTTCTAATCTGCCATCAGCAGTAAGAGAAGTTTCATATTCTCCTGAGTGGGGGGAGCCATCTTTGTTCTTCAATCTCCTTTTGTATCCTTGTCCCTTGACATCTTTCTAATTTGCGGAAGCTTCCTTGTTCTCTATTGTCACGAATCCGAGTAGAAGAGAAATGTGGGAATTTGTGTGAAGAGGAAAACTGTCTGCTCTTCATTGATTTATGTATCTATTACAAGAATGTATATATCATACAAGAGGACTCAAAAAGTAAATAAATTCTTCTAATCTTTCTTGTCCTAAAATAATCACATCTCCCATCAATTACAATTAAAACAAATCTTCAATCAGATCCAACCATATCTTCTTTCAACACTCCCCCTCAAGCTAGTGGCTTGTATATATCCAAGACACCCAGCTTGTTTAGAAGATATGTATGTTGTCTCTGACAAAGAGGTTTAGTGAATATATCCGCGGGCTGTTCCGTGGTCCTGATCCCTCTCTTTGATCTTCTCTCGAGTAAAATGACAATCAACTTCTATATGTTTTGTCCTCTCATGTTGTACAGGATTTGCTGCAAGTTTGAGTGTCGAATCATTATCACAAAAGAGTAATGTCGGACCTTTAACTTGTACCCCAAGGTCCAGAAGTAAGCCTTGTAGCCATACTACCTCATAGCCATACTACCTCACAAACAGTCTTTGTCATAGATCGATATTCAGCTTCTACCGATGACAATGATACAATGGATTGTTTCTTTGTCTTCCATGAAAGTAATGAATCCCCAAATTTGATGCAAAAACTAGTGATAGATCTCCTACTCATGGGAAACATAGCATAGTCCGCATCACAATAGGCTATCATCTCCATATGGCACTTTATAGAGAGGAGTATCCCTAGTCCTCGACATTTCTTCAGGTATTTTACCACCTTTAGGGCTGCATTCATGTGTGACTACTTTGGACTGTACATGAATTGACTAAGAGTTTGTACTGCATAGCAAATGTCTGGTCTAGTCATAGTGAGGTAGATAAGTTTTCCAACAAGTCATTGATAGCTTATCGGATCCTTTAACAGTGGATTATCAAAGGAGGAAGTCCCAGCATCATAATCAACATTGTTCAACTTGGCATTCTGTTCAATGGGAATAATTGCCGATTTGCATCCTGATAATCCCGCTTCTGATATAATCTTCATCACAAACTTTCACTGACTAAGGGAAATCCCTAGATCAAAACGAGCTATCTCTATTCCAAGAAAATATTTAGGTAACCCTAAATCTTTGATATGAAAAGACGAATGTAGATGGTCTTTAAGCTTCTTTACAGCAGAATCATCATTTCTCATAATAAGTATGTTGTCAACATAAATCATCAAGTATATAGACGACGTACCTTTTTTCCAAGTGAATAAAGCATAATCATGCTTGGACTGCTCGAAACCAGCTCCCGTTAGTGCAGCAGTAAACTTGGCATACCATTGTCGAGAAGCCTATTTCAATCCATAAAGAGATTTGCGGAGACGACATACCTTAGACTCCCCTTGTCTCCGTAATCCTTGTGGAAGATCCATGTAAATCTCCTCTTCCAGGTCACCATGGAGAAAGGTGTTGTGGACATCCATTTGATTCAATGGCTAGTTATGAAAGGCAGCAACCAATAAGAAAGAGCGAACCATGACATCCTTGGCCATCGGAGAAAATGTCTCATGATAGTCAAAACCTTCCTGCTGTGTGAAGCCCTTGGCCATCAACCGGGCCTTATATCTTTCCACGGAGCCATCTGCTTTGTATTTGATCTTGTAGATCCATTTACACCCAATGGGCTTGCGATCAGGAGGTAATGACACGATCTCCCAAGTGTGATTATCAATTAGGGCTTTAAGTTCCACCTCCATCGCCTTTTGCCAACGTTCATCATGCATAGCCTCATTATAACTAGAAGGCTCTCTTTCCTCAAAAATTCGGGTAATGCAACATAAATGTTCTGATGACAACCGGTTGAAAGATACATATGAGGAGATAGGATAACGAGTATCTGCCGATGTTGATGAGGAGTAGACATAATCTTTAGTCCAAGCTGGTGGGCGAGTGATTCGACTAGATCTTCGTGGTGGCTCATCCAGCACCTCCAAAGACGATTCTTCAATACCGATAGTTTCTTCACAATTTGTCTCCTAAGATTCCTATTTCGTGGAATGTTGATCAACTGAATTGTCAGTAGATGACTCATTGGGTAGTGAAGGCGATACTGTATCCACTATTTGATGTCTTGGAGGAGAGGTAATAAGATATGATTCTCCAAAAGATAGATCTTCTTCTGACAAGAATCAATGATTAGTTCCCATATCATCTGTAGACATAGAAGTAGTATCCCGAAAAGGGAAAATATCTTCATGAAAAACCACATCCCTGCCAATAAAACATTCTCTGATTGACTATTCTTAAACTCGATAACCCCTTTTTAAGTTGGGATATCCCATGAAAATGCATTGTCGAGCACGGGGGGCCATTTTATCCCGGGGGCCTACTGTATTCACATAACATAGATAGTCAAACACTCGGAGATGACTTAGATCTGGTTTCCGCCCATATAATAATTCAAATGGAGTTTTGCCTTCTAGAATGCGTGATGGCATACGATTTATCAGATATGCCGCAGTGACCACACAATCTCCCCAAAAATTTTCTAGTATAGATGCCTGGAACTTAAAAGCACGTGCCACTTCTAAGAGATGACGGTGCTTTCGCTCAACAACTCCATTTTGTTGTGCGGTATAAGTGTAAGTACTTTCATGCAAAATTCCATTTGAGGAAAGAAAGGAAGTACATTCGCCATTGAAGAATTCTCTTCCATTATTAGCGCGGATGCGACAAACTGATTTTCCAAACTAAGTTTTGGATAAGGAAAGGTAGATTTTAAGGTGAGAAAGAACTTGACCTTTTGATTGAATGAGGAAAACCCAGGTGGCACGTGAGAAAGCATCCACAATTGTGAGGAAAAATCTTGACCCATCATGATTTAATGTGTGATATGGTCCCTAGACATCAGCATGAATTAAAGAAAAAATGTCGTCTACTCGAGTCTTACTGTTTTGAAAGGGGGCACGAGTTTGTTTTGCCAAAGGGCAAACAGGACATTGAGAACAAGGGAAAGAAGCAGTGTGACCCAATCTTTGATGATGAAGAAAATTTCTTTCATTGGCAACAATGTTATACAATGGTTTATTGAATGCAACATAAGATAATTTAAAATTGCCTAGAAGATTAATCCAAAAATACAGTCATTGATAGATTCTACCTAAACCCATCAGTTTGCCAGTCGAAAGGGCCTGGAATAAACATTTATCAGAGTCAAAAGAGACATGACAAGAATTTTCTTCACAAGCTCGAGAGACTAACATGAGATTAAAATGGAAAGTAGGAACATAAAGAACATTTTTGAGAGTGATGAGTGGACTAAGATTCATAATGCCAGTCATTCCAACATTGGGAAGTTGTACTGATATCGGAAAGGATAACTTTTTAATATTGGAAAAGAATTTTTGATTGCAGACAATGTGATCACTAGCTCCTGTATCAATGATCCACATATCATTTGAAATTGAGTTCATCAGACAATAAGAAATACCTGTGAAACTCCCAGCTTTGTCAGAAGGATCTAATTTCTTTAGAGCTTCCATCAGCTCCTAATATTCCCCATGAGTAATTGACTTGTCTGTTGATTTACTCGTCACTTGAAAGATAGTTGAGAACTTCCCCTTTTCTTTTTCACCAAGTTTACCATTTAATTTCCAGCAATTTTCAACTATGTGATGTAGGCGTTTACTGATATAGCTAGTATAACCACCTAGAGGGGGGTGAATAGGTGTAAAAATAATTTCTCGAGATATGAAAGCAATGCTAGGCAGACAATAGAAAGGAAGTTCTCCTTTAGTTAACAAAACGAACTATGATCAAAGTAAAGCAGAGAATAGGGAAGAGAAAATTGAACACAAGGTTTATAGTGGTTTGGCTTATTCCAAGCCTACGTCCACTATTGTGCACTAACAGCCCACCGGCTGGATTTCACTATGAACAAAAGAGATGTTACAGGAATGCTTTCCCTTGATTCCACAGTGTAGATACTCTACTACACTTTCTCAAGGTATCTCAAAATATAGACTCTCTTTTGCGTATAAGATTTTGCTAAGTAAATGAATTGACTAAGAATCAAGGAGCTTCAGACTTTGGAATTCTTCTATCGTGCACCCTCTTGAACAACTGGAATGTCTTCCTTTTATACTCCTTTATGCTATTATACCCGTTGGCACTTACCAAATGAATTCTTCCAATCTTCCCGTTGGACAAAATCAATTAGAAAGATCAGTCGAGCTATTAAAGGAACATGTCGATAGCCCATCAATCCTGCTCGCCCATACAATCAGGATCTCGGTTTCCATAAGTAGAACCTTCCAAGTATACTTCGCCAATCATCGGATCCTTAATCAATCTTGATTTGAATAAAGGAATCCGTTATGTCATATCCAGCCAAGAGATCTTCTCCAGTCGATAAGGCCGAATCCTTAATGAAGCACTCAGTTCTGGATAGCCTTTCTTCACCGGATTAGAAACTGTCAATGAGAATAGACTTTGAGTCTTGAGTCTAGCAGTCCAGAGGTCTTCAGACTTTAAATATAAGAGTCTGCAAATCTTCATACTAGATTGATGGAAACGTTTTGTCAGCTTCAAATATTCCAGAAAGATTTCTCCAACAATCTCCCCATTTTTGATGGTGACAAAACTTTCCTGCAGATTTCAATAACTTTGACCTGCATTACTCAAGCAAATATGGATATCTTATAAATATTAATGGCTTAATGATAACACTAGAATCTGCAACCATAGAAAATAGGTTAGTCTTGCATAAGAGTAAAGCCATTGATATATGATATCAATAGTACTTAATATAAGCAGCAGTCAGATCCAAATCCACATTCAGTCCGCATCCAGACACACAAGTCAAACATCAAAATAAACTAAAAGTTCAACAAGTTTAAGTTCAAAGTTCAAAGATTTCAAATCTCGCATCTCTCCCCCTTTTTGTCATCATAAAAAAGGTTGAGATGGGAATAGAATGGAGTCAAGATGGCTTGGGAACGCGAACAAGCTGAAAATCTCCCATTGACTGGACGATGCCTTCCAGCTTTTTCAATTATTCCTTCAGTTGAGCCACCTCTTCACCTTTAGCATTTGCTTGAATCTGAAGAGTAAGGGTTTGGATCTGATCAGTCAAGGAAACGGAAGAAGTTTGTCCTGCACTCTTCAAGTTCTGAACTTCGCACTACAAAGCATATATCTGACCCCGCATTTCCAAGAGAACATCAAGGATTCTGCGAAAATCTGCTGAGTTATCAGTCTGCGTACTAGTTTCGGCACGATCTGATGGAGTAAAGGCAGACGATGGTATATGAGCATAATCACGCAGATTTGGCGATGAAGCATCATGTCCCTCCTCAAGAAATTGAGAGGCATGGATGTCCTCTGGATCTGCTGGAAAGCGGCTAACTCCTTCACTGGTAATAGGATATGAGGACATTCCTCTTTTCTCACCATCTCCCCCTGTTTCCATGGCTTCAGGTGGAGAAGAGTGTTCCTCATGCTCTCCTTCCTCTTGATTTTCTCTTTCTTCTTCTTCTTCTTCAAACTTTTCTTCCTCTGCTTCTCTTTCTTCAGCTTCTCTCTCCTCTTCTTCATTCTCCTCTATTTCGTGCTCCTCTGCTTCTCTCTCCTCTCTTTCTTTCTCCTGTCGTTCAATTGATTCTGAAACAGAACGACTCAGCTTCTTCAATGCCATAGCAGAAATGGTGAGGTCATCCTCATCATCTTCATCCTCAATGATGAGAGCTCTTCTCTTTTTGAATGGAGCAACCATGGGCTCCTTCCCTTTTCTTTTTGCTGCAGAAGAGACTTGATAAGTTTTGACAAGGGTTTCCTCCTTAAATTTCTCCAACGCCTTGTCGAGTTCTTTTAGACGCATTTTGGACACCATTTTTAGTCCTACCACCATTTTATCACACGATCGAACACAGAGAGTTTGTGGAGGCTGAATATTCAAATGTCTGAATAATTTTGACACAAGACCTGGATAAGGAAGTTGACCCTTGTCCTTCACCACTGCTCTATACATGTGGAACAGAATACTGTGAGGAAGAGAAAACTTTTTCCCAGTATTGATGGCGTACATCAGCTTTGCCTCTGAGTTTGAAACATTAGTCTTCGAAGTTGATTTCGGTCTGAGGCAATTGATCACAATCTTGTGAAGCAAAATGTTGTTCACATGCATCCTAGAGTAGGAAATCCTTCCCTCTGTCCTTCTGTCTTTAACAAGTTCTAATGTAGCACGAGCAATAGAAACATTGATGGATTGATATCTCCCTTTCTCAACCCCAATCACATCCGCCAGCATATCCATATCCACCACAAAGTCCTGATCTCGGACACTGAAAGAGATTATATTCGCATCCAAGAAGCTAAGATTCGAATAGAAGTATCCAGTTAATTCAGCATGGGCTTTTGTGGGGTCAGAACAGAATTGCTCAAGTTGAAAAAAACTGAAATTTTCCCTCAAATTGACATTCACAGCATCAAGGAAATCAAAATCCACACTCCTAGGGTTTATCACCCCACGCTTCAACAATTTGGAGTATAGATTCTTCTGTTCCTTCGATCGAAACAACTCTGTCATTTTTTCTCGAATTTTCGCCGCAACACCCATTCGCGGTTGAAATTGGCTGTACAATTTGTCATCATCATTTCCATCGACCGGATTCAGTCCCCCAACACGCGGATCACTTGGGATATTTGCAAGGGTTTCTTCTGCCAATCCCTTAGGAGCAATTCCCAAACGCTCCATTTTTCGCAAAAAGATGTACTCATTCCTATATCCCTTGTCCTTGAGAAACTCATTGATGTAGTTCAATGGAGTACCAGTCCTCTTTAAAGCACGGTAAAGCTTATAAATAAAAGAAGGCCTTTGAATTCTTATAGGATCTACGTCTTCAACGATTTCCTCCTCTTGTTGATGACCAACACCCAATGGACTAGTTGGTGGAGAATGACGCTGCTGAGAATGTTGTGGGCTCTGCTGCTGACTTGGTGATTCCTTTTCCTCGGTGAGATCAAAGTGAGTAGGCCCCTCACTCATTCGCCGTGGTCCCCTGCTTGCGATCCTCGAAGACTTTATTGAAGACGACATCTTTCTCAGTCTTTGAAAGATTCCTTGCTTGACTTTTCCCGAGAAAGATGACAACTTTTTCAAAGATTAAACAAGGAAACGAGACGGGAGTGGAAGATGAATGCTTTTTAGGGTTTTAGAGTTAAGCAAAGAGGAACCGACTGTATATAGCTCAGTCGAAAGGGGGGAATACTAAACGTCGTAAAGGAAGGTTAAAAGATGCCTTTTAAAAAAAATAACTGCCTTTTTCAAAAATAGATAACTGCCATTTTTAAAGAAAAATTAACTCCTTTTTGAAAAGAAAAAATTGCACTTATCACGGAAATTGAAGATAGAAAGATGATTGTACCTTTCCGAGATTTAATATAATAAAATAACTTACAGTCAAGAACCATGTTTGTCTGAATTTGAGAGTCTCTAGACTTTAACTTCTTCAAGCTTCAAGATGTTGAGTTTGGAACGGATGATTTCAAATTGATTTTTCTCCAAAGGCTTTGTAAATATATCCGCCAGTTGGTTCTTTGAGTCAACAAATTAAATCGAAACTTCTCCATTTTGAACATGATCTCTAATGAAGTGATGTCGAATCTCTATATGCTTTGCTCTTGAGTGAAGAATTGGATTTTTGGTAAGATTGATTACACTGGTGTTGTCACAGTTAATCTCCGTGCATGAATCTTCAATTCCAAAGTCTCTTTGCTGTTGTTTTATCCATAGAATTTGTGACAACAACTTCCAAGAGCTACATACTCTGCTTCTGCTATAGAAAGAGCTATTGTATTTTGCTTCCTTGAAAACTAAGACACTATCCTGCTTCCAAGTAACTGACAGGTACCCGAGGTGCTCTTTCTATCAACTCCGCAACCGGCTAGATCTGCGTCTGAGTATCTAAGAAGAGTAAAATCTCCATTTTTAGGATACCAAAGGCCGATGCTTGAAGTTGAAGCAATGTATTTGATAATACGCTTTGCAGCACTTAGATGAGATTCTTTAGGGTCTGCTTGAAATCTAGCACAAATGCAAACACTAAACAAAATGTCAGGTCTAGAAGCAGTAAGATAAAGAAGTGAACCAATGATATTCCTGTATAGCTTCTGGTCAACTTTCTTTCCTCCTTCATCTTTGTCTATCTTCAAGGAACTTAACATTGGTATATCAGTCTTTTTGCAATTTTCCAGTCAAAACTTCTTGACAAGATCATTAGCATATTTTTCTTAATGAATAAAAGTCACTTCCTTCAATTGTTTCACTTGAAATCCAAGAAAGAAGGTTAGTTCACCCATCATGCTCATTTCAAATTCATCATGCATAGACTTAGAAAATTTCTTGCACAAACTTTCATTAGAGAATCCAAAAATAATACCATCAACATATATTTGAACAAGTAGAAAACTTTTCCCTTTTCTTTTAATAAACAGAGTAGTGTCTACTTTACCTTTGACAAAGCCATTTTGAATTAAAAACTTACTCAGCCTGTCGTACCAAGCTCGAGGTGCTTGCTTTAAACCATACAATGCCTTTTTCAGTCTGAATACTGAGTCTGGCTTCCTTGGATCTTCAAACCCAGGTGATTGTTCCACATAGACTTTCTCATGGATAAATCCATTCAGGAAAGCACTTTTAACATCCATTTGGAATAACCTAAAATTATTATAACAAGTAAAAGCAAGTAATATTCGAATTGCTTCTAACCTTGCTACTGGTGCGTAAGTCTCGTCATAGTCTATCCCTTCTTCTTGCGTATATCCCTTGGCCACAAGTCTTGCTTTGTTTCTTATGACTTTTCCTTTCTCGTTTATCTTGTTCTTGAAAACCCATTTAGCTTCAATAATAGATTTACCTTTTGGTTTAGGAGTCAACTCCCAAACATCATTAATGCTGAATTGTCTGAGTTCTTCTTGCATAGCTTCAATCCAGCTTTTATCAGATAAAGCTTCTTCTATGCTTTTTGGTTCTATTTCAGAAATAAGAGTCACAGCACTAGACTCTTCGCGCCTTTTGGATCTTGTGCGAATTCCTTCATTAATGTCGCCAATAATGAGATCATTGGGATGATTGGACTTATGCTTTCAGTTACTAGTTGATTTGTCAGGTTGATGATCACTTCCTTCATTTAAATCTTCAATAACCACTTGTTGCTGGTCTTTCAGAGTCTGAGCTGCTTCATGAGATTTAGACTTTGTAGAGTCTAGAGTAGGTTCAGATTCTTCAAGATAAGTCTAAACAGATTCATTTTGCATAGAATCCTGGAATTTGACATTTATTGATTCCTCCACAAATTGACTCTTCTTGTTATAGACTCTGTAGGCTTTGCTTGAGGTAGAATATCCAAGGAAGATGCCTTCGTCTAATTTTTCTTCAAACTTATCAATTCGATCATTTGCATTTTTCAATATAAAACATTTGCATCCAAACACATGAAAATATGAAACAATAGGCTTCTTTCCTTTGAATAACTCATAGGGGTTTTTTCCAGAATAGCCCTTAGAAAAACTCTATTAATAATATAATATGCTGTTGAAACTGCTTCAACCCAAAATCGTGAAGAGATGCTGCTTTCAATTAAAAGAGTTCTAGCCATTTCTTGAAGCGATCTATTCTTTCTTTCCACAACTCCATTTTGCTTTGGAGTATATGGAG
Organism: Eucalyptus brandiana; assembly: GCA_014182725.1. Taxonomy (NCBI): domain Eukaryota; kingdom Viridiplantae; phylum Streptophyta; class Magnoliopsida; order Myrtales; family Myrtaceae; genus Eucalyptus; species Eucalyptus brandiana. The sequence goes on from CM024678.1 coordinate 18,526,111, forward strand.
AGGAGAACACATGCTGAAAACCAAATTCATTACAGAATTTTGTAAAATCTTGATTTTCAAATTCACCTCAATGGTCTGTTCTTATACTTGAGATAACATACCCTTTTTTTCTTTTTGAGCCTTTTTAGCAAACTTTTCAAAATAAGAGAATGTTTCAGACTTACTTGCTAGGAAATATACCCAAGTAAATCGTGAGTAGTCATCCATAATTACTAGGCAATATTTCTTACCTCCAATGCTCTGAGTTCTGGTTGGTCCAAAGAGATCCATATGCAAAAGCTACAGTACAAGATTAGTGGAAATTTGATTTATTGGTTTAAAGGAATTTCTTACCTGCTTTCCCAATACGCATGGTGTGCATAGATCATACTTTTGGTATGATAAATTGGGTAGATTACGAACAAGCTTCTTTGCTGAAATTTTGGTTATTTGCTTCATGTTGATGTGCCCAAACTTTATGTGCCATAAGCTCGCTTCGTCTTGAATTGAGATTAAACATTGTGATTCATCTGGTTTCACATCCAAGAGGTAGATATTTCCATGTCTTCGACCCATGAATGACTGAATAGAATCTTTACTGGTTCCTGAACATATTCCCTCTTGAAAGTTAATTTTGAAACCAGTATCACACAGTTGACTGATACTGAGCAGATTGTAATTGAGTCCTTCCACTAGGGAAACATTGCTTATTGTGAGGTTTTCAATCTTTACAGTTCCAAATCCCACAATTCTTTCTTTGTTGTTTCCTCTAAATGAGACTTTTCTACCATTTACTTGAACGAGCTTTATAAAGCAATTTGAATCTCCTGTCATATGTCTTGAGCATCCACTATCCAGATACCATTTTACCTTTTTTCTTGATAGTGACCTGCATTTAAAAAAGAGACTCAAGCTTTCTTTGGTACCCATATTTTCTTGGGTCCATTGGTGTTAGTATGATATGCGGTTTTTGCCCATACTTTCTTAACAGGTTTCCAAATTATATGACACTTTTTTTCAAAATGATCTGCATTATTGCACTTTGAACATCTGAGAGCATTTTGACCTACTGGTTTTACAAAAACCTTTTTGAAATGATTTTTGTAAGCATCTCTTGTGGGTCTTTGCTTAATTCTTTCCTTCACTTTAGGAAAATCAATTAAAGGAATGATTTCTACTGTCATTCCTAAACCAGATTTATTGAAATAAGATCTTTGTGCTGAAAGAATTTTCTCAAGTTTCTCAGATCCTATTGAAAATCTTTTTGAAATATTTGATAAGTCATTTTTTAAAAATGCATTTCTTTTAAAAGATTATCTTCGCTTTCTTTAAGAGTTGAAACATTCATGTCTAAACAGTTAACTCTTTCTTTCAAAACATTTTCCTGTTGTTTTAGTGCAAAGTTTTTCTTTTTAAGTTCGGAAATCTTTTTAAGAGAAGTCTTAAGACTAAAATACAGCTCATCAATGTATTTAGAAACTTTAATAGGGATTTAAAGTTACTTACCTCAAATTCACTGTCTAAATCTGAGTCTGTCTCGAAGTTAGAATCTGAATCCGATTGTGCCATCAGACATATATTGGCATAATCATCATCACTTTCTTCATACTCTGTATCACTACAGGTTTCTACTTTAAGAGCCTTTCGATACTTTTTAGCTTTTCCTTTCTTCTTCCTCAGAAGAGCACAGTTGGGTCTGATGTGTCCATTTTTTTTTACATTCAAAGCAGACTACATATTTGTTTGATTCATCATCATCAATAGACTTGGTCTATTGCTTTTGAAAACTCTGTTTCTTTGGATTGAATCTTCTTCCTTTTCTGTTCAGCTTTCTGAATCTTCTTATCATGAGAGCAAGCTCCTCATCGTCCATATCAACTTCAGAATCTGTAACATCAGAATCATCATTGGATTTTAATGCAATTGATTTCTTACCTTTAGGATCTTCCTCTTCATTGATTCGTTCCACTTCATAAGATTGAAGAGTTCCAACTAGCTCATCAACAGATAGTGGCATGATTCTTTGTGTCTCTCTTATTGAAGTCTTTATGTGATTCCAATCCTTGGAGAGTCCATGCAGTAGCTTGTTTACCTTCATAGGATCAGAAATTGGTTGACCTTGATTTTCAAGACTATTCACGATTTCTGTAAAACGACTGAACATCAGTTATAGATTCTCCTGATTTCATTTTGAAGGCTTCGTATTGACGGAGGAGAATGTTGATTTTGGTCTCTTTCACTCGATCGGTTCCTTCATAGGTGATATGTAATCTATCCCAGACTTCTTTTGCTGTAACACAAGAAGATATTCCGTTATATTCAGTAGGTGACAAAGCACAATATAAAGAATAAATTGCTTTTACATCAAGAGCTTGTCTCTTGATTATCTCTTCCTGAGTCATTTCACTTGACTCAACAGTTTCTTTTCCTCTCTCTGAGACAAATGCAGCTTTAGGAGTGATTCATTTTTCCACAACGTCCCATTCCAGAGGATCCTTTGATCGTAGGAATGCTTTCATCTTGTTTTTCCAGATGTTGTAATCATTTCCATCAAAGTAAGGTGGTATGGTATTGCTTTGCCCTTCCACCACCCTTGGAGCTAGCATACTAGTCATGGATCTTTAACTTTGAAATAAAATACTTCAAACAAAGTGAGTACACAAGCTCTGATACCAATTGATATAACTAGTATAACCACCTAAAGGGGGTGAATAGGTGTAAAAATAATTTCTCGAGATATGAAAGCAATGCTAGGCAGATAATAGAAAGGAAGTTCTCCTTTAGTTAACAAAATGAACTATGATCAAAGTAAAACAGAGAATAGGGAAGAGAAAATTGAACAAAAGATTTATAGTGGTTCAGCTTATTCCAAGCCTACGTCCACTCTTCTGCACTGACAGCCCACCGACTGGATTTCACTATGAACAAAAGAGATGTTACGGCAATGCTTTCCCTTGATTCCACAGTGTAGATACTTTACTACACTTCCTCAAGGTATCTCAAAATATAGACTCTCTTTTGCGTACAAGATTTTGCTCAGTAAATGAATTGACTAAGAATCAAGGAGCTTCAGACTTTGGAATTCTTTTATCGTGCACGCTCTCGAACAACTGGAATGTCTTCCTTTTATACTCCTTTATGCCATCATACCCGTTGGCACTTACCAAATGAATTCTTCCAATCTTCCCGTTGGACAGAATCAATTAGAAAGATCATTCGAGCTATTAAAGGAACATGTCGATAGCCCATCAATCCTGCTCGCCCATACAATCAGGATCTCGGTTTCCATAAGTAGAACCTTCCAAGTATACTTCGCCAATCATCGGATCCTTAATCAATCTTGATTCGAATAAAGGAATCCGTTATGTCATATCTAGCCAAGAGATCTTTTCCAGCCGATAAGGCCGAATCCTTAATGAAGCACTCAGTTCTGGATAGCCTTTCTTCACCGGATTAGAAACTGTCAATGAGAATAGACTTTGAGTCTTGAGTCTGGCAGTCCGGAGGTCTTCAGACTTTAAATAGAAGAGTCTACAAATCTTCATACTAGACTTATGGAAACGTTTTGTTAGCTTCAAAATATTCCAGAAAGATTTCTCCAACATTTACAATATTCACAATACAGCTTACCCTTTCCTTTTTGGTTTTTTGTGAATGAGGAAGGCCTGCTTACAGCATGGGCCGTTGTTCCCCAATATGGGCCCTCGGATGGTGCGAAAAATTGACCTCGTGGGCCATCAGGCCTAGCAAAGAATTGGTCGTGTGGGCCATCCAACCCATAGAAACTTGCTCCACGTGGACCGTTAGATTCAATGGTCCTGCCACTATGCGCACCATTGGATCCAGCGACTCCAAGGATTGATCGTGAGCCGTCTGATTGATCAAATTGATCGTAGCCATTCGTCACCCTGTGATATCCTTTAGGGTTTTCGTGGAACCCTAGAGTGAGTCCCCGACTCTCTCTTCCTCCCGTGACTCTCTGTAGCGGGCGAGAGGAAACCCTCACCGCCAGAGCCACGCTCTCGCCTTCCTTTCTGTGATCTGCTGCTTTCTGTTGGCTTTCCTCCTGAACAACAAGCTGGTAGATACGGCCAAGGCTTGGCATCGGCTCCATGGTTAAGATCTGCAATCAAAACGAAAGGTAAGATTCATTTAATATGAGGAGAAATCTTATTGCTTTCTCCTTGTCCCACATCCTTTTGTACTGTTGTAAAATCAGCTCTGGCCAATCGAACTTTTCTTCGGCCGCTTCTAGTTCATTCCACAGACCCGAAAGTTTGTTAAAAATCACAGCAACAGTCATGTTTCCTTGCTTTAAATCCGAGATTTGTTGTGCCAAAGAAAATTTTTTTACTTGATCCAATTTTCCATACATCTCCTTGATGTTTTCCCACATTTGTTTCGAGTCCTTCGTCGGGGGAAGACTAGCCGCAACTTCGGAAGCGATGTTGTTTCTGATCCAAGTTCTGACTAGTTTATTGCATTTTTTTTCAAAGTCGTGCTAATCACTCGTCGGACGGAATCGGAACCGTTCCGTCAATAAAGCCCTCCTTATCTTTCGTTACCAGTGCGCACCAGAACTCACGCAACCATCTCGAGTAATTGTCTGGTCCGGTTAATTGCTGGTTAATTGCTGAGCAACAAGCTTCAGTTCTAGTCCATCAGCATTGCTTGTGAAAAGAGGGTCGATGGGCTCCGGCCAACTGCTGGCAGCGTAGATCTGGTTTGGGAGAAACCCTGGCGGTGGATTCGGGTAGGGATTCGCTCCCAAACTCGATCCTCCAAATCCAGTTGTATGACCCTTATTGGAAAAAAACGAACCCGGGTAGGGATTCATTCTCATACCCGGTTCGGCTAATCTGCCCGTCTACTATGAACTGGTGGTTGTGCCTACCCCATTGCTAGCTGGTAGGCCTCCATCAGTCTGTACACCACTTCAAAATCCCAGCAATGATGCATTTGGGCCCAGCCCATAGTACCAAGGATATGGTACCCATTGGTAAGGTTGGCCCGAATAGGGCTGCCCCAAATTGACTTGAGCTGGAACAGATGCCCACCGCGCATGCTGAATTTGAGTCTGTACCTAGATCTGCTCTTCGGACATAGTCACGACTAATGATGATTCTTGGATCTGCGAGGCTGGTGGCATTGTTTCTCCTGCGGACTGATCACCAGATCCTGAGGTAGGTGTTTGTGGTTTTGTCATAATGACAATTTTCTAAAAAATTATGCAACAACTCTATTTTGCATATTGGTTTTCTGGACAAGGAATCAAAGGTTGAATGGAGAATTTTCTGCGGATGCTGTTCTGTTTTGCGAGTGTCACAACAACGAGAAATAAAGAAGAAACGAATGCTGTTCTGTTTTGTGAGTATCGCAGCAACGAGAAACAGGAAAGAAACTGAGGTAATTCAATGCGGAAGCTATGCCAGGATCAAGACATGCTCTGATACCATGTCAAGAATCCGAGTAGAAGAGAAATGTGGGCATTTGTGTGAAGAGGAAAATTGTATGCTCTTCATTTATTTCTATATCTATTACAAGAATGTATATATCGTACAAGAGGACTCAAAAAATAAAAATAAAAATTCTTCTAATCTTTCTAGTCCTAAAATAATCACATCTCCTATCAATTACAGTTAAAACAAATCTTCAATCAGATCCAATCATATCTTCTTTCAACATCTATCCCACCTTCATTTGAGGTTTTGTTTCGCCAATTCTAAAAGGTCAAACATGTAATCATTTTACAAAACAATATTACGACCTCCAGAAATCATGCACTGCTAAATAATATTTCTGTAGGATACACATCCAAGCGTTGTTGAATTCATTACCTCCATAACTGTCTTAAGAAAACCTTGTACTTTTCTGGGATAACAAGCTGAACAGCAGCAAAACCACACTTCCTAGTCATTATCTCAAGAATGACTGTGACCTGCAAATACAGTGATAATGGACATTCATTACAAGATAGCAAAAAAGAGGCCCTTGGAAGGATGTGTGCATGGAATTATCACAAAAAAACTTAGCAAACTCCCAGTAAATTTCACATGCCTTTGATCTGAAGTGATGCCTGGAGACAGATGACCATGAAATAACACCATCAACAATGTCTGAAAGTAAACTCTGAAGGTCTTCATTTCGTAAGCAAGAAACTACTACTTTCACAAAACCTAGAACAGCCTGCAAAATGTGTACGAAGTAACTCTCAAGCCATGCCAATTGGGGCAAGAATCTACTTTGGTAATAGTATACTCACTTTTATCACTTCCACCGCTTTGCTTTGTAGCAGAGAAAGAACAGAAGGAATAAGATCAGGAATTGATAGACAGATATCTGTATCCTTGTAAACTAGTATGGACAATGCAGAAACAGCTCCACTTGTAATTTGAGGTGATGAACCAGAAAGATAGCCCACTATCTGAAAGCACGTTATTTAGAATCAAAAAACTATTGCTTGAATAAAATTACAATCCCGAGAATTGCAATTGTCCAGTAATAAATCACTGTTAAGAACTACAAGCAGAAAGGAAAATTGCAGATTAGGTTAGACAATTTCTACATAAGTATGCTCTCCCGATCATCTGACAGAAAGTCCTGTAAGCAAATAAAATTCCCCGATGTTCACAAGACACTTAAAGTGTTCATCTGTGCAGTGTATATAAAACTTCTTTGGGCAACCATTTACACGAGGAACCCAAGCTTTAATAATAACACATGAGAAAGGGACTCCACTACCCCTTGATTAACCAGTTTGGCTTCTTAAAATTTCTCAATTTTTCATCGGATGAAACAAATGCAAAATTTCGATTGAATAGGCTTAGGGGCCAACAAGGCATCCACAAGATACAGACCACATGATTTAAATTTTGCCACTTGTATTTCGGTTCTTCGCTTTTCTACTGGTTAGAGGGCATTAATCATCTTCTCCTCTGGCTGCAACTGCAAAGCCTAATCCCTTGGCAGAAGCAGCTAGACATACGAATAAATGAAGGAATATGCCGTGACTCAACCATACTGCAGCCACGAAATTAGCTTTATTCTTTTAGAAGAGAAATATGTTTTAAGGCCTCTGAATCAATTCGTAGCCATACCAAGCTTACAAACTTCAAATACAATGCACATACTTATAAACATTTTAACCAATACCAGGAAGCAGTATACACAAGACCATGAGGACTTCAGTCCACTGTTTCCCAATTTTGCAGGAACAACAACATGGCCAAAGAAGAGGAATTTAAATAAACTACATTCTCCTTCAACTTTTCCCCCATCTATGCATGTTACGTGAGGCAGAGCAGAAACCAATTATTTACAACACGAAAGCCCCTCTAGATGACAACTCACATAGGATCTACCATTGTAAAATACGTACGTCAGACAAGATAGAAGGATCTGCTTCAACCTCTTCCATTGTTGTTACTTTCAACTGCCTATGCCTCATGTACCCATTCTTTTAAATTTCTATTTTTGTTTTCCTTGCATGTTCCTGATGTTCTAGAATGTATGTAGTATCAAATATGTCTTAAAATATAAGCAGTAATTTCCACCAAAGCTACACAAATATGTCCCATGATGAGGAATACCGTACCATGTTAATAAGTTTCTGACAAGGTGCAACTGAACTAACAGGCGAAATGCTTCTCAAGCTGGAACTTATGTTGATGAGAACATCATAAGCTTCCTTCCTAGATTCCTCCTTAGCCTGCAAATTTCATGTCACAACAGTGATTAGTGCTGAAACTAGATCATCACCCCCACACTGTAAAGGAGGTTCTTACATCCTTTAAGACAAGTATAATCTCATTGAGGATGAAAAAAGCTTTTGAATCTTCTTTCTCCTCCTCCTGCTGCTCCTCCTCCACAGAGTTTATCTGCATGAAGAATCAACTTGACATGTCAAATAGAACAGCACATGACATCAACAACAGAGGTGCTTATATTACTTAATTTTGAGCTACAATTGCAAATACACCATAACCAAAAAGCTTAAGAATCCTTTCGCAAGAAGTACATATATGATTCCTTCCTTGTTGAGACACGACCCAAAAGAAAAAATAAGTTTTTGGCCTTAAAAGCGGAAAAGCCATTCATGACATTCAATATTATTTTAACGAATTAAGGGAAGATGGGTGAATGATGATAGTAGGATCAGGTTATTAGAAATTTAAAAATTTGTGAGATTGGCGAAAACTAATCTGTTAGGTTCTTTAACCAAAATACCACTTATATAATCAATTTTTTTTCTTTTTTCTTTTTTTTTGTAAAAGTAAGCAATATAATGGAGAGGGTCAAATTGTACAAACAACACGGCTCCAAAAACTTGCACTCAAGATGAACATGCTCATTATGAGTGGAGGGAAGGTGCGAAAAAGGCCAAGCGACAACAACAAAATGACCAAAATAAGGCCAACGGCAAACAACGCCTGACAAAAGCAACCTAGCAACCAACGAGATACCTACCCAGTCAGACTACGATCAATGGAAGAGAAGATAATGGGGTCCACATCCCACGAGCGTTGTATCGTCCTGTTCCTAGTAGAGTCCTCAACATTCTTGAAGGTAAGAGCCTTGTCTTTGACGACCTTGAGGAGATGCTTCTTCATGGCCGAAATAGACAATGGCTCCCCCCTGAAAAGAATATTGTTCTTGTTCTTCCAGATGATGTGACAAAGTGCCCCAAAGGAAAAATGGGCAACATATTTGTAAAACTTCTTACCAGAGAGCAAGGTGATGACCCAACTAAGAGTCTCCTCCCAAGTCCTGTTGGTCCAAGGGAGATTGCATCTAATAGCGCAAAAGAAGGCAATACTCGAAGTAATGTAGCAACCAAAAAAGAGATGATCGATGGAGTCAAGCACCTCGTTGCAAAAAGGGTAAGAAGCAGCATCAATCCTACCATAAGACATGAGAAGAGACTGTGTAGCCAACCTCCACTTTGTGATGAGCCACAGGTTCAGTTAGTATCGAGGTGGGATGGCACTACCCCAAATGAAACAATGCCAATTGACTCTAGCCTTCTTCCTCCTTATGGATTCCGAAGAGGCCACCGAGAACAAGCCCGTCGAGTCCTCCCTCCAACAGAACTGATCTTGGATTCCAGAAAAGGAGGGAAGCGGCGAGTCCCAAGACTCAATCTCTGGTCTAATAGCTCGTCCATCCTCAGAGAAGAGATCAGCAACCAAAGCCTGCCTAGATAGACCGAAGCTATAGATGAGGGAATCCGTGAAAAACAAATTCAAAGGACCTTGGGATGCCAATTATCAAACCAGAGCGACGCTGATAAGCCATCGCCTATCCTCCAATGGAAGCGAAGCCGGACTTTTGTCCTAAGTTGTAGAATTTTCTTCCAAGCCCAAGAACAACAGATCGGCTTTTTTGCAACTCATAAGTTCCTAGTTTTTAAGAAGGTTGAGTGGACCCATTTACACCATAACGACGCCTTATCTGAAAATAAATTCCATATATGTTTGAGCATAGCTGCCTTATTGCACTCACGATTTCCGGATACCTAGACCTCCCTCCACTTTAGGAAGACAAATATCTTCCCAGGAGACTTTGGCACCCCCTCTGCCCAACTCAAGTCCCTTCCAAAGGAATTGTCTGAGAATACGCTCTATTTGGTCCAGCACAGTTACAGGAATGATAAAGACACTTGCTCAAAAGGCCTGAATGACATGGAGGACTGACTTGCTTAGCCGAAGGCGTTCAGCATAAGAGAGAACGATGAGTCCATGACTTCACCTGGAGGTGATGCACCTCACAAGATCAACACAATCCACTTTTCGAAGCCTAGACGTGATAATTGGAACCTCGAGATAATGGATTGGAAGGTTGCCCTCAACAAAACCAAGCTCCAAGAGGATTTGATTCCTTAGGCCGGCAAGCCTCCCGAGAGGAACACCTCGCTTTTCCTTGGGTTTGGAAGAAGTCCACCCCAAGAAGAAAACAGATGGAGAACTTTCTTAAGAAGTTTCACAGATGGCAGGTGGCCTTCGCAAAATAGGAAAACATCATCCGCAAATAATAAGTGCGAGAGACAAGTAGACCTGCATCTCTAGTAGAATCTGAAATCCAGCTATAGAGAGCACCTCCCAATAATCCCAGAGAGCACCTCCATAACCAACGTGAATAAGTAGGGAGAGATAGGATCTCCCCATTGCAAGCTACGCCCACTAGGGAAGAAACCATGTAGCTCTGCATTCAACGCAATGGAAATCTGAAGAGTCCTCACACAGGTTATGATGAGATGAACCAGCTAAACAAGAAACCGAAAAGTAAGTAGAACACTCTCAAGAAACCGCTAGTCCACAGTATCATACGCCTTTCTGAAGTCGACTTTGATAGCACACTTGGGAGAATAGGGTTCCACATGAAACCCAGAGAAAAGTTCCTGCGCCAAGAGAATATTATCCATGATTTGTCATCCTTTGACAAAGGCACTCTGGGATGGACTTACGAGATCTTTTAGCATGGCGGCAACTCTATTCGCCAACACTTTGGTAATAATCATGTACACCGTGTTACAACAAGCGATAGGCTTGTAGTCATCGACAGTAGTTGCATTGGGAACCTTCAGAACCATGACTAAAACGATGTTACTAATTTCCTTGAGGAGCCTCCCTGAGGAGCCTCCCTGAGATAAAAAGTCATCCACTGCTTCCATGACCAGTTGACCCACCGTATCCCAATTCTCCTTAAATAACTTAATTGTGAAGCCATCCGACCCTAGCAAGGGAAAAGAGTATCTCGAATCTCAATTTTAGCCACAGGGCGAGCAAGAAAGGTGATCTAGTCATCGTTCAGTTGAGAGCGGACAACCTCCCGAATCTTCAATACCTGAGGGGTATCCAGCTCCATCTATGGCAAAAGGAGATCATGAAAATGCTCCATAAAATGCTGCTGGACTAGCTGAGGTTTAGTGATTTGGTTGCCTTAGGAATCCACCACAGGGAGAATTCTATTTCTCATTTGTCTCTCTCTGACGTAATGGTGAAAGAACTTTGTGTTCCGATCACCTTCTTTGAGCCATCTTATTCTAGCTTTTTGCCTAAAGAATGACTCCTCCTGAGATTGGAGCTCCACTAAGGCACGCCGCTGAACCCTCTCCAAGTCCACGAGGACCACGCTGGTGGGATCATTAAAGAGGCCAATTTGAGTTTGCTTTAAAGCTTCCCTCACTTCAGAAGTCCTTACCGAAATGTTGGCGAACAAATCTCTATTCAACTGCTTAAGCCGACCTTTCAAGGCCTTCAGTTTGCATACCAGCCTAAACATAGGCACCCCTAAACCCGAATTCTCCCAAACTTGCTTCACAATTGAGTCGAAATCCGGGTGCTGGATCCAAAAGTCAAAGAAATTAAACAGCCTTTTCCAAAGGATTGGGTTCCCCACCTTAACCACCATAGGTGAGTGGTCAGAAATCCCAGGCGCAAGGAAGGACACCTCTAAGAAGGAAAAAACCTGGCTCCAACAAGGGTTTACCAAGACTCTATCAATCTTTCTCACCTTTCAAGAGGGACTTGAAGAAGTCGACCAAGTGTATCGAAATCCCACATAACGAAGATCCTCCAACTCCACCTGATCCATACACTATCTAAATTTGTCAAAGCATGGCAACCAAAGGTTCAAACAACCCAATTTGTCCGAGGGATCCTTCATAGCGTTAAAGTCTCCCAAAACAAGCCAAGGCACGTTCTGCAAAGAAGAACTTCTAGATACCAGATCCTGCCAAAGAGGTCGACGCGTAGAGAAGGAATGCTTGACATAAATGAAAGCGACATAGCAGGCCACTCTAGTCTCCAACCAGCGAAGCTTCCCATGAATCACCTGGTCCAAGACCAATAAAATTTCAAAGGAAACCGCAGTAGAATCCCAACCAACCCAAATCCTACCCCGATTGAAGTTTTCAGAATTAGCCCTCCAAAACCAATTCGATATCAGATTCCCAAAGATGGCATTGAAGAAATTGTGGGGAACTTTAGTCTCCACTACCCCGATTAGAGACAACAAGTTCATCAAGGCAAAATTCCTCACTTCCTCTTGTTTAAGAGAGGCAACAAGCCCCCTTATGTTCCAACAACCTATGTACATAAATATACAAAAGGAGAATAAAGGAGCATTACCTCTTTTTACAGCTTCGTCGAGTAGAAGGTGGAGCTGTCTAGGTCATTGAAGGAGGAGGATCCGAAGCAAGAGCAAGCAGCTTGTCCTGCATAGTCGAAGGGGGAGGATCCGGCACCACAACAGGTCTCTTATCCACTTCGGATGCCTTCGATGGAGAGCAAGGGGAGAGGAGGTCATCATCCGAAAATGAGATGTCTGAGCCCACCGCAACCTCGTCCGGGTAGGGCACCGCGGTGTCTAACGGCTCCAACGAGGTGGCAACTTCATCCGAAGTAGTTGGAACATCTTCAACCTGCTCCAAAATGTTCAGAGGCCCCCTAGGGGGCCTGCATGAATAGGTACCAGGTAGCCTCTTTTCCACAGCCGTGGTCTTGAGCTTCAAAAACCTCCCTTCATCACTCGGGGTGACCGAACTGGACGAGATCACCTCCAAAGGAGGGTGGGCCTTTTTCTTCTTACTCTTAACCTACTTCCAACCATGCTCAAGAGCTATGGGGGTCTTCAAAGCCTGGCCAAAGGGTCGAGCAGCGTCCAAAGAAGGAGGAGCGGGAGCCTCCTAAGCCTGTCCGGGGGGTCGAGTATCCTCCAAAGGAGCAAGAGCGGCATGGCCTTCTGTTGGGGATATAAGAGGCCGAGCAAGGGTAGGGGCAGCACCACATTTATGACCAAAGACTCCACACTTGGAGCATTCAACGGGCCTCCATTCATAGTCCACAGCAATGGACCTAGAGACCCCATCAACATTCACTTCAACCCTCGAAACTCTCAGCTGATTAGCTTGGATCTCTACACATACTCTGGCAAAAGAAATCATCCTCATGCTCTCGGTTCATTGATCCACGTGAAGGGGTTTCCCAAGGGAACTAGCTATTGCACTAATCGCCGGTGCGGACCAAAGGTCGAGGCGAAGGTTCTTGAGTTTTATCCACACCGGAATGGAGGATTGCTTAGCCTTCTTCAACTCCAAAAGGGATTTCCATTGCTGCAAAATAAGGGGAACACAAGCAACAGTGAGTGGTCCCTCCTCTAGGATCTTCCTCCAGGACATGGATATAGAAGAACCCTTGGCATCGGCCAGCATATCAGCTAGCTTTGTACCCCACGTATTCTTCAAAGCCTGTTCGATCATCTTAAAATGAAGCATTTTCCCAACAAAAAACCCCACCTAGAATTCATTCCATTTGGGATCCAAGGCTTGCGGCACCTCTCCCGTCAGATTAACTACCACTTTCTCTCCCACAACAGCAGAAGGAACATAAGACAGCTCGTAGCCCTTTGCGGCCAACCGCGCCACGTTGGCCCACGACTGGGCTTGGGAGGGCCTGGAAGAGCTTGCTGGCTTGCTTGGGGCCCGCATACGGGGAGCCCATACTCGACTTTGTCCCCTGAAACGTCCTTCCCAAAGAGGCCGAGAGATCGGCCCATGACTGGCTCCGTCCCCTGTTGAAGAAGACCCTCCTACAGGATGGGATTGCTAGCCCGAGATACAGGCTTGCCAATCTCTAAATTTGTGAGGAGGAGAGCTCAGCCCCTTCCCCCTACCAACACACCTAGTTGGGGCTCAGCCGGAAAAGACGCCATAGAGCCCAGCATAAACAAAAAATGGCCCCATCGACTCACTACAGTTCAGCCAAAGTAAGGAGATCCATACCAGGCCAAGCTGCAAAGATGAGGGATGCACGAGACCACCACAGCCTCCTCGAAGCCCAAGTCCAGCTCTGGGCTAGCTCGAGCAGCTCCGGCAAGTCGGACCTGCAACGTCGAGTCAGGCGGAACAGGGCCGAGAAGGCACCAGAGGCACGACTTGGGAAGAAATCGGGAGGAACAAGGAGAGATCTTCAACGGAGTGAAGGAATGAGCAACCAAGGGTTGCCACTTTAGCCAAGGAACCCCGACAAAGTCGCGAACCAGCTCGAGCAAGGAGCAAATGAACAGAGCAATGATGTCGCCCTAGGGTTCACCAGAACTCGCACCGGAAGAAGTACCGGCCAAATCCCCTCGATGAGAACTTGGAGGGGGGTCATACGACCCTCACCACCAAATTTCAGCCAAGAAGATCTGCTACAGCCACCGGGAGAAGCAAAACCAGTAGCAGCGAACAGAAGCCGAGTCGCTTGGCTTGGGAGAAACAGTGAACAGTACCTCCTTCAGTTTTAATTTTTTTTAATTTCCACAAAGTTCAATAAAAAAAAACAAAAGGGTGATAAAATACTCCATGCTTAGTTCTATACAAGAAGCTGTTAGCCATCCATACATTTAGGAGTTTGGAAAAGTGAAAAAAGTTTAAGAGTCTTCATATTCACAAATACAGGCACATTATACAGACGTTACACCTGCTGTGAGGGTGAAATTCTAATTTCCTCTAGGAAGGGAAAGGCCTGCTCTTAGATCAAGTCTTAATGTCAAATTTCCAAAGGCAAACTTCAACTGAAGGAGATCCATGAATCATTTTAAGAAATTCCTTCGAGTTGGAGGGAATTGCCCAAGTAGGAGGCCATGCGAATATATTGTGGGGCCAAAACAAAAAATGGAATAGTATTTAATTTAAGGATTGTGATGTAGCTGCTCACCTGCAGCATACAATCTAGGCAACAGAAATAGAACAAAACCCAAACTCAAAGAACTGCTAAAATAACTGTTCTAGCACATCAAGAATATAAAACCATTAAACACGAGGAGAAATTTATTATGAAGAAGAAATGCAATTTCTTCTTGAATAAATGTTGTATACTTTGCTTTTCAGTGGGACTAATATTGAGCTGTTTTCACAACACAGGATTTAGACATTTCTTAAAGGCTCATTGCACTCTTATTCCAAGACAACCAGCCCAGGACATAGCTCATATTCAGTTTACGAAAAGAACAAGAAATGGCTTCTATTTACGTCAAAACGTGATATATAAACTAAAAATGAAGGACATACAATTCTGCACTTTTTTCACAAGAATAGTAGACACCAAACATACAAAAGAAAACAAGTACTGCATTGCCACAAGAAACATTCTGACCTTTAATGCATGAACTATCAGAACATGGAAACAGGCAAAGCGGCTTCTCAGAGTTGCAATATCAGATGGAGTCCTTAGGCCAATTAGTAAATCAATCAACTGCGAATATTGAGATGAACAAAACCAGGGATGCACCTGCATAATAGAAATGACAGAAAAACAATCACTTCCAGTAAGAATATATCTTGAATGGAGATACCACACAAACATACCTCCAAAATTTTACTCAAAGCATTATAGGCTTCAGCATGGCCATGGTCATTGCTTTCCTTGTGGAAGAAAATTCATGAATGATTTAGGCTATAGAAATCACTAAACTCATCCATTAAATCAAGAAAACAAAGCTACTATTCTTAAAGTCAATGCACACCTGAAAAGTGTCTTTAACAAAGCTAAACACCAAATCAATGAGATCCTTCTGTGCTCCTTCGATAAGAAATGAGGATATCTCCAGTAACAAGCCCCTGGGTGAAACTGCATTCTCTTAGTACTATAACAGGAGTGGATTCATCACTCTGTATGAGGGGGTGTGAGGGTGCTCTTTCTTTTCTTCACAGGAGTGGATTTATTATTGGATGGATTCTCATGATGGTACTGTACTTGCATAGAACGTGACAGCTGACACAATGTCATCAAGAAGAGGAAACAGCAGTGCCCAATTTCCATAACATGGTAGCTCAAAATTCTGCTAGCAGAGTATAGAATCTATGCATACGGACGCAACCTAGTAATCTCTGCAATTGCTAACAGTAGAAAAAGTTCAAATAGAGTTGGTCTGTCGATAATCAGACATCTGTTACAATGAATTGTCAAATGTGACCTATAGGACTCCCCCTTTATCAAGTGTATCATCAGCAGTCAAGTGTACATGCATATGTGAACATATATGAATCTTTCATTTTAATCATTAATATAGCTTGCTAACAATTTTATCTACAAGCATTCTCTCTCCATTACCTTTTAGCATTTACATCAATGGCATGCTCATTTCCTGGTTCTTTGTCCGTTGATGCATCCATTTCATCTCTTCCCCTCTCGAACTCATCTCTCTTATTTAGAATGCCAAATCTTTTGAGAAATGACACAAAAATTTCTCTGGTTGCAGAAGAATCCATGATAGAAGCTACGGAACCAATAGGATCCTGAGAAATCAAAACTGAGCATGATAATCTAACTCATATTATGTATGTCAATTACTAAGCAATGGGAAAAGTAAAAGGTAATCTGTGAGCATTGACTGAATATATATCTCAGAGTTAAAGTTCTTTAAGACGGCTACTCAATACAGCTTCCTTTTGCTAATTCAACGCAATCCACAGGACTCAATCCTCTCTTTCGAAAAATTCATTCGCAAAATTATTGAACGCTTTATAGCGCCCAGAAGTTTGATCCAATTAACAAAGCATCCACAAAGTTCTATAACTCACATGCATGACGATCCCTTCCACAATGACCAACCTAATCTATCTGACCGAATCTAGTACTTCAAAGTATTTTGGTGTTCCATGGTGAGTTCAGGGAGGGTAGACACTTGGTACACAACATTGATGCCACTTCACTTCTCATTAGGGGTGTCAAAAACCGAACCAAACCGAACTGAACCAAAAAATTCGGTTTTTTCGGTTCGGTTTTCATTAAAAACCGAAATTGTTTTTATTGGTTCGGTTTTTATCGGTTAACCGAACCGAACTGAACCAACAAACCGATAAGAGCTTATTTCTTGAAAATGAAAAATATATTCAACAGAAACAAAAAAAAAAATGCAAAAACTGAAAACTAAAAGCTGAAAACCAAAAACCGAAAAACCGAACCGAACCGAACTGAGGTTTGTATTCGGTTTGGGTCTCATTCGGTTTGGTTCTACTTCTCATAGCTTTAATTCTTTTTAACTTTTCCTTTGAGGTTTTCTAATAACAAGTACGTGATCCATTGTTTCAATGCCAACCCAACCTCACATAGCTTTGACTTTGTTTTTTTTCCTTTTTTTTGGTCCATTTCTAAAGAATAATTTGTTGTCAGTAAGAATATAAAAAAAAAAAAAAAAAAACCATAAAAATTCTAGCTTATGCATGGCTATCATGCTTCTAACATATGTTTCTACCACACAAAAGCAATACCATTATTTTCCTTCACCATTTTACATTAAAATATAAAATTACATGTGAGGACGCCTCGGTTTTCCATTGCGTTGAATGGGGAGCTTCATGGTTTTTTTCCTAGCGGAAAAGGCCTACGCCAGGGGGATCCCATATCTCCCTACTTATTCACGTTGATCATGGAGATACTCTTGGGATTCTTCGAAGATGCTCGCTTCAGCCAGACTTCAAATTCTTTTGGAGGTGTAAGTCCACTAGCCTTTCGCACTTGTTTTTTGCAGATGATGTATTTCTATTCTGTGAAGGTCACTTGCCTTCTATTAAGCTACTTAAAGAAGGTCTTCAGAGTTTTTCATTATGGAGTGGCCTTATTCCGAATCAGAGGAAGAGCGAGGTATTCCTCTCTGGTGGCCAACCAACTCTTCAGGATCAAATCTTACAAGAACTCGGATTCCATGAGGGGCAACTTCCAGTTCGGTACTTGGGCGTTCCAATCATCTCCTCGAGGTTGGGGAAAGCGGATTGTGTTGCTCTTGTCAGGCGTATCACCTCTAGGGTGGAATCCTGGACACATCGGTTCCTTTCTGTAGCTGGTCGTCTTCAATTGATTAGGTCAGTTCTTCATGCCATTCAGGTCTATTGGGCGAATGTTTTTATTCTGCCTGCAGCAATGCTGGATAAGATTGAGCGGATCCTTAGGCAATTCCTCTGGAAAGGACCTTAATTGGGCAAAGGGGGAGCCAAAGTATCCTGGGAGGATGTTTGCCTTCCTAAGGTGGAAGGCGGTCTGGGTATCTAGAGGTTGCGAGAATGCAACAAGGCGGCTATACTCAAACATATCTGGATATTATTTTCAGATAAAGAGTCTCTTTGGTATAGATGGATCCACTTAACCTTCTTAAAAAGAGAGAACTTTTGGGTGGCGAAGCAGCCGTCCATTTGTTCTTGGGCTTTGAAGAAACTACTACAACTCAGGACAGAATTCCGGCTCTGCTTCCACTGGAGAATAGGCGATGGTCTTTCCACGTCTCTTTGGTTTGATAACTGGCATCCCAAGGGCCCGTTGAATCTAATTTTCACAAATTCAATTATCTACAGCTCCGTTCTTTCTAGGCAGGCTTCGGTGGCTGATCTCTTCTCAGAGGACGGCCAGTCTATTAAATCGGTGATTCAGACATGGGGCTCGCCGCTTCCCACCTTGACTGGTATTATGGATCGGTTTTGTTGGAGGGAGAATTCTTCGGGTGTGTTCTCAGTGGCCTCGGCGTGGGAGCTTATAAGACGAAAGAAAGAGAGAGTCAGTTGGCACGGTCTCATCTGGAACAATGCCATCCTACCTCGATACCAACTGAACCTTTGGCTAATCACTAAGCGTAGGCTACCTACACAATCCCTTCTTATGTCTCATGGCAAGATTGATGCTATGTCTTGCCCCTTCTGCAATGAGGTGCCGGACTCGGTCGATCACCTCTTTTTTGGTTGTCGCATTACCTCAACTGTTGCCTTATTTTGGGCGACTAGATGTGGTCTTCCTTGGAGTAATAAGCCTTGGGAGGATATGCTTAGTTGGGCTTTGGCCTTGCCCTCGGGCAAGGAGTTTTATAAATGCATCAGCCGATTCTCTTTTGGAGCACTCTGCCACATCATTTAGAAGAATAGAAACGATATTCTCTTTAGGGGTGTGCAGATTTCTACTTCGGCTATGAAGAAGCAGCTTCTTAAGGTTGTTAAAGATAATGCTTGCACCTTCAAGAATGTGGAGGATTCCCCAAGAAATAGAAGAGTGCAACGTTCCTGGGAAGTGGACCCTGCTATCTTCGACGTCTAAGTTGGCCTTGCCTGGGTAGACACTTGGTGCTGCTTTGTGTTCTTCCTTTGGCGTGTTGCCTTGTTTTGGTGTTGTCGGCCGATTGGCCTTTTTTCGGCTTCCTTTCACTCATCATGAGCCTATTCATCTTGAGTGACAGTTCTTTGAAGCCGTTTGTCTGTACTTTTTGACCTTCCCCTTAATATTACTTACCTTACCAAAAAAAAATATATATATATATATATATATATAAAATTACAACCAACAAATATAGAAAAAATAACTAATCAAGTAAAATAATATTATCTAATCCAAATTTTAATGATATGAACTTGTTTTTGTGCATGTTAACACAAATTTCAACTTGCTTATTATATTTTACAAATTTAAAAAAAAAAAAAAAAGGGGGGGCATGAAAAAGTTCAAGTTGAATCTTAAATTGATAGTCAAAATTATATTTTCTCAAATCAGTTCAACTATAGCTTCCTCAATTGACAGGACCACATGTCCTATAGAATCACCCTAATTTATCATGACAAAATAAGTTGCATTAACCTCTTTATACCAACCAAACTTACTTTCAACAGTCATGGAATGTTGCATTATTTCAAACCTACTCGGCCGATTCTCCACTTAATGCTTTTCTCCATATTCATAATTTTTCATCTGAAGATTCGATATTGTCAATGGCATGAGAAAAGGAAAGACAATCATGCCAAGTAGAGGATTCCGAGTAAGTTGTATAATTTTAGGATCACTGCATCTTGAATTCACACTTCATTCTAGGGAGTCAAAAGTATATAACTATTCCGACAGTGAAGGTTTTTCTCTTAATTTTCTGATTTTTTAAAAGCTGCTGTTGTCTGGTGGGGCACACTTGAGAACTATTCTCTCATGCAAAGCAGGGATGGAACAATATTTTTCCCATAGGGAGGGAATGGGAACAAAATTCCTGGCCTGCTCCTCCCAAATGGCAACCACTAGTGCGTGCAATTCAAAAAGTGCCTTGAATGATGCAATCAGAAGTATTAATTGTACTTAAGGAAAATTTACAAGTCAAAAGGGCTGGAGGGAGGTCTAAAAACACGACAGAAACTTCTAGCTAGAATCCCAAAATGTTTTAAGTTTCCATAGGATATCAAATAGCACATAATGACCTAATATATGTCCATGTAGCCAACCCCATCTACGTGAACTGTCTCCACAATACTTTCTGCAGCACTTATAAGAATGATGCGGCCTCACTAGGAAGGAGATTAGGCAGGTCTGAATCTGACCAACCCAACAATCAAATTTAGCATGTCAACTGCCTCATACTAAACAGATATCTTTGAAGCAACTCAGTAGAGCATGAACTTAAAGCCTTGATATTTCTGCTTGCAGTTTTCTTCGAGTAAATCGGTAGAGTTTGCAATTCTAATCCAGATGCTTGCACGTTACAGGTGTCTAAATCTTTAACCACTCTAGAGCTGAGTACACTTGTATTCTGATTCACAAGGATCTGCAGAATTAGAACAGTACTATCAGGAGATATGAAAATGGTATAACAACCTCTTCCCAGCTAAAGAAGAAGTGTGAGCCAAATGTCACCAATGTGGCAAGAAGATCACCTTTAAAGCAAGAGCCACACTTTCATGCATAAAAGAATATTTTTTAAGAAAATCAGTCAATAATACTGCCAAACGTCCAAACTGTTTGTCTGTATCACTTGAACCCCGGCAAAATGCTGGTCACAGTTTCCAAAGGTCATGACCATGACCCAGCAGCTCCTTACCAAGTACTGATTTCTTAACTGGAGAAAAGATAAACAGAAGCACAATCAAATCCCTGATGTCACTAAAATGTTAATGATGAACTGAACAAAACTCAAATCAAGTAATGCTGATTAAGGACTCCACTACATACATGAACAATCGGCATTCAACCAAAGCTCACACTAAAAATATGCATCAAGGAAGGAAAAGTTAATGTCACAGAGGCAGATGAAGAATAAAATTGCATAAACAACAATATTTTGCTCCCCAGACCTGTCCCTCCTATCAAATATCTACAGAATGCAAAAAAAAAAAACATACCTTGAGATGAACAATTGCGATAAGAATATATTGATATGCATAATTCAATGGGTATCATAAGCCAAGTAAGGAGAGGTCAACGCTTTGGGATGGTACCTATCAAATGGGATCAACATATATAATAAAAAAAAAAAAAAATCAAGAAGTTGACAGTTCTGTTATAATGTTTCAGACAAGCTTTCAGCACAGCTTACAAGCAGGTTGAATTACCCAGCTTGATAAGTCTATGGAGACTCTTATTGAAGACTAAAGGTCCTTCTAGCATAGCTTGTTAACAAGCAAAAATGATCTCACATGATGATGATCTATTGTGAGGAGTTTATGATGGACAAAAAAGTTTTTGTATTGAGTTTTGGTTAAACGCACGGAACTTTGTGCACTTATTCCTTATAAAATGTGTCTCCTGTCAAAGAACATTTAGTGGTGCCTTTGCAAAAAGCAGGACTTTTACCCTGCTTAAACTGATTTGAATCTGAATACGGATTTAAATATGGAGATTCTAGGTTGCTTTTAATCGTTAACTCATAAGTTATGCACAACCAGTGGTGAATCTGTGCCAAACAGCCAAGGATCTCCACACTTATTATGACGTCAAATATGATATCTGAAAAATGAAAATCACGGAAACAAAAAGTCATGTAGAATGATGACCTCCAGAACTAGCACGCTTGAAAGATTTTGCGAGGGGCACAATATAATCCATGTAATACTCAAGTGATGAACCAACCACATAATCTCTTAGAATGGGCACCAACCAAACATTACTAGAACTAAAATTGTCGGGATGCAGTGAAATAGGCACAACAGAAAGCATCTTTTCTGGGCCCATAGCAATTACAGCAGAACCGATACATCTCTGAAGCTGTGAATCACAGTAAATTAAACATTGATGAGTTACCATTCAAACAATCTTCAAACTACACAAGTATTTGTTTTATAAAGCTAGACAGTCAATTATTTGTTTCATCAGATAATGGCCAAGTACTATGCTCAAAGCTCTGTTAACTTGTCATCTACCCAATTTAGTAAAAGAAGCTTTTATTAATCCTTATATGTAAGTAAAAAAATAACCTGCTGTTAACACTCCAATCAACAATTCAATCTTAACTCTAACAAAATTCATGACGACAAGCCGATTTGGAGTTTGCTATGAACCCCATCTTCTTCTTTGCACACTTCAACAGGATAAACATATGAAGCAAAGATGACTTGAAAAATCAAATTTCGGAGAGCAAGATCAAGTAATAGCCTTTACATCATTCTCTTGAAAATCAATTTTGAGATCAAGACAAATCAATTCCCTTTACATCATTCTCTTTTTCCTTCATACATTAAATTAAATCAATAACAAGGCAGCAAGGAGGTGCAAACCCAAGTACCAAAAGATATCAAGAACCAAAAAAAAAGCTCAATTCATCGATAATGACAATAAATGCATCTACATCGACATGCATGTTTTCAAGTTGCATTTCCACTTCCATAAGAACATTGACAAAAAACAAGGACAAAACATATTGCCTTCTTCCATGAGTAACCAGCCTTGCTATGAATGAAAATGTCATCACATAATTAAGTACTTTTGTTGCTTCAAAGAGCAATACAGTGACTTTATTCGAGAACATTATCCATTCATAACATACTCATAATTTCAGCAGCAATTTTAACGACAGAAGGAACACCACTGCACTGACATGCCATGTAGAGAGCTGAACCAGAGGCGAATTGGGCCATCACACTCTTAACTACAGATGATAATGGACATTTTCAGATGCTCTTTACCAGAATATGACAAGAATACTGTAACGCAAACTTGCACACTGCATGAACTTAAAAAGAAGCTAAAGATGATCCTACAGAAATAACAGCTTTCACACCAACGACATTTCTCATGCCAATAAATTTCTGAAGCATACAAATACGTACATGGCCTGTGATAGATGGGCCCCTTTCAGCTGAGGTCATTAAGTGAACAAGTTTGAGCACGATACTCCTCATATAGATGTAAGAAGTTTTTCCTACACAACATTTAGAGATGAGAGGAGAGGACTGTGGATATCAGTTTGTGGTCATATTAACAAAGATAATCAAATGAGAAAAAATAGTCTTTATACACTTTAAGAATAGTGCATGTGAAATAAATCCTGAACAATCTCACACGTCATTCTATACTAACAGAGAAAAACACTGTCACCCACAACCAATTTCGCATTAAAAAAAAAAAAAAAACTGCCATTCCATAATTCAAATGAACTTCCAAGAGAAAACAATCTTCTTTTTCAAGGAATAGGAAAATGAAGGAGGTATGTACACCTAGCTAGTTCAAAAGAACAGACTGATGAAAGAAATGGGCAAAATCCACGGTAAATCCAGTACTCATGATTCAGGACATTCTAAGTCTAAACTATAAATAATTTGTAACATGTCTGTACAGGAAAACTCTTCAAAAAAAATTGCAGCTTAATCACTAAAGTCAAGTTCAAACTGACACCTTATGAAGATCAAATAGCAACACCCAGGACTTTAGAACTTTTACGGTGAAAAATCATCAAAATTGCTGATCATATCCTGTTTGACTTCCAACATGCAAGACAAAGTACTTTTGAGAAATTGAAACTGTAAACCTCATGCAAAGGTCAAAACTCAATTCAAGTAGAAGTCCAGTTCTGCGTAATTTATAGCAAGGTATGGCATTAATATATATTTCTTAGCTAAAGTTTGACATTTCTTTTCTTTAAATGCGAAATAAATATGAAGTCCTAATGAAAGAGGAAGAATGCCTTCCAGCTTATTTAGTCATTGAAAAACAAACCAAAAATACAGCCACAGCAGAGCTCATAAGCCTCTACAATGTTGAACATTATCAGCAAGCCCACAACAAATAGAATTGAAAGTAAGAACTGCAGAAAGTAGTTGCCAAGAAGTCAAGATGGAGAAACATAGAGAATTAATATGGGTTCAGACGCAAGTATAACCCATTTCTTTCATAATCGAATTCAGAAATTGACATATAACAGTCCTTGATCAATGTCTGGTAGAACTTAAATCATGCCAATCATACAAATCACACGAAACAAAGAACATTAAATATATTGAGCTTGAGTTATTTCATGACAAAGCAAAGGGTTAATACATGTATTTGCAATTGACAAATGGCAAGAAATGAAAATCTTCTATAGCATACAAGAAATCAAGATGTATGCATACCAAGTTTGAGGTACAAAAGAGAGATTACGGAAAGTGCATGCTGATTTGGAGTTTCGCCATGGGCACTGAGGGCACTTTCCAAAGTAATACATATTCTCCTTATTGCTATTGTTTCCAGACTCTCCTCACTTACGTCATCACTTGGTTGGCTCTCCATATGGAAAGTCTCTTCATTTACTTGTTCATTAATCAAGTCCTTCAAAATACTCGAGGCCTGCGATGCAGCATCAACCTCACCAACAAGAAGTCCTAAATTAGTATAACCAAGTGCATCAGAAAGCAAACACCGGGGTTAACAATATTAAAAGATCAAGTGAACCATCCACAATCTCATTTCCAGTAACTAAAATTAACAAAAGATAAAAGTAGAGTCCTTGAAAGTAAGCTTCCAAGTACATCGACCTAGGCTCCCGAGTGGCAGAGGTTCATTTGTTTATCAGTCAAGGGATAATCCCATACTTCCACTATCTCAAAAATGATGTCTTATACTATTTGATGTACTGCAGTTGCATGAAATTTCTTGTGAGAGGGATGATACCCATTTGAGCCACTATTTTTTCTATCATAACTCCTTCGTAACACCATATATAAGATTTTGTTTCTATCAAAACTCCTCCGTTCCACCAAGACAGAAAAGATTGCAGTAATGATTTAAAAAATAACAAGAGCAAAATTATGAAAAATGTTGACAGCAGAGAAAACAAAAAGTAAAAAAAAAAAAAATATGCAACTTTGGTTTGACTATATTTAGGAAAGTTAATCAATGAACAAGGTGCCATAGATTAAACTAAAGGGAGAACATTTTTTGATTAACAGAAAGATCACATTTTTTTTGTAATATACAGATGGTTTGACTTTGCTGCATTGTCTGTTCAACCATCGAACTTCAATTTGCGTCATGGCCATTAACTACTGCCCTTTACAATTCTTCCAAGTGTGTTGTCATAATTCCAAAACATCAATGACATTTGAATAACTTTGTAGAGTATAGTGACAAGCAAGATACACAATTTAAAAATGATGCACCTCCTTCCACGCACCACTTTACACCACAAAAGGTAAAGCTTCAATCGACAAAGTCAATCAATGATAAAGATTGATACTGCCAATGTTGGAGATTTAGGGCCTGTTTAATTACCATCCTATTTTTATATTTTTCTGTTCTATTAGGAATAGAAAAGTAGCCAGGAAATAGATTGGAATAGAATCAAGAAGTAAAAGAAATCTATTTCTTTGTTCTACGGAATAGAAATGGAAAAAACTATTTCTGAACATATATTGTTCCCGGGAATTGAAAGGTTACTAAGGGCACCCATAGAAGTTAACACAAAATGTGACAAGGAAATTCTCACCAACAAAGGAATCCACCGTAGGATACAGGACAGTAATTTTTACGAAAAAAAAGTCTATTAATTGAGAAATCTGCTCAAAATAACGAAAGGAATAGTAATTCAAGAAATGACTAGAGCATGAACCCTACTTATTAAAATCAGCAAAAACAGAATCAAGAGAAGATTAAGATATTTGAATTGTCCCCTATTCCATTCTTTTCCAAACTCACCATGTAAGGCAAAGAGTAGGAGCATTTTGGGCTGATTTGAAATGTAGAGAAGTATGGGAAAACATGACATAATTGTAGAACCAAGATCGCAAAATTAGCTAAGAAACTACCAAAACAAAGCAGTCAAAGCACCTCCTGCCCCAAGAAAGTTAAGAAGCATACCTGCTAGAGACTCCCAAACTACAGGAATGTTCTTAATCCACAAGCTTGATCCTCCAGTGTGGAATTTATTCAGAGCAACTCTTAACAAGTTTGCAGCAGTCATGACAGTGTCCACCGAGTTCTCTTTTGAAGAAACATAAGAAGCAAGAGAAGTGATGACATTTTCTAACTCTTGAACAGTATCTCCCACTGCTAGAGTTTCCAATAATGCCTAGATGATCTTAAGAATCAGTGTTGTAAGCGCTGAGAACCCGAGACTCATAAGCTTGTCTAATTCTGAAAGAATCTGAATGCTCACTTTGGCAGACAGATACGGACAAACAGATACCAGCACATTAAGCATATGTAAGAATCCTATATTCTCGGATTTCAACAGTTTATCATCTGTAGATCTATCCTAAGGACTCGTAGTCCTTGACCAATCTGCTGAAGAAATGCAACTTTCAAAAGAAGACAGTACCAGCTTGCTTGCTTTCCTAACAACACTAGAGGACTTAAAGCATTTAAAAACCTTTTCAAGACATTCTTGTGCACATCGCCGAACCTGAGAAAACAACAAAACATATCTTCAATTGCTACTCATTTCTTACGATATGCAAAAGAATAGGAACACATTTCCACCTTTCAAGGCCCAATTACGATCAACAAGGCCATAAGGAGAAGAATACTGACCTAAAAAAGGTGACAATTACATGTTGCAAAGTCTAACAAATAAAAAAAAAAATTCCCAAAGAGCTTAAAAGAGCAGAACTGGATACAGCAATGCATGATTTGCGACAATATACCTTAGGACGCTTGGCCAGGGAGAACTTCAAAAGCGTCTTCAACCCGAATTTCACCGAATCCCAATCCTCCAAGTCGCAAAACCCAAGCAAAACCCCCCAAACACTTCACCGCGGACCTTACGCTGGACACGGCCAGCTTCTCCTCCTCCCTCGCCAACACCTCCGCCAACACCTACGCCGCCTCCCTCGCCCTCGCGGGCGCGATCCCCTGCGGCGGCACCGCGGGCAGGACGATCACGAGGAACGACATGAGCGCCACGACCTCCGTGGAGTCCAGGGCCTGCAACGAGGACGTGGTCTCGACGGCGGACATGGCGGCGCCGAAGTAAGAGGCGGGCGTGAGGGGGAGGGACTCGGCGTCGAGGATGGCGCGCATGGCGGCGGCGGTGGCGAGGAGGTGGCGGTGCTGAGGGGCGGAGGATTTGGCGTAGCGGTCCTTGAGCTGTTGGCAGACGTCGGCGCCGTCTCGCAGCGGTTCGTCGGCGTGGTCGTGCTCCATCTGTTGATCCTGCTGAAGCAACGAGGGTCGCTCTTCCTGTTTCCACTGTCTGTGCTTCTGCGGCTTCGCGGCGGCGGCGGCGGCGGCGGCGGCGGCGGCGGTGGCGGATGCTTCGATCGCCGCCGTGCGGTGGCTTCTCCCGGCTGTGGAATGTTTCGGGGGTAAGAAATTCGCCTTTGATGCTTAATCCATGTTTTTTCATATTTTTAAGATAACTAAAACTCAGGGGGTCGTTATTTTCTTCGCATTTGATCTATATTGCTTAGGAAAGAACATTTTTTGATTACATTGATTAGGTTTGCCTTGTCCCCGGTTCCTATCATGTAACTCAATTTTCAAGAAAATACAAAGGTTTAATTTCATAAAAAAATCTTAAATTATGCATGTTGTAACCCAAATACTCCGAATTTTTTTTGTATCATGAAAGATCTTAAATTCATTTTTTATGACATATATATCCTAACTTTTTCTTATGTCATAAAAATCCTCGAAATTATATTAATGTAACAAATATATTACAAATGGAATTGAAATAGAAAACATATATATTTATATATATACATGTTACACATGTAAAAATTTGGACTTTTTCATGATACAAAAAAATTGAGGTATTTGTGTTACAATGGATTAATTTAGGGTTTTTGGCGACATAAAAAAAAAAGTTGATAAATATAATTTGAGGGCAAATCAAATTTATGGAGGAAAAGTGGTACTTCTATGTCTTTATGCACATTCTTGCGTCTTGTCCACCAATCCCACTTTAGCTGAAATTCTTTGGGACCTTCAATTGTATCAGAAGACATTAAAGCCACTTTAGTCCCATGTCATTAACTGAAGTCAGCGAAGTATGATGTGATAACAAATTACCAAATAAAGCTCGAGCGAGACTGTTTTTTTCCATATACTCGTAAACCAGCGAAAGTTGATTTCCTTCAATGCAGCATCCACATAGTTTCACAAGATGTGGATGTTAAAGAGCATAAATGATCCCAAGCTCAGTCACAAACTCACGATTTCCTTGCTTTGATTTTGATGAAAGCTACTTCGCTGCTATAGTGGTGCCATCTGACAGAAGACCCTGCATATGAACTTTCACATCAGATTTTATGCTATGAAGACTCAGTTACATTGAATGCTGCTTTCTACGCATCTTTTCTGTTGGGAATTGGGGGAAATTGGTTCACCGATTTTCCTATATACCTTGTACACACAGCCAAAACCACCTCCAATCTTATTGGCAGCATCAAAATTGTTTGTGGCAGCTTTAATCTGTTGCGAGGTAAATGAACCAATTTGCAATGCTAGACCCTTCAAATATGCACCATGGTTTGGAACTTCTCAGAATTTGGAGCAGCCAACAACTAAAGTATGTAATCTACTATCTAACAAAAATGTAGCATTTCCTTCTCAAAGTACCAGAAAACGTTATTATGATAGAATATCTTAGCATCTCTATTTTCTAGGAAACTCTGGCGTTGTTCTAGTATGTACTATTTAAAAAAAGAAAAATGTTTTCAGGGTACTTAGTAGTGGGGGAAAGGAAAAATCATAGAAAAGCCCGCTTTGGAATCATAACACAGGGTTGTATGTTTCGATGTCACGTATATGCGAAGTGGGCATTTATTTTCAATGTCTCGAAACATAGATCAGTATATATATGATCAATGGTGCCCTCACAAAGACCCAAAACACGCACACACTAAGAAATCTACCGTCCTCTTCCTATAACTATCTATCCCTTCATTTCTTGGAATTCCATATAAAAGTTTAGTGAGACAAATGGATCTATGACCTTCAGCTGTATCATGGCTTAATATTAACTGATTTTCTTTATGCATCAAATCAAATTTCCAATGAAATGCACAAATATCATGCATCAATAGTTTTACAGGGGAACTGTGTAACGTAGTTGCGATATTAATGATGCATTGAGATTACCCCTTACCCAAAACTGTTCAAGTAAATGGGGGAGGCGCACATGCAGATATATATATGGGTAGCTTCTTGGTGAACACATAAACCAACAGATGGGACAGCATTAATTGAGAATCAGGAGGACCTGAGAACTGCTCAGAACACTCGATGAAAACTATCAGATTAATGAGCACAGGAAGATATCATCTTTGGAACATGTAATACTAAATACAAAGGGAACAAGAAAAAGAAAAAGAAATATATTCTTCATTCTCAAGGCTGTACTATATAATACAGGCGCAATGGTTGTTGATCCATAGCAGAAAAGTGAATGAGGCTGTCGTTTCATAGTCTGAATAGAAGGATTAAAGATACACACAGAAACATGCTCTGATAGAAAGAAAAACAAAGCAAACCATAGACAATTCTTGCCATTCAAGAGAAGAATAATAAATTCTAGCCAGCTACATTGGAAATTTATCTGAATAACTATAACAGATGGCCTGAATCTAAGAGTGGACATTTGCAACCAAACCAAGTAACTGAATAGCCTATTGATGACTTATGGTGCAAGGAAAAATATGGGTATTTTTCCTAATATGAATACAAGTAACTTTCGCAATATAGCAGGACCAAGTGAAACATGGAAGTGTCTGTCGGCATACCAGGAAGGACAGAGATAGCAGATACAAGAGGACCAGACTCCTAGGGCAGGTATAGGATAGGTTCTGATGAGAAAAAGTATCGTCCCACGGAGATCGATGATTAATAAACTAATTAAATACTAAAATAGATTAATTCTAAAATTTATCTAACAAATCAAAATATAATTTAGAATAAATTAAAAACAAAACTTGAAGACTAAATGCAGTAAAATCAATAAGATAAATATGTTAGAGTATCTGATTTCACCATAACTACTAGATATGAATTTCATATTGTTTTGAATATAAGAACGATATCAAACATGTGATAGCGGAATTTCCTAATCTATTTACTATCCTATCTCTAGGTATAGCAAACCTATTCAACTTATTAATTCACTATATCTCTATGTGAATTAAAATAAACATGAGTGCATTAAAAACTATGAATATTCCCGGTTTACAATGAGTCTTTTGGATCACCTTATCACCGAAAGCTACACAAATAACGCGGTATATTTTTATCCACGTTTAATTCATGGTTATATATTATAATGAGCAATTGCATATTATCACCTCTCGCCTCAAACATGCACATCGATCATTCAAGTGGTAGCCACTCAAAAGCATTAAATGCAATAATATATAACTCACATGAATGAAATCAATTGTAAAACATAAAAATCATGAAATTCACATCATCATAGTTAGGCTACATCGTAGCCCTAACAAAAGAAAATTAGAATATAGTAAAAGAAAAAATAAAAATAAAAATCAAACCCAGCATCTTGAATCAAAGAACAAGAATTCTGTCACCACTTTTGTCTTCTCTTCAAAATACTTGAAAAACTCTTAGAAGAATGAAAAAACAATCTAACCCCCTCCTCTAAAAAAAAACCCTAGCTGCTCTCTCTGTCTCTATTTATAGGATATATCCAAGATATCTATCTCCCAACGCTTGCAGATAATATTAGGGAACAAAATCAAGAATTTCCTAATTTGATATCTATCTTCCACTGCTGCTTTTATTTGAATTCTTGATAGTTGACATTCTTTTCATTATCCTCTCCACATCTCATTATTCTGCATAAACAAGGAAAATTCAAATAATCAGAAGGAAATCCAAATATTTTCTCACAGATAATGCATTAATTACTGCCTAAAATAAGTAAAATAACTCTATTTTTATAGAGTTATCAAACCCCCAAACTTAAATTTTTGCTAGTCCTCGAGCAAAAGTAAGACATAACACATACTCAACCTAACAACCTTCTCCATGACATCTTTCCATAATTGCTCAAATTCACAATTCAAAGAAAAATATAAATTTCATCCAAACATTGAAATCAATTTATAAGTTAAGACCAATTCTAACTATATGATCCAAGTGTGTGTGTGAGAGTCCTCATCTTTTTCGAATTATATGCAATCCAAATAAATTCATATTAACATGCAACCTCTCAAAAGTTCTCAATAATTATGACCAAATCTCATAGGTTTGCTTTTCATTCATCTCTCCACTAATGTAAGCTAATTATCCAATAAAAAACCAATAGGACTTTTCTGGGTTGTAATGCAAGACTGGGCTAAAGGTGAGATAATGGGAATTTTAAGCTCAAATCACCCATCAACACGTTGATTTCGAGGATCTAATTAGAGCCAATGTCACTGTCCAATTTCACTCCTTCAAGATAATTTTTCTGCCGCCATATATCATCATTCTTTTTTTTCTTTCCTTTTCTCTCTCTCTCTCTTTTTTTTTTTTTTTGAATTGCTTTATGGTGGAGTTTCTCCCAAAGTTCCTCCAAATATAACATAAAAATTTCCAACCCATTGAGTATCCAAAAGGCTCACTCAATTGAAAGTTGGATAGGGAACCATAAAAGCAATTTTTTTTTTGACAATACACCCCAAACAACCATTGTAATCACTTTTTTTTTTCCATCTTTTTACTCCATCATTCCTCCCAAATTTCTATCAAGCTCAAATAATTTTTTTATCCTAAAAGAAAATCAACGTGTTCATAGGGCATGGGATAAGGATATAATTTGATCATGGCTAGGCTAAACATATATGGGTGCCAATGAAAAATTGGATAGTAATTAAGGCTGAACGGGGTGACTAGGGATAAATAAATAGGGTTGGCTTGAAAGGCTCAATCGAACCAAAAACTGCCTATATCATTTTCTCAGTTAGACTTAGCTTAGGATTTCGCTTCAAGAGAAAATCAAACAAATTCTACGATTTGGGTGAAATCTAAGAAATCACATACTTCACATGAATGCTCTCTAGATTTACACATAATTAAAAAAGTAAGGACTTTTAGTGCTCAGTAAATGGATCAACATAATCAAAATTAAGATTAACTCACGTATCAATTGCAAGTTTAAATAAAATTTAAATTTTCCTAAAAGTCATAAAAATTCACAACCAAGAATGCAATCATGAAAAAAATTATCCAAAAAAATTTGTCGCCTCCCCAAACTTGAATGAAGTAGTGTCCTCAATGCGAAAAATAGAAATAGGAAGAAGAAAACTCCCCCAGTTGTAAGATAAGTCCATAGATGACCTTGATGATTAAACTCTTGAAAGGTGCTTCCTAAAAATTAACCTGGATAAAACAGAGAAAAGTTAATCTTTTTTTTCTTGCAAAACATAAAATTAAAAAAAAAAAAACACAATTAAAATGCTTGGGTTGCCTCCCAAGAAGCGCTTGCTTTATAGTTTTCAGCCAAACTATCTTAGATGTCGCTATTCTGGAGGATGGAGTTCAATAGTGGTCTTCTACTTGTTGTAACCACCTTCGAAGTAGGGCTTCAAACGTTGACCGTTCACTTTGAATGTACCCTCAGTGTCATGCGCAACCTCAACTACTCCGTATGGGAATACCTGTGTAACTGTAAAAGGACTAGACCATCGAGACCGTAACTTTCCTAGAAAAAGTTTAAGACGAGAGCTATAGAGTAAGACTTTTTGACCAATTTTAAACTCTCTTCTGAATATATGCTTGTCATGCCATCTTTTTGTACGCTCCTTGTACAACTTAGAATTTTCATAGGCCTCATTGCGAAATTCCTCCAATTTATTCAGTTGCAATAATCTTTCTTCACCTGTAGACTGCATATCAAAATTCAGAAATTTCAATACCCAATATGCTTTATGCTCTAATTCCACTGGTAAGTGACAAGCCTTTCCAAACACTAGCCTAAAAGGAGACATCCCAATTGGAGTTTTGAACGCTGTCCTATAGGCCCAAAGTGCATCATCAAGTTTTATTGACCAATCTTTCCTAGAGGCATTCACTGTTTTTTCTAAAATTCTACTGATTTCTCTATTTGAAATCTCTACTTGACCACTAGTCTGAAGATGATAAGGGGTTGCAACCTTATGTGTGACTCCATACTTACTCAAAAGTACTTCAAATTGTTTGTTATAAAAATGTGTCCCCCTATCACTTATGATTGCCTTAGGAGTGCCGAATCGGGTAAAAATATTTTTCTTCAAAAATTTCACCACAACCTTAGCATTATTTGTTGGCAATGCTACAATTTCTACCCACTTAGACACATACTCCACAACCTCTAAAATGTATAAATTTCCATAGGAAGGTGTAAAGGGTCCCATGAAATCAATACCCCAAACATCAAATAATTCACAAATAATAATGTTGTTTAAAGGCATCTCATTTTTTCTTGAAATATTTCCAGTTCTCTAACACCTATCACATGAAGCTACATAGGAGTATGCATCTTTAAAAAGTGTATGCCAATAAGATCCAGATTGTAAAATCTTAGCTGCAGTTTTTGTGGCACCAAAATGGCCACCTGCCTCTCCATCATGACAATGATGTAGAATGTTTGCCTTCTCTTCATCTGGAACACATCTCCTTATAACCTGATCTGCATATACTTTAAACAAGAAAGGTTCTTCCCAAAAATAATTTTTAACATCAGAAAAGAATTTTTTCTTCTGTTGATATGATAATTCAGGAGAAAGAATATTACTAACCAAATAATTTACAAAGTCGGGTACCAGGGAATTTTTGTGGACATGATGGAAAAAATTTTCTCATCAGGGAATTCTTCCAAAATTGGTCTTACCTCTTCCTTTGAATTTGGAATTCTTGATAAGTGGTCTCGCAATAAGATTTTCAGTCCCCTTCTTATCTTTGATTTCCAAATCAAATTCTTGCAAAGAATAGAATCCACCCGATAAACCCGGGTTTTGATTCTTTCTTTTCAAGCGTATACTTAAGAGCAGAGTGGTCGAATAAACTATAACTTTTGAGCCAATTAAATAAGAACGAAATTTATCAAAAGCAAATACTACTGCCAAAAGTTCCTTTTCTATTGTTGAATAATTCAATTATGCACCTGACAAGGTTCGACTGGCATAATATATGGTTCGAAAAATTTTATTTTTCTTTTGTCCCAAAACAACTCCTACTGTAGAATCGCTAGCATCACACATCAGCTCAAAAGGTAAATCCCAATTTGGTGCTACCATAATTGGTGCTGATATTAACTTCTCCTTTAAAGTGTTAAAAGCATGCATGCATTCAACAGAAAAATTAAAAGGAGCATCTTTTTCCAAAAGATTAGAAAGAGGTTTAGCAATTTTTGAAAAATATTTTATAAATCGCCTGTAAAATCCTGCATGCCCCAAAAATCTTCTGACAAGTTTCACAGATGTTGGCAGAGGTAATTTTGCAATGACTTCCACTTTGGCTCGATCGACTTCTATTCCGTTTTGAGAAATTTTATGCCCGAGCACTATTTCTTCCTGCACCATAAAGTGACACTTCTCCCAATTCAAAACAAGGTTAGTCTCCTCACATTTTTGTAAGACCAAAGCCAAATTATTTAAACAAGAATCAAATGATAGGCCAAAAACGGAAAAATCATCCATGAAAATCTCAATATATTTTTCAACCATATCAGAGAAAATAGCCATCATGCATCTTTGAAAAGTAGCCGGTGCATTACAAAGACCAAATGGCATTCTTCTAAAAGCAAAAGTACCATAGGGACAAGTAAAAGTAGTTTTCTCTTGATCTTCTGGTGCAATAGGAATCTGATTATACCTTGAATATCCATCCAGAAAGCAATAAAATTCATGCCCTGCAAGTCTTTCTAACATTTGATCAATAAATGGTAAAAGAAAGTGATCTTTTCTAGTGGCATCATTCAATTTTCTGTAATCCATACACACATGCCACCCAGTAACTGTTCTAGTTGGAATCAATTCATTGTTGTCGTTTTTCTGAATAGTCATACCACATTTCTTTGGCACAACTTGTACAGGACTTACCTAAGAACTATCAGAGATAGGATAGATGATACCTGCATCAAGTAGCTTAATTACCTCAGCTTTCACTACTTCTTGCATCTTCGGGTTCAAACGCCTCTGAGGTTGGATAGTGGGTTTATATTGCTCCTCCATCAAAATTTTGTGCATACAAATTGAATGACTAATTCCCTTGATATCAGCTATTTTCCATCGAATTGCACCTTTATGCTCTCTTAATACTCTGAGCAATTTCTCCTCCATCAAATCTGTCAAAGAAGAAGATATAATTTCCGGTAAAGAAGAAACTCCATCTAAATAAGTATATTTCAAATGAGAAGATAAGGGTTTGAGTTCAAGAATTGGAGGCTCTTCAATTGATGGTTTAGGCTTTATAATGTGTTGTCCCAACTCCTCAAATTTAATTGCCTTTTGCCTTGAATATGGTGGAATTGCCTCCATGAAATTTGCATATTCCTTTATCTCCTCGTTCTGAATATCTTTGTCCCTTAGTTGAATCAGACATGCTTCAAGTGGATCTTCAAAAATATTTTCCTGAAAAACCTTATTCACCAACTTGTCAACTGTCTCAACTCTAAAACAAGAATTATCATCAGATGGATATTTCATTGCTTTAAAAACATTAAATGAAACAAGATCATCTTGAACTCTAAGGATCAACTTCCCTTATTGTACATCAATAAGAGCTCTTCCTGTTGCTAGAAAAGGTCGACCTAAGATAAGTGGTACCTCAAAATTTTCCTCCATGTCAAGAACTATGAAATCTGCAGGGAAGATAAATTTGTCAACTTTTACCGAAACATCTTCCACAATACCTCTCGGATATTTAATTGATCGATCAGCCAGTTGAAGTGACACTATGGTTGCTTTTACCTCGCCCAATCCTAATTTCTTGAAAACTGAATAAGGCATCAGATTAATACTTGCACCTAAATCACATAATGCTTTTTCAAAGTAAGAATTTCCAATAGTGCAAGGAATAGTAAAACTCCCTGGATCTTTTAATTTCGGAGGCAATTTGTTTTGTAGGATGGCTGAACACTCCTCGTTTAACTTCACGCCTCATAATCCTCCAGCTTTCCTTTTGTTTGCCAAAATCTCCTTCAAAAATTTTGCATAACTAGGCATTTGCGCTAAAGCATCTGCAAAAGGAATGTTAATGTAAAATTTTTTAAATACTTCAAGAAATTTTGAAAATTGCTTATCCATTTTGTGTTGCTTTGGAGTTGCTTTGAGGGAATGGAATTGGCGGCACATATGGCTTGGGATTATCTGAAAAAGTTTACTCTTGCTTATCTCCTTCGATTGTTTATTGATCACCTCTTCTTTGTCTTTGACAATCTCTTCTTCTCCCACTTGTTTACCACTTCTCAAGGTAATAGCATTTATGTTTTCAATTGGATTTTTCTCTGTGTTGCTCGGCAAAGAACCC
Source organism: Eucalyptus brandiana (assembly GCA_014182725.1). Lineage (NCBI taxonomy): Eukaryota > Viridiplantae > Streptophyta > Magnoliopsida > Myrtales > Myrtaceae > Eucalyptus > Eucalyptus brandiana. The sequence continues at coordinate 18,562,716 of CM024678.1, forward strand.
CGTTGCCTTCCCGACATCATGCTTGCTAATCGACCCCACTTGCATCTCCGTTTCTGATTGAAGCCTCTTGGTTTTGAAATCTCACATCCGTGCTTTTGATGAAGTCATGAGTTGTGTTAGCAAGTTTGGTGACTATGTCTTCCAAATTTGACTTTGTCTCTTCGATTGTTTGAATCCTTGTGGTCTCGTCACATTCTGATTGTTCCATGAAAAATTTGGATGATTGCGCCATCCCGGATTGTATGTGTTGGAGTAGGGATTATTCTGCGACCTGTTAAAATTCCCAACAAAGTTAGAATTTTCATGAGATTGTTTAAAAGTATTACCTACTTGACACTGTGCTAACATGTCCTCCACCACAAAAATCACATGTCAAATTGTGAATTTTCATGGTTGAAACACTCATATTATCAAGCTTTTTGTTGAGTGTTTCAAATTGTGCAGTAATTGCAGCAAAAGCATCTACTTCATGAATTCCGCTAACTTTTCGCATTGGTAATCTCTCAGTAGGCCACTGATAACTATTGGACGCCATCTCCTCTAATAGATTGTAGGCTTCTTCTGGTGTTTTATTATTTAAAGTCCCCCTGCAGCTACATCAATCATAGAACGAAGATTCGCACTAGAGCCAGTATAAAAAGTTTGTACCTGCATCCATACGGGTAGTCCGTGATGTGGGCATCTCCTAAGAAATTCTTTGAATCTTTCCCATGCTTCATATAATGATTTATTATCCATCTACATAAAATTAGTAATATCGTTACGCATCTTCGCAGACTTTGCAGGTGGAAAGAACTTACCAAGAAATTTCTGAGCCATATCATTCCATGTAGTAATTGATTCTGCTGGAAGAGAAGAAAGCCAACTCTTAGCTTTATCTCTAAGAGAGAATGGAAATAATCTCAATCTAATAGCATCATCTGTAACTCCATTATATTTAATGGTGTCACGTATTTCAAGAAAAGCATCGATGTGACCGTTTGGATCATCGCTTGGTAGCCCATTGAATTGCACTGATTGTTGAAGCATCTGAATGAGTGACGGTTTGATCTCAAAGTTGTTTGCTTGAATTGCAGGTCTTCTGATACTTGATGTGGCGCCTTGAACTGTTGGCGCATCATAATCTCTTAAAAGTCTACGTGGATTTTCATTATCACCGTTTGCCATCTTAGCGTAATTCTCTGTTCTCTCAGTCGCCTTTTGAATGTACGCTCAATTTCTGGATCAAGTTCAATAAGTTCCCCTTGTTGGCTACGTGTCATAAACCGATGTACACCCTAAAAAATAAAACAAAATGAAAGCTAGATTAAACTTAGAATTATCCGGTATCAATATTAATTAGTATTAAACAAACGATCCCCGGCAACGGCGCCAAAAACTTGTTCGTAAAATTCTAAACGCAAGTGCACATATCGAACAAGTAATATAATGATGAGAAAAAGTATCATCCCACGGAGATCGATGATTAATAAACTAATTAAATACTAAAATAGATTAATTCTAAAATTTATCTAACAAATCAAAATATAATTTAGAATAAATTAAAAACAAAACTTGAAGACTAAATGCAGTAAAATCAATAAGATAAATATGTTAGAGCATCTGATTTCACCATAATCACTAGATATGAATTTCATATTGTTGTGAATACAAGAATGATATCAAACATGTGATAGCGAAATTTCCTAATCTATTTACTATCACATCTCTAGGTATAGCAAACCTACTCAGCTTATTAATCCACTATATCTCTATGTGAATTAAAATAAACATGAGTGCATTAAAAACTATGAATATTCCCGCTTTACAATGAGTCTTTTGAATCACCTTATCACCGAAAGCTACACAAATAACGCGGTATATTTCTATCTACGTTTAATTCATGGTTATATATTATAATGAGCAATTGCATATTATCACCTCTCAGTCTCAAACATGCACATCAGATTATTTAAGTGGTTGCCAGTCACTCAAAAGCATTAAACGCAATAATATATAACTCACATGAATGAAATCAATTGTAAAACATAAAAATCGTGAAATTCACATCATCATGGTTAGGCTACATCGAAGCCCTAACAAAAGAAAATTAGAACATAGTAGAATAAAAAATAAAAATATAAATCAAACCCAGCATCTTGAATCAAAGAACAAGAATTCTGTCACCACTTTTGTCTTCTCTTTAAAATACTTGAAAAACTCTCAAAAGAATGAAAAAACAATCTAACCCCCTCCTCTAAAAAAAAACCCTAGCTGCTCTCTCTGTCTCTATTTATAGGATATATCCAAGATATCTATCTCCCAACGCTTGCAGATAATATTAGGGAACAAAATCGAGAATTTCCTAATTTGATATCTATCTTCCACCGCTTTTATTTGAATTCCGATAGTTGACATTTTTTTCCTTATCCTCTCCATATCTCATTATTCTACATAAACAAGGAAAATTCAAATAATCATAAGGAAATCCAAATATTTTCTCACAGATAATACATTAATTACTGCCTAAAATAAGTAAAATAACTCTATTTTTATAGAGTTATCAGGTTCCTTTCCCAGCCCAATAGAAGCGTATCTCTAGAGTGCCCTTGGTCACCATGGCAGTAAAATTTCTTAGGACCGCCTTTCCAACTCCACCTGCTTCAATCTCAATATTGAAATCTTCCCGCATCAATTTCCCCTGAAATAATATTTTATCTGATTCAACTTGATTGTCTTCACACTGAACAAGGTGAAACATTCAGCCTCAACAGACTGTTCAAATTGTGAAAAGATCACGACTTGCAAATATGAGATATTTAGATAAAACAACCCAATCATAACATGTTCAACGCTTTATATGCTTGACATCTGAGAACCAAAGACTACATGATGTCCAAAATTTACCCGTATATAAATATTTAAAACTCGCCTTCCAAGGCTTGTATAATTTTTGTTGCCCGTGAACATTATCTCCGCAAAATGAAGGCTTACATTGTAGGTCCCATTCATCAGACAAAAACCATAATAAGTTAGATAGGAGAAAGCCGTGCATTCATGTAAAGTTGCGCATTATCCATGGATAGTTCAGATTTATTGCTGACTATATATGTATCTGAATCGGTTTCGTCATCAAGGAAGTCCAGTAATGTCCAGTCAGGAAGGATTTTGAAGCTGAAGGCGGCTCTTTATCCTTGGTGTATGTGATGTCCCCTACTGTTACTTCACTCCCACCGCAATTTATGAAGAGGTTATACCAATCTGGATGGAATAATGAAACAACCACAAACAGAAAATCAAGTCTTCTTTCTGTTAATAGGGAGTAGACTTTCCAGACACACTAAGCAAACTAGCATTCCCTTATTAAAAGATCGCATAGAAACTCCCAAGTTTACGAGCAAGACATTATTTCATGGAGGCGGCTATTAAAATATTTAGAGTAATTATGCATTAATCATCAAATATTGACACAATAGCCCAGAGGAGAGTTTTGATGACAAAATGCACAAAGTATGATGCAATATCAGTATTTGATGATAATGATAGGATGTACGGCAGATCAACTTACTTTCTGGACAATGCTGATTTTTCATACATGAGGCAAGCCCACTTGTGGTAGGATATGAGGTTCTGAGCAAGTTAACAAGGATTTTAATGTTACAATCATCATCATTCTGAATGAAGTTCCATGCTACATACATAAACAATTACAATGCAGGTCCTTGGAAATCCAAATCTCTTGGTGAAAAATTTAATCATAAACATACGCATTGTCAACTGCTGAGCTTGCGAACAAGTTGCTGTAGAGAAAAGACAAAATCAACATTCAGTAGATATATAGAGATCTTGTATGCATGCAGGTTTATAGGTTAATCATAACTGCACATTTGAGGGGATCCCTGACTTAGACTAAAGGAAGTAGTACATACTTATATCGCACTTGACACTCTAAGCCTCCAACAGTGAAGTTGTTGTATGATAGGTCACTACACAAAGAAACAGTCAAACCGTTTCCAAGATATCATCAATAAGAATACACTGAAAGTCATTCATCAAATGATTATTATGAACAAAAATGCAGACCAGTTGCAAAATATGGAGAGGTAAGGCAAGTTGAAAGGCGAAAACATCACAAGGCGATGAAAGTAATATTGTCTTTATTGAAAATATCTTATCTTAACTAATTAAAAGGAGAAAGACTAAGTGGAGTCATTGTAGACTTTAGAACTAGTTGGAGTGCATAAATACATTTTTACCTAGTAACAGTACAACAGACGTGATGTATAAGGCAAAGAGACAAAAATAGAACTGTGATTCCAACGACTACTAAGTCGGAACTTCGTATTAGAAAATATCCAGACCACTATTCAAATGTTTAAACTACCTTATAAGAGCTTCATTCTTACACCCATAAGATAATATCAACTTTATCCTAGGCACATTCATTTTGCTTGGAAAGTTTCTCAAATATACAAACCCATAAACATTGTTATCAGCAAGTCAGTTTACTTGTCTAGCCGCCCAAAACGTCATTAGCAGCTGTTGCGACCTAACCTCGGGTGACCACCTAGAGTTTAGCTAATAAATTACTAAGCCTAAACTTAGCCCGGGCTCTTTTAAGCCCACATTAATTCACGACTTAGGTTTAAGTTCTTAACATACAAATGATTTTCCAATTATAAGTCGCCACTATTTTATTTTTGGTGGATTGATTAGAAACCCAAGTAAAGTAACGAGAGATTTATTTTACTTCTGTGAACCAGAGATTTGTGAGTTCAGAAACTTGATTACGCTAGATTTCTCTAACGTTCTTTCGGTACTTTTCTATTTTATTTTGAAAAAAATGTTTTACAATCAGCTTGAATTGATTTTAATGTATTTTCCTAACATGTGAGGTAATCATGCGGATGTGCAAACCACCAATTTAACACCCAAAAAAATAATAAATAAATTATGAGACTTACCTCATAGCAACGAAAGCATCTGCAGTGTTAGATCAGAACTCACATCAACAGTCCTAGATATGATTTCTAATTAACACGCAATCACTCATTCTTTTTCAGGATTTTCTCTTATTTAAATGAAATTTAGTCCGTGTGAAATGCTATGCAATGACACGCCAAAATGCCTAACTAAAATGACATGTAACATGCAACATATCACGCGATCTATATGTCACGACATGATCTAATGACAATGTAATTATCCTAATATGTCACGCACTCAAATGATACTAAACATGCAATGACTAGATGGCGAAATGACCTAATTCTAAGTTACACACGCATTCTATTTTTTATTTTTCTTTTCCTTTTTTTTATAGAATTTGAAATTAAAATTGCCTAATAATTGAACATGCAATTAATGAAAAGAAAATCTAACATCCTCAATTAATGTTTTTGGTGTTTTTATTTCAACAATTCGGAATAAATAAAATGCCTAGTCTAAATATGCTAATTATCCTAAAACAAGCAATATTCTAACATGAACCTAATCTAACTCAAATATATATATTTTTTGGGTTTTTCTTTTACGGAAATAAAATCGATTCAAACAATATGACGGCAAATCAAACAAGATATGATTGATATCCACCAAATAAATTGAATCGTATCTCGCGCATGAGATCAGATTGGCTAATTTTAACAAAATCTTGAGCGTGAGATCGGATTGGCGATTTTTCCGTGCGATTGCGAGTCATATTTTGGGTGTGAAATCGGACTGTTAATTGCATGCACGTTGTGAAATTATGAAGATTTCCCAATTTATAAGGCTACTCGAGATTATGGATATTATAGCATATCGGGAATTTCAATCACATGCATTGATGAATATTTCAAATAAGGAAACGGAATTTTCTAAAATCAAAATAGATAAGATTTTAACATAATTTGAATATTGGCTTCCGAATTCCGATCCTCAAATGGCTACTCGCCACGTAATGTGGTGGTGCTCAGTGAGGCTCAAAGGATGGCTACTTGCCAGGGGGCTTTGCGTGCGGCTCCTTGATGATTTTTCGATTCAACGATATGTGCGTAAACCTCGAGTAGCTATCGTAGTCCTTCCATTAACTAAAGTGTTCGTTTTAGATGCTCACGAAAAACAGGATTCCTAATAATTTAAATAGCTACTTAATTATCACACATCATATCATAAGTTGATTAATAGAAGGGATTTCAACCACAACAATTTAGTCACAATATGTGCCATAGCACGATATTAGGCCTCCACACTAGACTTAGGAATAGTTGTCTATTTCTTGCTCCTCCAAGTAATCAAATTACCACCAAGAAAAGTGCAATACCTAGTCGTGGACTAATGATCACATGCTAACCTAGCCCAATCAACATCAGAATACCGTTAGGTTTATAAATCAGCCCCTTATTAGGAGAGCCTTTAAAGTACCAAAGATGTGGTAAAAAGCGACCCAATGAGCGTTCTTTGGTAACTCCTTTAATTGACTCACCACACCAATAACAAAGGAAATATCTAAATGTGTAACAATGAGATAAATTAACTAATTAGCTTGAATATCATGAATATCCTTGATGCTTATCATTAGTATCATCTCCGATATGATTTATAATTAACACACAATCGCTCATTCTTTTTTATGATTTTTTTTATTTAAATGAAATTTATTTTTGTGTGAAATGCTATGCAATGACACTCCAAAATGCCTAACTAAAATGACATGTAACATGCAACGTATCATGCGAACCATATGTCACAACATGATCTAATGACAATGTAATTATCCTAATATGTCACGCACTCAAATGATCCTAAACATGCAATGACTAGATGATGAAATGATCTAATTCTAAGTTACGCACACATGATATTTTTTATTTCTTCTTTTCCTTTTTTTATAGAATTCGAAATTAAAATTGCCTAATAATTGAACATGCAATTAATGAAAAGAAAATCTAACATCCTCAATTAATGTTTTTGGTGTTTTTATTTCAAAAATTCAGAATTAATAAAATGCCTAATCTAAATATGCAAATTATCCTAAAACAAGCAATATTCTAACATGAACCTAATCTAACTATATATATATATATATATGGGTTTTTCTTTTATGGAAATAAAATCAATTTAGACAATACGATGGCAAATCAGGTAAGATATGATTGATATCCACCAAATAAATTGATGAATCGTATAGTGCGCATGAGATCGGATTGGCCAATTCTAACAAAATCTTGACCGTGAGATCGGATTGGCGATTTTTCCGCGCGATTGTGAGTCATATTCCGGGCATGAATCGGATTGTCAATCATATGCACGCTGTGAAATTAGAAAGATTTCCTAATTTATAAAGCTACTTGAGATTACGGATATGATAGCATATCGGGAATTTCAATCACGTGCATCGATGAATATTTGAAATAAGGAAATGAAATTTTCTAAAATCAAAATAGATAAGATTTTCACCTAATTCGAATATTGGTTTCTGAATTCCGATCCTCAAACGGCTACTCGCCACGTAATGTGGTGGTGCTCAGCGAGGCTGACAGGATGGCTACTTGCCAGGGGGCTTTGCGTGCGGCTCCTTGATGATTGCTCGATTCAACGATATGTGCGTAAACCTCGAGTAGCTATCGTAGTCCTGCCATTAACTAAAGTGTTCGTTTTAGATGCTCACGAAAAACAGGATTCCTAATAATATAAATAGCTACTTAATTATCACACATCATATCATAAGTTGATTAATAGAAGGGATTTCAACCACAACAATTTAGTCACAATATGTGCCATAGCACGATATTAGGCCTCCACACTAGACTTAGGAATAGTTGTCTATTTCTTGCTCCTCCGAGTAATCAAATTACCACCAAGAAAAGTGCAATACCTAGTCGTGGACTAATGATCACATGCTAACCTAGCCCATCAACATCAGAATACCGTTCAGTTTATAAATCAGCCCCTAATTAGTAGAGCCTTTAAAGTACCAAAGATGTGGTAAAAAGCGACCCAATGAGCGTTCTTTGGTAACTCCTTTAATTGACTCACCACACCAATAACAAAGGAAATATCTAAATGTGTAACAATGAGATAAATTAACTAATTAGCTTGAATATCATGAATATCCTTGATGCTTATCATTAGTATCATCTCGGATATGATTTATAATTAATACACAATCGCTCATTCTTTTTTATGATTTTTTTTATTTAAATGAAATTTATTTTTGTGTGAAATGCTATGCAATGACACTCCAAAATGCCTAACTAAAATGACATGTAACATGCAACGTATCATGCGAACCATATGTCACAACATGATCTAATGACAATGTAATTATCCTAATATGTCACGCACTCAAATCATCCTAAACATGCAATGACTAGATGATGAAATGATCTAATTCTAAGTTACGCACACATGATATTTTTTATTTCTTCTTTTCCTTTTTTTTTTTATAGAATTCGAAATTAAAATTGCCTAATAATTGAACATGCAATTAATGAAAAGAAAATCTAACATCCTCAATTAATGTTTTTGGTGTTTTTATTTCAAAAATTCAGAATTAATAAAATGCCTAATCTAAATATGCAAATTATCCTAAAACAAGCAATATTCTAACATGAACCTAATCTAACTATATATATATATATGGGTTTTTCTTTTACGGAAATAAAATCAATTTAGACAATACGATGGCAAATCAGGTAAGATATGATGGATATCCACAAAATAAATTGATGAATCGTATCTTGCGCATGAGATCGGATTTGCCAATTCTAACAAAATCTTGACCGTGAGATCGGATTGGCGATTTTTCCTCGCGATTGTGAGTCATATTCCGGGCGTGAATCGGATTGTCAATCATATGCATGCTGTGAAATTAGAAAGATTTCCTAATTTATAAAGCTAATTGAGATTACGGATATGATAGCATATCGGGAATTTCAATCACGTGTATCGATGAATATTTGAAATAAGGAAATGAAATTTTCTAAAATCAAAATAGATAAGATTTTCACCTAATTCGAATATTGGTTTTTGAATTCCGATCCTCAAACGGCTACTCGCCACGTAATGTGGTGGTGCTCAGCGAGGCTTACAGGATGGCTACTTGCCAGGGGGCTTTGCGTGCGGCTACTTGCCAGGGGGCTTTGCGTGCGGCTCCTTGATGATTGCTCGATTCAACGATATGTGCGTAAACCTCGAGTAGCTATCGTAGTCCTTCCATTAACTAAAGTGTTCGTTTTAGATGCTCACGAAAAACAGGATTCCTAATAATTTAAATAGCTACTTAATTATCACACATCATATCATAAGTTGATTAATAGAAGGGATTTCAACCACAACAATTTAGTCACAATATGTGCCATAGCACGATATTAGGCCTCCACACTAGACTTAGGAATAGTTGTCTATTTCTTGCTCCTCCGAGTAATCAAATTACCACCAAGAAAAGTGCAATACCTAGTCGTGGACTAATGATCACATGCTAACCTAGCCCATCAACATCAGAATACCGTTCAGTTTATAAATCAGCCCCTAATTAGTAGAGCCTTTAAAGTACCAAAGATGTGGTAAAAAGCGACCCAATGAGCGTTCTTTGGTAACTCCTTTAATTGACTCACCACACCAATAACAAAGGAAATATCTAAATGTGTAACAATGAGATAAATTAACTAATTAGCTTGAATATCATGAATATCCTTGATGCTTATCATTAATATCATCTCCGATATGATTTATAATTAATACACAATCGCTCATTCTTTTTTATGATTTTTTTTATTTAAATGAAATTTATTTTTGTGTGAAATGCTATGCAATGACACTCCAAAATGCCTAACTAAAATGACATGTAACATGCAACATATCATGCGAACCATATGTTACAACATGATCTAATGACAATGTAATTATCCTAATATGTCACGCACTCAAATCATCCTAAACATGCAATGACTAGATGATGAAATGATCTAATTCTAAGTTACGCACACATGATATTTTTTATTTCTTCTTTTCCTTTTTTTTTTTTTTTTTTTATAGAATTCGAAATTAAAATTGCCTAATAATTGAACATGCAATTAATGAAAAGAAAATCTAACATCCTCAATTAATGTTTTTGGTGTTTTTATTTCAAAAATTCAGAATTAATAAAATGCCTAATCTAAATATGCAAATTATCCTAAAACAAGCAATATTCTAACATGAACCTAATCTAACTATATATATATATATATATATATATTGGTTTTTCTTTTACGGAAATAAAATCAATTTAGACAATACGATGGCAAATCAGGTAAGATATGATGGATATCCACAAAATAAATTGATGAATCGTATCTTGCGCATGAGATCGGATTTGCCAATTCTAACAAAATCTTGACCGTGAGATCGGATTGGCGATTTTTCCTCACGATTGTGAGTCATATTCCGGGCGTGAATCGGATTGTCAATCATATGCATGCTGTGAAATTAGAAAGATTTCCTAATTTATAAAGCTACTTGAGATTACGGATATGATAGCATATCGGGAATTTCAATCACGTGTATCGATGAATATTTGAAATAAGGAAATGAAATTTTCTAAAATCAAAATAGATAAGATTTTCACCTAATTCGAATATTGGCTTCCGAATTCCGATCCTCAAACGGCTACTCGCCACGTAATGTGGTGGTGCTCAGCGAGGCTGACAGGATGGCTACTTGCCAGGGGGCTTTGCGTGCGGCTCCTTGATGATTGCTCGATTCAACGATATGTGCATAAACCTCGAGTAGCTATCGTAGTCCTTCCATTAACTAAAGTGTTCGTTTTAGATGCTCACGAAAAACAGGATTCCTAATAATATAAATAGCTACTTAATTATCACACATCATATCATAAGTTGATTAATAGAAGGGATTTCAACCACAACAATTTAGTCACAATATGTGTCATAGCACGATATTAGGCCTCCACACTAGACTTAGGAATAGTTGTCTATTTCTTGCTCCTCCAAGTAATCAAATTACCACCAAGAAAAGTGCAATACCTAGTCGTGGACTAATGATCACATGCTAACCTAGCCCAATCAACATCAGAATACCGTTGTTGACACCTAAATTTTGGCGACCCGCTTAGTCATTTATTGCATTAAAAATTAGGGGTTAATTTTATCCCTGAAAAAATAAAATCACATGGCATATAGTTTAGGAACATTTTTGTTTATTTTACTGGGCCGCCGGGAAACGAAGATTTTTTACATATTCCGTTAAGATTTTTCACATATCCGAGTAATATACACTGGGGTGTATTTTGCTTGAAAATGGAAAATTTTGGATAGAATATGCGGAAACTACAAAAGGGGAATATTGCACGAGGTGGGTATATTTCAACGATACATTTAGGGGTATCATGCGCGAATAAAAAGGAAAAAATATATACCGTAGAGATACATTTTTAGACCTATATAATACCTCGCGTGCAATTTGATCTGGGAGGCCACACGCATTGAACATACGGCCACAATTGAGATCATGCGAGAGAGAAGAAATCGTGAGGAGTTTTCTTCTGTTGAATTTTCGTGGGTTCTTTTTGGTGTTTAAAAGTCAAAGAAGGGGAGTCCTCTCTCGGGGATCACTTGGCAGAGGAGGCACGATTGAGTACACAAAAAAATTGAGGGACACACGGGAGAATTGAGAGGAGAAGCTCCTTCCACGTTCTGCTGCCCTTCACTCTTGCTCGACAGATCCCCGGTCACGATCAAGCCTCTGCTGGGTCTCACTTGCCGCGGACCCGTGCTGGCTTCTTGCTTCAACGACTTGATTTGTCGATTATTCATCAAGTCTGCACCCTTTTTGGTCTCTCGGTGTCAATCCAGGCGTGGTCTCGAATTCCCTGGCGTTCCAGATTTCCCTGCCAAAGTGTTGTGTCCGTGAGTGGCGCCCTCAGCTTCTCCAGCAAATACTCGGATCTTCAAACGCCAGGTGCTGCTCCCACAGATCTGCCACGCCAGGCGCTGCATCTGCTGCTCTACCATACCACCGCATCATCCCCAGCTTCCACCAGCAGTCCAAGGGTGTGTGAAGAAGATTTGAACGGTGTCGCCAGCGTCCCTCCCTTGGTATAGACACGTCCGTGGGTTTTGCAGGCCTAAATTGCGCCCGGCGTAGCCCAGCCCAACGTTGGTGAAATCCTCTAGTCTTGCTGCATCGACGTTGTTGCTTCCTGTTCAATTCGACTCCACAGATTTCTTGGTGTCCCGGAAGATATCCCATTGAACTTGTCGTGACTTTGTGAAGCCACTACGAGATACCTCCACAACCGTTGCCCTAGAGCCGTGCCGTGCGCCCACCGTTGGTCCATTCTACAGATTGGGATTTTTGGAAAAATTCAAATTTAGGTATAGATCTATTTTATTTTATTAGGTAGATTTATTTTATCTTATTTTGGTTTTTTTGAACATTTTGTCTCTTTGTTTGATTTATTTCCCAATGCATGATAGAAATTGCCTGATGTAGCATCCAAATCGCAACCGCACGAGTTCTTATTCTATCTATAAGGCTTTAGATGGAATAATTATTCACGCGGGAATAAAATTGATATCTTGATCTTTAAGGCTTACGATCAATTTATCGATTTTATTAGCGAAATAATCAAGTTTGAATTTCAATTTGAATGGTGTATAGTATTTTTGATGACTATGGATGGCTTGATGTTTATCTTTTAATTGTTCTATTTATCCCGAAAATAATAAAAAAATTGCATTTGCATTCCATGTAGATTAGGAGTGATTGCATGATAGGTTAGTTAGTCGTTTTTATTTTAAGTGCATGTTTAGATGATATCTTAGGTCAGAGATTGCTAGGTTAAGATAATGTCTTAGTTTAAATTAGGATTTAGTCTGACCTGATCCTTCATGTAAGCTGGATAAAATCTTAATAAATAATTTTTGCATTTTTCTTGATTTCAAATCTCATGGAAAATACAAAAAAAAAAAAAAAAAAAAAACCATTTTTTTAGAATAAATTCATCTCATGCTTCGGGATAGGCCGCATGCTTATTTATATCATATAGTTTAGGTCATGTTGCCATGTCATATCATTTCATGTTAGATTATTAGCATGCATTGCATGATTCTCATTGAATAAGTGAAAACAAAAAAAGAAATTGCGTGTTAATTAGAAACCATATCTAGGGTTGTTGATGTGGATTTTAATTTAACATTGCAGATGCTTTCATTGCTTTGAGGTAAGCTTTTGCAATTTATTTATTGTTTATCTGAGTGTTAAATTGGTGGTTTGCGCACCCGCATGAACACTCACATGTTAGGGAATAGATTTAAAATCAATCCAAACTGCTTGCCAAACATTTTTCAAAATAAAAAGAAAGGTACCGAAAGGGCGTTAGAGAATTCTAACGTAACCAAGTCCCCGTACCCATAGTCTCGGTTCGTAGGAGTAAAATAATTCTCCCGTTATTTTACTTGGGTTTCTAATCGACCCACAAAAATAGATTAGTGGCGACTCCTAATTGAAAATCAATTGCATGTTAAAAAACTTGAACCTAAAGTCGCGAATTGGTATGGGCTTGGGAGAGCCCGAGTTAAGTCTAGGCTTAACAATCCATTAGCCAAACCCTAGGTGGTTCACACCCCGAAAAAATTGGTCGCGACAACCGTTAGGTTTATAAATCAGCCCCTTATTAGGAGAGCCTTTAAAGTACCAAAGATGTGGTAAAAAGCGACCCAATGAGCGTTCTTTGGTAACTCCTTTAATTGACTCACCACACCAATAACAAAGGAAATATCTAAATGTGTAACAATGAGATAAATTAACTAATTAGCTTGAATATCATGAATATCCTTGATGCTTATCATTAGTATCATCTCCGATATGATTTATAATTAACACACAATCGCTCATTCTTTTTTATGATTTTTTTATTTAAATGAAATTTATTTTTGTGCGAAATGCTATGCAATGACACTCCAAAATGCCTAACTAAAATGACATGTAACATGCAACGTATCATGCGAACCATATGTCACAACATGATCTAATGACAATGTAATTATCCTAATATGTCACGCACTCAAATGATCCTAAACATGCAATGACTAGATGATGAAATGATCTAATTCTAAGTTACGCACACATGATATTTTTATTTCTTCTTTTCCTTTTTTTATAGAATTCGAAATTAAAATTGCCTAATAATTGAACATGCAATTAATGAAAAGAAAATCTAACATCCTCAATTAATGTTTTTGGTGTTTTTATTTCAAAAATTCAGAATTAATAAAATGCCTAATCTAAATATGCAAATTATCCTAAAACAAGCAATATTCTAACATGAACCTAATCGAACTATATATATATATATGGGTTTTTCTTTTACGGAAATAAAATCAATTTAGACAATACGATGGCAAATCAGGTAAGATATGATTGATATCCACCAAATAAATTGATGAATCGTATCTTGCGCACGAGATCGGATTTGCCAATTCTAACAAAATCTTGACCGTGAGATCGGATTGGCGATTTTTCCGTGCGATTGTGAGTCATATTCCGGGCGTGAATCGGATTGTCAATCATATGCACGCTGTGAAATTAGAAAGATTTCCTAATTTATAAAACTGCTTGAGATTACGGATATGATAGCATATCGGGAATTTCAATCATGTGCATCGATGAATATTTGAAATAAGGAAATGAAATTTTCTAAAATTAAAATAGATAAGCTTTTCACCTAATTCGAATATTGGCTTCCGAATTCCGATCCTCAAACGGCTACTTGCCACGTAATGTGGTGGTGCTCAGCGAGGCTGACAGGATGGCTACTTGCCAGGGGGCTTTGCGTGCGGCTCCTTGATGATTGCTCGATTCAACGATATGCGCGTAAACCTCGAGAAGCAATTTGCAAAATGATAACTTTTGTTGTTGTAGCAATAGCAATAGCAAGGCTTACCCGAGAGACCTAGAGAACCGCAACGGGGAGATGCTCCAAATTTCAATAAAATAAGCGTGCGAAATCCTCCCTCCTTTCAATGTATACGCCCTCCTTTATTGAAAGAACGTGTGCCCTTCTCTTGCCCAGATTTTAGTGACTCGGATGCTTGCTGAATTTTGACCGAGCTCAATCACCTCGCTGGAATTCGTTGGCAACGCGAGTATTGGTGCAAATCGTCTGGGCGCGACGAAACAAACCCGAGGATCGGGCTGATTGGGATGGGTGACGTGAGCAGTGGCTACTGGCGTTGCGGTAGCAATGAGGTCGTGGCCAGGAAACAACCAGCTCGGTTCACGGATGCGGGGCAGCAGCGATGGCGGCGTTCGGGCAATAGTCGGAACAGCAACTACGAGGGGCGGAGTTGCAGTGACGTCATCGATGAAGGGGCTGCGGTGGCGTCGTCAAGCGGTCGAGTAATAACTCAACAGGGTGGCAGCTCGTTGACAATGTATCGCAGACGATGAAAGCACCGCGGCAGAAGTGTTGGCATGGGTCTTGGCCAAGAAGACTTGCGCTCTTTCCTCTCTCACGTGTCTCTCTCTCGTATCAAGAATGCGCCTTTTTTTGTCCTGTAACGAGTCCATTTATAGTGAAAGGGTGTAAACCATCGAGGAAAGAAAGCATATTTTGTTTCTTCTGTGCATGCTTTGAAATATATTCTATTTCCTTTCCTCTTCCTCATTGACCGAATGCCTTCTTTGCAGGTGTTGACACCTAAATTTTGGCAACTCGGTCATTTATTTATTACCTAAAAAATTAGGGATTAATTTTTAACCCCTAAACAAAAATATTAGAATTAAATTACATAGCATATAATTTTAGAAGCATTTTCTTATTATTATTCCGTTTGCATTGATTAATTTTAACCTAAACAACTAACATGCAAATGGTGGTCATGCATGTGCACAATTAATGAAATAACATTCAGCAAATCAAAATGATAGATTGTAAGAAATTACTAACTACAACCTTATTAAGGTCTACTCTCTAAAAAAATTACAAAAATGCTAATAAAAATGCATTCCCTAAACATGATTTCTAAATGACACGACACCTAATTTTTTTTTTTTTTTTTAATATTAATTATACGCAATCTTAATTTAAACTTAATATGCATGAATTTATTTTAATGACATGTGAGATGCAATTCATATGGCATAACTTGAATCATCACAATATGTGTGCAATCTAATTTACATAATCCTAAATATGCATGTCCTATATGATATGGGATGGATGACATGGTAATTCTATATGCATATTCTTTTTATGATTTTTTTAATGATTCTTTTAAATACATGTATGCAACCTACACTAAACAATGATAACATAAAATGAGATTAATTATGAACTAACCTATTAACTAACTAAGTAAATGACCTTTGTGTTTTGCTTCTTTTTAAAATGACAAACAACATAATGATGCAATACTAATCTTTGGCTTTTATTTATTTATTTATTAAAAACAACTACGCGACGGGAATATTAAAACATTAACCTATGACCCACTAACTAAAAGCGCAACATGTGGTGTGCACATTATGAAATCTATATATCCCAAATAACATTTTTTGATCTTTTGTTTTGGTTTTATTAAAGGGAAATTATCTTAATTCTATATGAATCTAAAAAATTAAAATGCGTTGATTTAAACATAAAATGTTTATGGACCTAAATACCTAAATTCTAGATATGACATGTAATGCATGATATGTGATGAGCAAATAATGATAACACACCAAAATATATGTCATATTGAAAATTCATCAATGTAAATCAATGACATATTATCTTAATATGAATCAATGATGCAAAGCAATTCATGAATTTGCCATGAAAAGTCGAAATAATCAAAAATTTAACCTGACGTCTCGCGGCTCAATATTTTTTATTATTATGACTTAATATGACAAATTTTCTAATCGGATAATGATAAAAATAAATCAAAACAAATCAAATTCGAATAAAAAAACTATGAGTCCGAATACTCGAACTAAATTTAGCCTAAAAATTTTACCTAGCTTGGAAAAATTATCTCCAAGATGGAAACTTGCAAGGAACGATGCCAAGTTCACCCTTCTCAAGTCTCAAGTGACCTGCACAAGGAAAATGGTACCAACAGTATTGAACTTGCTGGACAACTTCGGATGAAGGCTGGTCGGCGTCAGAACGGGCGAGGGAGACAGCCGGCGTCGGAGCTCCGGCGAGGACTGGGCGGCAGCAGCAGCAGGGAGGCAAGGCGTCGGTGACTGGCGAACAGCAGGGTCGCGGGTCGCAACGGTGGCGGTGAGCAGTGGCGTCAGGGGTCACTGCTGGGCGGAACAGAGAAGTAGCAACGTCGCAGGCAGGGGCGTCGGGCTACTGGGACTGGTTCGGGCTTCTGCGGAGGGAGCAGCAGCGTCGGGTTGAGGCAGAGCGCGACGTGGACAGGGAACGGCGTCGGCGGAGTAGTTGCTGTGGTGCGAGCGTGGTGAGTGCAAAAAGTCGGCGAGGCGGCACAGCGATCGGCAAAGGCAACAACAGACGCGGTGGTAGCGCGGCGGTGCCGGTGCAGGTGAGGCAGATCCGGCGGAGCGACAGGGAAGGAGGCGTCGCGGGCTTCGGCTGCAGGCGGTGTCGGTGTGGTGAGCAGGTACCCGGCTCCGACTACAGGGCGGCGAACGGCACAGGGGACGAGCAGGGGTGCTCGTATGACGACCAGCGCAGCGAGCGTCGACGGGCTGTGGAGTTGCAGACATCGCTGATGCAGAGGCGACCGGCGACTCGAGATCATGCAGGTCGCGGGTTGGCCGCAGTGGTGGCAGACGCGGGCAGAGCAGGGTGGCTCCGGTGTTCGTGGACGAGCGTCGCGGGCGTGAAACAGAAGCAGAACTGGCCGTCGCAGCTGGGCGGAGCAGAATCGAAGCCGGCAGGAGGAAGGTGGAGGCGGAAACGGCAGAGGTAGGAAGGTGATGAACAGTAAATGTCCAATCACCTTTTTCCCTTTTGCTTTCTTTTTACTTTTCCCCCTTTCTTCTCCTTTTTGTGTTTCTCTCCTTCTCTCGAGGACTCCACGGACGGACGGCTCCCCTCTCTCTCTCTCCTTCTTTTCACTATTTCTTTGCTGACTTTTCTTTTCCCTCAAAAAAGAACACCGAAAGCTTTTCTCTCTTTTTTGTTGAATTTTAATAAAAAAAATGGCTCCAAAATCACACCACAACTAATTTTTTTGAATTTTGAAATGAGGAGATATGTTTAACAAGAAAAATGCTTCATTATTCAAAAATTTCCAAAATCTCTCTCCAAATGTTTTTATTTTATTTTATATGTTATTTACTATCCTCTATTTTTTTATTTTTTAAAAGATAAGTTTGATCCTAAATGTTATTATTACCTAAATGCAATGCTATGAAATGCTTAATGTAACAAGTAAATAGCATGGTTAAAATTAGGTGTCAACAATCGGCAACTGAATGGATTCAACTTGATGGTTTTGAGCTCAAAGCCCACGGCAATGAAAATTCGGCTGAACTTGTCGTTCATGGGAGCCCATTATTCCTTTAATGAGGTTGAAATCGATATATGCTCTCCACGTGCGATGCTTCAAGTTAGGAAATATAACGAGCAATATTATGATGATCTTTGAGAATTCGTATATATTCACATGGTTGAATGAGAAAAGGAAAGAAAATGTCAATTAGAGGAAGTGGGTCGTCTGGAAAGTATAAGGAAATAACAAAGTGGGAAAGGAAATAATAAAGTGTTGTTGACTTGGTGAGTCACAAGAAAACAAAATAAAAAAAGGTAGATTGGTGAAGAGCAGGAGGTGTGCGCATCATGAAATAAAATAAAGACGAAACTTGCTTCTCACGATTAGAAGTTGGAGCAATATTCAGTCAATAAAAGAAACAGGAAATAAAGAAGAATCGGCTTATATATGCATGATATGCAAGGATCAGAAGAAGGAAAGTGGATTTTGGGCTTTCCTTTTACCAGCCCTAGCCGTTCCCCATAAAAGGAGAGGACCCTTTTGGTTAGCAAGGGAGAATCGCAGAGAACACATTAGAGAAAACACGCGAGAATCGAGAGAGGAGAGGGAGCTTCGCCAAAAGCTCTTCACGGCCGAGACACCCTTAGCCAGCGCCTCTCCTTGCTGAACAACGCCCCTGCGACCTCCACTGGTGCTACTGCTTCCCGAATGAGTTTGCTGTCAAAATCTTGATGCCAACCAGCGTCAACGAGGCACCGGACTTCGCTGCGTCAACTTGAACAAATGCAATGTTGGCGAGTCACAGAGTCTGGTCTTCGCGGTTCTCGTTCCCTCGAAGTGCAGCCCCAGCAAAGGAGTCCATGACGTCCACAAAAGAAACTAAGAGAAAGAGGCCACACAATTGAAGACATGGCCATACGCTGAATTGAGGGAAAAATCGTGAGGATAAGCTTCTGTACAGAGTGTTCGTGAAGGTGAGAGTGAATAAAGAGGCTAAAAAGGCCACACTTAGTCCACGGTTGGAAGAGAGCCCCACATACTCGCGAAGTTGACCCACTTGCCGATTCTTCACAGCATCAGGAATCGCAACACCTCCTATTGCCGATTGAGGAGTCCCATATGAAAAGCCAGGTTCGCCAAGCTTATTGATACCACCAGTAGCCTCGTGATGAGCTGCAGCTTCTGAAGGACAAGTTGTTCTGATTTGCCCCCGCTAGATCGATGCCGACCTTGACGATGTTGCAGTCCACCGCCCATGGACGTCGCTGCTCCTGTTGTCCACTGCATTGATGAG
This sequence comes from Eucalyptus brandiana, assembly GCA_014182725.1. NCBI lineage: Eukaryota > Viridiplantae > Streptophyta > Magnoliopsida > Myrtales > Myrtaceae > Eucalyptus > Eucalyptus brandiana. The sequence continues at coordinate 18,582,429 of CM024678.1, forward strand.
GGCTGACCTGACTGGGATCCACAACAACGACGAATCCCCTCCATCGGCAAATAAGTTGGTGCAGTCAATCTGCAACACTTGGCTTTCTTCTCTGCAGCACCCTCCACACGCAAAGATTGAGACGGCCACAGCACAGCACACACAAAAATCGGAGGTCGGCAATTCAGAGTTCTCAGAGCACGTTGATCAAAACACGTGAGAGAGAGAGAAGAGGGGTCCTTCGGCCAAGGCTTGGTCGAAACACCGCTCGTGCTATCCCTTTGCTACGGAGCCCGGCGACGTTAAGCCCCTATCGCCATGAGCCCCAACCTCAATGACTAAGCCGCTGACCCGATACACCACGAGCTCTACGCTCACCGTTAAGTTCCAGCAATTCCAGGCGCGGTTCTTTTGCTGAAAGCACTCACGTTGAATATTCCACTTGCTGCATGAAGACAATTCTACTTGCTGCATGAAGAAGATCCATTGACTTTGACTTGAAAAAAGGCCACCTGTTCTGCCACGCCTACAAATCATCCGCGAGCGTCTTCGTCCAACCCTGATCTCCACCGGCGGTGGGAGATTCGTTATCAAAGGAACACCACCATTACAGCATACAACGTTCCTGATTCAAGCAGCCACAAGCCAAGTAGAAAAGTGCGTATATTTGGATATTTTATTGCCTAATATATCTCTATTTATATTTAGTGTTCATATCCATAAATGATAGACATAACTTTCAATTAGGACTTATTTCCTAATCTGCAACCACACGTTAATTTTTTATTCCATCTATAAGATTTTAAATGTAATAATTAATCACGCAGGAATAAAATTGATATTTTGATTTTTAAGGCTTAAGATCAATTTATCGATTTTATTAGTGAAATAATCAAGTTTGATTTAGATATTGTTTCCTAATTCGGATGATGTGTGATATCTTTGATTATTCTAAATGATTTGGTGTTTATCTTTTAATTGTTTTATTTATCCCGAAAATACTAAAAAGATTGCATTTGCATATCATGTAGATTATATTTAATTTCCTATATAAATTGCATGATAGAATAGTTAGATACATTTTTAATTATATTAGAATGCATGTTTAGATGATATCTAGGTTAGATAAGATCTTGAATTTAAATTGCATGTCGAGATAAATTTCTAAGTTAAGATAGGATTCAAATTAGTCTATTTCCTAACTTAAAATAGATAATATCTCACTTTAGTTAGATTTTTATTGTTAGTAATTTTTAATTACGAATTTTTATAAAAAAATACGAAAATGTCATGTGCATGTCATATAGAATTAGATTCATGAAATGCATGCTATTTAGTGATTGTTGCTAGGTCCATTTAATTAGAAATTACCTGTCATTAAAATTAGGTCATTTAGTTATATTGCATCGCATAAAACATGATTCTTATTAATTAAATAAAAACAAAAGAAATTGTGTGTTAATTAGAAATTATATCTAGGGTTGTTGATGTGAATTCTAATCTAACCACGCAGATACTTTCGTTGCTACAAGATAAGTCCCGTAATTTATTCATTGCTTTTCCTAGATGTTAAATTGGTGGTTTATGCACCCGCATGATCACCTCACATGTTTTCCTAGATGTTAAATTGGTGGTTTATGCACCCGCATGATCACCTCACATGTTAGGAAATAAATTTAAAATCAATTCAAGCTGCCTGCAAAATATTTTTGAAAATAAAAAGAAATTGTACCGAAAGGGCATTAGAGAAGTCTAGTGTAACCAAGTCCCCGTACCAAAGTCTCTGGTTCGCAGGAGTAAAATAATTTTCTCATTATTTTACTTAGGTGTCCAATTGACCTACTATAAACTGATTAATGGCGACTCCTAGATAAAATCCATTTGCATGTTAAGAAATTTGAATTTAAGTCGCAAATTGGTATGGGCTTAAGAGAGCCTGAGCTAAGTTAGACTTAGTAATACATTAGCCTAATTTTAGTGGTGCACCCAAAATTTAGGTCGCGACACGGGGATATATCTTTTTTTGCAAATCCATCTGCCCATAGTGTAGAACGTGCCCAACATTCCCTTCTCATGCTGATCTACTGAATTTCCACATGCTCTTATCTTTCCACATAGGGCCATGCATCATGAATATTCTCCGCCGATTTTATTTCTTTAATCCAAATACCGGCCCCAAATTGATTGAGTATTGCCAAAAATTCAAGATTGTAATAGACTTTTCCTAGATTCTGAACCTTGCAAAGATGAGCTCGCAATATCTCCTTCCTATGCTTGTCCTCACCAAATATACGAAAGATTCATTGAATACTAGAAGAATAATATAAATCTTTCCCAAAATATATCGAATTGCCAATTCATAAAATTGTAGCTCATCCACCGCTGATCAAATGCAAAAGTGATAAACAAGTAGATAAATGCAACTAAAATTATATGCTATACAATTTTAATTCTATTTTTTTGGGAGTTAAAACTTAATCCCTAATTTTCTACGCAATAAATGGATGACTGGATTGCCAAAATTTAGTTGTCAACAGCAAACTACGCCATGACATTGCTTCCTTAAAGATGACCTTGTAATTACTGTTGCTTTGGTCGAAAACCTTTTAATTGCACCTTTTTTTATTACTATTGGCACGGTGATTTTTGAACTCGACAAGGATTGCCCAATCGACCATGCAAGGAGGGGACAATTTCTACGAGGAGAAACGCGCATGCATGCATTGACTATGGGAGTCTCCGGAGACAATTATACGTTCCTACCAACACTGAGAATCTGATCTCCATGATTGGCAATTTGCTTTTGCATGGGAAAATTATCCAAAAAATTCTAAATTTATTACACTTTTACCAATTTAGTCCTAGATCTTTTAATTTGTAAATTGAATTCTAAACATTTTTACTTCTTACCAATTTAGCTATAAACCTTTTCATTTTTTGCCAATTAAACCATCCGGCCAATTTTGATCGGAAATTACTAACATGAATAGCCGATGCTTGACATGGTACTTTTTAATAATATTTTGAATATTTTATGGTTTTTTTTTTGTGACCTCGCTCGTGGCTAGCAAGAGTTGGCCGGCAACTCTTGTTCTGAATCCAAAAACACAAAAAAAATAAAACAAAAAAGTTCTTTAAAAAAAAAAAGAAAGAGAAAAAATCATCTGGAATGGAGTAGTAAAGCTTTTGTCCAACTCTTCATGTGAGAGCAAGAGTGAGAGCAAGTCAGAGATAGAGAGTGATGTCTGAAAGTGAGAGAGAGAGAGACAACCTCATTTCTTCCTCCAATGTAGGGATATTCCATTTAGAATGAAGTAGTAAAGCTTTTGCCCAACTCTTCTTACCTAATTTTTTTCTTCTAGTGACAATAGTCTTTTCTATTGCTCTAAGTTTGCTATGACCACATCTCGGATTTAGATTATTATACAGTTTATTGAAGGCGGAGTCCAAATTCCATGATTCTTAGAAACTTCAGCAGCTTGTGAAGTTGTCCAAAAAATAATTAGATTCACTTTTTTTGGGACAAATCTTTTTTCCCCTCTTTCTTTTGACTTCAATGGTAACAAATTACTATTCTTTTAAAAAATAGTCAAGGGCTACAGCCACCAAGACCTGGTTATGTGGAGGTCAATGAAATACCTTGCAAGTCCTACAAATTGGTTAAGTCCAATTCTCCGCCCCTGACTTGATATAGTTTGCGCGCCATTGGTGGTATCATATATGTTGAACATAAATAATGGAAAATTTTATCCTATTAAAGTTGTTAAAAAATATATATACATATCATACATGTCAAGTTTGGGATCTAATGTCAATGGACAAAATAATAATATCTTAAGACTTTTCAGGACAATAATTGAATTGTATAGCTGTAGAAACTGAAATATTTCACACCATGGTCTATCCCGTTCATTAATGAGTGCTTGTACATTAGCATATCTAAGTCTCTATCGATGTTGACAGGTGTTTCACCAAGTCAACTAGACAACGCTCTTTTTTAGATAAAATTGACAAAGCAAGTTCTAAATCGATTGTATTTGTATCAATTAAGTCATAAAATTTTCAATTATACCAATTTAATCCTAAACTTTTTGACAATTGCCGGCATAATCCATCCGGCCCTCGCCTCTAGTCGACCATGGTTACTGGCGGAGGAAGAAGGAAAAAGAAAATGAAAGAAAAGAAATTAAAAAATAAAAAAATGTGGATTTTTTTAAATTGCAAAAATTATCTATGTGAGCGCCAACCGTGCCATGTAGAAAGGCCCGTGGGCACGACTAATATTCATATCAACAATTTCCTATCAAAATTAGCTAGTGAATTTAATTGGCAAAATTTGAAAATATTTAGGATTCAATTGATATAGTTGCAAAGTTTATAATTAAATTGACACTAGACTTGTCCACACACACACACACACATGACTGTCTTTGTTTTTGGCTTCTAGAGAAGTCCAATAATTTTTAAACTCAAATATTTTAAAAAATTATAAAAAAGATTATATGAGAATTATTGTGGCAAATGAAAGGTTTTAAGTGCTTATAATTTTTTTTTTAAAAGTCCAATTATGTGTGTAAATATTGAAAGAAACTTTTAACTGTTTAAATAGTCATCATCGAAAGAGGCTGAAATTTTCCAATTACAGGACGAATCATGGAATCGTAGCGAGGAGGGATTATGTACTTTGACTTTGCTTTGGCCTAACATGGCCTCTTTTATCTCCGTTCCATGTTATAAACGTGGACACCAACCGCAGAAAAATCAAAGCACGTAAAACAAAAGTTGACTTAGACCAAATGATAATGGTTCCACGGACCACGTCATGCACAAGACCTAAGCAAAACATAATCTTCTATGCATGTCTAATCAGATAACTGTCGAGTCGTTGAGGGTTGTTTTAATATCATCAATCAACGCAGTTATATTCAACATGCAAGTTTCAGAGCTTTGAAAATTCCAGGTTAACTTTAAGTAATGGATTCTAAGCATGAAATCTCATCACTTACCTTGAAATCTTCCTTGACTACAAGAAACCATGGAGATTGGAACAATTTTCCATTGTATGTTTTAATAGTCTTGAAATTTCGAAAGCTATTATTTTTTTAACGATTTTCGACTGTTATCAATTTGTAACCATTTTTATCTGCCATTACTTTATTACAGTTTTATACTTCTAATGGGGTTGGAGTAAATCTCTTAATTAGACAAATAAGAGATTTCTCAAGCCCTAATTAGTCAACTGGACTATTAGAGATATATTTAAAATATTCTATAATTCTATATATTATTATATGGTTATGTATATTTCCTTTGATTGGTCTTGATTTGTTACTTTAGATAGTTATTATATAAAGCCTATAAATAAGTTCATGTATTCTTTATTTGATGTTCTAGAAAATATTACATCTTTCAGTCATTATGATTCTCAACTTGGATGAAAAAAAATCAACTCCTCAAAAGTAGAACCTCGTCAGTTTACTTGCCTAGCCGCCTAAAACATTATTAGTAGACTACACTATGACGTCGCTTCCCTAAAGGTGATTCGATTTTTTACCTTTTAATTACTTTTTTTTTGGTTGAAAACCTTTTAATTGCACCTTTTTATTACTGTTGGCATGGTGATTTTTGAACTCAACAAGGACTGCCCAGTCAACCATGCAATGAGGGAATGATTTCTACGATGAGAAACACACACGCATGCATTGACTATGGGAGTCTCCGGAGACAATTATTCATTCCTGCTGACACTAAGTTTCTGACCTCCCTGATTTGGCAATTTGCTTTTGTGTTCATAATCTAGAACGCGGAATTTATGCTAAAGAGCTTCTTTGAATTTTCGATGTCCCTCTTTTCTTTTGTGATAGAAAACTTTCCACGCGGATGTTTTATCGTGTTCAAAAGAAATGTCAATCTTTCATATCTACATCATGTTTCCATGAAAGTCTTTACACATTGCACTGCGAACGTATCAGTACATGCGTTAATGCAGCTGAGAGTCGATTCAAACACCAATGAGAGTAAGTGCAGGCTGGGTTGAAGATCTCCATTCAACCGGCGAATGCATCAAATGCGGGAAATTTATCATATTAGGTAGATAGAATATGATTTTCGGCATATAAATAATATGAGTCGAAACATATACTATGACCCATCTTAAATTTTGAGACCCATGTTCTCCCTTAAGTCTAATCATGGAAACTCATGACCCACACGTATTTAAATTCTCTATTCCTTTGTTTTCCAATTCGATTTACATGTTTTTGATCTTGATATTTTCTAACTTTATTTTGATCTTAAATGCACATGCCATCACCTAATGAGAGGAGCACGGATTAAAAGACAATGTGAATAGATGAGATCCACCACTTATTCTGAAAGAAAATCATTTTTATGCTTTGTCAATTTCTTGACATTAACTCCTTTCCAATCTCTAAACCTTCCATTGTCCTATTAAAAGTCTAAACCATTCAATGTCTTTCCATAGCGATATTGATCGTTAGTATTCATTTGAAAGCCTACCTCTTCTTGAGTCATGGAAAAATTACCTCTATAGCTTGCCACCTATTTTATCTTAAATTAAAATTTAAGTTCATTTTTTTAATAGTGACACGCAATTATTAAACTGATGATAGTTATAAAATTGACAATAAAAACCTTTCCAAATATCACTATTTAAATAAATTTTCACTAATGATTACATCTATAGTCATAAATCAAATCTAAACCTAAGTGATTTAAGAAATATAGCCAGATGGAAAAATAAATCATCTTACCTTATAATGATGGCCCGCTCATTGAACGCGGTCCGATTTGCATTCTCTGACCCAACCAAGTTGCAAAAGCTAACCAAGGGTCAATGTCAACTCGGTATCGACTTCACTTAGTTCCCAAAATTCAGTCCCTTGCATTGCATAAAACGAACCATTTTTACTAAATTTTTATTGTAGAGTTGAGAGAGAGAGAGAGAGAGAGAGAGAGAGAGAGAGAGAGAAGGAATGGCATGATATTGAATAGTCAGATTCTATTTATAATTCGATAAGTAAAATTAAAAAAAAAAAAGTAACTACTAGAAGTAATGGCCCATCGAGATAAAGGTACTTGTCGGATTCCACTTAAAGCACCCCTTCTTTTTTGTTCTTTTTCGGTTAGTTACTTAGGGTGCGTTTGGTAATGTTTTTGTTTCCGAAAACAATTTTTTATCAGAAATGATTTTTTTTTTCCGGAAACAATTTCTGAATATAAGAACACGCTTTGTAACTCGCACAAAATTTATATTCCTAGGAAAGAAATGTGTTTGGTAAAATTATACAATTTTGTTGTTTCTTTTAATTTTTTTAATTTTTTTATTATATTTTTCCTTTTTTTCTTCTCTCTCCTTCTTTCTCTTTTGTGGCCGGTCGCTGGCGACTAGCTAGGCGAGGTTCGGCAAGCTCGCTGAAGCCTTGTCAAGCCAGGGCAAGGGTTGACAAGCTCGTCAGAGGCTCGCCTAGCCCCCTCGAGGCTTAGCCTCGCTAGATCTAGGTGAGGCCGAGCCTTGTTGGTGGCCTCACGAGTAGCGTGAGGTCGGCGTTGCCCAACCTAAGCGAGGCCAAGCCTCGTCTTTGGGTGCCGGTAGTGCTCCGGCGAGATCGCCAGCCCTCATCTAATCGGTCGCCAATATCGGCCATGGCCAAGGCCAACGACCGGCCAAAAGGAAAAAGAAAAAGAAAAAGAAAAAGCAAAGAGAAAAATATATTCTAGAAATTGTTCCTGGGAATAATAAGCTATTTTTTTCTATTTCTTATTTTTGTTCCAAATCTATTCTCGGGAATAAAAATTTTACCAAAGAAGTTTCTATTCTTATTTCATTCCCTGGAGCAAAAGAACAAAAATAGTTGTTCCGGGGAACAGAACCAGATTTTAACAAACAAGCCCTTAGGATACAAGATTTGATTTCCAATTTTAGTGTAAGTCTACCGGTTTAGAAATCAGGATTTACAAAGTTGCAGTAGATCTGCTATTTTGCTTTGCTGGGTTGTAATTGTAATAGCGGCAGTGAATCACCCACCTTGAAGTTGACACTTCAATTTTCATTGTGGGATGTTAAGTGTCAACTTCATCAATATTCACTCGGCCCCCACCTCTCAAATCTCAGGCTAAGCAGATGAACCCATTAAGCTTTCAGTTTCGGTTTCAACTTGTTTGATTCTTTTGACATTAGCCTAAGTTCATTTTGGGCATTGCCTCATTAGATAGAACCATTGATGGAATGGAAGTAGTCTGCTGATGAGGTATGGTGAGGTAGTAATCCAACATTTGCAAGAAACAGTGACTAGACATGCAAGTTTCTCCAGAGAAATTTTGCGCGTAGACGTACAAGTTTCTCTTTCATCATTTCTCAAAGATGGGAAAGATGAAATTGGCCGACCATCATCCACACTAAAGACAAAAAATTGGCATCTGCTAAGAGAAATTCTTGAGTAGCAACATATAACAGGCCGAGCTCATGGACAAAACACGTCCAGAGCAAGAAGGTGCCACTCCGCACATCTCGCCATTCAAACAAATGAAAAGCTTCCATAATAGATTCCCTCCCTTGCAGTGGCAGACCCATCGTTATTGCGTGAAGAGGAAAAAGTTGCAACATTGTCTCTCTTTGAATAACAAAATGGAAAGAGATAGCACGAATACAAACACCAAACCACAAGCCATTGTCTTTAGGCTTTCCCCACTAATTAGTTCACAATACCCAATTACTGCACTGCGTAACACTCGTTTTTTGTTTATATTACCTATACCTTCAGTTCCGAATGTGAGCGAAAGAGAAACTTCAAAGCAACATTTAAGAGTTCTGCTGCAAGGATTACCCAATGAAGCCCTAGTTCTTTCAAGAACTAATTTACTTAGAACACAACAAACCATTTCTTACTCTCTTGTGTGCCAGGAATCGGTATCCAGAAGTACCGGATAGAGATCATTACCAGATGCAGACAAAGCGGTTCCAGTCCATGGCCCTTCAATAGACATACTCTTGCTGATATTCTCACCAACTGCCTGATGTTTGTCACCTCTAAAATGCTTCCTCATGGCCTCAATTCTCTCCTGAGTCATGATAGCGCCCGCAGAGTCTAGCACTGGAACAGCAACCTTGCCTTCAAGCATGCTAACCACAGATGACATTGGCGGCCTGAGTGCTGGAGTCACATTAGTACACATCAAAGCTACCTTTATCAATGCCAGCGCCTCCTCTTTGTTAAAGTGAGAACCAAGCCTCGGATCAACTAGTTCTATCAAATTCTCTCCCTCCTTCAGAAAGTGTGCCTAGATACAGAAATGTAAAGTGAAGGTATTTCCCTTTCAAGCTTTAGGTATTGATCAGTTGCAAAATATGCTCTTAATACTGAAACAGGAAGAAGTATATTATCTCCCTTGATAATTACGCGGCAAATGCAGTTGATAAGCACCTGCTAGTTCTAGGGTATAAATGGATAAAAAGAATTGAATGAGTCAATACAGATCCAACATGATTTTTTTTACCGATTTTAAATAAAAGATACTAGACTACAACATCACTTACTAATGGTTAACCGGTTGCAAAGAAATCACCTACACCGCTTTAAAATCGCCAGCTATTGTCAAGTTTTATCAGCACAAATTATTTGTCAGTGTCATTACATGAAACGGAAGACTCGTCTTTCAATGTTCTTGATTATGCAACTCAGGCGACAATCAGATTTGACAAGGACTAATATGAATGTGAAAAAAGTTATAACTCAATCGAAAGTATATGGATATTCTGGTCAAGACATGATCTTGAAAACTTTTTAATTTAACAGTAATTGCCAAAATTTAATAGTAGTCGAAGGACTTGTTTGGCGCTAATGAAACTACAGGGAGTATGAATATCAAGCATAAAAACATAAAGACTAAAACTGAACTTTCGATATCCACCCTAAATTATGGGGTCAACTTCCCCAAATTTCAAGGAATAGAATTTTCTTCATTCCAAAAAAGAAAAAAAAAAAGAATCTACATGAAAATTCAGAGTAGACCAACATGATAAGAAGAATCGGATTAATTTGAAATAACAAATTGCACTTAACAGCATGACAATTCGTTAAGCAAGTTTCAATAGCTGTTAACTGTGAAACTCCTTTGCAACCATTGAAAGTGCATGTGAGGATTTAAAAACAGATATGATCATAATTCAAATGATAGAGTTGATTACCCAATCGAGTAGATTAAAGCATTCCTCAGTTCTTTGGGAGCTAGTGTTGCTCTGGCCATTAACAACTTCTAAGGCAACAATGCCAAAACTATAGATGTCGGCTTTGTCAGTGAGGTAACCATGCATTGCGTACTCCGGTGCTATATATCCACTGCACAACAAGAAAAGAGCTTGTGTTTGCAACAAGGTAACTGCCTTAAATAGCACATACTTAATATTCCTAAAATTCAAAAGAAAGAGTCATTCCTAAATGTGACGCTATGGTCTAAAGAGTAGAGGAAAAAAACAAATGCATCCTAATATATTCTAATATCATTTACCGAGAATATTTCAGGAAAAAAAAAAGATCATTGTTGTTCTTTATAAACTTTTTTTTTAGTTTGAAATATAAGTATCATTTATAAGATGACGTACATGAGCTTAAGGGCATTTCCCAGCATTACAAAGATATCTAAGAACGTGCAAAAATGGAGTGAGGGAATCTCCATATAGTGCCCAATATTAGATTTATTTGGGAAGGCCTAAAGTTTTTGTAATGTGAAGCTCGCCCTCTAACAAGTTTACGAATTTTAGCCACAATGATGGGGACATCATTTGACTTGTTTTGGAAATGTCTATAGTTACGTTTGTAGTTCTTTTTGTTGAATGAATGTTAGAGTTAGTAGAATGAACTTAGAATTTTATCTTTTCCCTAATTAATCACATTCCTCTCAAAAACAAGTTGACTTTTCACACGCATTAATGCAAACATCTAAAACATGTGAACATGCTTATCTATGTTTTTCCATGTGCATACAATAGAAACATGGGTGAATTTGCTATAATACTAAGTTATATTCAAATTAACAATTACATAAGTCAATATCAGAGTATCATTACTTAATGGTAGAGTATGACACAATTTACATTTTTTCCTAATTAATGTAAAGAGTGGTGGGACAGTCATAAAGCTTTGTGGTTAAGCCGAATTTGTTGAGCACCATGCTTTGGGATGATGTGAATCCACCACAAAGCTCCATTCAACTCACTTTTCTTAAATCAGAATATATGTTTCTATTCCATGCTTTTATGTTGTCACTGGCTCCTACTTAGGTTAACAGGAACAAAAAGCAAGAAACTTACTAAGTTCCAGCAATCTTGGTGCTAATATGTGTTTTGTCCTCCTCATCAAGCTTTGCTAAACCAAAATCTGATATTTTAGGGTTGAGATCTGTCACAAAACTGATTAGAGAACCCGCAGCGAATAGTAAGAGAGAGAAGAAGAGAGAAGAAATAGAGAAGAAGAGAAGGAGAACGTAAAAGAAAGAAAGAGGGGCCGTAGATTTTCTCGTAGTCACGAAAACCCTACACCCATTGTATTTATATTGAATATAAATTGTATATAACAATAATATCCTTATGTAAGTAAAAAAGGAAATAAAACTCGATAATAAAGGAAACTTAATAAAGTAACTTAACACTCCCCCTCAAGCTGGAGCATATAGGTCACCCATGCCCAGCTTGGAGCAACCAACAACAAAAGCGGGACGGAATAATGCTTTGGTAAACATATCAGCAAATTGATCTCTAGAAGCAACATAAGGAGTAGCAACCAACTTCGCTTCACGATCACGAACAAAGTGACAGTCAACTTCTATATGCTTAGTTCGCTCTTGAAAAACAGGATTCCCAGAATATAAATAGCTGCTTGATTATCACACATCATGTCAATGGGTTGATTAATAGAAAATCCAAGCTCCTGGAGAAGAGATTTCAACCACAACAATTCAGCCACAGTATGTACCATAGCACGATATTCAGCCTCTGCACTAGACCCGGCAATGGTAGTCCTGTTTCTTGCTTCTCCAAGTAACCAAATTACCACCAATAAAAGTGCAATACCCAGTTGTAGACCGTCGATCATATGTTGACCCAGCCCAATCAGCATCAGAATAGCCAACCAAAGTGGAAGAACCATTAGATTTATAAATTAGTCCCTTACCAAGAGAGCTTTTAAGATATCGAAGAATGCGACATACAATCCCAATGAGCTTTCTTAGGTGACTCCATAAACCGACTCACCACACCAACAAAGAAAAGAAATATCGGGACGTGTAACGGTAAGATAAATTAGTTTCCCAACTAGACGCCGATATTGATGCTTGTCTTCAATTTCTTTTCCATCATCAACTCCAAACTTTTGATTTGGATCCATAGGAGTATCAACGGCTTGGAAGCTAGTGTACTGTCTCGAGACAAAAGATCAAGAACATACTTTCGCCGAGACAAATTAACACCTTTTTACTTCGTAAAACTTCAATGCCTAGAAAATACCTAAGCGTTCCCAAGTCTTTAATCTGAAATTGCTGCTGAAGAAAGGACTTAATCTCGAAATGCCACACATCACTACCGAGAGATAATTATATCATCCACATATACCACAAGAATGACTACCCCGATTCCTTCTTGCGAACAAAAATAGAATGATCGAATAACATTGGTGGAAACCACATCTTGAAATCACCGAACTGAACTTTTCAAACCATGCTCTTGGAGACTGTTTCAACCCATAAATGGCCTTATGTAGCCGACATACTTTACTACAATTCTCCCCGAGCAACATACCCGGGAGGTTGCTCCATATATACTTCTTCGAGACAAATCACCATAAAGAAAAGCATTCTTGACATCCAATTGATATAATGGCCAATCGAAATTAACAGCAAGAGAAATAATAACACGAACGAGTTGAGACGTGCCACGGGAGAAAAAGTCTCAAAATAATCCACTCCGAAAGTTTGAGTAAAACCTTTAGCAACGAGTCGAGCTTTAAGACGCTCGATTGAACCATCCGGATTGTACTTGATAGTGTACACCCAACGACACTTCACCACATCTTTTCCAAGGGGAAGATCAACCAATGACCACGTTTGGTGAGACACTAGAGCTTCCATTTCCACATCCATAGCTTTCTTCCACTCAAGGCGAGACAAAGCCTCAGTGGTAGAAGTAGGAATTGTGTGAGTTTGTAATGATAGAGCAAAGTCATGTAATGGAGAAGGAAGATGTGAAAGAGACACATAACGCTCAATAGGGTAAGCCAAAGAAGATTTTTGTGTGCAAGACCGAGTACCTTTGCGAAGGGCAATAGGAAGATCGTCTGGACCAGGAGACAAGGAGGAAGATTGATTGGAGGGCATTGAAGAGCCGAGACCGGTGGTGCCGTAGACTGCTTTCGCCGCTGATACACCTGCAAGGGAGGAGATACTAGAGACGGACTAATAGAATCTAGGGGGATTTGTTGTGGGATAGGAGGATCAGCTACAATGTCAGTTGAAAACTCTTTACCCTCAGGAGAATAGTATGGTGTGCCCTCGAAAAAAGTAACATCAGCACTAACGTATTGAGTATAAGTTGTAGGATCATAACACCGATATCCCTTTTGTGTACGTGAATACCCGAGAAAAATACATTTAGTAGCACGAGGAGATAGTTTATCAGAACCGGAACGTAGGTTATGAACAAAACAGACACACCCAAAGACGCGGGGGGTAAGAGAGAATAACGGCTTGTCAGGAAATACAACACTGATTGGTGACTGATGATTGAGGACGGTGGAAGGCATACGATTTATGAGGTAACATGCGGTAAGGACAGCATCACTCCAAAATGATTTTGGCACATTCATATGAAATAAGAGTGAACGAGCAACTTCTAGAAGATGACGGTATTTTCTCTCGGCAACACCATTCTCGCCGAGGGGTATAAGTACAACTTGTTTGATGTATAATGCCAAGATTAGAACAAAACAAAGAAATTGATTTCTGTGTATATTCTAGAGCATTATCTGTTCGCAAAATTTTAAGGGATGTATTAAACCGATTAGTAACCTCACGATGAAATAATTGAAAAACTTGTAAAAATTCAGAGCGGTCATGAAGCATATAGAGCCATGTTAAACGAGAATAATCATCCACAAAAGTAACAAAGTACTTAAAACCATTTCTACTAGCAATACGGGAAGGTCCCCGATGTCCGAATGAACAAGTTCAAGTAAAGTAGATGCACGAGAATTATTACGACTAGGAAAAGAACTACGATGATGTTTCCCAAGTTCACAAGCCTCACACTCAAGAGTAGAAATCGATTTACACTCGGGAATTATTTGTTGTAACTTAAATAAAGATAAATGGCCTAAACGAGAATGCCATAATAAGGGGGTAATAGAACTAGCGGCTAGACCATTGGCGTCGGCAGATGGAGACACCATTGAGATAGTAGAGTCCATCACATTCATGCCCTCCACCAATCATCTTCTTTGTCCGAAGGTCCCGAAAAACACAATGAGATGGATAAAATGTAACCGAACAACTAAAAGCTTTAGTTAACCGACTAACGATAACAAATTTAAAGGAAGTTTGGGAACATGTAAAACAGAGGACAAAGATAAGGAAGATGTAAGTGAAATGAGTCCCCGATCCAACCACTTGAGTCGATGAACCATTAGCTAGAATAACTTCGGATGAAGGACTAGAATTAGTGTGGGAAGAAAATAGTTCTTGCTTACCTGTCATATGACTAGAAGCCCCGAGTCAATGACCCAAGAGGTGTTAGGAGACAAAGTAGAGAAAGTGGCCATGTTACCTGTACGTGCAAGAGTAGTAGTGGATGAGAAATTGGAAGCCTCTAGTTGTTGGACACGTTTGATGAGTTGTGCAACCATATCATCTCGAGCCGTAGACTCAGAAGAACTACCCCCAGGTGGGAGAGATGGGTTCATGTCGCTGTAAGACACATTTCGAGCACTCCCTTCGAGACATATAGCAAAAGTATTTGCGAATGGCGATCGTTGAGCCCACTCGGGCTTGCCATGCTTGGCCCAACAAGTGTCAACAATATGACCGAATTTGCCACGGTGTATACACCGACGACTATCTCGATCGAACTTTGTCCACTACGTCCACCACCACGACTACGACCTCCTCCGAAACCACGACCTCTATTGGAAAATCCACCACGACCACGACCACCACTACCAGCCACAAAAGCTGAATTGTCTTTAGATGAAGTAGAAGACGGAGGGACAATGCGCTGAATTCGACAAAATGCTTCATTCATAGAAGGAACTCTCTCTCCAAAGAAGAAGCGACTCTTCACAGGCGTAAGTCGGCATTCAAGCCGAGATAAAAATTTGGCCACTTGAAATTCAGCTCGTTGTGTCTTTAGTCTCTCAAGATCGTAGTGATGGGGCGATAAAGATTGAGTTCTTCCCACATACCTTTCAAAGCACTATAATATTCTCCAAGAGACTTGTCTCCCGTTTAAAATTAAAGATCTTCTCATATAGTTCATAAACTCTAGACATATTATTGTCTTGTGAATAACTCTCCATAAGATCATCCCACACTCCCTTAGCAGTTGTGTGGAACATGACATTAGCAGCGATGGATGGTTCCATGCTATTCCATAACCACACTAGAAGTGTATCATTCTCTCTCATCCAACCACTATAGTTTCCAGAATTTTCAGCGGGAGGGTCTCGTGGTAAGATAATGAAGTTTCCCTTTGGCATTAATATAGACCTTCACGCTTGGGCCCATAACAAGTAATTGGAGGATCCATTTAATTTAATAGTGGTAATTTGAACGTTGACACTATCTCGTAGAAGCCTTAGTATCACTCATGATGATAATCTCAATATAAGTATATCTACCACTAATCAAGAAGGCTAAAACTTTAGTGCAAGTAACAAAGCAGCAACGCCAATGTATAATCACATGTAATTGGCTCCATCAATTAACCAAAGGGATGCTGAAAACTCATAAATAGAGACTGCTGTATAGAAGAAAATATCTGACCGAAATCTCGATTCAAACAATTATATGGTTGATGGAAAACCAGCAAGACCGGTCAACCATAATCAATAGAATACTCGATTCTTGAATCCGTTGATCGGCAAGTATTGTAATCCATGTTCATAAACCGAACCCGATGAATCCGATATCTTCTTATCTCATATGTATTGAGACTTGAAGAGAAAACAGATAAAAATTGCAGCTTTAGGTGGCTACGCACCGAGAAGAAGTAGGGTTACTAGGGGACTCTCAAACCAGCAATATGATTAAGTAATCGATAGTTAGATCCGCTCCGATACCATGTCACAAAACCGATTAGAGAACCCGCAGCGAATAGTAAGAGAGAGAAGAAGAGAGAAGAAATAGAGAAGAAGAGAAGGAGAACGTAAAAGAAAGAAAGAGGGGCTGTAGATTTTCCGTAGTCACGAAACCCTACACCCATTGTATTTATATTGAATATAAATTGTATATAACAATAATATCCTTATGTAAGTAAAAAGGAAATAAAACTCGATAATAAAGGAAACTTAATAAAGTAACTTAACAAGATCCTTATCCAGTAAAACATTAGTAGCCTTAATGTCTCTATGCACAATCTTCAGCCTTGACTCTTCATGAAGATATGCCAATCCCCTGGCAATACCCATGCATATCTTGTGTCTTGTCCACCAATCCAACTTTAACTGAAATTCTTCAGGACCTTCAATTGTATCAGAAGACATCAAAGCGCTTTTTCGCCATGTCATTAATCAAGTCAATGAAGCACAATGTGATATCAAATTACCAAATAAAGCGCGAGCAAGACATTTATTTTCCATGTACTCGTAAACCAGCAAAAGTTGATTTCCTTCAATGCAAAGATCCATAGAGTTTCACAAGATGTGGATGCTGAAGAGCAGAAATTGTCCCAATCTCAGTCAGGAACTCATTATTTCCTTGTTGTGATTTGGATGAAAGCTGCTTCACTGCTATAGTGGTGCCATCTGACAGAAAACCCTGCAATTCAACTTTGGCATGAGATTTATGTTGTGAAAATTGAGTTACATTGAATGCTGCTTTCTACATATCTTCTCTCTTGGGAATTGGGGGAATTTGGTTAGCCTATTTTCCAGCATACCTTGTATACGTAACCAAAACCACCTTCTCCTATCTTATTGGCGTGTCAAAATTGTTTGTGGCGCTTTAATCTGTCAAGGTAAATAAACCAATTTGCAACGCTAGACCCTTCAAATCTGCAACATGTTTTGGAACTTCTATGAATTTGGAAAAGTCAACAGTTAAAGTATGTAATCCACTATCTAACAAAGACATATCAATTCCTTCTCAATATTCCAGAAAACCTTTTTGTGACGTTTTGGTCTGAGCAAGTTCAGTACAGAATAGCTTAGCATCTTGAAAATTATTTTCTAGGAAAGTCTGGCATCAGTTGGCAGTATGTATTTTTGAAAAGTAAGATGAGATTGTCCCCAGGGTATTTAATAGTGAAGGAAAATAAAAATCATACAAAGAACCCCCTTGGAAACTTAGGGTATGGTTTGTATGTTTTAATTTCTCATGCACGTGAAATTCTGGCAGCTATTTTTGGTGTCTTAAAACATAGACTTTGTGTGTATACACACACACACACACACACATCTGAGAAACAATCTACCGTCTCTCCCTATAACTATCTATTCCTTCATTTTTTGGATTTCTAAATAAAAATTTAGTTCGTTAAGCAAACCAAATGGTTCTATGACACTTTAGCTGTATATCGCCTAATAATAATCTTTGGCTTTTTGCATCGAATCAAATTCCCTATGGAATGCACAAATGTCATGCATCAACAGTTTTATGGGAACTGTAAATCTAGATGGAGCATTAATGATCCATGGTCATTACACTTTCCCCAACCAGGAAAGTAAGAAGAAGAAGAAGAAGAAGAAGAAGTATCATGTGCCAACAGTTTGACAGGACAACTGTGCGATTTAGCTGAAATATAAATGAAGCAGTGTGACTATCCTCCCTCTCCACCAGCATACGGAAGGGGGAAAATATATTCAGAGTGCATAACATTCTCATATTTCTTGACAAATACATGTGGACTAAATAGCGGAGATTCCAGGTAAGCAACTACCTTGTGCCATTTTATCTTTACGTCCAAGGCATCCTCTCCACCAAAGGATAACCAGGATAAGGAAAACTACAAAAACTATAGCAGCCGAATCCCGGCCACTGTGCCAGCAGATATGCTGGCCGGGGGATCAAAGCCTGCAATGAAGAATGAACAAACAAATATTTAACCAAAACTGTTTAGTTAAATGGGGTAGACGTAAATGCAGAAAAATATCCGTAGCTTCTCATTGAACACAAAGAAATTGATGGAGAACACAATAATTGAGAATTAAGAGGACATAAAACTGCCCAGAGTACTCCACGGAAACTATCAGATAAATGAGCACCGGAAGATATCATCTATGGAACACCTAATACAAAATACAAAGGGAAAAAGAAAAAAAAAAATCTACTCTTCATTCTCAAGGCTGTACTGTATGATACAGGCACAGTGGTCGTAATCCACAGCAGAAAAGTGAACAAGGCTATCATTTCATTGTCGAATGGAAGGATTAAAGATACATAGAAAAAACACGCTCATATAGAAAGAACACAAAGCAACCTATAACCAATTTTCGACTCTAAGAGAATAATAATAGACCCCGGTCGGCTATAATGCATAACTGACTTGATCTATAGTGACATATGCCAATGGCCTGAATCCAACAGTAGGCATCTGCAACCAAGCCAAGTAACTGAATAGCCTATTGATGACTTCTGGTGCAAGAAAAAATATGGGTATTCTTATCAACATGAATATGAGTAACTTTCTCGACAGAGAAGCACCAAGTGAAACATGGAAGCATCCATCTGCGTACCAGGGTAGACGGAGTTAGCAGATATAAGAGGACCATAGACTCTTCTGTCAAGTATGTCATCGGTTCCTTTCCCAGCCCAATAGAAGCGTATCTCCAGAGTGCCCCTGGTCACATTGGCAGTAAAATTTCTCATGACCTCCTTTCCAACTCCACCTGCTTCAATCTCAATGTTGAAATCTTTCCACACTAATTTCCCCTGAAATAATATTTCATCTGATTCAAGTTGAGTGTCTCCACACTAAACAAGGTAAAAATTTTAGTCTCCATAGAATGTACAAATTGTGAAAAAATCATGATTTGCAAGTAAGAGATATTTGGATAAACTTCCCAACCATAACGTATTGAACGCTTCATGTGCTTTATATATTAGAACCGGCACTCCATAATGCTCTGAGTTTACCTGTATATAAATATTAAAAGCTCTCCTTCCAAGGCTTTTATAACTTTTGTCGCCTGTGATCATTATCTCCGCAAAATGAAGGATTACATTGTAGGGCCCATCCATCAGACAAAAACCGTAATAAGTTAGAGAGATGGCAGAACGTCGTGCTTCCATGTAAAGTTGGGCATCATTCATGGACAGTGTGGATCTGTTTTTAACTTCATAGCTATTGTCATCGTTGAAGTAACCAGTGCTACTGTAGGCCCAGTAATCACTCCTGAAGAAACTTGAAGGTGTAGCAGTCTCTGAGTCATCTTCGTATGTGGTGCCCCTTACCTTTGCTTTGCTCCCACCGCAATTTATGAAGAGGTTATACCGAGCTGGATGGAGTAAAGAAGGAGCCACAGAGAAAATTCAGTTTCTTCTATTTGTTAATATGGAGTGGACTTTCCAGACACACTAAATAAGCTAGCATTCACTCATTGGAAAATTACATAGAAACTCTCAAGTTATGAGCAACCCATTATTTCATGCAGGTAGCTTTTGAAATTATTAGGGTAATTATGCATTAACCATCAAAGATCGACACAATAGCCAAGAGGAGAGTTGACAAGGAGATAAATTTGATGAGAAATTACACAGAGAGTAAGATGCAATATTAGAATCTGATGATAATGATAGGATATGTCAGAATAATTTAAATATAAAATCACGCAGTCATCTAATAGTTTAAGCTTTTAAAATAGTTGGCTGTGATCTTATAAAATCTCATAAGGTATCAAAGATGGATTTCATGAGTTCAAATCTTTCGAAGCCTCATTTGCCTCCCTAATTAAATATGTCCACACTTCATCTAATAATTTAAACATTTAGAACAGTTAGCAGCAGTCCCACAAAATTTCATAGGATATACAGCACGTCAATTTACTTTTTATACAACAATGACTCTGTAGCATATTAACTTACTTTCTGCACAACGTCGACTCTGCAAACATGAGACAAGTCCACTTGTGGCAGAACATGAGGTTCTGAGCAAGTCAGCAAAGATTTTAGTGTTATAATCATCATCATACTTAATGAAGTTCGATGTTAAGTACATAAATAATAAAAATGCAGGTCCTTGGAAATCCAAGTCTCTCGTTGAAAAGTTAATTGCAAACATACGCATTCTCAACCTCGGAGCTTGCGAACAAGTTGCTGTAGAGAAAAGACAAAATCAACATTCAGCAGAGAAATGGAAATATCATACACAGACAGGATATAAGTTACTCAATAAGTGCACATTTGAGGGGAGCCCTGGACTGACTGAAGGAAGTAGGACATACACAGATCCTTCACGACATTCTGATCCAGCAGTGAACTTGTTGTATGATAAATCACTACACAGAGAAACAGTCAACCATTTCCAAAATCTCATCAATTTGAAGAATACACTGAAAGTCATTCCATCGAATGATTTTTATTTTTTTCAATAATTCCATCAAATGATTAGTATGTACAAAAATGCAGACAAGTTGCAAAAAATGGACAGGTAAGGCAAGATGAAAGGCGAAAACATCACAAGATGATGAAATTGATATTTTATTCCTACTGAAAATATCTTATCTTAGAATATGAAAAGGAGAAAGACTAACGGAAGTAAACGGAGACTTTAAAACTATTTATAGTGTATAAAAACATTTTTACTCAGTAACAGTACCACAGTCATGATGTCTAAGGCAAAGAGGCTTTAATAGAACTGTGATTCCACCTACTACTACGTCACGTCTTCTAATAAGAAATTATCCAGACCACATTTATCTGTTTGAACTACCTCACAAGAGCTTCATTCCTACGCCCATAAGAATATATCAACTTCTCCAAAGTACACTCATTTTGGTTGTAGAGTTTCTCAAATACACAAACCCATAAAAACATTGTTATCAGCAAGAAATGGCCCAAGCAACTAATCATATACTGCAGGTGATATGTTAGACAAACTTTTAAAGAGGATTAATAGGAGCTAAAAAATTTCCAAACATAATTTTAATCATTCCAATAGGTCTGAAAATGATCTACAGCTGGGAATGGCTTTTTGTATAGGGGAAAATGGAGCTAACTAGGCCCTTCCAAGAAAATCCACTTTATATTCTTTCATGCATATCATACAGTTCAGCCTCTTTTGTTACATACATCCATCCAATTAACAGATCCCAACGAGGAGAAAGGTACTTATGATGTTTCCATTTATCTCCAAAGGCTACAAACCATAAAGATGCAATATGTGAATGCATAATTGCTTGGTACAGAGCAAGATTAGCCAGATAAAGCTAGAAGCAAATTCATGATTTAACAAGATATTTCTTCAGGCAGCAAAGCTTACACATTCTTAACTTGCACCATCCAATCAGGGACTGCTCCAGTCAACTGGTTTCCAGTTAGATACCTAAACAAGATTATTTGAATGAGTCAGCTCCTCATGTACTTTATACACTCTAACTGAAATTATTTAAGACTTATACCTCAAAAACGCATTATTTAGCAGATTATTAGCATTTTTGTTTACTTGTGGTGTAGAAAAAAATCAGTTCAAGTCATGATAACAATATAGAGCTTTCAGCTAGAGATGAAAGATTAAGGAAATCAATGACAGATGAAAACCCTGATCCCTGCAAAACTTGGAGCGCCTGGAGAAAGATTACCATAACAGTAGTACACAAAGCTGGACTAGTGAAGGGTACCTCCAAATTAGCTTATCAACTATTTCCTCGTGATAATGTTTTTGTCCTTCTAAGACAAAATAAATAATTAAGGAAGACGTGCCATTGTCAAGCTTCAATCGTTGGGCAGAACGATGAAATCCAATGTTAAACAATCCAAGAAGCTTAGGACTATAGTTTCTCATCATTCTCAAAACTAGGGTTAAGATACCAAGGTCCTCCACAGACCTTCCAAATAGCACTTAAGAGCTGCACTCACCAAACTTCTAGAGCCATTGTTGTGGAAAGAACCAAGTAGAGAGCCTAAGGACTTTTGCTATATTTAATCTCCTATACATCATAAAATAGGCACACAAGACATGCATTGAGTACTGAAACATACAACTGTCAAATGCTAAAGTATCACTGATCCATTTAACTCTTCTAGCGTAAACAAGTAACTTTTTGAAACTTGTGAATCAGGCGAAGAAATGATCAAAAGGGCTGCTCTTTAAGCAACAGAATATCAACGATCTACGCCTGCTCCATGACTAAAGTCCCACCAAAATAATTACTTGACAATAATCATAAATTCTTAACTCAATTCATTACAAAATTTGGATGGTGAAGTAATAAGCATTCACGACCTGAGGACTTTGAGAGTTAAAAAATGAATATGTTATCATGGTCTAAGTTCTATTGATAGCTCAACTACTTTATGGTAAAAGTTGCCTGTAGCTTGACCACTAGAAAACTTGAGACTTTAGATTCTTCCACAAAATATGAAAAGAAGCCTAAGTTCAGCATTGAAGTACTTACATATATTCTAAGTTTTCCAGGCTGCTGTAGGATGTAGGGATTTTGCCACTCAGTTTGTTGAAGCTGAGGTCTCTGCAAAGCAAGTTTAAGTGAATATATAATGAGAAGATACTTTTAACTGACTCCCTCAGGACACTCTTTGAGCATACTTCAGACGATTGTACAAACACAGACAACATCAATGAACATACAAAGTCCAGTTTGGATGTTTAGACATACACTCAACCGTCTAGTGCCAAGCTTTCTACTAGACATTCATCTCCAGAGGCATTCATTGCCTAAATCCAAGTTTCAAGTTGGTCACATGCTATAAGTATACAAAACTGCTGTAAATCAAATTTACAAAAGAGGAACAAACATTTCATTAACTAAGGATCCGAACTTGAGCACCAAGGACCTGCACACGGCCTTCACGGACTCAACCTAAGTGCTGGGGACTAGAGCTTGAGTGTCAAAGACCCAAGCACTGGTTTAATGTACTTGGGGTCGGGTAATGGGGCATTGGGCCTAGGCACTAGGGCTTTGAGCCCAGCCTCGATGGACTAGGCCCAGGCGCTGAAGACCTAGTCCTGAATGCCAAGGACCAAGAACCAGGCGTTGGGGTTCCCGTGTCCAATTAAAGAGTTGCGGGTCCAAGCACCGATACCACCTCATAGTTTGGAAAATGTTTTCCAACTTTTTCAAAAGAGGAAATCATTTCCTTAATTTAAACATAGATCTTTCATTGACTCGGAAAACATTTTCCATTAACTCATTTTCCTAACCAAACCAAACGTCGGAAAATCAGGAAAATGTTTTTCGCGAAACAAAAAAAGCCATGACAGAATGGCAAAATGTTGCTGTTAAAAGTAGCGTTTATTAGATCTTACAGAGATGACCACATGAACAAGAAGAATTGACTTGCATAGAGATGCATTTGAAGCCATGCTCTCGTTTGAACTATGAATGTTATGTCGACAAGTGTACAAATAGTCAAGCATAAAACTCCAGCTAGATATTGTAGGGCTGAGATTCGAGAATGTAAACCACCAGAAGGAAAGTTTCCAGACAATCAACCACTAGAAGCCTCCATTTTGCATTAATGCTCTCAAGAAGTTAAGATAACATATCAAAGCAAAAGTAAATTAGATGAAATGGGAAACCACAACCAAGGTAAGAATTCTTGCTGGAAAAGTGAAAACAAAGAGAGTGTTAGAATATTTAAATAACAAACCATGCTTTTATCTAATAGCTTGAGTTTTTAAAACAGTTGACAATAGTTACACAAATTCTCACAGAGAGAAAAAGTCCATATACTTTTGTGCGAAACTGTATATTCTACAGCAGAGGCCACAATCACCAAGAGTTTAAATGCCACGTCATTCACAATTCAGCAATATCAATAGAAAATATCAAAACACCATCGAAGTCAGTAAGGGACCTTCAAGCCATCTTAAATGGGTTCTTTAACTGCAACTAATAGTCAACCAAAAACTAGTAGAAATTTCACTCAAGGGTAAAATTATTTATTCTGCTTGGAATAGCCAAAGGGAAAAGCCGCTTTCTACTCACAATATTCTTAGATATGTCATATTTGCTAGATAACGGGGTAGCTCTCCCGTGAGATTGCAGCTCCTCAGAATCCTATAAGAAAATAACACCGATATTGTCACATTGCTAAGACAATTTGGCTCTTTTGCATAAAGTAAACTATCTGTGAAGGAGCATCGATCTCACACTGTATCAATATTTGTACTGTGAAGTTGTGGAACACGAGACTCGGGCCCATCGAGGTCACTTATTCTCCTGCATATCAAAATCAAATAGGAGCTTTATTTGATTGATAACATCTTAAAGAAAGAGAGATCAGATCGAACTGCCAAAATTCCATACTGACAAGTCATTCAATCGCTCCAAAAGTGCGATCCCAGAGGGAATCGGCCCTTGCAATCCACTTCCTTGAATAAACCTGATGATACAATTCATAGATGGAATTGTCTTGGGGGTATATCTATAGAGACTGATTTAAAAGGGGAAGAAGCATTAAGCCTTACAGGGCTTCGAGATTTGTCAAGTTCTGAATAAAATCGGGTATCTTTCCCGTGAACTGATTATCACCAAATCGCCTACAGTGCATTAAACAACATGATTCATATGAAGGAGAAAGAATAGAAATGGCTAAATATTAGCTGAGTTTGTGGATACTGGAAACTAACAGGTCAGTCAATTCCGTGAAGTTAACAAATGTTTGAGGCAGCTCCCCCGTGAAATTATTTGACGTAAGCCACCTGAAACAAGAAAAACCCATGACAACACATTGGTTAATAGAACCTGAATGCTGTATCTCTCAACAGATCACTCCAATGGACAAAATTCCCTCGCCAGATACAAAATCATCAGCGAATAAAAACTCGATGCCTAACACAGAAATTAGCATCAAGAGACTCACAATCCATATAACCCGGACAAGTTCCCGAGCTCTGGAGGAAGAGGTCCAGAAAGCCAATTGCCTGTGACGTCTCTGAGCGGAATATGAAAGTTAAAATCTTGAAACATCAATCAAATTTAAAACAGCGAAGAGGCCAAAGGCGAGCGTCGGGATGAGTGGTCACTCACAAATGCTGAAGTGTGGATATGTTCCCCAACTCCTTCGGGATTGGACCAGTCAATCGGTTTCCGGGTACATAACTGCACCCACATCATCGCGTTTCCCCCAATCAAACAATAGAACATACACTCGTGAGAGAGAGAGAGAGAGAGAGAGAGAGAGAGAGAGAGAGAGAGAGCATACATGTAGGTCAAGTTCGTAAGGCCCCATTCTTTAGGAATTGTGCCGTTCAGGTAGTTGCGGGAGAAATCACTGTTTATAGAGGGAGAGGATGAAGAAGAAGAAGATCGAAAATGGAGAAAAGGGGAAATGGAGAAAGAGAGTGCTTACAACTTCCGGAGGAAAGGCAATCTGAACAGTCGAGGCGGAAGGGTGCCGGCAAGAGATTGCTTCCGAAGATCTCTGTTTTCGCAACGACACGAAGGCTTTATTCTAGCTCCACTTGAAAACTAGGCATCAATATGATGTTACAAAATGGCTTTATTACATCTATTGATATGAATACATAAATCTCAATTGATTCTAAATGAAAAAATTCTTCAAAAATTGCCTAAAAAAAAAAGGTTTTGTTTAAAGCAAATGAATATTTAGCTAACGTGAAAAGCACGCATCACTCAAAGTACAGCCCTACCATGCATTAGTATGAATAACATATGTAATAGGGAGAGAATAGCATGAAAATTATGAAACTACCCTTACGATTAAACTTAGAGGGAATATAACTCTCATCACTTTGATATTTAACCATGATCTTTGAGTTTGACATTCCCATATAATATTTGATTGTATTGATCAAACTTATAAAAATTTGTATAATCATACCGTGAACAATTAATATTATGCTCATAATTACTTCATGAGTAATTTTAATATGATAAGTGATTACGCATTGTTGCTTCATTTCCACCAAAAAATCGGCTAATGTTTTCTTTTATGAAATACTAATATTGTGCAAAGAGATTCAATTCGGCAGCCAGTCGACTC
The DNA here is from genome assembly GCA_014182725.1 of Eucalyptus brandiana. Taxonomy (NCBI): domain Eukaryota; kingdom Viridiplantae; phylum Streptophyta; class Magnoliopsida; order Myrtales; family Myrtaceae; genus Eucalyptus; species Eucalyptus brandiana. The sequence continues at coordinate 18,608,811 of CM024678.1, forward strand.
TATAAATAAAAAAAATTGGTGTGCAATTGCATGATTAATATTAAAGTCTAGCGAGGAATCCACGATGGTATAATTCATGAAATTGAGGGAGAAAGAGACATGCTGATGACGTGGGAAATGGTGTTGTTTTGGGCGTCGGTGGAATTCTCGCAGGTGATGCTATCTACACGGCATGGATCTGCATCGAAATCCCAATCCGATTTCCCTAAAGTCTTTCCAATTTCTTTCAACGCATCCACTAAAAGAGAAAAGAGCTGATAAGTCAAAAGGAAGAGCAATGTATCATGCAAAACAAGCATAAAGAATGTCAGATTCACGTGTGCTTGAGGTTGAATATATGTATGAAAAACAAGCACAAAAAAAAAAAAAAAAAAAAAAAAAAAAAACTTGGTGTACATTGTAGTCCAAAAGGTAGAGGAACAATACGATGAAAGCAATAAAAGATCGATGGGTTTATTTTTTTTCACCTTCCTCTTGGGGCAGAAGAGTGGCGGTAGCAACTAAGTTAGTGATGTTGAGAAGGACGAGCATAGAGAAGAGATATCGAGCCGAGAAGAGAATCGTCATCATTTCAGTCTCGAGCTCAACACACACAGAGAGAGAGAGAGAGAGAGAGAGAGAGAAAAAAGATCTCTCGTTCTTTAATCGGAGTATGTGAAAACAAAACTTGGCTAAGCGAGGGAGCAAGAGAGAGATAATTGTTAAGTGAGCGATCTAACTTCATGCATTTATGTACAAGAAAAGGGAGAGTTGATAAAGACTTTTTGCTTTTGTATATTTGACGACCTCAAGTCTTCCTTGAACATATGAATATTCATCCAGAGTTGAGTGAGTTTTGGTTCAACTTTTCTTGCATAATAACTTACTTTTTGCTTTTGTATATTTGACAACCTCAAGTCTTCCTTGAACATATGAATATTCATCCAGAGTTGAGTGAGTTTTGGTTCAACTTTTCTTGCATAATAACTTGCTTTTTGCTTTTGTATATTTGATGACCTCAAGTCTTCCTCGAACATATGAATATTCATCTAGAATTGAGTGAGTTTTGGTTCAACTTTTCTTGGACCACATATTTACCTTTTATCGAGAGAGAGAGAGAGAGAGAGAGAGAGAGAGAGAGAGGGTCTTCACGAAAAAGAGAGAGAGAAATGTGATTGTTAAAGTGGTCTTCACCAAAAAGAGAGAATGGACAAAGTCTTCCTTGATTGTAGGGATATACATATAGAAGTGAGTTGTTAAGCTTTTGTCCATCTCTTCTTGCGTAATAACCTTTTTCATATTGTTGGTTTATCCAATCCCTCTTTTCATATTGTTCTTCCAATGACAATAGTCTTTTTCATTGCTCTAATTTTGGCGGTCGACACAAAAATTTTGGTTGTCGACTTAAAGTTAAGTTATATTGAAAATTGTGGATTAACTTTTAGCCTCTAAACAAAAAAAAAAAAGATCCATTAAATTACACAGCAGAGCACAAGTCAACGCCAGAGCACAGAGGAGGAGAAGGGACCATCGGGGTAGCCTAAGGATTGGCCAGTGCGCGAGAGACTGGAGGGTGAAGGGTCTCCGCCGATTGGACTCTTTCGCAGGTCGAGAGCCTATACAATGAGGCCTTTGGATGCTGACCGGGGAGTTCGGAGAGGTTTAGGACAGAAGGAAAAAAAACAGAGAGAGAGAGAGAGAGAGAGAGAGAGAGAGAGAGAGAGAGAGAGAAAAGGGAGGAAAAAAGGTCCGCGATGAGAAATCGAGCGAGTGTGCTCCAACGACAGACACACTTGAAACTCGGGCCGACAACCTACTGATGTCAACCTTCTTCCCGAGCTGAAGCCACGGTAGGTCTTGGTTCGAATCTTGTTTGTTCTTCTTTCGGGTGCGTCGCATCAAGTTCCTGAGGATTCTGGCTCGAGGGCAAGCGAGGCGACCAGACATTGTCCGTTCTATCGAGCTCACCCTCATTCGCCACCCCTGAGCCAGTTAGGGAGCACCACCGACGGCCCCTTTTTTTCCCTCGTTGTTTTGATTTTGTGGCCTGATTCAGGCTCGCTGGACCGGGCTACCGTTGTCAGTAAGTGCATGAGCGTTCCCTGGTCGCTTTAGGTTTGAGGAATCTGGGTTGTTTTAATGTGGAGAGTTTGAGTGTGATTCAGAATTGATAATGGTGGGATTAGTTCGGCTCGTGGAGTTTGGGTTAATTTGGTTGAGTGGGCTTGGAATTTGTCTTGGTTGTGGCCGAATTGCGCTTCGATTGTTGAGCCCATCCCTTTCTTTAGGCTTTTATTTAGAGCCTAACCCAAAGGCCCAGGGTAGTCCCCATCCTGACTGGGCTCTAAGGCCCTACCCGAATACGCATCTTCGGAATAAAAAATTATTATTATTTAAAATTAAAAAATTAAAAAAATTCCAATATATATTAAGTTAGGATAAAGCTTAATAATTAGTTTTTGAGTAGTTGTCTCTTAAAATATGTGAAAATCCTTGATAAATAGATTGTGCTTTATCAGATTGTTATTTGCATATTTCCATTATTTCGATTGTGCGCTTTTCGTAATCTATTTCCTTAGCCTAGTTAAGAATACATTTCTTGGACTCATGAATGCTGCATGAATACTTTATTTGGTGATTGAACAAGAATAAGTACCAAAAGGGCATTAGTTAGTTAATTAGTGTAATTAAGCTTTTGACTTTAGATTATCTAGTTCAAAGTAAGTAATCCTCCCAGTACTTTACTTGGAATCTAATCGATCCACCTTAAATTGATTAATGTCATGATTTGTATGTTAAAAACTCAAAACATAAGTTGCGAATTAGTATAAGCTTAAGAGAGTTCAAGCTAGATTTGAACTTAACAATCCATTAGCCAAATTCTCAGTAGTCCATCCGAGGATAGGTCGCAACAATTTTGCTATGACCATATCTCAGATTTAGGTTATTATACAATTTATCGATGGTGGAGTCCAAATTCCATTATTCTTAGAAACTTCATTAGCTCATTCAGGGTTATGGCTGTGGAGACCCAATAATGTGGAGGCCAATGAAATATCCTTCAAGCCCTACAAATCGGTTAAGTTCAAATCTTCGAACCTAGACCTAATATTATCTGCACCTTGTTGGTGGTATCATATATGTTAAATATAAATAATGGAAAAAAATTGTCCCATTAAAGTGGTTACAAAACAAAAATCTCATAAATGTCAAGTTGGAATTCTAATTTAGATGGACGGAATAATAATATCTTAGGATTTTTTAGGACAATAATTGAATTGTATGATCGTGAAAACTAAAATATTTGGCAGCATAGTCTATCCCATTCATTAATAGGTGCTTGTAAATTAGCATGTCTAAGTCTCTGTTGATGTTGACAAGTGTTTCACCCATTCAACACGGAATTATTCGAAATAGATTTGATCGAATTTGGATTCGGAGCGTGAGGGTTTTGTACTTTGACTTGCTTTGGCCTAACATGGCCTCTTTTATCTCCATTTTATGTTATAAATCTAGACACCAATTGCAGAAAAATCGCAGCACATAAAACAAAAGTTTAGACTCAGACCAAATAATATTGGTTCCATGGGTGAGGTCATGCACGAGACTTAGGCAAAACGTCATCTTCTATGCATGTTTAATCAGGTTAATGTCGAGTCATGGAGGGTTATTTTAATATTGTCAACCAACGCAATTATATTGGACCCGCAAGTTTAGCAGAGCTTTGAAAATTCCAAGTTAACTTTAAATGATGAATTCTAAGCATGTAATTTCGTCATTTACTGTCAACCCCCAAACTTTGAGCGTTCCAACATCCCACAATGGTCAATTAAAATGCAACTTCTCAGAACACGTTGCCAACTTGCCCATCCGGAAACAGCCTTAGGCTGAAGTTTGAGAGCTGTGCTGGGATATACAAAGGAAGAAAGCCCTTCCGTTACTCTTCAGCTTATACACCCAATCACACTAACCATCACCACCGTGCCACCGCCAATCGCCCCTTTGCCGCCTGAATAGTCGAGATTCTTTTTGTTCGATATGGAACTTTCAGAAGTTGTTTAATGAAACTTGGCTGTCCCTTTGAAATTAGTTGGTGAGATTGAATACACGAGAATTTGCTGGTTGGGTTTTGCGATGATGATTGCTGCTCTTCTAGTCCAATCATAGCCTGCACCTGGTAAGAGTAAATAAATATAAATTACACATTCAACTAACAATTTAAGCTTTTAAAACAGTTGATAGTGGTTTTACAAATTTTCTCGTTGTATCAGAGCTAGAGGTCCTCAGTTCGAATTTTTCTAGGCCTTGTTTGCTTACCTAATTAAATTTCCACACTTAGATTTAGGAAGATGTACAAGAGGAGCTGTGGAACAAAATCGAAAGGTCAAAAAGGACATTAATTGTCCTTAATAAACAAATAACTTCCTGATGTACAAGAGGAGTTGCGGAACAAAATTGAAAGGGCAAAAAGGACATTAGCTGTCCTTAATAAACAAATTACTTCCCGATAGGTTAGTTGTCCTTAATAAACATATAACTTCCTAAAGTACAAGAGGAGTTACGGAACAAAATGGAAAGGTCGAAAATGAGTTAGTTGTCCTTAATAAACAAATAACTTCATGGTCTAATATGCAGTTATAAGAAATGTCATATTATCTAATAGGACTATGCTTAGAGGACGGTACCATCACTTTCCATGAAGTGACGGAGCCCTCCTCACCACACATCCTAAAGTGTAAGATTTTGGGGATCGGAATATCAAATTGACAAATATGTTGTCAAAAATGTCATTGTTGTAGAATTGCCCTACCGTAAAATTGACCATACAAATTTTGAGCTTGTATGATGTCAACTAATATTTTGCGAAATTTTCAATTCATCAAATTGATGAAATCCCCTCTGATCACTCAATTCCAAACTTAGTATTAAATGATAACAAAGTAAAGACAAATGAAAAACAGAGGCAAAGCATAAGAGAGAAACTGGACGTAGATAAATAGTGGTGTTGGCAATGGTAGCTGTAGGCGCCATGCATATGGAGGACGGCAAAATGGTGGTGGGGCTGGGTTCAAATGGAGGGAGGGCAAGGCTATTGGATGGCGATGAGGAAGGAGAGGTGGCAATAGCGGAGACGATGCTACAACCGACTCTCGCCGAAGCCAACGCCTTTGTGTCAGAGTTATCCCTCACCCTCGCTATCGAAGCTTGCGGTCGCTTCATATTCATCGTCCAATCTCCTTCTCTAGTACAGACTGCATTATGGAAATTCATTAAGTGCCTTCAGTGGAAGAGAAACTTTTCTTTGATCGGAGCAATAATCTGAGAAAATGTACGGAGGAATACATAGCATGGAGGAGACAATAGCACGTGGGATATATGTGGCTTTACAACAAGGCCATTTTTGCAATTGATTTAGTCAATTTGATATTTCGATTCCCAAAATCTCATGCTTATAATGTATGGTCAGGAGAGCTCCGTTACTTTGTAGGAATTGACAATACTAATCTCTAAGCATTTCTTTGTCTAGAGTTACCTAAGTAGATATGTTTTTGTGTTGATTGCTTATTGTTGATAATTTTGTCAATCAACTTCCTAAATCTTCTTTTGCTGATAATTTTCAAGTTGTGTTGTCAATGACTTCATTGGCAATTTATTGATCCCTTCAAATCGTGGACTGTTTTGTTTTATTAATGATTTCTATTTTCAACAAACCCCACTCTTATCTGTTAGAATAATAAAAAAATGATTGTTGAAGATTTGAGTAAGTTGGTTATTGAACTCTAGATTTGGTGTGAGAAGAAGAAGAAGAAGATTGCACACGGCTTTCATGTAAGATTGTCAGCCGAATAAGAAAGTCAAAAGAAAAGGGACAACATGAAGGAAGAGAAGGAGGAATCGCAAGAAAAATTGGCCAGTAAAAATTGTGGGCTTCGTTTGTCCTCTTTCATTCATTGCATGGATCAAATAAAGAGGAAAGAAGGCTCCATGAAGGCCCATTAATGCGTGCACATGTATGCGTGCCATGAAAAATGGAGTGGGCCGTTGCTATTGCAGAGATTTGTCTTGCAGGCACCGTTGCTATTATTTAATGTTTGTGTGATTTCCTTTTAGCTTTGTTGACTTTTGTAGTTTCACTTTAATGTTAACAGAAGGAGCGTTGAAGATCTCGCGTGCCATGTTTATCTTCATCTCTATTGTAATTTAGTGTTCTGCTATTATGTAAGACGTGTAAGGGGTGTGTTGTAAAATAGTAGCCACCACAAAGTATTCTAAGAATAACTTCTCCCTTCGGTCTTCACTTATGCCTTGTTCCGAAATTTTCAAAATTGCCATTAATTTTTTTCCTTTTTCATTCCAACATCATTGACTAGTCTATCTTGTCAATAATAATAAAAATTTGGTCATCTTTTGGTGTCAACAATAATGAAAATATGTGTCGATACATCTTAACGGGAACTAAATTAATAAAACACATAAATTATATTATATTAGTTTGATTTATGTCAATGTCAATAGGGTAAGTAATCTTTTGCTCTGTTGTGATTAATGAAGAACAGTGATGGAATTTTGTGATCAAATGCGTCGCTATCTGCCCACACCTCCCCATTTATTATTAGATTAGATACACACATTGTACTCAACTTTCTTGAGACGAAAGAGACGGATGCTAAAACATCACGTGAAGAGAGAGAGAGAGAGAGAGGATACAGAGATCCAAGACTAAAAGTCAGCTGCCACAGTGCCCGTAAATAAACATGCAGGGGTTACGAGCAATCGCCATACCCACGTCGGAGACTGCAGAGAACGAAGCCAAGCTAACACAAACCGTTTTCTTTATTCTTTCTCAGTGAAAAGCCACCAGTGTACGTGTTTGCATGATCGAGTACCGAGTGTGTGCAGGCAAATGCTCGTCAAACCAGCGAAATAAAACAAAATGATCAACAAATCGATCATAATAAAGTAAATATGTGAAAATATGTCTTCTTCTTCTCCTCCTCTTTCTGAAGTATGGCGCCTCAGATGGATTAGGTCTCTCCAGGCATGTGCAGTTAAATTGATCATGTTGGACGAGTCCAAGAAGTAAGTTCTTGCAGCCTCTTGATCGCGCTTGGGTCGCTCCGTGGGCTGAAGGTTAAAAATAGCTAGGTTATCGATGCTTCTTTTACTTTTCTTATCATTACATCTTCAAATGGAAATCAAACTTGGTATACACAAACAACCCCGTCAAGATCCAAGAGATTCAAAGGTACTTAAGAAGCCCTGCATCAAAATGACAAAAACCCTTGAAAATGAAAGGCCATGGAGTGGGAGAGAGGGATCAAACCAGCGTTCAATTGAAACACCCAACGGCCAACTCATCTTAATGTGTCACCATCCGGCACCACATAACCATGTCATATCTCAGGCCCCCTCCCATTCCTATATAATTGGTATCCATCCTCATAGGCCTTTCCCACTTGCACTACAGATCCATTATAATCCACACTGACCAGCACTCGCAGTTGTACTTGGCTGGGAGCTAGAAAACGAGATCACCGAGAGAGAGAGAGATGAAAATGATGGAGGCGAGGAAGAATGTGATAAATAATGACTTTGCAGAGAAAGAGAGCAACTGCATCAACGGGCAATCGTCCGCGTCCTACCTGGTGTGGAACGACTTGACGGTATCGGTCCCCGCTGGTTCCAAGAGGAAACTGCTAAACCAGCTCAGCGGGTACGCTCAGATGGGTCGGATCTTGGCCATCATGGGTCCTTCCGGCTCCGGAAAATCCACTTTCCTCGACTCATTGGCAGGTTTCTCCGCTTCTCTCTGCCAACCTCCTCATTTCGGAACATTTTCTGGCAACAATATATCCATTTACTTGGCCTTGTCGTATTGCATTTTTATTTGAGTTATTAAAAAGTCCACCGCCGGTGAAATCCGAATTCCACCTTCGAAGCTCTACGTACGAAACTCCTAGTGATACCGATACTGTTACCGAAAGATCAAGACAACAAGCATTGCCCATATATGGAAAATATAGCAACTTAATATAGTCACCAAAATCATTAATAGCATCGAAAAAATTGCAAGAGGCTACGATGATAACCCCTTTCCATTGCCAGATCTGGTAGTGTAGAAACGAAAGTGCAGCAAACTGTTTATTCTCATATGAATTGGGTCTCCCGTGTATATTGATGCTATTCTCTATCGATATCTATTATGTATAGTTAAACTCACTTTATTTGAAGATTAGAAATAGAATTACATAAAAAAGAAAAATACGGCTTATAGAAGTAAAATAGTGATGATATAATTATTTTTGTAACTAATAAATTCACTTGATATAAATTCTAATAGCGTAATAAAATTCTTATAAAAAAAATAAAAAGATGAATAGTATTTAAGTGTAACTAGTTCATAGTTATATCATTTCATCTGGCTTGATATCAAAAAACTTTGACATTGAGGCGCAAACATACTCTACAACGATTTTGTCTCTCATTTATATTGATGTTATTCTTTTTCTTTCTTGAATTATAATATATAATTGAAATCATGTCATTAGAAGAAGAGAATAAAATTAGCCAACGAGAAAAAATTAAGAAGATACAACTCTTAAATTTCCGGTAACTAATATCAATATCGCGTGGGAGTTTCCATATATGGTGCACTGAAAGTGGGATTCGGATTCCACTAGCAGAGGACATAGAATAACTCTGACTTGTTCACCATGGTTTTAAAAAAGAAAAGAAACTCTTGATTTGATCAGCAAGACCACATTAATGATATCAAGCTATGATAACATAGCGTATTTTTGTTACACCCATGTAAGTGTCACGGGCCGATCGATTCGCTCTCGATCACTAACTTTCGGGCCGTGACATAAGCTTGAGGGTTTTGGCGGCAAAAAAAGGTTTTTGAGTATTGATTTAATAGTGGTCATAATTTAAAATTGTAATTAGTTGTATGCCCTTTGTAAGGGACATGTTTTGTTAATTTGTAAGATGTTTGTGATTTATGTTAATGTTCAAACTATTGAAAGACCTACAATCAAGTCAAAGACAAACACAATCATTGGCCACTCTTCCCACATGGGAAGGGGGAGGTGGGGAGTTCATATCCCCACCTTCTCAAGTGGGTTGAGGTGAGGACAATTTAGCTTCAAGTTCGGGTTTTAACTCTCACGCCTTGCAAAGATGCGGAGCAAAAGTTTAAGAGTGAGAGTTAGAATAGAAGTAAAGTAATACAGACAAAATAATAAATAAATAAAAAACAAATCAAAGACTAGGCACATGTATGAAGCATCAACTACTTTATTTACTATTTGAGTCGTATGTCCGTGAAAGGAGTGCCAATTCATCAAATCGAGGGATTCTTGAAAGTCAAGACAAGCAAGGTGGCTCTAATGATGAATAAGAAAGTTGGGACTTTTTTCATGATCTAATCCTCTTAAAAATCACCACTTCCTAAAAAATCTCCAACTTTATATTTACATCCTAATTTTGCCTTGTACTTAAAAAATTTCTAACTTTCACTTTAGTTTCAAATCAACTTCACATCCCAAAATCGCCACTAGTTTTTTTCTCATGTCATCAATATTGGAGGTTCTTGTCATTCCGTATGAAGGTGAGGGTGTTTAAGAAGACGTGTGTTCCAATTGTAAACCTCTAACTAGCTTTAGTATTGAAAATTTCAAAGAAAATAGTTACTTGTTTTGAACGTGGGGGCAAATTTGGGACTACCGTGAAATTTTGTGTGTTTTTCTTATATATATATATATAAGAAGTTTGGGCCATGATAATTGGGGTTTTCTAGAGAGTTAACCTCGTTTTTTTTGTCATGTTCTTATTATGGCCCAATTTTTTTATTTCATAAGAAAACCACAAATCAATGGTACCCCAATCCAGTAGTTTTTATCCAATGACGTTGTCCAAGATTCGACCCACCATTCCATGTGTACTTGGCAGAATCTTAATGAGGGTCAGATGTGGGTGCCAAATGAAATTGGTATTTCATTATGGGACTGAAAAAATTTGGACTAAAATTAGGCCACAATTTGAAGTTAATGTCTTTTTATGAGATAAAATATATGGATCAGGGCTTTGATCCAAAGCCATTATTTCTCAATATTTTTCTACGAGAGAAGAAATTGAGTCAACATTGAGATTCAAGGTAAAGTTGATGCACTTTAAAAGGAGTCGCACTTTATGAAAGCGCCTTTACCGATCATGGCCCAGAGACTTTCCTGAACCCGGGGTCGACCCGTCCACTTTATTCCTAGGCTTGACAAGACAACTTCAATTTAAAGGGATTATTTGGTTGCTTGTAGTTGATATGGCACAAGAATAGTGTAGATACAAACAATTATGGCTTACACATTCCATATTTTAGGTGCATAATTGCATTTACTACATAAGTACGTATACACCAAGAAATACGTGTTTCAACCAGTTAGTAGCATCGACCAAAAAAAAAAAACCAGTTAGTAGCCACTTTAGTTGACTACTTACTATGTTTTGCTTTTTAGCAGGTCAGATTTCTTCTGACGTCAGAAAAGAGGGAAATATTTCCCTAAGTGGGAGGAAGAAGGGGTTCCTAAACCACAATGATCTGGTAAGCATATCAAAGTCCTTAGGCATAAAGTTAGCTTTTGCTGTAAATTATTTGTTGGGGGCAGATTTAATATAACAAAGTAAAATAGATTATGAGACAAGTATCTTGACTCTTGTGGAAGATAATTCTCTTTATTTTCAGGATTACTATCATTAAAAATTTCAAAGTGGTATTCCATGACATATCTATCCCAAAAGAGTTTTTGTTTCCCACAAAACCCCAACTATTCATTCGATTAACTAAAAGGAAACTTTAGTCCGGTAATTCTTAGATCATCATTGGAAAAACAAGATTGCTTCCATCAGCTCAATCCTGGCAATAGTTTCAGTTTGGCATACTACTCTGACCAGTGACCTCTAAAATGGCGCATCACTAGGCCACTCTTCTGTCAATTTTGTTTCATGAAGCATTCCTTTAGCCTTCAAAAGATTAAATCATATTTTCAACTTCCTCTAATACAATCTAGTGGTTTATGTGTATGACTGGACGATATTCTTATAATCAAAATTTGGCAAAAAAAAAAACAGTCAAAAAATTTGGCTGGTTGGGCCATATTTCTCCTTTTTAAAATTTGAGCTTGTAAATTGACAAATAAATTTCTATCTAACGATTGACATTTCAATTGGGGTCCCATGCTTGCATTTAGATGTGAGAATAATTTTAGGATTGAATTGGGAATTAGAGAACTGGACCGATCACTGATTCGGTTCTAGGTTCCAATGCACCCTAGTCCGGTTCCATTTTTTTAGGAATAGATGGTTCCCGTGGGAACTAGGAACTGAGAATCAAACAGATAACTGAGAATCGAGAAAACCCTAAAGAGAGGCTTTTACTTTTTGCTAATAAGAACTTAGATGTGCTTCTAGAGGGGTTTATATTAATTTTTCTTGCAATCAATAACAATCAATGTGCATGAGGTCGCCAGTAGTTGAAATAAGGGTTACTCCTAGGAAGATTTATAATTCTCTACTAATAGTCACTTATAAAGTTCTAATAAAGGAATTAGACCAAGACTTAACATAAAAGGTTTTCAAATATTAGCAGCTGGATAAAGCGGCAATAGTGTCAAATATTGCACTAATTTTCCAAGACCATTAGATCTATTCTAGTTTCATTTCTTGAAAGCAAACATATAACAATTGTGTCTTGTTGTAATTCATATCATTCTATGTTGTTCATAGACTGAATAAATTACCCTACATAACATTATCTAGTGGGAATATGCAATGGCGAGTATCATACTATCACAAAATTTCTCATGGCATTCAATATATTCAAGGTACTTTTGTTGTGCCCATTAAAACAAAATTGGAATCCATGGACCTTTTGCTCTATAAGACCGTAAATATGGTGATTAGTTTGGTCATGATCTTCACTGGATATTGGCCAAAGCTTATGTTATCACATGTTAACATGTATGTTGATAATCTTGAAATTAATTTCTCGCTTGGTTTAATTATAACACCTTCTACTTATATTCTATTATTGATGTGTATGTGTGAAATTGACGTATATAACATGTCAATGGAGGTGGAAGGATGTGAGGCAATCACTTTCATTACGTGTGAGGGAGGTGGATGATTGATGACTAAAATTCAATAACTTAGGTTTCATGTTATGTGTTTTGAACTTTTTATTGTTTATTTTATTTTAACGTTCATCTTTTATAGATTATTTCTATTGAAAAATGAAAAACTATCATTTTTGCTTTTGCATTCACTATCATTTTGCTTCACTAAAACTCCCAAAAAGAAAAGAAAAGAAAAGAAAAGAAACGAAAAAGAACATGTTAGACCATAAAACCAATCTTAGAACCTATGACAAGACAAGTTACAAGTTCCACGGTATACAAGACGAGTTTTATGTTTAAAAAAATGGGGAACCTATTTTAATGGGTAGGTTCTAGATTTCAAGTGGAATCGGGACTACTCACCCCTACTTAAATCTTCTCATTTTGGCATTTTTTCAGTCCTATGTGACCCAAGAAAATCTTTTCTTGGGTACTCTCACTGTCAAAGAGACAATAGCTTACACAGCTCATCTGAGGCTTTCTTCCGAAATGACGAAAGCCGAGATCGACGAGGTGGTAGAAGCAAACATAAAGGAGATGGGACTTGGAGACTGCGCAGAAAACAAGATTGGTAACTGGCACTTGAGGGGCATAAGCAGTGGAGAAAAGAAAAGACTCAGCATCAGTCTTGAAATGGTCACAGACCCGCTGATCTTGCTCCTTGATGAGCCTACCACAGGCTTAGACAGTGCCTCGGCTTTTTCCGTGGCAAGAGCTCTAAGAAATATTGCAGATGAAGAAAGAATAGTTATTTGCTCAATCCACCAGCCCAGCAGTGAAGTTTTCGATCTTTTTGATGATTTACTCCTTCTGTCGAGTGGAGAAACTGTGTTTCTAGGAGAAGCCAAAATGGCCATTGAGGTAATAAAGAGTCAACACTTCATTCTTACTCAGACATTTTGGCTGTGCAGAAGCAAGATAATGTAATTTTAAGTCCTGGTGCAGTTCTTTGCAGATGCTGGATTTGCTTGTCCGAGGAGGAGAAATCCTGCTGATCACTTTCTGTGGTGCATTAGCTTGGACTTCGATTCTGTAACTGCTACTATTGCTTTCTCATAGAAACTATGTTGAGTTTTAAATCGAGCACTTCTATACTCTGCATCAGTTCTTGTGATATGTAAAGTGACTTCCGAATATAATTATCAAGGCTTGCTATTTTATCTTGCAGCAAACTCCAGCATCATCTGGTTTTTCAATGAACATGAAAACAGCAGAGATTAAAGCCACACTCATCCAAAGTTACAAATCCTCAAAGTATTCATGCAAAGTTAGGAAAAAAATGCAAGAAATTGCAGCTACTGTAAGCACTCCAACTCAGAAGAAATAAAAATCAAGATAATGCTTATGCAGTCATTTTTCCTGTCTTTCCTGCTTACCATAGTTAATGAACAATGTCTCCAACTGTGATTTTCGAAACTAATGGAGTTACATCTATATTGAAGTAGCAATTTCCAGAACTGATGTTTTAAAAATTGATTCTCCTGTTGAATGCTGAAGGATTATCAGGTCTGCCAGTTGAATAAGAATACTAATTCCAGCAAGTGGAAGCAGCTCAGGGTTTTGACTCATCGGTCCTTCATCAACATGTATAGGGACATTGGATACTCCTGGTTGAGGATCATGCTCTACATTTTATCATCAATAAGTGCTGGAACTCTATATTTTGACATCGGATACGACAATGGGGCAATTATCAACAGAGGAAAGTTTGTTTCATTCCTCTTCGGCCTCATGGTATGTTTGTCTTGTGGTGGTGTCCCTTTCTTCAATGAAGAACTGAAGGTATAGCAAAGCATCAAGGCTGATCGATTTTCAGCTATTATATATCAGCAGTATCTTCATACTTGAGGTGATATTAGAATGATTTGTTGTTAGGACTAGAACTAAGTTTCCTCTGCAGGACAGACAAGCTCCACCATGATAGGTGAGAAGTTGCATGTTGAAGCCTAAGACACTGTAAATAACACAAATCTAACTAAAGAACTTTTAGTTGATGGCCTACTCCAACTCATAGTCACAGAGGAATGTGAGTATTGCACAATCAATTGGAGAGATTAAAGCTAAATCAACTAACTTTTTTCGAGGGATGCTTAAGATTATTCATATGGGATCAATCTCATCATCAAAGCAAGAATATACATTAATTACATAAAAAAGGAGAAATCTCGGCAGCATATGATATCCTTTTCTTGTCTATCTCAGGTTTTTTATGCCGAGAGACTCAATGGACATTATGGCGAGACCCTGTTTGTGCTTGCGAATTTCCTTTCTTCGCTCCCTTTCTCGGTGGCGAATTCTCTGCTTTCAGGAACAACGATATTCTACATGGTGAAGCTTCATCCAGGATTCTCTCACTATGGTTATTTCTGCATTAACTTCTTCTGCTGCACCACCATTATTGAGAGTTGCATGATGGTTGTGAACTCATTTGTCCCCAACGCTTCGATGGCTGTAGTAATTGGAATTAGTGTCAACGTAAGCAAATTTTCTCTCTTAAACTTCCCTTCCTGTAATCCTTATAAATTACGTTGTCATTCATAGCTAATTTTTGTGGATTCAGGTTCTAATGATGATGGCATCACAGATCTTTAGACTTCTTGCTGATCTTCCCAAGTTCTTTTGGCGGTACCCCATGTCCTACATCAGTTTTGCCAAGTGGGCAGTTGAGGTAGTTAGTATATAGTGATTAGCTATTTTTTTCCTAAATCAAGCTTGAAAATTTATCAACATAGTTATGCATAGAGCCATGACATGGAAGACATTTATCTTCAGTTTCAATAATATCGTCTGCCTAGTAAAACAAAATCAGGAGCATGCGCTACTACTTGCATTGCATATTTAAACTCATTGAAGTTAAAATTCTCATCTTCCGCCTGAGGTACATTTATGAGAAGGAAATCTCAAACAACATAAATTAAGTAAGATGCCTTTTATTTTGATGTGAAGAAATGGGTTGAATGGTCAGACGGTTCCGCCACTCCCTTCTTCCTTTTCGGATTGTTGACCCGCTCTTCCATATGCTATAGGTTAGGTTAACCAATGTAATAATGTAATACTATGAAAATTCTGTTATCAGTCTCTTTCATAGGTTGATCAAAACACCACCAGGCTTCACCACATGTTTCACTCCTTCTCTTTACTCAAGCTAGAGCTTCAGATAATCAAGGCTTCTCAGAAGTAGTTCTGCGACTAGCCATGGCAGTCAACAATACAAGCATATGATTTGGATCAGTGACTTCGAGTTCTCCCAAATATCTCATGAATTACAAGTCACTCATACAAATCATTCACACGCCTTGCAGGGTCAATACAAGAATGTCATGACTGGTCTTGAGTTTGATTCAGCAAAGCCAGGAGAACCACAACTGAAAGGCGAGATGATCCTCAAAACAACTTTCGGCATATCACTGGATCATTCCAAGTGGTGGGATGTAGCTGTGCTTCTGTTTCAACTGTTTGTTTACAAAGTACTGCTCTTGTTAGTGCTTAGGTACAAGAAGAGAATAGCCCCCCAGTTATGGTTGTCGTCACAAGTGTTACTCAGGGTGTCTTGACAGATGATTTCGGTGCCAAATAGCAGCTAGCATCCCTTATGTTTCCAGAACATACTTACTTTATCGGCAACTAATGCACCATGGTTATGTAAATGATGCATATGTCTCCAGTTGTCGCAAGTTCTAAATGCAATTCACTTTTTTCACTTCAATGTTATGACTAATTTGATATTGGTATACATAACGTGACAAAATTTAGACCTAATGCTCGGCCCGAGGTCCACCACTTCGTCTTTGTAATTAATGTAGATTATAAACCTCTTACAAAGCACAAAATTTGGACATACGACATTGGACAGACGGCCCGTTTAGTGCCTCTCTCTCTCTCTCTCTCTCTCTCTCTCTCTGCTACAAGCTACTACGAGATTCGATGTAGTGGATAATAAAGTACATTGATTACAAGCAAAACATATGTCACACAGTGAGTTACAACTTATATTGAAAATAAAGATTAAGCAATTCAAGGGTTGTACAAGAGTCAGATATAGCTTGCACTCATTTACAAAAAGATAAAAAAATAAAATAAAATGGGAGGTAAAGTGTAAACTGTCTTTGAACAGCCTCTCTGTCCCCTTTTGGCGCACCAAACATTTGGACACCGAGCTTATCATACCCATGACCTCCAAATCTAATCCATGGCTGTGAAGCAGACCCAGGTGGAATATTCAGATCTCTCTTTTCCCCCAAAACCGAAAGGGCCGAATATGTAAAAGCCAAGAAAGTGTACTTGTCCTCGATTGCCCAACTTTTGAGGCGCCCAGGATAAACAAAATCATCATAACTTTAAGATGCTTTGCAAGAAAAACCGGTATCTTCATCCTTCCTACTTATTTCTTCTGTTTTTTGCGCACAGCATTATTGCCATTGCGTGCTCTGGATACTTTATGATTTCTCATTGAGGTTTCCATGCTCATGCTACCTTTTAGTTCCATCTTTCTCTTTTCCCCGCTTTTAAGTTTGTCAAAAGTCCTCTTCCTTTTCTTTCCAGATTCGTTGGATTGAATCTTAGAAAATTTCCCTGCAGCCAAATCACCATTCTTTTTAGAACCTTCTAATCTGCCATCAGCAGTAAGAGAAGTTTCATATTCTCCTAAGTGGGGGGAGCCATCTTTGTTCTTCAATCTCCTTTTGTATCCTCGTCCCCTGACATCTTTCTGATTTGCAGAAGCTTCCTTGTTTACTATCCCGCCTTCATTTGAGGTTTTGTTTCGCCGATTCTAAAAGGTCAAACATGCGATCATTTTACAAAACAATATTACAACCTCCAGAAATCATGCACTGCTAAATAATATTTCTGTAGCATACACATCCAAGCATTGTTGAATTCATTACCTCCATAACTGTCTTAAGAAAACCCTTGTACTTTTCTGGGGTAACAAGCTGAACAGCAGCAAAACCACACTTCCTAGTCATTATCTCAAGAATGACTGTGACCTGCATATACAAATGGACATTCATTACAAGATAGCAAAAAAGAGGCCCTTGGAAGGATGTGTGCATGGAATTATCACAAAAACTCAGCAAACTCCCAGTAAATTTCACATGCCTTTGATCTGAAGTGATGCCTGGAGACAGATGACCATGAAATAACACCATCAACAATGTCTGAAAGTAAACTCTGAAGGTCTTCATTTCGTAAGCAAGACACTACTACTTTCACAAAACCTAGAACAGCCTGCAAAATGTGTACGAGGTAACTCTCAAGCCATGCCAATTGGGGCAAGAATCTACTTTGGTAATGGTATACTCACTTTTATCACTTCCACCGCTTTGCTATGTAGCAGAGAAAGAACAGAAGGAATAAGATCAGGAATCGATAGCCAGATATCTGTATCCTTGTAAACTAGTACGGACAATGCAGAAACAGCTCCACTTGTAATTTGAGGTGATGAACCAGAAAGATAGCCCACTATCTGAAAGCATGTTATTTAGAATCAAAACACTATTACTTGAATAAAAATACAATCCCAAGAATTGCAATTGTCCAGTAATAAATCACTGTTAAGAACTACAAGCAGAAAGGAAAATTGCAGATTAGGTTAGACAATTTCTACATAAGTATGCTCTCCCAATCATCTGACAGAAAGTCCTGTAAGCAAATAAAATTCCCCGATGTTCACAAGACACTTAAAGTGTTCATCTGTGCAGTGCATATAAAACTTCTTTGGGCAACCATTTACACGAGGAACCCAAGCTTTAATAATAATACATGAGAAAGGGACTCCACTACCCCTTGATTAACCAATTTGGCTTCTTAAAATTTCTCAATTTTTCATCGGATGAAACAAATGCAGAATTTCAATTGAACAGGCTTAGGGGCCAACAAGGCATCCACAAGATACAGACCACATGATTTTAAATTTTGCCACTTGTATTTCAGTTCTTCGTTTTTCTACTGGTTAGAGGGCATTAATCATCTTCTACTCTGGCTGCAACTGCAAAGCCTAATCCCTTGGCAGAAGCAGCTAGACATGAATAAATGAAGGAATATGCCGTGACTAAACCATACTGCAGCCACGAAATTAGCTTTATTCTTTTAGAAGAGAAATATGTTTTCAGGCCTCTGAATCAATTCGTAGCCATACCAGGCTTACAATCTTCAAATACAATGCACTTACTTATAAAGATTTTAACCAATACCAGGAAGCAGTATACACAAGACCATGAGGACTTCAGTCCACTGTTTCCCAATTTTGCAGGAACAACAACATGGCCAAAGAAGAGGAATTTAAATAAACTACATTCTCCTTCAACTTTTCCCCCATCTATGGATGTTACGTGAGGCAGAGCAGAAACCGATTATTTACAACACGAAAGCCCCTCCAGATGACAACTTACATAGGATCTACCATTGTAAAATACGTACGTCAGACAAAATAGAAGGATCTGCTTCAACCTCTTCCATTGTTGTTACTTTCAACTGCCTATGCCTCATGTACCCATTCTTTTGAAGTTCTATTTTGTTTTCCTTGCATGTTCCTGATGTTCTAGGATGTATGTAGTATCAAACATGTCTTAAAATATAAGCAGTAATTTCCACCAAAGCTACACAAATATGTCCCATAATGAGGAATACCGTACCATGTTAATCAGTTTCTGACAAGGTGCAACTGAACTAACAGGCGAAATGCTTCTCAAGCTGGAATTTATGTTGATGAGAACATCATAAGCTTCCTTCCTAGATTCCTCCTTAGCCTGCAAATTTCATGTCACAACAGTGATTAGTGCTGAAAGTAGATCATCACCCCCCACACTGTAAAGGAGGTTCTTACATCCTTTAAGACAAGTATAATCTCATTGAGGATGAAAAAAGCTTTTGAATCTTCTTTGTCCTCCTCCTCCTCCTGCTGCTGCTCCTCCACAGAGTTTATCTGCAAGAAGAATCAACTTGACATGTCAAATAGAACAGCATATGACATCAACAATAGAGGTGCTTATATTACTTAATTTTGAGCTACAATTGCAAATACCCCATAACCAAAAGCTTAAGAATCCGTTCGCAAGAAGTACATTTATGATTCCTTCCATGTTGAGACACGACCCAAAAGAAAAAAGAAGTTTTTGGCCTTAAAAGCAGAAAAGCCATTCATGACATTCAATATTATTTTAACGAATTAAGGGAAGATGGGTGAATGATGATAGTAGGATCATGTTATTAGAAATTTAAAAAATTGTGAGATTGGCGAAAACTGATCTGTTAGGTTCTTTAAGCAAAATACCACTTACATAATCAGTTTTAATTTTTTTAATTTCCACAAAGTTCAATAAAAAACAAAAGGGTGATGAAATACTCCATGCTTAGCTCTGTACAAGAAGCTGTTAGCCATCCATACATTTAGGAGTCTGGAAAAGTGAAAAAAGTTCAAGAGTCTTCATATTCACAAATAC
Source organism: Eucalyptus brandiana (assembly GCA_014182725.1). Lineage (NCBI taxonomy): Eukaryota > Viridiplantae > Streptophyta > Magnoliopsida > Myrtales > Myrtaceae > Eucalyptus > Eucalyptus brandiana. The sequence goes on from CM024678.1 coordinate 18,628,399, forward strand.
AGGCACATTATACAGACGTTACACCTGCTGTGAGGGAAAAATTCGAATTTCCTCTAGGAAGGGAAAGGCCTGCTCTTAGATCAAAGTCTTAATGTCAAATTTCCAAAGGCAAACTTCAACTGAAGGAGATCCATGAAACATTTTAAGAAATTCCTTCGAGATGGAGGGAATTGCCCAAGTAGGAGGCCATGTGAATATATTGTGGGGCCAGAACAAAAAATGGAATAGTATTTAATTTAAGGATTGTGATATAGCTGCTCACCTGCAGCATACAATCTAGGCAACAGAAATAGAACAAAAGCCAAACTCAAAGAACTGCTAAAATAACTGTTCTAGCACATCAAGAATATAAAACAATGAAACACGAGGAGATATTTATTATGAAGAAGAAATGCAATTTCTTCTTGAATAAATGTTGTATACTTTGCTTTTCAGTGGGACTAATCTTGAGCTGTTTTCACAACACAGGATTAAGACATTTCTTAAAGGCTCATTGCACTCTTATTCCAAGACAACCAGCCCAGGACATAGCTCATATTCAGTTTACGAAAAGAACAAGAAATGGCTTCTATTTACGTCAAAATGTGATATATACACTAAAGATGAAGGACATACAATTCTGCACTTTTTTGACAAGAATAGTAGACACCAAACATACAAAAGAAAACAAGTACTGCATTGCCACAAGAAACATTCTGACCTTTAATGCATGAACTATCAGAACATGGAAACAGGCAAAGCGGCTTCTCAGAGTTGCAATATCAGATGGAGTCCTTAGGCCAATTAGTAAATCAATCAACTGCGAATATTGAGATGAACAAAACCAGGGATGCACCTGCATAATAGAAATGACAGAAAAACAATCACTTCCAGTAAGAATATATCTTGAATGGAGATACCACACAAACATACCTCCAAAATTTTGCTCAAAGCATTATAGGCTTCAGCATGGCCATGGTCATTGCTTTCCTTGTGGAAGAAAATTCATGAATGATTTAGGCTATAGAAATCACTAAACTCATCCATTAAATCAAGAAAACAAAGCTACTATTCTTAAAGTCAATGCACACCTGAAAAGTGTCTTTAACAAAGCTAAACACCAAATCAATGAGATCCTTCTGTGCTCCTTCAATAAGAAACGGGGATATATCCAGTAACAAGCACCTGGTTGAAACTGCATTCTCTTAGTACTATAACAGGAGTGGATTCATCACTCTGTATGAAGGGGTGTGAGGGTGCTCTTTCTTTTCTTCGCACTTTTCTTTTTTGGTTTTTTTTTTTTTTTTTTCGCGGGGGGAACCTTGCATAGAACATGACAGCAGTGGATTTATTAGTATATGCATCCTCATGATGTTACTGTACTTGCATAGAACATTACAGATGACAAAATGTCATCAAGAAGAGGAAACGGCAGTGCCCAATTTCCATAACATGGTAGATCAAAATTCTGCTAGCAGAATATAGAATCTATGCATACAGACGCAACCTAGTAATCTCTGCAATTGCTAACAGTAGAAAAAAGTTCTGGATGCTCACAAATAGAGTTGGTCTGTCGATAATCAGACATCTGTTACAATGAATTGTCAAATGTGACCTAAAGGACTCCCCCTTTATCAAGTGTATCATCAGCAGTCAACTGTATATGCGTATGTGAACATATATGAATCTTTCATTTTAATCATTAATATAGCTTGCTAACAATTCTATTCACAAGGATTCTCTCTCCATTACCTTTTAGCATTTACATCAATGGCATGCTCATTTCCTGGTTCTTTGTCCGTTGATGCATCCATTTCATCCCTTCCCCTCTCAAACTCATCTCTCTTATTTAGAATGCCAAATCTTTTGAGAAATGACACAAAAATTTCTCTGGTTGCAGAAGAATCCGTGATAGAAGCTAAGCAACCAATAGGATCCTGAGAAATCAAAACTGAGCATGATAATCTAACTCATATTATGTATGTCAATTACTAAGCAATGGGAAAAGTAAAAGGTAATCCGTGAGCATTGACTGAATATATATCTCAAGAGTTAAAGTTCTTTAAGACGGCTACTCAATACAGCTTCCTTTTGCTAATTCAATGCAATCCACAGGACTCAATCCTCTCTTTCAAAAAATTCATTTGCAAAATTATTGAACGCTTTATAGCGCCCAGAAGTTTGATCCAATTAACAAAGCATCCACAAAGTTCTATAACTCGCATGCATGACGATCCCTTCCACAATGACCAACCTAATCTATCTGACCGAATCTAGAGTATTTTGGTGTTCCATGGTGAGTTCAGGGAGGGTAGACACTTGGTACACAACATTGATGCCACTTCACTTCTCATAGCTTTAATTCTTTTTAACTTTTCCTTTGAGGTTTTCTAATAACAAGTACGTGATCCATTGTTTCAATGCCAACCCAACCTCAACATAACTTTGAATTTTTTTTTTTCCCTTTTTTTGGGTCCATTTCTAAAGAATAATTTGTTGTCAATAAGAATATAATAAAAAACCATAAAAATTGGCTTATGCATGGCTATCATGCTTCTAACATATGTCTTTTGGTAGGAATGCTTCTAACATATGTTTCTACCACACAAAAGCAATACCATTATTTTCCTTCACCATTTTATATTAAAATATAAAATTACAACCAACAAATATAGAAAAATAACTAATCAAGTAAAATTATATTATCTAATCCAAATTTTAGTGATATGAACTTGTTTTTGCGCATGTTAACACAAATTTCCACTTGCTTATAATATTTTACAAATTTAAAAGAAAAGGACATGAAAAGGTTCAAGTGGAATCTTAAATTGATAGTCAAAATTATATTTTCTCAAATCAGTTCAACTATAGCTTCCTGAAGTGACAGGACCACATGTCCTATAGAATCACCCTAATTTATCGTGCCAAAAAAGTTGCATTAACCTCTTTATACCAACCAAACTTACTTTCAACAGTCATGGAATGTTGCATTATTTCAAACCTACTCAGCCAATTCTCGACCTAATGCTTTTCTCCATATACATAATTTTTCATCTGAAGATTCGATATTGTCAATGGCATGAGAAAAGAAAAGACAATCATGCCGAGTAGAGGATTCCAAGTAAGTTGTATAATTTTAGGATCACTGCATCTTGAATACTTCATTCTAGGGAGTCAAAAGTATATAACTATTCCGACAGTGAAGGTTTTTCTCTTAATTTTCTGATTTTTTAAAAGTTGCTGTTGTCTGGTGGGGCACACTTGGGAACTATTCTCTCATGCAAAGCAGGGATGGAACAATATTTTTCCCATAGGGCAGGGAATGGGAACAAAATTCCTAGCCTGCACCTCCCAATGGCAACCACTAGTGCATGCAATTCAAAAAGTGCCTTGATTGATGCAATCAGAAGTATTAATTGTACTTATGGGAAAACATGACAGAAACTTCTAGCTAGAATCCCAAAATGTTTTAAGCTTCCATAGGATATCAAATAGCACATAATGACCTAATATATGTCCATGTAGCCAACCCCATCTACATGAACTGTCTGTCTCCACAATACTTTCTACAGCACTTATAAGAATGATGCGGCCTCACTAGGAAGGAGATTTGGCAGGTCTGACCAACCCAACAATCAAATTTAGAATGTCAACTGCCTCATACTAAACAGAAACCTTCGAATTCCTCTCCACTTCTTCCAGCAATTAACATTGACAGAAAGAGCTCCTACTAGTTATACTATTTTCAATCTGGACAGGACTGAGGAGGGAGATGGAGCTTGGATTATCATAGAGTATTAGTATCCTATTATTATCTTATAGTGCACATGAGTCCTATTAGCATCTTTGAGATGAGGCATATGCCGAAAAAATTGGAGAAAAAAGTTCAGACAACCAAAGTAAGTGGAAAATTATGAATATGAAAGGGGAGAGGAGAAAAAAATTGTGCAATAACTAGTAAGAAATTTAGTATAGAGTGGAAAATTATGAATATGAAAGGGGAGAGGAGAAAAAATTGTGCAATAACTAGTAAGAAATTTAGTATAGAGCCAAAAAAGACTTTAGTGATTGAGGGAGAACCTTCAAGTATGACCTTGTCACAGGAATGGAATCGACAAATAAGTCCAATAAAAGTTGAAGCAACTCAGTAGAGCATGAACTTAAAGCCTTGATATTTCTGCTTGCAGTTTTCTTCGAGTAAATCGGTAGAGTTTGCAATTCTAATCCGGATGCTTGCACATTGTAGGTGTCTAAATCTTTAACTACACTAGAGCTGAGTACACTTGTATTCTGATTCACAAGGATCTGTAGAATTGGAACAGTACTATCAGGAGATATGAAAATGGTATAACAACCTCTTCCCAGCTAAAGAACAAGTGTGAGCCAAATGTCACCAATGTGGCAAGAAGATCACCTTTAAAGCAAGAGCCACACTTTCATGCATAAAAGAATATTTTTTAAGAAAATCAGTCAATAATACTGCCAAACGTCTAAACTGTTTGTCTGTATCACTTGAACCCCGGCAAAAGGCTGGTAACAGTTTCCAAAGGTCATGAGCATAACCCAGCAGCTCCTTACCAAGTACTGATTTCTTAACTGGAGAAAAGATAAACAGAAGCACGATCAAATCCCCGATGTCACTAAAATGTTAATGATGAACTGAACAAAACTCAAATCAAGTAATGCTGATTAAGGACTCCACTACATACATGAACAATCGGCATTCAACCAAAGCTCACACTAAAAAATATGCATCAAGGAAGGAAAAGTTAATGTCACAGAGGCAGATGAAGAATAAAATTGCATAAACAACAATATTTTGCTCCCCAGACCTGTCCCACCTATCAAATATCTACAGAATGCAAAAAAACATACCTTGAGATGAACAATTGCGATAAGAAAATATTTATATGCATAATTCAATGGGTATCATAAGCCAAGTAAGGAGAGGTCAACACTTTGGGATGGTACCTATCAAATGGGATCAACATATATAATAATAAATAAAAAAATCAAGAAGTTGACAGTTCTGTTATAATGTTTCAGACAAGCTTTCAGCACAGCTTACAAGCAGGTTGAATTACCCAGCTTGATAAGTCTATGGAGACTCTTATCGAAGACTAAAGCTCCTTCTAGCATAGCTTGTGAACATGCAAAAATGATCTCACGTGATGATGGTCTATATTGCGAGGAGTTTATGATGGACAAAGAAGTTTTTGTATTGAGTTTTGGTTAAACGCATGGAGCTTTGTGCACTTATTCCTTATAAAATGTGTCTCCTGTCAAAGAACATTTAGTGGTGCCTTTGCAAAAAGCAGGACTTTTACCCTGCTTAAACTGATTTGAATCTGAATAAGGATTTAAAGATGGAGATTCTAGGTTGCTTTTAATTGATAACTCATAAGTTATGCACAACCAGTGGTGAATCTGTGCCAAACAGCCAAGGATCTCCACACTTATTATGACGTCAAATATGATATCTGAAAAATGAAAATCACAGAAACAAAAGTCATGTAGAATGATGAAATACCTCCAGAACTAGCACGCTTGAAAGATTTTGCGAGGGGCACAATATAATCCATGTAATACTCAAGTGATGAACCAACCACATAATCTCTTAGAATTTGCACCAACCAAACATTACTAGAGCTAAAATTGTCGGGATGCAGTGAAATAGGCACAATAGAAAGCATCTTTTCTGGGCCCATAGCAATTACAGCAGAACCAATACATCTCTGAAGCTGTGAATCACAGTAAATTAAACATTGATGAGTTACCATTCAAACAATCTTCAAACTACACAAGTAATTGTTTTATAAAGCTAGACAGTCAATTATTTGTTTCATCAGATAATGGCAAAGTACTATGCTCAAAGCTCTGTTAACTTGTCATCTACCCAATTTAGTAAAAGAAGCTTTGGTTAATCCTTATATGTAAGTAAAAAAATAACCTGCTGTTAATGCTCCAATCAACAATTCAATCTAACTCTAACAAAATTCATGACGACAAGCCGATTTGGAGTTTGCTATGAACCCCATCTTCTTCTTTGCACACTTCAACAGGATAAACATGTGAAGCAAGATTACTTGAAAATCAAATTTCGGAGAGCAAGATCAAGTAATAGCCTTTACATCATTCTCTTGAAAAACAATTTCGAAATCAAGACAAATCAATTCCCTTTACATCATTCTCTTTTTTCCTTTATACATGAAATTTAATCAATAACAAGGCAGCAAGGAGGTGCAAACCCAAGTACCAAAAGATATCAAGAACCAAAAAAAAAGCTCAATTCATCGATAATGACAATAAACGCATCTACATCGACATGCATGTTTTCAAGTCGCATTTCCACTTCCATAAGAACATCGACAAAAAACAAGGACAAAACATATTGCCTTCTTCCATGAGTAACCAGCCTCGGTATGAATGAAAACGACATCACATAATTAAGTACTTTTGTTGCTTCAAAGAGCAATACAGTGACTTTATTCAAGAACCTTATCCATTCATAACATACTCATAATTTCAGCAGCAATTTTAATGACAGAAGGAACACCACTGCACTGACATGCCATGTAGAGAGCTGAACCAGAGGCGAATTGGGCCATCACACTCTTAACTACAGATGATAATGGACATTTTCAGATGCTCTTTACCAGAATATGACAAGAATACTGTAACGCAAACTTGCACACTGCATGAACTTAAAAAGAAGCTAAAGATGATCCTACAGAAATAACAGCTTTCACACCAATGACATTTCTCATGCCAATAAATTTCTGAAGCATACAAATACGTACATGGCCTGTGATAGATGAGCCCCTTTCAGCTGAGGTCATTAAGTGAACAAGATTGAGCAGGATACTCCTCATATAGATGTAAGAAGTTTTTCCTACACAACATTTAGAGATGAGAGGAGAGGACTGTGGAAATCAGTTTGTGGTCATATTAACAAAGATAATCAAATGAGAAAACATAGTCTTTATACACTTTAAGAATAGTGCATGTGAAATAAATCCTGAACAATCTCACACGTCATTCTATACTAACAGAGAAAAACACTGTTACCCACAACCAATGTGGCATTAAAAAAAAATGCCATTCCATAATTCAAATGAACTTCCAAGAGAAAACAATCTTCTTTTTCAAGGAATAGGAAAATGAAGGAGGTATGTACACCTAGCTAGTTCAAAAGAACAGACTGATGAAAGAAATGGGCAAAATCCACGGAAAATCCAGTACTCATGATTCAGGACATTCTAAGTCTAAACTTTAAATAATTTGTAACATGTCTGTACAGGAAAACTCTCCAAAAAAATTGCAGCTTAATCACTAAAGTCAAGTTCAAACTGACACCTTATGAAGATCAAATAGCAGCACCCAGGACTTTAGAACTTTTACAGTGAAAAATCATCAAAATTGCTGATCATATCCTGTTTGACTTCCAACATGCAAGACAAAGTACTTTTGAGAAGTTGAAACTGTAAACCTCATGCAAAGGTCAAAACTCAATTCAAGTAGAAGTCCAGTTCTGCGTAATTTATAGCAAGGTATGGCACTAATATTTATTTCTTTGCTAAAGTTTGACATTTCTTTTCTGTTAATGTGAAATAAATATGAAGTCCTAATGAAAGAGGAAGGATGCCTTCCAGCTTATTTAGTCGTTGAAAAACAAACCAAAAATACAGCCACAGCAGAGCTCGTAAGCCTCTACAATGTTGAACATTATCAGCAAGCCCACAACAAATAAAATTGAAAGTAAGAACTGCAGAAAGTAGTTGCCAAGAAGTCAAGATGGAGAAACATAGAGAATTAATATGGGTTCAGACGCAAGTATAAGCCATTTCTTTCATAATCGAATTCAGAAATGGACATATAGTAGTCCTTGATCAATGTCTGGTAGAACTTAATCATGCCAATCATACAAATCACAAGAAACAAAGAACATTAAATATATTGAGCTTGAGTTATTTCATGACAAAGCAAAGGGTTAATACATGTATTTGCAATTGACGAATGGCAAGAAATGAAGATCTTCTATAGCATACAAGAAATCAAGATGTATGCATACCAAGTTTGAGGTACAAAAGAGAGATTACGGAAAGTGCATGCTGATTTGGAGTTTCGCCATGGGCACTGAGGGCACTTTCCAAAGCAATACATATTCTCCTTATTGCAATTGTTTCCAGACTCTCCTCACTTACGTCATCACTTGGTTGGCTCTCCATATGGAAAGTCTCTTCATTTACTTGTTCATTAATCAAGTCCTTCAAAATACTCGAGGCCTGCGATGCAGCATCAGCCTCACCAACAAGAAGTCCTAAATTAGTATAACCAAGTGCATCAGAAAGCAAACACCGGGATTGACAATATCAAAAGATCAAGTGAACCATCCACAATCTCATTTCCAGTAACTAAAATTAACAAAAGATAAAAGTAGAGTCCTTGAAGTAAGCTTCCAAGTACATCGACCTAGGCTCCCGAGTGGTAGAGGTTCATTTGTTTATCAGTCAAGGGATAATTCCATACTTTGACTATCTCAAAAATGATGTCTTAGACTCTTTGATGTACTGCAGTTGCATGAAATTTCTTGTAAGAGGGATGATACCCATTTGAGCCACTATTTTTTCTATCATAACTCCTTCGTAACACCATACATAAGATTTTGTTTCTATCATAACTCCTCCATTCCACCAAGACAAAAAAGATTGCAGTAATGATTTAAAAAATAACAAGAGCAAAATTATGAAAAATGTTGACAGCAGAGAAAACAAAAGGTAAAAAAAAAAAAAATGCGATTTAGGTTTGACTATATTTAGGAAAGTTAATCAATGAACAAGGTGCCATAGATTAAACTAAAGGGAGAACATCTTTTGATTAACATACAGATGGTTTGACTTTGCTGCATTGTCTGTTCAACAATCGAACTTCAATTTGCGTCATGGCCATTAACTACTGCCCTTTACAATTCTTCCAAGTGTGGTGTCATAATTCCAAAACATCAATGACATTTGAATAACTTTGTAGAGTATAGTGACAAGCAAGATACACAATTTAAAAATGATGCACCTCCTTCCACGCACCACTTTACACCACGAAAGGTAAAGCTGCAATCGACAAAGTCAATCAATGATAAAGATTGACACCGCCAATGTTGGAAATTTAGGGCCTGTTTAATTACCATCCTATTTTTATATTTTTCTTTTCTTTTGCTCCCTGGAGCAAAAACAGGATAGAAATCCATTTAGTAACGTCAATTAATTTTTCTATTAGGAATAGAAAAGTGGCCAAGGAATAGATTTGGAACAGAATCAAACAGTAAAAGAAATCTATTTCTTTGTTCTCAAGAATAGAAATGGAAAAAACTATTTCTAAACATAAATTGGTCCTAGGAATCGAAAAGTTACTAAAGGCACCCGTTGAAGTTAACACAAAATGTGACAAGGAAATTCTCACCAACAAAGGAATCCACCATAGGATACAAGACAGTAATTTTCACGAAAAAAAGTCTTTTAATTGAGAAATCTGCTCAAAATAACGACAGGAATAGTAATCCAAGAAATGATTAGAGCATGAACCCTACTCATTAAAATCAGCAAAAACAGAATCAAGAGAAGATTAACATATTTGAATTGTCCCTTATTCCATTCTTTTCCAAACTCACCATGTAAGGCAAAGAGTAGGAGCATTTTGGGCTGATTTGAAATGTAGAGAAGTATGGGAAAACATGACATGATTGTAGAACCAAGATCGCAAAATTAGCTAAGAAACTACCAAAACAAAGCAGTCGAAGCACCTCCTGCCCCAAGAAAGTTAAGAAGCATACCTGCTAGAGACTCCCAAACTACAGGAAGGTTCTTAATCCACAAGCTTGATCCTCCAGTGTGGAATTTATTCAGAGCAACTCTTAACAAGTTTGCAGCAGTCATGACAGTGTCCACCGAGTTCTCTTTTGAAGAAACATAAGAAGCAAGAGAAGTGATGACATTTTCTATCCCTTGAACAGTATCTCCCACTGCTAGAGTTTCCAATAATGCCTCGATGATTTTAAGAATCAGTGTTGTAAGCGCTGAGAACCCAAGACTCACAAGCTTGTCTCGCAAGAGAATAGGAACACATTTCTACCTTTCAAAGCCCAATTACGATCAACAAGGCCATAAGGGGAAGAACACTGACCTAAAAAAGGTGACAATTACATGTTACAAAGTCTAACAAAAAAAAAAAAAAAATTCCCGAAGAGCGTAAAAGAGAAGAACTGGATACGGCAATGCATGATTTGCGACATTATACCTTAGGACGCTTGGCCAGGGAGAACTTCAAAAGCGTCTTCAACCCGAATTTCACCGAATCTCAATCCTCCAAGTCGCAAAACCTAAGCAAAACCCCCAAACACTTCACCGCGGACCTCACGCTGGACACGGCCAGCTTCTCCTCCTCCCTCGCCAACACCTCCGCCAACACCTCCGCCGCCTCCCTCGACCTCGCGGGCGCGATCCCTGCGGCGGCACCGCGGACAGGACGATCACGAGGAACGACATGAGCGCCGCGACCTCCGTGGAGTCCAGGGCCTGCAACGAGGACGTGGTCTCGACGGCGGACATGGCGGCGCCGAAGTAAGAGGCGGGCGTGAGGGGGAAGGGACTCGGCGTCGAGGATGGCGCGCATGGCGGCGGCGGTGGCGAGGAGGTGGCGGTGCTGAGGGGCGGAGGATTTGGCGTAGCGGTCCGTGAGCTGTTGGCAGAAGTCGGCGCCGTCTCGCAGCGGTTCGTCGGCGTGGTCGTGCTCCATCTGTTGATCCTGTGGAAGCAAGGAGGGTCGCTCTTCCTGTTTCCGTTGTCTGTGCTTTCTGTGGCTTCATGGCGGCGGCGGCGGCGGCGGCGGATGCTTCGATCGCCGCCGTGCGGTGGCTCCTCCCGGCTGTGGAATGTTTCGGGGTAAGAAATTCGCCTTTGATGCTTAATCCATGTTTTTAAATATTTTTACGATAACTAAAACTCAGGGGTCGTTATTTTCGTCGCATTTGATCTAATATTGATTCGCAAAGAAAACCTTTTTATTACATTGATTAGGTTTGACTTGTCTCGGGTCACGTAGCTCAACTTTCAAGAAAATACAAAGATTTAATCTCACAAAAAAAACTCAAATTATGGACATTGTAACCCAAATATTCTGAATCTTTTTTTGCATCACAAAAATCTTAAATTCATTTTTTATGACATATATCTTAGTTTTTTCTTATGTCATAAAAAATCTCGAAATTATATTAATATAACAAAAATCTCAAAACTATATGTCACGACATGATCTAATGACAATGTAATTATCCTAATATGTCACGCACTCAAATGATCCTAAACATGCAATGACTAGATGACGAAATGACCTAATTCTAAGTTACACAGGCATGATTTTTTTTTTTTTTTATTTCCTTTTTTTTAGAATTCGAAATTAAAATTACCAAATAATTAAACATGCAATTAATGAAAAGAAAATCTAACATCCTCAATTAATGTTTTTGGTGTTTTTATTTCAAAAATTCAGAATAAATAAAATCTGCCTAATCTAAGCGCCTCGCATGGAAACATCTCTGTTTTTTTTCGTTTCCTAGGAACAAAATAAATAAAAAGTGTTTACATTCGGAGAACGGTTTTGAAAAAAAAACGTGTTTGTAACGTTTGTTTTAATAAAAATGAATAGAAACACGTTTGGTAAATTTTATTCTTTTTTTTGTTTCTTTTAATTTTTTAATATTTTTATTTTATTTTTCATTTTTTCCTTTATTTTTTATTTTTTTCTTTTGGCCGGTCCCCCGGCCTCCGCGACGGCCGACGGGGCCGATAGCCTCGGCCAACCACGGCGAGCTCGCCGGCCCCCAGCGAGGCTCGGCCTCGTCGGATCTAGGCGAGGCCGAGCGAGGCGAGCTCGGGCTCGGCCTCGCCGGGGGCCGGCGACGCTCCGGCGAGGTCGCCGACCCTCGACGGCCGATCGCCGGCCCTCGACGGCCGGCCGCCGGCCATGGCCGAGGCCGACAACCGGCCAAAGGAAAAGAAGAAAAAAAAAAAAAAAAAGAAGAAAAGAAGAAAAGAGGAGAGAGAAGATGGAAGTGTTTCTTCAAAATTGTTTAACACAAGTAACTTTTTGTGTTCTTTTTTTTTTTTCGATTTTGTTCCTAGGAAAAAGCAAAAAAAAGAATAGAAACGCAACCAAACGCGTTTTTGTTCTTTTTTTGTTAAAGTCTGAAGTGTTCCGAAATGTTTTTTTGGAACGTTTTTATGCACGCCCTAAATATGCAAATTATCCTAAAACAAACAATATTCTAACATGAACCTAATCTAACTCAAAATATATATTTTGGATTTTTCTTTTATGGAAATAAAATCGATTCAAACAATACGACGGCAAATCAGGCAAGTCATGATTGATATCTACCAAATAAATTGATGAATCGTATCTCGTGCATGAGATTTGACCGCATGAGATCGGATTAGTCAATTTTAACAAAATCTTGAGCGTAAGATCGGATTGATGATTTTTTCATACGATTATGTGTCATATTCCGAGCATGAAATCGGACTATTAATCGTATGCACGTTGTGAAATTAGAAAGATTTCCCAATTTATAAGGCACTTGAGATTACAAATATGATAGAATTTCAATTATGTGCATCAATGAATATTTGAAATAAGGAAATGGAATTTTCAAAAGTCAAAATAAATAAGATTTTCACCTAATTCAAATATTGGCTTCCGAATTCCGATCCTCAAACGGCTACTTGCGATGTAACGTGATGGTGCTCAGCGAGGCTCACAGGATAGCTACTCGCCAGGGGGCTTTGCGTTCGGCTCCTTGATGATTGCTCGATTCAACGATATGTGCGTAATCCTCGAGAAGCAATTTGCAAAACGATAACTTTTGTTGTTGTAGCAATAGCAAGGCTTACCCGAGAGACCTAGAGAACCACAATTGGGAGAAGCTCCAAATTTCAATAAAATAAGCGTGCGAAATCCTCCCTCCTTTCAATGCATACGTCCTCCTTTATTGAAAGAACGCGTGCCCTTCTCTTGCCTAGATTTTAGTGACACGGATGCTTGCTGAATTTTGACCGAGCTCAATCACCTCGCTGGAATTCGTTGGCAACGCGAGTATTGGTGCAAATCGTCTGGGCGCGACAAAACAAACCCGAGGATCGGGCTGATTGGGATGGGTGACATGAGCAGTGGCTACTGGCGTTGCAGTAGCAACGAGATCGTGGCCAGGAAACAACCAGCTCGGTTCACGGATGCGGGGCAGCAGCGATGGCGGCGTTCGGGTAATAGTCGGAACAGCAACTATGAGGGGCGGAGTTGCAGTGACGTCATCGATGAAGGGGCTGCGGTGGCGTTGTCAAGCGGTTGAGTAATAACTCAACAGGGTGGCAGCTCGTTGACAATGTATCGCAGACGATGAAAGCACCGCGGCAGAAGTGTTGGCATGGGTCTTGGCCAAGAAGACTCGCGCTCTTTCCTCTCTCACGTGTTTCTCTCTTTCCCGTATCGAGAATGCCCCCTTTTTTTTGTCCTGTAACGAGTCCATTTATAGTGAAAGGGTGTAAACCATGAGAAAATATTAGGTGCAGCTCTGACTCCAGAGTGTACTCGTCCGAGTCCACTCACCGGGCGACACGTGTCGCCCGACGCCACGCTGGAATCGAGTCGATTTTGGAAAATTGATATATTAGTTTCTCTCTCATGGCCCACCAGTCCCTCCGTCGAATTTGAAAAGCGAAGCGCGAAGCGCTCTCTCTCCTCTGCACAATGCATTTATTACGGGAAACTTTTTTCTTTCCTTCTCAAGAAAGAGAAGCAGTCGTTCCTCTCCATTCTCATTTCCATTTCTTTCTCCACATGAAGGTTCCGAATCCGAAATTCTCTCTCTCCGCTCGTTGCTGCTCCGGCGTTCGTCAAGCGACCGTTCCCCCGCCGTCTCCGACGAAGCACATTACGGCCGCCCCGCTCCCGGCGCTCGCTTCGTCTCCGTGCTCGTTGCTGCTCGGCCAAGGAGGAGGAGATCCGAAGATCGGGAAGCTTAACTCGGCGCTGGAGGAGCGGGTGAAGTCGCCGTGCGTGGAAAACCAGATTTGGAGGATGTCGCCCAGGCCACCGCCAACGCCCTCCGCACCAACCTCGAGCAGGTCCTGGTGTAAGTCAGCAAGGACGACCGCCCCCGCGGCGGGGCCTTCTTGGAGGACGAGGTGGATGTGGTGGAGCAGATAGGGCAAGGGAGGCACAAAGGAGGGGAGACGAGGAAACAGCAGATAGGGCAAGAAGGGTACCAAGAGATCGGCCGCAAGGGCGGACCGAGCACCACTGACGAGTCCGGCAGAGAAAGGACGGCTTGCAAGGGCATCCCGATAGATGATTTCAAGTTCAGAACCAGGAGCTGAGTTAAAATGTAGGAAATAAGATAGGGAGATGTCTAGGGTTTGCGACTGTCGAGATCTGTCACTGTAAGGCAGCGTGTCTAAGTTTTTCATTTTTCCCAGTTCGAGGAGCGTAGCATGGTTCTTGTATATTTGTTCTTGTTGATCACGTAGAGCAATCACCGTAGGTACTCTCGTACCTTCTTTTTCCACCTTGTCTGCTGCAGTGATATAATGAAATTTTCTTTCTTTCAAACTTGTCGGAGTCGTCCCGTTCTTCACTCCTCGCCTGCTTGCGTGCCTCATGCGTTCACGCCAACGTAGAAAATGAACAATGGCTAAGCCATTGGCACCCAAAAGGGTCCTTCTACAGCTTGTTTTGATGGACTGTCTCGTTTGATGATACTCAACTTAGAACAATTACAATGGGGATGCCAAAGAGATGGACACTTGAAATTGAAAACTTGAAATGTCGATCAAGGTTCGAGTTAGCTGTTTTTTTTGTTTAATCTCTTTCATCGGTTTTAATGTCAAGTTTTCGCACGGTGGAAAAAGGAATTGAATGGTGTCATGGACGTGTGTGAGTTCTTTCCGGTCTGTCTTCAAGTCCGCTAGTTGAGCATTTAAGTTCTCTTATGAGAACCAACTTCATTGCTTCGCAAAATGGGTATGGCCATCTGACCAAGAAAAGAAAAAAGAAATGGCCATCTGACTAAGAAAAGAAAAAAGGAATGGCCATCAGGATACAATTCCATTGATAAAACGAAGGGAAGACCCACACACCGCTCACAAACACAGGTGCCTGCACAGCAACAACGGCACACTCACCTCCTCCTCCCCGCACTTCCAGGACCATGTCATCATCGCCCTCCCGCCGCGGGGGCGGTCACAAACACAGGTGCCTGCGCCTCCCTCCCGCCCACCTCCCGCTCTCCTCCCCGACTTCGTAATTGCTCCCGCAGCACAACGCAGTATCGTCCGCTTCGTCCTCCAAGAAGGCCCAGCCGCGGGGACGGTCGTCCTTGCTGACTTACACCAGGACCTGCTCGAGGTTGGTGCGGAGGGCGTTGGCGGTGGCCTGGGCGACATCCTCCAAATCTGGTTTTCCACGCACGGCGACTTCACCCGCTCCTCCAGCGCCGAGTTAAGCTTCCCGATCTTCTGGATCTCCTCCTCCTTGGCTAGAGCAGCAACGAGCACGGAGACAGAAGCGAGCGCCGGAGCAGGGGCGGCCGTAATGTGCTTCGTCGGAGACGGCGGGGGAACGGTCGCTTGACGAACGCCGGAGCAGCAACGAGCGGAGAGAGAGAATTTCGGATTCAAAATTTCGGATTCGGAACCTTCATGTGGAGAAAGAAATGGAAATGAGAATGGAGAGGAACGACTGCTTCTCTTTCTTGAGAAGGAAAGAAAAAAGTTTCCCGTAATAAATGCATTGTGCGAGAGGAGAGAGAGCGCTTCGCGCTTCGCTTTTCAAATTCGACGGAGGGACTGGTGGGCCATGAGAGAGAAACTAATATATCAATTTTCCAAAATCGACTCGATTCCAGCGTGGCGTCGGGCGACATGTGTCGCCCGGTGAGTGGACTCGGACGAGTACACCCTGGAGTCAGAGCTGCACCTAATATTTTCTCGTAAACCATCGAGGAAAGAAAGCATATTTTGTTTCTTCTGTGCATGCTTTGAAATATATTCTATTTCCTTTTCTCTTCCTCATTGACCGAATGCCTTCTTTGCAGGGTGTTGACACCTAAATTTTGGTGACTAAGTCATTTATTTATTATGTAAAAAATTAGAGATTAATTTTTAACCCCTAAACAAAAATATTAGAATTAAATTGCCTAGCATATAATTTTAGGAGCATTTTCTTATTATTATTCCATTTGCATTGGATCGGCAACTAAATGAGTTCTGAGCTCAAAGCCCACGGTAATGAAAATTTGGTTGAACTTGTCATTCATGTAAGCCCATTATTCCTTTAATGAGGTTGAAATCGATATATGCTCTTCATGTGCGATGCTTCAAGTTAGGAAATATAACGAGCAATATTATGATGATCTTGAGAATTCGTATATATTCACATGGTTGAATGAGAAAAGGAAAGAAAATGTCAATTAGAGGAAGTGGGTCGTCTGGAAAGTATAAGGAAATAACAAAGTGGGAAAGGAAATAATAAAGTATTGTTGATTTGGTGAGTCACAAGAAAACAAAATAAAAAATGGTAGATTGGCGAAGAGCAGGAGATGTGCGCATCATGAAATAAAATAAAGACGAAACTTGCTTCTCACGATTAGAAGTTGGAGCAATATTCAGTCAATAAAAGAAACAGGAAATAAAGAAGAATCGGCTTATATATGCATGATATGCAAGGATCAGAAGAGGGAAAGTGGATTTTGGGCTTTCCTTTTACCAGCCCTAGCCGTTCCCCATTAAAGGAGAGGACCCTTTTGGTTAGCAAGGGAGAATCGCAGAGAACACATTAGAGAAAACACGCGAGAATCGAGAGAGGAGAGGGAGCTTTGCCAAAAGCTCTTCACGGCCGAGGCACCCTTAGCCAGCGCCTCTCCTTGCTGAACAACGCCCCTGCGATCTCCACTGGTGCTACTGCTTCCCGAATGAGTTTGCTGTCAAAATCTTGACGCCAACCAGCGTCAACGAGGCACCAGACTTCGCTGCGTCAACTTGGACAAATGCAATGTTGGCGAGTCACAGAGTTTGGTCTTCGCGGTTCTGGTTCCCTCGAAGTGCAGCCCCAGCAAAGGAGTCCATGACGTCCACAAAAGAAACTAAGAGAAAGAGGCCACACAATTGAAGACATGGCCATACACTGAATTGAGGGAAAAATCGTGAGGGGAAGCTTCTGTACAGAGTGTTCGTGAAGGTGAGAGTGAATAAAGAGGCTAAAAAGGCCACACTTAGTCCACGGTTGGAAGAGAGCCCCACATACTCGCGAAGTTGACCCACTTGCCGATTCTTCACAGCGTCAGGAATCGCAACACCTCCTATTGCCGATTGAGGAGTCCCATATGAAAAGCCAGGTTCGCCAAGCCCATTGATACCACCAGTAGCCTCATGGCAAGCTGCAGCTTCCGAAGGAGAAGTTGTTCTGATTTGCCCCTGCTAGATCGATGCGGACCTTGACGATGTTGCAGTCCACCGCCCATGGACGTCGCTACTCCTGTTGTCCGCTGCATTGATGAGGGCTGACCTGACTGGGATCCACAACAACGACGAATCCCCTCCATCGGCAAATAAGTTGGTGCAGTCAATCTGCAACACTTGGCTTTCTTCTCTGCAGTACCCTCCACACGCCAAGATTGAGACGGCCACAGCACGGCACACACAAAAATCGGAGGTCGGCAATTCAGAGTTCTCCATCTATAAGTCTTTAGATAGAATAATTAATTACGCGGGAATAAAATTGATATTTTGATCTTTAAGGCTTAAGATCAATTTATCGATTTTATTAGCGAAATAATCAAGTTTGATTTAGATATTGTTTCCTAATTCGGACGATGTGTGAGATCTTTGATTATTCTGAATGATTTGGTGTTTATCTTTTAATTGTTTTATTTATCCCGAAAATACAAAAAAGATTGCATTTGCATATCATGTAGATTATATTTGATTTCCTATATAGAATTGCATGATAGAATAGTTAGATATCTTTTTAATTATATTAGAATGCATGTTTAAATGATATCTAGGTTAGATAATGTCTTGAATTTAAATTGCATGTCGAGATGAATTTCTAAGTTAAGATAGGATTCAGATTAGTCTATTTCCTAACTTAAAATAGATAATATCTCACTTTAGTTAGATTTTTATTGTTAGTAATTTTTAATTACGAATTTTTATTAAAAAAAATACAAAAATGTCATGTGCATGTCATATAGAATTAGATTTATGAAATTCATGCCATTTAGTGATTGTTGCTAGGTCCATTTAATTAGAAATTGACTGTAATTAGAATTAGGTCATTTAGTTATATTGCATCGCATAAAGCATGATTCTCATTAATTAAATAAAAACAAAAAGAAATTGTGTGTTAATTAGAAATTATATTTAAGGTTGTTGATGTGAATTCTGATCTAACCATACATATGCTTTCGTTGCTACAAGATAAGTCTTGTAATTTATTCATTGCTTTTCCTTGATGTTAAATTGGTGGTTTGCGCACCCGCATGATCACCTCACATGTTAGGGAAATAGATTTAAAATCAATTCAAGTTACTTGCAAAACATTTTTAAAAATAAAAAGAAATGGTACTCAAAGGGCATTAGAGAAGTCTAGTATAACCAAATCCCCGTACCCAAAATCTCTGGTTCGTAGGAGTAAAATAATTCTCTCATTATTTTACTTAAGTGTCTAATCGACCTACCATAAACTGATTAGTAGCGACTCCTAAATAAAATCCATTTGCATGTTAAGAAATTTGAACTTAAGTCGTGAATTGGTATGAACTTGGGAGAGCCCGAGCTAAGTTAGACTTAGTAGTCTATTAGCCTAATTTTAGTGGTGCACCCGAAATTTATGTCGCGACACGGGAATATATCTTTTTTTGCAAATCCATGTGCCCGTAGTGTAGAACGTGCCCAACATTCCCTTCTCATGCTGATCTACCGAATTTCCATATGCTCGTATCTTTCCACATAAGGCCATGCATCATGAATATTCTCCGCTGATTTTATTTCTTTAATCCAAATACCGGCCCACAAATTGATCGAGTATTGCCAAAAATTCAAGATTGTAATAGACTTTTCCTAGATTCCGAACCTTTGCAAAGATGAGCTCGCAATATCTCCTTCCTATGCTTGTCCTCACCGAATATACGAAAGATTCACTGAATACTGGAAGAATAATATAAATGTTTTCCAAAATATATCGAATTGCCAACTCATAAAATTGTAGCTCATCTGCCGCTGATCAAATGCAAAAGTGATAAACAAATAGATAAATGCAACTAAAATTATATGTTATACAATTTTAATTCTATTTTTTTAGGGGTTAAAAATTAATCCCTAATTTTTTTTTGCAATAAATGGATGACCGGGTCACCAAAATTTAGGTGTCACCAGCAAACTACGCCATGACGTTGCTTCCTTAAAGATGACCTTTTAATTACTGTTGTTTTGGTCGAAAAACTTTTAATTGCACCTTTTTTATTACTGTTGGCACTGTGATTTTTGAACTCGACAAGGATTGCCCAATCAACCATGCAACGAGGGCACAATTTCTACGATGAGAAACGCGCATGCATGCATTGACTATGGCAATCTTCAGAGACAATTATATGTTCCTACCGACACTAAGAATCCGATCTCCATGATTGGCAATTTGCTTTTGCATGGGAAAATTATCCAAAAAATTCTAAATTTATTACACTTTTACCAATTTAGTCCTAGATCTTTTAATTTGTAAATTGAGTTCTAAACATTTTTACTTCTTACCAATTCAGCTATAAACCTTTTCACTTTTTGCCCATTAAACAATCTAGCCAATTTTGACCGAAAATTACTAACATGAATAGCTGATGCTGACATGGTACTTTTTAAATAATATTTTGAATATTTTCTGGTTCTTTTTTGTGACCTCGCCCGTGGCTAGCAAGAGTTGGCCGGCAACTCTTGTTCACTCTGAATCCAAAAACACAAAAAATAAAAATAAAAAATAAATAAAGCAAAAAAGTTCTTTAAAATAAAAAAAGAAAGAGAAAAAATCATCTAGAATGGAGTAGTAAAGCTTTTGTCCAACTCTTCATGTGAGAGCAAGAGTGAGAGCAAGTCAGAGACAGAGTGTGATGTCTAAAAGTGAGAGATAGAGAGAGAGACAACCTCATTTCTTCCTCCAATGTAGGGATATTCCATTTAGAATGAAGTAGTAAAGCTTTTGTCCAACTCTTCTTACCTAGTTTTTTTTTTTTTTTTTTTCTAGTGACAATAGTCTTTTCTGTTGCTCTAAGTTTGCTATGACCACGTCTCGGATTTAGATTATTATACGGTTTATTGAAGGTGGAGTCCAAATTCCATGATTCTTAGAAACTTCAGCAGCTCGTGAAGTTGTCCAAAAAATAATTAGATTCACTTTTTTTGGGACAAATCTTTTTCCCCCTCTTTCTTTTGACTTCAATGGTAACAAATTACTATTCTTTTAAAAAAATAGTCAAGGGCTACAGCCACCAAGACCCGGTTATGTGGAGGCCAATGAAATACCCTGCAAGTCCTACAAATTGGTTAAGTCCAATTCTCCACCCCTGACTTGATATAGTTTGCCCGCCATTAATGGTATCATATATGTTGAACATAAATAATGGAAAAAGTTATCCTATTAAAGTTGTTAAAAATATATATATACATATCATATATGTCGAGTTTGGGATCTAATGTCAATGGACAGAATAATAATATCTTAAGACTTTTCAGGACAATAATTGAATTGTATAGCTGTAGAAACTGAAATATTTGGCACCAATGTCGATCCCGTTCATTAATGGGTGCTTGTACATTAGCATATCTAAGTCTCGATCGATGTTGACAGGTGTTTCACCAAGTCAACTAGACAACGCTCTTTTTTAGATAAAATTACCAAAGCAAGTTCTAAATTGATTGTATTTGTATCAATTAAGTCATAAAATTTTCAATTATACCAATTCAATCCTAAACTTTTTGACAATTGCCAACATAATCCATCCGGCCCTCGCCTCTAGTCGGCCATGGTTACTGGCAAAGGAAGAAGGAAAAAGAAAATGTAAGAAAAGAAAATTAAAAATTATAAAATGTGGATTTTTTTAAATTGCAAAAATTATCTATATGAGCGCCAACTGTGCCATGTAGAATGGCCAGTGGGCATGACTGATATTCATATCAACAATTTCCTATCAAAATTAGCCAGTGAATTTAATTGGCAAAATTTGAAAATATTTAGGACTCAATTGATATAGTTGCAAAGTTTATGATTAAATTGACATTGGTGCTATAGATTTATGATTTTTTTTTTAAATAAATTTTTCCATCTTTCTTGAGCTGCTCATAGACTTGTCCACACACACACACACACTTATATATATATGTTTTTGGCTTCTAGAGAAGTCCAATAATTTTTAAACTCAAATATTATAAAAATTATAAAAAGATTATATGAGAATTATTGTGGCAAATGAAAGGTTTCAAGTGCTTGTAATTTTTTTTTAAAAGTCCAATTATGTGCATAAATATTGAAAGAAACTTTTAACTGTTTAAATAGTCATCATCGAAAGAGGCTGAAATTTTCCAATTACAGGACGAGTCATGGAATCGTAGCAAGGAGGGGTTATGTACTTTGACTTTGCTTTGGCCTAACATGACCTCTTTTATCTCCATTCCATGTTATAAATGTGGACACCAACCGCAGAAAAATCAAGGCACGTAAAACAAAAGTTGACTTAGACCAAAAGATAATGGTTCCACGGACCACGTCATGCACAAGACCTAAGCAAAACATAATCTTCTATGCATGTCTAATCAGATTGATGTCAAGTCGTTGAGGGTTGTTTTAATACCGTCAATCAACGCAGTTATATTCAACATGCAAGTTTCAGAGCTTTGAAAATTCCAGGTTAACTTTAAGTAATGGATTCTAAGCACGGAATCTCGTCACTTACCTTGAAATCTTCCTTGACTACAAGAAACCATGTAGATTGGAACAATTTTCCATTGTATGTTTCAATAGTCTTGAAATTTCAAAAGCTATTATTTTTTTAACGATTTTCTACCGTCATCAATTTGTAACCATTTTTATTTGTCATTACTTTATTACAGTTTTATACTTCTAATGGGGTTGGAGTAAATCTCTTAACTAGACAAATAAGAAAATAGTCAAAATCTCAATCACCTCTCCTTTTGAGCTTCTAATTAAAAATTAATCCCTAATTTTCTATGCAATAAATGGATGACCGGGTCGCCAAAATTTAAGTGTCAACAGCAGACTACGCCATGACGTTGCTTCCTTAAAGATGACCTTTTAATTACGGTTTTTTTGGTCGAAAACCTTTTAATTGCACCTTTTTTATTACTGTTGGCACGGTGATTTTGAACTCGACAAGGACTGCCCAATCAACCGTGCAACAAGGGGACAATTTCTACGACGAGAAACGTGCATGTATGCATTGACTACGGGAGTCTCCGGAGACAATTATACGTTCCTCCCAACACTAAGAATCTGATCTCCATGATTGGCAATTTGCTTTTGCATGGGAAAATTGTCCAAAAAATTCTAAATTTATTACACTTTTACCAATTTAGTCCTAGATATTTTAATTTGTAAATTGAGTTCTAAACATTTTTACTTCTTACCAGTTCAGCTGTAAACCTTTTCACTTTTTGCCAATTAAACCACCAGCCAATTTTGACCGGAAATTACTAACATAAATAGCCGATGTTGACACAGTACTTTTTTAATAATATTTTGAATATTTTATGGTTTTTTTTTTTGCGACCTTGCCCGTGGCTAGCAAGAGTTGGCCGGCAACTCTTGTCTGCCCTAGATCCAAAAACCCAAAAATAAAGCAAAAAATTTTTTTTAACAAAAAGAAAGAGAAAAAATCATCTCAAATGGAGTAATAAAGCTTTTGTCCAACTCTTCATGTGAGAGCAAGAGTGAGAGCAAGTCAAAGACAGAGAGTGATGTCTGAAAGTGAGAGATAGAGAGAGAGACAACCTCATGTCTTTCTCCAATGTAAGGGGGAAGTACGCTATCAGTGCCATAAGTTGTGTACAGCACTAAGTGCTAAAAGTTTTCGTTGGATCACTTAAGTGCAAAAAAATTTGAAAAACGATCATTTCAATGCCAACACTAATCTAGTTGGCCGAAAATCCGACATGACAATTTTCTATTAATTTTTGAAGCCGACGTGGATTGCCAGAGAGCACAATCAGCATACAAACAACAAAACGACGCTATTTAGCATCTTTTCCCCCAAATAAGAAACCCTAAATTCCAAAATTTGACCAAAATCGAAAGTTGAAAATCCTAAACCCCCAATTTGACCAATTCGAGTGCATACTTCGATTTTCTCCCAAAGTTATCAACTCGCTCTTGCAAATAGATGGCAGAAGCTTCAGCAACAACTCACATTCCTATATAAAAAAAAAAAAAAGTAAATTAGATGGTGAGTGTTATTGTTATTGTGGGTTACCGAGTCCAAGAAAAACATCTTAGACTTCATCTTGGACTCGGTTGAATCCTGTGAGAAGATCCCATGGGTGCGGTAGATATAGAAAAGGCTCAAAGTGCAAATATTTTAAATAGGTTAATAGGAAATTCTCTGATCGAGCAACAGAGATGATCTTGGAGTTATTTGAAGGCTGACATCAACCTCCACCTACATTAATGGACGAGTTGGAGGATGTTGACTCAATGCAAACTCAAATGAAGGGTTTAACATCTCTGGTCGACCATTTGAAGAGGGAGATTTCAAGATTGAAAATTGAAATAAACTTCTATCGAGCATTTATTATATTGTTATTCTCTTGTGTAGTTTATTCAAATGTGAATTGGAGTAATGAGAAGAAGTTTGTATGTCTACCATAGTCGAAGACATGAAAAATGAAGTAAAATATGTTTTTGCTTTGTTGCAATTTTTGTATGGAGTAGAGGATTTTCTTGTAATCTATGGTAGAAATGGAAGGTTAAAATTGGAATACATTAGTTGTGAGCACTTACAAGTTTTATTGTTTAGTTGTGTATTGTCAATGTTTGTTTTGATTAGTTTTTGCTTCAAATATAATGGTTTGCTGCATTTTTTATTTGGTAATAGTTTGCTGGTTTACCGCAACTGCAAACCATAGCGAAATGGAATGTGCTTTTGGAATGTATTAGTTGTGAACACTTAAAAATTTTATTGTTTAGTTGTGTATTGTCAATATTTGTTTTGGTTAGTTTTTGCTTTACATATAATGATTTGCTACATAAATTTGGTAATGGTTTACTGGTTTACTAGTTTTCTGGTTTGTTGGTTTGCTGCAATTGCAAACCATGGCGAAATTAAATGATGGTGACAAATTCACGATTAACCATTTCAATGCCACAAGTTGTAAATAATAATCGCTTGAGTGCCAAGTTTTTATAAAAGTAATCATTTAAGTGCCGGTCGCGATTACAAAGTGATCACTTGTGTTGTACAAATTTATTTAAAAAGAACATGTTAGTTTCAAACGTCACTTGACTTGTACCTTGTTCTTGTGCCAGTTGGGTTGCTAGTGCATCTTCTTGCACTAGCCCATACAAATGTTGATGCAACAAGATGCACTAGCACCCAAAATTGCATCTTGTTCTTGCACCATCACATACAACTAGAACCCCACAAATTAATTAATATCCACAACTTCAACCAGCAACAGTATATGCACATATCTAAAAATAATATCAACCTCATAAAAACATTGCACCAACAACAAAAATAAAATTTATAGCATAACTGATAATTGTCTTGCTAGTATTCTAACTGAAACCAACACAAGAGAAAATAACAAAAAACAGCTATTGCCATTAACATTAATTGATTGTTTACAAAAGAAAAACATGTCTAACTTCACTCACTAATCACTGAAAGTTTAGCACTCTCTTAAAAATAAAAAATAAAAACAACAATGGCAAACTACCATCAATGATATAATATCGAGCACCCTCCTAAAAAAAAAAAACATGAAAAGAGACCATGTCTAGCACCCTCCCATAAGTCCATATAGACAACACCCCGATCTTATTTTCCTCTTGGAGCTTTGAATTGATTCATAATTCGAGCACTCTTTCAAACTGGATGTGCAGATTCTTTAACTGGGCTTTCTGTCACCTCTTTTTCTCTATTTTTGATAGCGGCTATTTTTGTTCTAGCACGTGTCATGTGTTGGTCCATATCATCACTATTGCTTTCAATCGTTGATTGAAATGGAATTGGTGCTAGGTTCTTTTTGGATGGCTGTTTTGTAGCTATACCCGCTGTCTTATTCTTTGGAGCACTCTTCTTTGGCTACACCCTTAATTCTTGGGTTGGCCCACCTTGAGAGAGAAGTACTTTGGAAGTTCTCCCAGGCTACAAGAATATAGCAATATTGTCAACCAAATGAATTGAAGCACAACAAATAAAATGCATGAGGCTTACAAATCTTACATTCAAAATAGTCATTCCAGTACGTTCATCTGTGTAAATCCCATAATCATATTGCCTTAATCTTTTTCTAAGAGCCCCTCTTGTTCGCTGTGGTGCATCATTTTCAGCAGCAACAAATGAGAGAGCAACCTCTACAACCTGTGCAGTTGCTCGTCTTCTCACTTGAGAAACACATAACAAATTTAAATTTCAGCCTATAAAAGACAAACACATCGATCTACAACTTACAGGATATTTTTTTCTCGTTTGCTCAACAGTGGATTCAATTGTTGTTGTTGCTGTCCTGCCTGTTCCAGTCCTTATCCCTGCACTTAAGCCTACAATAGGGCCTTTTTCTGGCCATTTAGTAGGCCTTACAACAATGTACTGTATCAGGATTATGACCAACTACAATGAATAATTAGACATCTACTCATTTTCATGGTGGAAACAAATGGAGAAAAATTCTCAAATTACAAGTGCATGACAAAGGAAAAGTATAAGAGAAGCCAGTACATATGGTCAACCATCAAATTCTATCAAATATGAATTGTAAAGTTATTGAGGCAAAGATGATACTTACCTTATAGCAAGGCTTTTTGTTTGTCCTTCAGTAGACATTATAGTAAGGCATTCTGTCCTCCCTTCAATAAGCCTAACAAGAAGCTCTTCAATAGGTCATGTCCCTAGCATTAAATCAGCCATTACATCTTGCTGTTGATGCTGCTTTTTCAGCCCACAACCTTTTTTATTGTGCCATTCCTTGCGGCAATATGAGCATTTCATCTTTGACCCAGTCCTACTCATCTTCTAACTTGATGCCTCTTCATGCTGCATTCTTCGTCTCCTTTTTGGCCTTCCTATTTGCTTCTTCAGCGGTAAAGGTAGAGGGCTTTCATGATTTGTTGACTCCTAAAATTTGCTACTTCTAATAGGCTGCATCATGAATTGGTATGAAGCAAGGTATGAGTTTTTTTTGTACCAATCATGTAGGTGATCATTTGAGTTTTCTTGCTTCATCTAAATAGCACAAATGGAATGGGCACAAAGAACTCCATTCAGTTACTAGGCTCAGCATGAACCCTTTTTTCTATCCAGGTTGATAACATACTTATCCTGATTTTAAATAATCCCGTATCTATTATCTACATTCCAAACTAGATGGCGGAACCTACTAGCAGCAATGTTTGCATCCAATCTCTTCACAATCCTAAGGCCACGGTCTCTAGTTTATTTCGTAGCCTCATCTCTTTACCTATGCAGTCTAGTCATAACCATAACTCGAATATCATTAAGCATGCTGATGATTGGTTTGCACCTGGCCTCCTGGCCTCTAGAATTCTGCCATTGAAAGCTTCACTGAGGTTGTTATAAATAATATCGCATTTGAACTCTTCGCTAAAGAAGGCTCGACACCAGTGCTTAGCTTCTGTCTGGAAGAGTGCATCAAAATCTTCCTTTGTCAGCTGCAACAATCCTTATTTGGTTAATATGAAATTAGCCATGTTGGTACTCTTTGCTATTTGCTAGAACTGCTTCTGCAGCCTATCTCTTTTGAAGTTCTTTAACCAGTTTGCATATATGTGCCTCGCGCACATTCAATGCTCGGCATGTGGCATCAACTCAGCCAATGCAGGAATAAGTCCCTACAAAAATTCAAATCAATAAATACAAGTCAGGAAAAATATGAAAGTGATTAATATTAAAAGGGAGTGAATTAATTGACAATAAAATTACCTTCTGTTGGTCGTTCATGAATGTCCATCCTCCCCCATCGGTTATCTCAAGGTCAGCCATTAAATTTTTGAGGAACTAGGACCAAATATCCTTGTTCTCTATCTTCACCACCACCCAAGCTATCGGAAACATTTGATTATTGACATCTCTCTCCACAGCAGCTAACAACTCCCCCTTGCATAAACCCTTTAGAAAACATCCATCCAATCTTATAACTCTTCTACAACCAGCCAAGAAGCCCCGTTTGCATGCATCAAAGCAGATATAAAATCTATCAAATCTAGGCTCAAGATCAAGGAGTGACCTTTCCACAACCTCTACATATACCCTACTAGATGGGTTTTGAAACATGCATTCGTCAATATAATCTCATACCTACACATATTCTTCTTTATACCCATCCATCAATATTTTCATTACACTCATCTTAGCTCTTTTGCATTGATTCCTTGACACATTAACCCATAATTGCTCATTCACTAACTGTTGAAATTGAAGACTCTTGATCTTGGGCATTGCTTTGATAGTATTGAAAAAAATGTTTTGATAATCACACACTTGTTACCACTTTATTATTAAAGATAATTGGACAAGTATGCTCCTCCTGGAAGGACCTAATCTGGAATAACTCATTCTTACTCAGCGCACCATGGAGTTTCCATAGACAATTCGGTTGTGAGCACTTAGCTCTCACAAAATCTTTCGTGTTTCTAATGAATTGAACGTTCCTCTATTCACCAATGGAGTTCTTCACAACAGCTTCTTTGAATCGTTTGGCATCGTCAAATCTCATGCTCATAGACAAAACATGTTTATCAACAGTCGGATCATAGCAAGGGTACTTAATTTTTCTTCGACGAGTAGGTTCATCATCATCATTGTCAAGCTCATTTTTCGAACCAGCAACTTCATCGCTGCAGCTTTCTTCATATTCACTTTTATTACCTTCAGCTAGAGTTCCATCCCCATTTACTAGCTCAGGCCTCTTTGTTGAAGCTGCAACTTTTTTCCTCAGAAATTCCCTTTGCTTTTGTCTTGATTGTGTGAGTTCATCATCATCTTCGTCACTTCGGAAACTTACTGAAGCTAAATATTCATCTTTCGATTTACTGGATATAGCAATTTTCCATTCGAATCCAGTGAAGTCTTCATCGTCCACATTTTCACCCAAACCTTCACCTAAGATTTCAGGACATCTCCCTATTTGTTCATCTCTATCAATATGACTTCTCTCCTTCTCATTTTGCCTTTCATCTAACCTAAACTCATCTCCGACTTAATTACTTGCTTGAATAGGATCTCTCACTTCTCCTCTTTCAGTGGTGGTCTGCTCATTCCCATCCTCATCATCATCCTCATCCTCACCATCACTATAATACTCAACATATACCCTAGCTTATTCACCGTGAATATAACAATAAATGATATCCTTAATACCATTATCGTCATTAAAAAATCTCAAGTCATCATTCAATTCTTTCCCAGGAACACAGTAATGTAGTTTTTGCACTTTGCATAGTAAAAAATACACCAAATCCCTCAGAAAATCAATATATGATGGATTTTGAACATTGACATAGATAGTACTTTCATTTCCACCAATATATTTTCAATCATCGGTGCTAATAACAAACTCTCCACCATAGTAAACAATGACGCCTACCTGATTTGCGTCCATATTGATGTTGCACCCGATGAAAAAAAAAGTCATTACTTTTTGGGACCATATGACAGAATCAGTAACTTCACATGCATGTCTTTGTTGTTTTGTTGTCAAGAAACAAATGCGACCAATCTCCCCAATTCGATGCCTTTACAAAAACAAAGAAACTGAATTGAATAAATAAAGTGAGGTCCCCATCACCCATTTTTCAATTCAATCACATTCGGTCCCCCACAAAAGCAGTCCAATTAATTAAAAAAAGTAAGGTCCCACCACTATTTCACTCCAAGTCAAGCCCCCATTTTCCCCTCTGCGTCCTATTTTTCTATTCAGTCCCCACAACAGAAAGCGAGTGAACGACGGAAGCCTCAATTTTTCTATTCGGTCCCCATAAAAGTGAGATCCCCACCACTTTCCTCACTACTTTCCCCCTGAACTGAGCCCTCAATTTGCCCTCTACGCCCTAACTTGCCCGTTGGAACCCTAAATTTTTCACAAAATTGACCCATGTAGAGAACATGACAAACCTAAGTGAGCGAGAGTTGAGGACGTAACCAGCGACCAACCGTGAACGACAGCGCAACTGCAGCAGTGGCCGAGCAACAGTGGGTGAGCAAACGACGATGAGTGAGCGAGCTATGACCGGCGTTAAGCGAGAACCGTATACGAACTCTATTTTACTCCCTCTTCAACAACACTGTTTTTGGCTGTAGAGCAACGCGGTGTTGTTTCTTACGTGAATTCACGTGAAATGGTATAAAACGACGTCGTTTCTTATGAAGAAAGGAAAACGGCATCGTTTTATGCCATCCACCGTGGACAATCTTAAGCCACGTCGATTTTTTTTTTTTTTTAAATATAAAAGTCACGTAATCATTTTGGCCAAAATCTCTTGCCGGTGGCACCAAAGTGATCGTTTTTTCTCCAATTTGGCACTTAAGTAATCCAATGGAAACTTTTGGCACCAAAGTAAGCGTCATACATAACTTATGACACTGATAGTGTACTTCTCCCCCAATGTAGGGATACTCCATTTAGAATGAAGTAGTAAAGTTTTTGTCCAACTCTTCTTACCTAATTTTTTTCTTCTAGTGACAATAGTCTTTTCTGTTTCTCCAAGTTTGCTATGGCCACATCTCAGATTTAGATTATTATATAGTTTATTGAAGGCGGAGTCCAAATTCCACGATTCTTAGAAACTTCGAGTTGTCCAAAAAATAATTAGATTCACTTTTTTTGGGACAAATCTTCTTTCCCCTCTTTCTTTTGACTTCAATTGTAACAAATTACTATTCTTTAAAAAATAGTCAAGGGCTACGGCCACCAAGACCCGGTTATGTGGAGGCCAATGATATACCCCGCAAGTCCTACAAATTGGTTAAGTCCAATTCTCCACCCCTTGACTTGATATAGTTTGCACGTCATTGGTGGTATCATATATGTTGAACATAAATAATGGAAAAAGTTATCCTATTAAAGTTGTTAAATAATATATATATACATATCATATATGTCGAGTTTGGGATTTAATGTCAATGGACAGAATAATAATATCTTAAGACTTTTCAAGACAATAATTGAATTGTACAGTTGTGGAAACTGAAATATTTGGCACCATGGTCTACCCCGTTCATTAATGGGTGCTTGTACATTAGCATATCTAAGTCTCTATCGATGTTGACAGGTGTTTCACCAAGTCAACTATACAACACTCTCTTTTTTTAAGATAAAATTACCAAAGCAAGTTCTAAATCAATTGTATTTGTATCCATTAAGTCATAGATTTTTCAATTATACCAATTCAATCCTAAAATTTTTGACAATTGCCAACATAATCCATCCGGCCCTTGCCTCTAGTCGGCCACGGTTACTGGCAAAGGAAGAAGGAAAAAGAAAATGAAAGAAAATAAAATTAAAAATTAAAAAATGTGGATGTTTTTAAATTGCAAGAATTACGTGAACACCAACTATGCCACGTAGGATGGCCAGTGGGCACGACTGATATTCATATCAACAATTTCCTATCAAAATTAGCCAGTGGATTTAATTGGCAAAATTTAAAAATATTTAGGACTCAATTGATATAGTTGAAAAGTTTATGATTAAATTAACACCGGTGCTATAGATTTATGAATTTTTTTAAAAAATAAAATTTCCATCTTTCTTGAGCTGCTCATAGACTTGTCCATATATATATAGACACACACACACGACTGTCTTTGTTTTTGGCTTCTAGAGAAGTCCAATAATTTTTAAACTCAAATATTTAAAAAAATTATAAAAAGATTATATGAGAACTATTGTGGCAAATGAAAGGTTTCAAGTGCTTGTAATTTTTTTTTTTTAAAGTCCAATTATGTGCGTAAATATTGAAAGAAACTTTTAACTGTTTAAATAGTCATTGCCGAAAGAGGCTGAAATTTTCCAATTATAGGACGAGTCATGGAATCGTAGTGAGGAGGGGTTTTGTACTTTGACTTTGCTTTGGCCTAACATGGCCTCTTTTATCTTCGTTCCATGTTATAAAAGTGCACACCAACTGCAAAAAATCAAGGCACGTTAAACAAAAGTTGACTTAGACCAAATAATAATGGTTCCATGGACCACATCATGCACAAGACCTAAGCAAAACATAATCTTCTATGCATGTCTAATCAGATTAATGTTGAGCCGTTGAGGGTTGTTTTAATACCGTCAATCAACATAGTTATATTCAACACTTAAGTTTCAGAGTTTGAAAATTCCAAGTTAACTTTAAGTAATGGATTCTAAGCACGGAATCTTGTCACTTACCTTGAAATCTTCCTTGACTACAAGAAACCATGTAGATTGGAACAATTTTCCGTTGTATGTTTCAATAGTCTTGAAATTTCGAAAGCTATTACTTTTTAACGATTTTCTACCGTCATCAGTTTGTAACCATTTTTATCTGCCATTACTTTATTACAGTTTTATACTTCTAATGGGGTTGGAGTAAATCTCTTAATTAGACAAATCAGAAAATAGTCAAATCTCAATCACCTCTCCTTTCAAGCTTCTAATTAAAGATAAGAGATTTCTCAAGCCCTAATTAGTCAATGGACTATTAGAGATAAATTTAAAATATTCTATGATTCTATATATTATTATATGGTCCTGTATATTTCCTTTGATTGGTCTTGATTTGTTACTTTAGATAGTTATTATATAAAGCCTATAAATAAGCTCGTGTATTCTTTATTTGATGTTCTACAGAATATTACATCTTTCAGTCATTATGATTCTCAACTTGGATGAAAAAAAATCAACACCTCAAAAGTAGAACGGCAAAATTACCAAAAAAGTTCTAAACCTATTGTAATTGTGCCAATTCAGTCCTAAACTTATTTTTTTGATCAATTGAGTTCTAAACCTTTTACAATTCTTCCCGATCAGTCCATCCGGCTAAAAATGGCTGGCTGGAGTTGACGTAGCAGCCGACCGGCACCGGCAATATTTTTTAATAATATTTTATTTTTAAAAATATTTTATTAATTTTTTTTTCTTTTTGTTTCTTTTTTTTTTTTTTCCCTCTCCCTCCTTTCTCCTCCTCTCCTCCTTCTTCCCTTAGCTTCGGCGATCGGCCGAGGAGAGTGCCGGGCCGGCCACCGGACCGAGGCGGTCGGCGGGGCAAGCCCTCACCGGATCCGGCGAGGGGGCCCTCACCGTCGCCGGGTTTGGTGAGGCGAGCCCCGCCTGATCTGGCGAGGGCTCGCCTCGCCGGTCGGCGCGCGCCCGACGGCGGGGGCGAGCCCCCGCCGGATCCGGCGAGGACTCGCCTCGCCGTCGAGGCGTGAGGCGAGCACTTGCCAAAGCGACGGCCTCGAAGGCCTCGCGCGACCCGCACCGCCTCCTCCTCCTCGACCCGTCGCCCTCACCACCGTCGCCGCCGCCGCCTTATTAGGGTTCATCGGTGTCGACACCGCAGCCCACCATCGCGCGGTGGAAGCCGGCCCCGAAATCACATGCGGGGGGGATAGAAACCGCGGCTCCTCGCAAATCGGCAAGGGCTCGCCTTGCGGCGACCGCGAGGCAAGCCCTCACCGGATCGAGGGCGGGGCTCACCTTGCCGGACCCGGCGACGGTGAGGCCCCCTCGCCGGATCCGGCGAGGGCTCGCCCGCCGCCACCTCGGTCCCGGCGACCAGCCAGCCCTCCCCCTCGGCGGGTCGCCGGAGCCAAGGGAAGAAGGAGGAGAGGAGGAGGAAGGAGGGAGAGGGAAAAAAAAAAAAAGGAAAAAAGATAAAAAAATTAATAAAATATTTCAAAAATAAAATATTATCAAAAAAAAAATCGCCGTGCCAGCTAGCTGCCATGTCATTGCCACCAACCATTTTTGGCCGATGGACTGATCGGGAAGAATTGTAAAACGTTTAGGACTCAATTGGTCAAAAAAATAAGTTTAGGACTGAATTGACACAATTATAATAGGTTTAGGATTTTTTTGATAATTTTCCCAAAGTAGAACCTCGTCAGTTTACTTGCCTAGCTGCCTGAAACGTTATTAGTAGACTACACTATGACGTCGCTTCCCTAAAGGTGATTCAATTTTTGACCTTTTAATTACTGTCTTTTTTGGTCGAAAACCTTTTAATTGCACCTTTTTATTACTGTAGGCACTGTGATTTTTGAACTCGACAAGGACTGCCCAATCAACCATGCAACGAGGGGACAATTTCTACGATGAGAAACACGCACACATGCATTGACTATGGGAGTCTTCGAAGACAATTACTCATTCCTGCCGACACTAAGGACCCGACCTCCATGATTTGGTAATTTGCTTTTGCGTTCATAATCTAGAACACGGAATTTATAAAGAGCTTCTTTGAATTTTCGATGTCCCTTTTTTCTTTTTGTGATAGAAAACATTCCATGTGGATGTTTTATCGTGTTCAAAAGAAATGTCAATCTTTCAGATCTACATCATGTTTCCATGAAAGTCTTTACACAATGCACTGCGAACACATGCGTTAATGCAACTGAGAGTCGATTCGGACACCAATGAGAGTAAGTGCGGGCTGAGTTGAAGATCTCCATTCAACAGGCAAATGCGTCAAATGCGGGAAAATTATCATATTAGGTAGATAGAATATGATTTTTGGCATATAAATAATATGAGTTGAAATGTGTACTATGACCCATCTTAAATTTTGAGACCCATGTTCTCCCTTAAGTCTAATCATGGAAACCCATGACGCACATGTATTTAAATTCTCTATTATTTTGTTTTCCAATTCGATTTACATGTTTCTGATCTTGATATCTTCTAACTTTATTTTGATCTTAAATGCACATGCCATCACCTAATGAGAGGAGCACGGATTAAAAGACAATGTGAATAGATGAGATCCGCCACTTATTTTGAAAAAAATCATTTTTATGCTTTGTCAATTTCTTGACATTAACTCCTTTCCAATCTCTAATCCTTCCAATGTTCTATTAAAAAGTCTAAACCATTCAATGCTTTTCCATAGATATATTGATCTTTAGTATTCATTTGAAAGCCTACCCCTTTCTTGAGTCATGGAAAAATTACCTCTATAGCTTGCCACCTATTTTATCTTAAATCAAAATTTAAGTTCATTTTTTTTCATAGTGACACACAATTATTAAACTGATGATAGTTATAAAATTTAAGTTCATTTTTTTGTGGCTGGTTGCCGGCGACTAGCTGGACGAGGTCCGGTGAGCTTGCTGGGGCCTCGTTAGGCCAAGGTGAGGGCTGGCGAGCTCGCCGGAAGCTTGCCTAGCCCTCGTGAGGCTCAGCCTCACCAAATCTAGGCAAGGCCGAGCCTCGTCAGTGGTCTTGTGAGCATTACAAGGCTCGACCTTGCCTAGGCAGCGCGAGGTTGTAGGCGAGCTAGAGCCTCGCCATGGCTCGGCATCTCCAAGGACTGGCAACGCTCCGGCGAGGTCACGGGCCCTCATCTGATCGATTGCCAATGCCGACCATGGCCAAGGCTAGCAACCAGCCAAAATGAAGAAGAAGAAGAAGAAAGCAAAGAGAAAAATATATTCTAGAAATTATTCCCTGAATAAGAGTACTTTTTTCTATTTCTTGTTTTTGTTACAAATCTATTATGTTCCAAATTTTTGTTCTTAGGAACAAAAATTTTACCAAAACAAGTTTCTATTCCTTTTTCGTTCCCCGGAACAAAAGAACAAAAATAGTTGTTCCGGGGAACATAAACAGATTTTAACAAACAAGCCCTTATGATGCAAGATTTGGTTTCCAATTTTAGTGGAAGTCTGCCGGTTTAGAAATCAGGATTTACGAAGTTGCAGCAGATCTACTGTTTTGCTTTGCTGGGTTGTAATTGTAATAGTGACAGCGAATCACAAACCTTTGAAGTGGACACTTCAATTTTCGTTGTGGGATGTTAAATGTCAATTTCATCAATATTCATTCGGCCCCCACCTCTCAGATCTCAGGCAGAGCAGACGAACCCATTAAGCTTTCGGTTTCGGTTTCAACTTGTTCGATTCTTTTGACATTAACCTAAGGTTGTTTTGGGCATTGATTCATAATATAGAACCATTGATGGAATGGAAGTAGTCCGCTGATGAGGTATGATGAGGTAGTAATCC
This sequence comes from Eucalyptus brandiana, assembly GCA_014182725.1. NCBI lineage: Eukaryota > Viridiplantae > Streptophyta > Magnoliopsida > Myrtales > Myrtaceae > Eucalyptus > Eucalyptus brandiana. Next base: position 18,663,911 of record CM024678.1, read on the forward strand.
AACATTTGCAAGAAATAGTGACTAGACATGCAAGTTTCTCCAGAGAAATTTTGTGGGTAGACACACAAGCTTCTCTTTCATCATTTCTCAGAGATGGGAAAGATGAAATTGGCCGACCATCATCCACACTAAAGACAAAATTGGCATCTGTTAAGAGAAATTCTTGAGTAGCAACATATAACAGGCCGAGCTCATGAACAAAACACATCCAGAGCAAGAAGATGCCACTTCGCACATCTCGCCATTCAAACAAATGAAAAGCTTCCATAATAGATTCCCTCCCTTGCAGTGGCCAACACATCGTTATTGTGTGAAGAGGAAAAAGTTGCAATATTGTCTCTTTGAATAACAAAATGGAAAGAGATAGCACAAATACAAACACCAAACCACAAGCCATTGTCTTTAGGCTTTCCCCACTAATTAGTTCACAATACCCAATTACTGCACTGCATAAAACTCGTTGTTTTGTTTATATTACCTATACCTTCAGTTCCAAATGTGAGCAAAAGAGAAATTTCGAAGCAACATTTAAGAATTCTGCTGCAAGGATTACCCAATGAAGCCTAGTTCTTTCAAGAACTAATTTACTTAAGAACACAACAAACCATTTCTTACTCTCTTGTGCCAGTAATCAGTATCCAGAAGTACCGGATAGAGATCATTACTAGATGCAGACAAAGCAGTTCCAGTCTATGGCCCTTCAATAGACATACTCTTGCTGATATTCTCACCAACTGCCTGATGTTTGTCACCTCTAAAATGCTTCCTCATGGCCTCAATTTTCTCCTCAGTCATGATAGCGCCCGCAGAGTCCAAAGATCGAACAAAACCTTGCCTTCAAGCATGCTAACCACGGATGACATTGGCGGCCCGAGTCTTTGGAGTCACATTAGTACACATCAAAGCTACCTTTATCAATGCCAGCGCCTCCTCTTTGCTAAAGTGAGAACCAAGCCTCGGATCAACTAGTTCTATCAAATTCTCTCCCTCCTTCAGAAAGTGTGCCTAGATACAGAAATGTAAAGTGAAGGTATTTCCCTTTCAAGCTTCAGGTATTGATCAGTTGCAAAATATGCTCTAGATACTGAAACAGGAAGAAGTATATTATCTCCCTTGATAATTACGGGGCAAATGCAGTTGATAAGCGCCTGCTAGTTCTAGGGTATAAATGGATAAAAAGAATTGAATGAGTCAATACAGATCCAACATGATTTTTTTTACCGATTTTAAATAAAAGATACTAGACTACAACATCACTTACTAATGGTTAACCGGTTGCCAAGAAATCACCTACACCGCTTTAAAATCGCCAGCTATTGTCGAGTTTTATCAGCACAAATTATTTGTCAGCATCATTATATGAAACGGCAGACTCATCTTTCAATGTTCTTGATTATGCAACTCAGGCGACGAACAGATTTAACAGGGACTAATAATGATTGTTTGCTCTAATGATTGCTCACTCAAAGCAAAACAAAATCTAACTTAAGGAGTCAATTGTATGAATGTGAAAAAGTTATACCTCAATCGGAAGTATATGGATATTCTGGTCAAGACATGGTGTTGAAAACTTTTTAATTTAACAGTAATTGCCAAAATTCAATAGTAGTCGAAGGACTTGTTTGGTGCTAATGAAACTACAGGGAGTATGAATGTCAAGCATAAAAACATAAAGACTAAAACTGAACTTTCGACAACCACCCTAAATTATGGGGTCAACTTCCCCAAATTTCAAGGAATAGAATTTTCTTCATTCCAAAAAAAGAAAAAAAAAAAGAATCTACATAAAAATTCAGAGTAGACCTACATGATAAGAAGAATCAGATTAATTTGAAATAACAAATTGCACTTAACAGCATGACAATTCGTTAAGCAAGTTTCAATAGTTGTTAACTGTGAAACTCCTTTGCAACCATTGAAAGTGCATGTGAGGATTTAAATACGGATATGATCATAATTGAAATGATAGAGTTGATTACCCAATCGAGTAGATTAAAGCATTCCTCAGTTCTTTGGGAGCTAGTGTTGCTCCGGCCATTAACAACTTCTAAGGCAACAACACCAAAACTATAGATGTCGGCTTTGTCAGTGAGGTAACCATGCATTGCGTACTCCGGTGCCATATATCCACTGCACATCAAGAAAAGAGCTCGTGTTTGCAACAAGGTAACTACCTTAAATAGCACATACTTAATATTCCTAAAATTCAAAAGAAAGAGTCATTCCTAAATGTGACGCTATGGTCTAAAGAGTAGAGGAAAAAAACAAATGCATCCTAATATATTCTAATATAATTTACCGAGAATATTTCAGGAAACAAAAAAGATCATTGTTGTTCTTTATATTTTTTTTTTTTCTTTTTGGTTTGAAATATAAGTATCATTTATAAGATGATGTACATGAGCTTAAGGGCATTTCCCAGCATTACAAAGATATCTAAGAACGTGCAAAAATGAAGTGAGGGAATCTCCATATAGTACCCGATATTACATTTATTTGGGAAGGCCTAAAGTTTTTGTAATGTGAAGCTCGCCTTGTAACAAGTTTACGAGTTTTAGCCACAATGATGGGGACATCATTTGACTTGTTTTGGAAATGTCTATAGTTATGTTTATAGTTCTTTTTGTTGAATGAACATTAGAGTTAGTAGAATGAACTTACAATTTTATCTTTTCCCTAATTAATCACATTCCTTTCAAAAACAAGTTGACATTTCACACGCATTAATGCAAACATCTAAAACATGTGAACATGCTTATCTATGTTTTTCCATGTGCATACAATAGAAACATGGGTGAATTTGCTATAATACTAAGTTATGTTCAAATTAACAATTACATAAGTCAATATCAGATTATCATTACTTAATGGTAAGAGTATGACACAATTTACATTTTTTTCCTAATTAATGTAAAGAGTGGTGGGACAGTCATAAAGCTTTGTGGTTAAGCCGAATTTGTTGAGCACCATGCTTTGGGATGATGTGAATCCACCACAAAGCTCCATTCAACTCACTTTTCTTAAATCAGAATATATGCTTTTATTCCATGCTTTTATGTTGTCACTGGCTCCTAATTAGGTTAACAGGAACAAAAAGCAAGAAACTTACTAAGTTCCAGCAATCTTGGTGCTAATATGTGTTTTGTCCTTCTCATCAAGCTTTGCTAAACCAAAATCTGATATTTTAGGGTTGAGATCCTTATCCAGTAAAACATTAGTAGCCTTAATGTCTCTATGCACAATCTTCAGCCTTGACTCTTCATGAAGATATGACAATCCCCTGGCAATACCCACGCATATCTTGTGTCTTGTCCACCAATCCAACTTTAACTGAAATTCTTCAGGACCTTCAATTGTATCAGAAGACATCAAAGCTGCTTTACTGCCATGTCATTAACTGAAGTCAATGAAGCACAATGTGATATCAAATTACCAAATAAAGCGCGAGCAAGACTCATTTATTTTCCAGGTACTCGTAAACCAGCAAAAGTTGATTTCCTTCAATGCAAAGCATCCATAGAGTTTCACAAGATGTGGATGCTTTGAAGAGCGAAAATCATCCCAATCTCGCCGGGAACTCATTATTTCCTTGTTGTGATTTGGATGAAAGCTGCTTCACTGCTATAGTGGTGCCATCTGACAGAAAACCCTGCAATTCAACTTTGGCATCAGATCTATGTTGTGAAAATTGAGTTACATTGAATGCTGCTTTCTACATATCTTCTCTCTTGGGAATTGGGGGAATTTGGTTAGCCAATTTTCCAGCATACCTTGTAGACAGAACCAAAACCACCTTCTCCTATCTTATTGGCAGGGTCAAAATTGTTTGTGGCAGCTTTAATCATCGCAAGGTAAATAAACCAATTTGCAACGCTAGACCCTTCAAATCTGCAACACGTTTTGGAACTTCTATGAATTTGGAAAAGTCAACAGTTAAAGTATGTAATCCACTATCTAAAAAGACGTATCAATTCCTTCTCAATATTCCAGAAAACCTTTTTGTGACGTTTTGGTCTGAGCAAGTTCAGTACAGAATAGCTTAGCATCTTGAAAATTATTTTCTAGGAAAGTCTAGCATCAGTTGGCAGTATGTATTTTTGAAAAGTAAAATGAGATTGTCCCGAGGGTATTTAATAGTGAAGGAAAATAAAAATCATACAGAGAACCCCCTTGGAAACGTAGGGTATGGTTTGTATGTTTTAATTTCTCATGCACGTGAAGTTCTGGCAGATATTTTTGGTGTCTTGAAACATAGACTTTGTGTGTATACACACACACATCTGAGAAACAATCTACCGTCTCTCCCTATAACTATCTATTCCTTTATTTTTCGGATTTCTAAATAAAAATTTAGTTCATTAAGCAAACCAAATGGTTCTACGACACTTTAGCTGCATATCGCCTAATAATAATCTTTGGCTTTTTGCGTCGAATCAAATTCCCTATGGAATGCACAATGTCAAGAAGGAGGAGGAGGAAGTATCATGTGAAGAAGAAGAAGAAGAAGAAGAAGAAGTATCACGTGCCAACAGTTTGAAGAAGAAGAAGAGGAGGAGGAGGAGGAGGAGAAGAAGAAGAAGTATCATGTGCCAACAGTTTGAAGAAGAAGAGGAGGAAGAGGAGGAGGAGGAGGAGGAGGAGGAGGAGGAGAAGGAGAAGTATCATGTGCCAACAGTTTGAAGAAGAAGAAGAGGAGGAGGAGGAGGAGGAGGAGGAGGATGTGCCAACAGTTTGACAGGACAACTGTGCGATTTAGAGGAAATATAAATGAAGAATAGCGGAGATTCCAGGTAAGCAACTACCTTGTGCCATTTTATCTTTACATCCGAGGCATCCTCTCCACCAAAGGATAACCAGGATAAGGAAAACTACAAAAACTATAGCAGCCAGAATCCCAGCCACTGTGCCAGCAGATATGCTGGCCGGGGGATCAAAGTCTGCAATGAAGAAAGAACAAACAAATATTTAACCAAAACTGTTCAGTTAAATGGGGTAGACGTAAATGCAGAAAAATATCTGTAGCTTCTCATTGAACACAGAGAAATTGATGGAGAACACAATAATCGAGAATCAAGAGGACATAAAACCGCCCAGAGTACTCCACAGAAACTATCAGATAAATGAGCACCAGAAGATATCAACTATGGAACATGTAATACAAAATACAAAGGGAAAAAAAAAATCTACTCTTCATTCTCAAGGCTGTACTGTATGATACAGGCACCGTGGTCGTAATCCATAGTGGAAAAGTGAACAAGGCTATCATTTCATAGTCGAATGGAAGGATTAAAGATACATGGAGAAAACACGCTCAGATGGAAAAAACACAAAGCAACCTATAACCAATTTTCGACTCTAAGAGAATAATAATAGACCCCAGTCAGCTATTATGCGTAATTGACTTGATCTATAGTGACATATGCCAATGGCCTGAATCCAACAGTAGGCATTTGCAACCAAGCCAAAAAGTGAACAAGGCTATCATCTCATAGTCGAATGGAAGGATTAAAGATACATGGAGAAAACACGCTCAGATGGAAAGAACACAAAGCAACCTATAACCAATTTTCGACTCTTAAGAGAATAATAATAGACCCCAGTCAGCTATTATGCGTAATTGACTTGATCTATAGTGACATATGCCAATGGCCCGAATCCAACAAAGAGGCATTTGCAACCAAGCCAAGTAACCGAATAGCCTATTGATGACTTCTGGTGCAAGAAAAAATATGGGTATTCTTTTCAACATGAATATGAGTAACTTTCTCAACAGAGAAGCACCAAGTGAAACATGGAAGCATCCATCTGCGTACCAGGGTAGACAGAGATAGCAGATATAAGAGGACCATAGACTCCATCGTAAGGTATACCAGTGCTTCCTTTCCCAGCCCAATAGAAGCGTATCTCCAGAGTGCCCTTGGTCACATTGGCAGTAAAATTTCTCATGACCTCCTTTCCAACTCCACCTGCTTCAATCTCAATGTTGAAATCTTTCCACACCAATTTCCCCTGAAATAATATTTCATCTGATTCAAGTTGAGTGTCTCCACACTGAACAAGGTAAAAATTTTAGTCTCCATAAAATGTACAAATTGTGAGAAAATCATGATTTGCAAGTACGAGATACTTGGATAAACTTCCCAACCATAACATATTGAACGCTTTATGTGCTTTATATATTAGAATCAGCACTCCATAATGCTCCGAGTTTACCTGTATATAAATATTAAAAGCTCTCTTTCCAAGGCTTTGATAACTTTTGCTGCCTGTGAACATTATCTCCGCAAAATGAAGGGTTACATTGTAGGGCCCATCCATCAGACAAAAACCGTAATAAGTTAGAGAGATAGCAGAACGTCGTGCTTTTTTGTAAAGTTGGGCATCATTCATGGACAGTGTGGATGTGTTTTTAACTACATAGCTAGATGCAGTGCTATAGTCATCAGTGAAGTAACCAGTGCTACTGTAGGCCCAGTAATCACTCCTGAAGAAACTTGAAGGTGTATCCTCCTCTGAGTCAGCTTCGTATGTGGTGCCCCTTACTTTTGCTTTGCTCCCACCGCAATTTATGAAGAGGTTATACTGAGCTGGATGGAGAAAAGAAGCAGCCACAGAGAAAATTCAGTTTCTTCTATTTGTTAATATGGAGTGGACTTTCCAGACACTAAATAAGCTAGCATTCACTCATTGGAAAATTACATAGAAACTCCCAAGTTATGAGCAACCCATTATTTCATGCAGGTAGCTTTTGAAATTATTAGGGTAATTATGCATCAACCATCAAAGATCGACACAATAGCCAAGAGGAGAGTTGACAAGGAGACAAATTTGATGAGAAATTACACAGAGAGTAACATGCAATATTAGAATCTGATGATAATGATAGGATATGTCAGAATAATTTAAATATAAAATCACGCAGTCATCTAACAGTTTAAGCTTTTAAAACAGTTGGCTGTGATCTTATAAAATTTCATATGGTATCAGAGATGGATTTCATGAGTTCAAATCTTTCGAAGCCTCGTTTGCCTCCCTAATTAAATATGTCCACACTTCATCTAATAGTTTAAACATTTAGAACAGTGACTCTGCAAACAAAATTTACTTTTTATACAACAATGACTCTGCAGCATATTAACTTACTTTTTGCACAACGTTGACTCTGCAAACATGAGACAAGTCCACTTGTGGCAGAACATGAGGTTCTGAGCAAGTCAGCAAAGATTTTACTGTTATAATCATCATCATTCTTAATGAAGTTCGATGCTAAGCACATAAACAATAAAAATGCGGGTCCTTGGAAATCCAAGTCTCTTGTTGAAAAGTTAATCGCAAACATACGCATTCTCAACCTCGGAGCTTGCGAACAAGTTGCTGTAGAGAAAAGACAAAATCAACATTCAGCAGAGAAATGGAAATATTATACACAATCAGTATATAAGTTACACAATAAGTGCACATTTGGGGGGAGCCCTGGACTGACTGAAGGAAGTAGGGCATACACATATCCTTCTTGACATTCTGAGCCTCCAGCAGTGAAGTTGTTGTATGACAAATCACTACACAGAGAAACAGTCAACCATTTCCAAAATCTCATCAATTTGAAGAATACACTGAAAGTCATTCCATCAAATGATTTTTTTTTTTAATAATTCCATTAAATGATTAGTATGTACATAAATGCAGATAAGTTGCAAAATGTGTACAGGTAAGGCAAGATAAAAGGCGAAAACATCACAAGATGATGAAATTGATATTTTATTCCTACTGAAAATATCCTATCTTAGAATATGAAAAGGAGAAAGACTAACTGAATTAAACGGAGACTTTAAAACTATTTATAGTGTATAAAAACATTTTTACTCAGTAACAGTACCACAGTCATGATGTCTAAGGCAAAGAGGCTTTAATAGAACTGTGATTCCACCTACTAGTACGTCGCATCTTGTAATAAGAAATTATCCAGACCACATTTATCTGTTTAAACTACCTCACAAGAGCTTCAGCCCAAGCAACTAATCATATACTACAGGTGATACGCTAGACAAACTTTCAAAGAGGATTAATAGGAGGTAAAAATTTTCTAAACATAACTTTAATCATTCCAATAGGTCTGAAAATGATCTACAGCTACGAATGGCTTTTTGTATAGTGGAAAATGGAGCTAACTAGGCACTTCCAAGAAAATTCACTTTATATTCATGCATATCATACAGTTCAGCCTCTTTTGTTACATACATCCATCCAATTAACAGATCCCAACGATGAGAAAGGTACTTATAATGTTTCCATTTATCTCCAAAGGCTACTAACCATAACCATGCAATATGTGGATGCATAATTGCTTGGTACAGAGCAAGATTAGCCAGATAAAGCTAGAAGCAAATTCATGATTAAACAAGATATTTTCTTCAGGCAGTGAAGCTTACACAGTTTTTCCTTTCTCCAGGATCCAATCAGGGACTGCTCCAGTCAACTGGTTTCCAGTTAGATACCTAAACAAGATTATTTGAATGAGTCAGCTCCTCATGTACTTTATACACTCTAACTGAAAATTATTTAAGACTTATACCTCAAAAACGCATTATTTAGCAGATTATTAGCATTTGTTTATTAGCGGTGTAGAAAAAAATCAGTTTAAGTCATGACAACAATATAGAGCTTTCAGCTGGAGATGAAAGATTAAGGAAATCAATGACAGGAAAACCCTGATCCCTGCGAATCTTGGAGCGCCTGGAGAAAGATTACCATAACAGTAGTTCACAAAGCTGGACTAGTGAAGGGTACCTCCAAATTAGCTTATCAACTATTTCCTTGTGATAATGTTTTTGTCCTTCTAAGACATAAAATAAATAATTAAGGAAGACGTGCCATTGTCAAGCTTCAATCGTTGGGCAGAAAGATGAAAACCAATGTTAAACAGTCCAAGAAGCTTAGGAGTACAGTTTCTCATCATTCTCAAAACTAGGGCTAAGATACCAAGGTCCTCCACAGACCTTCTAAATAGCACTTGAGAGCTGCACTCACCAAACTTCTAGAGCCATTGTTGTGGAAAGAACCAAGTAGAGAGCCTAAGGACTTTTGCTATATTTAATCTCCTATACATCATAAAATAGGCACACAAGACATGCATTGAGTACGAAACATACAACCTGTCAAACACTAAAGTATCACCGATCCATTTAACTCTTCCAAATAGTAAACAAGTAACTTTTTGAAACTTGTGAATCATGCGAAGAAATTATCAAAAGGGCTGCTCTTTAAGCAACAGAATATCAACGATCTACGCCTGCTCCATGACTAAAGTCCCACCAAAATAATTACTTGACAATAATCATAAATTCTTAACTCAATTTATTTCAAAATTTGGATGGTAAAGTAATAAGCATTCACGACCTGAGGACTTTTGAGAGTTAAAAAATGAATATGTTATCATGGTCTAAGTTCTATTGATAGCTCAACTACTTTATGGTAAAAGTTGCCTGTAGCTTGACCACTAGAAAACTTGAGACTTGAGATTCTTCTACAAAATACGAAAAGAAGCCTAAGTTCAGCATCGAAGTACTTACATATATTCTACGTTTTCCAGGCTGCTGTAGGAATTAGGGATTTTGCCACTCAGTTTGTTGAAGCTGAGGTCTCTGCAAAGCAAGTTTATGTGAATATATAATGAGAAGATACTTTCAACTGACTCCCTCAGGAAACTCTTTGAGCATACTTCAGACGATTGTACAAACACAGACAACATCAATGAACATACAAAGTCCAGTTCAGATGTTTAGACATACAGGTCAACTGTCTAGTGCCTAAGCTTTCTACTAGACATTCATCTCCGGAGGCACTCATTACCTAAATCCAAGTTTCTAGTTGGTCACATGCTATAAGTATACAAAACTGCTGTAAATCAAATTTACAAATTGGATTTCAATTTATATAACTAGAAAAGCTATTTGGGCACTAAATTGAGTGCGTCCCGAGGAATGCACCATATTATGGTTCAGATTGGGATATTTCACTAATCTAATAGGAGCGAAACTAAAGCTAATCATAATTTGTTGAAAACATCTCCTTCACAATATATTATTTATGAATAAAGGGATGCCGACTCAATACTAGGGTGCTTAGAAAAGGATATATCAGCTCTAGTGAATAAAAAAATAAAGAATAAAATGAGGATTTCAAAAAACAGGAAAGGGAATAGAATATGTGATAAGCCGCAGCAGAACCACAGAAATTTGGTCATTCAAGAATGTCAGAAAAACAAAAAATTAAGCTCCATTTGTTTCGTGGAAAATGTAACGTTTTCAGAAAATATTTCCCATGAAGTTATCTTTTTAGGAAAATGAAAATATTCCGGTGCTTGACTGAAATCCTGAAAATACCCGGAAAATATTTCCAGTTGTTTAGTATGGAATATTTAATTTGATTTTCTAGGAAAAAATTGCCAAAAAATTCGATTTTTTAATTTATTTTTTTAATCCTTTTCTTTTAACTTCTTCCTTGGCCGGTTGTCTGCTATGGCGACGGGCCATGGGATAAAAAAAATATTTTTATAAGAACAAACATTTCATTAACTAAGGATCCAAACTTGAGCACCAAGGACCTGCACACGGCCTTCGCGGACTCAACCTAACTGCTGGGGACTAGAGCTTGAGTGTCAAGGACCCAAGCACCGCTTTTATGTACTCGGGGTCACGTATGAGGGCTTCGGGCCTGGGCACCAGGGCTTCGGGCCCAGCCTCGATGGACTAGGCCCGGGCGCTGAAAACCTAGTCCTGAACACTGAGGACCAAGAACCAGGTGTTGGGGTTCCCGTGTCCAAGCAAAGAGTTGCAGGTCCAACCACCGATACCAAGTCATAGTTTGGAAAATGTTTTCCGACTTTTCAAAAGAGGAAATCATTTCCTAAATTTAAACATAGATCTTTCATTGACTCGGAAAATATTTTCTATTAACTCATTTTCCTAAACAAACCAAACACTAGAAAATCAGGAAAATGTTTTTCGCAAAACAAACAAAGCCATGATAGAATGGCTAAATATTGCTGTTAAAAGTAGCGTTTATTAAATCTTACAGAGATGACCACATGAACAAGAAGAATTGACTTTTATAGAGATGCATTTGAAGCCATGCTCTCGTTTGCACTATGAATGTTATGTCTGACAAGTGTACAACAGTCAAGCAAAAAACTCCAGCTAGTTATTGTAGGGCTGAGATTCGAGAATGTAAACCACCGGAAGGAAAGTTTCCAGACAATCAACCACTAGAAGCCTCCATTTTGCATTAATGCTCTTAAGAAGTTAAGATAACATATCAAAGCAAAAGTAAATTAGACGAAATGGGAAACCACAACCAAGGTAAGAATTCTTTGGTTTCTATTCCTGGAAAAGTGAAAACAAAGAGAGTATTAGAATATTTAAATAACAAACCACGCTTTCATCTAATAGCTTGAGTTTTTAGAACAGTTGACAATAGTTTCACAAATTCTCACAAAGAGAAAAAGTCCATATACTTTTGTGCGAAACAGTATATTTTACAGCAGAGGCCACAATCACCAAGAGTTTAAATGCCACATCATTCAAAATTCAGCAATATCAATAGAAAATATCAAAACACCATTGAAGTCAGTAAGGGACCTTCAAGCCATCTTAAATGGGTTCTTTAACTGCAACCAATAGTCAACCAAAATCTAGTAGAAATTTCACTCCTTAAGGGTAAAATTATTTATTCTGCTTGGAATAGCCAAAGCGAAAAGCCACTTTCTACGCACAATATTTTTAGATTTGTCATATTTGCTAGATAACCAGGTAGCTCTCCCATGAGATTGCAGCTCCTCAGAATCCTATAAGAAAATAACACCGATATTGTCACATTGCTAAGACAATCTGGCTCTTTTGCATAAAGTAAACTATCTGTAAAGGAGCATTGATCTCACAGTGTTCCAATATTTGCACTGTTAAGTTGTGGAACACGAGACTCGGGTCCATCGAGGTCACTTATTCTCCTGCATATCAAAATCAAATAGGAGCTTTATTTGATTGATAACATCTTAAAGAAAGAGAGATCAGATCGAAATGCCAAAATTCCATACTAACAAGTCGTTCAATCGCTCCAAAAGTGCGATCCCAGAGGGAATTGGCCCTTGCAATCCACTTCCTTGAATAACCCTGATGATACAAATCATATATGGAATTGTCTTCGGGGTATCTCTATAGAGACCGACTTAAAAGGGGAAGAAGCATTAAGCCTTACAGTTTGTCCAGATTTGTCAAGTTCTGAATAAAATCGGGTATCTTTCCCGTGAACTGATTATCACCAAGTCCCCTACAGTGCATTAAACAACATGATTCATATGAAGGAGAAATAATAGAAATGGCTAAATATTAGCTGAGTTTGTGGATACTGGAAACTAACAGGCCAGTCAATTCCACGAAGTTAACAAATGTTTGAGGCAGCTCCCCCGTGAAATTATTTGACCTAAGCCCCCTGAAACAAGAAAAACCCATGACAACACATTGGTTAATAGAACCTGAATGCTGTATCTCTCAACAGATCACTCCAATGGATAAAATTCCCTCGCCAGATACAAAATCATCAGCGAATAAAAACTCGATGCCTAACACAGAAATTAGCATCAAGAGACTCACAATCGATATAACCCGGACAAGTTCCCGAGCTCTGGAGGAAGAGGTCCAGAAAGCCAATTGCTTTCGACGTATCTGAGCGGAATATGAAAGTTAAAATCTTGAAACATCAATCAAATTTAAAACAGCGAAGAGGCCAAAGGCGAGCGTCGGGATGAGTGGTCACTCACAAATACTGAAGTGTGGATATGTTCCCCAACTCCTTCGGGATTGGACCAGTCAATCGGTTTCCGACTAAGGAACTGCACCCAATCATCGCGTTTCCCCCAATCAAACAATAGAACATACACGAGAGAGAGAGAGAGAGAGAGAGAGAGAGAGAATACATCAAACTCAAGTTCGTAGAGCCCCATTCTTTAGGAATTGTGCCGTTCAGGTAGTTGCGGGAGACATCACTGTTTATAGAGAGAGAGGATGAAGAAGAAGAAGATCGAAAATGGAGAAAGAAGGAAATGGAGAAAGAGAGTGCTTACAATCTGTCGAGGAAAGGCAATCTGAACAGTCGAGGCGGAAGGGTGCCGGCAAGAGATTGCCTCTGAAGAACTCTGTTTTCGCAACGACACGAAGGCTTTATTCTAGCTTTACTTGAAAACTAGGCATCAAAATGATGTTACAAAATGGCTTTATTACATCTATTGATCTGTATGCATAAATCTCAATTGATTCTAAATGAAAAAAATTCTTCAAAAATTGCCTAAAAAAACGAAGGTTTTGTTTAAAGCAAATGAATATATAGCTAATGTGAAAAGTACACATCACTCAAAGTACAGCCCTACCATGCATTAATATGAATAACAAATATAATAAGGAGAGAATAACATAAAAATTATGAAACTACTCTTACGATTAAAGTTAGAGGATATATAACTCTCATCACTTTGATATTTAACCATGATCTTTGAGTTTGACATTCCCATTAATCACTAAAAATATGATTTATATAATTAAATGCTAAGCATATAATATGTGATTGTATTGATTAAACTTATAAAAATTTGTATAATCATATTGTGAACAATTAATATTATGCTCATAATTACTTCATGAGTAATTTTAATATGATAAGATATTACATATTGTTGCTACATTTCCACCAAAAAATCGGCTAATGTTTTTTTTTTTTCTTTTTTATGAAATACTAATATGGTGCAAAGAGATTCAGCTCGGTAGCCAATCAACTCTATAAAGAGAAAAGATTGGTGTGCAATTGCGTGATTAATATTAAAGTCTAGCGAGGAATCTACGATGGTATAATTCATGAAATTGAGGGAGAAAGAGACATGCTGGTGACGTGAATAGTAGTGTTGTTGTGGGCATCGGTAAAATTGCCGCAGGTGACATCATCACCCCATCCACCCTCTACACTGCATGGATCTACGTCGAAATCCCAATCTGATTTCCCTAACATCTTTGCCACTTCTTTCAACGCATCCACTGAAAGAGAAAAGAGCTGATAAGTCAAAAGGAATAGCAATGTATCATGCAAAACAAGCACAAAGAATGTCAAATTCGCATGTGCTTATGTATGAAAAACAAGCACCAAAAAAAAAACTTGGTGTATGTTGGAGCCCAAAAGGCAAAGGAACAATACGATGAAAGCAATAAAAGTTCGATGGGTTTATTTTTTTTCACCTTCGTCTTGGGGCAGCAAAGTGGCGGCAGCAGCTAAGTTAGTGATGCTGAGAAGGACGAGCATAGAGAAGAGATATCGAGCTAAGAAGAGAATCGTTATCATTTCAGTCTTGCGCTCAACAGAGAGAGAGAGAGAGAGAGCGAGAGATCTCTCGTTCTTTAGTCGGAGTCTGTGAAAACAAAACTCGGCTAAGCAAGGGAGCAAGAGAGAGATAATTGTTTAGTGAGCGATCTAACTTCATGCATTTATGTACGAAAAAAGGGAGAGTGGATAAAGACTTATTGCTCTTGTATGACGACCTCAAGTCTTCCTCGAACGTATCAATATTCATCTAGAATTGAGTGAGTTTTGGTTTAACTTTTATTGCATAATAACTTTCTTTGACCACAGATGTATGTACCTTCAATAGAGAGAGAGAGAGAGAGAGAGAGAGAGAGATTGCGTGAGTTTTGGTTCAACTTTTATTGCATAATAACTTTCTTGGACCACATATGTACCTTCATATACCTTCAATCCAGAGAGAGAGAGAGAAAGATTGAGTGAGTTTTGGTTCAACTTTTATTGCATAATAACTTTCTTGGACAACAGATGTACCTTCATGTACCTTCAATCAAGAGAGAGAGATGTCATTGTTAAGTGAGTGGTCTTCACAAAAAAGAGAGAACGGACAAAGACTATTTGCTCTTGTATGTCTGGATGTCAGAGTGATGTGTGAGAGTCAGAGAGAGACGACCCCAAGTCTTCCTTACTTGTAGAGAGAGAGAGAGAGAGAGAGATGTGATTGTTAAGTGAGTGGTCTTCACGAAAAAGAGAGAAGGGACAACAACTCTTTGCTTTTGTATGTCTGGATGTGAGAGTGAAGTGTGAGAGTGAGAGAGAGAGAGACAACCCCAAGTCTTCCTTGATTGTAGGGATATCCATCTAGAATTGAGCTGTCAAGCTTTTGTCCATCTCTTCTTACGTAATAACCTTTTTCATATTATCAGCTTATCCAATCCCTCTTTTCATATTGTTCTTCCAATGACAATAGTCTTTTTCATTGCTCTAATTTTGGCGGTTGACAAAATTTTGATTGTCAACTTAAAGTAAAGTTATATAAAAAAAAATTATGGATTAATTTTTAGCCTCTAAATTAAAAAGAAAAAAAATCCATTAAATTACATAGCAGAGCATAGGTCAATGCCAGAGCATGGAGGAGGAGAAGGGACCGCCAGGGTAGCCTAAGGACTGGCCAGCACGCGAGAGACTGGAGGGTGAAGGGTCTCTGCTGATTGTGTGTTTTTTATAATCTATTTCCTTAGCTAGTTAAGAATACATTTCTTGGACTCATGAATGCTGCATGAATACTTTATTTGGTGATTGAACAAGAAAAAGTATCGAAAAGGCATTAGTTGTTAATTAGTGTAATTAAGTTTTCAACTTTTGATTATTTGGTTCAAAGTAAGTAATCTTCCTAGTACTTTACTTGGGATCTAATTAATCCACCTTAAATTGATTAGTGTCGTGATTTGCATGTTAAAAACTCAAAATATAAATTGCGAATTAGTATGAGCTTGAGAGAGTTCGAGCTAGATTTGAACTTAATAATCCATTAGCCAAATTCTTAGTGGTCCACCTGAGAATAGGTCGCAACAATTTTGCTATGACCATATCTCAGATTTAGGTTATCATACAATTTATTGATGGTGGGGTCCAAGTTTCATTATTCTTAGAAACTTCATTAGCTCATTTAGGGTTATGGCCGTGGAGACCCAATAATGTGGAGGCCAATGAAATACCCTTCAAGCCCTACAAATTGGTTAAGTTCAAATCTTCGGACCTAGACCCAATATTATTTGCACGCTGTTGGTGGTATCATATATGTTAAATATAAATAATGGAAAAAAAATTGTCCTATTAAAGTGGTTACAAAAAAAAAAATATCATATATGTTGAGTTGGAATCTAATTTAGATAGACGAAATAATAATATCTTAGGATTTTTTAGGACAACAATTGAATTGTATGGTCATGGAAACTGAAATATTTGGCAGCATAGTCTATTCCATTCATTAATAGGTGCTTGTAAATTAGCATATCTAAGTCTCTGTTGATGTTGACAAGTGTTTCACCCATTCAACATGGAATTATTCGAAATAGATTTGATCGAATTTGGATTTGGAGCGTGAGGGTTTTGTACTTTGACTTGCTTTGGCCTAACATGGCCTCTTTTATCTCCGTTCCATGTTATAAATCTAGACACCAATTGCAGAAAAATCGCGGCACATAAAACAAAAGTTTAGACTCAGACCAAATACTAATGGTTCCATGGGTGAGGTCATGCACGAGACTTAGGCAAAACATCATCTGCTATGCATGTTTAATCAAATTAATGTCGAGTCATGGAGTGTTATTTGAATATTGTCAACCAACGCAATTATATTGGACCCGCAAGTTTAGGAGAGCTTTGAAAATTCCAAGTTAACTTTAAATGATGAATTCTAAGCATGTAATCTCGTCATTTATTGTCAACCCCCGAACTTCGAGCATGCGAACATCCCACAATGATCGATTAAAATGCAACTTCTCAGGACGAGTCACTAACTCATTCTTTTATCTTTCGGTTAAACGTATGCAAAAGCACTTAATATAAACAACACCCAATTAAGCAACAAGCAATAGGGATAGTAAAAACACAACCAACATTCCCAAAATAGCACTTCCATTTATAAACCATTAACCTTATGAAGTTTAATAATCATAAGCCTTTTTATGACCGCTTCCTACTAACCATCTCAAAAACCCATAGGGTCAAGGTTAACTTAAACTTCAATAATGATAAGACCAACTAAAAATGACACCAGGCATGTCCATGTCTTGATTCATCGAGACCCCAAATCACACATGACGGTTCTCCAGACTACAGGCATGAAAATATTTAACAATAACAGGGTGAGATATAAATCTTAGCGAGTCAACTCTTAAACCTCGATTAGGAAGCTAATTTGCCTCAAAGGCAACCTAAACACGCAAATGCATACGAACTTACAATCTGTGAACATAATCTTATTTACCCTCAACGATGAATCCTGTGACATCCCGAAATTTCGGAAAAAGAAATTATCGGATGAAAAATCGGAAATTGGAAGGAAAAAGAAAAATGATAACAATATTACTATTATTATTATTTTTCTTCCCTCTCTCTTCTCTTTGTCCTCTCCTTTACGCTCCCTCCTCTTTCGGCTGAAAGTTTTGTTCCTCCCTTTTCTTTTCTCTCTCTTCTCTCTCTCCCTCACGTTTTCTTTCCCCCCTCTTTCCACGCAATTTCCACCCCCTCACTTACGGTAACTTCTGCTCTCTTTTCTTCTGTCTTTCTTCTTTATCTCCCTCTCTCTCCTACTTTTCCACCCCCTCACCTACGTTTAACTCTGCTGCTGCAATTTCCCTGCAACTTCCCCTCCCTTTTTTATTGTTTCTCTCTCACTTTACTCCCTTCCTCCTCTCGACAACCCCACTCCCACGTCCCTCTTCTTCTTCACCTTTTCTCTTTAGTTTCTTTTCCAAAAACAGCACCGTGTGCTGCTGTCCTGTCCCAAACCGGCCACCATCTTTTCTTCTCTCTTTCTTCTTTATCTCCCTCTCTCTCCTACTTTTCCACCCCCCTCACCTACGTTAACTCGAGAAAATATTGGGTACCCTAACAGTGCCACGTCATCCGTGCTCTGAACCATTCATTGCGTGACACCTGTCCGCGTGTCAGTCCACGTCGTCCATTCTCCGTTTCAGCGGTTCTGTCTCTCTCCTCTCTCTCCTCACGATAAAATAGGGGCGGGCTCGGCTTGGCTCGGCTCGGCTTGCTGCTGCAGAAGAAAAGACAGGACTCCCGCCCAAGAGATTTCTCTCTCCTCACTTAAATTTTCTGCAATTTTCTCACTCTCGCTTTCTCTCTCCTCGCAGAAGCACAAACAGAGAACGATCGAGACCTGCGTTCTCTCTCTCCCCTCCGCATCCGCTGGTTGCTTTCATCGCCCCCACGCCGAGGCCGACGCCGCCGACGCTCCTCCTCCCTCTCGCGACGTTCGCTCTGCTCTCTCTCTTCCCCCCTCCGCGAAGTCGTGCCTCTCTTCCAGCGAAACGCGACGCCGACGGCCCTCCACCTCCGCCTCCGCCGGTTGCCTCCGACGCCGACGCCGACACCGACGCCGACGCAGCCTCCGCCTCCATCTCGCGACCTCTAGTCCTCTCTCTCTCTCTTTTCGTCCTCGAAGTCGCGCCTCTCTTCCAGCAAGGCCCGACGCCGACGGCCCTCCGCCGGTTGCCTCCGTCGGCGTCGCAGTCCGTCGCCCCCGTCTCCTCCGCCTCCGCCTACGCGTCCGACGCCAACGCATCGAACCACGACGGCGAAAATGGAGGAGAGAGAAACGACGAAGCAGAAGACGGAGACGAAGAAGCAGAAGCGTGCGCTCGGGGTTCTGGACATGGGTCGTCGCGTCGGTCGCGTTCCTCTAGATATCTCTTAGCATTTCTGAGTTGTTTTTACTCTCACATATCTCTTAATTTGCTCTTTGCTTCTGATTTTCCTTTCTGCAGAAACTCATATGTTGGAAACATTCCCGTTTTTGATGAAATCCGTGAGAAACTTCAGGAGGTGAATAGTTCTTTTGTTACCCTTCTCCTTTAAATGGACCGATGATGACTCTGTGTCTTACTGAAACCTGTTGCATTCACATTGCCTCTTAAACTGAAATTGTTTTTGTTAGTCTAAAGAATAACTGAAAGCCATAGTATATCCCTCTTGTTCTTTTTTTGTACAGTATATTTTCTGTGATTCAAGTGTTAGCTTGGACTCTTATATATTTCACTTCTTGGCCTTTCCTATTGCTCTTCACTGAATGAAATTACCATTCAGTAGATTGCATTCTGCTTGCTTGTAATGTAGAATTATGATCTGAAACTGTTTATAAATGATTCTGGTTTATTGTATGCATGCACATCAAATTTGACCTTTAGCTGCTTCACAAAGTAAATAGAGGCAACAGATCACTATAGAAGAGGATCCAACTGTTATACAATGCTAATTTATATCTTAAATTGCAGGGCCACATCGTCGTTTTGATATCCAACCACCAAAGGGAAGCAGATCCAGCTGTTATTGCTCTGCTTCTTGAAGGAACACATTCACATATTGCGGAGAATGTGGTACAGATTTTATCTTTTATTAGACTTGATTATTACCTCATTGTGAGTATAGGCCACAAGTGGGCCACTTGCTTGAACATATCTTTTATCTTCTAGTGTAGACTTATGTAGCTGGAGATAGAGTTGTAACAGATCCACTCTGCAAGCCCTTCAGTATGGGAAGGTGCTTAAAATCTCTATCCTTATGAGTAGTTATAAAGTTTAGCATGCTGATGAGTGATTAGGCAAGCTCATAACTCGAATCTTCTATTTTTTCTAGGAACCTTGTTTGTGTATATTCGAAAAAGCATATGTTTGATGTTCCAGAGCTTGTTGAGATGAAAAGGAGATCAAATACACAAAGCTTGAAGGAAATGGCTTTGCTTTTAAGGTACTACGTTCACAGCTTTTCATGTGAATGCAATCTCATATATGAAAACAATTGAATGGTGATGTATCTTCAGCTCCTGTGAAAATGCACTGATGGTAAAGATCCTATTTAATGTGAACAGTTGGTCACCTTTTGCCTCCTCTATTTGTCCTTACATTGATTCTTCATGTTCATAAGTAGACCAATGCTCTTACTACAAGTGAGATGATATGCTAGTTATGCCTGAGCATTGCAGGGGTGGATCACAACTACTGTGGATTGCGCCAAGTGGTGGCAAGAGATCGTCCTGATCCTCTTACAGGAGAATGGCATCCGGTAGGTTTTCACTCTGCTCTCTGGGATTGTGCAGCAGAGTTCCTTTTCTGCTGCTGCTCTTTCTTGAGTATGTCAAATATGCTTTACCGAACTTCCATACGGTACCATAGTTGTAATCACTTGTGTTTACTTCATTCTGCCACTCGAAGATAGAAAAGTTTGGTCTGCTCACTAAAATCCATTTAGTTCTCTGGTCGTTGTCATCTGCCATTTTCAGCGATTCTGATATAAAAGAGTGGGCAGGCACCCTTTGATTCTGATGTGGTAGACAATATGAGGAGGCTTGTAGAACATTCTGCCGTGCCAGGACATCTCTACCCATTAGCATTATTGTGCTATGATATCACGCCACCTCCACCCCAGGTTTGGGAATCTACATGATGTATGTATCTCTTATTGTAACATCTTTATTCTGTCTCATAAGGTGCAACTTTACAGGTGGTGAAAGAAATTGGTGAAAAAGAGTGATTACTTTCCACGGTGCTGGGTTATTAGTTGGACCAGAGATTATGTTGACTCGTGAACAGGTCCTTATCACTACTTGTTGCAACTGACTAGTGTGTGTATTTTATCTCTTTGGAATATATCTACCTTACTTTTCCAGATTTCTTCTAAATTAAAATAATTGAATTCCTAATTGTATAATGTTTTTGTTCTTGTGAGTTTGGTTTGATTTACAATAGTTGGATGGCAATAAGTATCGGCATTGTTTTAGTGATGTCAGAAAATTTGCATAGAGAAGCCAATGCAGTGGTATTTATACAGATCTTTCCAGGTCTTCCATTTTTAGATTCTTTTCTTGCTCGAAGTGAAAATCAATAATCTTTATTGTGAAAAGACTAAGCTGGTGTGACTCTTTACATGCTATTATGGTACTGTCAGAAAATTCAAAAAACGTTTTTTTTTTTTTTTGGTCGGTAACCAATGAGAAAACCAATGCTCTCTCTTTCCTTTCTTTAACACTCGTTGTGTCTTCCAAGCATGGTCCCTGACATGTCCTCATTCCCTTTGCAGGCGAAGGAGGTATATGCACGGGCTCTTTATGAGTATTACTGCGCAATATAATATTCTCAAATGTGCTATACATGACAAAAAAGGACTTGAAGCATCAACTGCAGAGGTTTCCTTGTCGCAACCATGGAATTATGAGAATTAGTGGCATCTTTCCAGAGGTATTTTTCACTTCAATATATTTAAATAGAAAAGGTGCTTCATGAGATGTTTCTGGTATCAGAATCTGTTCTTGGTTGTGTCATGTCAAAACTTCTGTTGGAGAATGACTTTGAAGCCAGTTTTAGAGATATGATCAGAAGGTAATTATGAGCATATCAATTCTTTAAAAAGAAAATGTATCAGCTTGTTAAAACTGAAGGGTTTGGGTTGTTTGGTTGGTTGTGCTTTTGACGACGGCATTTCGTGGATGTGAAAATTTTCCATTTAGCATCATGCACATCGATATACTTCTTCAATAAGATCAAAGGTCCACCTGACAAGCATCAAATTCTGCCTGGTTTGATGAGAAAGGCTAATAGAAGTTTGATGTTATATCAATTTGTCAACAATGTTAACTAGAAGAAATCAGTGGAAGTGCTTTTCTCATTCTGTACCTTCTCTTTTCGTGCTGTGCCAATAATCTTCTTTCTTGTTCAGATAAAAGTATCATGATGATGCGTTAATTATTTATCCTGGGTTATTTTAAACACCATCTACCTTGACAGGACAGGCGTATGTTTTTGTGGTTTCCAAACTTCTTGTCTTGTTCATTGCCCATTTAAATGATGTGTCAACGAAGTGGTGTTATTTGCTGTGCTGTTGTTTGGTTTTTCTTTTAGTGCCACTGTTCAGAAAGTTTTGTGTTCCCCTGTAAAATGAACTTTTTCCACTGCCCAAAAAAAAGATGTAGAATCATGTCAGCTTGTCAAATAATTTTTAAACCATTACATCAAACCTGTGGAATTTCTACCTTTGACAGAGCCATTTAAACACACTAATTGAATCAAAGATGGAGAAGGACAACAATTTGTGGGAAGAATCTAAGCGTCACTGGGAAGAGATAACTAATAGAACTTTCCTATTTGATCGAATAGAAATTGAGGTACAAGATATTGCCTCTCTCTCTCTCTTTCTATTGCGGACATCAAATCCTAGTCTTCTCTGTAGGGACTGAGCAAATCGACACTATTTTTCATCTACTGTTGGTTTCACCTACATTCATCTTCTGCTTGATCTCTTTTTATGGAACTAAAGTTACCTGTATACAATTGGCAGTATGCCCTCTCCCTCCTCTCAGCTGAAATTTGCCTAATTTATCTTCATGAAGCTGGACATGGAAAGCAACTCACAAAACTTCACTTCGTTTGCATTGCACCAAGTCGCAACATTAAGGAAGCTGGCAAAACAAGAATTGATAGCTTTCTTCAACGAGCACATACGAATTGGAGCGCAGGAAGGTGCTTAGTGTACGAGTTTATGGGAGCAAGCATACATCAAATTTTGAAGTGGATAACGATGAAGCAATTGGACCAAACACAATACGAATAGATAACATTTTCAGCTTTAGGGCATCGCGACCTCTTTACGGTTCACACAGAAGAGGGTATGAACATATGGAAGTTCACAGCAGTTCTAAACAAGCTTGAAATTAGGATCTTGGATAATGTACTCCTGAAACATTTCTCCAAAAGGGTTTTCTACAGAGGATAGGAATGCAATACCATTGGACCAATCAAAACTATACATGGTGAGTGGCAAAATGAGTGCTGAAATTACAGTTAGGCCTGATGTTAATGAAAATAGGCGTCTGTGATATTTCTAGGTTCTCAGTCAAAGTATTATTTGACCAAGTTTGAAATTTTATAAGACTCACTCAATTACATCATAGCTATCATACACCTTTGACCCCTTTTCTTGATTGTCAATGAGGGATGAAAGTATTTGGGAGTTGAATGGAGTTGTCTCTTTTTAATCTAGATAGCATGTCAAGGGGTATATGCTTCACAATGTTATCTAGGTCAAATGCAGCTTTTGTTTAAAAATATACTTGGGCGTGATGCTGCTGTCAATTTTCTTTATTTGATATTGTGCATGCATCAGTTTCCTTTGCAATAGTCCTGCCAGTTAGCATATGATTGCAGCATTACTTCTCTGAAGAGTGATGTCTTAAATTTAGATGCTAGTAGCCAAATTTTGATCTTTTTACATTTCTCGTGTTTATCTTGCATGCAAAAGGTACATGCTTCAAGTTTCACTGTCTGTGCCACAGTTTTGATGACTTTTTGATGGACATGAAGCAGAACAAAAGGAAAAATATACGTAAGGAGCGCAAGAAGGTTAGTTTTTCCAAATGTTATTTTATTTGGGAATTTCCTTTATTTGATATCAATATGAATAGAGACTAGTTGGTTAACTATACAGAGAAGTATAAATAAGTATATCATGTCACAACTTCCCGGTAATACTATTAATTTGAATTTAGATGCTAGTAGCAACTTTCTGTCCACTGGTTTGAGCTTTTAGATGAGGAGTCCTTAGATGTGATCATCCACATGTGACTCCTTTTCTCTTACAACTTACTCCTAAATTAATACCTTCACTTTGTGAAACACGAAGGACTTGAGCTTCTTGGTTTTGATTGTGTGTGCAGGCTAAGCACTGGGATTCTTTCTATACGTTCTACAGGAACACCGCCGATAACAAGTATGGGTCCAGTGACTGGTTTTGTCTTTCCTTTGCAGAAAATATAATATTGTTGATTGTTTTGCCTGCCTCTTGTGTATATTCAAAGGCATCTTTATGTGATATGAGAGGTTTAAGTAGATCATGTCTTGCTGCTTATGTTTATTTAGGTGGGGCAGCCCTTATTTGACAAGAGAGTTTTTTCATAACATGGGATCAAAAATGGGAGACCAAGTGTTACTGGTTGTAGCTGAAGGAGGAGATGAACCTGTTGTGGGAGCCCTTAATCTTATAGGCGGAGATACTATATATGGGCGCCTTTGGGGCTGTCACCCGAAAGCTTATTATCCCAGCTTACATTTTGAAGCTTGTTATTACCAGGTTTGTCTCTATTTAACATGCAAAACTCCTGTGAGTTCGATATATACTTGATATGGAAGTTCTTTCTTGGGTGCTTATTGCCTATTTAAAGAAGTGAGATTCGTTTAACCTTATGTTGACAAGGGTGAACTAATGGACTTAATTGCATGGTATGGATTTGCTAACCCATGTGTTGTACCTTGAGACTTCATTATAGTAAAAGCATGAACAAGATATCAAATATAAGTGCAAGCTAAATAGAGGAAGAGATTGTCAATTTAAAGTGGCAACCGATTCACTAAGATTATGTAAATTCTTCCCAAGTAAGAATACTAGAATGTGACTAGTTCTTCAATTTCAAATCATGAAGTAAATATCATTCATTTGGTTTTGGAATCTGCTTGCGTATAATTTTGTTCTTTGAAGAATTGGGGACCTATTTTGTTGTAATAAAAGGGTAGCGTCAGGTGATGATTATCCATGGGTCTATGTGACAGGTACAGCAGCTAAGATAAATGTCATTGTTCAGGCCTACTACCATGATTATCTTCCGCTCTAAATGGGGACTTCATGCAAGAGTGCTGCTGTAAAGGCATGGGCATATCTAGAAATGTCATTCCAGAAGTTGACAAAGCTTTTCTCTACATTATAATAGTCCCTCATATGCTAATGAAAAATTTCCCATCAAGGAATTTGCAGTGGAGTTGCAAAAACAAAGAGGAAAGAGGAAGTGGTAGATCAACTAATTTTAGCGAAAAGCAGATTTGCTATGGGAGGATAATAGTTCTTGTGATATGGAAGCATGCGCTTGTCATGTTTGGAACAATATAACTATTTACTTTTATCTACATAACAGGCAATAGAAGCTGCTGTAGAGTTTAATTTGAAAACAGTGGAGGCAGGGGCTCAGGGTGAGCACAAAATTCAGCGAGGTTATATGCCTGTACCCACTTATAGCTGCCACTACCTTCTGGATGAAGAATTCAGCAAGGCCATAGAAGAATTTGTAGTGCGCGAGGCAACTCAGGTATGTTACTGAAATGTCATCAGGCGAGAACAACTCATTTATTAATAGCACTATCATCATGTTGTGGTGAACATTCAATCCTTCTCATATGCTGCGAACGCGAGAACATTTTTTGCTTCCTATGTTTATTGTGCGGTTGGCCTAGTGATGCAGTCACAAAGGAGGTAGCAGTAGACATTGTATTCAACTGAACTATCTGTGTCGTAGATGATCATTGTTGATGCCGAACGCTTGCCTTCTTATGTTCATTATCTGTTCGACCGCACTTCATTCCCTAATGCATTTTAGCAAAGTAGATATAAGGAAGGTCCCAGCGGTGAAGTTGGACAATGTTTTCAGACTTAGGTTTGCTTTTCTAAAAGGAGTTTCTTCTTCCTGTATAGCGGATAACTCCATTGCGCCACTATATTTGATATCACCTCTGACTCTTAGTTAAAGGAAAAGGAACATTAAACCACGTATTATCTGAAATCTCCTGTCAGCGTAATCGGAACATTTGCCTTATCTGCAGGTCAAACTTGTGATGAATCTGATCCACGATTCCAGACCCTTTAAAGAAGGCAGACAGTAGACACATGCAGGTAGGAAGTCCATGCCTGTATGGTTGTGGTATATACATCTTGATGAAGGAAAGATCTATCCATTTCTAATGTACAGATCCATTAGTCAACCATTTCATTCTAGTAAAAGAGTCGCTATAGAAACAATGCCTGTGGGTTTTGCGATCTGGCTGCCTTGGTGTGATGTCGATATGGAGACCCTCCCTTCTTGATCTCGAAGCTGCTGATGATCTTAAAGAGGCATAACACCATTAGTGCATGACATCATCAGTGAAAACGTATATCATCAAATCGTCAGCCATGCCTCCAAAGTTCTCCAATTGCGGAAGACTGACGATCGGCCATTTCTTCACTTGGATTGTTCTCTACTTGACTTGTTAAAAACTAAGGTTTGCCCCATACATGGGTGCCTCAAACCGTTGGAAAAAATTGATGCCAACAAAGGATCGCAATCGCTAACATAAAGTTCTCAAATAAGATAAAAATAAATGGATTGTATACTTAAGTTGCATTTATTTTGCTAAAGATAAATAATTATAAAATACTTTCTTAATAGTAATCTTTTTTACCCCTTTTATTAATTAGTAGATAATTTTTATAATTATTCATTATAATTTATATTTAAATATTTTCATGAATAATAAAAATGTTTTTATTTATTTATTTTTATAAATGATATAAAAATATATATTTCAAGCTTCCTGAACAAATGAGTTGTAGTATTACATTGTACCGTAGCCCTCGAAAAGATTGGTGCGATACGACAGAACGGATAGATCAATTACATTGTTTCTTTGAAAAAAAAAAAGAGGAATTATTCAATGATACATAATTTTGCTATCGTTATATTACGAAATTTTGCATTCATAATATTACAACCTTTTCAAAATTTTAAATAAGAAGATAGGGAAAATGACGCAAATTGGGCTTACAATTTCGAGGTAATAAGAAGTCCAGATTAAAAAGGCTCAAACTCCATTGAACACCTTTGATTTAGTCACTGAAGACGATAAAAGTTAAAAAAGGCATGAGCATCACTTTAATCGAAACTCAAAAGCTTATATTTCAAAATAATAGGTCTTTACTCCGAGCGAATAATGCACTTCACCAGCAAAACATGGTATACAATCCTCCATCCAAAGCATGTCACTGCGAGCAAAAATTGTAACCTATCCCCACCCCGCCCCCGCCCCGCCCCCAACCCGACTGAAAAGAGAAAAATTAACAAACCAATCCTTCCAATGAAAGGAACTAATGAAGCTCCGGATGAGACAGTCGGATGGGCGGGCTCCGATATTAATCGCGCAATTTTTATACATGACCACTTAATACTCATTCTTACCTCTATGAAGCATATACATCGACATGTGATTTAATTTAAATACTCAAACCACCAGGAGCAAAGACACCCATCCAACAAGAATGCCTTGAGAGTCATTATCCACCATGATCTTCAAACATCTAGTATCGTAAGTCAAACCCGACCGTGGGGGTGCGGTAATCGATTTGGTGTACGCCGGCCACCGGGATTTGATGCCGAGCCGACATCACCATTTTGAGCGGTGTCACATTCCGCCGACTGTGCTCGTCCCAAACCAAGATGAATCAGTGTGTCCATTGGAGGCTGCATCGAAAGCGCTCCTCCAGTCATCACCAGATGAGGGTCCATTACTTCTTAGGCTTTCTGCGCAATATAGATATGGTTAACATCAGCAGCTGAGGTAGATTTTTCTTCCTTCTTTTTTCATTTACCAGGAAATAAGTGCAATATAGTAAGCACTGCAGTTAAGTCTCTGATAGTAAATTGCCACACTCAAATATATCAATCGAGAATCAATCAAGAGGCCTTCTATGAAAACATCTCAAATAGGAAGAGGAAGAGGTTCACGTCACAAAGTACTCAAGGATCATGGGAAGGATTCTACCAACCAGTGGTTTCCAAAATCACAAATTCACTTTTCCAAGATAAATACATGAAAATTCAGATTCAAGAAACCTAATTTAAACTGCACTTTAGTCTGCAGCTAGCGTTTTCTCGTTCCCAATTTGAATTTTGATGCAAATTGCAAAAGCTTACCTTTTCTAAAATCACAACACCATTCTTCCACATACAGAGAAATGATCAGATTCGAGAAATTTTCGCCATTTAAATCACAATAAAGACCAGCATCCTTTTCCATTCCCAATTTGAAGTTTCATGCCGATTGGAGAGGCTTTTACCAGTCAGTGATTTCTATCATCACAATTCCACATTTCCAGAAACATAAGATTTGAGAAACTTTCAGCATTTAAACCACTTGAGACCTCCAGTTGGAGATTAGATTCTGAAGCACTGGGCACACCATTTTATCACTATAAACCAGGGAAGAAAAAAAAAAGAACTCCCAAAGGGTAAGCTCCATTAAACTTTACAGCATAAGCAACAGCCAAAGGCATACTAGCAGAGAGAAATCAATTTGGAAACAGAAAGTCCTTTAAGAAATTAGTTTTCTTAACCCTTCAGACACAACTTATAAGAATTATACTGCCATGGCATACAAGTCCTACTCCATAAGCTGTTCAGATTTTAAAGATGCACTGCACATTTAAGGAAAACCGCACTAGCTATTACCTGCAGGACTGCTGCTATCAGACCAGCTAGAGGCAGCAGATGCTCGATTATCGTGAATGCTGAGTTGTCTTGTGAGTTTCGACAGGAGGGAGGCCTGTTTCTGGCATTTTTCCCTCTTACGTTTTACATTCTGATCCTCTAGAAGCAGTTCTTCAATTCTTGCTGTGCTTTGAGCACTACAATCCAATGTAAACAAGAAAGGATGACTAATCATTCAAGAATAAACCTTCATTAATGATATAGAATAGTGTAAAAAGGTTACATATGAAGCATATTAGTGCTGTAGAATTGGAAACTGTAGCTACAAAACATAACACAATAAATATGTAGTCAATGCAATATTCTAATATATGTTTTCATTATAGGGAACTATTTCCAACAACATATGGTCAGATGCAATAGATGCTACGTGCAGTGGTCTTAACAAACCACCACTCCGAAAAGGAATGCTTTGAATACCTTGCATTTGCACCATGTAGTAAGGAACATGAGCATACTATGAAATATTCAAAAGAAAAAAAAAAATTGATTCACCAAATACAGAAACAATCAATGTGATCTTCAAGCTAACCTGATCGAACTGTATAATTGATTGAGCATGTCCTCTTTGGCTTTCTCTACTTGGCAAGGTACCACGGCCTGCTCAGGGACATAAGAAGCTAGTGAAATAAAAAGCAATGCCACCATCTCAGCAAACATAAGAACAATAGCACCAAGTAAAGAAAACTGACCTTTGGAACGTTAGCACCAAGGCTGTTGAGAACTGCTTCGACATAACCACAAACTTCTTGGGACATCCACCAAAGTTCTTCCTCTGGATCTGCAGGTCTTCTTGCCATGGTATCCTGAAATACAGGTACCACCAAAAACATATTGCCAGTTTAGTTAGTAATAGTCTTAACAAAGAAAGGTAAAACATTTCAAGGTCTTTTGAGCCTTTGGGATATGTTATCTTCAAAGAAATCCTACAGGAACACTGGACAGTTGGAAGAGTGGAAAATGAAACAGATGGATCTTGCTTGCAGTCGCTAAGGGATAAAACAAACCCACTGATTTTCTATCTCCTTTTAGGGGTTGATGGTTGTTTCTTTTTTCCCCCTTGCGGAAGAAGGGAAAGGGAGGGACTTTGTTACCAAGCAATACCATTAGATGACTCAGCAGAGAACCATCGGAGAGGCTTTGCCAGAGGGGGAGCCCAGATTCTCCCTTCTTTTGACCTCCAGCAGAAGGCGGGACAACATTCCTTAAGTTGTTCAACCACTCAACCTTCTCTGCCATAGTCTCAGCCTTCAATACCACCGCACTGTGAGCTACAACATGGAAGCAGGACATCCAATTGGCAGTTTGAAGGGATAGTCAAAATCCTAAAGATAAAAGATATAATGTATGAAAGAATAAGTACCTTTCAGTACTGTCTTGTAAGGAACCTTGCTAGTTATCTTGAAGACAAGACCAGGTCCTTTTCCAGAGTCTGGACCATTTGATATTTTATCCTTGGAACTTTTTGGTGGGGGTTCATCATCATCGGAGATTTCTTAGAGACCAGGTCCTTTTCCTGATGAATTCATCCAACGGGGTCAACTGCATTACAAATGTGAACTTTTATGCTCTCACGATGAGAATCCGATGGACAGCAATAAATGACAAGAAGTAAACAGAAGAATAAAGGATGGCCACTCAACAAATGAAAGGGACAACAGATGGTTTTGCAGAGGATTTGACAATTTGAAGGGATGACTGGTAAGCATAAGCACAGGCCAACAGATACATGCTTTCTTCAATAACTAGTGTAATGGATACATGCTGCTATACCTATGGAAAAAAGAAAAGGCAGATACATGCTGTCATTCTTTCCAACATATTCTCCAGATGACAGAGCTTAACAGTATTGTGCAGCAATTCAAGTCAGAAACAAAAAATAAAAATAAAAAGGAAATGAACCTGGTTTAGATGCACCCAAATTGAAATGATGTGGAGGTAAAATAGTGTTAGTTGATCGGCCAAAGTGCATTTGTCTTACAATAAATAAATAAAAAGTACACTTGTCTTATTTACACTTTGAATAGCTGCATCCAAGTAATCTGCTTCAGGTGCACTGGTGTGAAGAATTTCAATTGGATACTGCCTTACTGGATATCTAAATTTCAGGATGGAGTGAAAAAAATCACTGAACTTCTCTGCATCTAGTTTGGCACTTGAAATAAGCAACTTCATATTAGGGCCTAATGCGAGCAATATCCTATAAGGTGACAACCATAGAAGTTAGAAACTGATAAAAAGATAACTTGACATCAGGCCTCAAGCCAGGTTGAATTCTTAGAAAGCTAATTTAGCAGCAAGCTAGAGATTAGGACTCCTGCCTAACTCAAGTAATTCCACAAAAAATTACAATTCACAATTGTGAACTCATTTCTAATGTGTTTGCTTTATCTAAAAAAGGAATTGGAATGTGTTATTGCACTTCACATGTATATATAGACTTCCCTCAACTTCGCATCTGAAAAGTTAACATCGAAAGATGGATACTTTTGAATTGGCCTTTTCAGCTTGCTATTCCTTTTCACTTTGAGCATTCAATGGTCTTATGAAAACCAATGACCTTTAAATCCATTCAAAAGAGTCTACACCATGGACAACCTAAAAAGAAATAAGGAGCGGCCATCATCCAAGCAAGGAGACAATATGGAAATAATCAATAATAAGGAGTCATATATACCGCATCACTTTGTTCAAGAAGACTGCTCTGAAAAATAGTCAAGCCGGCTGAACCGGTTCGCACTCAGAAAAAATCTAAAATTCAAGAACACTTCTAACAAAGCTAGCTACAGTTCAACTATTCATGGACGTAATCAAGACACCACACATGATGGATTTTGTCCTCCAGTAGGATAAGGAAGGACCTTGAGAGAATCCATGGCCTCGAAAGGCATCATGACACAAGAGCTCACCGAAATATGAGACTGAATGAAAACTGCTGTCCCTAGAGCCAGCAAATAAGGTAAGATCCTGAAGTTCATCACTATTTCCAAGCATGGTTATTGGTTGCTCAATAAGCTCCAACCTAAAACAACTGATGTTAAGCAAACCCCGGCATAAGGAAATATAAGAATATGCCTTCCAATAAAGCGGAATCGGATTTATAGGAAAATTCTTAACTGAAACAGATTAAAGGAGAGCAATGGAAGTTGAAAAGTGCCGTTGTATGTATATTTTCTTGAGCAAGTGTTTTTCAGCAGAAGAAAAAGCTTTAATACAGTGTTGTGCACATGAACGTATCCATGCCCATGACTAAACTCATTTGTGATCATCAACACAATATTTCCAATATCAAATGAGTAGAGACAGAGCTGAAAGAGGTCAAAACAGCTAAGAGTGCCTTAAGATCATTAGCTGGTCATCATATCTACCAATAGATGCCAAAAGTTTACAAAACTATATGCAAAAGTTGAAGAGAGTTTCTGCAGGTTAGTGAACCTCAGGATTAAATCAAAGGGAATTGTGCAAAAGAGAATGCCTAATAGACGTCTAAAAAATTATCCTGAAAGGCAATAATTTTCTAATGAGCAGTACTTCTGATAATGGCAAATGACAACGACCAGAGAACTAAATGGATTTTAGTGAGCAGACCAAACTTTTCTATCTTCGAGTGGCAGAATGAAGTAAACACAAGTGATTACAACTATGGTACCGTATGGAAGTTCGGTAAAGCATATTTGACATACTCAAGAAAGAGCAGCAGCAGAAAAGGAACTCTGCTGCACAATCCCAGAGAGCAGAGTGAAAACCTACCGGATGCCATTCTCCTGTAAGAGGATCAGGACGATCTCTTGCCACCACTTGGCGCAATCCACAGTAGTTGTGATCCACCCCTGCAATGCTCAGGCATAACTAGCATATCATCTCACTTGTAGTAAGAGCATTGGTCTACTTATGAACATGAAGAATCAATGTAAGGACAAATAGAGGAGGCAAAAGGTGACCAACTGTTCACATTAAATAGGATCTTTACCATCAGTGCATTTTCACAGGAGCTGAAGATACATCACCATTCAATTGTTTTCATATATGAGATTGCATTCACATGAAAAGCTGTGAACGTAGTACCTTAAAAGCAAAGCCATTTCCTTCAAGCTTTGTGTATTTGATCTCCTTTTCATCTCAACAAGCTCTGGAACATCAAACATATGCTTTTTCGAATATACACAAACAAGGTTCCTAGAAAAAATAGAAGATTCGAGTTATGAGCTTGCCTAATCACTCATCAGCATGCTAAACTTTATAACTACTCATAAGGATAGAGATTTTAAGCACCTTCCCATACTGAAGGGCTTGCAGAGTGGATCTGTTACAACTCTATCTCCAGCTACATAAGTCTACACTAGAAGATAAAAGATATGTTCAAGCAAGTGGCCCACTTGTGGCCTATACTCACAATGAGGTAATAATCAAGTCTAATAAAAGATAAAATCTGTACCACATTCTCCGCAATATGTGAATGTGTTCCTTCAAGAAGCAGAGCAATAACAGCTGGATCTGCTTCCCTTTGGTGGTTGGATATCAAAACGACGATGTGGCCCTGCAATTTAAGATATAAATTAGCATTGTATAACAGTTGGATCCTCTTCTATAGTGATCTGTTGCCTCTATTTACTTTGTGAAGCAGCTAAAGGTCAAATTTGATGTGCATGCATACAATAAACCAGAATCATTTATAAACAGTTTCAGATCATAATTCTACATTACAAGCAAGCAGAATGCAATCTACTGAATGGTAATTTCATTCAGTGAAGAGCAATAGGAAAGGCCAAGAAGTGAAATATATAAGAGTCCAAGCTAACACTTGAATCACAGAAAATATACTGTACAAAAAAAGAACAAGAGGGATATACTATGGCTTTCAGTTATTCTTTAGACTAACAAAAACAATTTCAGTTTAAGAGGCAATGTGAATGCAACAGGTTTCAGTAAGACACAGAGTCATCATCGGTCCATTTAAAGGAGAAGGGTAACAAAAGAACTATTCACCTCCTGAAGTTTCTCACGGATTTCATCAAAAACGGGAATGTTTCCAACATATGAGTTTCTGCAGAAAGGAAAATCAGAAGCAAAGAGCAAATTAAGAGATATGTGAGAGTAAAAACAACTCAGAAATGCTAAGAGATATCTAGAGGAACGCGACCGACGCGACGACCCATGTCCAGAACCCCGAGCGCACGCTTCTGCTTCTTCGTCTCCGTCTTCTGCTTCGTCGTTTCTCTCTCCTCCATTTTCGCCGTCGTGGTTCGATGCGTTGGCGTCGGACGCGTAGGCGGAGGCGGAGGAGACGGGGCGACGGACTGCGACGCCGACGGAGGCAACCGGCGGAGGGCCGTCGGCGTCGGGCCTTGCTGGAAGAGAGGCGCGACTTCGAGGACGAAAGAGAGAGAGAGAGGACTAGAGGTCGCGAGATGGAGGCGGAGGCTGCGTCGGCGTCGGTGTCGGCGTCGGCGTCGGAGGCAACCGGCGGAGGCGGAGGTGGAGGGCCGTCGGCGTCGCGTTTCGCTGGAAGAGAGGCACGACTTCGCGGAGGGGGGAAGAGAGAGAGCAGAGCGAACGTCGCGAGAGGGAGGAGGAGCGTCGGCGGCGTCGGCCTCGGCGTGGGGGCGATGAAAGCAACCAGCGGATGCGGAGGGGAGAGAGAGAACGCAGGTCTCGATCGTTCTCTGTTTGTGCTTCTGCGAGGAGAGAGAAAGCGAGAGTGAGAAAATTGCAGAAAATTTAAGTGAGGAGAGAGAAATCTCTTGGGCGGGAGTCCTGTCTTTTCTTCTGCAGCAGCAAGCCGAGCCGAGCCAAGCCGAGCCCGCCCCTATTTTATCGTGAGGAGAGAGAGGAGAGAGACAGAACCGCTGAAACGGAGAATGGACGACGTGGACTGACACGCGGACAGGTGTCACGCAATGAATGGTTCAGAGCACGGATGACGTGGCACTGTTAGGGTACCCAATATTTTCTCACGTTAACTCTGCTGCTGCAATTTCCCTGCAATTTCCCTGCAACTTCCCCTCCCTTTTTTATTGTTTCTCTCTCACTTTCCTCCCTTCCTCCTCTCGACAACCCCACTCCCACGTCCCTCTTCTTCTTCACCTTTTCTCTTTAGTTTCTTTTCCAAAAACAGCACCGTGTGCTGCTGTCCTGTCCCAAACCAGCCACCATCTTGCACCATGGCCACAGGCCATCACTATCCGCAAGCCGCCATCCACCGCCGAAGAGCGGCACCACCCATCCGCGAGCCGTTGGCCCACCGTTCTTGCCAAATCAGAAACCACCTCCGCCGAGACCCACTTTTGCCGAGCGCCTCCGTGACACTTTGGACGTAACCGTGCGTAGCCCTCGCCACCGCCGTCACGCTCATGTCGTTGGAATTGTCATCGGGTGAGTTTAGCTCCTAATCCTTTGATTAGTGCCTAAACTTGCTTAGGAGGTTGATTTAGACTTAAGGAAGGTTTATGTTAGCTTAACTATGGATTATTGATAGTCTAAAATAGTTAGATTAGTATTAGAATGGGTTAATATTAGTCTAATTAGGGAGATTTGCTCCGTTGAGGATGATTTGGGTGAAAACAGAAGCTGTTCGTCAGCACTGGTTCTTGGACGTCTGCTGTTTGCAATTTTTGTAGATTGAAATCAGTCGCGAATCTGAGGCCGACATCTTCGAGAGAAATTTTTTAAACATCCTAAGCTACAACATATATTTTTCTCAAGATTTTTAGGGACTCAGAAGCAGGATATATTAGCTCCGCCATTTTCGAACAGAATTGCAATTTTCGCTGGAACTGGTTACTTTTTAGTATTCTGGGGGTTTTTATTAACTCTTGGGGTCCGAATTTCAAAATTTTTTCTTCACAAAAGTTGTTTGCCACCTCTTGTAGTTTAACATACTCAAATTTCAAATCAAACGGATGTGTTTAAGACCTCAAACCAAACTGATTTCAGAAAATTGACTTTTTGAAGAACGGACCTAATTTTGGTGCTGGATTGAGGGAATGACTGGGCCGAATACAGAAAGATCTGGATCTCAGTGTCTTCAATAAAAAATGTTCGTTTACGTGTCATTTACGACATATTCAAATTTGAAAATTTTCTGAACTCGATTGGTTAGGTTTCTGGATTTAAATTTGGAGACGCACGAAGGCCCGGTTTCTGTAAATTAGAACTGATTTTAGTTTGATGATGGTTCTTGATGCTTTGCTTGCTTTAAGTAGTGTTTTTAATGACTTGCGAATTTAATTTATTAGTTATTGAATTCTGGAATTTCACTGTTCATGATACACTGTTCACGATTTACTGTTCACGAGACACTGTTCAAAAGTACTGTTCACGTGCACTGTTCACCCCGAGAATGAAAAGTGGTCTAATTTCATGTGTATTGTTTTTATGAAGTGAATGGATGTGTAAAGGCATGGGCATCCGCATGAATTGGGTGATATTTTGTGCAATTGTGTGGTGATTGGAAACTGTTGGTATTTAATTAGAACATATCGGGTGTCAGGTTTTGGACGCCAAAAGTGTTTTTAAATACTATACCAAACTGTGGGAAAAAAAAAGATATGACACAAATTTTTTGGTTTGATCTGACCGTGTCCCCCACACATGATTATTTTACCATGCATTTCTAATATGAAGAAAATAGGCCGGGATCACCATTTTAATTGAGGTATTTGAATGCAATGTACGGTATCCTGGATAGAAATTGAATGAATGCATGAATGATATGAGATGCCATCACGAGCCTTTGGGGTCAGACGATGCTCCTTTGGGAATACCCCGCATCAATGGATGCCGATCGCAGTGGATGCTGGGCTGATGCTCATTCGGGAATGCCCCACATCAACGGATGCCGGTCGTAGGGGAGGTTGGACCAATGCTCCTATATGGAATGCCATCTAGATGTAGACGTTGCCGTGCTCGATGGTGCGAGACGATACTCGGTTACACCGGAAGACTGTTATCTGTTGTATTGACTGGGATCCATGTGATTGATCGATGTGTGCTGTGTGGCGCACTAATGTGCAAGAACGTATGAGAATCATGACATCTTTAATTCTAGTCATGTATGAGTTGAGCATACTGTTTATGGCACGCACACATGGACCGATAACGCATTTCACACATGCTTCTGTTGTATTGAGAACAAAGCCTTGAGGGGTGGCCGACTGGGATGGCGGTTCGTCCGCGCCAGTGCGGCACCCAAAGAGGACAATACTGGGCAGGGATGAGGGATGGCGGTGCGTCCGCGCCTCTACCCCAAACAATGCGTTTGTGTGGCAATGGCCAGGTGAGATCGCTTGTAACGCGATTCGTATGTGATTGATGAACTGCATTATCTAATGGCCATGTGCATTGCGTGTATCGTGCTGAGCTATGACGTGCAGGGTATGGCATACCAGGTAAGGATGTATGTGAATCGCCTATTGATTGTTGATTGTTAGTCTTTGGTTTGTTTGTGGGATGGTTCTGAAGAGATACCCCGAGTTGAGTTGGTGTACTAATCGGGGGACTAGGGGAAGAACTCGCTGAGATTTACATCTCACTGGTTATTGAATAACCATTTTTAGGTCCCCAGTGTGAAGAACCCGGAGCTTGAAGCGGAAGGGTCAGGAGCATAGGTGGCTTAGTAGTCCCTTGTGAGATAGATATTATGTATAAGCTTGAGGTGTTTATGAAAGTGTATTTGATTTGAAATTGGTTGTCCTACTTTTCTATCCCATGTTTGTTGTTGTCAGGGGATTAGTTAATTCGCTTCCGCATGTGCAATAAAAAGAAAAGGGTCGGCGACGAGTCTTGGGAATGTCGCAAAATTCTATCGACCACCGAGGGATGTGCGCGTGCTCGAGGTTCGAGCATGACATTAGCCCTCCCTGCAACCAAACTCTAAGGTTGTTCAATTTCTTCTACTTCGTCTTTCATAGAATTTGAGTCTTGTTTCTCCTTGTCACTTTCTAACTGAATAGGAACATCTTCAAATGTTCTCCAAGAATGCTCAACATGAAACTCCACCTCTTTTCCAGCATTTTCTCCTTCTTGATACCCATAGGCTGTAGATTCAATAACAACTTTCTTCTTTTCAAGTGTGGAATTTTTATCAAAAGTAACATCTCTACTAATTATAAACTTTGATGACTAAGGGATAGAACACCATAACCTATATCCTTTAACTCCGTCTATATAAACGACAAAAATACAATTCTTGGCCTTAGGTCCAAGCCTACCCATTTTTACACGATAATAAGCGAGACATCAATTTTTTTTTTTTAAAAATCAGAATAACGAGAAAGGTTACTTGATCATATGCCATTAGGAATCTTACATTCAATTGTGATTGAAGAAGAACGATTCACCAAATAATATGTTGTGTTCACGGCTTCAGCTCGGAAATCTTTCCAAAGTCTAACATTAGAGAGTATACACTTAGTTCTTTTTAAAAATATCCGATTCATGCACTCCATCACCTAATTTTGTTGAGGTTGTGTACCCGACTGTTCGATATTGAATAATCCCCAAGTCTTCACAGCACTTGTTGAAATCACCTCCGAAAAACTCAAGACATTGTCCATTTTAAGATGCCTTATCTTTTTCCCAATTTGATTTTCTATCAATAGCTTCCACTTATTGAACGTATTAAAAATGTTACTTTTACACTTCAAGAAATAAACCCAGACTTTCCAAGAAAAATAATCAATAAATGTCAGAAGATAAACTGCACCATCTTTAGATATTACTTGTGTTGGTCCCACAAATCAGAGTGAATATAGTCAACTATGCCCCTCGTCGAGTGCACGCCAGTATTGAAACTAAGTCTATGTTGCTTCTCGAAAACATAATGTTTGCAAAAGTCAAGTGAGACTGCATTATCCTGACAAAATAAACCATATTCGCTCAAGATAGTAATTTCTCTTTTGCACAGTGGCTTAACCGCACATGTCACAACATTAATTTTTCAAAATCTGAAGGGGATGACATATTTAAAGAACCTACAATGGTACTTCCCTACATAATGTGAAGATTTTTCTTTATGTTACCTCTCATCGCAATCAAGGAGCCTTTGAAATTTTCAAAACTCTGCATCCACCTACGTACATGCACCTAATGAAATCTCAACTACGTAGTGCAATAAGATTTTTCTTCAAATCTAAGATGTTCCTAACGTTTGTCAAAGTTCTTATTACATTGTCAGAACATTTAATATGCACTATACAATCCAGCAAATTGCATTTTTGCCTATCAAAACTGAACTACCACTGACTTTCTCATATGTATGGAACCATTCTCTATATGGACACATGTGGTATGAACATGTTGAATCCAAAATCCATTTGTCATCGACATGATAACCTGAAGATAAAATAGTAAGAACATTGTCTACATTAGCTTATTTGTTATTTTTCACTAGACTAGCTAAATCAGAACTCTCCATCGACTTCTTCCCCCTTAGCTTTGAGCACTTGACACTTACTTTTATAGTGTTCGAATATGTGACAATAGTAACATTTCACCTTACTCTTATCTTTGAATAATCTAGACTTCGAACACCTTTTGCTATTACTATGTCTATCACGAGGATTTGACTTTTCCTTGACAACTAAGTCATCAGCTTTATCACCACTACTACTGTAACACTGTCACGCATCAAGTCTCGAGCGTGCACACATCCCTTTGTAGTCGATACAAATGCAACGTTCCCAGGTGTCGTCGCCAACCCAATTCATTTTAGTACGCATGTAGAAGCGAAACAACAAACCCCTGACAACAAACAGCATGGGATAGAAAAACATGACACATTTCACAAAAGCAAACTTTTATAAACAACGGGTTTAGATACAAAAAGAGTCTGGTCAAAAATCTACAAGAATGTTGGCTCTCAAAAAGGAATTGTCCTAAAACATACTAGTTGGACACAAACGCCAATCCTTCAGAATCCACCTCCACAAACTCCGAGACTTCGGTCCTCCACGACCACCTTCTAAGGACCTAAAAATGGTTATACAATAACTGGTGAGACAATATCTCAGCAAGTCCACCCCCTAAACCCTTATTAGGAAGGAAATACGCCTTAGGGCGCTCTAGCCACACAACCACACAATTAGAACAGAGGACTTACCTCGCCTCAATTCCTTCTTGCACGTCACCATAGTTCATATCACAAATGCATATAATTAATGCATATGACAATTGAAATGCCTCAACAACTCATTTAATCATAAGGGTTCCAATTGTAAGGCCAAACTGATATGACACGTCCCATACCATGTCACATAGTTTTGTCTCATAATCAGACGCATTAAACTCAACCAATCATGCATTCCAATTGTTAGTTAAACCCCTCTAGGGTATTGCCGACTCTCATGTTCAGCAGTCTACTAGCGTAGCCAGGCATCGTCTCTTCCCCATTGAGCACGGTTACATCACAAAGACGGCTATCTCGAAGGAGCTTAGGTCCAGAATCTACTGTGACCCGCTACCCTAATGCATGGGTAACCCGAAAATGGGATTTAGTAATGTCCGGCGTAAATGCTAGGACAGGTTCTCTTTAACTAACATATGACCAATCAATCTCGGCCTAGGACACCATGCATTGCACTCAAATGTCTCAATTAAAATGTTGATCCTGGCCTATTTTCTTCGTATTAAAATCATTTGGGAAAATAGACGTGTGTGAGTACACGGTCAATTTGAATCAAAAAAACTGATACCTTCCTTTTTCAAACCCCACTATTAGATATAGTACTCAAAATCCATTTTCAGTGTCAACACCTGACACCCGGGATTTTTCTAAATAAATTCCACATTTTCACAATCAGCATTCAATTTGTACAATCCAATCATCAAATGCATAATCTGAACACACCACAGCAGTCAGCACGAAATTCCGGTCATCGACTATCCTACCAAATTTTCGAAAAATAATAAATAATTAAATATATTCCTAAAATAAATAAATAAATAAAATATTATATTACTATAATTTAATAATATAATATTTATAAATTCGAAATAATTAATTTAAAATAATCAATTAAGGCCTAATCAATATTACATTAATTTAATTACCTAATTAGCCTTCATTAATTATCCACTAAACTAATCACATCCCTTAATCTAATCAACAATTAACTAAACTAATCAAACCACCTAACCATAATTAGCTTAATCTAAACACACCTTAAGCATAATTAACCTCCTAAGCAAGGTTTAGTGAGTAAATTCACCGGTTTAACGTTCCGCTGAGTCCATGGTGACGGCGATGGTGAGGCGGGCGACAAACCTCCAAGCGGCGACACCAACCAAGGCCGGGAAGGGCTCGGAAACAAGCCATGAAGTCCCAAAACCCTTGTTGGCTTATGCTTTTGTTTGCTGAACCGGGAGAGGAAAACAATAGCTGCAACAGTGAAAGCGGGCCAATCAAAGCTCCGGCGAGCGGGTGGTTGGCAACCGGTGGCTCTTGGGGGTCAAGGGTGACTTGTAGGTGGTTGGTACGGGCAAAGGAAGGGCTGGAATGGAACAAAACTGAAGAAAAACGCGAAACAGTACAGGCAGGCAACAGACCGGTGGACCAACGGCTTCCGGCGGTTGGACTGGACGGCCAACGAGTCATTCCGGCAAACGGCTGGGTGCTCCGGCACTGTCTGAATGTGCTGGTCACAGTGGTGGGTGGAGCGTGAGTTGGTTCACATGGGAAGACAACTTTTAACTCTAGTTTTTGACGAAATGTCAGTTGGAGCAGAAACTAGCAGGAGGAGAAAACAAAGGGAAAAAGAGGTCCGACGAGCTTGCGACTTGCTCCGACGGTTGCTGGCTGCTCTCCTCTGGTTTTCTCAAGCTTACAAGAATTCACAACAATGGAGAAAGGAGGGAGGAAGAGGAAGAAGTGGTCTGCTAAAGCTTGAGGGAACAAGAGCCTTCATTGCTCTCCCTAAGGTCTCCAAACACTTGAGTGTTGCCCCCACCACCTTCAACCTTATCCTCAACCATTTCTCTCTCTCAAAACTTCCTCAAGAAGCTTCCCATGTGCCCCAAATGTTGCACCCCACCATGGCCTACGAATTTGCATATTTCCCTCTTCAATTCTATTCAATCTTCTTTCAATTTCTCATCTAATCAATCCCAATTGAAGCCCACAATTTTATCCAATGTGTCCACACTTAAGTCGACATTTTTCCTTGCCCATAGAACTAACTTGCATCCCAAAAATGCGACCAAAGGCGGGCCTACTCATTTCCCGATCCAAAATGACCATACTTTGATTTTTCGCCGAAAATCTCGGTTTGCAGAAAAATCTTCTAAGGATGAGTCAACGTTCCTAAAATGATTTATGACATGACAGAATTTCCAATTTCTAATATCGGATTCAAATTCATGGTTAATTTCAATCTGGCTTGATTTTAGCGCGTCATAATCTACAAGGTAGCTTTTAGGAAGTTTTGGCGCATTTGACCTATGGTTGATTATTTTCAAGCCACAATGTACATCTTCGACTCATTGGCGACTCTCAGTTGTCGTGAAAATCTCGAGGTTTTAAATACAGACTCAAGGTATAGAAAAGATAGAATAATCAGTCCAGTGTTGTTCGACGAGAATTTTGTTATCAGGTGGAATCACCCACACACTAATCACATATCTTAGTCGAATCGACATATATCTGATCTCTGATTGATTTTGACAGTGTCTTATTGACCCTTGCAAATTAGCACGGTCGAGTAATCGGTTTCTGGTCGAATTTTCGAGTCTATAGCGTTAAAATCCTTTAACGGCTTCACCTGGTAGACTAGTTATCTTGTGAGTGGCCAACTCAGAGAAAAAGGCTATACGCGCGTTGATGAAAAACCCGACTCATTTAATTAAAAACAGAAGTGGAAAATCAGGATGTCACAAACACTCTCAATTTTGACCTAATGAGGATCGGCGATAAGGTCTTGAATGGATTGATCATGGGCCATTAGCCATGGGATCGTTCAGTTCAATCGGTAAGGAATCAAGGATCGATTATGGTCCGACTCACCAACCAGTCATGAACTAGCCGAGATTTCGGCCGTGAATTGTCTACCGACTAGACTAGTGGGATCGGATCACTAACTCATAAGATGACTTTTGGATCATGAGGATTGATTATGGGATGATTTTAAATTGGCGGATGGTCATGGGTTGATCCGACCAGTCATAGTGCCTGGCCATGCATGATTTCACCCGGCTATGTACCAATACACGGACGATCCAACTTGATCAAATGCAATCGTCTTCTAACCAAAAATGCATCATTCCCTATTTAATTCTTAGTGATCAGAAAGGAATCTAGAATTGGTGATGTCTGATTGTGGATCAATAATGCACCAGCCATAAACCATATAGATGGATCGGGTGTTGATTCGAAATGAGCCTCAGGATAGACCCGGCTATTTCGTCACTAATTCTAAGGTCCATAAGTACCTTGACTTAGTGCTAGGCCATGGATAGCTTTAGGATTGATCTTAAACCGACCAAAGGACCAAAGACTGAAAATAAAGGAATTGGTTGTGATAGGCT
This sequence comes from Eucalyptus brandiana, assembly GCA_014182725.1. Lineage (NCBI taxonomy): Eukaryota > Viridiplantae > Streptophyta > Magnoliopsida > Myrtales > Myrtaceae > Eucalyptus > Eucalyptus brandiana. The sequence goes on from CM024678.1 coordinate 18,706,839, forward strand.
TAGCGATAGGCCCAGGGATTGGCCTGAGGGCCAATCTTGGATCTAGACGGACGCAACCATGCTGACCACAGGGCCGGCCAAGGTGCCGACCAATGGGCTGACCCCTAGGACGATCAACCGTCTAAGGGAACGGTTTGGGCAAGTGTGGGGCACAATGGCTGAACCCTGGGTGTATGCGATTCGATTTTTCGAGATGTACCTAATGATCCATTTTTCGACCCCGAAACTAACTCGGACGATGGATTTCTGCGAACTGCCTTCTTGAGGAAGAAAAAGACAAACTAAAGAATGCTCTAGAACACCCTCATTAAATGAAGGGGATGAAGTGTCCTTTGAATTTTCAAAAGCCATGATGAGGTCAAAAATATCTTTAACGGTCAAGAAAAAAACGGCACACATGTGGCCTAATCAGAAAGCAATAACCGAATCCCTCATTAATGACCTAAGGAATCTAGATGCGGAGTCAGCAACTTTCGTGCCATCATCTTCAAACTTCATTAAATGCTCATAAATGCGGGGTACAAGTGGCCCAATGAAAGGGTGAAAAGTGGGCCATCGTTGATGACGACTATAGGCTAGATTGCCAAGCGAGACCTTTTTAGCCGTACCAACTCATTCTTTAGGTGCAATCATTGGACAAGTAGGCTTGCCACCCAAGGACCACCACTTGAAAAATTTAGAATGGACCATTTGGCCCAGTAATGATGGCACCGAGGAGTATAAATAGGACTTCTCATCATTTCTCACCCTTGCCATCCACTTTCTCCTTCCTCCTCCTCCTCACGCCTCTCTCTCTCTTCTTCAGCCTTCAAGCAAGCTGCCCTCCCTTTGTAGTTCGTGTCTTAGTTCAAGGTTTATCTAGGTAAGTGTTGTTTCTTCCTTCCTCTAGTAACATTCGTGACGTCTTTGACCCTAGGAAATTCTCTCTCGAACAAGCCGAGGGTAGGTTGATTGATGTTTATATGTGTTGATGTATTCTATAACTTTGTTCATGTACTTGAGTTTTCTTGCATGAACAACGAAGTCATGGTTCATCGCTTTTGTTCGGTACAAGTCGAGGTTCACCCATAGCCATAAGATGTGATTTCGTGTTGAGGCATACCGAGTTCACGTCTTCGATTGGTTCAGGGTTCCTTTATACGTGTTACTCGAGCGGGGCCTTGGGCTTAGGCTCGTTTGTGAAGTTGTTGATGAGGAAATTCATGATTTCATGGCACGTGCATTATATTTGAGCACAAAATGCATAATTCATGACACATGCGTAAGGCTTGAGTACGCCCTCAAAAGGGGATTAGTGCTTGAGCAAGATGAGAAAAGATAAGAACGTGGTTCGAGTCCCCGAAATCTTGGCAAGAACTAGGTTCAAGCCCCAGAGATTGGCAAGAGACTTGGGTTCAAGTCCCGAGCATATTAATTGGGTTTGAGTCCTAGAAGCCGGCAAAAATCAAAAGCCTGAATAAAAGCTCGAATTGAATTAGGTTCAAGTCCTGATCGTAAGAGAAAGCTTAATAAGCATGGCATGTATGAGCAAGAAAGAAATACTAGATGTGCATAAGCTCATGGCATGCATCACGTTCATGAATGGTTGCCACAGTTGCCATTTACATGTGCAAGAACCATGGTTGCATCGTTGCAATTGATCTTCAACATGGTTTGCATGAGATGTCTTGAATTGTGTTGATAATAAAGCAATGTTCTAGTCGAAGGTTAGAGGCTATACAGTATTCTAAGTACTCACCCCTATTTCTTTTACAGGTACTTAGAATTATGACCACTATGTATTTTGGTTGTCCTATAAAGACTTATATCACCACGTCAGACATTGTAGATGTAGAGACCAATATTACTTATCGTAAAGTATCATCCATTGTGTGGATGGAAAAGGGATTGGACGATCTTGTTTCGACGCATTTTGAAGCTTAGTTTAGGTGGTACGAGGACAAGTGGATAGGGCCTCTTCGAAGGGTTTGACAACCCGAACTCGAATCTTGATAATAACGATGATTCGTTCGAAGACTAGACCTAAGCTTATGTGTACCAGCCCAAGTAGTAGAACAATAGTTCCCGATTTTGGCTAGTAACCGCCATAGCAAAGATAGGGATACCCCAAGCTCTCTTTTGGCGTATGTGAAATAGAGCTTTGAAGTTTGTAAAATGTGTGGGGCCAGGGTATAGGCTTGTAATCGTCACTACTTATGTAATGTATAAAGTGTGTTAGTGATGTTTGTATCTCATGTTCCCATGATATTTGTGTCAGGGATTGTATGCTCACATTTTCCGCATGCACATAGATAAGAGACAAATGAATTCGGAATGGCGACAAAGCCTGGAATGTTGCAAAATAACCCGTAGCTCGACCTCCGAGTAAAGGTGGCGTGACAGTGTTTTTGTCACGCCCCGAACTCCGAGCGCGTGCCCATCCCTCTCTAGTTGATAAAATTTTGTGACTTCCCAGGACTAGTCGCCGACCCTTTTCATTTTATTACACATGTGGAAGCGAATAATAAATCCCCTGATAGTAACCATCTCAGGATAGAAAAGCAAGACAACAAATTTACAAACAAACATGCCTTTATAAACATACTGAGTCATGTACAAAGTCTATGACCAAAAGACTACAAAAGACTAGCCATTCAGAAAGAAGTGGTCCTAACTGACCTACACTTCCGATCACCCCCTCTCGGGTCCAGGTCCTCGACTTGACGACCCTGAAAATGGTTATACAATAACCAGTGAGACAATGTCTCAGCAAGTCCATGTTCTAAACCCTGTTTAGGAGGGAAATACGCCCAGAGGCGTCCTAACCACACAAGCACACAACCAATGGGACTTACCTCGTCTCAAATCCACTCTGTAGGTTAGTACATTTTATATCTCAGCCAGCATGAAAGCATGAGCAACAACTAAGCTCAATTAACTAGAACGCCATATTGAAATTCTCAAATAAGCATGGGGTCCTGATTATAGGGCCAAATCGTTATGACACGTCACATTCTGTGCTACACAATTTTGCCCCATAATCCGATGCATTCAACTCAATTAAACATGCGTTCCTAGTTTTGATCTCGACATATAGCACGGCCTACTCTCTGTTCGACGGTCTTCTAGCATTGCCATGCATTGTCTCACCCCATTGAGCACAGCACATCACTACATCGATGGCTTTCCCGAAGGAGCATAGGGTCCAGAATCTACCGCGACCAGCTTCCTGTTGTCTAGGGGCGTCCCATATAGGGGTTACCGTCTAGCTTCACAGACCGGGATGGTTTCTTTTAACCAACACACGATCACTCACTTATGGCCAAGGGCATCGTGCATTGCACTCAAATGCCTCAATTAAAATGATGAACCTGGTCTTTTTCTTTGTATTAGAAATACACGGTAAAATAGTCGTGTGTGGGTACACAATCGACTTAACCCAAAAAAAGTGATATCCTTCCATTTAAAATCCCATTGTTTTATATAATATATATAAAACCATTTTCGGTGTTAAAATCTGATACCCGGGATTTTCTGAATAAATATTGAAAATTCATAAATTATGGAATTAAACACTCAAATTTTCAATCAGCACTCAATTTACGCAGTTTAACATCCAATTGCAGAAATTAATCATACCATTGCAATCAACACGAAATTCCGGTCACCGGCTATCATGGTCTAATTTCCGAAAAAATAATTAATAATTAAATAATTTCTAAATTTAATTAAATAAATCAATTTAAATTCTAAAAATACTAACCTAGGCCGAATCACTAAATTAAAAACCAATACAAACCCGAAAATTCCCGAACCCTTCTAGATAAATAGCACATCCTATATAGGCATTGATTAATTTAATCTAACCACCTAACATGCACAATTAACTAATTAAATCACTAATTTAATCTAACTAACCACCTAATTCCTAATTAAATTAAACTAAACACCCCTTAGACGTCATTAGCCTACTAAGAAGAGTTTAGTGCATAAACTCACCGGTTTATTGCGGAAATTGGTTCACTGCGACTGTGGCGCGACGATGGCCGAAACTTGAGATTGCGGTGGTGTCAAAGGAGCTTGGACCAGGCCTAAACTTGGCCCAACAAATCTCAGCCCAAGCTGAAATGTGTTCTGGATTTGGGCTGGACTTCAAGTGGGCCTGTCTTCGAATGGGCTGGGAAATTCGCAGGCTTCAAATGGCTCAACTGCTAGGCCGAACAACAAAAGAAACTGCTGGGCCTGAAAAATTTACATGGCCTGAACTCCAATGCTGAAGATGGGCTGCGGCTTGATCGAAGAAGACATGTGAAGGAGGAGAGTTCGCTGGATTCCTGGCCAAGTTGTGGGCGAGCTTCACTGGGGTTGAAGACACGTGTAGAAGGAGGAGCTTCGGTGGAATCGTGGGCGGTGAAGGCGGTCGACAAGGCTTCACTCGGTGGAAGGAGGAGGTGGACAATAGCTGCTTCGGGTGGCTGACTTCACGGCAGCTACAAGACGCAGCTTCAATCCCTACTTGCAGTCAACGAAGGGGAAGGGAGGGGCTTCGTTTGTTGACCAGAGGGCTGGTGGGCTAACGTATGTGGCAGGCAGTGACCAAGTGGAAGACTTCTGGTGTGAGGGGAAGACAGCAAAATGGAACAACAAAATTCGCAAGGAGGAAGGGTGAGATTCGAAGGAGCAGAACAGTGAAAGATAAAGGGCATGTTGGGATTATCGGATTCCCAAAAACTGGATTCGATACTAAATCGAACCCCTAAATCGAATGCGGAAGACAAGCCCGGGAAAATCACGTATCACCGATCCTAAAGCACACCACGAATTCGAGCGTACCTTGTTAGCCACAGATTAAACACCAATGCTGAAGATCGAGAAAGAAATTCTGATCACGTTCGATCCGATGACGTCAATTGGCCTTGAAGGGAAGACGGCATCGCCTTGAGCGCTCGTTTTCTTTTTGGAGGGAGAGAGGGAGAGGAAACGTACGTACGTTATGCCAAAGGGTGTCTTCTCCGTCTCTTTCCTCCCTTATATACGTTCCCTCCAAACAGGAATCGTGCCCCTTCATCCATGGGCCCTAATCTTGTGGGCTGGGCTTTTAGGCCCAACATGGGCGGACGGGCCTTAAGCCCATCACATAAAACCATCATCTCCCACTCGCACATGGTGGGCCGAACATGATTCTCTTTACCTCTCTTCAACATTCATACCGGTGAATAATCCGTGCGACCAGCATATTTTGAGAGCTCATTGCTATACATCTCGTTAGGAATATATAGCAGCTCATAATGGGCATCACATCCTGAGTAGATTTAGTATGCAGTACCCTAGATCGATTGATCACATTTATATCTCTCTTGATCTCTTTTAAACAATGATATATATATTGTATTCACAATTATGATCATCCCAAAGATACTCATAATTGGTTAACCAGTGAATACGAAACTACAATGTGATTCTCCAAAATCGATCTTCCTCTTTCCTTCAAACTCCCAATTTCAGTTCAGCTTGCTTTTCTAGAAATGTCCCATTAGATCGAATCAATTCATGACCATTGGCAACATCCTAAGATAGCAAATACTAAATAGAAATCTTGAGAATAAGTAAGAGTCATGAGGGGACTAAAAAATTGAGGAACTCTTTTCCTCAAGAGCCTCACACAGCATAAAAGTTGAGATCAAACTTTTGCCACTCTTGTTGGTCGTCTCATGCATACGTAATATGAAATACGTATTACGGTATTAACTCCTTTCCCATGGAGCGTATGTCTACACCTTCAATACCGTACAGATGATAGTTCAGACATACCTAATGTCTAACTTGAGTTCACGTATCTACTCATTCACAAAATTCATCAGAACTCATATCTGGCATCATAGACAGATAAAGTAAAATATGTGGGGTATTTTACTTTCGGACACAGTAAGTATTATGTCATCATCTTAACACTCAGTTAAGGCGACATACGTATTTTAAGCTTGAGCTATCGATTATCACCTAGATAATAAGCTTAAAAACAGTCTCATCTCTATTTATCACACAGTAAATAGAGGCGATTATCCATGTGAGTGGACTAATCTTATATCTGTCCGACATACTTTCTCAACTTAAAGTAATGCACTGAGCATTAAGATGCATAAAGATCAAACAAAGATTCATAGGCATTAATAATGAAAACACAAATTCATCAAATGTGAACACTTAGGGAAATTACAATATTCGACATCGGCCTCTACGCAATCCTAGAGATTTCATATGGCCACAAAACACATCTCTAGGTATTGGCTTTGTCATAGGATCTGCTACCATTCTATGCGTAGTATGTACTCTAAGTTCACATCTTTTCGTGCAATCATATCATTGACAAAAGTTATACTTGGTATCTATAGGTTTGGTCTTGTCATGATATTTTGGATCTTTGGTATACACTTTTGCTGCTTGGCTATCACAGTTAACCAACAATGAATCTGCAGCACTTCCAATAACACCTAAATGACCCAAAAAATCTCTTAAGCCAAATATCTTCTTATACTACTGCTGATAATGCCACGAACCCAACTTCTATCGTGGACAAGGCTATACACGTTTGTTTCTTACTGCTCCAACATATGGTGCAATTATTATTCGGTAAGAAAACAAACCCAGAGGTAAATTTTCTTTCATCTAAATCTCCTCTCCAATCAACATCAGAATAGCCTTAGAGTTGTAGATCATTTCCTTAATAACTCAGCGTATAATCAGCAGTCCCCTTTAGATACCTCAGTATTCTCTTAACGGTTTTTCAATGTGCTTGACCTGGATTGGATTGGTAACTGCTGACCATTCCAATTGCAAAACATATGGCAGGTCTTGTACACATCATAGCGTACATCAAGCTTCCAACAGCACTAGGATAAGGAACATGTTTCATTTGTTCCTTCTCTTGTGGAGTCCTTGGACACAGTTTATGGCTCAATCCTTCACCTTTTGCAATAGGAGTGTCTATGGGTTTACAATCTTGAATTCTTAACTCCAAGAATGTATGCAACATCACCCATGTCTTTCATCTCAAAGTTGGAAGATAACAAATTCTTCACAGTATTAACAAACTCCATATTGCTTCCAGCATTTAGTATATCATCAACATATAATGATATGATCGCAAATTGATCTTTGGATCTTTTGATATATACACAATGATCCTCATCTATCATTGTAAAGTCATATGCCATTATGGCATTATGAAAAACGTATATACCATTGTCTTGACGACTGCTTAAGGCCATATATTGACCTTCAAAGTCGACATACCTTTTCTTCTTGGCCTTTCATTATGAAACCAGCAGGTTGTTCCATATATATTTCTTCCTCTAATTATCCATTGAGGAAAGTAGTCTTTACATCCATTTGATATAACTCAAGATCCATACTAACCACTATTGCCAGAATAATGCGATTCGAGGTAAATCTCAGTACAGGAGAAAATGTATCTTTATAATCAATTCCTTCCTGTTGATTATACACATTTGCCACAAGGCGAGCCTTATGCCTTTCTATTGAGCCATCAGCCTTTCGCTTTATTTTGAGAACCAACTTGTTCCCAATAGCTTTGCGTCCTTCTGGAAGATTAACCAGTTCCCAGACTTGGTTTGATTTCATTGACTCCATTTCCTCTTCCATTGCATGAATCCATTTTTCCTTATTAGGGCAATTCAGAGCCTCATTAATATTTCTTGGCTCATCCTCATCTTGTGGAGCAATCATAAAAAGTTTCCCCTTCAATGTCAAAACGTTGACGGGAATACTTTGGTGACTTGTTCGCCGTATGAGAGATTGTACACTTAGCACATCATTCCCATTATGCTCCCACTTGGATTAGATAATGATGATGTCGTCTCATCATGTGGTTGTAATTGAGAATGAGTTGAATTCAATTAATCACTTCTCATATTACTCCCACTTGGACGAACTCCACTAATATCATTATCTTGATCCAAGGTTTCAAATAAGGAGTAATCTTCCCCTATTTCACCCTTCTTAGGAAATTCATCCTCTAAGAATGTGACATCCCGTGATTCAAATTCAGTTATACTCCCACTTTCCTGCTCACCTATGAACACATACCCTTTCGAGTGTTCCGAGTATCTCATTAAAATCATCTTCTTTTCTTTGGGAACCAATTTCCCAAACTTGTGAGAGGACTCATGAGTATAGGCAGCACAACCCCATGGCTTAAGAAAACTTAAGTCAGGTTTTCTACCTATCCATAACTTATATGGAGTGGAAGCAACTGATTTGGAAGGCACCCGATTAAGTATATAGGCAGCAGTTAACAACGCATCACTCCAAAAAGTAATAGGTAAGTTAGCATGCGCTATTATGGACCTAACCATTTCCAGTAGGGTTCTGTTTCTTCTCTCTGTAACACCATTTTGTTGAGGAGTATATGGAATAGACAATTGTCTTTCTATTCCTTTTTCATCACATAATTTTCTGAACTCATCAGATAAATATTCTCGACCTCGATCAAATCTTAATACTTTTATTTTCTTATCTAATTGATTTTCTACCAGGTTCATAAACCCTTTGAAACAACTTAATGCTTCAGATTTATGAGAAATCAAATAAACATATTAGAATCGAGTATTATCATCTACAAAAGTGATGAAATAAATAGCCCCATGCCTTTCTCTCACATTCATTAAACCACAAACATCAGAATGGATTAAATGCAGAGGAAATTCAGCTCTTGTACCTTTTCCAAATGGTTTTCTTGTCGTTTTCCCTACTTGGCAATGCTTACATCTGGGCAAATCGACTTTTTCAATGTTGCCCAACAAGCCCTCTTTAGCTAGTCTTTTCATACGTTGTTGGCCAATATGACCAAGTCTAGCATGCCACATATTCACATCATTATCATATAAAGTGGAAGACGTGAAAAAGGGAATAACAAATATTGACATCACCACAGTCAACATATAGTACAATAAAACCATCCAGAAAATGACCACAACCATAGTAGTTTGTATCCAAACACAAATCTACACCGCTATTATGGAAGTTTACACTAAAACCAAGCTTAACCAACATCAAAACAGACACTAAATTTCGACGAATCTCTGGGATATAGATCATGTAGGAACAAGGTGCGTCCACCACGCATGTTTGATTGGCAGGTGCCAATCCCTTTAACTTCAGCTTTAGAGTTATTTCCTACATAGATGCACTTAGTTCCAGTTGGTACTCGTCAAAATTCCACGAAGGATTCTCTATCCTTCCCTACATGGTCTGTTGCTCCTGAATCTACAGTCCACAAAGGATTGAATTCAGCCAATAATATAGAACTTGACACATAAGCAAAGTTCTCAAATGTACAAGAGGTGTTTACCTTTTTCGGCTCACAACAGTTGCGAGCATAGTGACCTTTGTTGTCACAATTGTAACACCTCACCCTTGACATTTTCTTCACTTGAGGACGTTTTCATCTCTTGTGTTGGTTAACTCTTGATTTCTTGCAACAAGGACTTGATCCTTTGCAATCCCACATATTGAACGAATCAATACGCTTGTGCTTAGAGCTCAAAGCCCTTTTTGAGCTAGAACCAGCATTGCAAATATCTATTTTCGGCTCAAATGCCGTTAGGCGGTTCTCTGCTAGCTCAAGGTGGCGCACAGCATCCTCAAGATCTTTCATAACATGGTCAAGAGCTTCTAGTGCTTTTTACTTTTCCAGCACATATTGAATCTTCATATTCAATATTTCACAATTGTTGCCGTTCATATCAGCAGTTACGTTCTTATTTGCTGAAACCATCAATCTGAACACATTAGACATACATGCACGAATAATTAATGCCTATCATTTATGCATCCACTTTGCACAGACCCATCATATCAATGAACAATTTCAAGTAAGGTTTCAGAATCAAAAGATCACTATGTTTCCAATTATCCTCCAAAAATCCTAACTCAAAATTATTATTAATATAATTGTCTTATACAAAATAAATTCTATGAAGTTACAAAAACTTCTATTACTACCCACATTTAACTACCCACAGCAACCAGCAATAACAGAAAGCAAATAATAATTGATCATCCAATAAAACAATAATGCTTTCACATAATACAACTAACATATCGGTTGCTACATCAACAACAATCAAGTAGTAAACATTACATAATTAATCTAAGAAATAAATAGGGAATGTTCCTTCTAATCTATCAGTCAAAACATTTGAGAAAACTGAAGGCACATTTGCCAACCATGGAAAAACTTTTGGAGAGCTTTCATGTCGCCATCAAGGCGCATTCACTCTGCGCCATGTGGCGCTCAATCTAAGGGTTGAAGTTTTGGTTAACTCAATCCTATAGTACTCTCTTACAAAAGCTTCCACCAGCTTTCTATAACCCGGGACCACGTTGACCTCTCATAGCCGATCTAACACTGCTTGCCATTCAGGTAGAAGAGTGCTCATCAAAGCGGGCACCTTCTCAAAATCCGGCATAAGATAACCATTCCAAATGATTTCCTGTATCATCTCATTGACCCTGACCACATGTGATACTAAATCACCGTCATGCCACCGATAATTAGCTAAATCTGACACCAGCCTTTTAAGTCTTGCATTTCTCTCATCCGTTCTAGGGATTGTAGGTATCTGTGCATAACGCATCATAGTTCCTGCAAAAAATGTAGAACCAAAAATGGATTACTCATAATCCATAATTTACATAAGGGAAAATACATAATTTTCCAAAATTCATGCAACAAATGCAGAATAAATAATGGATTACATATAAACCACATAGGCATACATGAAAAAGAAACAAATTCCTTTTTTTTTTTATGGTCAATGGTCAACGGTCAACGGTCGTCGGTCAACGATCAACGGTCAAGTCACGGGTCAACGGCGGTCAATGGTCAAATGGTCACCGGTCGGACTGGTTGGACCAGTCGGACTGGACAGGCCGGTCGGGCCGGTTCGGGCGAACCGACCGCACGTGCCGCGTGCGTGCACGGGCTGACGTCACGCAGACGTCAGCTGGCATGTGCTGCGCTGGTGCCGGGCGTCCGCGGTTCGGGTCGCGTCGCGTCGCCGGTCGGGTCGGGTCGCTGGCCGGCCAATGGTCGTCGGCGATGACGTCACCGATGACGTCATCCCGGCGGTTACCGTGACGTCACGGTGATGTCAGCACGCGCCGGTTCGCCGACCGGCGTGTGCCGGTTCGCTGGCCGCCAGCGCGCACGTGTCGGTTCGCCACTGGCGCGTGTGGCGCACGCGCTGGCCGATGCCAGCGCTTCGGGCGCGTCCGGCGTCGCCCGGCGGCGCACGACATGTCACTGGACTAGTCTCAACGAGCCCTTTCACCCTATGCCTTCAGAAGTCGATTTCGAGTTACAAAAACTCGAAAAATTGGACGAACAGTGCTCGGGTGTTGGGATTTCTCGCCCCGATCCGTGTCGGCCAATTTTCTTTGCAAAAAATCAATCAAAAAACATCAAAGGGGTCGGGAAAACATGAACTAGGGCTCTGATACCAATGTTGGGATTATCGGATTCCCAAAAATTGGATTCGACACTAAATCGAACCCCTAAATCGAATGCGGAAGACAAGCCCGGGAAAATCACATATCACCGATCCTAAAGCACATCACAGATTCGAGCGTACCTTGTTAGCCACAGATTAAACACCAATGCTGAAGATCAAGGAAGAAATTCTGATCACGTTCGATCCGATGACGTCGATTGGCCTTGAAGGGAAGACGGCGTCGCCTTGAGCACTCGTTTTCTTTTTGGAGGGAGAGAAGGAGAGGAAACGTACGTACGTTATGCCAAAAGGTGTCTTCTCCCTCTCTTTCCTCCCTTATATACGTTCCCTCCAAACAGGAATCGTGCCCCTTCATCCATGGGCCCTAATCTTGTGGGCCGGGCTTTCCATCAGGGCAGAAAAAGGAGAGGGTCGGTGAAGGCATAAGTCAATCGAGAAAAGGGAGAGAGAGAGAATGGATAAGGGAGAGTGGCGTGTGAGATGGGCTGAGCAGCTGGCAAAAATGAAATTGAGAAGCTAAGGAAGAAGAAAGTCAAGGCTATCTCTTCCATTAATTGCTTGTCCCCCCCTAATTCTTTCTTGAAACAAATCCTCACAAAATCATCCAAATTGATGCCAAAATTTTCAGCCTTAAGTCTAGTGCCGATTGACGAGTATTTTGCGATCAGGTGGAATCACCCTTACTTTGATTGCATATCTCTATCAAATCGACCTATCTCCGGTCTCTGATCAATTTTTGACGGTGCCGTAATGACTCTTGCAGATCAACACGGTTGAGCAGTCGATTCCTGGTCGAATTCTCAAGTCCATTGTGTTAAAATTCCTTACCGGCTTCCCCAGATAGTCCAGTTATCTCGTAAGTGATTAACTCAAAGAATAGCACTATTGGCGCGTTGACGAAAGGCCCGATTTATTTAATTGAAAACGAAATCTGAAAATTCAGACTATAACAATTTTTGCCGAGACAAATGAATTCAGGATGGTGACAAAGCCTAGGATGTTACAAAATAACCAGTAGCTCGACCTCCGAGTAAATGGGGCATGACAACTACTTGCATTCAATTTTGTACGCATCTCTGTGGAATTCAACAAGGTTTTCACATTCCCAAGATTTATGGATTCCCTTCTATATAGTATAGAATTCACAAAAAATTCATACGAGCTAGGTAGCGAGCATAATACAGTTAGAGCTTGATCTTCATAATCTAATTTCAAATCTAAATTTTTCATATCCATAATGATCTTATGAAATTCATCTAAATGTTCTTGGATAAGAGCACCTTATTGCATCTTTAGTGTGTAAAGACATCGTTTCAAGAATAATTTTGTTATGAGAGATTTCTTTATGTAGAGGCTCTCAAGCTTATTCCATAATCTCGAAACCGTTTCTTCAGCCGCGACTTCATGAAGGACCTTATCAGACAACGACAATTGGATGGTGCTATGCACCCTCTCTTCCATCTCCTTGATCTCAGCTATAGTCATATTGTCAGGATAATTCCAATCCAAGGCTCTAACTGAACCTTCCCAATGCAATAATGCTTTCATCTTGATCCTCCATAGCTCAAAATTGTTTTGGCCATCGAAGGGAGCCACTTTGAACTTGATTAGATGCCTTCTCGAACAAGAAGACCGAAATCCTTCACTTTTATACTAATTTGTTGTGGGAAAACATTAAAAGATGCACCAATCAAAGCACAAGTAGTAAAGGATGAAAGGAAAATCAAAATCATAGGAAACGCAAGATTTACGTGGGAAACACAAAACGGGAAAAACCGTGGAGAGAGAGGAGTTTCACTACTTCAACAAAGAACACAAGAATATAATCCAAAAGCTCAAAAGACTACTTGATGAGCCGCAAGATCTAAAGATCTTACAAGAAGATAACGAAAACAAAAGGAAATGAAATAATGTGGAGGCTAGGGTTGGAGTTGTTTTATTAAACACATTACTTCTATAGTCTTCATTCAAAAACCCTAAAACAAATGACGCATGATCTAAAATACCCTTATCTTTAATTTAAAAATCAAAACTCAACGAAATTCTTATGCAGTCATTTTTCTCGTCTTTCCCACTAAGAATTTTGAAACTAATGGAGTTACATCTATATTGAAGTAGAATTTTCCAAGACTGAAGTTTTCCAAAACTGAATCTCTTCCATTGAAAACTGAAGGATAATCAGGTATGTCAGTTGAATAAGAATACTAACTCCAGCAAGTGGAAGCAGCTCAGGGTTTTGACTCATCGGTCCTTCATCAACATATATAGGGACATTGGATACTCCTGGTTGAGAATCATGTTCTGCGTTTTATCATCAATTAGTATCGGAACTCAATATTTTGACATCAGATACAACAATGGGGTGATTATCAACAAAGGAAAGTGTGTTTCATTCACCTACGGATTCATGATATGTTTGTCTTGTGGTGGTGTCCCTTTCTTCGTTAAAGAACTGAAGGTATAGCAAAGTGCTGAGGCTGATCGATTTCCTCTATTATATATCAGCAGTATCTTCATACTTGAGGTGATATTAATATGATTTGTTGATACGATTGGAACTAAGTTTCCTCTGCAGGACAGACAAGCTCCACCATGATAGCTGTGAAGTTACGTGTTAAAGCCTAATATGGTGTTAATAACATAAATCTCACTAATGCTATGCTCACTTTTATCACTTCTACCACTTTGCTTTGTAGCAGAGAAAGAACTGGAGGAATAAGATCAGGAATTGATAGGCAGATATCTGTGTCCTTGTAAACTAGTTCGGACAATGCAGAAACAGCTCCACTTGTAGTTTGAAGCGATGAACCAAAAAGATAATCCACTATCTGAGAGCACTTTATTTAGAATCATAAGAATATTGCTTGAATAAAAATACAATCCTGACAATTGCGATTGTCCAGTACTAAGCCACTGTTAAGAACAACAAGCGGAAAGGAAAATCACAGGTTAGGTTCAACTATTTCCGTATGATACATAAGTATGTTCTCCTGATCATCTAAGAGGAAGTCCTGCCAGCAAATACAATTCCCAGATGTTCGCAACACACGTAAGGTAAGTGTTCATCTGTGCAGTGCATGTAAAACTTCTTTGGGCAACCATTTACACGAGGAATCCAAGCTTCAAGAATAACACACGAGAAAGGGACTACACTGCCCTTTGATAAACCAATTCGACTTCTTAAAATTTCTGCATTATTCGTCGGATGAAAAAAGTGCAGAATTTCAATTGAATAGCCAACAAGGCATCCACAAGATACAAACCACATGATTTTGAATTTGCCACCAGTATTTTGAATTTAGTGACGGTGAGGTCAACCTCACCGGCCACTAGGGAGGGTGAGTGTTGCCTATGGCTAGGTTAGGTTGAGCCTTGCCAAAGGCAAGTGAGGTGAACCCTTCTCACATCTAGCGAGGGCAAGCTTGCCCAACGATGGTGAGGCAAGCCTCGCCAGTGGCGGCAATGTTACACCCTAAATCCTAGAGGGATGAGCGAGTGACGTGGCTGTCTTTTCTGTAAAGGACGCAACCTCAACTATATCCAAAATATCCAGCTTCCAAAAGATCTCACGATAAGGCTCTCATTCTAATGGCCACTAACTAAGGAACTTGAGAAACTTGATAAGAAAAATGAATGAGCTATCACAACCCATTGAGTAATACATTTCTTTTGGCAGATCGAACAATTACTATATATATTTAAAATACAAACATAACTCATTTTCACCAAAAACCGGAATTTAACAAACCCTTAAGACCAAAATGTGATGTTTCTTACTTTAAAATAATATGTTCATAACAAAATTACTCAAGATAATAACAAAGCAAACACTAATGATCTAGTCCATTGATCAATTTCATAAAGACATACGTCAATGGTCCAATCCATTGACTAATGTCATGTTCAAATATCTAGCAATGGTCATGCATAACGCCCATGATAAGGTGACCAAGATTCCCCCATTGGTTAAGTCTTCATCTATTAATAGCCTGTGGCTCGATTCACAATGATATCCTAAACTAATATGCGCATATCCACACACCCCTCAATAGGTTCACAAAGACACTAAGCATAATCCATCAACTTAAATCGCCAGGATATCCAAAACCAAAACCAAAAATCATCTCACAAGTTTTCACCATCCAATTTAAATATCAATGGTCAAGTCTATTGATTAGTCACTATTAAATCACATTTTATATATCACAATATGTTTTCCAAGCTGTTTGAAACTCCATTTCATAAACCAGTTCAAGAATCAGTATATAAACTTTCATACACCACATTTAAATTCAAAAACTTCTTGGGAGTCTTTCCTAAAAGGTTTTGCAAACCCATTTGCAGGCAATCAGTTTAGACTATAATCAAAAGATCACTCTTTCACATTTAATATGCAAATGGTAATAAATGCTCGATCCAATTTATGCAAGAAATATGATGGTTCTTAACTCATAACATAACTAATCCATTTCATTTTTGAAATATGAGTTTACAAACTCAAAGTAGAAATAGTATCACTCACCTAGAAAAAGCTAAAAACCAACCTATGGTGGTTACTTGAGCCGACACATTTGCATTCCTATCAATTAATTGAAAAACGTAATTAAAAATCAAGTAATACACAACTATAACGAACGACTTGACTAGACCACGTTCATCCATCAACGTGTCAACTTCGAAGCCCTATGAAGAAGCTTGTTTATGGTGTACGTTTGTCTTTTGCCATTACACATATTATCTGTCACGCGTAACTCAAACACAAAACTTCAGAATTTTTTTTTTTTTGGTAAAAAAATACTTCAGAATTTCATTCCAAACAAACCATACTTCGAAATAGATTTTCGTCAAACCCCACCACTCCACAGTGCCCTATACCATACTTCAAAATCAAGTTTAATCAAACCTTGTAGTTCAAAAATTGCTAATTTGTACCTAACTTCCAAAGTTACTCCAATTAGATGAATAATCGACTTAAATACGTACTAGGCATTACCATTCGTAGTTGATTCGGCTAGTCAAGATGTCCGGAAGCATGAAAATTCTTCCTTTTTTTTCCCTTCTTCCCCCTTTTCCTTCTTCATGGTTGAGCTTCTCGTTTTTCTTCTTTTGCTTCTTTAGTCCACTGCCATGACTTCACATGAGATAAAAGGAGAAAAATTAATGAAAATGGGCTGAGATTGTCTATAAAAGACATGGGCCTAGGCTTGATGGGCTCATGTATTTCAAGCAATCAATTCGTCGACCAGCCCTTGCCTCTGGCTGGTCGCCTCAGTCCGGCTACCAACCGGAGGAAGAAGGAAGAGTTAAAAATAATAAAGAAAAATAATAATTTTTAAAATATTAAAATATTTATTAAAAATTATTTATGTCGGCACTAGTTGTACCATGTCAGCATCGATCATGCCTCATCAGGGCCAGCAAGCCAAATTTGGTCAGATGGATTAAAATGGCACATATGCGAAAGATTTAGAACTCATTTGGCCAAAATAGAAAGTTATAGGATTGAACTGACATAATTGTAATGGGTTTAAGTGTTTTTTTTGGTAACTTTCCCCCCAAAATGCAATGATAGCACCACTTTGAGATTAGGTTAACAGAGATTTGTTTCATGGGATATCAACATTCCGTAGATGCAAATCTTGCATGAAGGAGTGGGAAATTTTAATGGCAAGCGTGAAGATTGACCAAAGCTTCCAGAGCGAATAAAAGGAAACTTGTCCTAAAATGTAGATGGAAGATTTAGTTCATGAATGAAATAAGTTATAAAATAATGTGCATGGACCAAAATTTAACAAGGGCTTGTCCATGCAACGTTGCATGGACCAAAATCTTAGCTGCAATCAGCATAAAATTTAAGATATGATAAATTCTATCATATCATACATTTGGTACTTGCTCAAAACAAAATAAAGTCGAATATAAGAGGGATATATGGCGGATAAATTTATCTCATAGACGAGGTGGGATTAAATTGATTAGGATTTATAATATTCATAATAAGAAAGTTATTTTTCTTAAATAAAAATTTTCTTAAATTTAACAAATTTAAAATTATAATAGATAAAATTCAATATAACAAAAAACAACAATTTATTTTTTAATTTAATCTCATTTTTACTTATATATCTGAATTTAATTTTATCTTACAATATAAATTTAATATATAAATATATTTATTACGAAATCAGAGTCATCTTACAAAATTTCACATGATATCAAAATTTAGTATTATTTTATTAGTTGAATTCCGCCGTAGTCAAAATTCTATTCCACGCGTTTGTAATTCGGCTTGCTTGGTTCTCGCCAATTCTATCGTTCCTGCTTGCTTGGTGCAAACTATATCCATGATCTTTTTTCTTTTCCTTTTTCTTTTTTTTTTTTTTGAATCTTGAAAGACTCAATCGTGGTGCATCAATCAACTCAGCATAGGTTACAATCACGAATGTGGCTACCCAGGGGAGGACCATCCATGTGCATTTCCTGCTTCTTAGAATGCCCCTTCTCTGATTTGATCAATGTCAATTTAATGCCACCATCTTCGTACTCGTCCAGCTTGGCCCGTTGAAACTAATGTGAAAGACTCACGTAATCATCACATGGCGATCCGTAGACAAGCTCTTTTGGAGTAATTCGATAAATCGATAACAAACATGATGCTATAATAATTTCAAAACTTAATATATCTTTCGATAACCGCATTTCACATGGATTTCCTTAATATTATTAGAAGGGAGTAGAGCGGGATGAAATCGATATGTCCCAAAACTTTTCCATATAATTCAATCACGTCCATCAACTACTTTTTTACGTAAAATCTTCGGTGGAGAGCCCAATCCTTCGTCTCAAAGCGGGATTTAATATCGCTTCGGAGGAGAAGCCCATGAAGTCGCGAGATCTCTCAGTCTGAAATTTGAGAGTTGTGCTGGGATATACAGAGGAAGAAAACCCTTCCTTTACTCTTCAGCTCATACACCCGATCACACTGACCACCACCACCGTGCCACCGCCAATCGCCCCTTTGCCACCATCCACGAAGATTCATATGAGTGAATAGTCGAGATTCTTTTTGTTCAATATGGAACTTACAGAAATTTGTTTAATGAAACTCGGCTGTCCCTTTGAAATTAGTTGGTAAGATTGAATGCACGGGAATTCGCTGGTTGGGTTTTGCGATGATGATTGCTGCTCTTCTAGTCCAATCATAGCTTGCACGTGTTAGAGTAATTAAATATAAAATCACGTCTTTAATTAATAGTTTAAACTTTTAAAACAGTTGATAGTGGTTTTATAAATTTTCTCATTATATTAGAGCTAGAGGTCCTCAATTTGAATCTTTCCAAGCCTTGTTTGCTTACCTAATTAAATTTTCACACTTAGATATTAGGCAAAAAGATCAGACTAAGACTAAGTGTCTCCTCAAGACCTTTAGGAAGATGTATAAGAGGAGTTGCGGAACAAAATCGAAAGGTCAAAAAGGACATTAGTTGTCCTTAATAAACAAATAACTTCTTGATGTACAAGAGGAGTTGCGGAACAAAATGAAAAGGGCGAAAAGGACATTAGTTGTCCTTAATAAACGAAAAACTTCCTAATGTACGAGAGGAGTTACGGAACAAAATTGAAAGGTTGAAAAGGACGTCAGTTCTTCTTAATAAACAAATAACTTCCTGACCCAATCTGCGATTATAAGAAATGTCATATTATCTAATAGGGCTATGCTTAGAGAACGGTACCGTCCCTTTCCATGAAGTGACGGAGCCCTCCTCACCACACATCCTGAAGTGTAAGATTTTGGGGTCGGAATATTAAATTGACAAATTTATTGTCAAAAATGTCATTGCTATAGAATCGCCCTACTGTAAAATTGACCATACAAATTTTGAGCTTGTATGATGTCAACTAATGTTTTGTGAAATTTTCAATTCATCAAATTGATGAAATCCCCTCTGATCACTCAATTCCATACTTAGTATTAAATGATAACAAATTAAAGACAAATGAAAAACAGAGGCAAAGCAGAAGAGAGGAACTAGACATAGATAAATAGTGGTGCTGGCAATGGCAGCTGTAGGCGCCGTTCATACGGAGGACGGTGAAATGGTGGTGGGGCTGGGTTCAAATGGAGGGAGGGCGAGGCTGTTGGGTGGCGATGGATGTTGCGATGAGGAAGGAGAGGTGGCGACCGCGGAGACGATGCTACAACCGACTCTCGCCGAAGCCAACGCCTTTGTGTCAGAGTTATCCCTCATCCTCGCTATCGAAGCTTGCGGTTGCTCCCTATCCATCGTCCAATCTCCTCTAGTACAGACTGCATTCTGGAAATTCATTAAGTGCCTTCGTTCTCGCTAGGGTTCAATGGAAGAGAAACTTTTCTTTGATCGGAGCAATAATCTGAGAAAATGTATGGAGGAATACATAGCATGGAGGAGACAATAGCATGTGGGATATATGTGGCTTTACAACAAGGCCATTTTTGGCAATTGATTTTGTCAATTTGATATTCCAATTCCCAAAATCTCACGCTTGAAATGTGTGATCAGGAGAGCTCCATTACTTTGTAGGAACTGACAATACCATTCTCTAAGCATTTCTTTGTCTAAAAATACCTAAGTAGATACGTTTTAGTGTTGATCACTTCTTGTTGATAATTTTGTCAATCAACTTCTCAAATCTTCTTTAGCCTAGCGAGAACGAAGCATTCCTTTAGCCTTCAAAAGATTAAATCATATTTTCAACTTCCTCTAATTCAATCTAGTGGTTTATGTGTATGACTGGACGATATTCTTATAATCAAAATTTGGCAAAAAAAAAAAAAAAAAAAAAAAAAAAGAGACAAAAAATTTGGCTCGTTGGGCCATATTTCTTCTTTCTGAAATTTGAGCTTGTAAACTGACAAATAAATTTCTATGTAACAATTGATATTTCAATCAGGGTCCCATGCTTGCATTTAGATGTGAGAATAATTTTAGGATTGAATTGGGAATTAGAGAACTGGACCGATCACTGATTCGGTTCTAGGTTCCAATGCACCTAGTCCAGCTCCATTTTTTTTTAGGAATCGATGGTTCCCGAGGGAACTGGGAATTGAGAATCAAACTGATAACTAGGGGAATCGAGAAAACCCTAAAGAGACGCTTTTACTTTTTGCTGATAAGAACTTAGATGTGCTTATAGAGGGGTTTATATTAATTTTTCTTGCAATCAATAACAATCAATGTGCATGAGGTCGTCAATAGTTGAAATAAGGGTTACTCCTAGGAAGAGTTATAATTCTCTACTAATAGTCACTTATAAAGTTCTAATAAAGGAATTAGACCGAGACTTAACATAAAAGGTTTTCAAATATTAGCAGCTGGATAAAGTGGCAATAATGTCAAATATTGCACTAATTTTCCAAGACCATTAGATCTATTCTAGTTTCATTTCCTGAAAACAAACATATAACAATTGTGTCTTGTTGTAATTCATGTCATTCTATGTTGTTCATAGACTGAGTAAATTACTCTACATAGCATTATCTAGTGGGAAAATGCAATGACAAGTATCATACTATCACAAAATTTCACATGGCATTCAATATATTCAAGGTACTTTTGTTGTGCCCATTAAAACAAAATTAGAATCCATGGACCTTCTGCTCTATAAGACCGTAAATATGGTGATTAGTTTGGTCATGATCTTCACTGGATATTGGCCAAAGCTTATGTTATCACATGTTAACATGTATGTCGATAATCTAGATTTTAATTTCTCGCTTGGTTTAATTATAAAACCTTCTACTTATATTCTATTATTGATGTGTATGTGTGAAATTGACGTATATAACATGTCGATGGAGGTGGAAGGATGTAAGGCAATGACTTTTATTACGTGTGAGGGATGTGGATGATTGATGACTAAAATTCAATAACTT
The DNA here is from genome assembly GCA_014182725.1 of Eucalyptus brandiana. Lineage (NCBI taxonomy): Eukaryota > Viridiplantae > Streptophyta > Magnoliopsida > Myrtales > Myrtaceae > Eucalyptus > Eucalyptus brandiana. The sequence continues at coordinate 18,728,265 of CM024678.1, forward strand.
AGGTTTCATGTTATGTGTTTTGAACTTTTTATTGTTTATTTTATTTTAACATTCATCTTTTATAGATTATTTCTATTAACAAATGAAAAACTGTCATTTTTGCTTTTGCATTCACTATCATTTTGGTTCACTAAAACTGCCAAAAAAAAGAAGAAGAAAAGAAAGCATACGATATGGTAGACTGGGACTTCCTGGAGCTGGTTTTGCGTGCTTTTCGGTTCCCAGACCATCTTATTCGTCTTATCATGATTTGTGTGCGCACACCTATGTTTTCTATCTCCTTGAATGGGGAGCTCCATGGATTCTTCCCGAGTAGCCGAGGTCTTCGACAGGGTGACCCTATGTCTCCTTATCTTTTCACCTTGGTTATGGAAGTCTTCTCAGGGATCCTCACTTCTCGTGCGGAGCAGCCGGGTTTCAAATTCTCTTGGAGGTGTAAGGCCTCTAGATTATCACACATTTTCTTTGCAGATGATGTCTTTCTCTTTTGCCGTGCGGATATGGCCTCCACCTTGCTCCTCAAGGATGGCCTGGACACATTCGCCGCTTGGAGTGGATTGAAGCCGAACAATAGCAAAAGTGAGGTGTTTCTTGCAGGGGGCTCGGATGACTTGAAGTGTCAGATCAAGGACACCTTTGGTTTTATGGAAGGGAAGCTGCCGGTGCGTTACCTAGGAGCTCCAATTATCTCCTCAAGGCTTGGCAAGGCGGACTGTGTATCCTTAGTGGATCATATCACAGCGAGAGTGCAATCCTGGACTCATCGCTTTCTATCCTTTGCTGGGAGAGTTCAGCTTATAAGGTCAGTGCTCCATGCTATTCAAGCTTATTGGGCCAGTGTCTTTGCTATTCCTTTGGCGGTTCTTGACCGTATTGAGCAGATCCTTAGACAATTCCTTTGGAAGGGTCCTACCCTTGGAAAGGGAGGAGCTAAAGTGTCCTGGGAGGATGTATGCCTCCCAAGGGAGGAAGGAGGTCTTGGAATTCGCAGTCTTCGAGAGTGCAACAAGGCTGCGATGCTTAAACACATCTGGATCCTCTTCACGGATAAGGAGTCCTTATGGTGCAAGTGGATACACTCTAACTTTCTGAAAAGAGGGATGAATTTTTGGGTGGTAAAGGCTCCGACACGTTGCTCGTGGGCATGGAAGAAAATCCTCCAACTTAGATCTGAATTTCGACTAAAATTTTGCTGGAGGATTGGAGATGGGCGAAGGGTTTCCCTTTGGTTTGACCATTGGCATCAAAGAGGTCCGCTGGAGTTTATTTGTTCAGAGCAAACTATATTGGATTCGGGGCTTCCTACGTGTGCAACTGTTGCAGACCTATTCTCTTCTGCAGGTCAAGTCTTCAGAACTGTATTAGATTCTTGGAGCCAGCCCCTTCCGCTCCTCTCCGACGGCCCGGATAGATTTATTTGGAGGGACAATCCGTCTGGTCTCTTTTCAGTCGCCTCAGCTTGGCATATTTTCAGGAGAAGGAAAGCAAGGGTGGATTGGTCTTCCTTTATTTGGAATAAGGCCATCACTCCGAGATACCAATTCAATCTTTGGCTGATCATAAAGAATCGTCTCCCTACCCAAGCCTTCCTTATGTCTTATGGGAGAATTGGGAGAGAAGTTTGTGCCTTTTGCAAGCTCACGCCAGACTCTATTGACCACCTCTTCTTCGGTTGCTGCATCACGGCTAGTATGGCTTACTTTTGGGCTTCCAGGAGTAACCTCCCGTGGAGGAACAGAACGTGGGTGGAAAATCTGCAGTGGGCTATGAAATTCCTCTCAGGTAAAGACTTCTATCATTCCATTGGTCGATTCTCTTTCGGTGCTCTTTGCCATCTCATTTGGAAGTATAGAAACGACATTCTCTTTAGAGAGCATCTGGTCGTGGTTGCGGCTGTCAAGAAGCATCTCATTAAAGTTGTCAAGGATAAAGCCTTAACTTTCAAGAATGTGGAAGATTGCCCGAGAAATAGGAGGTTACAACGGACCTGGGGCATTGACCCAGTTATTTTCGATTCTCCTATGCCGATCGGTTAGACCTTCTTGATCCAGCCTGGCGGGTACCTTCTCTTGCTCTCGCCGCTTCTCCTGGCTTGCCTGCACTTTTGATGGGCCCTATCTGGATTCGTCGGTGCCTCGCCCTCTTGGCGTCTTTTGGTTTTGTTGTAGTTTGGTGTCTGGCCCTGCGTGGCCCTCCGTGTGGTTTTCTTTTCGTTTTGTTGGTTGTTCCAGCCCTGCGTGGCCTTCTCTCTTGGCCTGCTTGTTTGGCCTTGCTTGCTTTGACCGCTTTGCGGTTCGCTTTTGTGTCTGGCGCCCTTCCACTCGATTAGACGTTGTGTCTTCTTGAGTGCAAGTTTTGTGGTGCCTGATCTTGTAATTTGGTTGGTTATAGCTCAATATATTATTACCTTTTACCAAAAAAAAAAAAAGAAACGAAAAAGAAACATGTTAGACCATAAAACCAATCTTAGAACCTATGACAAGACAAGTTATAGGTTCCACGGTATACAAGATGAGTTTTATGTTTAAAATATGGGGAACCTATTTTAATGGGTAGGTTCTAGATTTCAAGTGGAATTGGGACTACTCACCCCTACTTAAATCTTCTCATTTTGGCATTTTTTCAGTCCTATGTGACCCAAGAAAATCTTTTCTTGGGTACTTTCACTGTCAAAGAGACAATAGCTTACACAGCTCATCTGAGGCTTTCTTCCGAAATGACGAAAGTCGAGATCGACGAGGTGGTAGAAGCAAACATAAAGGAGATGGGACTTGGAGACTGCGCAGAGAACAAGATTGGTAACTGGCACTTGAGGGGCATAAGCAGTGGAGAAAAGAAAAGACTCAGCATCAGTCTTGAAATGGTGACAGACCCGCTGATCTTGCTCCTTGATGAGCCTACCACAGGCTTAGACAGTGCCTCGGCTTTTTTTGTGGCAAGAGCTCTAAGAAATATTGCAGATGAAGAAAGAATAGTTATTTGCTCAATCCACCAGCCCAGCAGTGAAGTTTTCGATCTTTTTGATGATTTACTCCTTCTGTCAAGTGGAGAAACTGTGTTTCTAGGAGAAGCCAAAATGGCCATTGAGGTAATAAAGAGTCAACACTTCATTCTTACTCAGACATTTTGGCTGTGCAGAAGCAAGATAATGTAATTTTAAGTCCTGGTGCAGTTCTTTGCAGATGCTGGATTTGCTTGTCCGAGGAGGAGAAATCCCGCTGATCACTTTCTGCGGTGCATTAGCTTGGACTTCAATTCTGTAACTGCTACTATTGCTTTCTCATAGAAACTATGTTGAGTTTTAAATCGAGCACTTCTATACTCTGCATGAGTTCTTGTGATATGTAAAGTGACTTCCGAATATAATTATCAGGGCTTGCTATTTTATCTTGCAGCAAACTCCAGCATCATCTGGTTTTTCAATGAACATGAAAACAGCAGAGATTAAAGCCACACTCATCCAAAGTTACAAATCCTCAAAGTATTCATGCAAAGTTAGGAAAAAAATGCAAGAAATTGCAGCTACTGTAAGCACTCCAACTCAGAAGAAATAAAAATCAAGATAATGCTTATGCAGTCATTTTTCCTGTCTTTCCTGCTTACCATAGTTAATGAACAACTCCAAATGTGATTTTTGAAACTAATGGAGTTACATCTATATTGAAGTAGCAATTTTCAGAACTGATGTTTTCAAAATTGAATCTCTTCTGTTGAATGCTGAAGGATTATCAGGTCTGCCAGTTGAATAAGAATACTAATTCCAGCAAGTGGAAGCAGCTCAGGGTTTTGACTCATCGGTCCTTCATCAACATGTATAGGGACATTGGATACTCCTGGTTGAGGATCATGCTCTACATTTTATCATCAATAAGTGCTGGAACTCTATATTTTGACATCGGATACGACAATGGGGCAATTATCAACAGAGGAAAGTTTGTTTCATTCCTCTTCGGCCTCATGGTATGTTTGTCTTGTGGTGGTGTCCCTTTCTTCAATGAAGAACTGAAGGTATAGCAAAGCATCAAGGCTAATCGATTTTCAGCTATTATATATCAGCAGTATCTTCATACTTGAGGTGATATTAGAATGATTTGTTGCTAGGACTAGAACTAAGTTTCCTCTGCAGGACAGACAAGCTCCACCATGATAGGTGTGAAGTTGCATGTTGAAGCCTAAGACGCTGTAAATAACACAAATCTAACTAAAGAACTTTTAGTTGATGGCCTACTCCAACTCATAGTCACAGAGGAATGTGAGTATTGCACAATCAATTGGAGAGATTAAAGCTAAATCAACTAAGTTTTTCAAGGGATGCTTAAGATTATTCATATGGGATCGATCTCATCATCAAAGCAAGAATATACATTAATTACATAAAAAAGGAGAAATCTCGGCAGTGTATGACATCCTTTTCTTGTCTATCTCAGGTATTTTATGCTGAGAGACTCAATGGGCATTATGGCGAGACCCTGTTTGTGCTTGCAAATTTCCTTTCTTCGCTCCCTTTCTCGGTGGCGAATTCTCTGCTTTCAGGAACAACGATATTCTACATGGTGAAGCTTCATCCAAGATTCTCTCACTATGGTTATTTCTGCATTAACTTCTTCTGCTGCACCACCATTATTGAGAGTTGCATGATGGTTGTGAACTCATTTGTCCCCAACGCCTCGATGGCTGTAGTAACTGGAATTAGTGTCAACGTAAGCAAATTTTCTCTCTTAAACTTCCCTTCTTGTAATCCTTACAAATTATGTTGTTGTTCATAGCTAATTTTTGTGGATTCAGGTTCTAATGATGATGGCATCACAGATCTTTAGACTTCTTGCTGATCTTCCCAAGTTCTTTTGGCGGTACCCCATGTCCTACATCAGTTTTGCCAAGTGGGCAGTTGAGGTAGTTAGTATATAGTGATTACCTATTTTTCCGAAATCAAGCTTGAAAATTTATCAACATAGTTATGCATAGAGTCATGACATAGAAGACATTTATCTTCAGTTTCAATAATATCGTCTACCTTGTAAAACAAAACCAGGAGCATGCGCTACTGCTTGCATTGCACATTTAAACTCATTGTAATTAAAATTCTCATCTTCCGCCTGAGGTACATTTATGAGAAGGAAATCTCAAAACAACAGACATTAAGTAAGATGCCTTTTATTCTGATGTGAAGAAATGGGTTGAATGGTCAGACAGTTCCGCCACTCCCTTCTTCCTTTTCGGATTGTTGACCCACTCTTCCATATGCTAGAGGTTAGGTTAACCAATGTAATAATGTAATACTATGAAAATTCTTTTATCAGTCTCTTTCATAGATTGATCAAAACACCACCAGGCTTCACCACATGTTTCACTCTGTCTTTACTCAAGCTAGAGCTTCAGATAATCAAGGCTTCTCAGAATTAGTTCTGCGACTAGCCATGGTAGTCAACAATACAAGCATATGATTTGGATCAGTGACTTCGAATTCTCCCAAATATCTCATGAATTACAAGTCACTCATACAAATCATTCACATGCCTTGCAGGGTCAATACAAGAATGTCATGACCGGTCTTGAGTTTGATTCAGCAGAGCCAGGAGAACCACAACTGAAAGGCGAGATGATCCTCAAAACAACTTTCGGCATATCACTAGATCATTCCAAGTGGTGGGATGTAGCTGTGCTTCTGTTTCAACTGTTTGTTTACAAAGTACTGCTCTTGTTAGTGCTTAGGTACAAGAAGAGAATAGCGCCCTAGTTACGGTTGTCGTCACAAGTGTTACTCAGGGTGTCTTGACAGATGATTTCGGTGCCAAATAGCAACTAGCATCCCTTATGTTTCCAGAACATACTTTATTGGCAACTAATGCACCATGGTTATGTAAATGATGCATATGTCTCTAGTTGTCGCAAGTTCTAAATGCAATTCACCCTTTTCACTTCAATGTTATGACTAATTTGATATTGGTATACGTAACGTGACAAAATTTAGACCTAATGCTCGACCTGAGGTCCACCACTTCCCCTTTGTAATTAATGAAGATTATAAACCTCTTACAAAGCACAAAATTTGGACGTACGGCATTGGACAGACGGCCCGTTCAGTGCCTCTCTCTCTCTCTCTCTCTCTCTGCTACAAGCTACTGCGAGATTCGATGTAGTGGATAATAAAGTACATTGATTACAAGCAAAACATATGTCACGCAATGAGTTACACCTTATATTGAAAATAAAGATTAAGCAATTCGAGGGTTGTACAAGAGTTAGATATAGCTTGCACTCATTTACAAAAAGATTAAAAAAAAAAAATGGGAGGTAAAGTGTAAACTGTCTTTGAACAGCCTCTCTGTTCCCTTTTGGCGCACCAAACATTTGGACACCGAGCTTATCATACCCATGACCTCCAAATCTAATCCATGGCCGTGAAGCAGACCCAGGTGGAATATTCAGATCTCTCTTTTCCCCCAAAACCGAAAGGGCCAAATATGTAAAAGCCAAGAAAGTGTACTTGTCCTCGAATGCCCAACTTTTGAGGCGCCCAGGATAAACAAAATCATCATAACTTTAAGATGCTTTGCAAGAAAAACCGGTATCCTCATCCTTCCTACTTATTTCTTCCGTTTTTTTCCGCACAGCATTATTGCCATTGCGTGCTCTGGATGCTTTATGATTTCTCATTGAGGTTTCATGCTCATGCTACCTTTTAGTTCCATCTTTCTCTTTTCCCCGCTTTTAAGTTTGTGAAAGGTCCTCTTCCTTTTCTTTCCAGATTCGTTGGACTGAATCTTAGAAAATTTCCCTGCAGCCAAATCACCATCCTTTTTAGAACCTTCTGCTCTGCCATCAGCAGTAAGAGAAGTTTCATATTCTCCTGAGTGGGGGGAGCCATCTTTGTTCATCAATCTCCTTTTGTATCCTCGTCCCCTGACATCTTTCTGATTTGCGGAAGCTTCCTTGTTCTCTATCCCGCCTTCACTTGAGGTTTTGTTTCACCGATTCTAAAAGGTCAAACATGTGATCATTTTACAAAACAATATTACGACCTCCAGAAATCATGCGCTGCTAAATATAATTTCTGTAGGATACACATCCAAGCGTTGTTGAATTCATTACCTCCATAACTGTCTTAAGAAAACCCTTGTACTTTTCTGGGGTAACAAGCTGAACAGCAGCAAAACCACACTTCCTAGTCATTATCTCAAGAATGACTGTGACCTGCATATACAGTGATAATGGACATTCATTACAAGATAGCAAAAAAGAGGCCCTTGGAAGGATGTGTGCATGGAATTATCACAAAAAACTCAGCAAACTCCCAGTAAATTTCACATGCCTTTGATCTGAAGTGATGCCTGGAGACAGATGACCATGAAATAACACCATCAACAATGTCTGAAAGTAAACTCTGAAGGTCTTCATTTTGTAAGCAAGACACTACTACTTAAACAAAACCTAGAGCAGCCTGCAAAATGTGTACGAAGTAACTCTCAAGCCATGCCAATTGGGGCAAGAATCTACTTTGGTAATGGTATACTCACTTTTATCACTTCCACCGCTTTGCTTTGTAGCAGAGAAAGAACAGAAGGAATAAGATCAGGAATTGATAGACAGATATCTTTATCCTTGTAAACTAGTACGGACAATGCAGAAACAGCTCCACTTGTAATTTGAGGTGATGAACCAGAAAGATAGCCCACTATCTGAAAGCACGTTATTTAGAATCAAAACACTATTGCTTGAATAAAATTACAATCCCGAGAATTGCAATTGTCCAGTAATAAATCACTGTTAAGAACTACAAGCAGAAAGGAAAATCGCAGATTAGGTTAGACAATTTCTACATAAGTATGTTCTCCCGATCATCTGACAGAAAAGCAAATAAAATTCCCCGATGTTCACAAGACACTTAAAAGTGTTCATCTGTGCAGTGCATATAAAACTTCTTTGGGCAACCATTTACACGAGGAACCCAAGCTTTAATAATAACACATGAGAAAGGGACTCCACTACCCCTTGATTAACCAATTTGGCTTCTTAAAATTTCTCAATTTTTCATCGGATGAAACAAATGCATAATTTCGATTGAATAGGCTTAGGGGCCAACAAGGCATCCACAAGATACAGACCACATGATTTTAAATTTTGCCACTTGTATTTCGGTTCTTCATTTTTCTACTGGTTAGAGGGCATTAATCATCTTCTCCTCTGGCTGCAACTGCAAAGCCTAATCCCTTGGCAGAAGCAGCTAGACATGAATAAATGAAGGAATATGTCGTGACTCAACCATACTGCAGCCACGAAATTAGCTTTATTCTTTTAGAAGAGAAATATGTTTTGAGGCCTCTGAATCAATTCGTAGCCATACCACGCTTACAATTTTCAAATACAATGCACATACTTATAAAGATTTTTACCAATACCAGGAAGCAGTATACACAAGACCATGAGGACTTCAGTCCACTGTTTCCCAATTTTGCAGGAACAACAACATGGCCAAAGAAGAGGAATTTAAATAAACTACATTGTCCTTCAACTTTTCCCCTATCTATGGATGTTACGTGAGGCAGAGCAGAAACCAATTATTTACAACATGAAAGCCCGTCCAGATGACAACTTACATAGGATCTACCATTGTAAAATATGTACGTCAGACAAGATAGAAGGATCTGCTTCAACCTCTTCCATTGTTGTTACTTTCAACTGCCTATGCCTCATGTACCCATTCTTTTAAAGTTCTATTTTTGTTTTCCTTGCATGTTCCTGATCTTCTAGAATGTATGTAGTATCAAACATGTCTTAAAATATAAGCAGTAAGTTCCACCAAAGCTACACAAATATGTCCCATAATGAGGAATACCATACCATGTTAATCAGTTTCTGACAAGGTGCAACTGAACTAACAGGCAAAATGCTTCTCAAGCTGGAACTTATGTTGATGAGAACATCATAAGCTTCCTTCCTAGATTCCTCCTTAGCCTGCAAATTTCATGTCACAACAGTGATTAGTGCTGAAAGTAGATCAGCACCCCCACACTGTAAAGGAGGTTCTTACATCCTTTAAGACAAGTATAATCTCATTAAGGATGAAAAAAGCTTTTGAATCTTCTTTCTCCTCCTCCTCCTCCTCCTGCTGCTCCTCCACAGAGTTTATCTGCATGAAGAATCAACTTGACATGTCAAATAGAACAGCATATGACATCAACAATAGAGGTGCTTATATTACTTAATTTTGAGCTACAATTGCAAATACACCATAACCAAAAGCTTAAGAATCCGTTTGCAAGAAGTACATATATGATTCCTTCCATGTTGAGACACGACCCAAAAGAAAATAGAAGTTTTTGGCCTTACAAGCGTAAAAGCCATTCATGACATTCAATATTATTTTAACGAATTAAGAGAAGATGGGTGAATGATGGTAGTAGGATCAGGTTATTAGAAATTTATAAAATTGTGAGATTGGCGAAAACTGATCTGTTAGGTTCTTTAAGCAAAATACCACTTATATAATAGTTTTAATTTTTTTAATTTCCACAAAGTTCAATAAAAAAATAAAAGGGAGATGAATTACTCCATGCTTAGCTCTGTACAAGAAGCTGTTAGCCATCCATACATTTAGGAGTTTGGAAAAGTGAAAGAAGTTTAAGAGTCTTCATATTCACAAATACAGGCACATTATACAGACGTTGCACCTGCTGTGAGGGTGAAATTCGAATCTCCTCTAGGAAGGGAAAGGCCTGCTCTTAGATCAAGTCTTAATGTCAAATTTCCAAAGGAAAACTTCAACTGAAGGAGATTCATGAAACATTTTAAGAAATTCCTTCGAGATGGAGGGAATTGCCCAAGTAGGAGGCCATGCGAATATACTGTGGGGCCAGAACAAAACATGGAATAGTTTTTAATTTAAGGATTGTGATATAGCTGCTCACCTGCAGCATACAATCTAGGCAACAGAAATAGAACAAAAGCCAAACTCAAAGAACTGCTAAAATAACTGTTCTAGCACATCAAGAATACAAGGAGAAATTTATTACGAAGAAGAAATGCAATTTCTTCTCGAATAAATGTTGTATACTTTGCTTTTCAGTGGGACTAATCTTGAGCTGTTTTCACAACACAGGATTAAGACATTTCTTAAAGGCTCATTGCACTCTTATTCCAAGACAACCGGCCCAGGACATAGCTCATATTCTGTTTACGAAAAGAACAAGAAATGGCTTCTATTTACGTCAAAACGTCATATACACTAAAAATGAAGGACATAAAATTATCTTTTTTCACAAGAATAGTAGACACCAAACATACAAAAGAAAACAAGTACTGCATTACCACAAGAAACATCAGTTAATTTTTCTATTAGGAATAGAAAAGTAGCCAGGGAATAGATTTGGAACAGAATCAATAAGTAAAAGAAATCTATTTCTTTGTTCTCGGGAATAGAAATGGAAAAAACTATTTCTAAACATAAATTGTTACCAGGAATCGAATAGTTACTAAAGGCACTCGTTGAAGTTAACACAAAATGTGACAAGGAAATTCTTACCAACAAAGGAATCCACCGTAGGATACAGGACAGAAATTTTCACGAAAAAAAGTCTTTTAATTGAGAAATCTGCTCAAAATAACGACAGGAATAGTAATTCAAGAAATGATTAGAGCATGAACCCTACTTATTAAAATCAGCAAAAACAGAATCAAGAGAAGATTAAGATTAAGATATTTGAATTGTCCCCTATTCCATTCTTTTCCGAACTCACCATGTAAGGCAAAGAGTAGGAGCATTTTGGGCTGATTTGAAATGTAGAGAAGTATGGGGAAGCATGACATGATTGTAGAACCAAGATCGCAAAATTAGCTAAGAAACTACCAAAACAAAGCAGTCGAAGCACCTCCTGCCCCAAGAAAGTTAAGAAGCACACCTACTAGAGACTCCCAAACTACAGGAAGGTTCTTAATCCACAAGCTTGATCCTCCAGTGTGGAATTTATTCAGAGCAACTCTTAACAAGTTTGCAGCAGTCATGACAGTGTCCACCGAGTTCTCTTTTGAAGAAACATAAGAAGCAAGAGAAGTGATGACATTTTCTATCTCTTGAACAGTATCTCCCACTGCTAGAGTTTCCAATAATGCCTCGATGATTTTAAGAATCAGTGTTGTAAGCGCTGAGAACCCGAGACTCATAAGCATGTCTAATTCTGAAAGAATCTGAATGCTTACTTTGGCAGACAGATACGGACAAACAGATACCAGCACATTAAGCATATGTAAGAATCCTATATTCTTGGATTTCAACAGTTTATCATCTGTAGATCCATCCTCAGGACTCGTAGTCCTTGACCAATCTGCTGAAGAAATGCAACTTTCAAAAGAAGACAGTACCAGCTTGCTTGCTTTCCTAACAACACTAGAGGACTTAAAGCATTTAAAAACCTTTTCAAGACATTCTTGTGCACATCACCGAACCTGATAAAACAACAAAACATATCTTCAATTGCTACTCATTTCTTACGATATGCAAAAGAATAGGAACACATTTCCACCTTTCAAAGCCCAATTACGATCAACAAGGCCATAAGGGGAAGAATACTGACCTAAAAAAGGTGACAATTACATGTCGCAAAGTCTAAAAAGAATAAAATTCCCAAAGAGCTTAAAAGAGCAGAACTGGATACAGCAATGCATGATTTGCGACAATATACCTTAGGACGCTTGGCCAGGGAGAACTTCAAAAGCGTCTTCAACCCGAATTTCACCGAATCCCAATCCTCCAAGTCGCAAAACCCAAGCAAAACCCCCAAAACACTTCACCGCGGACCTTACGCTGGACTCGGCCAGCTTCTCCTCCTCCCTCGCCAACACCTCCGCCAACACCTACGCCGCCTCCCTCTTCCTGGCGGGCGCGATCCCCTGCGGCGGCACCGCGGGCAGGACGATCACGAGGAACAACATGAGCGCCACGACCTCCGTGGAGTCCAGGGCCTGCAACGAGGACGTGGTCTCGACGGCGGACATGGCGGCGCCGAAGTAAGAGGCGGGCGTGAGGGGGAGGGACTCGGCGTCGAGGATGGCGCGCATGGCGGCGGCGGTGGCGAGGAGGTGGCGGTGCTGAGGGGCGGAGGATTTGGCGTAGCGGTCCATGAGCTGTTGGCAGACGTCGGCGCCGTCTCGCAGCGGTTCGTCGGCGTGGTCGTGCTCCATTGTTGATCCTGTTGACGCAACGAGGGTCGTTCTTCCTGTTTCCGTTGTCTGTGCTTCTGCGGCTTCGCGGCGGCGGCGGCGGCGGATGCTTCGATCGCCGCCGTGCGGTGGCTTCTCCCGGCTGTGGAATGTTTCGGGGTAAGAAATTCGCCTTTCATGCTTAATCCATGTTTTTTCATATTTTTAAGATTACTAAAACTCAGGGGGTCGTTATTTTGTTCGCATTTGATCTATATTGCTTAGCAAAGAACATTTTTTGATTACATTAATTAGGTTTGCCTTGCCCCTGGTTCCTATCATGTAACTCAACTTTCAAGAAAATACAATGGTTTAATTTCATAAAAAATCTTAAATTATGCATATTGTAACCTAAATAGTCTGAATTTTTTTTGTACCACAAAAGATCTTAAATTCATTTTTTATGACATATATATCCTAACTTTTTCTTATGTCATAAAAATCCTCGAAATTATATTAATGTAACAAATACATTATAGATGGAATTGAAATATATACATGTTACACATGTAAAAATTTGAATTTTTTCGTGATACAAAACATTGAGGTATTTGTGTTGCTTTGGACAAATTTAGAGTTTTTGGTGACATAAAAAGAAAAAAGTTGAAGATATTTCTATCACAATAAATGTAATTTGGGGGCAATACAAATTTATGGAGCAAAAGTGGTACTTCTGATGTCTCTATGCACAATCTTGTGTCTTGTCCACCAATCCAACTTTAGCTGAAATTCTTCGGGACCTTCAATTGTATCAGAAGACAGTAAAGCCACTTTAGTCCCATGTCATTAACTGAAGTCAGTGAAGCACGGTGTGATATCAAATTACCAAATAGAGCTCGAGCAAGACTGCTATTTTCCATATACTCGTAAACCAGCAAAAGTTGATTTCCTTCAATGCAGCATCCATATAGTTTCACAAGATGTGGATGTTGAAGAGCAGAAATTATCCCAAGCTCAGTCACAAACTCACGATTTCCTTGCTTTGATTTTGATGAAAGCTGCTTCGCTGCTATAGTGGTGCCATCTGACAGAAGACCCTGCATATGAACTTTCACATCAGATTTTATGCTGTGAAGACTCAGTTACATTGAATGCTGCTTTCTACACATCTTTTCTGTTGGGAATTGGGGGAAATTGGTTCACCGTTTTTCCTATATACCTTGTACACAGAGCCAAAACCACCTTCTCCAATCTTATTGGCAGCATCAAAATTGTTTGTGGCAGCTTTAATCTGTCGCGAGGTGAATGAACCAATTTGCAATGCTAGACCCTTCAAATCTGCACCATGGTTTGGAACTTCTCAGAATTTGGAGGAGCCAACAGCTAAAGTATGTAATCTACTATCTAACAAAAATGTAGCATTTCCTCCTCAAAGTACCAGAAAACGTTATTATGATAGAATATCTCAGCATCTTTATTTTCTAGGAAACACTGGCGTTGTTCCAGTATGTACTATTTAAAAAAAAATGTTTTCAGGGTACTTAGTAGTGGGGGAAAGGAAAAATCATAGAAAAGCCTACTTTGGAATCGTAACACAGGGTTGCATGTTTCGATGTCACGTATATGCGAACTGGGCATTTATTTTCAATGTCTCGAAACATAGACTCAGTATATATATGATCAATGGTGCCCCCACAAAGACCCAAAACACACGCACACGCTAAGAAATCTACCGTCCTCTTCCTATAACTATCTATCCCTTCATTTCTCGGAATTCCATATAAAAGTTTAGTGAGCCAAATGGATCTATGACCTTCAGCTGTATCATGGCTTAATATTAACTGATTTTCTTTATGCATCAAATCAAATTTCCAATGGAATGCACAAATGTCATGCATCAACAGTTTTACAGGGGAACTGTGTAACGTAGTTGCGGTGTTTATGATGCATTGAGATTACCCCTTCCCCCACCAGAAAAGGTAAAAAGAAGAGTCACGCACCAACAGTTTGACAGGACAACCATGTGATCTAGCTGATATATAAAAAGATGCAATGTGATTACACCACACCACCCCCACCAACCAACCCCCCCCCCACAACACCAGAATAGGGAAGGGGGACAATGTATTCAGAGTGCATAACATTCTCATATTTCTTGATAGATATATGTGAACTAAATGACAGAGACTCCAGTTAAGCAACTACCTTGTGCCATTTCATCTTCACGTCCAAGACATCCTCTCCACCGAAGGATGCCTAGGATAAGAAAAGCTACAAAAACTATAGCAGCCACAATCCCAACCACTGTACCAGCAGATATTTTGGCCGACTCTCGTGAAATTTCAAAGTCTGCAGTGAAGAATGAACAACATATGTTTACCCAAAACTGTTCAAGTAAATGGGGGAGGCGCACATGCAGATATATATATGGGTAGCTTCTTGGTGAACACAGAAACCAACAGATGGGACAGCATAAATTGAGAATCAGGAGGACCTGAGAACTGCTCAGAACACTCCATGAAAACTATCAGATTAATGTGCACAGGAAGATATCATCTTTGGAACATGTAATACTAAATACAAAGGGAACAAGAAAAAGAAAAAGAAATATATTCTTCATTCTCAAGGCTGTGTACTATATAATACAGGCGCAATGGTTGTTGATCCATAGCAGAAAAGTGAATGAGGCTGTCGTTTCATAGTCTGAATAGAAGGATTAAAGATACACACAGAAACGTGCTCTGATAGAAAGAAAAAAAAGCAAACCATAGACAATTCTTGCCATTTAAGAGAAGAATTATAAATTCTAGCCAGCTACATTGGAAATTTACCTGAATCTAAGAGTGGACATTTGCAACCAAACCAAGTAACTGAGTAGCCTATTGATGACTACTGGTGCAAGGCAAAATATGGGTATTTTTCCTAATATGAATACAAGTAACTTTCACAATATAAAAGGACCAAGTGAAACATGGAAGTGTCTGTCTGCATACCAGGAAGGACAGAGATAGCAGATACAAGAGGACCAGACTCCTAGGGCAGGTATAGCATAGGTTCCTTTCCCAGCCCAATAGAAGCGTATCTCTAGAGTGCCCTTGGTCACCATGGCAGTAAAATTTCTTATGACCACCTTTCCAACTCCACCTGCTTCAATCTCAATATTGAAATCTTCCCGCACCAATTTCCCCTGAAATAATATTTAATCTGATTCAACTTGATTGTCTTCACACTGAACAAGGTGAAACATTCAGCCTCAACAGACTGTTCAAATTGTGAAAAGATCATGACTTGCAAATATGAGATATTTAGATAAAACAACCCAATCATAACATGTTCAACGCTTTATATGCTTGACATCTGAGAACCAGCACTACATGATGTCCAAAATTTACCTGTATATAAATATTTAAAACTCGCCTTCCAAGGCTTGTATAATTTTTGTTGCCCGTGAACATTATCTCCGCAAAATGAAGGCTTACATTGTAGGTCCCATTCATCAGACAAAAACCATAATAAGTTAGATAGGAGAAAGCCGTGCATTCATGTAAAGTTGCACATTATCCATGGATAGTTCAGATTTATTGCTGACTATATATGCATAGTTCAGATTTATTGCTGACTATATATGTATCTGAATCGGTTTCGTCATCAAGGAAGTGGCCAGTGCTACTGTAGGCCCAGTAATGTCCAGTCAGGAAGGATTTTGAAGCTGAAGGCGGCTCTTTATCCTTGGTGTATGTGATGTCCCCTACTGTTACTTCACTCCCACCGCAATTTATGAAGAGGTTATACCAATCTGGATGGAATAATGAAACAACCACAAACAGAAAATCAAGTCTTCTTTCTGTTAATAGGGAGTAGACTTTCCAGACACACTAAGCAAGCTAGCATTCCCATATTAAAAGATCGCATAGAAACTCCCAAGTTTATGAGCAAGACGTTATTTCATGGAGGCGGCTATTAAAATATTTAGAGTAATTATGCATTAATCATCAAATATTGACACAATAGCCCAGAGGAGAGTTTTGATGACAAAATGCACATAGTATGATGCAATATCAGTATCTGATGATAATGATAGGATGTACAGCAGATCTACTTACTTTCTGGACAATGCTGATTTTTCATACATGAGGCAAGCACACTTGTGGCAGGATATGAGGTTCTGAGCAAGTTAACGAGGATTTTAATGTTACAATCATCATCATTCTGAATGAAGTTCCATGCTACATACATAAACAATTACAATGCAGGTCCTTGGAAATCCAAATCTCTTGGTGAAAAATTTAATCATAAACATACGCATTGTCAACCGCTGAGCTTGCGAGCAAGTTTCTGTAGAGAAAAGACAAAATCAACATTCAGTAGATATATAGAGATATTGTATGCATGCAGGATTATAGGTTAATCATAACCGCACATTTGAGGGGATCCCTGACTTAGACTGAAGGAAGTAGTACATATATATATCGTACTTGACACTCTGAGCCTCCAACAGTGAAGTTGTTGTATGATAGGTCACTACACAAAGAAACAGTCAAACCGTTTCCAAAATATCATCAATAAGAATACACTGAAAGTCATTCATCAAATGAATTATTATGAACAAAAATGCAGACCAGTTGCAAAATATGGAGAGGTAAGGCAAGTTGAAAGGAGAAAACATCACAAGGTATGAAAGTAATATTTTGTCTTTATTGAAAATATCTTATCTTAACTAATTAAAAGGAGAAAGACTAAGTGGAGTCATTGTAGACTTTAGAACTAGTTGGAGTGCATAAATACATTTTTACCCAGTAACAGTAAACAGACGTGATGTATAAGGCAAAGAGACAAAAATAGAACTGTGATTCCAACGACCACTAAGTCGGATCTTCGTATTAGAAAATATCCAGACCACTATTCAAACGTTTAAACTACCTTATAAGAGCTTCATTCTTACACCCATAAGATAATATCAACTTTATCCTAGGCACATTCATTTTGCTTGGAAAGTTTCTCAAATATACAAACCCATAAACATTGTTATCAACAAGTCAGTTTACTTGTCTAGCCGCCCAAAACGTCATTAGCAGCTGTTGTGACCTAACCTCGGGTGACCACCTAGAGTTTAGCTAATAAATTACTAAGCATAAACTTAGCCCGGGCTCTTCTAAGCTCATATTAATTCACAATTTAGGTTAAAGTTTTTTGTGGATCGATTAGAAACCCAAGTAAAGTAACGTTTACTTTACTCCTGTAAACCAGAGATTGTGAGTTCGGAAACTTGATTACGTTCTAACGTCCTTTCGGTACCTTTCTATTTTATTTTGAAAAAAATATTTTACAAGCAGCTTGAATTGATTTTAATGTATTTTTCTAACATGTGAGGTGATCATGCGGATGCGCAAACTATCAATTTAATACCCAAAAAAAAATAATAAATAAATTATGAGACTTATCTCACAGCAACGAAAGCATTTGCAGTGTTAAATCAGAATTCACATCAACAAATCTAGATATGATTTCTAATTAACACACAATCACTCATTCCTTTTCAGGATTTTCTCTTATTTAAATGAAATTTAGTCTGTGTGAAATGCTATGCAATGACACGCCAAAATGCCTAACTAAAATGACATGTAACATGCAACGTATCATGCGATCTATATGTCACGTCATGATCTAATGACAATGTAATTATCCTAATATGTCACACACTCAAATGATTCTAAACATGCAATGACTAGATGGCGAAATGACCTAATTCTAAGTTACACACGCATGATATTTTTTATTTTTCTTTTCCTTTTTTTTTATAGAATTCGAAATTAAAATTGCCTAATATTGAACATGCAATTAATGAAAAGAAAATCTAACATCCTCAATTAATGTTTTTGGTGTTTTTATTTCAAAAATTTGGAATAAATAAAATGCCTAATCTAAATATGCTAATTATCCTAAAACAAGCAATATTCTAACATGCACCTAATCTAACCCAAATATATATATTTTGCGGAAATAAAATCGATTCAAACAATATGACGATAAATCAGACAAGATATGATTGATATCCACCAAATAAATTGATGAATCGTATTTCGCGCATGAGATTGGATTGGCCAATTTTAATAAAATCTTGAGCGTGAGATCAGATTGGCGATTTTTCCGTGCGATTGCGAGTCATATTTTGGGCGTGAAATCGGACTGTTAATCATATGCACATTGTAAAATTAGAAAGATTTTCCAATTTATAAGGCTACTCGAGATTATGGATATTATAGCATATCGGGAATTTCAATCATGTGCATTGACAAATATTTCAAATAAGGAAACAGAATTTTCAAAAATCAAAATAGATAAAATTTTCACCTAATTCAAATATTGGCTTCCGAATTCTTATCCTCAAACGGCTACTCGCGACGCAATGTGGTGGTGCTCAGCGAGGCTCAGTGGATGGCTACTCGCTAGGGGGCTTTGCGTGCGGCTCCTTGATGATTGCTCGATCCAACGATATGTGCGTAAACCTCGAGAAGCAATTTGCAAAACGATAACTTTTGTTGTAGCAATAGCAAGGCTTACCCGAGAGACCTAGAGAACCACAATGGGGAGATGCTCCAAATTTCAATAAAATAAGCGTGCGAAATCCTCCCTCCTTTCAATGTATACGTCCTCCTTTATTGAAAGAACGTGTGCCCTTCTCTTGCCCAGATTTTAGTGACTCGGATGCTTGCTGAATTTTGACCGAGCTCAATCCCCTCGCTGGAATTCGTTGGCAACGCGAGTATTGGTGCAAATCGTCTGGGCGCGACGAAACAAACCCGAGGATCGGGCTGATTGGGATGGGTGACATGAGCAGTGGGTACTGGCGTTCCGGTAGCAACGAGGTCGTGGCCAGGAAACAACCAGCTCGGTTCACGGATGCGGGGCAGCAGCGATGGCGGCGTTCGGGGAATAGTCGGAATAGCAACTACGAGGGGCGGAGTTGCAGTGACGTCATCGATGAAGGGGCTGCGGTGGCGTCGTCAAGCGGTCGAGTAATAACTCAACAGGGTGGCAGCTCGTTGACAATGTATCGCAGACGATGAAAGCACCGCGGCAGAAGTGTTGGCATGGGTCTTGGCCAAGAAGACTCGCGCTCTTTCCTCTCTCACGTCTCTCTCTCGTATCAAGAATGTCCCCTTTTTTGTCCTGTAACGAGTCCATTTATAGTGAAAGGGTGTAAACCATCGAGGAAAGAAAGCATATTTTGTTTTCTTCTGTGCATGCTTTGAAATAGGGAAAATTACAAAAAAAGTCCTAAACCTATTATAATCAATTGTCAATTCAGGTTCTAAACTTATTTTTTTTTTTTTTTTAATTGAGTCATAAACCTTTTATAATCGTTCCACATCAGTCCATCCGGCCAAAATTGGCCGGCCGGCACGACGTGACAGCCGGCCGGCGTCGGTGAGCATTTTTTAATAATATTTTATTTTAAAAAAAAAAATTATTATTATTTTATTATTTTTTTCCTTTTTCCTCTTTTTTTTTTTTTCCCTCCTCCCTCTTCCTCCCTCCTCCCTTCTCCTTTCTTTGGCTCCGCGACCGGCCCAAGGCTAGCCGGTCACCGGACTGAGGCGATCCGGCCGGGCGAGCCCCTGCCGGACTGAGGCGATCCGGCGAGGCAAGCCCCCCACCGGATCTGGCGAGGGCTCACCTCACGGTCGCCCACAAGGAGGCCTCGCCAGACGCGATGGCGAGCCCCCCTCGCCGGATCTAGCGAGGGCTTGCCTCGCCCGACGGGGACTCACTGCTCGCTCCACCGAGCTAGGTGACGGCATCAACCAAGCGCTCGTGGAGATCGATCGTCCAGCAGAGCCGCGGCTTGGGAACGGAGGTCAGCACGAGGCACGGGTCCCCCCGGTGCCCGGGGCCCCCGCCGCCGCCGCCGCCGCCGCCGAAGTCGTCGGGGCCGATGAGCCCCTCGTGGGGCCGGATCGCCTCGGGAACATCAACCCCCCAAAACCCTAAGCAAAAAAGCCAACCCACCCACCGCCGCCGGACCGGACCGCCCCTCTAGCAAAACCGCCCCCCGAAAGAGCCCTAACCGCCGGCAAGGGGGCTCGCCGAAACCCCGCCGGATCCGGCGAGGCGATCCGGCGGGCGAGCCCCCTCGCCGGATCCGGCGAGGGCTCGCCTCGCGGTCGCTCGCCGATCCGGCGAGGGGGCTCGCCGTCGCGTCGGGCGAGGCCTCCCCGGGCCGGATCGCCTCAATTTGGTGGGGGCTCGCCCGCCGGATCGCCTCGGTCCGGCGACCGCCAGCTTGGCGGTCGCCGGAGCCAAAGGGAGGAGGGAGGAAGAGTGAGGAGGGAAAAAAAAAAAAAAAAAAAAAAAATAATTTTTTTAAAAAAAATAAAAAAAATAAAAAAAAAAAATATTATTAAAAAATGCTCGTCGGCGCCGGCCGGCTGCCACGTTAGTGTCGGCCGGCCAATTTTGGCCGGATGGACTGAACGGGAACAATTATAAAAGGTTTAGGACTCAATTGGTAAAAAAATAAGTTTAGGACTGAATTGGCACAATTATAATAGGTTTATGACTTTTTTGGTAATTTTCCCCTTTGAAATATATTCTATTTCCTTTCCTCTTCCTCATTGACCGAATGCCTTCTTTGCAGGGATATATCTTTTTTTGCAATCCATGTGCCTGTAGTGTAGAACGTGCCCAACATTCCCTTCTCATGCTGATCTTCCGAATTTCCATATGCTCGTATCTTTCCACATAGGCCATGATGAATATTC
Source organism: Eucalyptus brandiana (assembly GCA_014182725.1). Taxonomy (NCBI): domain Eukaryota; kingdom Viridiplantae; phylum Streptophyta; class Magnoliopsida; order Myrtales; family Myrtaceae; genus Eucalyptus; species Eucalyptus brandiana. The sequence goes on from CM024678.1 coordinate 18,749,162, forward strand.
TCCGCCGATTTTATTTCTTTAACCCAAATACCGGCCCACAAATTGATTGAGTATTGCCAAAAATTCAAGATTGTAATAGACTTTTCCTAAATTCCGAACCTTGCAAAGATGAGCTCGCAATATCTCATTCCTATGCTTGTCCTCACCGAATATACGAAAGATTCACCGAATATTGGAAGAATAATATAAATCTTTTCCAAAATTTATCGAATTGCCAACTTGTAAAATTGTAGCTCATCCGTCGCCGATCAAATGCAAAAATGATAATCAAATAGATAAATGCAACTAAAATTATATGCTATGCAATTTTAATTCTATTTTTTTAGGGGTTAAAAATTAATCCATAATTTTCTATACAATAAATAGATGACCGGATCGCCAAAATTTAGGTGTCAACAGCAGACTATGCCATGACATTGCTTCCTTAAAGATGACCTTTTAATTACTGTTTTTTTGGTCGAAAACCTTTTAATTGCACCTTTTTTATTAGTGTTGGTACAGTGATTTTTGAACTCGACAAGGACTGCCCGACCAACCATGCAATGAGGGGACAATTCCTACGACGAGAAACGCGCATGCATGCATTGACTATGGGAGTGTCCGAAGACAATTATACGTTCCTGCCAACATTGAGAATTTGATCTCCATGATTGGCAATTTGCTTTTGCATGGGAAAATTGTACAAAAAATTCTAAATTTATTACACTTTTACTAATTTAGTCCTAGATCTTTTAATTTGTAAAATGAGTTCTAAACATTTTTACTTCTTACCAATTCAACTATAAACATTTTTCACTTTTTGCCAATTAAACCATCCAGCCAATTTTGACCGGAAATTACTAACATGAATAGCCGATGCTGACATGGTACTTTTTTAATAATATTTTGAATATTTTATGGTTTTTCCTTTTTGCAACCTTGCCCGTGGCTAACAAGAGTTGGCCGGCAACTCTTGTCTTCCCCGGATCCAAAAACCCAAAAATAAAGGAAAAAGTTCAAAAAAGAAAAGAAAATAATAATAATAATCTAGAATGGAGTAGTAAAGCTTTTGTCCAACTCTTCATGTGAGAGCAAGAGTGAGAGCAAGTCAAAGACAGAGAGTGATGCCTGAAAGTGAGAGATAGAGAGAGAGACAACCTCATGTCTTCCTCCAATGTAGGGATATTCCATTTAGAATGAAGTAGTAGAGCTTTTGTCCAACTCTTTTTACCTAATTTTTTCTTCTAGTGACAATAGTCTTTTCTGTTGCTCTAAGTTTTCTATGACCACGTCTCAGATTTAGATTATTATACCGTTTATTGAAGGCGGAGTCCAAATTCCACGATTCTTAGAAACTTCAGCAGCTCATGAAGTTGTCCAAAAAATAATTAGATTCACTTTTTTTGGGACAAATCTTTTTTCCCCTCTTTCTTTTGACTTCAATTGTAACAAATTACTATTCTTTTAAAAAATAGTAAAGGGCTACGGCCACCAAGACCCGGTTATGTGGAGGCCAATGAAATACCCTGCAAGTCCTACAAATTGGTTAAGTCCAATTCTTCGCCCCTTAACTTGATATAGTTTTTGCACCATTGGTGGTATCATAAATGTTGAACATAAATAATGGAAAAAGTTATCCTATTAAAGTTGTTAAAAATATGTATATACATATCATATATGTTGAGTTTGGGATCTAATGTCAATGGACAGAATAATAATATCTAAGACTTTTCAAGACAATAATTGAATTGTACAGCTGTAGAAATTGAAATATTTGGCACCATGGTCTATCCCGTTCATTAATGGGTGCTTGTACATTAGCATATCTAAGTCTCTATCGATGTTGACAGGTGTTTCACCAAGTCAACTATACAACGCTCTTTTTTAGATAAAATTACCAAAGCAAGTTCTAAATCGATTGTATTTGTATCAATTAAGTTGTAAAACTTTCAATTATACCAATTCAATTCTAAAATTTTTAATAATTGCCGACATATTCCATCCGGCCCTCACCTCTAGTCGGCCACGGTTAGTGGCAAAGGAAGAAGGAAAATGAAAATGAAAGAAAAGAAAATTAAAAATAAAAAAAATGGATTTTTTTAAATTGCAAAAATTATCTACGTGAGCGCCAATTGTGCCACGTAGGATGGCTAGTGGGCACGACGATATTCATATCAACAATTTCCTATCAAAATTAGCCAGTGAATTTAATTGGCAAAATTTGAAAATATTTAGGGCTCAATAAATATAGTTGAAAAGTTTATGATTAAATTGACATTGGTGCTATAGATTTATGATTTTTTTAAAAAAATAAAATTTCCATCTTTCTTGACCTGCTCAGACTTGTCCCCACACACACACACACACACACACACACACACACACACACATATAGACACACACACAACTGTCTTTATTTTTGGCTTCTAGAGAAGTCCAATAATTTTTAAACTCGAGTTTCTACTGTCGATTTGGATCAATTTTTGGTGGGCTTCTTCCTCCGCCTGCCAGCCATCTGTTCACCAAGCAATTTCATCTGGTTTGCCCCCCAAGTCGTGCTTGAAGCAGCCTTTTCTCTTGCCAGTTTCGTTACTCTGATTGGAACTGGTGCGTGCGGGCTTCGGAGCTGCTTCAAGGGCTAGTGATGGTTTTGTTGGCTCTCACCACCCCTCCTCAACCCTTTGCTTCCTTGCCCTGGTATGGCTTCTCTTCCTTTGCTGTAGAGGGTGTGCTGGAGAGTTGTTGGGCTGTTGGAGGGTTGTTTCTGTTATGGCGTCTACCTCGGCCGAGAGAAGTGGCCTCCTTGTTGAGGCCCACTGTGGTGTTGTGAGGGGCAAGGGGCTTAGCCCTCCTTCTCGTGTTGTAGAAGGCCGGCCTACTGAGAAGTCTAGTCTTTCCTCTCAACCTGGTGTCGAGCCTCCGTCAGTCAGTGATGGGATTAGGCTTGGACCACGGCCAAGGCCGCCTCGTGATGGGCATTCTAGGGACCGTAGTCATGCTCGTGCCCCTTTTAAGCGACGTCAGGCCCCGACTAAGCTGGCTAGCTCTTCGAGGCCTCCCTAAGCCCAGTCGTGGGCCAATGTGGCGGGGCTAGCAACAAAGGGCTATGAGCTGTCTTTTGTCCCACCTTCTTTTGTGGGCGAGAAACCTGTTGTAAACTTATCCAGCGAGGTGCTACAGGCTACGGACCCCAAGTGGAATGAGTACTTGGTTGGTTACTTTATAGGGAAGAGGCTTCCATTTCAGCTCGTAGAGGAAGTGTTGAAGAATACCTGGGGGACTAAGCTAGTTGATGTACTAGCCGATGACCAGGGGTTCTTCTTCTTTCATGTCCTGGACCCTTTGTTCCGCAAGAAGATTTTGGAAGAGGGGCCTCTAACCGTAGCTTGAGTGCCTCTTATCTTGCAATAGTGGAAGCTGCTATTGGAACTTAAAAAAGATAGACAGTCTTCAGTCCCGGTGTGGATTAGGCTCAAGAATCTTCCTCTTGACATATGGTCGGCGCCGGCTATTAGTGCCATAGCAAGCTCCATTGGTAAGCCCCTTTTTATGTGGATCAACATACGGAGGGTATGCGAAGAATTTCTTTTGCCCGGGTATGCATGGATATCCAAGCAAAACAGCCGAGGGTCTCGGAGGTTGTTGTGAATGTGGATGGAGTATCTCGTTCGATTGCCGTTGAGTATGAGTGGAGGCCGGTGGAGTGTCTCAAGTGTGGCGTGTTTGGCCACAAATGTGAGATCTCTCCCAATCCCTCTGGCCTGAGGACGTTGCTGGTGTAGGCCAATTTGGCCCTTGCTTCTTTGAACCCTGTCCAGCCCCCTGCCCCGTTTCGGATGCCCCAGTGGTACATGAGCAGGCTTAGAAGCAGGTCAAAAGCAAGAAGAAGAAGCCCCCTCCCTCGGTGGATATCGGCTCGACCTCCCAGGTTAATACAAGCGATGAAGGCCATGCTCTGAAGCTTAAGGCTGTGGCAGTGGAGGAAGGGCTGCCTTCTACCTCTCACAAAGCCCTCGGAGGCCTAAAAATTGGTTCGAATCAGGCCGAAGCCGCCCCTGCTTCTACGGATGAGATAAGCAGCCCTTCGAAGACTTTCTATCCAGAGTTGCCCAACCGGGAGAGGTGGTAGGCGACTCGATTGAGAGGGCTATCCTGCGGATGAGGATCTGCTTTCTCTAGGCCCCTCTCCAAAGGCATCTGCTGCTAACAACAGAAGACCTTACAAGACAAGTTACTCGTTCTCGCTCCTGACCCTCCCCCTCCGACGGTCCATGTTGTTTCGCCATCCACACGGCAAAGCGTCTACAAAAGGAGGTAACCCTGCTTTCTTCCTTTTATTTGTAAATATGTATATAGGTTGCTGGAATATTAGGGATCTTGTTGCCCCTCTCAAACAAGCAGAGGTTCGGAATTTTGTTTTGGCGAATCGATTGGCTTTGATTGGTTTAGTTGAGACTAAAGTTCCCCATAATCTATTTGAAGCTATTTCTGGTAGTTTGATGTCGAACTGGTGTTGGGTGGCTAATCTTGAGCACTCTCATTGGGAAAGGATCTGGGTTGGCTGGAACCCTTCCATTGTCTCCTTTGAACCTTCTTCGGACCAGGCGATTCATGGGAATCTCATATGTTTAGTTTCGGGAGCTGTCTGTTGTGTCACTATCGTTTATGCTTAGCACTCCTTCACTTCCCAGAAACCTCTTTGGGAGGATCTTGTGCGTAGGAGCTCTACTTTACAGAATGTGTCGTGGCTTGTTATGTGGGACTTTAATGCTATTAAGGACCCCTCGGACAGGTTGGATGTTTGGACTTATGGTTGCCATGCTTTGATGAGTTCGAGCAGTGTCTAGATCAGGCGAAACTGGAAGACCTCAGGTATGTGGGGTTCCGTTACATTTGGTCTACTTCTATAGGTCCGTCTCGCAAGACCATGAAGATTGATAGGGTCCTGGTGAACCCCAGTTAGAAGCATGTATTTTCCTTCTCGAAGGCTTCCTTCCTCACTCCTGGGATTTCCGACCACTCTCCTATGGTGGTCAAGATTGAGAACCCGGTGTTTCGGAGGAGGCCGTTCAAATTCTTTGATTTTTGGATGAAGTACCCAGACTTTGAGATAATTGTGAAGCAAGTTTGGGACTCACCGGGAGAGGGGACTCCTATATACAAGCTTGTTTGCAAGCTGAAAGCCCTAAAGTGCCGGCTTAAACAGCTCATTAGAGTCATTTTCTAATATTTCCGTAAGGATTGCAGAAGCGAGGGAGGCTTTAAGTCAGACTCAACTTGGCCTCCTTCAAGATCCGTCTAGTGTCACGCTTGCGGACGTGGAGAGGATTCAACGCCGAGCCTTCTTAGAACTTCGCTCTCAAGAGGAGTTTTTCTTTAGACAGAAAGTTAGAATCAGATGGCTGAAGGAGGGAGATCGAAATATGAAGTTCTTCCACCATTATGTCAGCAAGAGACAGTTGAGGAACATGATTCTTTTTGTGGTAGATTCTCTCAACAACCAAATCAGTGACCCACAGCTTGTCCAGCAGCATTTTGTGGAGTACTGCCAAGACCTCCTTATGCCTCGAGTGGAGCACATTACTCCTCAGGTTTTAGAGATTCGGCAGATCATCAGCTCTCAGCTTACTGATGACCAGATCACCTGTCTTGCTCAACCGGTCACCGACTTGGAGATTCGGGACACTCTGTTCTCTCTTGCTCGGGGTAAGGCACAGGGTCTGGATGGTTTCATGGTTGAGTTCTTCAAGGGGAACTGGGGGTTGGTTGGTTAGATGGTCACGACAGCCGTTATGGATTTCTTCACCTCAGGGAGACTACTTAAGGAAATCAACCACACCATTTTGGTCTTGGTGCCGAAGGTGCCGAATGCGACTACTGTCGAAGACTTTAGGCTTATTGCGTGTTGTAATACTATTTACAAGCTAATTACAAAATTATTGGCGAACAGGGTTGCTTCTATGCTGAAGGATCTAGTGAGCCCATGTCGAAGTGCTTTCGTTAAGGGGCGCAGGATCAGGGTTAACATCCTCTTGGCTCAGGAACTCTTTTCTGACTTCCATTTGGAGCCTTACTCTCCTAAGTGTGCTATTAAAGTCGACTTTAGGAAGGCCTATGATACTGTAGGTTGGTGGTTTCTTGAGAGAGTTCTCCTTGCTTTTCGTTTCTTTGATCGTCTGGTTCAGCTTATCATGACTTGTGTGCGGACTCCTCATTTTTTCTATTGCATTAAATGGGGAGCTCCATGGGTTCTTCCCTAATGGGCATGGCCTGTGCTAGGGCGATCCCATATCTCCCTATTTATTCACTCTGGTTAAGGAGGTTCTCTCGGGAATTCTCAGGAGGTGTTCACTTCAGCCAGACTTCAGCTTCTTTTGGAGATGCAGGTCTACCTCTCTCTCACACTTGTTCTTTGTAGATGATGTTTTCCTCTTTTGTGAAGGACATGTGCTGTCTGTGATGCTCCTCAGAAAGGGCTACAAATGTTCTCTGCTTGGAGTGGCCTATTACCGAATCCGAGGAAGAGTGAGGTGTTCCTGTCGGGAGGCTCGCCTTCCTTAAGAAATCAAATCCTGCAAGTTCTTGGATTCACAGAAGGAAGCTTACCAGTTCGATACCTGGGAGTCCCAATTATTACATCAAGGCTGAGGAAGACAAATTGCGCTGATCTAGTTAGACGCATCACCTCTAGGGTGCAGTCCTGGAATCATAGGTTTTTGTCTTTTGCCGGCTGTCTTCAACTAATCAGGCCAATTCTCCATGCCATTTAGGCCTTCTGGGCGAGTGTCTTTATTCTTCCTGTGGCAGTGTTGGACTAGATTGAGCGTATTCTTAGACAATTCTTTTGGAGAGGCCCCGAGTTGGGCAGAGGGGGTGCTAAGGTCTCTTAGGATGATGTATCCCTGCCTAAGGCGGAGGGCGGTGTTGGCATCCGCAGATTGCATGAGTGCAATAAGGCAGCCATGCTCAAACATATCTTAATCTTATTTTCAAATAAGGAGTCACTGTGGTGCAAATGGGTCCATTCCACCTTCTTAAAAAGTAAGAATTTACGGGTTGCTATGAAGCCAACTTATTGTTCTTGGGCTTGGAAGAAAATTCTTCAACTCAAGACAGAATCTCGGCTTAGCTTATGTTGGAGGATATGTGATGGCCTATTAGTGTCACTCTGGTTCGACAATTGGCACCCTAGGGGCCCCTTGAACTTATTTTTCTCAGATTTGCTCATCTACAGCTTTGGTCTCTCTAGACAAGCCTCGGTGGCTGACCTTTTCTCTAAAGATGGCTAGGCTGTCAGGGCGGTGTTGGAGTCCTGGGGTTCACTGCTTCCTCTCTTGTCTAGGGACCAAGACGTTTTTGTTGGAGAGAGAGCTCGTCCGGCATTTTCTCAATCGACTTAGCTTGGGAGGCTTTAAGGCGAAAGAAGGCACGTGTCAGTTGGCATTCTTTCATCTGGAACAATGCTATCCTGCCTCGATACCAATTTCACCTTTGGCTCATCATCAAGTGTAGGCTTCCTACCCAGTCTTTCCTTATGTCTTATGGTAGGATTGATGCTACTTCCTGCCCTTTTTGCAATGATATGCTTGACTCTATAGATCATCTCTTTGTTGGATGTCGCATTACGGTTAGTATTGCTTTCTTTTGGGTGGTTAGATGTAATCTTCCTTGGCGAAATAGACCTTGGCATGAAAATCTGCGTTGGGCCATAACTTTGCTTTTGGGCAAGGAGTTTTACAAGTGTGTTGCCCGCTGTTCGTTCGGTGCGATGTGCCATATTATTTGGAAGAACAAGAACGGCATTCTCTTCAAGGGGGAGCAGCTTTCTGCAAACATCTCCTTCAAGTTGTTAAAGACAATGCAGTCACCTTCAGGAATGTGGAGGACTCCATCAAGAATAGAAGGATGTAACGCTCTTGGGATGTTGACCCCATTATCTTCTCCTCTAGAGATCAGATTTAGAGTTTTTGGCCGGTTTAGTTGCCTTTGGCTGCCGGTTGTGCTTGCCTCCTAGCCTTTCTTTGATGTTCTTGTTGTAGCTGTTTGGCTTTTCTTGCTGCTTCCTTTCACTCATCTAGAGCCAGCTTTCACTCATCTAGAGCCTGTTTTTCATGAGTGCAAGTTTTTGAAATTGTCTCATTTGTACAATTTGGCTTCCCCAATATATTGCTTCCTTTTACCAAAAAAAAAAACTCAAATATTATATATATATATGACAACTATTGTGGCAAATGAAAGGTTTCAAGTGCTTGTAGTTTTTTTTAAAAGTCCAATAATGTGCATAAATATTGAAAGAAACTTTTAACTGTTTAAATAGTCATCGTCGAAAGAGGCTGAAATTTTCCAATTACAGGATGAGTCATGGAATCTTAGCGAGGAGGGGTTTTGTACTTTGACTTTGCTTTGGCCTAACATGGCCTCTTTTATCTCCGTTCCATGTTATAAACGTGGACACCAACCGCAGAAAAATCAAAGCACATAAAACAAAAGTTGACTTAGACCAAATAATAATGGCTCCACGGACCACGTCATGCACAAGACCTGAGCAAAACATAATCTTCTATGCATGTCTAATCAGATTAATGTCAAGTCGTTGAGGGTTGTTTTAATACCGTCAATCAATGCAGTTATATTCAACACGCAAGTTTCAGAGCTTTGAAAATTCCAGGTTAACTTTTAAGTAATGGATTCTAAGCACGGAATCTCGTCACTTACCTTAAAATCTTCCTTGCCTACAAGAAACCATGTAGATTGGAACAATTTTCCGTTCTATGTTTCAATAGTCTTGAAATTTTGACAGCTATTATTTTTTTAACGATTTTCGACCATCATCAATTTGTAACCATTTTTATCTGCCATTACTTTATTACAGTTTTATACTTCTAACGGGGTTGGAGTAAATCTCTTAATTAGACAAATAAGAAAAAATCTCAATCACCTCTCCTTTCAAGCTTCTAATTAAAGATAAGAGATTTCTCAAGCCCTAATTAGTCAACTAGACTATTAGAGATATATTTAAAATATTCTATGATTCTATATATTATTATATGGTTATGTATATTTCCTTTGATTGGTCTTGATTTGTTACTTTAGATAGTTATTATATAAAGCCTATAAATAAGCTCGTGTATTCTTTAGTTGATGTTCTACAGAATATTACATCTTTCGGTCATTATGATTCTCAACTTGGATGAAAAAAAAAATCAACTCCTCGAAGGTAGAACCTCGTCAGTTTACTTGCCCAGCCTTCTAAAACGTTATTAGTAGACTACACTATGACGTCGCTTCCGTAAAGGCGATTCGATTTTTTACCTTTTAACTACTGTTTTTTTGGTTGAAAACCTTTTAATTGCACCTTTTTATTACTGTTGGCAGGGTGATTTTTGAACTCGACAAGGACTGCCCAATCAACCATGCAACGAGGGGACAATTTCTACGATGAGAAACACGCACGCATGCATTGACTATGGGAGTCTCCAGAGACAATTATTCGTTCTTGCCGACACTAAGGGCCTAACCTCCATGATTTGGCAATTTGCTTTTGCGTTCATAATCTAGAACGCAGAATTTATGCTAAAGAGCTTCTTTGAATTTTCGATGTCCCTCTTTTCTTTTTGTGATAGAAAACTTTCCACGTGGATGTTTTATCGTGTTCAAAAGAAATGTCAATCTTTCATATCTACATCATGTTTCCATGAAAGTCTTTACACATTGCACTGCAAACGTATCAATACATGCGTTAATGCTGCTGAGAGTCGATTTGGACACCAATGAGAGTAAGTGCGGGCTGGGTTGAAGATCTCCATTCAACCGGCGAATGCGTCAAATGCGGAAAAATTATCATATTAGGTAGATAGAATATGATTTTTGGCATATAAATAATATGAGTCGAAACGTATACTATGACCCATCTTAAATTTTGAGACCCATGTTCTCCCTTAAGTCTAATCATGGAAACCCATGACCCACACGTATTTAAATTCTCTATTCCTTTGTTTTCCAATTCGATTTACATGTTTATATTTTCTAACTTTATTTTGATCTTAAATGCACATGCCATCACCTAATGAGAGGAGCACGGATTAAAAGACAATGTGAATAGATGAGATCCGCCACTTATTTTGAAAAAAATCATTTTTATGCTTTGTCAATTTCTTGACATTAACTCCTTTCCAATCTCTAAACCTTCCAATGTTCTATTAAAAAGTCTAAACCATTCAATGCTTTTCCATAGCGATATTGATCGTTAGTATTCATTTGAAAGCCTACCCCTTTCTTGAGTCATGGAAAAATTCCCTCTATAGCTTGCCACCTATTTTATCTTAAATCAAAATTTAAGTTCATTTTTTTCATAGTGACACACAATTATTAAACTAATGATAGTTATAAAATTGACAATAAAAACCTTTCCAAATATCACTATTTTAATAAATTTTCACTAACGATTACATCTATAGTCATAAATCAAACCTAAACCTAAGTGATTTAAGAAATATAGCCAGATGGAAAAATAAATCATCGTACCTTATAGTGATGGCCCACTCATTGAATGCGGTCCGATTTGCATTCTCTGACCCAACCAAGTTGCAAAAGCTAACCAACGATCAATGTCAACTCGATATCGACTTCACTTAGTTCCCAAAATTCAGTCCCTTGCATTGCATAAAACGAACCATTTTTACTAAATTTTTATTGCAAAGTTGAGAGAGAGAGAGAGAGATAAGGAATGGCATGACATTGAACTGTCAGATTCTATTTATTAATTCGATAATAAAGTAAAAAAAGTAACTACTACAAGTAATGGTCCACCGAGATACAGGTACTTGTCGGATTCCACTTAAAGCACCCCTTCTTTTTTGTTCTTTTTCGGTTAGTTACTTAGAGCGCGCTTGGTAACGCTTCTATTCCATATATATATATGTATATATGTATATATTTGTTTCTGTTCCCGGGAACAATTTTTGAATATAAGAACGTGCTTAGTAATTGCACAAAATTTATATTATTGGGAAAGAAATGCATTTGGTAAAATTGTATAATTTTATTGTTTCTTTTAATTTGTTAATATTTTTATTATATTTTCCTTTTTTTTTCTTTTTTTTTTCTTTTTCTTCTCTCTCATTCTTCCTCTTTTGTGGCCGATCACCGACGACTAGCTGGGCGAGATTTGGCGAGCTCGCTGGAGCCTTGTCAGGCCAAGGCAAGGGCTGGCGAGCTCGCCTAGCCCCTGCGAGGCTCAACCTCGCCAGATCTAGGTAAGGCTGAGCCTCGTGGTGGCCTCGCGAGCATCGCGAGGCTCGACCTCGCCCATGTAGCGCAAGGTCGGCCTTGCCCAGCCCAGGCGAGGCCAAGCCTCGCTGTGCCTCACCCAGCCATGGCGAGGCTCGGGTCGACGAGCCTCTCCGTGGCTCGGCGTCTCTAGGGGCCAACAACACTCTAGCGAGGTCGCCAGCCCTCATTTGATCAGTTGTCGATGTCAGCCATGGCCAAGGCCAGCGAACGGCCAAAAGGAAGAAGAAGGAAAAAAAAAAGCAGAGAGAAAAATATATTCTAGAAATTATTCTCAGGAATAAGAACCTACTTTTTTCTACTTCTTGTTTCTGTTCCAAATCTATTCTCGGGAACAAAAATTTTACCAAACAAGTTTCTATTCTTTTTTCTTTCCCCGGAACAAAATAACAAAAATAGTTGTTCTGGAGAACAAAAATAGATTTTAACAAACAGGCTCTTACGATACAAGATTTGGTTTCCAATTTTAGTGGAAGTCTACCGGTTTAGAAATTAGGATTTACGAAGTTGCAGCAGATCTGCTGTTTTGCTTTGCTAGGTTGTAATTGCAATAGCGGCAGCGAATCACCCACCTTTGAAGTGGACACTTCAATTTTCGTTGTGGGATGTTAAGTGTGAACTTCATCAATATTCACTTGGCCCCCACCTCTCATATCTCAGGCCGAGCAGACGAACCCATTAAGCTTTCGGTTTCAGTTTCAACTTGTTTGATTCTTTTGACATTAACCTAAGTTCGTTTTGGGCATTGACTCGTAATATAGAACCATTGATGGAATGGAAGTAGTCCGCTGATGAGGAATGATGAGGTAGTAATCCAACATTCGCAAGAAACAGTGACTAGACATGCAAGTTTCCCCAGAGAAATTTTGCGGGTAGACGTACAAGTTTCTCTTTCATCATTTCTCAAAGATGGGAAAGATGAAATTGGCCGACCATCATCCACACTAAAGACAAAATTGGCATCTGCTAAGAGAAATTCTTGAGTAGCAACATATAACAGGCCGAACTCATGAACAAAACACATTCAGAGCAAGAAGGTGCCACTTCGCACATCTCGCCATTTAAACAAATGAAAAGCTTCCATAATAGATTCCCTCCCTTGCAGTGGCCAACACATCGTTATTGTGTGAAGAGGAAAAAGTTGCAACATTGCCTCTCTTTGAATAACAAAATGGAAAGAGATAGCACGAATACAAACACCAAACCACAAGCCATTGTCTTTAGGCTTTCCCCACTAATTAGTTCACAATACCCAATTACTGCACCGCATAACACTCGTTGTTTTGTTTATATTACCTATACCTTCAGTTCCAAATGTGAGCGAAAGAGAAACCTCGAAGCAACATTTAAGAGTTCTGCTGCAAGGATTACCCAATGAAGCCCTAGTTCTTTCAAGAACTAATTTACTTAGAACACAACAAACCATTTCTTACTCTCTCTTGTGCCAGTAATCAGTATCCAGAAGTACTGACGAAGCGGTTCCAGTCCCTGGCCCTTCAATAGACATACTCTTGCTGATATTCTCACCAACTGCCTGATGTTCGTCACCTCTAAAATGCTTCCTCATGGCCTCAATTTTCTCCTGAGTCATGATAGCGCTGCGAGTCCAAGACTCGAACAAAGAAACCTTGCCTTCAAGCATGCTAACCACGAGATGACATTGGCGGCCTGAGTGCTGGAGTCACATTAGTACACATCAAAGCTACCTTTATCAATGCCAACGCCTCCTCTTTGTTAAAGTGAGAACCAAGCCTCGGATCAACTAGTTCTATCAAATTCTCTCCCTCCTTCAGAAAGTGTGCCTAGATACAGAAATGTAAAGTGAAGGTATTTCCCTTTCAAGCTTCAGGTATTGATCAGTTGCAAAATATGCTCTAAATACTGAAATAGGAAGAAGTAAATTATCTCCCTTGATAATTACGCAGCAAATGCAGTTGATAAGCACCTGCTAGTTCTAGGGTATAAATGGATAAAAAGAATCGAATGAGTCAATATAGATCCAACATGATTTTTTTTACCGATTTTAAATAAAAGATACTAGACTACAACATCACTTACTAATGGTTAACCGGTTGCCAAGAAATCATTTTCACCACTTTAAAATCGCCAGCTATTGTCGAGTTTTATCGGCACAAATTATTTGTCAGTGTCATTACATGAAACAGCAGACTCGTCTTTCAATGTTCTTGATTATGCAACTCAGGCAACAATCAGATTTAACAAGGACTAATAATGATTGTTTGCTCTAATGATTGCTCACTCAAAGCAAAACAAAATCTAACTTAAGGAGTCAATTATATGAATGTGAAAAAAGTTATACCTCAATCGAAAGCATATGGATATTCTGGTCAAGACATGGTCTTGAAAACTTTTTAATTTAACAGTAATTGCCAAAATTCAATAGTAGTCGAAGGACTTGTTTGGCGCTAATGAAACTCCAGGGAGTATGAATGTCAAGCATAAAAACATAAAGGCTAAAACTGAACTTTCGAGATCCACCCTAAATTATGGGGTCAACTTCCCCAAATTTCAAGGAATAGAATTTTCTTCATTCCAAAAAAAAGAAAAAAAAAGAATCTACATGAAAATTCAGAGTAGATCAACATGATAAGAAGAATCGGATTAATTTGAAATAACAAATTGCACTTAACTTCATGACAATTCGTTAAGCAAGTTTCAATAGCTGTTTAACTGTGAAACTCCTTTGCAACCATTGAAAGTGCATGTGAGGATTTAAATACGGATATGATCATAATTGAAATGATAGAGTTGATTACCCAATCGAGTAGATTAAAGCATTCCTCAGTTCTTTGGGAGCTAGTGTTGCTCCGGCCATTAACAACTTCTAAGGCAACAACGCCAAAACTATAGATGTCGGCTTTGTCAGTGAGGTAACCATGCATTGCGTACTCCGGTGCCATATATCCACTGCACAACAAGAAAAGAGCTTGTGTTTGCAACAAGGTAACTGCCTTAAATAGCACATACTTAATATTCCTAAAATTCAAAAGAAAGAGTCATTCCTAAATGTGACGCTATGGTCTAAAGAGTAGAGGAAAAAAACAAATGCATCCTAATATATGCTAATATCATTTACCGAGAATATTTCAGGAAAAAGAAAAAGATCGTTGTTCTTTATAAACTTTTTTTTTGGTTTGAAATATAAGTATCATTTATAAGATGACGTACGTGAGCTTAAGGGAATTTCCCAGCATTACAAAGATATCTAAGAACGTGCAAAAACAGAGTGAGGGAATCTCCATATAGTACCCAATATTACATTTATTTGGGAAGGCCTAAAGTTTTTGTAATGTGAAGCTCGCCCTGTAACAAGTTTATGAATTTTAGCCATGATGAGGGGGACATCATTTGACTTGTTTTGGAAATGTCTATAGTTACGTTTATAGTTCTTTTTGTTGAATGAACGTTAGAGTTAGTAGAATGAACTTACAATTTTATCTTTTCCCTAATTAATCACATTCCTTTCAAAAACAAGTTGACTTTTCACACGCATTAATGCAAACATGTAAAACATGTGAACATGCTTATCAATGTTTTTCCATGTGCATACAATAGAAACATGGGTGAATTTGCTATAATACTAAGTTAGATTCAAATTAACAATTACATAAGTCAATATCAGAGTATCATTACTTAATGGTAGAGTATGACACAATTTACATTTTTTTCCTAATTAATGTAAAGAGTGGTGGGACAGTCGTAAAGCTTTGTGGTTAAGCCGAATTTGTTGAGCACCATGCTTTGGGATGATGTGAATCCACCACAAAGCTTTGGGATGATGTGAATCCACCACAAAGCTCCATTCAACTCACTTTTCTTAAATCAGAATATATGTTTCTATTCCATGCTTTTATGTTGTCACTGGCTCCTACTTAGGTTAACAGGAACAAAAAGCAAGAAACTTACTAAGTTCCAGCAATCTTGGTGCTAATATGTGTTTTGTCCTCCTCATCAAGCTTTGCTAGCCCAAAATCTGATATTTTAGGGTTGAGATCCTTATCCAGTAAAACATTAGTAGCCTTAATGTCTCTGTGCACAATCTTCAGCCTTGACTCTTCATGAAGATATGCCAATCCCCTGGCAATACCCACGCATATCTTGTGTCTTGTCCACCAATCCAACTTTAACTGAAATTCTTCAGGACCTTCAATTGTATCAGAAGACATCAAAGCTGCTTTATCGCCATGTCATTAATCAAGTCAATGAAGCACAATGTGATATCAAATTACCAAATAAAGCGCGAGCAAGACTGTTATTTTCCATGTACTCGTAAACCAGCAAAAGTTGATTTCCTTCAATGCAAAGATCCATAGAGTTTCACAAGATGTGGATGCTTTGAAGAGCGAAAATCGTCCCAATCTCGCGGAACTCATTATTTCCTTGTTGTGATTTGGATGAAAGCTGCTTCACTGCTATAGTGCTGCCATCTGACAGAAAACCCTGCAATTCAACTTTGGCATCAGATTTATGTTGTGAAAATTGAGTTACATTGAATGCTGCTTTCTACATATCTTCTCTCTTGGGAATTGAGGGAATTTGGCTAGCCAATTTTCCAGCATACCTTGTATACAGAACCAAAACCACCTTCTCCTATCTTATTGGCAGCGTCAAAATTGTTTGTGGCAGCTTTAATCTGTCGCAAGGTAAATAAACCAATTTGCAACGCTAGACCCTTCAAATCTGCAACACGTTTTGGAACTTCTATGAATTTGGAAAAGTCAACAGTTAAAGTATGTAATCCACTATCTAACAAAGACATCAATTCCTTCTCAATATTCCAGAAAACCTTTTTGTGACGTTTTGGTATGAGCAAGTTCAGTACAGAATAGCTTAGCATCTTGAAAATTATTTTCTAGGAAAGTCTGGCATCAGTTGGCAGTATGTATTTTTGAAAAGTAAAATGAGATTGTCCCCAGGGTATTTAATAGTGAAGGAAAATAAAAATCATACAGAGAACCCCCTTGGAAACGTAGGGTATGGTTTGTATGTTTTAATTTCTCATGCACGTGAAGTTCTGGCAGCTATTTTTGGTGTCTTAAAACATAGACTTTGTGTGTATACACAAACACACACATCTGAGAAACAATCTACCGTCTCTCCCTATAACTATCTATTCCTTCATTTTTTGGATTTCTAAAAAAAAAGTTAGTTTGTTAAGCAAACCAAATGGTTCTATGACACTTTAGCTGTATATCGCCTAATAATAATCTTTGGCTTTTTGCGTCGAATCAAATTCCCTATGGAATGCACAAATGTCATGCGTCAACAGTTTTATGGGAACTGTAAATCTAGATGGAGCATTAATGATCCATTGTCATTACACTTTCCCCAACCAGGAAAGTAAGAAGAAGAAGAAGAAGAAGTATCATGTGCCAACAGTTTGACAGGACAACTGTGCGATTTAGCTGAAATATAAATGAAGCAATGTATTCAGAGTGCATAACACTCATATTTCTTGACAAACACACGTGGACTAAATAGTGGAGATTCCAGGTAAGCAACTACCTTGTGCCATTTTATCTTTATGTCCAAGGCATCCTCTCCACCAAAGGATAACCAGGATAAGGAAAACTACAAAAACTATAGCAGCCAGAATCCCAGCCACTGTGCCAGCAGATATGCTGGCCGGGGGATCAAAGCCTGCAATGAAGAAAGAACAAACAAATATTTAACCAAAACTGTTCAGTTAAATGGGGTAGACGTAAATGCAGAAAAATAGCTGTAGCTTCTCGTTGAACACAAAGAAATTGATGGAGAACACAATAATTGAGAATTAAGAGGACATAAAACCACCCAGAGTACTCCACAGAAACTATCAGATAAATGAGCACCGGAAGATATCATCTATGGAACATGTAATACAAAATACAAAGGGAAAAAGAAAAACAAAAAAAAAAACAAAAAAAAAAAAAAAAAAAAATCTACTCTTCATTCTCAAGGCTCATACTGTATGATACAGGCACAGTGGTCGTAATCCATAGCGGAAAAGTGAACAAGGCTATCATTTCATAGTCGAATGGAAGGATTAAAGATACATAGAGAAAACACACTCAGATAGAAAGAACACAAAGCAACCTATAACCAATTTTCAACTCTAAGAGAATAATAATAGACCCCGTCGCTATTATGCGTAATCGACTTGATCTATAGTGACATATGCCAATGGCCTGAATCCAACAAAAGAGGCATCCGCAACCAAGCCAAGTAACCGAATAGCCTATTGATGACTTCGGTGCAAGAAAAATATGGGTATTCTTTTCAACATGAATATGAGTAACTTTCTCAACAGAGAAGCACCAAGTGAAACATGGAAGCATCCATCTGCGTACCAGGGTAGACGGAGATAGCAGATATAAGAGGACCATAGACTCCTCTGTCAAGTATGGCAGTGTTGGTTCCTTTCCCAGCCCAATAGAAGCGTATCTCCAGAGTGCCCTTGGTCACATTGGCAGTAAAATTTCTCATGACCTCCTTTCCAACTCCACCTGCTTCAATCTCAATGTTGAAATCTTTCCACACCAATTTCCCTGAAATAATATTTCATCTCGATTCAAGTTGAGTGTCTCCACACTAAACAAGGTAAAAATTTTAGTCTCCATAGAATGTACAAATTGTGAAAAAATCATGATTTGCAAGTACGAGATATTTGGATAAACTTCCCAAACATAACGTATTGAACGCTTTATGTACTTTATATATTAGAACCAGCACTCCATAATGCTCCGAGTTTACCTGTATATAAATATTAAAAGCTCTCCTTCCAAGGCTTTGATAACTTTTGTCGCCTTTGATCATTATCTCCGCAAAATGAAGGGTTACATTGTAGGGCCCATCCATCAGACAAAAACCATAATAAGTTAGAGAGATGGCGGAACGTCGTGCTTTTATGTAAAGTTGGGCATCATTCATGGCCAGTGTGGATGTGTTTTTAACTTCATAGCTATTGTCACCGGTGAAGTAACCAGTGCTACTGTAGGCCCAGTAATCACTCCTGAAGAAACTTGAAGGTGTAGCCACCTGTGAGTCATCTTCGTATGTGGTGCCCCTTACTTTTACTTTGCTCCCACCGCAATTTATGAAGAGGTTATACCGACCTGGATGGAGTAAAGAAGCAGCCACAGAGAAAATTCAGTTTCTTCTATTTGTTAATATGGAGTGGACTTTCCAGATACACTAAATAAGCTAGCATTCACTCATTGGAAAATTACATAGAAATTCCCGAGTTATGAGCAACCCATTATTTCATGCAGGTAGCTTTTGAAATTGTTAGGGTAATTATGCATCAATCATCAAAGATTGACACAATAGCCAAGAGGAGAGTTGACAAGGAGATAAATTTGATGAGATATTACACAGAGAGATGCAATATTAGAATCTGATGATAATGATAGGATATGTTAGAATAATTTAAATATAAAATCACGCATTCATCTAACAGTTTAAGCTTTTAAAACAATTGGCTATGATCTTATAAAATCTCATATGGTATCAGAGCTGGATTTCATGAGTTCAAATCTTTGGAAGCCTCATTTACCTCCCTAATTAATTATGTCCACACTTCATCTAATAGCTTAAACTTTTAGAACAGTTAGCTATGGTCCCACAAAATTTCATAGGATATACAGCACGTCAATTTACTTTTTATACAACAATGACTCTGCAGCGTATTAACTTACTTTTTGCACAACGTTGACTCTGCAAACATGAGACAAGTCCACTTGTGGCAGAATATGAAGTTCTGAGCAAGCCAGCAAAGATTTTACTGTTATAATCATCATCATTCTTAATGAAGTTCAGTGCTAAGTACATAAACAATAAAAATGCGGGTCCTTGGAAATCCAAGTCTCTCGTTGAAAAGTTAATCGCAAACATACGCATTCTCAACCTCGGAGCTTGCGAACAAGTTGCTGTAGAGAAAAGACAAAATTAACTTTCAGCAGAGAAACAGAAATATTATACACAAACAGGATATAAGTTACTCAATAAGCGCACATTTGAGGGGAGCCCTGGACTGACTGAGGGAAGTAGGACGTACACAGATCGTTCATGACATTCTGAGCCTCCGGCAGTGAAGTTGTTGTATGACAAATCACTACACAGAGAAACAGTCAACCATTTCCAAAATCTCATCAATTTGAAGAATACACTGGAAGTCATTCCATCAAATGATTTTTTTTTTTTTTTAATAATTCCATCGAATGATTAATATGTACAAAAATGCAGATAAGTTGCAAAATGTGGACAGGTAAGGCAAGATAAAAGGTGAAAACATCACAAGATGATGAAATTGATATTTTATTCCTACTGAAAATATCTGATCTTAGAATATGAAAAGGAGAAAGACTAACTGAAGTAAACGGAGACTTTAAAACTATTTATAGTGTATAAAAACATTTTTACTCGAGTAACAAAGACCCACGATCATGATGTCTAAGGCAAAGAGGCTTTAACAGAACTGTGATTCCACCTACTACTACATCGTGTCTTCTAATAAGAAATTATCCAGACCACATTTATCTGTTTAAACTACCTCACAAGAGCTTCATTCCTACACCCATAAGATAATATCAACTTCTCCTAAGTACACTCATTTTGGTTGTAGAGTTTCTCAAATACACAAACCCATAAAAACATTGTTATCAGCAAGAAATAGCCCAAGCAACTAATCATATACTTTGCAGTGATACGTTAGACAAACTTTCAAAGAGGATTAATAGGAGGTAAAAATTTTCCAAACATAACTTTAATCATTCCAATAGGTCTGAAAATGATCTACAGCTGGGAATGGCTTTTTGTATAGGGGAAAATGGAGCTAACTAGGCACTTCCAAGAAAATACACTTTATATTCTTTCATGCATATCATACAGTTCAGCCTCTTCCATTACATACATCCATCCAATTAACGAGATCCCAACGAGGAGAAAGGTACTTATAATGTTTCCATTTATCTCCAAAGGCTACTAACCATAAAGATGCAACATGTGAATGCATAATTGCTTGGTACAGAGCAAGATTAGCCAGATAAAGCTAGAAGCAAATTCATGATTAAACAAGATATTTTCTTCAGGCAGAGAAGCTTACACATTTTTTCCTTTCGCCAGGATCCAATCAGGGACTGCTCCAGTCAACTGGTTTCCAGTTAGATACCTAAACAAGATTATTTGAATGAGTCAGTTCCTCATGTACTTTATACACTCTAAATGAAAATTATTTAAGATTTATACCTCAAAAACGCATTATTTAGCAGATTATTAGCATTTGTTTATTAGTGGTGTAGAAAAAAATCAGTTTAAGTCATGATAACAATATAGAGCTTTCACTGGAGATGAAAGATTAAGGAAATCAATGACAGAGGAAAACCCCGATCCTCGCGAAACTTGGAGCGCCTGGAGAAAGATTACCATAACAAAGAGTACACAAAGTCGGACTAGTGAAGGGTACCTCCAAATTAGCTTATCAACTATTTCCTTGTGATAATGTTTTTGTCCTTCTAAGACATAAAATAAATAATTAAGGAAGACGTGCCATTGTCAAGCTTCAATTGTTGGGCAGAAAGATGAAAACCAATGTTAAACAGTCCAAGAAGCTTAGGAGTACAGTTTCTCATCATTCTCAAAACTAGGGATAAGATACCAAGGTCCTCCACAGACCTTCTAAATAGCACTTGAGAGCTGCACTCACCAAACTTCTAGAGCCATTGTTGTGGAAAGAACCAAGTAGAGAGCCTAAGGACTTTTGCTATATTTAATCTCCTATACATCATAAAATAGGCACACAAGACATGCATTGAGTACAGAAACATACAACTGTCAAACACTAAAGTATCACCGATCCATTTAACTCTTCCAGCGTAAACAAGTAACTTTTTGAAACTTGTGAATCATGCGAAGAAATTATCAAAAGGGCTGCTCTTTAAGCAACAGAATGTCAACGATCTATGCCTGCTCCATGACTAAAGTCCCACCAAAATAATTGCTTGACCACTAGAACAACTTGAGACTTTAGATTCTTCTACAAAATACGAAAAGAAGCCTAAGTTCAGCATCGAAGTACTTACATATATTCTACATTTTCCAGTCTGCTGTAGGATCTAGGCATTTCGCCACTCAGTTTGTTGAAGCTGAGGTCTCTGCAAAGCAAGTTTATGTGAATATATATTGAGAAGATACTTTTAACTGACTCCCTCAGGACACTCTTTGAGCATACTTCAGACGATTGTACAAACACAGACAACATCAATGAACATACAAAGTCCAGTTCGGATGTTTAGACATACAGGTCAACTGTCTAGTGCCTAAGCTTTCTACTAGACATTCATCTCCAGAGGCATTCATTGCCTAAATCCAAGTTTCAAGTTGGTCACATGCTATAAGTATACAAAACTGCTGTAAATCAAATTTACAAAAGAGGAACAAACATTTCATTAACTAAGGATCTGAACTTGAGCACCAAGGACCTGCACACGGCCTTCGCGGACTCAACCTAGGTGCTGGGGACTAGAGCTTGAGTGTCAAAGACCCAAGCACTGCTTCTATGTACTTGGGGTCGGGTAATGGGGCATTGGGCCTAGGCACCAGGGCTTCAGGCCCAGCCTCGATGGACTAGGCCCAGGCGCTGAAGACCTAGTCCTGAACGCCGAGGACCAAGAACCAGGCGTTGGGTTCCCGTGTCCAAGTAAAGAGTTGCAGGTCCAAGCACCGATACCACCTCATAGTTTGGAAAATGTTTTCCGACTTTTTCAAAAGAGGAAATCATTTCCTAAATTTAAACATAGATCTTTCATTGACTCGGAAAACATTTTCCATTAACTCATTTTCCTAAGCAAACCAAACGCCGGAAAATCAAGAAAATGTTTTTCGCGAAACAAACAAAGCCATGACAGAAAGGCAAAATGTTGCTGTTAAAAGTAGCGTTTATTAAATCTTACAGAGATGACCACATGAACAAGAAGAATTGACTTGTATAGAGATGCATTTGAAGCCATGCTCTCGTTTGAACTATGAATGTTATGTCTGACAAGTGTACAACAGTCAAGCATAAAACTCCAGCTAGATATTGTAGGGCTGATATTCGAGAATGTAAACCACCGGAAGGAAAGTTTCCAGACAATCAACCACTAGAAGCCTCCATTTTGCATTAATGCTCTTAAGAAGTTAAGATAACATATCAAAGCAAAAGTAAATTAGACGAAATGGGAAACCACAACCAAGGTAAGAATTCTTGCTGGAAAAGTGAAAACAAAGAGAGTGTTAAAATATTTAAATAACAAACCACCTTTCATCTAATAGCTTGAGTTTTTAGAACAGTTGACAATAGTTTCACAAATTCTCACAGAGAGAAAAAGTCTATATACTTTTGTGCGAAACTGTATATTCTACAGCAGAGGCCACAATCACCAAGAGTTTAAATGCCACATCATTCACAATTCAGCAATATCAATAGAAAATATCAAAACACCATTGAAGTCAGTAAGGGACCTTCAAGCCATCTTAAATGGGTTCTTTAACCGCAACCAATAGTCAACCAAAAACTAGTAGAAATTTCACTCCTTAAGGGTAAAATTATTTATTCTGCTTGGAATAGCCAAAGGGAAAAGCCGCTTTCTACGCACAATATTTTTAGATTTGTCATATTTGCTAGATAACCAGGTAGCTCTCCCTTGAGATTGCAGCTCCTCAGAATCCTATAAGAAAATAACACCGATATTGTCACATTGCTAAGACGATTTGGCTCTTTTGCATAAAGTAAACTATCCGTGAAGGAGCATCGATCTCACAGTGTTTGAATATCTGTACTGTTAAGTTGTGGAACACGAGACTCGGGTCCATCAAGGTCACTTATTCTCCTGCATATCAAAATCAAATAGGAGCTTTATTTGATTGTTAACATCTTAAAGAAAGAGAGATCAGATCGAAATGCCAAAATTCCATACTGACAAGTCATTCAATCGCTCCAAAAGTGCGATCCCAGAGGGAATCGGCCCTTGCAATCCACTTCCTTGAATAAACCTGATGATACAATTCATAGATGGAATTGTCTTGGGGGTATATTTATAGAGACCGACTTAAAAGGGGAAGAAGCATTAAGTCTTACAGTGCTTCGAGATTTGTCAAATTCTGAATAAAATCGGGTATCTTTCCCGTGAACTGAGTATCACCAAATCGCCTACAGTGCATTAAACAACATGATTCATATGAAGGAGAAAGAATAGAAATGGCTAAATATTAGCTGAGTTTGTGGATACTGGAAACTAACAGGTCAGTCAATTCCGTGAAGTTAACAAATGTTTTTTTTTTTGGTAAGAGGTAAGAATATATATTAAACTTTGAAGAAATGAAAAAGTTAACAAATGTTTCAGGCAGCTCCCCCGTGAAATTATTTGACGTAAGCCACCTGAAACAAGAAAAACCCATGACAACACATTGGTTAATAGAACCTGAATGCTGTATCTCTCAACAGATCACTCCAATGGATAAAATTCCCTCGCCAGATACAAAATCATCAGCGAATAAAAACTCGATGCCTAACACAGAAATTAGCATCAAGAGACTCACAATCCATATAACCCGGACAAATTCCCGAGCTCTGGAGGAAGAGGTCCAGAAAGCCAATTGCCTGTGACGTCTCTGAGCGGAATATGAAAGTTAAAATCTTGAAACATCAATCAAATTTAAAACAGAGAAGAGGCCAAAGGCGAGCGTCGGGATGAGTGGTCACTCACAATTCCCGAAGTGCGGATATGTTCCCCAACTCCTTCGGGATTGGACCAGTCAATCGGTTTCCGGGTACATAACTGCACCCACATCATCGCGTTTCCCCCAATCAAACAATAGAACATACACTCGTGAGAGAGAGAGAGAGAGAGAGAGAGAGAGAGCATACATGTAGGTCAAGTTCGTAAGGCCCCATTCTTTAGGAATTGTGCCGTTCAGGTAGTTGCGGGAGAAATCACTGTTTATAGAGGGAGAGGATGAAGAAGAAGAAGAAGATCGAAAATGGAGAAAGAAGGAAATGGAGAAAGAGAGTGCTTACACGCCCCGGAGGAAAGGCAATCTGAACAGTCGAGGCGGAAGGGTGCCGGCAAGAGATTGCTCCGGAACATCTCTGTTTTCGCAACGACACGAAGGCATCAAAATGATGTTACAAAATGGCTTTATTACATCTATTGATATGTGTACATAAATCTCAATTGATTCTAAATGAAAAAATTCTTCAAAAATTACCTAAAAAAAGAAGGTTTTGTTTAAAGCAAAATGAATATATAACTAATGTGAAAAGCACGCATCACTCAAAATACAGCCTTACCATGCATTAATATGAATAACATATGTAATAAGTAAAGAATAGCATTAAAATTCCGAAACTACCCTTACGATTAAAGTTAGAGGGAATGTAACTCTCATCACTTTGATATTTAATCATGATCTTTGAGTTTGAAATTCCCATTAATCACTAAAAATATAATTTATATAATTAAATGCTAAGCATATAATATGCGATTGTATTGATTAAACTTATAAAAATTTGTATAATCATACCGTGAACAATTAATATTATGCTCATAATTACTTCATGAGTAATTTTAATATGATAAGTGATTACGTATTGTTGCTACATTTCGACCAAAAAATCGGCTAATGTTTTTTTATTTATTTTATGAAATACTAATATGATGCAAAGAGATTCAGTTCAGCAGCCAGTCAGCTCTACAAAGAGAAAAGATTGGTGTGCAATTGCGGGATTAATATTAAAGTCTAGCGAGGAATCCACAATGATATAATTCATGAAATTGAGGGAGAAAGAGACATGCTGGTGACGTGAGTAATGGTGTTGTTGTGGGTGTCGGTGGAATTCTCACAGGTGACGTCACCCCATCCAACCTCCACACCGCATGGATCTGCATCGAAATCCCAATCCGATTTCCCTAACATCTTTGCTATTTCTTTCAACGCATCCACTAAAAGAGAAAAGAGCCGATAAGTCAAAAGGAACAGCAATGTATCATGCAAAACAAGCACAAAGAATGTTAGATTCGTGTGTGCATAAGGTTGAATATATGTATAAAAAACAAGCACTAAAAAAAAAAAAAAAAAAAAAAAACTTGGTGTACGTTGGAGTCCAAAAGGTAAAGGAACAATACGATGAAAGCAATAAATGATCGATGGGTTTATTGTTTTTTCACCTTCCTCTTGGGGCAGAAGAGTGGCGGTAGCAGCTAAGTTAGTGATGTTGATAAGGACGAGCATAGAGAAGAGATATCGAGCCGAGAAGAGAATCGTCATCATTTTAGTCTCGAGCTCCACACACACATAGAGAGAGAGATCTCCCGTTCTTTAATCAGAGTCTATGAAAACAAAACTTGGCTAAGCGAGGGAGCAAGAGAGAGATAATTGTTAAGTGAGCCATCTAACTTCATGCATTTATGTACGAAAAAAGGGAGAGTGGTTAAAGACTTTTTGCTCTTGTATATTTAACGACCTCAAGTCTTCCTCAAACATATAAATATTCATCCAGAATTAAGTGGGTTTTGGTTCAACTTTTCTTGCATAAAACTTTCTTGGATGGAGAGAGAGAGAGAGAGAGAGAGATGTGATTGTTAAGTGAGTGGTCTTCACGAACTTGTATATTTAACGACCTCAAGTCTTCCTCGAACATATAAATATTCATCCAGAATTGGGTGGGTTTTGGTTCAACTTTTCTTGTATAATAACTTTCTTGGAAAGAGAGAGAGAGAGAGAGAGAGAGATATATATATATATATATATATATATATATATATATATATATATGTGATTGTTAAGTGAGTGCTCTTCACGGCATAGAAAGAACGGACAAAGACTTTATTTTTGTATGTCTTGATGTGAGAGTGATGTGTGAGAATGAGAGAGAGACGACCCCAAGTCTTCCTTGATTGTAGAGAGAGAGAGAGAGAGAGAGAGAGATGTGATTGTTAAGTGAGTGCTTTTCACGAAAAAGAGAGAACGACAAAGACTCTTTGCTTTTGTATGTCTCGATGTGAGAGTGATGTGTGAGAGTGAGAGAGAGAGACGACCTCAAGTCTTCCTTGATTGTAGGGATATCCATCTAGAATTGAGCTGTCAAGCTTTTGTCCATCTCTTATTGCGTAACAACCTTTTTCATATATTGTCGGTTTATCCAATCCCTCTTTTCATATTGTTCTTCCAATGACAATAGTCTTTTTCATTGCTCTAATTTTGGCCGTCGACACAAATTTTGGTTGTCGACTTAAAGTTAAGTTATATAGAAAATTATGGATTAATTTTTAGTCTCTAAAAAAAAATCCATTAAATTACACAGCAGAGCACAAGTCAGTGCCAAAGCACAGAGGAGGAGAAGTGACCATCGAGGTAGCCTAAGGACTGGCCAGCACACGAGAGACCAGAGGGTGAAGGTTCTCCGTCGATTGGTGGACTCTTCCGTAGGTCGAGAGACTATAAAAGGAGGACTTTGGATGCTGACCGGGGAGTTCGGAGAGGTTTAGGACAGAAGGGACAAAAAAAAAAAAAAAAAAAAAAAAGAGAGAGAGAATAGAGAGGAAAAAAGGTCCGCAGTGAGAAATTGACGAGTGTCCTCTGGTGACAGACACACTCGAAACCTAGCCGACAACCTATCGATGTTAGCCTTCTTCCCGAGCTGAAGCCACGGTAGGTCTTGGTTCAAATCTTGTTTGTTCTTCTTTCAGGTGCGTCGCGTTGAGTTCCCGAGGATTCTGGCTCAGGGCGCGAGGTGACTAGACATTGTCCGATCTATCGAGCTCACCCTCATTCGCCACCCCCGAGCCGGTTAGGGAGCACCACCGACGGCCCCTTTTTATCCCTCATCGTTCTGATTTTGTGGCTTGATTCGGGCTCGCCGGACCGGGCTACCGTTGTCAGTAAGTCCATTAGTTCGGAGAGATTCAGGATAGAAGGAAATAAAAACCAAGGAGAGAAAAAAGAGAGGAAAAAAGGTCCGCGGTGAGAAATCAAGCAAGTGTCCTCAGGCGACAAACACACTCAAAACCCAGCCGACAACTTACCGATGTCAGCCTTCTTCCCGAGTTGAAGCTACGGTAGGTCTTGGTTCGAATCTTGTTTGTTCTTCTTTCGTGTGCGTCGCGTCGAGTTCTCGAGGATTCTGGCTCGGGGTGCGCAAGGCGATCGGACATTGTCCAATCTATCGAGCTCACCCTCATTCGCCGCCCTTGAGCCGGTTAGGGAGCACCACCGACGGCCCCATTTTTTTCCCTCGTCGTTATGATTTTGTGGCCTAATTCGGGCTCGTCGGACCGGGCTACCATTGTCAGTAAGTCCATAAGCGTTCCCTGGTCGCTTTAGGTTTGAGGAATCTGGGCTTGTTTTAATGTGGAGAGTTTGAGTGTGATTCGGCATTGATAATGGTGGGCTTAGTTCGGCTTGTTGAGTTTGGGTTTAATTTGGTTGAGTGGGCTTGGAATTTGTCCTAGTTGTGGCCGAATTGCGCTTCAATTGTTGAGCCCATCCCTTTCTTTAGGCTTTTATTCAGAGCCTGACCCAAAGGCCCACGGTAGTCCACATCCTGACCGGGCTCTAAGGCCCTACCCGAATACACATCTTCGGAATAAAAAATTATTATTATTTAAAATATTTTTAAAATTAAAAAATTAAAATTTTTCCAATTTTTTTATATATATTTTAAGTTAGGATAAAGCTTAATAATTAGTTTTTGAGTAGTTGTCTCTTAAAATATGTGAAAATCCTTGATAAATAGATTGTGCTTTATCATATTGTTATTTGCATATTTCCATTATTTCGATTGTGCGCTTTTCATAATCTATTTCCTTAGCCTAGTTAAGAATACATTTCTTGGACTCATGAATGCTGCATGAATACTTTATTTGGTGATTGAACAAGAAAAAGTACCAAAAGGGCATTAGTTGACTAATTAGTGTAATTAAGTTTCCGACTTTAGATTATCTGGTTCAAAGTAAGTAATCCTCCCAGTACTTTACTCGGGATCTAATCGATCCACCTTAAATTGATTAATGTCGTTATTTGTATGTTAAAAACTCAAAACATAAGTTGCGAATTAGTATAAGTTTGAGAGAGTTCGAGCTAGATTTGAACTTAACAATCCATTAGCCAAATTCTTAGCGGTCCATTCGAGGATAGGTCGCAACAATTTTGCTATGACCATATCTCAGATTTAGGTTATTATACAATTTATCAATGGTGGAGTCCAAATTCCATTATTCTTAGAAACTTCATTAGCTCGTTCAGGGTTATGGCTGTGGAGACCCAATAATGTGGAGGCCAATGAAATACCCTTCAAGCCCTACAAATCAGTTAAGTTCAAATCTTCGGACCTAGACCCAATATTATTTGCACGCTGTTGGTGGTATCATATATGTTAAATATAAATAATGGAACAAAAATTGTCCTATTAAAGTGGTTACAAAACAAAAATATCATATATGTTGAGTTGGAATTCTAATTTAGATAGACAGAATAATAATATCTTAGATTTTTTAGGACAACAATTGAATTGTACAATCGTGAAAACTAAAATATTGGGCAGCATAGTCTATCCCATTCATCAATAGGTGCTTGTAAATTAGCATATCTAAGTCTCTGTTGATGTTGACAAGTGTTTCACCCATTCAACATGGAATTATTCGAAATAGATTTGATCGAATTTGGATTCGGAGCATGAGGGTTTTATACTTTGACTTGCTTTGGCCTAACCTGGCCTCTTTTATCTCCGTTCCATGTTACAAATCTAGACACCAATTGCAGAAAAATGTCAGCACATAAAACAAAAGTTTAGACTCAGACCAAATACTAATGGTTCCATGGGTGAGGTCGTGCACGAGACTTAGGCAAAACGTCATCTTCTATGCATGTTTAATCAGGTTAATGTCGAGTCATGGAGGGTTATTTTAATATTGTCAACCAACGCAATTATATTGGACCCGTAAGTTTAGGAGAGCTTTGAAAATTCCAAGTTAACTTTAAATGATGAATTCTAAGCATGTAATTTCGTCATTTACTGTCAACCCCCGAACTTCGAATGTGCGAACATCCCACAATGGTCGATTAAAATGCAACTTCTCAGAACGTGTCACCGACTTGCCCATCTGGAAACAGCCTTGGGCTGAAGTTTGAGAGCTGTGCTGGGATATACAAAGGAAGAAAGCCCTTCTGTTACTCTTCAGCTCATACACCCAATCACACTGACCATCACCACCGTGCCACCGCCAATCGCCCCTTTGCCACCACCCACGAAGACTCATATGAGTGAATAGTCGAGATTCTTTTTGTTCATTATGGGACCTTCAGAAGTTTGTTTAATGAAACTTGGCTGTCCCTTTGAAATTAGTTGGTGAGATTGAATACACAAGAATTCGCTGGTTGGGTTTTGCAGTGATGATTGCTGCTCTTCTAGTCCAATCATAGCCCGCACGTGTTAAGAGTAATAAATTACGCCTTCAACAGTTTAAGCTTTTAAAATAGTTGATAGTGGTTTTACAAATTTTCTCCTTGTATTAGAGCTAGAGGTCCTCAGTTCAAATTTTTCTAGGCCTTGTTTGCTTACCTAATTAAATTTCCATGCTTAGATATTAGGCAAAAAGATCAGACTAAGACTAAGTGTCACCTCAAGACCTTTAGGAAGATGTACAAGAGGAGTTGCGGAACAAAATCGAAAGGTCAAAAAGGACATTAATTGTCCTTAATAAACAAATAACTTCCCGATGTACAAGAGGAGTTGCGGAACAAAATTGAAAGGGCGAAAAGGACATTAGTTGTCCTTAATAAACAAATTACTTCCTGATACATTAGTTGTCTTTAAAAAACAAATAACTTCCTAAAGTACAAGAGGAGTTACGGAACAAAATGGAAAGGTCGAAAAGGAGTTAGTTGTCCTTAATAAACAAATAACTTCATGGTCTAATATGCAGTTATAAGAAATTTCATATTATCTAATAGGACTATGCTTAGAGGACGATACCATCACTTTCCATGAAGTGACGGAGCCCTCCTCACCACACATCCTAAAGTGTAAGATTTTGGGGATCTAAATATCAAATTGACAAATATGTTGTCAAAAATGTCATTGCTGTAGAATTGCCCTACCGTAAAATTGACCATACAAATTTTGAGCTTGTATGATGTCAACTAATATTTTGTGAAATTTTCAATTCATCAAATTGATGAAATCCCCTTTGATCACTCAATTCCAAACTTAGTATTAAATGATAACAAATTAAAGACAAATGAAAAACAGAGGCAAAGCAGAAGAGAGGAACTGGACATAGAAAAATAGTGGTGCTATCAATGGCAACTGTAGGCGTCGTGCATATGGAGGACAGCAAAATGGTGGTGGGGCTGGGTTCAAATGGAGGGAGGGCGAGGCTGTTGGGTGGCGATGGATATTGCAATGAGGAAGGAGAGGTGGCGACAGTGGAGACGATGATACAGCCGACTCTCGCCGAAGCCAACGCCTTTGTGTCAGAGTTATCCCTCACCCTCGCTATCGAAGGTTGCGGTCGCTCCCTATCCGTCGTCCAATCTCCTTCTCTAGTACATACTGCATTCTGGAAATTCATTAAGTGCCTTCATTCTCGCTAGGGTTCAGTGGTAGAGAAACTTTTCTTTGATCGGAGCAATAATCTGAGAAAATGTATGGAGGAATACATAGCATGGAGGAAACAATAGCATGTGGGATATATGTGGCTTTACAACAAGGCCATTTTTGGCAATTGATTTTGTCAATTTGATATTCCAATTCCTAAAATCTCACGCTTGAAATGTATGGTCGGGAGAGTTCCCTTACTTTGTAGGAACTGACAATACCATTCTCTAAGCATTTCTTTGTCTAAAAATACCTAAGTAAATACGTTTTAGTGTTGATCGCTTCTTGTTGATAATTTTGTCAATCAACTTCTCAAATCTTCTTTTGTTGATAATTTTCAAGTTGTGTTGTCAATAGCTTTATTGGTAATTTATTAATCCTTTCAAATCATGGACTGTTTTGTTCTATCAATGATTTCTATTTTTAACAAATCCCACTCTTATCTGTTAGAATAATATACAAATGATTGTTGAAGATTTGGGTAAGTCGGTTATTGAACTCTAGATTTGGTGTTAGAAGAAGAAGAAGAAGAAGATTGCGCACGGCTTTCATGTAAGATTGTCAGCCGAATAAGAAAGTCAAAAGAAAAGGGACAACATAAATGAAGAGAGGGAGGAGTCGCAAGAAAAATTGGCCGGTAAAAATTGTGGGCTTCATTTGTCCTCTTTCATTCATTGCATGGATCAAATAAAGAGGAAAGAAGGGTCCATGAAGGCCCATTAATGCATGCACATGTATGCATGCCATGAAAAATGGAGGGGCCGTTTCTATTGCAGAGATTTGTCTTGCAGGCACCGTTGCTATTATTTAATGTTTGTGTGTTTTCCTTTTAGCTTTGTTGACTTTTGTAGTTTCACTTTAATGTTAACAGAAGGAGTGTTGAAGATCTCGTGTGCCATGTTTATCTTCATCTCTATTGTAATTTAGTGTTATGCTATTATGTAAGACGTGTAAGGGGTGTGTTGTAAAAGAGTAGCCACCACAGAGCATTCTAAGAATAACTTCTTCCTTCAGTCTTCACTTGTGCCTTGTTCCGAAATTTTCAAAGTTGCCATTAATTTTTTTCCTTTTTTATTCGAACATCATTGACTAGTCTATCTTGTCGATAATAATAAAAATTCGGTCATCTTTTGGTGTCAACAATAATGAAAATATATGTGTCGATACATTTTAACGGGAACTAAATTAATAAAACACATAAATTATATTATGTTAGTTTGATTTATGTCAATGTCAGTAGAGTAAGTAATCTTTTGCTCTGTTGTTAATGAAGAACAGTGACAGAATTTTGTGATCAAATGTGTCGCTATCTGCCCCCACCTCCCCATTTATTATTAGATTAGATACACACATTTTACTCAACTTTCTTGAGACGAAAGAGACGGATGCTAAAACATCACGTGAAGAGAGAGAGAGAGGATACAGAGATCCAAGACTAAAAGTCAGCTGCCACAGTGCCCGTAAATAAACATGCAGGGGTTACGAGCAATCGCCATACCCACGTCGGAGACTGCAGAGAACGAAGCCAAGCTGACACAAACCGTTTTCTTTGTTCTTTCTCAGTGAAAAGCCACCAGTGTACGTGTTTGCATGATCGAGTACCGAGTGTGTGCAGGCAAATGTTCGTCAAACCAGCGAAATAAAACAAAATGATCAACAAATCGATCATAATAAAGTAAATATGTGAAAATATGTCTTCTTCTTCTCCTCCTCTTTCTGAAGTATGGCGCCTCAGATGGATTAGGTCTCTCCAGGCATGTGCAATTAAATTGATCACGTTGGACGAGTCCAAGGAGTAAGTTCTTGCAGCCTCTTGATCGCGCTTGGGTCGCTCCGTGGGCTGAAGGTTAAAAATAGCTAGGTTATCGATGCTTCTTTTACTTTTCTTATCATTACATCTTTAAATGGAAATCAAACTTGGTTTATACAAACAACCCCGTCAAGATCCAAGAGATTCAAATGTACTTAAGAAGCCCTGCATCAAAATGACAAAAACCCTTGAAAAGGAAAGGCCATGGGGTGGGAGAGAGGGATCAAACCAGCGTTCAATTGAAACACCCAACGGCCAACTCATCTCAATGTGTCACCATCCGGCACCACATAAGCATGTCATATCTCAGGCCCCCTCCCATTCCTATATAATTGGTCTCCATCCTCATAGGCCTTTCCCACTTGCACTACAGATCCATTATAATCCACACTGACCAGCACTCACAGTTGTACTTGGCTGGGAGCTAGAAAACGAGACCACCGAGAGAGAGAGAGAGAGAGAGCGAGAGATGAAAATGATGGAGGCGAGGAAGGATGTGATAAATAATGACTTTGCAGAGAAAGAGAGCAACTGCATCAACGGGCAATCATCCGCGTCCTACCTGGTGTGGAACGACTTGACGGTGTCGGTCCCCGCTGGTTCCAAGAGGAAACTGCTAAACCAGCTCAGCGGGTACGCTCAGATGGGTCGGATCTTGGCCGTCATGGGCCCTTCCGGCTCCGGAAAATCCACTTTCCTCGACTCATTGGCAGGTTTCTCCGCTTCTCTCTGCCAACCTCCTCATTTCGGAACATTTTTATTTGAGTTATTAAAAAGTCCACCGCCGGTGAAATCCGAATTCCACCTTCGAAGCTCTACGTACGAAACTCCTAGTGATACCGATACTGTTACCGAAAGATCAAGACAACAAGCATTGCCCATATATGGAAAATATAGCAACTTAATATAGTCACCAAAA
The DNA here is from genome assembly GCA_014182725.1 of Eucalyptus brandiana. Lineage (NCBI taxonomy): Eukaryota > Viridiplantae > Streptophyta > Magnoliopsida > Myrtales > Myrtaceae > Eucalyptus > Eucalyptus brandiana. The sequence continues at coordinate 18,782,792 of CM024678.1, forward strand.
TCATTAATAGCATCGAAAAATTGCAAGAGGCTACGATGATAACCCTTTCCATTGCCAGATCTGGTAGCGTAGAAACGAAAGTGCAGCAAAGTGTTTATTCTCATATGAATTTGGTCTCCCATGTATATTGATGCTATTCTCTATCGATATCTATTATGTATAGTTAAACTCACTTTATTTGAAGATTAAAAATAGAATTACATTAAAAAAATACGGCTTATAGAAGTAAAATAGTGATGATATAATTATTTTTGTAACTAATAAATTCACTTGATATAAATTCTAATAGCGTAATAAAATTCTTATAAAAAAAATTAAAAGATGAATAGTATTTAAGTGTAACTAGTTCATAGTTATATCATTTCATCTGGCTTGATATCAAAATCCTTTGACATTGAGGCGCAAACATACTCTACAACAATTTTGTCTCTCATTTATATTGATGTTATTCTTTTTCTTTCTTGAATTATAATATATAATTGTAATCATGTCATTAGAAGGAGAGAATAAAATTAGCTAACGAAAAAAAATTAAGAAGATACAACTCTTAAATTTCCGGTAACTAATATCAATATCACGTGGGAGTTTCCATATATGGTGCATTGAAAGTGGGATTCGGATTCCACTAGCAGAGGACATAGAATAACTCTGACTTGTTCGCCATGGTTTTAAAAAAGAAAAGAAACTCTTGATTTGATCAGCAAGACCACATTAATGATATCATGCTATGATAACATAGCGTATTTTTGTTACACCCATGTAAGCTTGAGGGTTTTGGCAACAAAAAAAGGTTTTTGAGTATTGATTTAGTAGTGGTCATAATTTAAAATTGTAATTAGTTGTATGCCCTTTGTAAGGGACATGTTTTGTTAATTTGTAAGATGTCTGTGATTTATGTTAATGTTCAAACTATTGGAAAACCTACAATCAAGTCAAAGACAAACGCAACCATTGGCCACTCTTTCCACATGGGAAGGGGGAGGTGGGGAGTTCGTATCCCCACATTCTCAAGTGGGTTGAGGTGAGGACAATTTAGCTTCAAGTTCAGGTTTTAACTCTCACGCCCTGCAAAGATGTGAAGCAAAAGTCTAAGAGTGAGAGTTAGAGTAGAAGTAAAGTAATACAAACAAAAAATAAATAAATAAAAAAATCAAAGACTAGGCACATGTATGAAGCATCGACTACTTTATTTACTATTTGAGTCGTATGTCCGTGAAAGGAGTGCCAATTCATCAAATCGAGAGATTCTTGAAAGTCAAGACAAGCAAGGTGGCTGTAATGATGAATAAGAAAGTTGGGACTTTTTTTCATGATCTAATCCTCTTAAAAATCACCACTCCCTAAAAAATCTCCAACTTTATATTTACATCCTAATTTTGCCTTGTACTTAAAAAGTTTCTAACTTTCACTTTAGTTTCAAATCAACTTCACATCCCAAAATCGCCACTAGTTTTTTTCTCATGTCATCAATATTGGAAGTTCTTGTCATTCCGTATGAAGGTGAGGGTGTTTAAGAAGACGTGAGTTCCGATTGTAAACCTCTAACTAGCTTTAGTATTGAAAATTTCAAAGAAAATAGTTACTTGTTTTGAACGTGGGGGCAAATTTGGGACTACGGTGAAATTTTGTGTTTTTTTAATATATATATAATATGATAATTGGGGGTTTTCTAGAGAATTAACCTCGTTTTTTTTGTCATGTTCTTATTATGGCCCAATTTTTTTATTTCATAAGAAAACCGCAAATCAATGGTACCCCAATCCAGTAGTTTGTATCCAATGACGTTGTCCAAGATTCGACCCACCATTCCATGTGTACTTGGCAGAATCTTAATGAGGGTCAATGTGGGTGCCAAATGAAATTGGTATTTCATTATGGGACTGAAAAAATTTGGACTAAAATTAGGCCACAATTTGAAGTTAATGAATATATGGATCAGGGCTTTGAGCCAAAGCCATTATTTCTCAATATTTTTCTACGAGAGAAGAAATTTTTCTTCGAGTCAACATTGAGATTCAAGGTAAAGTTGATGCAATTTAAAAGGAGTTGCGCTTTATGAAAGTGCTTTTACAGATCATGGCCCAGAGACTTTCCTGAATCCGAGGTCGACCCGTCCACTTTATCCCTCGGCTTGACAAGACAACTTCAATTTAAAGGGATTATTTGGTTGCTTGTAGTTGATATGGGACAAGAATAGTGTAGATACAAACAATTATGGCTTACACATTCCATATTTTAGGTGCATAATTGCATTTACTACATAAGTACGTATACATTAAGAAATACGTGTTTCAACCGGTTAGTAGCCACTTTAGTTGACTACTTACTATGTTTTGCTTTTTAGCAGGTTAAATTTCTTCTGACGTCAGAAAAGAGGGAAATATTTCCCTAAGTGGGAGGAAGATGGGGTTCCTAAACCACAATGATCTGGTAAGCATATCAAAGTCCTTAGGCATAAAGTTAGCTTTTGCTGTAAATTATTTGATGGGGCAGATTTAATATAACAAAGTAAAATAGATTATGAGACGAGTATCTTGACTCTTGCGGAAGATAATTCTCTTTATTTTCAGGATTACTATCATTAAAAATTTCAAAGTGGTATTCCATGACATATCTATCCCAAAAGAGTTTTTGTTTCCCGCAAAACCCCAACTATTCATTCGATTAACTAAAAGGAAACTTTAGTCCGGTAATTCTTAGATCATCATTGGAAAAACAAGATTGCTTCCATCAGCTCAATCCTGGCAATAGTTTCAGTTTGGCATACTACTTTGACCAGTGACCTCTAAAATGGCGCATCACTAGGCCACTCTTCTGTCAATTTTGTTTCATGAAGCATTCCTTTAGCCTTCAAAAGATTAAATCATATTTTCAACTTCCTCTAATTCAATCTAGTGGTTTATGTATATGACTGGACGATATTCTTATAATCAAAATTTGGCAAAAAAAAAAAAGAGTCAAAAAATTTGGCTGGTTGGGCCATGTTTCTCCTTTCTGAAATTTGAGCTTGTAAATTGACAAATAAATTTCTATGTAACGATTGACATTTCAATTGGGGTCCCATGCTTGCATTTAGATGTGAGAATATCTTTAGGATTGGATTGGGAATTAGAGAACTGGACAGATCACTGATTCGGTTCTAGGTTCCAATGCACCCTAGTCCAGTTCCATTTTTTTAGGAATCGATGGTTCCCATGGGAACTAGGAACTGAGAATCAAACTGATAACTGAGAATCGAGAAAACCCTAAAGAGAGGCTTTTACTTTTTGCTAATAAGAACTTAGATGTGCTTATAGAGGGGTTTATATTAATTTTTCTTGCAATCAATAACAATCAATGTGCATGAGGTCGCCAGTAGTTGAAATAAGGGTTACTCCTAGGAAGATTTATAATTCTCTACTAATAGTCACTTATAAAGTTCTAATAAAGGAATTAGACCGAGACTTAACATAAAAGGTTTTCAAATATTAGTAGCTGGATAAAGCGGCAATAGTGTCAAATATTGCACTAATTCTCCAAGACCATTAGATCTATTCTAGTTTCATTTCCTAAAAGCAAACATATAACAATTGTGTTTTGTTGTAATTCATATCATTCTATGTTGTTCATAGACTGAATAAATTACCCTACATAGCATTATCTAGTGGGAATATGCAATGGCAAGTATCATTCTATTACAAAATTTCACATGGCATTCAATATATTCAAGGTACTTTTGTTGTGCCCATTAAAACAAAATTGGAATCCATGGACCTTTTGCTCTATAAGACCGTAAATATGGTGATTAGTTTGGTCATGATCTTCACTGGATATTGGCCAAAGCTTATGTTATCACATGTTAACATGTATGTCAATAATCTAGAAATTAATTTCTTGCTTGGTTTAATTATAACACCTTCTACTTATATTCTATTATTGATGTGTATGTGTGAAATTGACGTATATAACATGTCAACGGAGGTGGAAGGATGTGAGGCAATGACTTTCACTACGTGTGAGGGATGTGGATGATTGATGACTAAAATTCAATAACTTAGGTTTCATGTTATGTGTTTTGAACTTTTTATTGTTTATTTTATTTTAACGTTCATCTTTTATAGATTATTTCTATTGACAAATGAAAAACTATCATTTTTGCTTTTGCATTCACTATCATTTTGCTACACTAAAACTGCCAAAAAAAGAAAAGAAAAGAAAAGAAACGAAAAAGAACATGTTAGACCATAAAACCTATCTTAGAACCTATGACAAGACAAGTTACAGGTTCCACGCTATAGAAGACGAGTTTTATGTTTAAAAAAATGGGAAACCTATTTTAATGGGTAGGTTATAGATTTCAAGTGGAATCGAGACTACTCACCCCTACTTAAATCTTCTCATTTTGGCATTTTTTCAGTCCTATGTGACCCAAGAAAATCTTTTCTTGGGTACTCTCACTGTCAAAGAGACAATAGCTTACACAGCTCATCTGAGGCTTTCTTCCGAAATGACGAAAGCCGAGATCGACGAGGTGGTAGAAGCAAACATAAAGGAGATGGGACTTGGAGACTGCGCAGAAAACAAGATTGGTAACTGGCACTTGAGGGGCATAAGCAGTGGAGAAAAGAAAAGACTCAGCATCAGTCTTGAAATGGTCACAGACCCGCTAATCTTGCTCCTTGATGAGCCTACCACAGGCTTAGACAGTGCCTCGGCTTTTTTTGTGGCAAGAGCTCTAAGAAATATTGCAGATGAAGAAAGAATAGTTATTTGCTCAATCCACCAGCCCAGCAGTGAAGTTTTCGATCTTTTTGATGATTTACTCCTTCTGTCAAGTGGAGAAACTGTGTTTCTAGGAGAAGCCAAAATGGCCATTGAGGTAATAAAGAGTCAACACTTCATTCTTACTCAGACATTTTGGCTGTGCAGAAGCAAGATAATGTAATTTTAAGTCCTGGTGCAGTTCTTTGCAGATGCTGGATTTGCTTGTCCGAGGAGGAGAAATCCCGCTGATCACTTTCTGCGGTGCATTAGCTTGGACTTCGATTCTGTAACTCTTACTATTGCTTTCTCATAGAAACTATGTTGAGTTTTAAATCGAGCATACTCTGCATCAGTTCTTGTGATATGTAAAGTGACTTCCGAATATAATTATCAAGGCTTGCTATTTTATCTTGCAGCAAACTCCAGCATCATCTGGTTTTTCAATGAACATGAAAACAGCAGAGATTAAAGCCACACTCATCCAAAGTTACAAATCCTCAAAGTATTCATGCAAAGTTAGGAAAAAAATGCAAGAAATTGCAGCTACTGTAAGCACTCCAACTCAGAAGAAATAAAAATCAAGATAATGCTTATGCAGTCATTTTTCCTGTCTTTCCTGCTTACCATAGTTAATGAACAATGTCTCCAACTGTGATTTTTGAAACTAATGGAGTTACATCTATATTGAAGTAGCAATTTCCAGAACTGATGTTTTCAAAATTGAATCTCCTGTTGAATGCTGAAGGATTATCAGGTCTGCCAGTTGAATAAGAATACTAATTCCAGCAAGTGGAAGCAGCTCAGGGTTTTGACTCATCGGTCCTTCATCAACATGTATAGGGACATTGGATACTCCTGGTTGAGGATCATGCTCTACATTTTATCATCAATAAGTGCTGGAACTCTATATTTTGACATCGGATACGACAATGGGGCAATTATCAACAGAGGAAAGTTTGTTTCATTCCTCTTCAGCCTCATGGTATGTTTGTCTTGTGGTGGTGTCCCTTTCTTCAATGAAGAACTGAAGGTATAGCAAAGCATCAAGGCTGATCGATTTTCAGCTATTATATATCAGCAGTATCTTCATACTTGAGGTCATATTAGAATGATTTGTTGTTAGGACTAGAACTAAGTTTCCTCTGCAGGACAGACAAGCTCCACCATGATAGGTGTGAAGTTGCATGTTGAAGCCTAAGACACTGCAAATAACACAAATCTAACTAAAGAACTTTTAGTTGATGGCCTACTCCAACTCATAGTCACAGAGGAATGTGAGTATTGCACAATCAATTGGAGAGATTAAAGCTAAATCAACTAACTTTTTTTGAGGGATGCTTAAGATTATTCATATGGGATCGATCTCATCATCAAAGCAAGAATATACATTAATTACATAAAAAAGGAGAAATCTCGGCAGCGTATGACATCCTTTTCTTGTCTATCTCAGGTTTTTTATGCCGAGAGACTCAATGGACATTATGGCGAGACCCTGTTTGTGCTTGCGAATTTCCTTTCTTCGCTCCCTTTCTCGGTGGCGAATTCTCTGCTTTCAGGAACAACGATATTCTACATGGTGAAGCTTCATCCAGGATCTCTCACTATGGTTATTTCTGCATTAACTTCTTCTGCTGCACCACCATTATTGAGAGTTGCATGATGGTTGTGAACTCATTTGTCCCCAACGCCTCGATGGCTGTAGTAATTGGAATTAGTGTCAACGTAAGCAAATTTTCTCTCTTAAACTTCCCTTCCTGTAATCCTTATAAATTACGTTGTCGTTCATAGCTAATTTTTGTGGATTCAGGTTCTAATGATGATGGCATCACAGATCTTTAGACTTCTTGCTGATCTTCCCAAGTTCTTTTGGCGGTACCCCATGTCCTACATCAGTTTTGCCAAGTGGGCAGTTGAGGTAGTTAGTATATAGTGATTAGCTATTTTTTCCTAAATCAAGCTTGAAAATTTATCAACATAGTTATGCATAGAGCCATGACATGGAAGACATTTATCTTCAGTTTCAATAATATCGTCTGCCTAGTAAAACAAAACCAGGAGCATGCGCTACTACTTGCATTGCATATTTAAACTCATTGAAGTTAAAATTCTCATCTTCCGCCTGAGGTACATTTATGAGAAGGAAATCTCAAACAACATAAATTAAGTAAGATGCCTTTTATTTTGATGTGAAGAAATGGGTTGAATGGTCAGACAGTCCCGCCACTCCCTTCTTCCTTTTCGGATCGTTGACCCGCTCTTCCATATGCTAGAGGTTAGGTTAACCGATGTAATAATGTAATACTATGAAAATTCTGTTATCAGTCTCTTTCATAGATTGATCAAAACACCACCAGGCTTCACCACGTGTTTCACTCCGTCTCTTTACTCAAGCTAGAGCTTCAGATAATCAAGGCTTCTCAGAAGTAGTTCAGCGACTAGCCATGGCAGTCAACAATACAAGCATATGATTTGGATCAGTGACTTCGAGTTCTCCCAAATATCTCATGAATTACAAGTCACTCATACAAATCATTCACACGTCTTGCAGGGTCAATACAAGAATGTCATGACCGGTCTTGAGTTTGATTCAGCAGAGCCAGGAGAACCACAATTGAAAGGCGAGATGATCCTCAAAGCAACTTTCGGCATATCACTGGATCATTCCAAGTGGTGGGATGTAGCTGTGCTTCTGTTTCAACTGTTTGTTTACAAAGTACTGCTCTTGTTAGTGCTTAGGTACAAGAAGAGAATAGCCCCCCAGTTATGGTTGTCGTCACAAGTGTTACTCAGGGTGTCTTGACAGATGATTTCGGTGCCAAATAGCAGCTAGCATCCCTTATGTTTCCAGAACATACTTACTTTATCGGCAACTAATGCACCATGGTTATGTAAATGATGCATATGTCTCCAGTTGTCGCAAGTTCTAAGTGCAATTCACTTTTTTCACTTCAACGTTATGACTAATTTGATATTGGTATACATAACGTGACAAAATTTAGACCTAACGCTCGGCCCGAGGTCCACCACTTCGTCTTTGTAATTAATGTAGATTATAAACCTCTTACAAAGCACAAAATTTGGACATACGACATTGGACAGACGGCCCGTTTAGTGCCTCTCTCTCTCTCTCTCTCTCTGCTACAAGCTACTGCGAGATTCGATGTAGTGGATAATAAAGTACATTGATTACAAGCAAAACATATGTCACACAATGAGTTACAACTTATATTGAAAATAAAGATTAAGCAATTCAAGGGTTGTACAAGAGTCAGATATAGCTTGCACTCATTTACAAAAAGATTAAAAAATAAAATGGGAGGTAAAGTGTAAACTGTCTTTGAACAGCCTCTCTGTCCCCTTTTGGCGCACCAAACATTTGGACACCGAGCTTATCATACCCATGACCTCCAAATCTAATCCATGGCTGTGAAGCAGACCCAGGTGGAATATTCAGATCTCTTTTCCCCCAAAACCGAAAGGGCCGAATATGTAAAAGCCGAGAAAGTGTACTTGTCCTCGATTGCCCTACTTTTGAGGCGCCCAGGATAAACAAAATCATCATAACTTTAAGATGCTTTGCAAGAAAAACCGGTATCCTCATCCTTCCTACTTATTTCTTCTGTTTTTTCCGCACAGCATTATTGCCATTGCGTGCTCTGGATACTTTATGATTTCTCATTGAGGTTTCCATGCTCATGCTACCTTTTAGTTCCATCTTTCTCTTTTCCCCGCTTTTAAGTTTGTCAAAAGTCCTCTTCCTTTTCTTTCCAGATTCGTTGGATTGAATCTTAGAAAATTTCCCTGCAGCCAAATCACCATTCTTTTTAGAACCTTCTAATCTGCCATCAGCAGTAAGAGAAGTTTCATATTCTCCTGAGTGGGGGGAGCCATCTTTGTTCTTCAATCTCCTCTTGTATCCTCGTCCCCTGACATCTTTCTGATTTGCAGAAGCTTCCTTGTTCTCTATCCCGCCTTCATTTGAGGTTTTGTTTCGCCGATTCTAAAAGGTCAAACATGCGATCATTTTACAAAACAATATTACGACCTCCAGAAATCATGCACTGCTAAATAATATTTCTGTAGCATACACATCCAAGCATTGTTGAATTCATTACCTCCATAACTGTCTTAAGAAAACCCTTGTACTTTTCTGGGGTAACAAGCTGAACAGCAGCAAAACCACACTTCCTAGTCATTATCTCAAGAATGACTGTGACCTGCATATACAAATGGACATTCATTACAAGATAGCAAAAAAGAGGCCCTTGGAAGGATGTGTGCATGGAATTATCACAAAAAAACTCAGCAAACTCCCAGTAAATTTCACATGCCTTTGATCTGAAGTGATGCCTGGAGACAGATGACCATGAAATAACACCATCAACAATGTCTGAAAGTAAACTCTGAAGGTCTTCATTTCGTAAGCAAGACACTACTACTTTCACAAAACCTAGAACAGCCTGCAAAATGTGTACGAAGTAACTCTCAAGCCATGCCAATTGGGGCAAGAATCTACTTTGGTAATGGTATACTCACTTTTATCACTTCCACCGCTTTGCTATGTAGCAGAGAAAGAACAGAAGGAATAAGATCAGGAATCGATAGACAGATATCTGTATCCTTGTAAACTAGTACGGACAATGCAGAAACAGCTCCACTTGTAATTTGAGGTGATGAACCAGAAAGATAGCCCACTATCTGAAAGCACGTTATTTAGAATCAAAACACTATTACTTGAATAAAAATACAATCCCGAGAATTGCAATTGTCCAGTAATAAATCACTGTTAAGAACTACAAGCAGAAAGGAAAATTGCAGATTAGGTTAAGACAATTTCTACATAAGTATGCTCTCCCGATCATCTGACAGAAAGTCCTGTAAGCAAATAAAATTCCCCGATGTTCACAAGACACTTAAAGTGTTCATCTGTGCAGTGCATATAAAACTTCTTTGGGCAACCATTTACACGAGGAACCCAAGCTTTAATAATAATACATGAGAAAGGGACTCCACTACCCCTTGATTAACCAATTTGGCTTCTTAAAATTTCTCAATTTTTCATCGGATGAAACAAATGCAAAATTTCAATTGAACAGGCTTAGGGGCCAACAAGGCATCCACAAGATACAGACCACATGATTTTAAATTTTGCCACTCGTATTTCGGTTCTTCGTTTTTCTACTGGTTAGAGGGCATTAATCATCTTCTCCTCTGGCTGCAACTGCAAAGCCTAATCCCTTGGCAGAAGCAGCTAGACATGAATAAATGAAGGAATATGCCGTGCCTCAACCATACTGCAGCCACGAAATTAGCTTTATTCTTTTAGAAGAGAAATATGTTTTCAGGCCTCTGAATCAATTCATAGCCATACCAGGCTTACAATCTTCAAATACAATGCACATACTTATAAAGATTTTAACCAATACCAGGAAGCAGTATACACAAGACCATGAGGACTTCAGTCCACTGTTTCCCAATTTTGCAGGAACAACAACATGGCCAAAGAAGAGGAATTTAAATAAACTACATTCTCCTTCAACTTTTCCCCCATCTATGGATGTTACGTGAGGCAGAGCAGAAACCGATTATTTACAACACGAAAGCCCCTCCAGATGACAACTTACATAGGATCTACCATTGTAAAATACGTACGTCAGACAAGATAGAAGGATCTGCTTCAACCTCTTCCATTGTTGTTACTTTCAACTGCCTATGCCTCATGTACCCATTCTTTTAAAGTTCTATTTTTGTTTTCCTTGCATGTTCCTGATGTTCTAGAATGTATGTAGTATCAAACATGTCTTAAAATATAAGCAGTAATTTCCACCAAAGTTACACAAATATGACCCATAATGAGGAATACCGTACCATGTTAATCAGTTTCTGACAAGGTGCAACTGAACTAACAGGCGAAATGCTTCTCAAGCTGGAATTTATGTTGATGAGAACATCATAAGCTTCCTTCCTAGATTCCTCCTTAGCCTGCAAATTTCATGTCACAACAGTGATTAGTGCTGAAAGTAGATCATCACCCCCACACTGTAAAGGAGGTTCTTACATCCTTTAAGACAAGTATAATCTCATTGAGGATGAAAAAAGCTTTTGAATCTTCTTTCTCCTCCTCCTCCTCCTGCTGCTGCTCCTCCACAGAGTTTATCTGCAAGAAGAATCAACTTGACATGTCAAATAGAACAGCATATGACATCAACGATAGAGGTGTTTATATTACTTAATTTTGAGCTACAATTGCAAATACCCCATAACCAAAAGCTTAAGAATCTGTTCGCAAGAAGTACATATATGATTCCTTCCATCTTGAGACACGACCCAAAAGAAAAAAGAAGTTTTTGGCCTTAAAAAGCGGAAAAGCCATTCATGACATTCAATATTATTTTAACGAATTAAGGGAAGATGGGTGAATGATGATAGTAGGATCATGTTATTAGAAATTTAAAAAATTGTGAGATTGGCGAAAACTGATCTGTTAGGTTCTTTAAGCAAAATACCACTTACATAATCAGTTTTAATTTTTTTAATTTCCACAAAGTTCAATAAAAAACAAAAGGGTGATGAAATACTCCATGCTTAGCTCTGTACAAGAAGCTGTTAGCCATCCATACATTTAGGAGTCTGGAAAAGTGAAAAAAGTTAAAGAGTCTTCATATTCACAAATACAGGCACATTATACAGACGTTACACCTGCTGTGAGGGACAAATTCGAATTTCCTCTAGGAAGGGAAAGGCCTGCTCTTAGATCAAGTCTTAATGTCAAATTTCCAAAGGCAAACTTCAACTGAAGGAGATCCATGAAACATTTTAAGAAATTCCTTCGAGATGGAGGGAATTGCCCAAGTAGGAGGCCATGCGAATATATTGTGGGGCCAGAACAAAAAATGGAATAGTATTTAATTTAAGGATTGTGATATAGCTGCTCACCTGCAGCATACAAACTAGGCAACGGAAATAGAACAAAAGCCAAACTCAAAGAACTGCTAAAATAACTGTTCTAGCACATCAAGAATGTTGTATACTTTGCTTAGTTTGTTCTAGCACAATGAAACACGAGGAGATATTTATTATGAAGAAGAAATGCAATTTCTTCTTGAATAAATGTTGTATACTTTGCTTTTCAGTGGGACTAATCTTGAGCTGTTTTCACAACACAGGATTAAGACATTTCTTAAAGGCTCATTGCACTCTTATTCCAAGACAACCAGCCCAGGACATAGCTCATATTCAGTTTACGAAAAGAACAAGAAATTGCTTCTATTTACGTCAAAACGTGATATATACACTAAAGATGAAGGACATAAAATTCTGCACTTTTTTGACAAGAATAGTAGACACCAAACATACAAAAGAAAACAAGTACTGCATTGCCACAAGAAACATTCTGACCTTTAATGCATGAACTATCAGAACATGGAAACAGGCAAAGCGGCTTCTCAGAGTTGCAATATCAGATGGAGTCCCTAGGCCAATTAGTAAATCAATCAACTGCGAATATTGAGATGAACAAAACCAGGGATGCACCTGCATAATAGAAATGACAGAAAAACAATCACTTCCAGTAAGAATATATCTTGAATGGAGATACCACACAAACATACCTCCAAAATTTTGCTCAAAGCATTATAGGCTTCAGCATGGCCATGGTCATTGCTTTCCTTGTGGAAGAAAATTCATGAATGATTTAGGCTATAGAAATCACTAAACTCATCCATTAAATCAAGAAAACAAAGCTACTATTCTTAAAGTCAATGCACACCTGAAAAGTGTCTTTAACAAAGCTAAACACCAAATCAATGAGATCCTTCTGTGCTCCTTCAATAAGAAACGAGGATATCTCCAGTAACAAGCACCTGGGTGAAACTGCATTCTCTTAGTACTATAACAGGAGTGGATTCATCACTCTGTATGAAGGGGTGTGAGGGTGCTCTTTCTTTTCTTCGCACTTTTGTTTTTTGGTTTTTTTTTTTTTTTTCGTGGGGGGGGACCTTGCATAGAACATGACAGCAGTGGATTTATTAGGATATGCATCCTCATGATGTTACTGTACTTGCATAGAACATGACAGATGACAAAATGTCATCAAGAAGAGGAAACAGCAGTGCCCAATTTCCATAACATGGTAGATCAAAATTCTGCTAGCAGAATATAGAATCTATGCATACAGACGCAACCTAGTAATCTCTGCAATTGCTAACAGTAGAAAAAAGTTCTGGATGCTCACAAATAGAGTTGGTCTGTTGATAATCAGACATCTGTTACAATGAATTGTCAAATGTGACCTAAAGGACTCCCCCTTTATCAAGTGTATCATCAGCAGTCAACTGTACATGCGTATGTGAACATATATGAATCTTTCATTTTAATCATTAATATAGCTTGCTAACAATTCTATCCACAAGCATTCTCTCTCCATTACCTTTTAGCATTTACATCAATGGCATGCTCATTTCCTGGTTCTTTGTCCGTTGATGCATCCATTTCATCCCTTCCCCTCTCAAACTCATCTCTCTTATTTAGAATGCCAAATCTTTTGAGAAATGACACAAAAATTTCTCTGGTTGCAGAAGAATCCGTGATAGAAGCTAAGCAACCAATAGGATCCTGAGAAATCAAAACTGAGCATGATAATCTAAATCATATTATGTATGTCAATTACTAAGCAATGGGAAAAGTAAAAGGTAATCCTTGAGCATCGACTGAATATATATCTCAAGAGTTAAAGTTCTTTAAGACGGCTACTCAATACAGCTTCCTTTTGCTAATTCAATGCAATCCACAGGACTCAATCCTCTCTTTCAAAAAATTCATTTGCAAACTTATTGAACGCTTTATAGTGCCCAGAAGTTTGATCCAATTAACAAAGCATCCACGAAGTTCTATAACTCGCATGCATGACGATCCCTTCCACAATGACCAACCTAATCTATCTGACCGAATCTAGTACTTCAAAGTATTTTGGTGTTCCATGGTGAGTTCAGGGAGGGTAGACACTTGGTACACAACATTGATGCCACTTCGCTTCTCATAGCTTTAATTCTTTTTAACTTTTCCTTTGAGGTTTTCTAATAACAAGTACGTGATCCATTGTTTCAATGCCAACCCAACCTCAACATAACTTTGACTTTTTTTTTCCCTTTTTTTTGGTCCATTTCTAAAGAATAATTTGTTGTCAATAAGAATATAATAAAAAACCATAAAAATTAGCTTATGCATGGCTATCATGCTTCTAACATATGTTTTTTGGTAGGAATGCTTCTAACATATGTTTCTACCACACAAAAGCAATACCATTATTTTCCTTCACCATTTTACATTAAAATATAAAATTACAACCAACAAATATAGAAAAATAACTAATCAAGTAAAATTATATTATCTAATCCAAATTTTAGTGATATGAACTTGTTTTTGCGCATGTTAACACAAATTTCCACTTGCTTATAATATTTTACAAATTTAAAAGAAAAAGACATGAAAAGGTTCAAGTTGAATCTTAAATTGATAGTCAAAATTATATTTTCTCAAATCAGTTCAACTATAGCTTCCTGAAGTGACAGGACCACATGTCCTATAGAATCACCCTAATTTATCGTGCCAAAAAAAGTTGCATTAACCTCTTTATACCAACCAAACTTACTTTCAACAGTCATGGAATGTTGCATTATTTCAAACCTACTCAGCCAATTCTCCACCTAATGCTTTTCTCCATATACATAATTTTTCATCTGAAGATTCCATATTGTCAATGGCATGAGAAAAGAAAAGACAATCATGCCGAGTAGAGGATTCCAAGTAAGTTGTATAATTTTAGGATCACTGCATCTTGAATTCACACTTCATTCTAGGGAGTCAAAAGTATATAACTATTCCGACAGTGAAGGTTTTTCTCTTAATTTTCTGATTTTTTAAAAGTTGCTGTTGTCTGGTGGGGCACACTTGGGAACTATTCTCTCATGCAAAGCAGGGATGGAACAATATTTTTCCCATAGGGCAGGGAATGGGAACAAAATTCCTAGCCTGCACCTCCCAATGGCAACCACTAGTGCATGCAATTCAAAAAGTGCCTTGAATGATGCAATCAGAAGTATTAATTGTACTTATGGAAAATTTACAAGTCAAAAGGGCTGGAGGGAGGTCTAAAAACATGACAGAAACTTCTAGCTTGAATCCCAAAATGTTTTATGCTTCCATAGGATATCAAATAGCACATAATGACCTAATATATGTCCATGTACCCAACCCCATCTACGTGAACTGTCTGTCTCCACAATACTTTCTACAGCACTTATAAGAATGATGCGGCCTCACTAGGAAGGAGATTTGGCAGGTCTGACCAACCCAACAACTGACCAACCCAACAATCAAATTTAGAATGTCAACTGCCTCATACTAAACAGAAACCTTCGAATTCCTCTCTACTTCTTCCAGCAATTAACATTGACAGAAAGAGCTCCTACTAGTTATACTATTTTCAATCTGGACAGGACTGAGGAGGGAGATGGAGCTTGGATTATCATAGAGTATTAGTATCCTATTATTATCTTATAGTGCACATGAGTCCTATAAGCATCTTTGAGATGAGGCATATGCCGAAAAAATTGGAGAAAAAAGTTCAGACAACCAAAGTAAGTGGAAAATTATGAATATGAAAGGGGAGAGGAGAAAAAAATTGTGCAATAACTAGTAAGAAATTTAGTATAGAGCCAAAAAAGACTTTAGTGATTGAGGGAGAACCTTCAAGTATGACCTTGTCACAGGAATGGAATCGACAAATAAGTCCAATAAAAGTTGAAGCAACTCAGTAGAGCATGAACTTAAAGCCTTGATATTTCTGCTAGCAGTTTTCTTCGAGTAAATCGGTAGAGTTTGCAATTCTAATCCGGATGCTTGCACATTGTAGGTGTCTAAATCTTTAACTACACTAGAGCTGAGTACACTTGTATTCTGATTCACAAGGATCTGTAGAATTGGAACAGTACTATCAAGAGATACGAAAATGGTATAACAACCTCTTCCCAGCTAAAGAACAAGTGTGAGCCAAATGTCACCAATGTGGCAAGAAGATCACCTTTAAAGCAAGAGCCACACTTTCATGCATAAAAGAATATTTTTTAAGAAAATCAGTCAATAATACTGCCAAACGTCTAAACTGTTTGTCTGTATCACTTGAACCCCGGCAAAAGGCTGGTAACAGTTTCCAAAGGTCATGAGCATGACCCAGCAGCTCCTTACCAAGTACTGATTTCTTAACTGGAGAAAAGATAAACAGAAGCACGATCAAATCCCCGATGTCACTAAAATGTTAATGATGAACTGAACAAAACTCAAATCAAGTAATGCTGATTAAGGACTCCACTACATACATGAACAATCGGCATTCAACCAAAGCTCACACCAAAAAAATATGCATCAAGGAAGGAAAAGTTAATGTCACAGAGGCAGATGAAGAATAAAATTGCATAAACAACAATATTTGCTCCCCAGACCTGTCCCACCTATCAAATATCTACAGAATGCAAAAAAAAACATACCTTGAGATGAACAATTGCGATAAGAAAATATTTATATGCATAATTCAATGGGTATCATAAGCCAAGTAAGGAGAGGTCAACGCTTTGGGATGGTACCTATCAAATGGGATCAACATATATAATAATAAATAAAAAAATCAAGAAGTTGACAGTTCTGTTATAATGTTTCAGACAAGCTTTCAGCACAGCTTACAAGCAGGTTGAATTACACAGCTTGATAAGTCTATGGAGACTCTTATTGAAGACTAAAGCTCCTTCTAGCATAGCTTGTGAACATGCAAAAATGATCTCACGTGATGATGATCTATATTGCGAGGAGTTTATGATGGACAAAAAAGTTTTTGTATTGAGTTTTGGTTAAACGCACAGAGCTTTGTGCACTTATTCCGTATAAAATGTGTCTCCTGTCAAAGAACATTTAGTGGTGCCTTTGCAAAAAGCAGGACTTTTACCCTGCTTAAACTGATTTGAATCTCAATACGGATTTAAAGATGGAGATTCTAGGTTGCTTTTAATTGATAACTCATAAGTTATGCACAACCAGTGGTGAATCTGTGCCAAACAGCCAAGGATCTCCACACTTATTATGACGTCAAATATGATATCTGAAAAATGAAAATCACGGAAACAAAAGTCATGTAGAATGATGACATACCTCCAGAACTAGCACGCTTGAAAGATTTTGCGAGGGGCACAATATAATCCATGTAATACTCAAGTGATGAACCAACCACATAATCTCTTAGAATGGGCACCAACCAAACATTACTAGAGCTAAAATTGTCGGGATGCAGTGAAATAGGCACAATAGAAAGCATCTTTTCTGGGCCCATAGCAATTACAGCAGAACCAATACATCTCTGAAGCTGTGAATCACAGTAAATTAAACATTGATGAGTTACCATTCAAACAATCTTCAAACTACACAAGTAATTGTTTTATAAAGCTAGACAGTCAATTATTTGTTTCATCAGATAATGGCAAAGTACTATGCTCAAAGCTCTGTTAACTTGTCATCTTCCCAATTTAGTAAAAGAAGCTTTGGTTAATCCTTATATGTAAGTAAAAAAATAGCCTGCTGTTAATGCTCCAATCAACAATTCAATATAACTCTAACAAAATTCATGACGACAAGCCGATTTGGAGTTTGCTATGAACCCCATCTTCTTCTTTGCACACTTCAACAGGATAAACATGTGAAGCAAGATTACTTGAAAATCAAATTTTGGAGAGCAAGATCAAGTAATATCCTTTACATCATTCTCTTGAAAATCAATTTCGAAATCAAGACAAATCAATTCCCTTTACATCATTCTCTTTTTTCCTTTATACATGAAATTTAATCAATAACAAGGCAGCAAGGAGGTGCAAACCCAAGTACCAAAAGATATCAAGAACCAAAAAAGCTCAATTAATCGATAATGACAATAAATGCATCTACATCGACATGCATGTTTTCAAGTCGCATTTCCACTTCCATAAGAACATTGACAAAAAACAAGGACAAAACATATTGCCTTCTTCCATGAGTAACCAGCCTCAGTATGAATGAAAACGACATCACATAATTAAGTACTTTTGTTGCTTCAAAGAGCAATACAGTGACTTTATTCAAGAACCTTATCCGTTCATAACATACTCATAATTTCAGCAGCAATTTTAATGACAGAAGGAACACCACTGCACTGACATGCCATGTAGAGAGCTGAACCAGAGGCGAATTGGGCCATCACACTCTTAACTACAGATGATAATGGACATTTTCAGATGCTCTTTACCAGAATATGAC
Organism: Eucalyptus brandiana; assembly: GCA_014182725.1. Classification (NCBI taxonomy): domain Eukaryota; kingdom Viridiplantae; phylum Streptophyta; class Magnoliopsida; order Myrtales; family Myrtaceae; genus Eucalyptus; species Eucalyptus brandiana. Next base: position 18,800,867 of record CM024678.1, read on the forward strand.
AAGAATACTGTAACGCAAACTTGCACACTGCACGAACTTAAAAAGAAGCTAAAGATGATCCTACAGAAATAACAGCTTTCACACCAATGACATTTCTCATGCCAATAAATTTCTGAAGCATACAAATACGTACATGGCCTGTGATAGATGGGCCCCTTTCAGCTGAGGTCATTAAGTGAACAAGTTTGAGCAGGATACTCCTCATATAGATGTAAGAAGTTTTTCCTACACAACATTTAGAGATGAGAGGAGAGGACTGTGGAAATCAGTTTGTGGTCATATTAACAAAGATAATCAAATGAGTAAAAATAGTATTTATACACTTTAAGAATAGTGCATGTGAAATAAATCCTGAACAATCTCACACATCATTCTATACTAACAGAGAAAAACACTGTCACCCACAACCAATGTGGCATTAAAAAAAATGACATTCCATAATTCAAATGAACTTCCAAGAGAAAACAATCTTCTTTTTCAAGGAATAGGAAAATGAAGGAGGTATGTACACCTAGCTAGTTCAAAGGAACAGACTGATGAAAGAAATAGGCAAAATCCACGGTAAATCCAGTACTCATGATTCAGGACATTCTAAGTCTAAACTTTAAATAATTTGTAACATGTCTGTACAGGAAAACTCTCCAAAAAAAAAAAAATTGTAGCTTAATCACTAAAGTCAAGTTCAAACTGACACCTTATGAAGATCAAATAGCAACACCCAGGACTTTAGAACTTTTACAGTGAAAAATCATCAAAATTGCTGATCATATCCTGTTTGACTTCCAACATGCAAGACAAAGTACTTTTGAGAAGTTGAAACTGTAAACCTCATGCAAAGGTCAAAACTCAATTCAAGTAGAAGTCCAGTTCTGCGTAATTTATAGCAAGGTATGGCACTAATATATATTTCTTTGCTAAAGTTTGACATTTCTTTTCTGTTAATGTGAAATAAATATGAAGTCCTAATGAAAGAGGAAGAATGCCTTCCAGCTTATTTAGTCGTTGAAAAACAAACCAAAAATACAGCCACAGCAGAGCTCGTAAGCCTCTACAATGTTGAACATTATCAGCAAGCCCACAACAAATAAAATTGAAAGTAAGAACTGCAGAAAGTAGTTGCCAAGAAGTCAAGATGGAGAAACATAGAGAATTAATATGGGTTCAGACGCAAGTATAAGCCATTTCTTTCATAATCGAATTCAGAAATGGACATATAGTAGTCCTTGATCAATGTCTGGTAGAACTTAATCATGCCAATCATACAAATCACAAGAAACAAAGAACATTAAATATATTGAGCTTGAGTTATTTCATGACAAAGCAAAGGGTTAATACATGTATTTGCAATTGACAAATGGCAAGAAATGAAGATCTTCTATAGCATACAAGAAATCAAGATTTATGCATACCAAGTTTGAGGTACAAAAGAGAGATTACGGAAAGTGCATGCTGATTTGGAGTTTCGCCATGGGCACTGAGGGCACTTTCCAAAGCAATACATATTCTCCTTATTGCAATTGTTTCCAGACTCTCCTCACTTACATCATCACTTGGTTGGCTCTCCATATGGAAAGTCTCTTCATTTACTTGTTCATTAATCAAGTCCTTCAAAATACTCGAGGCCTGCGATGCAGCATCAGCCTCACCAACAAGAAGTCCTAAATTAGTATAACCAAGTGCATCAGAAAGCAAACACCGGGATTGACAATATCAAAAGATCAAGTGAACCATCCACAATCTCATTTCCAGTAACTAAAATTAACAAAAGATAAAAGTAGAGTCCTTGAAGTAAGCTTCCAAGTACATCGACCTAGGCTCCCGAGTGGTAGAGGTTCATTTGTTTATCAGTCAAGGGATAATTCCATACTTCGACTATCTCAAAAATGATGTCTTAGACTCTTTGATGTACTGCAGTTGCATGAAATTTCTTGTAAGAGGGATGATACCCATTTGAGTCACTATTTTTTCTATCATAACTCCTTCGTAACACCATACATAAGATTTTGTTTCTATCATAACTCCTCCATTCCACCAAGACAAAAAAGATTGCAGTAATGATTTAAAAAATAACAAGAGCAAAATTATGAAAAATGTTGACAGCAGAGAAAACAAAAGGTAAAAAAAAAAAAAAAATGCGATTTAGGTTTTGACTATATTTAGGAAAGTTAATCAATGAACAAGGTGCCATAGATTAAACTAAAGGGAGAACATCTTTTGATTAACATACAGATGGTTTGACTTTGCTGCATTGTCTGTTCAACCATCGAACTTCAATTTGTGTCATGGCCATTAACTACTGCCCTTTACAATTCTTCCAAGTGTGGTGTCATAATTCCAAAACATCAATGACGTTTGAATAACTTTGTAGAGTATAGTGACAAGCAAGATACACAATTTAAAAATGATGCACCTCCTTCCACGCACCACTTTACACCACAAAAGGTAAAGCTGCAATCGACAAAGTCAATCAATGATAAAGATTGACACCGCCAATGTTGGAAATTTAGGGCCTGTTTAATTACCATCCTATTTTTATATTTTTCTTTTCTTTTGCTCCCTGGAGCAGAAACAGGATAGAAATCCATTTAGTAACGTCAATTAATTTTTCTATTAGGAATAGAAAAGTGGCTAGGGAATAGATTTGGAACAGAATCAAAAAGTAAAAGAAATCTATTTCTTTGTTCTCAGGAATAGAAATGGAAAAAACTATTTCTCAACATAAATTGGTCCTAGGAATTGAAAAGTTACTAAAGGCAGCCGTTGAAGTTAACACAAAATGTGACAAGGAAATTCTCACCAACAAAGGAATCCACCATAGGATACAAGACAGTAATTTTCACGAAAAAAAGTCTTTTAATTGAGAAATCTGCTCAAAATAACGACAGGAATAGTAATCCAAGAAATGATTAGAGCATGAACCCTACTCATTAAAATCAGCAAAAACAGAATCAAGAGAAGATTAAGATATTTGAATTGTCCCTTATTCCATTCTTTTCCAAACTCACCATGTAAGGCAAAGAGTAGGAGCATTTTGGGCTGATTTGAAATGTAGAGAAGTATGGGAAAACATGACATGATTGTAGAACCAAGATCACAAAATTAGCTAAGAAACTACCAAAACAAAGCAGTCGAAGCACCTCCTGCCCCAAGAAAGTTAAGAAGCATACCTGCTAGAGACTCCCAAACTACAGGAAGGTTCTTAATCCACAAGCTTGATCCTCCAGTGTGGAATTTATTCAGAGCAACTCTTAACAAGTTTGCAGCAGTCATGACAGTGTCCACCGAGTTCTCTTTTGAAGAAACATAAGAAGCAAGAGAAGTGATGACATTTTCTATCTCTTGAACAGTATCTCCCACTGCTAGAGTTTCCAATAATGCCTCGATGATTTTAAGAATCAGTGTTGTAAGCGCTGAGAACCCGAGACTCATAAGCTTGTCTAATTCTGAAAGAATCTGAATGCTCACTTTGGCAGACAGATATGGACAAACAGATACCAGCACATTAAGCATATGTAAGAATCCTATATTCTCGGATTTCAACAGTTTATCATCTTTAGATCCATCCTCAGGACTCGTAGTCCTTGACCAATCTGCTGAAGAAATGCAACTTTCAAAAGAAGACAGTACCAGCTTGCTTGCTTTCCTAACAACACTAGAGGACTTAAAGCATTTAAAAACCTTTTCAAGACATTCTTGTGCACATCGCCGAACCTGAGAAAGCAACACAACATATCTTCAATTGCTACTCATTTCTTACGATATGCAAAAGAATAGGAACACATTTCCACCTTTCAAAGCCCAATTACGATCAACAAGGCCGTAAGGGGAAGAATACTGACCTAAAAAAGGTGACAATTACATGTTGCAAAATCTAACAAAAAAAAAAAAAAAAAATCCCAAAGAGCTTGAAAGAGCAGAACTGGATACAGCAATGCATGATTTGCGACAATATACCTTAGGACGCTTGGCCAGGGAGAACTTCAAAAGCGTCTTCAACCCAAATTTCACCGAATCCCAATCCTCCAAGTCGCAAAACCCAAGCAAAACCCCCAAACACTTCACCGCGGACCTCACGCTGGACACGGCCAGCTTCTCCTCCTCCCTCGCCAACACCTCCGCCAACACCTCCGCCGCCTCCCTCGCCCTTGCGGGCGCGATCCCACGCGGCGGCACCGCTTGCAGGACGATCACGAGGAACGACATGAGCGCCGCGACCTCCGTGGAGTCCAGGGCCTGCAACGAGGACGTGGTCTCGACGGCGGACATGGCAGCGCCGAAGTAAGAGGCGGGCGTGAGGGGGAGGGACTCGGCGTCGAGGATGGCGCGCATGGCGGCGGCGGTGGCGAGGAGGTGGCGGTGCTGAGGGGCGGAGGATTTGGCGTAGCGGTCCATGAGCTGTTGGCAGATGTCGGCGCCGTCTCGCAGCGGTTCGTCGGCGTGGTCGTGCTCCATCGGTAGATCCTGTTGAAGCAACGAGGGTCGTTCTTCCTGCTTCCGTTGTCTGTGCTTCTGCGGCTTCATGGCGGCGGCGGCGGCGGCGGCGGATGCTTCGAACGCCGCCGTGCGGTGGAATGTTTCGGGGTTTATGGAAGAGGGGGAGGGGGGCGCGGAGAAGGAGAAGGGTTTAAGAAAATTTTCATATATTTTTCCTCTCTCTTGAAATAAGAAGTTAAGAAGAGGCTATTTACACGTCCCTTTTGGCTAAAGCCACGCCTTGTGAGTTGACGAAATTGCCCTGCCTCCTCGATTCCGCGTTACATCTTCACTTGTGGCTAAAATGCTGTTGTAGGGTTTGTGCGTAAGAAATTCGCCTTTGATGCTTAATCCAGGTTTTTTCATATTTTTACGATAACTAAAACTGAGGGGTCGTTATTTTCTTCGCATTTGATCTATATTGCTTCGCAAAGAATGTTTTTTGATTACGTTGATTAGGTTTGCCATGTCCACAATTCCTATTATATAACTCAGCTTTCTAGAAAATACAAAGGGTTAATCTTACAAAAAATCTTGAATTATGCACATTGTAACCCAAATATCTTAAATCTTTTTTGTCTCACTAAAGATCCTAAATTCATTTTTTCATGACATATATACCCCAACTTTTTCTTATGTCACAAAAAACCCCCAAAATTATATTAATATAACAAATATATTATGGATGAAACTGAAATAAAATAACATATATACATATGTTACACATGTAAAAATTTGGATTTTTTCATGATACAAAAAAAAATGAGGTATTTGTGTTGTGAGTGGACAAATTTAGGGTTTTCGATAACATAAAAAAAAAAAAAAGGTAAAAGTATTTATATCACAATAGATGTAATTTGGGGGCAAATCAAATTTATGGAGCAAAAGTTGTACTTCTGATCTTTTCCTTTCAATCATTATTATTTTCTTTTTTTTTTTTTTTTTTTAATAATTGAAAGGTGTTAAGATTTCAAGGGGCAGTTTTCCATTTTCAATTTCATCCTAGGTATACTAAAGTATTTTCGAAAGGAATTCTAGTGATACGAAGAACAAACTAGTAAAACGAACATATGAAGATGTCTTATTATTGTGATAAGAAATGCCATCACGAGGAAAGAAAGCATGGCTTAATAGGAGTATGTAAGGGACCGCACCGGATCGACTAGCTTTGGTTATTCTCAATTCCAAATTTTTGGAATAGGAATAATCAAATCCTAATCCATACAGGAATCAAATTGCTTGGACGACATGTTCTTTATATATATATATATATATATATATATATATATATATATATATATATATATATATATATATATAACTATACTCTTCTTTTAAAGAGTAAAAAAAGGGAAATTGTCAAAACCCTAAACCGAACCTGTCTAACCTAGGAATTGGTCTAGTTTCCAGTTCTAAAGTGGAATTGGCCCAACCCAGGAATCAATCAATTTTCCTTTTTAATGATATGCAAGAAAGGATAGAAAAGGATAGGAAACTTTATATTCTCTCACAATGTTTATTAGAGAACCTGCAGTAAATAGCCAAGAGAGAGGATGAAAGAGAGGAGAGATAGAGAGAAGAAGAAGAGGAAGAAATGGATCCTAAAAGCCAACAAGGAGTGCTTCATTTCTTTGTTACCGAAACCCTATATATTGCAATATATTTACATTGAATATAAATTGTACATGACCATAATGCCCTTATGTATGTAAAAAGAAATAAAACCTAGAAAATAAAACCGACACCATTCAAGTAACATAACACTCCCCTTAAACTAGAGCATATAGGTCACTCATACCCAACTTGGAACAAGCAACAAAGTCAGGACAAAACAACACTTTAATAAACACATCAACCAATTAATCTCTAGAGGCAATATAAGGAGTAGTAACCAACTTCTGCTTCACAATATCATGACTAAAGTGACAATCAACTTCTATATACGTAGTTCGATCACGAAAAACAGGATTCCCAACGATATAAATAGCTGCCTAATTATCACACATCATATCATAAGTTGATTAATAGAAGGGATTTCAACCACAACAATTTAGTCACAATATGTGCCATAGCACGATATTAGGCCTTCGCACTAGACTTAGAAAAAGTTGTCTATTTCTTGCTTCTCCAAGTAATCAAATTATCACCAAGAAAAGTGCAATACCTAATCGTGGACCAGTGATCACATTCTAACCCAGCCCAATCAGCATCAGAATAACCAATTAGAGCGGAAGAGCCATTAAATTTATAAATCAACCCCTTATTAGGAGAGCCTTTAAAGTACCAAAGATGCGACAAACAGCGTCCCCACGAGCCTTCTTTGGTAACTCCTTAAATTGACTCACCACACCAACAACAAAGGAAATATCTAAATGTGTAACAATGAGATAAATTAACTAATTAGCTTGACTATCATCAATATCCTTGATGCTTATCATCAATATCATCTCCCTTATCAACTCCAAACCTAAATGGCTTTAAAAGCTAGTGTACTAGTCTCAAACAAATGATCAAGAATATATTTTTATTAAGACAAATTAATACATTTCTTACCTTGTAAAAATTTCAATACCTAGAAAATAATATATAAAAAAAATAAAAACCCAAGAGTTCCCAAGTCTTTATTCTAAAACTACTGCTAAAGAAAAGACATGACCTTAGAAATACTGATCACATCACTACCATGGACAATTATATCATCATGTATACAACAAGAATGACCACTCTTGACTCCTTCTTGCGAGCAAAAACAAAACGATTAGAATAACACTGATGGAAACAATACCTCAAATCGCTGAATTGATTTCTTAAACCATACCCCTAAGCAATATACCCCGAAGGTTGCTCCTTGTATACTTCCTCAAATAAATCACCATAAAGAAAGCATTCTCCGCATCCAATTAATGTAATGGCCAATCAAAACACATAGTAATCGAAATAATAACACAACAATATTGAGACGCATCATAGGGGAAAAAGTCTCAAAATGGCACACCATGTAAGTTTGAGTAAAACCTTTAACAACAAGCCAGGCGTTAAGACACTCAACCAAGCCATCCGAGTTATACTTGATAATTACACCCAACATCACTTCATCACATCTTTCTCGAGAGGAAGATCAACCAAAGATCACATCTGGCAGGACATAATAGCTTGCATTTCTACATCCATAGCTCTATTCCACTTAAGACAAGACAAGGCCTCCATGGTAGAGGTGGGAATTGTGTGAGTATGTAATGATAGAGCAAAGTCATGTACTGAGGAAGGAAGATGTGAGAGAGACGCACAACGCTTGATAGAATAAGCAAAATAGGATTTTTGTGCACAAGAACGAGTACCTTTGTAAGGATAACCAGAGGATTGTTTGGAACGGAAGACATGAGGGAGATTGGACAGAAGGCATGGGAAAGGTGGAGACCGATGGTGCCGTAGACTACTTTCGTTGCCGATACACCTTCAAGGGAGAAGACATGAGAATGACTAATAGAGTCTAAGGGGATAAGTTATGAGATAGACGAATCAACCACAATGTTAGTTGGAAACTCTTTACCCTCAATAGAATAGCATGATGTGCCCTCAAAGAAAAATTAGCACTTACATATATGTACAAGTCATACGATGATAACATTAATATCCCTTTTAGTACGTGAATACTTGAGACGAGGGGATAGTTTATTGACACCAGAATGTTTTGGACAAAATAGACACACCCAAAAACGCAGAGGGTAAGAGGGAATAACAGCTTGTCAAGGAACATAACACAAACCGATGACTGATTATTGAGGTCAATGGAAGGAGTACGATTTATGAGGCAATGGGCACTAAGAACAACATTACTTCAAAATGATTTTGGGGCATGCATACAAAGAAGAGTGAACACACAACTTTTTGAATATGATAGTTTTTTTTTCTCGACCACACCATTCCACTTAAGGGTATATATAATGCCTTGATTGAACTTGAGATATCATTGTCTTTGGCCTGTTGCATACCAAGTCTCACAATTTTGTTTTTTGACGTACAAGTGGGCACCTAAGGGTCTTGACTCTCACTTGAGCATGCTTAACTTCGGAGTTCCAAAGCAAAGTATTATTGCTACATCAAATGGCATTTCCATAAGTTAATTGCAATTTTCGTACATATATCTCAAAATCGCCCTTCCCCTATTTAGTGCACAATTAAGTTCATTCTTGCCCCCATTAACATCCCAAAAGCTTGCCAAGAGTTGCTTCTTGTCCAAGCCCTTTAGCCCTAGCAACTAGTCCCCATCCTCGTCGGACTGGACCGTTACAAACCCACTAGCTTCTGCGTGATTCATCCCCAAACCATACAACTACTCGAGGGGGTCCCGCACTAATATCACATTGTGACGTCCATAATTTAACTCACTTGAAGTAATGTCCGCTTCTGCCCATCCTATATCAAGCTTCGCGGTTTTGTCCTGTAATAGAGAAGTGCCACCATCCCAAGAGGTTAGTCCATCCTAAGAGTGTTCCCACCCAAAAAAGCTGAACTTTGGAGTTTTAAAACTAAGAATTGTCATTACTTGAAAAGTAGCATCTATGATTTAATTTCAATTTTCACTTATGTATCTCAAAATCACTCTCACCATGTTCAATCCACAGTTTAGTTCATTTCTACCCCCCTTAGCCATCATAGAAATTTACCAAAAGTCGGTCCCTATTCAAACCCTCCAATCCCAACAACAACTCTCTGCCCTCATGGAATCAGGTAGTTATATTATAAGCACAACTTGTTTGATGTATAATGCCAAGATTAGTTAAAAACAAAGCAATTGATTTTTGCGAGTATTCAAGAGCATTATCAATTCGCAAAATTTTAAGGATGTATTAAACTAATTAGGGTACAAATGATAATCATTCTATTCTTAGGCCATATTTATGGCTAGAAATAGATTTTTCTATTTCTATTCCCTAAACTGAGCTAAAATATGTTTTTTAAAATAACATAACATTTATGTTCGGGAATGAAAATCTTTTGATAGACATTCTTAAATATAACCCTCTAGGGTAGCCGGCCGAAGGATGGAAAGCAATGGCGGGCGAGCAGTTGGTGATGAGGGTGAGAAATGAGAAGAGTTTTTAGTTCTCAATTCTATTTCAAAAATAGAAAGTAGAAAATTTCTACTTTTCATTTCTATTACAAACCTATTTATGCATTAAAAATTTATTCCAAAAATAGAAAAATGAAATTGCTTTACCAAATGAATTTCTGTCCAAACATGTTCTCGAAATAGAGAGATGAAGAAACAAAATAGTTGTCATTCGCACCCTTAATAACTTCACAATGAACTAATTGAAAGAAGATAAAAATTTCAAAATGGTCATGAAGCATATAAAACCATATTAGACGAAAATAATCTTCCACAAAATTAATAAAGAACTTAAAATCATTCCCAACTAGTAATACACAAAGGTCCCCAAATGTCCAAATGAACAAGATTAAGTAAAGTAGATGCACAAGAATCACTACAACCGGAAAAAGAACTACAACGATTCTTTACAAGTTCACAAGTCTCACACTTAGGAATAGAAACTGATGTACACTCCAGAGTTATTTGTTGTAACTTAAACAAAGAAAAATGTCCTAAATGGGAATGCCATAATATCAGTGGTAGAATTAGCAGCTAGACCATTGGCATCAACAGTAAAGACACAATCCACATAGTAGAGTCCATCACATTCATGCCTTCCACAATCGTCTTCTTTGTCTGAAGGTGATGTAAAGGAAGATATACTTGGATAAGGATTTCAATGGATAATGTTTATTATAAATAATGAAGTATCACTCACAATATCTTAGCCACTTAATTATAAAGAGGTCACCCCTTTGGGAAACAATCAAATAATTAATATCAAATAATAGAATTTAGGAAAAATATTGGTAAGAGGGAAAGTCTTCAAAACGTCTCAAAAATCTTCAAAACACGTTTGAAATCTTTATAGGCCCACAAAATAAAGAAAAATGCATGAATTTGGAGATCAAACATTACCAAAATGACATAGCCCAATTGCATCTTCAAAGATCTTGAAATCCACTTTGATTTGAAATGCTGTATGCGTCACCTTTTGAAATTGACCGGTCATTTATGGTGTAGGTGGGATTGTCCGCTCTTATAATACTCAAAGTTTTGCCAACTATTATTGCATCAATCTCCTCCACTTTAGAAGAACTTGACCCCTAGTTATTGTCAGGATAAATGAGAGTAAATGGAGAATGATAATCAAACAAGTCCGTCACAATGACTGTTAGGGAGATGTTGAGGTCATCCAAAAGATCAACAACGAAGGCATTATCATTGATGTTCTTTACGATCCGACAAGGGTCAACTTTCTTGTACTTCACTTTATTATATGTACAGATAGGGAAGCATTTTTTGCGGAGGTAAACTATCACTTTGTCACCCTTAGTAAATATTTTAAGGCAACGGTGTTTATCTGCAGTAGCTTTGTAAATAGTGATGGAATATCTTTTGTATCTCCTACAATCTTGTTGTTAAGTTCTCAATTGTAAAACTATATCCGGGGACTTTTGGCATGGACACGAGGTCCAGTGTTTGTTATGGAGTTCGCCCATAGATGACCTCAAATGTGGACTTGGCCGTTGAGCAGTTGACAGTGTTGTTGAAGGCAAACTCAATAGGAGCAAGATACTGATCCCATTGCTTTGACATGTCATTATAGAGGCACCAAATGATACTCACATAGTTCAGTTGATGACTTCAGTTTGACCATCAAATTAAGGATGGAAGGAACTGCTATACTGTAAATCCATCCCAAATAATGCCACGGGGTCCTCCAAAAATGACTAAGAAATTTCGAATCACGATCAAAGGTGATTGTTTTGGGCAGACTACTTCCCAAAATAATAGGCTCGCCACATTGGAAGTATTAGAAGTCTTTTTGCAAGGAATGAAGAGTGTCATCTTTATGAACCTATCCACCACCACAAAAACATAATCCATACCTCGTTGGCTTCAAGGAAGGCCCAACACAAAATTCATTAAAAAGTCTACCCAAGATTATGAAAGAATAGGTAGAGGGGTGTAAAGATCAGTATTCTAAGAATCGCCTTTGGTAGTTTTATAGATGTAGCACTTTTTTTACAAATCAATCAATGTCCTGCTTCTTTGAGACCACTAATATTATTCTTTACCCAAGGCAACAGCTTTGTCTTGCCTAAAATGTCATTCGAGGGTGCCACCGTGGAGCTCTTGAATAAATTGCTCCCATAAATAGCTGCGAGGGATGCACAACTGTCTTGAATAATCATGTCTCCATGAGAGCCTACTGCAAAATACTTCTTCCAAATATCTTGAAAGTCGTCATCCATGACATAAAGGACACAAAAATGGTGAAAGCCCACAACATGGGCACACATGGTGATGAGTGTTGCGGCACAATGACTAAGTACATCTCAACAACTTTGTTCAAATGATTCACTTTGTGTCGAAGCACAAATTTGAATTGCTCCAAAAAGGAGACCTAATGTTCAAGCATTCGATTTAGATGCTTCCAATTCTTGATACACTTGAGTGCCCAATGGTCAATGCTAAGGATAAACTCATGTTGATAAACATAAGTTTGCCATTGCTTGATGGCTTGTACTATAGTAAAGTGATCCTACTCATAAGTAGATTATTGCCTGTGGACATCATTAAGTTTCTCACTAAAAGAAGTAAGAGGCTTACCTTCTTGGGAGATAACAACGTCAATGCGTACACCAGAGGCTTACCTTATTGGTGTCATGGAAAGTTTTTCTTTGATGAAAGCAATGCTAACTTTTGCTTCTCACCCTCATAAAATTTTCCCTTCTTCAAGCACTCGGTGGTCAGGGCTAAGGGTGAGTGCAGTTCCTAGGTAGAACCGGGAACCAACCGCACTGGTGGGTTCGGTTCGATTCTCGATCTCAAGGAGAAAGGTTCCAATTCTTGGTTCCCTTCTTTTCGGAACCAACGATTCCCAGATCCTATAAGAACCGGAACTAGAACCAGGTTCTTGATTATCCTAGAACCCTAATTTCGTTTCAAATTCATTTCTCCTCTCTCTCTCTATCTCTCGAGGACGTTGCTCGCCCCGCTCGACGATGCCTCGATGACGACTTGATGCCGCTCGCCCCTTTCGCTCGGCGACACCCTCAACAACTTGTTGCCGTTCACCCCCCCTCTGTTAGGCGACACCCCGCTCGCCCTCCTCCGCTTGACAACGCTACTTGCGCCCCTCCGCTCAGCGACGCCCTCGATAACAACTCGACACCACTCGCCCCCCTTCAATTGGCGACGCCCTTGATGACGACACGACGCCACTTGCCCCTTCACTTCCCTAGGCATTCATCCTTCGTCTTCTCGAGCTCCCAAGCTCTCTCTCTCTCTCTCTCTCTCTCTCTCTCTCTCTCATGCTTGATTGTGCTAAAGGTCTACTTGAGGCTTGGGGTTTGGAAGCAAGCTAATTACCTAACATCTAGTTTTCTAACTAGTTTGGAGGGGTTGGGCTAGATTGTCCATTTTTTGATTTTGTGGTCTCTATACGCTTCCTATGGTGATCTTCTTGTTTTGGGCCGGAAGAAGATTGTCATTTCCTAAGGATTTAAGGCCATAGAAATGCTTTTCCTCATCACATATCATTACCAGCTTAGAAGCATATTATTCGGGATAAGTACACTAATGATGCCATAAGTTGTGTACGGCGCTCACTTTAGTGCCAAAAGTTTCCGCCGGATCACTTAAGTGCCAAAAATTTTGAAAAACGCTCACTTTGGTGTCAACTCCGATCTGGTTGGCCGGAAATCCGACGTGGCATTTTTTATTTAATATTTGAAGCCGACGTGGATCGTCGGAGAATACAATCATCATGCAAACAACAAAACGACGTCATTTAGCATCTTTTCCCACAAATAAGAAACCCTAAATCCCCAAATTCGAGTAGAATCGGAAATTGAAAACCCTAAATCCCCAATTCGACCAATTCGAGTGCATACTTCGATTTTCTCTCAAAGTTATCAGCTCGTTCTTGCGAATGGAGGGTAGAAGCTTCAGCAGCTGCTCACATTTCTATAAAAAAAAAAAAGCAAATTAGATTGTGAGTGTTACTGTTATTGTGGGTTACCGAGTCCGAGAAGAACATCTGGGACTCAGTTGAATTCCGGGAGAAGATTCCATAGGTGCGGCAGATATAGAGAAGGCTCGAAGTACAAATATTTCAAATGGGTTGATGGAAAATTTTCTGATCGAGCGATAGAGGTCATCTTGGAGTTACTTGAAGACTGAAATCAACCTTCACTTGTGTTAATGGATGAGTTGAAGGATGTCGACTCAATGCAAGCTCAAATGAAGGGTTTAACATCTTTGGTCGACCATTTGAAGACGGAGGTTTCAAGGCTAAAAATTGAAAGAAACTTTTATCGAGCGTTGATTGTGTTCTTATTCTCTTGTGTAGTTTATTAAAATATGAAGTTAAGTAATGAGAAGAAGTTTGTATGTCTATCATAGTCGAAATTTGTATGTCTACCATTTTGTATGAAGTAGAAGGTTTTGTTGTAATCCATGGTAGAAATGCAAGGTTAGAGTTTGAATGCATTAATTATGAGCACTTCAGAAATGTAATGTTTCCTTGCTGCATTTTTTATTTGCCCTCCTGATTTGCTGGTTTGTTGGTTTGCTGCAACTACAAACCATGGCAAAGTGGAAGGTTGGAGTTGGAATGCATTAGTTCTGAGCACTTTTTATTGTTTAGTTGTGTATTGGCAATATTTGTTTTGGTTAGTTTTTGCTTTAAATAAAATGGTTGCTACATTTTTATCGTTGTAATGGTTTGCTGGTTTGCTGCAACTGCAAACCATGGCAAAATTAAGGGATGGTGGCAAATTAATGATTGACCATTTCAGTGCCAAAAGTTGTAAATAGTGATCACTTGAGTGCTAAGTTTTTATAAAAGTGATCATTTAAGTGCCAGTCGTGATTACAAAGTGATCACTTCTGTTGCACAAGTTGTAAATAGTAATCGCTTGAGTGCCAATTTCAAACTTGCACTAGTCGTGGTGCATCCTGCATTTTGTTCTTGCACCAGTCGGTTTGCTGGTACATCTTCTTGCAACACAACAGCCCTACAACGAGATGCACCAGCACCCAAAACTGCATCTTATTCCATCACATACAACTAGAACCCCACAGATAGCATCAACACATCAACGACTTCAACCAGCAACACTATATGCACACATTTAAATCTAAAAATAATAGTAACCTCATAGGAACATTGCACCAACAGCAAAATATACAGAAACAACAATTGTCATTAATATTGATTGATTGTTTACAAAAAAAAAAACATGAACTTCACTCCCCAATCACTGAAGGTTCAGCACCCTCTTAAAAAAAAAACCAATGGCAATATGGAGGCAGCAACTACCATCAATGATATAATATCCAACACCCTCCTAAAAAAAGAAAACATGAAAAGATGCGACCATGTCCAGCACCACATAAAAATAAACATAAACTATGTCCAGCACCCTCCCATCAGCAGCAACACATAAAAAGGGACCAAGTCCAGCACTCTCCCATCAATCAATATGGACAACACCCTGATCTCCTTTTCGTCTTGGGACTTTGAATTGATTCATAATCCTAGCACTCTTTCGAACTGGATGTGCAGGTTCTTTAACTGGGCATTCTGTCACCTCATTTTCCTTGTTTTTGATGGTGGCTATTCTTGTTCTAGCACGTGTCATGTGTTGGTCCATATCATCACTATCGCGCCCAATCGTTGGTTGAGATGAAACTGGTGCTGGATTCTGTTTGGATAGCTGTTTTGCAGCTATTCCCACTGTCTTCTTCTTTGGAGCACTCTTCTTTGGCTGCACCCTTGATTCTTGAGTTGGCCCATCTTGAGAGAGAAATACCTCCGAAGTTCTCCCAAGCTACAAGAACATTGCGATATTGTCAACCAAATGAATTGAAGTACAACAAATTAAATGCATGAGGCCTACAAATCTTACATTCAAAATAGTCATTCCAGTTCGTTTATGTGTAAATCCCATAACCATATTGCCTTAATATTTTTCCAATAGTCCCTCTTGTTCGTTGTGGTGCATCATTTTCAACAAAGAATGATGGGGGAGCGACCTCTCCCAACTTGTGCAGTTGCTCGTCTTCTCACCTGAGAAACACATAACAAATTTAAAATTCAACCCATAAAAGACAAAAACAGCGATGTACAACTTACATGAACTTTTTTTTCTTCTCGTTTGCTCAACAGTGGACTCAGTCGTTGTTGCTATCCTGCCTATTCCAGTCCTCGTCCCTACACTTGAGCCTACAACATGGCCTTTTTCTGGCCCTTTAGAAGGCCTTACAACAATGTACTATATCAGGATCATGACCAACTACAATGAATAATTAGATATCTACTCATTTTCATGGTGGAAACAAATGGAGAAAACTTATCAAATTACAAGTGCATGATAGAGGAAAAGCACAAGAGAAGCCAGTACACATGGTCAACCATCAAACTCTATCGAATAGGAAATGTAAAGTTACTGAGGTAAAGATGATACTTACCTTACAGCAGGGCTTTTTGTTTGCCCTTCAGTAGGCACTACTATAAGGCCTTTTGTCCTACCTTCACTAGGCCCAACAAAAAGCTCTTCAGTAGGGCCTTCTGTCCTACCTTCAGCCATTACATCTTATTGTTGATGCTGCCTTTTCAACTCACAACCTTTCTTATTGTGCCCTTCCTTGCGGCAATATGAGCATTTCATCTTTGAGCCAGTCCTACTCATTCTCTGACTTGATGCATCTTCCTACTGCATTCTTCTTTTCTTTTTTGGCATTCCAATTTGCTTCTTCAGCAACAAAGGTAGAGGGCTTTCATGATTTGCTAGCTCCCAAAATTTGCTGCTTCTGATAGGCTGCATCATGAATTGGTATGAAGTAATTTATGAGCTTTTTTTGTACCAATCATGTAGGTAATCATCTGGGTTTTCTTACTTCATCTGAATAGCATAAATTGCATAGGCACAGGGAATTCCATTCAGTTGCCAAGCTCGGCATGAACACTTTCTTCTATCCAGGTTGACAACATACTTATCCTGATTTTAAATAATCTCATATCCATTATCTTTATTCCAAAATGGATAGCAGAACCTACTAGCAGCAATATTTGCATCAAATCTTTCATAATCCTAGGGCCACAGTCTCTAGTCCATTTCATAGCCTCATCTTTTTGCCTGTGCAGTCTAGTCATCACCATCACTCGAATATCATCAAGCATGTTGATGATTGGTTTGCATCTGGCCTCTAAAATTCTACCATTGAAAGCTTCACTAAGGTTGTTATCAATGATATCGCATTTGAAATCTTCGTTGAAGAAGGCCTGATACCAATGCTTAGCTTCTGTCTGGAAGAGTGCATCAAAACCTTCCTTTGTCAGCTGCAACAATCCTTGTTTAGTTAATCTGAAATCAGTCATGTTGGTACTCTTTGTTATGTGCCAGAATTGCTTCTGGAGTCTATCTCTTTTAAAGTTCCTTGATCAGTTTGCATATATGTACCTTGCACACATTCTATGCTCAGCATGTGGCATCAACTCAGCCAATGCAGGAATAAGTCCCTCCAAAAATTCAAACCAATAAATACAAGTCAGGAAAAATATGCAAATGATTAATATTAAAAGGGAGTGAATTAATTGACAATGAAATTACCTTCTGTTGATCGCTCATGAATGCCCATCCTCCCCCATCGGTTATCTCAAGGTCAACCATTAAATTTTTGAGAAACCAAGACCAAATATCCTTGTTCTCTATCTTCATCACCACCCAAGCTATCGGAAACATTTGATTATTGGCATCTCTCCCCACAACAGCCAACAACTCCCCCTTACACAAACCCTTTAGAAAGCATCAATCCAATCCTATAACTCTTCTACAACCAGTCAAGAAGTCTCGTTTGCATGCATCAAAACAGACATAAAATCTATCAAATTTAAGCCCAAGATCAAGGAGTGGCCTCTCCACAACCTCAACATACACCCTACTAAATTGGTTTTGAAACATGCATTCGCCAACATAGTCCCATACCTGCGGATATTCTTCCTTATATCCACCTATCAGTATTTTCATCACCCTCATCTTAGCTCTCTTGCATTGATTCCTTGACACATTAACCCTTACTTGCTCCTTCACTAACTGTTGAAATTGATGACTCTTGATCCCGGGCATTGCTTTGATAGTGTTGAAAAAATGTTTCGATAACCACACAATCGTTATCCTTTTATTGTTAAAAATAATTGGACAAGTATGTTCCTCCTACAAGGACCTAATCTAGAATGATTCATTCTTACTCAGCGCGCCATAGAGCTTCCATGGACAATTGGGTTATGAGCACTTAGCTCTCACAAATTCCTTCGTGTTTCTAATGAATTTAACACTCCTCTGTTCACTAATGGAGTTCTTCACAACAGCTTCCTTGAACTGTTTGGCATCGTCAAATCTCATGCTCACAGACAAAATAGGTTTATCAACAGTCGGATCATAGTAAGGGTACTTACTTTTTCTTCGATGAGCAGGTTCTTCATCATCATTGTCAAGCTCATTCTCCGAACCAACAACTTCATCGCCACAATTTTCTTCATCTTCACTTCTATTACCTTCAGCTGGAATTTTATCCCAATTTACTAGCTCGGGCCTCTTTGCTGAAGGTGCAAGTTTTTTTCTCAGAAATTCCCTTTGCTTTTGTCTTGATTGTGCAAATTCATCATCATCTTCGTCACTTGGGAAATTTACTGAAGCAAAATATTCATCTTCCGATTCACTGGATAAAACAATTTCTCATTCTAATCCAATGAAGTCCTCATCGCCCAAATCTTCACCCAAATCTTCACCCAAGCTTTCAGGACATGTCACTGTTTGTTCATCTCTATCAATGTGAGTTCTCTCCCTTTCATCCCCGACATGATTACTCGCTTGAATAGGATCTCTCACTTCTCCTCTTTCAATGGTGGTCTACTCATCCACATCCTCACCCTCATTCTCACCATCCTCATTATCATCATCATCCTCACCATCACTATAATACTCAACATATACCTTAGCTTCTTCACCGTGAAGATGATAGTAAATGATATCCTTAATACTATTATTGTCATTAAAAAATCTCAACCCATCCTTCAATTCCTTCTTAGGAACACAGTAATGTAGTTTTTGTACTTTGCATCGTAAAAAATACACCAAATCTCTCAGAAAATCAAAATATGATGGCTTCCGAACATTGACATAAATAATACCTTTATTTCCACCAGTATATTCCCAATCATTGGTGCCAATAAAAAACTCTCCACCATAGCAAACAATGATGCCTACCTAATTCGCGTCCATGTCGATGCTGCACCCAATGAAAAAAAGACAAATGTCATTACTTGTTGGGACCACATGACAGAATCAACAACTTCACATGGAAGTCCTTATCATTTTGTTGTCAAGAAACAAATGCAACTAATCTCCTCAATTCAGTGCTTTTATAGAAACAAAAGAAACCGAATTGAATAAACAAAGTGAGATCCCACCACCCATTTTTCAATTCAATCACATTCGATCCCCTTGTTTCCCCCACAGAAGCAGTCCAATTAATTAAATAAATTCGGTCCCACCACTGTTTCCCCTCGAGTTGAGCCCCATTTTCCCCTCCGCGCCCTATTTTTCTATTCGGTCCCCACAAAAGAAAGGGAACAAACGATGAAACCCTCAAATTTTCTATTCGGTCCCCATGACTTTCCCCACCACTTTCCCCCTGAGCTGAGCCCTCAATTTGCCCTCCACGCCCTAACTTGCTCGTCGAAACCCTAAATTTTTCAGTAAATTGACCCACATACAAAACATGACAAACCTGAGTGAGCGAGAGTTAAGGACGTAGCCAGTGAACGAACGTGAACGACGGCGCAACTACAGCAGTGGCCGAGCGACGGCGAGCAAGTGAATGACAGTGGGTCAGCGAGCTACGGCCGACGGCGTCGAGCGAGAACCCTATACGAACATCATTTTTGGCCCACGTCGTTTTTTACCGTATTGAATCCACTATACGACAATCGTTTTGTAAGTAATCCACGTGGAATGGTAAAACAACGTCGTTTTTTACGAAGAAAAGGAAACAGCGTCGTTTTATGCCATCCACCATGGACAATATTAAGAGCTGTTGAATTTTTTTTTAAATATAAATGCCACGTAATCATTTTAGCTAGAATTTCTCGCCGGTGGCACCAAAGTAATCGTTTTTTCTCCAATTTGGCACTTAAGTGATCCGGCGGAAACTTTTGGCACCAAAGTGAGCGCCGTACACAACTTATGGCACCATTAGTGTACTTATCCCCATATTATTCCCTGACTACCTTTAGTGGTAATATATTATATGCACACATTCAGCATTCTCTTCAAAGATGGACATCAGATACTGGATGGGCCTGTGGATTTTTTCTCTTAACTTAATCCCAGATTTATTAGTAATACTCTAGCATCACCTGTAATGAACTTTGTATCCTCAAGAGCAATGATTTTTGGTCTATCCATGCATTGAGCATAGTCTATTGATCAAATTAAGCTTGATTAGTTTCGGGTTCTCATGAGCCTATTGGGTTCGACGATGTAGTTGTTGTTACCTACTTTGACATTATCTAAATCTAAGGGGCTTAATTATAACAAGGCTGAACGCGAATTAAATGGTGAACTCTTATTAGGGCAAGGGGGATTTTTGACACAACATACTCCTATTTGATTATTCTTTATATAGCCTATCTTAAAACAAGCTCTATGCTTCTCACTTGTTGCTGACTGGAAATTAAAAAGAATGGCTTTCAAGCAGTCGATGTTTTTCTTTGACATTTCCCCTTCATCTTGTGTGATTTCTTCTTTCTCGTAGATCATATTTGAATGTGGAGTAACTTCTTTTGCAACAATATTTGTAAAGTTAATGTATCAATATAACACGTCAATGGAGGTAAAGGAATGTGAGAAGATCACTCCAATCACGGAATTGGAATTGTCTGGGGATGAAAATGAAGAAGAGCCATCCCCTACCATGAGTGCCACAAACATGGTACTTAGTTCTTGTCTTCTTTCTCGCGATAAGAAATATACATTTGAATGCTGAAATCATTATGCGAGAATCATTGATAAGGATGGAAGAACATATCAAGTGAAATGCATTCATTATGGGTCTATCTTTAAGTACTATGTTAGTAACATAGTACTTAAAGATAAGAGGTAGCACTCGACCATGTGCAAAAAATTTCCTCGTAATGTAGATAAGAGGTACAGATTTTTTACACCATGTAATTTAGACATACTGGCATGTAATCTAGACATACTAGCAAGGAAGGGGGAATTCTAGTATTGGTAACATCTTATCGACATAGTCATTTAATCAAGAACGTTGTGAGGAAATACTTACTCAATTCATCATAATTGATTAACAACTTTTTTCCTTGATTGAATGTGTTGGATTTCGTGCATTTATCAGTGAGTTACAACCTCTCTTCAAACATTTATCACGTTTTATAGAGGCAAAAACATGAATTCTATTTTTGTGAAAGAACTTGTTTGAAGACTTATTTTGGAAGATAAGTTAATTTTAAGATCACACTTACAATCGATACATGGAGTTCTATTCAAAACCTGAATTATTTATATCTCACTACATATTTTATTAATGAAAATTAGAAATTGGAATAAAAAAAATCATCAATTTTGTGGTGATGTATAGTCATAGGGGTAGAGAGATTGAGAAAATGATGGAGAAATGCATTCAGGAGTGGGAAATAAAAAAAAAAAAAAGTGTCAACAATCAACATAGATAATGCTAGTTTGAACAATGTTGCAATAAGTTACTTGAGGGAAAAAACTTTCAAGAAAAAAGTTGTTGATATTAGAAGGTATTATTTTACACATGAGGTGCACGGTTTATATATTAAATTTGATTGTGAAATATGACTTGATTACAATGCATGACTCTATTGCAAGTATCTAAAATATGGTTAGGTATGTGAAGAGTTCTCCTACGAGAGCCAAAGCATTTCAATCTTGCATTCAGAGTGAACGGGTCACTTACAAGGGTTCAGTTATTTTTGACGTTGCCACTAGATGGAACTCCACTTATCTTATGTTAGACACCGCCATAAGATTTAGAAAAACTTTTGAAATAATGAAAGAAAATGATACATCTTGTGCAACTGAGCTTAATCATGAAATTCCTAAAGATGATGATTGAGAAAATGCTATCATTCTTTAGGAATTTCTAAAAATATTCTATGATACAACCAATCAGTTGTCGGGGAGTTCATATATTACTTCAAATGATAATTTCAAAGGGATAGCTCTTTTGTATAGATATTTGAAATATGTGGCGGATGCTTCAAATCCTAAACTTCAAGCTATGGATATAAAAATGAAAGAAAAATTTGAAAAATATTATGGAAACTTGGATAAAGTGAATATGATAGTGTTGATTGCAGTTGTATTAGATCCTAGAGCCAAATTGCATTATGTGAGTTTCATGTATGGACAAATTTATGATGATGAATTGAAAATTGAAGAGATGCATTATAAGGTGAAGGACGTGTTGGAGCGTTTGTATGAATTTTATGAGCAATCTTTTTTCATTCAAGTTATCCAAATTTTAATAGCCATAGTTTGAGTACAAGTAATGGTAGTTTCAATACCAGTGTGGGTGGTAACGAAGGTATAAAGAAGTATGACGCCCAAGCTTATAATAAAATGTTTTTGCACTCGAACGAACAAAGGTGCAATGACAACAAATTCGAGCATAATGAGTATTTTCAAGAAAAAAATGAAAAAGTTCTTGATCTTGACCTTTTGATGTGGTGGAAGACTGTTGACTCGAAATATAAGATCATTTCTTTGATGGCTCGAGATAATTTATCTATTACCGTGACTACTATTACTTTAGAGTCAACTTTCAATACATCGGATCATGTGCTTGATGGTTTTTGAAGTTCTTTAACTCCCAAAGTAGTTGAAGCTTTGATTTGCACTCAAGATTAGTTGAGAGCCGTTCGTATACCAATTGATGTTGAAGAGTGCATCGAGAATGCTGAAAAATTTGAGTTGGGTAAGTGATGTTTATATATTTATATATTGTAATTCATTTTATATATCTAATAAGTGAATATTTTATTTAATCTCTTCTTCTTCTTTTTTTGAATATATGGATTGTCTTAATGAGGAGATTATCGTTGGTAAATAAAGTTTACCAGTTAAAGCGAAATCAATATATGTAGTAAGGCATCTAATACTTATTTTAAGCATCTCTTATTACACTTCCATCCAATGGCTTTAGTTCTCATATATGGGTTGATTATATAATCAAGTTGAGCATCGTGCTATGCTATTTTCTGTATGCTCCAAAAGATGTTAGTTCTTATCAAGTCCAAGGAGCACTTACTCGAATTGCGATGCCGAGTTACCCTGCATATGGTGAACTTTCAATTGCAAAGAAAACATTGTAGTTGTAATTGCAAATAACTAATTCACAACACTTCAATTTTAAATTTAAAGCTATTATTAACTTATTAACTATAATTGTTGTTTCTTTTGATTTTAGGTAATCAAACGTTGGAACAAATTTTTATGGATGTTTGAGGACCAAAAACTCATCTTTCTTTTAATGTCATATCTACAATTTTAATGCTCTTGTTTTTATGGTCTAGTCCATTCTATTGTGTTATAAATTCCCCGATACAAAGTTTCAAAATAAAATTTATGGTTTCATGAATTTTGTTCCATTTTAATGCAGAATTTTTTTTCCATTTCCTCTCTTTTATCTAGTTGAATTCCTTGCCAAGAATTCATTTTCCTCTATTGATAGTTTTGTTCATTTTGTATTCCCTTTGATGAATGACAAGCTTGTTTGTTATTGTTGCATTCATTTTCATTTTTTAACTAAAAGAAAAAACCTGTTGGACCCTAGAACCAACCCTAGAATTTGTGACAAGGTAGGTTCTAAGTTCTTAGTTCCAACGGGTAGGTTCCAAGTTCCAAAAAAATGATGAACTTATACCCGAGGAGAGGTTCCAAGTTCCAGGCAGAACCTGTAAGGAATCTAGAACCGCTCACCCCTAGTCGGGGCCATAATGGTATTGAAATTTCAAATAAAGCATAGTTAGAATGTTGTAAGCTCATGAAAGCTAAGCGTCTCCCTAATGGTTTAGGGAGCTACCCAATAGTGAATGACAACTATTTTCTTCGCATCAACTTAAATGCCTTCCACTCCAACAATATACCCTAAGAAGAGACGTCGGTATGTCATGAAACTACATTCTTCAAATAAATGTACAATTGGTTCATATGCAAGGCCAACAAGACATCCCTTAGATGCTCCATCCCTAAGACACTCCATTTTGACCACATCACAAATAATGGTGTCCTTTTAGGACTTTTTAATTGAAATAGATAAATGACATAACTATTTTCCCTTGAGTTCACCCCCCTTTACATATCCACCTAATTATATAAGGGTAGAGTACTATGTCTTTAGTTATAAATGGTCATTTAGGGCCTTGGACACTATGTTCTCACAACTACAACTATCAATGATGACATCCCAGACGTCGTCGTTGACGATGCAATGAGCATGGAAAATACCATTACGTTGGGTGTCCTCTCTTCGCAGAGCAAACAACAACCACTTAATGACATAGGTAACGTGCTCACCCTCTTCATCCTCCACTTTTTCTTCATCCACCTAATCATCTCCGTATATGTTGTCATTGGCCATCTTCCGCCATGGGTAGTCGCTTGAATGATCACCTAGTTCATTACACTTGTAGCATTTGATTGGTTGTGGCTTAGCGTATGGGTCATAGGCATTCCAATTGGTGTTACGGCTGTTTGTAGCAACCAATTCCTCGGGCACCTTAGTAGTACTCCCCGAAGCTTGATTCATATTGCTAGTTTGCTAGTTGGAGGATTCTAGAACATCTTGTTGTCTCCCCCTTCCAATCGGTCAACAGGCATAATAATTGTTATCCCAATTAGTGGGGCTAATTCTCTCGAGTTGCATCTAGACCTTTCAGGCCTTTTTTTAGACATACTCAACAAAGAACAAACAATATAATGAAATAGGATCTAGAATGTTGAGTTACAAGTCATTGATGTACCTAGTAGTCTATTGTGCCTCTGACTCAACTAGGTTATTGTGGTTAGAGAGTTGACGAAACTCTTCCATGTAGGCTTGGATTGATCAATTTGGTTACTTACAATTCTAGAATTGCTGATAATCAATTAGGAAGAACCTAACCTTCAACATTGTTTCATTTGATTTGTAACGCCCTCAAGACCAACCCTATAATGATTGGCTATAAGGTCCTAAAAGGATCGATCATGGGCTATTGGCCATGGATCGATCAGTTCGATCAATAAGGAATCACGAATCAATCATGGACCGACCGACTGGTCACAAACTGGTCAAGGTGTCGGTCGTGAATTTCTACCAACTATACCGATGGGATAGGATCACCAGCTCATAAGATGACATGTTGATCACGAGGATTGATCACGAGATGATTTTGAATCAGCGGATGATCATGATCGGTCATAGTGCCCAACCGCGGTTGATTCCGTCTGGCTATGCACTGATATACAGACGATTTGACTCGATCAAATGTGATCGTCTTCCAACCAAAAATGCATCATTCCCTATTTAATTATTAGTGAATGAAAATGATTCTTGAATTGGTGATGTCCGATCGTGGATCGATAATGCACCGACCATGAGCCATATGGATGGATCGGGTGCCGATCAGAATGAGCTCGGGGATAGACCCGGCTATTCCGTCACTAATTCTAAGGTCTATGAGTGTCTCAGCTTAGTGTTAGGCTATAGATAGCCTTAAAATTGGCCTTGAACCAACCGAAGGACAACCGACCCTTTAGGCCAACCGCCCGTCCAAGGGAATGGTTCGGAGAAGCACGGGGCATGATGGCCGAACCTAGAGTGTACGTGATTTGATTTTTCGAGGTGTACCTAATGATCCCTTCTCCGGCCCTAGAACCAACTTAGATGACGGAATTCTCTAGACCACATTCTTGAGGAAGAAAATGACAAAATTGAATTCTCTAGAACATCCTAGCTTCTTCATGAAGGATGTTGACTTATCATTCCACCTAGATTTTTCTAGATATGGTCATGATTACCAAGGATTTACCTTGAGGATTAAGCAAAATATCCAAGCCAAGTGTTCCAATAAAAATAGGACATATTAAAACTAGTTATGGCTATCCTATAGCCTTGATGCCACCCTATCTTTTAGAGTGCCACCTATCCATAATGAGTTGTCCCCTTAACAATGAGTTAAGTGCTAATGTTGTCCAATGAAATGAAGACAAGCAAGGCCTTAAATGATGACAATAAGTCATTAGATCTCCACCTCATAAGCCTAGGTGTCCACTTGAAGATTTGGTAATGATGTCTTGAAATTTTCCTTGGAGAAGAAGTCGGTGACTTGTAAGCTTAGGTGTCCTCTAGAATCTTAGGTTATGATGAGCCTAAATGATAGCCTTGGTAAACAAGGCAAAGGCCAACCAATCAAGAGAAGACATTAGGCATCAAGGGGCTTATGTGTCCCCTAGGGCCATAGACACATCATAAGCCTAAAGTGAGCCTTGGAGGGTAAGTAAATAGATAGACAAATCACAATCAAACATGAATAAGCATAGGTGCCAACTAAGGAGACTAGATAGGCCAACTTATTCTTAGGCTTAATCATGAGATTGGCACCAATAATTGAAGAAGAGGATGCCTATAAATAAGAGAAAACATCCTCACATTTTGGAGGCTTAACCATTCTCTCATTTCCTCTCCCTTTCTCTCCTCTCTTTCACATCATTCTCCTCCAAACTGCCTTAGGAGCCGTCTGGTCACTAAAGGAGCATCTTGGAGCTAGGCTCAAAAGTTGTAAGTAGAATCTCTAACTTTTGGCTTGGGCAAAAGCCTACATTGTCGAGTTTAGTGGTGTGCTCACCTGTGTAAGCCGTGTGTATGTTATAATGTTCTTTTATGTGTTTGCTCATGTTTGCATGCTTGAGTGTGTTCACGCCACAGGACGAGGTCAAGGTTCGCTCAGCTTAGAATCGATGTCAAGTCGCTAAGCATGTGACTCAAGCCATGAACCAAGAATCGTTCTCAGCATATTTTATAATATGATGTTGAGGGTCATAGCATACTCACTTGAATGAGCACACCCTCAAGCCTTGCATACGTCAGCTAAGATAAAAGATGAAAAATCAGCTTGTGTGTGCACTTAAAGAGAAAAAAGCGTCCGTCGTCACATAGCGTTGGCGGCAATGCCTCCTTCATTGAACAGGATGCCCTAGTTGAGCCAAGATGCCTAGGTTTGAGCCCTGATGCCTCAGATAAGCTAGCCCGAGATGCCCTGGTTGAGTCAGGATGCTTGAGTTGAGCCCGGATGCCTTGGTGAGCTAGTTTCAGGATGCCTCGGTTGAGCTGGGATGCCTAGCTTAAAACTAGATTCCTCGATTGAGCCGAGAAGGCCTGGTCGAGCCAGGACAACAATAAATGAATTTGCATAAGTGCTGATATATACATAAGCATGATATGTTGATGTGTTCATTGATATGCTGAAGGTAAGCATGCATTGAAGTATGCGGTGATAGACATCTGCATATAGTCGAGGATAGCAATAAGTTTGCTATCGATCTACCATCGACATTACATTGCTAATGTTGTACATATTAGATTTTGATGATGAAATGTCCTCCTAGTAGAGAATTAGGGGTTTTACTTACTGAGTCCACGACTCATCCCATTATTTTTCAGAATTGTAGGCATGAAGGAGTTGCATTCTCACTAGAGAAGCTAAGATTTACCTCAACCTTCTGAAAATGTGTTAGTTATAAATATTACGGCTCGAAGGGCAAAAGAAGAAGAAGAATAAGGGAAATATATATATAAGGCTCGTGATAGAAGGGCTTGTAAACGTAGTTGATGTAATTAAGTATTTGTAAATTGTTGTTTTCCTGGCTACTTATTGTTGTCTAGGTGTTATATGTATGCTTCTGCATGTGCTTAATGAAAAGATAAAAATGAACGGGACGACGACACGCCTGGGACGTCACGAAAATAACCCTTGTTACTTGAGACCCTGGAGATGTTGTCAGGGTCATGACACGATTCCACGTTTAGATGGGAGCTTTTCTTTGTCGATGTTGGGTCAGTTGTGTCTACTCCAACCAATTGGAGAGGCCACCCGTCACCATGTATGCGGCTGGTTTTACTTAATAGTCCTCTTCGATCTCCATGGCATCGAAGAATTTCTCAACCTCCTAAAGTTAGTCCAGAAAGTCTTAAATATTCAAGTTGCTAATGAAGGATGGTAGGTCAACCTTGTGTTGATATTGCTCAGGGCCTCATCTTTATCCCTCATTCTGATGGCCACCATAAACAGACCCATCCAAGAACTCTTTTTCTTTTTCTTCAGAGTCATTGACATAGATTTGTTGCCTCTTTTGGGGATTTGCCCCACATTTCATAGCTACTACCGGAACTCGAGTAGGTTAAGCACGTTCAACAAGAAGATTAGCTAGTTTGGAGTTGGTGGACAAACGCTAGATGGCAACAACAATTGCTCTCTAAAGTAGCTGAACTTAGCTTGTGTAATAGGCTCATTTCACGGCCCTCAACTACCGGTAGATTGACATTGACATTATTAGTCATCATCATAGAAGAGAATTGCTCTAATACTAAATGACGCAAAGAAAGATATACTTAGAAAAAGATTCCAAAGGATAATGTTTATTATGAATAACGAAGTACCATTTACAATTTCTTAGACGCATATTTATATGAAAGTCACCCTCTAAGAAACAATCAAATAATTAAAATAAAATGACATCATTAAGGAAAAATATTGATAAGGGGAAAGTCTTCAAATGCACCTTGGAAATCTGCAAAACACCTTTGAAATCTTTGAAGGTCCAAAAATCAAGGAAAACTCGTGAATTTGGAGATCAAACATTGCCAAAACAGCATATTCCATTTGCATCTTCAAAATTCTCACAATCCTTTTTGATTTGATATGTTGTACGTGTCATAACTCCCCCTAGATCAAAAGTTATAACCGTTTGAAATTGACCTGTCATTTATGGCATAGGTGGACTTACGTCCACTTATGACACTCGAAAGTTTCCATATAAGCATTTGCCAACTGTTCTACATTAGAAGGTCTTGAAAAATGCAAAAAAATGGGTGAAATGTAACAAAACAATCGAGTGCTTAAGCTAACTTACTAACAAACAACAAATTCATAGAATGTTGGAGAACATGTAAGACGGAGTTTAAAAATAAAGAATGTATAAGTGAAACAACCCTGGATCCAACCACCTGAGTATATGAACCATTAGCTAAAATAACTTGAGTTGAAGAACTAGAGTTATGGTGGAAAGAGAATAATTCTTACTTACCCATCATATGACTAGAAGCTCCCTAGTTAATTACCAAGTGTTAGGGGACAAAGTAGAGAAAAATGCCATGTCACCTATATATACAAGAGTGGCAGTAAATGAGTAATTGGAAGCCTTTAGTTGCTGGACACTCTAAAAAGTTGTGTAACCAAATCATCCCAAAATGCAAAGTTAGAAGAACTACCTGTAATTGGGATAGATGGCTTTGTTTCGCCAAAAGACACATTTCCCAGCACTCTCTTTAGACACAATAGTATTTGTAGTAACCAATCGTTGATCCTACTTATGCTTGCCATGATTGGCCCAACAAGTGTCCACATTATGACTAGATATGCCACAATATGTACACCAACAATTGTCTTGATAAAAAAATGTATCCCCTGTGTCCACCACCATGACCACAACCTTCCCTTGAACCATGGCCTCTTTTAAAACATCCACCACGACCACAACCCCCACTACTAGCCACAAGTGCTTAACTATCTTTAGATAATATAGGAAGATGGAGAGACAATGCATTGAATCCAATAAAATACTTCATTCATTAAAAGAGCTTACTCTCCAGTAAGAAGTTGGCTCTCACAAGCTGCAAGTCTGTATTTAGCTCAAATAAAAAAAAACTTGACCACTTGAAATTCAACTCATTGGGTCTTTAATTTTCAAGATCGATAGTGATGCGCTGATAAGATTAAGTTCTTCACATATGCCTGTCAAAGCACTATAACTCTCCAAGAGACTTATCCCCCTCTTTAAAATTAAAGATCTTCTCATATAGTTCTTGAACTCTAAGAAATGTGTTTGTCTTGTGAGTAGCTTTCCATAAGATCATCCCACACTCCCTTAGCAGTTATGTGGAACATAACATTAACAACCATGGGTGGTTCCATGATATTCAGTAAACAACACCAAAAGTATATCATTCTCTCTCAACCAGTCACCATACTCTTTAGAATTTATAGCAAGGGTTTGTTGTAAGATTCTTGAGTTTCCCATTGGTATTAATATAAACCTTGACAACTTGAGCCCATAACAATAATTGGGGGCCCCATTTAATTTGATAGCGGTAATATGAACATTGACATTGTCTGTAAAAGACTTAGCGTTGGTCATGATGATAATCTCAATGTAAATATATCTCCCACATCTCAAGAACACCGAAACTTCAGTGCAAGAAATAAAATAGCCCTTGGCTCTATATGATCAATACTGACATATGATCAGACACAATTGACCCCATTGATTTCACAAAGGGATTGCTAAATCTCATAAATTTAGGCTGTTGTATAGAAGAAAATATTTGACCAAAAAAAAAAATCACAATTCAATTAATTATACTTTCACTGGAAATCCTGCAACATCAATCAATCATAATTAATAAAATATTCTAATCCTTGAATCCAAGGATCAATAAATGTTTCGATTTACAATCGCAATTAGAATTTGTTTAATATGATTTCTCCTAGTCTTTTATGTATTGAGACTAGGAAAGAAAATGGGTTGAACTCACAGCTCCAGGTGGCTCACACCAAAGAAGGAAAAGAGTTAATGAAGAACTCTCAAACTAGCAATGGGATCAAGGAATCAAATATTTAGATTTGCTTGAATACCATGTCATAAAGCTAATTAGAGAACCTATGATAAATAGCCAAGAAAGAGGAAGACAGGAGAAAAAGAGAAAAAAAAATAGATCGCAAAAGTCAACATGGGGCTCTTGATTTCTGTGTTACTAAAGTCCTACATCTATCACAATATATTTATATTGAATATAAACTTTGCATGACCATAATGCCCTTACGTATGTAAAAAGGAATAAAATCCCAAAAATAAAATCACCACCACTCAAGTAATAACCTCTTCCATAAATGACAATCATAGTGTGAATGTCATTTGAAGCTTTCTTATTTTTTGGTAATTGGAGGGGAAACCTTGAACGGAGTTGCGGTTTGATGGAGTCACAACCAACATCCCTTTTCTCCTTGAGTGGTCTAGCCTCACTTACATCTGAATTCGCTCATAAGAGTCGTTTTCTTTTTTCGGTCGAGCAAATGAAGAACCATTGCAATAAGTTTGAAGGATTAAAAAGGTAAGTGCTGAAGTCGCGCCTACTTTGCTCCTAATCGAGCCGCAATTGCTGCTTGGCTGGGTGGAGCTAGCCGTCACAATAATTTGGCTAGGCAGCGCAAGCCGTCGGTTGATGCTGCCCACGAATAGAGAGAGAGGAGCAGGAAAAGTACTTGATTATCATCAATAAACGAGTGGCAGGACCACAAAAGTGAAAGCGCCCTGAAAATCACTCAAGATTTCAAATTCAAACTATTTCACGTCTGAGAGATCAGATATGCATAGCACTATTTACATAAGGACCGAAATCAGTGACATAGTTCGAGTATTATCTGCCACTCTAACGGAAGAAAGGAACAGGCAAAGCCAAAAAGTCCGTAGATAACAGCAAGCACAGCGGTACAAACAATGCTGCTCTCCATGTCTTACATTGAGACTATATAACATTCATGCATTACATATACACCCCATTTACACAAATCAAATGGAAAGAGGCACAAAAAGAAATGAACAAATCACGATCGGGGATACACACGACCAAATCAAAGAATTGTAGCTTGCCTACCATATTTCAAACTACTATCCCCGACCGACAGGAGACAGCAGCTTCTAGAAAGGAGCATTTGAAAAAATAACACTCTTCCAATGGTGGCACAACCCATACCGGTCTACCGACAGCTACAAACTCATCAAGGGGCAAAATGCCAGACAGCAGTCCAGATTGAAGTGCACCAATGAACTCACAACTTTCTGGCAGAGAACACATTCAATATTGTGAACAAAGAACTCTAAAAAATGAACACAGCAGCAGCAGAGGACCAATTTTTACTAAAACAAATCAACTTTCTTCTTGTGCATGTCCTGCTTCCATTTTGGCAACTTGTAAAATGCATCCTTTGTCATCCCTAGGACAGCCTGAAATTCCTCTTCCGACAGATAAGCCTAGCATGTGAAAAAGCACGACATGAATAACCATCCAAAAAATTAATCAGCTAAAAAAAAGACCCAGGCTCACAATGTTTACTGACCTCTCTCCTTTTAAAGTCAATTCCAGTCACTGGATTGTCCGATTTAGCCTTCACTTGATCATAACTGAACACTGTTACCATATTTTCACTGGTGTTAACATCCTGGAGTGGCTCTTGCTTGGCTTCCGATTGCTCCTCATTATTCTCGGAGACAGTCGTAGATCCCTCTGTCTCATTGTCTTCTGAGGCTTCCACCAGATCATCCACTCGGGAAAGGGGTTTTTCACCTTTTGTGTCCACTGCAGACAGTTAATTTTAACATACTTTTTGCCCACATTTGTTCATGCAGAAAATGGATGCAAAAGAGTGCTAAATACTCGGAACAAAGTGAGTTAAAAAATTTTTCCAATAATCAAAGATAGGTTTCAACCTTTAAAAGGTTTGTCAAAGCACTACAAGGCTCGAGTGGTAAAATTAACTAACAAGCATGGAGGAAAAGACAGTTTCTCTCTGCCATGATCACACATTGCAGTTAAATCCTTAGCATAGCAAGTACATGCTAAATAAAAGATCTAATGTGGAGAGACTTCCTACTGAGTTTAATAAATTTTACCTGGCGGGCTACTTTCTGGAGCAGCTCCACTAGACCGAGTGGGGGAGTTATCTGGTGACTTCTCAGCAGTTAGAACAGAAGAAAGAGCTGCCACGGCGGCTGCTCTTTGTGATCCCTGACCGATTCCTGATGGCCTTTGGGCAGAGAGTTTTGACGGTGAAGAGGAATTAAAAGCAGAGGATAAGGCAGCTAATGCTTCAGCTCGTTGCCTGGGTCCGCTACTGTCTGAGCCATTGGATTTGTCAACACCCTAAGACAAACATACACATTAGAAAAAGCATCATAAATTAAATTTCGATTTCACAATTTGGTTAATTTTAGCCCAAAACTAATAAAAATAAGATCATATTAAAACATCAATAAGCTTGAATAATCTGAATCCATGCATAGAAAATAGATGAAGAAATGATGTTTACTATGGGACAAAATACACTTTCAAATGCCGAATTAAAGGAGAGTGAGAATTTCATCACCTCCAGTGGTGATAAATGATGTAAAGAGGCACCTTCGAATGATCTCCTTGATCTTATGCAATCAAATCTAAAAAGGAAACTAAAAATTTTATCTCCTCTAATAGTGATAAATGAGGTGCAGCGGCACCTTTAAATGATCTTCAGGATCACTTTTTAGAATGTCAAATGGCAACAAAGTGGGAAGGTGATCACTTCCTTTCTTATGACAGATGAATTTTCAACCAATTGAAATGTCTATCTTTTGTTTTAACAGAGTGCGAGATGACTAAAGAACTGCGACTGCAAGGTAGAGCGGCTTTAGAATAATTTTGGTTTTCTATAAACAGTTGACTCTTTGTGGCACATTGAAAACAAGACAAAATGGAACTTGATGATGGACAGAGAGCAGAGAGCCACTGATCACTCTTTCATCCAAAACTGCGGCTAGGAAGGTACCAACTTCAATTGGAGGCCAAGTTGGCAGTTTAAATCTCCAGCAATGGCACATTCTCTTACTTGACAAGCACTACAGACAAGTATTCCAACTTTAGAGAAGTTACCAATGAGATGGAGTCAGGTTTATGGATGCTTCTATACAAGAAGTGAAGCTAATAATGTTAATAATACGCTCTATTAGAGACATTGTGGATAGACTATTGGCAGTAAAAGAAAAGGTAAGCTTATATAAGAATCAATGACAATCCGGTTGGCCTGGGTCATCAGTCAAGCTTATATTGCTATTTTCTGGATACAACATAAGGAAAAGGTAAGCTTATATAAGAATCAATGACAATCTGAGCACTAAAAGCAACTGGCTAAAACAAAATAAAAAACAAGAAACAAAAGCGAGAGGGTTGAGAGTGCAAAGCTTGAGATCGTGAGAACTTGTTACAGGATGGGCAAAGGCCTTGAGGTTTTTATTACGGCAGGGAGAAGTATGCAGAGCTGCACCCAGCTCAACCATAACATATATATATATATATATATATATATATATATATATGTTTCTTATTTTCTAAAGTCAAGCAAACTAAAACCTAAAACAAATTTGAAGAAATACTTTTCCCCAAAAATATGTTGGACCTTGAACAATTGGAATAAAATGTTTGGTTCAAAGTTTTGGACTCAACAGGTTTTGGAACATCTCCAACTGAAGCCTCACTATGAAAATTTTCTCCTGCTTTCATATATAATTTGAAAAAAATAAGCAACTTCTCAACTGTAGCAACTCTGTCTCAATCTTCTCTAGACTGAATATGCTCAGCATTTAATAGGTGGAATGAACTAAACTGATAGCACTAGATATACTTTCTCAACTGAGCCCATGGAGGTCTCTATTCTCAGTATGAAGACTATTTTCCCTCTCTCAGAGTAGTGAGAATCATTTCTCTAATACATGGTCAAATGATGAAAAGACCACTGTATAACTTAAGGTTAGTAGATCAATGGAGCCTGTTGCATCAATATCTTAGTTGTGGCACGTGGAATTCCCTACATTCACTAATACCGAGATTATCAACAACCAGTACTGCTGTTCTTGATTCTTAAAAATGCAAGCAACTTCTGCAAAACTATTGTGGAAGACAAGCCATGGTAGGTCTGTCTCCCAATTTGAAAGTGTATATCTTAAGCAGGGAGTTGACGGCTCTCGAACAGGGAGGCTGAGTTAAATGCAAGTCAACAACTAAAGACTTCATTGAATACTGAAAGTGACCCAACACTCATCTGAGTTACCAGGGTTATATTACTTATGCAGACAGAAGCTTGCACAATTTCAGAGTACAAAGTGCCTACAGCTGTCTTCTGTGTACTGCACTAACACCAGTTGCCGTTTTACTTATAAGAAGTGATCACAATGACATTACAAACCTGAAAAATAAGATGAAATAGATTAAAACAGTGTAGGTGAAAAGACACATACTGAATAGGATGACTTCCCAGAGGACGGATTAAATGCAGAAGATAACGCAGCCAAAGCTGAAGCCCTCTGTGTTGGTCCTCCTTGATTGCCATTGGACCTATCCTGGTTCTGCAACAGCATGGATTGCCATAGAGCAATACCACAGGGCAAAGATAAATCACAAGCTCAGAAAGGTCTTAATTCAATCAAGTAATAATTGAGTCAATTAACAAAGATAATTGACATGGCACTAACCAATTTTGGCGAACATTATGTAAATTAAAAGCATTAGTCATTAACATAGTTTTCCTTCCTATTTATTCAATACATCATTCAATAGGATACTCCTCGGTCAAGTTATAAGTTCCACAAGAACAGGATGCCTAAGCATATCATCATCATCATCACCAACGCCAACATAACCACCATCATGATGATGATGATGGTGGTGGTGGCAAACCCAAATACCTCAGTATTGCAAATTAGTTTCAATAGATCATGAACAGAAAACATATAGAAACACAAGGTGCCTCTCAAAACAATTCTATGAATTTGACCAGCAAAGGTGCAGCTGCTGTTGAGAAAGAAAATGAAAAGAAAGAGATAGATCAGTTGCAATAAGACCAATTTCCAAAGAAGGAAAAACAATTTATACTCTAGTTATTTCCCAATTGGTCTCCACAAGGCAACCCAATCAAGCCATCCATGTGAAGAATATCTATTTGGAATAGAACTTCTACCATGAGACCAGTTCAAAGAGACATACAATGATTAGAATGTCCAGTTGAAAAGCTTAAACCTTGAGCTAGTAAGTGAAGGAGACAACGTCAATATAGGCTCATGGAAGACGGGAGATGTACTTTAACGCAAAATATGGCAGATTATATGTCATCAATGCAAAGTTGTGAATCAAAAGGAACACAAGCAATAATTGGAGTTTCCCATATAATAAGACTGACAACTTGTCTATCACATATACCTACAAAAACAGGTTAAGCTGCAGCATTGTCAACCAGACAAAGCACTTACCTCCACAGCATGACCTAAGCCAAACAATAATGCCACCTTCTTCTGGAATGAATTTCCCTGGACCTGGTTGAATGAGAGCTATGATAAGCAATGATAAAAGATGGTGACTTATTGCTCTTTAGCATAACTTCATTAAGCTTTTCTGAATATTCAATAAGACGAAGAACTAAATGTTGAGAATTGTATCATATGCATGTAAAATGCCCTAAACAGAGGACCATTTTAAAGCTTCCAAATATACCGATTGGCAAAATTGGAGTACAATTCCATCACACAGAAGCAGAGTAACAAAATCCATGGACAATCCATAAAAAGGCAGCAGGAAGTTAAAATGGCCTTGCACCTCAAGATAAGCATGAAAAAAGATAGAGAGGAAGGTGGCAGATAACAAAATACACAATCTATGTTCATAAGTTGATGAGAGATCCACTTTTTCACTCCATTATCTTACTGCTGTGCATTTGACTAATCTTAATCACTACAGAAATCCTCCATCACAATTATTTCATGGCTCAAGATAGGATGCAACATTAGTTCTTCACACAAACCTGCTCAACTATTAGTGTCCTAAATAGATTTCTGCACATCTTTCAAGTATATTTCACCTAGGATAACTGGCCATCCAAAACATTTATTCAATTATCACAGAAATGGGGATATACACCAAGGCAGAAAAGGCAGTGCCTGTCACCACAGGACGTACATTGGCTTTTGCAGGATCCCATGAGAAATAAGTGGTGAAGAAGCATGGTTCATTTCCTTCAGTGACTCTGTAAAGTGGAACTGTAGGGGCCAGATTTTCTAGAGATGCCGCCATTTCTATGTATTTCTGCCAACAATTTTTACGGTGAATAAAATAATCATTTAACAAAAGAACCAACATGGAAAAACAAATTTAGGCCATACCTGACCACTTTCAAAAGCATTTTGCTTTTCTTTGGAGTCTACACACTGACCAACCCAAACGAATACCTCTGCTTGTGTATCAAGTACTAAGATATCCTCAGTCAAAAGATCATCTTGTGAGAAGTTATATACCTCCTCGACCTACAACGAGTACTTATTGTCAGATATAGCATGCTAGTGTTAAAACATGTCAAGCAATGCTGATATTCGTGGATGCAACTTACCTCAAACTTTCCTGCATCATCCACATGGTAAAAAGAGAAAAGAAATACTGTCAGAACTGATGGCCACAAGAATAACATGGGAGATTTGAAAAGCACCTCCACTCTAGAAGCCATCATATATCAATTGGAGAACAAAATACAAGAAAAAAGTTAGCTTCTGCTGAACTATATATGAAGTTTAACCTTTATTGAATGAAAATGTGAACAAGTGTGGATCTCTGGCAATCTCCAAAGAAACTTTTTTGCTGGTGTAACTTTGTTTTCCTCCCAGTGCAAACCAGAAACTTGAGCTTTCAGTTCCTTCTTTAGCATGTTTTAAAGCTACTCCAGGCTGTAATGACAAGGCACAACACAATTGGTCCCAGTAGTAACCAACTTCAAGTATAGTCTAAGCAGCTCACAATGTTAAGTAGCAAAGACTAAAGGATGCACTTTGAGTAAATTAGGTTCCAAGCTACTACATTTACTGGAAGGATAACGCATATGCACTTGTATGTAAGCTACACTCAGTATATATGATGATGTCATGCCCAGAGAACATATACGACAAGCAGTACTGTTCTAGCAATGGTGATGATGCTGCGACAACTGAACAAACAGCTGTTGTTGAGAGCAGCCTGCACTAAAGTAATCACAAGTACCATTCTTAGTGAACTTCTGCATGAACCTAAAACATGCACAAAGGACAACTAGAGCACTGAGACTAACATGCCTCGATTAGCTTATTGTATACCATGGACCAAGAAAAATCTGA
This sequence comes from Eucalyptus brandiana, assembly GCA_014182725.1. Taxonomy (NCBI): domain Eukaryota; kingdom Viridiplantae; phylum Streptophyta; class Magnoliopsida; order Myrtales; family Myrtaceae; genus Eucalyptus; species Eucalyptus brandiana. Next base: position 18,838,748 of record CM024678.1, read on the forward strand.
ACTGTGCAGTTCAATCAGTGACAATGACGGAAATTTTGCATATTTAACCAAACAATGTGGGTTTATTGTACCCAGCTTTTTCCTTTCAATAATCGTTATCGTGGTCTTAGTGCTTTAATGACAATGATATGCACACATATTGATCCTCCTACTAAATGAGGATGCTCTTCACAGGAAAATGTACCAAAATCGTCAATATACATAATTAAATTCAAATAACCAACATGGTACATCTAATAACAGTTGATAATAAGATGGAAGAATTACTTTTGAATTTTAAAGACCCGATATTAGTTTAGCTATCCGCAGATAATTATGAGAAGCTAGACATCAAAATTATGCTGTCATCATGGATAAATTTGATCTTGGCGTAATTTCAAACAGGTCACATCTCACCTTCAAGAACTCAGCAACTTTTGCAGCCAGCTGTTGCTGCTCAAAGGTGCTCTGGTTTCCATGCCAGGTGAAAACAGAAGCTCCAGATTGCAGAAGGAAACACTTGGCAGAATCCAGTGATGTTGCCACCTGAACAATAAAGAATTAACATGGACTGGCATGATTTAGCAATGACTGACGCAGGCAATGTTTAGTAAGAAATTATAATTGAATCACCATTAGTTAAAATCTATCGGCATATACAGAAGACCTGAGGATGAATAAGAAGTAACATGGTCAGAAAAGAGGCAAAAACTACAGCAATTGCGGATTTATTTTACCTTTAAGCTAACTGGCAAAATGAAAGAGATTTGGTAACAGTCACACAACACAAGAACTGTTCATGCAATATCATTTAGCTTCACTCTTTGGTTATCAGCCTCCTATTTTGTTACACTGAGAAACTAGCAGTGGCCTCCTGTTGACTGGTATTCTTCTTTTCATGCTAAATGGACTTGAAAGGCTGTAGGCACCTAAACGAAAGGCCTCTGCCTGTACCATTGGCTCTAGTGAAGTATGCAAAAGCCATTCTCTAAGCTAACAATTCCTTCGCTCCCCAGTATGGAGTAAATCGGGCTACCCATCATCTGTTCATAGTTTGCTTTTGGTGTATCCCATATATTTTCCTAGAGATTTTCGCAATTGCAGTCCAGGAGATTAAGACTTACCAACCAATTTACTCAAAAAGAACAGAGGGTTGGTTCCTTTCCAGAGGGGGGAGTCTCCAAATGATATCTTATTTAAATGGGACTCTTCTCTCATCTGGCCATGTACACCGGGGGAGGATTATTTAGCATAGGTGCCGCTTTCGCATCATCTCCAATGTGGCTACTGATTATTGAGGATGCACTCGCGAAAAGGTGTCATCAGAGGAAATAACAAAGCCACTGTGTTTGCTTTAAACAGATCTCTGTCGTCGACCATGTGCATAATTCTTTTTTTTTTCTTTACATCAAGTTAATTGCTACAATAGATGAACTCTGCATTTTCAACTGAAAGACCAAGATAATTGCATTCCGCACAAGCTTCAGCCTTTTCACAGGTTTAGTAGCTTGAAAAACCTTCCACATATTTTCATAGTTAGCAAAATAAATTTAAACAATTGATATTTGGTAAGTCAATTGGCTCAATCAAACATAATGAATTCAATGGCGTGTCAAATCTCTTTCATTCTGACTTGATTTTTGCCATCACTTGGAGCACCTGATTTGGCATGCTGGATTGCCAGCAATCCATAAAATGGAATGTCCATTCCAAGATACAGGTTGCCCGTGACTTAGCAATTTCCAAAAATTATCAAGAGTAAACTAATCTCCTATTTTTACCAATAATCTTCCCTGAGAATTTCAGTGACCGACTGTATGTGCTGCCTGATGTCGATAGCAAACAGTCTCTTCTTAAGTATGCACAATCAAGTAATAGTTGACTTAAAAATCAGCAATGTTCAGAATCTACTCCTTTCTGTGACAAATATGTCCACAGTCCTCATAAGCTATAGAATTTAGCGGTTAATAAGACAAAAGAAGCACCTATACAATGAATCAATAAACAAAAATTGGGGGAAGTAGAATGATAATTAGATTTTCTAAAACGCAAGAACAAGAGGACCCAGAGCAAATGTTGATACCCCAAACTAGGAGGTGCAATTGGGACATTAATTAAACCATAGATACAATCAGATCTTATGTTGTTCTCACTTTTAGAAGCAATTACAGTGATTGAACTTTGTCACATGCCCAATTGTAGGAAGACAAAGTCCAAATGAAAAGATATAAGAGACACAGGCTCACTGGCATTCTGTGGGACAATAATCCCTTTCAATTGTTTTGGCTCACTAAATTTTTAACATGGGCGTTGCTTGGCATTTTGGGTTTCCACATTTAATAAACTCTAAAAAAACTTTTCATCCATATTTGAATTTTTTCTCAACAAGCTATGTCAAAACTTGAAACTCAATCTTGTTTTAGAATCAGACATGTGTAAATGAACTATTCCTACGAGTATCATGCTCTATAAATACAGTTTTCATTAAGAATGTAAGAGTTTTCAACCCTCCACTATCATCAAAAGATATAAATGAAGCACACTTCATTGCTCAAATGGCTAACTATGCACAACAACTTCAACGACGGGGACAACCATCTAACTAACAATCAGCTCAATGGCTAATGACCAACAATGAATTGAACTATTTCATGGTCAAGATTCAACAATGAATGCTTGACAACGTTCTTCACACAAAAATATGGAGACGATCTCTGTTATTCACAATTAAGAAGCATTACAAGTATGAGATCCTCTCATTTGCTAACACACTATTCACTTCTTAAATTCTTGACTTGAACAAAAATAAAAAATAATAAATAAACAAACATATGTTCAAGTTTTGTACTGATCAAACTATCACCAATCACAGCTCAAACAAGTTGTGGAACCTATCAAAATGAGGAGAGAAGTATTCAGAAAACCTAAAGGGCAAATTAACAACAGAAGAGGAACAACAAACACTCTTGTCTAACCATGAACAATTGCTCCATATTTTTCCAATTGATTCAGGCATGTAGTTCCACAAAAGTTAAAGGCACATGTTCAAAAACAGACTAAACGTCAGATATCAATCTGGTGGCTGAAATTAATAGCAAGCCATCTATACATTAGTAGTCCGCAAAACAAAATGAAACTCAATAGCACATACCGCATCCACTTGGACTGCCTTATTGTTGTGAATGGAAGTCCCAGATATACATATTAGTGCCACCGATTCTTGCGTGTAAGTATCATCCGTTAAACCTTTTTCTGCTATTAGCTTCTTGTAACCTGAGCTCAAACCTCCCTAGGAAAGATTTCAGATAGAAAATGAGCCTCATAATCCAAATTACATATTCCAATCCTGCTGCATTTTGAACCATTGCATCATCTTGAAGAAGCACAGAAGATACCTTGAGGATCACCATAGGCTGAAAAAGCGCAATGAATTGTGCTGGCTCTTTCCCTTGAAAAATACGACCCTATAAGGAAAATCGATTAAAAAAATGCGATATGTCATTTCCATTGCCCAACTGGAGAAGACCCAGAAAACCATACCTGAACAGGTCTCCCCTTTAACGAGTTGAAAATTGTGTTAGACAACCGAGCAGCCATCTTTTGTTCTTCCTGAAATGAAGAATAAGTTGTAAGTCTCCTCTTCTATCATAATCTGGTAATCACAGTGCTTTAATGACTGACCTAGCCAATAAACCAGCTAACTGACAGGTTCGTGGTTCAACAAGTTCAATCAATGGAACCCCCGTTCAGATTATGTTAAGTACGGTTACTTCATAAACTGGTAATCACAGTGCTTTAATGACCAACCCAGTCAATAAACCAGCTAACTGACAGGTTCGTGGTTCAACTAGTTCAATCAATGGAACCCCCGTTCAGATTATGTTAAGTATGGTTACTGATATTACCTCGTATAATGAAAATTTTGGCTCAGTGTTTTATCATTTTGTCATAATTGAAAATACCATGTTCAGATCGCAATCTTGCCAGGCTTGTATCTTATTTTTCAATGAATATTGCATCTACACTAATGGCAGTAGTGACTAAACTCTATTTACATGTGTGTGAAGTATAGCATGGACTACTTGGCCCAGTGTCTCATTGCTTTGTTTAGAGCCAAAGCTTCTACCACTCTTTAAGATATATAGTGTGGACAATAATGACAAATGAAGCATTGCGGTGGAATGGTGTTGCATGCATGCTGGTGCCTGAAAGAGCCAGATAAACACACACTGCACGTGTCTCCTCACGCATTTTCCCAGCACGATGGGAGCAGTCCAATGTTTTACGCGGTTTGACTGTGATCAATACCAATCCAATCCATTTTTAGACTAGTCCAGTTTCAGAGGGCTGACCAAACCAGACAACAGACTGACCATGGGTCCAACCAAATCAGCCAATCCAGTCCACTTTCCCAAACATTGGCTAATCATAAACAGATAATATCTACTATAGGTCTGGAAGATAAACTACAGGTTTTTGAACTCTTTCGGCCATCCACTTCCTCATTTTCTCCTTTCTCTTCCTCTGAACTCATTTCTATGACAAACTAAGGGCAAGATCCATAGATACATTTTTTTGGCCACAAGGGCATGCCTATAATCAAGAAGGCATATGTGGCAATAGTCAGTGTCCCCTAAGAATTGGTAAAATTATTTTAAAGACATGAGCCCTTTTAAATAAGCAATTTAACTGTCTTCCTATGCTATACAATACCTTGCTTTAACATGAATCCAGATTAGTTAAAATACAAAAAATCCATCCCACAATCATTCAACACATCCTGTACTTAAGAGATATTTACCTCAACGCTATCCTTTCCAATCCAGCAGCTCAGGAAATAATCTTCTTTCCTTTCCCCAGAGTGGTAGGTGTAAAGAATGATGTAGCAATCTCCACTATAAAACTTACCAATATCCTCATTGGACAACGGAGTCTTGGCACTGCCATTAATGCGCCAAACCTACCAATTCAATCAGTACTTTGAGAAATAGAGTCCCAATTATCCTTAAAAGAAGACATATGAGATGGAAATAAAAGCTAGACCTCCAATTTTCCACCTCCTTCCAGTAAAGGTGGGACTTCTTCATTCACAGAAGGACCTTTTGCCATTCCCTTGACACCCATTCCTTGTTGCTTAAGTAAAGCTGGAAAAAAGTACAAACCAATGATCAATAGTGATTATGCTAAGTGAAAAACTCCACCCATTCAGAGTACAAATGAGAACATGAAACATCACCTGCTACTTTTCCTCTCCCTTCCTCAGAAGGAGGAGCTGCAGAACCAGATGGCCATGTGTCAAATTTGGATTTAAATGAGTGAGTCTCATAACCCTGAATAACTCTGGTTATGCGTGTTGATTTTGGTCTGTTCTGGCTACTGATAAAGTCCTGCAGACAAGTTAGGTTTTAGTTATAATTTATCCAGTTAGGACAGAATAAAGACGAACCTCTACACCCTACCTCAGCTGCTTGGATGGCTGTCTTTCTTTCATCCACTTGCGTAACTCGACCAACCCAAACAAAGACCTCAGCACCACAATCCAGTAAGTAACATGTGTTGTTTTCTAACATGCCCTTGGATAATTCACCTTCCACAAGCTTCAGCTGACCATCAACAATGCTACAAAGAAAAGCAACTTGACTGAGCACCCAGAACAGGTAAAGGCCCACTTTCTTGAACAGTGATGTTTACCGCATGAATGGCGGTGATGGTCGCCTATGTTTATCTTATAGCTTAATAAATGAAAGAAATTTACCACTAGAGATACGATTGCATAAGCCCCAGAAGTACTATAATTCACAAGAAACGGCAAGTGTGAAGACAATAATGACAGACATAAGCAAATAACCACTAGCATCAGTTCCAGTCATTATAGGGTCATATCTTAGGAGTACCTCTACATATTTAAACATCAAAATTTATAGGGGAAAATATGAAAATTAAGAGTCAGGTAGACATGCTTGCCAAAGCAATTCTCTCAGCTTGCAGTCACTACCTGCATTCCAAGAATTCAACATAGTTTCTGAACTATTTATTGCCATGACAACGGCTACACAAACATGATATGGGAAAGCCATATACAAGTCAAGCCCATTTTTAAAAAATTTGACTGATCTTTCGGAATATTCATGTAACTCTCCATGTACACATATTCCTCTTTCATAAATATTAATTGCTCATATTATGAGAAAACAACTAAAATACTTCAAGGCCCAATTAAAAATAAGCATGTCTCAAGCTGCTGGCAAACTTTTGGCAGAGTAATATGTATGTTCCCTTCTAAGGAGTCTTCTAGAAGTTAGGATGCAATAATCTTTGCCCTCTTTTCCCATCTTTAAGTGTCACGTGCGCTAATTTCTAGTCATTCAAAAGCAAAGCTCTTCTTTCCAGGCCAAAATTGTTATTTGATCAGAAAATAACAAAAGCTGCCAAATTTCATATGTACAAGATGCACACTGCAGACCAGAAGCACTGGCAGTCCTCCATTAGTTTAAAATAGTAGAAACCCAACCTCCTAGAAAGTAATGGTACCTATAGAGCTTGGCAGGAGTTGCTTCTAGAATCGCATCATCCTCACTTGAAACTTTCTTGCCAATGGGAGCAAAACCACCAAGGAGGACCCAGAACTCGCCTGAGTCTGATTCAGTATCTAACTTCCCATCATCTGGCATGAATGGCCACATATGCATGAATAAGCAGAGATAGCAGCATAAATGATTTAAAAGGAGTAAATAATACAAATTATAAATGCAAAACATTAATGAATGAGGCAAGAGCCTACCAACAATTGCAACATCACACGTTCCCTCATGATACTTCTCTTTCAAGAACTGAATGACTTCCAAAGCCTTGGCCCTTTCCTGGATATTTGAATTTGCACCATTGAACTGATAGATTTTCTGCTGAGTGTCTAGGATAAATACATCATCATGATTCAATGAAGACCGAGCAAACAGGACCTGCATGAGTTGAAAAAAAAAAAAATTTGAGTTACATGCCTAGCAGAAGACTGATATGTCAAGGAACACAAGGATCAAACAATAACACTCAAAGCAGAAATCTCCAGTACCTGCTTCAACCTAACAACTCTTTTTCCACGACAGACATATAAACGCGTCTCAAACTCCTCTTCCTCGGGTTTTTTGAATCCAGATGCTACACCGCCTTCCAACGGTATTATACAAGGTTTGAAGTAGGATAAGAATTTGTCAGATTCATGGCCTTGAAGTTCCCTGTGCTGTACAGCACGTCCTCCAAGGGCCGCATCAAGTTCAACAGTCTTAATTGCTGCTGTTCCAGCTTCATCCTATGAAAAAAAATATGTTGGGGTGAGACCATGCCATGACTTAAGTCATAGGTAAGGCAACTCCAACATCTCAAAGGTAGAGCATATCCATCAAAGAATACCTGACTTGTGTCTTTTCCAATCCAAAAGTGTATGTCATACAAATAAGCACCTCCCTTGCCAGGCGTTGTCTACAGGAGTTTAGTTGAATATTAATCAGTGGAGATAAACATTATAACAAAAACTCATAGAGGACAGATAGCCTTGTATTTCATATGCTTTATATTGATTAAAAAAAAAGTTCGGTTTTTTATCTGGATAGATTGCTCTTTGACACAATTACTATATATGTTTTATATAGTTTATTTAGCATTAAACTCTCAGTAAATAATCATAAACTCCATTGATTTTAATTTGACTATAAATTCAACTGTCATAATTTAAGAGTCAGACAGACTTTCACAATAGTATATTACAAATGTATCAACACTGAATGTCCTACTTATTCCTATAAGAGGACAACCAATAACAAGTTGATATAACAGCATTTGGTCTTGTGAGGTTGGTAATAGTAGATTTTGCCAGTAGTAAAGTACAAACAGCATGATCGGTCATGCTCATCATGCTAGAAAATGCAGTTGAAGTAACACCAAAGAGGCTTTAAATTAGAACCAAAATTCTAAAGGAATGATTTGTCACTAGCAGATACTTAGTTATTGCAAAATAAAGAAAAATCGATGATAGTCTGCAATATTTTAATTACATAAATCAACAGAAGTACTCGTCTTGCTGGTTCACCGTCATACGGAGGAGTAAGAACTATTTTCACCTGTAATACAATGTAGGAATCGCCCATGTAGAATTTCCCATGTTCGGACTTGGGCAGTGGAACTGGCTGAAAATCCTCAATCCGCCAAATTTCAGTCCCACTACAAGCTGTTAAGCTCAAACATGCTTAAGATTCAAAATGGCAGCACAGAGACTACCTCATTATATAGTACATATATATAATCTTTCTTCTAGGTATTCATTTGCAAACATCCACAAACTAGGAAATTGAATGTTAATTAAGAAATCAAACGATAGGTAATGCAGTAAATCAATAGCAAGTAATTTAAAAAATCCAGGATACATCCTCTGGCCAGCACCCTGAAACGCAGGATCCAAAACCTTTGCAGTGCTAGACATCACCTGATATTTATGTTCTTACTTTCTTCTGGATGGTAGATATCCTTCAAGCGCCGGATTCTGGCGTCTGATAATTCAGCAAGAATCCACTGCAGAAGCAGAAAATGATCTTGTAGAGAATCTGCTAAAAAATGCAATCTAAAAGGAAACAGCAAATTTTATAATCTCTGATTGTCATTTGCTTAGAGGTTGGATTATGATTCTATCACAAGATTAAACCTCCAAGGCTCTTCCTGGTCATTTATGGATTCTCTTTGTTGAATATGTAATTATGTGTTAGTAAACTACATCACATTCAACAATTGTGATTTAGATTCCATGCAAATGATGGTCAGGGACCAAAACTGCTCAAAAAGACATTGAAGGAATAAAAACTCAATTTTTTAAGATCAAGGACCAAACTGCAAAATCAGTCAAACTTAACAGATCCTAGGTGTTCTTATCCCATTTGAGAGCTTCACAAAATCTAGCCAGTCAAGCCTGCATAAGAATATGAGTTACCCACTCTACCTACCTCAAGTAACTGCATCACCCACTAACCTTATCAAGTAGATAAGCTAAAGTATAATCAGAACTTTTTTCTCGCATTTTTTCACTTCAAAGGTGTATATACACATACACATGTATATAAGGCTCACTATACCAAACCTATACCTTTGTAGAAATGCATCTGTTAATATCATTAAATATCTATATCATAACAAACTTCCTATGAATCAATATCTCAATTTGAACTGCCCACCTACCCCACAACACAAGCAAAAAAAGAAGGCTCCTGCAAAGCGTTTCATATATGTTGAACAACTGCTTTCCCCAAAACTTAAACTCAAGCAGCTAGTTAAAATGCCAACAATGTCTATTACACATAAATGTTAAATCAACCCCCTCGCGCATGAGTTGGACCTTACAAGTAAAACATGGAATGGGGACTTAACTGCTTCAAACAACAATCAGAAGGAAAACATGAGTAATAGACAAAATGGTAACAACAGGAGTGTCAAGGATTGGACCCTTGACTTGAAGCTCCGATATCATATTGAAGAACAGTTGCTCCTAAAATGCTGAGCTTAAATTGTCAAGAAACATGTTGACTCAGTTCCTTGTCTTCATCCCATAGAGAAAGACTAACACGAAACATTTGGCGGCTCTTTTTGCCAGCCCAACATATCTCAAGCATAGTTCTCAATGATAAATTAACTATGCTACCAATGCTTGCGCTTCAATAGGATGCACTAAAGAGTATGTCTTGTCAGCCTTGGACATGAAGGACTAATGTGGTACTTCTCCACCTGCTACCTTTCTCAAACCTCTCTGGTAATTTTAGCATTTACATTGCTTTTAACTCCAATGAGTGCCTTCTAAAATCAATTTTAATGCGAGCTTTAGTAGTTCCATTTTCCAATGTTGACTACCGCTTCAATCAAAAGCTATGACAAGTGAACACCATCGTAGAAGAGTAAAGATGCACTAAAGAAGAAGAGAAATTCATTATAACCAATATGAGTACACAAGAACGTAGAGCATTTCCATACTCCAAACCAGCACACCCAAATTACAAACCCACAACGCAAGAACAAGCATAAACATGCAAAAATCCTAATAACAACCAAACGCAATAGCCAGTCTATCTAGACATATATTTTGGCAGTTACCTTCTAACAGGATTAGTGTCTATGTCTAATCGGATTCTCCAAAGCTACTGCCTATGCTTATCTCCATTAGGAAGATTTTTTTTTTATGGCTTTTGTTCCCCAAATTTCTCAAACTAACTCTTTCACCAAAGCTCACTTACATGTCACAGAATATCCCGAAAAATAATGACATACTTATGAACGTCTATCTTTATAATCTAATTAACCTTGCTTTTCACCTTGATGGCATCAGTCTTCTCAAAACAGGAACTTTAGCGTGACCACTTTTATTCGGATTCCTATTATAACTTTCTCTTAGGAATGTTATGCAGGTACTGGTCCAAACATGGAGAAAATTGAGCACATTATGAGTTCCACAATTCCTCATTCAACGGCCATTAATTCCTGCTTTGAGAATCATGTTCGCTGATGTAAACCTCAATTGATAAACATTTGACCATCTGAAGAGTATCATCTTGTCACTTGTTAAGAATTATTCGAATATAGAAGCTGTTCTTGAGAGTTTGCGGTTCGTTATTTCATCTAAACAACCATCCTTTCTCCAGATTGGCAATCTTTCCATTTTCTAAATTTGTACTGCCAAACACACATAATCAACTTAAATATGTAGCATTTCAGATTTTGGCCCAACCATTCTTTTTCCATCAAAGTCACTACCAAGTCCCTTGCCTCAAAATTGCAACCAGCTCACCACACACATTCCCTCCCAAGACGGTCTCAAGATGTATTAGTATCAATCATCCGAATACATAAAACTCAATCAGCAGTTACTTGTCCACTATTTTCAAAAGCAAGGCGGGCATAACAAAGCCAAGCTCTTCAGCACATCGCCATCGAAAACTAACCCAATAGAATAGAAAAAATTCCAGATGCATTCACTGATACCGGTGAATGGCTATAGCTGCGAGCCGAGCAGATAGAAGTTCTCGTTCAAGCCGAAACTTTCAAGCAGGAAACTAACGCTAGTACCGCAATTAATGACCCCCGATCGAATCAGTCCGATCGGGCGACAAAAAACAAGACATCACTCCAATCCACGGACACGAACCCGAATCGTTCCGTGATCCCAGCCCACGCAATCCGTCCGAGGACACGGCAACATTGCCCCGGCGGCACATGCACGCGATCCGCGCGAGGATTAGATCGCCACCTCGACCGACCAGACAAAAGCCGAAGACACTTACGACGAGAGATAGAGAGAGAGAGAGAGAGAAGGCACGGGTAGAGAGCAATCAGCAACCACGCGACACTAGCGCGAATCGCTGCCACGCGACGGGATCACGAAGGGAAAAAAAACGACGGATCAACGCGCCGGCGACGATCCAATCCCGTCAATGCGTACACACTCCAAACTGATCAGAACGCGGAAAGGCGAGGGGATTGATCGCAGAAGCAGCCGGACGTACCTGACGGATCTCCCCGGCGGACGGTGGCGATGATGATCACGACGACGACGATGATGAGAGAGAACGAAGAGAGAGAGAGAGAGAGAGAGAGAGAGAGCTGGCAATGGAGAAGGAGGAGGAGGAGAGAGAGAGAGAGAGAGAGGGAGGAAGGATGGACAGGGGAGATGGGGGAGACTAGCTGGAAAATGAAAAGTGAATTATTGCCGTTGCAGGGCAGGGCGTGTCAACATTTCTCCTTTTTTTTTCCTCCTTTTTTTTTCTTTTCTTTTTAATCGAGAATTTTTTTTGTAGGAGCGAATTATGAATTTCACATGGTCGAATTTAAAAAGCGAATTTAATAAAAGAAAAATGGGGGGAAATGGATAGAAAAGAAGGGGAGGAATTTGAGGGGAGAGAGAGAGAGACTGTGCGTGTGCCTGTGAGAGCGCGTGGGGCCCGAGCCAGACACCGAGTCCCCCGTGTTAGGGCAAAGATCCGGTGACGTGGCACCAGCCAGCTGTCGGGCTTTCGCCTTGCCTTTATTTTTATTTTTTTCTTTTGCCTTGCTAGGATGGGCCGTTGTTTAAATGGATTTCATTTTCCAGCGTGGCCCAGGAGAAAAGTCTTCGCACGTTTCTTTTCTATTTTTGTGCTTTTTTAATTTTTTAATTTGTTTATTTATATACATAAATTTTGTAATTTTACCAAGTGAGTCCTAAACATTTTTTTCACATTTTATTAATTGCTAAAAGTTGCTGATGTAGATTTTGATCATTCTACACGCGATCAAGATTTGACGTTCACAACTTTTAATAATGTTTTTTTTTCCTTTTATTTCTTTTCTTCTTTCTCAAACCGATTGCAAGCCTCAAGCAAGCCTTGCCCACCCCCTAGCAAGGCTCAACCTCATTGTCGCTAGGCAAGGTCAATCTTGCCATCCCTCACCTCTGGCCATTATTAAGGCCTAGCGACCGACTAAAGAAAAAAAGGTAAAAAAAAAAAAAAAAAGAAAAATATAAAAAAATATTATTAAAAATTGTTAATGTTAGCGTCATTAAAAATTGTTAAAATCCACGTCAGTGATTTCCAATCAGAATTGCCCAAATGAACTCAATTGGCAAAACTAAAAAATTAAAGATTTAATTGGAAAAAGTTCATTAGGTTTAAGACTTCTTAGACAATTTTTCTTTACTCATGATCATTAAAACATAGCCCATACTAACTACAATGATGTATTCATGAGCAAACAAAATATATTGAGATTGAGATAGACTTTTATTTTGCCGCGGCAACACCTTCCAAAGATGTTATTGAACTGGTATTGACCGATTCTTTATCAAATTCTCAATATCGTTAGAAAGACTGTCTTTCATGCATTTTCAACCATGAACTCTGTAATTCATTACCATTTTGAGTTCTAGGGAAGATGCAACATAAATTTTATGGTTTGCAATATGTATAATTTGCTTCCTAATTTGTTCATCATCCTATGTGCAAAATATAACGTCAGTAGTTCATTTTAGATCTTTTGTGTATATATATTCTTCCATGTACTCTTTTAGTAACTAAGATCAATCTTTTGCTCATATTTCATGACTACTTACTTTGTGCAAATTTCACGCTTGTTTGGCCGTCAGTGCATGTAGGGTTTTGGAAAGAAAAACATGGGATGAATTCATTTTATAGAGCCGAGGCAAGCGGTATGAGTGTGCATACAATTTGAGGAATAATTATCAAAAAAGTCAAAAATCTATTCTACAAATGCTAATCAGTCCTAAATCTTTTGTTTTGAAAATTTTAATTATAAATCTTTTGATAATTTATCAATATAGTCCCTTCGACTTAATTTGGTTAGGAATCGCTGATATGGATAGCTATCGTATTAAGTGGCACAACCACTACTAAATAGATTTTGCAAATTAAAAAAAATATAAATTGTATATATACATATATATGTATATATATATTTGTTGTTTTATCTTTATTTTTTTATATTTTTTTCAATTATGGCCCTAACCTGTGACCCTCACCATCCACAATAAAATGAAAAAATGAAAAAAATTATTAAAACTTTTATAAAAAGTTAAGAATTTTAAAAAAAAATTATAAAAAATAATTTATGTCAGTGCCGATCGCGCGACCTAGGGCGGAGATATGATACAAACAAAGTGGTTTATGTGGAGGTAACTACCCACCAAAAAAGCCACTCAAATGAATGGAATTTTTAATCTATATTTGGTTGTTATATAATCATGAAAATCTTAAGGATGTTTTAGTTTCTTTTAGACATGGGGAGGACACAAAGTCTAGATATAACAAACATAATCAATCACATAAGAGTCATATTAGAATAAAAGTCTTCTATGAGATCCATTACCAATTCCATTATCTCTTAATATATGATTGGCTTGATCTAGTATGATGAATGCTGGAAAAATATTCTTTCGTGGAAGTTCCGTCATTAATTTATTGTGGTACTTGAATGACCAATGAATGAATATTGAGCATATACCATGCACGTCCATGTACTAAATATTGCTGGGAATATCAAGTCCATCATATTGTGATATTTGGTGGGATCAGCATGAGCCCTGCTTAAAAGAGAACTGACTCCACATGCTTCATGCATACACATTGGCTTTCCCTTTACGTCGACAATAGAACGAGCATATACAATATTTTGTAGGCTTTCCGAGGTTAATATCGACCACATACCTAAACTAGAATAACAAGGAGAGGAAAATGCACGAGAAATGGAGTCATAAATGCTTTTGTTCTGACATGCGACGAAATGGGTTTGTTCTGATTCTACAGCTAAACTCGCTCGGGTGAGGTGCTCCCAGTTTGCTTCCCCACTTAGTAATTACCTGTTCTTCCCCATCCTCAGCAACCAACCAAAACCGGGTAAAACCCTGCTTCTAAGACAATCAAGCCCACCTAAAAAACTTTCGAATCGGTTCGATCCATGATGTGATCGTTCCTCAGACATCCAAGGTTAAGTCTCGGAAGTGAACACTGCAGTGACGTTCTAACAACCCTCTCCATGATTAGGAGGAGAAGATGGTGCGGGCGATGACCCACCAAAAAGCTCCAACTTGAAGCTGTTCCTCCCTCGTATTCACATCAGTCTTTTCTCATCGTGGTCGCTTGTCGTAATGTCTTCGCCACACGTCGCATCTGTAAGCTCGATGGCTAGACGGACCATATTTGTAAATAAATGCAGATGTCAAGATGCAAGTTGATACAAAATGACAAAACATAAGATGTAAATTGTGGGTTTCAAAAGTAGATATGATATTTGATACGTGGGTATGGTGTGAATTACAGGTGGTTTTTCCGTATTTATCTTCATCATACCCAAAGTGAGCAAAAGGGAAAAATGTGTGCATATTTCGGACAGAGACCTTATGTTGATCTAACCTCACTGGATTTCTTAACAGCTACTTTAGAGGCATCCAATGAAGAGATGCTACATTGTATATAGAATGGTCTATGTTTTCAAGATATTGAAAATTGAGGTGAGTATGGTTTCAAGGTAGAACTAGAAACCGGAGAATTGGTCCAGTTTTAGATTCCAAGGCATACAAATAACGTGATCATAATCCACTAAAGACTCGTTTGATAACTATTTTATTCCCAACAATTTCTGATAAAAAGATTATACATGTTGATTATGTTCTCAAGAATAATTTCTCAGTATTTTAAGGCATTTGATAACTGTTCAAAATTTATATTCTCGGAATAAAATTACGTTTGGCACCATTCTGAAGATTTCTAATCCAAATCATTTTCTTTTAATTTTTTTAATTTTTTTTTTGTTTCTCTTTTCTCCTTTTCTTTTTTTCTTTTATTTCTCTTCTTCTTCTTCAAGCTTTGCCAGTCACCGACCTTGGGATAACTAGCAACGAGCCAGACGAGGGCCGGCAACCTTGCTAGAGCATTGCCGACCCTTAGTGAGGCCGCTCCTCATTAGTCAAGCCTCGCTCGGCCAGGTAAGGCTCGCCGGTAGCCGTGGGAGGCCTAGGCGAGGCTCGCCAGTGGCTGAGGGAGCCTCTAGTGAGCTCACCGAACATAACCCACTTGGTCATCAGCGATCGGCGGTGGTGGTTAAAGAAGAAGAGAGAATGAAGAAGAACAAGAAGAAAATACGAGAAAAGAGAAAGAAAAAAAAATGGGTTGCCTTGATTCTGAATTGTTCCAAGAATAAAAAAAAAAAAAAATTTTTTTTTTACTCATTGATTTTGTTTCAAATATCTTCCCTAAAACAAAAAATTTACCAAATGGGATTTATATTTCAAATTTATATCCGGGAATAAAAGAACATAAATTTCTATTACTTGGCAAGTTGCCAAACGCAGCCTAAAAAGCTCCAACTCAAAGCTCCTCTCTCATATTCAGGTCAGTCTTTCTCATCACGGTCATCGGTCTTCATGTCTTTGCACGTGTTGAATCCATAAGCTCAAATGGCCGGACGGACATCACATGTGAACTGCTAGACTGTGCCACATATACATGTGTGTGTACATTCACTTATGAAATGAAAAAAAGCAAGAAAAAAAGTTGTGATTATGCTTTAGCTTGTCTACCTGATAAGGCTAGTGGGTGATGCAGTTATTAGATGTAGATGGTGTGGCGATGACCCACCAGAAAGCTCCAACTAAAAGCTGCTTCTCCCTCGTATTCAGATCAGTCTTTTCTCATCATGGCCGCTGGTCTTTTATGTATTCGCACACGTCGTATCTGTAAGCTCAGCGGCCAGACGGACATTGCATGTGGACTGCTAGTGCTAGACGGTGCTCTCTATCTGCTCCCTACTGTGCACGTTGCTTGCTTCGCCAAGGATGGGCCATATTGTTCAAAAAAAAAAAGGATGGGCCATAGCTTTTCCTTCCCAGAAAGAGAAAAAGACATGGGCCATTTGCCTTTTTCTTTTCGTCTGGAGAACAGACATTGAGGAAAGTGATGGACGACTGAATTATCGACGGGCGAGGAAAATGTAAGGGAAAATAGAAAATATATCGCAGAAAGTCATTGACAACCTGTTTTTTTTTTTCTTGTAATTATGAAATATACATCGCCTCAGACATAACAACCACAAAAATGAGAGTCCCAGTAGTTTCACTAACTTAGTGTTTAATTATAAATTTGTAAGAAATTAATATACTACCTAAGTTTAGGTCATGATCCCACACTTAAGAAATTGTATGGCTTTGATTATATTTTAGGAATCTAGTGTATTTTTATATAGGTTATGCCAACGAGTACTCTAGGGATACTTGATAAATGAGCTAAACAGAAAATAATTCAATTTTCAAAGCGATGATTGCACGCAACATTTAGACTACTCAATGCATTGTAAAACCGCGAGGTTTCATTACTTAATTGCATATCAGGTGTCTCTATTGCTCTGCGGCACTCATCGATAAATTTCTTTTAAATATTTGTTGAATAGATCTTTTGCACTAATAACTGTAGATTTGTCATTTGTTGTTTTTTTCCAGTTTAAAACCCATTTTTGTTTGTTGGTGATGATTAATCTAATCCAACAGTTAGAAAATAAAATTTTCGAATTGAAGATCCTTGAAAAGAAAAATATGCGATGGAAACGGAGGTATCCGGCAATAACTTTATTTGACCATGTATTGGTGTCGGGTCGACGTCTAAGGTTTCCCGTTTATTTTATCTATGTTTTGTTAGGCACGAAATTAAAGCGAAAGGAATCTTGACCTATCATCAAATAAAAGCAGTAGCCGGCACCCACGCCGCTGCCGCCACCCTCTATGAAGCTCGCGGCTCTCGGTCATGAGCCGTCGAGCTCAACTCGACAAGGCAAGGCTCACGTCAGCCCAGGGAACTCCGCAGAGCTTGCGGTAGCACTAGCATGACCATGGGAGACTAAATATCACGATCTAGTCCAAATCAAGGGAGTAGCCTTCGAGGTTGGCACGGTCGGGGACGGCAGGGGGCTAGGATGGGAATTGGCAACTGATCATTAATGAGGCACGAGAGAGATGGTGGATGAGAGAGAAGTTTAGGTTAGGATTGGTGGGTTATTTTGAGGGCAAAGTAGTTTGGGAAGTAAAACGGACCATATATGTAAATAAGAGGAAAACTATTAAAAAAATCCTAACCTATAGTGTCGGTATTAATTCAATCCTAAACTTTTTAATTGAACCAATTCAGTCCTAAACATTTTTCATATTATTATTAATTCGGTCCTAAACATTTCAATTGAATCGATAAGTGCTAAATCTTTTTACATTAGTACCATTTCAAAATTTGGCCGGCTAATACTGACATGGATGTCGACTAGCTGACAAATGTTGATGTGGCAATCTTTAAATTTTTTATTCTTTTTCTTTTTCTTTTTCTTTTTCCTTTTCCCCTCTTCTTTGGTAGTGGCCAACAAGTCACCAACAACCCGGCCATTGGGCGAGGGTCGCGGGTGAGGCTAGCTTCACCTTGGCCTCACTGCGACTAGCAAAGGTGACCTCGCCTACAACTGGGGAGGTCATGACGGCCTTTGCTCAAGTCGACAAGCCTTCGACGGCTCATCAACCTGGCAAGGGTAGCAAAGCCCTTGCCCCTCGCTGGCGAGGACTTCACGACCCTCACCTAGCCTTGCCCAAGGCCACAGGCGAGGTAGCTTTACCTAGATTTGGGCGAGGTCAACCTCGCCTTGGCCTCACAGCAACTAGAGAAGGTGGCCTTGCCCAGATCTCGGCGAAGCCACCTTGCCCATAGCCCTAGGCAAGGTCGGGCTAAGGCCACAAAGCCCTCGCCAACCATTACAAGGACTTGAAGGAGAAAGAAGAGAAAAAAGAAATGAAAAAAAAAAAGAAATTATTAAAAATTGCCATGTTAGTGTTGGTGGACGGCTAACGTCCACATCGACACCGACTGGCTAAAATTGGTTGGACGGATTGAATTGATAGTAATATGAAAAGATTTAGGATTAAATTAGTTCAATTGAAAGGTTTAAGACTAAATTGATACCAACGTAAAAAAGTTTAAGACTGAATTGATCTAATTGAAAAGTTTAGAACTAAATTGATATCAACATCATAGATTTATGACTTTTCCCGTAAATAAGTGTGGATGTCAAGATGCAAATCTATATGAAATGACAAAACATAAGATGAAAATTGGAGATTTCAGAAGTGGGGATGGTATTTGATACGTGGGTACAATGCAGACTTCGGGTGTGGCTTTTTGCCGCTATATCTAAGGTGAGCAAAAGGGAAAAAGGTGTGCATCATTCAGACAGGAACTCTATCTTCACATATCCTCGCTGATTTTCCAAATGGTTGCTTTAGAGATATTTATGGAAGGGATGTCAGAGTATTATATAGTATGGTCTACTTTTTCAAGACATTGAAAGTGGATCGAGTGGAGTATTTTGATGCACCGCAAGAACTCGACACAAGCAAAAAAAAAACATTTTTTATAACTCGAAACAAACTAAACACAGCATTACCAGTGTCCTAAAGTCATATTTTCCCCTAATCTTAGGATTTTGTATTAATCTAGTGGAGAAACACACCACCTCCCTCAATCAAGAACTCCCCTATTAGTACTTTCTTTTGATCAATTAAGATCAAGGACCAAGCCATTTACTCCAAAAGTTTATGCTGTTAAATTACGGTGCAAAATATATATTGGCTCTAAAACATTTCCCTTGCATGTAGGTCGATTTGATGACAAAGGTCTTACGGGTGGATTCTAATAAGCGAGGCCCGCGGGCAAGGCATTATTAAAGCCCAAGGCACATAAAGAAGCGAGCTTATAGGCGGGTTAAAGAGGGAGCTCCGGATACGAAGTTGAGCACCGATCTGTTTGGTCCAGATAATTTTAAACTGGCATAGCACGTCGCGGAAATATACCGTTCGAGTCGACGCGATCAGGGCCAAAGAAGGATGATGGTCAGGGGCCGAAATCCAAAGCTTTCCAAATGGATCTGAAATTGTTCAGCTCTTTTCATCGTTGATATGTTGATTTGCATGCTTGCTATTACATTGGCCTAATATGAAATTCAGAGTAGGAATGCAAAAAGCCCATATTTTCAAAGGCATTTTCCATCTCTTGGGTCTGGTCCATGGGCCTAATCATTGGAGAAATCATTCAGGCGAACTTGACCATTTGTGGGAAAAAGATATTTATTTCAATTCGTATGGACCCAAAAGAAAAAAGAAGTTGAAAAAACTGCAAAATCGCAAATGCGCAACCTCCCGTGTTTTTCATTTAATTGAAAACAGAGAGTAATTTTTTTGTTTAAAAAGATGAGATAGTATTTTCTATGTTCCTAATTAGAATGAAGAAGATGGATTTATTTATGAGTGACTTTCAAATTAAATATGGGAAAGGAGAGATTGTGAAATTCACTAACTTTTAACTGTACTGCGGACATGAACCCCCCAGAAAAAAAAAAAATGTAACTGGGACATGGGACTGGAAAAGCTAAAAAATGTGATCAGATTGAGAGAGGTGAAATAATTGAAGTTACACGAATTGACAATCAGCTGATAATGTATCGAAATAACAAACCAAACGAAGCCAAATCATCGAAACTTTTGGTAGAAGGGAAGGGAAAGTTTTCTTTGAAACTATATCAAGTGTCGATCTCTCTATACATTATTAGTGACAAGCCACATGTCACGACCAATTACTATCTCCAGAGATAAGAGCATATCGATGTAGTGTCGAGTCGGTTTAGGTTTCGAGGGCCCGCTAGATGAATCTTAATCCCGACCTAAATCTGTAGGAGTTTTCCAAAGTGGGGACACCCCCAGATTACCCAAAACATCCAAGATGTGTGTGTGGGGGAGAGAGAGAGAGAGAGAGAGAAAGGGGGGGACCCTTTGATGCCATGGACAGGAGAGACAGGCCATGATGCAAGGGGGGGTCATGATGCATGTCTACTAAAGGGGGAGCCCAATCCCAATCAATCAAGATTCTCATCTCCCCCAGCAGGTCCAATCGCCATTCCACCTTTTGCTTTGTTGTTTCCCCCCCTCTCTCTCTCTCTCTCTCTCTTCTGGTTTTGCGTGGTTCCATATGGAGGACAACCATCCAAAAGTGGGTTCCCCACACCATCACTCGAGCACATGCCATTGGCACAAGGGGTGGACAGTGGAGTCATGTCTGTTAGAAAGTGAAGTGAAAAGATTTTGGTTGGGGAGGTGGGGGGGCTTTGTCCCTTTTTAGCTGTTCCTGGTACAGAGAAGGAGCTCCTTTTCGTTGTTTCTCTTTCTTTTTTTCAATTTTTTAATTGATTTTTAACCCTAGGGTGACTGGGGAGATTCGTAACTTTAATCGATTGTGTGGGTTTACTACCATTTGGTTCAATCAAAGCTCTTGAAGGTGCACTAAGTTTGGCATGAAGCATCATGCATGGGCTGGAGGATTTACCAGACAAAAGCAAACACACGTTCAATGAAAATTATCAGCCCATGTATGATTGGACATTTTAGAGGGAGAGGGAGACGGAGTCCACGGAGCCAAACACACCTCTTGCACACTAACAGAGAAAACAGTGTCCTTTAAGGGTATGATGATTATGAACTTTTAGAACTGTTCGAATACAATGCATATGATGATTTGTAGTTTAATACTCCCCCGGCACGAGTTAAGGGTTTGATGATTATAAATTTTCAGAACTGTTTGAATACGATGCGTATGATATTTTGTAGTTTAACTCTCCCCTGGCGCAAAGACTAATGGCAATGAAATCTTCGATTGTTTGAATCCGATATGCATTATTGTAGAAATCTAAGGCAAGAAAAGAAGGAAGTTCATAAATGGGCTAAAGGAAGTGTTACGAAGAATAACCGAATTCTAGTCACTTGATATTTAGGTCAAATATGCATGCCATTCTACTTCAAAGATGATAGTATAACGACTTAGAGGATCCATGTGGGTCATGCCCTCGCAGAGTTGACGTCGCGCTCGTTGTTTGAGAAACTTTCTCAGCAATATTCATCGTGGTTTAGTTCATTACCATCCTCCGCTATCCCAATAATCTGTAAGTAGTTGCACTTTATTTAAGTCCTCTTATTCAACGATCATTTTCTACACTTGTCGGATCAACTAAGAATATAAGATGTCCTCAAACCAAATGTCTACTGAGAGGATCTTGCTTATAATACCATCTATCATCAACCGACATGATTTAGGTAAGCCAAGCCCTCAAGAAGGAGTACTAAAGTGGTTATCATTTGGCAGGGGGTTTATATATAGCATGGTAAGCCCTTTTCTATTTGATGTGAGATTGTAATACATGTTCTGTTTTATGGCTCAACTCTAACCTTTGATTGCTTTTCCTTTTATAGTAATTTTGCGGTAGTGGGAGAATGAGACATATCTTCATTCCTTGAAGAGGAGGCAGGTATATGAAAAAGAAGGGCTGCCGTTGCCATTAATCTTAACTATATCAAAAGGCAGATTCATCTTAAAATCTCCAGAGGTCTTTCTTTCTCACATATATTGATGTAACATGGCATCTAAAAGCCCTCATCCAATGGTAAAGACTTTCTTGAGTAATTTATAACTAAAATCTGCCTCAAATAATCATTTACTGGCGCCTCCTGATCGTCATGCTTAAATACTTATTTTTTGAGTTTGGCTTATATAGGAACGGATTGGGTTATAATGAATGGCATCAAAGTAGGACATCTTTTAGTAGATGTGTGATTCGTGGATGGACTAAGTCCACGCTCACCCGACGGGGGAAGAGAGTGGTCATTGGGTGAGAGAATTGGACAAAATGCAACTCCTAACTGGCTTCTAAGATGCCAAGGGTGGACAGAATTGACTAAACCATGCATCAAATGAGAAAGAGCATTGCTGGAGAAAAGATAGCCGCCAACACTATGGCAATGTCAATGCAAAGTTTGCTATATCTCAATTTCTTGTTCCGATTAGAAAGGATTCCTTGAGCTTGAGTGATTACAACTGAGCACTCATATTAAAGACTTGCATATAGATCAAGCCAAACCATTTTATATTGGGCTAGAGATGATAAGATCGATGTACAAAATGAGTTCCATACTCTTAGTGAATGCTTACATATGACCTCCTATAAAATCAACATCCTTCTTTCATGCATCATTTATTGCACCCTAATGTAATAGGTGTATTGCTTGCAAAGTTTAATCCAACAACATATTTAAGTCGATAATTTTTAAAGGGTAAATTTTATGATGATTTATAGTTTTTTATTAGATTAATTAGATGAAAGATGATATTTTTCAAGATCAATGATATCTAATAATCTGTTTCTACCAATACCATAGTAAACCCTCGTTCCAAAAGCAACAAAAAACCCTAATCCATACTTAAATATCCAATCATTGCTATTCTGCCACGACAACTGCTTTGACCGTAGTTGCCATTTTTGTTGGTACTGCGTCCCTTCTCTTACCATCTCTCCAATCCTTGCTTTCTTAGCCACAATCGACGAAGATGGAACGGCATAGGTTGCAGCACCAGTGACCAACCTCTGGTTTCATCACTGGTGCCACACCTCCATGCCGCCGCAATAACATCGCGCATACAAAGAGGAGATAGAAAGGTTGAGACTCGGTTTCGATGGATGTGTAACTTCATGCAAAGTGTGGAGTCTAATGCGGGGACATTATATTTGTAATTTAGCTAAATTCTCGACTCTCAATTATTTATTTAGTTCGTTGTCCGCTTGCCAACCAAATAAGAAGGAAAACAAATTAGTCACTCCATTGCGGATTCTTAGGTAATCTAGCTAAAATCAAACAGGAGTCTCATACATACATGAAAATCCAATTAAAAGATTTCTAAATTTCGCCTCCTTCCAAAGCTCAGAGCCTCTTTCTCCGCAATGGATTGCTCCCCAATTCAAAATACATCACGTCACATCGAATTAATTAACGCTCCAATAAATGCATTTATTATAAAAATTAAAAAGGGTTTCATAAGGGGGGGCCCGCCAATAGTAGTGCAAGCAATAGAAATTGCTGTCTGGGCACGCGAGCCGAAGTTCCATAATAGCTTGCGAAATTCCCGCCACTAGCCACGACCATTGCCATTGCAACTTTTCGAGTAAAGTCTCGATTGCTCATTCAAACATTAATCATTAAACACAACACCAAAAATAATAAAAAAATTCAAAAAAATGTCTTTATAATTTAATGAAATATAAAGTTAGGAAAACGTTGATTGAAAAGTTTGGACTTTAGGCCAGCGGTCCACGTGGAAAATTGCCGCATATATTGACGCTGCATATCCGCTTATCATGAGCAAAAAGTTGCTAGGGCATCTATTGGCATAATGATGTTGTCCATGCCCCTTTATTTTTTGTACTTAAGTTTTTCGCGTATGGTCAAAAAATTGATTTATCTTTATAGTATATGGTATCTGAAAAGAAATTGGGCAAAAGGGCCCACGGTCCACATGAAATGATTCACGGCAATTATGTGCACAAATTATCTTTTTCATGGATGGGGGGGATTTTGTCTTTCGGCGATGAATATATTAAATGGTACAGAAAAATATAATATTCTCCATCAAAATGCCCGTACAGGAGAAATATATAAAAAAGAAAAGAAAAGAAAAGAGAGACTTTAGTTTACGGAGAATATTCAGAGTTAAAAAGACAAAATAAGAAAAAAAAATCAATTTGGTGATTGTTTTTTATGACGCATGGCCTCTTACTTGGTTCTGTTTCCACCAGTCATGTGCGCCGAATGTAATTTTTTTTTTCTTAGGAGAATTTTTTTTTTTTTATGAACTACATGGTTTATTATTTCTCAGCAAATTTATATAGTATAGAGAAGGACTGGCCATAATAAATTTGCAGTGCTGAGAGGGGACTACATCTCGTAATTGTCTGGAATTTCGAGTTCGATTTTTGTACGTGGCAACTTTGGAGGAGCGAATAGTGGTTAATATGTCGCGTTAATTAATTTGCATAATACTAAAGTGACGTGATAAATTCTTGTCGGATACTTATTGGACATTAATGAAGAAAAAAATCTAACTCAATAAATGAAAATCCACAAAAAAATTTCAAACTATCCTCGTTGTAACACATTTGTCATAAACTTTTTTTTTTAATATAAAAACCCCAAACTATGTCTATTATGACACAATTATCATAGACTTTTTCTTCTAATATCAAAAAGTATAAACTTGTACTTATGTGACACACTTACCTTTTGTTAGAATTTCTTAATAACTTTCAAATCAAAATAATGTTGTTTTTTATCTCACTTTAGTTATGTAAGTGCCATATCAACATCATTTATCTTTCATAGTTTATGTGAGTAGATTTTAATTGTGTATATTGACAGAATTTCGATAAAGGGTAAATATTTCACACAAGTATAAGTTTAGGCTCTTTTTTTTTCGTATCAAATAGTTTGAGGTATTTACGATGGTGAAAATTGAGAGAGAGAGAGAGAGAGATATTTTGTGCTGTTCAAAGACCGCAAAGGCAAGCGTCCACTGGGGGGATAATGAACATGGCAGACCCACCTGAGAGAATCCTAGGTTTGCGTTATTGTTTTTGCATGGACATGTTTGTTTGTTTCTTTTTTTATTGTCTTGCCCATTTAAATATATATATTTTTTAAAGTAGCCCAAGGGGAAGAAGAAAGGCTACCCTTTTCATGACAAATTTTAGAGTATCCTCGTGATTAAAAAGATTGAGATGAACTTCAGCCATGATTACCAAAGTGAAACCTACTTTTGGGAGAGCTAGGGATTGGAATGCTAATACAACATCATCTATGTTGATTCTCGCAAGTTACTATATCCATCATTTTCATTAGATTGAGATAAATAATAATGATATTCTCAATTATCAAGTCGATAATTTAGATAGCGTTTTAGTTTGCTTCTTTACTCTCACTTTTTTAGTAACGTGTGGCAATGGAATGGGATAGGGCTCATATATCCTAGCCTCACTACATAGCCATTGACGTTGTGTGCAAGTCCTATCCTCCTCCGTCCGTGGCTAGCTTGACGATCAAGGCCATAACATTCCATGCCTGTGCGGCACAATGATATAGAGCTTTACATTTTTTCCCCATTTGCCTTGTCAAGATGTTGCTTCATAAGATCTTAAATCTAACGTACCACTTCTAATAACAAGGCTTTGTTGGAATGAAAACGCTACATATGGTAGTAAGTTATAGAAGATCTCAAATTGAGGAGCTTTTGAGTTTTTTTTTTTTTTTTTTTTAATGCAATAAAGGAAACTTGGTAGAATAATATAAAAAAAGGGGTACTCACTTTCAAGTAAAACATGCAAAAAGGAAAAGAAAAGAAAAGGTGTGAGGTTTTAAGTTGTTAGTTTTTTGTTTTCATATTTACTCATGACAACATGTCCCATCATAAGAGAATAGCTCTTTGTAAATTCCTAAATGCTCGAGTGGAGAGCGTTACCTTAGACTGAAAAGAAAAATATAGTTTGGTATGTAAAAGTTGACTCAAAATATCTTCAGCAAGCATGCAAAAACCGCACATGTTGTAAAAATATGCCCGATAAATGCAATGAAGACTATGGCGCAAGAGCCCTGCATAATGATAAGCCGGAAAAGAAGAAAAATAGATTGTCAAAGACTACAGTTTTAATCTAGAGCTTGTTAAGGCATGCCTATTTCTCAAAAGCATTAGGGAGGCTTTTAAGTCAGATATTGGCTCGTTTGTGTCTTTTGAGAACGAGACATGGAAGTCAGGATTAGAAGATCTATAACTTACTTTTAATCGAATCGAAACACAAACTTAATCAAAAAGTAAAAGATAGATTCAAAATGTGACGCAGATAGCATAAAACAAGCCACAGCGAGAAGCAAGGCTTTTTGAGCATCATCTCAATGGTCATAATCTCAGCTGATGCATACTCCTTTGATGTTGACAGACATTGGTATATTACCATATCTCCTGCAGCACTTGAGAGAAGAGTTTTCAATGTTATCTCGGGAGAAAAAACCTGATAAAAAACCAGAGCGAGCTCAATGTGGAGAACAGAATGATTCAATAAACAAAAGCAAAAGCAAAAAACAAAACATTAATTAACACATGAATCCCCCCGTCTTGGAACAGCAAAAGCAAAGCCAGCCCTCCGACGTTGTACCTTCCTCTTTCCCAAGTTAAATTTGCTGGGTTTTCTCGTGCCCCGTTTTTGTTAAAGCCAAAACAGGAGAGAGGAGTCACGCAGGCTCCGCATTTCTCGTGACAGGACGCGAGCATAACACCAAACTCTCTCTCTCTCTCTCTCTCTCTATCTCTCTCTCGGGGAGAGACAGAGAAACACCTGGCCCGTGAAACGATTGTCCTCCGTAGTCCAGTGTGCTCTGTGCCTTTCCACTTCCCCCTCGCCTCTTCCTCCACGTTTGCGCTCCTGGTGAGCGGGTCTCAATCTCGAAGTCGTTTTCTCGCTCGATTCCGTGCGCTGATTTGAGAGGAAGCAGGGACGGGCGCTCCCCTGCCCACAGCCCACGTTCTGTGAGCTCTGCCCTGCTCCTTTTTTGGTCTCTCTGACCTTAGTTCTTCGTTCCCTCGTCCTTGTTCTCTAGCGCTCGGTATTATTGCTGTTCTGCATCTAAATGGGTCCGTCTGTTTCACATCAAGTTCGAATCTTGTCGTCGGCAACTTTTCCCTCTTGAAAAGTCCGGTCTCGACAGAGTTGAAGTCGAGAACTAATCGGGACGGGCACTGGGGGGACATGGTCGCTCCTTGTGAAGAAATCTTGAAATGGGTTTCGTCGTTTCCGGTGGATTTATGAAAATGTGAGTGTTTTTGTCGAGAAGGGAAGAGTAAGCAGAAGTGGGTTCCGTTTCTGATGATATAAGGGTTACTTTTGGAGGAAATGCAAGTGAAGAGGGAGCGATAGGCTAAAATGGCAACGTTGTGCCTTCTCACTCTTTTAATAGCAGGGGTGTTGTCAAATTTGGAGCTTGTGGGGTGTGCTCGGCTCAGTGATGAAGCTACACTCTTGGCCATCAATGAGGAGTTTGGGATACCTGGATGGGGCATCAACGGCTCGGATTTCTGCTCTTGGCCCGGCATTGGCTGTGGCCTGAGCAATTCCACCGTGGAAAAGCTTGACCTCTCTCGTCGATTCCTCAGAGGTAACGTCACTCTCATCTCTGATCTGAGAGCACTCAAAAGGCTTGACCTTTCCAGCAATAACTTCCATGGTTTCATCCCTCCCGGTTTCGGTAATTTGTCTGAGCTTGAATTTCTTGATTTGTCCACGAATAAGTTTGGTGGGTCGATTCCAAAGGAGTTGGGTGGTCTCAGGAATCTTAGAGCGCTAAACCTCTCCAATAACTTGCTCACTGGGGAAATACCTGATGAGCTAGAGAGCTTGGTGAAGCTCCAGGATCTTCAGGTGTCAAGTAATCAGTTGAATGGTTCCATACCGTATTGGGTTGGTAACTTGAGCAGTTTGAGGGTTTTCTCGGCTTATGAGAACAGATTAGGAGGAAAGATTCCGGATAATCTTGGTGCGGTTTGTGAACTTCAATTGCTGAACCTTCACTCGAACCAGCTTGAGGGATCAATTCCCGAAAGCATATTTGCGATGGGGAAGTTGGAAGTTTTAATTCTCACCCAAAACCAACTGAGTGGGGATATTCCTGAAGAGATTGGTAACTGCAAAAGCTTGTCAAATGTTCGGATTGGGAATAACAATCTCACAGGAGACATTCCATGGGCGATTGGAAATGCGAGCAGCCTTACTTATTTTGAAGCAGACGACAACAATCTATCTGGCGAGATTGTTTCCGACTTTGCTCAATGCAAAAATCTTACCCTCCTAAATTTAGCTTCTAATGGTTTTACAGGATCAGTCCCCACGGAGCTTGGGATTCTTGGGAATTTGCAGGAATTGATTCTTTCCAGTAACTATCTCTTCGGTGATATTCCCTTGTCGATTCTTGCATGCAAGAACCTCAACAAACTCGATCTTAGTAACAATAGATTTAATGGCACCATTCCTCTGGAAGTTTGCAACGTGTCAAGGTTGCAGTACTTACTTCTAGGTCAGAATTCTCTAAAGGGGGAGATACCTCATGAGATTGGAAATTGCGTGAAGCTACTTCAGTTGCATATCGGTAGCAATTATTTGACCGGCAGCATTCCTCCGGAGATCGGTCACCTCAAGAACTTACAGATATCTCTGAATTTAAGCTTTAATCGTCTTCATGGACCACTCCCCGCTGAGTTAGGGAAACTGGATAAGCTTGTCTCTCTAGATGTCTCCAACAATCAGCTCTCTGGTGCTATCCCACCTGATTTTAGGGGAATGTTGAGCTTGATAGAGGTAAATTTCTCTAATAATCTTCTCACTGGCCCAGTACCTAATTTCGGGCCTTTCCAGAAGAGTGCCAATTCGAGCTTTCTTGGAAACAAAGGGCTTTGTGGAGAGCCGTTGACCTTATCATGTGGGAGCACTAGTGGGCCTGACCATGAAGGTTACCGTCACAGGGTTTCTTACAGAGTCATACTAGCCGTTGTTGGCTCTGGTTTGGCAGTTTTCGTGTCCGTTACTATAGTTGTTCTTTTATTTATGATGAGGGAGAGGCAAGAAAAGGTGGCTAAAGCTGCAGGGGTTCCAGAGAATGAAACCAGTGATCTCCCAACAATAGTGGCAGGGAATGTCTTTGTCGATAACCTCAAACAGGCCATAGATCTTGATGCTGTTGTCAAAGCCACAATGAAAGATGCCAATAAGCTCAGTTGCGGTACTTTCAGCACAGTTTATAAGGCAATTATGCCTTCGGGGCTGATTCTGTTGGTGAAGAGACTGAAATCTGTTGATCGATCCATAATTCATCATCAAAACAAGATGATTAGAGAGCTAGAAAGGCTTAGCAGACTCTGTCATGATAACCTAATGCAGCCTATTGGGTTTGTGATTTACGAAGATGTTGCCCTTTTGCTGCATCACTACTTACCAAATGGGACTTTAGGGCAGTTACTGCATGAATATACCAAGAAACCTGAGTATGAACCCGACTGGCCTCAAAGACTATCGATTGCTATAGGGGTAGCTGAGGGTTTGGCTTTCCTTCATCATGTTGCAGTGATTCACCTCGATATATCTTCTGGAAATGTATTCTTAGATGCAAATTTCAATGCTGTGGTTGGGGAGGTTGAGATATCTAAGCTCTTAGATCCATCTCGAGGCACTGCAAGTATTAGTGCAGTGGCGGGATCCTTTGGGTATATTCCTCCAGGTACGTTTCTCTGAAAACACTAATCATGTTTGCTTTTGCCTTCTGAATATATATTTCTTGCCCGTGAGGCATGTGTTGTTTAGCCCCCTTTTTTGAACTATTTCCATGTTTTATCTGCTGACTGTTCACTACAATGCTCAGAGTATGCATATACGATGCAAGTCACTGCACCTGGAAATGTGTATAGTTTTGGTGTAATTTTGCTCGAGATCCTTACAACAAGGATGCCAGTGGATGAGGTCTTCGATGAAGGGGTGGATTTGGTGAAGTGGGTTCACAGTGCTCCGGCAAGAGGGGAGACCCCGGAGCAAATTCTCGATGCGAGGCTCAGCACAGTCAGTTTTACGTGGAGAAAGGAGATGCTGGCCGCTTTGAAGATTGCATTGCTCTGCACCGACGGCATCCCAGCGAAACGCCCAAAAATGAAGAAGGTTGTGGAAATGCTTCAAGAGGTAAAGCAGAACTGATCATCTCATACTTTTAATGCCATTGGATCTACGGTCCAGAATTGGTAATCTTCAGGGCCTAGAAGATTGTAACCGGTGGACGCACAATGCATCTGCTGGAAAATGTCATTCTTTGAGGGACATGGCAAGTTCACTGCAATGCTCATCATCCATCGACGGGATTTGATCAGGTCTGGAGCTCATGTTGATAACATTCACCAGTAGTGGGAAAAAAAAATTGCCTAGAAGGCATCAGTTTTACTGAGCTTCTTATTTTATAGTGGGCCTCCAAATGTAATTTTGATGTTCTCTAGTTGGAACTGTGTTGAGTTCTTTGCTATTATACAAATCATATCTACACTTCAATGGGAGTTTTCTGACCTTGAAGAGGGTTATTAGCTTATTCTGAGTTGAACTCCGAGCGCTTTTCATGGGAGGCATTGGATTTAAGATGTAAAAATGTTGTTTTCGTTCCGAGTTTCCGATTCAAAAGAAGTACTTCACCATTTAGTTCAATTACTAGTATTGAGCGGTCTTGGGCCAATCTTCGCCAGCTTCAGGCTGACATTGCCGATTCAATTCTCCATATCCTACCATACCTGACTCTCGTTTGTGGTGAATGTAATGCTATCACGAGCTTCAATTGCCGAGGTCCGTGACATCGCTAAGTCACCCGACGGCAACGAAGTTAGCCTATTATAACAAGAAGCCGCTAAATGTGTAGGGTGAGATAAGCAGCAGCAGCAGTTGCTGCAGCACTACCGTCGATCAAAGTTTCCAGATTTCCCATTGTCTCCGATGTCCAACTCTAAGAGAACCCGAGAACCGCACGCCACTCTCTCCTAGTCTCTTCTGTTTCATCGTTTAAGGACAGCTACCTGTGATAATCATCCCATAGATCTCTCCGGGCGATTTCCTGAGTTTCGTGCATCCTGAGACATCTAAGAACTGCGAACTCCTAAGCTTACAAACAGAAAGTGGTACTTTCTTCATTTGGCAATTTTCTCCCGAGTCAAGATATCGCAGCTGCATTATGTCGCCTATGGAACTAGGCACCTCCTCAAAGCTTGAATGGTGCAGGTCGAGAACCATGATTTAAAGATTCAACTTTTTTTATGTCCCCATTATTTTTTAATTGCTATATCGAAGGAAAAATTTCTACCCATTGTTGATGTATGTATTTCTTATTTCCAAAGGATTATTTATTACAAATTGAATGGATAGGAATACAATGATGTGCCCACAACTTAATATCGATATTCTTTTTTCATTTATATTAAAAGTCGTCCATTGAAATCCTGACTCAATCAATCCATGTGCAATACGTATGATACAAATACTATATAACCTGAAAGCTGGTAAATAATCAACTGGTTACTTGAAAATCAAATTACTGTTCATGCTATTTTTACCAACGGGATCAGAAATTTTCCAATAACTTCAGAAATCAATCAACTAAAGAAAATTTTCTAGATTTTCCCTTGAGAGGACCCTAGACTCGTTGGTTTCCCAAACATTGGCACCGCAGCTCTCTTTTGAGTAATCTTTGCAGCGCATGTGGACTCATACGTCCGGCGAATGAAGACCAAGCCCTCGTATAAGTTGGCAGAAATTATGCCAAAGATTAATCGTCGAGATCCTTTTTCCAAGAAGCTGAGGAGTTCGGCGAGGTTTTGCTATTCGAAAATGCATGTGCAAGATCTAGCTTCATCTGACTGGAATTTTGAGCGCTAAGAGAATTCCATAACGCAGCAGATATATTTCATTCTCAGAGACTTTGATACAAAAAGCATTTGAATGATGATGAGATCTCGAGATCCACGAAAAACCTAAACTGAAGCAGGTTCATAATGTAAAGACTTGCAACAAAAAATTTGTCAATACAAAAGGTCGCTAAAGATCAGGATTTATTTCGTTTGGTCTTTTTTTAAAATTAGCGTTGGCCAACAATTGGAGGAGACAAAAGTACTTGATAGGAGTTCATCATCCTTATAAACTCATTGCAAACTATTCTTGGAATGAATGCACCAATTTCGGAGTAATAGAGAGAAAGGTACATGATTGGTCATTGCCAAACTTTTCATAACCACGAATTCGAACAAATGTACTTGGGAGACTAAGACTAAAGTTGAGAAGGCTTTGAGCAGAAAACAAAAACTTATATTGTTCATACAATTAGCCCTTGTGCATTCATATTCATAAGATCTAGTCTTAGGAGCAATAGGGGGAATGGCATAATCTTCCCATGTAGAAATGAAGTAAAACAAATTACAAACGGAAAAAATTAATGTGGTTCTTTAAGTACATCATTTCGATTAAATCCTTTAAATAGTCTAGTGAAATAATTATATAACGATCAAGTGACTGACACTAAGGGCCTGTTTGGCAACGTGCTAAACAGTGCTTGATTCTGATTTTTTGTTCCCAAAATCAGTTTGGGACGAGAATCGCGTTTGGTAAAATTTTTGTTCCCGGAACGCAGTTGGGAAGAGAATTGAGAATAAAAAAAAAATGATTCTTCGTCCGAGAATAAAAAAAAGAATCAAAATAATGAAACTCTCATTCTTCCCTTCTGTCATCCCGCGATTGCCGTTCGCCACCGCCCGCCATCATCCGCCGTCGCCCGCCGTCCGCCACCGGTCGCTGGTCCGGCGAGCTCGCTGGAGGCAAGCCCAGCCACCGGCGAGGCTCACCCAACCTCGCCGGTGGCCAGGCGAGCCTCGCTGGCAGTTGGGCGAGGCTCGCCTAGCCCCGCCGGTGGCCAGGCGGGCTTCGCCGAGGCTGGGGGAGGCTGGCCTAGCCACCAGCGAGGCTTGGCCGATGAGGGCCGACCTCGCCGAGGGCCGGCGATGCTCGCCAGTCCGGCGACCGGCCACATGAAGAAGAAGAAGAAGAATAGGAAAAAAAGGGGAAAAAAAGAAAAGAAAAAAAGAAAAAAAGGAAAAAGTAAAAAAATTATTTAAAAATTATTTAAAAATCAAAAGAAATTAATTTGGAACAGAATCAATTAGCACAATATCAAATGCAATTCTATTTCAGAATAAAAATTTGGACAGCTTAGCAAACGCGTTTTTTACTCGAGAATCGGTTTAGGAATATAATAAAAAATAATCATTTCTAGTAATTAGCTCTCGGGAACAGAATTATTACCAAACGTGCCCTAATTTACCAAAGTAAGATTCGATGGTGCATCATGATTTCATACATTGTCCATAAATGAAAGATAAACCTTGTTCAAAAAGACTTCAAACTCATATAATGCGCAAGTATGACATTCTCTATAGAGAAATTTGCAGTACTAACGCAAGCAAATACTAAAGAACAACACCTACTCAAGATAAAAAGGAAAAAAATTACAATATCAATGGCCATCATTTTCATCGTTGAAAAAGAAAGAGATTGACGAAGGGATTAGCAGAGTTTACGATCAAATCTTTGCGGAGATCCATAGAGAATGACAAATAGATCATGGAAATTCATCATTGCAAAAGGAAAAAGAGAGAGAGAGAAGGAAATGAGCTTAAGAGCATCTATGCTATGCTATTATGGTTTTTATTGTTGCGTCCTACGAATTTGTCATTTTTTGATATTCTATTTACCAAGATATTTTTCATTAGTTAACTAAATTAATTTTTTTTTTTTTTATGGATGTAAGATTTCTTTCAATAAAAACTAATGTAATTTTTTTTTTCTGTATAACAAAAGATGTAAAGATTTTGGTTCTCATAAGTTTTTCCCATTTTTTTAAAAGAACAATAATAAGTGGGAGCCGTACATTTTATTTGTTGTGCACATACAATATTATACCTTAATCTCCTTTGCTTTTAAAGAACTTCATAGCGAAGAAATTATCATTTCAGAATGCATTGTGATTTGCAGCTTCAAAAGAATTTTTATGGTCCTCGCTTCATCCAGACACTTCTTTTGAGCCCTTATGCTAGTACATTAAAAGAATACTGTTGATAACTTTTCACTTTCATGTGTTGTATTGTGAGAGTTATGCATTTTATTTAATTGTAGAAAGTAAAAAATTATTTATTAAGAAAGAGCGGTTATTTTAAAAAACATATTAGAATTAGTCACAAGAAGTTGAAGTCACCTTCAACAATCATGAACATATAGATACGTGCAACAAGTTCGATTTAACAAATTAATTGAAGACGTTTTGACATTCTTATAATAAGATTGAGAAAATAATTTTTCTCCGGTGGGAAAGTTAGGTTGAAGTGAATAGATTTTGCTATGGATGATCTGATATATTATTGTTGTAGAATATTTCCTAATCAGTTACAAATCACTTGTTTCTAGA
Source organism: Eucalyptus brandiana (assembly GCA_014182725.1). Lineage (NCBI taxonomy): Eukaryota > Viridiplantae > Streptophyta > Magnoliopsida > Myrtales > Myrtaceae > Eucalyptus > Eucalyptus brandiana. Next base: position 18,873,210 of record CM024678.1, read on the forward strand.
TATTTGGTGATCATTACAAATGCAGATTTTGAGATTCATCCATGCCAAAAAACTATTGGCAATTGCAGGTTGTAATCAAGGATTTTGTTTCTCGAGTTGTTATATCAAAATTCAAAGCCCACACAAGTCCAATCACTGCATTATGTTTTGATCCTAGCGGAACTCGTCCGGTCAATGCCTCGGACTACGGCAACAATTTATAAATTTGGTATCATGCCATCTTGCGCATGAGGAGGACCTAAAAATAATTGTGGCCCACTGATATTATTAAATTATATTTTAATAATTATCTAAATGCTAATAAAAAATATTTATTATGAGAAGGTGCAACTTTTATTAAAAAAAAAAAAATGTACTTTGATGAAATGCATCTATTGAATACATCTATTAATAGCTTATATGAAGCATCTAGTCCTCTTTCTACCGTAGACAAAAAAGTCGCATTCCATTATCCATCAGAAAAAAATACATTAAAATTAAAGCGGGTTAAGGGACAAAAATCATATTTTTTTGTTTCTCCCATTTTTGTAGCAATCATCTTTATTAAAGTCAATACTATGGAAAATGTATGTCTGTTGCGAAAAAATGATGAAGATCTAAGATTCCTTAATTTAGAAATTTCCACATAAGGAATTATAAAGATTCTAATACTCATGATTTTCCAATCATTAAAAATATATATGGTTTTATTAATGATCTCCCATTCATGCTGTTAAAGATATATATCGAATTAATTAATACAAATACTTGCTTAATGAAACTGATTTTATCATCGGATGAGAAATTATCGTATTATTTCTTTTGTCAAAATTTGTTACACAATCCAGGAAAAGCAAATAGAAGACGTTGGGGGTTCTGATGATCGGGACGGCGGATTCTCCGGCGAGGAGGTCGTGGACTTCCTGGTGGCTCTACTCGTCGCTGGCTGCAAGGCCGCCTCAAAGATCACGACGCTTGGCATCGAGTTCCTCACCGAAACGCTTCTCGCCTTGGCCCAACTCAAAAGGTATGCGTATATTTGAATTTGTCCCCAAGTGTTCAAATGATAAGTCCGCCCAATTGAATTAGATTAATTATGACCCAAAAAATTGCTTCATGGGTCTTCCAATCGTTGGCTTCCTTTCAATAATGCTAAAAATTATAAAAATCGGACCTATAGAAGTCCACCCTGAAGATGAAATATCCATTTTCTTTTACACTCAGCTTATGCATTTGCTGCGGGAATGTTTGCATGATAGCAAAGCAGTTCGACAGGTTTGAATGTTGCTGCCACTTGTGTGTAGTTTGCTCCATTGCAGCAACGGACATTCTGGCATGATTCGGCGGTCCCCAATATCCTAAGCAGTCCCTTCAGCAAAGACACTAGGAGGTGGATTCGCGACAATATCCTAAGCAAGGTCCGGTTTTATAGACCTAAGTGACATCTCGTATGGGACTTTTCAGTCATTTAGCCAAGCAGAAATAACTTTGCTTTTGGAAAATTCGGTTAGAATTCCGAAACTAACGTCTCTTCGTCTGTCTAAAGCAGAAGATTTTTTCGCAGACGTTAGGAAAATTGATATGTCGGGGGCGGACGAGGCCTGAGAGATCATCGCGGAAATTGTATACCGGGTATGTCCAAAAATGTAGGGAGAGCTAGTGCTTTTGCAACTGAAATAGGGGCTCTTGAGAGATGGAATTAGACTTGCTGATCACAGCATCTCACGCCTACATACTGAATTTGATGCCGACAAGATCGATTTGGTCATTCTTCTTTTCTTGCCATTGAAAAAACAGTAGGGGTTATCAAGAGAACATCAGGAACTGAGACAACGAATATTTGGCAGGCAATCATAATATGGTTATACTAAACACCGTTCCAACTAAAGGATCAATCTATTTGATAAGCAATTAACAGAACATTAAGGTTTTAATATTGTGCAAGTCGACCTGTGGTTCTTCTGTTATCTTATTGTTCCCACTCTCAGTCCGAAAGATGATTTCATCTTCGAATGATCCTAGCTTGGACTAAAATTACAGACTGAACCCCTCAACCTCATTCTCTTCTTCATGATGTCCAATTCAAGCAATTCTATGTGCTCTGGTGTATTTATCAAATTGATTGAGGAGGTGTTGAACTTATGAGGAACTATAGCATATATAACATTGATTTCAAACGAATGTACTTGGGAGACTAAAACTGCCAAAGGCTCGGAGCCGATAACATAAACTTATTATTGCTCATGCAATTTGTGCATTAACTTTTCATAAGATCCAGTCTCAACAGCAAAATGGGAAAAATAATCCTCCTATTTTGAAGCGAAGTAAAACAAATAAAAAGGGGAAGATCAATGTGGTTTTTCAGTTGCATTGTTTTGAGAAACTCTTTAATCGTCTAGAGGAAAATTATTGAAAGATTAACTGACTCTAGTTTACCAAAGATAAGAATCGGTGATGCCTCGTGATCTCATACACGACCCATGAATGAAAGATAAATAATAGTTCCAATGAAATTCAAATATCGATAATACTCCAATTGGTCATATACAATACGAATGTGGTATTTTCTCCATAGAGAAATTTATAATACAAAGACAAGCAAATCATAAGTAACAACACAAAATTCAAGGAAAGAAAAGAGTACAATAGCAATGACCATGGTTTCATCCCTGAAAATGAAAGAGATTGACGAATGATTTGTTTGAATGCACTTCCAATTCTCTATAGAGATCCACGTGACATAGCAAATAGATCATGGGAGTTCCCCTATGCTCACAAGAAGAAAAAAAAGAAAATGAGCTTGGAGTATATACGACATAGTATCATGGCATTTGTTGTGGTGCCATGTGAATTTGTCCTTCTTAGATATTCTATTTATCAAGATACCTTTCATTTGTTCAGCAAAATCAAATTTTTATATGGGTGTACAATTGCTTTTACTGAAAACTGATCCAGAAGTTATTGTTTTGCTCTGAAACTCTTTTTTTTTTTAAATATGATATCATTACTTAAAGGGGGAGGTACCCAAAATAACATGTGGAAACCATACTTTTTATATGTTGTGTATGCATTGTAAATAAGCGCTTACTTGTTTAATGGTTCACATTCTATTTGAACAGTGTGATAATGATACTTGAATAACGAATCTTAATTTACTATTATGTTACATCAAAACGGAGAGTCCACATACCGCGCTAATCTAAAAACCTACGACACAGACAGTAAGGCTTTTTGTTAATATAAAACACCTGAAAAATTCATAAATTATACATTGTCAGCAAATAAATTTGCACACAATATTCTCATAATTTTATGAAATTTGAACAATATTTTAAAAGTCAAAAAGTAAAAATTTACTTTTTACTTTTGCTTAACGGGAAACCAACAAGTCCTAAAAGTTGAGCATGCAATGCTTGAACGAGGACTGGTAAAGCTTTCAATTTACTATATATTAATAATATTGGGTCCATACGATATAGTTTATTTATTAGGAAAAAGATACTGAAAAGTGCCTCTTAGTACTTACAAGGCTACGATGAATGCATTTCGATAATTTAAGGCCTTATCTGGTGCCTCAAAGTTTCCAAAATTTTCTTTGTTTGTGTTTCCATTTAAGAATTAAAAATTATAAAAATGCATTTGATTTTTAAAAACAATCGTCAAATTAAAATGAAGGAAACTGTTTTCGAATTAAATGTATAGACTCAAAATAACCTTTTAGGTATTCTCCATGCTTTCATTCCAAATGAAAGATGGAGTTTTTGAAGACCACCCATTTTACAATTTTGGTGGAACATAAGTATGTGCTCGAGTGCATCTTCTTCAATAAATTTCCAAGTATTTCATGATTTCTTTTCGATATGGTCAGTGAACTAAACTAGTACTTTTAGGACACTTGCAACAGATTCATTTAATAAATTATATTCAAACTGTCAACTTTAGCTAGAGCAGCTTTTTTATGCATTGGGAAATTAAAATAGGTGATCGTTAAGTTAGTTCCATTGAAATTTGAACAACGACCGCTGATAGTATTATCATGATTGAGTATGAACGCATGATGTCCTTCAACTTCATGTAAGGCAGAAAAAAATTTCTAATTGATTCATAGATTCAGCCTTCTGCAATAATAATCACTTGCCAAGTAAAAGGAGAATACGAGTTTCCATCGAAGGGAATCGAGTTTTATTCTCAATGTGAAATAGGGATTTGTCAAAAGTTGTCCAAAAAAACAGTCAAAGTCGTTAATATTATGAATGAGCATACTGCATTATTCTCTTATCCTAGTTTTCTTTAAGTGAATATATATGGCTATTCTTACATTTAAGAACGAAGAAGAAATGAAGGGAGGTGCAAATAGATGTGTACCTAGTCGTCCATCCATTGTACGCATTTCCGATCAACTTTGATTCGAGGAATGTGAGCGATTTTGTGCCAATCCTTACCAGTTTGAGGCTCACATCTTTTGCTCAATTCAACACAATGTACGATGCGCAATTCTTTTAGGGCAGTAAGGCACCAGAGTCCTTGCGGCATGGACGATAAGTTGGGACATTGGATCAAGCGAATTAATCTGAGATGTGTATGATTTGGTAGCCATTCAAGTACAGCCATTAAGCTTAGGTAGTCATAGACAAAAAAGGTCTCCAATGTGCAGGCTGATCCTTCGAGACATTGGAGTAGCTCCATTACTTGTTCAAACTTTTGAATTACTAGTGTACGAAGATTCAACGAAACATTAGACCTACTCTCCTAGGTCAACATGAGCTGGCATTTAGTAATTGTCAAGCACTCTAAGGCAATTAATTCCCCAAAAGGCACATATATATTGGTCTCCCACAATCTAAAATTTCCAACTTTTGAAGGTGAGTTAGTTGACAAGTACCTTCAAACAAAACTTCGAGATTTTTGCACCCTTCGAGTCCTAAAAGGCGTAGATTTTCAAGGTATTGTATTCCACTTTCTTGCAGACTCTTTTGCTTTGTTGTTATGTATAGATATCTAAGACCGATGAGCCTTTTCATATTTTTGGGCAAGTGGCCTAGCTCTGAGCAACCAACGAGAGATAAATATAGCAAACTCTACAACTCACAAATGGTATTAGGAAGCTTCTTCAATTGCTTATTATATTGGAGAGATAACATTCTCAATTGCTTCAAGTTGTATATGGAACTTGGCAGCTCCTCAAAACTACCAAATGGCAAATCCAGATACCTTAAAGAATTACACTTTGAGATGCATATTTTCGAGAACTCTTTAGTAATAACTCCATCAGTAACTTTGAATTGAAGTTTGATTGCACGCAGCCTCTTGGAAGTTGGAATTTTCAGAAAAGGTGGAACCCCATTGAAATTTGAGATTTCCTTTAACGAATTGCTTGAGAGTGAAATGTAGCAAATTCATTCTGAAATCTCTATAGTATCTAAGCCAACAATAGAACAATCATTTTGTACCACACTCATTGCAAGAGAATAGACAATATCATGAACTTTAAATGCTAAGATTGATTCATGCTCCTCAACTTCTTGGATCAATGATCTCTTCCACAACTCTTTGACATACTCAACACTGACATCTTCCAATGCTAGTTTGTTCCTTGTTGAACTAATGAGTCCAAAAGCCATCCATAAATCAGCCAAATTTGTGCTCTTGATTTTATGTCCTTTGGGGTAAAGTGATAAAATAGAAAAACATCGTTTCAAGTGGGATGGTAAATGATCATAGCTAAGCTTAAGTGCCGGCAAAATGTCCTTTTTTGCTTCTACTAGCTCCCACGTTTCGCTATCCCTTATATGTTTCCAGTATCGTTCTTCATCCTTTGTGTAGAGTAGACTCCCCAAAGTTTTCACAAGGAGAGGCACTCCTTGAGATTTTTCAACATTATCATTTCCAATTTCAAGGAGTTTAGGACAAAGCTCCTTTTCCTTTTCATCAAATGCCCATTTTTTGAACAAGGCCATAGAGTCTTCATGAGAAAGACCTTTTAGATTATGCGCCGGATGGGTACCCATTACAAAAGCAACTTCATGACCGTGCGTTGTCACAATGATCTTGCTTTCACTAGCTCCTACACTAAGCAAAGCTCTCAATTCATTCCATTTACGACAGTTGTTGCTCCATACATCATCCAAGACAAGTAGATATTTCTTGTCTTTGATAATGTTTTGCAAATGAGTTTGTAACTGCTGAATATTAAAGTTGCCCAAACTTTGACAATTTGCCAGGCACGGACACCTGTATGCACAACTCAAATTGCTCTTTCATGCTGTCATCATTGTAGACTAATTTAGCCACGGTTGTCTTGCCCAAACCTCCTATTCCAACAATGGGAATCACTGAGAGGTTTTTGTCATCTGTTGGCTGCAACAACTCAATTATCTTTTTCCTATCAAGATCTCTTCTGAAGACATCTGACTTGTTTATAAACGAGTAAGTCATATCTCGTGATCACGTATGTGGTGATGGGAGAACGGTAACAATTCGAATAAATATCAAATCAACGCAGCGGAATAAAATAATCTCCCCTTTTGTGTAAACCTAATAGGAATCAATATAGTAGAGTAAAATAAATACCAAGCATGCGAACACAAGACAATTTTTTACGTGGAAAACCTCCTCGATGTGAGGAGATAAAAAACCACGGGACCGAAGTCCACCTGAAAATCTTCACTATCAATAAAATTGTTCTTCTCTAGCAAATACTAGATGTACATAGAAACAAACACCTCAAGAACATAATTCTTGGTAATACACATGAACTTCACAAGAGATCAAGAATAAATCTAACCAAAAACACAGGTTTTGATCAATCCACGAAAAACCTAATGTAGGGAGCTTCAAACGAAAATCAAACCGTTTAGATTCGAGAAAATTGCGCCACGAACATGCTAACAAAATTTCAGCTCAATCGAACCACGAATTGACCTCCGACGCCAGCTTGATGTAAATCAGATATTGCCCTAAACCCCAGTTTTTCTGCTTTCTTTTCTCTTGTTCTTGTTTCTTTTTTTTTTTTTTTTTTTTTTTTTTTTTTTTGCGGCTACCTCTTTATATAGATAGTGAGAAACCCTATTTCTTTATATAACTTATCATATGGGCTCAAGCCCTTTTTGGGCTTGCAACTCATTGGGCCTCCTCCACATAGCAGTGAACCCAGCTAACAAATCTCCCCCTCACAACAATGTGGAGGGATTCACCATCCCTGCTATCAATTGGCAATGTTCAAGCTTTTCTCTTGGTAGAGTCTTCGTCATCATATCAAAGCCATTATGATCTGTTTTCTCAAGTTCCAACAACTTTTCATCTAGAACATCCCTTATCCAATGATATCTAACATCAATATGTTTTGATCTAAAATGAAAAGATGAATTCTTACCAAAATGAATTGCGTTTTGATTATCACAAAATAACACATACCTCTTTTGCTTGAATCCAAGTTCTTCTAAGAACTTCTTCATCCATAGCATCTCTTTACTAGCTTCAGTCATTGCAATGAATTCAGCTTCGGTTGTAGAAAGTGCAATACACTTCTGCAATCTTGACTTCCATGACACAGCTCCACCTGCAAAAGAAATCAAATAACCAGAAGTAGATTTACGAGTATTAATATCGCCTGCCAAGTTGCAATTTGTGTATCCAACTAACTCAAGTTTCCTGGTCCCAAAACTGAGTTTCAAATTTGAAGTTCCCCGAAGATACCTCATAATCCACTTCACTGCATTCGAGTGTTCTCTGCCTGGATTTGACAAATAGCGACTAACAACACCAACTGCGTGCACCAAGTTTGGGCGTGTACATACCATCGCATGCATTAAGCTTTCTATAGCTAAAGCATATGGAACACTTTCCATATCTTTCTTTTCTTTATCAGTTGTAGGATTTTGCATCATATTTAACTTAAAGTGGGCAGTAAGAGGAGTACTAACCACTTTAGCCTTGTCCATGTAAAATTTCTGAAGGATCTTCTTGATATATTTCTCTTGCGACAAAAATAACTTCTTAGCATCTCTATCTCGGGTAATTTTAATGCCAAGAATCTGTTTCGCCGAGCCCAAGTCTTTTATGGCAAAAAACTTGCTCAATTGTTTCTTCAATAACTCAATTCTTGAAGCATTCCTGCCAACAATCAGCATATCATCAACATAAAGCAAGAGAATAATAAAGTCATCATCAGAAAATTTTTGGACAAACACACAGTTATCTGAATAAGTCTTCTTATAGCCATGTTCTATCATAACTGACGCAAACTTTTTGTACCACTGCCTCAGTGCTTGTTTTAGGCCATAGAGACTTTTCTTCAATTTGTACACATAATCATTTTTCCCTTTCACTTTGAAACCCTCAGGTTGTTCCATGTATATCTCTTCCTCCAAGTCACCATGTAGAAAGACTGTTTTAACATCAATTTGCTCAATTTCCAAATCTAGACTAGCTGCCAAGCCTAATACCACACGGATAGAAGACATTTTCACTACCGAAGAAAATATATCATCAAAATCAATACCCTTTCTCTGACCGAATCTCTTAACAACCAATCTAGTTTTGTATCGTGGTTGTAAAGTATGTTCATCTTACTTCAACCTATATACCCACTTGTTCTTCAAAGCTCTTTTACCTTTAGGTAACTTCACCAATTCAAAAGTATGATTATTATAAAGTGATTGCATCTCATCTTGCATAGCATTGAACCAATTGCTTTTGTACTCATCTTTTATTACTTCTACATAGCACTCCGGTTCACCTGCATCAGTCAATAATACATACTCATCTTCAGAATACCTGGTGGAAGGTCGTCGGTCTCTAACTGATCTCCGGACTGGAACATCCAGTGGAATATCTAATTGAGCCTCTAGTTCAGGAATAGTATTATCTATTTCAACATGTTCAGGAACATGTGCGTTATTTGGACATTGATTTCCTGCTGCTCTTCATCAACCTGTGTAGGAATATTTGTAAGAGGAACTGAATCTAAATCAACCAAATTATCACTAACTTGTGGTGCTGAAATCATCTCTGCTTTTTCAATATGCTTTATGGTTTGATCTTCCATAAACACAACGTCTCTGCTTCTTACAATTTTCTTTTCAAGTAGATCATGAAATTTATAGCCAAGCATATCTTGTCCATAACCAATAAATATGCACTGTCGTGTTTTCACATTAAGTTTGGACCTCTCATCTTTGGGAATATGCACAAATGCTTTGCACCCAAAAACACGCAAATAATCATAAGAAACTTCTTTGCTTGTCCAAACTTTATTAGGAACATCAAACTCTAAAGAAACACATGGAGTAAGATTTAATATATGCACAACTGTACTTAAAGCCCCACCCTAAAAGGATCCAGGTAGCTTTAACTGTGAAAGTAAGCATCTTACCCTTTCAACCAATTTTTTGTTCATTCTCTCAACTAAGCCATTTAACTAAGGCGTCTTGGAAGGTGTCTTTTGATGTCGAATACCTTGTTGTCTGCAATATTCATCAAAATGTCCAATATACTCTCCCCCCTTATCAGTTCTGATGCATTTCAATTTCTTTCCATTCTGTCTCTCAACTGAAGCATGAAATTGCTTAAAAGCATCTAACACTTGATTTTTAGTTTTCAAGGTATAAATCTAAATTTTTCTTGAAAAATCATCTATGAAGATAACAAAATAAAGAGAGCCACTAAGTGATTTTGTTTTCATAGGACCGCAAACATCATAATGTACTAAATCCAATATACCTGACTTTCTTGAAGGAATGGAGCTTTTAAATGTAACTCTGTTATGTTTTCCTGCTAAACAGTGAGTACACTTCTTTAGCACTGAAATTTTCAATCCTGAAAGGAGCTTCTTCTTGGCCAATATTGACAAACCCTTCTCACTAATGTGACTGAGCCTCTTATGCCACAATTCAGCTGCATCTTCGCTGTCTACTGCATTAATTTTATCTGTGGACAACTTTGCCTGCATAATATACAACGAAGAATATTTTTCACCTCTAGCCACAACAAAAGAACCTTTGGTGAGCTTCCATTGACCATTATTGAAGGTGCTGCAATACCCCTCATCATCCAACTTGCCTATACAAAGCAAATTCAAGCGGATATCAGGTATATGTTTAACATTATTCAATACTAACCTTATGCCATTGCTGGTTTCTAGGCACACATCACCGATGCCTACAGCTTGAGCTAATCTATTGTTTCCCATCTTCACAGATCCAAAATCACCTGACTTGTATGATGTGAAGAAATCCCTACGAGACGTAGCATGAACTGATGCACCACTATCAATTACCCAACTAATCTCATGAGATACAAAATTCACCACATCACCATCAAAAATAGTGAGAAAGTCTTTTTTAAGTGCAGCGACACGATTGTCATCACTGTCATTATCACTTATCTTCTCTTTACCTTTCTCCTTTTGTTTCTCCATTTTTAACTGGCGACAAAACCTCTGAATATGTCCCTTCTGATGACAATAATGGCACTCAACATTAGCAAATTTATTATACTTACCTCTGCTTTTGTCTTGACTTTTATCTCTATTTCTCGGACCTCGAGACTCACTTCTCCCCCTTTTTCTCGACAACCAAGGCATCTAAATGTGAAGAGGACGATCCTTGTGTCTTCCTTCTCATCTCTTCATTCAAAATACTACTCTTGGCCAAATCCATGATAATTGTACCATCTATGGCAGAATTAGACAAAGATATTCAGAACGTCTCCCAAGAGTTCGGTAAAGTACCAAGCAACCATAGTGCTTGTATCTCATCATCAAACTTGATTCCCATCGCAGCCGACTGATTTATAATTCCTTGAAAAGAATTTAAATGATCAGTCAAACGAGTACCATCATGATATCTCAGAGCCATCATCTGTTTTATCAAAAATAACTTGTTATTCCCAATCTTTCGAGCATATAACTGTTCGAGCTTATTCCATAAACTGCGTGCATGTGTTTCCTCAATAATATGGTTCAAAACATTATCATCTACCCACTGTCTGACATAACCACACACTTGACAATGAAATATAGACCATTCAACATCAGTTTTATTCTCCGGTTTCTCCTCGGCAACAGGCAAATAAAAATCTTTCACATATAAAAGATCTTCCATTTTCCCTTTCTAGATATGATAATTCGAACCATTCAATGTAACCATTCTACTCGTATTCATTTCCATTGTTTAATACAAGGCAGAAAAATCAAGCAATAACCAGATGCTCTGATACCACTCTGATGGGATAACGGTAACAATTCGAACAATATCGAATTAATGCAGCGTAATAAAATAATCTCATCTCTTGTGTAAACCTAATAGGAATCGATATAGTAGAGTAAAATAAATACCAAGCACGCGAACACAAGGCAATTTTTTACTTGGAAAACCTCCTCGATGTGAGGAGATCAAAAACCACGAGACCGAAGTCCACCTGAAAATCTTCACTATCAATAAAATTATTCTTCTCTAGCAAATACTAGAGGTACATAGCAGTAAACACCTCAAGAACATAATTCTTGGCAATACACATGAACTTCACAAAAGATCAAGGATAAATCTAACCAAAAACGCAGGTTTTGATCAATCCACGAAAAACCTAATGTAGGGAGCTTTAAACGAAAATCAAACCGTTCAGATTCGAGGAAATTGCACCACGAACATGGTAACAAAATTTCAACTCAATCGGACCACAAATCAACCTCCGACACCAGCTTGATGTAAATAAGATATTTCCTAAAATTCCAGATTTTCTGCTTTCTCTTTTTATCTTATTACTGTTTCTTTTTTTTTTTTTTTGGCTACCTCTTTATATAGATAGTGAAAAACCATATTTCCTCATATAATTTATCATATGAGCTCAAGCCTTTTTTGGGCTTACAACTCATTGGGCCTCCTCCACATAAGAGTGAACCCAGCTAACATGTGGCACACCATTGTCAGCGCTCCGTACATTAAGACCAAATTGATCTTTATCGGTAGAAATTCTGGATAGCCTCTCCCTTATCTCCTTGATTTTATGATTGATTTTTGCACGGAACATTATTAGATTAGAGAGGGAAAAGAATCGGCATACCTTCCCATAGATGCCCCCATAACGGCTTAACACCTGCTTTCTTAAAGCTTCGCACTCGAGCTCATCGAGTACGTCTTCCGCATCATAAAATACATCTTGAAGCCGATCTAACCACACTTGCAGACGGTGGTTCTTCGCCTGCTGCTCCTCCGCATCTAACAACACTGCCTTGATGCCAGTCAACGTCTCTCTGAGCTCGCTGATCTGGTTCTCAATGCCATAAATCGCTGCGGCTTCGTGGAGGGTGCGGAGGCTATCTTCCAAAGCACCCCCTCTGCGATGCTAAAAAGGAGTGATTCTGCCATGTTTTTCCGGGGAGGGAATTGGCTAAAACGGTGGAGGAAATTGATTCCTGGCTGTTTGGCTCGTAAAATTTGATGGTCTAAACAAGAATGTCTCAATGTCCACGTTTCGTATTAGCATTTGTCCCTCATATAATGAAGGATTCCTGGAATGGGACAGTCATTTCGAAAACGAGAAACGAAAGACGTCGAGACATCTCTATATGACAAAGAAGGCAAACGTCAATGAAGGCAACGACCTGAATATAATACCGGGTAGGTTGCTAATTATTCATGGTCAACGGATATCATGGATGTTCAACGGTCAAGAAATTGTATTATGGATGTTCAACGGATATTAGGCTTATCCATGTTCTTTCGGGAATTACCAGCTCCACTACTCACCCATCAACCGCCCCCACCAAAAAATAAAAAATTAAAAAATTAAGAGAGCCAATGCCCAAAATAAGCCTAAAAAAACGATAAAAAGAGAATAGACCACCTTATTACCATTCTAACAATTACCTGACCCAAAAACAAATTAAATTAGCAATCATCTAGCAATAGAAAAATTACCCAGACTGCAAAATCAAGAAATCCTGGACATTGACGGAAAAAAAAACACTAATAAAGGTTGAGGTTTTGATGTAAAGCAGCAGCAAGAATTATAATGTTTGCTTGGCAAAAAATTCAAAATTAACAGAGCAACATAAATAGTCTGTTTGTTTTGCAGAAAGTGAATAATTTAAAAAATTCTTTGCTAAAAATGATCGCTTATATCACTTACAAAAATAAAATAAAAAAATATATTCATCGTTTATAAAAATGTTTAGACATCGTATGCGAAAGGAGATGCGAAGGCGAGGCCTCATGGTGGCATGGTTGGGTGGCGATGTGGTGGTGGGTGAGTGGCAGATCTATGCGGCCTTAGTCAGGACAGGAAGATGTAGAAACAGAAAAAGAAAGCGAAAAAAAAAAGGAAAATTATACCCCAACTCAACCATTGATTGTGATGTGTTTTCATAAAAAGACCTAAACTTCACGAATTTTCATCCGGACAGTAGAAAAAGAGTGCAATCTCTTGAAATGCGATTGCTTGGAATGTTAAATCCATTGGTGGATTCTTCCTTGTCAATCGAACTAAATGAGGCTTTAACGTTCGAATTTACTGTCAAATACTCACTTTGTGAAACTGATTAAGCAAGATTCTGCACTAGATCATGCGTTTTGTATAGCAAAGACTCGGCTTCCTTTTGACATGATCTTTGCCAGCTTCTTCCTGCGCTTGCTTTTCGCTCGACAGGCGTATTAATCAACATCTGCTCCAAAATTACTCAAAACTCAAAAGAAATCAGGGGTGCCAATAATCTTTGCGAAACAAGGTTTCCATGTTACCGATTAATTCGAGTGCAGGAAGGATGTCGTTTGTCTTTGTTACCGATTCACCCATGCTGCTACTCTCTCTTATCGATGCCCATTATCGTTGACCGGTCGCTTTTAGCATATGAAGTAAGCCCCCGAGAGATTTCACAGGAAGAGGAACTAGTTTGCATTTGTAGGTGATTTTGATTGCAGTCTCCAAACCTGGATTTTCTTGCTTGCGGTCGAATGCCCATCTGAGGAAAGGCAAGAGAGTGTCCCGAGAAGAAGAAGGGCTTTTTAACTTGAATGCTAATACAAATGCATTAGGAAACGGCTTCCTGTCTGCAGGTTGTCGCAGCTAGAAAACTTCCCTTAGCGCCTTCCGTGAACGAGTCTCTCATCTCGTTCCACTTTCTAAAAGTACAACTGTTGTCCCATCCATCATCCAGTACGAGGAAAAGCTTCTCATCGTTTACTAATTATTTAGATGAGCCTTCAGTTGCTCAATGTCCAAGGTACCTGATAGCAGCTAGAACTATGATCAAGCCTTGACTGATAGCGTCTCTCCAGACTTTTTCAAGAGCTCTTTTAGATTCAGATCATTGGATATGTATATCCATATATCGAAATGCATACTCAAGACCTTTTTTGTGGTTATACACGAATTCAACGAGCCCGGTTTTACCTTACCAAAAAAAAACGAGCCCGGTTTTTCCTTAAGATCCCATTCCAAATATGGGAGGGCATGAGATCTGAGCTGGCAGTGAATTAATTTTTCATAAGATCCAGTCTTTACAGCAAAAGCGGAAAAAAAAATAATCCTCCTATTTAGAAAGATCAATGTGGTTTTTTAAAGACATTATTTTGAGGAAACTCTTTAAGAGTCTAGACAAAAAGATCAAATAAAAGACAAATTTACCAAAAATAAGGTCTGGAGATGCATTGTGTTTCATACACTATCCATGAATGAAGGACAAAAAATTGTTCTAAGGAAGTTCAAATATAGATAATGCTCCAGTTAGTTTTATACAATACGAATAAGGTACTTTCTCCATAGAGAAATTTGTAATACAAACGCAAGCAAATCATAAAGAACAACACCGATTCAAGGAAAGAGAAAAGTACAATATCAACGGCCATGGCTTTAATCCCTGAAAATGAAAGAGATTGACAAAGGATTAATTGAGTGCGCGTCCAACTCTTTGCGGAGAGCCACACGAATGGCAAATAGATCATGGGAGTTCACCTACAGTCATAAGAAAAATAAAAAGAAATAAGAAATAAGCTTGGAGTATCTATAACATAGTATTATGGCATTTATTGTGGTGCTGTGCAAATTTGTCACTCTCATATAATCTATTTTACCAAGATGCTTTTTCATTTGTTTAGCCAAATTAAATTCTAAATGGGTGTCCGATTTGTTTCTATAAAAGTCCATGTAGTAGTTTTAGTCTAGTATAAAAATGAGTGGAAATTTTGGTTCTCTTATCAGTGTTTTTGAAATTCTTTTTTAAAAGAAAAATAATATCATAACTCCAAGGGACAAGTATCCGAAATGACATGCGGAAACCATACTTTTTATGTGCTGTGTGCACACTATGGGTAAGCGCTTACCCATTTGATGGTTCACATTAGTTCTGAACAGTGTGCTAATGTTACTCGAATAATGAATCTTAATTTTCTATTGTTAGGTTACATCAAAATGGGGAGTCTACACATAGCCTCAATCTAAAAACCTATGGCACAGAAACTTGGGCTTTTTGTTTATAAAATATACCTGAAATTTTGACAATTTATAATCATAAATATACGCAAGTAGATTCACATATAATATTTTAATAAATTTATGAAATTCAAATAACATTTTAAATTTTGGTGAAAAAGAAAAATACCTTTGCTTACTTAGAAACAAACAAGTCTTAAAAGTTTGGATGAGAACCTACAATGCCTGGAGGAGTAGCTGTAATGCTTTTAAGTTACTATATACTAATCATATTGGGTGAATATGACATGGTTTATTTATCAGGAAAAAAGAAATTGAAAAGTGCCCCTAAGTACATACAGAACTTCGCTGAATGCGCTTCGAAAATTTAAGGCCTTATTTGGTTCCTCAAAGTTCACAAATTTTTTTGTTTGCGTTTCCATTTAAGAATGAAAAAACATTGTGAAAATGCATTTAATTTTTTAAAAATAATTGCCAAATTAAAGTGAGGGAAAATGTTTTCGAATTAAACATATAGACTCATCATAGACCTTTCAGTATTCTCCATATTTTAATTCAAAGTCGCACTCAGAAAGAAAACCTTTATTTTTGCTTAAACTTTTTGAACCTGTTTCTGCTTCCCCTTTTACTAAAAAATAAAAATGGAAAATGAAAAAAATTTCTGAAGTAAAAGGAGTTGTAAAGTTTCTTATATATGTGGCTTTTCTAGTAAGTGCATTTTCTTCAATATTTGTCCGACTATTTCACAACTGCCTTTTGATATGGTTAGAGAACTTAACTAGTCCTTTTGGACACTTTGCGAACGATTCATTTGATAATTTATATAGAACAACTTAAGTTAGACAAGCTATCTGATGTATCGGAAAAATGAATTTCCCCAAGAACAATTTGATAAATAAATCAAGATAGGTGATCATCAAGTGAGTTTAAGTATAACTTGACATGAATGCTTTCGTTTGAAATCATTTTTAAATTGTTATTATGCTTGAAGATAACAACTGATCGAGTATGAATGTCTGATGTTCTTCAACTTTATATAAGCAGAATAAAAGTGCCAATTGATTCATTGCTATAGCCTTCTGCAATAATAACCATCAAAAGAAGAAAGCAAGATTGCATTGAAAACATCACGTCACATTCCAGTTTTCAAGTTAAAGGAGAAAGCGAGATTGCATCATAGGAAAATCAAATTGTACTTTCAATGTGATGAATATGCATAATGCATTCGTGGACAAGTCAGATCAAGTGAGGATGTCAGGAAAAATATATAAGAAGTGAATCTCACTATATACGGCTATATCACATCTAAGAACGAAGAAGAAATGAAAGAAGAGGCAAATTGATGCATACCTAATCTTCAGTCCATTGTACATCCCTATAATCAACTCTAATTCGAAGAATGTGAGCAATTTTGGGCCAATCCTCGCCCATTGTATGTTGACATCTCTTGCTCAGTTCGCCACAATCCGCGACATGCAATTCTTTGAGGGCGGTGAGTGATCGGACTCCTTGGGGCAAAAATGACAAGTCGGAACAATCGAAGAACTGAATACGTTTGAGATGTGTATGATTTGGTAGCCATTCAGGTACAGCTGTGAAGTTTGGGCAATCATCAATGCATAAGTGTTCCAAAGTGCAAATCTAACGAGACATTGGAGCAACTCCATCACTTGTTCCAAATTTCTTATATCCAAAATTTTAAGATTTAATGGAAAGTTGGACTTATTCTCTTGGGTCAACGTGAGCTTGCAATCTTCAATCAGCAAGGTATGAAGGGCGATTAATTTCTCAAAATGCACAGAAATTGGTCTCCCACAATTGCTAATCTCTAAGTGCTCAAGGCGAGTCAACTGGCAAGTGCCTTCAAATAAAATTTGGAGATTTTCGCAGTCGCAAATTTCCAAAAGGCGCAGATTTTCTAGGTATTGTATACCACTTTCTTGCAGACTTTTTTGCTTTGTTGTTACAAATAGACATCTAAGACTAACAAGCCTATTCATATTTTTGGGTAAATTACCTAGCTTTGAGCACTGTTGAAGGGATAATATTAGTAAACTTTGCATATCACAAATGGAATCTGGAAGCTTTTTCAATCGCTTGTTACCATCTAGATATAATGATCTCAATTGCTTCAAGTTGCCAATGGAACTTGGCAGCTCCTCAAAACTACCATTTGGCAATTTTAGCATCCGTAACTGCTTACACTTGGAGAGGCACGTTCTAACGAACTCTCTAGTAATAATTTCATCAACTCCGCATTGAAATGTAATTGCACGCAACCTCTTTGAAGTTCGCTTTCTCAGAAAAGGGGGTACTCCATCAGAATTCGAGATTCCCTCGGACGAAATGCTAGGGAATGAAACATGTCGTACTCCTTTTGAAATCTCTGCAGTACCTAAGCCAACCATACAATAATCATTTTTTGCCACAATCGATGCAAGATAATGAACCAGATCGTGCATTTCAAAAGTTAAAATTGATCCATACTGCATAACTTCTTGGATCAAAGATCTCTTCCACAACTCTTTGATATACTCAACAATTACGTCTTCTAATGCTTCTTTTTCCCTTGTTGAACTAATGAGTCCTAAAGCCATCCAACAACGAGCGAACTGAGTACTATTAAATTTATCTTCCTTTGTAAAGAGTGACAGTGCGGCGAAACAACGTTTTAAGTTGGATGGTAAATAATCATAGCTAAGCTTAAGTATTGGCACAATGTCCTTTTCTACTTCTGCTAAATTCCATGTTTCACTATCTCTTATATGTGCCCAATACCGTTCTTCATGCTTTGTGTAAAGTAGGCACCCCAGAGTATTCACAAGGAGAGGCACTCCATGTGATCTTTCAAGAATATGATTTCCAATCTCAAGGAGTTTAGGACAAGGCTCCCTTTCCTTCTCATCAAATGCACATTTTTTGAACAAAACCATTGAGTCTTCATGAGAAAGACCTTTCAGATTATGTGTTGGATGGGTTCCCATCATAAAAGCGACTTTTGAATTTCGTGTTGTCACAATTATCTTACTTCCACTAGCTCCTTGGCTTAGCAAATTTCTCAATTCATTCCATCTATTGCGGTCATTGCTCCATACGTCATCCAAGACAAGTAGATATTTCTTGTCTTCAATGGTTTCTTGCAAAAGCGTTTGCAATTGCTGAATATCGAAGTTACCCAAGCTTTGATGGGTTGCATCTTTGATGATTCCTTCGATAATTTTGCTTAAATCAAAGTCCTCAGGTACACAAACCCATATTCTCAACTTGAATTGCTCTTTCACACTGTCATCGTTGTAAACCAATTTCGCTAATGTTGTCTTGCCCAAACCTCCTATTCCAACAATGGGAATCACCGAGATATTTTTATTATCTACTGGATGCATCAACATCTTGATCATCTTTTCTTTATCAATATCTCTTCCAACAACTTCCAACTTGTTTACGTAGGAGTGAGTCATCACTCGTGATCGAGTATGTGCTGCATAATTGTTAGCACTCTGTGCATTAAGATCGAATTGATCTTTCTCAACGGAAATTATGGATAATCTCTCCCGTATCTCCTTGATCTTACCACTGAGTTTTGCACGGAATATAAGTGGATTAGAGACGGAAAAGAAGCGGCGTACCTTCTCTTTGATGCCCCCGTAACGACTTATCACCTGCTTCCTTAAGGCTTCACACTCAAATTCATCAAGCACGTCCTCCACATCATACAATACATCTTGAAGCCGATCTAACCACAGTTGCAGACGGTGGTTCTTCGCCTGCTGCTCTTCCGCATCTAACAAGACTGCCTTGATGGAAGTCACCGTCTCTTTAAGCTCGCTAAGCTGGTTCTCAAAACCATAAATCGCGACAACTTCTTGGACAGCCAGGGAGGCAATCTTCCCAAGCACCCCTGTCGCGATGCCGGAAAGGAGTGATTCTGCCATATCATTCCGAGGGAGGGAATAGGCTAAAACGGTGGAGGAAATTGATTCTTGGTTGTTTGACTAACGAGTATAGACCGCTGATTTATGGAGTATAAAAGCCACCTTCCTCAAGCTCCCAAACCCGAAATAGTAGCCGAGGCTCTCTGGCTCATCTGAAAACAGAGGAATACAGCAGTTTTCCAAGCAAGGATGCCAGATCCGCAGGGCGTGGTGGCTGATTTGCTCTCGTCAAAACAAAAATTCAAAGATCCAGCTTCATCACAGCAGCAAAACATCAGCAAAGCTACCGAAGTACCTGTAAGACGGAGACCGCCGGAGCCAAGATGGGTGAAAATTAACGTCGACGGAGCCTTCACACCAGGAACTAACGACGGATCAGTAGCAAGGGTGTGCAGGGACGAGAATGGGGTGCTGCTCGGCAGTTTTGCTCACACGGTGAAGGCACAGTCTCCCTTGAATCTAGAAACGCTAGTGATATGCTAAGGCTTGGAACGCTGTGAAATGGGGAAAGGAAAAAGGGTCACGTGGGGCTGCTGTTGAGTCTGACGGCTACTCAGCAGTTCAGAGGATTTTGGGGTAAGATACACCCCCCCTTGGCAAGTCAACGAAATAGTCCAAAGGGGCCCGGCTGCTCTAGCTCCATTTCTTGGATTAAAATTGATCAATGTACCGAGAGGTCTAAATAAAACCGCCAATTGGATTGCCAAAGCCAAGCTGTGTCAATCTCTACCTCGGAATTGGGTCTCTTGTCCCCCTTAATCTCTTTTGGATGTTCTTTGTTTTGGAGCTTATTTGGGTTGTTCATCTAATTTTACTACTTGAAATGAAATGAGGACTTTTCCGATAAAAAAAGAAACACGAATGTCCTCATGCCTCCTTTTCACATATAATAGCATGTATCCTATATGTAATGTCAATGATGAGGGCCCACCCCGAGGAGTGCGCAGATTAGATATTGCTTGATGTTGGTCTAGGCATGTGAGCAAAAAATTGATTACAGTTGCGTGATTCTCGCCCCATCTAATACCATTTTTATCGGACTTTTCAAGTAAAGTCTTGATTTATTTTTTAAGCATTAGTCATAACATGATACCAAAATAAACAAAATAAGAAGAATCGTTATCATTAATGAAATGTAAAATTAGGAAACACTGGTTGAAAACTTCGGACGTTAGGGCACCGGTTCAATAATTATTTGTGGAATGCGGATGGGCCCCACATGAAAATGGTTAACACTGCATACGCGCTCATCGAGAGCAAAAGTTGGTAGGGCCATCTATTAGCACAATGATGTTGTCCTTTGCTCTTCTTTCCACTACACACACACACACACACACACACACACACACACACACACACACATATATATATATATATATATATGTATATATAGACTTTTGCCTTTCACTTGTATTGGTTGTGCTTTCCAATTATCGAGAGAGAGGGAAGGAGTCCGACGTTTTTTCCCCGTCCGCCCCACGATCGGATGTTGGGTCGGCCACTTCATGGTCATCTCATCCTGTTTGATTAGAAAATTGCCACTTGCTAATCCCGTTTCTTATTGAGGCTATGGAATGAAATTTACAATTCAGGGAACTTTGGATTAATTAAAGACGTTCAATTTCTTGTACTTTGATATTTTTTTCTTAGATCATTTGACACTTTGCAATTATTCAAACTTAATTAGTAATTAAAGAATCAAACTTCTACTTTCTTACTTGAATTGTTCTAATTCAAACTAAAATTCGATATATGATTATTTTTTTAAGCTCTTTCTTTGGTGTGATTCTTTGGAGTCTAGTGCATGTCCTCTGATACCATGCATTGATTGTTCATTTATTTTCAAAAGTAACAATATGAAACTACTTATGGAAATTATGGGTTACAATCTTGGCAAATACGTCTAGCAGAGAGCTATTTGAGTATGAGTCGTCAAATATTATTGCATAAAACATGAGTTAATTTACATTGGGTCTATTTTTGACCTGCCTAAAGATCGAACTAATTAAACATGTTCGATAGGTCTAGATGACTAAGCTCAAGTGTTCACATACATATAGTAAGAGCTCCTCGGTTTTTACATTAAAAATCTATTAGGGAGCTCTGCAATAATGGGATTGAATTGCAATATCGAAGTTGAACGGAGACTTTTTTTTTAATGTTCTTTATACTGAATCAAGTGCTAGACTTTTGTGGTGGACTAATTTTTGAAGAAGCTTGACCTCATTGGACTTGAGAAACATGAGCAAGCACCTGAACACACAATTATGTACAGCCTATAGATAGAAAAAGGATAGACACCAACAAAATCGTTGACAGCATCAAAAAACAAGCTTGAGGATCAAGCATCACTGTACATTATACAATGGAGCGATTACTTATGTAAAACATCATTGGAAAGTCTCTTAAGGCAATAGACAAGAAATATTGGGGACTAACCTAAAGTAAATATCATTTCCATAGTGCACAAAAGAACCAGTTCCACAGCAATATCACAAAATGTTGGCATAATTATTCATTTATTAGACACGTAATGCATTTCCGCTACAACAGTGCAAAAAATCAAAGCCTCGACTTGATCGCGCTTGACGTTACTATACATCGTGTGATTCACTCCCTGACCTTCGAAAGTAGTCATCTGGAAAACAATAATGAATGATAACCAAGAGAATTCTAAGGAGAGGAGGAAACATATTTTTCCATCAATTTTCGTTCCTAATCCTAACTACTGCAAGAGTTCAACTAGTAACTTCTAGATAATTGTAGTTTTTAGAAAGATCTAGGAAACTCTTGCAAGAAAAAATTGATCAATAGTTTAACACCTACGAACTCTTTATTTTCCTTTTGTTTTTTATGGGGTTTTCGGGGGCGGTTGATTGATGAAATTACCCTCTACCCGGACTTTTCTGGTGATCAAAGCCTTTTAAGGTCTTGCTTAGGATTGGACCTTTTAAGGTCTTACTTAGGACCATTCTTACAGGGATTTCTCCAACCGCTACATTTATCGAAGGCACGGGAGCTGCCTCTACCCCACTTGTTTAACGCCGGAAGGGGAAGCTGTGTGTAGCCCCGGCGAGATGCTTAAGGCAACCAATCTATTATCAGCCATAAAAGGCAAAGTTATAAATTAAAGTAACTTTAATTTACCGATTTGGTGGTCATTTCTGCCTTTCCCACGGCTTTCCGTTCACTTCAGGCCCACCACGTAACACGCGCTGGTACGAGACGCATCCCACTGACTACATGATGCTTCTCCGAAAATATACTCCGGTGGTGGAACTGCTTTCGCGAATTCCCACTGACTTAGACAGCGACCCGATAATTGTTGGCCATGATCCAAGGTATCTAATTGACTGGCTGGTTATCTGATTGGACCTTGATTGATTCCGTATCTCAAGACTTTTTCAAAAGTTTTCTTTTGATCAAAGTCATCGGCAATGCATTCCCCTTTTTTTTTTTTTTTTTTTTTTTTAGGCATTCCCCTATTTTTATGTAAAAATATAAAGACAGCTTCACGCTGAGATCTTCTTCTTTAAAAAATACAGTTTGCAATGTATAGCTAGGTTCAGCACCTTTAATACTATCACTACATGAAGAAAACAATATATTGAATCACCACAGATTAAACGCCTTTGAACAACATCCGAATTTAGACTTAGATTGGGAGACATAAGCTCCCAAATCTAGATCTAAATTACCAAATCTCGGGGAAGTCATCGAACCACATATTGAGCATCCTATTGGCTGGGCTGATGATGATGTTCTTACTAGTTTTCGACTACAGGTAGATTTATTCACCATAATGAGCAAAAAAAAAAAAAAAAGTAATAATGATGATTGAAAAAATACACTTGACAAGGCCTAAAGAGATTTCCGTGTTAGATCGGGAGAGAAAAGCAAAATATCAAAGTCTTGAAAAGAAAAACAGGGCAAAGCAAGCTCATAGTTTCTTGAAACTGAGAGCTTATGAAAGGATTGCTGACATTGAAGGGTTTCGAAATGGTGGTAGGTTTAGGTTGTCCAATTTGGGCAGTTGTAGTGTAGTCATCAAATCGATTGAGGAGATGGTCAACTCATGATTGAGGAACTATAGCAGACATACTCAAGAGTTCAAACAAATGCACTTGGGAATCCGGAAACTGACGAAGGCTTTTAGCAGATAACAAATGAACTGAAGATGGCCAATTTGCACAGGCCCGCAATTGACGAATGGCGCCATCTTTGATTTAGATAAATTTCGGCAAATGCCTGGTCAAGTACGATCTGCGTCGTCTCTGACATCTGGCTCTGCTGACCTCCTCCTCGGGCAATCCTCGTGGCTTGTGAAGATCTTTTGCCGTCTCATTTGGAAACAATCTATCCACGCGGCAAAGCAGTGAACGAAGCACCTTTGAGTTGATGGCTTCTGCAGTTAACTCGTTTTAGAGTTTTCTTAGTGACAGATAGAAATGAAATGCTGCATGGTGTTTCACCTTGTGCCAGTCTCTAGACGTGGTTTGATTTGTTTTCCATGGAAGAATGCATGTGCCACGCTCAAGAAGAGCTAGACTTTCGAAACCGCAGGATCAAAGTAGCCTGATTTGAGTTTACCCCTTTTTTAAGAGGAAGGAGAAGACTGTGGTTCTGCACCAATAGCTACTCCCAGGCTTATTTCTTAGTCCAATTCAGTTTCATCCATACTACCAATTAGTGAAATGACCAAATTTCCATTTCCGAGGAAACCTGTAAAATTGTTACTTCGCCGTTACCATTCAAATCCATAAATTTCGGTTTCAAAGATAAATTTGCTAGAGATTTAACATCTTATCCAATTACCACATCTATAAGCTCCATCATTGAGAAATACCATGCCATGTTGGAATGGGAACATGGGAACAAGATGACTATATTTGAAGACCCCGTTAGGTGCCGGGATCTGAATGCACTCGTCACTGACAGCAATGTTGTGTGCTGAGAAATGAGTGAAAATCGCAAAAGTAAATTTGAGGAAGTTTAAAAAATAGAGTAGTCGGCCATCTGCTCATTCTTGAAGATCGTAAAAGTCCGGTGAGGGTGGTGAGGGTCTCGTGTGCGAAGGTGCTTAGGAGGCTGAAGCAGAGTCAATTGCACTTCAGCAACCTCTTCTCTGGCAACTACCCGGAGAGATCTGGCGGCAATGGCGAATGAGGTCGTGCGGATGGCGTTGGACATGGGTTGTCTTCAATGTAAGGAAGGAGAGGGGAAGAAAAGAAGAAAAACAAGTAATTTGATAAAAAAAAAAAAAAAAAAAAAAATTCACTTTAGGAATCGTATTTATTTTATTCAGCCTTTTTTTTTTATGATAAAAGTGCTAACTTTTTGATTGTCAGAAAAATTACTTGCTAATCTGCCAATGAGGTTAAGCCCTTATTTCAAAATGACTTATTTACTTTAAACTTATATTTAAAACAAAATTCACTCTAAGCATTTTTTTGAAAAATCCCTCCTTTGCATTCTTATTTAGAATTTTCCCTTTTATTTATTCTTTTCAAGCACAACTTTCTTCCAAATTATTTTGCTTACACTTAACCTAGAACATGTGTCTACGTTACATTTAACTCCCTTGAAAGTTACAAGCGGTGGAAACTTATGTTCGCTCTAGCTAGATTGTACACTACGCATATGTCATTCCTTGCTTTTCTTTCGTCTTTCGGTACGCATTTCTAGTTTCCATTAATACTGACGATGTAAACATTGCCGACAATGATTATCCACGAGAATCACGTGGTTGATTTTCAGCCTATTTTCCATGATTGAACAACATGTGATACAAAATTACTTCGTTTTAGCTGATATAGCGATCCGGTTATCGTTGGCCATATTACGTAATACATTGCTACGAAGTAATTTGGATAATTTTCTTGAGAGAGGGAATGGGCTATGAAGGTGGAGGAAATTGATTCTTGGTTATTTGGCTAGAGAATTTGATGGTATTTACAAGAATGTCTCGATATCTACGTTTGTCCTATGCGTAATGAATGACAACACATCAACGATGGTGCGCCATCATTAGAAGTGCAAGCAATAGAAATTGCTTAATCTGCCTAACTCCCGCCCTATTGCCATTGGACTGTTCAAACAATAATCATCTAAAAAGAACCAAAGGAAGCAAAATAAATAATGAAAAAAACTAAACACGATTCCAAGCAAAAAGAAGGATCATAATCATTAACAAAATATTAAATTAGGACGCAATGGTGGAAACAATTGGACGTTAGGCATAGGTCCAATAATTATTTGTGGAATTTGGATGGGCCCCAGATGGAAACAGTTTCACTGCATAAGCGCTCAGCATGAACAAAAGTTGGTAGGGCATCTACTAGCACAATAGTGTTGTCCTTTGCTCCTTTTTGCACTTAATTTCTTCACCTTTATTGCTTCGTGGTGTCCAATTCGAGAGAGAGAGAGAGAGAGAGATTCCCAAATCCCCCCGCTATCAAATGTTGGGTAGGCCATTTCGTCCTGTTCGTTCATTCGACCAGAAAAGGCAATGTAAAAACAAATATTTTATCCTATTCAAGAAGAAAATTGCCACTTGCTCATCCATTTTCATACTGAGGTTGTAGCAAGAAATTTAGATTTCAGGACCTCTAGATTATTTAATCATGTATACTTTCTTATACTTTAATTTTTCTTTTAGATCAATTGACACTTTGTACTCATTCGAACTTGATCACTAACTAACATACGTGTGGGGATTCAAACTCCCACTTTCTTGTTTGAAATTTTCTAGTTGAAACTAAAATTCGAGGCATAATTATTTTTTGAAGCTCTTTCTCAGTGGTGTGATTCTTTTGTAGTCTAGTCCGCTTCCCTTGATATTATAATGATTTGATTATTTTATCTATTTTCAAAAGCACTACTATGAAAATATTTATGGAAATAATGGGTTGAATCATGGCATGTGCCCTTGCATCTTTTCCTTACTAGGGACTACGTGAAGGTAGACATATGAGACGAGGTTGCGTACTTTCCTGTGTAATTGTGTGATGTTTGGTATGTAAGTTTTAATTGACATGTTACGGGAAAATATGATTAGGAAGATAAATTTGAAATTCAAAGCAGAATGAGTACAATATCATTTTTATTTGTGATCGTTACATATATATATATACTTTTTTATTTAATTTGTGTCTATTATTTTTTTTAAATATCTTATTTAGTTCTATTATGGTGGCTAATATTTTAAGGCTGTTTTCTCACTAATCCCCATTTTAGAAAACAAGCCCAAGACGTCCCATCTCTTTCCTCCAAGTGCTTAACAAAATATGAACAAATTGTGAAAAGCGGAAAAAGAGCGTTTCGGCTTATGAAAGATGAGCCCTCATGCACTCTTGCACCAAAACTAAAGCAATGACCATGCTCGGACGATTTTTACAGATCAGGGTATTTCCTGATTCCTTTCGTTTTTTTCTTCTTCCTCTTTTATACAAATAGACAAGCGACGGAAACTACCATATATTGAATATTTTGATGATGTAAACATCTTTTGATGGGATAATGGAGCAAGAAGGAAGTTATTTTAAGAGAAGGAGACATGTGGGATCGAAAATTGGAAATAAGTAGAGAGATTTTTGAGCATTTTATTCAAGGAAGTAGTACAAAATCGTGTTCTACCTTACTCGACCCATTTTCGTAGGAAAGCCCAAGATGTCCCATCTCTTTTTGAGCATCCAACGAAGGAGGCCGTGGAAATGCTTCAAGAGATAAAGTGGAAATGAAGACTCGTCATCCATCGACCAGATGGGATCAGATTTCGAGCTAGTAATCTCCAAAATGTAATTGCTTCTCATCAGAGACTCGTCTGCGCACAGCATGGGGTCATAGCTGCATGGAGATTTCTTTATCTGAATCAAGCATCTCATGATGAGCGGTAGGAGATACACGACATATCACGATGCAGTTGAGATGGAATAAAATTGATATCGCACGTAATAATCATTCAGCCGAACAGCTCCGGCCATCAACTTCAATCTCCGGGAGGTGAGCCATGATGGGCCACTCCTCGCCAGCTTCAGGCTGCTGCCGCCGGCTCAATTCCCCACATCCTACACCAAATTTTCTGATTAAAGTGAGGTGACATACTCCCTGCGGTATGAATGAGAATTTCCAATAATAAAACAAAAAGATCTGGACCGTGCTCGTTGCGTTGCTGCCGTCACAGCTGCCACCACTGCTGCTGCAGCCACTGCCGCTGCCGCCCCACCGCCATTGTCGTTGCTTTTCCTCTTTGTACAACCGAGCACTGTGACAAACGTCTCTGTCAACCATCTAGTGTTCAATTGTTGTAATCTCATGGAATGAGACTACTTGGAATGAAAATCCTTTGATGGATTCCTTGTCCATTGAATTAAACGAGGCGTTAATGTTTGAATTTACTGTCAAATACTCACTCCGTGCCACTGATAAAGCAAGAGTGTACACTAGATCGTGCATTTTGAATAGCAAAGACTCAACGAACTCCTCGGCTTCTTTTTGTCATGATCTTTGCCAACTTCTTCTGGTGCTTGGTTTTCACTCAACGGACTTATTAGTCCACATGTGTTCAGAAGATTGCTCAAAAGAGAGCAGCCGTGCCAATAATCTTTGGAAAAGATGAATCAAAATGCAAAACATCTTTTCATTTGGTGCGGCAAATTGTTGACACTAGGTTGAGTGCGGGAAGGATGTCCTGTTGTCTTTGCACCGATTCCCACGTGCTGCCATTGTCTCTTATCGATGCTTTTAGCATGAAGTTAGCCCCCAAGAGATTTAACAGCAAGGGGAACTTCCTTGCATTTGTTGATGATTTTGACTACAATCGCCCAACGTTCCTTTTCTCGCTTGCGGTCAAATGCCCATCTGCTGAAAAGCAAGAGAGCGTCCTCAGAAGAAGGACCTTTAGCTTGAATGCTAACTTAATTACCATCAGCTAAGCGATTTCGTGACTGCAAGAGGTTGCAACTAGAAAACTTCCCTTAGCGCCTTCCATGAGCAAATCTCTCATCTCATTCCACGTGCTATGAGGGCAAATGCTGCCCTATACATCAGCTCGTTTGATTCAGCATTCCCAAATGGCTTTAAGCTCTAAAAGCCCCTTAGGAAAAAATTTGGTGTTTGGTTTAGCATTTGGAGATGTCCTTGCTAAATGCTGACCTTTGAAATGCTGAAAGCCCAAAGCAGGTGGAGACCTGCTTTGGGCATTCAGTATTTGCGGAATGCTAGTCTTCTTATTAATGAATTTCTTTTTTCTCGACATATATGACCATGTTTAATATCATGAAATGACTATTTCTAGTCAAATTTGTATGAGAGGAACTTGGTTTTATTTTTCTTAATGAGAACTTCCCTTTTTATATGTGGTGTTTACTCAAAAAAATTAGCATCCATAATTGGTCACTTTACCATTCACCGAATAAGTTCACCTTTTTTTTTTTTATCATTTTTATATTTTGATAATTAATAGCCCAACTTTTTATCAATACACTAGAATGATCATTAATTAACAAAGATGATTAATACTACAATAATTAAAATAAAAAAATTCAAAGTTGAAAACAAACCTAAAAGAACCCTAGGCCAAAAGTTGAGCTTTGCATCTAATCTATAATCAAATTCTTTTAATATAATTTTTAAATAATTTTACTAATATATATCTTTTACATTACTTCCAACATGAAAATGTAAAAGGTTATATAGTCATTATTTTTTTTTTTTGCAATTTTAAAAATGCTAAAACTAAAAGACTTAATTTGGTCACACCAAAGGGCTTTTTAAATATATATTTACCAAACAGTCTTGCATTTCCCTGAAGAACTTTTCAGTTATAGTTTACCAAACAATCTAGCATTTTGGAAAATCCCTTTACCTCAAAGGTATTTGCATTCTCCCAAGGACATTTTCCCAAAGCCGAACCAAACAGGCCCATCATCTAGCACAAGGAAAAGTTTCTCGCAATTCACCGAGAATCTTAAGTGGGTTGCAATTGCTCAATGTTCAAGGTATCGGCTGAACTCTGACCAAGCCTTGACTAATAGCGTTTCTCAAGGCTTTTGCAAGCATTTTCTTTACATCAAAATCATCGGAAAATGCATTTCCATATTTCGGAATGCATACTCTTATGACTCTTTTGTTGTTGTCCATAAACTAAGCGAGCACGACTTTTGCCTTGACATCCCATCCCGATTATGGGGGGTATGCCATTCAAGCGGGCTCAGTACACTCTGCTATGTCGAAAAGTATCGTTTGGTCAATTTTCTTTCACTTGCCATTGGAAAAACAGCAGGGGGTATCGAGAGAGCTCATGAACCGCAGATGACGAATGCCAACGTGGTCTTGTATTTGGTAGGTGATACATAATGGCTATAGTAAAAACGTTCCAGATCATTCTATTTTATAAGAAATTGACGGAATATTAAGGTTTTAATATGGTGTGAGTCGACCATCGGTTCTTACAGTTCATATATGTTAATGGCCATCTTTTTGTTTCCTACTCTCAAGCCGAAAAATGATTTCAGCTTCGAAAGATCCCAACTTGGCTAAAATTAAGGACTGAACCCCTCAACCTCACTCTCTAGTGTAGTTATCAAATCAGTTAAGGAGGTGTTGAACTTATGAGGAATTGCATATATAATCATGAGTTCAAACTGAGATAGCTAGTATAAGCACCTAGAGGGGGGGTGAATAGGTGTAAAAACAATTTCTCTAGATAAGAAAGCGATACTAGGCAGATGATTGAAAGGAAGTTCTCTTTTGATTAACAAAATGAATTACGATCAAAGTAAAGTAAAGAGTAGGGAAGAGAAAATTGAATATAAGGTTTATAGTGGTTCAGCTTATTCCAAGCCTACGTCCACTCTTCCGCACTGATAGCCCACCGGCTGGATTTCACTATGAACAAAAGAGATGTTACAGTATAGTTCTCTCTTGATTCCACAGTGTAAATATTCTACCGTACTTCCTCAAGGTTTATCACGAATATAGACTCTCTTTTGTGTACAAGATTTCGCTCAAATGAATTGACTAAAAACAAGGAGCTTCAGACTTTGGAATTCTTCTATCGCACACATACACTCGAACAACTGGAACATCTTCTTTATATACTCCTTTATGCCATCATACCCGTTAGCACTTACCAAAGGAATTCCTCTAATCTACCCGTTGGACAGAATCAATTAGGAAGATCATTTGACCTATTAAAGGAACATGTTGATAGCCCATCAATCCTGTTCGCCCATACAATCAGGATCTCGGTTTCCATAAGTAGAAACTTCCAAGAATATTTCGCCAATCATCGGATCCTTAATCTCCGAATCAATCATGATCAAATAAAGGATTCCGTTATGTCATATCCAGTCAAGAGATCTTCTCCAGTCGATAAGGTCACATCCTTAATGAAACATCCAGTTCTGGATAGCCTTTCTTCAACGGATTAGAAACTGTCAATGAGAATAGATTTTGAGTCTTGAGTCTGGCAGTCCGGAGGTCTTCAGACTTTAAATAGTAAAGTCTGCAAATCTTTAGACTAGACTGAAGGAAACGTTTTGTCAGCTTCAAAACACTCCAGGAAGATTTCTCCAACAATCTCCCCCTTTTTGATGGTGACAAAACTTTCCTACAGATTTGAATAACTTTGACCTGTAAAATATTACTCAAACAAATATGGATATCTTATAGAGATAAATGGCTTAATAATAACACTAAAATCTGCAACCACAGAAAATAGGTTAGTCTTTCATGTGAATAAAGCCATTCATAAGATATCAATATAGTACTTAATAATATAAGCAGTCAAATCCAAATCCCAAATTCATTCCACATCCAGACACACAAGTCAAGTCAAGTCAAACATCAAAACAAACCAAACAAATCAAAAGTTCAACAAATCAAATTTTAAGTTCAAAGTTTTCAAATCTCGCATCTCTCCCCCTTTTTGTCAGCATAAAAAAAAGGTTGATATGAAAAATAGAGTCAAGATTGCTTGGGAACACGAACAAGCTGGAAATCTCCCATTGACTGAATGATGCCTTCCAGCCTTTTCAAGTCTTCCTTCAGTTGTGCAACATCCTCACCCTTAGCATTAGCCTGAATCTGAAGAGAAAGGGCTTGGATCTGATCATTCAAGGAACTTGAAGAAGCTTGACCTGCATTCTGCAAATTCTGAACTTCGCATCCCAGAGCATATATCTGACCTCGCATTTCCAAGAGAACATCTAGAATTCTGCGAAAATCTGTTGAATTATCGGTTTGCGTACTGGCTTCGGTACGATCTGATGGAGTAAAGGCAGACGATGGCATATCAACATAATCACGCAGATTTGGCGATGAAACATCATGTCCTTCCTCAGGAAATTGAGAGGCATAAATGTCCTCTGGATCTGCTGGAGAGCGACTGACTCCCTCACTGGTAGCAGGATATGAGGACATTCCTCTTGTCTCTTGGTCTCCCCCTGTTTCCATGCCTTCAGGTGGAGAAGAGTGTTCCTCATGTTCTCATTCCTCTTGATCTCTTTTCTCTTCTTCTTCTTTTTCAACTCTTTCCTTCTCAGCATCCCTTTCTTCAGCTTCTTTCCCCTCTGTTTCTTTTTCTTCTCTTTCTCGAGTCCTCTGTTCTGAGTCTTTTTCTGGAGCAGAACGGCTTAGGTTCTTCAACGCCATTGCAGAAATGGTGATGTCTTCCTCATCATCTTCATCTTCAACGATGAGAGCTCTTCTTTTCTTAGATGGAGCAACCATGGGCTCCTTCCCTTTTCTTTTTACTGCAAAAGAGATTTGATGAGTTTTGACAGGAGTCTTCTCCTTGAATTTCTCCAACACCTTGCTTAGTTCATTCAGATGCATTTTAGTCACCATTTTCAATCCTACCACCATATGATCACATGATCGAATACAAAGAATTTGTGGAGGCTGAATATTCAGATGTCTGAATAACTTCGTTACAAGACTTGGATAAGGAAGTTGACCTCTGTCCTTCACCACTGCTCTATACATGTGGAACATAACAGTGTGAGGAAGAGAAAACTTTTTCCCAGTGATGATGGCATACATAAGTTTTGCCTCTGAACTTGAAACATCAGTCTTGGAAGTTGATTTCGATCTGAGGCAATTGATCACAATTTTGTGAAGCAGAATGTTAAATGCACTCATCCTCAAGTAGGAAATCTTTTCCTCTGTTCTTCTATCCTTAACAAGTTCCAATGTAGCACGAGCAATAGAAACATTGATCAGTTGATATCTTCCTCTCTCAACCCCAATCACATCCGCCAGCATATCCATATCCACCACAAAGTCCTGATCTCGGACACTAAAAGAGAATCTATTCGCATCTAGGAAACTAAGATTCGAATAGAAATATGCAGTTAATTCAGTATAGGCTTCTGTGGTGTTAGAACAGAACTGCTCAAGTTGAAGAAAACTGAACTTTTCTCTCAAATTGACATTTACAGCATCAAGGAAATCAAAATCCACACTTCTAGGGTTTATCACCCCACGCTTCAACAATTTGGAGTATAGATCCTTCTGTTCCTTTGATCTAAACAACTCTCCCCTTTTTCCTCGAATTTTCGCTGCAACACCCATTCTCGGTTGAAATTGGTTGTACAATTTGTCATCATTATTCCCATCTATCAGATTAAATCCCCCAACACGCGGATCACTTGGGATATTTGCAAGGGTTTTTTCTGCCAACCCCTTAGGAGCAATTTCCAAATCCTCCATTTTTCGTAAAAAGATGTACTCATTCCCATATCCTTTGTCCTTAAGAAACTCATCGATGTAATTCAATGGAGTACTAGTCCTCTTTAAAGCACGGTAAAGCTTATAAATAAAAGAGGGCCTTTGAATTCTTACAAGATCTGCGTCTTCAACTATTTCTTCCTCTTGTTGATGACCAGCACCCTGTGGACTAGATGGTGGAGAATGACGCTGCTGAGAATGTTGTGGGCTCTGCTACTGACTTGGTGACTCCTCTTCCTCGGTGAGATCAAAGTGAGTAGGCCCCTCACTCATTCGCCGTGGTCCCCTACTTGCGATCCTCGAAGACTTTCTTGAAGATGATATCTTTCTCAGTCTTTGAAAGATTCATTGCTTGACTTTCCCAAGAAAAATGACAACTTTTTCGAAGTTTAAACAAGGGAAGACAACAGAAATGGAAGATCGGTGCTTTCTAGGATTTTTGTGAGTGAATCGAAGAGGAACGGACATAATATAAGGCACTGGAAGAGAGGCATACGGAACGTCGTAAAAAGAAAGTATAAAGATGCCTTTTTTTAAAAATAACTGTCTTTTCAAAAATTAGATAACTGCCATTTCAAAAAATAACTTCTTTTTCGAAAAGGAAACGTTGCAATAATTACGTCAATTAAAGATAGCAATTGAGATAGCAATAATCAAACACGATTGATGATCGTACCTTTTCAAGATGAGATTCAAGAGAGAGAATAACTTACAGTCAAAGTCTTGTTTGTTTGAGTTTGAGAGTCTATAGACTTTAACTTCTTCAAACCTCAAAATGTTGAGTCTGGAACGGATAATTTCAAATTGATTTTTCTCCAAAGGCTTTGTGAATATATCCGCCAGTTGGTTCTTTGAATCAACAAACTGAATCGAAATTTCTCTATCTTGAACATGATTTCTAATGAATTGATGTCGAATCTCTATATGCTTTGCTCTTGAGTGAAGAATTGGATTTTTGGTGAGATTGATTGCGCTGGTGTTGTCACATTTAATCTCCGTGCATGAATCTTCAATTCCAAAGTCTTTTAGCTGTTGTTTTATCCACAGAATTTGTGAACAACAACTTCCAAGAGCTACATACTCTGCTTCTACTGTAGAAAGAGCTACTGTACTTTGCTTCCTTGAAAACCAAGACACCGTCCCCGCTCCAAGTAGTTGACAGGTACCCGAGGTGCTCTTTCTATCAACTCTGCATCCGGCTAGATCTGCGTCTGAGTATCCAAGAAGAGTAAAGTCTCCATTTTTTGGATACGAAAGGCCGATGCTTGAAGTTGAAGCAATGTATTTGATAATACGCTTTGTAGCACTTAAATGAGATTCTTCAAGGTCTGCTTGAAATCTGGCACAAATGCAAACACTAAACAAAATGTCCAAAATGTCAGGTCTAGAAGCAGTAAGATAAAGAAGTGAGCCAATGATACTCCTGTATAGCTTTTGGTCGACTTTCTTTCCTCCTTCATCTTTGTCTATTTTCAAGGAACTTGATATTGGTATATCAGCCTTTTTGCAATTGTCCAGTCCAAACTTTTTGACAAGATCATTAGCATATTTTTCTTGATGAATAAAAGTTCATTCCTTCGTTGTTTCACTTGAAACCCGAGAAAGAAGGTTAACTCACCCATCATGCTCATTTCAAATTCATCCTGCATAGTCTTAGAGAATTTCTTGCACAAATTTTCATTAGGGGATCCAAAAATAATATCATCGACATATATTTGAACAAGCACAAAACTTTTGCTTTCTCTTTTGATAAACAGAGTAATGTCTACTTTACCTTTTACAAAGCCGTTTTGAATCAAAAACTTACTCAGCCTGTCGTACCAAGCTCGTGGTGCTTGTTTTAAACCATATAAGGCCTTTTTGAGTCTAAATACGAGTCCGGTTTCCTTGGGTCTTCAAACCCGGTGGTTGTTCCACATAGACTTCCTCATGGATGAATCCATTTAGGAAAGCACTTTTGACATCCATTTAGAATAACCTGAAATTTTTATGACAAGCAAATGCAAGTAATAAACGAATTGCTTCTAACCTTGCTACTGGTGCGTAAGTCTCGTCATAATCTATCCATTCTTCTTGCGTATATCCCTTGGCCACGAGTCTTGCTTTGTTTCTTACGACCTTACCTTTCTCGTCTATCTTGTTCCTGAAAACCCATTTAGCTCCAATAACAGACTTCCCTTTCGGTTTAGGAGTCAATTTCTAGACATCATTGATACTGAATTGCCTGAGCTCTTCTTGCATAGCTTCAATCCAGCTTTCATCAGATAAAGCTTCTTCTATGCTTTTGGGTTCTATTTCAGAGACAAGAGCCACAGCACTAGACTCTTCGCGCCTTTTGGATCTTATGCGAATTCCTTCATTAATGTCACCAATAATGAGATCTTTAGGATGACTGGACTTATGCTTCCAGTTACTGGTTGATTTGTCAAGTTGATGATCACTTCCTTCATTTGAATCTTCAACACTCATTTGTTGCTGGTCTTTAGAAGTCAGAGCTACTTCTTGAGATTTAGACTTTGTAGAGTTTGGAGCAGGTTCAGATTCTTCAAGATGAGTCTGAATAGATTCATTTTGCATAGAATCTTGGAATTTGACATTCATTGATTCCTCCATAGATTGAGTCTTCTTGTTGTAGACTCTGTAGGCTTTGCTTGAGGTTGAATATCCAAGGAAGATGCCTTCATCTGACTTTTCTTCAAACTTGCCAACTCAATCATTTGCATTTTTCAATATAAAACATTTGCATCCAAACACATGGAAATATGAAACAATAGGCTTCTTTTCTTTGAATAACTCATAGGGGTTTTTTCTAGAATAGGTCTTAGAAAAATTCTATTGATAATATAACATGCTATAGAAACTGCTTCAGCCCAAAAACGTGAAGAGATGTTACTTTTAATTAAGAGAGTTCTAGCCATTTCTTGAAGCGATATATTCTTTCTTTCCACAACTCCATTTTGCTCTAGAGTATATGGAGATGAGAACACATGCTGAAAACCAGATTCATCACAAAATTTTGTAAAATCTTGATTTTCAAATTCACCTCCATGGTCTATTCTTATACTTGAAATAACATACCCTTTTTCATTTTGAACATTTTTAGCAAATTTTTCAAAATAAGAGAAGGTTTTAGACTTACTTGCCAAGAAATATACCCAAGTAAATCGTGAGTAGTCATCCACAATTACTAGGCAATATTTCTTACCTCCAATGTTCTGTGTTCTAGTTGGTCCAAAGAGATCCAAATGCAGAAGCTGCAGTACACGGTTAGTGGAAAATTGATTTATTGGTTTAAAGGAATTTCTTACTTGTTTTCCTAATATGCATGATGTACATAGATCAGACTTTTGGTATGATAAATTGGGTAGACCACGAACAAGCTTCTTTGCTGAAATTTTGGCTATCTGCTTCATATTGACATGCCCAAGCTTTCTGTGCCATAAGTTTGCTTCGTCTTGAATTGAAATCAGACATTGCGATTCCTCCGGTTTCACATCTAAGAGGTAGATATTTCTATGTCTTCGACCCATGAATGATTGAGTAGAATCTTTACTGGTTCCTGAACATATTCCCTCTTGAAAGTTGATTTTGAAACCAAAGATTACACGGGATGATACCGATGCGAGCGGTTGTATTTGAGTCCTTCAACTAAAGAAACATTGCTTATTGTGAGGTTTCCAATCTTTACTGTTCCAAATCCCACAATTTTTCCTCTGCTGTTTCCTCCAAATGAGACTTTTCCACCATTTACTCGAATAAGCTTTATGAAGCAATTTGAGTCTCCTGTCATGTGTCTTGAGCATCCACTATCCAGATACTATTTTACATTTTTCTTGATAGTGACCTGCATTTAAAAAAGAAACTCAAACTTTCTTTGGTACCCATATTTTCTTGGGTCCATTGGTGTTAGTATGATATGCGGTTTTTGCCCATACATTTTTAACAGGTTTCCAAACCATAGGACATTCTTTTTCAAAATGATCTGTACTATTGCACTTTGAGCATCTGAGAGCATTGCGACCTACTAGTTTTACAAAGATCCTTTTAAAATGATTTTTATAGGCATCTCTTGTGGGTCTTTGCTTAATTCTTTCTTTCACTTTTGGAAAATCAATTAAATGAATGGTTTCAGCAGTCATTCTCAAACCAGATTTGTTGAAATAAGGTCTTTGAACAGAAAGAATTTTTTCCAATTTCTTAGATCCTATAGAAAATCTTTTAGAAATGTTTGAGATATCATTTTTCAAGAATGCATTTTCTTTTGAAAGATTATTTTTACTTTCTCTAAGGGAAGAAACATTCGTGTCTAAACATTTTACATTTTTTTTCAAAACATTTTCTTGTTTTTTTAGAGCAGAATTTTCTCTTTTGAGTTCGGAAATCTTTTTAAGAGAAGTTTTAAGACTAAAACACAACTCATCAATGTATTTAGAAACTTTAATAGGGATTTTGAAGTTACTCACCTCAAATTCACTGTCTGAATCTGATTCTGTCTCGGAGTTTGAATCTGAATCCGATTGTGCCATTAGACATATGTTGGTATAATCATCATCACTTTCTTCACACTCTGTATCACTCCAGGTTTCTGCTTTAAGAGCATTTCCATACTTTTCAGCTTTTCCTTTCTTCTTCCTCAGAAGAGGACAGTTGGGTATGATGTATCCATTTTTCTTACATTCAAAGCAGACTACATCTTTGTTTGATTCATCATCCTCAACAGACTTAGTCTGTTGCTTTTGAAAACTTTATTTTTTTGGATTGAATCTTCTTTCTTTTCTGTTCAGCTTTCTGAATCTTCTTATCATGAGAGCAAGTTCCTCATCGTCTATATCGTCTTCAGAATCTGTAACATCAGAATCATCATTGGATTTTAATGCAATGGATTTCTTACCTTTAGGGTCTTCGTCTTCATTGATTCGTTCCACTTCATAAGACTGAAGAGTCCCAACCAACTCATCAACAGATAGTGGCATGATTCTTTGGGTCTCTCTGATTGAGGTTTTTATGTGATTGCAATCCTTGGAGAGTCCACGCAAAGAGCTTGTTTACCTTCATGGGATCAGAAATTGGTTGACCTTGATTTTCAAGACCATTCACGATTTCTATAAAACGACTAAACATGTCAGTTATAGATTCTCCTGATTTCATTTTGAAGGCTTCGTATTGACCGAGGAGAATGTTGATTCTAGTCTCTTTTACTCGATCAGTTCCTTCATAGGTAATATGTAATCTATCCCAGACTTCTTTAGCTGTAACACAAGAAGATATTCTGTTATATTCAGTAGGAGATAAAGCACAAAATAAAGAATAAATTGCTTTTGCATCAAGAGCTTGTCTCTTGATTATCTCTTCCTGAGTCATTTCACTAGACTCAACAGTATCTTTTTCTCTCTCTGAGACAGGTGCAGCTTTAGGAATGATTCCTTTTTCTACAACGTCCCATTCTAGAGGATCCTTTGATCTTAGAAACGCCTTCATCTTGTTTTTCCATATGTTGTAATCCTTTTCATCAAAATAAGGCGGTCTGATATTGCTTTGCCCTTCTACCAGCCCTAGAGCCAACATATTAGCCATGGATCTTTAACTCTGAAGTAAAACACTTCAAACGAAGTGAGTACACAAGCTCTGATACCAATTGAGATAGCTAGTATAAGCACCTAGAGGGGGCTGAATAGGTGTAAAAACAATTTCTCTAGATACGAAAGCAATACTAGGCAGATGATTGAAAGGAAGTTCTCTTTTGATTAACAAAATGAATTACGATCAAAGTAAAGTAAAGAGTAGGGAAGAAAAAATTGAACACAAGGTTTATAGTGGTTCGGCTTATTCCAAGCCTACGTCCACTCTTCCGCACTGACAGCCCACCGGTTGGATTTCACTATGAACAAAAGAGATGTTCCAGTATAGTTCTCTCTTGATTCCACAGTGTAAATATTCTACCATACTTCCTCAAGGTTTCTCACGAATATAGACTCTCTTTTGTGTACAAGATTTCACTCAAATGAATTGACTAAAAACAAGGAGCTTCAGACTTTGGAATTCTTCTATCGCACACACACACTCGAACAACTGGAACATCTTCCTTATATACTCCTTTATGCCATCATATCCGTTGGCACTTACCAAAGGAATTCCTCTAATCTACCCGTTGGACAGAATCAATTAGGAAGATCATTTGAGCTATTAAAGGAACATGTTGATAGCCCATCAATCCTGTTCGCCCATACAATCAGAATCTCGGTTTCCATAAGTAAAACCTTCCAAGAATATTTCGCCAATCATCGGATCCTTAATCTCCTAATCAATCATGATCAAATAAAGGATTCCGTTATGTCATATCCAGCCAAGAGATCTTCTCCAGTCGATAATGTCACATCCTTAATGAAACATCCAATTCTGGATAGCCTTTCTTCAACGGATTAGAAACTGTCAATGAGAATAGACTTTGAGTCTTGAGTCTGGCAGTCCGGAGGTCTTCAGACTTTAAATAGTAAAGTCTGCAAATCTTTAGATTAAACTGAGGGAAACGTTTTGTCAGCTTCAAAACACTCCAGGAAGATTTCTCCAACACAAACGAACGTACTTGGGAGACTACCACTGACCAAGGCTTTGAGCAGATAAGAGAAACTTTATATTGTTCATGCAATTAACCTTTGTGCATTAATTTTTCATAAGATCCAATCTTAACAGAAAAAGGAGAAAAAAATATTCGTCCTATTTAGATGTGAAGTATAACAAATTAAAAATTGGAAAATCAATGCGGTTTTCCAAATGCATTGTTTTGAGAAAACTCTTTAGTAGTCTAGAGGAAAATTATAAAAGATCAAGTAACTACCTCTAATTTACCAAAAATAAGATTTAGTGATGTGTCATGATCTGACACGCTATCCATGAATGAAGATAGGGATAAGTGCATTAAAAGTCATAAAGCTTATCATGAAAATGCAATTGAGTCCTAAAACTTTCAAAAAATACAATTAATCCTAAAACTTATCACGATAGTTCAATCAAGTCCTAAAACTTTCAAAAGGTTCAATAAAATCCTAAAACTTGTCTCAAAAGTGCAACCAAGTCCTAAAACTTTCAAAAGGTGCAATCAATGGAATGACTTAGATTGAACCATTTTGATAAATTTTAGGACTTAATTGTACTTTTTGAAAGTTTTAGAACATAATTGCATTTTCATGACAAATTTTAGAACTTCCAATGCACTTATCCCATGAAGATAAATAGTTTTCTAAGGAAATTCAAATATAGATGATACTTTGGTTGGTCTTATACAATACAAATAATGTATTTTCTCCACTAGAAATTTTACAAAACACAAGCAAATCATAAAGAACAATACTCATTCAAGGAAAGAAAAGATAAAATATCAATGGCCATAGTTTCATCCCTAAAAATGAAAGAGATTGCCAAATAATTAGCTAATTGCACGTCCAATTCTTTGCAGAGATCAACATGACATGGCAAATAGACATGAGAGTTCACCCGCGTTCACAAGAGGAAAAAAATAAAAGGAAATAAGCGTTGAGTATTTATAACATACTATTATGGCAATTATTGTGGTGTCACCCGAATTTGATATTCTTAGATATTCTATATACCAAGATACTTCTCATTTGTTCAGCAAAATCAAATTTTTATATGGGTCTACAATTTCTTTCAATAAAAACCGACATAGACAATAAGTTGGGACATCGGATCAAGTGAATTAATCTAACATTTGTGTGATTGCGTAACCATTCAAGTACAATTGTCTAGCTTGGGCAATCATAGACGAAAAAAGGTCTCCAGAGTGCAACCCGATCCTTCAAGACATTGGAGTGGCTCCATTACTTGTTCAAACTTTTGAATTACTTGTGTACGAAGATTCAATGAAAAACTGGACCTACTCTCCCAGGTCAACATGAGTTGGCATTTAGTCATTGTCAAGCACTCTAAGGTGATTAATTCCCTAAAAGGCACATATATTGGGCTCCCATGATCCAAAATTTCCAACTTTTGAAGGTGAGTTAGTCGACAAGTACCTTCAAACAAAACTTCAAGATTTTCGCATACTTTGAGTCCCAAAAAATACAGATTTTCGAGGTATTGCATTCCACTTTCTTGTAGACTCTTCTGCTTTGTTGTTACGTATAGATATCTAAGATTGATGAGCCTTTTCATATTTTTGAGCAGATGGCCTAGCTCTGAGCAACCAACTAGAGATAAGTATTGCAAACTCTGTAGCCCACAAATGGTATTTGGAAGCTTCTTCAATTGCTTATTATACTGGAGAGAACATTCACAATCGCTTCAAGTTGCATATGGAACTTGGCAGATCCTCAAAACTACCAAATGGCAAATCTAGATACCTTAGGGAGTCACACTTTGAGATGCATAGTTTCGAGAACTCTTTAGTAATAACTCCATTAGCAACTTTAATTTGAAATTTGATTGCATGCAGCCTCTTTGAAGTTGGATTTTTTTAGGAGGAACCCCGCTGAAATTTGAGATTCCCTTTAATGAGCTGCTTGAGAGGGAAACGTACCGAATTCCTTTTGAAATCTCTACAATATCTAAGCCAGCAATAGAACAATCATTTTGTGCCACACTCATTGCTAGAGAATGAACCAAAACATGCACTTTAAACGCTAAGATTGATTCATGCTCCTCAACTTCTTGGATCAACGATCTCTTTCACAACTCTTTGACATACTCAACACCGACATCTTCCAATGCTAGTTTGCTCCTTGTCAAACTAACATGGCCAAAAGCCATCCATATATCAGCAAAATTAGTGCTTTTGATTTTATGTCCTCTAGGGTAAAGTGGTAAAATAGAAAAACATCATTTTAAGCGGGATGGTAAATGATCATAGCTAAGCTTAAGTGCCGGCAAAATGTCCTTTTTTGCTTCCACTAGCTCCCATGCTTCATTATCTCTTATATATTTCCAATTTCGTCCTTTGTATAATGTAGGCTACCCATAGTTTTCCCAAGGAGAGGCACTCCTCGAGATTTTTTTAACAATTTCATTTCCAATTTCAAGGAGTTTAGGATAAAGCTTCTTTTCATTTTCATCGAATGCCCATTTTTTGAACAAGGCCATAGAGTCTTCATGAGAAAGACCTTTAGATCATGCACTGGATGGGTACCCATAACAGAAGCGACTTTATAATTGCGCGTTGTCACAATGATCTTGCTTTCACTAGCTCCTACACTAAGCAAAGCTCTCAATTCATTCCATTTACAGTGACCGTTACTCCATACATCATCCAAGACCAAACCAGTAGATATTTATTGTCTTTGATGGTGTGTTGCAGATGAGTTTGCAACTGCTAAGTATCAAAGTTGCCCAAACCTTGACCAATTGCATCTTCAATGATTCCATCAATAGTTTTCTTTAAATCAAAGTCCTTGGGCACACACACCCATATTCACAACTCAAATTGCTCTTTCACATTTTCATTATTGTAGACTAATTTAACCACAGTTGTCTTGCCCAAAACTCCTAACCCAACAATGGGAATGACTAAGAGGTTTTTGTCATTTGCTGGCTATAGCGAAAACTCAATTATCTTTTTCCTATCAAGATCTCTTCCGAAGACATCTAACTTGTTTATGAACAAGTCATCTCTCGTGATTGTGTATGTGGCACACCCTTGTCAGCACTCCGCACATTAAGACCAAATTCGTCTTTATTGATAGAAATTCTGGATAGTCTCTCCCTTTATCTTCTTGATTTTATGACTGATTTTCACACAGAACATGGTTGGATTAGAGAGGGAAAAGAAGCGGCATACCTCCCCGTAGATGACCCCATAGCAACTTAACACTTGAGCAACTTAACACTTGCTTTCTTAAAGCTTCGCACTTGAGCTCATCGAGTACGTCTTTCGCATCATGAAATACATCTTGAAGCCAATCTAACCACACTTGCAGACGATGGTTGTTCGCTTGCTACTCCTCCGCACCTAACAACACTGCCTTAATGGCAATCAACGTCTCTCTGAGCTCGCTGATCTGGTTCTCGACGCCATAAATCGCCACGGCTTCTTGGAGGGTGCGGGAGCAACCCCTCTGCGATGCTAAAAAGGAGTGATTCCGCCATGGGTTTCCGAGGAGCGGATGGGCTAAAACGGTGGGGGAAATTGATTTCTGGCTGTTTAGCTTGTAAAATTTGATGGTCTAAACAAGAATGTCTCAGTGTCTACGTTTCATATTAACATTAGTCCCATATAAATTGAAGGGTTCCTGGAACGGGACAGTCATTCTGAAGACGACAAAAGAAAGACGTCAAAACATCTCTACATGACAAAGAAGGCAAACGTCAATAAAGGCAACGACCTGAATATAATACCGGGTAGGTTGCTAATTATTCATGGTCAACGGATATTATAGATGTTCAACGGTCAAGAAATGTGTATCATATATTGCTAATCTTTTATCGCTGGTCCATGTTCTTTCGGTAATTACCTGCTCCACTTCTCAGCCATCAACCACCCCCACCAAAAGTAAAAAACAAAAAACAAAAACAAAGAGAGCCAATGCCCAAAATAAGCGTAAAAAAGAATAGAAAAAGAAAAGACCACCATATTACCATTCTAGCAATTACCTGACCCAAAAACAAATTAAATCTAGCATTTATCTAGCAACTGAAAAATTGCCCAAACTACAAAATCAAGAAATCCTGGACATTGAAGGGAATAAAACACTAATAAAGGTTTAGATGTTGATGTGAAGCAGCTGCAAGAATTATAACGTTTACTAGGGGGTCGCCCCAGCGGGTGGTGGCCCTTGGCATGGCCGGGCGAGGGCTGGCAGGCCCTCACCATAGGTCAGCTAGGGTTGCCGACCCCCGGCCGGGCTCGGCGACACCAGCCAACCCTCCCCCTTCCCGGCGATTGTAGGGCGGCGGTAGCGCAAGGGCTAAGCCCACAACTGCCGCCGCTTGTTCATCTTCCTCCTCCCTTCCCTCTTTTTTTTTTTTTTTTTTAATTCTATTTAAAATTTAATTTAATTAATGTTTATATTAATTATTTACCACATCAGCACAAAAACGACGTCATTTTGGCATTGTCTAGCC
Organism: Eucalyptus brandiana; assembly: GCA_014182725.1. Lineage (NCBI taxonomy): Eukaryota > Viridiplantae > Streptophyta > Magnoliopsida > Myrtales > Myrtaceae > Eucalyptus > Eucalyptus brandiana. The sequence goes on from CM024678.1 coordinate 18,917,348, forward strand.
ACATCAGCATGCAAAACAACGTCGTTTTGCACTAGGCTCGCTAGAAAATCACAACGTCAGTGTTTTGGCCAGATTTTCTCCCCGTTGGCACTTAACTGATCCATTTTCTCTGATTTTGGCACTTAAGTGCCACTTTCCTAACTTTTGGTACTTAAATATCCCTTCATGCCAAGTTTTGGCATTTTAGGTGTCCTTATGTCCATGAAAACATTTAGATATCAAACTATGCGGTTGGAGATGTGAAGGCAAGGCCTCGTGGTGGCAATGGTTGGGTCACTTGGGTGGCAACGCGGTGGCGGGTGAGCGGCAGATCCATGAGGCTTGAGTCGGGACGTGAAAATGAGATACAGATAAAGAAAGCAAAAAAGGGAACATTATACCCAACTCAACGAATGGTTGTGATGTGTTTTCATAAGAAGATCTAAACATCACAAATTTTCATCCAAACATTAGAAAGATGGTACAGTTTCATAAAATTTGTTTGCTTCGAATGTTAAATCCATTGATGGATTCTTTGTCAATCTAACTAAACGAGGCTTTATTGTTCGAATTTACTGTCAATTACCCACTTTGTGAAACTGATAAAGCAGGACTCTGCACAAGATCATGCTTTTGGAATAGCAAACACTAGGCTTCTTTTCGACATGATCTTTGCCAACTTCGTCCTGCGCTTTTTCTTTTCGACATGATACAAAATGCGAAACAGGGTTTCCTTGGGTGCGGCAAATCGTTGTAACCAAGTTCAAGTGCAGGAAGGATATCGTTTTGGCTTTGTTACCGATTCCCACACGCCGATTTGTCTCTTATCGATGCTCAGTATTGTTGATCGGTCGCTTCTCGCATGAACTAAGCCCCCAAGAGATTTCACAGCAAGAGGAACTCCTTTGCATTTGTTGGCGATTTTGACTGCAATCTCCAAACGTGCATTTTCTTGCTTGCGGTCTAAAAGCAAGAGGGTGTCCCGAGAAGAAGAAGGGCCTTTAAGTTAAATGCCAATACAAATCCATTAGGAAACGGCTTCGCGTCTGTAGGTTGTCGCAACTAGAAAATTTCCCTTAGCGCCATCCGTGATCAAATCTTTCATCTCGTTTCCCGTTCTAAGAGTACAACTGTTGTCCTATTCATCATCCAGTACGAGGAAAAGCTTCTCAACGTTTACTAATTATCTTATAGCAGCTAGTACTGTGATCAAGCATTGCTGATAGGGTCTCTCCAGACTTTTCCAAGAGCTCTTTTAGATCCAAATTATCGGAAATGCATATCCATATAACGAAATGCATACTCAAGACCATTTTGTGGTAGCACACGAATTCAACGAGCAAGGTTTTACCCTAACATCCATTCCAACCATGGGAAGGCATGTGCTCCGAGCTGGCAGTGCAATAATTTTTCATAAGATCAGTCTTTACAACAAAGGGCGAAAAATAATCCTCCTATTTAGAAAAATCAATGTGGTTTTCGCTTCAAGGAAACTCTTTACTAGTCTAGAGGAAAAGATCGAATAATTGACTCTAATTTACAAAAAAGAAAAAAAAAAAAAAAGATCCATAGACGCGTCATGATTTCATGCACTATCCATAAATGATAGACAAAAAATTGTTCTAGGGAAATTCAAATATAGATAATGCTCCAATTAGTCTTATACAATACCAATAAGGTCCTTTCGCCTTAGAGGAATTTGTAATATAAACAGAAGCAAATCATAAAGGACAACACTCATTGAAGGAAATAAAAAGTACAATATCGACGGCTATGGATTTCATCCCCGAAAATGAAAGAGATTGACAAAGGATTAGTTGAGTGCATGTCCAAATCCTCGTGGAGATCCATATGCTATGGCAAATAGATCATGGGAGTTCACCTATGCTCACAACAAAAAGGAAAGAAATGAGCTTAGAATAGCTATAACACAGTATTATGGCATTTATTGTGGTGCCATGCAAATTTGTCACTCTTAGATATACTATTAGCTAAGATGCTTTTCATTTTTTAGCCAAATTATTTTTTATATGGGTGCACAATTTCTTTTAATAAAAAAACCATGTAGAAGTTTTTGTTTAGTATTAAAATGTGTGGAAAATTTTGTGTTTTTGTAAGTGTTTTTGAAATTCTTTTTTTAAAGAAAATAATATCATAACTCCAAGGACAAGCATCCGAAATAACATTTGAAATTCATACTCTTTACATGTTGTGTAAACACAACATGGGTAAGCACTTACCTGTTTAATGATTCATATTAGTTTTGAACAGTGTGCTAATGATACTCGAACAACGAACCTTACTTTACCATTATTAGGTTACATCAAAATGGAGAGTCTACATATAGCCCCAAGCTAAAAACCTATCGCAAAGACACTTAGGCATTTTGTTTATGAAAAAACACATGAGATTTTCACAAATTTAAAAATAATAATATTCTCATATTTTTCTGAAATTTGAATAACATTTTAAATTTTAGTGAAAAAGAAAAAAGTACTTTTCTACTTTTCCTTAATCAGAAAGGAACAAGTTGTAAAAGTTTGGATGAGAACATGTAATGCTATAATTTATTATATAAGGATAGGTGTATTAGAAGTCTTAATGTTTATTATGAAAATGCAACTTAAATTTTAAAACTCTCAAAAAGTACAATTAAGATCTAACACTTATTAGAAACGTGCAATTGAATTATAAAAATTTCAAAAAATATAATCAAATCCTACAACTTATCCAATTTATCCATTCAAGTCCTTCAATTGATTGCATTTTTTGAAAGTTTTAGAATTCGATTAGACTTTCATAATAAATTTTATGATTTGATTGCACTTTTTGAAAGTCTTAGAATTTGATTGGACTTTCATAACAAGTTTTAGGACTCGATTGTACTTTTAAAATGTTTTAGGACTCGAGTCTACTTTCGTGATAAATTTTGGTACTTGAGTGCACTTTTAAAAGTTTTAAAACTTATTTGCACATTTATAACAAATTTGAAAACTTATAGTGCACTAATCTCTTCTATATACTAATCATATTGGGTCAATATGATATGGTTTATTTAGCAGGAAAAAGAAATTGAAAAGTGCCCATAAGTACTTATAGAACTTCACTGAATGCATTTCGAAAATTTATGCCCTTATTGGTTCTTCAAAGTTTTGAAAATTTTTTGTTTACGCTTTCAATTAAGAGTGGAAAAATGTCCAAATATTTCACAATTGCTTTCTGATATGCTTGGGAAACTTCACTAGTCCTTTTAGGACACTTGCAACAGATTCACTGGATAGATTATATATAATCTATCAACTTGAGGTAGAGCAGCTATATTATGTATCTGGAAATGTTTTCCAAGAAAAAGAAAATGTATACATGCAAGACATTACAACAAATTGCAATTTCCGAGTAAAAGCTGAAGACTTGATTCCATCACGGGGAATTCAATTTTACCTTCAATGGGCCACATGAAACTGGGAAATTGGGATTTGCTAAAAGTAGTCCAATTTTATGGTTAAATTTGTCGATATTACGGAAGTGCATATTCCATCATTCTCTTATCCTAGTTTTCATCATGTAAGGATGTTTGGAAAAAATTACATATAAGAAGGGACTCTTACAATATATGGCTTTATTACATCTAAGAATGCAAAGACTGCGTTTCAAGGAAGGCAAATCTAAAGAAAATAAACTCAGTAAATCTACTAAAATCTGTTAATTTTGCCCTAAAATCTCCCTCATGTTTTGAAAATCTGCTAAAATATTTAATTTTATCTAAGATTTTAGTAGACTTGTCATGGGTATAACCCTTAGGTATTAGATGCGATATGAAAATTAGTTTAGTGTAAATATAGCATGAATGTACTAGTTTGAGAAATTTTTGTAACACAATGAGTAAATGCCGCACGAGTGTACTAATTTGGAATTTTTTTATGGCTTTAACCCAAAAAATATTAGAAGGGAATTTCAATATGTATGACTATATTATATCTAAAATCAAAGAGAAATAAAGGAAAAGGTAGATAGATGCGTACCTAATCATCCTTCCATTGTACATTCCTGGAATCAAGTTTGATTCGAGGAATGTGGGCAATTTTTTGCCAGTCCTCACCAATTTGGGGCTCGCATCTCTTGCTCAGTTCACCACAATCTTCGATGTATAATTCTTTGAGGGCAGTGAGGGATTGGATTCTATGTGGCATGGACAATAAGTTGGGACAATGTCCCAAATGGAAAAATTTGAGACGTGTATGATTGGGCAGCCATTCGGGTACAGCAGTCAAGCTCGAGCAATCAAAGACAATGAAGGACTCCAAATTGCAGGCCAGTCTTCCAAGACAACAAAGCAACTCCATCACTTGTTCACACTTTGCTATTACCACCCTACGAAGGTGAGTCAGTCGGCAAGTACCTTCAAATAACACTCGTAGATTTTGGCAATCCTTGATTCCCAACCAATGTAGATTTTCCAAGAATTGTATTCCACTTTCTTGAAGACTACTCTGCATTGTTGTTACAGTTAAATTTGTAAGGCTTGAGAGTCTTTTCATATTTTTGGGTAAATTGCCTAGCTCTGAGCAACCATCCAAGTTTAATACTAGTAAATTTTGTAGCTCGCAAATGGTATTTGGAAGCTTCTTCAGTCGCTTATTCTCTCTTAGATTTAGCAATCTCAACTGCTTCAAGTTGCATATGGAACTTGGGAGCTCCTCAAAAGTACCATATGCCAAATCTAGATATCGTAAGGAGTTACATTTGAAGATGCATGTTCTAGCAAATTCTCTAGTAAAAACTTCAACATGACGCTTGACTTGTATAATTGCACGCAGCTTCTTCGAAGATGGCTTTCTCAAAAAAGGTAGGACTCCATCAAAATTTGAAATTCCCTCTAACGAAGTGCGATCGAGTGAAATGTATCGAACTCCTTCTGGAATCTCTATGGTATCTATGCTGAAAATAAAGCAATCATGTTGTGCAACACTTGCTGCGAGATCATGGATCAAATCGTGCACTTGAAATGTTAACTGTCCCTCGCATTCCTCAACTTCTTGGATCAAAGATCTCTTCCATAACTCTTTCATGTACTCCTTAGCAACATCTCTCAATTCTATTGTTTCCATTGTTGAACTGACGAATCCAAGAGCAATCCATATCCACGCAATAAATCTGCTGTAGTGTTTGGCTTCTCTGGGTAAAAGTGAAAATGTTGCCAAACAACGTTTTAAATGGAATGGTAAATGATCATAGCTAAGCTTAAGTACTGGCAAAATGTCCTTTTTCGTTTCCACTAACTTCCATGTTTCACTATCCCTTACATGTGTCCAATGCCTCTCATCATACTTCGAATACAAAAGGCTCCCTAGAGTTTTCACAATGAGAGGAACTCCTCGGGATTTTTTGACAATGTCATTTCCAATCTCAAGGAGATTGGGGTGTGATTGCTTTTCTTTTTTGTCAAATGCCCATTTTATGAACAAGGCCATAGAGTCTTTGAGAGAAAGACCTTCTAGATTATGCAATGGAAAGGTACCCATCATGGAAGCAACTTCTAAACTGCGTGTTGTCACAATTACCTTGCTTTCACTAGCTCCATTGCTTAGCAAATCTCTCAATTCTTGCCATATTTTGCGGTCATTGCTCCAAACGTCATCCAAGACAAGTAGATATTTCTTGTCTTTGATAATTTCTTGCAAACGAGTTTGCAACTGCTGAATATTCAAGTTACTCGAGCTTTGACCAGTTGCAGCTTTTATAATCTCTTCGATTGTTTTCTTTAAATCAAAGTCTTGGGGAACAAACACCCACATCCGCAATTTAAAATGCTCTTTCACACTGTCGTCATTGTAGATTAATTTAGTGAGGGTTGTCTTGCCCAAACCTCCTATTCCAACAATGGGAATCACCGAGAGGTTTTTGTCATTTGCTAACTGCAACAACATCTCAATTATCTTTTGTTTATCAATATCTCTTCCGATGACAGCTGATTTGTTTACAAATGAGTAAGTCATTTCTCGTGATCGGATTTGTGCCACATCATTGTCAGCACTCCGCATAGTAAGATCGAATTGATCTTTCTCAGTTGAAATTCTGGACAATCTCCCCCTTATCTCCTTGATCTTATCACTGAGTTTTGCACGGAGTATTAGTGGATTAGAGAGGGAAAAGAAGCGGCATACCTTCTCTTTGACACCCCCATGACGACTTATCACCTGCTTCCTCAAGGCTTCGCACTCGAATTCATCAAGCACGTCCTCTGCATCGTACAAGACATCTCGAAGCCGATCTAACCACACTTGCAGACGGTGGTTCTTCGCCTGCTGCTCCTCCGCATCTAACAAGACTGCATTGATGGCAGTCAACGTCTCTCTGAGCTCGCTAATCTGCTTCTCGACACCATAAATGGCGACGGCTTCTTGGAGGACCAGGGTGGCAATCTTCCTAAGCACCCCCTCCGCGATTCCGGAAAGGAGTGATTCTGCCATAGCTTTCCGAGAGAGATAGTGAATGGGCTAAAAAGGTGAAGGAAATTGATTTTTGGCTATTTGGCTTGGGAATTTGATGGTCTAAACACAAGTGTCTCGATGCCTCCGTCTCATATATAATAGCATGAATCCCATATGTAATGGACGATTCCACGTCAATGATGGGGGCCCACCAGGAGGACTGCAAACGGTAAATATTGCTCGATGTTGGTCTAGGCATGCGAGCAAAAAAAATTATAACAGCTGCGTAATTCCCGCCCCATCTAAAGTCTTAATTGATTTTTCAAGCATTAGCCATTAAAATGATACCAAAATAAACAAAAAAAGAAGTATCGTTATCATTAATGAATGTTAAAATTAGGAAACACTGGTTGAAAACTTCGGACTTGAGGCACAGGTCCAATAATTATTTGTGGAGTTCGGCTGGGCCATGCGTGAAAATGGTCAACTCTGCATATACGCTCATCGTCAGCAAAAGTTGGTAGAGCATCTGTAAGCACAACGATGTTGTCCTTTGCTCTTTTTTGCACTAAAGTTTTGCCTATAGTTATATAAATATTTTTCAATACAAATATATATTTACTTTTTCCTTTCACCTTTATTGGTTGTGTTTCCAATTTTAGAGAGAGAGAGAGAGAGAGAGAGAGAGTCCAACAGTTTTTTCCCCGTCCCCCCATTATCAGATATTGGGTCGGCCATTTCATGGTCATATCATCCTGAAGACAAAGGCAATATAAAAAAGACGATTTGATTATGTTCAAGAAGAGTATTGCTTCTTGCTAGTCCGATTTCATACTGAGGCTATAGCATGAAAATTTTTTTAAGGACCTCCAAATTAATTAATCATGTGTAATTTCTTTTACTTTGGTTTTTCTCGTAGATCATTTGACACTTTCTACTCATCCAACTTGATTACTCAATTATATTTTTGCAGGGAATGAAACTCCCACTCATTCGAAATTTTCTAATTCAAACTAAAATTCAAGGCATAATTATTTTTTGAAGCTCTTTCTCCATGGTGTGATTCCTTATAGTCTGGGCCATGTACATTTGATTCTTTATCTATCTTCAAAAGTAATATTATAAAACTACTTATGGGAATTATGGGTTAGAATCATGACAAGTGCATCTAGCAAAGTTATTCGAGCATGGATCTTTAAAATTGTATCACATAAGAATCGGTCAATTTGGACTGGATCCATGTTTTTTTTTTTTTTTTTTTATTACAGATTGGGCCCATGTTTGACCCACCCAAATTTGATCTGATACGCAGATTTGACATGTCTCGACAATTGAGTTCAAATATTCACGTACATATAGTGGCATCTCCTCAGTTTCTCCATCAGAAATTTAGCCAGGGAGCTCTGCAATAATGGGATTGAATTGCAATATCAAAGTTGAATGGCGACCTCTTTTTTAACATTCCTTTTACCAGATCAAGTGTCAAGAGTCTCATAATCGACCAATTCTCGGGGAAGCTCGACCCCATGGACTTGAGAGAAATAAGCAAGCACCTTAACACAAAATTATGTACAACCTACACGAAGATATTTCTCCCATATAAGATGAACGGTTCCGTGTCAATGATGGTGACAACCCTAATATAATCCTTGTTAAGTTGCTAATTGTTTTGGTGTCAAGAGATATGGATAAGAATGTCTAAGCAAGGATGTCTGTCTACATTTCAGATTAACATTAATAGCATATAAAATGAACGATTCCACGTCAATGACGGTAACTACCCGAATATAATACTTGGTAGGTTACTAATAATTCTTAATCAAGGGATATGGACAAGTATGTCCGAGCAAGAATATCTCAATGTCTACATTTCACATCGACATTGATCCCCCATAAAAATATACGATTCCACATCACTGACGGTAATGACCCGTATATAATACTCTGTAGGTTGCTAATAATTCTCAATAAAAGGATATGGCCAAGAATATCCGAGCAAGAATCTCTCACTGTCTACATTTCACATTGACATTGATCCCATATGAAATGAATAATATAATACCTGGTAGATTGCTAATTATTCTCGACAAGTAAATATGGACAAGGATGTCTACATTTCATATTGACATTGATCCCATATCAAATGAATGATTCCACGTCAACGACGGTAACAACCTGAATATGATTAGCAGTGTCAAATGAAAAACCCAGTCGGTTGCTAATTATTTTCGATTCATGGATATTATATATGGACAATGGTCAGAATATGTATATAATTTATTGCAAAAAAGAAAGAATCTACCAATTAGCAAAAGATAAATTACCCAAAAAACTTTGTCCATGTAAAATTTATGAAAAAACTTCTCAATGTACTTCTCTTGTGATAAGAACAACTTCTTAACGTCATTGTCTTGAGAAATTTTAATATTAAGAATCTACTTCGTCACGCCCAAGTCTTTCATGACAAAAGACTTTTTCAATTGTTCTTTGATAACTCAATTCGTGAAACACTCCTACCGACAATTAGCATATCATCAACATAAAGTAAGAATAATAAGGTCATCATTAGAAAATTTTTAGAAAAACCCATGGTATTCGAGTAAGTCTTCTGAAAACCTTACTTCATCATAAGCGACATAAACTTTTTACACCAATGTCTCAATACTTGCTTTAGGCCACAAAGACTCTTCTTCAACTTCCACACATAGTCTTCTTTCCCTTTCACTTTGAAATCCTCTTATTGTTCCATATATATCTCTTCCTCCAATTCACCATCTATGAAGTTTTTGAGATCCATGTGCTCAATTTCCACGTCTAGGCTAGCCACCAAGCCTAGTACCACACAGATAGAATACATTTTCACTACTAAAGAAAATATATCATCAAAGTCAACACCCTTTTTTTTTTATCGAATCTCTCAACAACCAATCTAGCTTTGTATCATGCTTGTGAAGTACGTTCATCTTGCTTCAACCTGTATATCCACTGGTTCTTCAAGACTCTTTCGCCTTCAGGCAATTTGATCAATTCAAAAGTATAATTATCATAAAATGATATTTCATCTTACATAGTATCAAGTCATTTGCTTTTACATTCATCTTCTATTGCTTCTGCATAGCACTATGGTTCACTTGCATCAATCAATAATACATATTCATCTTCTAAATATCTGGAAGACGGTCATCAGTCTCTAATGAATCTTCGAACTAGAACATCCGGTGGAGCTTTTGGTTCAAGAATGGTATTATTAGTTTAAACATTTTCAGGGACTTGTGCATTGTTTGGGACATTCACTCTGCTCCTCATCAACCTGTGCAATAATATATGTGAAAAGAACTAATCCAAGTCAACCAAATCAACTCTAATTTCTCAATATTTTGTATTGTCTGATCTTCCATAAACACATCTCTGTTGCTTACAATTTTCTTCTCAATTGGATCATAAAACTTATAATAAAACATATCATGTCTATCGCCAATAAATATGCACTGTCGTGTTTTCACATCAAGTTTGGACTTCATTTTTTGGAATATGCACAAATGTTTTACACCCAAAGATACGCAAATAATCATAAAAAAACATCTTTGCATTTTCAAACTCTATTAGGAATATTAAACTCTAAATCAATGCATAATAGCTTTAATTATGGAAGTAAGCAACTTACTTTTTCAACCAATATCCTATTCATCTATTAATTAAGCCATTTAATTGAGTTGTCTTGGGAGGCATCTTTTGATGTCAAATACCCTGTCGTCTACAATATTTATCAAATGGTCCAATATACTCCCCCTGTTATCAATCCTGACGCATTTCAACTTCTTTTCCAGTTTGTCTTTTAATTGATGCTTGATATTGTTTAAAAGCATCTAGTACTCTGGATCTTTCATTTTGAAGGTATAAACTCATATTTTCCTTGAATAATCAAGTATGCCTGACTTTCTTGAAGGAGTGAAGCTTTTGAATGCAACTCTATTTCATTTTCCTACTAAATAGTGAGGATGCTTCTTTAACTTTGAACTTTTCATTACTAGAATGAGCTTCTTTTTGGTTAATATTGACAAACCCTTCTCATTGATGTGACTGAGTCTCTTGTGTCATAATCCAGTTTTCTCTTCGTTATCTACTATATTAATTTGGTCTACTGATAACTCTACCCACATAATGCACAACAAAAAAATATTTTTCACCTCTAAACACAATTAAAGAACCTTTAGTGAGCTTTCATCAACTATCACTGAAAGTGTTACAATACCTCCCATCATCCAGCTTGCCTATGAAAATCAAATTCAAACGAATATTAGATATATACTTAACATTATTCAATATTAACCGCATGCTTTTAGTGGTATTTAGTTATCCATCACCAATGCTTACAAATTCAACTAGCCTATTATTTCTCATCTTCACATATCAAAATCACTTGACCTATATGATGAAAAGAGATGTAGTATGAATAGATACATTATTATCAATTACCTAAATGATCTCATGACATACAAAATTCAATGCATCACCATCAAAGATAATGAAAAAGTCTTCTCTAAGTGCAGTAACATGATTGTCATCATTGTTATTATCATTTTTTTTTTTTTATATTTACCTTTCTCTTCCTATTTCTCCATTTTATACTAACAGCATATCCCTTCTGATGACAATAATGACACTCAACATTAGCAAATGTATTGTATTTGTCTATGCTTTTATCTATATATATCGAATCTCGAAACTCATTTCTTCCATTTTTCTCAACAACTAAGATATCATAATGTGAAAAGAATGATTCATGTGTCTTTCTTCTCATCTCTTCATTCAAAATACTATTCTTGGTTAAATCCATGATAATCGTACTAAGTAGGGCAGAATTAGACAAGACGTTTGAAACGTCTCTCACAAGTCCATAACACTTGTATTTCATCATCAAACTCGATTCTCATCATAGCCAACTAACTGATAATTTCTTGAAAATAATTCAAATGATAAGTCAAACGAATACTATCTTGATATCTCAAAATCATCATCTGTTTTATTATAAATGACTTATTCTTTCTAATCTTTTTAGCATATAACTATTCGAGCTTATTCCATAAACTGTATGCATGTGTTTCCTCAGCATTGCCTAATATAACCACACTTAATGATGAAATATATATTATTCAGCATCAGCTTTATTTTCTGGTTTCTCTTCATCAAGTACGGCAAATAATAATTCTTCACATATAAAAAGTCTTTCATTTTCTCTTTCCAAATATGATAATTCCAACCATTCAATATAATCATTCTACTCGTATTCGCTTCAATTGTTTAACACAAGGCAGAAATAACCAAAGTTCTTATATCACTTTGATGGGAGAATAGTAACAACCCGAACAATATTGGATTAATGCAATGGAATAAAGTAATCTCATCTCTTATGTAAACCTAACAGGAACTGATATAGTAGAAAAAATAAATATCAAACACGCGAACACCATCGATTTTTTCACATGAAAAACATCTTAAGTGTAAGAAAATAAAATATTAGGGGACCTGTTGACACCTAAATTTTGGCGATCAATTTAGTCATTTATTGCATAAAAAATTAGGGGTTAATTTTATCCCTGAAAAAAAATATTAATTGCATAGTTATTTTTAATTTACATGTTTTGCATTTTTATTTTTAGGACCGGTGGTGGATGAGCTCAAATTTTATGTTTTAAGCTCTAGTTCGTAGGCCGGGCTAGGCCCATGAAAGGATAAAATTAACCCAAGCCCGTCGTTATTTTTAATTGATTATCTTGCGAAAAATTAAGATTTGATGCGATATTATGGTTTTTGAAAAATTAAAAAAATCGCATTGTAATCTTATTTTTTATCAATAGATGATGAAATCGGGGGAGAATATTTTTGAGATAAGGATTTTTGTGATCAAGAGGTTATAAGCAATATTCGGAGATGAAAATATTTTAAAAAGATCATGTTTTGCGTCGCCTATAAAAGGATACGTATGGATCAATCGTATGGGGGCTTCTTTGAAAAAAATTCAGAAAAAGTGAAAGGGGAGAGCAACCATCTGTGGAGGTTGAAAGGAAAGAGGGAAAAAGCAAAAAGTAAAAAGTGAGAAGTGAAAAGGAGAAACAGAGGAGAAGCGGAAAAGCGAGAAAAGTGGGTGATTTGACCCCTACTGTTCATCTTCTCCCCAAGTTTGCTATCCCCGCGTTGCTTCTCCATCCGTGACCGAAGCTCCTCCGCATCTCCGGCCCACCGAAGCACTTTGCCTTGCCGGACACCACCGCACCTTCGCCATCAAGCCGGTCGCGCCGAGCCTTGCCGTGACGCCGCACCGCCACCCGAAGCCGCCCCCAGCGTCCCCCCCGTTGCTTGAAGCCGCCGCACTGGGCCACCACATCTCTCGCAGCCGCACCCTTGCCCGCAACACTGTCGCCGATCGACCCACGCGGCCCCGACGCCGAGCCCCGTCTGTCTCGCCCGAACCGCGACCCGCCGCTTGTGTCTTCGGTCCGCCCGCCTCCGAGTGACGTTCGCACCCGTCTTTGCCCGACCCGGCGTCCCCGCTCATTGCTCCACTTGCCGCCGGAGCCCCCACGCCGGAGATCCGACGACCCGCCGGACCGACGCCAGTTGCCGTAGGTGACTTGCCACGAGCAATCCGTGGAAAGGGAAAAGAAAGCAAAAAAAAACAAAAGGAAAAGAAAAGGGAAAATTAGGTAGTTTTTATTTATTTATTTACTTACTGTTTTCTTTCTCTTTCCTTTTTATTTTATCCTTTTAGTGAAATTGTTCCCTTTAAATATGTGATTGAGATCCCAATATGAAATAGTCCCTAGGGATTGACAGTCCGATTTTCGTGCCCGAAATCCGACTCGCAATCCCTTATAAAAATCGACAATCCAATCTCAAGCCCGAGATTCGATTTGCGATTTAATTTAAAATTGGCTAACCCGATCTCATGCGCGAGATATGGTTTGTCAATTTTTGGATATCAATCTTATCTTTTGTTTGATTTGCTATCGTCAAATTGATTGAGTCAAATCTTATTTTCGTAAAATAAAAAATGAAAAAAATCTCACTTAGGATTAAGTTTGTTGTCATCTTGCATATTTAGGATTGCAATCTTATTATGAATTTTTAAATAAAAAATTTAAAAAAAGTGCATTCATTTAGGTTGTTAGTTTTTTATTTGAATTGCATGTTTAACTATGTGTTAGTTTTAATTTCAAAAAACAAAGAAAAAAAAACACACAAAAAAATCATTGTGCATATTAGATTATGATTGCATGTTTCATTTTAGATTTAGATAATGTCTTAGTTTAAATTAGGATTTAATATGACTTAATCCCTAATTTAAATTAGATAGAATCTTAATCTAGCTAGATCATTTCAAATTTCATAAAATCTGTCTTGGGATAAATTAGTTGCAATTTCTAGGATAGATTGCATTTTTAAATAAAAAACGTCATTTGCATGTCATGTAAGATCAGGTCCATGAAATGCACGTCATTTTAGTAATTATTGTTAAGTTCATTTCTAATTAGAACTTCCTCGCCATTAGACTAAGTCATTTAATAAATGTCGCGTGACATATAACCCACATACTAAATTATATGATGCATGTCATTTTAGTTTAAATAATTTTGTATGCCGTTGCATCGTATTGCATGTCATTAAAATTAGGTCAATTAGATTGCATTTAATTATTGCATTTCTTCATGTCATATAGTTTAGATCATGCTGCCATGTCATAGTAGGTTATTAGCATGCATCGCATGATTTTCACTAAATAAAGTGAAAACAAAAATTGAAATTGCGTGTTAATTAGAAATCATATCTAGGGTTGCTTTGATGTGAATTCTGATTTAACAATGCAGATGCTTTCGTTGCTTCTAGGTATGTTTTGCATTATTCAATTGATTTCTTGAGTGTTAAATTGGTGGTATGCGCACATGTATGATCACCTCACATGTTAGGAAATTAAATTAAAATCAATCCAAATTGCTTGCCAAACATTTTTTAAAAGATGAAATAAAAGGTACCGAAAGGGCACTAGGATAGTTTAGTGTAACCAAGTCCCCGAACTCATAAATCTCTGGTTCGTAGGAGTAAAGTAAATCTCCCGTTACTTTACTTGGGTTTCTAATCGACCCACCAAAAATAGATTAGTGGCGACTCCCCGATTGAAAATCATTTGCATGTTAAGAATCCAAACCTAAGTTGCGAATTGGTATGGGCTTGGGAGAGCCCGAGCTAAGCTTAAAAACTTAGTAATCCATTAACCTAGTTTTAGGTGGTGAACCGAAAAATTGGGTCGCGACAGCTTGGCGACTCCGCTGGGGACTGAGTCGAAACTCTTAGTGGACTTAGGCCAATTTTCTTTTTTGAAAAAATATTTTTGCTTGGCAGCAAGGATCCCAGGTACGTCCCTAACCTTTAAGGTGTTAAATGTTTTTGCAGATTGGGAGGTATAAGGGGAAGTGATTGCTAACCCTTACATTGCAGATTGGAGTTAGGGATGTATGGTTTATTTATTATTATTTGAAGTGTTGTTTGATTTAAATTGATATGCATGCTTTGCATTTATCACTACACTTTGCACACACAACCCGCCGCCGGGACTGGGCCGCATAAGATCATTTAGGATGGTATTGAGATGGATACTACTTCGACCGCATGCTCGCGGTACGAGTCGCCCATCTCAATCCCGAGGTTTCTTTCATGGTGTCAAGAGTACTCACCTCGGTCCGCATGCCCGCGACCCGGGTTGTCTCTTTGACCAAGCCGGAGTCATGAGGACCCGACATAGTCCACAAGCCCGTGGCTAGTCTGATAATCCTTGTGGCTTCACCTTGCTAAGCTTATCTAAAGTAGAAATCGAGCCTCACATCTCATGTGCATGTCTCGTGTGATTGCCATTGATTTTCCTCTCGTGAAGTAAGTCTTCTATCCCTATACTATGCAATTTATTTTGTCATGCTTTTGGTCTGTCCATGACAATCTAGTATGGTTATTTGATCTAATTCCTTTTAGAAATGAAATGAGGAAATCGCCAATCAATGAATCATTTGGAAAAATAAAAAAACTTTGGAGAATTTTGTTTTCAATTCATGTCTAGGAAATTTGATTTTACTAGGATTCTATTTTTCTAGCTCTCTTTAAAAATTCCCTCCTTGTAAGAGTTTTTCATGAAAAATGATGAAAAAAAGTTGATAGATCATTGTCATGGATTGATTCTTTATTTGCACCTCATACTTATATATTTTCATTCATTTGAATTAGGTGATAACGAATCCTCCGCGTATTATGCGATCAAGAGCTAGAATGGCCGACCAAACTGAAATGTGTGAGCGTATCTCCGCTATGGAAGACCAACTCCGACAATTGCTCGCCTCTATGCAATTCATGACAGCTCAAATCCAATCTCTCCGAGCGGATTTGACTCCCGCACCTGCTCTCCCGAGACAAGTAATCCCGAAGCGATCGAGCAAGACCCAAATGAGCAATGGCGACATGCTTGACTGGAAGATGACCCACCGTTGGTCACCGCTGAAAAAACTAAACCCGACAATGTCCCTAAGATGGGGCAAGATGAAGTGGAAGTGATGGACACTTTGGGGCAGCCTAGTGGCAAGTTTGATTACCTGTGAAGTATTCGGCTCCTCCCGCTTTTACTTTGACTCCCGCAACATAGTTCCAAGTGGATGGGATGACATGGACGATCCGACACCTCCAAAGACAGAGAACTCTAATGACGCCCGGAAGGAATCACAGTCTGTTCGATGACCTCTTCATAAGAGCCAATGACGAAGGACCTTCGGAAGACATGGACGTTAGCCTGCAAGAGTAACATGTTCAATTGCACATTCCCCGCATGGGAATTTTTATCGCTTTCTAGGAATTCTTATTGTTTTTTTAGGAATTGTTTTCAAATTCTTATTTTGCTCTCTTTTTAGAGATTAGGAATTGCATTTTCCATTCCAATAATGTAATTCATTTGATTCTATTCAATGAAATTACAATGTTATTTCCAAATTTTGAGGACATGATGGAGTATACCAAACCAGTTCAATGACGATATCCAAATCATGAAAAGAAAATATCATCCACGGAGAAATTCGAGGGCTGGACTTTCTCATGCTTCCTCCCAAAAACTTTTTCGAAAACAAAAGCGTTTCACTTAAAAAAAAAAAAAAAATTTCCCCAAAGCTTGTAGCAGATTAAACCCGTTTGTTTGTCGACTCATTTACTTCTTGTCTCGAGAGCATAATTCTATGACAAGAGACATCGAGAATAGCGCATCAAGTTTCAATGATCATAAACTTGACTTGTGATCAACAGGCTTAGAGCGCACTTGCAGTGAAAAAAAAAAAAAACAAATTTGGGGCAAGTAAAAGAGGACCATTATTCCCCGGTGGAAGAGTTGACAAATTGGGGACATGACAGATTTTGGTAGTGACCCGATTGGGATAAAATCTTCACCCGAGCCAAAATGGTTGTGCAATTTGAATTTATTTTGAGCTGCATAGTATCCTATTCATGCACGTTGTTTTGTGCAGGGGCAAAAGCAGGATTTCATCAAATTAAAGATCGGATTTTCATCCTCGATTGATCAATTTGTGTGTTTGTTCCCTTTCAATAGGGGCAATCCAAGGACACCCATTGTTGAGACAGTCCCTTCATGGGACAATTCCTTGAATGAATACTTGAAATCATGTTTTCATACTTATGAGAGCATTTTTAGTATAGTAAATTGTTTGTTTGAAGTCACAAACGCTTTTCATGCTTAAAGTTGCTAGACTCTTTTGAAAATAGAATTTTCATATTGATTTAGCTCACCAATTTCATGTGGAGATTTATCAGGATAGACAACTCAATGGAGTGATGTCAATGATTGAGCATACTAAATAAGACGAGTCGGGATGATGAAAGGCAAACCCTATCCTATACACAAATCCCATATCCATACACTTGTGAGATGAGTGTAGGAAGGTTCATATCCATAAGGTAAAGAGTTCTCTCGCAAAAGGTACGGCAACCGAAATGATGAGAGGCAATTCATATCTCTATCCCAGACACTACAGGTGATCCGTTGCTTAACCTTTTGAGCCCATACACTTATGGATATTCTTTTCAAATCACCCCTGTCAAGAATCACCCCACATCGGGGCAACTAAGAGATAAAATGGCATCATGAGGTGAGGAAAATGAATTGAAATTTTCTTGCTCTCACTTGCATCAATCTTCTAGTCATGCTATTACATTGAATTCATGTGTTAATTTAAGTGCCTTAGGATGATGAAGAGCATTTCTTTCTCTATCCAATACACTTATATCCTTTGCATAGCCCACTTGAGCCTGCAGGTTTCACTTCTTTAAACCTAGTTGGTGATCATCCCCCACACCGGGGCAAGGCAAAAGGCAAATGAGGACCTTTGAAAGTTCAAGTGTCATTCAAAGCAAGAATTGAATTCAAAAAAATGAATAAGAACTAAGGGGCATGAAAAAGCAAAGCAGTGTGCTGGTAAAAGCAAGGCCAATGCCCATGGATGAAAAAGAGTCAAGATATGTGACTGTCAATGGAGCAAATACTCAAATAACTCAAATTGTGAGTTTTTACAATCAATGAAGCACTTCATGAAGACAATCCCGATGGTGAAAAAGAAAATTGATGGCAATGCCAAGATGATCATCAACTCTCACCTTTTACACACATTTTGAGCCTAATGATCCTTTCATTTCTCAACCCATGAACCCAACCTACGTTACGTCCCTTACAAAGTCTCTTCAGATTAGGGAATTTGAATTAACGTAGGAATTCATATGTTTATAAGCATCGCTCGAAGAAGTGCGAGCAAGATTATTTCTTTTTCATTTTGCGGGGTTCTTGACTTGTAAACCCGGAGATGGTTACAAGACAGTTCATTCAATAGCTTTGACTCAAAGAGTCTTTTTGTTAAGCCATTGACCAAGCCCTCATTATGGTCCCCATTAAAGACCTCTCAGATTGGTAGGATCGTACCACTTGCGAGAATACTCGGACCCATGTCGATATGATGAAATTGAGTGATTTGCATAAAATAGACATTCTAAATGAGAGTGAGTGAAAGTCCTTTCTAACCGAAAGTCTCTCATTTAGTATTCTTAAGAAATCCATGTCATGAGTGAAGATTGTCTTGAATGATAATTCTCTCCAAAGGAAATTTGGGTGATGCAAATGTCATTATGCATAAACCCCGATTGAGTTGATGAAAACTTCACTGAATTTTGAAATGTGCATTCTAGAGTAGCTTAGATTGTCTATCTCTTTGATGAATGCATATCGCTTATTGCTCTAAATCATGTCGACGATGTAATTCAAGTTCCTTTCGAATGTTTCATGATATTAGGAGATGAGAAACCTCCACCAGAGATGAGAAACCTCCACCAGAGATGAAAGACCTCCACAGGATATCTAAATTCCAAAAGAGATTCCCAAGAATTAGAGATATCACCGGGTAAGTATATCTCTACCATACTCTAAAATACTTGTCATTGTGCGGTATTGTCTCTCAAGTGCATCGACACTTGACTTGGTCAAGCTGTTCGCTTATATCGACCGGTGTGCTTTGTAGCCCGAGTCCCTCTTATATCGACCCGGCGTGCTTTCGAAGCCCGGTGTCCTTCATATTGACTTGGCGTGCTTTCGTAGCCCAGAGTCATTTTCATCGACTCGGCGTGCTTCCGTAGCCTGATGTCTCTTTCTTGACCTGGCGTGCTTTTGTAGCCCAGAGTTCCCCTCTTTATTAACCCGGCGTGCTTCAGTAGCCCGGTGTCCTTTATATTGACTTGGCGTACTTTCGTAACCCAGAGTCCCTTTTGAAAACACCGACACTCGACTGAGTTGTCCCCCAAAGATTTTTCCTCCAGATTCAATCTGATTAAGGCGACCGAAGAATGGTTCGGGTCCTGGTCAGATGATTTCTTTTGCAAGGCTGGGCGACCGAAGAATGGTTTGGGTCCTAGCCAAGCAAAACCTCAGTTTAGGCGACCGTAGAATGGTACGGGTCCTAGACAAAATCTATTTCCCTATTCAGGGCGACCGTAGAATGGTACGGGTCCCGAAAGGTAAACCCCGTTTAGGCGACCGTAGAATGGTACGGGTCCTAAACAACATCTATTTCCCTATTCGGGCGACCGTAGAATGGTACGGGTCCCGGAAGGTAAATCCCGTTTAGGCGACCGTAGAATGGTACGGGTCCTAGACACAACCAAACACTGCTCTACTAGGCGACCGTAGAAAGGTACGGGTCCTAGGAAAGTAGTTTCCTTACAAAACTTTGATACCTTACTAGGCGGCCGTAGAAAGGTACGGGTCCTAGGAAAGTAGTCTCTTCGTTACTATTTTAGGCGACCGTAGAAAGGTACGGGTCCCGAACATGTAACACCAACTATCTTGAATCACTCTACCCTCCTTGAAGGTAAGATATTCCGTAAGTTCTTTTTACCATTTTCCAAAAATTAGACATCTCGATGCGGATCTCGGATGTCTCAATTCTCTTCATTAAACATTTCACTGGGATGTGAATGTTTTTTCGACCTTTCTCGTTATACTTAGTTTGGATCTAGGTATCTCGAGTACAAAAATCTTGACATCTCGATCCTGGATCTGGATGTCTTGATTATTTTCATTCAAACATTTCATTTTGGATGTGAATGTTTTGGCAATCCTTCTCATTATACCTTAGTTTGGATCTAGGTATTTTGAGTTTTTCAAAAATCTTGACATCTCAGTCCGGATCTAGATGTCTCCATCTCTTACCCGTTACGCTTTTCAAGGAACCCGAGTGAGAGTTGGGTACTTGTGGAGTAAATAGGGATTTATCATGTACCTCAAGATGCTTTACCGCACTGACGGGTAAGTAACTGTAGGTACGTTCTTTCCTTAGACATCATGCATTTGCATTAGCATCTTCATGCATCATATTAATTGCATTTTAAAATGGAATTCATTTTCCGAAAAAAAATCAAAAATCAAAAATCATGTCATTCAATGCATGTGCATGGTTAAAATTTAGGTTTCAATTTGTCTTTGAATGCAACCTCTTCGAGCTCACCTTCAAAGAGGGGCAGCTGTTGACACCTAAATTTTGGCGATCAATTTAGTCATTTATTGCATAAAAAATTAGGGGTTAATTTTATCCCTGAAAAAAAAATATTAATTGCATAGTTATTTTTAATTTACATGTTTTGCATTTTTATTTTTAGGACCGGTGGTGGATGAGCTCAAATTTTATGTTTTAAGCTCTAGTTCGTAGGCCGGGCTAGGCCCATGAAAGGATAAAATTAACCCAAGCCCGTCGTTATTTTTAATTGATTATCTTGCGAAAAATTAAGATTTGATGCGATATTATGGTTTTTGAAAAATTAAAAAAATCGCATTGTAATCTTATTTTTTATCAATAGATGATGAAATCGGGGAGAATATTTTTGAGATAAGGATTTTTGTGATCAAGAGGTTATAAGCAATATATTCGGAGATGAAAATATTTTAAAAAGATCATGTTTTGCGTCGCCTATAAAAGGATACGTATGGATCAATCGTATGGGGGCTTCTTTGAAAAAATTCAGAAAAAGTGAAAGGGGAGAGCAACCATCTGTGGAGGTTGAAAGGAAAGAGGGAAAAAGCAAAAAGTAAAAAGTGAGAAGTGAAAAGGAGAAACAGAGGAGAAGCGGAAAAGCAGAAAAGTGGGTGATTTGACCCCTACCGTTCATCTTCTCCCCAAGTTTGCTATCCCCGTTGCTTCTCCATCCGTGACCGAAGCTCCTCCGCATCTCCGCCCACCGGCACTTGCCTTGCCGGACACCACCGCACCTTCGCCATCAAGCCGGTCGCGCCGAGCCTTGCCGTGACGCCGCACCGCCACCTGAAGCCGCCCCCAGCGTCCCCGTTGCTTGAAGCCGCCGCCGCACCGGGCCACCACATCTCGCAGCCGCACCCTTGCCCGCAACACTGCGCCGATCGACCCACGCGGCCCCGACGCTGAGCCCCGTCTCTCTCGCTCGCCCGAACCGCGACCCGCCGCTTGTGTCTTCGGTCCGCCCGCCTCCGAGTGACGTTCGCACCGTCTTGCCGACGACGGCGTCCCCGCTCGCCGCTCCACTTGCCGCCGGAGCCCCCACGCCGGAGATCCGACGACCCGCCGGACCGACGCCCGCCTGCCGTAGGTGACTTGCCACGAGCAATCCGTGGAAAGGGAAAAGAAAGCAAAAAAAAAAAAAAGGAAAAGAAAAGGGAAAATTAGGTAGTTTTTATTTATTTATTTACTTACTTTTTTTTCTTTCTCTTTCCTTTTTATTTTATCCTTTTAGTGAAATTGTTCCCTTTAAATATGTGATTGAGATCCCAATATGAAATAGTCCCTAGGGATTGACAGTCCGATTTTCGTGCCCGAAATCCGACTCGCAATCCCTTATAAAAATCGACAATCCAATCTCAAGCCCGAGATTCGATTTGCGATTTAATTTAAAATTGGCTAACCCGATCTCATGCGCGAGATATGGTTTGTCAATTTTTGGATATCAATCTTATCTTTTGTTTGATTTGCTATCGTCAAATTGATTGAGTCAAATCTTATTTTCGTAAAATAAAAAATGAAAAAAATCTCACTTAGGATTAAGTTTGTTGTCATCTTGCATATTTAGGATTGCAATCTTATTATGAATTTTTAAATAAAAAATTTAAAAAAAGTGCATTCATTTAGGTTGT
Source organism: Eucalyptus brandiana (assembly GCA_014182725.1). Classification (NCBI taxonomy): domain Eukaryota; kingdom Viridiplantae; phylum Streptophyta; class Magnoliopsida; order Myrtales; family Myrtaceae; genus Eucalyptus; species Eucalyptus brandiana. The sequence continues at coordinate 18,939,494 of CM024678.1, forward strand.
TAGTTTTTTATTTGAATTGCATGTTTAACTATGTGTTAGTTTTAATTTCAAAAAACAAAGAAAAAAAAACACACAAAAAAATCATTGTGCATATTAGATTATGATTGCATGTTTCATTTTAGATTTAGATAATGTCTTAGTTTAAATTAGGATTTAATATGACTTAATCCCTAATTTAAATTAGATAGAATCTTAATCTAGCTAGATCATTTCAAATTTCATAAAATCTGTCTTGGGATAAATTAGTTGCAATTTCTAGGATAGATTGCATTTTTTAAATAAAAAACGTCATTTGCATGTCATGTAAGATCAGGTCCATGAAATGCACGTCATTTTAGTAATTATTGTTAAGTTCATTTCTAATTAGAACTTCCTCGCCATTAGACTAAGTCATTTAATAAATGTCGCGTGACATATAACCCACATACTAAATTATATGATGCATGTCATTTTAGTTTAAATAATTTTGTATGCCGTTGCATCGTATTGCATGTCATTAAAATTAGGTCAATTAGATTGCATTTAATTATTGCATTTCTTCATGTCATATAGTTTAGATCATGCTGCCATGTCATAGTAGGTTATTAGCATGCATCGCATGATTTTCACTAAATAAAGTGAAAACAAAAATTGAAATTGCGTGTTAATTAGAAATCATATCTAGGGTTGCTGATGTGAATTCTGATTTAACAATGCGATGCTTTCGTTGCTTCTAGGTATGTTTTGCATTATTCAATTGATTTCTTGAGTGTTAAATTGGTGGTATGCGCACATGTATGATCACCTCACATGTTAGGAAATTAAATTAAAATCAATCCAAATTGCTTGCCAAACATTTTTTAAAAGATGAAATAAAAGGTACCGAAAGGGCACTAGGATAGTTTAGTGTAACCAAGTCCCCGAACTCATAAATCTCTGGTTCGTAGGAGTAAAGTAAATCTCCCGTTACTTTACTTGGGTTTCTAATCGACCCACCAAAAATAGATTAGTGGCGACTCCTGATTGAAAATCATTTGCATGTTAAGAATCCAAACCTAAGTTGCGAATTGGTATGGGCTTGGGAGAGCCCGAGCTAAGCTTAAAACTTAGTAATCCATTAACCTAGTTTTAGGTGGTGAACCGAAAAATTGGGTCGCGACAGGACCGAAGTCTATTAAAAAATCTTCACTATCAATAAAACTGGGTGAACAAAGTTTTTCTCTAGTAAATACTAGAGGTACATAGTAACAAAGGCTTCAAGAACATCATTTTTGACAATATGCACAAATTTCATAAGAGATCAACAATAAATCTCACCAAAAACACAGGTTTTGTTCAACCAATGAAAAACCTAATATAGGGAGCTTTAAACAAAAGTCAAACCGTTTGGATTCGAAAAGAGTGTGCCACGAGCACGCTAACAAAATTTTAGCTCAATCGAACTACGAATCGACCTCTGATACTAACTTGATGAAAATCAGACTTTACCCTCAACCCAAATTTTCTACTCTTTCTTTCTTTCTTATTTCTATGTCTCTACTAACGTTCTTTGCAGCTACCACATAGAAGATAGTAAGAAATCCTATTTTTCCATATGACCGTCATATGGAAAAATAGGATTTCTCACTATCGGGCTCAAGCCCTTGAGCTTACAATTCATTGGGCTTCCTCCACATGGAAGTGAACCCAACCCACACCTTGTCATAATGAGAATAGCCGCAACGATAAATCAAGAACAATGGCAGCTTAGTGATGCAAATGGGCAGGTAGGCATCTGTGCCTATGTGCTCCATCTTAACTCCAATAACGTTTCCAACTTTAAGTTTTGACTCCCTCAAAGTTGAATTCCTTAGATTTGTAAGACCCTATAAGGTAGTAGTCACATGAACAGTACCACCAGAATCAAGCCACCAAAAATCCAAAGGAATATCAACCAGATGTGATTCAAAATAAAGTAACAACTCACCTTGGTGACTTTCTTTTCTTACTTTTAGCCAAACTTTGAACTTGTAACAATTGGCTCTCTTTTGATCCTGTTTCTTACAATGAAAACACTTGAAATCATTATCTCCATTTCTCCCATGATTCCAATTTTTCTTGAAGTCTTGGCCTTTCTTTGGACCATGAACATTTGACCCTTTAGGCTTCCATTTTCCTCTAGATGAACTCAACTTGGCATTGGCAATTAAGTGGGCGGACTCATACTTCTCCTTCTTTAACTTCTCCTCCTCAGTTACACATTTGATATGTCTCATTCTGAGCGCTATAAGCAGTCTTAATTCGGTTAAATTCAGCCGGCAAAACATTTAAGATATGATGCACAATATAATTTTCAAAAAGGACAATTTCATGGGTCTTAAGTTTGGACTAAATATAGACCATCTGTAGTATAAATTCTCGAACACCCATAGCAACATCATATCTCATGTTCGTTAACTCAGTCAGCAAGTTCCCAGCTTCAGCCTGGTCTAAAACTCTACATCTTTCTCTTACTACTTCAAGGAACTATCTCGCATTCGTATCTTCTGGCAAACCACTAATAAGCTGTTTAGCAATGGATAGCTTCATAACAATGATGCTTAGTCGGTTGGGATTTTCCCATGTAGCATAATGGGCCTTTTGATCTGCAGTATTTTGATCATTTCGCTTGGAAGGTTTATCCTCACGTAGAGCCAAGTCCATATCCACAATTCTAAAGCAAACTCTATATTTTGCTTCCATCTCTGGAAATTTTATTCAGTTTACATTTCAACCGTGGCATTGTTGTTGTTTATAGCAAAGGTAACTGTTTGTCACATATAATGTAATAAGATCAATTATGAGCAATAAACAATTTAACAAAAATTAATAATTAATATATTATAAACTCTCATTTGGGCAGAGTGTATAATGCATCATTATTTTCCGTAGTATGAAGTTTGTAAAGCGACAATTAGGAGAATTATATATAATTGTCAAGGATCCATTCCATTGGGTAGACAAATCATTTAAATTATACACCTCCATTATATCAATATATAGAGACGATAACGAGAATTACATATAGTCATTAAGGGCTTATTCGTTTTGTGCAAACAAGACCTTTAAATTATACATCTCCATTATCATAATATAGAGGAGAATTGCACATAACTCTAAAAATTTATCCTAATTAAGAAGATAGAACTTTTGAGTCATACATCCCCATCAATCATCTATATTATATCAATATAGAACGGAATTACATATAATTTTCAAAAAAATTATCTTCTTTGGGGATAAATTTTTTACAATTATACATCCCCATCTTTTATAGTGGGAATTCATCTTCATGAAATTTTTTAAATAATATACACAATAACTCCCTTTAGGCTAGTAATTATATATACTAATTTTTATGAATAGAGAACTCCAAAAAATTTATAATGAATGTTTCATTTAATCAATGCCCAAAATTTATCTAATAGTATGAAGCACTTTACGACATATGCTTCTCAAGATCATATTACATTTATCAAATAACAAATTTTGTTACAATTTTTTATTTATATATTCCATATTTCTCATGTAATTAATATGGATGACAATAAATAATTCCAAATAGATATTTAAATATGCCTAAATTATAATTAATCATACCAATATTTGTCAAATTAAAATTAGGCATATTAAATATATATAAAACAGACCCAAAATATATTGGACGTGGATGGCCCAAGCCTTCGCCTAGACCTCACGGATCAACTCCTGACTTGGAATGGGCAGGGAAAAACGTTGCCGCAAAAAGCCTGATCCATAGGATCTAAGCCCATGTTCCACCACAATATTGCCTCCACTTGGGTCACAAGTTCGCATAAGTGAGCCCGGCCCGATGGAATGGTTCTGGGCTCACGCCTATGAATCAAGAACAAACCAGTTGGGCTTATGCCCGTATATTGGCCTAGCCCGACTGGAGGTCTTTTTCAACCTCCAACCGAGTCCCAAAGTCTACAAACCGGGTCACATGACCCGATTTCGACCTGAACCTAAAAAAATACTTATTAAGGTTGATTTTTGATGAAATTTTTCCATAGGTCTTGCTTCCAACATCATTATAAATTGACTAGAGTGAATTAAATGAAGAACAAACGAAAAAATCATCCATATTCAAGCTTAAAATATTTCGAATCTAACACCCATGGCCGAAATTCGATTTTCTCAAGTTTAACCCCAAAAAACTTACCTCAATGTAACCAAAAGATTCTAAAATATATATAACAATACCCATAAAAAAAATTATAATGTACATCATTCAATTGCAAATAATTTAAAAATTCTATAACTTTTTTTTAAAGTATAAACCCTAGAATTTCAAATTTAAGATTCTCCCTCAATTCTCAACAAAAATATACAAATTATATATAGTTGGAAAAATCTCGACATGTAAAATAGAAAGCCTAAGATTTAAGAATCAATCGATCAAAAAATCCACATGAAAAAATAACAACAATATTCGGTTCAAGAGAAAAAAAATTTTGAATTTGTTCATAAAAAAATAATTTTGGGTTCTACAATCATTTATGACCAGCTTTGATATCAAATGTAGAAATTATCCACATAAACAACTAATTAATCAAGAACAATCAGATCCATATATAACTATGAAACACCAAAATCGACATGCACAACGAAATTAAAATATACTTGTTTGAGCCATTCCGTCACTCAAAGAAAATAAACAATCAGCGATTTATTGAAGTACCATATCTTTCTCTCTATAACCTATTTCAGTATGACAACTTTTAATGGGATTTTTCCACTGATAAATATAACCTAGCTAAAGAGATAACCTAGCAAACCCTAATCAATAGTGTGTTAACTGGGCCCCTCTCATTATGGGCTTCAGTTAAACACAATTCTCTACACTCTTAACTAGGCCTGTTATTATTATATGCCAAAACTCAATTCAATAAGATCAGTTTAACATATATTGAAATATCCATTAAACCGATTTTTTAAAATAGAAAATCAGTTAATTAATGTAAGTCCATAGTATAAGAAATTTACAACACAAACATGATATATTAACATCCAAACTATCAGGCATACATCATGGACATAACTCGACTTCGCTTGATTCATTAGATCCATTGATTCAATTCAGTGATTTGACGCCGCTAGGATAGAACAAAGCAGGGCTTGAGCGAGGGGATTTACCTGGTTCAGGAATGGATCTTAGACATCGTGCAGTCACTGGTGAAGCTTCGACAGACGATGAACAACCTTCTTTCACATCTAGGGATCGAGTCTACGATCTCCGCTCAGTCATGGACAGTGTGATGACCGGCGGTCACGCAAGAGGCTCTCCAATGGCTAGCTTCCTCCTCGCGCTGAAGCTCTCCCCGCTCAAAGGAGACGCCACGAATTTCCAAGAGTCTCCGTTGCAAAGCCCTACGAAAAAGAGCTCGTCTGGTATTCTTTGAGGACGAGGCCAGCGACGTCGATGAATAGTTATGAGCGGATGGCGTTCAGGGGTGGCTGAATTTCAGAGGAGAGATCATAGGTGGACGGGGAGAGGTATGATCGGGAGGACTGTGAGGCGAGAAGAGATGAACAGAGAAGGTGGGATCGTGCTTGGTCTCCAGAGAGCTCCCTCTCAAGCCAGCCTTCTGCCTACCAAAAACCAGTATGGGGCTGGGCTTTCTTTTGTTTGACTCTATGATGGGCCAAGGAGATCCAAAAAGATATGGGCTAAAAAAAGAAATAAAGAGATGGGCCAAGGGAAATAAAAGAAATGGATTGGACTAATGGAGGGAGGGGGCTTAGAGGGCTGAAATTGCCAAATGGGCTGGAGAGACCAGCCCACTCGATTTTATTTTGATATCTTTCTTTATTTTTTTATTAAACTTTTGTTATCGCTTTTTTCGCTTTTATTTTTTTTATTCTTTTATTTTTGCCAAAAGAAGGACAGTTAACTGGTCGACGAAATTCGGATATTAACAGTCACGTCGTCCGGAATTCTGCTTGTGCCACAATAGGGGCTTAGCGGACGTAAATTGAAGGGGTAGAGTGACGAAGTGCAGCAGGCTGAAGCAAACGAGACACCAAAGAAGGAGACCACTTTTTCACTATTTCTTTTCTTTTCCAGTCAAATATTCTACCCCGTCCTTTCTGTAAGGACGTCCCCTCTCGACTTCTTATCAAGGTGTCAGAGAGGACAAGCTCTCACTTTTCCTCTGGACACTCTCTTCTCCCTTCCGAGAACCTTGTCTCTCCATATGGCCGAACTCTCCTTCTTCTGTTGATGAATTCTCCCTCTCCGATTATGCGTGCCGCTCACTGCGAAAAAGAACCCCAGGTCAAGTCAAATTCTTTTCTCTCTCTTCTCTACGTGGCTGAATTCTCCCTTTATTTTTTTGTACTTTCTTCCCGGGTGCCGAGTCCTCCCCTCTATTTATAGGGGCATATTGATAAGAAATTGTTTTTAAACCTTGTTTTCTGTTTTTTATTTGGACCCCACGACCAGACTTCTTGCTTGAAATATCTTTTGAATCGGTGAATGAATGAGTGAGAGAGCTTCGACATCCGATCTTTGCCTGGGTCCCTAAAATCCACTATATTATTTATAGCCCTACGTGTGAATATCTAGAAGTTCGAACGAAGATAATCCCCGTCCTCATCTTTAATTTCGGTGAGACATCACTCCCGTTTGAAACTCTAGTCTACAGACTCATTCTTTAGTACTTATGGGAAAGTAATCCGATCTACACTCGTCTACAATATGAATCCTAAATACAATGCAAATACGGATCATGCAAATGATATTTTTATTTAGAGATCAAACAACTCCTAATTTTTTATGCAATTATTGACTAAATATGATAGCCAAAACTTAGGTGTCAACAAATTGCTTCTTTTACAATTGCAGATCTTATTAGTGATTGTTCAATCGTCCCGATCATTGCGATTATATTGACCTATTGGTCTATAACTATCCAATATGCACTATAACCTTCAGAAAAGGACTTGCTCTTTTTTTGCTTCCACTTCCGGGAAAGTAGGAGGCGACTATTTGCGTCAATCTTGCTTTTTACTCCCCATTACAAGAAAATAGTGCATGTTTAGCGTTGCTGCTTGTCAATTCCATTTTTGGTTTTGGGGCTAGGTGTTTTTTTTTTTTTTTTTTTTTTTTTTTTGTCAGAAGATATACGATATTCCTCATTAAGTAGGGAAAAGAGTACAACCCGCTAACAGGGCTTCATTACATATTAGATCTAACAACAAGGGAGGAGGAGCAGAGGCCCAATTCGCAGAGAGTGAACCTCGACCGTGGGCTTTCGCAGCCCGCCGGCTAGGGCATTTGCCGATCGTCTGCAGTCTGCACTTTCGGTTCGAAAAAGGGGCAAAATCGCTTCGCACTCGGAAAGAAGGGCACGACATTCCCACGGAGGGAGGCGCTCGTGCGTGATTGCTTCAACCAGAATGAGGCAGTCGGTTTCAATAATCAGGTCAGAATGATGATGTCTGTGTTGGAGAAGATCTTTTAGCGTATATAAAAAAGCTTGAGTCTCTGTTTCAAGTGCAGAATTTGCTGGAACGCTGTTGGTGAAGCCTCCGAGCAGACTGCCCTGATGATCCCGTATGACGCTGGAGATCGCGCCCCAATTTTCTGCAATAGGAAAAGCACCATCGATATTCACTTTGATCGTGCCCTGCATCGGTGGGATCCAGGTATTATTAGGGTTCGGCGATTTAATGCCCCTTTTCAGTTGCTGCTGCAGATTCGGATTCTGAACTGAAATATGCAGGTGAGCGAGAGCCAAAGCGGAATCAACGAGCTGGTCCGGCTTTGTCAATTGATGGCGAAAGATAAGATGATTTCTGGCCTTCCAGATCTACCACAAAAGAGCTGCGATGGTCTCAAAATCAGGTATGTTACCTATCTGTTGTGATATATCTGCAAGCCAAGCATCAATACGATGTGTTGCATAATCTGTTACATTAACTTGCACAATAGGATGGCTCCTGTCCAAGGGCAGTGTAAAAATAAATGTTCGACTGTTTCGGGGGAGCGGGTAGAACAGAGAATACAGCAAGGATCATTGATAATTCGGCGACGGAACAGATTAGACTTGGTAGGAATCGCATTTTGACTAATAGACCAGAGGAAGATACGAATTTTAGGATCTGTCTTAGTTTTCTAGATTTGCTTCCAAAGATGACGGGGTGTAATATAAGATGAGGACGGGCGAGAATCTACCTGTGTAGCCTCTGATCTGTGTATGACTTGATAAGCACTCTTTACTGTATATTGGCCATCAACAGTTGCTGTCCATACAATTCTGTCTTCAGTAGATGCTGGCCATAATTTAATATCCATAATTGCTTTAACAATAGGCTCATCGAATGTACGGTTGAGAAGCTGGTTGTTCCATGTATTTTGTTCTGTGTTTATAAAACCTGCAACTGTTTTCGGTTCCTCTCTATTAGATGGTCCACATAGGATTCCCATAGGTGGGGCTAGGTGTTTAGGGTTTGGGGTTTGGTTTGATTTACATTATGGCGCCTTGCAAAAGAAATGGATTTTAAGTGGGCTACTAATTTTTTGCTGCCCTAGTAATGGGACTCGACAGTGAGCTCTAATTCGTAGCATGACAGCCTGTGCGTCAGAGGCAGGGAGATTATACCTCATTTCAGTTCAACGAAGCGACTTCACTTTTGAATAAGTTTTTGAAACCAATTTCGTAAGAACAAGCCCAAAAAGCCCAGCCCATCTCTCTCTCGTGCGCTCCGATTGAAACGAAGAACGTCACAAGAGATCAAAAATAATCACGAGCTTTCCCTCTCTAGTTCCACGGCCACTCATTCTCCGGTCACCATCACCTCCGTCGCAGTTCCTCCTCATCGGCCACAGCTCGGTTCACTTCCTAAAAATCCATTTTGGCTTGTTGGTATGGTGTTGAGATATGCCTTTTGAGAATGCTTGATGAGGGAATTCCTTTATATAAGCTTTCTCGAAAAGTCCTTTTTAGTTTTATGTCCGTGTCCCCATTTATTTATTTTTTTGTTGGAATTTATTTATTTGTTCATGCTCCTTATTATTGTGTAATTTTTGTATTTTTGCTATTTTTCTTTTTTTTTCTTTTTTATTGATACCCAAGGAACCTCCGTGTACCACTTCGCGACAAAGTAAATGTTGGAGGAGCAGTAGAATCACCATCACCCATGCTGCCTTGGATAAGTCGTAGGTTCCTTTCTCGCAAGTCAGACGATGCAGCAAGTCTATTTTTGCTATTTTTCTATCTTTCATATTTTTACAAAAAAATGGACATTTAGATAGATGGCATTTCAAGTGTCAACACTACGTTACCCACTTAGGTCTTGAAATGCTAAATTTTCCGCACCTAGGATTCAAAAGGTGTAAGATTCCTCGTCTAAGAATTTGGGATGTCTAAGATTTCTCATCTCGAACTTTGAAATGCCTAAGGTTCCACACATAGAACTTAAAATGCCCAAGACTACTAATTTTGGACTTTGAAATGTTTAAGGTTCCACATCTAGGACTTAGGAATGAAAGCCAAGCGCTTAAAATCTTTGATAGCACTTGTCACGGGCGAACACTTAAGATTAGATCGTGCAGTACTTAGGCAAGTGTTTAGAGCGAAGTTTTAAGGGAGAAGGTATACTATTGCTCAATTATTGAATCATAAAATGAGGGGAGAACACTCTATTTATATATAGGTCTTCTAATTATAACTGTTGTTTGCTAATTGATCCAACGAAATGCCATTGTCCTGTCTATCAACTATCCCATCAAATACAAAAGATATTTAGAATATAAGTGTACAATTCCTATATTGCCCTTAAGAGTATTCTAGGTTCCTCATGAAACTCTAGACCATTAGAGTTGCATTTGGTCGTTTAGATTTATAAGGCCTTGTTTGTTAATGTTCTTTTTTTTTTTTTTTTTTTCTATTTATGAATAAAATTTCTGTTTTTTTTTGTTCTAGGGAACAAAAAAGAACAAAAACCCGTTTGTTTGCGTTTTTGTTCCCTTAACACATTTGGAACGAAACGAGAAACAAGAAAAACATGTTTCTTGTTTTTAGAAAATTTTTAAGAACAAATTTTCTTTCTCATATCTTTTTTTTTTTGGTCGGTCGCCGGCCTCGGCCATGGCCGGCGACCGGCCGTTGAGGGTCGGTGACGCCGTCGAGGGCCGGCGACCTTGCCGGAGCGTCGCTAGCCCTCGGCGAGGCTCGGCCTCACCTTGGCTGGGCGAGCTCGAGCTCGCCCGGATCCGGCGAGCCCGAGCTCGCCCGGCCACCGGCGAGGCTCGGCTGGTGGTGGCCCGGTGAGGCCGAGCCTCACCGAGCTCGCCCGGCCTTGCCCCGCGCTTAAGGCCGGGTGAGCTCGGGCTCGCCGAATCTGGTGAGCCCGAGCTCGCCTAGCCAAGGCGAGGCTGCCAACCCTTGTCAATCGTTCGCCGGCCGTGGATGAGGCCGGTGGGATCGGCCAAAAAAAAAAAAAAAGAAAAGAAAAATCAAAATATTAAAAAATTAAAAGAAACAAAAAAAGAACACAAATTTACCAAACGTGTTTCTATTCATTTTTTATTCTTGGAACAAATTTACCAAACGCCTTCTTCTCGTTCAAAATTGTTTCCGGAGCGAAAATAGTTTTTCTATTTCATTCCTTGGAAACGATTTTTGAATAAATATTACCAAACGCGCCCTAAATATAATAAGACTAGATAGAATAAAATATAAAATCCAGAAATTTTACAATATCTATCCATTGTTTAATGATTGCGGTAATAAAGTCGGATATATTCATATTATATCATTTATATTGTTTAGTATAAATGATATATTAGTATAAATGAACCAAAAATATTATAAAAAGAGATGATCAAAATCTCTTATGATACTCTTGCCTACTTTATTTTAATTTATTTTCCCTCTTTTTTAATTAATTAATTATTTATTTTATTCTTCCCCTTCCATCATTCCTAATAAAATTTTATAAAATAGTAAATGGTACTAATATACCTAAAATACTAAAATACCTAAAATATGTCATAAATATAAATATATATTTATACTTATATATTTAAATTATATTATAAAACAGAGTTAATTTTGAATATATAAATAAAAATAAGATTAAATTAAAATAACTAAATTGTTATTTTGAATTTCTTATATTAAAATCCAAATATTATTTATATTGAAAATATAATTTCAATTTTGTTAATTTAAGAAATTTGTTATTCGAGAATAATAAATTTCTAGAATTCCTATTCACCTTTATCTCACCCCCTCATGGAATAATTTAATCTTGTCTGTATCCCCCTTATATCTAATTTTATCTTATCTTGAGTAGGTATCAAATGTAAGATTTGATAAATTTTATTGTATTTTGAATTTTATCCTGATAGCCCATAACACCTCCATATGACCATTCGAATATCTAACTAAGATAGGATTAGATATGATAGGATATAAAATCTAAGGATTTTATTATATCATGTATATTGTTTGGTATAAATAACATATTAATATAAATGAACCAAAAATTGCACAAATAAAGATGGTAAAAATCTTCCGCAACACTCTTGCCTACTTTATTTTCATTTGCTTTTTTATTTTATTTTCCTTCTTTAATTAATTTATTTTTTTATCTCTTTCTTCCCCTTCCATCATTCTCTAATAAAATTTTATTAAATAGAAACTATACTAAGATACCTAAAATATTAAATATGTAATAAACTTAATTATATATTGAATTTATTTTATAAAATGGAATTGAATTCGAATATAAAAATAAAAATAAGATTAAATTAAAATAACTAAAATAATTATTTTTTGTTATTTTGAATTTATTATATTAGAATTCAAATACTAATTATATTGAAATATAATTTTAATTTTTGTTAATCTAAGAATATTGTCATACAAGGAAAATAAATTTCCTATTATGAATATTAAAAATCATATCCCCTTTTATCCCACATTTCCTATGGAATAATTTTATCCTAGGTCTATATTCTCATTATATTTGACTTTACCCTATTTTGAGCGGGCACCAAACATATGATAAGATAAATTTTATTCTATCATGAATTTTATCATGACTGCGAATTGTAAGGAGTTTTAAGGCTTACTCCGTTATTTGGGCCATCTCCTCGGCCTATTGAGCCTTGAAGACCTCCATTTCATGATATGCACGTGTGCAATGCCCTATTGTTTTTGCACTATTGCTCTTGCACCAAAAGTATAACAATAATCATGCTCGTACCCTAAAAAAGTCACTTTTTGTGATTTATTTTTTTTTAATTACATTGAAAATTATTATAGAATATGGCGTTTTCTAGATTCTCTTTGTTTTTATCTTTTCCCTTTTTTTATACAAATAGACAAGCAATGCAAAAACTAAGGCTAATAATTGTTCCAAATGATTTAATAAGTTGGGGTCTTTTAATTTAATTCTAAAAGCTTTAGATGTTAGTTTTGTCAATGTCATCAAAATTATGTTAAGTTCCCTTAGAGCTCACATCATGTATTCAGTCTTTTGATTTAGAAGATGACAAAATAAATGACTTTGATGGGAAAGTGAAGCAAGAAGGAAGTTATTTTAAGAGAAAGAAACTGTTGACACCTAAATTTTGGGCAACCCATTTAGTCATTTATTGCATAAAAATTAGAGATTAATTTTTAACCCCTAAGAAAAAATATTATAATTCAATTGCATAGCATATAATTTTTTAGGTGCATTTATTTTTAATCTACATGTTTTGCATTTTTATTTATTTTTAGGACCGGTGGTGGATGGGTTCGAATTAATATTTCTGAACTTTAGTTCGGCAGGCCGGGCTAGGCCCACGAAATGAGAAAATTAACCCAAGCCTGTCGTTATGTTTAATTAATTATCTTGTGAAAAATTAAGATTTGATGCGATATTATGATGATTTTTGGAAATTAAGAAAATCGCATTGTAATCTTATCTTTATCAATAGATGATGAAATCGGGGGAGAATATTCATGAGATAAGGATTTTTGTGATCAAGAGGTTATAAGTAATATTTGTGAGATGAAAATATTAACAAAAAAGATCACGTTTTGTTTCGCCTATAAAAGGATGCGTACGGAGTTCAATCGAGGGGGGCGCTTTTTCTAGGGTTTTTCTCTTCGAAGTAAAAAAGAGAGAGACAAAGGCTTTTTTCCTCGTCCATCTTCACTCAAAAGAGAGCTTTTTCTCTTTTCTTTTTCCTGACAAATTACAGGGAAAAGGAAAAGTCAGCAGGAGAGTGACGTGAGAGAGAGAGAGAGAGAGAGAGAGAGAGAGAGAGAGAAAAAGGGAGCCACTGTTCGTCTTCCCCGCAAAGCCTCCGACGATTGCCGCTGCTCGTGTCACCTGTACCACAGCAGTCGGCCACTGTCCCTCTGCCAGAACACAGCGCTCGAATTAGCCACCGAGCCTTGACACCAGCCCGAAGCTCCGTCAGCCACCGTCGCGCTCACTGTGCTCAACTCCAGATGCCGCTCTTGCTATGACCCGACGCCGGAGCAGCACCAACCTGCATCTGCTCCCCTTTGCCTGCAACCCGTGACCCGTAGAGGCCTGTGCTGCGACTTGATTCCCCTGCTTGCATTAGAGTGTGTTGGCTTAGTAAGTTAAGATTGCATTTTTTAGGATTGCGCTTTCGGATAATTTTTCGAATAGATTAGGATTGGATTTAATTTTTTTAGATAGGCTTAGATAATCTTTGCATATTTAAATAACCTCATTTTTCTAAAAAGTAATTTTCTAAGATAGGATAGGGTTTAAGTTGAATTAATCCCTAGAATAAATTAGAAAATTATCCCTTTTTAGGGTTTTTATTAATTCCAAATTTCAATAGAAAAATACAAAAAAACTAGATGCATATTAAGTAGTTTGCATAATAGGATCATTTCATTAGAATTTATTTATTAGTAAAATTAGATCATGAGGTGCATATTAACTAGTTTGCATAATAGGATCATTTAGTTAGAATTTGCTTGTTAGTAAAATTAGGTCATATAGTTAGACATGCATTTTATAAAAAATCTAAGAAAACCCAAAAATTGTTAGCTTCATGTGATACAATTTATTTCATTTGTTGAATTTCTAATAATGGTTGAACATTTGTGTGATCTCCTTTTTGCATGATAGAGATTTATGTTAAAATGAATCAAAGTTGCTTGCAAAAATATTTTTCAAAATTAAAAAGAAATGGTACCGAAAGAGTATTAGAGAAATCTAGTGTAACAAAGTTCCCGTACCCTTAGTCTCTGGTTCGTGGGAGTAAAATAATTATCCCATTATTTTACTTAGGTGTCTAACGACCTACCGAAAACTGATTAGTGGCGACTCTTAGAAAATAATCATTTGCATATTTGAACCTTAAGTCACGAATTGGTATGGACTTGGGAGAGCCCGAACTAAGCTTAAAAACTTAGTAGTCCATTAACCTAGTTTTAGGTGGTGCACCCGAAATTTAGGTCGCGACATCTTGGCGACTCCGCTGGAAACTTGTGTTAAAACACTTAGTGGATTTAGGCCAATTTTTCTTTTTCTTTTAAAAATGTTTTTGTTTGGTAGCGAGGATCCCAGGTACGTCCCTAATTTAAGTGTTAAATGTTCTTGCAGATGGGAGGTATAAAGAGAGTAGTCTTTGCTAACCCCTGTCTTGTAGGTTGGAGTTAAGAATGAATATTTGAGTTAAAACTATGAAAGTGTTGTTTACATTTAAACTGTTGTGCATGTTTTATTGCTTTTAGTACTACGCTATTGCACACACAATCTGCGGTCGGACCTGGGCTACAATAGGATTTCTGGGATGGTGTTGAGAAGAATACTTCCTCTAAAGCGAGATTGCTATGTAGTGGTTAACCTTCTCTTCCCCAAAATTTCTTTCATGATGTCGAATGCGTTTGTCCATATCCGCGAGACTGCGTAATTATTAGATATTCCATTCGACTGAGCCGGGATTAGGAGGACCTGATACGTTAATGCGAGACTGCAACGGTCAGATCATCCTCTTAGCTCCACCTTGTTAAGCCATTTAGACAAAAATCGAGCCTCACTTTTCATGCGTGTGTCTATGTGATTGTCATACATTTCCGGTGAAAGTAAGTTGTTTAAATTCTTCGCAATTTATTTACTTTATTGTAATTTTGTCGGTCCATGACAATTAGGTTTCGTCGTCAGTCTTGTTTTATATGCGATGAGGAAAATCGACGTACAATTCATTTCCACTCCAAAAAAAGATCAAGAGGTGGTTGGATCAGTTGGATCAAGATGGCCAGAAATATGTGAAAGCCAAGATCGCCCGACTTCTCCCATTGTTAGAAATCAACGTCCACTCTGGTGTGACTTAAGCACTCGCTCACTTCTGGTGTCTACAAACTTCCACCTTCATATTTGGTGAGTTTGAATTGACTCAAACACTTGAAGAATATAGTGTCGCCATTGGAATGCCCCTGGAAAAGGAACTTGTTAGACCGCCTATCGGTATAGACTCTATTTCCGAATTATCACAGTTTTTAGAAATTGAAGCCAAAAGAGTGAGGAAGGTTGTTAAAGCCAATTGCTATGCATGCCCATTTTCATTTTTGGAAGGCTGTTTTTCAAACCAACCAATGACTTCAAAAGCTAGGATTTTCATGTTAGCATTTTTTGGACTAATCGTTTTTCCTTATCGAAAAAATGCCATTAATCCTTCAATTTCATGGGTGGTTAATCGTGTTTGCGACGGGTTAAATTAGATAAATATGGTTTTAGCCGAAACATTTTTGTCATTAATCCGTTTCAAACAAAATGAGGAAAAGACCATGCGTGCCCTCCCCAAACTTTTGCAAATATGGTTTTTCTCCCATATAAGAGGGTTTGGGCACCTTATGAAACAATTTAAGATTGATGATTTTAGGCACCCCATACAAAAGTTTGCGGTCTTAGAACGTTTTTCCCCAAATAAATAATATGTCCGTTGGATTAATTTTTTAAAAAATCCTAATCCTAAGGCATTCCTGTAGCATATTAAATGGTTCCGAGTTGAGGAGACTCGTTTTTCACACAAGCATGATAAGCCAATTCCGTTGTTGGGCCTTTTTGGTGTGACTTCTTACTATTTGTATAGGGTGGCCTGTCAATACAAAGCTCTTCAAGAAATTCCTCGGCCACTCAAGACAGAGTTGTTCCAAGTTCGTTTTATTTGAGCAAACTATGACTATTTCAAGGAGATCTAGATGATCATTGTTGTATGGAATGAATGCCACCCAGAGAAGATTTTGGTGCCCAAGAGACTAAAAGGCGCGGAGGAGATTCACCATGCGTTGACATTCTACATCCAACAACACCGGATTCCTGCCGCCCTGCGTCCAATGGTCCCTGATGTGACCAAGAAGCCAACCTAATAAGCACAAATTGAGCATCTTAAGCGGAAAGTGGAAATGATTAAAGCGAAAAATAAGAAGTTTCACAAGGCGTTGGAATCCTGAAAGCATATAAAATGAGACGTCTTGAATTTTGATTCTTAGTTCAATGTTTAGGGACTTTGGATTTCAATTCTTAGTTCATTGTTATGAAATTTGGTTCAAATTTCAAATAAAATCAAGCGATTAGACCATTGTCATGGGCCATTTTCCTATCTTATCATTAGTTCGTACATTAATTTTATTCAATTAGGTCATAACGGATCCACCGCGATCGCTTCTTACTACACGATCAATAGCTAAAATGGCTGACCAAAATGAAATGCGTGATCGTATGTCCATTGTGGAGACTCAACTCCAACAAGTACTCACCTCTATATAGCTTGTGACGGATCAACTCCAATTCCTCCAAGCGAATCCAACAACTGCACCTGCTCTTCCTGAAGTAGTTATCCCGAAGCAAGCAAACAAGGTTCAAATGATTGACGACGACATGCCCGAGCTGGAAGATGACTTGGTCCTTGTTGGAAAGGCCAAACTCGACAGCGTTCCCACGACATATCAGGATGAACGTGTTGCGAAGCTGGAAGAGAAAGTGAAACAGCTGCAGGAGTCACAAAGCTCACTTCCGTTCAACCTTTCAGTCTATGAGAAGGTCAAAATGCCGAGCAAGTTCAAAATATCGGAGTTTGAGAAATATGACGGCACATCGTGCCCAAAATCTCATCTACAGATGTACCACGTGTGCATGGCCCAACACATAAAAAATGAGCCCCTCATGATCCAACCATTCCATGTAAGTTTGACTGGGCCCGCACTAAACTGGTACGTGATGAAGAATGTCAACCTCCTCGACACCTGAAACGAAGTGGCTGACGCGTTTCTTAAACAGTACAAGTTCAACATGGACATCGCATCTTCCCGAGAAGACCTAGAGTGGATGGAAAAGAAAATGAGCGAGTCATTTAAAGAATATGCTGTAAGATGGAGAAACCTGGCGACTCAAATCACTCCTAAGCCTACCACCAAGGAGCTGATGAAGTTATTTGTGAAGACTCTCCCGTCTGAGTTTCGTAACCGAATGGCCAGTACGTACGTCGAAAGCTTCAATCACCTTATTATGTAGAAGAACAAATTGAGATGGGGATAAGGGAATGATGGTTTACTAAGCCATCTAGTAAAAGATTCATTGCCAAGAAGGAGAAGGAAACGGCTGTGAATGTGAATGTGGCTTATAGTCAAGAAAATGTCAAACGTGCCCCGGCCATCCAAATGAATCCAAGACAACCACAAACAGCTAGCTGTCAATCATTTGCCCAGCTAAATAATAAAAGGCAATTATCTCCTCTCCCTGGGTCTCCATCCTAAGTGCTAACAATCCTCCGAAAGAAAAGTTTCTTTACTAGTGAATCAAAGCGTCCCAACCGCGAAAAAATTCGCGATTATGACCCGATGAAGAAATGCGACTACCATAACAATGAATTGGGGCATTCAACTAACGAATGTTTCACCCTCAAGCAAAAGATCCCAAATCTCTTGGACACAAAGGCCTTCTCATTTCAAACTGCTTGGCCAAACGTCCAGAAAAACCCGCTACTAGAGCATGAGGGTACAGTGAATGCTATCCTAAAACTTGAAGTCAAACGGATCAAGAACTCGAAGGTGCATGTGGCAGATGCCTACAATGGACTAATGAGAGCTGGATATGATCCAGATCAAGAAGATGTTCCCCTATCGCTAATGAAGGAAAGAATTGCCAAAATGGTGAATGATGGCATCATCGTGTATGCTGACTGTAACTGCATAGTTTCCACTATTTTTCACATCATCATCGATTGGGAGGAGGAGCAGGCTGCTCTCAATGATGGTAAGGAAGAAGTAGATCCGTCACTTGCAGATATGCCCTCGCTAGAAAATGCAACTTATGAGGAGATTGTGATTGAGATGCCTCAACCATATGAGTATGTCAACAATAAGGCAGTGCCTTGGTCCTATGATTTAAATGTTAACCTCGTTACAAGGTCTAATCAAACTTATGCTCAAGCTAGTGCTCAACCTGCAAAGCCTGTCACTAACGAAGAGGCTAAGGAATTTTTGGCTGTAATTAAAGCAAGTGAGTATAATGTGGTCAATCAATTATGAAAGATGCTTGCTCAGATCTCTTTGCTCGAGCTCCTCCAAACCTCCTCTGTGCATCAAAAGTCGCTGATGAAGGTGTTCGTGTACTCGAAACGGTTGAGGCAGATAAACTAGAGGATTTTGTGAGATTGGTCCTTCTCAAGGACATGATTGTTTTTTCTGATGAGGAATTCCTTCTTGAGGGTAGGGGCATAACAAACCACTCTACATATCGGTTAAGCACAAGATTTCTCATGTGTCCCAAGTACTCATTGATAATGGGTCTGCCATAAACATATGTCCATTGGCCACTCTTCACCGCCTTAAGGTAGACCCATCCAAGATACATGTTGTAAAGACTTCTGTGCGAGCTTTTGATGGCACAAAGAAGTTATCCCTACCACGTTTAATTTTTTGCTGGGTCGTCCCTGGATTCACACTGCTAGAGCGATACCTTCAAGTCTACATCAAGCTGTGAAGTTCATGATCAAAGGGAAGCTGGTCACTGTATATAGAGAGGAGGATTATCGAATTTACCATGAGACATCTATCCCCTATCTGGAGCCAGATGTTGAATTCGAATCGAGTTATCACTCATTTGAATTGGTGTCCACCATACATCGTTCTCGAGATTTGTCACCGCCCACTCCTAAAGTTTCAAATGCTGCCCTTATGATAGGAAGGGTGATGGTTGGGAATGGCTTTGTTCTTGGCCATGGTCTTGGAAGAACAGGTCAAGGTATTTGAAACCTCATTGAAGCCCCTCAGAGGTCTCGATCTGCTGGATTAGAGTACCATGGAAGAGGTGGTGGAAATCTTGAAGGCAAAGACAGGGAGGGCATAACTCGCCACCTGAGCTAGGGCGAGGGAAGCAAAACTTACCACCTCCAAACATTCACGAGACATTCCATGGTCCTCCAATTATGATGCAAGATGAAACTAAAGTGATGGATACTCTAGGACAACCAAATAGGAAGTTCAACTATATGGTGAGTATTCGGCTCCTCCCAGCTTTTACTTTAACCCCCGCAATATAGTTCCAAGTGGATGGGATGGCATGAATAATCCGACGCCTTCAAAGACGGAAAACTTTGACGACACCCTGGAAAGGATTTCAAGTTTGTTCGATGACCTCTTCATTGGAGTAATTGATGAAGAACCTCTGGAAGAAACGGGCCCTGGCCCACAAGAGTAACCCAATTATCACTTTTGCACATTCCCCTGCGTGGGAATTTTTATTGCTTTCTAGGAATTGTTTTCGATTTCTTCTTAGGACTTGAATTGCATTTTCCATTCAATAAATTGTAATTAATTGATGAATTTTAATGAAATTACAAGTTTTATTTTGAGAGTATGATAAAGTACACCAAACTAGCCCGGTGATGATATCCAGCTGGTAAAACAAAAGAAAAATCCAAGGAGAACTCTAAGGCATGGGCTTCATCATGCTTTCTCGTGTCAAAATGTTTCAAAAAAAATGCTTTTGCAAAAGAATTTCAAAAAAAAAAATTCAAAAAAATTAAAATATGATTTACCCTGCTTGTCTTTTTTATCCTTCTATTTCTTGTTTCAGGGACAATCATATAGCATGCAAATGTGTGGAAATGGTCCAATCCAATGCAACAAGTGATGATAATGATGATCCTGAAGATTCGATCGAAGATTCCATTGAGGTGCAGCGAAGCTGGGAACAACATGAAAAAGCCAAGGCTCTCACATCCGAGTAGATCGTCATTATTAATTTAAGTGACACTGAAGAAGCCAAGGAGGTGAAAATAGGGGCGAATCTCCCCAAAGATGAGGCTGAACGCCTAATTTAGTTACTGAAGGAATACTAGGACATTTTCGCATGGACCTACGTCGACATGCCTGGGTTAGACCCGTCAATCGTGGAGCATTGTTTGCCTACTAACCTGGACATGCCTCTTAAGAAGCAAAGGCTGTGGAGAACTAAGCTTGAGCTCTTGAAGAAGATAGAGGAAGAGGTGATGAAGCTTCTAAAAGTTGGATTCATTGAAGTTTCGCAACACTCTGAATGGGTAGCAAACATCGTGCCAGTGATGAAGAAGGATGGTTGGGTTCGAGTTTGTATTGATTATCAGGATTTGAACAAGGCTAGCCCAAAAGATGACTTCCCGCTACCTCACATAGATGTCCTTGTTGATAGTACTGCCGGATTTGAACTATTCTCATTTGTGGATGGTTTTTCTGGGTACAATCAAATAAAGATGAAGGAGGAAGACAAGGAGAAAACTGCATTTATCACATCGTGGGGGACCTTTCATTACAAGGTTATGCCCTTCGGGTTTAAGAACGCAGGGGCAACTTACCGGCAAGCCATGGTAGCATTGTTCCACGATATGATGCATCAAGAGATTGAGGTCTATGTTGATGATATGATCGCAAAGACTCGACCCAGGAAAAGCCACGTTGAAGCCTTGAAGAAGTTGTTCGATTGACTCCGTTAGTTCAAGCTTTGTCTAAACCCCACCAAAAGCGTGTTTGGAGCAACATCTGGTAAATTAATTGGATTTATAGTGAACGGTAAAGGAATTGAGATCGACCCGGCTAAAGCTAAAGCCATATGTGAGCTGCAATCTCCATCAATGGTGAAAGAAGTCCAAAGTATTTTGGGGAGATTGAATTACATTGCTCGATTCATTTCTTAACTTTCCGAAACTGCCAAGCCATTCTTCAAGCTCTTGAAAAAGAATGCACGAGTCAACTGGGATGATGAGTGTTGAAAAGCATTCGACAAGTTGAAATAGTACTTGATGAATCCACCAGTTCTTGTCCCGCCATCGCCAGGGCATCCTTTGATTCTCTACCTCACCATTCATAGTGAGTCATTGGGTGCGATGTTGGCACAAGAAAGTTCCGTCGACAAAAAAGAACAAGCCATTTATTACTTGAGTAAAAAATTCACTATGTTAGAGCTAAAATATTATGATGTGGAAAAGACTTGTGCTGCACTAGTGTGGGTGTTGCATAGATTGAGACAGTATACACTGCATTACCAAAAATTCCTCGTAACTGAGAATGATCCTATCAGGTACCTACTTGATCAGCCAACTTTGGTGGGTAAGTTGGATAAGTGGCAAATTTTGATCTCAAAATTTGATGTGCAATATACGCCACATAAGTCAGTTAAGGGTCGAGTGATCGCCGATTTATTGGCTAAGAATCCAGAAGTCTCAAATAATGATGATCGTTCCCTAGATGACCGAATCTTGAGTGTAAATGAAGACTCATGGACAATGTTCTTTGATGGAGCTGTGAATTTGTTTGGTTCTGGCACTGGGGCAGTTTTGATATCCCCAGACGGACAACATCACCTAGTAGCTGCGAAACTGATATTCCCATGCACTAACAATACATCCGAGTATGAAGCTAGCATCCTCAGGCTTCAAGCTGCAATCGAGATGGGTGTAGCCAAATTAAAAGTGTTCGGGGATTCCGCACTGATCATACTACAGAACATAGGTGAATGGAAGACTAAGGATGCTAAATTGCTATCGTATCATGAGTATAGAAGATTTGGTCAATGAATTCGATGAAGTTTCATTCGAATACTTATTGAGGTCTCACAATCAATTTGTAGATGCACTCGCAACTTTATCATCTATGTTGCAAGTCACTGACGGATTAAAAGTTGAGCCATTGAAGATAGAGGTTCTGTCAAGGCTGGCTTATTGTATGGTAGTGATTGAAGAGCCTGACGGAAAATCATGGTATTACGATATCATGAGCTACATCCAAAAACAAAGATTCCCCGAGAGAAGTTCTCTAGCTGATAGGAAGTACATTATGAAAATGGCATCAAAGTTCTTCTTCAGTGGTGAGAATTTGTTTAAGAGATCTTATGATTTAATCTTGTTGCAGTGTGTAGGTGCAGCTGAAGCCACTCAAATCATGCAAGAAGTTTACGAAGGAGTGTGTGGCCCCCATATGAATGGGCACATGATGATTAAGAAGATTATGAGGTTAGGCTATTACTGGCTCACACTAGAAAGTGATTGTATCCAACATGTTTGGAGTTGCCATCGTTGTCAAATTCATGGTGACAAGATAAAAGTTCCTCCAACAAAGTTGCACCAGTTTTCTGAGCCATGGCCCTTCTTAATGTGGGGCATTGATGTGATCGGCCCAATAAATCCTAATGCTTTGAATGGACATCATTTCATTTTGGTGGCGATAGATTATTTTTCCAAATGGATCGAAGCTACATCCTTTGCAAGTGTCACTGCTCGCAATGTTGTGAAGTTCATCAAACGTGACATAATTGCTCGTTATGGTGTCTCTGAAACAATCATCACTAACAAGGGACAAATTTGAACAATAAGCTTGTTGATGAGTTATTTAGCGAGTTCAAGATCAAGCATCTGAATTCGTCCCCTTATCGCCCTCAAATGAACGGGGTTGTTGAAGCGGCCAATAAGAATATTAAGAAGATCTTGGCTGAGACAGCCAAGAATTATCGAGATTGGCATGATAGATTACCCTCCGCACTGATGGCATATCGGACATCGATTCGTACTTCTACCGAGGCAACTCATTTTGCTTTGGTATACGGCATAGAGGTAGTTTTGCCTGTGGAAGTGGAGATTCCTTTCTTGAGAATATTATCCCAAGTGGAATTATCTGAGGCAGAATGGTCGCAACAAAGACTTGAACAGTTGAACTTGATCGATGAGAAAAGACTGAAGGCTCTTTGTCATGGCCAAACTTATCAGCAGAGAGTGGCCAAATCCTTCAACCGAAAAGTGCAACCGAGACATTTTGAGGTAAATGATTTTGTTCTAAGGAAGCTATTGCCGATCTTTCTGGATCCTGAGAGGAAGTTTGCTCCAAATTACAGCGGCCCATACGTAGTGAAGAAAGTGCTTCCTGGAGGTGCTTTGATCTTGGCAGAAACGGATGGTCATGAATTTTCCACTCCAGTAAATTCTGATGCTTTTAAAAAATATTACCCATGATTGAATTTGCTGTGTCATGTTTTGAATTGGAAACATTTTATGATGAATAAATTGCCTCATTGAGTTGCAAATTCAATTGTCCAAGCTTGTTGCAAATCTTGCATGTTTTCCTTGATGAATTGTGTGAGATAAATTGAATGTGTCAAATGTGATACTTTGGAATGATGAAAGGCAAACCCTATTCCATACACGGTTTCATACACTAACCCCCCAATGAGTTATGTGGAAAATTCCATGCCTATGAGGAAAATGGTGATCTCGCAAGGGGTACGTCAACCGAAGTGATGAGAGGCAATTTCTTTTCCTACCAAAAACACTACAGGTATATCAATTGTTTAAGCCCTTTGAGCCCACACACATGAAGAGCTTTTTAAATTATCCCTGTCAAGGATCGTCCCATACTAAGACAAGATTTGAAATGAATGATAGGAATTTTCTTACTCACACTTGCATCAATCTTCGAGTATTGCTTTTGCAATGTAACTTGTACAATAATTTAAAGTGCCTTAGGACGACGAAGAGCATTTCTTTCTCTATCTTATACACTTTATCCATTGCATAGCCCCTTTGAGCCTATGAATTCGTTTCATATTAAACCCAGTTGGTGATCATCCCCCACACTAGGGCAAGGCAAAAAAAATCAAACCACTCAAGTAGTATGGTTTACAATGCTGATAAAAAGATGAAGGCTGTGCAAGTTCAAAAAAAAAAAAATGCAAATAGGGGGGCATGAAAAAGCAGTGTGCCTAGTAAAAGTAAGGCCAATGCCCAAAGAAAGAAATCAAACACTTGATGTAATGAGTAGTATTCCCAAATAAGGCAGTACTTAAAAAAAAATTCAAAATGTTGAGATGTTGCAATCAATGGAATTGTGATGAAAATCTTCAACATTGGAGAAAAATTGGTGGAAATATCAAGATGATCACTAACTTTGACCCCCTAAACACCTTTTAAGCCTAATCATCTTTTCATTTCTCAATCCATGAACTTAGCCTATGTTACGTCCCTCGCAAAGTCTTTTCAAATTATGGCACTTGGATTAACATAAAAGTTCATATGTTTGAAAGCATCGCTTGAAAAAGTGTGAGTAAGATAATTTCTGCTTCATTTATCATGTTTCTTGACTTGTAAACCCCAAAATGATTGTGAAATATCATTCATTTTTCGATAGCCTTGACCCAAAGAGTCCCTTTTGATAAGCCGTTGATCAAGCCCGCATTACAGTCTCTGTTAAAGACTTCTCAGATTGGTAAGTTCGTACCACTTGCGAGATTACTCGGACCCTTGTTCGGCATGACGATGGTGAGATGGAGTGATTGTCAAAATACTGTGTCAAAGGTCAAAATAAAATGACCCTTTTAATGAGGATAGGTGAAAAGTCCTTTCAGACCACGAGGTTCCTCATTTGACACATCCATGACACTCATGTGTTCAGATTGGAACATTCTTTTTGAAATCTTTCCCAATGGAAATTAGGTGATGCAAGCTTGATATAAATCATTGCGCATGAACCTCCCTTAGATTAATGCATGTTTGTGATTATAAATGCATATTGCTTCTCCTATGACCATGTTTTGTATGAGACATTTCCCCAGGAATAGAGATGTTAACAGATAAGTATATCTCTATCCATATCTTAAATACTTGTCATTGTGCAAGTATTCCCTTTTAAATACATCGACACTCGATTGAGTTGTCCCTAAAGATTCTTCTCCAGATTGCAACGCTGGGAGACCGAATAATGGTTTTGGTCCTAGTCAAGCAAAACCTCGTTTAGGCGACCGTAGAATGGTATGGGTCTTAGACAAAATCGATTTCCCTATTCAGGTGACCGTAGAATGGTACAGGTCCTGGAAGGTAAATCTCTGTTTAGGCGACCGTAGAATGGTACGGGTTCTAGACAAAACCTATTTCGTTATTCAGGCAACCGTAGAATGGTATGGGTCCTGAAAGGTAAATCTCCGTTTAGGCGACCGCAGAATGGTACGGGTCCTAGACAAAACCTATTTCCCTATTCATGCAACCATAAAATGGTACGGGTCCTGGAAGGTAAATCCCGATTTAGGCGACCGTAGAATGGTACGGGTCCTAGACAAAACCTATTTCCTTATTCAAGCGATCATATAATGGTACGAGTCCTGGAAGGTAAATCCTAGTTTAGGCGACCGTAGAATGGTACGGGTCCTAAACAAAACCTATTTCCCTATTCAGGCGACCGTAGAATCCCCGTTTAGGTAACCATAGAATGGTACGGGCCTTGGAAGATAAATCCCCGTTTAAGCGACCATAGAATGGTATGGGTCCTAGACAAAATCTATTTCCCTATTCAAGAGACCGTAGAATGGTACGGGTCTTGGAAGGTAAATCCTCATTTAGGTGACCGTAGAATGGTATGGATTCTAAACAAAACTTATTTCCCTATTCAGGCGACCGTATAATGGTACGGGTCCTGGCAAAGTAAATCCCTGTTTAGGCGACCGTAGAATAGTATGGGTCCTAGAGACAACCAAACACTGCCATACTGGACAACCGTAGAATGGTACAAGTCCTGGAAAGTAGTCTTTTTACAAAGCCATGTTACTATTTTGGGTGACCGTAAAATGGTACGGGTCCTGGACATGTAACACCAACTATCTCGAATTATTCTATCTTCCTTAAAGGTAAGTTATTCTAAGTAGGTTCATTTGTCATTTGCGTTTCCATGCATCATATAAGTTGCATAAAAAAAATGGAATTCATTTTCCAACAAAAATCATTCGTTGCATACGCATAACCAAAATTTAGGTCTCAATTTATCTTTGAATGCAACCTCTACGAGCTCACCTTCAAAGAGGGGCAGCTGTTGACACCTAAATTTTAGGCAACCCATTTAGTCATTTATTGTATAAAAATTAGAGATTAATTTTTAACCCCTAAGAAAAAAATATTATAATTCAATTGCATAGCATATAATTTTTTAGGTGCATTTATTTTTAATCTACATGTTTCGCATTTTTATTTTATTTTATTTTTAGGACCGGTGATGGATGGGTTCAAATTAATATTTCTGAGCTCTAGTTTGGCAGGCCGGGCTAGGCCCACGAAAGGAGAAAATTAACCCAAACCTGTTGTTATGTTTAATTAATTATCTTGTGAAAAATTAAGATTTGATGCGATATTATGATGATTTTTGGAAATTAAGAAAATCGCATTGTAATCTTATCTTTATCAATAAATGATGAAATCGGGGGAGAATATTCATGAGATAAGGATTTTTGTGATCAAGAGGTTATAAGCAATATTCGTGAGATGAAAATATTAACAAAAAAGATCATGTTTTGTTTCGCCTATAAAAGGATGCGTACGAGTTTAATCGAGGGGGGGCTTTTTCTAGGGTTTTTCTCTTCGTCGAAGTAAAAAAGAGAGAAACAAAGGCTTTCTTCCTCGTCCATCTTCAGTCAAAAAGGGCTTTTTCTCTTTTCTTCTTCCTGACAAACTGTAGGGAAAAGGAAAAGTCAGCAGGAGAGTGACGTGAGAGAGAGAGAGAGAGAGAGAGAGAAAGAAAAAGGGAGCCACTGTTCGTCTTCCCTGCGAAGCCTCCGGCAATCGCCGTTGCCCGCGTCGCCTGCACCACAGCAGTCGACCACTGTCCCTTTGCCAGAACACCGCGCTCGAATCAGCCACCGAGCCCCGACACCAACCCGAAGCTCCGTCAGCCACCGTCGCGCTCACTGTGCTCGACTCCAAACGCCGCTCTTGCTACGACCCGACGCTAGAGCAGCACCAACCTGCATTTGCTCCCCTTCGCCTGCGACCCGTGACCCATAGAGGCCTATGCTGCGACTTGATTCCCCTGTTTGCCAGATTGCATCGCCGATCCGCCTCTACCGCGCCTCCACGAGCACCTGCGCGCCTGCCGATCTGCCTCTGCAGCTTCTCCACAAGCCACCACCACACACCTCTAGCCCTCTGACGCCGCAACAATCACGGGTTTTCCCTGTTGCGCTTCCACCCTCCGATCGGTCGCACCAGCCTCGCCCAAAGCACGACGCCGCCTCTGCTCACCCCGCCTTCGTATAGCTCTCTACTCCGCACCTTTGCTCGAGCCCGAACCAGTCACTAATTTTTCTTTCCTGTAGCTCTGAATTGCCGGACCTCGCCGAAGCTCCGCACCTCCGCAACCTCCGATCGACGGTGACGCCACCGCTACAGCCACCGCCCCACACTGGAGCCGGTGACCAGCCGCACGAACACAAGCCGTGCTTGGGAAGAAAAAGAAGAAAGGAAAACAAAAAGAAGAAAAAAGAAAAGGAAATTAGGTAGTTTTATTTTCTTTTTCTAATAACTTTATTTTATTTATTTCTTTTAAGTTAGGTTGTTATTGGGTAAATTTGAAGTGATCTTCATTTCATGAATTTTGTAGGCATTATCCGCAGGGTCTTCCCCAGAATTATTGTAATTACTAATTTGATCCATAAAATGTCAGATCATTTTTTTAATTATATTAATTTTTGGGGTTTGTAGATAGTATTTTAAGTGTTGAATCAATATAATTATTAATTTGGTCCGTAAGATTTCGGATCAGATTTTTAATTATTTTGAACTCTCTCGTTATGATGATTAGGGTTAGAATAATCGTTAATTTGACTTGTGAGACAACATGTTATTTTTTCAATTGTTTTAATCTTTTATTTGTTGATTATATTGATTGTTTAGATTTAATATTTGATAATTAATCATCATTTTTTTAAAAAAACATAAAAACATTAAAAAAAAAAATCAATCTTGCATTAGAGTGTGTTGGCTTAGTAAGTTAAGATTGCATTTTTTAGGATTGCGCTTTTGGATAATTTTTCGAATAGATTAGGATTGGATTTAATTTTTTTAGATAGGCTTAGATAATCTTTGCATATTTAAATAACCTCATTTTTCTAAAAAGTAATTTTCTAAGATAGGATAGGGTTTAAGTTGAACTAATCCCTAGAATAAATTAGAAAATTATCCCTTTTTAGATACTTTAATTAGGGTTTTTATTAATTCCGAATTTCAATCAAAAAATACAAAAATACTAGATGCATATTAAGTAGTTTGCATAATAGGATCATTTCATTAGAATTTATTTACTAGTAAAATTAGGTCATGAGGTGCATATTAACTAGTTTGCATAATAGGATCATTTAATTAGAATTTGCTTGTTAGTAAAATTAGGTCATATAGTTAGAAATGCATTTTATAAAAAATCTAAGAAAACCCAAAAAAGTTAGCTTCATGTGATACAATTTATTTCATTTGTTGAATTTCTAATAATGGTTGAGCACTTGTGTGATCGCCTTTTTGCATGATAGAGATTTAGGTTAAAATGAATCAAAGCTGCTTGCAAAAATATTTTTGAAAATTACAAAGAAATAGTACCGAAAGGGCATTAGAGAAATCTAGTGTAATCAAGTCCCCATACTCTTAGTCTCTGGTTCACAGGAGTAAAATAATTCTCCCATTATTTTACTTAAGTGTCTAATCGACCTACCAAAAACTAATTAGTGACGACTCCTAAAAAATAATTATTTACATATTTGAACCTTAAGTCGCGAATTGGTATGGGCTTGGGAGAGCTCAAGCTAAGCTTAAAATCTTAGTAGTCCATTAACCTAGTTTTAGGTGGTGCACCGAAATTTAGTTCGCGATAGAAACATTGGATTGAAAATTGAAAATAAGTGGACACATTCTTGAGCAATTATTCAAGGAAGTAGTAGAAATTGCAGAGGTTTAAGTAATCCATCATGCTAGGGTTAATAATAAACACTAACCCTTACACACGCTCTCGCTTTACACCACAATTAAAACAACGATAACTTTCAAGAAAAGAGACATTCCATGGGCGATTGGAAATGCGAGCAGCCTTACTTATTTTGAAGCAGACAACAACAATCTATCTGGCAAGATTGTTTTCGACTTTGCTCAATGCAAAAATCTTACCCTTTTAAATTTAGCTTCTAATGGTTTTACAGGATCAGTCCCCGCGCAGCTTGGGATTCTTGGGAATTTGCAGGAATTGATTCTTACCGGTAACTATCTCTTCGGTGATATTCCCTTGTCGATTCTTGCATGCAAGAACCTCAACAAACTCGATCTTAGTAACAATAGATTTAATGGCACCATTCCTATGGAAATTTGCAACGTGTCAAGGTTGCAGTACTTACTTCTAGGTCAGAATTCTCTAAAGGGGGAGATACCTCATGAGATTGGAAATTGCGTGAAGCTACTTCAGTTGCATATCGGTAGCAATTATTTGACCGGCAGCATTCCTCCGGAGATCGGTCACCTCAAGAACTTACAGATATCTCTGAATTTAAGCTTTAATCGTCTTCATGGACCACTTCCCCCTGAGTTAGGGAAACTGGATAAGCTTGTCTCTCTAGATGTCTCCAACAATCAGCTCTCTGGTGCCATCCCACCTGATTTTAGGGGAATGTTGAGCTTGATAGAGGTAAATTTCTCTAATAATCTTCTCACTGGACCAGTACCTAATTTCGGGCCTTTCCATAAGAGTTCCAATTCGAGCTTTCTTGGAAACAAAGGACTTTGTGGAGAGCCGTTGACCTTCTCATGCGGAAGCTCTAGTGGGTCTGACCATGAAGGTTACCGTCACAGGGTTTCTTACAGAGTCATACTAGCCGTTGTTGGCTCTGGTTTGGCAGTTTTCGTGTCCGTTACTATAGTTGTTCTTTTATTTATGATGAGGGAGAGGCAAGAAAAGGTGGCTAAAGCTGCAGGGGTTCCAGAGAATGAAACCAGTGATCTCCCAACAATAGTGGCAGGGAATGTCTTTGTCGATAACCTCAAACAGGCCATAGATCTTGATGCCGTCATCAAAGCCACAATGAAAGATGCCAATAAGCTCAGTTGCGGTACTTTCAGCACAGTTTATAAGGCAATTATGCCTTCGGGGCTGATTCTGTTGGTGAAGAGACTGAAATCTGTTGATCGATCCATAATTCATCATCAAAACAAGATGATTAGAGAGCTAGAAAGGCTTAGCAGACTCTGTCATGATAACCTAATGCAGCCTATTGGGTTTGTGATTTACGAAGATGTTGCCCTTTTGCTGCATCACTACTTACCAAATGGGACTTTAGGGCAGTTACTGCATGGATATACCAAGAAACCCGAGTATGAACCCGACTGGCCTCAAAGACTATCAATTGCTGTAGAGGTAGCTGAGGATTTGGCTTTCCTTCATCATGTTGCAGTGATTCACCTCGATATATCTTCCGGAAATGTATTCTTAGATGCAAATTTCAATGCCGTGGTTGGGGAGGTTGAGATATCTAAGCTCTTAGATCCATCTCGAGGCACTGCAAGTATTAGTGCAGTGGCGGGATCCTTCGGGTATATTACTCCAGGTATGTTTCTCTGAAAACACTAATGATGTTTGCTTTTTCCTTCTGAATATATATTTCTAGCCCGTGAGGCATGTGTTGTTTAGCCCCCTTTTTTGAACTATCTCCATGTTTTATCTGCTGACTGTTCACTACAATGCTCAGAGTATGCATATACGATGCAAGTCACTGCACCTGGAAATGTGTATAGTTTTGGTGTAATTTTGCTCGAGATCCTTATGACAAGGATGCCAGTGGATGAGGTCTTCGATGAAGGGGTGGATTTGGTGAAGTGGGTTCACAGTTCTCTGGCAAGAGGGGAGACCCCGGAGCAAATTCTCGATGCGAGGCTCAGCACGGTCAGTTTTACATGGAGAAAGGAGATGTTGCCGCTTTGAAGATTGCATTGCTCTGCACCGATGGCATCCCAGCGAAACGCCCAAAAATGAAGAAGGTTGTGGAAATGCTTCAAGAGGTAAAGCAGAACTGATCATCTCATACTTTTAATGCCGTTGGATCTACGGTCCAGAATTGGTAATCTTCAGGGCCTAGAAGATTGTAACCGGTGGACGCACAATGCATCTGCTGGAAAATGTCATTCTTTGAGGGACATGGCAAGTTCTCTGCAATGCTCATCATCCATCGACGAGATTTGATCAGGTTTGGAGCTCATGTTGATAACATTCACCAGTAGTGGGAAAAAAAAATTGCCTAGAAGGCATCAGTTTTACTGAGCTTCTTATTTTATAGTGGGCGTCCAAATGTAATTTTGATGTTCTCTAGTTGGAACTGTGTTGGGTTCTTTGCTATTATACAAATCATATCAACACTTCAATGGGAGTTTTCTGACCTTGAAGAGGGTTATTAGCTTATTCTGAGTTGAACTCCGAGCGCTTTTCATGGGAGGCATTGGATTTAAGATGCAAAAATGTTGTTTACATTCCAAGTTTTCGATTCAAGAGAAGTATTTCACCATTTAGTTCAATTACTAGTATTGAGCGATCTTGGGCCAATCTTCGCCAGCTTCAGGCTGACATTGCCGACTCAATTCTCCATATCCTACCATACCTGACTCTCGTTTGTGGTGAATGTAATGCTATCACGAGCTGCAATTGCCGAGGTCTGTGACATCGCTAAGTCACCGGACGGCAATGAAGTTAGCCTATTATAACAAAAGCCGCTAAATGTGTAGGGCGAGATAAGCAGCAGCAGCAGTTGCAGCAGCACTACCGTCGATCAAAGTTTCCAGATTTCCCATTGTCTCCGATGTCCAACTCTTAAGAGAACCCGAGAACGGGACGCCACTCTCTCCTAGTCTCTTCTGTTTCATCGTTTAAGGACAGCTACCTGTGATAATCATCCCATAGATCTCTCCGGGCGATTTCCTGAGTTCCGTGCATCCTGAGACATCAAAGAACTGCGAACTCTGAAGCTTACAAACAGAACGTGGTAGTTTCTTCATTTGGCAATTTTCTCGCGAGTCAAGATATCGCAGCTGCATTATGTCGCCTATGGAACTAGGCAACTCCTCAAAGCTTGAATGGTGCAGGTCGAGAACCATTTGATACTTACACTTTGAGAGGCGTGTACTAGCAAATTTTCCCTTAAATTCAAGATTGGCAAACCTCGCATGCATCATGCACGACCTGCTTCAGTTTAGGTTGTTCGTGGATCTCGAGATCTCATCGTCATTCAAATGCTTTTTGTATCAAAGTCTCTGAGAATGAAATATATCTGCTGCGTTATGGAATTCTGTTAGCGTTCAAAATTCCAGTCAGATGAAGCTAGATCTTGTACATGCATTTTCGAATAGCAAAACCTCGCCGAACTCCTTAGCTTCTTGGAAGAAGGATCTCGACGATTAATCTTCGACATAATTTCTGCCAACTTATACGAGGACTTGGTCTTCGTTCGCCGGACGGATGAGTCCACATGCGCTCCAAAGATTACTCAAAAGAGAGCTGGGTTGCCAATGTTTGGGAACCCAACGAGTCTAGGGTCCTCTCAAGGGAAAATCTAGAAAATTTTCTTTAGTCATCTGAAGTTATTGGAAAATTTCTGATACCGTTGGTAAAAAAAGCATGAAAAGTAATTTGATTTTCAAGTAACCTGTTGATGATTTACTAGCTTTCAAGTTGTATAGTATTTGTAACATATGCATTGCAAATGGATTGATTGAATCACGATTTCAATGGACGACTTTCAATATAAATGAAAAAAGAGTATCAATATTAACTTGTGGGCACATCATTTTGTTCCTATCTATTCAATTTGTAATAAATAATCCTATGGAAATAAGAAATGCATACATCAACAATGGGTAGAAATTTTTCCTTCGGTATAGCAATAAAAAATAATGGGGACATAAAAAAAGTTGAATCTTCAAATCTCATAATCTAAAGATTTGCAACAAAAAATTTGTCAATAGAAAGGTCGCTAAATATCAGGATTTATTTTGTTTGGTCTTTTTTAAAGTTAGCGTCGGCCGGCAATTGGAGGAGACAAACTCATTGCAAACTCATTGCAAACTATTCTTGGAATGAATGCACCAATTTTGGAGTAATAGAGAGAAAGCTACATGATTGGTCCTTGCCAGACTTTTCATAACCACGAATTCGAACAAATGTACTTGGGAGACTAACGTTGAGAAGGCTTTGAGTAGAAAACAAAAACTTATATTGTTCATGCAATTAGCTCTTGTGCATTCATATTCATAAGATCTAGTCTTAGGAGCAGTAGGGGGAAGGACATAATTTTCCATGTAGAAATGAAGTAAAACAAATTACAAATGGAAAAATTAATGTGGTTCTTTAAGTACATTATTTCGATTAAATCCTTTAAATAGTCTAGTGAAATAATTATACAACGATCAAGTGATTGACACTAATTTACCAAAATAAGATTCGATGGTGCATCATGATTTCATACATTGTTCATAAATGAAAAACAAACCTCATTCAAAAAGACTTCAAACTCATATAATGCACAAGTATGACATTCTCCGTAGAGAAACTTGCAGTACTAACACAAGCAAATACTAAAGAACAACACCCCTTCAAGATAAAAAAGGAAAAAAAATTACAATATCAATGGCCATCATTTTCATCATTGAAAAAGGAAGAGATTGACGAAAGGATTAGCAGAGTTTACGATCAAATCTTTGCGGAGATCCATAGAGAATGACAAATAGATCATGGAAATTCATCAGTGCAAAAGGAAAAAGAGAGAGAGAGAAGGAAATGAGCTTAAGAGCATCCATGCTATGGTATTATGGTTTTTATTGTTGCGTCCTACGAATTTGTCATTTTTTGATATTCTATTTACCAAGATATTTTTCATTAGTTAGCTAAATTAATTTTTTTTATGGATGTAAGATTTCTTTCAATAAAAACTAATGTACAATTTTTTGTTCTGTATAACAAAAGATGTAAAGATTTTGGTTATCATAAGTTTCTCCCATTTTTTTAAAAGGATAATAATAAGTGGGAGCCGTACATTTTATTTGTTGTGCACATACAATATTATACCTTAATCTCCTTTGCTTTTAAAGAACTTCATAGCGAAGAAATTATCATTTCAGAATGCATTGTGATTTGCAGCATCAAAAGAATTTTTATGGTCCTCGCTTCATCCACACGCTTCTTTTGAGCCCTTATTCTAGTACATTTTAAGAGAATACTGTTGATAACTTTTCACTTTCATGTGTTGTATTGTGAGAGTTATGCATTTTATTCGATTGTGGAGAGTAAAAAATTATTTATTAAGAAACAGCAGCTATGTTGAAAAACATATTAGAATTAGTCACAAGAAGCCAAAGTCACCTTCAACAATCATGAACATATAGATATGTGCAGCTAGTTTGATTGAACAAACTAATTGAAGACGTTTTGACATTCTTATAATATGATTGAGAAAATAATTTTTCTCTGGTGGGAAAGTTAGGTTGAAGTGAATAGATTTTGTTATGGATGATTTCATATATTATTGTTGTAGAATATTTTCCTAATCAGTTACAAATCACTTGTTTTTAGATATTTGGTGATCATTACAAATGCAGATTTTGAGATTCATCTATGCCAAAAAACTATAGGCAATTGCAGGTTGTAATCGAAGATTTTGTTTCTCGAGTTGTCATATCACAATTCAAAGCCCACACAAGTCCAATCACCGCATTATGTTTTGATCCTAGTGGAACTCGTCCGGTCACTGCCTCAGTCTACGGCAACAATTTATGGATTTGGTATCATGCCATCTTGCGCATGAGGAGGACCTAAAAATAATTGTGGCCCATATGATATTATTAAATTATACTTTAATAATTATCTAAGTGCTAATAAAACATATTTATTATGAGAAGGTGCAACTTTTATTAAAAAAAATGTATTTTGATGAAACGCATCTATTGAATACATTTATTAATAGCTTATATAAAACGCCTGGACCTCTTTCTACCATAGACAAAAAAGTCGCATTCCATTACCCATCAGAAAAAAAATACATTAAGAGTAAAGTGGGTTAAGGGACAGAAATCATCTCTTTTGGTTTCTCCCATTTTTGTAGAAATCATCTTTCTTTTTTTTGGTAAGTAGCAATCATCTTTTTTAAAGTCAATACTATGGAAAAATGTATGTCTGTTGAGAAAAAATTATGAAGATCTAAGATTCCTTAATTTAGAAGTTTCCGCATAAAGAATTATAAAGATTCTAATACTCATGATTTTCCAATCATTAAAAATATAATGATTTTATTAATAATCTCCCATTAATGCCGTTAAAGATATATATATATATATATATCGAATTAATTAATACAAATACTTGCTTAATGAAACTGATTTTATCATCGGATGAGAAATTATCATATTATTTCTTTTGCCAAAATTTTTTACACAATCCAAGAAAAGCAAATAGAGGACGTTGGGGGCTCTGATGATCGGGACGACGGATTCTCCGGCGTTCCTGGTGGCTCTACTCGTCGCTGGCTGCAAGGCCGCCTCAACAATCACGACGCTCGGCATCAAGTTCCTCACCGAAACGCTTCTCGCCTTGGCTCAACTCAAAAGGTATGCGTATATTTGAATTTGTCCCCAAGTGTTCAAATGATAAGTCCGGCCAATTGAATTATGACCCAAAAAATTGCTTTATGGGTCTTCCAATCGTTGGCTTCCTTTCAATAATGCTAAAAATTATAAAAATCGGACCTATAGAAGTCCACCCTGAAGATGAAATATCCATTTTCTTTTACACTCAGCTTATGCATTTGCTGCGGGAATGTTTGCATAATAGCATAGCAGTGAATCCCATCCTCGCTTCGACAGGTTTGAATGTTGCCGCCACTTGTGTATAGTTTGCTCCATTGCAGCAACGGACATTCTGGCATGATTCGGCGGTCCCCAATGTCCTAAGCAGTCCCTTCAGCAAAGACACTAGGAGTGGATTCGCGACAATATCCTAAGCAAGGTCCGGTTTTATAGACCTAAGTGACATCTGGTATGGGACTTTTGAGTCATTTAGCCAAGCAGAAATAACTTTGCTTTTGGAAAATCCGGTTAGAACTCCGAAACTAACGTCTCTTTGTCTGTCTAAAGCAGAAGAGTTTTTTGCATCCGTTAGGAAAATTGATATGTCGGGGGCGGACGAGTCCTGAGAGATCATCGTGGAAATTGGATACCCGGTATGTCCAAAAACATAGGGAGAGCTAGTGCCTTTGCAACTGAAATAGGGACTCTTAAGAGATGGAATTAGACTTGCCATATAGATCACAGCATCTCACGCCTACATACTGAACTTGATGCCGACAAGATCGATTTGGTCATTCTTCTTTTCTTGCCATTGAAAAAACAGTAGGGGTTATCAAGAGAACATCATGAACTGAGACAACGAATACCAAAGTAGTCTTGCCTTTGGCAGGCGATCTTAACGGCTGTACTAAAAACCGTTCCAACTAAAAGGATCAATCTATTTGATAAGCAATTGACAGAACATTAAGGTTTTAATATGGTGCAAGTCGACCTGTGGTTCTTATGTTATCTTTTTGTTCCCACTCTCAGTTTGAAAGATGATTTCATCTTCGAATGATCCCGACTTGGGCTAAAATTACAGACTAAACCCCCTCACCTCATTTTCTTCTTCATGATGTCCAATTCAAGCAATTCTATGCGCTCTAGTGTATCTATCAAATCAATTGAGGAGGCGTTGAACTTATGAGGAACCATAGCATATATAACATTGATTTCAAACGAATGTACTTGGGAGACTAAAACTACCAAAGGCTTGGAGCAGATAACATAAACTTATTATTGTTCATGCAATTTGTGCATTAATTTTTCATAAGATCCAGTCTCAACAGCAAAAAGGGAAAATAATCCTCCTATTTAGAAGTGAAGTAAAACAAATAAAAGTGGGAAGATCAATGTGGTTTTTCAATTGCATTGTTTCGAGAAGCTCTTTAATAGTCTAGAGGAAATTTATAAAAAAATTAACTGACTCTAATTTGCCAAAAATAAGAGTCGGTGATGCCTCATGATGTCAT
The DNA here is from genome assembly GCA_014182725.1 of Eucalyptus brandiana. Classification (NCBI taxonomy): domain Eukaryota; kingdom Viridiplantae; phylum Streptophyta; class Magnoliopsida; order Myrtales; family Myrtaceae; genus Eucalyptus; species Eucalyptus brandiana. The sequence goes on from CM024678.1 coordinate 18,976,868, forward strand.
ACACGATCCATGAATGAAAGATAAATAATGGTTTTAAGGAAATTCAAATATTGATAATGCTCCAATTGATCTTATACAATACAAATAAGGTATTATCTCCATAAAGAAATTTATAATACAAACACAAGCAAATCATAAGTAACAATAGGGCTGAGCGCGGTTCCCGGGTTACCCGGGAACCGGAACCGAACCGGAGGAGGGTCCGGTTCGGTTCCCGGTTCCAAGGGGGACCGGTTCCGGTTCCGGTTCCTTTTTTCTAGGAACCGGGAGTTCCGGTTCGGTTCCGGTTCCAAGCGGAACCGAACCGAACCGGTTTCGGAACCGAACCGGTTTCGGGAACCGAACCGGTTTCGAACCGAACCGGTTTGAACCGAACCGGTTTGAACCGGAACCTGTTTTGGAACCGGTTACTTAGGACAGAAAAAGCTCGACCTTGGATGTTTTAGTGACTTGTATGTGATGTTCTAGTTGAAGTTTGGCTTTGGCCTCTAAATGAAAGTTGTAAAGGACTTCTTGGAGTATAACATACTCAAATTTGGGACAAAACAAACAAGTATAAGTGGGTGAAATCGTTATTCTTTGGAAACACTGGATCTGGAGATTTTGGGACCGACCCTTGATGAATGCATGGACTGTAAGGCAACCTTTTTGTCGAAATTTCACTTCGGTTTCTTAACAAAAGTTGTAAAGGACATCCTGAGGTACCACATATCAAAAATTTAGAGAAAACAAACAAGAATAGGTAGGTGAAATCGTGGTCCTTTGGAGATGGTTAGATCTGGAATTACGGTACTACGAACAGGGATTTTAACCGTCCATATTTAATTATCTAGGACGAATTTGACTTCGATGTTTTCATGAAGTATCTACCTTATGGTCTTGGCTATCACATAGTCGAATTTCATAATTTTTGAAGGTCATTTGGGTATTTAATCAGAAATGTTTCTAAACCTGTGCAATCTGATGTGTTCGGATCTTGTAAGTTGCAATGCGTGGACTATATCATTTTGTATGAGGTTCTTTTGGAAATGTGTTCTGCATGAAATATCTCTCTTCATGTCTTCCCTACAACATATTTAAATTTCGTAATTTTTGTAGTTCATTTTCCTATTTAACCAAAAAAATTTCAAAAACTGTGCAAGTAGAGAATAGGAAAAGTAAATCGATTTTATCTTTTAATCCAGAACGAATTGGACTATGATTTCTTCATGAAACTTGTACCTCTAGGTCTTAAATACAACGTGTCCAAATTTCAGAATTTTCTGAGTTCATTTAAGGGTTTAATCGAAATTGTTTTCAAAACTTGTACCTCTAGACATTCTTGTTCTAATGGTGTTTTATTTCTACTTTCTAATTTGCTATTGTTTTGAAATTTTTAATTATATTCTATTATTGTTGTGTAGTGCGAAGTTAATGTATCAAGATAACATGTCAATGGGAAGTTACCGTGTAGTATACACGTACATTATAGTTTTTTTTTGGTAACGTGCGCATACGTTAAATTTTTTTTTAGTAACGTGCGTGCACGTTATAGTTTTTTTTGGTAACGTGCGCATATGTTATATTTTTTTTGATAACGTGCGCATATGTTATAGTTTTTTTTTTTTTTGGTAACGTGCACGTACGTTATAGTTTTTTTGGTAACGTGCGTGTGCGTTATAGTTTTTTTGGGTAACGTGTGCATATGTTATAGTTCAAATATGAAAATAACAAAAAAAAAAAAAGGAACCTGATGGAACCTGGAACCGACCCTGGAACCTGTGACAGGGTAGGTTCCAGGTTCTCGGTTCCCACGGGTAGGTTCCAGGTTCCTCATTTTGAGGAACCTGTACCCGATGGTAGGTTCCAGGTTCCAAACGGAACCGAACCGGAACCTGGAACCGCTCACCCCTAAGTAACAACACAAAATTCAAGGAAAGAAAAGAGTACAATAGCAATGACCATGGTTTCAAAACCTTGAAAATGAAAGAGATTGATGAATGATTAGTTGAATACCCTTCCAATTCTGTGTAGAGATCCACGTGACATGACAGATAGATCATGGGAGCTTCCCTACGCTCACAAGAAGAAAAAAAGAAAATGAGCTTGGAGTATATACGACATAGTATCATGGCCTTTATTGTGGTGCCATGTGAATTTGTCATTCTTAGATATTCTATTTATCAAGATACCTTTCATTTGTTCAGCAAAATCAAATTTTTATATGGGTGTGCAATTGCTTTCACTGAAAACTGATCTAGAAGTTATTGTTTTGCTCTGAACCTCTTTTTTTTTCAAATATAATATCAATGCAAAAAATAAAAAATAAATAACAAGTGAAAACCGTACTTTTTATACGTTGTGTATAAACTGTAAATAAGCGCTTACTTGTTTGATTGTTCACATTCTATTTGAAAAGTGTGATAATGGTACTCGAATGATGAATCTTAATTTACTATTATTAGGCTACATCAAAACGGAGAGTCCACATACAGCCCTAATCTAAAAACCTATCACACAGACACTAAGGCTTTTTGTTAATGTAAAACACCTGAAAATTTCATAAATTACAAAATGTCAACAAATAAATTCGCATATAATATTCTCATAATTTTCTAAAAATGAATAATATTTTAAAAGTGAAAATGTAAAAACTTACATTTTACTTTTGCTTAACGGGAAACCAACAAGTCCTAAAGGTTGGGCCTGCAATGCTTGAACGAGGACTGGTAAATCTTTCAATTTACTATACATTAATAATATTGGGTCCATACGACATGGTTTATTTATCAGGAAAAAGATACTGAAAAGTGCCCCTCAGTACTTACAGAGCTTCGATGAATGCGTTTCAATAACTTAAGGCCTTATCCGGTGCCTCAAAGTTTTCAAAATTTTCTTTGTTTGCGTTTCCATTTAAGAATGAAAAATTATAACATGCATTTGATTTTTTTAAACAATCATCAAATTAAAATGAAGGAAACTGTTTTCAAATTAAACATATAGACTCAAAATAACCTTTTAGGTATTCTCCGTGCTTTCACTCCAAATGAAAGATGGAGTTTTTGAAGACCACCCATTTTACAATTTTGGTGGAACATAAGTATGTGCTCGAGTGCATCTTCTTCAATAAATTTCCAAGTATTTCATGATTTTTTTTCGATATGGTCAGTGAACCAAACTAGTCCTTTTAGGACACTTGCAACAGATTCATTTGATAAATTATATTCAAACTGTCAACTTTAGCTAGAGCAGCTTTTTTATGTTCTGGGAAATGAAAATAGGTGATCGTTAAGTTAGTTCAATTTAAATTTGAACAACGACCGCTGATAGTATTATCATGATTGAGTATGAATGCATGATGTCCTTCAACTTCAGGTACGGCAGAAAAAAAAATTCTAATTGATTCATAGATTCAGCCTTCTGTAATAATAATCGCTTTCCAAGTAAAAGAAGAATACGAGTTTCCATCGAAGGGAATAAAGTTTTATTTTCAATGTGAAATAGGGATTTGTAAAAGTCGTCCAAATATACAGTCAAAGTCGTCAATATTATGAATGAGCATACAGAATTATTCTCTTATCCTAATTTTCTTTAAGTGAATATATATGGCTATTCTTACATTTAAGAACGAAAAAAGAAATGAAGGGAGGTGCAAATAGATGGTGTACCTAGTCATCCGTCCATTGTACTCGTTTCTGATCAACTTTGATTCGAGGAACATGAGCGATTTTGTGTCATTCCTTGCCAGTTTGAGGCTCACATCTTTTGCTCAATTCACCACAATGTACGATGCGCAATTCTTTTAGGGCAGTAAGGCATCTGATTCCTTGCGGCATGGACGATAAGTTGGGACATCAGATCAAGCGAATTAATCTGAGACATGTATGATTTGGCAGCCATTCAGGTACAACCGTCAAGCTTGGGCAGTCATAGACAAAAAAGGTCTCCAAAGTGCAGGCCTATCTTTCGAGACATTGGAGTAGCTCCATCACTTGTTCGAACTTTTGAATTACTAGTGTATGAAGATTCAACGAAAAATTGGACCTTCCCTCTTGGGTCAACATGAGCTGGCATTTATTAATTGTCAAGCACTCTAAGGCAACTAATTCCCCAAAAGGCACATACATTGGTCTCCCACAATCTAAAATTTCCAACTTTTGAAGGCGAGTTAGTCAACAAGTACCTTCAAACAAAACTTCGAGATTTTTGCACCCTTCGAGTCCTAAAAGGCGTAGATTTTCAAGATATTGTATTCCCCTTTCTTGCAGACTCTTTTGCTTCGTTGTTATGTATAGATATCTAAGACTGATGAGCCTTTTCATATTTTTGGGCAAGTGGCCTAGCTCTAAGCGACGAACAAGAGATAAGTATAGCAAACTCTACAACTCACAAATGGTATTTGGAAGCTTCTTCAATCGCTTATTATATTGGAGAGATAACATTCTCAATTGCTTCCAATTGCATATGGAACAGGGCAGCTCGACAAAACTACCAAATGGCAAATCCAAATACCTTAAGGAATTACACTTTGAGATGCATATTTTCGAGAACTCTTTAGTAATAATTCCATCAGTAACTTTGAATTGAAGTTTGATTGCACGTAGCCTCTTCGAAGTTGGATTTTTTAGAAAAGGTGGAACCCCATTAAAATTTGAGATTCCTTTTAACGAATTACTTGAGAGCGAAATGTACCGAATTCGTGATGAAATCTCCATGCTATCCAAGCCAACAATAGAACAATCATTTTGTGCCACACTCATTGCAAGAGAATGGACGATATCATGAACTTTAAATGCTAAGATTGATTCATGCCCCTCAACTTCTCGGATCAATGATCTCTTCCACAATTTTTGATGTACTCAACACCGACATCTTCCAATGCTAGTTTGTTCCTTGTTGAACTAATGAATCCAATAGCCATCCATAAATCAGCCAAATTCGTGCTCTTGATTTTATGTCCTCTTGGGTAAAGTGATAAAATAAAGAAACATCGTTTTAAGTGGGATCGTAAATGATCATAGCTAAGCTTAAGTGCCGGCAAGATGTCCTTTTTCGCTTCCACTAGCTCCCATGTTTCGCTATCCCTTATATGTTTCCAATATCGTTCTTCATCCTTTGTGTAGAGTAGACTCCCCAAAGTTTTCACAAGGAGAGGCACTCCTTGAGATTTTTCAACAATATCCTTTCTAATTTCAAGGAGTTTAGGACAAAGCTCCTTTTCCTTTTCATCGAATGCCCAATTTTTGAACAAGGCTATTGAGTCTTCATGAGAAAGACCTTTTAGATTATGCACTGGATGGGTACATATTTTAGAGGCGACTTCAAAACTGCACGAAGTCACAATGATCTTGCTTTCACTAGCTCCTACACTAAGCAAAGCTCTCAATTCATTCCATTTACGATGGTTGTTGCTCCATACATCATCCAAGACAAGAACATATTTCTTCTCTTTGATAATGTTTTGCAAATGAGTTTGTAACTGCTGAATATTGAAGTTGCCCAAACTTTGACCAGTTGCATCTTCAATGATTCCGTCAATAGTTTTCTTTAAATCAAAGTCCTCAGGCACGCACACCCATATGCGCAACTTAAATTGCTCTTTCACGCTGTCATCATTGTAGACTAATTTAGCCGCCGTTGTCTTGCCCAAACCTCCTATTCCAACAATGGGAATCACTGAGAGATTTTTGTTATATGTTGGCTGCAACAACTCAATTATCTTTTTCCTATCAAGATCTCTTCCAAAGACATCTGACTTGTTTATGAATAAGTCATATCTCGTGATTGTGTATGTGGCACACCATTGTCAGCACTCCATACATGAAGACCGAATTGATCTTTATCAGTAGAAATTCTGGATAGTCTCTCCCTTATCTCCTTGATTTTATGACTGATTTTTGCACGGAACGTGATTGGATTAGAGAGGGAAAAGAATTTGCATACCTTCCCATAGATGCCCCCATAGCGGCTTAACACCTGCTTTCTTAAAGCTTCACACTCAAGCTCATCCAGTACGTCTTCCGCATCATAAAATACATCTTGAAGCTGATCTAACCACACTTGCAGACGGTGGTTCTTCGCCTGCTGCTCCTCCGCATCTAACAACACTGCCTTAATGGCAGTCAACGTCTCACTGAGCTCGCTGATCTGGTTCTCGATGCCACAAATCGCTGCGGCTTCTTGGAGGGTGCGGGGGAGGCTATCTTCCAAAGTACCCCCTCTGCGATGCTAAAAAGGCGTGATTCTGCCATGTTTTTCCGGGGAGGGAATGGGCTAAAACGGTGGAGGAAATTGATTCTTGGCTGTTTGGCTCGTAAAATTTGATGGTCTAAACAAGAATGTCTCAATGTCCACGTTTCACATTAGCATTTGTCCCTCATATAATGAAGGATTCCTGGAATGGGACAGTCATTTCGAAAACGAGAAAAAGAAAGACGTCGAGACATCTCTATATGACAAAGAAGGCAAACGTCAATGAAGGCAACGACCTGAATATAATACCGGGTGGGTTGCTAATTATTCATGTCAACGGATATTATACATGTTCAACGGTCAAGTAATTGTATTATATATTGCTAGTAGTTTATTGCCGATCCGTGTTCTTTCGGGAATTACCTGCTCCGCTACTCAGCCATCAACCGCCTCCATCCACCAAAAATAAATAAATAAATAAATAAATAAGAGAGCCAATGCCCAAAATAAGCGTAAAAAATAAAAAAACAAAAAGAGAAAAAGACCACCATATTACCATTCTAGCAATTACCTGACCCAAAAACAAATTAAATCTAACAATCATCTAGCAACAGATAAATTACCCAGACTACAAAATCAAGAAATCCTGGACATTGACAGGAAAAAAAAAACACTAATAAAGGTTGAGATTAAGGTTGAGATTTTGATGTAAAGCAGCAGCAGCAAGAATTATAATGTTTGCTTGGCAAAAAATTCAAAACTACAAAGCAACATAAATGCTCTGTTTTTTTTTTCGTGAAAAGTAAATAATTCAAAAAATCTTTTGCTAGAAATGATCACTTATATGGCTGATAAAAATGAATAAAAAAAATGTTTTCATCATTGCTGAAAATGTTTAGACATCAAACTATGCGGATGGAGATGCGAAGGCAAGGCCTCATGGTGACAATGGTCGGATGGCGACGTGGTGGCAGGTGAGTGGCAGATCTATGCAGCCTTGGTCAGGACGGGAAGATGTGGAAACAGAAAAAAATAGCAAAAAAAAGGAAAATTTTACCCCAACTCAACCATTGATTGTGATGTGTGTTCATAAAAAGACCTAAACTTTACAAATTTTCATCCAAACAGTAGACAGAGAGTGCAATCTCATGAAATGCGATTGCCTGAAATGTTAAATCCATCGGTGGATTCTTTGTCAATCGAACTAAAATGAGGCTTTAACGTTCGAATTTACTGTCACTCACTTTGTGAAACTGATTAAGCAAGATTCTGCACTAGATCATGCATTTTGAATAGCAAGCAAGAGTCGGCTTCCTTTTGACATGATCTTTGCCAGCTTCTTCCTGCGCTTGCTTTTCGCTAGACAAGCGTATTAATCAAGATGTGCTCCAAAATTACTCAAAACTCAAAATGATGGTTTTATTAGTGATGGGCTTAAGGCCCGTCCACCCATGTTGGGCCTAAAAGCCCGGCCCATAGGAATAAGGCCCGTGGATGGAGGGACGTATAAAAGGGATGAGAGAGAGGGAGAACTTACCGTTTTGCCAATCAACGTACGTACGTCTTCCCTTCTCCCGCGCGCTCTCTCTCTCCAACAAGAAAAGAAAAACATTAAGCGTTTTTCTTCCCTTCAAGGCGCCATCGGATCGAACACGGCCATATTTTCTTCCTCTTGTCGGCGTCGGCGTCTAATCTGTGGCTAACAAGGTACGCTCGAATCCGTAGTGTGCTTTAGGATCGGTGATATGTGAATTTTCCGGGCTTGTCTTCCGCATTGTTTTTAGGGGTTCGATTTAGTGTCGAATCCGGTTTTCGGGGATCCGTTATTCCCAACATTGGTATCAGAGTCCTAGTTCACGTTTTCCCGACCTGTTTGATGTTTTTTGATTGATTTTTCGCGAAAGTAATTCGGCCGTATGGATCGGGGCGAGAAATCCCGACACCCGAGCGCTGTTCGCCCATTTTTCCGAGTTTCCGTAAGTCGAAATCGAATTCTGATGGCATAGGGAGAAAGGGGTCGTCGAGACGAGTTTGGCAATATGTCGAACACCGCCGGGAGACGCCGCACGTGCCCACACGCGCGGCCAGAAGCCGCTGCGCGTGGGCGCGACGCGCCCGAAAGCGCTGGCTCGCCCAGCGCATGCGGCACATGTGCCGGTCAGCGAACCTGCACGTGCTCGCCGCCGGCCGGCGAATCGGCACGCGCCGGTCGCCGAACCGACGAGTGCTGACTCATCGATGACGTCAGCGCCGACGACGGTTGGCCGGGCGGTCACCGGCCGGCGACCCGACCCGACCCGCGGACGCCTGGCAGGCGCGCGGCACGTGCAGTCGGTCCGTTCGACTCGATCCGACCGGTCCGGCGACCGACAACCCGACCGACGATCGACGACCGTTGACCACCGTTGATCGTTGACGATCGTTGACCGTTGACCGTTGACCCAAAAAAAAAAGGAAAAGAATGTGTTTCTTTTTCAGTTAAGTCTATATGGATTATATGTGATCCCTTATTTGTTCTGCATTTGTTGCAGGAACAATGCCTCCCCTGAGGTTGCGCACACCTATTCGCGCGATTCTGGAGATGAACAAAAGGAAAGGCTGTCTAAGTTGATAGCTGAGCTGACTAATCATCGATGGGAGAGTAGTGACTTAATTGATCATGTCCTTAAAGTCAACAGGAAAATTCAAAAGGTCATATGGAATGGTCGTCCCATGCCACAGTCAGAAATGGTGTGATTTTTCATGAACACTCTTCCACCTGAATGGCAAGATGTGTTGAATCGCATATGGGATGTCAACGGAGCTGCTTCATATAAGAAAATTGTGATGGATTTTGTAAATGAATATTTCTGTATTGTTACAAGGGAAAAGATCAAGAAATTGAACAAAAGAGGATCTTTCCCAGTTCGTGTGCTAACTTAGTGTTAGTTGTATTGGCTGATCTTAGTTAAGTGTGCTTTGTGGACATCTTATGTATTATTTACTACCTAATTATTGTTGATGTAGCAACCTATATATTGGTTGTATTAGTTGAAAGCATTATTGTTTTATTGGATGTCAATTATCTGTTGCTTTCATTATTGCCGATTCTTTGTGGGTAATTAGCTGTGGGTAGTTTTAGAAGTTTTCGTAGCTTCATAGAATTGATTTTGCATGAGACAATCATATTAATGATAGTTCTAAGTTAAGATTTTTGGAGGATGATTGGAAACGTAGTGACCTTTTGATTCTGAAGCTTTACTTGAAATTATTCATTAATGTGATGGGTCTATGTAAAAAAAAGAGATGCATAAATGATAGGCATTAATAATTCGTGCATATTTGTTTGATGTGTTCAGATCAATGGCTTCAGCTACAAAGAACATAGTTGCCGAGCTGAACAAAGATGAAAAGCTCAATGGTGACAACTATGAAATTTGGCAAATGAAAATCCAGTATGTGCTGGAAGAGCAAGAAGCACTTGAGGCTCTTAACGTAACCATGGTAGAACCTGAAGAAGGAAGCATTGCACAGCACAAAAGAGACAAGGAAGCTTTTTCTGCGTGAAAAAGAAAGAACTCTCTTACTCGCATCACGTTACTGAGCAGCATGGAAATGACGTCATGCGAGAGTTTAGGCGTTTTGACAATGCCAAGGAAATGTGGGAGGCATTGGCAGCTAGATTTGGTCATACTTCGGTGACCAGACTGAGGCAGCTCATTATCAGGTTTGACTCTTACAAGAAGTCTCATGGTCAGACCATAAAGCAACATCTTAGAAAGATGTCAAACATGATAAATGAGCCGAAAGATGCTGGCCATGTCCTCACAGATGAGCAGCAAGTGCAAGCAGTGATTCGTTCATTGCCTCAGAGTTGGGAGCATATGAAGGTGCACCTGACCCATAATGAAAATATCAAAACCTTCGAGGATGCAATGCATCATCTTGAGCTAGAAGAGGACTGCCTCTTGGCGGCTAAGCCGGATGCTGAACTCTATCATGCTAGTTCTAGCTCAAATGGAGCTTCGAGCTCCAAGCGCAAGCGCCCTAATTGGTTTGATAAAGGAAAAGGCAAGGAAGAAGCAGGTCCTTCAGGGAAGAAACCCAAGTTTAACCAACATGAAAGAGGAAAGCGTCCTCGCATGAAGAAGCTTGCAAGGGTGAAATGCTACAACTGTGACAAGAAGGGTCACTATGCTCGCAACTGTCGTGAGCCAAAGAAGGTATGCACCCCTTGTACTTTTCAGAACTTTACTTTTGTGTCGAGTTCTGTGTTCTTAACTGAGTCTAATCCTTTGTGGACTGTGGATTTTGGAGCGACGGACCATGTAGCGAAGGATAGAGGATCATTCGTGGAATTCCGACGAATACCTACTGGAACTAAGTGGATCTATGTGAAAAACAACTCCAGAGCTGAAGTGAAAGGAATTGACACATGCCAACTGAATATGCGTGGTGGACGCACATTGTTCCTACATGATGTGTTGTATGCTCCGGAGATTCGTCGGAATTTAGTGTCTGTTTTAGTGTTGGTTAAATTAGGTTTTAATATGAACTTCTATAATAGATGTGTGGATTTATTTTTAGATACAAATTACTATGGTTGTGGTTATTTTCTAGATTGTTTCATTGTATTAGATATTGACTATGTTAATGCAAATGTTTGTTATTCCCTTATCACGTCTCCTAATACCTATGATAATGATGTGAATGTATGGCATACTAGACTTGGTCATATTGGCCAACAGCGTATGAATAGACTAGCTAAAGAGGGTTTGTTGGACAACATTGAAAAAGTCGATTTGCCCATATGTAAGCATTGCCTAGAAGGGAAAACAACACGGAAACCATTTGAAAAAGGTAAAAGAGCTTAATTTCCTCTGCATTTAATCCATTCTGATGTCTGTGGTCCAATGAATATGAAAGGAAAGCATGGGGCTGTTTATTTCATAACTTTTATAGATGATTATACTCGATTCGGATATGTCTATTTGATTTCTCATAAATCTGAAACAATAAGTTGTTTCAAAAGGTTTATGAACCTGGTAGAGAATCAATTAGACAAGAAAATAAAAGCATTGAGATCCGATCGAGGTCGAGAATATTTATCTGATGAGTTCAGAAAATTATGTGATGAAAAAGGAATAGAAAGACAGTTGTCTATTCCATATACTCCTCAACAAAATGGTGTTGCGGAGAGAAGAAACAAAACCCTACTGGAAATGGTTAGGTCCATGATGGCGCATGCTAACTTACCTATCACTTTTTGGAGTGATGCGTTGTTAACTGCTGCCTATATACTTAATCGGGTGCCTTCCAAATCAGTTACTTCCACTCCATATGAGTTATGGACAGGTAGAAAACCGGACTTAAGTTTTCTTAAGTCATGGGGTTGTGCTGCCTATACACATGAGTCCTCTCACAAGTTTGGGAAATTGGGTCCCAGAGGAAAGAAGAGTATTTTCATAAGATACTCAGAACACTCAAAGGGGTATGTGTTCATAGGTGAGCAAGAAAGTGGGAGTATAACTGAATTTGAATCACGGGATGTCACATTCTTAGAGGATGAGTTTCCTAAGAAGGGCGAAATATGGGAAGATTACTCCCTATTTGAAACCTTGGATCAAGATAATGATCTTAGTGGAGTTCGTCCAAGTGGGAGTAATATGAGAAGTGATGAATTGTATTCAACTCATTCTCAATTGCAACCACATGATGAGACGACGTCATAATTATCTAATCCTAGTGGGAGCATAAATGGGAATGATGTGCTAAGTGTACAATCTCCCATACGGCGAACAAGTTGCCAAAGTATTCCCCATCGACGTTTTGACATTGAAGAGGAAACTTTTATGATTGCTCCACAAGATGAGGATGAGCCAAGAAATATACATGAAGCTCTAAGTTGCCCTAGTGAGGAAAAATGGATTCATGCAATGGAAGAGGAAATGGAGTCAATGAAATCAAACCAAGTCTGGGAACTGGTTGATCTTCCAAAAGGACGCAGAGCTATTGGGAACAAGTGGGTTCTCAAAATAAAGCGAAAGGCTGATGGCTTGATAGAAAGGCATAAGGCTCGCCTTGTGGCGAAGGGGTATAATCAACGAGAAGGAATTGATTATGAAGATACATTTTCTTCTGTAGTGAGATTTACCTTGATTCGCATTATTCTGGCAATAGTGGCTAGTATGGATCTTGAGTTACATCAGATGAATGTAAAGACTGCTTTCCTCAATGGATAATTAGAGGAAGAAATATATATGGAACAATCTGCTGGTTTCATAGTGAAAAGCCAATAAGAAAAGGTATGTCGACTTTTAAGATCGATATACGGCCTTAAGCAGTCATCGAGACAATGGTATATACATTTTCATAATGCCATAGTGGCATATGATTTTACAATGATTGACGAGGATCATTGTGTATATATCAAAAGATCCAATGATCAATTTGTGATCATATCATTATATGTTGATGATACACTAATTGTCGGAAGTAATATGGAGTTTGTTAATACTGTGAAGAATTGGTTATCTTACAACTTTGAGATGAAAGACATGGGTGATATTGCATACATTCTTGGAGTTAAGATTTCAAGATTATAAACCCATAAACACTTCTATTGTAAAAGGTGAAGGATTGAGCCATAGACTGTGTCCAAGGACTCCACAAGAGAAGAAACAAATGAAACATGTTCATTATGCTAGTGCTGTTGGAAGCTTGATGTACGCTATGATGTGTACAAGACCTGACATATGTTTTTGCAGTTAGAATGGTGAGAAGATATCAATCCAATTTAGATTAAGCACATTGGAAAGCCGTTAAGAGAATACTGAAGTATCTAAAAAGGGACTGCTGATAATACGCTGAGTTATTAAGGAAAGGATTTGCGACTCTAAGGCTATTCTTATACTGATTGGAGAGGAGATTTAGATGAAAGGAAATTTACCTCTGGGTTTGTTTTCTTACCGAATAATGGCACCATATGATGGAGCAATAAGAAGCAAACGTGTATAGCCTTATCCACGATGGAAGCTAAGTTCGTAGCATTATCAGCAGCAGTACAAGAAGGAGTTTGGCTTAAAAGATTTTTGGACCATTTAGGTGTTATTGAGAAAGCTGCAAATCCATTGTTGGTTAACTGTGATAGCTAAGCAGCTATAGCGTACACCAAAGATCCAAAATATCATGGCAAGACCAAACATATAGATACCAAGTATAACTTTGTCAAGGATATGGTTGCACGAAAGGATGTGAACTTGCAGTACATAGCTACGCATAGAATGGTAGCAGATCCTATGACAAAGCCAATACCTAAAGATGTGTTTTGTGGTCATGTAAAATCTTTAGAATTGCGTAGATTATGATGTACTGAATTGTAATTTCCCTGAGTTGTTCACATTTATGAACTAGTGTTGTTTCATTATTAATGCCTATGAATCTTTGTATGATCTTTATGCATCTTAATGCTCGGTGCATTACTTTAAATTAAGGAAGTATGTCGGACAGATAAAAGATTAGCCCACTCACACGGGTAATCGCCTCTATTTAATGTGTGATAAATAGAGATGAGACTATTTTTAAGCTTATTATCTAGGTGATAATCGAGGGCTCAAGCTTAAAATACGTATGTCGCCTTAACTAAGTGTTAAGATGATGACATAATACTTACGATGTCCGAAAGTAAATATAGCCCACATATTTTATTTTATCTGTCTAAGATGCCAGATGTGAGTTCTGATGAATTTTGTGAATGAGTAGATACGTGAACTCAAGTTAGACATTGGGTATGTCTGAACTATCATATGTACGGTATTGAAGGTGTAGACATACGCTCCATGGGAAAGGAGTTAATACCGTAATACGTATTTCATACTACGTATGCATGAGCCGACAAATAAGAGTGGCAAAAAGTTTGATCTCAACTTTTATGACGTGTGAGACTCTTGAGGAAAAGAGTTCCTCAATTTTTAGTGCCCTCATGACTTTTACTTATTCTCAAGATTTCTATTTAGTGTTTGCTATCTTAGAATGTTGCCAATGGTCATGAGTTGATTCGATCTAATGGGACATTTCTAGAAAAGCAAGCTGAACTGAAATTGAGAGTTTGAAGGAAAGAGGAAGATCGAGTTTGGAGAATCACATTGTAGTTTTTATATTCACTGGTCGACCAATTATGATTGTATTTGTGATAACTGTAATTGTGAATACAATACATATCATGTTTAAAAGAGATCAAGAGAGATATAAAATGTGATCGATCGATCTAGGGTACTGCATACTAAATCTACTCAGAATGTGACGCACAATATGAGCTGCTATATATTCCTAACAGATGTATAACAACGAGCTCTCAAAGTATCCTGGTCGCACGGATTATTCACCAGTATGAATGTTGAAGAGAGGTAAAGAAAATCGTGTTTGGCCCACCATGTGCGATTGGGATATGATGGTTTTATTAGCGATGGGCTTAAGGCCCGTCCGCCCATGTTGGGCCTAAAAGCCCGGCCCACAGGAATAAGGCCCGTGGATGGAGGGACCTATAAAAGGGATGAGAGAGAGGGAGAACTTACCATTTTGCCAATCAACGTACGTACGTCTTCCCTTCTCCTGCGCGCTCTCTCTCTCCAATAAGAAAAGAAAAACAGTAAGCGTTTTTCTTCCCTTCAAGGCGCCATCGGATCGAACACGGCTAGATTTTCTTCCTCTTGTCGGCGTCGGTGTCTAATCTGTGGCTAACAATGTACGCTCGAATCCGTGGTGTGCTTTAGGATCGGTGATATGTGAATTCTCCGGGTTTGTCTTCCGCATTACTTTTAAGGGTTCGATTTAGTGTCGAATCCGGTTTTCGGGGATCCGTTATTCCCAACACAAAAGAAAGCAGGGGTGCCAATAATCTTTGCGAAAGATGACACAAAATGCGAAACAAGGTTTCCATGTTACCGATTAATTCGAGTGCAGGAAGGATATCGTTTTGTCTTTGTTACCGATTCCCGCATGCTGCTATTCTCTCTTAGCGATGCCCATTATCGTTGACCGGTCGCTTTTGGCATATGAAGTAAACCCCCGAGAGATTTCACAGGAAGAGGAACTAGTTCGCATTTGTAGGCGATTTTGATTGCAGTCTCCAAACCTGGATTTTCTTGCTTGCGGTGGAATGCCCATCTGAGGAAAAGCAAGAGAGTGTCCCGAGAAGAAGAAGGGCTTTTAACTTGAATGCTAATACAAATGCATTAGGAAACTGCTTCGTGTCTGCAGGTTGTCGCAGCTAGAAAACTTCCCTTAGCGCCTTCCGTGAACTTTTAGATCCAAATCATCGGATATGCAAATCCATATATCGAAATGCATACTCAAGACCTTTTTGTGGCTATACACGAATTCAACAACCCCGGTTTTTACTTAAGATCCCATTCCAATTATGGGAGTGCATGAGATCCGAGCTGGCAGTGAATTAATTTTTCATAAGATCCAGTCTTTACAGCAAAAGCGGAAAAAAAATAATTTTCCTATTTAGAAAAATCAATGTGGTTTTTAAAGACATTGTTTTGAGGCAACTCTTTTAAGAGTCTAGAGAAAAAGATCAAATAAAAGACTCTAATTTACCAAAAATAAGATCTGGAGATGCATCGTGATTTCATACACTATCCATGAATGATAGATAAAAATTGTTCTAAGGAAGTTCAAAAATAAATAATGCTCCAGTTAGTTTTATACAATACAAATAAGGTACTTTCTCCATAGAGGAATTTGTAATACAAACACAAGCAAATCATAAAGAACAACACCGATTCAAGGAAAGAGAAAAGTACGATATCAACGGCCATGGCTTTAATCCCTGAAAATGGAAGACTGACGAAGGATTAATTGAGTGCGTGTCCAAATCTTTCCGGAAAGCCACATGGCATGGCAAATAGATCATGGGAGTTCACCTACACTCATAAGAAAAAAACAAAAAACAAATAAGCTTGGAGTATCTATAACATAATATTATGGCATTTATTGTGGTGCCATGCAAATTTGTCACTCTTGTATAATCTATTTACCAAGATGCTTTTTAATTTGTTTAGCCAAATTAAATTCTAAATGGGTGTCCTATTTGTTTCTATAAAAGTCCATGTAGTAGTTTTAGTCTAGTATAAAAATATGTGGAAATTTTAGTGCTCTTATCGGTGTTTTTGAAATTCTTTTTTAAAAGAAAATAATATCATAACTCCAAGGGACAAGTATCTGAAATAACATGTGGAAACCATACTTTTTATGTGTCGTATGCACACTATGTATAAGCACTTACCCATTTGATGGTTCACATTAGTTTTGAACAGTGTGCTAATGATACTCGAGTAATGAATCTTAATTTACTATTGTTAGGTTACATCAAAATGGGGAGTCTATATGTAGCCCCAATCTAAAGACCTATGGCACAGAAACTTCGGCTTTTGTTTATAAAATATACCTGAAATTTTGACAAATTATAAAAGTAAATATACGCAAGTAGATTCGCATATAATATTACAATAAATTTATGAAATTCAAATAACATTTTAAATTTTGATGAAAAAGAAATAGGTAGTTTTCCACCTGTGCTTACTTACAAACAAACAAGTCTTAAAAGTTTGAATAATAACCTGCAATGCCTGGATGAGTAGCTGTAATTCTTTCAAGTTACTGTATACTGATCATTTAGGGTGAATATGACATGGTTTATTTATCAGGAAAAAGGAAATTGGAAAGTGCACCTAAGTACTTATAGAACCTCGCTGAATGCGCTTCGAAAATTTAAGGCTTTATTTGGTTCCTCAAAGTTTACAAAAATTTTTATTTGCTTTTCCATTTAAGAATGAAAAAACATCGTGAAAATGCATTTAATTTTTTAAAAATAATTGCCAAAGTACAGTGAGGGAAAATGTTTTCGAATTAAACGTATAGACTCAACATAAACCTTCCAGTATTCTCCATATTTTAACTCGAAGTCGAACTCAGAAAGACAACCTTTATTTTTGCTCAAACTTTTTAAACCTGTTTCTGCTTCTCCTTTTACTAAAAAATAAAAATGGAAAATGAAAATTTTTCTGAAGTAAAAGGAGTTGTAAAGTTTCTTATAAATGTGGCTTTTCTAGTAAGTGCATTTTCTTCAATATTTGTCCGACTATTTCACAACTGCCTTTTGATATGGTTTTAAAAGTCAACTAGTCCTTTTGTACACTTGCAAACGATTCATTTGACAATTTATATCAACCAACTTAAGCTAGACGAGCTATCTGATGTATCGGAAAAATGAAATTCCCCAAGAACAATTTGATAAATAAATCAGGATAGGTGATCATCAAGTGAGTTTAAGTATAACTTGACATGAATACTTTTGTGTGAAATCATTTTTAAATTATTATTATGCTTGATGATACCAACTGATTGAGTATGAATGTATGATGTTCTTCAACTCCATATAAGCAGAATAAAAGTGCCAATTGATTCATTGCTGTAGCCTTCTGCAATAATAATCATCAAAAGAAGTACGCATTGAAAACATTACGTCGCATTGCAGTTTTCAAGTTAAAGGAGAAAACGAGATTGCATCATAGGAAAATCAAATTGTACTTTCAATGTGATGAGTGTGCATGATGCATTCGTAAACAAGTCGGATCAAGTGAGGATGTCAGGAAAAAATATATAAGAAGTGAATCTCACTATATACGGCTATATCATATCTAAGAACGAAGAAGAAATGAAAGGAGAGGCAAACTGATGCGTACCTAATCTTCAGTCCATTGTACCTTCCTATAATCAAGTTCAATTCGAGGAATGTGAGCAATTTTGGGCCAATCCTCGCCCGTTGTATGTTGACATCTTTTGCTCAGTTCGCCACAATCCGCGACATGCAATTCTTTGAGGGTGGTGAGTGATCGGACTCCTTGCGGCAAAAAAGATGAGTTGGAACAATTGAAGAACTGAATACATTTGAGATGTGTATGATTTGGTAGCCATTCAGGTACAACTGTGAAGTTTGGGCAATCATTAATGTATAAGTATTCCAAAGTGCAAGATCCAACGAGACATTGGAGCAACTCCATCACTTGTTCGCACTTTGTTATACCCAGCAGTTTAAGATTTAACGGAAAGTTGGACTTATTCTCTTGGGTCAACGTGAGCTTGCAATCTTCAATATGCAAGGTATGAAGGGTGATTAATTTCTCAAAATGCACAGAAATTGGTCCCCCACAATTTTCAATCTTTAAGTGCTTAAGGCGAGTCAACTTGCAAGTGCCTTCAAATAAAACTTGGAGATTTTCGCAGCCGTCGATCTGCAAAAGATGCAGATTTTCTAGGTATTGTATACCACTTTGTTGCAGACTCTTTTGGTTTGTTGTTACCCATAGATATCTAAGACTAACAAGCCTGTTCATATTTTTAGGTAAATTACCTAGCTTTGAGCAACCAACAAGGGATAATGTTAGTAAATTTTGCAGCTCACAAATGGAATCTGGAAGCTTCTTCAATCGCTTGTTATCAATGAGATGTAACGATCTCAATTGCTTCAAGTTGCCAATGGAACTTGGCAGCTCCTCAAAACTACCATTTGGCAAGTTTAGAATCCGTAAATGTTTACACTTGGAGAGGCACGTTCTAACAAACTCTCTAGTAATAATTTCATCATCAACTTTGCAACAAAATGTAATTGCACGCAACCTCTTTGAAGTTGGCTTTCTCAGAAAAGGGGGTACTCCATCGAAATTCGAGATTCCCTCTGACAAAATGCTAGAGAATGAAACATGTCGTACTCCTTTTGAAATCTCTACAGTATCTAGTCCAACCATAGAATAATCATTTTTTGCCACAATCGATGCAAGATAATAGACCAGATCGTGCATTTCAAAAGTTAATAGCAATCCAAACTGCTCAACTTCTTGGATCAATGATCTCTTCCCCAACTCTTTGACATACTCAACACTCACGTCTTTTAATGCTTGTTTTTCCCTTGTTGAATTAATGAGTCCTAAAGCCATCCACCAACGAGTGACATCAATGCTACTATATTTATCCTCCTTTCCAAAAAGTGATAATGCGGCGAAACAACGTTTTAAGTTGGATGGTAAATGATCATAGCTAAGCTTAAGTACTGGCACAATGTCCTTTTCTGCTTCCGCTAAAATCCATGTTTCACTATCTCTTATATGTGCCCAATACTGTTCTTCGTGATTTGTGTAAAGTAGACCCCCCAAAGTATTCACAAGAAGAGGCACTCCCTGTGATTTTTCAACAATCTGATTTCCAATCTCAAGGAGTTTAGGACAAGGCTTCCTTTCCTTATCATCAAATGCACATTTTTTGAACAAAACCATTGAGTCTTCATGAGAAAGACCTTTTAGATTATGTGTTGGATGGGTGCCCATTATGTAAGCGACGTCTGAATTGCGTGTTGTCACAATTATCTTACTTTCACTAGCTCCTTGGCTTAGCAAATTTCTCAATTCATTCCATCTCTCGCGGTCATCGGTCCATATGTCATCCAAGACAAGTAGATATTTCTTGTCTTTGATGGTTTCTCGCAGAAGCCTTTGCAATTGCTGAAGATCAAAGTTACCCAAGCTTTGACGGGTTGCATCTTTGATGATTTCTTCGATAATTTTCCTTAAATCAAAGTCCCGAGGTACACTTACCCATATTCCCAATTCGAATTGCTCTTTCACATTGTCATCATTGTAAACCAATTTCGCTAGTGTCGTCTTGCCCAAACCTCCCATTCCAACAATGGGAATCACCGAGATATTTTTGTTATCTACTGGCTGTATCAACATCTTGATTATCTTTTCTTTATCAATATCTCTTCCAACAACTTCCAACTTGTTTACGTACGAGTAAGTCGTCTCTCGTGATCGAGTATGTGCCGCATCGTTGTTAGCACTCCGTGCATTAAGATCGAATTGATCTTTCTCATCGGAAATTATGGATAATCTCTCCCGTATCTCCTTGATCTTATCACTGAGTTTTGCACGGAATATTAGTGGATTAGAGACGGAAAAGAAGCGGCGTACCTTCTCTTTGATGCCCCCGTAACGACTTATCACCTGCTTCCTTAAGGCTTCGCACTCAAATTCATCAAGCACGTCCTCCATATCATACAATACATCTTGAAGCCGATCTAACCACACTTGCAGACGGTGGTTCTTCGCCTGCTGCTCTTCCGCATCTAACAAGACTGCCTTGATGGCAGTCACCGTCTCTTCAATCTCGCTAAGCTGGTTCTCAACACCATAAATCGCGACGGCTTCTTGGGCGACTAGGGAGGCAATCTTCCCAAGCACCCCTTCCGCGATGCCAGAAAGGAGTGATTCTGCCATATCATTCCGAGGGAGGGAATAAGCTAAAACGGTGGAGGAAATTGATTCTTGGCTGTTTGACTAATGAGTATAGACCGCTGGTTTATGGAGTATAAAAGCCACCTTCCTCAAGCTCCCGAACCCGAAATAGTAGCCAAAGCCCTTTGGCTCATCTGGAAACAGAGGAATGCAGCAGTTTTTCGAGCAAGGATGCCAGATCCGCAAGGCGTGGTGGTTGATCTGCTCGCGTCAAAACAAAAATTCAAAGATCCAGCTTCATCACAACAGCAAAACATCAGCAGAGCTACCGAAGTACCTGTAAGATGGAGACCGCCGGAGGCGGGATGGGTGAAAATTAACGTCAATGGAGCCTTCACACCAGGAACTAACGACGTATCAGTAGCAGGGGTGTGCAGGGACGAGAATGGGGTGCTGCTCGGCGGTTTTGCTCGCATTGTGAAGGCACAATCTCCCTTGAATCTAGAAACCCTAGTGATATGCGAAGGCTTGGAACGCTGTGAAATGGGGAGAGGAAAAAGGGTCACGTGGGGCTGCTGTTGAGTCTGACTAGTACACAGCAGTTCAGACGATTTTGGGGTAAGATACACCCCCTAGGGAAGTGAACGAAATAGTCCAAAGGGGCCCGGCTGCTCTAGCTCCATTTCCTGGATTAAAATTGATCCATGCACCGAGAGATCTAAATAAAACCGCCCATTAGTTGCCAAAGCCAAGCTCTATCAATCGCTACCTCTGAATTGGGTCTCTAGTCCCCCTCAATCACTTTTGAATGTTCTTTGTTCTAAAGCTTATTTGGGTTGTTCATCTAATTTTACTGCTTAAAGTGAAAAGAGGACTTTTTTGATAATAAAAAAAAAAAAAAAAAAAAAAAAAACACGAATGTCCTGAGGTCTCATTTTCACATATAATAGCATGTATCCTATACGTAATGGACGACTCCACTTAATGATGGGGCCCACCACGAGGAGTATATATATAAATATATGTATATAGACTTTTGCCTTTCACCTTTATTGGTTGTGCTTTCCAATTATGGAGAGAGAGGGAAGGAGTCCGACGTTTTTTCCCCGTCCCCCCACGATCGGATGTTGGGTCGGCCACTTCATGGTCATCTCATCCTGTTCATTTGATTAGAAAAATGCAACAAAAAAACACGATTTGATCCTGTTTAAGAAGAAAATTGCCACTTGCTAATCCAGTTTCTTATTGAGGCTATGGTATGAAATTTACATTTCAGGGAACTTTGGATTAATTAAAGACGTACAATTTCTTGTACTTTGATTTTTCTCTTAGATCATTTGACACTTTGCAATTATTCAAACTTAATTAGTAATTAAAGAATCAAACTTCTACTTTCTTACTTGAATTGTTCTAATTCAAACTAAAATTCAAGACATAATTATTTTTTTAAGCTCTTTCGTTGTGGTGTGATTCTTTGGGGTCTAGTGCATGTCCTCTGATACTATGCATTGATTGTTTATTTATTTTCAAAAGTAACAACATGAAACTACTTATGGAAATTATGGGTTACAATCTTGGCAAATACGTCTAGCAGAGAGCTATTTTGTGTATGAGTTGTCAAATATTATTGCATAAAACATGAGTTAATTTACGTTGGGTCTATTTCTGTGACATCCTGAATTTCGAGCCCGTTCCAAATATATCAAATGGGCATCTCATCGGCGCCCTTATGGTCATTTTTCTTTGAGTTGATCACTCATGAGTTAAATAATCTATTGGGTGAAGCCGTTAAGGGATATAACCACGGTAAAATCCCTAAAAGCTACCCGGTAGATCGGATCGGACTGAAATCGCATTCGATCGATTTTAACCACGAAATAGAATTCGGTTTTGGTAATCGGACGTTCGAGCATGTCATGATTCATTTATAGGACGTTGTCTTGTCTTTCAGAAAAATTCAGTCGAGTTCAGGATTTTTACGAAAGATTGATTCGGACGCCGTGGAAAAATAGTGGAAATTCGGATGGGCTCAACTGAAGGAAATTTGGACTAACAAGCTGAGCTATTTGACGTTAGGGACTTGCAAAAGTGGTATGGGCTTTTTCTTCGACGAAATTAGACATTGAATTGAGGAAATCGGAGAAGAAATTGAAGCTTAAATTATGAAATTCGTATGCTCATAGGAGGGCTGGAATTTTAGCTTCAATTTGGTTTAATTGTGAGATATTATGCTTGAAAATGATGAGGGAAGACATAGAGGATGAGGTTGAGAATTGGTGGGACCAAGTATCCAATGTTTTGGCTAAGCCGTGTTGACTATTATTTTCCCTCTTAGTTGGCTTCTCCCTCACGCACGGCCCCACCCCTCCACGTTTCTCTCTCTTTCCGTTGAAGCCACGCACGAAAGGCCCCCCATCAACCGACCACCCTGACTTGATCTTCTTTTGTTTACTCATTTCCTTTGACTTTTCATTCATGCTTATCCCTTCTCTTCCCCTCTCTCTCTTTCTTTTCATTTTTGCACGTTTCCTCTCTTAGCTGTCCTCGGCTTCTTTCTCATCTTCGTCCGCGACAGCCGCCCACGATTTCTCTCTCCCCTTTTTGTCCCATGTCCGTGCAGCTCGATTCCCTTTCAATTTCCTTCGTCGACTCCAAAGCCCTGCAAACCTCCCCAAAGCTGACCGCAAGTCTTCATCCACCATCCCACATCCATCTCCATCATCATCATCCCATTCATCTTCTCTCCACCGAACGCCAGCAGGCCGCCCCATCTCCACGCGTCTTCGTAGTCAACGAAACCAACAGCTCCTCCATCTTGTTGACCGAAGCCAGCGAGGCCGAAGCCGCACGCGTCCAACGTCTCCACCGAATTTGCTGCCGTTGCCATGTCCATCAAGACCGAAACAGCGGCCAGCACGTCTCCAACAGTCCACCGAAGACGCCAGCTCTCTTGCTCGGTTTCCCCCTAGCTCGACGCCAACGAAATTCTCCAGCAAAGTCAGTAGGTCTTTAGCGCCAGCAAAGTTGCTTCGCTTCTTCTTTCTGTACAGCACGGCCCAAAACACCAACAAGCAGCCCACAGTTCGGCCCGCATCATCAGCAGCCCAGTTCAGTTTTCAACCCAGCGAGGCCCACAATTTGGCCCAAGAATTCAACAGTTCAGTCCTCCTTGAAGTCCAGCGAATTCGGTCCAGCAAGCCCGCATCCCCAGTCCATTTGAAGCCCATCTCAAAAGTTCAGCCCATCTTGGATCCGCGAAGTAGGCCCAAGTCGCAGCCAAGCCAAAGCCCAGACCAAGCCCAGCAATTTGCTGCGGGCTTGCAAGGCCTTTGGGCCCGGCCCGAGTGATCGTCGACGTCGCCGAAAATTCGGATTTCGGCTGTCGTTGCGCCATCGCGGTGTTCCGGTCGTCGCTTTGCACAAGTGAGTTTTACTCACTAAACCCCTCTTAGTGGGCTAATAATGCTTAGGGATTGTTTAAATTTAATTAAGGGTAATTAGGTGATTAGATTAGTTTAGAATAATTAAATTAGTGACTTACTAATGCATATTATGTGGTTGAACAAGTAGACACACTATATTATTTATTGAACGGGTCTTGGTAATTTTCCGGGTCCGTCTTGGCTTCCAATCAAGCGATACTGGCCTAAATTAGATTTTTAGTATTTATTTATTAATTTTCAAAATTAATTAATCAATTATTTATTTTTCGAAAATTAAGTTGGGATAGCCGACGACGGAAATTTCATGCTGATTGTCGTGGTGCAATCCTTTTATTTATTTGAGCTTTGAATCGTGTTGAATTGATTTTAATTGTGGAATTTTAGGATATATTCTTAAATAGTTGTTTTTGATTATTTGATTGAGAATGATCGGATATCGTTTGTCAGTATCGATAATAAAGTGGTGGTTCAGTATGGCATCTAAAAGGACACATGGGCTCGGTGGTTTGATGCATCACTTTGGCGAATCTGTGCCTAAGAGAAGGCATGTGGGCCCATCGATTTGAGTGTGGCATCGTTAAAAGGACACGTGGACTTGGTGACCTGATGCATCACTTTGGCAAACTTGTGCATTAGAGAATGCACGTGGGTCCAGTGTTGAGTACAGCATTGTGAAAGGGGAACGCGGGCTCGGTGATTCGATGCATCATCTTGGTGAACTAGTGCCTTAGAGAATGCATGTGGGCCCAAGGATTGAGTATGCCACTTGATAGAGGTCGCGTCCATTGGGCCGTAAATTGCCATCTGATAGAGGTCGTGCTCGTTGGGCCGTAAATTGCCACTTGATATAGGTCGCGCCTAATAAGGCCGAAATCTGCCACCTTTGAAAGGTTGCACTCATTGGGCCGTAATTTGCCACCTAAAGATAAGTCGTGTCCTTTGGACCGTAATTTGTTGCCAAGAAATTTTGTAGATTGTGCTCGTGGAGCCGTGAGTAAGACTTGAGACTGAATAAGGGAGACGACCGGGGAATGGTCGGATTGACATGTAATTAAGGGTGAGCGGTTCTCGGTTCTTTACAGGTTCCGTCTGGAACCTGGAACCTACCCTCGGGTACAGGTTCCTCATTTTTTGGAACCTGGAACCTACCCGTCAAAACCAAGAACCGGGAACCTACCCTATCATAGGTTCCGGGGTCGGTTCCAAGTTCCTACAGGTTCTTCTTTTTTTTTTTTTTTTTTTTTTTGGTCTCATTTTTTTTTGTTTCATTTTCAGGGTAAAGTATGCAACAATTGCTCAGTCCCGCCATTGGGTAAGATCATAAGGAAAAGTTGTATATGATGTTATAAGCCAGCATTGTGATATTCCAAACCACTTTTAAGTTTACAAGCAAACTTAGTTTTGCTATATCAAATAAAAAAAATAAAATAAAAAAAGGTACCAACAACATACCTAAAAAAATTCGGATGTCGAACTCACATCTATCTCCTTCTCCGGCAAATCCAGTTGCAAGCATTTGGGGACTTCACAACTGTAGTCCCCACTTCTATTTGGTGATGCCAAGTCCTCCCTTCGCACAACATTGAGCATGAATCCATCAGGAACCCTTTCTGCCTGTAAAAGATCAGCAGTGTTCCATCAAGTATGTCATTGGATTCTTCTGCTTTCATGATACAAAGGTTAGAGTAGGGAAAAAGAACACAACATACCTAAAAAAATTCCAAATCCCACGGCGGATGATTTCCAAGCTAGTAATGATTGCAATCAAGGCCTGGAAACTCTCAAAAAGTGAATTTATTGAGTCATCCATTTGGTTTTTGGATACCAGAAAATTGGTATTATCCAAATCAGCAGACACATCGACATCATATTTAGCCTCATCCTCATTGATGATCTTGTGTTCGGGCCATAGACTCCTGCTTGCAACTGTTTGCAGAATTACACCATAGAGAAGTTAACATTTAAAAGTACAGAAAAAAAATACCGGAAGTTAACACATGATGCCAAGTTCAATTTCAACTGCAAGCATAAGACTACAGACCGAAATCATCATAGCTAAATGATTACATATATCTCTGGCAGTCTACGTACTACGAGATGTTTAAATTACTATGAAAGGACCTCTACTATACCAACATGACAGAAAGGACAGAACTACAACTTCAAGCATAAGACCACAGACTGAAATCATCACAGCTAAATGACTACATATATCTCTGGCAGCGTACTTACTAAGGCATGTTCAAAATACTCCTATAGGACCTCTACCATGCCAATATGACAGAAAGAACAGAGCTGTGCATGTGAAAAAGGAAAATTCATGAGACCTAAGAGGCACATATACCAGCGCCTCCCCTGCAATACTGGTATACTTTATCCAAAGTCTAAAATAGTTGCTCACATTTGTGGTCTTCTGCTGATGAGTTTCCTGCATTTCTACTACTATTTTGGCACACATGAGCACCAATGCATGGCCTGTAGGTGAAAAACAAAAAGTGCCACGGAGAAGATCAGACTGACAGGGAATGTGGATAAGGAGTTGAATAACCTAGAACTTGATATTTTTCAGAGCAGTATCGTGCTTCTCTGCAGCTACCACAAATTTTATCTCCTTTCCATGTTCCACAGCAATTACAAAGTGGAGCTGCATAACAACAATACATTTTGGCCAAAAAGAGAATGATTAATACCATAATTATTGAGAGACTAACACAACAAAACAAGCAGTCAAATGCCCATCTATGAGTTCAGTCTTTGAAATTAGGCTCTTAAAGACAACAACAGAACCAAGTCATTGTATGTGCACTGTCATAAAGTATAAACGATAAAAAAACAAAGGATAGCATATTCATCTCGCTCAAATGTATGTGCACTTTGTCATAAAGTATTCCATCCACTTCCAAAGACAAAAATCAGAACATAACTGACTAGGAAAAGACATAAAAAGCTACCTTCACTCTCTAAAGGTTTGTCACTCCCATCATGTCGTGGGGGTTCACTTAAGTATTAGGAATTGTCACGAGGCAATTGGCAACGAAAAACTTTCACACTTGAACACCACCAGAGCACCAGAGGACCAAAAGAATCAGACAAATTAGATTAAGACAAGTGCACAAATAATAAATTGAAACATGACTTGCTGAATTAAGACAATTAAAAGTACCTTCGAGATGCATTTACTGTAGGTCGCTTCCATTGTTCATGTCGATCACGAAGAAGACGACATCGATGGACACATGAACAAATATATTGTACAATGAAACGTGGATTCTCTATCAGAGGTCGGTGCATTTAGAATCAGCCGCAGTCCTCTACAGACACTCCTCAAAACCATAATGGCAGAGCAACTAATTCTCCCTAACCATAAAACTTTGCATTCAGCAAGAACAAAATTGGAACACCATCAAACCCATCAGCCATAACACGATGATAACAAGAATCACCCAGAAAAGAGAACAACCCAACCACAACTCAATCGACTCTAGAGCTGGGTTCCCAAAATTCAAGAGAAAAACGTAAAAAATTTTCACCTCCATAATTCTTCGATGGTAGAGAAAGTGTAGATCGAGCGCATGGAGGCACCCCAAGCCATCTGCTTCGATTTTGTGGCAAGGTTATCAAACCATAAAGTCCATGAGTGCTCAAGGGGATGCGGCTGGTCTGCCTTGGGCTCCTCCTTCGCCGACTGCTCGGCTAAGTCCTCTTCGCCTGCAATCTCTCCCTCCTACAGCTCCAGGTTGCCACTACTTGCAATGCCCTTCGAATTAGGGTTAGGGTTCGCGGCGACGGGGTTCTTCTGGTCATCGGCTCCTCCTTCGCCGACTACTCGGCTAAGTCCTCTTCGCCTGCAATCTCTCCCTCCTACAGCTCCAGGTTGCCACTACTTGCAATGCCCTTCGAATTAGGGTTAGAGTTCGCGGCGACGGGGTTCTTCTGGTCATCGGCAGTCGTAGCCGCCGTCGCTATCACAAATTTCACCGTCTCTTACACCACCATGTTTTTTTCTTAAGAAAGTTTTGTAGCTCTCTCTCTCTCTCTCTCTCTCTCTCTCTCTCTCTCTCTCTCTCTCTCTCTCTCTCTCTCTCGCTATTTCTGTTGCATTCGCATATGAAATCAAGGGCGACGCGAGCGCGGCCCGATTGGCGTCCAGCAGCGGGACGATTGGTGTCCGGCGGAGGCTAAGCGGCAAGGCGAGCAAGGGGTAACGACGTCGAGGGAGGCAAGGGCAAGGCGAGCGCGGGGCGACTGACGTCCAATGGCATCCGGTGGTAGCGTCGAGGGCGAGCAACGTCCGACGGTGGTGTTGAGGACAAGCAGCGTCGACGACAGGCAGAGGCAGAGGACGGGAGAGACTGAGAGAACCATGAAAGCGTGAAATGAAATGAAGGTTTGAGTCGAGGCTTTTTTGATTTGGGGCTTTAGAACCCTAACCGGTTCCGGTTTCAGTTCCTTTCCCATAGGAACCGGAATCGAAACCGGGAACCGCCGGTTCCCAGAAAAAGGGAACTGGGAACCGAAACCAATCCCTTTAGAACGGGGAACCGAACCAGAACCTCCAGTTCGGTTCCCCGGTTCCCGATTCTATCAGGGAACCACGCTCACCCCTACATGTAATCGACTAGTTCAATTAATCGAGACATCGATCTGTGATGTGATTATTTGGGTACCTATTGAACTGTGCTAATATGCAGGTGGAATCTAAGGCCAAGGTAAGTCCTTTGACCCATGTGTGCATAGTCAGCTCAAGTGTATTGGTTTACTAATCGGATTTTAGGAGGTAGAACTCGCTGAGACGTAGTCTCATGCTGGTTGTGGGACAACGTTTCATCAGGGTCAGCTCAAGTGTATTGGTTTACTAATTGGGTTTTAGGAGGTAGAACTCGCTAAGATGTAGTCTCATCTTGGTTGTGGGACAATGTTTCAAAACCCTGATGAGGAACCTGAGGAGAAAGAACCCAAAGAGGAGTACCTGGAGGAGAACCCCGAGAATGATCTAGAGTAGGATCCTGATGAGAATTGAGACTCCACTCCTGTCTAATGACTTTTGTTGTTGAACCTGTTTGAGTAGAAACCGACCTTTTAGTATGGCTTGTATATGTATATATATGACTGAGTTGTTATATATGTACATAAGGGTGTTGGTTTTCAGGTTCAAGGTTTTAGTCCTACTTATCTATCACATTACTTTATTATTTGGGGATTCTTATTATATGCTTCCGCATGTGTAATAAAAACGAAAGGATCGACGATGCGTCCTGGGACGCCACTATTAATCGACTAGGTGAGGGATGGGCACGTGTTCGAGGATCGGTGTGACCTCCGGAATTTTGACCCCATCCCGAATATATGAAATGAGCATTTCGCCGGCATACCTATAGTCCTTTTTCTCTAAGCTGATCACTCATGAGTTAACCAATCTATTGGGTGAAGCCGTTAAGGGATATAACCATGGTAAAATCCCTAAAAGCTACGCGGTAAGTCGGATCAGACTAAAATCGCGTTCGATCAATTTTAACCACGAAATTGAATTCGGTTTCGGAAATCGGACATTCGAGCATGTTACGGTTCATTTATAGGACGTCGTCTTGTCTTTTGGAGAAGTTCCATCGAGTTTGGTATTTTACGGAAAAATCAATTCGGATGTCACGGAAAAATTAGCAAAAATTCGTACGAGCTTAATTAAAGGGAATTTGGATTTCCAGACCGATCTACTTGACGATAGGAAAGTGTGGAAATTTTGTAGGCTTTCCTTCATCAATTTTTGGACGTTGATTTGGAGAAATCAAGGATGAAATTGAAGTTTAATTTGGTTAAATTCGGAGCTTGGGATGGGATTGGATTTTTGGACATTAAAATTGGATTATTTATGGAAATTGCCTTGCAAGAAAGAAATGGGGACAAAGAGGATAAGGTTGTGGTCTTTAAGGGGACATGAATTTAATGGAGGAGATGAGGCTTGTGGACTTTTTGTTTTGGCTTCTCAGGCACGCTTGGCTGCCCCTCCTTCGTGCGTAGCCTCCCCCGACCCAGCTATCTTCTGCTTTGCTTTTGTTTCAATTCATGCCACCAAATGCTCCATCATCTTCTTCCTGCTTGACCGTTTCTCTCTCCCTCTCTTTCGTGCGATATTGCACTCCATCGAGAACCCGTGCTCCTTTATTTCATTTTATTTTTCTTTGATTCCCGCCCATCATTTCCTCTCGTTTGTGCCCCATCATCCCCATCTCCACCAAACCCCCTCAATCTCTTGGCCAATTTCCCTCTGCACTCCATTACGAACCATCATCAGCACCATCCGCTTC
This sequence comes from Eucalyptus brandiana, assembly GCA_014182725.1. Taxonomy (NCBI): domain Eukaryota; kingdom Viridiplantae; phylum Streptophyta; class Magnoliopsida; order Myrtales; family Myrtaceae; genus Eucalyptus; species Eucalyptus brandiana. Next base: position 19,007,057 of record CM024678.1, read on the forward strand.
ATCCTTCACCTACATCATCACCGACCAAGCATCTCCAATGAAGACCAAAGCTCACGGTCCGCCTACTCCACTTCGGTTGTGCCCCTCAACTTCTTCAACGACCGAACTTGCAGCTCCATCGAGTTCTCCATCCACTTGGCCCGGTAGCCAAATCCAGCCCATTCGAAGTCCTCCAACAGCAGTGTCTTCAACGCCTGCAGCAGCCCACGCGTACAGCAGCACGACGCCAGCAGCTGCTTCTCCACGTCCGTTTCCTCCCTGCCATCGAACACTGCAGCAACTCGTTGAAGATCATCGACTTCTCTTCTGCCACGTTCAGCCCACGTTTTACGGAGCCTCACGCCAGCATCGCCAGACCAAGCCCACCAACGACCGTAGCCCATCGATTCTCTCTCTCGCTGTCCCCACGCTGGTCAACGATCCAGCTACTTCTCCCCCATCTTTGACCCACCAACGGACGCCAGCAGCTTCTTTGGACCGTGACTTTAGCCCAGCGTCTTCAGATCTTCGACCAAAGCAAATTTAGACCCAGTCCAGTGAAGCTTACAGCATTTTGGCCCAAAGAGCCAGCCTATCTTCAGCCCATTCTAAGTCTATTTGAAGCCCATGTTCAGTCTTGGTTCAGCCCAGCTTGAAGCTGCAGTTCAGCCCATAATCCAGTGAAGTCCAGCAAGTTCTTTTGAAGCCCAAGCCCGTGAAGCAAGTCGGCCCAAGTTTGGCCCAAGCCCAGCAATTTGCTGTGGGCTTGCAAGGTCTTTGGGCCCAGCCCGAGTGATCGTCGACGTCGCCAAAAATTCGGATTTTGGCCACCGTCGCTTCGTCGCGTCGCCGTCGCGGTGTTTCGGTCTTCGCTTTGTCAAGTGAGTAATCTCACTAATCCTTGCTTAGTAGACTAATTATGCTTAAGGGTTTATTAGATTTAATTAATTGCAATTAGGTGGTTAAATTAGAATAGATTAGTGATTATTAGTCAATTGCATTACATATTAGTTAGGTGGTTAGTGTACTTAGCTAGAGAACTGCCTATACTATTTATTGAATGTATCTCGGGATTTTTCTCGACCCTTATCGGGCTTCAATTAGGCATTACGGGCCTAAATTGGATTTATCGTATTTATTTATTAATTTTCGAAATTAATTATTTAATTATTTATTTTTCGGAAATTAGGCAAGGATAGCCGACGACCGAAATTTTATGCTGATTGTCGTGGCGCAGTCCGTTTATTTAATTGAGTTCTATTTCATGCTGAATCGAATTATTTGTGAAAGAATGAATTATTCTTTAATTGAATAATCATTGGTTATTAATTGAAAAATAACCAGGCATCAGTTGATAATGCCAAAAAAATATTTGAGTGGACTACAGAAAATGTGGGAGTTATAGAAAGGAAAATATTATATTTTAGCTAAGGCCGACCGTGTCCCCACACACGGCTATTTTATCGAGAAAGATAAAAGATGGAATGGATTGAATGGTCGGATAGTATACCATATCATCCTACGGCTCGATATGTCACCTAACGAGAAGCGATATATGCGGTGTACTATATCAGCCTATGGGCGATATGTCAGCTTAGTGCGAGCAGTACACTTTATCAGTTTAGAGTGAGCATCGGGGATATACTATATTAGCTTGCGGGCGATATGTCAGCTTAGCGAGAGCAGTATACCGGTATACTATATCAGCCTACGGGCGATATGTCAGCTTAGCGAAAGCAGTATACCTTAACCCTATCAGCTTAGTGTGAGCTATACTATCTATATATCAGCTTAGAATGAGCAGTCATGAACTATGGTCGGACTTATAGATAGTATTGAATGTGCCGACCAAGCATGGGTCGTGATGACATGTAATCAACTAGGTCGATTGATCATTACTTTAATTTGATATCGTGAATTGATTTATTGAATTGAAATGACCAATGAATGGTCCGATTGACATGAAATCGACTAGGTCGATTGATCGAGATATCGATCTATGATGTGATTGCTTGGGTGCTTATTGAATTGTGCTAATATGCAGATGGAATCTGAGGCCAAGGTAAGACCTCTGACCCGTGCGTGCATAGGCAGCCCGGTTAGCGTATTGGTTTCCTAATTGAGTCTTAGTGGGGTAGAACTTGCTGAGACGTAATCTCATCCCGGTTGTGGAACAACATTTCAAGCTCGTAGATGAGCTTGTGAAGAAGGAACCAAAAGAGGACAATAACCCAGTAAAAGATGAAGAGCTTGAAGGATGTGAGCTTAGTGAAGAAGAGTCAGAAGAGGATCAGGATGATCCTGAGTACGACCCGGATGAGGACTGAGATTCCATCCTCTTTTGTGAACCTTGTGTTGTGTATATAGAGTGTGACTAGAATATTACGAATAGTCTTATGAATAGACTTTGGGTTATGCCATGTATAAAGGTTTGGTTGTAGATTTCAATATGAAAAATATGGCCTTACTTTTCTATCCCATTGTGTTATTGTATGGGAATTTATAACTGTTTCCGCATGTGCTTAATAAATGAAAGGGTCGGCGATATTTAGTCCTGGGATATCGCATTATAAAATCGACCAAGTAAAAAGATGTGTGCGTGCCCGAGGATCGAGGCGTGACAATCGGGACGTGACATCCGACCCACCCAAAGATCGAATTGATTAAACATGTTCGACAAGTCTAGATGACTAAGCTCAAGTGTTCATATACATATAGTAGCAGCTCCTCGGTTTTTACATTAAAAATCTATTAGGGAGCTCCGCAATAATGGGATTGAATGGCAATATCGAAGTTAAACATAGACCTTTTTTAACGTTCTTTATACCCAATCAAGTGTTGGACCTTTGTGGTCGACTAATTTTTGAAGAAGCTCGACCTCATTGGACTTGAGAAACATGAGCAAGCACCTGAACACAAAATTATGTACAGCCTATAGTAAGAAAAAGGATAGACACCAACAAAATCGTTGACAGCATCAAAAATCAAGCTTGAGGATCAAGCATCACTGTACATTATACAATGGAGCAATTACTTATGTAAAACATCATTGGAAAGTCTCTTAAGGCAGTATACAAGAAATATTGGGGACTAACCTAAAGTAAATATCATTTCCATAGTGCACAAAAGAACCAGTTCCACAGCAATATCACAAAATGTTGGCATAATTATTCATTTATTAGACACGTAATGCATTTCCGCTACAACAGTGCAAAAAATCAAAGCCTCGACTTGATCGCGCTTGACGTTACTATACATCGTGTGATTCACTCCTTGACCTTCGAAAGTAGTCATATGGAAAACAATAATGAATGATAACCAAGAGAATTCTAAGGAGAGGAGGAAACATATTTTTCCATCAATTTTCGTTCCTAATCCTAACTACTGCAAGAGTTCAACTAGTAACTTCTAGATAATTGTAGTTTTTAGAAAGATCTAGGAAACTCTTGCAAGAAAAAATTGATCAATAGTTTAACACCTACGAACTCTTTTTTTTTTCCTTTTGTTTTTGGTGGGGTTTTCGGGGGTGGTTGATTGATGAAACTACATTATCAGCCATAAAAGGCAAAGGCATAAATTAAAGTAACTTTAATTTACCGATTTGGTGGTCATTTCTGCCTTTCCCACGGCTTTCCTTTTACTTCAGGCCCACCACGTAACACGCGCTGGTACGAGACGCATCCCACTCACTACATGATGCTTCTCCGAAAATATACTCCGGTGATGGAACTGCTTTCGCGAATTCCCACCGAATTAGACAGCGACCCGATGATTATTGGCCATGATCCAAGGTATCTAATTGACTGGCTGGTTATCTGATTGGGCCTTCATTGATTCCGTATCTCAAGACTTTTTCGAAAGTTTTCTTTTGATCAAGGTCATCGGCAATGCATTCCTTTTTTTTTTTTTTGGTTTAAGCATTCCCATTTTTTATGTAAAAATATAAAGAGAGCTTCACACCGAGATCGTCTTCTCTTAAAAATACAGTTTGCACGTGTACCTAGGTTTAGCACCTTTAATACCATCACTACATGAAGAAAACAATATATTGAACCACCACAGATTAAACGCATTTAAGAAACATCCAAATTTAGACTCAAATTGGGAGAGATAAGCTCCCAAATTTAGATCTAAACCTAAATTGGGACCCCAAATCTCGGGGAAGTCATCCAACCACATATTGAGCATCTTGTTGGCTGGGTTAATGATGATGTTCTTATTAGTTTTCAACTGCAAGTAGATTTATTCACCATAATAAGCAAAAAAAGAAGTAATAAAGATGATTGAAAAAATACGCTTGACAAGGCCTAAAGAGATTTCCATGTTAGATTGGAAGAGAAAAAAGCAAAATATCAAAGTCTTGAAAAGAAAAACAGAGCAAAGCAAGCTCATAGTTTCTTGAAACTGAGAGCTTACGAGAGGATTGCCGACATTGAAGGGTTTCGAAATGGTGGTAGGTTTAGGTTGTCCAATTTGGGCAGTTGTAGTGGTTGTCAAATCGATTGAGGAGATGCTCAACTTATGATTGAGGAACTATAGTAGACATACTCAAGAGTTCAAACAAATGTACTTGGGAATCCGGAAACTGACGAAGGCTTTTAGCAGATAACAAATGAACTGAAGATAGCCAATTTGCATAGGCCTACAACTGACGAATGGCGCCATCTTTGATTTAGATAAATTTCGGCAAATGCTTGGTCAAGTGCGGTCTGCATCGTCTCTAACGCCTGGCTCTGCTGACCTCCTCCTCGGGCAATCCTTGTGGCTTGTGAACAGTACATGATCTTTTGCCCTCTCATTTGGAAACAATCTATCCACGCGGCAAAACAGTGAACGAAGCACCTTTGAGCTGATGGCTTCTGGAGTTAACTCGTTTTAGAGTTTTCTTAGTGACGGAAATGAAATGCTGCATAGTGTTTAACCTTGTGCCAGTCTCTAGACGTGGTTTGATTTGTTTTCCGTGGAAGAATGCATGTGCCACGCTCAAGAAGAGCTAGACTTTCGAAACCGCAGGATCAAAGTAGTCTGATTTGAGTTTACCCTTTTTTCAAAAGGAAGGAGATGACTCTGGTTCTGCACTAATACCTATTCCCAGGCTTATTTCTTAGTCCAATTCAGTTTCATCCATACTACCAATTAGTGAAATGACCAAATTTCTATTTCTGAGGAAACATGTAAAATTGTTACCTCGTTGTTACCATTCAAATCCATAAATTTCGATTTCAAAGATAAATTTGCTAGAGATTTAACATCTTATCCACTTACCACATCTATAAGTTCCATCATTGAGAAATACCATGCCATGTTGGAATGGGAACAAGATGACTAGATTTGAAGTTAGGTGCCGGGATCTGAATGAAAGAAAGCAAAATTAAGGAAGGAAAGATGGAGATGGACGTAGTCCAGAGAGAAGATGTAGGAAATTTTTTATGTATTGTCTTCAATGTAATTGTAAATGTAAAAATTTCCTTAGATATAATACAAGGTGAAAACTATGAAAGGAAGTAAATGATCCTAAGTATCATTCTTGATCTAAATCTAATATTTAATTGATATACATACAAATTATGATCAAATTAAATCAAAACTTCCAACAAATGTGTCAGGCAATCATGCACACGATCACGGCATAATCTTCCAACACTCCCCCTCAAGCTAGTGGCTTGTAGATGTCCAAGACGCCTAACTTGCTCAATAGATATGCGTGCTGTCTTTGACACAAGGGCTTGGTGAAGATGTCCGCTGGCTGTTCTGTCGTCCCAATTCCTCTTGTCTCAATTACTCCTTCCTGGATCTTTTCTCGTGTAAAGTGACAATCCACTTCTATATGCTTGGTTCTCTCATGCACGATTAGATGCAAGTTTGAGAGCCGCATCATTATCACAATATAACTTCGTGGGTCCTTGCACTTCTACTCCAAGATCCTTAAGTAATCCTCATATCCAGACTATTTGACAAGTGGCTTTGGCCATAGCTTGATACTCTACTTCGGTTGAGGACAATGACACAGTGGGCTGTTTCTTGGTCTTCCATGAAAGGAGTGATTCTCCCAGTTTAATGCAATATCCAGTGACAGATCTTTGACTTGTGTGACATGTTGCATAGTCTGCATCACAATATGTTGTCATCTTCATGTCACATTTTTTAGATAGAAGTATCCCAAGTCCTAGACATTTCTTCAAATATTTCACGACTTTTAAAGCAACATCCAAATGAGAACGCTACGGATTGTGCATAAATTGACTAAGTGTCTGAACCGCATATGAGATATCAAGTCTAGTCATTGTTAGATATATAAGTTTCCCAACAAGTCTTTGATAGCCTGATGGATCACTGAGTATGGGATCATCATTTTGAGATATTCCCTTATCATAATCTGCAATAGTCAACTTAGTGTTTTGCTCAATGGGAATTACAGCTAGCTTGCATCTTGATAGTCCTGCCTCTGATATGATCTCTAATATAAACTTCCGCTGATTAAAGGAAATCCCTTTATCAGATCGGCAATTTCAATCCCAAGAAAATATTTAGGTGCTCCTAAGTCCTTAATGTGGAAAGTGGCATGCAAATATTCTTTGAAATTCTCTATAGAAGCTCTATCATTTCCCATAACGAGTATGTCATTGACATAAATCATCAAATAAATAGATGATAGACCTTTAGTTCGTATGAATAAAGTATAATCGTGCTTGGATTGCTTGAAGCCTGCTGTTGTAAGAGCACTGGCAAATTTGGCATACCATTGTTTGGATGCCTGTTTTAATCAATAAAGGGATTTACAAAGACGACATACTTTATGCTCTCCCTGTCTTCGTATGCCTTGAGGAATATCCATATAGATTTCTTCATCTAAATCACCGTGGAGGAAGGCATTGTGTGCATCCATCTGGTGTAAATGCCAGTCATTAATGGCAGCAATGGCTAAGAATGAACAAACTATTACATCTTTGGCAACTGGAGAGAATGTCTCGTGATAGTCGAAACCTTCTCGTTGGGTAAATCCCTTGGCTACCAACCGTGCCTTGTACCGTTCAATAGAGCCATCAGCATGATACTTGATCTTGCAGACCCATTTACATCCAATCGATTTCCGATTAGGTGGTAGTGAGACAAGATCCCATGTGTGATTATCAATTAGTGCCTTTAGTTCTGCCTTCATGGCTTGTTGCCATTTTGGATCAATGGAAGCTTCATCATAACTAGATGGTTCCTTGTCGTCGGATAAACGGCTAATGCAACATCTATGTTCTTGTGATAATCTATGAAAGGAAACATAGGATGAGATTGGATACTGAATACTTAGAGAGTTGTGAGTAGCACAGACATAATCCTTGGTCTAAGTTGGAGGTCGCGTAGCCTGTCCAGAGCGCCTTGGATAATCGACTCCAGTGGTGGACTAAATTGTCTCTGTTGAGGATGACGGTGCAATGTCCTGAACTTCCTCATGTGTAGTGGAATCTTCTAATGTGTCTTCTAGAATATTCTTTGAAGAATTCGAATTTGTAATGAAATTCGGTGTTGTTGGAATTGGAGCAGGAGGAACAAGATTCATTGGCCGTGCTACTGGTATGTAGGAGAGATCTTGAGATAATACTTCATCAGAGAGAATTATGATGGCTGGATATTTTCGCTGAGTCTTCATCTAGAGATGCATTTTCAGAAAAGGGAAAAATGTTCTCATGAAAAATCACATCATGGCTTACCAAGAATTCCTTTGTGGAAATCTCAAGGACTCAATACCTAGGGGTGAGTGGTTCCAGGTTCCGGTTCGGTTCCGTCTGGAACCTGAAACCTACCCTCGGGTACAGGTTCCTCAAAATGAGGAACCTGAAACCTACCCGTGGGAACCGAGAACCTGGAACCTACCCCCCGTCACAGTTCCAGGGGGGTTCCATTCCAACAGTTCCTCTTTTTTTTTTTTTTTTTTTTTTTTTTTTTTTTTTTTTTTTTTTTCAGATTTGAACTATAACATATGCGCATGTTACCCAAAAAAACTATAATGTACGCGCACGTTACCAAAAAAAAAAAAACTATAACATATGCGCACGTTACCAAAAAAAATATAACGTATGCGCACGTTACCAAAAAAAAACTATAATGTACGTGTATACTACACGGTAACTTCCCATTGACATGTTATCTTAATACATTAACTTCGCACTGTACAACAATAATAGAATATAATTAGAAATTTCAAAACAAATAGCAAACTAGAAAGTAGAAATAAAACACCACTAGAACAAGAATGTCTAGAGGTACAAGTTTTGAAAACAATTTCGATTAAACCCTTAAATGAACTCAGAAAATTCTGAAATTTGGACACGTTGTATTTAAGACCTAGAGGTACAAGTTTCATGAAGAAATCGTAGTCCAATTCGTTTTGGATTAAAAGATAAAACCAACATAGACAATAAGTTGGGACATCCAATCAAGCGAATTAATTTGACATTTGTGTGATTGCGTAACCATTCAGCTACAGCTGTCAAGCTTGGGCAATCATAGACAAAAAAGGTCTCCAAAATGCAATCCGATCCTTCAAGACATTGGATTAGCTCCATTACTTGTTCAAACCTTTGAATTACTTGTGTATGAAGATTCGGCAAAAAATTGGACCTACTCTTCCAGGTCAACATGAGCTGGCATTTAGTAATTGTCAAGCACTCTAAGGTGATTAATTCCCTAAAAAGCACTTATATTGGTCTCCCACAATCCAAAATTTCCAACTTTTGAAGGTGAGTTAGTCGACAAGTACCTTCAAACAAAACTTCAAGATTTTCGCATATTGCATTCCATTTTGTTGCAGACTCTTATGCTTTGTTGTTACGTATAGATATCTAAGACTGATAAGCTTTTTCATATTTTTGAGCAAATGGCCTAGCTCTGAGCAACCAACTAGAGATAAGTACTGCAAACTCTGCAACTCACAAATGGTATTTGGAAGCTTTTTCAATTGCTTATTATACTGGAGAGAACATTTGCAATTGCTTCAAGTTGCATATGGAACTTGGCAGATCCTCAAAACTACATAATGGCAAATCTAGATACCTTAGGGAGTCACATTTTGAGATGCATATTTTCAAGAACTCTTTCGTAATAACTCCATCAACAACTTTAATTGAAATTTGATTGCATGCACCCTCTTTGAAGTTGGATTTTTCAGGTGGAACCCCACTGAAATTTGAGATTCCCTTTAATGAGCAGCTTGAGAGCGAAACGTACCAAATTCCTTATGAAATCTCTGCAATATCTAAGCCAACAATAGAACAATCATTTTGTGCCACACTCATTGGCAGAGAATAGACCAGATCATGCACTTTAAACACTAAGATTGTTTCATGCGCCTCAACTTCTTGGATCAATGATCTCGTTCACAACTCTTTGATGTACTCAACACCAACATCTTCCACTGCTAGTTTGTTCCTTGTTGAACTAATAAGGCCAAAAGCCATCCATAAATCAGCAAAATTAGTGCTCTTGATTTTATGTCCTCTAGGGTAAAGTGGTAAAATAGAAAAACATCGTTTTAAGTGGGATGGTAAACGGTCATAGCTAAGCTTAAGTGCTGGCAAAATATCCTTTTTTGCTTCCACTAGCTCCATGTTTCATTATCCCCTTATATGTTTCCAATATCGTTCTTCGTCCTTTGTATAATGTAGACTCCCCAAAGTTTTCTCAAGGAGAGGCACTCCTTGAGATTTTTTAACAGTTTCATTTCCAATTTTAAGGAGTTTAGGATAAAGCTCCTTTTCCTTTTCGTTGAATGCCCATTTTTTGAACAAGACCATAGAGTCTTCGTGAAAAGACCTTTTAGATTATGTGCTGGATCGGTACCCATTAAGAAGCGACTTCAAAATCACACATTGTTAGAATGATCTTGCTTTCACTAGCTCCTACACTAAGCAAAGCTCTCAATTCATTCCATTTACAGTGGCCATTACTCCATACATCATCTAAGACCAGTAGATACTTCTTGTCTTTGATGGTGTTTTGCAAATGAGTTCGCAACTCCTGAATATCAAAGTTTTCCAAACTTTGACCAGTTGCATCTTCAATGATATCATCAATAGTTTTCTTTAAACCGGAGTCCTCAGGCACACGCGCCTATATTCACAACTCAAATTGCTCTTTGACATTTTCATCATTGTAGACTAATTTAGCCACAGTTGTCTTGCCCAAACCTCCTATTCCAACAATGAAATGACTGAGAGATTTTTTTCATTTGCTAGCTACAACAAAAGCTCGATTATCTTTTTCCTATCAAGATCTCTTACGAAGACATCTAACTTGTTTATGAATGTGTAAGTCATCTCTCATGATTGCATATGTGGCACACCATTGTTAGCACTCTGCACATTAAGACCAAATTGGTCTTTATCGATAGAAATTCTGGGTAGTCTCTCCCTTATCTCCTTGATTTTATGACTGATTTTCACACGGAACATGGTTGGATTAGAGAGGGAAAAGAAGTGGCGTACCTTCCCGTAGATGACTCCATAGCAACTTAACACTTGCTTTCTTAAAGCTTCACACTTGAGCTCATCAAGTACGTCTTCCGCATCATGAAATACATCTTGAAGCCAATCTAACCACACTTGCAGACGGTGGTTCTTCGCTTGCTACTCCTCCGCGCCTAACAACACTGCCTCAATGGCAGTCAACGTCTCTCTAAGCCCGTTGATCTAGTTCTTGAAGCCATAAATCTCCACATCTTGGAGGGTGCACGAGCAACCCCTCTGCGATGCTAAAAAGGAGTGATTCCGCCATGGGTTTCCGAGGAGGGAATGGGCTAAAACGGTGGGGGAAATTGATTCCAGACTGTTTAGGCTGCGTTTGGCAATTTGCTAAATAGTAACAATTTCTATTCTTTTGTTCCTGAGAATAGATTTGGAATATAAATTTGTTTGATAAAATTTTTATTCCCGGAAACAAATTTCTATTTTTTTTGTTCTCGAAAGTAGATTTAGAACAGAATCAAGAAGTAAAAAAAAGTTAATTATTTGTTTTCGAAAACAATTCCAGAATCAAACCAACTCAATTTTTCTATTTTCTCTTATTTCTTCCTGTTCTTTTTCCCTCTCTCTTCTTATTCAACCGCCGCCGTTGCTGCCGCCGCTGTCCACCTCCACCGATCGTTAGCGAGCTCGCCAAAGACACACCTAGCCACTAGCGAGGCTCGGCCTCGCCAGATCTAGCGAGGCCGAGCATCACCGGTGGCCAGCAAGCTTTGCTCAGCCTCCCCTAGCCACCAGCGAGCCTCACCTGACCGGGCGAGGGTCGGTTGAGCCATGGCTGGACAAGGCTTAACCTCACCCAAATCTAGCAAGGACGAGCTCGCTTAGCCGCTAATGGGGCGAGTCGACCTCGCCAGATTTGGGCAAGGCTGCTCGCCAAACCAAGGCTCAGCCGACGAGGCGCGGCCTCGCCAAGGGCTGGCAATGGTCTAGTGAGGTCGCTGGTCTTCCTAAGGCCGGCGACCGGCAACCCTTGAAGAAGAAGAAGAAAAAGAAAAGAAAAGAAGAAATAAAATTATTAGAAAATTAAAAGAAAATGATTTGGATTAGAAATTTTCAAAATGGTATCAAACGCAATTCTATTCCGAGAATAAAAATTTTGGACAGTTATTAAACGGCTTAAAATGCTTAAAAATTATTTCCGAAAACAGAATAAAAAATAATCATTTCTAATCAGAAATTGTTCCCATGAGCAAAATGGTTATCAAACGCGCTCTTAACTTGTAAAATTTGATGGTCTAAACAAGAATGTCTCAATGTCTACGTTTCATATTAACATTAGTCCCATATAATTTGAAGGGTTCCTGGAACGCGACAGTCATTCTAAAAACCGCAAAAGAAAGACGTCAAAACATCTCTACATGACAAAGAAGGGAAATGTCAAAAAAGGCAACGACCCGAATATAATACCGGGTAGGTTGCTAATTATTCATGGTCAACGGATATTATAGATGTTCACCGGTCAAGAATGTGTATCATATATTGCTAATCTTTTGTCGCTGATCCATGTTCTTTTGGTAATTACCTGCTCCACTTCTCATCCATCAACCACCCCACCAAAAATAAAAATAAAAATAAAAACAAAAACTAAGAGAGCCAATGCCCAAAATAAGCGTAAAAAAGAATAAAAAAAAGAAAAGACTACCATATTACCATTCTAGCAATTACCTGACCCAAAAACAAATTAAATCTAGCATTTATCTAGCAACTGATAAATTGCCCAAACTACAAAATCGAGAAATCCTGGACATTGAGGGGAAAAAACACTAATAAAGGTTTCGATGTTGATGTAAAGCAGCTGCAAGAATTATATCGTTTGCTTGGCTTCGAAAAATTAAGAATCAAGAAAGCAATATAAATGCTCCGCTTCTTTCATGAAAAATGAATAATTCAAAAAATCTCCTCCTAAAAATAACCACTTAGATTACTTACAAAATTAAATATATATGGAACATAAATTCATTTGGTAAAATTTTTGTTTCCGAAAATAAATTTCTATTTTTTTGTTCTCGGAAGTAGATTTGAAACGGAATTGAGAAGTAGAAAAAAATTGATTTTTTGTTTCCAGGAACAATTCTAGAAGCAAGTCAACCTATTTTTCATTTTTTTCTCTTCTTTCTTCTTGATCTCCTTCCCTCTCTCTTGTTCTTCAAGTGCTGCTGTCGTCGCCATTGCCATTTGCCACCACCGCTGCCCCCTACCGCCATCCGCCGGTGAGCTCGTTAGAGGCTCGTTAGGCCAGGGCGAGGTCCGACAAGGCCTGGCGAGCTCACCGGTGGCCAGGTGGGCCTCACCTAAGCCTCCCCTGACCATCGGCGAGCCTCACCCAACTGCTAGTGAGGCTCGGCCGATGAAGCGCGGCCTCACCGAGGGCAGATGACGCTTCGGCGAGGTCTCTAGCCCTCGTCTAGCCGGTCGTTGGTCATCCCAAGGCTGACAACCAACGGACATTGAAGAAGAAGAAGAAGAGGAGAAAGAAAAGAAAAGAAAAAGTAAAAAATTTAAGAAGAAAAAAAAAAAAAGGGAAAAAAAGTAATAAAATTATAAAAAAAAATGAGTTTGATTAGAAATTTTCAAAACTAGGTATCAAACACAATTCTATTCTTAATCAAATTTTAGACGATTCTCAAACTACTTAAAATCTTTAGAAATTATTCATGAACAAAATAAAAAAGAATAATTTCTTATCGAAATTATTTCTAGGAATAAACGTTATCAAACATGTCCTAATTCTTCGACTGTCAGCTCTGATTCACAGCATGACAACCCGTGCGTTAAAAGCAGGAGAAGACTTCACTTTTGAATAAGTTTTCGAAGCCAGTTTTGTAGGAACGAGCCCACAAGGCCTAGCCCATCTCTCTTGTGCACTCTAGTTCCGTGGCCGCTCATTCTTCGGTCACCGTCACCTCTGGCAATTCACCGTCGCGGTTCCTCCTCATCGGCCGCAACTCAGTTCACTTCCTAAAAATCCATTTTGGCTTATTTTACATGGTATGGTGTTGAGATATGCCTTTTGAGACTGTTGGACGATGGAAAGTCCTTCATGTAAGTTTTCCCGAAAAGTTCTTTTTATTTTTTATGTCCGTGCCCCCATCCATCTATATGTTTTTTTTTTTTGTTGGAATTTATTTATATGCTCATGCTCCTTATTATTGTGTTATTTTTGTACTTTTGCTTTCTATCTTTCATATTTTTACAAAAATGGGCGTTAGATAAACGGCATTTTAAGTGTCAACATTAAGTTGCCCGCTTCGTTCTTGAAATGCTTAAGTTCCACACCTAGGATTCAAAAGGTTTAAGATTCCTTGTCTAAGAATTTGAAATGCCCTATCTTAACTTAAGATGCCTAAGATTTCACGTCTCAAACTTTGAAATGCCTAAGGTTTCTCACCTAGAACTTAAAATGCCTAAGACTACTAATTTTGGAATTTGAAATATCTAAGGTTCCACATCTAGGACTTAGAAACAAAAGCCAACTGCTTAGGGCATATGGTAATGTTTCTATTCCAGGAAATAATTTCTTTACATAAATAATTCTTTTCTATTTCTACTCCCGGTAAATAATTTTTGAGTAAAACAATACGTTTGGTAACTATACAAAATTTCTATTCTTGTTTTGAAAAAGAAGAGGAATGGGTTGGGTATGATCCATAAATTTTTTGTATTATTTTTGTTTTTTTCTTCTTACTCGCCCGCCGCCGCCGCCGTTGCTCGACAACCGCCGGCTATTTTTCTATTCCAAGAAATTAAAAAATTAGTTGACTTTACCAAATGAATTTCTATTCTTTTTTTTTTTTTGTTCCAGAGAACAATAGTATAGAAATCTGGAATAATAGAAACGTTACCATGCAGATCTTTAAAATCTTTGTACCACTTGACAAGGGCCAACACTTAAGATTAGACCATGCGATACTTAGGCAAGTGTTTAGAGAGATGTTTTAAGGGAGAAGGTACACTATTGCTTGATTATTGAATGGTTAAACGAGGGGAGAACACTCTATTTATGCATAGGTTATCTATTTACAACCATTGATAGCTAGTTGATCCAACAAAATCAACCACTGGGATTCGCCTCAGTGGTCACCCTTCCAACATAGAAGGGAGAGGTGAGGGGTTCAAATCCCCACCTTCTCAGGAGGGGATGGGGTGGGGTCGCGTAAGTTTCAGGAGTGGGTTTCGACTCCCACGCCCTGCAAGAGGCAAGGCAAAAGTCTGAGAATGAGTGTAGAGTAGGAATAGAGTAGGACTGACCAAAAAAAAAAAAAAAAAAAGATCCAACAAAATCTAATTGCCCCATCTATCAACTATCCTGTCAAATACAAGAGATATTTAGAATTAAGTATACAATTCCTATATTGCCCTTAAGAGCATTCTAAATTTTAGGGGTGTGCAACCGGACCGGGTATACCAGGGAATTGGACCAACCCACTCGGAAAATAGGGTCGGGAACCGGTTCCCATTGAAACCGGTTCCTAAAATTTGGAACAGGTTTAAACCGATCCGGGAATCGAGTCCGATTGATTCCCAAACCGGTTTTGGAACTAGTTTTGTAAATATAGGTCCAAAACTCTTTTTTTTTTTTCCTTTATTTCTATTCTTACTTCTACAATTACACAACGTTTTTCCTCTTGGCTCTCTCAAACACGCATGGCACTCATCCTTCATCGTTCCTCTTCCTCACTTGCTTCCCTCCCTCATTGGCTCCCTCTCACACCGTCTGATGGACAGACGATGTTCATCGCCGTCAAATTCTTGTATACCATGTGGATTGGCTTGCCTAATTTCTCTTTCGTAGTAGGATTTATACTTGCATAAATGAGTAGCTTTATATAGTAGTTATGGGAATATGACTAATATTAGACCCATTTTTTTTTTTTGGGTAACCTAGGGAACCCGTAAGGGGACGGCTGGCGAGCAAACCTTGGGGGAACGACTACAGGACCCACCACTACAGTACTCTAGGTAAGAATCACTAACAACACCTCTGGGATTCGAACTCCTCCACTTCGTGAGGGGGAAAGAGCCCTAAGCCAGCTACGCCGCTGCGGGCGGTGGTTAGACCCATGTTTATTGCTAATTATTTACCTTATGATTTTATTTATTATAATTAGCCTTGTGGATCTTTAATTTTTCATTTAGTCAAAAAGTTCATGTATTTATGTATTACAAGTGCTTAATGTTTCGATCCAAATTAGGAGGATTATGTTATATTCTTGCGTATTAATATAAAATTCGAAATCGTATAGGATATCGAGAGATTGCAAAACAAGTTCCAATAGAAACAGGGTTGACTTTGGAACTAGACCAGAAAAATAGGATGAGTCAGGTACAGGGTGCAATACAAATAGGGTCGGGTACAAGGTCTAAAAAATGGGAACAAATTATAACAAGGTTGGATACAGGGTTCAGGTCTAGATCCTACCCACCCTGGACCTGATCATTCCTACTAAATTCCTCAGGAAACTTTAGACCATTAGGCTACGTTTAGCTAGATCGGGATAAAATTCGATATAGGATAAAATTTATCTTATCCTGTGTTTGGTACTTGTTCCAAACAAAATAAAAAGAGATATGGACCAGATAAAATTATCCCATGAGGGAGGTGAGATAAATATGAATAAGATTTTTAACATTCATAATAAGTAAGTTATTTTCCTTGAACGACGAACTTTTTAAATTAAAAAAATTAGAATTATATCTTAATATAAATAACATTTGAATTTTAATATAAGAATTCAAAATAACAAAAAACAATTTAGCTATTAATTTAATCTTATTTTTATTTATATATTTGATTTTAATTATATTTTATAAAATAATTTCGATATATAAATTTAAATATATTTATTTATTTTTATTATATATTTTAGGTATTTTAGTATTCTAGGTATATTAATACAATCTAGTATTTAATAAAATTTTATTAGAGAACGGTGGGAAGGGAAAATAAAAAATTAATTAATTAATAAAAGAGAGGAAAATAAAATAAAAAGCAAACAAAATAAAGTAAGTAAGAGTGACGCGAGAGATAGTTATTTTTCTCAAGGATAAATTTTTTAAATTAACAAAGTTAAAATTATATCTCAATATAAATAATATTTGAATTCTAATATAAGAAATTCAAAATAACAAAAAATAACAATTTAGTTATTTTAATTTAATATTATTTTAATTTTTATATATTCGAATGTAATTATTTTTTATGAAATAATTTCAATATATAAAATAAATATATATATTTATTATATATTTGGGTATTTTAGTATTCTTAAATTAACAAGATTAAAATTATATCTCAATAAAAATAATATTTGAATTTTAATATAAGAAATTCAAAATAACAAAATAATAACAATTTAGTTATTTTAACTTAATCTTATTTTTATTTTTATATATTCAAAAAAATTATAAAATAATTTCAATATATAATATAAATATATATTTATATTATATTTTAGGTATTTTAGTATTTTCTTTGTATTAGTACAGTCTACTATTTAATTAGAGAATGATGGGAGGGGAAAAATAAAAAAAAAAGGAGAATAAATAAAAAAAGCAAATAAAATAAAGTCAGCAAGAGTGTCACGAAAGATTTTTAATATCTTTGTTTGTAAAAACTTTTGTTTGTTTTTACTTATGTGCCATTTATACCAAATAATATACATAATATAATATGAATATATTCGACTTTATTATTGAGATCACCAAACAATATATCAAAAATCTTTTTGATTTCATAACCTATCTTATTTAGTCCTATATTGAATAGAAATTTGGACAACCAAATGTAGTCTTAGAAGTTTTAGGCTTGCTAAGTTATCCGGGCCATCTCCTTGGCCTTTTGAGCCTTAAAGACCTCCAATTCAAGATATGCGCGTGCAATGCGCTATTGTTTTTGCACCAAAAGTAAAACAATGTTCATGCTTGTACTCTAAAAAAGTCACCTTTTTGTGATTTATTCTTTTAATTACACTGAAAATTGTTATAGGATAGGGTGTTTTCTATATTCTCTTTGTTTTTGTCTTTTCCCTTTTTTATACAAATAGACAAGCGATGCAAAAGTTAAGGGTAATACTTGTCCCAAATGATTTAATAAGTTGGGGTCTTTTAATTTAATTTTAAAAGATTTAGATGTTAGCTTCATCGACGTCATCAAAATTATCTGCTGTTTCCTTAGAGCTCACACCATATAGCTAAATCTCTGATTCAGAAGATGACGAAATAAAATACTTCGGTCGGATAATGAAGCAAGAAGGAAGTTACTTTAAGAGAAAGAAACATGGGTTTAAAAATTGAAAGTAACTGGAGATGTTTTTGGGCGATTATTCAAGGAAGTAGTGGAAATTGCAACGGATTTAATTAATCCAACATGTTAGGGTTAATAATAAGCACTAACCCTTGCACACGCTCGCGCTTTGCACCACAACTAAAATAACCATCATGTTCAAGAAAATAGTGACTATTGTGATTTATTTTTGGCAAAAAGATACTGCAGGTTGTTAAATTTTCCTTTTCGAATTGTTCAATCAAGTTTTTGAACTATTTTTTCGTGCAATTGGATCCTCAAATATGCCTTTTTGGTTGACCAAAAGCCAAGTCATCGATCATAGGGGCCATGCTTGGCCGGGCATCGATGGGGTCACCAAACCCTGGTCAGATTTGGCCTTGGGTCACAACTGTGG
This sequence comes from Eucalyptus brandiana, assembly GCA_014182725.1. NCBI lineage: Eukaryota > Viridiplantae > Streptophyta > Magnoliopsida > Myrtales > Myrtaceae > Eucalyptus > Eucalyptus brandiana. Next base: position 19,025,229 of record CM024678.1, read on the forward strand.
CATGGTTTTTTTTTTAAGTTCCTTTTTCTTTTTCCTAATATCTATTTTTTTTAATATTCCTCATTTCTAAGTCCATTTTTAAAGCCACGTAAGATACTATGTCAACATTTAAGGGAGACTTTATGATGTTTTTTTTTTTTTTTGTCAATCCTACTCTATTCCTACTCTACACTCACTCGCGTGACTTGTGCGCTTGTCTCTTGCGGGCGTGGGAGTCGCAACCCACTCTCGAAACTTACGCGTCCCTACCCCCATCCCTCCCCGAGGTGGAGATTTGAACCCCTCACCTCCCCCTTCCATGTTGGAAGGGTGGCCACTGGGGCGAACCCCCAGTGGTTTAATGTTTTCTTAAGGTATAAAGATACCATAGGTTCTGACCATTTTTCCAAGTTGTTCAATCAAGTTCTTGAACTACCAACCAAAAAATAAATAAAAAATCAAGTTCTTGAACTCATATAATTTAGTTACTAAACTCTACGATCTTTCTTGAACGCATCGAAAAAGTGTTATATATTAAGGTGCTTTTTATATTCTTTTCATTGTTTTCGTTATTATTTTCTATAAAGATAAAAATGTGTTGGAAAAGTTAAGTAGTATTTGTCCCAAATGATTAATAATTTGTGCTCCTTTAGTTTAATTCCAAAAGATAAGATGTTAACACTGTCAATGTAATCGAACCCTTTAATGTTCATTTTCCTCATAACCATATTTTTAAATCTTTATACACTCCAGAGATGACGAGGAAAGTAATGGGATAATAAAAAAAATTGTGTAAATTTTTAGATAATTCAAATTTCCAATAAAAGGAAAATAAGAGACAAATTCGTTTGTTTCCCGAAATAGAACATATTGAGTGCCTATTTTTAAGGTCAAGTTGCTCCGGCCCGGCCCACGATAGTCGTCTTCTCCATCAGTGCCGCCCGCAAGCCTAAAGAAGCGTAAACCCCAAAAGCCAAAGCGTCCGCCTTAAACCCTCGCGCGCAGGAGCTCTCCGCCAGGAATCCCCACCGCCATGGCGACAGCAGAGGTCACGCGCTCTCTCTTCCCTCCCTCCCCCTCCCCGCTTGTTCCGCCGCGCCCTAGCTGCTGCTGCTGCTGCGGCTGCGGGATTTCGAGTTTTTTTCTTGCTTGATTAGCTTCGCGCGTCGACGGCGTCGTTGAATCTCTTCGGGTGTTGTTTTGCAGGGGGTGTCGGAGTTCGTCGAGTCGGTGAGGTTCGGTTTCCTGACGGACGAGGAGGTGAGGAAGCAGAGCTGCGTGAAGGTCACCAACACGGTCTTGCTCGACAATGTGGAGAGGCCGGTGGCCGGCGGGCTCTATGATCCGGCGATGGGGACGCTGAACGACACAACGGCGTGAGTATAACTCTGCTGCTTTTATTTACTTTCTGCTTTTTTTTTTTTTTTTTTTTTTTGGGAACTGCTCTAGCGACGGTGCGCAGTGCACCGGGGCTGCGTGCGTGGTGTTCTGGTGGTATTCAAGTGGTGGGGTTGTTGATGTTCGGATTGGCTTTCCTCTTTTTGCAGTTGTAAATCTTGTGGCCAGCGGTCGTTCAATTGCCCCGGTCATTGCGGTCATATCGACCTAGTTTCTCCGGTCTATAACCCGCTGCTATTCGATACGCTCTATAATCTTCTGAAAAGGACTTGCTTCTTTTGCTTCCACTTCCATGAAAGTAGGAGCCAGGTAATTCGTGGCACCTTGCGTGAGTCTTGCTTTTACTCCTATTCACGGGAAAAGAGTTCATGATTAGCATTGCTGCTTGTTAATTCCGTTTTTGGTTTTTGGTTTAGGGGTGAGGAGTTGAGGGTGTTTAGGGATTAGGGCCTACAGTTTGTTTTGATTTACATTATAGCTCCTTAAATGTTCTTTTCCTCTGGACACCGTGACATGCTTCTTGATACTGCTGTTTTGTACGAAAAAGGTCGATGCATGTGTTTCCAAATTGGAACTCATTGCAAAAGGCGATGTTGCTGGTGCAAAAGAACTGGATTCCAAGTGGGCTACCAATTCTTCACTGCAAGAGGCTAGTAATGGGGGTGACGTATCATGTTCGACTGTGAGATCTGATTCGCAGCATGACAGTCCTGTGAATCAGAAGCAAGGAGAATGGACCTCACTTCAGTTCAACGAAGCAATGTCAGTTTTGAATAAGTTTTTGAAGCCAACGTATAAGGAGTGTAAGAACTGCAAAGCTAAAAATCCCAAGATCAGTAAACCTACTTTTGGCTGGTTCCACATGGTATGGCTGTTGAGATATGCCTTTTGAGAATGCTTGATGAGGAAAGTCATTTTTATATGTGATTTTTTTTTTCATATTTGTGGGTTACGATCATTTTGATTCATCTGTCATTATCATGGGTTCATTGTGGTTTGATGATTCCATGCTCTCACTTTTGGAGCCTGGACTAGCTGGTGTTTGTGTATGATATGCTGGACTGTGAGTGGACTTATCGCAACTCTAAGATTTCCATTTTTAATCAAGAATAAATGCTGACAGTTAACATATCAGAAAACATAAACCCTAGTGAAAAGGATTGAATATATGAAGCGGGGCTTGGTCTTCAATGCTAACTCAAGTAGGGTGTAGATACTTGGAAGTTTTTAAAGAGTCTGAGAAGAAGATAGTGACCTGTCACCCCAAAAGCACATTATCTTGGTGGCTTGAGTTTTTGTATGGTCTCCATCCATGAGTCTATGAGCAGAAGTGAGTGATTGTAGTGTATCTTGTTTTTCCTTCAGTGATTTTTAAAGTCGATTGAGAATCTTCAGAAGGTGAGTTGAAATATAGTGTGGAAAATACATTAGTGAGGGAGCCTTCTAGAAATCTGGAACCTTGACCGTCAAAAAATTTCTTTGAACAAAAGACTCTTGGAGAAAAAGGTTTTAACTTTTGAAGCTACCTATGTCACTCTGACTTTTCTACATTGGTGATGCACCGATGCCTCTAGGATTTTACATTAGTGTGGTGTGCATATTGGAACATAAAATTGCGAACTCCACACTCATAAGTTCATGTATTACTGTAAAAAATTATTAAAAATGTAAACCTCCCTGAAAATGACATGAACAAAGAATTTAAAACATGTGTCATTTGAGTTTTACATGCTTATATGGCAAGTCCATGTCCAACGGTCAACATGTCCTACATCATGATAAATAGACAAATCAGACACCAAGATCCATATCTGTACTTGGCACCGCTACTTGAATCTGAGTGGCATAGGAGGCTACCAATAACTTTGATCATTAAGCAGCTGAAGTTTGATGTTTTTTGTCTTAGTCTTAGGTATCCTCATTGAGCAACTTCTGTATGCCATGTCTATTGCCCTTTGATGACACATTTAATATAGCCTAATCTGAACATTGTTCTTATCTGTGTGAATTTTGGAGTTCATATCTAAGTGAAGGCCAATTTCATTCTGGGTAGGCCATGCTGCATAGTTTCAATTGCTTGCACTTTTAAAATGAGCCTAATCTGCTATCTCTTTTTTAATGTTTTAATATATTATGTGAATTTCAAGTTCTTTCTTAAGTGAATGCCAACTTTTGACTGGGTATGCATGGCTGCTAGATTTGTATTGCTTACATTGTTGTGTTCGGCTCAAATTGCTACCTTACTGTTTCTCGTATTATGACTGCATTAAAAATTTCCCTGGACAAGTAATTTTTACTTTTGGGTTGACCAATAGAGTGGCCTGACTGGAGCTCAAACTAGAGGAAACATTATTAGAGGGAACAAGATGGATGGACCATTTCTTGATGGAGATGGCGAGATGGGAAGTCTTGAAGGTGCCTTCCTCCAAGATGATGGTGGAAATGAAGCTGAAACTCAATCGTCCACTTTTGCATCTCCCGACAGTATTGGCATTGCCAAAAAAGGGCAGAAAAAAAGAAAGGGCCAAAGTTTGTCTGATGAGTATATCAAGCAGAAGAATTTTTTCTCAGGACCTTTATTACCATCAGAGGTATGCTAACTTCTACCATTGATGTGGCTTCGCTCTTGTCTGTCTGTATAAGAATTTTAGATTGGCCACATATGCATGGATTCTTCATTTTATTAATGTAGCCTACCTTTTTTCATAGGTTAAAGAAATTATGAAACTTCTGTGGGAGAATGAAGCACCATTATGCTCATTTATCAGTGACATACAGCAGCAGGGTTCTGGGAATAGTGCAACTCACTCTATGTTTTTCTTGGGGACTGTTCTTGTACCTCCAATAAAATTTCGTCCGCCATCTAAGGGAGGTGATTCAGTAAGTGATCTTCATTTCTTCACAAATTTTGCCATCGTTATCCTAGAATGGGGATCTCTTGCTATATAGAGCAGCAACAATAATGTAGCTTCTGATTTTGTTGTTGATGATCCAAGAAAACCAATGTTTGTCATTCTCTGTTTTCTAGTTCTAAAATTTAGAATCTTGGTGGTACATACGGAGAAGCTCATAATAATTCTAGTAGATATGGAAAGAGAAGGAAAAGGGGGTGGGAAAAGAGGGGGGTTGTTCTCTGTGTCTGCTTCCTCTTTAACCGTCCTATTTGTGTGTTGCACTGCCTGTTCTAGAGTGGAGAAGTCTGGCATTGTTTCGAGGCTTACGATGGAGATGGCAATGTTTAATTTCTCATTCTCATGGTTAAAACGACATGACCACCAAAAAATGGTTGATTGTGAAATCAATAAGCCTCTATGTGGTTTCCTTTTTTCCATTTTTTATTTTTATAAATTCCAATCATCAATAAAAAAAATGGTAATAGGAGTTCTCCAGGGTTTACCTTCATTCCTTATCAATCAATTTTTTGTCACATAGAACAGAATTTATGTAAGCAGTGAATTGAGGAAAATGATTTTATTCTTGCGCAACTAACATTGACGCAAATTAAGTGATGCATCATGATGAGTAGGGACAAGTTGATTGAACTGGTGGACTGAGGTATTTATATTTTGCAGTATGTTTATGTTTTCTAGTATATATCTAATTAACCCTTTCAATTTTTAGCGCAAGTGTGGAGATATTGATAATTTTCTCACCCACACGAATTAACCCACATGGATGAAATGGAGAAGCACGTTTCAAATTTGTATATTGCATAATGCTTTTGCATCTTGTGGCAATTAAGGTAGGAGGAATTGAAAGGAGGGGAAAGGCAAGACACTTTCAGTTTCCCTCTTCTATGTGGGGTAGATTGTAGCAAAATGAATTGAATCGAATTTTGCCTAACTATTGTCTTTTCCTCTATTTTTTAAGTATAGTAAAGAGAATTAAGGGTTTTGTTACCTGGAAAGAATTGAAGATTTATGAATAGGAGTTTTAAGGGGCTACCATTATAATGCCAGACAAATAAGGTTCTAAGCCATCTGGCCTTTACATCTGTCTTGGAAATTTCCTCATTTATTGGTCAGCTTATGGTTGGTGTAAGGGATCATTATTGCTGCTCTCTGACCAGTCTAACGCATCTTTATCAAATTTAGGTATGGACAATGATGGGTCCATCTAACTGTCAGATTAGTAATAAGTGTTTGACTAGGAAAGGAAAATACTTCAGAGAAAATGCACATTCTCCAAACCTGACACTCAGTACTTATAAGTAGTGAGTAACTATCTTTCATTATCAGATTATCTAAATTATAAGAATAGTGATACTATATGCTATTTATTTTCAAGTCTGAGAAATACTAAAGAATGTCTAAATGTCTTCTTCTTTCATATCATCCCTGATCAGCCGATCTAAGTTATGCAATAGTGGTACTATTTGCCATTAATTTCCAAGCCTGAGAAATTCAAAAGAATGTCCAAATGGCTTCTTTTATGATTGAGCAAACTTGAACAACTGGAAAAGCAGGAATTGTTGGCTTCTAGGACTTCTCTCTGCTGATCAAAATTGTAAGATTTGGATTTGATTGCGAAGTTGTATCTAGCTAGACCTCATACTCACTCTGCAACATGCTGGATGCTCACCTATGTCTGTTATCTAACAGAGTAAGAATCATATGTTCTCGTCTGCATGTTTGCCTGGTTGTGTCTTCCTGGAGAGGCTGGCTGCCTGAGATGACAATTTAATGATAGGTAAGTAGTTGGGCTAAGAAGATTGAGACGCTGGATCAGCTTCCTAGCCCATTGTAGCAGTGGAAAGATTTATTTGCTTGGCCTTCGTGACATCCCTTCATAGGTTAACTCAGTATACTGAATTTAGGAATGGAAAGGGTCAAATGGCAAGGCAAAGTCATACTGTTGTAGAATATAAACTATCTGGTCATGTTAGATCAAAAAAAAAAAAAACTATCTGGTTATGCTCCTCTGTGATCTCTGTACAATAAGCACATGTCATAAGGCAATATCTGTGTGCAAGCTTTGTTCTATACTGGAATTCTTTCTTGCTTGAAAATTTTTTTGAGCTAATTATTTTTTCCGCGAGATTCCACTTTAGTGTTTGTATTTGGTCCTTTTTTTCCAGGTGATGGAACATCCACATACAGTTCTATTGGCGAAGGTATTGCAGGCCAACATCTCCTTAGGGAATGCTCATCAGTCAAATCGCGCAACCATCATTAGCCGATGGATGGACCTTCAACAATCAATAAATCTTCTTTTTGATAGCAAAACTGCTACAGGTCAGTGTTTTTCTGTCATTTTGTTTCCAATGTAGCTTAGCATCTTGAAGCCTAAGTTGGTAGACATAGCATTTCCTTGTTAAGCACTTTCTTTGAGTGCTCCAATTGTCTAATTGACTGTTCAAGTGCATGGACAAGAAAGAGTAAATAGTTCCTTTCTGTCATTTTGTTCCCATTGTGGCTTAGCACTGAAGTTCCTAGACACAGCATTTCCTTGTTAAGCAGTTGTTTTGAGTGCTCTAACAGTCTTAGTGCCTCATTCCATGTTCAAGTGTATAGACAAGAAACAGTAAAAAGTTCCTCCTTTGCAACCATATGAAACTGAGGGAAGATTATGTCCAAGGTCTCCAAAGATTGATGATTTTTTAAATTCAGTCCCCAGTCTTTGGTTTTTATTCCCATTGCGACAAATGTAGATCACAGTTCTTGTATGACAGTTAAATCACAATCTAACTCCTTAGCAATATAGAGGTTACAAACTTATCTAAGCATATCCTTGGAATCTCAGTCATGTGCAAGACTTGTGATCCAACTTCAATGCATATGAGGATTGAGAATCAAAATTGCACCAAAATGAAATCTTAGGGCTCATAATCTTAGTATTAAAGACTAGGGAACATACTGAATTAAAGATCCAATCTTTGCAGACTGTGATCCTTTCTCAAATCAAATCATCCTCCTAATGGAAAATGATAAATAGGACTCAGCGATGAAATTGTAAATAGAACTTTCTTCCAATTTTTATCAGCTTAAAAGAAATTTTTTTTTTCTTATCGCTGTCTTGCAGATTAGAGTCTCCTTATTTTTTCATCTGGAAAGCACTATTGTATGCCCATTTAGGTTAGTAAGCATGCTGCAGAAGGAATTCACACTGATTAAATTGGTTTTTTGGGCTAAAGTGCATGTTTGGGTTCTATTATGCACCTAATGAACTACTGATGGGAAATGAATAGATTTTCCGCCTTTTGTTAGGTCAAGGTCGAAGAGATGTGGCTTCAGGTATATGTCAGTTGCTGGAGAAAAAGGAAGGCATGTTCCGGCAGAATATGATGGGCAAGAGAGTTAATTATGCTTGTCGATCTGTCATATCTCCTGATCCTTACTTAGCGGTTAATGAAATCGGTATTCCCCCTTATTTTGCATTGAGATTGACATACCCAGAGGTAAGCATGAAGAATTCTTCTTAATTGTTCATAGATGGTGTATTTTACTTCAGAATCTATCGTAATGGAGTGCAAGTTCTGCTGATATGCAGTGGATATGATTATTGGTCTAGTAAGGTGCTAATGTACCCAAAAGGAAACCTTGACTCCTTTTATGCTTAACCGACATAAATTTACTGTATGTATGGTCACCATGAAACATTAGCACAGTGAGGTTGATTAGTGCTTGTTTCACATTGATTAGCTTTATATGAATTACCAAATAATATGTTTTGGAAGAGGTTTCCATATTTTGTCTGGGAAGTGAATCTATGGCTTGCTTGATGCATTGCATTAGGTCTTCATTACCTCTTGTGAAACCTCCCATTCTGTCTTTTTATTATCTGACTGCTATTATTGTGTACACAGACTTAAGAAGTGTGGTTGAAAATTCGTTTTTCCTTCAAATGAAGTTGTAAAATGGGGTTTGGTCTCATATTTATCGTGAAAAAAATGAGATCTTAAGGCTCTTTTGCAAATTCAATCTAATTGACTTGGTGTAGCTTCGTTCATCGTTAAAAAAATTACAGTATGTTTTATGAAACTTTTAATATTATGAAACTTTTAATATTTGGAGATATCTCTCTATTTTGGGGGTTTTGTCTAGAGTTGTTACTACGAGGAGCAAGGAAGAGTTTTAGTGATGGTCTATCTTCCCAGGGAACTATTTCCATTTGTACTTTCTACGTAGCTTCATTCCCTTTCTAGTGGCAGTTCCTGATTCAATTGTAAGTGGTACTCTTGATTCAATTCCACCAAACCCGAAAACAGTTCCATAGGAGCTTGCATTCAAGTCCTTTCTTTATATATGATGTAACTTCTTTCCCCTGCTTTTAGTGAAGTTCTGAGCCTGAGTTCAATCCCAAAACCAAAAGTCCATCCCAGCTGTCAAAAGATCTACGTGCGGATAAGGGACGAAGAATGCTTCAAATCCCGGTTATTCCTCTCCAAAGAAATCCCCGTATTCTATTCCTCAAATCCCACAATCAGCTTGATGCCATCTTCATGAAGGAGAATGCCCCAAAAGCGTCTGCTAAGATTAACTGTACAAAATCAGATGCTGTCAAATTTGCCTTAGTGCAGTTACTCTCTTTACTTTCTCTCAGTGAAGTTCCTATATCAGAATCCATTGACAGCTTGCATAAATGACTAGAATTTGTTTTTCAATTGGAAGTGGTGCATATTGTGGTTGTTTCAGTACTTCTGTCAGCCTTGCACCTCTATTGAGTAATGCCTGAGTGGCAGCATCAAGGTCTGACCCGTGTATAAAGCAAAGAAATATTTCTCTTTCCATTCACTTTATTAGGAAAAATTGTGTTCAAATCAGTAGGACTTCGGATCTGATCTTGAATATGTGGCAATAAAGAGTTTGTATCCCAACCATAACAAGATCATTGATGCTTAACAATACCAAATTACTAATTGTTGCTGCGTTCCTTTTTCATGATATCTAATTTTATTTGGTTACATATAATGATCTTGATGGAGTTTTTCCTTTTGGCTCAACGCCTATAATGACAGAGAGTGACTCCTTGGAATACTATTAGTTTGCGGAAAGCTATTATCAATGGTGCAGATACTCATCCAGGAGCAACACACTACATTGACAAGTTATCTACTCTTAAACTACCACCAGCTAGAAAAGGTCGAATTTCGATCTCAAGGAGATTACCTTCATCGAGAGGGGTTGTCACACAAGCTGGGAGGAGTTCGGATAATGAGGTTGAAGGCAAAATCGTATATCGCCACTTGAGAGATGGAGATATCGTTCTGGTCAATAGACAGGTACTGACCGTATTTATCTTGTGTTGCTTGCTTGGATACTAGAAGAAATGTGGCCCTGCTCTGGAATTTGTTTAAAAATGCTCATTTGGCTTGTTTTCTCTGGCTACCTTATTTTCATGGACTTACATATCACATTGTGCTTTTCTCATTTGTCATGGATAATGCATATTCCTGCAAGCTAGTACTTTGGCTCTAGCTGTTGTTGAGATGCTGCCTTAAGGATCTGTTGTATTAAAACTATCTGCCAAATTGTTATGGCAATTGCTTCTGCCATTTAATTGCTGCAGAGTGACCAACTCATGACCAGCAGGAAGAAAGATGTGATATTACTTGTACCAATTAACAAGCCTCTTTGTATTTTTCTTTTATGCTTGGTTTGACATGTAATTTTTGTGGCATAACATGGTAGTTATAATGGGGATATAGGTAACTCAAATAGATTTTCAGTCTTTGGGGAATAAATTTGCTTTTGCATTGAATTATTATTTTAAAATTGACTTTGTAACTCTTTAATAGTCAGTCTCACATTTTTGGAAGAGACATCGCTCTTATCATATTTATTTTTCAACATGGTTCAGAAAGGTGGGTCAAAGGCACCTCAGCATCATACGTCAAGGCCTCATTAAACAATTTGGGGTCCTACTGTATTTTTATGTGGATAATACGCTGTAGATATGCATGTGTTACTTGAGCATTCTTCCATTAAGCATTCTTCCTATGAGTTGAGTCAGGAGGCAATGCGCAAGTAATCATTAATAGTGGGTCTTCTCTACGTTTGAAGGGCCAGAATAACTCTTAGGTACAGGGACCAAGAGCTTTCATGTGATAAGAGTCCTATGGGGACTTGAGTGGGCCCAAGATTATACTGCGGGAATTAAGATGTGAAATTTCTTAGTATAAAGGCCAAACTATTTTCCTATGTAAGATGCATGGAGAAATGAGAAAAGTATAGCAGTCCTCGTATTGATAAGACATGCTGATGCTGTACTACTTGTTTTGCCCAATTATTCATGACTTGAACCATTGTCTGTCAGTAAATGCCTCTGTCCTTCCTTGGCCTTGATGAAGTTTAATATTTTATGCCATGCAGCCTACACTTCACAAGCCTAGTATAATGGCACATGTTGTTCGTGTATTGAAGGGGGAGAAAACACTTCGGATGCATTATGCAAATTGCAGGTTGGCCAGATATAGACTGCTCAATGTTTGAAGGTTCATTTTTCAATTGTTTGTGAGACCTCATTTGGACATTTTTTTGGGGTGTTTTTTCAGTACATACAATGCTGACTTTGATGGTGATGAAATGAATGTCCATTTTCCACAAGATGATATTTCACGTGCTGAAGCTTACAACATTGTAAATGCAAACAATCAATATGTTAAACCAACCAATGGGTCTCCTATTAGAGCATTGATCCAGGTTTCTCTTTTTTCTTTTTTTTTGGGGTCAATCAACTTTCCTTGTTATTATTTTAAATTTGATGTAAGTATTGTCTTTATTCTATCAGGATCACATAGTCAGTGCTGCAATTCTTACAAAGAAGGATACATTTTTGAATTACGATGAATTCAATCACCTCCTTTATAGTTCAGGAGTTTCTACAGCTGGATCAGGTTCTTTCAGGAAACTTGGGAAAAAGGTGGCGATTAATTTTGAAGACAATTTGCTCTGTCCTGTGCCTGCCATTTGGAAACCAGAACCTCTCTGGACAGGAAAACAGGTCATAATATGTTACATGGCAGATTCTTTATACAAGTGCTTGAAGATTCATCAAATCAATCTAGATGGGAAGCAAAATAAATTAGAAATGGATGGACTGTTGTACAATAATTTGTCTTTTCCTTTTTTTCCATTCTATAATAGAAAATGCATTGGAGACCTATCATGGATCATATATAGAAACTGACAATTACTGTTTCCTCCTTTCTTTGCAGTTGATTGCTGCAGTTCTAGATCATTTAACTAGAGGTTACCCGCCATTTACTGTGGAAAAGCAGGGGAAGATACCATCTGACTTTTTTAAAAGAAAACTTAAACATAAACCCAGTAAGAGAAAGGGTACTAACAAGGATAAAGTGAGGGAACAGGACAAGCCAAGAGAATTCATTCAAGATAAAATGGAAAGAAATGAAGAGCCTGGTGAAGATACTGTGTTGATATTCAAGAACTACCTAATCTGTGGAGTCATCGATAAGGCTCAGTTTGGTGACTACGGTCTAGTCCATACGTTTCAGGAGCTTTATGGCTCAAATGCTGCAGGAATTTTGCTATCTGCATTTAGTCGGTTATTTACAACTTTTCTTCAGGTAAGTGGTTGTATAATAAGCATGCAAGTTCCATAATTAAATCTTAGTGGTGGTTTTTTCTATCAAGATTATGAACTTCCATAATTTGATCTTGATGATTCAGCTGCATGGTTTCACATGTGGAGTGGATGATCTTTTGCTGAGTAAAGATATTGATGAAAAAAGACAACAACAACTTGAAGAATGTGAAAATTGTGGAGAGGAAGTACATTGCGAGGTTGTTGGGGTTAATGATTTCATAGGTGTGTTACTTTCTTGCAAGTATTATGGAAACAATTACCTTATTTTCTTTGCCTGTTGATCTAGTTAAGCTCTCGTTCCTTTTTAAAACTTATCGTGCTTACAACCAGTAATATCTTATTTGGTATTTCTATTGATATCCTCTTTATTGTGCATAGTGATATCCATGTCTGGTGCTTGAACACTAATTCCTCCCTGCCACAAATCTAGCAGCAGGCTGCCAGATGCATAAATCTTGATCTTGTTAGATGTTAGGCTCTTTCTTTTAATCAAATATGAAAGATCGATTTTGTCTGTTCCATCTGTCTAAGTTCCTTTCTTCCTGAATGCTGTATTTTCAGTATCTAGCGATCGAAATGGGTTACAGGCTTTAAATAGCTGACTGCAAGTAGCAGTTTTCAGGATTTTGGCAGGCTTGGTTCGATACTTCTAGATTTAGTGTCGTCATCTTTGTCAGACTTTTGTGTGTCTGTGTTAGATTGATTATATGCTTGAGATCAGTGGCTAATAATGCAATTGTGTGACAGACCCAGCAGAACTTCAATTGAAAATTGAAGAAGTAATACGCAGCAATGGAGATTCAGCCCTCACCAATCTAGATAGGAGGATGATTAGTAGGCTAAATGAGTTGAGTAGTAAAAAGATTGAGAAGAATTTGCTGTCCGAAGGGTTATTCAAGCCCACTGGAAAGAACTGCATTTCACTGATGACTACATCTGGGGCCAAAGGGGGTACTGTAAGTTGCTTGTCTTCTCCACATGTTCTTCATCTTCGTGATCCTATCCTTGCAGTATCTGGTTAATTCCTCTGTGGAATAATGGTGACATGCATTTTCATCTGCTTCTATGCTTGGATTGATTTCACCCAGTTGTGTTTGAATGTTTTTGGAAGATAATTAGAATTCTTTTGCCTATGGTTTTCATTGACTTGAGTCTTAGACATTGTGATAAAGTTTGACTTGACTCGGTGACATACTCTACTCAACATGAACACAAGATCTAGGCAGCATTTTCTTCTTAATCATCTGAGAAGTGGAAAAAAGACTACTATAGGATTTTGGTAACAAAATATCATATGCATAAATAGGAATTGAGCATTACAATATCTGATGAGGCTACGTGCTGGCAGTTTAAAGACTCAACTCTGATTGTCTGGAATGTTAAGAGCTCCATAGGTCCAAGATGTCGGTTATCAACAAATTGAAAAAATTATATCTGCTAATAAGCCATTTGCATCACCCTCTTTCGAGCGCCGATGTTATTCTGTTCTATTGGATAATTCTGTAAGTTTACAGAGTGATATTGGGTGCATCAATATAGAGAAAAGCAGTTCCTGTTGCTGTTTTACATGTGATCCAATCTTGAGCCTGACCTAGAACAATTCTTTTGAGGCCAGGACATTAGAAGTGTCAAAAGTTGTGTACATCACTCACTTTAGTGCTAAAAGTTTTCACCGGCTCACTTAAGTGTCAAATTGGAGAAAAAACAATCACTTAAGTGCCAAAATGATTATGTGGCTTTTATAATTAAAATTTTATGTTTTTTTTTAAATAGAAAAAAAAAAAATAGTTCATGTGCCATTTCCATATGCACATATCTACCTCCTTGCTGTCCACATCATTTTTTTCTTTTTTTCCTTTTTTCTTCTATTTTCCCTCTTATGTGCCCTTGCCACTCCACACTGTTCATGCAATGGACTACTCTCACCAGCACTCCCCTATCGCCACCCAGGCCTACAAGCTGCACTACAACCTCGGATAACCCCTCTGCGACCCTGGCTCCTTGTCATGGTGAGGGTGTCACGAGGCTCGGGTGACCCAAGATGTAGGGTTGTCTGAAGACAACGTCAGATTTGGGTTCAATGATGTTGAATTTGGTGTACTGACCAGCTCAATCTTCTTCCTCAGCTCTCTCTAAATTTTCACGTCGGATTTGGTGATCCAAATCAGAGTTGGCACTTAAGTGATTATTTTTTTTTTAAGAAGTAGCATTTAAATGATCCGAACAAAATTTTTGGCACTAAAGTGATGCCGTACACAACTTTAGATACTTATAGTGTCCTCCCTTTTTTGAGTGATCGAGATTGATCTTTGCACATTGCAGGATCATGCCTATGATTGCAATGCTGACAACTAAGCTTATGTGGTGTGCAGCTGGTTTAGTCCAGCCAATTCTTGAAATAAACAACTCGCACACACTCCCTTTCCAACTAAGCTTATAACTACATATATGTTCATACAAGGATGCTGGGATGGAATGCATTCATGAAATTAATCTCTTAGAAATTCCTTGTTTTGCCTCAAACAGGCGAATTTCCAGCAAATATCTTCTCATTTGGGTCAACAGGAGCTAGAAGGCAGACGAGTCCCTAGAATGGTCTCTGGAAAGACTTTGCCCTGCTTTCCTCCTTGGGATTGGGCATCTCGGGCTGGAGGCTTTATAATTGATCGATTTCTTACTGGTCTGCGGCCTCAAGAATATTACTTCCATTGTATGGCTGGCCGAGAAGGGTAATTTTTTTACAAATCTCATTTGTTGGATAGTATTTTTCAAAAGTCAATTGATTATACAATCTTGAGATGGTTATCTGGATGTGTGGGCATGTTTATTTTTTGTTTCCTGGGAGTTGTAAGTGATCTTTGGACTTCATCTGAGAATGCAGTGAATATAAAGATGATCACATCATTTTCAGTTATCATTATCTTTTGCTGCAATGGATTCCTCTGTTGAAGCTAGGTGTGTCAACAGTTCGGTTCAGTTTGGTTTTTTTGAAAAACTGAACTGAACTGAACTGAACTGAACCATTAGAAAAAACTTCTGAACCGAATCGAATGAGACCCGAACCGACTACGAACTGAACCAAAATTTTGGTTTGGTTCGGTTTTTTGGTTTTTGGTTTTCAGCTTTTAGTTTTCAGTTTTTGCATTTGTTTTTTTTTTTTTTTCTTTTTTTCTGTTGCATATATTTTTCATTTCCAAGAAATAAGCTCTTATTGGTTTGTCGGTTCGGTTCGGTTCGGTTAACCAATAAAAACCGAACCGATAAAAGAAATTTCATTTTTTAATGAGAACCGAACCGAATGAAAACCGAACCGAAAAAACCGAATTTTTCAGTTCGGTTTGGTTTTCGGTTCGGTTTTTGACACCCCTAGTTGAAGCTCATGGTGACTTTTGTTTCCCTTAGATAATATGATTAATAGATATGTGTATTAAGATCTAAGAATGAAATATTCATTAAAAATGCTTTTATAAAGCCTTATTTGAAAACGACATGCAATTGCGGCGTAATGTATCGCAATAAAATGTGACACAACTTGAGCTGCCGTTTTTAGTGCAAAGCAGTTCTGAGGATTAACCTTCAGTTCTTACCTTGACAAAATCATCAGTGTCAAACCGTCAAGGGGCACAGCTGCATCTGTGGCAAAAACTTGTGCTGACAAATCCTTGGAATCATTTCTAAGAAGTCCTTTGGTTTGGGAATTATGTCCTGTCTGGTGGCATCAGACGTGAAATCCTTTCAAATGGTTCAAGTTTCAGTGGTGTAAAAGAGATCCAATTGGTAGTGTGATTTTTTTTTATTTTGGGGAGGGGGTTGGTGTTGGGGTGTTGGTGTTTGAAACCATGGATCTTTTTGCAAATCTATTTGATGGCTCATGGTACAAGGTTTATGGACTGTATTGCTGATACAGAATGTCTCATCTAATTAGTTATGAAATGCAAGTCTACTCAATGGAACAACAGGGTTCAACCAAGTTGAGGTTTTTTTTTTTTTTTTTTTTTTTTGGTTATCTACTTTGAGCTTCGGCTAGACCTTGCTTTTAGTTCTGTCTTTCAAGTTTGGCTACATGCTTCCAGATTTCTTTTTTCGCCAGTGGGTAAGGAAAAATGTCATTCGTTTTTGTCTAATATGTTGTCTATTCGGGTGATTTATCTGCTCTGTGACTGCTGTGTACTAAGGCATGAATACTAATCGAACAATTGACTACTTCGAGGACAAATTGGAATGCACATGGGAATTCCTGTTAACCAGAGTTGTATAGTGGGAGTTATTCATAATATTTGTTGAAGGTTGGCTTGAGATGGGCATGCAGATGCATACTTTGAAACTTAATACAGACTACTTACAAAATTTCTTAAGAAAGCGACGTAGCGTCCAATGAAGTTGACATTAATCTTTTTGGCTTTTCCGCAGGTTAGTTGATACAGCAGTCAAAACATCTCGCAGTGGGTATCTGCAGAGATGCTTGGTAAAAAATCTCGAATGCCTAAAAGTTTCTTATGATCATACTGTCCGAGATGCAGATGGGTCCATCGTGCAATTTTATTATGGAGAAGATGGCATTGATGTCCATAAAACAAGCTTTGTGGCGAAATTTGATGCCCTGTTGGCTGTAAGAGCTTTGATCTGGTTGATGTTTTTGTGAGATATATATTTTCTTTTATCATTGATAATAGCTTCACTGTTATCACACAGAATCATGACATTATGAAGGCGAAGTATTCCACTGAGCTTCGCAAATCTAATAGCTATATCACAGATTTGCCAGAAGCTCTAAAGGACAAAGCAAATAAATTCATTTGTGATAGGAATCTTTCGGTTCCTAGATTAGCAAGGAATGAGATATTAAAGCCAGAAGACTTTGTGAAGTCAGTGGAACAAAAATATTTCTCAAGTCTTGCACAGCCTGGAGAACCAGTTGGCATAGTAGCTGCTCAGTCTGTTGGAGAACCATCAACACAGATGACGTAATTGTGGCTTTTGGCTTTCCATGATTTGATCATTTTTGAACAAATATCATGCAGGCTATTTTATTCTTGCTTGCTTTTGTTAAAGTGCATGTGGCTGGGGATCTAGGATAATTCTTGCTTGATTAACCGTATTGTTGATTCATGTAGAATTAAGTTAATGATCTTTTTGTAAAATTGACATAGGATTTGAAATTGAGACTGAGATTGTAGTAGAGTCACTTCTGAAGCTGAAGCTTAGTGTGTAGAATCTATGATGGTATTGGATTTGTGTCTTGTTGAGATCAGCTTCGTTGTGTCTTGTTGACATTAGCTTTCATCACTCTCCCTAGTTTTATATTTGGTTTCTTCCTCATTGAAATGATTTCTCCCATTTTGCTCTGAATAACAAACTCCTGATAAAATTAGAACAATAGAATGAAAACTTATCTGATCTGAAAGCTCTGTGGTTCAATATTTCTCTGAATGGCACTCCCTTCTTCATTTTACTTTATAGTGTACTTTTAGAGAATCTTTTATTAAACTTGCATTTATGCATGTTTAGGCGTAGGCTGATACGGTTTTTGTTGGGGCTGTCTACTAAACATAGGGAAATTTATCGTCGTTTTCCAAATTAAGAAGAGGAACATCGAATATTTTTCTTACCAAAAAAAAAAACATCGAATATTTTTCTTACTTGTATATAGACATGATTGCGTATTGTTCTTATTGTCAACACTTGCATTCATCTTGTTTGCTTCTCTCTTCATTTTCTGATGACATGGAACATTGTGGCTTTCCAGATTGAACACTTTCCATCATGCTGGTCGAGGAGAAATGAATGTGACACTTGGAATTCCACGCCTACAGGAAATATTGATGACCGCGTCCACTGATATTAAGACTCCAATTATGACCTGCCCTTTATGGAGAGGGAGTTCAAAGTAAGCTGCTTAATTTAACCTCTATGCTTTAGATAAATATAAAATGTCATGACCTAGAACTTCTCAGTGCATTAAACCATTAGAAACTTGGATAGACATTAGAGTTTGGAACTACAAAGAAAAGGTGGGCTTGTCTATTTTTTTCGTATGAGACATTCAATGGGGCGGACAGAGAGTAATGGGACAAAATCCTTTTTGCACCTTCGTTTATTTGGGTTGCCTTCACTATGGAGTTCTCACCTTATTCATATGCATCTTTGTGTTGACCTGCAGTTTTTTTGAATTATTCAGCCCTGTTTCTGAGAAATCAAATTATCAATAGGAATGTGAAGAGAACAATTATCTGTGTCTACGATGATTTACTCGTCTTTTGCAAATTGCAAGGGATAGTTGAATTTGTTCATAGTCCTGTCTTTAAGCAAATATTCAAACTTCAATCTGCTGCACATAGCTTTTGCCCCAATTGCTTCTGAGAATTGAAGAGAATGAATTGTTGCTCTGATTATATGTCAGTGGTCCCTCTTACTAGTTTGAGAAGCTGTAGGTTGAAATTTGAGGTTTCCTTTTTTTCTTTTTTTCTTTTTTTCTGTTTGATTGCATGTCACTGGTCACTTCCACTCGTAAGCTGCAGGTTGAAATCTGAGGTTTTGTTGTTTGGTAATAATTCAGGGTCATTTATGGTCTAACCTCTGAATTTGTTGATGTAAGTGTTAACTGATTTACTCATAGTAGAGAAACATCATATAGAAAAGACAGAGGTGCCTATGAGTGAATCAGTGTACTGCTTTCCCAGCTGACAAATATCCATTGCATTTCCACTTTCAAGCTGTTTGTTGCGAGAGGATATTTAGAGGTGGTTGAAGTAGATACTTGAGTCAGTGAGTTGGTGAAGAAACATGTGTGTATGAGTGTGTTCACGCATGTGTGAGAGAGACAGAGAGAGAGAGAGGTTTAAGAAAATGGCAGAACCTTTCACTATTTTAGGACTTGAAAGCATTTTCTCCCTGTAGAAATAATTCAGTGGTCTTTAAAGTTTGTGATTGCAAGCATAGTTTAAGTGTTTGATGTTACTTATTGCATCTTAATACGCATTTGTTGATTTTTATGCTTGTTCCGTAAATTTAAAG
Organism: Eucalyptus brandiana; assembly: GCA_014182725.1. Taxonomy (NCBI): domain Eukaryota; kingdom Viridiplantae; phylum Streptophyta; class Magnoliopsida; order Myrtales; family Myrtaceae; genus Eucalyptus; species Eucalyptus brandiana. Next base: position 19,044,168 of record CM024678.1, read on the forward strand.
AACTGTCATATCTTCTCAGTATGTAGTCACCTGTCTTATCTACTAATGGAGCATACTCCCTGCTTAGCCATTTAAGTTATTTCCGGGGTTCAATTTGTTATGAACGATTGCAGCATGCATTAGCTAGTGGCTTAATTTCTGTACTCATAAGTGAAATTTTTAATGTATTCCAGTTTAGGAAAAACATATATCATATAAAGCTCTGCTGCTTTTTGTATAAGTTTTTAGATGTCAAAATTTTTAGATGGCACTGATAACAGGCTGATTGTTGAAGCCTCAAGCCATTACAAATTGAGTGGTTTTATGCTTACTTTCTGTCCCTTGATTCGAAATATTTTGTATTACCTACTATTTACATGAGAATGTGCATTGATAATGCTTCGTGTCATTTGTAGGCAGGATGCCAATTTTCTTGCTGAAAAATTAAAGAAAATCACTGTGGCCGAAATGATTGAAAGTATGGAAGTTGCGGTTGTGCCATTTGCAGTGAATAATCACCAGGTCTGCAGCATATATAAGCTGAAAATGAAGCTTAAGAGGCCTAAAGTCTTTTCAGTAAAACACTGTGAAGAGATCTTAGAAGTTGTATACCTTAGGGAGTTGGAAGATGCAATACAGAATCATCTTCTTTTGCTCTCCAAAATCAGTGGGATAAAGAATTTTACATCAGATTCAAGACCCAAGACATCAAGCGAGACTGATGAAGATGCATCTGGTTCGGCTTCACAGCATGCTGAGGAGAGGAACGTAGATGACGATGCTGATGATGGCGATGATGATGGCAATGACAATGATGATCTTGGTTTTGATGGGCAAAAACGTAAAAGACAAGCTACAGATGAAATGGAGTATGACGATGGTTATGAAGAGGAACGGAATGAACCAGAGCTGTCTGCTGGATTAGAAAGTGATGGTGATCAGGCTAACGATGTTGATATTGGTGAAGATGGTGATGGAACGCCTGGGATAGCACCAGAGATTGTGAGCCCTTCTAAAACAAAGAAAAATAAGAAAAATGCAAAGTCGGATGATGAAGGAAAGAAGAGGGTCAGAACAAAAGTGATCAAGGAATTTGACAGAGCAATTTTTGTGGCAGCAAATGGATTGGACTTTGAGGTCCATTTCAGATTTACTAATGAACCTCATGTTTTGCTGGCTCAGGTAATTAACAGATTGTCCCCCATTATTATTTGCAGACTCTTGGAACATGCCATGCTTTTATATAGATGTGCTATTTGTCTACCTTGACCAGCTTTAGGAGTGGATGTTCATTTTGGTACTTGTACCCTACTGTAAAATATTGTGTAGCATATTTCTTCTTCTTTGACCTCTCTTTTGATCAATACTATCCTGTTGATGACCTTTTTTAGGACATGCTACGTCCTGCTTCTTAAGGAAGCAGCTTTGCCATATATAATTTTTTATTTTTGCTGGTCTCTTGTGGAAATTTCGGGAAATGAGATTTGCTTCTGGACTTGATCTTTGTGGCTATATTATAGTCCCTCAATTATTGTGAAGGTGACGCTCTTGTTTATTATGCAGATTGCTCAGAAAGTGGCCAAAAAGGTGTACCTCAGGAGCTCTGGCAAGATCGAATCTTGTCAAGTGATTACTTGCAAAGAGAACCAAGTGATCTACTATGGGGAAGATCCCAAAAGAAGACAGAAAATTGAGGCCAAGGATAAAGAAGCAATTCCGGCAATTAATACAAATGGAGCGGATTTTTGTGCGTTGTGGCAAATGCAAGATCAGCTGGACATTAGATATATATATTCGAATGATATCCACGCAATGCTCACTACATATGGGGTGGAAGCTGCCAGAGAAACCATCATACGGGAGGTGCAGAATGTCTTCGGTTCATATGGAATATCTGTGGATATGCGTCACCTTACCTTGATTGCAGACTTCATGACCCACGCAGGTGGGTATCGTCCAATGAACAGGCTTGGTGGTATAGCAGAGTGCATATCACCTTTCAGTAAGATGTCCTTTGAGACAGCTTCCAAGTTCATTGTCGATGCGGCATATCATGGGGTGGTTGACAACTTGGAGACCCCATCCGCTCGGATATGCCTTGGGCTACCTATGAAGATGGGTACTGGTTCTTTTGATTTACTACAGAAAATTGAGTTATGAGGCGCATGATTTGATAGGAAACTCCAATGAAATGGCTATGGAGTTGTTAATGTATAGAGAGTGCTGAGGTGGGCAATTTTGTCTGGACTGCTCGCCCTGTTTTTATCAGATGTTGAAGGTCCATGTTAACATTATTATTGATTGTTTCTCATTCATTGTGATAAGTGCATATCAGTTTAGTGCATTCTTGAACTTTGATATCCTTTATGACAAAATCGACTTGTTATTGATCGATCTTTGATGTTGCTTTAGCGGAAAAGCGTAATCTGTTTCACAAGGGTGTTTGATGTGTCTGATCTTACAATTCACTCTATGGTAATAAAATAAAAATCACTATTGAAAATAAATGGCATTCTTTGGGTCGTAATCTGGTGTTTAGATCAGAGTCCAGGTGATCTTATGGCCGTATGCCCTAGTCGAGTTGGTATGTTTGGAGTGTAGCCAATTGATCATCACCATCAAATTCTAGCCAGCACAATCAAAATGATCAGGAAAAATCTTCAGTCAATGGCATCTCAGAATCTTAATTAGTGTAAAATGAGTACAAATAACAAATCGATCCAATACCTACAATGATTTTCTGCGAACCCGACTAAAATGGCACAGAAAAGACATGGTGTACACAAACATACATGTTCATGCCAACTCTAAAGTACGCGATATCGGTAAGTACGCGTCGTTTTATGCTCCAAAAATAAGAAATTCTTCGCAGTAAGCTTACGTGAGCTGAAAAACACCATGAACCAGGCTGAGAAGCACAGCGCAGCAGATGAGAACGCAAGGAACAAGAAGAGCAAAACTGGCTCCGGTTAGCATTGCCGGTAAAGGTGCGATTTCGGAGTCCTGAGCTGCAGCACCGACATGGAGAGCAACACCACAAACGCAGCGACTTTCATGCCAAAACCCGACATTCTGCTTCGCACAGTGAATTTGTATCCGCGAGAGGGAGAGATCAAGAGAGCTGAATGTGTGGCCGCAGGGAGACAGCAGGAGCAGGTGGACATGAACATACATAGAACGAGCATGTTCTTATAAACATAAATGGCCGCACAGAAAGAATCAGATGCAGCATCTACTCATGGAAAAGATGATGGCGAATGGCGACAAGTCATCGAGTGCAGCGCCACGCGCAGTTGGGGACTCGCTTTAGCCAGCTAAAAATCCCTGGAGCACGCATCCGACTGACGTTACCCATCCAACTTATGGGGACGTACGCACGCTAAGGAAAGATAGGGAAAACACACCATGTGGTTCTACTGGTTTCGTGAAACAGGTGCATCGAAGTTGTCACACACTACCATACCTGAAAGAGACTTTTTTCTCTCGTGCGCAGTCTTGTAATGAGGTTTCTTGTCGTCGTAAGACGCTCTTCTTAGGAAATATTTATAGTTTTGCTCTTGCATAACTTTCTTTGCTCTGGTGAGCTCGATGGAAGACGCTCGGAAACACTATGGTGAAGTCGGACTTGGCACCGAGTTAGGTGCAGCTTGAAACTCTTTGACTGTCTCGGCGAGCAAGGGTGGATATTACCGTCAATTTAGGATGTAGATTGACCTCTTCAGTTGACCTCTTGAGAGCACTGAGGCCAAGGAAAAAGATTCATCTCGATTAGATATCTTCTGTTCTAGTGCGCAGCCACGAGATGCTCACCAAGTAGTAGGACATATGAGCTGCCGAGGAAATCATCACAAAGGGAAGAAGGGCAGAGCGAGTGTCCGAAAGAGGTATATAACCTGTTCAATTTACCTGTCGTGAGGTGGGAATGGCTCGACCCGATCCGATCCGACCGAATTCAAGATTGCCGAACTCCCGATGGCAGTATTCAAAACTCACCTATCAATCACCTTACCTGAGATGATATCCTCGTTAATGTCGAGTCATGAAGTTCTAAATTACGCCAAGCCCTACAACACTATCATTCGTGCTTCCGCCATCAATTGATAGAGTGATTGGTACATCATTTATAGCAAAGGTGATCTGAGCCAGATTAGGCCCGAAGATCAAGCCTATCGTATTTCTCAAGCCTGCCCATTTTATGTACCTTGCATAGAAATGTTGGGGGCAAACTAGGGCCAAATATGAGTGGCTGGACTTTTCCAAACCCGCCCATTTGCCTTTCAAGTCTATTCCGGCTGAATTGCATTCCGGCTGAATTGCATCCCAGCCTGTTGTTCAACCTCAAAATTGTAGTGATCCACACTTCAACCACGTGAACCAAGCCTCACAAAGAATCAAGTGGAGACCATTTGGCTATAGGTTTCTACCCATGAATTACTTCCCAAAATCTCTACGATCCGTGTGGAACTTGAGAAGTTGCAAAGTTCGAAATTAGTTTCTCATAGATATAACAGTCAAATGTCGCCATGCTTACTCAATAACAAAATTCGACCCAAAAAAAAAACTCCATAACAAATCTTTATACCCGAGAGCCAAAACCCTAAGTCTTTTATACTAGTTAAGCAAAGAATAATGTTAATGATGTCCAAGAAAAATGTATCAAATTGATACAATGAATAATGTGAAAAATGTTAAATAAATATTTTAATACGTAATTGTATTCAATACTCGATAAGAATGAGCTGCATTACTAATTTTAACATAAGTCTTAGGGTGTGTTTGTTTCATGGAAAACTCGAGATTTGGAAAACATTATACGAAAAATTATTGGTTACATCTCTTAGAAAAATTATCTAATGGAAAATGTTTTTATTACCGACAATAATTTATGCCTAACTATTTTTTATTGGTGATGAAGATATTTTGCATTCATTTATTTTTATAAACGATATAAGTGATCGTTTTTTGGAAAATGTTCTTCAAATTATAAGTTTTCTGTGAAACAAATGCACTTTCAGTCTACGTTCCATTATTGTTATGCAAAATTTCAGAGGCAGTTGAGATAGAGAATGGAATACATTCTATGATCAACACCCATCAAAACAAATTATAATTCAAGAAAAGAAAATGGGACCAGGGCAAAATTTCAATTTACATTCTCAAATGACATATAACAATCTTAAAATAAACGACAATTGAGGTCACATTTATCATAAAAGATAAACTGAAAGTCCAATTTTTCTTGTCTATGAAATGATGGTCGAGAAAGCTCACTTCTTAGAAATGAATCAGGAAGAAAACTTTGCAACACAAAGAAGAGAAAATAAAAGAGCAAAAAAGAACATGCATCTTAATTCAAGGGATCGATCAATGGACAAATGATTGAAACCATATATGTCGGATATAATATAAAGTCTCAAATTCGCTCCCTATTCAATAAATCTCATCAAGTATGGACCATAACCAAGTATGAACTGAAAACAGGAGGGTTCAATTTGGTGCGTGAAAATTGTCCCAAGATACCACCAATATTTTTCTTATCTGGAAGCAATGATCGCCTTGTTACACACGAAACATGGTTTGTAAGGACCGAAATGATTTGGGTTTCAATTCTGTAATTTAAATGACAACTCTATCATCGAACAGGCTATCGAGAGTGAGAGTTTTACTTCCTTTTTTATAGGAGATTGAACGGGATGAAGTTTTATTAAGAGAATTAAAAGTGTAATACTCTGGTTTTGCCCGTTTTCTCTACCCAAAAAATAAAATAAAAAATAATATATATATTTGGGCTTCAGCTAATTTATTGAATGCATTGAGTGCTGCATCCTCCACATGGGCCTGATAGACTGGATTTGCACCTGGCCATCACAGACAACTTTTGATTCGATTATAAGAGTAAAAAAAAAAAAAAAAAAAATTATTAGCCAAATGGGACACAAGAGGAGTCAGAGACACTGAATTTAGCAGCATTCCCCCTTTGTCGTGCTAGTGAAATTATGGAAGTTCCCTGGATAGTAAATTCTTGACTAAATTTACTCCTTTAAAAAAACATTAAAAATTCTAAAACTTATTAAGAAAGTATAATTGATACCTAAAATTTTCAAAAATATAATTAATAAAAGGTTATGATTCGACCAATTTGATCAATTTTAGTATTCGATTGTACTTTTATAAGCTTTAGAACTTATTTGACAAGTTTTAAGATTTAATTATAATTTTTTTCCTTAATTATACTCTTTTTTTACTAGTTTTAAGACTTTCAATACACTTTTTAAAAACATTAGAACTTGAGTTCACTTTTTAAGACTTTTAATACACTTATAAAAAAAATGAAAGTGAGTACAAAAAATAAAAGGTTCATGCCGTCCAAGAAAAAGGGATAATACCCTAAAAAACCCCAAACTGGTACACTTGTGACAAATTTACCCCAAACTATTTTTTTGACCACCAAAAATCCCAAATTGGCATACTTTTGACAAATTTATCCCAAACTGGTACACTTGTGACAATTTTACCCTCTGTTAGTTTTCATTAAATTTTATTTTCAAATTATTAAGTTAAATGACACGAGACAGTTAACCAGTATATCAATTTAGGATTTTACGTTCCGTTTGTCACAGTTTACAATTTTTATGATTTTTTTGTGGTATTAATTCAATTTAGCATAGGGTATATTTGTCACAAATTTATCAGTTTATGGTTTTTTGCAGTCGAATAAATTAGTTTGGAGTAAATTTGTCATAAATGTCTGCCAGTTTAGGGTTTTTATAATCGGTCGGGTAAATTTGTCACAAGTTTACCGGTTTGGGGTTTTTCATGGTCAAAAAAATTGTTTGGGGTAAATTTGTCGCGGGTGTCTTCACCCAGGTTTGAGGTTTTTTAAGGTATTAACCCCAAGAAAAATACAAAAAAGTCTGAAAATGCCAGTCCAGTTCGGCAGCTTGAAGTTTGGTCCGATCCATTAGATAAATTGAACTTTCTTTTTAAAATTTCCCCCATTTGTAATAATGTGTTGCGTACTATTAGACGGCAGATTTTGTCTATTTGTTCGATCAATTAATTTTATTTATTTATTTTTCGCATAAAGATGAGTTTATTCGGTCAATGAATTAAGTAAATGAAAATAATTAATTAGCAATGTTCAAGTTGGTATAGAATCGAGTTGACTAATCTGATCTGCTTTGCTCATTCAACTAGTTTTGGTTTAACCACGTACGATATCAAATCGATTCCATTTAAATACTCAAAATCACAATAACCAAATATATTGTCATTAAGAGTATGTTTATTTTTAAAAAACTGTTTTTGAGAAATTATTTTCTGACTTTTTAGTATTTAAATGATGGAAAAGTATTCAGTATATAGAAAACGCTTTTCACAGATCAAACAACAAGCAAAAATCAGAAGAACGCAACTTCTACTTCTGGCAAGAAATAAAATGCTTTCCTAAGCTACCAAATAAATTATGTATAAGTATTGCGAAGTCTAAAAACATTACGAAAATGTAATTAAGTCTTAAAACTTGCAAAAAGTGCAATTAAGTTCTAAAAATTGTTAAAATGTTTCAATCGAGTTCTAAGATCGGGCCGTCAAATTTCCTAATGGAAAAAGCTGACGTGGCACGGGTGTAGCTTTTTTTAATCATTTCTCTCTCCTACATGGCGAATAGTTAAAAAAAAATTGTTAAGAAATTTGATGGCATCGAGTTTAGGACTTGCTTGAAACATTTTGATAAGTTTTAAAACTTAATTATACTTTTTGCAAATTTTAGGATTCAATTGCATTTTCATGACAAATTTTAGGACATTTGCAGCACTTATCCCAATAAATTAAAACTAACCATTTTCATCGAAAATGATTTTAATATATAATATTTTTCCTTCATCACGAAATTTTCGATGAAACAAGCACGCCTTAAGAATTACTTTTATTTCAATATAATATCCCATATGTAATATCAAATTATATTGTGCATTTATTTCATGAAAAATAAATACTTTGAAAAATATTATCTTAGAAATGTTCGTTCGTATAACTTATAAAAATAGATGAAAGAAAAATGATTTTATCATTCATGATAGTATTTCAATATGAATTGTTATTATTGACTAAATATTTCATGCGGTATAAACGATAATTTTTGAGAAAAAGAATATCTGAGTAATTATTTTTTTATTTTCTTAAGAGGGAGGAAAACAAATACGAAAAAGGCAAAAACATAAAATAGCCTACAAAAGAGACAGTAGCATGTCCTTTGAACCTTAAACCAGCTCGTGCTTATCCATCCATCGGACAAAAGACCACGGACTTGCCCCAGGCTGGCAGGCCCAATCTACCGAACCGACCGTGCGCACGGGGGGGGGGGGAGCCCGTCGCATCCCCACCGTCCGAACCACCGACCGCCGTCCGCGACGCGCCAATCCGACGGTCGGGACGCGAGCTCGCCGCGACGGAGAGCCAACGCGGGCCCCAGGGACGGCGGCTCGGCCGGGGACCCGGGCCGTAGAGGGCCACGTCATCGGAGCGGCGGTGGCAGAACCGCAAATAAGGGGGAAATGGGAGGGCATTATGTTGCGCAGTAAAGGCTCAGTGGAGAGAGCGTTTGTTGGCAAGGAAAAAGTAAGGGAACTTCTTCCTCTCTCTCTCTTAAATACTGCTCATCAAGGCGATAGGGGGAGAGGAGACTCGCTCTCTCTCTCTCTAGGTCGCTCTCGATTCTCGCTGGTCTCGCCTTCCTTGGACTATCTTCGCGATCGCTTTTGGAGGATCGTTCGGGGGTAAGTCGTGTTTTGTGAACTCCGTTCTTCGATTTCCGCCCCCCGGATTTTTCTGGGTTTCGATTTGACTTTCGTTTAGCTTTTGTATTGGGGGTGTGCGTGTTTTTTTTTTTTTTTGGTTTTTTGGCTTTGTGTGGCTCGAATTGAATTTGGGTTTTACTCGTGTTGCAGAAATTGGACCGAAGTTTCGATTTTTAGCAGGCGAGATCAGCTGAATCGGGTAAGCTGGCCCTCTCTCTCTCTTTCTCTACCTTTTGAAAGTCTGTGCTTTCCTGGTTTTTTTTTTTTTTTTTTTTTTTGAGATTATGGTTTGTGTTGGGAGGGATTGTGAGGGTTGATTTCTGGAATTAGGGGTGGAAGTGATTCTTGTTCTCCTCCTCTTTGAAGATTGTAAGCATGTTGGTTTGGCGGTCTCCATTTTGCCCACTGCGTCTGGTGGGTGGGTTCAATAGTCACGTCTTAGGGTGCAATTGGAACATGCTGTGGAACCGGCTCGTGGGTTTGGTGGTTTTGGTGGGTTGGTGACGTTCTTGGGAAAAGCTACTTTGTTGGTGTTCTTCTTGGTTTGGGTTCTGTTTGTTCTGTTGTTATGTGGTCATTTAGGTGTTCCTTTTCTGTTGTTTTGGGTAGAATTGCGATGGATTGAGTCCCCTAGAGGTGTGTATGGGGGGATGTACGTCACACTGTGATATTTGAGAATAAACGCCTAACCTGGTCTGCCGAGCCTGTGGTGTAAGCTGGGCCAATTGGAATGAATACGTCTTGACACTCTCCAGTTGCTTCCTTTGGGTGGTTTGGTTTATGTCAAATGGTGATGATGTTGCGACAACAGTATTCCGCCTTGGTCTTTTTAACCATTAGAAGCTTTACCTCAACTTGCTTGTGCTTTGTAGTATTAGGATGTCTGTGCATGTTTTGGAGCTAAGCAACAGGACTGATACTCTTCCTTTTTCGAGCTTCTGCTGGTTGATGATTGCTCTTAGTTTGGCGGAAGGAAGCTGCAGAGTGTGATTTGAATATCACAAACTAACTTAATGCTGCTTTTGACGAAATTAGTTTGTGCAAGGGTCACAGTCATTTCCTATTCTTGCAATTGCTGTTCAATGTTTTTGTTCTCTTTTCTATTTTTTTGAATTTCTGTCCCTCTTCTTCTGTTCATTGTGGTGGAATATAAGGTGTCCTTTTGCAGGAGATCAGAATAATGGAGTCTCACAATGAGACAGGATGCCAGGCCCCAAAAGGCCCAATCCTCTGCATTAACAACTGTGGCTTCTTCGGAAGTGCTGCCACTGCCAATATGTGCTCAAAGTGCCACAAGGACATGATATTGAAACAAGAACAGGCACAAGCAGCCGCCTCCTCGATTGAGAGCATTGTCAACGGAAGTTCCAACGAAAATGGTAAAGGACCTGTGGCAACTGAGATGTTGGATTTGCAAGCTGGTTCGGTGGATGCAAAGGTCATTTCGACCGAGCCCTCAGCTGGTTCATCTTCAAGCAAGGATGTTGACATGAAAGTGAGCGACGGTCCTAAAAGGTGTACCACCTGCCAGAAGCGGGTGGGGTTGACCGGCTTCAACTGCAAGTGCGGCAATCTCTTCTGTTCGGCCCATCGTTACTCTGATATACACGGTTGTCCATTTGATTATAGAACTGCTGCTCGAGACGCCATTGCCAAGGCCAACCCGGTGGTTAGGGCCGATAAGCTCGACAAGATCTAGATTTTGGGGCCTGAAAAGATGGCTCATCTACTGGAAACCCACTTTGCCTTCCATATACAGGCATCGAATATCTAAGTTTGGCTGCATAGTGTCTTCACTGTCCTATGTCTGGTAGAAATTGCAGTTCATGTTACCTGAGGGCATCCTTGCAGCCTAGTTAACTCTCTTGTTCATTGTGATTGGCAGTGATTTCACTATTGGCTTGGGTGTGTAAGTCACTATTCGTGGTGGTTTGATGGACTCCGTCGTTGCTACTTCCGTTGATATGAATTTCTAGTTGTGTATGGCTTGTGATCCAGCATTCGGGTATTGTGTCTATAGGGTCTGTCGTCTCCATTAGTCTAAACTCCTTGGTGCATATGTGAATTCGCGCAGTCTTTTCTTGTAGTTATGTCGGTCTACTGGGAATCTTAGATTCTCGTCTGTTAAAACGTCGCTTGTTCTTCAAAGCTCATTGATGAAGATTTCTTCACACGTCTGATGCTTGGAGCTCCTGGTTCAATGATTGGGTCAAGATAGAAAAAAGTTGACGTTGGAGAACTAATGAATTGCTACAATCTTTTTCCACTATTTTCAGAACGAGCCGAGGAGAAAAGAAAGAGGGCTTTAAATGTCATGTATTGTTTGGATGGAGGGAAAGAGATGCGAGGGAGAAGAAAGGAATCGATTGGTTATGTTAAGAGGTGATCGGTCTTAAGAGTGATCGCAAATTTATCTTGTCATTTCCTAGTTTTTAGATTCAACAATTGAAGTAGTCTATCGATTCGGGCATTAATCATACTTTTAGGTAATATAATTATTATTTTAGAATAATATACGATGTAAATGGTGGTATAGTTGTTAAAGTATTAATAGATTTTTTTTTTTTTCGATTGACCAAAAAAAAAAATAGATTTTTTCGGCTTTTCAGAAGATCTCTGCGGCTTTTCAGATTCCATACTTAATTTCATGTTTTGTATTTTTTGTTGGTAAAATAATATAAATGATACTTTAACTTTGGCTCAAAGTATCTAAATTTTTAATTTGTTTGATGTGTTTCCTAAATTTTATATTAATGTGTAATGTTTTTTTTGAATTTTTAACTTGTTTAATATGGATCTCAAAATTTTAGTATATGTTTAATTTTAACATGTGTACTATATAAAAATGTTTAATATTATTATTTCATTAATTCAAGTTAGATTTGTTAAATGAGTCATAAATCCATTTATTAATCTATTTTTAATTTACTGAATTGTTGTATGGGTTAGTTATGATCATAAAACTCATTGATTATGAGTTGAGAACAAGAATTGAATCCATAAAATTAATCTTCCGTTGTTCTTTTATTGCTTAGTAGCAGAGTGCTTGATTGTTAACTGATTGATGGTAGGCTCGAATCCTACTTGAGGGGATTTGGTTGATTTCCAGTTGTAAGTCATTTCGAGATAAAACAATTCAAATTGAAAGGGTATGCTTCACACACAAATTAAACAGGTTAGACTTGATTTCTTAGACAACTGAATGTTAAGACTAGGCGCACAGTCATAATGAAATAGAGAGTAAATCTGAGAAAGATAAATTGAGACACAAGATTTAAGAGAAAACATGGTTGTAGAGTAGAACCTTAAAGTAAAGAATTGAACTGGTGGGAATTTATCCGATTCTAGGTTTCAAGATATAGGGAATCTGTTTTAATAGGTAGGTCCTGGATAGGTAAAACTTGAAATCCAAAACAAGGTTTTATTTTTTTCTTAATATATATCTTTGCCTAATCCTACGGTATTCTACAGATTTCAATGATGAGTGTATAATTTAGAACCATTAGTATGGGTTTCCATTTTATTACTGAGGATTTTACTTCGTTTCACTTTTCCATATGTCTAAATATAGGTTGTGATTGTGATTACTGAATTGTAGTAGTAAGTGGTAATTATAAAAGGTGATAATTTATTGCAATCGTTTAATCAATAATATTTCATATTTTTTGTATATCTAATATAAATTATGATTGGCAGATTATAGAAGCTGGTAATTGAATGTGATGATTCATTGTAATCGTTTAATTAATAACACAAGTGAAATATGATCAAAATCTGAAATCGACTTTGGAACCTAAAACAAGATAAGTTCTAGATTTCATCATATGTAAGGTGAATAGGTTCTAGGTTCTATGTGAAACTCACCCTTAAATTAGTCTAAACAAAGAATTAATTGTAATTAACACATCTTACCTCTTTGCAATAATCTTTAATTACAATAGAAGGGGATTATATATAAACGGTACAAGTTAGTAGCTATTTATAAGTCCAAATCTAAATTACCGATAAAATACTAAATCAAACTACAAAAGTCCTCTTGTGGCTTAGGGGTGCTGCCCTTACAACCCTCGTCAAGCAATCCCTGAACCCTTGCTTGCTCATTGAAGAGGGGAACTCTCGTATCTTCTTATCGATGAGGAATATGAAACATACCCCAACACTAGAGTCAGAGATTGAGGAATTTATTAGCACTCTTTGTCCTCGTTAGTTAAATTCTAATTTCCTATTATCATTACTCATGGATAAATAAAAAATGGTAGAACTAAATTGAAATAAACCATTTGCTTCCATCTCAACAACTTGTTTATATTCCATCACGCAAAATGAACAATTTGTTTCGTATCTTTAAGTAGATCTCTATGTTTGAAAATCATTAATCAAACATAGGAAGTTCGGTCAAACTTCAAGGCAAATCGCATCTTTCACTATCGTCTTTGACTATTTTGGGTCTACTCTATTATTCAACTTGATCAGATACAGAATTATCCAAAATCCAATCAAACTAGCCCCATTTTCTCATGTACATTCGAAATCACATGTGACCATACAAATCGACATACGTCTAATTTTCCTCATCGATTTAATATCATACCTTTCATCATATTGAATCACATCGAATCGCGTATAAAATTAAAACCCGATTCAATGAACCTCACGTCGACATTTAAGCAAAATGAGAAAAAAAGGCAGGAAAGGAAATAATCGACCATGTACTGTTTCCCCCGTGAAGAGAAAAAGGCATTTTCTTTTCAAAGGGAAGAAAGGGAGGGTGGGGGGTTTCTCCTCATGTCAAAAAGAAAACAAATTCAAAGAAAGGCCAAAAAAAAAAAGGGAAGAAAAAATTAGGCACGTCTGTGATCTTTGCGCAAACCGGGCTCGTGCTTATCCGCGCCACGCAGGCACGCACCAGACGACGCACAGCCCACGCGAGCCGTCCGTTCGCTCGCCGAGATCCGCGGGCCACCGTCGGATTCGGACCGGGGGTGGCGCAATCTCGCGGCGCGACGTCCGACGGCTCGGATGCGAGCCGGGCAGGACGAACGTAATCCTCCCGCCGCCCGGCCGAGACTACGTGCGCCCGCTGGCCTAACCCCACCGCCCCGGCCCCGTGGCGGCGCGACGCGTGGCGGGCCGCGTCATCGGGCAGTGGCAGAACCGTGAATAGCGGGGCGGGTCGGGGGCTATTGGGTTAGGCACTAAGGCAGCAACCCGGCTCGGTGGAAAGCGTTTGTTGGCAGAGAAAAAGCAAGAGAAGTCTTCCTGTCTCTCTCTTCCTCTCTCTTCCTCTCTCTCTTCCGTAGTTTCTCTCTCTATTGTGTACTCCATCGTCGAGGCGATAGAGAGAGAGAGAGAAGAACCCTTCTTCACAACCCTTCTTCACAAACCTCTCTCTCTCTCTCTCTTCCCCTGTGTCTGGATTCTCGCTGGTCTCGCCTTCCTCGGATTGTTTCGATCGCGTACGCTGAATTGCGCCGGGTAATCTTCTTCTCCTTCTTCTTCGTGCTGAAGCTTTTTTCGCTTTTCATTTCCGGGTTTTCTTTTCCGGGTTCGATTTGATTTTTCGTTGCGTTTATTTTTTTTTTGGTCAAAATTGAATTTTGGGTATTTCTCGTGTGGCAGGAATTCGGCCGTGGTTTCGATTTCGTCGAGCGAGATCAGCAGAATCAGGTTGGCCATGCTTTCTCTCTCTCTCTCTCTCTCTCTCTCTCTCTCTCTCTCTATATCGAAGTTTGTAGTTTGTAGTTTGTTTGAGTTTGAAAAATCCGAGCTTTATGTCACGAGGGCTTGTGATGCTTGTTTCGTGGAATTACCCGTTTGACGTTATTCGTTTTCTCGTCTTCAGGGCTGGTCGTGGGTTGGGTTTGTGGTGGTCTGAAATTGCTCGCTGTGTTTTGGGTGGGTTTGGTCGTGACGTCTTAGGGTAATCGGGACGTATTGCTGAAGCGGCTCGTGGTCTTGTTTGGGGGTTTTTTGGCTGAGTTGCTGACTTTGGAGGAATAGTTTGTGTTCGTGCTATTCTGGGTTTTGGTTCTGATTGTTCCGCTCTTATGCGGTCATTTAGGTGGCGCTGGCGCTGCTCGTCTCTGTGTGTGCATGCGTGTGTGGGTGTCTGTCTGTCTGTGTTTTGCAATCTGGGGTACTAGCTGCCTTCATTTTTCTCAGCATCACTAGTCACTCCCTTTGATATGTCCCTTAGCTTGATGGCTACGGATGGTGTCTAGGCCTTTTTTGATTGTTAAAAGTTTTCTCTTGACTTGCCGGTGGGCTTGGGGGACTGAGAATAGGAAAATGCTCTTTTGGAGCAGAGCTGTGGAACCGAGAGGTCCTTCCGTTTTAGTCCACCATTGGTGGAACGAAGTGTTGAGTGTGATTCGAACATCTCAAACCAACTGGGTTGGTGCTTTTCACAATATTTTCTGTACAGTGGTCGTGATCATTTCCTGTTTGTGCGAATTCTGTTTGATGTATATGTGCTTGCTTACTTTGATTGGTGAATATTCCTGGATTTCTGTATCTCTGCTTTTGTATATATGAGGGATTATAGGCAGTCTTTTTCAGGAGATCAGGACAATGGAGTCTCACAATGAGACAGGATGCCAGCCTCCAAAAGGCCCAATCCTCTGCATCAACAACTGTGGCTTCTTTGGAAGTGCTGCCACTGCCAATATGTGCTCGAAGTGCCACAAGGATGTGATGCTGAAGCAGGAACAGGCACAAGCAGCTGCATCGTCACTTGAGAGCATTGTGAATGGTAGCTCCAGCGAAAATGGGAAAGAACCTGCAGCAAGTGAGACTTTGGACTTGCGAGCTGGCTTGGTTGACACAAAATTCATTTCAACTGAACTCTCAGCTGGTTCATCTTTGAACAAGGATGTGGAGACAAAAGTGAATGAGGGTCCTAAAAGGTGTGCGTGCTGCCATAAGCGGGTTGGGTTGACTGGGTTCAACTGCAAGTGCGGCAGCCTCTTTTGTGCAGTACACCGCTACTCTGACAAACATGATTGTCCGTTTGATTATAGAACTGCTGCACGAAATGCCATTGCCAAGGCCAACCCTGTTGTCAAGGCTGACAAGCTCGACAAGATTTAGATTTTGGGGGCTCAAGAGGTGGCTTATCTACTGGAAACTGTGCGGCGATTCACCTGCGCGCGATTTCAAATATATAAGTTTGGCTGCATAATGTCTTAGCTCTCCTATGTCTGGTAGAAACTGCGGGTCACATCATCGGGGGCCAGCTTGCGGCCAAGCGAACTCTCTTATTCGTTGTGATTGGCGGTAATTTCGTTGTTGGCTTGGTGTGTAAGTCATTATTTGTGTCGGTTTGATGGACTCCATTGTGGCTACTTCTGTTGGTCTGAATTTCCAGCTGTTTGGCTTTCAATGCAATCGATCTGTGATGATCAATGTGAGATCGGATGTTTTGACTCTACACGAGGGTGGTTTTACCTCTTCACTGCATCCGCATTGCGTCCTCCGGTGCATATGTGAATTTGAACCCTTGCACGTCTTTTCTGTTGGTTATGCTGGATAAGAGCTGTTCTGTTCGTGAAAATGTAACAAATCGCCGGTTGGCATCTTCAAAATTCATTGTGAAGGTTTTACAGTGGTCTGGTGCACGATCTCATGGTCTATCAGCTGAGCAGTAGAATCATTTTCAACGTTGAGTCGTGACTTTTGCATTGCGGCAGGGACTGCTGCTCCTGATTGTCGAAAATTCCTTAAGAGGTCATTGCTTAAATCGAAAATGGAGAACTTCCGCACAGAAGACACATTATGATAGATGACAGGAACTTCGAGCAATAAGGTACCAAATCTAGCTTTCGATGGTCTGAATGATGAGCTTGGTATAATTTTCCGAGGCACCCAGATAGGTGGTATACTGTTAATATGTTAGGCACTGTATATGGTCACGGTCGACCCTGTGGATGGATAGCCCCGGTTGTTCTCTAATACACACAAAAATTGTGGCCGCCAGGGCTTGCTTCTCGGTGTGTCCAACCCTCCAGTGATATCCGACTCTTCTTTCTCAGTCATCTTTGCTGTCCCAACACTCTTCATTGCCGGGTCTAGTTGGAGCACTGACGGTTGCCTTGGAATCCGACGTTCTTTTTCTCCATTACCTTATGGCCTTAAATTTCCCGTGTTTCACTCTATATTTTGATTGTGAGGGCTCGAAGTGATGCATTCTTAGTAATGGTTCCATTGCTAGCTTTCATCATCATTGGTGAGGTGCTCAGAATCTCTATGGTGTTAAGAGTAACCAGTAATCGTAACTGGAATCCGTTCCCGGCAAGGTAGGATTCGAAAGTACCCATCTTGGTTTGTCCATGGTTGAAAATAAAGACTAGCGTCTTGGTTCTGTTGGTGTGAAAACTGAATAGCATTGAAGTAGTTATTGACGATTTGGTCTGAATTTCTACTCATGTGAGACTATGGAATCGAAACATTGCTCTAGTTTTGCATATGAGACCCTGAGACGCTTACCATGTGTTCGACGGAATGCCGAAACCAGATTTGCATAAACTTGTCTAAGATTCTGGATTAATTGGAGGATGTTTCAGCAAACGAACCCCGCGCCGGCTGTGTGCACCGCCGCAACATCCATAGAGAAGGGGTAGGATGGGGCCCTTGCGGGGTCGTAGGTCAGGATGAACCAGTGGAGCAGCTGCTTCGTCATTTGCCATAACATGGCAGATCGACGTGGGAGTTGCTTATCAAAGGAATTGAAGAAGAGG
Organism: Eucalyptus brandiana; assembly: GCA_014182725.1. Lineage (NCBI taxonomy): Eukaryota > Viridiplantae > Streptophyta > Magnoliopsida > Myrtales > Myrtaceae > Eucalyptus > Eucalyptus brandiana. The sequence goes on from CM024678.1 coordinate 19,061,680, forward strand.
ATATTGAAAAATTAAGTGTTTTAGGATATTGAAAAATTAAGTGTTTCAGGAAACTTAATTTGTCCAAATTAGGGTTTATAATTTGGGGCAGACATATTAACCGGTGTCGTTTTGGGTCATTAATGCCGATGGGCACGCCAGCGAACTATGTAGGCATAAGAAATTAATAAAATATAATCATGTTAAATTTTTAATAACTGATATCAAAGTTAACAATTAAAAGATTGTTTTTTTTTATTGGCACTTCAGTTATCTAAAAATACTTTTGACACTAAAGTTAATACAATACACAATAACACTTCTAATATTCTTTTATCTTGTAGGTCAAAGGGGAGCACCATCTTGAGTCTACTTACCTTTTCACTTCCGCATGGAGCTGTTCAAATTCAAGGACGTCTTTCCATTCATGTAACTAGAATATTTCTGTCAATTTGAAAAAAAGTGAGTTCATAGACCGTGAGAGAATTCTAGAGTTGCCTGAATAGACCAAACCAAAAGCCTCATTTTTGAAAACTGGTTTAGACAACTCATTTATTTCGTTGCTATACAATCCCTATATGCAAAGTTTAAGAATGTGTTTGGTAATCATTCTATTTTTTAAAATAATTTCTAAACATTTGAAGGCGCTTGGTAACTACCCAAAATTTCTATTTCCAAAATAAAATTTTGTTTGCCACTAAATTTCTAATCTAAATATTTTTATTTTTTAATAATTTTACTACTTTTTTCTTTTCATTCTCTTCTTCTTCAAGCTTTGGCCAATTACTTTGCCAGAGCGTTGCTATCCCTCAGTAAGGCTATGCCTCAAGGCGAGGCTCGCTAGTGGCTGATCGGGGGAGGGGGCTGAGCGAGGCTTGTCTGTGGCTAGGCGAGCCCTCGACGAGCTCATCGGATCTCGCCCGATAGGTTGTCGACGACCAAGGCGGCGGTGGGCGGTGGCAACAAAAGAAGAAGAGAGAAGGAAGAAGAACAAGAAGAAAAGAAGAAGAGAAAAGAAAAAAAAAAAGAAATTTAGATTTGATTGATTTTGGAATTGTTTTCGAAAACAAAGAAGCAACTTCTTTTTACTCTTTGGTTATGTTCTAAATCAATTACCACGAACAAATTTGCTCCCGAGAATAAAAAATTCACAAAATAGATTTCTGTTCCAAATATTATCAAAAACAAAATAATAAAATTTGTTACTATTTGGTAAATTGCCAAACGCACCCTAAATTGCTGTACATGAATGGCATAGATAACTTGTTATGGTCCAGCCCTGGTTCTGGCCCCCTGATCACCTCATCAACTGTACAAATCCAAGCGGAAATCACGGGAAGATATTGCGCTCACGGTTGAGGGCCTGAAATCCAGAGGATTGTCCCACTGCCAAGATTTCTCATCAGCCCATCTCATGTTCACGTTCTCAATTTCCAGCCCTTTGACGTGTTCCATGATGATCCCGGCCATGCGGTGCTTCACCAGCCCTTGGCATCCAGGTCTGTAGTCTACCAATCCTCCCTCGTAACTTGTCCATCTCTTGCAAGTCACGTTCACATTACTAAATCTCAGATTCCTCAGCAGCCCACCCTCGGAACCTGAGAGGAACACACCATTCTCGGAAACGGCAGTGATGTTGATGAAGCGTATGTTTGCTACTGCGCCTTCCTTCGACCAGGACTTGCGCGGACAGGTTGTTATGTAGACAGGTTCTGCTCTTCCCCACCACGACGGGTCGTAGTACCTAGTGGAGATCTTGATGTTTGAGAAGGTGATGTCATTCACATTTCCTGCACAGACAGCATAGATAAGCTCAAGATTCAGCAGCCATTTTAGGAAGAGAAAGATATGAGCTTTGTCAGAGGACCTATGATCTTGAGAGAGAGAGAGAGTTTCTTGAAGATGCTTATTAGGCATTTAACTCTCTTGACAAAAAAAGGCTAACCTATATGCTCTCCCTGCATAAAATAGCTCCAATTAACTTAGTAATCGCATAAAAGGAAGAGTTCAAGGTCAAGGTATATCTATTTTCTAGCTCTCCATTTGTTTGCGATGCAAATAAGTGAATCCTAAAACAACCTGTTGCCACTCCTAGAAGAGAGATCTGAGGGAAGGTGAAGGAAGACAACACCCTTGCTAAATTAAAGAACAGGCTCCTCTGTAAACACAATCCATTTTGAGGAAAAATTTCTGCAGACAATGCCCTGGCTAAAAGCAATTATTTAAATATCCTATTAACAAGAACTTAGAGAACCAGATGGCCAGAGATTTCTTCTGAGTAAAGATCAGTGTTCACTATACAGAATTGTAACTACAGCAGCAGAAGAAAGAAGAACCAATATAGTACCTCCATCACGTATCTGCACTCCCAGTCCTCTATGAGATTCTACTATGGTGATGTTGTCAAAGACCAGACCCCTAAAATCAAACCAGCTTTGGCTACCAATTTTGATGGCTGAGGACTTTGTTCGGATCCAACAGTCCGTTGCTGTTAAATTGTACAGAGGACCATTATACGTCTTCAGACAGATGGCATCGTCTCCTGTATCAATCTTGCATCGCGTGATATTTATGTGATTCGAATCCTCTATGTCGATCCCATCATTATTGGGAGTGTTGAAGTCTCCATAAATGGAAACATCATGAATGGATGTATTCATGCATCGTACTATGTGCAAGCTGCAATCACCCAGTAATGTTTCATTAGCAAAACACTGGAATCCAGATCAAATGTAAAGTGCGATATAGTGGTAGACCATAAAAGATCTTGGAGAGGTATAATGAAAAGCAAATACGAAAGTGAGAAACAGGGTATTCATCTTGAACATGGTGATCTAGGCTTCCCAAGGTCCACACTCACTTCAGTGATGACCTTAAGCTAGAAGATCTCAGAGAGTTGCAACTCCCGGCAATTGCCAAAAAGATCGAATTTTCTCCAAGCTGACAACTAATTCTACTAAGTAATACCATATCATCGCTGCATATGCAAAGATGCAACTTATTATAGGCCACCCCAACTTTTCAGTAGCAAAGAATGAAGAGCACTATGGCATGCAGACAGTGCCACTTTCTTGAATTTGACAATGCCATAGCAGTTCTTCAGTTATCTACCAAGTGAGCAAGGTCCGAATCTCACCAAATGGCATTCGAATTTCGCAGTGACATTAGGAGTTTCTTTCTTCTGCAGAGACCAACACAAATCACCTCTAATGCATGAGTTTTCAAAACCGGTAATCGAATTCTTGGAACAACATACAGTCGCGAACAGTCAAGTGGACAAAACTGATGGCAGAGAGAGAGAGAGAGAGAGAGAGAGAGAGAGAGAGAGAGAGAGAGAGAGGGACGAACCACCAATAAGAGGGCTGATTCAAGCTGACGTTCCAGACGCGGACGTTCGTGCACCCGACGAACCCGACCAACCTCGGCCTACACTCGTCGCCCAGGCACGCCCCGGTCTTGTTCCAGCTGACCATCACGTTCTTCCTCTCATCGAACCTCCTCACGAACTCCAGCCCCTGCCCGTCCACCGCCCCGCCGCCGGTGATCCCGACGTCCCTCGCGCCCTCGGCCAGTATCACGTACCACCGGTCGGCCTCCGGCGGGTAGTCCTCGATCTCCGTGCCCCCGAGCACCGTCGCCCCACTCTGGATGTCCAGCACCACGCCGGACTTGAGCCGGATCGTCGCGGTCAGGTACTTCCCCGGGGGGAAGGCGACGCGGCAAGTGCAGCCGGCGGCGGCGGCGGCGGCGTGGGCGTGGCAGGCGTCGATGGCGGCCTGGATCGCGGCGGTGTCGTAGCAGCGACCGTCGCCGGCGGCGCCGAAGTATCTGACGGAGAGGGAGGCGGCGGAGGCGGGGAGCGGCGGCGGCGAGGGCGACCGCCCCTGGGCGAAGGGGAGGAGGTGGAGGAGGAGACGGAGAGCCGACCGGAGGAGTGACGGAGGAGGTCCGGCCATCGGGGTGCGGACAAAAGGTCGCTGATACGATGTCGGACATAGTGTCCTAATTTGTACGCCATTAGTCAACTATCGAAGTACTTCACTAGTGGGGGGTCGGTACCGTAAAAGTTTTGTGTACATTCGTGCTATATTAATGTCAAGTTAATTCGCGTGTTTCGAAATTCCTACACTATGCATCCGTGCCTGTATTTACCCATTAATTAATTTTTTATGTTGCAAAAGATCCAAACAGCTATTTTTGTATCACATTTACTCCAAACTGATCTTTTTATTTTTTGGTCAGACCCCAAGCTCATTTACACATCCCATATTTACCTAAAAACATCCCATATTTATTGTACCTAGTTTGGGTGTGACATAAGTGTATCAGTCTGTCTGGTGTGGTTTAAGCACCTGATTGCTTCTTTTATAGACAAACTACTGACAAGCGGTGCTCCTCGTATTCATGGCATCCCAGACCTATTGTGAGAGCAAAGAGAATTGAGCTAGACAGCAGGTTTTTTCCTTAGGATGCAGTTCAATCGACCGGGGAAGTTGAGGCAACAGCCAACGAGTAAATCCAATTAACGGTTGCATAGATCAAAGTGTCAAAAACCAAACCAAAATAAAATGGCATTCATAATTTGATACCATGAAGAAACTACATCCAAGGCCTTGAATTCTTGTCTACCTACAGCCAGGGGTTGTCGGGTTGAGAGTCCAAATACCGATATGATACAGAGCTTCATTGTCCAAAGAAGCATGCATTCGTATGCATTCTCAACAAGTCAATGGACTGAAAAGGTAACACCGTAAGACTTCCATTCCAGATTCTAAACAATGTTGCTGGCAATTCCAAAAAACAACTTCTCATCATCGCCGTCGATCACTCGGTCACCATCTTCGCTAGCCATCACTTGTGTGCCGTCCTACCCACTCTCGCTCAATCTGGCTTGTCATCTTCTCTCGCTAGCTCAATTGGCTGGAAAAATTAGAGCTTGGAGGGAACAATTAGGGTTCTTGGTGCTGCCATAGGGATGGTGGTCTTAGAGGAGGAATCATGTGATGGTAAAGTTACAATTGTGGAGAGCTCATTTTGTTTAATTAATTCGGTACTAACTTGCTTTATGTTCACTACACAACAACCGCCGAGTCATTATTTAATCAATTAAGTACAATTGTGATAACCTTGACGTAAAATTGTTGTTCTTTTTGCATTGCAGGCCCGGAATCTAATATATATGTTTTTTTGGTGTAGTGTCGTTGTGGGAGACAGTATTGTAGACATGAAGAGAATTTATTATGGCATACTTGGTAACCAGATTTTTGAGATGGGTAAAGTGCCAATCCCAGAGCCATTTCCTCCACCAAGTGAATGGCATACTTAGGGCGTGTTTGGTAACGTTTGTTCAAAAATTGTTTCACCGAATGTAAATAAAAAAAGTGTTTCTATTTCGGGAACAATTTTTGACCGAAAAGATGCATTTAAGAAACTTGTTCTAAATAAAAAATGAATAAAACACGTTTGATAAATTTATATTCTTTTTTGTTTCTTTTAATTTTTTAATTTTTTAATTTTATTTTTCCTTTTTTTTTTTTTTTTTTTTTTTTCTTCTTTCGACCGGCGGCCTCGCCCGGCCACGGCGAGGCTCGGGCTCGCCGGGCCGGCGACGCTCCGGCAAGGTCGCCAACTCTCGACGGCGTCGCCGGCCCTCGACGGCCGGTCGCGGGTCATGGCCAAGGCCGGCGACGGCTAAAGAAAAAAAAGAAGAAGAAAGAGAAGAGAGAGAAGAAGAAGTGTTTCTTCAAAATTGTTTCTAAACAAGAAATAATTTTTTTTTTTTTTTTTTGTTCTCATTTATGTTCTTTTTGTGTTCCAGGGAACAAAAAATCCAATTTTGAACTAAAACACAAATAAACACGTTTCTTTCTTTTTTTATTTTCGGAAACAAAAAAACAAAATTTCTGTTCTTAAAAAAAAAATAATAATAATAAAAACATGCAGCCCCTTAGTAACCTGCATAAAAACCATCCCGAGTTGTAATTACTGGGGTCTACCAACCTAGAACAAATGATTAATTGCAACACAATCAACACAACCAATCCCGTCGTCAAGGCTGACAAGCTCGACAAGATCTAGATTTTGGGGGCTCAAGAGATGGCTTACCTACTGGAAACTACGCCGCGATTCACCAGCGATGTCGATTATATAGGTTTGGCTGCATATCGTCTCAGTTCTCCTATGCCTTGTAGAAATTGCGGGTCACATCATTATTTGTGTCGGTTTGGACTGATGTGAATTTCCAGCTGTTTGGCTTTCAGTCCAATCGATCTGCGATATTTAATATGAGATCGGATGTTTTGACACTACGGGGGTCGTTTTCCTCCGCCTCACTGCATCTGCATAGCATTTCTCTTGTGCATTTACGAATTCGAACCTTTGCACATTTTTCCATTGGTTTATGTTGGATAAGAGTTGTTCTGTCTCCGGTCCGCATCTTCAAAATTCACTGTGAAGATTTTTACTGTGGTCTGACGCACGAACTTCATGGTCTATGAGCTGAGCAGTAGAATCTTTTTCAAAGTTTTTGCGTCATGACTTCTCTTCTCTGCCGGGACAGCTATTCCTGATTGTCGAAAATTCCTTAAAGGTCATTGCCTTAACCGAAATAGGAGTAAATTCCACACGAAAGACACATTACCATCGACCTGGTCAGTGGCATATGGTAATAGATGACAGGAACTTCGAGCAATAAGATTCCAAATCTAGCTTTGGATGGTCTGAATGATGAGCTTGTGATGATTTTCCAAGGCATCCAGATAGGTGGTATCCTGTTAATACATGGGGCACTTTTTCCATGTTTCTGTGTTATTCGGATGCTCCGAAAGAGGATTTTTCAGTTGCCAGTCGTAGCAAGTGAATTGCAGAACAATTGGTTTTGAAGAGCAACGGTCATTCTCCGAAGTAAGTGATCCTGAATTCCAAGTTGTGCAAGACCTTGGTTTAATTGTTTCCTGTATGTGCTTTATACTACTTTTACCGTGGATGTTGAGTTCTTCCAACTTCCTTTGCAGACCTTTGCCAAAACAACATAATTCACGTGGAACAACTAAGCGACTTATGTAATAGTTTTTCTTTTGTGGAGGGGATTTCGTGGCCTCTTGGTTTAATCCAAGTCTTTGGCTAGCGGAAATGGCTGGCGCTGAAATGGGCTGAGATGTTTGGTTCTCGGGGTAACCGGTTTCGAAACCTTGGTTCCCGTAGGCACAACTCGAAACAATGAAGTTCGAATTAAGCACTACCAATGGCTTCTGCTGTGGGACCAGCCTCAGCGACAAGTTGAATGCTGATTCGCAAAAACCATCAGAAAAGAATGTCAATATCGATCGATATCGAATGATATCAACACTAGGCCGGAGAAGAAAGCAAGACGATGTCTAGTCCCCGTGTATGATCGGCACGATGGTCGTCATATGCTTGTAACTCCTCCTTGTGTTATTCTGTGCTTTGAGACTAAAACAGCTTGTTCACATGTACGATGGAAATAGTCTGTTTTTGAGATATTAAGAGCGTGCATAATAACAATTACATTCCGAAATCAATTTCGACTAGAAATTGATTTTTCTATTTCTATTCCTTAAACAAGTTTTTGAGCAAAAATACGCATTTGATAATCTTATAAAATTTATGTTCCTTAAAAAAAAATTAATTTAATAACGATACAAAATTTCTTCCTCCAAGTGATAGTGGGAGATGTTTTGTGTCCGTTGGCTGGCGGGCAATCGACAGTGAACGGGCAACGTCCCGTGTCCGGCGATCGATGGTGGGAGGCGAGTGGGTGGTGTCCAGTGATCGGTAGTTGGAGGCGAGCTAGCAGTGGCTAGCAATCGACGGCCCACGACTAACAAGCGATGACAAGAGTGAATGATGCGAAGAATTTTCATTTTTCACTTTTGTTCTAAAAATAAAAAAAGTTAAAAATTTTAACTTCTTATTTCTAGTACAAATATATTTTTGGAGTAAATCTGTTTCAAAAATTAAAAAAAAAAAAAAATGAAATTGCGTTACCAAACAAATTTATATTTCAAACCCATTTTGGAAAACAGAAAAACAGAAAAATGAAGAAATATAATAATTATCATGCACACATTAAACAACCTTTTTCCTAGAAATTTAGTAGGCCTTAGGGGAATGCCATTTTGTGCTGCTTAGTGCCAGGAGTCGACTAACCTTTTCACCTCCGCACGGAGCTATTAGAATTCGAGGACATCTTTCTATTCAGGTGGCTAGAATTACTTCTGTCGATTTGAAAGAAGCAAGCTGCATATGTTGAGAGAATTCTAGATTTGCCTGAACAGACCAATCCCAAAAAGCTTTTTAAGAATGGCATTTTCGAATACCGGTTCAGACAACTCGTTTCTTTCGTTGCCACACAACCCTTTATGCACAGTGTAAGGTGCCGGACACGAATGGCGTAGAAAATTTGTTACAGTTGAGCCCTGGTTCTCAGCCCCTGATCACCTCATCAACTGTACAAATCCGAGCGGAAATTGCGGAAAGATATGCCGTTCACGGTCGAGGGCCTGAAATCCAGAGGATTGTCCCACTCCCAAGATTTCTCGTCAGCCCATCTCATGTTCACGTTCTCAATTTCCAGCCCTTTGATGTGCTCCATGATGATCCCGGCCATGCCGTGCTTCACCAGCCCTTGGCATCCAGGTCTGTAGTCTGCCAATCCTCCCTCGTAACTTGTCCACCTCTTGTAAGTCACGTTCACATTACTAAATCTCAGATTCCTCAGCAGCCCACCCTCGGAACCTGAGAGGAACACACCATTCTCGGAAACTGCGGTGATGTTGATGAAGCGTATGTTTGAAACCGTGCCTTCCTTGGACCAGGACTTGCGCGGACATGTCGTTATGTAGATGGGTTCTGCTCTTCCCCACCACGACGGGTGGTAGTACCTAGTGGAGATCTTGATGTTTGAGAAGGTGATGTCATTCACATTTCCTGCACAGACAGCACATATAAGCTCAAGATTCAGCAGCCATTTTAAGCTAAGAGAGATATGAGCTTTGTCAGAGGAACTATGATCTTCACACAGTTTTTCTTAAAGGCGCTTATTGGGCATTTAACTCTCTTGACAAAAAAATCAGACCTATATGCTCTCCCTGCATAAAATAGCTCCAGTTAACTTAGTAATCATGTGAAAGGAAGAGTTCGAGGTCAACGTATATCTATTTTCTAGCTCTCCATTTGTTTGTGATGCGAATAAGTGCATCCTAAAACAACCTGTTGCCACACCTAAAAGAGAGATCTGAGAGAAGATGAAGGAAGACAACACCCTTGCTAAATCAAAGAACAGGTTCCTCTGTAAACACAATCCATTTTTTGGGAAAAATTTCTGCAGACAATGCCCTGGCTAATGAGCAGTTATTTAATATCCTATTAACCAGAACAAAGAGAATCAGATGGCCAGAGTTTTCTTCTGAGTATATCAGTGTTCACTATACAGAATTGTAACTACAGCAGCAGCAGAAAGAAGAACCAATATTGTACCTCCATCACGTATCTGCACTCCCAGTCCTCTATGAGATTCTACTATAGTGATGTTGTCAAAGACCAGACCCCTAAAATCAAACCAGCTTGCGCTACCAAGTTTGATTGCCGAGGACTTTGTTCGGATCCAACAGTCCGTTGCTGTTAAATTGTACAGGGGACCTGTATAAGTCTTCGGACAGATGGCATCATCTCCTGTATCAATCTTGCACCGCGTGATAACCGTATGATTCGAATCGTCTATGTCAATTCCGTCATTGTTAGGAGTGTTAAAGTCTCCATAAATGGAAACATCATGAATGAATGTATTCACACAACGTACTATGTGCAAGCTGCAATCACCCATGTAATGTTTCATCAGCAATCCACTGGAATCCAGATCAAATGTAAAGCGGGATACAATAGTAGACAGTAAAAGATCTTGGAGAGGTATAAAGCAAAGCAAACGCAGAAGTAAGAAACAGGGTGTTCATCTTGAACATGATGATCTAGATTTCCATGGTCCACACTCACTTCATTGATGAATTTAAGCTAGAAGATCTCAAACAGCTGCAATCCCTGGCAATTGCCAAAAAGATCGAATTTTCTCCAAGCTGACGATGGTTCTACTATGTAATACCATATTGTCGTATTCGCAAAAATTGCAACTTGAAGGCCACTTTAAGTTCAGTAGCCAAAAGAATGACGAGCACTATGGCATACAGACAGTGCCACTTTCTTGAATTTGATAATGCCGTAACAGTTCTTCAGTCGTCTACCAAGTAAGCAAGGTCCGAATCTCACCAAATGGCATTCGAATTTCGCAGTGACATTAGGAGTTTCTTTCTTCTGCAGAGACCAACACAATTGCCAGTTTGGCTTTCTACCCAGTTCAATTCAAATCACCTCGAATGCATACTGAGTTTTGAAAACCAGTAATCGAATTCTTGGAACAGCATACGGTCGCAAATAGTCAAGTGGACAAAACTGATGGCAGAGAGAGAGAGAGAGAGAGAGGGACGAACCACCAATAAGCGGGCTGATTCAAGCTGACGTTCCAGACGCGGACGTTCGTGCACCCGACGAACCCGACCAACCTCGGCCTACACTCGTCGCCCAGGCACGCCCCGGTCTTGTTCCAACTGACCATCACGTTCTTCCTCTCATCGAATCTCCTCACGAACTCCAGCCCCTGCCCGTCCACCGCCCCGCCGCCGGTGATCCCGACGTCCCTCGCGCCCTCGGCCAGTATCACGTACCACCGGTCGGCCTCCCGCGGGTAGTCCCCGATCTCCGTGCCCCCGAGCACCGTCGCCCCTCTCTGGATGTCCAGCATCACGCCGGACTTGAGCCGGACAGTCGCGGTCAGGTACTTTCCGGGGGGGAAGGCGACGCGGCAAGTGCAGCCGGCGTCGGCCTTCGCGGCGTGGGCGTGGCAGGCGTCGATGGCGTCCTGGATCGCGGTGGTATCGTATCGGCAGCCGTCGCCGGCGGCGCCGAAGTCTCTGACGGAGAGGGAGAAGCCGGGGCCGGGAACGGGCGGCGGCGGCCACTGGGCGAAGGGGAGGAGGTGGAAGAGGAGGCGGAGAGCCGACCGGAGGAGTGACGGAGGAGGTACGGCCATCGGGTTGCGGACAAAAGGTCTCCGGTGCGATGTCGGATAGAATGTTTGTTAAAAAGCTCGGTGATCGATATCGGCTGAACATCGTATTTTGTAATATCAAATTATTAAATATTGGTTTTTGTTGATACTGATGATTGGAATTTTCTGCCTGACGGAAAGAAGAGGGGAGGCAAAAAATGATAGTTTTTAAACATCAAATCTTTGTTTCCCTTTATTACGTGAGTAGAGTACTTAATTTCTTTGATCGAAAAAAAATTTACTCAAGGTGAGATCTCCATGAAATAATTTATTGCATCGTGTGATTTTGCTTGCTTTCTCAATAAAATTTAAGTATAATCAATAAGGTGATTTGCTTACTTAGAAAGAAGTGTATTGTTTCCGTTTAGATATATCTTTCCTTATGGGGCATTAACTCAAGAGACTATGTTGAATGGTGATGTCGATAATTAATGGCAATAATGTCGAAGTTGCCATTTTCCATATGCAATTTTCACAAATGTCTAAGGTTGACCCACATTTGAAAAATTTAGGTACTTGATTGAACAAAATATATACATACATATTTGATCATAAAACAGACAAAAAAATTCAAATACTTTGCAATAAAATTATTGCCCATATTATTGGGTTTAAGAAAACAACTTAAATAAAAGAAAGAAACCCTGGTGAATGTCTGAATCCTCTAGTTTTCTATATCGCTTCAGTTTGGCTGTTTTCCATTTTCTTCTTCCTTACAGAGCTTCCGATCTCTCTCTCTCTCTCTCTCTATCTAGGCTCTGCAATTGTTTTCGCTTCAGTTTGGTTCTTTTGTTTGGTCGGATCTTCGATTTGGTTCTTGGTGCTCTTTTTTGACTCTCCATCACTACAAATTGCAGTCTGAGAGAGGGATGAGATTCTGTCTTTATTCCCATGGATTTGGAGTGAAATCTGATTCTGCAAGAGCTTTTCGTGGCTTGGTCTCTAGAGAATAGAGGTTATGCTACCTGTTATAATTTAATGGTGTACCTCTAATCTCATGTTTTAAATTCAGAGTTCACCTTGAAACTATTGGTTTATGTAGAGCCAAATTCATGGTTCATCTCTAGGGGTGTGCAAAATACCCGAGATCCGCCCGGACCGCCCAGAACCGAACCGGAACCGCCCGGAACCGGCGGGTCTTGAGGGAACCAGTGAGTACCAGTTCGGTTCCCGGTTCCGTGGGCAGATCCGCCCGCCCACCCACCTAGACCGGACCGGAACCTTTTTAATATTAAAAAAAAAAAATTACTAAAAAAAACCCTACATCTCATCTCACTCTCTAGGAACCTTTACCTTTGGTCAAAGAAAATTTAACCATCTATGGTTATTTTCAAGTAGGAAATGGGAGAATGTTGCATTCCATCTGTTCGCGTTTTTTTTTTTATCTACGAGATATATTTATAATTACAACAAATGAATCTTTGTTCCACGTACTTAAATTTGATTTTTCTTTCTTTGGCTTGCTTTGATGTCACGTAATTGTTTTATGTTGAAAACCAAAAAATTTCGCGTCAAAATCGGTTCCATGGATCCACCCGGGAACCGGACCGGACCGACGGTCCGGTTCCCGGGTGGACCCACGCAATAAATAAGTGGATCCCGGTTCCAATTTTTCGGAACCGATCCTTAGCGGGCGGTTCCCGGTTCTAGGTCGGGAACCGCCCGCCTGCACCATGCACACCCCTATTCATCTCCTTGAAACCAGCGGTTTCAAACATTCAACCTTGGAAATCAAATTTCGAACCACTAGATCAATAGCCCAATTGGTGCCATTTGTCCCTATAATAGTCAATTTTAATGTTAGGATCATGCCAGTAAATTACAAACGCAGGTGAAAATAACAAACTGTTCAAGACAATGTCATAATCAATTGGCACACGTATTCAATTGGTTGAGTGATATATGATTAGTTTAAAATTGAATACACAAGTCGAAATGAACCTGATAGAATAAAAGCCCAAATTGGCAATGAATTTTAATAGTTCTAGGAAATATCCACTCTCGACTCACTTTTAGTCCGAATTATATATATATTTTAATTCCATATGTGGATTGTTACACATATTATGTCCGACGAGACAAAAGATGAAGACTTTACACTTGGGACTGCATGCCGTGCAAGAAATAAATTAGAGATCACGGGCCAATCTTTAATTCTCATGCCTCCGCCTAACGTCAGACAAGGAAACAAAAAAAATTAGTGAATCATCTGACAAATATTGCCATTTGTCCTAAGTAATGAAGTAACATGAAAAAAAAAAATCATCTAATGACAATCTTTCAGTTTGCAATTTCCAGTATTGTGTGCATACACATGAGAGATCTTTTTTTTTTTTTTTTTTTACACATGAGAGATTTAATTGATTTAAAAGAGAGAATTTATTCATCAGATGCACCTTACTTGATCAGCCACAGACAAGTCTCAAGTTCAAAAAATGGGGGGTCAAATATAATTAGTTTAATTGAGTTAGGCATGCTTTTGGCCTGTAGTTTGAAATTTCAACATATGAATTGCACAAAGAGACGATTTTGGCCGCAATTGGATCGCATGCATTTTAGGTTCATTTCAGATTTATCCCTTGAAAGATGTAAGCTTGTACAGTCATCAATTAAAGGATACAGATGAACGATTACTTGGCCGAGGGAAGAAATAATCATCTCAACACAGTCTATCTAATACATCGTATTTAATTTATATAAAATCCGAGGCATAGTCTGTCTAACAAATTAGGTCAAATTCATAACACTGGAAGAAATAATAGGAGATGCGTTCTAGTAACATAATTCGACACAGTCTTTTTTTTTCAACAATCCCCTTAAATTCTAATTTTCTTCTGTTCTTAATTTTATTTTCAATTGGTTAGTTTTTTTATGGTTTGCTATTTTCCATATTTAAGGGGAGAAATTGCTAAGGATTAGAGTTCAAATAAAATATGTATAAGATTCTGATCAAGTTGGAATATCAATGGGATCAGTATAAGTTAAATGCATCTAGACTTGAGCAAATTCTTAAAAGGCTCATGGGGAAGAAGTAGGTGGGAGAACCGCCCTAGGATGCAATGTCACCTCATATTCCCTCCTTCTCGGGAAGAAAAAACTAGAGATTGGAATTAGAGGGCTTCACGGTGATAAAAGTAGACACTACGTCAAAGTTTGGACTCTAACTACTATCGAGTAAGCTAGTATAATAGCTACTCATGCTTGAAGTGAGTGAATGTAAATGAAAAACCTACTGCAGCAGGTTGCCTTGCGGCAAAGTCTACAACCGACTGTTAGCACTTGTATCCCGGTTGTAGACTTTGCCGTATAAGTTAAATGCATCTATTTATATTGAACTCATTTTAGATCCATCCAAATCTGACTAAATCGGTCCTATCCACCAGGGGCATTACCGCCCCTGGCACCGTCATTGGTGGGGTCACCTCCCACTTAAGGGGTTAGTTTTCCACCTCAGATGTGGCTGGGCAGGACGTCGTAAAGACGCCTGTTGGCGCCCCAGCCAGTGGGGAGAGTAGTTTATCGACCTCTCTCCTGAGGTCTACCCAGTGGTTTACCCCCCCTCTGGGAATTTTCCCGTGGGGGGGGCCCTCGCATGGGCTTGAGGGAGTAGTTTAAGGACTTGCTCAGGTCCAGCATCTATTTATATTGAACTCATTTTAGATCCATCCAAATCTGACTAAATCGGTCCTATCCATTTGATAGGTCCACTCGAGTTCACATCATGACTACTTTCCCGTTGTTATACAATCCTTTACGCTTCGTTTATGCATTTGCCCTAATTTCTACGCCAAGAACGGTGGATATGGGCTCCTCTGATGCACGCGTGAGAACAGAGGCCTAACCAAAATTCAACGACGGAGACGAGACCACTTGGCTCGGTTTGAATTGAATCTAAGCAATAATTTCATAAAAATAAAATATCAGGCCCTCCCATTGACAAGGACATGTCACCTCACAGGGGCTCCCTTCCCAACTAAACGTGGACTTTCCGCAATGTTTACAAGTGTTATGTGTCACATCATAGTTTAGTCATCTATCCAAATAATTAATTAATTGGATCCACACCATAAAAATCCTTCTATTAATATATTTATATTTCATTTATCTCGAATTAATTTATGTGATCACAAAAGCTCCCAAACTTGTGCACCAATACCGCATTTACTCATAAATTAATTATTTATGTTGTAAAAAATTCAAAATGGATGCATTCGTACTACATTCAACCTAAGTTTCACATGTGTCATACTTGCTCCAAAAAAATCATAGATTTATTGCACCCAATTTTATGATAAGTGTGACATAAGAGTTTCAATTTAAGAATTTTTTTTTATATAGATAAATGCATTATGAATATACTAATTTGTCCAATATGAGATGAAGCACATTATTGTTTGCTTTACGAACAAATTATCAACAAGTGGCGCACGTCATGTTCATGGCATCCCACATCAAATGTGCGAGGGAAGCGAATCGGGTTGACAGCTAGTTCAATCGACCAGGGAAACCGAGGCAACTGGTAACTCCATTCAATGGTTGTAGTAGAGATCGAATTGTCAAAAACCAAGCCAAGATTATAGGGCATTCATCATTTGACAAATTGTTCTGCGCGGGACGGGAGTCTCGAGAAGTGCCAGATGCAAGACTACCCCATAGCTGAAGAAGATAGAAATGGAGTATACATAGTTATCAAAACAACTGCTACTTCATTCATTTAAATCGAATAGCAGGCTAAAGAACTCAAGATATGGATATCGAATGGTCAACAGTAAACACCGGATTCTAGACGATTTGGCCAATTTGCTCTTTCAAATGCACCTCAGCATGCCAGATGTAGGCCGCATGAATCAAATGGAGTCAACCATGAAGAAACTACATTTAAGGCCTTGAGTTCTTGCCTACCAACAGCTAGGGGTTGTCGGGTCGAGAGTTCGAAAACCGATAAGATACCAAGCTTCATTGTCCAGAGAAAAGCATGCATTCGTTTGCATCCTCAACAAGTCGATGGATAGAAAAGGTAGCATCGTAAGATTTCCATTCTAGATTCTAAACAATGTTGCTGGCAATTCCAAAAAACAACTTCTCATCATCGTTGCCAATGCCCGGTCCCTATCTTCGCTTCTCATCACTCATGTGCCATCTCGACCACTCTTGCTCAATCAAGTTTGTCATTTTCTGCCAACTCAATTGGCTGAAAAATTAGGGCTTGGAGGGAAGAATTAGAGTTCTTGGTGCTGCCGTGGGGATGGCGGTGCTAGAGGAGGAATCGTGCAATAATAAAGTTACAATTGTAGGAAGCTCAGCGGTTGTTGGAACCTTAATGTAAACGACAACCGCGAAGTCATTATTTAATTAATTATGTGTGATTATTGGAACCTTCATGTAAAGTTATTGTCCTTTTTGCATTGTGGGCCCAAATTTTTCTTTTTTCTGGGTATAGTGTCGTCGTAATAGATAGTATTGTAGACATGAGCAGAATTCGTTATGGCATACTCGGTAACCTGATTTTTGAGATGGGCAAACTGCCAACCCCAGAGCCCGTTCCTCTACCGAGTGAATGGCATACTTGGTAACCTGCATAAAGACCAACCCGATTTGTAATTACAGGAGTCTACCAACCTAGAACAAAGGATTAGTTGCAACACAATCAATCATTACCTTGAAGATAGTCACGGTTCTCGGTCTCCTTTCTCGCAACATCATCAAGAACTCGCAGCGCCTTCGCACGGTGCCCTTTGCTCCAGTTATTCCCAGCACCAGATTGCCCAAATACGAAATCAATAGGACTGAAGATCTGCCCACAGCGACCGGTTTAAGATCCATCCATGTAGCCCGAGGAACAAATTCTACCGCAAGATGCCTCATTGGAGTAGACACTGAAACGTTCAAGCTGCAGATCGGATGTCCCGATGTAACGTCCAGTCGGATCTATCTCATGTTCATCACGGACGACTTCCCAAAATTTGGATCCACTCCGGTTACCACATTTTCTACCTTGAACAGGAAGGATCTCCCTCATCTTTCATGCATTCGTTACGGCTAAAATCAGTGTCGATGGCATGGGACGGAAAAATTCAAGTTCATATTGTTTATAATACCTAACTTAATGGAATGCAATTTAGACGGCAGGCACGACAGATCATAGAAATGACAAACAGAGCGACTGAGCTAGCAATGCAGATGATGACTGTCTAGGCATCTAGATCAAGGAATTCGCTTTCCCTGATAAAAGAAAAAAAGAAGAAAGATCCATATGATTAACTCAATCTGAAAAACAAGCCAGTATGCTCACGAAACAGGACGACCTCAGTTCTTTTATGAAAACGAATCTCCAGTTGCATCGCTGATTCTAGAAGATGAAACTCCACTTGTCTAAAAAGAGAAAATAAAATGGACGCCATGGTACGAAGCAATAAAAGATTTTAACGTAACAAATATGAATCTGTGTTTTAAGCAGTTCCGGCAGCCAGATGGCATTTTTCTAGACAAATGCAGACCGAAAAATCATGATTACTACACCTAATTATCAAAGAATTATTCTTGCATCTGCGTGCGGGTATTATAAGGTCCAACCCACTTAGCCCATCGTCTTCAATTGTAATGTTAGAAGATGTTCACACTTAACTCATGATCTTCAAAAATTAGCTTGGTGATGGTATCGGTCTTTATTAATCTGATGGAATGTGGACTGATGTGATAAATTAGGGGTGAGCATTGATCTGGTATTAACCCTGAACTGGACTGAACGATAATGATTCCAAAATTGTCACAATGTGTTAGGCCTTTGGAGTGCTTTTGAATGACGAAGGACCATGAACACGCTCAGGAGGAGGTCGGTACTCGGTAGTGTGATAATTGCAGTCTTGAAGTTCAACTTCTTGTGGCCCATCGAACCCTATCGCGCCATTCGGAAAAAAAAAAAAAAAAAAAAAACCTTCGCGCCTGCTTCGTGCTTTGTCGTTTTGGACGTGCAGCGAACATTTTAATTTTCGTACGAACTTTTTCCCTCCCTTTTGGGGGAACAAAGGGCAAAAGCAAATAGAATAACATAAAATCTCCATTTTTTGAAGGTTTGACGTTTTCGTTTAGGCAATTTTGGGCTCAGAGATTGGTTTTTGACATGAGTAATCTCATTGTTTTAGGATTTGTAAATTCTCCCATCTTGAAAATATAAGAATTGGATTGTGTTACCCTACAAGCAAGCATGTTGACGCCTAAAATTAGGCCTTATTTTATTTTGTTTTGTTTTATTTGATTTTCGGATAATAAAAGAAGCAAAAAGAAAAGCAAAAAGAAAAGCAAAAGCGGAAAAGAAGAAGCAACCTCCGCATGGGCCCTCGGCCCATTTCCGCCTCGGCCCGGCCCCGCCAGGTCGTCTCCTTCCTCGCGCCTTTGCAGAGCACGCACAGGGGGCGCGACGGAGAGGAAGGGGATGGACGGACGGCGATGGGACGTGGAGCAGGGGGAGCTGGCGCGGATGGGACGCCGGTTCGGCGGCGGCCGGCCGTGGCGATCGGCGGTCGAACTCCGTCAACCCGGCCGCCCCTTGCCTATAAATACCTCCCCCCCGACGACGACGAGAGACACAGAGAACACACGGAGAGAGAGAGGGAGCCCGATCGAGTCGCAGCCCTTGGATACCCCACTGAGAGACTTCAGGGGGGCCGAGGGCTCGCGGCCTCAGATCTAAGCCCCGCCGGAGGGAGGGTAGAGAGAGAGGGAGAGCCCCAGCGAGATCCGACCAAGACCAGGCCTCGCCGTCACCATCGTCGCTCGCCGTTTCCCCACCATCGCGAACCGCCCTCCTGCCGTCGCCGTCCTCGCTCGAGAGAAGGTAAAAGGGGGCGTCGCCGTTACCGTGCCGTTGCCATTGTCGCCCTCGTCGCCGCCGCCGTAGTTGCCGTCGCCGACAAGCACCTCGGTTTTTCCCCCTCGGCGCCGCGGACTCGCAAACCCTTGGGTTTGCGATTTTCCGGGTCGCTGAGTCGGATCCGGATCTCGGAGCCGGGTAGGGTTTCGTGCGATCCAGGGGCGGCTGCGAGTCGGGTCATGCGCCGGATCCGGGTCGGGTAGGGTTCCAAAGGAACCGGGTCGCGGAGCAGGAAGTTGGGGCAGGTAGTCGGGCCGGGCCGGGCGTCCCTAAACGCCCAGCCACGGCGTCGTTTTAATAAATAAATTTAAAAAAAATGAAAAATATCCGAGTCGGGCCCGTCCTCATTCGGATCGGCTGCCCTCGGGCCCAACCCGTGGATCGACTCTGGTCGAGTTTTTTATATTATTTTAATATAAAATAGTATTCTAAATAAAAAATAAATATTTTATTTCAAAAAATCAAAAAATGTTTTATTTTCAAAAAAATATTTAAAAATGTTAAAAAATGTTTTATTTTCCAAAAAATCGAGAAAAATAAAAAATAATTTATTTTCCAAAAATATTAAAAAATATTTAAAAATATTTTATTTTCTGAAAAATAAAAAAAGCCAAAAATTCATGAAAAAGCCAAAAAAATTCAGAAAAAGCCAAAAGGACTTGTATTTTCCCCAAAAAAATACCAAAAATCCCTTTTGTATCCAAAAATTAGAAAATGACTCAAAAATGTTTTTTCTCCCAAAAATGCATGGAAAATCCCTCGAATATCCAAAAGGCCTCGGGGTTTAAACAAGATTAGGTACCGAAAGAGCATTAGTGATTAACTAGTGTAATCAAGTCCCCGATCCTAATTTCTCTGGTTGCACAGGAGTGAGTATTTCTCCCGATACTTCACTTGGGTTTCTAATCAACCCACCCCAAATTGATTAGTGGCGACTCCATCTTAAAAAATTGATTTACAGGTTAAAAACTCAGATTATTAAAGTCATGAATTGGTGGACTTGGGAGAGTGCAAGCATAACTAAATTCAGCCGAGCCATTAGCTCAGCAGGCGCTCGCACCCGACTGCGGGCGTCGAAAAAAAAAAAAAAGGAGGTCGCGACAGCTTGGCGACTCCACTGGGGATTTTGAGGACTTAGGCTATTTTTTTCTTGTTTAAATGCTTTGCTAACTTGGGTCTTTTTTTCTTTTTGTGCAAAGTTAATAGCTTAGAGTTTTTTTTTTATTGTCTTGTGATTATAAATTGCTATGCATGATTTACTGTTTTAGCACTACACATGGCACACACAACCCAGCCGCCGGACTTGGGCCGCCATAGGATTTTTAGGATGGTGTTAAGAAAGATACGACCTCGAACGCGAGACTGCGATGTAGAGGTTGCATTTCTTTTCCCCGAATTTTTTAGCCGAGGTTAAGGGGGTATGCTGCTAACGCGAGACTGCGATGGGCGGATACCTTTTTAATTTCATCAAGCCTTCTGAGTTAGAAATCGAGCCGCACGTTCCATGCGCATATCTTTGTGCTTGCCTTTTTTTTTAAAAGCAAAGTGATTTCTTTACTTTTACTCAGTCTTTTTATTTGACCCATGGCAATGTAGGATAAACTTTTCAAGTCCCAGTTTATATGCGATGGGGAAAGACGATATCCAGTTCATTCCTCGCTCCCAAGGCGGAGCTCTTCGGATGGTGGGGTCAATTAGATCGGTTGCCCGAGCGCGTGAAGGCCAAAATCGGTCATCTCCTATCATTGATCCAAATCACTGTTCGTCCTGAAGTCATACAAGCCATGGCACATTTTTGGTGCCCGAAGACAATTACTTTTATATTCGGTAGGTTTGAGCTAACCCCAACCCTGGAAGAATACAGCATCATCACTGGAATGCCTCTTGAGAAAAAGCTTGTCAAGCCATCGATTGGCGCCCTCCCGTGGCGCGGGTTAGCACGACTTTTAGGAACTGAAATCCATGTCATGAGACAAATTCTTGAAGACAACCATAATACCCGCCCACTAGAATTTATGAATGCCTTTTCCAAAATCAGCCTATGACCCGAAAAGTGAGATTTTCCTCCTCGGCCTTTTTCAGCTCATCATCTTCCCCCATCAAAGAAATGCCATAACTCCCAAGATGGCATGGATAGTTGATCGATCTTAAGAGGGGGAATTATGTCAACATGATTTTAATCAAACATTCTTGTCTTTTAATCGTTTTAAAGACAACTCGGAGAAAATCATGCGAGCCTCTCATGAAATTTTACAAGTCTGGGTTCTTTTCTCACCTAAACGAATTTCGAGACTTCATGCGATCGCCCGAAACAAATGCTTTTGAAAATCCATTACAAAAATTTATGGTTTTAGGACCGTACATTCCCAATCAAAGCTGTTTAAATTGGGTAAGCTTCCTAAGAAACCCAGCTCCTGAGGCATTCCAATGGTGTGCTGGTTGGTTCCATGAAAAGAGGGCCCGCTTTGCTTACATGCGCACCCGCCCAATTCCGTTGCTCGGTCTCACCGGCGCCATTCCCTACTACACGTATCGGGTAGCACGACAATATGGAGCCCTTCAGGAGATCCCACCGCCTTTCAAGATGATGGTCCCTCCAGTTCTTTTCAACACAAGCCGTGACTATGAATTCGAAATTTCTACTGCTGAAGAAGCCTGGGACAAGTGCCATCGCAAAAGGATTGTGATACCTGAAAGGCTTGAGGGAGAAGAAAAAGCCCACCACGCCTCTACGGCCTACATCCACAATCATCACATCCCGACAAGGTGGAAGCCATCAGTCCCTCACTTGATCGGCAAGAGCAGCCAGCACGAGCAAGCAGAGCTCATGGTGAGGGATTTGGGAATGGACTGGATACACACCTCGAGCCGGTCCAAGAAAGCAAGCATCTACGCAAGCGCAAGACTCCCCATCGCATATAAATTTGCAATCATGTGTCCCGTAGTGTTAATAGTGTGAAAGTCTTGTCCCATTGTTTAGGGACTTTTGTTTAATATCTAGTATTTTATTCTCGTCATTTCAATTTTAAGTTCTAGATGTCGAAGTCTCGGTCTACGAAATCCTCTTTTGATGAATAAAAAACGGTTAGACCATTGCCATGGGTCAATTTTTGTTTACTTTCATACTCATTCATTGTTTTCGCAAACGGTGTAATTATGAATCGCCGGCCACCAATAGCTCGTGAATTGCCTCATGCACTAGGGCTCGATCGGAATGATGTACAAAATCGCCTCATTAACATTGAAGACGGCGTAGGACAAATGTCCTTTGTCCTTCAACAATTCTCAAGACAAATGGAATCCACTCAAGTCAAACCCAACTCTGTAGTTGCCTTAAGCACCGTCATGACACCTGCAATTTTGCCAGCCACTCAAGTCGAACCCAACTCTGTAGTTGCCTTAAGCACCGTCATGACACCTGCAATTTTGCCAGAAAATAGCCAGTACCATAGACAGTTTGAAAGGATCATGAAAAGGTTAAGCCAGCTGCAGGAGCAGAATCCCCTGGACCTGTCCAATTACGCCGGCATTGAGATCCCTGAAAAACTCAAAGCACCTGAATGCGAAAGGTATGCTGATACCTCTCGCCCGGAGACCTACTTGCAGGCCTACTTGGTCCGAAGAATGATTCAATCGTACCAATCGAGCTTGACTGGCCCTACCTTGCGATTGTATATTGTCAGGAAGATTAGTCCCCTTAAAACCTGGAGGGAACTAATTCATGTTTTTCACCAAGAGTATAATATCGACATCACCCCTGACATTACCTTGCCCTACGAAGAGCCGATGATCGCGGAGCACGAGGAGTTATTAGTCGCTGAGATAGGAGAGAAGCGTGTCAATGAAGAATTGCATAATAAATGGGCAGCTAAGCAACATCCTGTTACTGGAAAATTTCCCACTAGGAAAGGCAAGGAGCCTTTGTACGAGATCATGGACTCAAAGCCTGTTCAAAAGCAGGGCACAACTGGACAACTCCCCAAGCTGACTCCAAGAGCTAGGGTTCAAAGAATATCAACCCCTATCAACCTGGAAAGTGAATCGACAAAGGAAACTCTAATGTCTGTCACTTCCCTTGACAGAATCAAGTTAGCAAAACGAAGGGCCTTACTCAAAAGGTCCGGACCGTAAGCCAAGAAAAGAAAGCCTAAGCGGATCGATTCAAAGATCTACCGACGAGCCACCATACCAAAGCTTCGAGCATTCCCAAGAATACGGCTTTGAAGGTCACCATCCTCTAGAGTACAACCCTGAAGACTTCCCGGCCCTAGAATACAATCCCAAGGACTTCCAGCGTTATTTTGACAATGAAACTGATGATTCATCATATAACTGTTTCATACTCTCATCTGGGGATGAAGGTCCGTCAGAAGAGGAAGCGTACGTCTTTATCCGCTACGATCCTAACGAAGTGCTAAGCTTGTCCTCTAACCATGAGGATAGCTTCAATACTTCATCCTCATTCGGAAATTTTGACCAAGAAGAAAGCAATGGGGTAATCTCGGTAGAATCCAACTTCCCTGAAACAGAAAAATTCACCACTACAATAGATATGCAGTGGGAAAACCAATGGCCTAACCAAGATACATCAAGCCCGTCTTGCGCTCATAGGATCATGACCCCTGGAGAGATGTGGATACCTAACCTCCGCAAATATAACGGCACGACTTGTCCCGTGGCTCATTTGCAATATCTCCATGCGGAAATGAGTCGGTACTATGGCCCGATGTCATTCACAACTCAGGCATTCCAAGAAGCTCTTACAGGGTCTGCATTGCAATGGTTCATCACAGCAGATATTTATCTCCTAAATGATTGGAATGAGCTGACTTCCACATTCTTGCATCAGTACCAAAACCAGATCGGAACTGAATTGCCTTGTGAGAGTTTGGCTCACTTCACAAGAGGACCAATGGAGGATTTCCAAGCATACGCAGGGAGGTGGAGAGCTTTCATGATGCAAACCCACCCTCAACTGGCTGAAGAGGAGTTAATGAAGCAGTTCATAGAAGCTTTGTCCTGCAAGCATCGCTGTTGGCTGCATGGGTTACACTTCCATAACTTCAATGAGGTAGTTATCGCATGCGAATACTTCGAGTCTACTGAAGGCGAGGAATTCAAGCACGCTTAGCTTCAAGACCAGCACTATCAAAGCGCTCCTTTACACAGAGGTTTTCATGAGTTTTACTTATTTTTATAATTTCATGTTTCTTATTTTGTCTATTATGCTACCGTTGTATTTTCCATTCCAAGTACTCTATTGTACAGCTTCTAATATTTTGTTTTAAGAGCATGAGGCGGTACTCCAAACCAGCCCAGTGATGTTATCCAACCATGAAAAGAAAATATCATCCAAGGAGAATACTGAGGGCTGGGCTTCCTCATGCTTTTTCTCCCCCCCAAAGACGTATTTTGAAAATAAAAAATATTTCATCACCCAAAAGCTTGTTAAAACAAGATGATAAATTTAACCATGTTTGTCTTTCCGACTCATTTACTTCATGTCTCAGAAGATCATTCTCGTCCCCTTTGACTTAGTGTGATAGGGGGCATTTGAAGCAAGCGCATCAGGTGAACTCGCCAAATTCAAAGACACCCTGCCAAGAAAGCAGGGGCAAATAGAAAGAATCATCCTACACCAAAAGAGGGTAAGTCTTATTCTCTGAATATAATTTGGAAATGATGTCCTCTCTCTTCTATTTACAGGATACAAAAGATGAAACGTAATAGGTACAGGTATAGAGTTGAGATCGAAGCATCCATGACATGCCTCACTCCTGCCCAGCTCCATCCTGAGCCGAAGGACTATCTTGTCGCACGACACGCCCAAACAGCTAGATGTTACAGTTCCAGCTTTGACAAGCCAAGAAGCACAGAAAATGAATTTCTCCTCTCGAATTGGCTACTGTCAACAGGGAGAAAATCTAGACAATCAAAGCAATCTAGGCCCCGCACCCTGAACAATGACTTTGGAATCTATAAACTTCACTCCAGACGCATATTCTTTCAAGGAGTAATTGCCATCACAAAGCTTGAGATTTTGATCTCAGATTCCATAGAAGCTTGAGGTACATGACTTTCCTCAATGCTGCTAATGATGCTATAGTTAAAGACAGAAGAAGAAATTCCATAGAAGGAAGGCATTGAAGATGAATCAACGACCAACAATCATGCATACATGGTCACAAATGAGGAAGGCCAACTGAAGGAAAAATTGAACTATGCCAAGATGAAAGGGCCATCATTGACATTCAAATATCTTTAGGAGCTAGCACGTACAAACTCTGGAGAAGGGTAATTTGATATCGTTTCCAATACTCTCGCTATCTGAACCCGCTTTTGACATATTTTCCCTATTTAACAGGGAGCATCACAACTCAAGAACCAAACTCAATGGTTAGATTTGACAAAACAAATACTAGCCAAGCTAGTATACAGAAATAACTTGCATCGAATTCACTTGACTTCGTGTAAAGGGACACGCCATCCATAAGCCAATTAAGGAAAATAATTGACCTGATGAAGTGGAAGACACGAGACTTCACATCCTCTTTGTACTCCAGGTCCACTTAATCATTTGCGAAACCAGCAAAGGGTAAAGTTGTATCGCTCCCAGTTTTTCGACTCTTGAAAGAGTTCATGACTAACGCACTCCCTCTTGTCTGTTGCAGGATCACCTGACTGCCAAAATACAGATAACAAATCAATGAGAGGCATGACAAACTCTCCCAAACAAAATGGCGTCTCAAGTATTGCGAAAGCAAATGACAGAGATCCTTCAGGCCTTAATTCACCTTTAATTTTGGCCCTGTTGATTGATCCATTTTCAGCTTCTTCTCTGCAAAAAGCAAGAGTAGAAATTCCTGATCAGATTCTCAATCCCTGGTTGATCCTTCTTATGTCATGTCCCTAACCAATAGGAGCAATCTATTGACACTCATTTGTGAATCACCCTTTTGTAAATAGCTCTTTTAATGTTCAAGTTTCAACACATTTGTGAATACCGTTCCACCAAGTAAGCACCCCTATAACTGTTAATAAGTTCTTCTTGAGTAAAAAGCCTTTCATTTATTTTGAGAATACAAACTCCATCTCATCATACACTGCATCCATTTTCTAGGTGAATTCTGCATAGTGATTTTGTCTGTCTAAATCATTGATTCCATTGAGAATTATTAGAATAGACAGCTAATTGAAGAATACAAGATTGATTGAGCATGTTGGATGAGGCACGTCAGAATGATGGCAGGCAAGCCATATCCTACACACAATCCCCCATCTATACACTTGTGAGATGAGTGCGGAAAATTCCATGACTACAGGGTAAAGAGTTCTCTCGCGAATAGTACGATGATCAAAGCAGTGAGAGGCACTCCATCGCTCACTTTGAGCCCCATACACTGACAAATTTCTACTATACTCCCGACAAAAAAACCGCCCCACACTGGGGCAAGTCAAAAGCGAATCAGCATCACAAGGTGAGAAGAGAGATAGAAATTTTCTTGCTTGCACTTGCATCAATCTTCGAGTGTTTTTATTGCATATGAACACTCGCGTTAATTTAAGTGCCCTAGAGTCGTGAAGAGCAATTATTTATTTACGCACTTATATCCATTGTACAACTCAATTGAGTCTGTAAATTCACCCTCACATGGAGGCAAAGCAGAAGCCATTGTCGTTTGAGCAGCATAATCAGAAGTGCCAGCAAAAGAGGAAGACTCCATAGTCTAACAAAGGCATTTGCTTGAACTTGTCAAGATCAGTTCCTCAAGCAACAAGAACAAAAAACTGGGGCATAAAAAAGCAGTGTACCTGGTAAAAGTAAGGTCAATGCCCATGAACGAAAAATTGAGATGAGAAATAGGGGCATGAAAAAGCAGTGTGCCTGGTAAAAGCAAGGCCGATGCCCCAAACAAAAATACAGCCGTTTGTATTCCCAAGAGAAATTGCCGATACAACCGCCATCCGACCGTGAAGAAAGACTAGTGACAAATGCCAAGACAATCACCAACTCTCACCCTCTTACATGTGAGCCAAGACTACGTTACATTCCCATTGTAAAAGTCTCTTCAGACTAGGGGCACTTCAATTAACGTAGGATTTCATATGTTTATAAGCATCGCTCGAAGAAGCACGAGCAAGATTATTCTATCTCTTTTCGCAGGATTCTTGACTGATAAACCCGGAGATAATCGTGCAACATTTCGTCCATCGGCTTCGACCTTGATGGTCCCCTTTGATGAGCCACTGACCAATACTTCATCACAATTTCAACAAAGACCTCTCACATTGGTAAAGTCGTACTGTTTGCGAGAATACTCGGACCCCTGTTGACATGATGACAGCGAGATAGTGTGGTTCTTATAAATCCTGCATCAATGGTCAGGATAGCCTTCTCCATGAGAGTGAGTGAAAAGTCCTTTCAGACTGAAAGTCCCTCATCTGGCATGCTCAAAGCGTCTATATTCCGAATAAATGTTGTCTTTCAAAATCTTTCCCAGTGGAATTCGAATGATACAAAACTGACAAGATTGTCATGCATAAGTCACATTTGAATTTATGAACTTACAGTATATACAATCATGTATGCATATTGTGCAAATAGCGACATACTCTCAGAGGTCAGAGATATTGCCAGGTAAGCATATCGCTATCCCCATTTGTCTTAAAGTATCTACCACTGTTTAGGTACTCTCTTATTGACACTCAACTTATTTGAGTCGTCCCTTGAGTCTGGGTGCCTACTGCTGTTTAGGTATCCCCATTGTCTTTGAGTACCGGCCACTGTTCGGATACTCCCTTTTCTGACACTCGACCTGTTCGAGTTGTCCCCAGAGTATTGATACTTGTAACTGATCAAGTATCCCTTTATTGTCGAATACCTACTGCTGTCTAGGTATCCCCATTGTCTTTGGGTGCCGGCCACCGTTCGGATACTCCTGTTTCCTAACACTCGACCTATTCGAGTTGTCCCCAGAGTATTGATACTTGTGATTGACCAAGTATCCCTTTATTGTTGAATACCTACTATTGTCTAGGTATCGCCATTGTCTTTGAGTACCGGCCACCGTTCGAATACTCCCTTTTCTTGACACTCGACTTGTTTGAGTTGTCTTCATAGCTAGGATGCCTACAATTGACCAAGTATCCCATTACCTTTGAGTGCCTTTCATTGTCTAGGTGCTCCATTTCCGTGACACTCGACATGTCCGAGTTGTCCTCAAAATTGTATCATTGACTACTAGTGGCCATTCGAGTATTCCATCGTGTTGTGCGCCTGTGGTTATCCAGGTATGTTTTCTAACACTTGGACCAGCCTGAGTGTTCCCATATCATATCATTAAATGCTTGTGTTCATCCAAAATATTCTAGTACTTTGTACACCTATGGCTATCCAGGTGTTCTACCCATTTTAAATGCCCGCGGCAATCTAGGTAAGCCTCAAACCACATTCAAGTTTATAATACCAGGAGGTGAGAGACCTTCACAAATATGCGAGGTACGTCCTCGATATTCCCAATTACCAGAAGGTGAGAGACCTTCACGAATATCTCAGGTACGTCCTCAATATTCCCATTTACCAGAATGTGAGAGACCTTCATGAATATCCCAGGTACGTCCTCGATATTCCCAATTACCAGAAGGTGAGAGACCTTCACGAATATCTCAGGTACGTCCTCGATATTCCCAATTACCAGAAGGTGAGAGACCTTCACGAATATCTCAAGTACGTCCTCGATATTCCCATTTACTAGAAGGTGAGAGACCTTCACGAATATGCGGGGCACGCTCTCGATATTCCAACTACTAGGAGGTGAGAGACCTTCACCAATATCCAAGGTATGTTCTCAATATTTCCAATTATCAAGTATCCCTTCGATACTTGTGAATGCCCAAGTATCCCCCAAGACTTCACACTTGTGATCATCCAAGTACCCCTTCAATGCCTATGGTCAGCGAAATACCCCTTTTGACGCTTGCAAATGCCCAGATATCCTTCAAGTTAGTACTTGTGAATATCCAGGTACTCTTTGATATGCCTGTGAATGTCCAGGTATCTTCCAAAATAGATGCCCTGAGAAAGGTCGGTGCATCCTCCTGAGAAAGATCGGGTTCCAACTAGTGTCTTTGACAAAGGTCAGACACCCCCACAAAACAGATGCTCTGAGAAAGGTCGGCGCATTTCCCGAGAAAGGTCGGGTACCAACTGGTGTCCTCGATACAAATCAGGCACCCACAAATGAGATGCCCTAAGAAAGGTCAGTGCATCTCACGTCAAGGCGACCGAAGAAAGGTTCGGGTCCTAGGCAAATCATTGATTGTTTTAACAGGCGACCGAAGAATGGTTCGGGTCCTGGAGGAGCAATTTCCCGTCAAGGCGACCGAAGAAAGGTTCGGATCCTAGACAAATCATTAATTGTTTTAACAAGCGACCGAAGAATGGTTCGGGTCCTGGAGAAGCAATTTCCGTCACGACGACCGAAGAATGGTTCGGGTCCGAGACAAACCACTGATTGCTCCAACAGGCGACCGAAGAATGGTTCGGGTCCTGGAGGAGTAATTTCCCGTCAAGGCGACCGAAGAAAGGTTTGGGTCCTAGACAAATCATTGATTGTTTTAACAGGCGACCGAAGAATGGTTCGGGTCCTGGAGAAGCAATTTCCGTCAAGGCGACCGAAGAAAGGTTCGGGTCCTAGTCAAATCATTGATTGTTTTAACAGGCGACCGAAGAATGGCTCGAGCCCTGGAAAAGCAATCTCCTCATATCACCAGGTAAGATGACGCCTTGATACTTGCCAAACTCGGGGCTCACACCCTATCTCACTCACTCCCTAAGTAACTACGGGTATCTTCCTATCTGTCTTAGAATATGTAATGTAATATTGCTCTTTTTACATAGGATAATAAGTCTCAAATAAAATATAATCCGCTACGCATATATGGCCAATTTTTAGGCATCATTTTGTCTTTGAATGCAACCTCTGCGAACTCACCTTCAAAGAGGGGCAGCTGTTGACGCCTAAAATTAGGCCTTATTTTATTTTGTTTTGTTTTATTTGATTTTCGGATAATAAAAGAAGCAAAAAAGAAAAGCAAAAAAGAAAAGCAAAAGCGGAAAAGAAGAAGCAACCTCCGCATGGGCCCTCGGCCCATTTCCGCCTCGGCTCGGCCCCGCCAGGTCGTCTCCTTCCTCACGCCTCTGCAGAGCACGCGCAAGGGGCGCGACGAAGAGGAAGGGGATGGACGGACGGCGATGGGACGTGGAGCAGGGGGAGCTGGCGCCGGATGGGACGCCGGTTCGGCCGGCGAAGGCTGTGGCGATCGGCGGTCAAACTCCGTCAACCCGGCCGCCCCTCGCCTATAAATACCTCCCCCCCGACGACGACGAGAGACACAGAGAACACACGGAGAGAGAGAGGGAGCCCGATCGAGTCGCAGCCCTTGGATACCCCATTGAGAGACTTCGGGGGCGAGGGGCTCACGGCCTCGATCTAAGCCCCGCCGGAGGGAGGGTAGAGAGAGAGGAGAGCCCCAGGCGAGATCCGACCAAGACCAGCCTCGCCGTCACCATCGTCGCTCGCCGTTTCCCCACCATCGCGAACCGCCCTCCTGCCGTCGCCGTCCTCGCTCGAGAGAAGGTAAAAAGGGGGCGTCGCCGTTACCGTTGCCGTTGCCATTGTCGCCCTCGTCGCCGCCGCCGTAGTTGCCGTCGCCGACAAGCACCTCGGTTTTTCCCCCTCGGTGCCGCGGACTCGCAAACCCTTGGGTTTGCGATTTTCCGGTCGCGAGTCGGATCCGGATCTCGGAGCGGGTAGGGTTTCGTGCGATCCGGGGGCGGCCGCGAGTCGGGTCATGCGCCGGATCCGGGTCGGGTAGGGTTCCGAAGGAACCGGTCGCGCGGGAAGTTGGGGCGGAGTAGTCGGGCCGGGCCGGGCGTCCCTAAACGCCCGCCACGGCGTCGTTTTAATAAATAAATTTAAAAAAAAATGAAAAATATCCGAGTCGGGCCCGTCCTCATTCGGATCGCTGGCCCGGGTCGGGCCCAACCCGTGGATCTGACCCGGGTCAGTTTTTTATATTATTTTAATATAAAATAGTATTCTAAATAAAAAATAAATATTTTATTTCAAAAAATCAAAAAATGTTTTATTTTCAAAAAAATATTTAAAAAATGTTAAAAAATGTTTTATTTTCCAAAAAATCGAGAAAAATAAAAAATAATTTATTTTCCAAAAATATTAAAAAAATATTTAAAAAATATTTTATTTTCTGAAAAATAAAAGAAAAAGCCAAAAATTCATGAAAAAGCCAAAAAATTCAGAAAAAGCCAAAAGGACTTGTATTTTCCCCAAAAAAAAATACCAAAAATCCATTTTGTGTCCAAAAATTAGAAAATGACTCAAAAATGTTTTTTCTCCCAAAAATGCATGGAAAATCCTCGAACATCCAAAAGACCTCAGGGTTTAAACAAAATTAGGTACCGAAAGGGCATTAGTGATTAACTAGTGTAATCAAGTCCCCGATCCTAATTTCTCTGGTTGCACAGGAGTGAGTATTTCTCTCGATACTTCACTTGGGTTTCTAATCAACCCACCCCAAATTGATTAGTGGCGACTCCATCTTAAAAAATTGATTTACAGGTTAAAAACTCAGATTATTAAAGTCGTGAATTGGTGGACTTGGGAGAGTCCAGGCATAACTAAATTCAGCCGAGCCATTAGCCTGCTTAGGCGCTCGCACCCGACTGCGGGCGTCGAAAAAAAAAAAAAGGAGGTCGCGACAAAGCATATCACGGGAAATTGTTGTTATTGGAAAGTGAAAT
Source organism: Eucalyptus brandiana (assembly GCA_014182725.1). Classification (NCBI taxonomy): domain Eukaryota; kingdom Viridiplantae; phylum Streptophyta; class Magnoliopsida; order Myrtales; family Myrtaceae; genus Eucalyptus; species Eucalyptus brandiana. Next base: position 19,093,471 of record CM024678.1, read on the forward strand.
TATTATCTACAAGACGCTGGTTACAAAAGTTGGATCATGCATAAAATGCTATTTGAATTATTTGATAACATCAAATTGCTATTTTTGGGAATCATAGTAAGCGAATATATTACGTTGAACACACTGTAGGTCATGTATTTAGGCCTGACTGGCGTGTGCACTCTAGTGGTTAAGGAAATAAAAAATGAGAAAATCCAAAAATAAAAATCACACACAAAAGCTGAATCTACAATTTTGAACCTACAATCCGAAGATAAAATGTAGGTTATGGAATTTAAGGTGCGGGAATAGTAAATTTACGGGAAATGAACAGAAGGGAAATAGTAAATTTGCATAGCATAAAAAATAAAAATAAAAAGCATTTCGTTAATAATTGTGTCCAGAAAGAAAAGGGGCTCAGTTACAACATTTGCATTGCAATTTGTGGTTTGACATTTTTACTGGTAAGATAACGTCGGATAGGATAATATGATTATATAAAATTTTAAATATCCCATCCAATTTATATCGGCGTTTGGATATAGCATGGATTCATATGAATATTATTCAGGTAAGCATTTTATTTGTAAGATTAAATTAAAAATAAACAATGGAATTCATTTCGAAACGTTGGTGGATTCTGCCTCGCTCTATCTCCGACTTCGCTGCTTTGAGATGCCCTTGAGTTTGAGTTCTCTGCCGGTCCCTCCATCTTCACCGCCGTCGAGCCTTCCTCTCCTGCGGGGAATCCAACCTGTCCCTTTCCAATCAAACAAGATCTCTCCCTCTTCCCTCTCTTACAGACGTTGTTCACTTTTAGTGCCTTCCTCTCTCATCAAATCCAAAAAGAAATTTTACAAGGATCGCGTTGAATGTCAATTACAATATCCGACAATGGAGGCAATACAGACAGAAGTGAAGTCGTGGATCAGAGATCGACGGGCAAAGTTCCTCAAGGTGTCATGGGGCCTGTTGAGACGATGCGGAGAACTAGTTCACGAGCAGGTAGCTCTTCCAGTCCAACTAGCTTTTGAGTGTCTTTTCTTCCTCCTCCTCCTCCTCCTCCTCCTCCAAATACATCCGGAGTTTTATCTGACCCATCAAACGCAACCTTATGATTGTTATTTATAGTTCATCAACAATTGTTACACACAAATAGTTACTTCATTGCAAGTTTCTGGGATTATAGGTAGGCCTTCTGTAACCTGATAATCACTATCCAAGAAAAGTTATAACTTCTGAGATCATCAAAACTGACCATCACTTGGTCTTGGAACCGTCCACTAGGTATCATAATCAATGATGCTTCAATTGGAATACACATTTCCATTCATCCTATGCTTTAAATTCAACACTTAGCCAAATTATGGCGACGGTCCTCATCAATAACTTTCTTCATGTTGGTTATTAAGTACAGCAAGATAACTTTTAAATCGATCATCTTAATTGCCGGTGACTACTTCTGACCAATCATTACGATAACTAATTGAATTTAACATTTGTGGATAATAAAACCAATCATTTTTATATGTAAAAACCATCGACGATGAGAGTGGCCAGCCATCTAGTGGGGTACTGAAGGATTGCGACGAGAATTTCCAACGTTGGGACAAAACACTATAGGAGAGAAGTATAAACGAAGAAGATGAAGAAGTTGTCAAAAAATAAGAATTGGCAGGTGCCATTGTCAAACTTTTCCATTTGAAGTTTTCTCACATTGGAAGGAGGAGGTGGGTAGTTTGATTCCCCTAACTTCTTAGGAGAGGTTGGGGGTAAGGATGGTTAGTTTTAGATAGGGGTTTGACTCTTATACTTTATAAAGAGGCAAAGTAAAAGTTTGAAAATGAGTTAAAAGTTAAAAGCAAGATAAAAAAAAAAGAAAAAGAAAAAAAAAACGTATTTTGTCATGTCAGAAGTGCCATTTCACGTTTCCTGGCTACTTGTGCACCCCTTGGTGTGCCACGCGTATTTTCATGCCTACAAAGCTCACTATGCAACACGTGCACTCCACTAGTGGCAGAAGTGAAAATAGCCACAAAAACTAAAGCGATGCTTCTAATTAGTGATGATTGGTTTCATGGCAAGCGGCTTCCACCCTAGAATTAGGAACTACTCGCTAAGGACTGATTCTAAAAAATTGAAACTGGACAAAATGTCCCAAATTCATAAGAGGTGTGAGACTTGAGAGCAACTGACGAGGTTGGAGGCCAAAGCCATCAACAGTGAGAGTGATAGAGGAGTGACAAGCTCAGAGGCGATTTAGAGCGAGAGTGAGAGGGAGGCAAGAGATAGAGAGAGACAGAGGAAACTAGGGTTTTGATGTGAAAAGTTGAAACTTAAAAATAAAATAAATTTATATATATGTACCAATCCAGTCAAGAAAAGTGTTAAGTCATAAATCTATTGTATTTATATTAATTTAGTCATAAACCTTTTCACATAATACTAATTTAGTCTTAAATCTAAATTTAATTCTAAACATTTTGAGCTAGTCATAATTTAGTCCTGAAATTCTAACTAATTTTGGCCGGATATTATTGACGTGGACAATTTATAACAATATTTTCATAATTTTTCAATATTTTTATTTTTTTCAATTTTTATTTATTTTTCTTTTCTCACATTTCTTCTTCTTTCTTTTGGTGATGACTGGCCACCAGTCACAAGTGATGGCCAAGTGGACTAGCCTCACTAGGCTGTGGCAAGGCCAAGCCTTGTCGAATTGGGCCTAATGAGGCCAACCCTCGCCTAGTGATGCCGGGCAAGGCTACCTTGGCCTAAATTGACACCATTATAAGATTTAGGACTAAATAGACATTAATATAATAAGTTTAGGACTTTTTTGACCCTTTTCCCCAATCCAATCCATGTACTTGATTGCGCAAAGAAAGCTAAGTTTCGACGAGGAGAAGTTTAACTACTTGCAGCGACATGATGATCCTCATCTGTTTCGGCGAGGCGGCAAGACCGGTGCCTTTTCTCGTTTAGTTTCATTGGTAAGTCTTTAGCCGGTCACAATGACGGAACCACGAGAGTCGACCACCAACAAAGATTCCTCTTATGGAGCCGAGTACCAGATGCCTCACGACAACCTTGTCGCTCTTGAGCAGGAAGATTGTATAATCCATCAAATTGATCCGGTCTTAGTATGAAGTGAACGATAAAGGAGAGAAGCATTCTTTGTTTTAGACTAACTACTCCTATAGTTTAATTAGGATCGTGTGATGTTTGGTTGGGTGTCAGTCCTTGAACTTGGTAAAGCCTAACAACCATTTCACGTGAAGCGAGTGGTTTGTCAGATGATCTTTTACAATAACTCATCAGATCGCACTAAAAGCTTAATTTGACGCTAGGCTTGGCATTCTCGTAAGCATATCAATGGTCTGGTTACATGGTCACGTCTTGGGAAGCATCTTGCATCAACGTCATTATATTTGCAATTATTTCTTTAGGCAGTACTGTCAAGGAAGAAGATATTCAATCTAGTTATTATTAAGTAATCACCGCCTAATGTGATCGATTAGCTCCAAAAGATAGCCTACTCTTTTAGCCGACGAATGGAGTTTGGTTGACAGGAAGCCCCGAGAGTGGATTGATGAAGCCATTGACAAAGTTATGGAACGTGAATAAGGATCCGTTTACTTGGGAAATAAATTATTTCTAGAAAATCATTTTCTGATTTGTCGGTGTTTGGATGATGGAAAATTAATTGATTTACGGTAAAATGAATTCCATTGACCGAAAATAATAAGTTTAGATTGAGGGAAAAATGACTTTCTCTTTTAACAAAAACGATATTACTTGCCTTAAATTATCAAATAAATGAGAATTAACAATTTTTGTCGAAAATTATTTTCCTAAGTTTTTAGTGAAATAAACTCATCATAAGTGTTGGAGGAGAATATAGGGTGAGTGGAATGAAGATTTACAAGGATGTTGATGCAAAGATGTCATCGTCAAATAGTAGAGCTCGTGATTTCGGGAATTGTAATTTTTTTTTTTTTTTGATATCCAGGGAACCCCATCAGCCGTTCGTCGCGCTTACGGCGGTACATACCGCCAAGTAAACCCCTGGAGCGACGCTAGCGGAGGACCCACCACCCCGACGTCACGCTTAAATCGCCGATGCTTCCCCTGGGGTTCGATCCCCTCACCTTTCCCCCAAGGCAAGGGGTTCTTATCCAGCTGAGCCACCAAAGCCGGTGGTGGGAATTGTAATTTATTGTAGGTAAGAGTTCCTAAAAAAGAGGAGTAACGCGGTACACGTAATTCCTCCATAATTATTTGTAATCAACCATCTATAGGACAGTTGAAGTCACATCACACTCGCCGTAAAGGTTCGCTCTTATTGTTCCGTACTTTTTGGCATTCCTTTATCATTCATGTATCATCTACATTATTAACAACGATTATTCTCCTTATTTTACATTTAAAATCCTTACCATTTGTCTTCTTGTCCAAGATTAGAAAAATCGAAAATCGACTTTTCTGGGAGAGAGGCATTTCATTGTTTTAGGTGAAACAGGACCACACGATTAGTTCATACTGGACCACCTTCCAGGAAGACTTGATTCTTTGACTATGATTTTTCGCCTATAACATAAGAGCAGTATCTCAGTTATGTAACCTAGTGATTGATATGTGTAGTATCACTCTTGTCGAAAGAAAGAAGGCTTTGTTATTTTAACAATTTTTGAGTTATTGTGAGAGTAACAACCCGTTGTGAACTATAAATTTTTGAAAAAGTAAAGCCTACAACAATTAATAATGGGCTTTACTAGCAGAACGATCTTTGAGCTACTGTCAAAAGGACATTGCTAGGTTGACGGCACCGTTTTTCTCCATGAATGATGGTGCCTTTTTAACCACAAATGACCATTGGAGAGATATTGGCAACCGGAATTATAAAATGGACATGTAGCAAATTTTAGAAAGAATCTTGACAAAATTTCTTAGATTTTGGAAAATATTTTTTTTTTTCAAATAGACAATGAAATTAACAAAAAGGACATTTTCACATATTATTGATATAATGAAAGTCATATTAGTAACCCACACGTGTATTTCACTAAATTTAATGAGATACCACTACATTATTGAACAAGTGAAAAAATTTATACACTACAATAAGTCTCATTGTGGCATTTGTAAAACTTACACACAATATATACTTATCTAGTTAAGATATGTTAAATTGAAATTTGGCTAGCATGGTGAAAAAGTTGGGCTATACAAAATATAAAAAAGGGAAGTGAGACAAAAAATTTAATCAACCAACTTCAATATACTATAATTTTGTTAATAAATTTCAATTTTGGATAGTTGCAAATTGATCATGATTTTGGTTTTTGAGTTAGCTTGGATTGCTTTGACTTAAGTTGAATTTACTGATGCTTTAAGTTGTACAAATAAAAATCCAAGTGTTAATTTTGGTAATTGTATTTATTTTGTTAAATGATGATTTTTTTTTTCATGACTGCAAGTGTGAAAATTGTTTTACATAATGATGCTGTTAATAGAAATCCGAAATTTACTTTTCTTAAAACAAAAATGTTTCAACTGGTCTTTCTACGTAGAATTTCAAATATTTCATGTTGATAATGTTTTCAATAAAGCTCTTTTCAATTCCCTAAGATTTTTCTATTTTCTTTTTTATTTAATCTATTGTTTTATCTAAAGAATCCCATTGAGTGGGATTCATAGATTCCTCAAGGAAACCGGACAAATAAGTTGTCTAGTTCCTAGAAAAATCTTGTGATTGGGGAGCACCGTTACTCCTATCACATCATCATTATTCCTGTGAAAATAACAATTTATAGTAAGTAATAAATTATTGAAAGAGTGGGCCCACAATAATTTATATCTACTTATTATTATTTTTAATAATTAAACATCGTCACTCAATCATTTCTTAGTAATATTTATCTCTTGTTGAGTTTTTTTTATTTTACTTAAAACAGACTATTGTTCTCCTATTAGATTGAATACGGTTACACAATTATTTCTAAAGAAAAACAAGCTATTTGATTTCACAGTTTGCATTGCTGCATCTTATATATCACCACTAACTTTCTTCTTTCAAACCCCAAATAATCTCTCTCTCTCTCTCTCTCTCTCTCTCAAATCTACAAACTTTCATATTCCCTCATGGCCATAGTCAGTGCAAATGACGTCTTCTACTGCTTCCTCTTCCTCGTGTCGTTCCTCGCCGCGCTCCTAGTCCACTCCCTCATCAAAGCATGCTGCAAGCTCAGGCCTCGCTCCAAGGTCCCGCCTCCGCCGACCCCTCTCTCTCTCCCCTTCATTGGCCACCTCCACTTGATCATCCCCGTCCTCACCAAATCCTTGCAAGGACTCGCCCGCAACCACGGCCCCCTCATGCGCCTCCGCCTCGGGGCGTCCTCGTGCGTCGTCGCCTCCAGCGCCTCCGTGGCGAGGGAGATGCTCAAAACCCAAGAGCTCAACTTCTCGTCCAGGCCCGAGTTTGGGTCCTCGGATCACTTCATCTACCGGGGATCGCGCTTCATCATGTCTCCGTACGGCGACTACTGGCGATTCATGAAGAAGCTGTGCATGACGGGGCTCCTTGCCGTCCCTCAGCACGAGAGGTTCCTCGACGTCCGTGAGGAGGAGGTCCAGAGGATCGTTGAGTCGGTGATCGCGAGCGCAAGAGCAGGGAAGGCATCGGACCTGAGCAAGGAGCTGACGACATTCTCGAACAACATGATCTGCTGGGTGGTGATGAGTACGCGGTGCTCGGGAACTGAGAATGACGCGAAGGAGATCCACGAGCCCGTGAAGGCGTGTATGGAGCTTGCCGGGAAGCTGAGCGTTGGCGATGTGCTGGGGCCTCTCAGGTGGCTCGATTTTTCCAGGAACGGGAAGAAGCTCGAGGCGGTGCTGTGGGAATTCGATCGGGTGGTCGAGAGGGTAATGAAGGAGCATGAAGAGAAGCTAAACAATGGATCGGTTGCAGAGAGGAAGGATCTCATGGACATCTTGTTGGAGACCCACAACGATCCAACTGCTGAAATGAAGATAACTAGGGATGAAATGAAGTCCTTTTTGCTGGTGAGTGCGTGATAATTATGTCCATACTCACTTTGCCGGTGAGTACGTGTTAATTATGTCCATACTCCCTTTGTTTAAGTTTTCTCATTAGGCATTGATGACAATGAGATGACACCAATTACACCTTCAAAAATATTTTTTTGTTACTTTTCATTAAATTGTTTGATAGCAAATAAATATTATGGTTCAAAAGTATAGTCCCCCAGAAAATATCCATGTGCACAAATTACGTACTATATGTTTAAAACATCAGAAGAACTGTTTTGTGTACGATGCTCACTTTAGTATCAAAAGTTTTCGTCAAATCACTTAAGTGCTGCCAACGGCGAGAAATTTCGGCAAAAATTAATATGTGGCTTTTATGATTAAAAATTTTATATTACTTGGCATATTATATAAAAAAACCCAGTCCATGTGGCATTTTCACGTGGCGCATTTAGCATTGGAGTGATTGTTTTTTTAACAATGATTAGTACTAAAGTAATCACTTTGAATAGAATTTGGCACTCAAATAATCAGTATTTACAATTTTTAGATGACGTCATTTAAGAGTTATATGCTGATTGTGTAATTACGAGTCACGTAGGACTAAGAAATTGATAGTCACGCAAATTTCCGGCGATCTAGATTGGATTTGGCACTTAAGTGATTATTATTTTTTTTAAATGTTACTTAAGTAATCAGAAAAAAACTATTAGTATTAAAATGAGTACCGTACACAATTTTTTTATGCTTATGGTATCCTTCTCCTTGCTTTAGAACGTTACATATGATGTTCATGTACACGTCTAACGCTATCGCCTTTCATTCCTCCGACGGGCAGGATATCTTCATGGCTGGCACGGATACAACGTCGGTGGCCACACAGTGGGCCATGGCGGAGCTCATCAACCGACCGGAAACCTACAAGAAGCTACAGGACGAGATCAACTCCGTCGTCGGGCCGACTAGGTTAGTCAGAGAGTCGGACATCCCGAACTTGCCCTACCTCCGCGCCGTCGTCAAAGAGACCCTGAGGCTCCACCCGTCGGCGCCCATAATCCTCCGGGAATGTGGAAAGGACTGCTCGGTCAACGGTTACCTCGTGGAGGCCAGGTCCAGGGTCATAGTCAACATCTACGCGATCATGAGGGACCCGGAGATGTGGACGGACCCCGACGAGTTCGCGCCGGAGAGGTTCCTGGAGAGCTCCGACGAGAAGATCGGGGAGCATCAGATGGAGTTCAAGGGCCAAAACTTCAGGTACCTGCCGTTCGGGAGCGGGCGGCGAGGGTGCGCGGGGGCGTCGCTTGCGTTGTTGGTGGTGCATGCGGCCGTCGGGTCGCTGGTCCAGTGCTTCGACTGGTGGATGATAGAGGGAGAGGGGGCCGTCGACTTGAGCCAAGGGCCGGGATTCGCGGCAGAGATGGCTAAGCCGCTCGTGTGCTATCCCATCGTGCATGTCGATCCATTTGAGCCGTGCCACTAGAAAGTTATATGATTGTCGATGTCATCGTACCGGTAAAAGATGTGCTATTATATTTTACCGCTCTTTATGGAGGATGTATGAAGTCCTTAAAGTTCGGAAACATGAGTAAACTACAGTCTATGTTGTTGGGAATAACTGATCCCCGAAAACCGGATTCGACACTAAATCGAACCCCTAAATCAATGCGGAAGACGAAGCCCGGGAAAACACGCATCACCGATCGTAAAGCACACCACGGATTCGAGCGTACCTTGTTAGCCACAGATTAGACATCAACGCTGAAGAAGAGGAAGAAATTCGATCCGATGACGCCTTGAATGGGAGAAAACAGTGCCTTGAACTTACTGTTCTTTTTGGAGAGAGAGAGCGCGCGGGAGAAAGGGAAGACGTACGTTTGTTTCTAACGGGTGTCTTCTCTCTCTCTCTCCTCCCTTTTATACCTCTCCCCTTCCACGGGCCCTATTCCCGTGGGCCGGGCCTTTTGGGCCCAGCATGGGCGGATGGGCCGTAAGCCCAATTCCAATAAATCCATCATCTCCCACTCGCACATGGTGGTACAAAACCAACATGGGCGGACGGCCTTACTCAAATTTCCCCATCGAGAAAATCCATCATAGACTCTCACTTATCATGGTGGGCCGAATGTAATCCTCTTTTCCTCTCTTCAACATTCATACCGGTGAATAATCCGTGCGACCAAAGATACTTTGAGAGCTCGTTGCCATACATTTGTTAGGAATATATAGCAGCTCATAATGGGCATCACACTCCGAGTAGACTTAGTATGCAGTACCCTAGATCGATCGATCACATTTATATCTCTCTTGATCTCTTTTAAAACAATGATATATATATTGTATTCACAATTATGATTATCACAAAGACAGTCATAATTGGTTAACCGGTGAATACAAAACTACAATGTGATTCTCCAAAATCGATCTTCCTCTTTCCTTCAAACTCTCAATTTCGAGTCCAGCTTGCTTTTCTAGAAATGCCCCATTAGATCGAATCACTCATGACCATTGGCAACATCCTAAGATAGCAAACACTAAATAGAAATCTCGAGAATAAGTAAGAGTCATGAGGGGACTAAAAAATTGAGGAACTCTTTTCCTCAAGAGTCTCACACGACATAAAAGTTGAGATCAAACTTTTGCCACTCTTATTGGTCGTCTCATGCATACGTAGTATGAAATACGTATTACGGTATTAACTCCTTTCCCATGGAGCGTATGTCTACATTTTCAATACCGTACGATGATAGTTCGAGACATACCCAATGTCTAACTTGAGTTCACGTATCTACTCATTCACAAAATTCATCGAACTCACATCCGGCATCTTAGACAGATAAGGTAAAATATGTGGGGTATTTTACTTTCGGACATAGTAAGTATTATGTCCTCATCTTAACACTCGCTTAAGGCGACATACATGTTTTAAGCTTGAGCTCTCGATTATCACCTAGATAATAAGCTTAAAGACAGTCTCATCTCTATTTATCACACAAGAAATAGAGGCGATTACCCGTGTGAGTGGGCTAATCTTATATCTGTCCGACATACTTCTCAACTTAAAATAATGCACCGAGCATTAAGATGCATAAAGATCAAACAAAGATTCATAGGCATTAATGATGAAAACACAAATTCATCAAATTGTGAACACTTAGGGAAATTACAATATTCGGTACATCGGCTTCTACGCAACCCTAGAGATTTCATATGGCCACAAAACACATCTCTGGGTATTGGCTTTGTCATAGGATCTCGCTACCATTCTATGCGTAGTATGTACTCTAAGTTCACGTCCTTTCGTGCAACCATATCCTTTACAAAATTATACTTGGTATCTATATGTTTGGTCTTGCCATGATATTTTGGATCTTTGGTGTACGCTTTTATTTGCTTGGCTATCACGCTTAACAAATAACAAATCAAAGACTTCCAATAACACCTAAATGATCCAAAAAATCTCTAAAGCCAAACATCTTCTTACACTACTGCGATAATGCCACAAACTCAATTTCTATCGTGGACAAGGCTATACACGTTTGTTTCTTACTTTGCTCCAACATATGGCGCCATTATTCGGTAAGAAAACAAAGCTAGAGGTAGATTTCATTTCATTTAAATCTCCTCCCCAATCGAATCGGGATAGCCTTAGAGTCGCGATCCTTTCCTTTATAACTCATGGTATAATCAGCGGTCCCCTTTAGATACCTCGGTATTCTCATAACGGCTTTCCATTGTCTTTGGACTGGATTGGATTGGTATCTCGCTCACCATTCCAATTACAAAACATATTTCGGTCTTGTACACATCATAGCGTACATAAAGCTTCCAACGGACTAGCATAAGGAACATGTTTCCTTTATTCCTTCTCTTGTGGAGTCCCCGGACACGCCTATGGCTCAATCCTTCACCTTTTGCAATAGGAGTGTCTATGAGTTTACAATCTTGAAATCTTAAATCCAAGAATATATGTAACCTCACCCATATCCTTCATAATCAATTTCTTCCTATTGATTATACCCCTTCGCCACAAGGCGGGCCTTATGCCTTTCTATCGAGCCATCAGCCTTTCGCTTTATTTTGAGAACCCAGTTGTTCCCAATAGCTCTGCGTCCTTTTGGAAGATCAACCGGTTCCTAAACATGGTTTAACTTCACGACTCCATTTCCTCTTTCATTGCATGAATCCATTTTTCCTTATTAGGGCAATTTAGAGCCTTATTAATATTTCTTGGCTCATCCTCATCTTGTGGAGCAACCATAAAAGCTTCCCTTTCAATGTCAAAAACATTGACGGGGAATACTTTGGCAACTTGTTCACCATATGGGAGATTGTACACTTAGCACATCATTCCCCATCATGCTCCCACTTGGATTAGGTAATGATGATGTTGTCACATCGGTGGTTGCAATTGAGAATGAGTTGAATTCAATTCATCACATCTCATATTACTCCCACTTGGACGAACTCCACTGACATCATTATCTTGATCCAAGGTTTCAAATAAGGAACAATCTTCCCTTATTTCGCCCTTCTTAGGAAATTCATCCACTAAGGATGTGACATCTCGTGATTCAAATTCAGTTATACTTCCACTTTCCTGCTCACCTATGAACACATACCCTTTCGAGTGTTCGCAGTATCTCATGAAAATACTTTTATTTCCTTTTGGGACCCAATTTCCCAAACTTGTGAGAGGACTCATGAATATAGGCAGCACAACCCCATGACTTAAGAAAACTTAAGTCTGGTTTTCTAACTGTCCATAACTCATATGGAGTGGAAGCAACTGATTTGGAAGGCATCCGGTTAAGTATATAGGTAGCAATTAACAACGCATCACTCCGAAAATGATAGGTAAGTTAGCATGCACCATCATGGACCTAACCATTTCCGGGGGGTTCGTTTGTTCTTTCCACAACACCATTTTGTTGAGGAGTATATGGAATAGACAACTATCTTTATATTCCTTTTCCATCACATAATTTTTTGAACACATCGATAAATATTCTCAATCTCGATCGGATCTCAATGCTTTTATTTTCTTGTCTAATTGATTTTCTCGCCGGGTTCATAAACCTTCAAACAACTTATGCTTGATTCATGAGAAATCAAATAGACATGTCCGACTCGAGTATAATCATATATAAAAGTGATGAAATAAATGCCCCTTGCCTTCCTCTCATATTCATTGAACCACGACGTCCAAATGGATTAAATGTAGAGGAAATCCAGCTCTTTTATCTTTTTCTAAATGGTTTCATTGTTATTTTCCCTACTAGGCAATGCTCACATATGGACAAATCGACTTTTTCAATATTGCCCAACAAGCCCTCTTTGGCTAGTCTATACATATGTTGTTGGCCCATATGACCAAGTCTAGCATGCCACCATATTCACATCATTATCATATAAGGTAGAAGACGTGAAACAAGGGAATAACATATTGACATCATCACAAATCAATATTTAGTACAATAAAACCATTCAAAAGTGACCACAACCATAGTAGTTTGTATCTAAACGCAAATCTACACATTTATTATGGAAGTTCATACCAAAACCAAGCTTAACCAACATTAAGACAGACACTAAATTTCGACGAATCTCCGGAGCATATAGAACATTAAGGTGCGTCCACCACTCATGTTCAATTGGCAGGTGCCAATCCCTTTACTTCAGCTCTAGAGTTGTTTCCCATATGGATCCACTTAGTTCCAGTTGGTACTTGTCGGAATTCCACGAAGGATTCTCTATCCTTCTCTACATGGTCTGTCACTTCTGAATCTACAGTCCACAAAGGATTGGATTCAGCCAATAATATTGAACTTGACACATAAGCAAAGTTCTCAAATGTACAAGAGGTGTTGACCTTTTTGACTCACAACAAGTTGTAAGCATAGTGACATTTCTTGTCACAATTGTAACACCTCGCCCTTGACATTTTCTTCACTTGAGGACGTTTTCCTCTCTTGTGTTGGTTAACTCTTGATTTCTTGCAATAAGGACTTGATCCTTTGCATTCCCACATATTGAACGAATCAATACGTTTGCGCTTAGAGCACAAAGCCCTTTCGAGCTAGAACCAAAGATTGCAAATGTCCGTTTCGGCTCAAATGCTGTTAGGCGGTCCTCTACCAGCTCAAGGTGGCGCATGGCATCCTTAAGATCTTCCATAACATGGTCAAGAGCTTCTAGTGCTTCTTGCTTTTCCAACACATATTGAATCTTCTTATTCAATATTTCACAATTGTTACCGTTCATATCGGAATCACGTTCTTAGTTCTTTGAAACATCGTTCAACACATCGACATCCATGCACGAATAATTAATGCCTATCATTTATGCATCCCTATTTGCATTGCACCCATCATATTAATAAATAATTTCAAGTAAGGCTTCGAATCAAAAGGTCACTATGTTTCCAATCATCCTCCAAAAATCCTAACTCAAAAACTATCATTAATATGATTGTCATATGCAAAATCAATTCTATGAAGCTACAAAAGCTTCTAAAACTACCCACACTAATTACCCACAAAGAACCAAAGAATAATGAAAAGCAACATAAAATCTAATATATGATAAAATAACAATGCTTTCACATAATACAACTAACATATCAGTTGTTACATCAACAACAATCAGGTAGTAAACATTACATAATTAATCCAAGGGATAAATAGGGAATGACCCTTCTAATCTGTCATTTAAAACATCTGAGAAAACTGAAGGCACATTTGCCAACCAAGGAAAAACTTTTGGAGAGCTTTCATGTCGCCACCAAGGCGCATTCACTCGGCGCCATGTGGCGCTCAATCTAAGGGTTGAAGTTTTGGCCAACTCAATCCTATAAGTATTTCTTACAAAAAGCTTCCACTAGCTTCCTATAATCCGGGACCACGTTGACCTCCCATAGCCGATCCAACACTGCTTGCCATCCAGGGTGGAAGAGTGTTCATCAAAGCCTAAGACCTTTTCAAAGTCCTAAGATAAGATAACCATTCCAGATGATTTCCCGTATCATCGATTGACCTCGATCACATGTGATACTAAATCACCGTCATGCCACCGATAATTAGCTAAATCGACATCAGCCTTTTAAGTCTTGCATTTCCCTCGTCCCTTCTCGGGCTTGCGGTATCTCGCGCATAACTCATTATAGTCCCCGCAACAAATGCGGAATAATCCATAATTTTCATAAGGAAAATACATAATTTTCCAAAATTCATGCAACAAATGCAGAATTAAAAAAATGGATTACTTATCACACACATAGGCATGACTGAAAAAGAAACAAATTCCTTTTTTTTTTTTTTTTTTTTCGGGTCAACGGTCAACGGTCAAAGTCAACGGTCAACGGTCAACGGCCAAAGTCAACGGTCAAAGTCAACGGTCGGTCAACGGTCAACGGGTCAACGGGTCGGGTCAACGGGCGCGCGGGTCGGACCGGTCGGACCGGACAGGCCGGTCGGCCCGGTCGGACCGCTCGCGCGGGCCGACCGCACGTTCCTCGCGCGTGCGGGGCGACGTCACGCGACGTCGGCGGCACGTGCCACGCGCGTGGCCGGCGACGTCACGCGGGCGTCGGCTTCGCACGTGCCGCGCGTGCCCGGGTCGGGTCGGGTCGTCGGTCGGGTCGCCACCGGCCACCGACGCGTCATCGGCCGACGTCATCGATGACGCGTCATCCCGACGGTTATCGACCATTGGGTGACGTCACGATGACGTCATCGGGTGACGCGTCGGCACGCGTCGGCTCGCCCGGCCGGCGCGTGCCGTTTCGCCCGTCGCCGGCGCGCACGTGCCGGTTCGCCGACCGGCGCGTGTGGCGCCGCGGCGCGGCGCGCCCGACTTCCGGCGCGTCGCGCCCACGCGCGCGCGCCTTTCCGCCGCGCGTGTGGGCGCGTGCGGTGGCTCCCGGCGGCGGTCGACACATCGTCGGACTCGTCTCGACGTCGCGCTTCACCCGGTGCCTTCAGAATTCGTTTTTGACTTACGAAAACTCAGAAAAATGGCCGAAGAAGTCTCGGGTGTCGGGATTTGTCGCCCGATCCGTACGGCCGAACTTCCTTTTGCGAAAAATCAATCAAAAAACATCAAATTGATCGGGAAAACGTGAACTAGGGCTCGATACCAATGTTGGGAATAATCGATCCCAAAACCGGATTCGACACTAAATCGAACCCCTAAATCAATGCGGAAGACGAAGCCCGGAAAACACGCATCACCGATCGTAAAGCACACCACGGATTCGAGCGTACCTTGTTAGCCACAGATTAGACATCAACGCTGAAGAAGAGGAAGAAATTCTGATCCGATGACGCCTTGAATGGGAGAAAACAGTGCCTTGAACTTACTGTTCTTTTTGGAGAGAGAGAGCGCGCGGGAGAAAGGGAAGACGTACGTTTGTTTCTAACGGGTGTCTTCTCTCTCTCTCTCTCCTCCCTTTTATACCTCTCCCCTTCCACGGGCCCTATTCCCGTGGGCCGGGCCTTTTGGGCCCAGCATGGGCGGATGGGCCGTAAGCCCAATTCCAATAAATCCATCATATGTAAACTGTAGTCCATATGGCGATCATGCTGTTATTATAAATGAAGCACTATATGCTGCGTGTACATGATGGAACTCAACAATGGTGACCGTGGTAGATGAAGTGGGCAGGCGGGTTAGGTACACCTCCAAAACGATTATTGGGCCGCTTTCCGGCATATGCGTCTTTATTTAGATCTTGTTTTCTATATTACAACTTTTAATCTGAAGGAGAATCTTTATGAAATTGATGAAATATTTAAATAATAAATTATGCATTCGTCTAATAGTTTAAGTCTTTAGAATAGTTAACAGTGATCCAACTAGATCTCACATAATATCAGAGCTAGAAGAAAATTTCCACGCTTAATAGCTAAGCTTGAGAGGAAGTGTTAAGATATCTGAATAATAAATCACTCTTTCATCTAATAAATTTACATTTAAAGAAAAGTCAACAACGCTTCCAAAAAATTCATACATTTTTTAATTTATTTTTGAAAAAAATTTCAAACGAGGGCATTGGATAGGGTCGGACACTGGGAGAGAAGATTGAAGGCTGAAGCTTGAGCAACTGGTGCCATGGTGAAAGGAATTTGAAAGGTAGAAGATGAAAAGTTTCGACCTTTGGCTTCAGTATGCTTCATCTATGGGTGCATTTGGGAGTAGCTTTCCAAGTCACTTTGGGCTAAAATATTGATGTTTGGCAAACCCTTTGGCAAAGATGATTGAGGCAAAGCAGGCCTTTGGAAGGCTGAAAGCTCAAGGCAGGTATGAGACTGCCTTGGGCATTCAGCCTTCTCAGAATGCTGAGGGGGCAATAGATAACAAATTTTCTTCCATAAATATCATCACTAACATTTAGTTATTCCGATTTTGCCTTTGTAACTGTTCACCTTCTTCTTTGTTGAGATTGGCAAGTGAGACTGCGAGGGGCCGATGATCGGCTGGACGAAGATCGGCATGAGGTTGATGTGGTCGCAGCAATTGTCGTCGGCCAGTGGCATGACCTCGGCAACCCTCGCGAGTCACGTCGCCGCCACCTCTAGGTTGCGGCAAGGTGACGTAACCTCTGGTGACTCAGATCTGGGTCGTTGGAGGTCGCGTGACCCAAATCTGGGTCGCAACGACTCAGACGACCCAAATCTGGGTCGCGACAAGGTCACGCGACCTCCAATCTGCGTTGCCTGAGTCACTGAGACCCAGATCTAGGTTGCGGACCTCCGGCGAACCAAATCTGGGTTGCCATGAGGTCACACACGATCTCCGACTGTTGGGTTGCTTGAGTCACCGGCACCCAACTTGGTAGCGTTGAAGAAAGGGACTTGGAGAGGTCAAGGGAGCAGAGGGTGTTCTCGTGGGTGACGGCGATGACGATGAGGGAGGTGTCGGTGACACAGGGGCAGAGGGAGAGGTCGCGGGAGAACCTCATCGCCCTGGATCTAGGTTGAGGCGGCGTCACGCGACCTCGCCGCTCTAAATCCGGGGTCGCCGGAGGTCGCCCGACCCCGGGTGGCATTTGCCGGTGGTCTTCGGGGGTCGCTTGACCCCGAGCAGTCTTCCCTAGTCGTCTCTAGGGCTACTGGAGTCGGATGTCAACCGCTAGCGACAAATTTCGATCGTCAGTGGTCACCTGGCTTTGACGGTCAATTTTTTTATTTATTTTTCTTTTGATTATTTTTTTATTACAAAAGTCTTTTATAAATGTAATTCTCTCGAACACCATTTTGCTCAAAGGTATTTCATAATAAATTTTTAAATTGTAATTTACCAAATATAATTTACATTCCGAAAAGTTCCTTCAACCTAAAGTCCTTTATTTTTCTATTAACTTTCCTTAAAAGTCCAATCGGAAGCACCCTACGTATAGGTATGCTTCCCATGAAATGATGTGGCGTTTGATTGATAGGACGTGGTGGTCACCGTGCAGAGTAGCTGGCGGAAAGGTGTTAGGCTAGGTGTGAAAAGGAGAAAATGGTCCGGACCGCCAAGTCAGCATTATCTCGGACCAATCACCAAGCGTCACGTGGAGGGGGGCCGGCTGGAGACCAGGGACTTCTCGCCCAATACAATTTTTTTTCCTTTCCCCTGTCACTAGACCTGCATACGCTAGCTTGCACACGTTTATTTCACTCTCTCCTGTATCCTCTCTCCTTCCTTCTCTGAAGAAGAAAACGGGCCGGGCCAAGCTTTCTCTCCCTCTCGTTAATTCAAATTCTCGATCTCTGCCTCTGGCTCTCGCCTTCTCTGGCCTTCGCTCAACATTTCAAGAGAAACACTCCAGCAAAACAATATCCTCAGCTCATTAGGAAAAATCTTGTCAAGAAATGCATCGAGCTCTTCTTTGAGATTGCGGAGAGCGAGGAAGACTCCAACATGTTCTACAAGGCATTCTCTAAGAACCTCCCCTAGGTATTCGCGAGGATTCGCAGAGCAAGACGAAGCTTGCTGAGTTGCTGCGGTGCCACTCCACCGATAGTGGGACCAGCCTCAAGGACTATATCACTGATACATCACCCGCCAGAGCAAGAACACTGCTGAGAACTCCTCTTTCCTGGAGAAGCTCAAGAAGAAGCGCTGCGAAGTGCTTTTCATGGTCGATGCCGTTGACTGTTACAAATGCTTCCTTATTTTTGTTACGGTAGCTCTTACTGCTATTTTGTTTAGGTCGAACTCTTACTGCTATTTTAAATTCAGTGTTTAGGTCTATCGTAGAAGCCTTATGTTTTGGGTTTTTGTTTACTTTTTCACTCATCATCGGTTCTTATGGTGGTAATTCCACCTCTTTTTCACTTTCGATTCTCTGTTTTGTCTCTGTTATTCTCCTTCGCTGTGCAACTTCGTGTTTAACCGGTGGTGCTTTAATATTGCAACTCTCATATCATAGGGTTTGATAGTCAGAGATATCGGTCGTTTGCTATTGTCAAATCCTTGAGGACCACTGTCTGTGATTGCATCTTTGTTCGTTTTCAAAGAGCAGTAAGGTGGTCTGCTGGGACGCCCACTGTCAAAATGGAATTAGATTAGCTCATGTCTGATCATGGCCGGAACTTAAATTAAGAGTTTCCCTTTATTCAAGAACTCTCGCTCCTTATGTTGAAATATAGCTATACACCATGTAACACAAGCTTAACTTCCGTGAGAAACATCATATCTCCAATAAGCTTATCATCATTGGCGAAGAAAGCGCGGTAGCTTTCATCACCTCATCACCCCTTATTATTACTACCCTACGAAAGTATAAGAAAATTGCAAACGGGGCTTCGCCTTCATTTGAAATTCAATTTCCACAAATATTCCCTATACGCATGAGAACATAATACAAAGTTACTGGAGTTTTTAACCGTATGTTCGGACATCAACTGAATAATCCCAGTGCCCTCAACAATTTATCGCCCCAGGAAAACATGATATCCGAATGGCATCTCGAGCAAGAAGACAGACAAACACACACCATCAAGAGCAGAATTTACAAACAACAAGAACAACAAATCTCTTTTTTGACCTCACTGATCCGCAGTGGCCGCAGTATCTTCACAGAAAACAAAAAGAAACAACTACAAAATCTTCACTAGTACTTCGATATGCAGCAAAGAATGAATGAAACCACATTGATGCATCTCTGCCATCTTTGTACTGGGGCCAAAAGACATAGATCTATCGTGCTGCTCCCATGGCTGACTTAGAGAAAGCGAGGGCCAGAGACCAAAGTGCCGGAGCAGCAACGAATGCGGTGCAGCAACGAGCGACGGAGAATGAAGGCCAGAGAAGGCGAGTGCCGAAGGCAGAGATCGAGAATTTGAATTAACGAGAAGGAGAGAGAAAGCGTGCGTTCACTTTTCTTCCTCGGAAAGAAAGAAGCAATGGAGAGAATGAAGAGAGGGAAAGTGAAATATATGTGTGCAGGCTAGCGTGAGTTTTTTGTTTTGGGGGTTCCCTTTTCTTCTTCAGTGAAGAAAGGAGAGAGGATATAAGAGAGAGAGAGAGTGAAATAAATGCATGCATGCTACTGTGTGTAGGTCTCGTGAAAGGGAAATGAAAAAAAAATATTAGGTTGAGCGAGAAATCCCTTTGCTCTCCAGCGGCCCCACACCTCCACATGGCGCTTGATAATTGGTCCAAGACCACACTGACTTGGCAGTCCAGGGTGGTGTATAAAGAATCGAGAATTCTTCGACCGCCCAAAACCAATCCGTTCCAAGAGATTTTTATGGGGATAAATCCGATTTCCAATTTCATGTGTGGAACCGTCCATTTAAACTGGACTAGTATATATATATTTTTAATTTTTATATTAAAATTTTCAAATACCCTAAAGGGTTTTGTTAGCATAATACTCTTTGGGTTACTATGCGAATAACATCTGATTGTAAGTTACAAATTCGAAAAAGAAAATTCCTTTTTTTAAAAATTATTTCCTCCTTTTGTAAATCTTCAAAAAATTCAACGAATTGCGTTTTTTTTAAACACTCAAACTCGAGACATAATTTTAACAGGGATCACGCTTCATCATGGCACCGCACGGCGACTACTGGCGGTTCATGAAGAAGCTGTGCATGACGAAGCTCCTTGGCGCCCCTCAGCTCGAAGGTTCGTCAACGTTCGGGAGGAGGAGGCCAAGAGGCTGGTCGATTTGGCGATGGAGAGCGCGAGAGGGAGCAAGGCGTCGGACCTGAGCAAGGAGCTGACAACTTTCACAAACAACGTGATCTCCCGGATGACGATGAGCACGCGGTGCTCGGGGACTGCCCACGACGCCAAAGGGATCCATGAGATTGTGAAGGCATGTTTGGAGCTTGCCGTTAATCTGAGCGTCGGCGACGTGTTGAGGCCTCTCAGGTGGCTCGATTTTTCCGGGAATGGGAAGAAGGTCAAGGCAGTGCTGTGGGAATTCGACCGGATCGTGGAGAGGATAATGAAGGAGCATGAAAAGAAGCTGATCAATTGGTCAGTTGCAGAGAGGAAGGATCTCATGGACATCTTGTTGGAGACTCACAATGATCCAACTGCCGAAGTGAAGATAACTAGAAATGACATTAAATCCGTCATCCTGGTGAATACATGTTAATTATATCCATACTATCTTTATAAAGTTTTGCATATTAAATCGATGGCGATGGCAATGACATGAAAACAATTACTCTTAAACATATAACTTTTAATTAGTTTTTGCTAAGTAGTTTGATAGTAGATATATATTATGTTTCAAAAGTGCAGATTGTAAGAAAACACTCGCGCGGATTATACTTTATACGTTTAAAACATTACACACGACGTTCATGCAAATGTCAAAATTTATCGTTCCTCATGCCTCTAACGGACGGGATATCTTCATGGCGGGCACTGAAACCTCATCGGCGGCCATGCAGTGGGCCATGACGGAGCTCATCAACCGTCAGGAAGCCTAGATGAAGCTACGGGACGAGATCAGCTCCATCGTCGGGCCCACTAGGCTAGTCCGAGAGTCGGACATCCTCCAGGCCGTCATGAAAGAGACCCAGAGGCTCCACTCGCCCGCCGCCATAATCATCAGGGAGTGCAGAGAAGACTGCTCTGTCGACGGTTACCTGGTGGAGGCCAAATCGAGAGTCTTAATCAATGCCTACGCGATCATGAGGGACCCGGAGATATGGACGGACCCGGACGTGTTAGTGCCCGAGAGGTTCCCGGAGAGTTCGGACGAGAAAATCGGAGAGCATCAGATGGAGTTCAAGGGTCAGAACTTCAGGTACTTGCCGTTCGGGAGCGGGCGGCGAGGATCCGTCGGGGTGGCACTCGCAATGCTGGTGATGCACGGGGCTGTCGGATCACTGGTTCAGTGCTTCGATTGGAAGATGATGGAGGGAGAGGAGGCCATCGATTTGAGCCAAGGGCCAGGATTCGGGGCGGAGATGGCTAAGCCACTGGTGTGTTTCCCCGTCGTGCATGTCGATCCATTTGAGCCGTGCCGCTAGAAAGTTACATGGGTCTTGATGTCATCCTACAGCTAAGATGTGTTGTTATATTTTCCCGCTCTTTGTGAAGGATGTATGAATTCCTTAAAGTTTGGAAAAATGAGTCGACTACAGTCAATATAAACTGTAGTCTATATGGCAATCATGCGGTTATTATAAATGAAGCACTGCATGCTTTTTGTACATAATTGAACTCAGCAATGGTGACCATGATTGATGAGTCGGCAGGTGGGTTAGGTGCACCTTCGAAGCCATCGTCAAGCCCCTTTCCGGCATACACATCTTTATTTAGATATTGTTTTCTATATTATAATTTTTGATCCAATGGAAAATCTTTATAAAATAAAATATTGTTTTGACGTATCCATCGCGGGTCGATTTCAATTTAAGGTGCGCCTTGTCTTGTTTCTTAACTTCATTTAGAAAGGGAAGTTTTGTCATTTTTTCTTGCAATCGAACGGAGGAAACCCTCAAAATGAAATGGAAGATGCTTATATTCGAGGAAAAGTTACAAGGCTTCCAAAAAAGAATTTGTTAACCTAATTGGTAAAAGCAATACTTTCCCTGACATTAGATCAATTTAACTTTGACTTTGTCGTACCTTCACCAATAAAGGTGAGGCAACCATACTCTTTCTATATTAAAATGATTGGCTGATTGACATGGGACAAGCATTTTTCAAGATTTCATTTTTAACTTGTTTGCGAAAAAGTTTGAACCAAAATGGACCCAATCACAAATTAGGTCATGGAATGGCCAACTTAATCTTAAATAAGGCTGTAGGCTCATTGACGAGAATCACTATAGTGAAGGATGTCGGAGAGATCGTCGTGGTGATGATGGCGGTGGGTGGAATCGCGGAGGTGGATGGTGGGGCATTTATCCTACTTTTGATGGGAGTCTGAATATCTAGCACTTCATGGATTGGCTAGTTGAAATGAATCGATTTTCCAATTACGTAGAGATTTTCAAGAACCCGAGGATGAAATTGGTGACGGCATATAGATTACAACAGGCGACAACCTATCTAGAATTTGAAACTTACCCGTCAAAATAGGTTTCTTGATTTTTAAAACCTAAAACTTACCCTACATACCTTAAAAACTGCCACCGGATAGGTTCCCATTTGTTTTTGGGAGTATCCAAGTGAAGCTCATTTGAGAAAGAAAATTCCTCTTCTTCCATTCTTTCAAAATGGCGGTGTCAGACATAAAATAAGTGGAGTTCCATCCAGTGGCCACATTAAGACAGACCAAATTCTTGTAAGCAATCCTTTAACTTTCAATGCAATATTAGAATGTTTTAACTCTTGTGGGAGAACCCCTCACATACCTTATCACATTTTGACATATGCAATACAATTATGTACCTCAGTCAAGCCATTTCTTACACTACTGAAGATCAATTATGTTCTCTTAAAAAATTCTTCTCAAGGTGGCATTGTCTACGATGATTGTAGACATTTCTACTCTTCACTCATTTATGCACTTCTAAACCATTTTCCCAATCTATCTATCCTTGAGACTAGACATCATCACGAAGTTAAAGATTCTTTAATTTAACTTCAACTTCTCATTAATGAAATGTGCTATGAGACATAAATAGTTCAAGTTTTGAATGGAACTCAATTTATTACAATCCCATAATTCACGGAACCAAAGTGTTATTTTCAAACTAGTTTTCCAACTAATTTACAACTTCATGGAATCTCTTACTATTATAAATAGTGGCATATGTTTGAAAAGAGGTCGTAAGTTAGTGAAAATATCATGAAATTTGACATGCTCAATCAAGGAAAAGAGTTAGTTCATTAACTATGATAATTCAAGCAAGTATGTGCCTATAATGATCTTGATTAAACTTCCATGTAGTAAAGACACTACTAGTATTTGGCATCTCTTCCTGCCTAACCAAACGCATCTATATTAGGTGTTGCAAACAAGTTTTGCTTTTATTTATATTGTGAGGATACTCGTTGCATTTTCTCTAGCGCATCAACATTATAGAAGTACGTAATCAACACGGCACACATACTCATTCCCACAATGAATGAATGCACTTTACCTTATTCGTTTTCTTTGTCTTCTCATTTGTGATTCTCGAATTATGATCCCAAACACCAGATTTATTTGATTTTCGTTTATGAGAACGAGAACTAGATACCTTGTTTGTTGTGGACGCCTCTTCTTCTTCTTCTTCACCTCCATGGCCTGGCCATTCCATGATCGGAGTCATCACATCATCTCCACCCACTTCCATTTGACACTAGGACAATATAATTCGTAATTGCAAAATAAAATCGAACATTTGTGCTGGACGAAGTAACCAACACAAAGAACAAGCATCAAAGTTCTACAATAAATGCGATGTGTTTAGCATTAGGATCTATCTAAGAAAAACCACTAATACAAGTCCTTATTATATAGTTCTCACAAAAACAAAGACATCAAGCGAGCACGCATCTTTCCAAACAAACCTTACTCTAGCTGGATTGTTCTCGCGAAGTTTATATTCCAAGCAACATACAACCTACTATGCTTATCAGTGCCAATCTTATGTTTAAGACCATGACAACTCTCAAAACTATGCTTAAAAAAGAACTGGTTAATCTTGATTCCATCGAACTTCCAT
Organism: Eucalyptus brandiana; assembly: GCA_014182725.1. NCBI lineage: Eukaryota > Viridiplantae > Streptophyta > Magnoliopsida > Myrtales > Myrtaceae > Eucalyptus > Eucalyptus brandiana. The sequence goes on from CM024678.1 coordinate 19,117,620, forward strand.
GAAGCCAACTGTAATGCAACAAATTAACATGGACTTCAAGATATGATAGATGCAGTAGTTCCACATAAACCCCAACAGTCACTTATGAGATCTTTCCCTGAGCAGCTTGTTTTATCCAACCGGATTTACGACCCCAGAAGCTTTAGGAGGTTATCAGTTTGTCAGTTATTCAGCATTTTTGGCCTTACGACCTCGTGATCACCACAAGTTACAGAATTGCGAACTTGCCGGATTCAATTTGTTAAGTAGCAAGCAAACAAGCTTACATAAACCAATTCTATGCACGTATGGCCAAGGCAACAAACAAATCAAAATCATAGCACACCAAAATCAAAACATTCGATGAAGAAATGGAAAACGAAATTGACCCAGAGAGAGAGAGAGAGAGAGAGAGTACCTGGCTATGGCTAGGCCCCGAGCCACAAGATCAAGAGAGAGACGAGACGGTGTCGATGAGACTCGAGGGCACCGCCGGAGAGACTTGAGAGACAAGAGTGAGAGAGAGGGGGGTGCGCTGCAGCCACATATGGGAGAGTGATAGGAAAGAAGACCAAGAAGTGACAACAAGAAATCGAAATTGCAGCACACCAAAATCAAAATATCCGAGGAAGAAACTTGAAAACGAATTGGACACAGAGACAGTACCTGGCTTAGGCAAGGCGGCAAGCCGCAGGACCAGGAGATGGATGAACGAGATGGCATCAACGAGACTCGAGGATGCGGCTGGGGGGGGAGAGAGAGAGAGAGAGAGAGAGAGAGAGAGCAGCCGCAGACTGTGAGAAGTGAGAAGTGAGAAAACGGAGAACGAAGTGAGAAGAGAACTGACTGCCGAGAGATAATCTAGGCCTGGTAGACCCGTTCAAAAAGCAAGTTTTCGAGTAGAACCAACAGTTCAGACTAAAGAAACTGGCAACCAAAGCAATTCCTGTTGCGAGCTGGTCGGATATGGCCGGTTCGGGGAGGTTCCTGGATCGAATAGGCCCGGCGGCTTACCTCAAGACAAGACTGCTGTCTCTTTCTCATTTGGTTCGATTAGTCTGGCGTTCCAAGGGTGACAAACATGGACTTATCTTTAGCCAGTCGCTATAGGTTGTCGAAATCACAAAAGCAAATTGAGGGCTGTAAAACAGGTGGAGATTCCTCGGAGGAAACGGCGTATCAGATGCCTCGCGACAACCTTGTCTTATACTTGAACAGGAAGAAGATCCTAATCACCATCGAACTGTAGGTCTTTTATGAAAAAGTGACCGATAAAGACTGAAGCATCCTTCATTGATCAATAATCGAAGCAGCTTCCTAATTTTCTCTCTCACATATTCAGTTTTCTGGAGAAAATTACTCATTTAGTCATAAACTTATTATATCAATTTAGTCATAAACTTTTCAATTGTCATTTAGTGCTAAACTTTTGTACAAAATTCCATTGTAATCATTTTGGTCAATTTTCGCTGGGATTCATTGACGTGGTGGTCTAGTACTCGCTAGCCAAGTCACATGACATACCATCACTTCAACAATTGCTTGAGAAAATTAATTAGAATAATTGTATTAAAACATTATGTAAAGAATTAACCAAATTGGAAAATTTGTGATAGTATTGACATTCGTACAATAAGTTTATTATTAATTAGACTCAAGTTTTTAATGGCACGGGAGTAGTTTACATCAGCCAATAATAGAAATGTTTGTTTTATTTCATCTTATCATATTCGGAAACTAACTTGGAAATGAATTCCATACATGCCCAAAATCGAATCGTTGTAACATTGTTTTGATAAATGTCCGAAAACTTGGTTTGCTAGTTTTTTTTTTTTTATCTAAATTAATCTTGCTCATCATCATCATTATTATTTTCTTCAAAGTGGGGCACAGATGAGTACGAATCACTATCAGAGATTTGGACCTCAATCTTCTGATCATGACATTGTGGGGGACTCCAGCAAATAAAATCATACCTGATCTTTCAGTCCCACGAGCGCCCAGTCAGCTCAATCATTACTTTAAAATAATTTGAAAAAATAAATTAGGTGCATAAAAACAAATTGGTTTTGGAAAAGGAAAGCGTGTCTAACGTATCGTTAGGTACTTTACATCCATTCATGTCTTTTTACGTCACTCATGACATGATAAAGGTGAATCATTATGATTTAAATGCTTAATTATTCCAATAATATGGAATGAGAGGGAGCAATTCATTCATAAGTAAACGCATGATTGAGAAAGTGATGACATATGTGTCAACATGTACCCTTTTATATAATAATTACAATGAATACGATCTAAAACCTAGGCCAATGTGAAACCGGGGGCTAACATACAATTTAAGTTACCCTAAAGTTGACCAAAGTCCATTTACCATTCAATGTGAAACGAGTGGTTTGTGATGTGATCTCTAACAATGATGGAAAAATTACTCATCGTATTCCACTGAAGCTTTATGACTCCGGGTTTGGCATTTTCTTAAGCATAAGATGCCATAAAGACACCATAATTTTAATGCATATTCGCTTTAATGTCATTACTTTTTCTTTTGAATCATTTAAATGTCACATTGGTTAAAAATCATTTACTAAAGTGTTACTGACTATTTACCCATCATTAATTTATTATAAATTGGCTGATGCGACTCGCTAGAAAATCTTATCCACAAAAACCATAAGAAAAATACGTTGTTTTGGCCCTACCAATAAAATGAAAAGGAAAAGTGATCAAGGCGACCATGGAAGGACTAGAGCCGCGGGCAGCCATAGGAACCCCAAGATCACAAAAACCCTGTAATACCACATTTCCTCATCGTTGAAGAGGGAGGAGCTTGGCCTTGGTTTTTTTTTTTTTTTTTCCATTTAGATCACTTAAGTACCACTTTTTACAAAGAACGATCACTTAAGTGTCAACTGTGACCTAGGTTGTCAGAAATCCGATGTAGTCATCTTTATTATTTTCTTAATCATACGTAGCTCATCAAAGTACTTAGTCAGCATATAACCCTTGAATGACTTCGTGTTGTAAATTAAAAAATGATCACTCTTGTGCTAGTCGTTGTAAAAAAATGATCACTTTAATGCTAGTTGTAGTTAAAAAGTGACCGTTTCAATGCCAAAAAAATACCACATCAAATAAAAAATTTAATTATAAAAATAATGTAATTTCTTTGGTCGGAATTTCTTGCCGAAGGCACTCAGGTATTCATTTTTTCTCCAATTTGACATTTAAGTAAACCAACAAAAACTTTTAGTACTAAAGTAACTTCCATATATAATTTTTAACACTTCTAAGGTCGTTCTCCCTAGAGAACTCTTATTCCCTTAATGTTTGGTAAAATTACATTTTGAATCATCTGGGGCAATAGACAAACGAAGAAGTAGAAAAAAAAAAAATAATCTCACTCTCTTCCTGAAAGTCCCTCTTTCACTCTCTATGAATCTGATTTCTAGAATTGAACACTTGATCAAATAGCAGGTACTTCTCGCTCCTCAGTTGATCCGTCTTCTCGCTCAAAATCAGACCGGAGAAGAGTTTTCGCCAAATCTTTTGGACCGTAGACGACCGAGAAAAGCGAGTCGACTTAGATTGCCTCGGACTTAGAAATTTGTTCCATTTTCCACTTTGGACGTAAATCTCTTTACGAAAAAGGTCATGTTGGACTCAACAATTATTCACAAAGCTACGTAGGGCGATTCGTAAAATAAAAAAACTATTTAAATGAGTGATTTTTCACTAACGCGACACTCAAGTGATGAAAAAGAAAATGTTAGAGCACTCAAATAAACGTTGTATAAAAATTATATAATATATAATGTCCTTATCGCCATAAGATGTGATGTTCATGATATATCATTGGTCCAAGTTACATGGTCCCGTTTTAGGAGATATCACACTCCAACTCTGTCACTTTGCAATTTCTTTCTTTCGCCACCGTTGTCGAGGAAGAAGATGTTTAAATGTTTAATCTAGTTATTTGCTAAGAACATGACTGCCTAAAACCGCTGATTAACACTACTTGCTACATAATCCAAGCTGGCCATGGGGCCTCCAAGATCGTCTAGGAATGAAGAATTAAAATCATCCGACCTTTTCCTATAAACATCCCACTTATTATTACATGAAGAACTAAAATCATCTGACCTTTTCCCAAAAAGCATCGCACTTACTATGTTCTCGTGGCCGACAGCAAGTTTTAGGTCATATCAAACTGTTGTGCACTGTGTAAGATATGTCAGAATGTCATGGGGAGATCAACCCAGCAGACTAGGCAACTCGTGAGCTATTTAGAAGTTTGACTTTTTCAAACTTTGGTTGATCTCACTTTCTGGGCTCACACGGGTTTAATAATTAATACCAATCCTTAGAGGATTAATTAATTGCAAGATTGCTTCAATAATACACAAGGAGGACCACGCTGTTAGTTCATGTACGAGGACCACTGAGGACCACTGAGGTATGCTTAATTGTCCTAATTTTCCTGGACTATCCTCCAGCTCCATGGTCTCGTCGATCGTAATGTCCTCTTCGTACGTCCTTGGAAAAGCAATTCACGTCTCCGAAAGAAAATTATAAAGAAGAACAAGTTAGATGATCATTTACTAGTTATAGATCCGGTTAAGTTCATGAATAAATTTGAGTTACATTGTAAGCTTTCCCTACTAAAAATCACAAAAAGTTTTAAATTATATTCACTGTGAAACGTTTACCTTGAACTTTTTTTTTGTAATATTATGAACCCTAAACTATACCCATCGAGAGATATTTACCATAAACTTTTTCTTGTGACATAAAAAAACCCTAAACTTGTACCAATTTAACACATTTACCTTTCGTAAAGCGTCCGTTAGTTAGAAATGCAAAAGTTCGCCAACTACATAAAGTTGCCTATGAAGTAGTTTGCTCACCTAAAAATGAAGGAGAACTAGGTCTGCTCAATTTGAAATTATGGAACAAAGTATTACTAGGTCGCATGTTATAGACCCTCATCAATAATCCTTCCTCTTCCCTCCGGAGTAATTGGGTTTTCAATACTAAATGCAAAGGTACTTAATTATGCAACTTGAGATTAAGGGCAATATGGCCTAGAGTTGGCGATGTCTTCTGAAGTTGAGACTCATTCTAACTTCAATCATCTCTAGATTCAGATACTGCTGCAAAGTGGTTTATCAGGAACTTAGGCAAGTGGGACCCATTGTGGAGTGATGCGTTTTAATATAAACTAACGGTATTAGCAAACATAACTTTATAGGCTAGCTTGCTTGTAAAAATAGATTACTGACAACAGAGGCCGTATCACGATGAAAACCTTCAATTGATATTCAGTGTAATTTCTAGATGTCCGGTATAAAAAATAAAACTTATTTATTCTTTGAATGTAACTGGGCTAGGAGAATATGGCGAAGTATCTTCGCATAGAAGGGTATTTGACATTCTTTAGAAAGATGAGATTTTTGAACTTCATTGGATGATAAGATTTACAAAGGTCAAGAATTTGGAAGCACGGCTCCTCAAGTTTTACTTGTTAGTGACCACATATTGTATTTAGATGGAGCGCAATTGTAGACGTTTCCAAAATAAATCAATTGAGATGCATCTTCTTTTGGCTAATCTATGTAAATTGTCAATTCCACTAAAGAATTTAGGCTTCACTTTTCCATAATTGTGCCCTTCCAAGCAAATATTTTGTTAGCAACTATGCAGAGGCTTTCTACCTCCATATTCTCGCTTAATTAGCTGTGTTTGTGATGTTGGGGGATGTCTTTAAGCTTATGTACTTCATCTAATTAGTGAGATTACATATTTATAAAAAGAAAATGGGTCCTGTTAAACAATTTTTCAATCAAAACAACATTGTTTTTATTTTACTTAACTCTTGGGGGGTGTCAACATAATTTGCTTTTTGGCGCCTATATATGTAGTTTTTAATGGTTTTCAATGATAAGATTTTGACAAAAAGTAAATATGTCACAGATACATAAGTTTAGAATTTTTGGCATCATAGAAAAAATTTAAGACAAATATGTCACGGTAGATATAAATTAGAGGTCTTTTGCAGCTTTTGCTAAAAAGACTAAAAAGCAAGCTCATCCTTAAAAAAGAAGAAATTTACGAGCGGCCTTCACTTTGAGCGGGATGATTAATAAGAGGGTGGATAGTTATTACCAACAAGTCAATGATAAAGGAGGTCACTTGTGGAGGATTATGCATCTTATTCGTCGACTGTGCATGCGATGATTATCTAAAAGAGACTGCTTCCTCGTTCGCGGAAAGCGTATCTCTTTGCGTACCCTTCACTCCTGGCGGTGGCATAACAAGCCGACGAAGACTTGGTTTTTTAAGACGACTTTCGTCCATGACATGACAACAGCAGCATCTCCGTTCGTCACCTGGTTTAATTTCCTACAGCATAACTCTTGTAGGAAGAAGTGCAAGCCACTTCATTTTTCATATTTTTGTATGGCAGCTGGCATGCTCTCATGCACTATATAGAGCATCAACCCTAGCTTTCTTCTTCCAAACCCCATAGTCCTCTCTATCTCTCTCTCGCTCTCTGTCTCTCTGATCTATACACTTTCATATTCCCTCATGGCCATAGTCAGTGCAAACGATGTCTCGTACTACTTCCTCTTCCTCATCTGGTTCCTCACCGCCCTCCTAGTCCACTCCCTCATCAAAGCATGCTTCAAGCTCAAGCCTCGCTCCAAGGTCCCCCACCCGCCGAGCCCTCTCTCCCTCCCCTTCCTCGGCCACCTCCACTTGGTCGGCCCCGTCCTCCCCAAATCCTTCCAAGCGCTCGCCCGCACCCACGGCCCGCTCATGCGCCTCCGCCTCGGGGCATCCTCGTGCATCGTCGCCTCGAGCGCCTCCATCGCGAGGGAGCTGTTCAAAACCCAAGAGCTCAACTTCTCATCGAGGCCCGAGTTCGGGTCCTCGGAGCACTTCATCTACAGGGGGTCGCGCTTCATCATGGCTCCATACGGCGACTACTGGCGGTTCATGAAGAAGCTGTGCATGACGAAGCTCCTCGCCGTCCCTCAGCTCGACAAGTTTCTCGACGTTCGTGAGGAGGAGGTCGAGAGGCTCGTCAAGTCGGTGATGGAGAGCGCGAGAGGAGGGAAGGCATCGGACCTGAGCAAGGAGCTGACGACGTTCACGAACAACGTGATCTGTCGGATGGTGATGAGCACACGGTGCTCAGGGACTGCGAATGACGCAGAGAAAATCCACGAGCTCGTGAAGACGTGTTTGGAGCTCGCGGGGAAGCTCAGCGTCGGCGATGTGCTGGGGCCCCTCAGGTGGCTCGATTTCTCCGGGAACGGGAAGAAGCTCGAGGCAGCGCTGGGGGAATTCGACCGGATCGTCGAGCGGATAATGAAGGAGCATGAAGAGAAGCTGATCAATAAATCAGTTACCGACCGGAAGGATCTCATGGACATCTTGTTGGAGACACACAACGATCCAACTGCTGAACTGAAGATAACTAGGAAGGACATGAAGTCCTTTGTCCTGGTGAGTACAAGTTAAAGGACATGAGGCCCTTTATCTTTTAACTACTTTTCATTAAATCTATTGGTAGCAAATAAATAAATTTACGTTCTGAAAGTATAGGTTATTGGATAATTGTCGCACGGTTTACATTTTATACATATAAAACACTACATATGATCTTCATGGCTGGTACGGATACCTCTAATTGGCAGGATCTCTTCATGGCTGGTACGGATACCTCGTCGGCGGCGATGCAGTGGGCCATGGCGGAGCTCATCAACCGTCCGGAAGCCTTCAAGAAGCTGCAGGACGAGATCAACTCCGTCGTCGGTCCCACTAGGCTAGTCCAAGAGTCGGACGTCCCGAACTTGCCCTACCTCCGAGCTGTAATCAAGGAGACCCTGAGGCTCCACCCGTCCGCGCCCCTCATCATCCGGGAGTGCGGTGAGGACTGCTCGGTGGACAGCTACCTCGTGGAGGCCAAAACGAGGGTCCTAATCAACGTCTACGCGATCATGAGGGACCCGGAGATATGGACCGACCCGGACGAGTTCGTGCCCGAGAGGTTCCTGGAGTGCTCCGGCGAGAGGATCGGGGAGCACCAGATGGAGTTCAAGGGCCAGAACTTCAGGTACTTGCCGTTCGGGAGCGGGCGGCGGGGGTGTGCCGGGGCGTCGCTTGCCATGCAGGTGATGCACCCGGCCGTCGGATCGCTGGTCCAGTGCTTCGATTGGAAGGTGATGGAGGGAGAGGGGGCCGTCGATTTGAGCCATGGTTCTGGGTTCGCGGCGGAGATGGCCAAGCCGCTGGTGTGTCGCCCCGTCGTGCGTGTCAATCCGTTTGGCCATGTGACTAGGAAGTAATACATATGTTTTCTTGACGTCTGTCGTGCTAGTAAGATGTGTGGTTATCTTTCCAGCTTTTGAGCAGGATGTTTGATGTGGCTTTGATGTTTGGAAAAAGGGAATAAACTATAGTCTATCTGGTGAACATGTTGTTTTTATGATTTGAATCGCTATATTCTGTGTATATTTAATTTGAATTCAGCAATGGTGACTGTGGTGTTTTTTTTTTTTTTTTGGTCAAAAAGAAAGTTTCATTAATTACCAAACTCATACATGAAGAGGATTTTTAAAAGTCATAATAACAAAACAAACTCATACATTTCCAAAATAAACAAAAAAATCAGAAATCAAGGCATTTCATCATAGCATGGTTGATAGAGATCATCATAAGCTAATCTTTCAAGAATAGATTTGTAATGGCAGAGATCATCACAAGCTTGTCCTTTAAAAACATATATGTAGCTAGATCCAAACGAAAGAATCAGCGGCTAATCACGGAATCATACAACATTATTAGTGATAAGCACATAAAAAGATCTCTATCTGTAATTATGACTTTGCCTTTCGGGGGTGTGCACCTTGGTTCAGCGTCCCCAACACCATCACCGTACCGAGATAATGTAAACATTTTGAAAAATCTCAAATTTGATACTTGTGAGAGTGCGTCTTATAGCTAATGCGAAATGCCAAAATTTTAAGTGAAAAAATGTTAAATGAACACAGATTTGATATCGAAATTGTTGTGAACACCATTAAAATTGGAGGCAGAGTACTTATTTATTAAGACTCCAAAATTTAGAAGATGATCGGAGAGAAAAGCTCCTAAATATAAGATTGGGAGATTAAAGCTCCTAGATCTAAAATTAGATGGGAAAATTAGGAAAGAAATAAAAGGAAAAGGAGATGGGAGGTGGGTTCGGTGACGCAATCGGTGGGCTCCTTTTTTTGTTAATCATTGTGAGATCTGAAGCTGGTATAACCAAAAAAAATTACACGTGTATAATTAGATTGTGGCTTTTGAATATTTTTTTTTTTTGTCAGTGTTTGAATTAAATTGAGTAACCAAATTCTTTCACATTTTTATAATCTAATGGTGATGTATAAGTTTATTATTGCACCAGTAGTGAACCTGATAAAAATTTTCCTTTTTATTTTTTATTTTATTTAGGAAGTTGCTTTCTAATGCTTATTTTTATATCATGATTATCGAATACTATTTATTTTGAGTAAAATCACTATGAGTCAAAAGGACTTTGCAAAGTCAAAGCATTGCCAAACTCAAATGCTAGGATTGGTTTGTATGAGTTGGGCTTTATAGTATTTAAAATTAAAATGACTCTTGCACTACGCTATCAAATTATTGGAACACCATACTCTTAATCATCGATTGGTAAGCTAACAGTGGCATTTCCGATGCTAGATGGGCCGCCTAATTCAGGGTAAACTGATCAAGAACCAGTCAATTCTCCAATTGAATCACGACCGTTCTCGCTCCTAAGGCGTATTGATCACTAATCACCTCAATGATGATCCCCATAGTGCAACGATTGACAAATACTCACACTTGCAACCTCACATAAAGCACCCACGAGACGTCGTTGCTTTGAGAATAGACACCACCTTGCAATGGTCCTCATGCAAATGCCACGGTTAGGGCGATTCTCGCTACCCTGACAAAGCAAGATTCTAAAAAGGCGCCAGTAATCCAACTTCACATTACTCGAAAACAACCACTATCATTGCCAACCCACCTACAACCAGCTTGATTATGGCAGTGATCGTCGTTTGTGAGAAAGTTGAAATCTTTCTATTTATCATTTCATTTTCTTCTTAGATGGTAGAAATTCTGTTTGGATTTATCCCACTAGAACTTTTTAAAGAATCGAAACATCACATATGAATATATCACATTCAAATCCCTAAACCAAAATATCAAATAAGAGAAAAATCTATCCTATCGAGATTTGGTTTTGGCTCTCCTCCGACAGCCTTTTTGAATACTAGTCATTCACTTCACTAATAACGTAATTTTCCATGTAATTACAAAACTGTATATTTTTGAAAAGGGGAAATTTGGTTAGTGTTTACATAATAGATGTTTTTATGATATCCTCTATGGAACATTCTTTTTTTTCTCTAGATCTCTATTGAACTTGATCAGCGACGGAAACCTCATCCACCAACCCGAACTGGCATCGACGGTTCGATCTTGATGCCGGAACGACCAGAGAAGAGAAAGCAGCCGTCGGATCTCCACTCAGCCTCCTCAATCAATCCGAACTGAATTTTTTGTTTTTGTCCTTTCGAAAGCCGCTGAGGTGGCAGGGATGCGCACGTGGGCCCCATTCCACCGTGTCGCCAAAAAAACAGATCAAACGATCATTTTCTCTCTCCTCTCTCTTTGCGCCCACTGTTTTTCGTGTTTTGTTTATGCTTCCGGTTCTGCATCCCTCTGTCTCTCTCTCTCTCTCTCTCAACCAATCTCATCCGATCCGACCTCGAAGCTGTCGCGAGCGAATCTTCCTCCGCCGTGTCCGACCCATTTCTCCGCCGCGAAATCCCCCCCTCCTCCCAATGCCGGCGGCGGTTTGACGATTCCCCCCGTCGTCCTAGCTCGCCGAGTCTCTTCGGGTTCGTCGCCGCCGCATTGCGCGGGTCCCGAGAGGTTCTCTCTTCGCATCCTGTCCGGAGATCGGTTTCCCAAGCCCTGTGAATAATTCTTTGGATTTCCGGTTCGTTCTATAGCTTCGAGTGTGATAATTTGTCTCCGTGGCGAATTATAGAAGCTGGATTGCTGCATTCGGGGAGCTTCGGATTTGTTTGTTTTCGAATCCGTTCTCGTTCGGGTCTTTCGCGGATCGATTCATGGAATCGTGGGTAGCTCCTCGATAGCGCGCTCGCTTGCGAAATAAGTTAAAGATTCGATTTTTTTTTTGGTTATTACGAAGATGGTGACCGTGAATCTAGGAATGCTCCATTACATGCTGGACCATGTGTACGGCGCGTTCATGCACCGGGCGAAGATAACCCCGCCCTTCTTCTCCAGAGGGTGGGGCGGGTCGAAGCTTGAATTGCTGGAGCGGATGATCAACCAGCTGTTCCCCGAGGTGGCGGGCCAAAACTGGCCTCCCTGCTTGATCCAGCCCGTCTGGAGGACCGTCTGGGAGACGAGGACGGCTTGCTTGAGAGAAGGCGTTTTCCGCACGCCTTGCGATGAGGAGCTCTTGAATGCATTGCCTCCCGAGAGTCGTAACGCCCGAGTCGCCTTCCTCGCCCCGAAATCCGTGCCGCCCCAGAAGATGGCCTGTGTGGTCCATCTTGCAGGTATGGCGAGTATATGATTTTGTGGACTTTGCTGCAGTTAGGAGCTGGTTTTATTGATTCAGTCATAGTTGCAATGCTGGGATGGCGAAGTTCTGGCTGAATATCATGTGAATTTTGAGTAGCTGAGAGCCTGAATTGTGAAGTGTCCTGTTTGGCTTGAGAGAAGCAGGACTAGGAAAAAGCAGTGAGTTTGTACTAACTAAATGAAGCACCTGCGCATTGTGGATAGCTCATATCGCCTTGCCTCTCGTTTCAGATGTTTTCCTTTTAAGCATCATGGACGTTGGAATATTAATTGTTCTGTTGGGACTATATCAATGTGTTCTTTCAATAGTTCAGATGTTCACTCTGTCAGATATCATAGTTACGATCTTGATTAAGAGTTCTATGGAGGTTAACCAATAAAAAGTCAAGATAGAGGTTTTTCTCGGATAAAAGGGATGTCCTTTTCAAGTTTCAGCTTGGTCTCTCTCATTGTGGATCTAGCAGCAATATCCACATGGCGATGGTGGATAATTTGACATATAGCTTTCCTTAATTATTCCATTAAATTACGTTTTCAGGCTCCTGGAAGTTAATAATAACTTGATATTGTGGTTCTGTATCAATCCCAGCACTCACTATCCATTCTTTTGCTGTTTATTGCTTCTTCTTTTTCTTATGTCCTGACCTTATATCAGCAAACTACTTGAAATGCAAAGCACATTGATTTAGGATATAACCAACAAGTTGGCTTTTGACATAAGACAAGTTAGCAATGACTTCATTGGTTTATTATTGAGGGTTATCCGGTCGATTATAATTATCAAGTTAATCAACAGTTTGTGGTATGGTAATGGTTCATTTGTTGGCAACTTATATGTTCTGCAGGAACTGGAGATCATACTTTTGAAAGGAGATTGCGTCTTGGTGGACCATTACTGAAGGAGAATATTGCCACCATGGTGCTTGAGAGGTTCACTCTAAATCATTTACAGATACTGAAAAACCCCTTTCAAGTAGTTTTTAATCTAATTCATAGTGCAAAAACATTTGCTGCAGTCCCTTCTATGGCCAAAGACGTCCTATGCTGCAGTATGGTGCAAAACTCTTGTGTGTGAGCGACCTTCTCTTGTTAGGAAGAGTGACTATTGAAGAAGCTCGCAGTCTTTTGTACTGGTTAGAAAGTGAGGAAGGTTTTGGCAAGATGGGAGTTTGTGGCCTTAGCATGGGTAAGATATAATATGATTTCCCTAGTAAAAGTAATATGAGAGTTCCAATGTAGTTTTGATGTTGTTCTATAGGTTATGCATCATGAGTCAAATTATGTTAGCGGCTTTGGGCCACCGCTGAATATTTCACAACAATATTTACTTTCAGTTTCCTGGAGGCATATCTGCAGTTTGATCATCCTTTTTTCTCAAAATTTATTTAGGTGGAGTTCATGCTGCAATGGTGGGTTCCCTGCACCCTACCCCAGTTGCAACCCTTCCTTTTCTTTCCCCACATTCAGCTGTTGTGGCATTTTGTGATGGGATATTAAAGCATGGAACTGCATGGGAGGTACTGAGAGAGGATCTTGCAGCACAGACAGCTGCAATGACTCTCGAGGAAGTGAAAGAAAGGATGCGAAATGTACTATCTCTCACAGATGTCACACGCTTTCCAATTCCCAACAATCCGAATGCTGTGATATTTGTGGCTGCAACTGTAAGTACTAGATTGGGAACTGGAATGTGAATAGATAACAAACAGTCAGCTTTAGTTCTATTGGTCCTTGGAGGTTTGCATGTCCCTTTTACCAATTCTTTCATTCTCACATATATTTGCACACTATACTGGTGGAGGGAAAATTCTGCTTCTTAGTACATGATGGGAACCTAAAATTTTAATTGGCCCCCTGCTTCTGCCATTTACTTAGTGCTGCGTCAATTGTTTATTTTTTTTTGGTGACCCGGGAAATGCGCAGCCGGCGGCGTAAACCTGGGGCGACCCACAGGGACCCACCTCCCACGAGCCACAGGTAAGTCACGCAAATGACGAGGTGGGGAGTTGAACTCTGGCCTTGCGGGTGGCCAGCATGCAACTCCACCATCTCTTAAGTTTTATGGCCTCAGGGTGTTCTTTCCATGTTGCAAAATATGACTATTATACTTCTTATTTTGAAATGTAGTTTTGTGGGCTGGTGTAGCTAGAGTTGCATCTTTTGTGCCACCAGTAAGTTTTTATGCATCAGTAATTAGAAGTCTCTGACGGTTTTATTTTTACTCGCAAAACTGCATAATCCCATGTCATTGTTCTCTGAAGATGCTGGTAATGTGACTTCTCTTGAGTGTGGTCTTTTGCATCTATTTATCCTTTTTCATGTAGTTTTGCCTAACTATTCAAATGTTCAAGTCATCTATATAACATTTCCACCTGTTTTCAGGATGACGGCTACATACCAAAACACTCAGTGCTGGAGCTTCAAAAGGCTTGGCCAGGTTCAGAAGTTAGATGGGTGACTGGTGGCCATGTCTCATCCTTCCTTCTCCACAATGGTGAGTTCCGCAAGGCAATTGTTGATGGTTTGAATCGGTTACAGTGGAAAGAGAATCCCTTGTGACACTTGACTATCTGCCCTGGAGAGGTAGGGGACTGTATTTACAATTTACTCTTCATACAACCTTCATTGCCTCAAATTGTTTCTCAACTTGTAAATTGGGTCATAAATGATACCTGGAGACTTCCCCCTGAGATTGGGGAAACTGGAGGAATAGGTAGTTTGTGAATTATTATTTTTTTCTTCTGTTTATGGTTTCGCTCTAGCTTGACTGATTTTGGGGCGACACTTGTATTTCCATTTCTATTTAACCAATCTGTGGTATAATGTTGTTCCATTTGGTGGTTCTGCTTTAGATGGTGCTGCTGCTTGGTTCTGTGAGTTATTAAGACACGTGCATTGGAGAAGTAACATTATTTGTTGGTAGAAAATCTATCTTTCTCCATCATCTTTTCCTCTATAAGCCCCCCTTTTACAGAATCCAAAATGGAGTGAAAATCATAATAAAGATACTATAGCTTAATGTTACTCTACATTCTCAAGAAATTCCTGGAGATGAAAATCTCTCTCCATAAAAAAAAAAAAATATAAAATATAAATTGTTGGAGATAAGAAAATTGATTTGTAGAATTGGTTTAAAAAGTGATGGCGCAAAGTCTTATTTGGTGTTTAGGTATGTTTCACTTGTTTAAGTGCTCACTCATGATCTGTCATATTGTTTTGTTTTAATTTTGTGAACTAGTCTTATCCCTAGCTAAATTAATTAACTTCATATGCATTATGTCACAGTCAACTTTTGGGACTTTTAGCTTAAATACCGTCAGAGAGAGAGAGGTAGATGTATAATATTCTAGCTCTAAACTCTGTTTCTGTCTATCTGTCTATACATCTCTATGCAAAGAAGAAAAGAAAAGAAGAACAAAACATATGGCGGTGCCACCAGAGATTTAACAAAAAAGCGGGAGAAATTGATGTTAAGAGAGTGATTGTTAATCTTGTTGACGAGGGCGTGACAGCCAGAGGGAGCTGAGTGTCCGGAGGCGATAAAAGTACTCAGCTATGGCCAAGAAGCACCTCGCTGCTTGGCGTGCCGTGAGGAGTTGATGCAACCGGTGAAGTGTCTGGTGTCTCAAGTTATCCGCCTGCAAAATCAAAAACATTTATATCACTTGGCAAACAAGTAACTGCAATTACTTGGAAGTCCCAAAGACTTGAAGTTCTCTAAAGGACAATGATACCAAAAGAGTTCGCTAAGGTAAACCAAAAGGAGAAAAGGCCAATATAAAAGATGTTATAGCCAGAATTCTGGTCGGGATCATGAGTCTGAACGAAGTCTTTCATACTTGATAAGGATCTTATGTCACTCTAGTACGAGATTGACTCTGCAGATAGATATTACAGACAATTGTAGGGAAATAGCTGTCTGAGAAGCATTATAACCAAATCTGATATTTTTTAACTCAATAGCTCTTGGAATGTGCTTTAATCACGGAGAAACATGTTTACTTTTTAATGAAAAATAATTAAGTCCGCACATCGAGCAATTATATGAATCTTTGATATATATCAGGAATGATTGGGGGCATCCAAAAAGCGCTTCCTAAAGAAGTCCACGCCTTCTCTCGTTAGTCTTTGAAGGGATCTAAAACCTGAATGCCTTACCCAGTTTAAAACCTTACAATGCCTGGGGAACTGGCGATATTCATGTTGCCTTCCACCAAAGTCTAGATTGTCGTTGGGAGCTCTTCATGCAAGCTTGTCTAAGAGGCTTTCATTTCTAGCAATATCCTCCACCTTAGGGAGTACATTAGAGGTGGAAAAGCTTAGATGGCTATTGGAATTTTGCGTGGAGAAAGCTTATGGTAGAATGTAATGGGATTTTGCTAGAGGTGTCCTTTTGAGCCATGAGTTTCCTGAATGGACCTGAATGAATCTCTAGTGTGACAGCAACTATCGTGAATTGCCTCTCTAGTTCTCACGCCACTATTCTTCATGGCAGTATTCTTGATCCTAGCGTTCTAGAGGTAGCTCGAATTGGTGTCCTATCGCGAGATATTATTCGACTTGACCCGTGAGCATGAAGGTCTGTCCTTGAAAAGGGCTTTCGTGAGCGAAGGGGTTGAACCCCTACTCATAAGCCACGGCCATCCTTGACTCATAGCCTCTGTTGGTTTTTCTTCTCGCCACCTTAACGCATATAGGAAAATTAAGTAAACTCTTTTCCACTCCCTCATGTCATTTGTTGAAAAATTTCATTCAAAACCAATTCTTGATGGCTAAGTATATTAAGTCCTTCGTGCAAAGCCCATTATTCATCCAACACTGATATATGAAAAGTATTTTTCACGAATATTGGAAAAGTTTCATGCATGTATATATTTTACGAGCTAAAAGTAACTATTATGATGGGCATAATAAAGGGTTCCAATTGCAACATTCAATTAAGTCTCTCATGTGATACCATGAACTCTAAGATATAGTGTGCCCTTATTTGTGACTAAAGTCTCTCATATTCTCAAGGTTAAACCTATTTTGGGTTAGGATCATCCATAGAGGTCAAAGGCGGGAACCGGTCCATATGGGCTTATAGGGTGTTTTTTTTTTTTTGAGCAAAGGCTTATAGGGTGTTTCATGAGCAACATATTAGACTCGACCTGTCCGCTCAAGTCGGTCCCTATCGACCCCACTCGCATATCGATACTTCTGGTTGGTAAAGAAGGGAACGGCGTGACAATAAGAAAATAGCACTTTGGAGATAGAATGAAACCAGGCAACTGCATTTACCTGCCTAACAAAACTTTCGAGAGCCGTGAGCTTGTTGATGGCGACGGCCATGTGGCCCATGAAGTTGGCCATGTTGGGAGGAGAGGTCAGCGGATCAGAAGCGATGGTGTCCGAGAGGGAGTGATTGAGCGCTTCCTGGCCTCGAGTCAGGACCTCCTCCGCCTCCTGCATCGACTGCTGCAGCCCACATATCCCCATTATCTGTTGCTCCGACAATGGCTCGATGTGACTGAATACCATCTGCCACAAGCAATGGGGTCAACATCATTCTAAAGATCATGACTGGATTATCTATCATACGACCTTTTTACAAGTGAATCCATGTAACAAAATTTGTTTCCTTTTGGGTTGTTAAGTGTTTCCGAGAGTTTAGACATTTAGGGAAGTCGATATGTCTGACATGGTACGTACTAGAGTGCAGGCCAATAGTTTGAATCCTGACATTCTCTCTTAATTTTCTCTTGTTCGCTATTCTTGTTGTTCATGTGATTACTACCCTATCCTATCTTGCCAACATAAGAGACCGGCATACACGTGTGGGGAATGTTAAGTAATTTACTATAAATACATTGTTGGCCCGTTTCTTAATCAGTCGCTTCCAAATATATTTTATAAATACCAATTCGGTTTTAAATTTTTCAATTTTGTCCATGAAGTCCTAAACTTTTGTGCAAAATTCCAATGTAGCCTTCCCAATCAATTTTTGCTTAAAATCATTGACATGGTGTCGTGACACATAAGACGGACAGCAATTACTAGATTATTATATTAGCGATTTTCAGCAAAAATTGACTAGAATGATTGTATTAGAATTTTGCACAAAAGGTTTTAGGATTAAATTGATAAAATGGACAATTTAGAATTGAATTAGTATTTGTGCAATAAATTTAGGACTGACTGAATAATTTCCCCACAGTTTCGTATGCTGACAGCAACATAACTTTATGTAGGTGAAAAAATTACCCAAAAAGGCAAATAAAGCCTACGCCACCTCTTGCATGAGAGTTGAACCGAAGTATGCCTTTCCTCGTCCTATATACATGCACCAAACAAAGTTGCAGCCATGCACCCTATCTATTTTCGTGCATCACACCTTTTATCAACCTTGCAATTACCAATCCTTTTCAAAATGGAAAGAAGGAAAAAAGAAAACAGATTCTCATAAAGATGTCAAAATTAACTTTTGCTTGCTTGGATAGAAAAGGGTAGAGGAGTAATAATTTGCCCCATTGAATTCGTAGACGAGTACCTAAACAAACTATTGTCCCCAAATGTAAAAGAGGTAATGAAATTTTATATGATTTTCTATTTGACGAGAAAGTCCATCTTAAATAGATAAAATCCGGTATGAATTCTTGAAATGACCTGCTAATCTTATTTTGCACTGTTGTCCCCAAAAAGATGTCGGGAAGGATTTGTTCATATAACTGAGTATTTTATTGCAAGTAATAAATTCTCCAATCCCAATACTTAGGACATGACTCTATATTTTGGAAAATGACACAAATAGTTCTTAAACTTTGACTTAATTTGCAATGTTGTCCTTGATTTAATTCATTCAACGTAATCCTTGAATCATTCATAAATGTTCAATTTAGCCCATAAACTTTCAATTTGTTCAATCTCGTCTCTCAACTATCGATTGCAAAGCCAAATTAGTCATTTTGGATTGTTCACAAATTTTTATCATTATACTATTGCCCATATTTTAGAACATCTTCTCATTTCAATTCATTTTCTAAATCAACCAAAAAAAATATATGCTATCGTTTTATTACCCATTCTGTATTAAAAAAATATTATTATAGTTCCATATATGTTTATTTTAGCTTATAATCTCTATAATAGTAAAAGTAGAACCTTATTAGAGTTGCATTGGGTTGGTACTCCTGCTAATTTAATTTTCTAATTTACAGATTTAACTAAATTCAATCAAGAAACATGAAACAAAAACTTGAAAGTCTTATCTTCATAAAAAAATTAGGAACAAGATGTAGAGTAATATAAGAGTGAAAAATCGATAGGCAAATTAATATCATTATTAAATATTGTAATATAAAAGGAATATAAATCTGATATAACTCTAATTGAGGTTATATTTTTACTATTATAAATATATTAAAACCAAATAAACTTTAATGAAACTAATAATATTTATAAAGACAAGAAGGTAATAAAAAGATGACATGTTTTTTGTTGATTTAGGAAATAGATTGAAATGAAAAGATATTTATGATAACTTTATTTTTTTAATATTGACTTGGGGGACTAGATTAAACAAGTTGGAAGTTTGGGACTAGATTGTACATTGACCAATGGTTCAAGGATCAAGTTAAACATATTAAGAGTTGATGACATTGCACATTAAGTTAAAATTTAGGGATTATTTGTGTCATTTTTCCTCTACATTTTTGTAGGATTTATTTTTATGATCTAAAATGAAAAATTGTGTGGGATACAAAGTCAAGTGAAATTGTGCTGCATTCTAGAATTAAGAATAAAACCCACGTTTTATCAAGGAAGCTACTGAGGCTGATAAAATTATTTTTCATCCGCGAACAATGAAGCTTTAGTGCATAAATTCTTATATAGTTTTCTAATTTTTATGAGGATCTTAGGGTTTCTATATTATATCTAATTTATAGCACATGGGATGCTTAGACGCATCAATCAGTCATACCTTGCGATACCGTCGAGTCTCATGCATCTTCGACGATTTCCAACGTACTGAAGATAACGAGAACAATGACCCAAAAAAAAAAAATAATAATAATAATAATAATAACGAGAACGAACCCTAGAGCAGATATAGCACAGATAGGAGTTCGTTTACCTTGATGAGCTCGGAGGGACGGAATCCGCCGATCCACAAGAAGCATCGCTCGGCCGGACTCATCCACATGCCGGACACCAGATGGAATACGTCGGATTTGGCTAGCATGGCCCTCAGGTTCAGCATCTCGTCGAAGTGAGCCAAGCAGTTGTCCACAAACAGCCTCAAGTCGCTGTCTGGCAGATGCTCTTCGACTGCGGCTTGGAGCTCGCACCTGCGGCGGTGGTGCTCCTCCAACCACCTTGCGTACTCAATGTCGAACACTGCGGCGGCCTCTGTCAAACAAAACACCGTCTTGTATGTTTAGCATTGCACGAAGAGTAGGAAATATTTGCATGTGTGTTGACATGACACAGTATACCGTCAACTGCAGAGCGAGCAATATGTTTGATTGGTCTGCAATATGCTCTTTGCAATGAATTATCTTAGCGTGTATCTATCATTTAGAAGCTTTCATACAATCAGTTGAGACAGGAATTTGTTACGATGATGCAATAATGATTACAAACTTTTATTTTTTACCATCTTCAAAGGGCACTTGAGAATTAGGTATGCGAAATAACACCAACTCTCTAGACAATTAAGTAGGCTATTGATCAAGCTATGGTTATTTTAATGATGATTCTGTGGCTAAAAGCACTCTAAGAGTGGCTCAAGTTCGAGTTTGGAAGTTAGTATGTTTCGGTTCAGAAATATTATATGCAGAAAATTTGTTTAAGTTTGGAGGGTTAGGAAATATGTCAAATCCTTAAGAAGCATATTCAAATATCCTAATCTTGTGGCCTTTGGTGTAGGTCTCATTCTTCCCTTTCTTTTGAAATTTGAGAGCAGACTTTTGTTGAGCACCAACCATTCGGAATTGATTGCATTTCAAACAATCAAACCTCCGAGGTCTACATGCAATCATGATGAACTTCTGTCAGATTTTTCTTAAAGTTAAAATAAACTCTTCTCTTTCGTAAAAATTAATGTACTAATAACTATTTTTCCTTGAAAAGGTCATTTCATTCATCGGA
This sequence comes from Eucalyptus brandiana, assembly GCA_014182725.1. NCBI lineage: Eukaryota > Viridiplantae > Streptophyta > Magnoliopsida > Myrtales > Myrtaceae > Eucalyptus > Eucalyptus brandiana. Next base: position 19,138,416 of record CM024678.1, read on the forward strand.
GGGACAGTTTTTAAGACAGCGGCTAGTTACTTCCACCAAACCCATTTTCTAAAAATACTGAAAGTGTTTGTTTAATTCTCCTCACTTTAAGGCAAGCGCATAACGACGACTGGTATATATATATTCATAATCGCTATAGGCTTCTTTATTAGCAAAGTCGGTTAATTGTGATAACTTCATATGTTGCAATCGATTGCGATGAATTAAATTACCTGAGCTAACGTTGCTTCCTCCAACGTGAAGACCTTGATCTCCTCCCGCAGCTGCTCCCCCAAGAAACACACCCTGAAACAAAGAGAAACCCTAGTATCTAATTATTCGTAGTTTCGAAATTTAAGGGAACAAAAAGAAAAACGATGAGGGAGATCAACGTTGTCGTAAAAACATAAATTGAAAGGTAAATAAATGTTGTGATTGATGTATCTCTCACCTGAGCTCGAGCTCTTTGTATCTCTTGCTCCAGCTCATTTAACTTCATCCTACTGGTCTCCAGCTGCTGAACATAGGCCTGTGTTGCGAATGAAAAAAAAGAAATATTAAATTAGCTAGAAATCTTTATTATCAAGCATTTTGATGAGCCAATTTCATATGTAATGTAATTCGTCTGAACATAGCAATAATATAGTGCCTGTGAATGGTCTTAAATATGTTTGACCTTTTTTCTAAGCCTGCTTTTCCTTGCTGCCTCTCTATTCTGAGCAAGTCTTCTCAATGTCTGCATGTAATTTGAGCATTACATCGTCACGGAAGATTTAGTCATCATTCTTCTCTTGATCATTACCATTTTACTAAACAAAAGAAGAAGAAAGAAAGACAGAAATATCACTGAGAATTAGCAGGAAAAGGGATTTCTCAGACCTTAGGATCTGGAGTTTTAGGACATTCAAGCTCTGAAGAACCCGATGTCGAGCCTCTTCGATTGCCTTCACGCTGCCATGAAGATGAAAAGATCATATAAGCAAGACCCATTGCATGAGTGAAGTTTATTCGATTCTTTTCATGATGGCGATGCTATCATCGGACTGCAATACCCAAAAGGATGTTACAGTACTATTTGGCTATAATATAGAGATACTTGCATATTATATTACCTTGATGGGTTTAGCTGGCTCCGCACCAGTTGAGGAATCATTGTTTGGGTCACCTAACTCCATTGAATGCTCCAATTGTCTTCTGGGAACATTTGTAGAAGGAGAAACCATTCGGGTATTGACCTACCGCATTAAGAAATGGTACTTCACTACTGAACCCATTATTCAATAACATTCATATATGCCGTTCCGATGATAAACTAACTTTCAGTCAGATATAAACATATAGAAACATTATACCCTGGCTGATGGCTCTTCGTGCATAGGTTGAGAAGGGAATATGTTCAGTGTTGGAGGTCTCATCATCCCGGTGTTTTCTGCTTCCATGAACGTAATTATTCGCAATAGTCATTAGTTCTATTAAAAAGAGAAATATTATGAACATGATTGCCCATGCTTGATCAAGACCCAAAGAAGTTTCGGTTTTCCCATCGCTTTGCCGTATTGAAAGAGAAAAGGGAGAAAAAATTTCATGATCTTGAGTTTGTTATATGTCACGGTCTGAGCTTTAGAGAAAAAAAAATATGAAACAAACTGAAGAATGAAATTAAATATGAAAGACAATTTATATTGAAAGCACTGAAGTTCTCCGTTCATGTCTCCAAAGTCAAAGAGCAAAAGAATAAAGTAAAGACAGTTCTGATTTCAAAATCTCCGTATGCTTTCCATGTAGATCAGAATTGAGCAAACTTTGAGCAGGAAATTTTTCGAACGGAAGGATAAAATATGCAGCAAGGGAGAGGAAGAAAAAAAAAAATATAGACAAGATCAGACACAAAATCTTCATAGATGCCTAGAAAATATGAATAAAAAAAAGAACAAGACGAAGAGGAAGAGACTCACGCCTTTGATCTTGATGATGATGAAGAACGTTTGGCGTCTCTTGTCCGCCATCGAGATATAGAAGAAGTGCTGGATCCAGCTCTCCCAAGTCATAAGCTCCATTATTTTCTTTGCTCCTGATTGAACAAAGCCAGAAAAGAAGGAAAAGCTATCAGTATCGTCGATCCATAATACCTCCACGTATAAGGAGAGAGAGAGACAGAGAGACACGGAGAGGTGCTTCAGGCCACTGAGATTTTTAAACGAAAAGAAAGGGGAAGAAGTGAAAGCTTCTCGTCTCTTTCTAAAACAGAAAGGCGAAAAGACAGCGAATGATTGAAGCAAGTTACATGAAAGTTTGGGGGACAGAGGAAGATGATGATGGTGTGGACTGCATCGTTCCGAAAGACATCTGATGCTGGAGCTGTTGCTGGTGGTGGTGGAGCAGTTGGTTCGTGATTTCTTTATCGGTGGCCATGAATCTAACAAACCCCCAACTCTGACAAGAAGGAAGAGCTTTATCAGCGAGAGCTTTTCAAGCACCGAGCTGACAAAAACCTCCGATTAATGGCGAAAGGAGCTTCCGTTCCTCCTCCTCGGAGATCATGCCCATAGTTCCCGGTTCGAGAGAGAGAGACAGAGAGAGAGATGGGTCGGTGGATTTCGTTGCAGATATAAAGGTGAGGTGAAAGTAATGGAAGAGTTGGAATTAAATGCGGAGAGAGAGAAAGGACAAGAGAGAAGAAGACGACTTTCTTCTCCTGCGACCAGAATTTTCAGACAAAGCCGTCTCTGTCTTCTCTTCTCTTCTCTTCTCCTCTCTCTTCTTAGGTTATCTTGTTCAACTCCAACTCTCTCTCTCTCTCTCTCTCTCTCTCCAGTGTGAAAGTGAGGCCGGCCTTCTGGTAATTCCTTGCTTGAGCTTCCTTCTTTCTTATTGTCTTCGCCTTCGCGTGAAATGACGAGATTAACCCGGGTTTGACAATTTCATGCAAACCTGCACGTCGATCGCGGTTTGAGGTGGCCGTCTCTTTCATGAGGTCCTTACTTTATACAATCCTTACACTACTACATAATTGGTGGTTATCTTTTTATTTCTTTTGGGTTTAGGCGCTCTAAATCATAAGGGTCATAAGAAAAAGAGAAATTACCCCCAAAAAAATCAGAAACTTATTGCATTTGTATCAATTTAACCCTAAACCTTTTGATTATATCAATTAAATCCTAATAATTTTCACTTTTTATCAATTGAGTTTTTCCGGTTAATTTTGGCCGAAAATCGCTGACTTAAACATTTGGCATACTATGGATGCGTTCAATTCTGTATTTTGAAAATCCATTGTGAAAATGTAAAATAATTTAGCCTAAAGGACTTTAAGTAAATGTAAAGGCCGCTTGGTAAACTATACTTTAAGAAGTAACTTTGAAAAAAATGTTGTTTGATAGAAAACACAATTGAAAAACTCTTTGGGTAAGTAATATTATTTTTTTAATTTTTATTTGTTAAAATTGAAAAGAATAATGTATGCAACTTTTATATATAAATTTTGACAATAATGCTAAAAAAAAAAAAAATCAAATATATATAATTATAAATAAATAAATAAGACCAAACCCTTCGTCGGTCCGGCGAAGAGCTATCGCCATCAGCAAGCTAGATCTAGCACCAACAGTCGTCAGTCGAGGGCGATCTCTCGTTAGGGTCAAGCAACCCTGGCAAGGGCTATCAGAGGTCACCCAATCTCGAGCAACCCTCAGCGAGAGTCGCGCAACCCAAGCAACATGCGACCTAGGCGACCCCTTCCTAAGCGTGGCTATTAATTGCGCAACTTTCACAAGACCGTCGGTCACGCAACCCTCGTGGGACCTAGTCAAGGGCTGCCTATGGCCGTGAAACTTAGGCTACAATAGCTTGGGTTGCGCATCACCTGAGTAGCCCAAGGTGGTGCTACCTTCGGTGGCTCACACCAAGGTCTCGCGACCCTCACTAGAGGTCCCTCGACCTTGGGCGACCTCCACCGATGGCCGTTGGCATTAGATTTGGCTCGTTGGCGGCCATAGCCCTTTGCCGACCGGAGAACAGTTGGCCTTTTTTAAAAAAAAAAAATTATATATACTTGATTATTTTAGCATTTATATATATTTGATTTTAGGAAAAAAAAACCACCAAAAACCTCAAATTTTGCCCAAATTAACAAATTTACCCTTGACTTTTTTTGTGACATGAAAGACCCCAAACTTTGCAAACCATGACATATTTACCTCACCAAGGGCATTTTCGTGTTATTTTTTCTATTTTTCCTCTTTCTTTTTCTTTTTTTTTTCTTCTTCTCTCTTCCCTCCGCCGACCATGGCAAAGAGAAGCCGGAGTCAAGTGAGGGCTGCCCTTATTGGTGTCGGGCGAGGGCGACCCTCGATTGGGTTGGGTGAGGGCCTCCCTCACCAGATCTGGTAAGGGCAATCCTCACCCAACGCCGGCGAGGGCACCCCTTGCCTGATGCCAAGGAGGGTTGCCGTCGGATAAGGATAGCCCTAGCTAGCCCAGGCGAGGGCGACCCTCTCCCGACTCCAACGAGGGCAACCCTCACCTAACTCTAGCGGAGGGAAGAGAGAAGAAGCAAAAAAAAAAGAAAAAAAAAATTAAAAAGTAAAAGACCAAAATACCCTACAGTTTAGGATAAATGTGTCACACGGATACAAGTTCATGATTGTTTATGTCACGAAAAAAAAAAAGAAGAAGTTTGGGGTAAATATATCATGGTTGGCAAAATTTGGAGTTTTTTATGTCACAAAAAAAGTTTGGGATAAATTTGTCACTGTAGGTAAAATTTGGAGTTCTTTGTGGTCTTTTCCCTTGATTTTATAAATATTTTTTTAGCATTTAAAAAATAATAACAAGGGCAAAATCGAAAATTTAAAGAATGGATTATGGTAGTTTTGGAAGGAACAAATGAGTTTCAGCATTTGACTAAATACTAAAAGCTCAATGCTAGTCCCTACTAGTATTAGGGGACTAGTATTGAGCTTTCAACCTTCCCAATATTGACTTTCACTTGAAAGCTACTTCAAAATAATTGTCAAACGATCCCGCATTTTCTCAAGGAGCTTTGAATGCTGAAAGCCCCTTGGGAATACTAAACTAAATGCACCATATGTGGAACAACCAACATTGACATTGATATTTTTAACAATTTTTAAAATATTTTGGGGTTTTCTTCTTTTTTCGTTTCTTTAAATTGAGAGCTAACAAAGGTTGTCAGCCATAGGCGAAGGTCAATGCCTAGTGGATGCCCCTTGCAAGCCATTGGCTAGTGCTCGCAAGCCTTTGCTGTGGCCAAAAAGGGTTGTTGGCCACAGGTGAGGGTCAATGCTTGATGGGCACCCCTTGCAGGCCACTAGGCTAGTACTCATGGACCCTTGCTGTGGTCGACAAGGGCCGTGACACCACCGCTGACCAAAGTAAGGGCATATAACCCCTCATCAAAATCTGGGTGAGGCCACAATTCCCCCATCTAACTAGGGCTTAGACGCCCTTGCCTGTGGTCGATGAGGTTTGGCCGGCAACCCTTGTCGGCCCACAATGCAAAAAAAAAAAAAAAAAAAAAAAAAAACAGAGAGAGAGAGAGAAAAAAAGAAAATAAAAAAGAAAAACCAAACAAATTATTCAATATTATTAAAAATGTCAACATTAGTGCTAGTCACATCATATGGGATGATTGGCATCTACGTCAGCAATTTTCTATCAAAATTGATCATATTGATTCAATTAATATAATTACAAGTTTTAGGATTAAATTAGTACAAGTGCAATAGGTTTGGGACTGTGTTAGGAAGGATAGACAAGCAAGTAGGTGAAATTACAAAAAAAGTCATAAACCTATTACAATCATATCGATTGAGCATTGCAATTTTTTTTTTTGTCAATTAAGTCTTAAATCTTTTGATAATTTACTAATTTAATTTGTTTGACCAATTTTGGCTAGAAATTACTAATGTGGATACTAGTCATTTTACGTGGCGCCACCGATGCTTTGATATAAACAAATTTTATAAATTTTTCTCTTTTTTTTTTTTTCCTTTTTTCAATATTTTCATTATGCCAGTGAGGCTTGACCTCCCCAACAACTAAGCTAGCTAGGCTCACCCTTGTCAATTCTAACGAGGGCTCAAGCCTTGCTAGTGTCTGGGTGAAGCATGACTTTGTTGAATTTGGTGAGGTGGAGCCTCACCCATAGCCAACGTTGCCAAGGGCTAGGTGAGGCACGACCTCAGCAAAGATCAAGCCTTACCCAACCATGTTGAGGCTAGACGACTAGAGGAAGAAGGAAGGGAATGAAAAAAAAATAATCCAAATAAATATTAAAATATTACTAAAAATTGTCAACTTCAATGTCAGCCGCACCACATAGGACAACCGACATCCATGGTAGTGATATTTAGCCAAAATTCACCGAATCAATTGAATTAACACAAATATAAAAAGTTTAAGACTCAATTAGCTAAAAAAACGTTTAGAATTGATTTGTATAATTACAATAAGTTGAAGACTTTTTATGGTAATTTTCCTAACAAGCAAGCTGGTGTCAATGATGCTCTAAGCTAGAGAGATTAGTGGTGTGCCTGCAGTCGAGGTGAAGGAGCGAGGCATTAGTGTTACAAATATTGGTGAGGAAAATTACCAATCAGTCTTAAATCTATTATATGATGTCAATTTAGTTTTATACTTTTCAGTTATGTCAGTTTAGTCCTAAACCTTTGTACAAAATTTCAATGTACTCCTTTTGGTTAATTTTCACGGGAAAACCCTAACGTGGTAGTCTAATAATCGCTAGCATCCTGTGTGGCATATAACCATATCAACGATTTTTTATGGATATTAGTCAGTTGGGGTACATTGGAATTATGCGCAAAAAATTAGGATTAAATTAGTAATATTGGTAAGTTTATGACTGAATTGATATCTGCACAATAAGTCTATGACATATTAGGCAATTTTGCTAATATTGGTGTTCAAAGGTCCCGAGCACGATAGACTGCAGCAAGGAAAATATGTTTTGGCCATTTGGATCCATGACGTGCCCCATGTCAAGCTCTTCTAAGAATAACCAGATATGGTCAAATTGTGCGCTAACCGGAAAGTTTCCAGATACTCTAAACAGACAGCAAAGGAGCATTAAATAAGTGGATTTTATAATCAAACGCCGAGCATGAGTCTATCACATTACTTAGTATGTTAAGGCCAAAGTTTACAGATAAATCTTGATATGCAATGACTCGAACTATTCTAAAGTATTCACGTCTTGCTATTATATATATATGATCCCTTTATTGGATCGCTAAAAAAGGGGATGTCTAATTAATATCTCTGTTTACATACATACACATATATATTGTGAAATGTCATATGGGTATTTTGAGTGTTGCAAGAGAACGATATTGTAAAGAATATAAGTGAGTTAGATTACTCAATTGCACAACAAAGTTTAAAGAAAAAAAAGGTACGAACATGAGGATGTTTTGGATGAACCACCAGTCACTTTGAAAGTTTGTGGCACTCTATACGTCATCCCTCAAGTCAGCATAGCTAGTAATTGGTTAGCATAATTGCACGGAATGGACTGACCGTGAGTTTTCCCATACCATGATTTGTCCTTAGAATGCCGCAGCCATAATCCGCCACATTCAAACCTCTATTGGAACTTAAGATACAGGATGAAAACCGCTGCATTAAGAATTCCAACTAGTTGAGGTCCACAGCAGGTCGACGTTCTCTGATCACGACTTATCATAAGTTTCTCGTTTTTCGATTTCAAGCGTCAAATTGTCGTATGTATCCACAAAACATTTGATTCGATGTGGCCCGCATAACTTTGAACTGGCTGTTTCGTGTCAATAATGCACTTAGTACCGAATTTACATGACCCTTTCCCCCCAAAAAAGAACAGTGATTAATCATGATTATTGACTCTCGCCAAGTTATATTTTCAATGCGGGAGAAAACGATGAAGAGCCCTAGGGTCAAAGAGGTAGCTATTTGGTGCTTTGACTTGTCACTTGATTCCTTTTTTGGGGCCATATGAGACACATCCGAGTGGTTGTAGTAAAATCTTATGATGAAATGACAAATTGACCATTATCTTCCTTGGGTCTATGTCTCTTGTCTTTCTTTATCGCTCACCAACTCTAGTTAACCTTATTATCCCTAAAGAGATAGAGACTGACAGTGGGCTAGAGGAAGGAGTTGTCTTCTACTGAGTGTAGCTCAGTCACTCGAAAATAAAAATAAAAAATAAAAAGAAAGAAGGAAAGAAAGAAAATATTTCTCTATTTTTGTTTAATAGTTTCTATAAGCAATCTCGAATTTGTTCATAAATATTGATATGAATGGAATAAATGGAGTTCTAAAGAATTTCTTTCATTTACTGAATTGATCAGTCAAAGTTCGTATGGAATTGTAATCATGGAATCTATATGGAAAGTAGTTTGCTTGATTTAATTAGATATCTAATAAGATTTTATTTTTATTTTTTGGTCGGTAGATATCTAATAAGAGTTTAAGGCATCACGTTTATTTAGCAAGGTTTTGTAAAAATTAGTTTTAAATTGTTGCATAAACTTGTCTCGGCTGACACTTTTCACTTAAAGACTTAAACTTTCGCATAAAAAACTTGCAAAACCTACAAATTTTGGCCTTTTGCTAGAAAATATACAACATGTACTATACATTTGACCAAATCCCTTTTCTACATAGGAACTTACAACTTCTGCTAAGAATTACAGAGTGCGTTTGTTTCGCGGAAACTAAATGATTTGAAAAATGTTTTCCTAAAAATGATTATTTATATCACTTCTAATAAATAAATGAAAATATATTTTTATCGTTCACGAATATGTCTAGACATAAATTATTATCGACAATGGATATATTTTTCATTAATTAATCATTTCATGAGATATAAGCGATTTTTTTAGGAAAATATTTTGTAAATCGTTTATTTTCTACAAAACAAATGAACTCTATACATTGAAAGTTTTCCTTTTTAACAAATTAATAATGCTTTTTTTTTTTGTTAATTATCCAAGGCACGAGTGCGAAGATCCAATTTTCTACTTAATTTATAGTCATTTGCACGTGGTTGTTGGGATTTAAACGGGTAACTTCCAATTCTAAATTTGGAAATCCTGCGACACCCCAATTAGCTACTGAAAAGGCATGCCTCTCTAGGTATCACTATTCAATGAATGTTGCCAGAAGTCAACTTTGAAATGCATAATATGAAAGTCCATAATGTATACGCTATGTAAAAGTTTGACTTTCACGAATAGATTGAAAAGGTGTATTTGTGTTAATAAAAATCACAATTTTTAGATTCAAATACAATGTACAAAGGTGTATACTGAACTTCTACAAAATGTATAGAGAAAGAAGTCAAATGAGGAAGAAAGACTAGGCATAGAGACTGAACTTTTTTCTTGTTCTAAAACTGAAATCAAGAGTTCTAATCTTTCAAGCATGTTAACTCACCACTCACATGCTTTTTTGTTGGTCCTTAGTAAGTCCTTAAACTGCTATGTCTAGGCCACGTGTGGACCTCGGCATCCCTGGATGTTAGACACCTAAAGGATAGAGTTAGGGACGAGATTCAAAAAATATACTGTACCAAATTAGAGAGCTAAGGCATGTGGACACTAGCACATTAAAATAAAGAACACAGACCTATCAGCCCATTAACGGTATATCTATTGGATAAGCGGGGCAGCCCTCAATTGGCATCGCAAGACACCTACTTATTAGTGAGGAACCTTGGAACCTCCAAGGATCTAAGGAGTACCCAGTTTTAGAATGAAAACATTTTTCATTAAGAAATCATTTCCTAAGATATAAACGATTATTTTTAGGAAAATATTTTCCAAATCGTCATTTTCCTCAAAACAAATGAAACCTATACATTGAAAGTTTTCCTTTCTAACAAAATAATGATGCTTTTTTTTTTTTTTGGTTAATTATCCAAGGCACGGGTGCAAAGATCCAATTTTCTACTTGATTTAAAGTCATTTGTATGTTGTTGTTGGGGTTTAAACAGGTGACCTCCAGTTCTAAAGTTGGAAGTCTAGCGAGAAGAATCTACTTCAACCGATATGCCCTTTGACACAGCCATACATAACATAGAAATCACACTTGGAAATGGTGAACAACTAGGTAGGGCAGTGGGTGCTTGTCTTTGGTAAATTTACCAAGGGCTATAGCCATAGTGATCCTCCACCAAATTAGCTACTGAAAAGGCATGCCTCTTTAGGTATCATTAAACAATGACTATTGCTAGAAGTCAACTTTGAAATACATAATATGAAAGTCCGTTATGTGCAGGCTATATAAAAGTTTGACTTTCACAAATAAATTGAAAATGTGTATTTGTGTTATGGGACAAAAATCACAATTTTTAGATTCAAATACAATGTACATTTCAAAGCCAAAGGTGTATATTAAACTTCCACTAAATGTATAGAGAAAGAAGTCATATGAGGAAGAAAGACTATGTACAAAGACTAAACTTTTTTTCGTTTTAAAACTGAAATCAAGAGTTCTAATCTTTCAATCATGTTACTCACCAACCACATGCTTTCTTGTCTCTTCACTTAGACCAAGTATGTAGGATCCTAGGTTCCTATTCCTCCCCCCCAAAAAAAAGAGCATCTCCTGCCATTTCCAACTCGATTGGACCCGCACATTTCCAATGAATGCCATTTTCCTGCCATTTCCAACTCAATTGGATCCGCACGACAGAATCATACAATTTTCAACCATCAAACCCAAAGTCAATCACCCCAACAATCATAAAAAATGGAGGATATCTTCCATATATAAATCCGTATAGCACTTTTTCATATTCAATGAAGGGTGTTCTTCAAATAGATTAAAAAAAGTTGGGTAGCCAGAGCAATGTATCCGGTCCCGTAATCTTGAGCTAATCTTTTGCAATTTTCATCCAAGCATGTATGGTGCATTGACTTCTTGTGCTTAGTTCAATGAGCAATCCGTAATCTTTAATTTGCAAAAAATTGTTAATGCAGTAATCCTTTTTAATGTGCCACTGTCCTTATCAGAAGTTTTTTGGTAACCGATATTAATTTAAAGTTAGAGAATAACTAAAGACAATCGACATCTCAAAATACTTGTTTTCCCGCTTTAATCGTTCTCCTTTTTGAATAGAACTAGATAATAATGTTTAAAGAACAAAGAAACAAATTATTTTGGGTTAGGTGTACCGGATGACATCGACGAGAAGCAATTGGGCCTGATAAACACGGCGAATATAATGGCCGCTCTTTGTCCATGATCTTGAGCCGTCCGGGCAGCTAGGGTTTCGCACCAACTCTGCTGATTTGCTGGGTTGACATTTCCAGCTTGAAAGTGACCCCCATTGGCAGGCAAGCCGAAACCCTAATTTTCCATAAACAACATATCAAATCTCTCTCTCTCTCTCTCTCTCTCTCTCTCTCTCTCTCTCTCTGGCCGTGATTTGCTCTGCCTACGGTATATTCAAATCCATTTTACCATGTGTCTGGCAAACTAAACTGCTTTTGACGCAGACCCGCACGCCCTTGACCTGACTTGCATTTTGTGCATCGAAGATGTATTGAACTCTTAACTATAGGCTCATCTATTTCTTCAGCATATTCCATCAATGACTTTGTTGCTAAGAGGTTGGACTGATGATGGATTCACATTGTATTTTTGGAGAGGCCCTAATTTCGAAATTTTTCTTTATTTTTTGTTCCCCCTCCTTTTTGGACTAATTGGAAGAGGCACTAGTTAGGGAAGACATAAATAAATGCGCATTTTGATAGAGTCAAAAATGATACAAAGTGCATAAATATCTAGCTATAGCACGTGGGAGGAGACTGAAGAACCAAGTGGTTGCAGCTAACTTGATCCTTCCATGGTCTTCCAGATTTAATTCAAAAGATTCCTAGCTAGTTTGCTTCTACTACTCAAATTCTTAAAATTTTAAAAAAGGTAGAGTTATTTTTGACCCTATATATGTCGACATTTACATCTCTTCCCTGAAAAGACAAAATTAACCTTAACCATTTAATCGGAATTCAAAGAAGTGAGCCTGAATTTATTTCCTTTCTTTCTTTTCTAGTTAATTCATTCTTATTTTGGATCTAGTTGTCATAATTTTATAAACATTATACATTTTGGGTGACCCTATTTCCACATCTTCTTCTTTTTTCTTTTACTAGAACGCATCTTTTTAGGTTAATTGACCAAATTAGCCTTATTATATTTGCTAATATCTTTTTAGACAAATTGACGATCGATGAGATACTTTCTCATCTCGTTTTAATTCTTTTTTTTTTTTTTTTTTTTACTTCTTTAACTTGACTTAAAAAGAACCATTTTCCTCCAAATAATAAAAAAAATCCGAATATGTATTTAGCTAGAAACTCAATCGATGATATATATTTGCTCTTCCTTATAAATTTTAGTACTCCTTTTATTTTCTATAACAGATTCATGAAACTTATATGTTTTCAGAAAATTTGATAAAAAAATAATTAAATTTTAAATGCACATAGATTTTTCATCTGACATGCAATTGACTCGATTTTTGCACGAGAAAGCTCATTAGTTGAACTTTCAATGTTTAGTAATGCTAGTAATGATTGCACATGCATTGCATGTGAATCGAAGTTGTCGTGGGGAAATTTTTATTATATCTGTAAGCTGGATATACTCAAGTTTTATATAGCAGTATAAATTGTTAAATGAAAGGATGAAGAGGTATTTTTAGTTGGATAGTAACATTCTCGTAACCCTATTTCCACACCCTTTCCACTAAAGGAAAAAAAAAATGTTGATTAAGCATGTATTGCGATTTCCTAACTGTCATTTTAAGGCGAATTTCTTATTTTGAAGATACACACGTCTCCATTCATTCAACTAATACAGAATGAAATGCAGATGATAGCAAGTCAAAAATGGTTCTTTCAAAGACGATCTAACTCTAAGTCCAGACTTTATGCCGAATCATGAGACCTAATGCTCATGTCCTGGTGGAGGGAATGTGGGATGCAACAATGAAATCTCAAAAAACCTAAGACAGAGAAGCGCTTCTGGCCAGCAAATTATAAGCTTGACCATGCTATTGCTGAGGCATGCTCTGCGGTAGAAAATTCCCTAATCTCCTTTGTTCCTTTCAAGTATTGAACAACAGGTCGTTGATCCAACAACTTCTGGTGAAAAAAAACACGACGTAAGAACAAGAAAAAGGGCAATAAGGAACTGCATGTTGATCCCAAAGTTCCACTAATCCTTCTGTCGTTGACCATTTCACCTTTCCATGCCGAGTTCTCGTCGTCCTATAGATAGATAGCTACTTGTCTTTGAAATTTGTTTCCCTTGTTTCGTAAATGTGTGGTACATGAGTGTCGATGAGCGTGCAGTATGATGATATTTTTTTGCAGAAGGATATCTTAAAGACCCTCTTACTCTGGTCCCCATTTCCTCCCTAACCGATCTCTGAAAAAATTCCTGGAACATCTTTGACTGCGTTCTGATAGAACTTTTTTTTCCATAGAAATCGTCAACCGCCTTCCTGGACTATTGTGCAGCGACCTTGAGCCATTCTGACTTTTCTGCAAGGCTATTCGTTTCGGTTTGCTCTTGCGTTTCTTGTGTTAGAAGTTGGATCATTCACTCTTTTACCTAGTATTCAATAATCTTTGCAGGTTGCTCAATGCTGCGACGCCTTTTATCCATCCCCACCTGATTCTGCTGCACAGTAGATGAAACATATGAGGTTGTTTCTAGTTAGTCATTAGCTCTCGAGCCTCGGGACCGCAGCCCTTCATCGTTTGAGCACTGTACAAACTTCTCTGTGTTGTAGGCTTGTAGCATGTTAAAATCTCGACAATCAGAGCTTGCAATGTCTGACAGTTGGATGTGAGCCCCGAGTAATTACTGTTGTGCATGTAATTTTGTGCTGAACTATAACCCTCCGATGCCTACTCAGTTAAAGGAATCTGTGCTTTTTGAATTTTTGGTTCATGGTTTTAAAATTTTTGGGAAAATGACACATATAGTTCTTGAACTTTTGTCCAATATAGAACGTCGTCATTAAGTTTTTAATTTGTTCAATGTGGTTCCTGAATTTTAGTCTAATGCACAATATCATTCCTAAACTTTAAATTTGTTTAATATGATCCACGAATTTTGGTTCAATGTTCAATCTAAACTTAGAAACATTTTTCATATTTTTAGAGACTACATTGAATATTTATCAATAGTTCAGAAATCAGATTAAATAAATAAAAAGTCTAGGAATAACATTGCATATAGAGCCAAAGTTCCAAGACCACTTCGTACAAATTAAAAATTTCAGGACGACTTGTACATTGAACCAAAGTTTAGGGAACATTTATTCTATTATCCCTTAATTTTTCTTGATCTTTGTGGGGTTATGATATTGCAAAGGTGCATCTCCAAGGCTAGCACTTGGTTTTGGCAAACTTTTGAATTAGGAACGAGAAAGGACCTGTTCAATATAATTTTTTAGGGAAAATTACCAAAAAAGTCCTAAATCTATTATAATTGCGCCAATTCAGTCCTAAATTTATTTTTTGATCAATTAAATCCTAAACCTTTTACAATTGTTCCAAATCAGTCCATCCGGCCAAAATTGGCGGCCGGCCGGTCTTGGCGTGGCGGCCGGCCGACGCCGGCGAGCATTTTTAATAATATTTTATTTTTTAAAATTTTTTATTAATTTTTGTTCCTTTTTTTCTTTTTTTTTTTTCCCTCCTCCCTCCTCCTCCCTTTGGCTCCGGCGCTGGCCGGTCGTCGGACTAAGGCGATCCGGCTGGGTAAGCCCCCGCTGGACTGAGGCAATCCAGTTAGGACGCCTCGCCCGCGACAACGAGCCCCCCTCGCCGAATCTGGCGAGCGACTGCGAGGCGAGCCCTCGCCAAATCCGGCAAGGGGGGCTCGCCCCGCTGGATCGCCTTGCCAAATCCGGCAAGGTTTCGGCGAGCCCCCTTGCCGGCTATTAGAGCTCTTTTCTAGGGGTGGTTTTGCCGGCGAGGCAGTCTGGTCCGGCGGCGGTGGGTGGGTTGGCTTTTTTGCTTAGGGTTTTGGGGGGTTGATGTTCCCGAGGCTGATCCAGCCCCACAAGGGGCTCATCGGCCCTGACGACTTCGGCGATGGCAGCAGCGGGGGGCCCGGGCACAAGGGGGACCCGTGCCTCGTGCTGACCTCCGATCCCAAGCCGCGGCTCCGCTGGACGACCGATCTCCACGAGCGCTTGGTTGACGCCGTCACCTAGCTCGGCGGAGCGAGCAGTGACTCCCCACCGGGCAAGGCGAGCCCTCGCCAAATCCGGCGAGGGGGGCTCGCCGTCGCGTCTGGCGAGGCCTCCTCACGGGCGACCGTGAGGCAAGCCCTCGCCAGATCCGGTGGGGGCTCGCCTCGCCAGATCGCCTCAGTCTGGTGATTGGCAAGCCTGGTTGATCGCCGGAGCCAAAGAAAGGAGGAGGGAGGAGGGAAAAAAAAAGAGGAAAAGAAATAAAAAAATTTAAAAATAAAATATTATTAAAAAATGTTCGCCCGCTGGCCACCAATTTTGGCCGAATGGATTGATCGGGAATAATGGTAAAAGGTTTAAGACTTAATTGGTCAAAAAAATAAGTTTAGAATTGAATTGACCTAATTGCAATAGGTTTAGGACTTTTTTAATAATTTTTCCTAATTTTTTATCTAGTTGCTACTTTCTTATCTTGATTTAATTCAAAAAATAATAATTTTTATTCTTTTTAAAATGAAACTTGAAGATAACCATTTAATTTTTCGTCCAACGTGACAAAAACAAAACCCAGATGTGTGTTCAGTTAGAATTGAGGATTTGATTCGATTTTTTCTTCCGATCTTTAAACATGATGATCAGAAAATGATTAAAAAGAAATAAAAGAAAAGGAAGGAGAGAGATCAAGACTAAACTCTTTTTATTGTTCAACCAAAAAGAAAGCTGCCAATGTTGTTCGTGAACCATGTTCTTGAATTTATTGTCTAGGACTAAATATAAAGTTTGAATATGTAGAAGCTGTGATGAGATTTGAACTTTCATATCAATCATTTAAAAGTTACACAAAATAATATAAGACCTATTTTTCTAACAAACCAAATTATTAATATCACATCTCTAACAGATCAATGACCTCGTCATCGCAAAAGAGAAAAATGTTATTTGACTTTGAAACACTGGCTCACTTAAAACATATACATCTTTTACTTTTACTGATTCAAAAAGACATCGGAGAAACTTATAATTTATTTTTCAAAACTTAGTACTAATGTGGCATGTGAAAGAGAGGAGGTGATGAAATTAATTATGTTGAGAAGGGGGCAGCTTCGATTATTGACATTGAATAAAATCTAGTAATTGAGGGGTAATCTGTGTAAGTAACGTAAAAAAAAAAATTGTCTTAGCCAAAATGATACGAAAATAGTGCCACCCCATATTTTATTCTAAAAAAATTAAGTCGGTATTATTGTGCAAAATTTCCAAGAAAACTAGTTCTTATCCACATTGCTGCATAAATATAAGGATTAATTGTCAAGTAGAATTCAGAAAATTTTGAACATGAACAACTTTTTAGCATAGTCAATTATTTTTACAAACTTTACTTTTGTTATGCAAATCATCGCCAATTTTTAGGAATTGGTTCAACTAGTCCTATTTCCAAGTTGAACTGGTTCTCCATTGGTTTGGTAACCTCTTGAGAAAAACTTTTGCACCTATGAAATGAACCATGAACTTCAACGCAACAACCATACAACCAATTCATTAACTAATGCTTTTACAATGAGAATAATGCAACATCTATATTTTATTATAAAAATTTGGCCAAGTTCAAAGGATGAATTAGGTAACGAATCATCTGTTGAACAACATGTTAAAAACACAAGACAAAATAGAAAATGGGCCGGCTTCCAAGTAGAACTAGACTGAATATATATATTTCTAGCTACATTCTGACAATTTTTGGTGTCCTATAAATTTCTTTCTCTATGATCCAAGATTGAGCGATAAGGCTGAACTTAGGCGACTCAAATAAGGGGTGAAGGAATCATTTGGAGCTCAAGTGTCGCACGGTCGCAACCTCAAGTATCGGTCCGTGATATTAGCAAATGTGCATATGCGGTGCATGTGTGCAAAAAATGACTCAAAATTTAAAGCAGAATCACTTCATACAGTGAAATGTCAAACCATTAAATAACGATAAAACTACATAATACAAGGAAAATATATGTGTGTAAGATGAAAACGTTTTTAGAAAAGATTTCGGGGAATAGTTTAAATTCTAATCTTAATATCAAAGCATGCGAGAGAAAAGGTAGAATCCCTAATTTACACATTTCCCTATTGCATAAAACATTTACAAAATGATCAGTTTGATGTGTTGGAAAAGAAAAAATGATTGAGCACCCTCGATAGTAGAAAGCTCCATTTACTATCTATACTAGTATACATAGCATAAGGTTTAGCACCAAATCTGGTTCAATTCAAGAATCAAACTAAATTGGCATAAACCTACCGATTAAAGGTCAATTCTAAGGAGAACCAGTTCAATTCTTGATCCAGGCACATAGACCGGTTACAAAGCCTAAACTGTTGTAACTATTTCAGAACTAGTTCAATTGGTCCTATTTCTAGGTTGAACCGGTTCTCCATTAGTTTTGGAAACTGCTTGAGAAAAACTTTTGTACCAATAGGAGATGAACCTTGAACTTCAATGCAACGACCATACAACCAATTCACTAACAAATGCTTTTACAATTAAACTAATGCAACTTCTATATTTTATTGTAAAAATTTGGCCAAGTTCAAAGGATGAATTAGGTAATGAATCGTCTATTAAACAACATGTTAAAAACACAAGACGGAATGGAAAATGGGCTGGCTTCCAAAAAGAACAAGACCAAAAATGGAGGGTCATGAGGTCAACTTTCCAATAAAAGGCTAAGAATCGACCCACTTTGAAATCGATCGCCTCTAAAATGTAAAGATAAATGGTTCTAACGTGAAGACCACATGGTCCGAAGGAAAATGGACGGTTAACATCTTTCACCAACTTTATTCAACAAACTGCTACGTAGAATAACCATACAAATAGATCCCTTTTGAACATATCCATCTAAAGCCTGCTACTCAATTAGGTAAATAGTAAATAATGAATTTAAAGAAAAGAAGCTATTTCTAGCTACATTCAGACAAAAATTTCGGCGTCCTATGTGCTGTATTGGAGGGCAAAATTTGTTACGCTAAACGACTGAAACAAATTAATGCAATGAGAGAGAAGATGAATGGGGAAGGTTGTCAAGTTGTCAACCCAACCTTTTTTTCCCCCATTGAAGGAACGGTGAAGCATTAAAATGGGCACATCCAAAGTCATTTATGCACAGCACCAAAATTCGCCCCCGAATCGGGAAAAAGAAGAGGGAAAAAAGGGTCAAAAGGAAGGGGGGGGTAGGCGTGGAACTTCGTGAGCCAGCTTTGTTGAATTTTATTTCTCTCTATTCTGGGAAATTGCTGAAATTATTGCTTGCTATATTTAGCATCTCCAGTTTTGCCTTTCTTGGGCCCTTAAACTGAGGGGACTCCAGCCCTAGGAAACGGGTTTCGCGTGGCACTCGACACGGGCGAGGCCACGCCATTTGGATCATTAAATGGCGTGGGCTTCGGTGGGAACCGGAGGAGCTTGGCGACTTTCGGTGTAGAGATCGCCCGCCTTGGAAGATGACCATTTCAGTCATTACAGGTGAAATCCAATTTTTGTCGCCCTTACCGTGGACGTGGGAAAGATGCATATGATGCCTTGACTAGTATGAGAAGGTAAGCTGTACTGAGCCCTAAGAATCGTCAAGCCCATAATTCCTTGTAAAGACTGTAGTGCGCCTATTTTTGACATTCATCCCGTTCAAGTGTGAAGGCCGAACTCAAACACGCAATTCATCGATCGGGAAGTCTAATTTTGCGACAAGGAAAGAGAAAGTGAATCATCTCACTTCGATCCGAGTTTCTGGGAAAAAAAAAATTAGGCTTGCCTCTCGAGATTGAATCTGAACTCCCAAAGTGAGAATAACCCATGAACTCAACCCCAAATCTTCTGTACCCGATTTGATTTTTTGGTATAAATTTTCGCTCAAGAGAGGGATTACTTTTGATTTTGTAGTTTGACAAGGAAACTAGAGGTGAGCATGCCGGACCGCTCAGATTGGACCGGACTGGCCGGTTTGGTCTGGTTCCCAGAGAGATCGGTCTAATTCCCGGTTCCATTTATGGAAGCGGTGATTGTCAATTTGGTTCCCAATTTCAGGAGGATTCGGACTGTACCAAATTGAACTGGATTGACTAGACCAACATTTTTAAAAATACATATTTTTAAATTTCTTAAAAATAGCAATAAAACTTAAAAATAGTTACAATTCTTGTGTTTTTCTTAATTTTTTAATTTTTTTACTAAGTAATCAGTTCCATGGACTAGTCTGATCTGGTTCCCAATCCCAAAAATTGAAACCGGTTCCCAATTTTTAGATGGAACTGAACTAAACCAGGAACGATTACCCATAAAAGAAACAAACATCGGTGGAACAAAAGGAGAAATGTCGCCTGATTTTGCTGGACCAGGCCTGACGGGCTCGATTTGACTTAGGTCAGCCCAAATAATAATAAACGTATTACTGTATACGACAAATAAATATACCTAAAATAATAAATTTATTTTGTTAAGTTGTTTTTTTTTTTTTTAACTTAATTGTTTTGCCATATGGGCCTTCTAGCGGAGGTCCTATGAATATTTTTAAATCATATAATTAGTTGTCAAAATAGTTGTCTGAGAAATTTATATATTAAACAAGTACATCTAAATTAGCAGGTTAAACTACTTCACTTCTCATATGATGCGTAAATAATAATCTTTTCATATATTATTGTAATTGTCCTACTTTTGTAGCGATTCCGCTCAAAACGTGAGTTACAATATATTAATAACAAAATTCAAATGTTTGATTTTGGATTTGATCGATATTAAATTTAGAATTAGTCCGTCAATCTTGTTGCACCCAAATTACCAAAAAGTTAGAAGTGATGACTTGATTTTTCAAATAAATTTAAGAAAATCATTTCGAACTCTCGACTTTCGAGGCTTGTGAATCAAGCATGTGAGTGAATTAATTTTTCCATATATGAAAGACATATGTAATAGTTTACTATCTTTTTTAATGAGACATTTAAGATTATCTTTGGATGATTAGATTCATGCAAATATGTGAAAGATCATTGGCACTTAACTATTGGATGTCTAATCATTGATAAAACGCTAATACATTTTAAAAAGAAAGTTTGGTCAATTAAAGTATATATCGTCGTTTCAAGTGTACTTAACTATTTCGATCGCTTTGAAATAATATAAAACTAAACACAAAATACTAATATCGACTTTAACTTCAATTCTAATCTCGACTTAATCCGGTTCCAGCGCACCAACCGCATCGCCCAGTAGAAGACCGCCACGTCACCCGAACCCAATAGACCCGTACACACAGGATCCGGGCTCCTCACTCTCCTCTCTACACTCGCTCGCTCGCCCCTTCTCTTTCTCTCTCCTCTCTCTCTCTCTCTCTCTCATCATTTCCCAAGGATCTGCAAAAGCTCCCGATCTCCATCTCTCTCCCCCCTCTCTCGCGAGCTCGCGGACCTCCCCGAACCTCGCCGGACCGCCATGGCCGACGGCGTCCCCGACCCGCCGGCGTCGGTGCCGGCGCCGGCGCGCGATCCGCCGCCGCCCGCCCCGAACCCTAGCTCCCTCCTCCACCCGCGGCGCGAGCCCTTCGAGCACGGCCTCCTCCCGATCCCCAAGCTCGTCTTCTCCGACCCGATCCAGGCCCTCCTCCCCCTCAAGCAGAAGCTCCTGGGGCAGCCCCCGTCCCGCCGCGCCGCCTCCGCCGCCCTCGCCGAGTCGCTCCAGATCTCGCCCGATCACGCCAGGCTCGTCCTCGACACCCTCGCCTCCGTCCTCCACTCCGACTCCGACCCCCTCGTCCGCGCCAAGCCCGACGAGGTCGACTCCGTCGGCGCCGACGTGAATGATCTGGTCCTCTTCCTGTACATCCAATCGTACAAGAAGCTGCTCCCCAGGTCGCATAAGGATTCCGTCGCGGTCGCCGATGTTTGGCCCTCGACCTCCGCGTTCGACGGGTATCTGTCGGCCCTGTCTCCATTGCAGGTGACGCTCTACGAAACCTTTGGAACTTGTCGCGTCCATAATAGCGGATTGCAACTTTGGTCAGGTGTTCGCGTTATTTCGTGCCTGTATGTATTGTTGATCTAATGCAGAGAGACTTTGAAAGTTCTCCTGATGAGAGTATTTTCAATAGCTTGAATGGCTGTGCCGAAATGGATGCTTTTGCAGAATTATTTAGGGCGCGAGAACGTCATCAATGTGCCGACTTTTTTTGTCAGATTCAATTGCCGAAGATGAGCCTGTGTGAATCCCGCTTGAGCATCCAGCTAACACCGATGCTTACTTCATATTGATCTGTAGATGCACAGACATTCCCTATGTTTGTGTTATTCATAGGCATGTACATTCTGATTGCTACTGTGCAGCTCTGGAATAACGAACTTGAGTATATAATGGATTTTGATCTTAGGAATTTGTTTTTTCAATGCACAATGCTCTACTTAGGCTCCATTTGTTTCGCAGAAAATGAAAAGTTTGGAAAACATTTTCCAAAAGACAATTTATTTATATCGCTTGAAATAATTAGTCAATGAAAAATGTTTTCATTATTGGCAACAATTTATGTCTAAGCATTTTCGAGGACGATGAAAATGTTTTTCGTAAAACAATGCTCCCTTAGTATCTATTTTCTCCGAGGGTTTCGATGTAATTTATGTTGACGTCTTAACACCAACTTCAATTGTTTCAGTCCTGCTTTAATGAGGTTGTTCGCCTCAGTTTCACTCTACTGCATTTCTATGGCCTCTTTGCTTCATACATAAGTTTCTTTATGCCCACACATTTTCAGTTTTGACGACTCAAGTACGCAGATTTTCTCGTTTAAGTGGTTGGTTAACTGTTAATAATGTATCTCTTGTTTGCTCTTGCAGCTTGCGCGGAGCAATAGCAGGCGATTTATGCCATCTCAGGTCGATGAGGAGGCTCATCAACTATCTTATCTGCAAAAGCACTTGGCAAACATTGTGTCTCTTCTGGCAGAGCCTGTGGAGGGGGAAGGCGAAGAATCTTTGGTCTGTAAAATGACTCTTTCTAATGTAACTTTTGGATTTTCAACATTATTCATATTCATGGTGAAAGTGGCTACTTGTTTCTTGACTGAGTCATTCAGTATTAGCGCAAAATCTCTTCTGTATGCTTGAGCATCTCCTGTTTCGGTAACTTTCTTGCTTCATATTTGTTTGTTTGTCTACCTTTTCGCCCTATCAACAAGTAGATGTGCACATTGGACAGTCCTTTGATAATCACAGTTAAGTTTTCAGAAAGTTACTCAAATGATCTGATTGCATTTTGCTGTCAATGGGAAATGCAGTTGCTGGGTATAGGCCTTCTGTTTGCTTATCTGTTTAATTATTTAACAGCTGTGCCCTATATTTGGATGAATGTCTAATTTGTTCTGCTCCTTCAAGAGCTTAATGATGAAGTTAAACTTGAAACAGCTAGTGATATGTCTAGATTCCCATTGTCCATTTTAGAGTCTTCATTGAAGTGGACAGGAGCTGAACAGGCAGCTTTATGGTCATTTGTGGCTGCTCCTTGTCCTTGCTAAATGCTAGTGGCAGAGGTTTCTATTTTTGGCTTATTTGCCTTGATTGCGGCTTTATACTATCTTAAATTTTGAAATTTACATTTCTTTAGATTGGGTAATGATATTTCTTACATTAAGTGAAATTGTTGTGTTAGGTTTTTACCATGGAAGGATTTGAGCACCTTGGATTGCTGATTCAGTTTGGCGATAAAGGATCTGAAGGAATACCCATAAGCCAAGCTGCTCCATTTTTTGCAAATTCAGACCCAGACATGCCTGCTGTTCCCGTTCCAGCCACACAAGTTCATGATTGGATTTTGCAGAACATTATATCCTCTTTGGAGATCATTTCAGAAAGAGTTTCTCCAAAAGAGAATGGTCCATCTAATAGTACTGATCCTGATGTTGCTATGACTGAGGCATGTCCTACTTCAATCAAGTCCTCACCAGGTGCTAGGGGAGCATGCTTTATTGAAGGGATATCTAAATCATCTTTTGTGAAACAAGCATCTGATCTTAAAGGCTCTTCTGTAAAGGTTAGCTTATATGTCGCCTTGTTTTTTCATTGAGAAAATCCTGTTTTATTTCTTGTTTGTTCCAGGTTGATAGAACTAAGCACATTTTCAAGCTTGTGGATCGGCAACAAGATCTAAGCTGAGGCATTTTGACCTGCAGCTATCATATTTCGATTTATTCTGTCCAAATTATCTAATGTATTTTAGAAATAGAAATATTTTATGGGTCTTGTCAAACAGTGGCTATGTTGCACTTGTTAAAACTAGTCATGTAATACAAGTTTATATTTCTGAGACAGTGTATATTAGTAAAATAATATTCGCATATCTTGCAAGATATCAAAACATGTAAATTGACCTTTATATATTTTCACGCACATTAAAATATAGATAAACCTGTTCTCGCTTGTAAAAATCCAAATGTTAGTTATGTTTAATATCTTATCTCCGTGTTATGTTGGACTACCTCTTGGGATCAAGCTTATGCCTTGGTTTCTGACCTTGAGCTTTGTCTTGCCTGGTTCTATTGTTACTCGTGGGGATTCTAAACTCCTGCTAGTCATTAATGAGTCTAGAAATGCTTTGTCATTTGAAGAGCCCACTTAGAGAAAGGGTTCAACAAAGGTTATCTACTGAAAGCATCTAAATGTTTGGTAATGATAATTACAAAGTCCATCCCAAAGTTACTTTGAGTCATTGACAAAATAGTTGTTTGTTAAAACTATACTTGAAATTTTTTTTGGTCATCTCAATTATCAATTTGGTTATTATTTCTTTAAGCTATCTTATAGATTCTTATTTTAGCTTTAATTAAAGAGAAAGCTATATTTTGAACAAGTAATCCATATTTCATATCAAAATATATGTTTTGATTGCATGATAGTTAAAAAGGCAAATGGATTTGAAGCAGTATTCTTCCATTGTCAGTATTAAGTATCGATTAATAACATTGAAGTTATTACATAGACTTAGCCTATGTAGACCAACACCATCATAACCGTTGATTACGTGGATTCTACTGTGGGGTTCACATGATTAATGGCTAGGATGACATAGGTCTATATAAACTAAGTCTATGTAATATCTCTATCGATCAAGTATCCTTGTGCGTGACTTGGGTTGGTGGCATTGCTAATCATCATGGCCCAGCTAGAGCTTAAGGTGACAGCATTGTCTTTGTTAAATCCCGGGGGAACCAGAAACGTTGCCTGCTGAAACCAACACTGGGTGCAGTTTGGTTTTCGAGAAACAGGGTTTGGTTTTAAGGGGCAATACAATGTCAGATAGGGAATCCAAGTATTCATTAACTCCTACTACTAGCATTCCAAGGATGCTAAATCATTTTTATAAGACAGAACTTTGGAGCAAAGACTTGGAATTTGTCTTAACAAACACCCTTACTTTCTGTCAAGGTTCCTTATGGGCTCAAAGACCATGACCATTACCTTCCCTTTGCTGTTTATGCTTCCTTGTTGATTTCTTGGTTTTCTGGTCCTATATGTACTTTACCTTTGATTGATGTTTTCCTTTTGGAGGTTGATAGGTTTATATTTGATCTGAAGTTTAACAGAGCCTATGTTCCTGCCCCCCCCCCTCTCCCTTAACAAAAGAAAAAAAGGGGGAAGAAATATCCAGCGTTTTCATCTATATCTATTTGCTTGAGAAACATTAATACTGGTAGAAGGAGTTTGAACTGTTTTCCGAAGGTTGAGGAACTTAGCTCAAATTGATTCATGGGTAGTTAGATTTCTCTTTCATGGATCAGATCTTATTTCGTTGTATACAAAAGTGTATCAGAACCGTGTTGAGCTATTTCCAGGAGACAATCTTCGTCCAATATACTGTGCTATCTTCTAGGAGACAATAGTTTTCTGGTGTTGCTTTAATAAAATTATCAAGGATTTGCACCTGCCTCATCCTTTGTAATTAGAATCACCTAGAGTTGCTTACTATAAACTGAAAAATGCTTGACAATATGTCTAAGATGGTCAACACAATACCCATTTCTCATTCCTATGCATGCTTTTGATGTGATGCTCTTCTGATAATGATTCAGGTTCTAAATTGCCATGATTCCGTCATTTACATCTTATCACCGTTAAAATATGCCACCATCTATGGATGTTCGGAAGCTACCATTGTCCTTGGAGCTGTTGGAAAGGTAACATTGAAGATTGTAGTATATCCTTCATCATTAGTTGTCGCTTGCATCAACTTCATCATGTGATCTTGGAATATAGGAAAAATGGTTCAAAAGGACTAAAATGTCATCAGGAGGCATTTATATTATTTTTAAGGTTTTTTAATCAGCCCCTAAAGCACTTATTGAGCAACAAAATAAAGATATGTATATTTTCCTATGCACTACTTTTCTTTTTTTATGTGTAGTAAAACATTTTGGGAATCAAAACATTCTTCTAGAGTATGCTGAATAAGTGCCCCTTATTGAATTAAAGGTACTCACTTTTGAATGATGATGGAATAGAATCATTCGATTCTGTAACAAGTCCTAGAATTGCTTAGATTAGTGGCATAAATCTCTGTAAATATCAGAAATTTCATATAGAAAATTATAGTATTTAGTTACAATATTGAGTCACTATACTTTTTGGTGATTGCACCATCTATTTGTTGAGAATATTGTGCATTGTCCAATAGCCATCAGAATCAATGCATTTGACTTCACAAATAAAGTTACTTATTGTCACAATATTTTTCTTCCCCTTTTCATAATTATATGCTCCCAATCCCTCCCCCTC
Organism: Eucalyptus brandiana; assembly: GCA_014182725.1. NCBI lineage: Eukaryota > Viridiplantae > Streptophyta > Magnoliopsida > Myrtales > Myrtaceae > Eucalyptus > Eucalyptus brandiana. The sequence continues at coordinate 19,164,433 of CM024678.1, forward strand.
GTTCTTTTTCTCCCTTATAATATGAAGTGCTCATTCTTATTGTCTTTCAATGGGATGTTATATGTCAATATAGACTCTAGATATGATAAGCGATGAAGTTAATATCGCACCTCCTTCTTCATTTAGTTGAAGAATAACAGAGAGGAGGAAGATGAAGATTAAAAATGGAGAATATGTCCGTTAGTAATTAATTTGGATATAGTAATATTACGTAATGTTCAACTATGTTAATGTATCCATAATTAGCGTTGTGCCTTGGTCTGATTCTAGTCTATTTGACAATCAAATCCTACTTTGGCTCAAATATGAATTATATTGCAAAGCTTTAGGATTTTATAGATTTTTTATGAATCACACCTTTGCTCTTGATTGAAATATTGAACAAATTAGTCAACTCTGTTAATCGTCCATGAATCATGAATCAAATTGAATCATACATGAATAGTAACTGAAACAGACACTAGTTCACTTTTGCTGCATGCAGATCGCTTTGTATGATTCCAACCATGAACAGGATGATTTAACTACATTGTCTGAGGGCACTTGTTAGCAAATTTTTTTTCGTAATAATTTGTTTTAGCTCAACACTATTTATTTTCCACTGGGAGTGGGGGTTCTTTTCCATTGTTGCGATTGTCTAAGTTATGTTGTGTATTTCCCTCTTCAGGTGAAAATAATTAGCCCATTTGTGGAAGCAGTTTTCAGTTAGTCCAAAATGAATATGTGACATGCAGTGAATTGTTCCAACCATTCAGAGTCATTTGATAATGTTACAAGTAGTGAATTGTAGATGTCTACATTTATTACAAGAGGGTTTTTGTAAATTCTGCTCTATTAATTCGTTTTCAGAAAGGTTTGTCCTGGTTTAAGAATCTGCCATAATAAGAAATCAAAGAAGTTTCTTAGTTGGACAAGTCCGTCATATTTTCTCTCGCAAATCATTGGAATGTTGGTTAGTCCATTGTGAAAAAAGTCTCTGGATTGCTGTCTTATGAGAAAAGTCTTCTGCCGGCTGTTTTGTTTCCTTGCATTAGTTGTTGAATAACTATGTTTTCCTTCTAGACAGACATCATAAACTTTGGTGAATTTAATATTATATATTATCAAGAAGTTGAAGTCAGTTTTAAAATATTGATATGCTGCTTTAAGGGTATTTGGGTCTTTCTTATAATTAGAGATTTGATACACCGATCATGCAGAACAATGGATGGGTGCTTTGTAAAAAGCTGCTTCAGATTGTTGCATGTGCTTATCAACAATTTCATCATCTCTGATTCAAAAGAAAGAAAGAAAAAAAAAAAAAGACAATTTCAACGTTGCTTATGTCAGCTTGAGGCAAACTCTAGTATGATAGTTGGCAAATTTCTCTTTCATGTTTAGCGAGAATGGTTTCTTACTTGTCAATATCATATCTTTTGACAGGCTGTAAGGATAGAACACTGTGAGAGGGTTCATGTTATTGCAGCAGCAAAAAGAGTTTGCATTGCCAGCTGTCGTGAGTGCGTGTTCTTTTTGGGAGTGAACCAGCGACCTCTTATTGTTGGTGATAATCACAAGCTGCAGGTCAGTACATTGATTATCTTCTGTTCTCTTATGCTTCCTACCATGTGTGGCAGTTTTGCAGAATTTCTCTGACTTTCATCGTGTGGCAGAAGGGAGAGGAGGGAATTGCTTTCTTGTTGAGAATTTTTTATCCATGAGTTTTAGGGGATACATAATACGCCTTTTATGCTCATTTGATGAAGTACATAGATGGTTTCTAGCTTTCAAGAGAAAACATGAGTCTGATATTCTGTTTCTAGCATTTTCCAACATGATTTTTTTGGGCATCTTTTTTTCCCTTCTTAAATTAGTGTTCAACTTCAAACAAGGATAACATCAATTCTCTATTTTCATTAGGTTGCCCCATACAATACATTTTATTCTCAGCTGGAGGAACATATGACTGAAGTTGGTATTGAAGCAACCATTAACAAATGGGATGAGCCCCTTGCACTGGGAATGGTTGATCCACATGATTCGTTATCTCATCCAGCTGGTGTGTCTGATGCTCAAGCCGAATCAGCCGCACGATTAGATCCTGACCAGTTTACAAACTTTTTGGTATGACATAATATGCACGTTCCAATGTTAAATACGTAGATATAAATCAATATACCACTTCTTGAAATAATCTTGCGTTCGTTCCCTTGCTTTTCATTTTCTAACTTATGCTTCATTTTTACTCTTCTTTATTTTTTAATTTCAGACTTCCTCTATTGCCATTAAAAATTTTATTAATTTCTCACTGTCACATATTGTCTCTTTCATGGACAGATTCCAAATTGGTTCGAAAGTGAATCTGTTGGATCAACAAAGGGCAATCCATTTCCATTGCCGGATGCTTACATGACTTCTCAGCAGAGAAATGTATGTGCACTCAGACCATTATAATCGACCTGACATCTAGAGTTTATTTGTAGCCTACGGAGTCTTCATTCCTGGTCAATGGAAGAGATGCTTTCATCTTTATTAGCAATTTTGCATTGATTTTTGATACGTCTAACTCTCTTATATACCCTTACTTGCAGCACAAGAGTTTAGGAGAGATCAAGCAAATGCTGAGGGAAGTGCCTCTTGAAGAAAATCGGAAACGCGAATTATCTAGTGCCCTTCATGTATACTTTAAAGACTGGTTGTACGGTAATGCCTCTGATGGAAAATTGAGTAGTTGGTCTTATATGCTGTTGAATGTGAGGTGCATTTGCCTAGCAAAAGTTGAACTGACTGCTTCTAGAGCCAAAGTTACTGGATCCATAAAGAAAACCTTTTTGTGTGTTTTGAAAATCCAAGGAATAACTAGACTTACTTGTATGGTCTTTTTCATTTATTAGGTGCATTTAATCCCAAAGTAACATTTTCAATTTTAGTTTTACCGAAATGAGATTTTTGTTGGCAACATTTTTCAGTTTATTGGAAACAAGTTACATAATTCCTTTTCATGATTTTTTGTCCCTATCTTGTTTTGAAGTCGGTCATGGAAACTTTCTTGTCATTTTAGTCCTCTTCTTTCAATTTGCAAGCAATGATTATATGTCGTTTTTTCTAGTTTTCTAGTCTTCTTCCAAGCTTTTCTTTTCACTATTTGGTGCTCAAAACTGTTTCAAAGTTGATGACAGAAAACTTTCTAACCACGTACTTCCTCAATAGTGAGTTTTTGTTTATGTTTATGACTTCATGATTCGCTCAACGGTAGTTTAACTGACCACGTGTTTCATTGCAGCTTCGGGAAACATCCGTCAGCTTTATTGCCTGCAAGGTGATTGATCACGGCGAAAGTGGATCACTAATGCAAGTAAATAGCGGTGCTCTCAGATTACACTACGTGTTTTCACCAATTTCTTTGCTTCCGCCAGTACTGCCGGCAGCTAGGATTAATTCATCTTACTCCAGAAATAGTGCACCTTCTAATGCATTGTCCCAGGCAGCATATAGGGCAAATAGGATTGTACTCGCTCATTTCATTGTATAATTTTTTTCCTTCCCAAAATAATCCTTGTTATATATTTTGGTCAAATGAGGTTTGTGCCTTTTGAAAGTATCATCCCCTCTGAGGTCTTGTTCTACGGTAGATCAGCGAAAGTGTTTGTTTGTCATTATGGAGAACACGTCGGAATTTTCCTCATGTACCCTTCGACTTCCTCCTCTTTTGTCTTTTCCTCTTCATTTTTCCCCCTTGGTTCCCTAGACATGACTTGATGAGCTGATATCCAAGTGGTATTTTGTGTGCTAGCTAAGGTTTGTGCACAGGATAGAATAGGAATAGCCTTAGCTTTCTCTCGGAAGCTTATGCTCTGTTTCAGTTTCTTGGAACGGACTAGTGACAGCGACAGTGCAAATTCTGGTCAGAATTTTCTCAAGGGCAGAGAAAGTCGGCTTGCCTCCTGTCTTTAGTTGGATCATCTTACAGGCTTATGTTGGCTGTCCGTCATCCTAGAGGCTCGAAGTAAGAATTGGTAATGAGGTCGTGAGCTATGCCAAACAGAAGCATCTCAGAGTATGATCAAGGATCAGAACTAATGCTATGCGGAAAACAATTCAAACTCTTGATATATTCTGCAAAGAGAATGCGTATATTTAAGTGGCTCATCGTATTAACCAGATTATTTCATAGATATAGACAAGAATCACTACCTCAGGGTTCACGTTGGTAATATGCAAATTGCAATCTACATCAAAGAATAAAGTGTACAGACAAGTCGCAAAATTCTGGGTTCTCTGGGCTTTAGCTTGCAGGGACCAATTGGAGCAGCTTCTCTGCTTGGTCCGGGAAGAACGTTATGAAAAGAAACGCGCCTAGGGAGCCAAACCAGCAAGAAGATAATCAGCAAGCGTGTCGAGCATATATTCGAGGGCTTGGCGCAAAAGGTTTGTGAGAAACTTACAGACTAGCACGGTTCCAAGAACTGCAGAGATCTTGCCTTGAATTGTGACCAGACCAGCTTTTCCTGCATTTTGCAGCTCTGTTGATCCTACCGAATCAAACATCCCTGCAAAATCAACAATCCTCGCCCATCATCTTCATGGTACTGCAAAGAAGAGTAAATAAGAAAACGGGGAAAGGGTTTCAACTAGCCTGGTTTTACTGATTGAAGGCCTGATGTTATGCATGCAATGTTTGCGTAGCCAGCTTGTTCGAGTTTATTAGCAGCCGCAGTGGACCTGACAAGAGGAGAAACAGAAGATACAAACATAATCTGACTAGAGTGATAGACGGGAGAATCTGTTCCTTTTGCAGTTCTTTGTGTCCTTTTGGGATTGAGCATGATATAGATTCAAGAAATATATCTTAAAGTATCTTGAAAAAAGCATCATCGAACGCAGAAAAGGTCATGACTCGGATTATCATTGGTGCTATGGCGTACGTCAGTTGCCAGATATGATGTCCAAAGCTGGATAAGATTGTCGTCTTCCTTTTCGGGTACTGTGTATCTGTTGTTCAAATGTTCAAATGGTACGGGCAGGCTGTTTTATTTGAATTTAACTAAGATTATTTAGATGTAATATGCCATAAATATATCCATTGCTCTGAGTTCAACTCAAATATCTCAGTAAGGAGTCAGATTGGCGTGATCATATGAAATGCACAGATCTAGCATACAAAGTAGAGACTACATGCTAAATTCTCCGACATTGACATCAGAGGAGTGCTTTAGTATTGCTTTCAATCGTAGCCCCTGGGTAAAAAGGAGATACAAGGACTGACCTCAAACCTTCCTGACAAACCAGCAAGATCTTACTTTGGGGTGAAAACTGGCTTTTGACAGATTGCACAAATTCAGGGTTCGGTTTGGTGAATGGCAGACCATAGAACAGTCCTGAGAAATTGTTGTGCAGTTGCCTCTTTATAATTGTGCCTGTGCACAAGAAGTTGAAGAAAGAGTGAGGAAAAAACAAGGTCAATGCAATCGAACTGGAGACTACATACGGCACATGCAACTAAACTTCAAGGAGTTCAGACAAGTATAAGCCATCCATTTGTAAAGCAAGAGAGAGTACCAAAGTCGTTGTCTTGGTTTTCTATAAACAGAGGCACGTGATAACAGGATTTTATATGCGCTCGCTCAAATTGAGTTTTGTCCCTCACGTCCAGGACTGCGTATCCCTCTACAGCTATAAGATTCTTCGCCTCTTCTGCATTCACAAAGTTCACTTCTGCTCTGACCGCCAAATGTTTCCTCTTGAATGGTTTTCCTGACATATTCCCTCCACGGTGAGTGTCGAATGCCAACCAAGACGTCCGAAAGTTGCTGAAAAGACATTCTGATTCTTTACTCCACGTTCATCTAAAGTCGAGTTTCAATTACTATGAAATTCAATCACATACTTGATGGTATACAATATCAGTTCTATAACTGTCAAACTGCACCATTATATGCATGACATGTGGAAAATGATATCAGTTGCATAATGGAACTTCCATTCGAAGTCGCAATACAGCAGCAGCCTCTAGCAGTAGACAGCTCATATCATTTTTCTAAGATTTGACTAAAGATTCTAAGGAAGAAACAGCTTATGCAAAGCCTAAAGTGCTGCAATTCGCAAGATTTACCACCGTGTTGACAATTGTCCTAAGGAAGTTATTAAGCATACTACCGAGTGAAGTACTCGATTTCTATAGCATAGATTTGGATTACACACATCGCAAGGAACGTTGATACGTCGAAAACTGCAAACTAACTTTTTCTAAGAAAGCATGATGCCATATGTTGGAGAATGATTTACAAAGTTCAAACATCAAGCGATGCGGCATCGGCGCATTACTCAGTATAACAATTCGATCGACCGCCTTTAACGAAACCCAACATATTGGTACTCGATGACTGTGATTTCTTTAACCATCTTCTTCAATTTCCACCTTTCCCAAACTTCCTGTCATCAGGAAACATTTGCAGACAGTCTGGATTTGCCTCATCGAGAGAGGGAGAGAGAGAGAGAGAGGTGGAACGAAGTGTATTTACATCATCAAGCTCAGTGTTGCAGCTAGTGATGAGATCAGCCTTGAGACACACAGTAAAGACCAGACCAGGTTTGTGCACAGAATAATCGGTTTCCCTTTGGAACCCAGTTTTCCAAAGAGGCAACGCTGCCCCTCCATGGCAAGGAAAGCAAGAAGCTTTCTAATTTCCCTCAAGAGCGCCAACAATTCACTCCAAACACTTTCAAGTTAGGAAAGCAAGAAAAGGGCAGTAGAGATTCAAACTGAGCAAGCAACTTCTGTGATGGAAAAAGAAGAGGAAAAACACAGAAGGGGAGAGAGAACTTCACCTTCTGAAAGAGAGGATTGAGCATGATGTCCCTGCCATTTTCTTCTTTGGTGGATCTCTCTGCTCGGCTCTCTCTCTCTCTCTCTCTCTCTCTCTGTGTCTCTTCAGGAGGATGCCAAGAGCTGGCTGGGTCTCGGAAGCCACGAGCGAGTCTGAGAGAGAATTTGAGAGGGGCAATGGGCTGACGCCACGTGGCGCCAGCGCTGGATATGTTTGTGGAAATGATTGCGATTTCGGTGCTGATGTGGACCCACGTGCGCTCTCACGTCTGGGAATCGGAACAAGTTTCGGGCAGCTCCAGTTGAATATGGATATTCTCATCTTGCGATTTATGTAAATTAGAATAAATGCATCGAGTCCAATTAAAATATTTTCGTAACATTGGCTCGATATATATATATATATATATAGTCTTCATCTTACACTCCATTTATATCATGAAAAACAAATGATTTAAAAATATTTTCTTGAAAATAATCTGTTATTTCACTTGAAAGAAAAATATATTCATCATTCAAGAAAATGTTTAATTATAAATTATTATTGATAATGAAAATATTTTTAATTAATTAATTATTTCAAGCAGTACAATCCATTATTTTAAGAACATGAGCTATGTACTTTAATCATTTAGACCATGCCATCAATTATGGCATTTAATGTGGTTCAAGAAAAATCAATAATTTTAAAAAAAGAAAAAGCAAGGCTTATAATTTGATTACATTCATTGAGTTCGAAATTTGATTGCATTTCAAGCAAGAGGCTCTCTTTATTTTGTGAAAAATGCGATATTACTATAACATGTTTTCTGAAAAGTTATTTATAAGGAAAATGACAATTGATGTTTAATTGAGACTTAAAAATGGAGTAGAAAATCTTTTCTATAGTTTGGTAAAGAAAATCTCATTGGTACTAATATAAACACCAATCATTCATAATATGGCTACTAACATGGACTATAAATATTATTTTATTATTTTATTCTTCTTCTTCTACTTGGGTCATCAAGCCTCGGCAACTGGCCATAGGCGAGGTTAAGCTCACTTGAAATAGGGAGGTGGAGCTTTACTCTGCTTGAGCGTCATCGGCTCGTGCCTATGGCTGACTGTTGTCTACTAGTTGTTGTCAATGCTTGACAAAAAGCAAAGGGAGAAGGAAAAGAACAAAAAATAATATTATACACATTTTTTTAAATTCACCTTGATAGACCTAGGCTTGGTGTCTGGTCTTGGGCCTGGGCATTGGAGACCCAACCTTGTTGCTAGGGGCTTGAAAATGAGCTATGGGATTTCCATGTCCAAATGCAAGTTTTCTAGTCTAAAATATCAATATCTAATCATGTTTTAAAATAAACCACTGGGTTCATTCCAATAGCTACCCTTTCAACTTGGAAGTGGGAGGTTAGGGGTTCAAATCCCCACATTCTCAGGGAGGATTGGGGTGGGGACAATTTCATTTTAGGGGTGGGTTTCGATTCCCACGCCTCAAGGAGGTAGAAGCGAAAGTCGAGGGTGAGTGTTAGAATATGATTAGAGTAAAAGAAATACAAAAAAAAAAAAAAAAAAATCATGTTTTAAAATATGATTTTCTATTTTTTAGAAAGAGAATCATTTTCTTGAATTCAAATTTTGGAAGAAAAACATTTCCTATCGACTATAAAATATTTTCTATCAACTCGTTTTCTTAAAAAAAAAAAAAAAAAAGTCGAAAAATGAGGAAAATATTTATTTGCTTGTGAGACAAACGGGTCTGCAGACTTCTAATATGGACTCTTTCCTCGAAAACCATACCAAAATGATGAACTTAGCAATGACATGACCAATTTTCATTCACGTTAGTTGCTGAGTACGATTTTTACCCACAAATTTTCATGGAAAACATGATGAATGTCAAAATGGACTTATGAGTAAAAGGCCGATCTCTCTCGTTTTATAAAATCTTGGAATAAACACGTCACGAGTATTAATTTTTCTTTATGAAATAGAAACTAACTCAGAACAAATAAGCGATTACCAGGATTAGGATTTTCGACGGTATAAACATTTTCTCTTTGAAGAAAATCAATGGCAGGAGCAGAGCAGTCAGCTGCTCTCGAGACAACGTCGTAACGCCCGAAAACGAAGAAGCCGACCGTGAACTGAACCCCCAACTCCATCATCATCATCATCATCATCATCATCATCATCATCTTCTTCTTCTTCTTCCTTCTTCTCTCTTCTCTCTCTCTCTCTCTCTCTCTCTCTCTCTGAAATTCAACCGCAGAGGAGGAGGAGAAAAATGCAGACCCCGGATGACGTCCGCAACCTCCCTATCGACATCACCTTCTCTCGCCTCGGAGGTAAACCCCCATCCCCTCCCTCGATCGTTCCCGCGGCGGGGCGATCCTGCGCGATTTCGCTTGTTCCGTCGGAATCCGATTCCCCCGTTTTTTGATTTTTCACTTCCTCTGAGCGGGTTTTGGATCGAGTACTTGGGCTCGAATTCGCCCCCCCACCCCCGTTCGTGTTTGGCGATCCTGACGATTCGCCGGTTTTTTTCGACGGTGCAGAATGGCTGGTCGATCGGAAGAGGGTGCCGGCCGATTGGCGGAAGCGGCTGGCGGCGATAAGGGCCCTCGTCGCGAAGCAGTTCCCCGGCCTCCCCAAGGATGTCGATCCTTATTTCCAGACCCTGGACCCCGAAGGTTTGGTTTTGCTTCCGATGTACTCCTCCTCCTCTTTTGCGTGCGGGCGGCTTGTTCCGCCTTTCAGCGAATCGAACCCGTTGATTCAAGCGGTTTCCATGTAATTCGGGATGCTCTGATGGCCAGATGAGACTGTGCGTTTGTTCTTTGATCTTTCGTGTTCTATTTCGATGCGGCAAAGGCGCGGCCTTTATTTGTAGTGTTGTTGATTGAGGAGGATTCGGACGTGGCCTTATCCTGGAGATAGAAGAGAAGCTTGTGGGGCTGTGTTGTCTCAGAGTCTTGAGGGAACGTGCTATGATATATGTTTATGGGAAGAGAGTGATTTTCTAGGTGATCGGGTTAATGGTTGTTGCGGAAGCAACTGTTTGCATTATCTGGTAATATATCTAGTCGTGAGAAGGCTTCGCAGGACGTGGCTTCGTGTAATGTAGAATGCCTGCAGAAATATCGATGTAACTGAAAATAACGGAAAAAACCCATTGCTGAGAGACATCTTAATTGAGCTTTTAGCTGAGTTAGGTCGTTGAAAAGTATACAACATGAGTAAGTGTCTCCTATCTAAGAATCCCCCACTCTTTCTGTGGTTGAAAAGAAAAATAAGAACAGAAAAGAAGCTAGGTCTGCAATTTTTTCTTTAGATGGACCTTGAGATGCTATGTACATTGCACTCATGGACTCCTGGTGTCCTGGCCCCTATTTTTACAAAAGAAATTATTAGTCATTTATATGTCCTGGCAAGGTGCTATTTATCATGGGCATAGCTGAAAAGTTTGAAATTCAGCGTTGTTGCTTTCTGTTTAGGAAGCAGTTGGTTGATATATCATCATTTGTGTGAGCATATTGCCTGTGATTTACGTGAGTCAAATGAAGTATTTGTGGCTTTGAATATTAAGCTCGACCTTCTGCTGTTATATAACAATATTTCTCTTTAGGTATCAAATTTTTGATAGATGCGTGCAAAATTCTTTAATGATGCTAAGAGACTTTTAGTTCAAGATTCTCCCTGACTATGACAGATTTGCAATCTGCTTAGCATTGTTGTAGAGCTTTGGGATTTGTTGTGTTGCAGTTTTCCATATAATAGTTGGATCTATCACTTTTTTTTTTGGGTCAAAGAGCTATGACTTCAATAGCCCTTTCGGGAATCAACTCAGGGTGCCATGGTGACTTGAATGTTTCATATACCCAAGTTTGAGAAGGTGAAAGTTTCATGCATGATTACAAAATATAGATAGCTGATAAGTGAGACCGATCTTCTTAAATTATTTTTATTGCAAGTGAAGGAACCTTCAAACCTTAAAAGTAATGTAAAATTGGGAAAGACGGGGGCTGCAACTATTTCCTAGAAGTCCCGTGTGAATTTTAACTATCCATATTCTTTTAGACTTCTACTTTTGAGTTCCTAAACATTCTATTGGAAGCACCATTGGGAATTTTGTGATTGTATTGTTCTGAGAGGTGGATCATTAACCCAATTTTATGTACTGTCTTGTATGCTTGAGAAGGAGTGTTGCTGTTTCATCATGTGATGATAACCTGTACTTTTCAGGGATCGGATACTTAGAGGCCAAACAGATATATGATATTCTCTTAAAGTCAACTCCAGAAAGCAGGAACATATTTGGCCGGCTATCAGGTGCTGCTGTAAGACCTCTCTCTCTCTCTCTCTCTCTCACATGCTCACACACACTCTTCTGTGATCTAAAGGATAATTCTCGCATTGGATTTATAATTTTGGCAGGGTGCTTGGGAGACAATTGTTCGTTCTTTCGAGAAAGATCATATATTTTTAGGCGAAGCTGCTCAGATAATGATCCAAAATGTCAATTATGAAATGTAAGTCTATTCCTTGATATGTTTTGCTGAGAGGATAGGATGTGTAGAGTACATTGCAATATATTTTTCTGTGATAGGCATAATCATATCATTGATAAGTAATATGATGTGAAGCCCCTATCAGAGGAAACAAGTTCAGAAGCTTCAGCAGCAACTAGCAGAGCTAGAGCGTAGAGAAGTTGATATCAAAAGAAATGCAGCTCTGTCAGCAGCTAAATATGTGGAGGCTTGTCAAGAGCTCGGTTTGCAGGTTAAACTTTTGAATCTAGTCTATTAGGATATTGGGTGTGTGCTTCTACCAAGCTAAAGAATAGCAACCTTTCCTTTAGATAGGATTAAAGGGCATCCATGTCTGCTTTTCAGGGAACAAATGTGAGGTTTGAACTTTTGGAAACTGCAAAATCACTTCCGAGCACATTTAGCAGAATTCTGGAAGTGATCAACAGCGACTCGGTGTCTCAAGCTATTGAGTATTACTCAAATTTTGTGAAAGATGCTCACACAGAGAAGGATGTAAGGCGGTAAATTAGAAATCATTGAAGATCCATTTATTGGTTTTCGGTCTGATTGTAAAGATTAATTTCTTGAAACATGTTTGCAGATATGTCCTAAGAGTGTTGTACCAAACTTGATAGACATTCGTGAAAATCCACCAACTTTGAATGTTTCTGCTGTCTCTGATATCACAGACTCTGCAAATACTCAATCAGGCTTCAATGAGATAGGAGGTGATGTGGATGCTGCTGCAGATAATATTGACTGGGATATCTCGGTAGACAATGCTGCAATTGATTGGGATATTGGGACTGTGGAAGAAACTGATGATGGCAGTAATGGCTTTGGTACTTATGAAATGGTCACAGCAAGTGAGGTCCACGAAGCTGTCGAGCCTAGTCAAAATCAACTGAGCAATGCTGGACAGGACGCATCAGTGTCAGAGATATCTTGGGATGTTAGTGTTGAAACACCTCAAGTTGATGTCATTGATGATGTTAGCTTGCCCAATGTAGGTGCAGTTAATTCACCAACTATTGCACAAGCTGCAGAAACAAAGGAAGGTCGAAGCCAGCTTCTAGATACAGAGTATAGAAATAAGATTCTCGATGATCTCAATGAGGTAGTGTTTAGTTTGTTGTGTCGTTCAATTGTTCTTTCCCAATTTATGGTTCATCTCATGGTCACCTCCCAGATTTATTGTGTTTTGCAAAGATTGTACTGACATCGTTTTGGACAACATCTCTTGTTCTTGCCTAATTTGTTACTCTCATCAGATCAAAGCCTTTCTCCATCAGCGATTAGCAGAGTTGAGGAATCAAGACACATTATCTTTGCAGCATCAAGTCCAGTCAGCTGCTCCCTTTGTTCTACAGCAGTTTGCGGCCGATGCCATCGAGACAATGGTTTCAGACGTTTCACTGGCCATTTCTCTGCTGACAAACAGGAAAACTCGAGACTTAATCATGATATTGAACTCCAAAAGGTGCTTTCAGATATTCTTTCAGATTGATGGTCTGTTCATTGCAATTTCTATTCAGTTTTTCAAAGTGTATGAAATTCGTCACTTTCACTATAGGAAGTTGGAGAGTTGCCAGTCTACTTTCTATTTCCTATATTTCAAGGGGAACATACTTTAATAACTCCTTTGTTTCTCCGAATTTTAGATTTCTGGACAGATTGGTGAGTTCGCTTGAGGAAAAAAAGCACCATGAAGTTAAGTTGAAAGAGGGGTTAAAGGACGTTGCTGCTAGACACATGGAGCTGCAGAACTCGTTATCTTCATCCTGGCCAAAGCAAGTAAGTTCCTTTTTCTTGATAGCTCCTTTGCCGCATGTCCTAAATTGTCTCAAGAGCAGAGAGCTAATGTATCCTCTATATATATATATATATATATGAAAACAGCTCCGACCCCCGTTCAAAACCTCTTGTTTTCTCAAAATTAGGTTTTTCCAGTAATTCTGCGTGGTTTTGGTGTTGGCTACAGGAAGCTTCTCTTCGGAAAACCAGGGAGCTCAAGAAGCTTTGCGAGACCACACTTTCATCCTTGTTCGACGGAAGACCAGTCAACATCATCGGAGAGATCAATACCTTGTTGAATACCGGAATTGGTGCATAGGCTTTAGACATCGCGCGAGTGAAAAAAGGAGAGAAAAGAAGGCTGGAATGATTCTCAGTTAACTCTACCCTGTGGTGATAGAGAACTGTTCAGTTAGGTTTTAGGAAGCTCTTTCTTTTAGAACGTAGCATTCTTTGCGGTACCCTTTTCACAGACGTTCTACTACATGCTACACCATTGACCATTGCAGTTGACGCATTTTCTCCCCCTGCCCCGTGTGCCTATATGCTCGACTGGTTGCTCGAAAGGAAGAAGCCTTGCCCCTTTCTACTCGTTAAAGATTCCTTTGCGCGATGGCTCTCTTAACTTGCGAAAGGGTTCTCGAGTCGGGATTCTCTGGACATACGGTGGAAGCCACGATCGTTCTCGCGTGGATCTTGTGTGGATTGGTTGCGAAACGATTCTGTTCAAGCGGCACATTAAAGGGAGCATAGAGTATGGCTTTCCATGCGCGGGCATTGGTCGCCGCAGCCGAGTGGTGGTGCTGCTGCAATCCTACTCATGAGTAGGAAATGATACGATTTGGTTTGGTCTTTTTTGGAAAATTAAACCGAATCGAACTGGTAAGGAAATTTATTGAATCAAGTCAAAATTTGATTCGAACTGAAATCGAATCGAATCAAAACGGTTCAGTTTTTCGGTTTTTACTTTTGCTCTTTTTTTTTCAATAATCGATTTTTTAATTATATTTTATTCTTTTTTTTTTTTATTCTTTCTTTTACTTTCTCCTGGCTGGCGACCGGCCAAGGAGAAGAAAAAGAAAAGGAAAAGGAAAAGGTAAAAAAAGAAAAGAAAATAAATAAATCAAAAAATGATGTTTTAAAAATAAAATAAAATGACAATTTAAATTTAGATTTTATTGATTTGGCTCGGTTAACTGAACCAATAAAAAAAAATATATATGTTTTTAATGAAAATTGAATAGAATGAGAATCGAACCGAACCGAACCAAACTTTTTGATTCGATTCGATTTCGGTTTGGTTTTTGATACCTCTATTCATGAGTGCCAAGTTCGGATCCTTACTACCCTAGTGGCAGCCTCCCAACGCATCAAAGTTCTTCTGCCATGGCTTGCACGAAAGGAAGGATGTATATTCTCCATGTTCATAAAAGAGAAACCAAAAATCAAGGGATAATTGCACTAAAAATTCTAAAATTTATCATGAAAGTATAATTGAGTTCTAAAACTTTTTACAAATGTGCAATCGAATTCTAAAATTTTCAAAAAGTGTAATTAAAGAAAAGACTTTGATTGAATCGATTTGATAAGTTTTATAATTTAATTATACTTTTTGAAAGTTTTAGAACTTAATAACATTTTCGTGATAAGTTTTAAGACTAATTGCGCTTTTTGAAATTTTTAGAACTCAATTACTTTTTTGTGATAAATTTTAGGACTTCTAATTCTTTTATCCCAAAAATCAATTAAGTGAGTATAAACAGAATAAGCGAAAATTATGGCCAAAGGCCCATTTGGATTTTCACTTGAATGAAGCCCAATAGCGGGCCCATTTCATCTCACTTTCTTCTTCTTCTTCCTGTTTTCCCCTTTGCTGTTTTTCTTTCTTACAGATTGAGAGCTCTCGCCCCTCCTCTCTCTCTCTCATGGCGGAATCGACCGAGGAGGACGCGAGCGGGAGCGGGAGCGGGAGAGGAGACGGCGGAGGCGACGACGATTACATGGGGGACCTCTCTCGCTTCCTCCCTTCCGACGAACCACCCGCTCCTCCCAAGCGCTCCTCCAAAAAGGTACCGCCTCTCTCTCTGCGCTCGTCGGTCCGCGATTCGTCGCCTCGGTGCTCGTTTTCGCTGCTCGGCGTCCGAGCGTCTTTCCCTTTTCTGCGCGAGTTTAGTTTCTTCGGCGTTCCGCAAGCCAGTAATCGAGGCGTAGAATCTCCTGTCTTAGCTGATAGTACTTCCTTCGATCCCGCCCTGACCCCTCGTTTTGCTCATGCTCTCGTAGAATCTCCCCGCCGCCTTGCCTCTAGATAGAACGAAGTCAGATGGTGTAGCGTGCAATTTGTTGGGGACGATGTATGTGTGGGTGTGTACGTGCCAGAACTCCGCGTCACTGACCTGACATTGCGTCTTCATGGGCAGTCGGCTCCGGCGACATTCGTTGCGGGCTGAATATGATGTCATCTTTCCTCTTCTATGTAAAGAAATTAGCCGGATTATCGTTGACACGATCATGCCGGTCGTTTGTGTTTTTTTTTTGGGATATATGTTGTGGGTTGTTGGTTGAGTAATTAATTGGTAGAGTAATGACTTGCTTACACTGGACTTTGGGGCAGATTTCGGATGCTAAACCCTTGCCTGTTCAATCCTCCAACAAGAAGGCGAAGTTGCTTAACTGGCAAGAAAGGCGGAAACTTGAGATAGAGCAGAAGCAACGAGAAGAGGATGAGCGAACTTTAGCCAATATCGAGGCTCCGATTCCCGAATCCAACATCGGGTTCAAGCTTTTGAAGCAAATGGGCTACAGGCCTGGTTCGGCCTTGGGAAAGGAGGGTTCGGGGAAGGCCGAACCCGTGGGGCTCGAGATCCGGCGCTCACGAGCTGGTATTGGAAGGGAGGACCCACATAAAGAGAAGATAAAGCAGGAGGAGATTAGGTTAGTGAAGAAGATAAGGAAAGAGGAGTCCTTGATGGAAGAGTTCGGATCCCGGCAAAAATCACAGTGGCGGAGTCGGAGGATAGTTGTAAACTTCCACAAGGCAAAGGCTGCACTGGATCAGTTAGAGAATAAGGAATTTCCAGAGCCCAAGAAGAATGAGGATGAGGAGGAGGGTGAACAGGATGAAGAGGAAGAGGAAGAGGAAGAGGAAGAAATAACAGAAGAGGCATGTTCTTTGATTGTATCATATACCAGAATCCAGATTCTCTTTAATTATCGGTTTCATTCAAAACATTTGAATGGCTTTGGCTCATTTATTTTGTGTCCTAGAAAACCACTGGGCGAGAGTTTTTAATTGAGTGAGGTTTTAGTTTTGGACTCTCATATGCTTTTGATGCATCCTTGGTCCTATGGCAGTGGGGTGAAATGACAGTGAATTAGTGAAGTAGTGCATGACTGAGATCATTAAGAGGATTTTCTGCATTCATCATGGTGTGCAACTGAACGCTTCTTTTCCATAACTTGGGAAAATGTTTGTCACCCGCCATGTCCATCATATTGAATATGGAGGTTCACTTAATTAACCAACTGCTTTTGCCTTTCTTTGCCGTTCGTCTTGAAACTCTTTTAAAATTTTTGGAAGTTCATCTGTGTGACTGAAATTACATAGTGGAAAATTTGTCACAGATCTTCCTCTTTTTATTTCTCTCGACTCCTTGGATAGAAGATGTTGCATAAGCATCTGTTTGTGAAGTTCATTGTTGATCCATTTTTAGTATGACTCAGGGAAAAAGTGGCACTACAGTTATTAATGACTGACTGCTTTCTGCTGTATACAGGATTTGCTGGCTGTATTGATGAAACTAAGAGATGAGTACAACTACTGCCTCTTCTGTGGATGTCGGGTGAGTTCGCATTATTTAGTGCTTTCATTTGGTTGTTGTTGATGAAATGAGTACATTATATTACATTGTAAGCCAGCAATGTAAGCTGGAGTGCTATTTTTTGTAGTCGGCCATTGAATTTTATATGGTTAACATGTGAATACACTTATCTTCTCAGTATGGATCAAAGGAAGAACTGTTATCCAGCTGCCCAGGGACAGAAGAAGATGACCATTAGAATGCCAGAATGAAATGATTGTCCAATTGCGACCAATTTGAAGGGTGCCGCTCGGGATACAAGAGAGAGAGGAAGAAACTTGCTTTTAGTCATATATTTCAGATTGATTTATCTGGTGGATTCACTGGATTTTTAACTCTGATACACCCCAAAGAAGCAATGACAAATATGTTTCAAAATCCATTTTTGTCCGTGACTGCAACATGGATCAGAAATGATGCAGCCATGGCTGATATTTGGATTATTTGCCTTGTTCGAGGCTGGGGAAGAAAGGTTGCAATTCATTGGGATTTCTACTCACATGATCCATTCCATTGGATTGTTTGGAATGTTTCGTAGCATGTACTCGAGGAGCATCAGACAGGGTTAGCTCTCCCCACGGGATTCTTGTAATCGGTTGAAATTTGACTCGTGTAACATTTAATGTGTATACGACAAAGTGGGTGTAACTTCATTCTCTTGATTGGCACTCCTTGATTGGCACTCAGATTTCGGTGTTTATATTTATGGTGCACGATCATTAGTGTCCAATCTGAATTTACGTTTAGTTAGCAGCAGAACTCTAGTATTTTATCCTAATGAGCATCCCGCAAAAAATGCCTAAATCAGTTGATACTAGGCATCGACCGTTTGAACTCGATGCTTAAATGCGCTTGCTCTCTGCTGGGCTCTTCATGCTCCATCAATTAGCCAAGAAGGAATGCTAGCTTCAAAGTCAGAACTGAAAAGTACCTGGCATTCAACTCCATTTTCTCTGCCAGTTCCTGGTAGTAATAACTACATCCTAGTCACTGAGAATTGACTCTGCTCGCATTAGAAGTGAAGACAGTTGCAGCAAAATGACAGTTGAACAAGACTGAAAAGTCCAGCATCTTTGTTCGTTACATTGTATTTCAATGTTCTTAAAGCAGGAAAAAAAGGGTAGGTCGATGCAAGATGAGCTAAATCCAGAAAGCAGAAATCACATAAAATTCCTTTATATCCACTGGTTTGGAAAATTCTACAGGACTGGGTGCTTAGAGCGGCCAATGCCTCTGCTGAGTTGAGTTGTAATCCTGAGAATGATCTCGGTCCGTGTTCTGCCTCCTGCTCTGCAGAGAGAACTCGAGGCCACTCGAGAACGGACCATTGAGAGGCTGTGAAACATGACCTAAACCAAGATCAGGGGCACTGCTGCCAGCCTCATTTACCTTCAAAGCCCATGAGGCGCTTGAAAAATTGCCGACAGCAGCATCAAGAGGATTTATTACTTGACCCCTGACTGAGGCTTGAGGACTCAGGACATCGCTATTAAGTGCAGGACCCGACGCTTGACTTGCAGAGTCCGGTTGTTGGTTTGACAGAAGAGAGAGAGCACAGCTGGGGTTAAAGCTTTCCCCAGGAGGAATCCCGGGACCAGGAAAGCTGGTCCCTCCCACCGATGGAGACGGACCTTGAAGGAAGAGGTTATATTGATGACTTTCAGGACTGCTCTGCCACGAAGGATGCAACTGGAGCTTTTCCCGGCCCAGGGTCTGATTTCCAGGTCCCCGGTTGGATGCTTGAGGTGCGATCCATGCTTCCCTAGCAGGAGGCCCCGGATATGCACTGAAGTCCATCGCAAGTCCTGCGCCTCCAGTGCTGTTATCTGCAAAGCATCAAACTATAAGCACAGATGATAAATTAACCCAACACTCAGATAGAGAGGATACCTCACCAAAAATAGAGGAAGAGAAGCGTGAGTGGCGAGAGTAGTGCGATGATCCAGGAGGTGGCTTCCTACGACGCTCGTTATGACCGGCCAACCGTCTGCGGCAACTTCTTTTCCCTTGGTCAAATTCATTAAGCTGATGGAACCTGTTAAATGCGACAGAATTAGAAGCCGCAACTTCCAACAGCTATGGAAGAAGAGTAGAAGGCATAAAACACTCCGGACCATATCTGAGAATGTTTGAGCTCGGCCACATTTGCACCGAGCAATCCAAGTTCAGCAAACTATACACGTTTTGAGATTACAGTAACATAAAGAGTATAGCACAGATTTCACTAACTACTGAATTCTGCTAGATCACATTTTAGGATTGAAATCCCGACAAACCAACAGGCGAAACAGGATCACGCATTAGAAGGGAGACAAAACAATTACCAAGAACGATCCCATTTTGCACGCCAATCACCATTAGCAACTAAGAAAAGATTTACCGACTGAATAAGACGCCATCCCAAGAACCCAAACAAACAGGAAGAAAACATCGAGAAAAAGCACCCCAATCAGGAAAGAAGAGTCACCCAGACCCAGGCCAAATACAACCAACACAAATCAACTGTTCATAAGGCTCGATCCAATTAAGAAGCAGCAGAATCACCCAATGCCCAAGTTGAACAGATGATCCAACTGAAGATACGAGCTCAGTTACCTCCCAAACAACAAGTAATGCAAATCAAACGGCCACATGTCGGAACAACCAACTGAATTTTCTGCTCGGTACACGGGCCTGTCCGAACGGATTGATTCCCACTCGCCGTGTTAGACTCATCAGCAACGCGACATAGAAATTGGAAATGCTAAAGGGAAAAAGTAAAGCAGATTCTTTTTCTCGAGAGTTAACCGTCCTTCAAAGAAAAAAGTGGGTTGATGATCACATCCCACGCACATGAACAGGGCCTCTCGAGAACTGAACTTTCCCACGAAATCCGCCCAAAGAGGAACCCAACTCAAAAAAGAAACGAAAGATGGAAAGGGCCACCCAAACACGGAAGTGACCGAACGGCCGAGGGGGGAGACCTGCTGCACTGTTGGCAAAACCTCTGCTCGAGGCCACGGACGATGACAGTGGCCGCCTTGGAATGCGTCCCGCACACCTTGTGCCTCAAATAATAGGTCTTGACCTCGCTCAGATCCACATTGCATCCCTCCACCTGACACCTCGGCGGCTGATGGGCGCCGCCGCCGTCGGCCCCCCTCGCCTTCTTCGGCGGCGTCCCCTGGGACCCGGACCGCGACGAGGTTGAGCCCCCCGGCTTGGCCTGGACGCCCGGGCCCACGTCGCCGAAGTGAATTTCGGGGCCGTCGGCGCTAGCAGAGGTCGGGGGCGACGATGAGGAGGAGGAGGCCGAGTGGGTGAGAGGCCGCCTCGAACCCATTATTCCCGCATGAGCAGCGCGGAAGGGCAGCACTACTCGAGCCCATCCATGGATGGGGGCGCTACCTTTATCGGGTCACCATCGCTGGTCTCTCTCTCTGTTTATCTGTGCCCGCGTTTGTGTGTTCGAGAGAGAGAGAGAGAGAGAGAGAGAAAGGGAGATGCTACAACTGAGGAGGAAGAGAGGACAAGAAGTGGGACATGACAGGCTGAAGGGAAGTGAAGGGAAGGATTGAAGAGAGAGAAAGAGAGGAAGGGGCTCGCCTCGGCTCTGCTCTGCTCTGCTCTGCTCTGTTCTGTCAGCTCCAAAATTTAATGGACGGACGCAAGCCGACTTAGAGAGAGAGAGAGAGACACTGAAAGGGATGGCGCGGTAGGAAAAAAGATTAACTAAGAAGACGGAGGAACAGTCCTTTGCTTTAGCCCTCCCCCTCCCCTCCCCTCCCCTCCCCTCCCCCCCCCAACCCCGAAGAGAGAAAAATCATGGGAGTTATCGTTTTCCTTTTCTTGGTGGGACGACCTCTCACTCTCTATAGTGTAGAGAAAAGCAAGAACACAGCCCCCCTGGCGTCGACAGATCAAAGATTTTAATCACTTCGCACTTAGGAAAGCAAAGCAAAAGACCCAAAATCGAATCGAGTCTCTCTAGTCTCTACAGCACTTAGCTCGGTCACGCATCTGGTCTTGAATTCATCATCAATTCACCCCGTATCGGGGCTCGACACGTGTCCTAAGAGCGCTCTTCTAAGCAAAGGTAAGTGAATGCCCGCATAACTTTGGTAATGTGATTGACTTTATCTACCGAATTAACCATCGAATATAGAGGTTCTTCCGACCTCTTTTTAGGTTGTGGCGGATTGGGAGGCTGGAGGAGGAGGAGGAGGACACCTGCCCACCCTCCTCAAAAGTTGATGTTAGTAGGGTTATAGGGTTGATTAATGTAAGATTAGAAGGTCTTATCATGCCGTCCTAAAAAATAATTAAAAGGTTCGAATCTCCTCTCTCTCTCTCGTACGAAAACAGTGTCTTAGCGATTGTTTATCTTTTCTAATCTCCTTTTAATTAAAAGATTTGAGATCAAAAGTTAGTTATTGTATTATATACTAATCTATTTACTCTAATTTAAGCGTCCTTCGAAAATAGGAAACTTTATGGAATAGTTTTAAGTATTCCCAAAATAGCAATTTGTGTACCCTTTTGGCAAGTATTATATTATAAACTTGTCGTCTTCTAGGAACATTTCTTTTGTCAAGAAGTACACTAATCAATTACGGATAAAAATAAGAAAAGTGTTGCAAAAAATTTTAAACTATGTCCACTGTAAAACATTTATTATAATTTTTTTTGTGACATTAAGATCCCAAACTTATATCTTTGTAATACATTGACCTTTCATTAACGAGCACATTAAAAATCTTTTTACATGGACAACAGAAGGCCAATAGTGTTGATATGAAGTTATGTGCCTTGAGTGAAATAAAAATGATTTTTTTTTTTTTTTGCTTGAAAATCATAGCTCTAATTCCCTAAAAAGAACTCTAACATTAGGTCCAGTGGTAGAAATTTTTTTGTCTAAAAACCCCAACTTTAGTTATAGTCCAAATTTGCCCCGACCTTAAAAAATCCAACTTTAGTTTTAGTTCCAAATCTATCCTGAAATTATTTTTGTATAAAAAAAATTATCAACTTTAACTCTATTCCCAAATTTGTCCCTACTCAGCCTTCCGTCCAAAAATCGATGTTAATCATTCCTAATTTCCATATCAAAGAACAATTTAATTTTGGATATATATATTTTCCAAGTCACCTTAATGATGTGGATTTTTTACCAATGTGGAAATGTCATGTTAAAAAACTAATGGAAGTTTTTGGATGGAAGGTTAACATGGGCAAAGTTAAGACTAGATTGTAAATTGGTGACTTTTGAAAAAAAATTCAGAGCAAATTCAGGAATTCACTTAAAGTTTGTGACTTTCCTTTAAATGAAAATAAGTTGGGGATAAAATGGAGACTTGACTTAAAGTTTGGATATTCTTTTAGACAAAAAAGAAGAAGTTAAGGGTAGAATTGAGACTTGACTAAAGGTACTAGTTTTTTAGGGAATTAGGCCAAAAATCATATGATGAACCTTGGCGAAAGATAAATGTCTCACACGGCTACAAGTTTGGAGTTTTAATGTTACAATAAATCTTTATAGTAAATTTGTCACGATTGGCATAATTTGGGGATTTTTTGTCACAAAAAAAAAAAAATTAAAATAAATTTTTGTGGAAATAATTTGGGATTTTTGGTGGATTCCAGTAAAATGAGATAGTAAAAAATATTTCAATGAAAATGAACTTATAGAGTTTAGAGGCTATAGTACTTCAAATACAATTTCATTTTAGTGACTTTTTTCTAAAACTATATTGTATTTTTACTATTTTATTGGGTTGATTGCGTATGAGAAACACCTTTATAACCAGTGAAAAATAACATTAGGTGGTGGGATAAAACATCATTATTTTGATAAATAAGAATAATTTTATATTTTCATTACAATATGCGGCTTTCATATTTCCAATAAATATCAACTTTCACTTTTTCCATTTGAGATAATGATTAATAAGTTCTCTTCAAATTATTTTAATCACAGAATATTTGGGGGCATTAAGTCATTTAGGAGGTGTATAACAACCAGTAATTTCTATTCCAGACTTGTTTTTGTAATAGAAATCCGTTTGATAAACTTATTCCATTTTTCTATTTATGGAATAGATTTCTACTCTAGAAATAAATTTGTAATAGAAATCGAAGTAGAAATTTTCTACTTCTCTATTTCTAAACAGAAATGAGAAATAAATTTTTTCTCATCATTCATCAACCTGGTCCTTCATCCATTGTTGCCAACCACTATCCATTGGTCGCCCACTGCTCGCCGGCCCCCGTCGCCGCCGGCCGTTGCTGCCATCGGTCATCGGTTGCCGCCAGTCGTCACCAGTCGTCCACTGCCACCCGCCATCGGCCGCCAGCCATCGCCGCCGCTGTCTATCACGGCCATTCGCCGGTCTGCCGTCGTCCGAAATGAAGAAATTTTGTGTCGTTATCAAATGAATTTATATTTTTAAAGTAGAAATTTTGTGTCGTTATCGAACAGTTATTTTTGCTTAGAAACTCTTCTAAAAATACAGAAAGAAAAATCTATTTCTGGAACATAATGGTTGTTATACGCGCCCTTAGAGTTTGAAAAAGGATGAGCCTCTCTTGTTATTATTTCATCCGGGGATAGTGTAATAAGTGCAAAAAATGAGACTAAACTCACCTTTTCCAGTTATTTATTATATCCTTCATAATTAAATAAAATAATCCATTTTTAGGAAAATAGTTAAACCTTGTTAGAACGAAACACCTAATTTGGAAAGGCCCTTAATTTAGGAAACAACCTACTAACGTTCGATTCTCCTTCTCTTCTACTCTTTTCAAAGTAGATTACAATATGGATAAAAAATTTCAAAAAAAGTGCCCCTAGTAAATTTGTTAAGCCTTATTGAATATATTTTGAAAGTACAAAGTTTTCCTTTTGAAGCAAATAATTCATGTAAAATGGGTTACTTTATTTTTCAAAATCGGTTGCAAAATTTGATTTTCACTTTAGTTAACTTAATCACTTTAGTTCACTTTATTTTCATGCTCGTCCCCGATGCTAATCAATATTCTAAACAATTTTCTGCTGTGTCGAACCTTTCATCTAATCCTCCACTTTCTCCTTTAAACAATACTTCCAAAAAGCAAAAGAAAAATCCCTTTCGTGTCGTTTCTATGTGACCAAAGCTTTTTCTTTCCCAAGTCACTCTCCTGGCAATGCAGCTAAGATAGTGCCTTTTACTTTTAGGCCGTGAAAATCTGTCCCTGAAATGAACTTTATAAACATTTAAGAAATGAAAATTACTAAAAAGAGGGAGAAGAAAAAAAAACGTACTCATAACAACAATGATTAAGCTTCCGGGTTAGATTATGCGCGCACCGAAATGTCCAACATTGATTAAGGCCCTGTTTGTTTAATAGTGTTTCTATTCCTCGGAACAAAAATTTATGTTCTTTTGTTCCGAGAAATAAAAGAACAGAAAAAACAAAAAAAAAAAATTACAAAAACAAAAAAAAGAACAAAAACACGTTTATTTACACTTTTGTTAAAAACAATTTGGAATAAAAACAAAGTAAAAGTAAAAAACTTATTTCTTATTCTTGGGAACACTTTTTTAAAGAAACAAAATAACAAAAACACAAAACTTGTTCTTTTTTTCTTTGGCCGGCCTCGGCCATGGCCAGCGACCAGCTGTCGAGGGTTGGCCCCCGACGAGACTCAACCTCACCTTGGCTAGGCGAGCTCGAGCTCGCTTAGATCCGCGAGGCCGAGCTCGCCCGGCCAAGGCGAGGTTGACCTCTCGCCGAGCCACCTCTAGGACGGCGTCACTTGGCGGTGGCTCGGCAAGGTTGGCCTTGCCCAGCCTAGCCCGAGCCGCCCGGCTTGGCCACGGCGAGGCTCGGCCTCCCTAGCCGGCGTGAGGTCGAGCCTCGCCTTAGCTCCGGCGAGGTTTCGGCAAGCTCACCGAATGTCAACCAATTGGTCACCGGCCACAATGAGAAGGAAAAAGGAAAAATATAATAAAAATATTAAAAAATTAAAAAAATTATATAAGTTCACTAAATGTGTTTCGGTTTTTTTTTTCTATTCTAGGAATAAAAATTTTGTACAGATTCTGCAAACGCGTTCTTATTAAAAAATTGTTTCCCGAAAGTTTGAAATAGTTTTTATTTTTGTTTCGGGAAATAATTTTTGAACAGATGCGTTATTAAACGCGCCCTAAATATCTATAAATTATGAACGGTGGAAAAGATTGAACGGGAAACTGTCCAATTAACCTTAACACATTCAGTTTGTGTTAATTCTGTTGTATATATATGATAATTCAGTCCTAAATCACATTCAACGATGTCTAGTGAAAATTAATAGACTAAACTGTGGAAATTGAAAATTTTAGGATTGACTAGATATTCGTACAACAGATTTGTATAACAACTTTATGGGTGTGAGGAATTGTGGGGTCAAGATTTAAACTCGACCTCCAACTCTTGATTATTCTAAAATATTAAATTATTAGATAAAAATGTGATTTACTATTTAGATATGGGCATCCTAATTTTCGAATTTCACACTTTTCATATTTCTGGGGGCCTCGCTGGCATCCGTCAAGCCACAAAAAACGGTTTTGCCAAAGCTTCTGCGTCTCTGCTATCCAAGGAAAGTTGGCCCGCGACGACACGACGTGCCCGATTCAAACAGATGAAGCTACTCGCGACGAGAACAAGCTCTCTCTCTCTCTCTCTCTCTCTCTCTCTCTTATTCATGATTTCGAGGCATCCCCCTGTTCTGCATCATCGATTCCATCGAAGTTGAAAAATGGGGGCCCCTGCGAGTCGTGTCCCCACGTCCCCCATAATAGGGGGCTGAGGCAGGCGAACGCCTTTATGAATGAATAGGTGCTTTCCAGCACAGGGGGTCGTGTCGCTCGAGCCTGGAACAAACACTGAATGAACATGTCTATCCGCCAAAAAGGTTGGCCATTTCACACTGATTTGATTGTGGAGGACCCCCCCACCCCCTTCAGATTTTTTTAATATATGCAAATTACACGTAACAAAGAGAGAAAGTATATTAATAATGACAAGCTTTTTTGTAGCTGGGTGCTCCATAAAAAGATGTATCGAGGGACTTGTTCGTGAGTTTTCTTTTTTCTTTTTTTTTTTGTCAATATGGAAACACTGTATTTGAGCTATATGAAATACGTTTTAGTACTAATTGAATGCAATAAAGAGACTGATGAAAAGGGAGATGAGATATGTTTCCACGTCCTAAACCCATCTTTTGCCATCGCTCAATTATCTGTTGATATCGCATTAAATGGGGAACAAACACCTTTCCAAGAAAAGCTGTCTCTCTCTTCCCACATTGCCCCAGTCTCTGTCAACTTCTAGCTTTGACGATCCCGACACCGGCATCCATGCACGATGGCCAACACAAAATATATATATATATATATATATCCTTGCGCTTGTACTGTATGTGTGCGCTATTGCTTTTGCAGACAAATTGAAGCAATGATCATGCACAAGAAAAGAGTCGCTTTGGTGGTTCATTTTTTTTCTTTAGTACCGTCGATACTAGGCTTGAAACTTCAGCCGAATGTCAAAAGTTAGTGGCCCAAATCAAGTTGTGAGGATACTCCACGCAATCCATGAATAAAATGCCTGATGAACTCATCGATCATGAGTTTCGAATGATAGCAATTTGAATGAAGCACATGAGAAATGGCGATGATCGATTGATTTGAAGCATGATCTAAAGTTAAAGACCAAGTTAAGAATGATCCATCAATTTGGGAAAACCGATGCTAAGAAATTAGTAAAAGTTGCAAATTATCCTTCACCAAATCACAACAGCAGTACGAAATCGAGAAAATCAATCAATCATTTCTAAGGATGGGACCTTTTGACTTGAATTTAAATTCCAAATTAGATTAGGTTTCTTGATTGTTATATTAATCTCTGTTTATCAAAGAACCCCAGTCAAATTTTATAAGTTCTTTACTTTCTCTACGCATCCTATCATCTTCATTAGCAGTTCATGTTTGGTTTTAGTTGTCGAGACTTCAAGCATGGCTTTTAAGTATATAAGCTGTACATTGTTATGATTCAGTAAAACTTCATGTAAAAATTCCTTGTTATTTCCGACCTACTATTTGCATGCCATTGGTAATTCAAATCTTGAAAAGTCCTTGAGGCTTCCAGGCATACTCGAATCAATTTACTTTAGACTTGAAGTCAAATTTTACATTTTAATTAGCCATTGATCACCGTCGGCTGCACTTTAATTACCAATTAAAACATCGAGTTTCTGGCGACCCCATTACCTTGCAAAATTTCAAGTAACGTGTCTATGGCGACCACAATGGGAGGATATAATGTCTCGCCGAATTCCTAGGAGCATGTTTGCTGCGGGATTGTGAAGCCAACGACTGCAATAATTAGGAGTTGGGTGAAGTCGTTGGCTTCTAACCCAACATAAACCGCTAAGCCAAGGGAAGACCGAGGAAATGATAGGCCACAGTCTCAATCCACGGCTGAAAGTGCGCATGAAGTAGGCTGAGCATTGATCTAAGGTAGACCTTAGAAATGAACTTAATCGATTCTAGTTTGATTCCTAGTCATAAATTTTTGGAAGTGGGTAGTAATGGTCCGGTTCTCAATTCTGGATGTAGAACCAAACCGAATAAGGGAACCAAACCGGATAACAGGATTGAGAAACCCTAATTCTCTTCTCTTAATTTTACTTTGCACCTTCTATTCTTCTTGTTGCCGTCTCTTCCTCTAGTTTTGCTCTCTCATTCTTTTCTCTGCTTCTCCCACTTCTTAACATTTCCTCAACGTGTATCAAACATTCAAAGCTCACAGACCTCCAGTAGATTAGTCACATAGCCATAAAAAGAAAATCAAAGATGCTTAAGCTCCGTTTCTCTGATTCCAGCAAATACATAGGTTTTCAGAGGCATTTGCATTGTGTAATCGAAGAATCAAAGTCTCAAGCAACATTCTCAATGAATAAAAAAATTCAAAAAAAGAAAAAAGGAATTAATCAGTTCCTAGGTAGTTTCTAAAATCGTAATGAACCGATATAGCTAGATCTAAAGTCTACAGAATATGTTCCAAGTTTCAAAATTAAAAACAGATCTTGACATGGTCCTGAATTACCCATTTTGGAACCACTCACCTTGACATGCAGATCCATTTATTCAGTTTACTCGGATCATCTTTGAAATTCAAGATAAAACCTCAAAAGGATTGCACAAAGGATTTGAGGAACATGTATACTAGTGTTAGGGCTAAATATTCTAAGCTAGTTGAACAAACCACCTAGATGAATCATGCTCCGGTAATTTGGTAAAAGAAACCAAATATCAAGTCATAAATCACGTTACAAGCCCATATAAAAATAATTGAGATTTATCGAGTTGATAAGGGGATAACTGCTTCCATGACTAACAAAGTAGTTGAATAAGTGGTTGAAACCTTAAAGCCAACCTTTGAAAAATAGAGATTCGTCGGCAACAATTTTACAACTGATGTCGGGAGATAAATCGACACCTTTGACAAAATGTAATGGTCCGTAAGAATTCTTCATGCATTACCTTTACAGTGGAGAGGTAGTCGTTCCGGCAGTGGGGGAAAAAAAGGGAAATTGGTTGGGTCCATTCCAGATTGACGTGTCCTTTTGTGGATCGGTCGTTGTCAGACTCAAGTATGGGCAAAAGCGGCAAGGCCAGTGGTGACCTTAAAAACAGGAAAAAAGGTAACTTAGGGTTTCACTCGTGCCATTGTGAATAGTGTTCAGCAATCTTAAAGGATTTTTCATCATTTTTTCCTCTGTTGGATTTATTTTTTATTAAAAAAAAAACATATCGACTTCATATGACGTCTATTGATCTTAGAGCTGTCCAAAAAAAAAAAAAAAAAAAAAACCAACAACAAAAGGCAATCAATTCAGACGTCTCTTGCTCGGAAAAGGTTCTCCCCATGAGAAATATGAATATATAATGAAAGGGCAACTGAACGAGTAAACTTTGTGTTTAGTTGAGGTTACCGAAGAAAATATTGTATATTTTTTTCCACTAAGCAGAAATAGAAAGCAAGATGCCTAAATAAAGTATCGGTTAAACATCCATTTCCAGCGTTTTAAATATAACATCATAAATAAATTTTAATATCAGTTTCGAGAGAGACTCAAACTCAACCTAACACCAGAACTTTCTTTTTCATTTATACCCTTTCATTCGATTTTTCATTTTTCATTTCTCCTTTTTTTTCCTCCTAGTCTTGAGTATGCTGGAGGTATTTTAGTGTGTTCGTGATTGTGAAAATCACAACGAGATAATTTAATCAATATAGTTCTTCCGTACACATCTTTATGCTTCATATATGACACTATACGAACTATTTCGTTTTTATTGCTTTAATATATTATTATCATCTTAATTGGAAGATATGGGATTTTAACTTTTGGCTTATACAACCTTGAGCCCTCCCATCTTAATAGCTAGCTTTTAAGAACTAGGAAAAAAAAAATGAAGAACCTCACGTAACTGGAAAAATAAAAATTCACTGGGGATATTCATATTTGGAACGACTTTTGCTTTTTATTTTAAGCCTTACAGCTTATTCATTTTAACTTTTACACATGTAAAATGCTTGAGATCTTTTTAAATTGTTTTATACTATACGTCATGTACTTAAGCCTAACCGTGCTCGTGTTGTAATTAAATCAAACGGTCTAGACACAAGGAGCACATGTGTAGGTTGCGATTGACATTTTCGACTCATTTATGATACGCTTAGACACGTTTAATTGAATAGGCTAACATGCTACTCTTATCGGCACAATAGGTTTTGGTACAATTCGACATCTAATGTACATTTAGACACATATGAACACATGAATTGTTCGTCCTGATTGCAACCGTTACCGCGATGGTTGATGACTATCCTTGGTGACAACTATGGTGGTTGCCAGTTGAGTGAGAGAGAGAGAGACTTAAACAATCACTATGACAATAGTTGCTTTTGAGAGACCATAGTCGGTATCAATATTGACGTGTTGCATGCCATCCATCAATAGAGAGCAACAATATCTATCTCTTCTTCTTTTTTCTGGATAAAATCATCTCACTCTAATGTTCATTTTAAACTCAAGGTTAGAGGTGTGCAAAGGAATTGGAAACTGCTCGGACTGCCCAAGAACCGGTGGTTCTTAAAGGAATTAGTCCGATTCTTGGTTCCAAATTATTGGAGTCAATGGATACTGATCTGGTTCTGAGTTCCTAACATATTAATATTATCGATTCATTGGCTTTAACTAGGAGTGTTTTTGATGAGGTGATTCCGTTATGTAAAGCGTGAAGCTTGGTAGGATCAGTTCTATCAACTCACTCGGGAACGGACTGGATCGATGGTTTGGTTTTGGTCCGGTTCTTGGATGGATTCATTGAATCAATAGACGATTCTCAGTTCCAATTTTTTGGAAACCGTCTTTAGTGGACGGTTTCTAGATCTAAGGTGGGAACTACTCACTCAGACCATACTTACCTCTACTAGAGCTGATCAATGAGTTGGAGGCTCGTTTGGACACGAGAGACTTGGAAAGTAAAGCCTGGCTCGCCCAAGCTTGGCCCGAGACAGCCATGTCTAATGATCACCTCTAATTTAAACCACTCCCAAATTTGGCTTCAAACGTTGGTGAAACATTCTAATTAGATTGCATAAATTTGATAGAATCAAGGGGCGTTTTATGTTAGACAAGAATGTGAATCTTGAAGTCATTTTGTTCTTTTGCTGTTTTTTCTCCAAGCAAAGGCTAGGAGCATGCCTTGAGGCTCCCAGGCCCTAGCAAGTAGGAGTGTGCAAAAGAATTGGGACCCACCTGAACCGCCCGAAACCGGACCGGAACTGCTCGGAACCGGTGGTTCTTAAGGGTCCAATTTATGGGAACCGGTGGAGTACCAGTCCGGGTTCTCGGTTCCATGGGCGGATCCGCCCACCCGCCCACCCACACCTGGACCGATTATATTATAATAATATATTAATTTTAATATTTAAAAAATTTAAAATTAGCAAATCTAAAATTTATGGCTTCAATCACAATTTTGTCTCAATTTACTACTCTTATACTCCATCTCGTCTCTCTCAGTTCAAAATCTCTCTAAGCTCCCTCTTCCTCTCTGATTCACCTCTGGATCTACTCATCTCCCTTTGAGTCCTAGAATGAACTCGGCGAAACAGTGAGTTAATTCTCTTTTTCTCTCTCGAACTTGAACTCTCTCTCCACATTGTCGCTACCTTTGCATTCATTGTCACTATCATCTTCTTCGTTGTTGGGCTCGTCCCGCTTCTACCTCCCCTCTTCCTCCTCCCTCCCCCTCCTTAGGCTTCTCCCCATCATCCTCATCTTTAGGGATGGGCGAACTCTTGGTCTAAGACTGACTCATCGTCCCCATTGTCCTCCTCATTGTCGGCCTTGAGGGAGGAGTGGTAGACGGAGGCAATGGCTAAGATGGTGGTGGTGGCCGGGACGGAAGCAGAGCGAGGGTTGCGACTGATTGAAGGCGAAAAAGGGGAAGGCGTGGAGGTTGGATCGGTTCTATGGATCCACCCGGGAATCGAGCTGGACCGGCGGTTCGATTTCCGGGTGGATCCATGCAACTAGCGGGCAGTTTCCGGTTCCAATTTTTCGGAATCGGTTCTTAGCAGGCGGTTTTCGGTTCTAGGTTGGAAATCGCTTGCCCGGACCATGCATATCCCTAATATCAAGCATGCAAAGGAAGCTTTTGGCGAGAAGAAAGGAAAAAGTTAGCTTTGGAATTCCACCATCAATTATTTGTGGAGGGAAATGAACTTTGGGGTTTCATGACAACTGGCCCTTCACAACCAAAAAGACTTGTAGCTTCTGCATTGCTCTCTGTCACTGTCAGAGTCACTTTCACTCCATTGCTGGAGGAGCATCCTGGTCACCTTTTTACCTTATATAGAATCTCAAGCCTTTGCAATCAAGTTGTGGGTTTGGATGGATTGACTCCTGTTCTCTTGAGTCTTGATTGGTACAGCTTTGGTTTAAGGTTGATGGTTTAACGTTGATGGGTTTACTTCCGCAGACACTAATTGGTATAGGAAATTGAATTTTTTTTCTTCTCTCTATCTTCGTGAGTGCGTGCGTGCGTGTGTGCTTATGCAGCTCTCCTTGACGATCTTGTTCTGCAATAAATTATTTGACATGTCAAAAAGGAGAAATTGATTGGTTTTTGTACAAATAAATCAAGCCTACACATCTCACTCTCTCTCATATAAAGTCACAGTTTTGTCATTAGTAAAAAGCGTTTTTTTTTCCTACACAGGTCCTGTGTTTCACAAATTCAGAATCGTCAAGCTTTGTTAGCAAAATACTCATATATCACGTAAAATATGTGTTGTTAGATAATCTTCTATAAATCTTCACCTCCCCTACATTGTGAACTTATAAATACTCATTCTTTTTTGGAATAAAATGAATTGTCTACATATAGAAATTACAATGTACTATACTCGGGGAAAATCATTTTAATTTGTAACTTACTTCATATCTTTTTATTAGTTGATTAATGACATAACATATCAATCATTATGTACATACAAAAATATAATTATGTAACATCATACCCATGCAAATACTTAAAATACTTATATTATTACCTCATTAAAAAGCCAATTATAATAACAAAATGCACTTATTAGGTACGATATTTCGTATGGTTTTGTAAATTTAAAATTTAATCAATCATGTTTTGACTTGTAAGTCTTTCTTATTTAAAATAAAATCGATGTAACTCATGATAACATGGTTGTTAATTCCATTATAAGAACTCCAAGTAGAATATTTATTAAGTGAAGTACCTTTAGAATTGACGAAGTGAAAAAAAGAAAAATCGAAAGAAAAATCACTTGCAATTTCCCTGATGTTGTGTTGATTATTATTATATATTTTTTTTTTGGTGAATCGAGAAAGATTTTCTAATATTTTATACCTAACGTGTTTGGTCCACACCACACTGATGTAGCAATGGCAGGACATTCGGGGAACACAATGATAAGTGGTGTTCAAAAGTGGGGCCGCCCTTCCGGCCCCACCACACCTTTGTTTGCTTTCCACCGTCTCTCCTCCCCAATTCCAATCTTCAATCTTCGCTCAGAATCACTGAGGGCCACCACAAACTGTTGTCACTTTGCTTTGCTTTTTGTTCTTGATTTTTTCCACCTTTTCCTTTCCTGAAATTCATGGAAGGAGTTAAAAGTAGAAAATCACACTTGGAAAAAAGAGGAGAGCTACAAAAAGAGGGAGAGAGATAGAGAGAGGCTCTTTTGATAGAGAGTTTTCAGAAGGAAGCCTCAGCAGTTTCTGATACTCTAGAAATTTTCTGAAACTTCAGCAATTTCAGAAACTTCTCTGATAATTTCTGATGGGACATGTTATTTTGAGTCACTTTGCAATAATCGATACGAAGGGTCAATCTCAGATTTGTCAAGCCAATCAAGAATTAAGGGCAGAGTTCTATTTCTAGGGTCCTGATGTTTTTACATGGCCAAATAACCCACTTATTGTATGCATTCTCAAAATTTTCCACATTCAAATTTTAGGCACCTGCTTGATCGTGGGCTTGCAGGTTTACTGCTCAAGTAGCCAGATTTGAGGCCCAAGTTATAGTTCAGGTGCGAAATCAGGGGATCGAGGATTATTTGTATATCCAATCTCTTACCCTACTTCGCTCGTTTCTATGGACGACGATATTGAACACTCAAAACTCTTATAGCATTCTGATAATTTTCGTAGAATAGGCCGTTAAGAGGGGGGCTTAAGGAAGTTTTTGACGTTGGGGCTTTGGTTATACGACCATGCTTCCCTCAGTATAAACCATCACGAAAACATCAACTGCCCCACTAATCTGGGTTCGATCTACTTCTACTTGCTTGGAAGGAGCATCATTTTTAGATGGAAAAATTAAAAAAAACAGGAGGCTTGCTTGCGCTTGTCTAATCTCCCTCGATCATCTCACGCTCTCGATCTGATGATACATCGACATCAATCTTTTTTTCAAAGTTTCTGCTTGCTTCACCCGCAACTTCCACAAAGATGAATCAAACTTCGTCGCGTTGACAACCCTGACCTTTGACAAGGCCAGTTCTTCCCCTCCCATCGATATGATCAAACTAAAGCAATGGAAGAATCATGTGATTACCGAGTGATTATCAACAAGCG
Organism: Eucalyptus brandiana; assembly: GCA_014182725.1. Classification (NCBI taxonomy): domain Eukaryota; kingdom Viridiplantae; phylum Streptophyta; class Magnoliopsida; order Myrtales; family Myrtaceae; genus Eucalyptus; species Eucalyptus brandiana. Next base: position 19,198,609 of record CM024678.1, read on the forward strand.
ATGTTGACTTGGTAATGGCAGTAACAAGACCTCGGCCATTATAGTGCCCTTGTAGTTGTAGCACCACAAAACGGCATATCCCCGGGAATGGTACCCAATACACCGGCCCAACTCCAACTCCAGCTTGAGAGCTCAGTAATAAAAGAAGATGCAGGCAACAGTCCAAGTCCTCACAAAACAAGCAACATCAACCTTTGCATTTCTGCAGCCCATAGCAAGGGCCGACTGATTCGTATAAGCTATCCAAAGCATTTCCTCCCGTATGCGAATCGTCAAAGTCAATACGTTCACATGTATTATGTCCTAATCCAGTTTTCATTTGTTCATGCTGTCATATGCTGCCTCAAGTTCACCTTCTGTCTAGATTCTGTAGCCAATTCAATATCTCAGTACAATCCTAAATGGAGGCCCAAAACTCAAGGTGCTCTCTTGCTACATCTCACCAATTGGCGGCCTACTTGACCCCTATCTGAGGTGAGGCTCTGACTTGTACACCAAAAAGGGTACATGCCAACAAACCAAACTGATGCAATCTCAGCTCCGAGGCATTCACTTGGCTTGCAGATCCCCATCACTCTCATGTTCAAATTCAGTAGTGACCTGACCACCAATTCATGTCATGTTTTCTGGCCTCCCAAACACCCTGTTGCTGAATATCTGAATATCCTCACCAGGGGGGATGATTCCAAGAGTTCCAATCCATAAACACAGGCTTCTCATCATAAAAAGCACATGAAAGCAAAAAGCCCCTCAGCAAGATAGTAAAGTGAGCTAGACTAATTACAATTACTTTTGATCAGAACAGCATCTTCATTCAGTCCATTGGAGAGAGTAACTCTAATGTGACCATCGTAATCCTCCTCACTTCATGCAAAAGACATGAACATTTATGCTAAAGCGCATGATTAATCCTCCGATTCTGTCTTTTGTTAAATCTGGGTATTGCACATACTAGTTTCAGACGTCACTGAACATAGGCGACAGTACATGAATGACAGAACTACGAATGCAGCTGCCAGCGAATAGCCATATGAGAACTTTCAGAAACAGAAAACATGTCCGCTTAAAAAGAGAAAAAGAAATTGGTAGCATCTCTAGCAATAATTGGCTGTCCGCATGAAGAAGAATGCAAGCAATTGACAATCTAGCAACTTACAATAGCAACAGCATTACTCGGCTTGTGGGTTTAACTTTCTAAGTACTTCTTCTAGTCAGATGCTCGTTCAAAACACTTATTTGGTGAAGCTTATTCAAACATCGTCCTATCATTACTGACTAGGTGAATTCAAGTGGATTTCAGCATTAAAGTCATGCATCCCAAGTTCAATCACTTCCTAATTCATGCATACAAATGAATAAGCTGAATCCAATGAAAGAAAACACACTTGGTCAAGAACTAAAGTTGCAGACCAGAGTGCATGACAGAACTACAATATGATAATTACGCCTGAAGCACAAGTGTAGTAGAGTAGATCAATGCAACAGGCAGCAGTGGAATTCTCCATTCCAAAACCTTAGAGTCAAAATTATCCATTTCTGAAAAATGAAACTAGCCAAAAGAAGAAGAGAACTTATAATCATAGAACAAAATCATATGAAAGCCATCATAGCCTCAAATCTGGGAAGAAGATCAGAAATTATAGCAAGTCAAGTATAATCTCACTTGCACTCAACCCCAGCTTCAGCAGCACGGCGTGGCTTGTTCTTTCGCCTATTCCCATTTGTTCGGAATCCAACGAATTTGACTGTATCATTGGCACCTGGTTTAGTTTTGATACCATTTTCTTCTTTGACAGAATCTATACTGTCTTTGGCTTGTGCAGACCTTTTCCTCTTCCTTCCATTTTCAGTGGCAGCCTCATTTTTCACATCCTTCCCAGAGAGTGAATCTTTGGTGAGCTCAACAATTTCTTCTACCTTATCAGTTTCGTGATCATTGACTTCAATATCTTCCTTCACTGGCTTCTGTGGCCTTCCCCGTTTTCTAATTCTTGGAACCTTTTCTTCCTCGCCGCTCCCAGGATCTTCACGAGTCACAAGTGTCTGCTTCTTTCCTCTCCCTCTGACTCTACCCATGAGTCAATTTAGCAGAACCTGATGCCCAGTTTTGAAATATTTCTGCAGAGCAAGGAAAAGGCCACACTCACGACTACTACAAATGTAAAGATACAATCTCTTCTCTTTCAGGGACAAGGGGACATACTTGAACTCAATAAACGCAATGATGTGCACCAAATAGGCATACTAGGTACAAAAAGGAGAACATTAGCATTCTCGCAAATCTTGCACAAGATTTTATGTATAAGCATGTAAAAATTTAGCTCAGCTTGAAATAATCCCAACAAAAGGTAAAAAAATAGGGTTGAAACCCTGCGCCATAAACTGCCAGCCACTGAAAGAGCACCAGATTTTAAAGTCAAATAAACAATATAAACGACTTAATCAGAGTCCTGACACAAATCACAAAGTATTGTCTGCTGCTCACAAAATGAGCTTCGTATCAGACAAATCAAGAACGGAACTTTAGGAAATAAAATTATCTTCTCAACAGCCACAACGCGGAAAAATTGTAAAAGCATCCCACCCTTATGCTCGCTCTAATCATATACCAATCCGAAACTGAGATTTGGAGAGCCGAGGACTCATAGCAGAACTTGAACCACAAGTCATTTCTCCACTAAATATTGTCAAAACCCGGGCCTAACTATTCGAAACAAGAGAAGGCAAAAACCCAGATGAAAGAACCCTCCTCTCTGGTGTCTTAAGTGTGTAACCGCTAGAAACACCCGAGTAGAAGTTTCAGCCAAAGCTCCCGAGGTAGAAGCATAACAAGAAACAAAATCGATTTGATCTACAAGTCACGTTCTTCAAGATTCAATATGTTTTCTGCTCAGCAGCCGAACAGTAATCGTTCCACACAGCCATATTTGAAGCGTAAAAGCACGAGATAGAGAGCTGACCGTATTTCTTTATGAGGATGAGGAAACAGCTGCTCTGTGCATCTTCAAATCCAAAGTTGATCCGCCGAATCTGGGTGCTCGATCAAGAACCGATTCCAATCACCAACCCCAACTGGGTGCGTGCTCTGATGGGTTCAAACCAGCGGGGGGAGCAGCAGCAGCAGCAGCAGCAGAGGAAGCTTATGGAAGCTGGAAAATTGCCGAAGAAGCAACACCCACAGCAGCTAAAGGAGGAGGCACCGGATCAGAGGAGAGAACAAAGCGAAAAAGACGAAGATTTCAGAGGAAGGCAAGCGAAAAGATGGAGGCTTGGGGGGGGTGGGGTCGTGGCTTCTGCAGAGCCTCGTCGGGCAAGGGAAGGGCTTAGACAGGGAGAGGCAAACGGGGAGACGCAGGGAGAGGAGAGGGAGGGGTTAAAAAGATGCGTCTTTTTCCATATAAGGGGGTCGCGCTCGCTTGGAGTCAAGCAGCGAGAGATTTCTTGGGTGGAGTTGAAGCTTCACTACAATATAAAAACGTACTGCAGCACGTCCTTTGATCATCTGAACTCGAATCTACATTCAGTACACTAGGCTTGGAGGGGGGGGTTGCGCACGAAAAATCGCATACGGACAGCTGGGGTGCGTGTCTGCGCTGCTGTGGATGTTCTACATTAAGAAAAGAGAAAAAACGCTGACAACGTGTGGAGGAGCGAGAGAGAGAGAGGGCCTTGGTCTTGGTTCACACTTGCTGCTTGATGTGCCGAGAGGCATTCTGTCCTTTTCTCCCCGCTTTCCTTTTTTTTCTTTCATTTGTTTATTATTTTTCTCTCTCTCCCTTCGGTGTTAATGAATGCAGATGAAGATTCGATGGAGCCATTAAGATTGACTTGCCAATTCTTCTTTTTTTTTCTAAGAAAAAGCGAAAAGGGAAAGAGGAGAGGAAGGGGGAGTGATGTTCACTGTTTCGAGCAGGAGAAGAGAGGCACGGGATCACCAGCTGGACGGGGAGCCTGACAGGCGCTGAATTGGCTCGGCACGGGGGCATTAATCCCTCCTACCCTTCCCCTGATTTAGGGCAAGATATCAGCTTCTCAAATTAGGGCAAATTAAGAGCCCTGGCATGATGACTGAAAGAGACGGGGCTGTATTCGGTGGACGGGATATGATAACGGGTCCTATTTGACATCTGTTTTAAGTACAATTTATTTGGACATAGTGACGACGCGTAATACGACATGAGAATGATTATGTGCGTGAAAGCTGCTGCATGATTTCCTTAATTAATTGTCTTACAAGTTCCTAAAGGACACTAGCTGACAAAATGATTTGATACTACTGGATATTCGACGGCCTCGAGGGATATTGAGGTAGATAAAATTTGGTCTGTGTTTTTTCTCAATCTTTGGGCGGAGTTTCCTCCAATCAGGTCTTTGATTTGGTTAGTCGATTGCAAAACTATATAATAAAAAAAATCCACTTACAAACCCCTCTCTCTACACCATGGTGGTGGTCACATCCTAGCTAGGTTGTCCATTAGATCCATATATAGCAACTAAGAGAGAAGGAGAATTGGTTAAAATGTAACCAATAGAAAGTTTACAACTTATACAAGAAGTTGTGTAGATATAAACAATAAACATGTGAAATAGAGTTGGAGAATATCTAGGAGAAATTCATAGAGGTTTAATTTAGCTTTGCCTAAGCTTCTTCTTGCTCGAGCAACCCAATAAGGTCGCATCTACTAGTTTCAACGCGTGTCACAGTCTGTCTCCACGATGAACATATTTTTCCTGTAGACAACCTATTGCAAGACTAGTCTTTGATGTTGGCCCCACTCAAGAAATAACCATAATCCTTCTACTATGCCTCCACAATAGCACTAGAGCTCTTGTATATGTAAGGGTTAACATAATGAAAAACCCAAAGCTGGTATATTAGTAATAATCTGTCTCCACCATGACCATGCTTTTTTCTTATAGACAACCTATTGCAAGACTAGTCTTTGATGTTGGCCCCACTCAAGAAATAACCATAATCCTTCTACTATGCCCCCCCAATAGCATTAGAGCTCTTGTATATGTAAGGGTTAACATAACGGAAAACCCAAATCTAGTACATCAGTATTAATCTATCTCCACGATGAACATGTTTTTCCTATAGACAACCTATTGCAAGACTAGTCTCTTTGATGTTGGCCCCACTCAAGAAATAACCATAATCGTTCTACTTTGCCCCCACAATAGCACTAGAACTCTTGTATAACTAAGGGTTAACATAACAAAAACCTAAAGCTAGTACATCAGTGATAATTTGTCTCCATGATGAACATGTTTATCCTATAGACAACCTATTGCAAGACTAGTCTCTTTGATGTTGTCCCCACTCAGTAAAAACCATAATCCTTCTACTATGCCTCCACAATAGCACTAGAGCTCTTGTATATGTATGGGTTAATATAAAGAGAAACTCAAAACCGGTGCACCGGTGATAAATTTATCCAAAACTAATTTTTTTATAATAAAAACCCCAAACTAATACACATGTGCATATTTATTAACTCTCATCAAATATTGCCATTAAATTGCCGACTTAGATGCCATGTAGACTTACAAGATTAATTAGCGGATTAATATTACGGAAAACTCCAGACTAGTATAATTATGATAAATTTACTTCAAATTGGTATACTTGTGACAAATTTATCCCAAATTAATTTTTGGTCACCAAATATCTCAAACTGGTATATGCGTGACATACTTACCCTCTGTTAGCTTTCATCAAATTGTCATAGGTAAAGTTATTGTCTTGACCACATAATCAAGTGCCTCGAAGTAGGTTTATAGCAAACTTTCAAGTAAAATTATGTCACGGCGCATTATTTGAGGACCATAATTTTACTTATTACCATATTTTTATGCTTTAGGGTGCTTGTATATTTTGGTAAAATTATGTTGCTATGCACTATTTGAGGACCGTAGTTTGGACTTCGAGGCAAAGCATAGGAATTGTGCTCGACAAATTTATGCTAATTGGAAGAAAACTATACAAGGATGAACATTTAGGAATTGCTTTTGGAGAGCTACATATTTGAAAAATTGTCACAGGAGAAATTAGTTTGGGGAAGCCCAAACTATACAAGTGCCTTGAAGCAGTCCTCAAATTATTTTATGGAGCAATTATGGTCTCCATTAGCCACCGTTAAGTTGTCACAGCTAAAATTCTTATCCTTCATTAGTTCCATCCAATTTCATCTAGATTTATCAATAAAAGTTATACCTCAAATGCTTAATAACCTCTTTTGAATGGGATTTGGGATTCTAAAAATTATGGAGTAATGTCTTTGAAAAGGCACTGCTCATGCTTACCTTGAAGAGGGAGTATTAATAGAAGGTCAACTAAAACTCGCAAGAGCTTAATTCATCTTATGTTCTTACACGAGATGCTATTGGGCAGTGATTAGGCCATATAGTGGTACTTGGTTGAGCCATCTTATCTAGAGTACGAAAGTGTCACTAAAGAGTTATCGTAATTTGCACGATCTAAGATAAAGATAATGATGAATGACTCAATGAAAAGGAAGAAGATCTAGAGTTCTCGCTAAATTTAACGGTAAAATTTTACTAAAGTTAATGAAGGGTAAAAGTGTCACAGGTATACCGGTTTGGATTTTTTCGTGACCTAAAAATTAATTTTGGTAAATTTGTCACAAGCGCATTGGTTCAAGATTTTTCATGATATTAACTTGTTAATTAATCCATGTGAAGCCATGTCATATCCAAGTCAGCAATTTAACGGTAATAATTACGGAAACTAATGAAATGTAAATATGTCATACGTGTATGGATTTGGAGTTTTTTGTGATAAAAAAAATTAATTTAAGTTAAATTTGTTTCTGATATACCAATTTGGGTTCTTTGTGATATTAACCTATATTTAATCATTTCAATTCAAACGCTGGACTATTAAATCTGTAGCGCTGCATCGACATTGAGTTTTCTTGAATGATGTAAGCCACTAATCTACAAAATCTACTTCACAAGATATCTTCAAATCAGTCCAGTTGGCCGGCATGTATGGATCTTCCACGTGAAGCAATATATGTGTAGAATCATGAAATATCAAGTCGAAATTAGGTCTGCCGTGACATGCGATATACAGTAGCTGGGGTCCCGAATGATTTGATCTCCACGAGCGTATGTTACTTCCATGTGCATTTCTTCCTTTTTCAGCAATCATAACGTGAATTTCATTCTTGAAATATGAAGATCTGCATTTGAAAGGATCATGGATTCAAGTCGCGTAAGACATAATCCGTAGAAGATTTCCACCTGCAATGCTGCTTCCGTATTCACTTGAGAACTCTACTTTAACAAGGTTGTGATCATCAAAATGATCTAGGGTTTACAATGGTAGAGAGAGAGAGAGAGAGAGAACAATGACAACAAGCGGTGACAGCAAAGAAGGAAGAGTGACAATTGTTTTTTTTTTTTTTTTTTTTTTTTGGTGATCCAGGGACCTCCGTGCGCCGTCTTCGCTTGGAGTAAAGCTTGAAAGGAGTAGAGTTACCACCACCATTGCTCCTCGGATAGCTTGGAGTAAAGCTTGAAAGGAGTAGAGTTACCACCACCATTGCTCCTCGGATAAGTCGTGGGTTCCTTTCCAACAAGGCACACGGCGTAGGGATTTGAACTCTGGACCTCTCGCGAAAGGAACCAGGGACCAACCACTACACTACCACCACGGATGGTGAAGAGTGATAATTGTTAGTAGTTTGTTTATAAAACAAATAAAGAGGTGCCTTGTCCCACATCGAAAAGATGCGAATGTGCACATGAACGAGATTTGACACTAACCAACGATCATTATTTTATTTATTGAAAAAATTCGGATTTGTTTCTATTAAAAAATTAACTATGAAGTCTTATTGAAACAAATGCGGTACTGCTCACAAAAAGTTACGGTTATTTATTATTTATTATTTATTTAATTCCGAATTTTTTTATGTCTTTTCCACGTAACTTTTGAGACGTACTTTTTCATTTTGCAACATTTCCCAAAAGGTTGCCTTTGTTCTTTTTTTTGCAACCTTTTGAAGAGTTGCTTATATTCAAAAGAAAAAGATAAGTACTTTTGTTTTTAGATAAAACTAACATATTCTTCCAATTTTTTGTTTTTTTTTCGAAAGAAACTACATTCATTGTTTCTAATTGTTTTCCATGAGAGACCCTAGAAAAATACTAGAATTATTATCTAGTATTATCATTTGAGACTTTATTGTATCTTGGAAGAAATTTGTCGGTGACTATTAACAACGTTGTGGGGCAAATAAATTCTTAAAAAAAGTGATATCACACCTCAAAGTCAGACTTGATTACTCTAAAGATCTAACTTCATTATTCTACCTAATTCGAAGCCATATTTTCCCAACAACAATGACAGCGGCTGCAATGAAGACGATCGAATGAAACCAACGATGGCGACGACGACTGGTGAAGGATTGTCGCAGTGGGGAGACAGAGAAAGCGAGGATGACGGCAAGCTAAGGCGACGAAGATGACGAAATGACAAGGACGACAACAACACGGATGGAAGGGGTGTGGCGATAGAGATTTCTTTCGTCGAGAAAAAACTTACAACAAGTTGGTCTAATGTTGTGTATGCGATTATCTCGTACAGTATATGTGTCTAATGTTATACTCGCGACGTACCATATTAAATGCGAAATCATATCCTATAGTATCCGATCAAACAGTCATGATTAATAACTTTAGTGAGCTAGAAAGAGCGGTCTCACTTGAAATCTTCGCTTAAAAACAATGTACGGCGATAATGATGCTTAAGCAGCTTCTCCAAGCCGGTGAACCGTCTATTAATTGAAATAAGAACTTAATTGAACTCTCAATTACAACCCGCCTTATTAAATTTTCAAATATATATGCATTTTTTTTTTTAGGAAAAAAAAAAAAGAAAGATGTCTAGATTCGATGATAGGCCCGATTGGGTGCTGACCAATGAAATTTTGTCACGGATGTCAAAGATGCCTGTCTCTTTTTTTTTTTGGTACCATAGCTAGAAGATAAGGTACTTGCTAATTAGCTTATCTTAGAAGATAAGACTGTGAACACCACTCTAGGAAAGTAAGATTGTGATACATCACGTAGAAAGGTAAGGATTAATTTGTTTTGCGGAAAATAGACGATTTGAAAAGATTTTCTTGAAAATGATCGGTTGTGTCGCTTGAAACAATTATTCAATAAATAATATTTATTAATCAATAACAATTTATGTTTAAAATATTTTCATGGACTATGAAATCTTTTTCGTTTGTTCATTTTTGTAAGTGACATAGATGATCATTTTAGGAAAAATGTTGTTAATGTCATTCATTTTTCATGAAATAAACGCACCTTAAGATTGTGAATAACCTTTGAACCAAATCGATAGATCTGCTCATGGGTATAGCTACCCATGGGTGTGCCCTGACTCGCTTGAGCCAATCGAGCCAAAAAGGTAACACTTGGACAAGGGCATTTAGTTAGAAAGCTCGATCTAACTCTACCTTGAAAAATTATACATAAATTTCTATGGCATGCCTGGTTAATGAGTTAGGCTTAACCTTAGGGCTTGGTTTTGTCCAAGTTTGTTCAATGATCATCTCTAAAAATCAACTGATCAATTTTAGTTTGTTTTGGTTTATTTGTCTGGATTATGCTTTACCCGTACTTTGGGAGAAATTTTTTACAAGTAGGAATCTACCAAGCATAGTTATGGGCCTTCGACTTTTAATTCTCATCTCATGAGTCAATTTGATTCAAGGATTAGAAAAAAAAAAATACATATCTACTAAGTCGAATGTAAAAGAAAATTCGAATCCTAAGCAAATCTATTTGAACTTTCAATTTTATCGAATCATAAGTTATTATAGTACACCTCTCGTAGTTACTAATTCTTTTCTCATATATGTATATTATATCTCTATGGTTTTACAATTGTATAAAGAATTAATGGTAGACGACATAGGCATATGACATTTTGTTGTTTATGTTGAAGTGCGATGGCAAGAGAAAGCAACCTTTGGTGCAAAATTTAGAATTCAAACGTTCTTGGACCTGCTCTTATAAGTAATCAATTTTTTGAAAAATGTTTTCCCAAGTCATTCATTTTTGCCAAAACAAATGACGGTTCTTACCTTTCATCGAGATTTTTATCAACTTTTCTTAGTCTATCTTACTAATATTTGTATATGCAAATAAAAAACTTATTTTAGGTATTTCGATTCTGTCAATTCTTAATTTACAATTATATATATTTAAGAGTATAATTTACCCTGCATACATTGATGTGAAACTATACCATAGACATGATACTCTCTCCTAAGGAAAATAACACTAATAGTTCCTAAAGTTTAGCCTAATGTGTAATGTCATTCATAAAATTTTAATTTATCAAATATGATTTTTGAATTATTACTAAACGTTTAATGTAGTTTCCATACTATACGAAGAAGTTCATTGTCATTCCTAGTTAGTTTGAGTTGACAAAATTTGCTAACATGTCTTTCAATTTGCGTTAAATAAAAAAGTGAGAAAAAAACTAAAAATTGTGTAATAACAGAAGATGATAAGAAAATGGAATTCACAGTCACATGTTCTAATATTATATTGATCCATAATTTCAAAAGCACAATTCAGCATTAAATATTCTATATTATCAAATATCGTCTAATTTGTTGTCTGATCAAACAAATAAATTACACTGGACATTTAGAGGAAAATTGCTTGGTTAGTCCTAAGCTTATTATATAGATGCCAATTTAGTCCTAAAATTTTCAATTTTGCCAACTCAGTCCTAAACCTTGATACGAAATTTTAATGTAGTCATTTTGATAAATTTTTATTAGAAATCTAGTTGCCCAATGTGGTATGCCATCAATTTTCGGCGAAAACTAATTGGAAATACTGTATTGAAATTTAAAGCCAATGCTAATGACTAAATTGGTAAAATTAAAAAGCTTATATTTGAATTGACATTCATAAAATTGATTTAGGACTGATTGAGTAATTTTTCCGACATTTAAGGATAGTTCAAGGATAGCAATGAACAAATTAAAAATGCTTAGGAATGACATTTCATATTGAACCAATGTTTAGGGATTACTAATATCATTTTCTCCTTTCTTTTTATTTTTTCCTTGGAGGATTTTTTTTTTTTTTTTTTTTTGGGTCCAATTATCAACGAAGGATATTAGTTGGACGGGAAAAGATACAAGACAAACGAGAATAAGTTGGTCGTGTTCTAATATTGTATTGATCCATTATTTCAAAAGTCCAATTCAGCATTAAATATTCTATATTATCAAATATCGTCTAATTTGTTGTTTGAACAAACAAATAGATTACACTAGACATTTAGAGGAAAATTACTTAGGGCCCGTTTGGTTCGGCTTTGGGGGAATGCCATTTGGAGAATGCAAATATCTTTGAGAGAAAGAGGCTTTCGAAAATGTTAGACCGTTTGGTAAATTTTAGCATTGAAATGCAACTTGGCATAAACACCGTTTGGCAAACTTTGCATTTGGAATGAGCTTTTTGGTATTTTTTAATTTCTTTTAAATCTGAAATCAAATTCCGGCGGCCGGCCACCGCCGCCAACCGCCGGCGACCGCCGGACGGCCAGATCTGGCCGTCGCCGGACCACTCGAGATCGGCCGCCGGAGGTCGCGGAGGCCGATCTGGCCGTCCGCGGCGGATCTGGCCTCAAGACCCCGATCCGCCGCCGAACGGCCAGATCTGGCCTCGCCCGGGTCGCCCGCTCGCGCGAGACCCGAGCGACGCCGCCGAGGTCGGGCGGGCGGCGTCGCTGGCTCGCGCGAGACCCGGGCGACGCCGGCCGAGGTCGGGCGACCTCGGGCGGCGTTGCCGGCTCGCGCGAGACCAGCGGCCGAATCTGGTCGGGTGCTCCGAGCACTGCTCAGCCCGTTGCGTGGGTCGCGCGACCCAGGCGACGCCGCCTGAGGCCGCGACCCACGCGACGGCGGTGCGTGGCGACGGCGGTGCGTGGCGACGGCAGTGCGTGGCGACGGCGGTGCGTGGGCGACTAGCTCACTGGTTGAGCTCCGCCGGCTAAAGCTTCGATCTTGAAGAAACGATGAAGACGAGGAAGACGATGAACAGTTATTTTTGAGGGTAAAAGAAGAAAACTAAATTATCAATGAGGGCAAAAGTGGAAGAAAAAAAATTCATTAAACCCCCTTCAACATTCCGAAAATGCTGAATGCCCAAAGCAGGTCCCCACCTGCTTTGGGCATTCAGCATTCCAAGAGCATTTTAAATGCTAGCATTCCCCCAAATATACTCCAAATCTTTGAACCAAACGGCTGAAATTTTTCCCAAGGGCTTTTCGGGGCCGAAAGCCCCTTGGGAATGCCGAACCAAATGTTCCTTAGTCAATCTTAAACTTATTATATAGATGTCAATTCAGTCCCAGACTTTTCAATTTTGTCAATTTAGTCCTAAACCTTGATACGAAATTCTTATATAGTCATTCCAATCAATTTTTATTAGAAATCCTTGATGTGATAATTTAGTTGCCCTACATGGTGTATTAGCAATTTTTGGCGAAAATTGATTAGAAATACTATATTGGAATTTAACTCAAATGCTTATGACTAAATTGGTAAAATTGAAAAATTTATATTTAAATTGGCATTCATAAAATTGATTTAGGATTGATAAAGTAATTTTGTCAACATTTAAGGATAGTTCGAGGATAGCAATGAACGAATTAAAAAGTCTAAAGAATGACATTTCATATTGATTCGATGTTTACGGATTACTAATGTCATTTCCTCCTTTCCTTTTATCCTTTCCTTGGAGGATACATTTTTTTATTTTTGTCCAATTATCAACAAGTGATGTTAGTTGGACGGGAAAAGATAAAAGACAAACAAGAATTAGGTGGTCATTTTTTTGTGGACCCCGTCTGCACCAAACCGGCACCCCACCTCGGCACCCAAAAACAGCCTCCTTTTCCCCAATGGGAAGATAAGAAGCCTAGAAAATGGAAGGGCTAATTCAATAGCACTTACGTGTCACCAAGCGACAATTTCAATAAGTCAAGCTACCCTATAACCAAGATGATATTCGTTACCTAAACATAAATTATTTCGTTCATTTAATGCCGTGTGATGTTTCACTAAACTCTCGTCCCCCTCCTTGAAACTTGACGATGTCAATGTGAATTTTCCCCTTTCGAGATGTCAATTTCATGTGTGGCATGTGAGCATGTGATTATATATGTATTGGTTATTCGCGTTATTTCATATTGATATGAAAATGTCGCAATGTGATGATTAACGATGTTTCATTGAAAATAGATGAAAACATGTCGGTACGTGTTGATATTGAGTTGAGTCTTATACTCACATACTTTGCATTACTCTCAGAAACTCATATCTTGTTCAAGTCATACTTCCGTGTCATATTAGGAATTGCCACCTTTGCATATGAGCTAGCTATTGTATTCTATCGTGAATTTGGAATAAGTAGAAAAATAGAGTTGAAATCATTGGTGGAGATTAATTTGACTAATTTTCCAACCGAAAAAAAAATAAAAATTGAATCCACCTCATTAGAAAGTCTAATGAGAAAAAAAAAACACCTTCGATTAATAAGTCCAGAAAAACCACATGTATAAAAATAAAACATATATATGCCATAGATAAGAGATGCGAGATACTTCAACATCCCTTCTTAAGTGCAAGCTGGGTTAGAAAGGTCACGTCAAATTTGACAAATGGGACTAGATAAGTCAAGGCAAAACTCGATTTTAATACCGTGTTAGAAAGTTTAACCGAAAAGTTTATAAAATTCATAGGCAAGTAGTGGAGATGTTATTTTTTTAATATGACTAACGGAGTTTGTTTAGAATTTGTAGCTTTTCTATAGTAGGAGGAAGTCCTTCTTCTTTACATTGTACATTACATCAAAATCTAGGATGATTTCTGCACGTCGGTGGACATCTCAAACTTCCATACTGAATTTTTAATCTTGTAACAAAGACAAACATTTTCAGTGCGCAAGTTGTAGCAAAGAATTGCATAATGTCAAGGATGCGATTGCTTAGGATCATCATAGAAGCTGGCATTTCTTGCAAAGCACTTCTCCCCATCATCAACATGGAATACATTATTCCAGCGGCTGCCCATTGATTTCAGTCGCTTTTCCTCCCACCACTAGATATAGATGATATATTATGAATTTTAATATGCCACGCGTCGAGTGGTGGAATTTTCTTTTTTTTTTTTCTGTAGTTAGGCTTGAAATATGGGAACACATATAGGACCCGCACAAACAAACAAACATGCAATCGGCAGCCAACCCTATCTAACTTCATTTGATGCATGCACGTTTGATTGTATGGCAAGATCATTGTGGTGATAATGCTAAATAAAGCATTAGGGTTTTCTTGGCTTGGCCATGCTTTCAAGAATCCTGATCATGCATGTCTTGTTCGTTTCTTGACGATGAGGTAAAGTTAATTTTTGCTAGTGGGTCCTTGTCATTTTATTCAACTTATAGCCTTTTGACCCTCAGCTCATGTGACCTGAATTTGTTCGTCATGGCAGTAATCATCCTACAAATTCATATTTAATCCCATTTTATCAAATAGGGTTTTGGCACTGAGAATGAATAAGAGTTTAACAATTATGTGATTGACGAACTCGTTATAGGTGCCGGAACCGCTTGCCGTGGCAGGTTAATGTCGTGCCCAAAGTTATGAATGAATGAAAGAGAGAGAGGAGGAATTTCAGAGAATCCATGATGAGGTGAAGACAAGAGATCCCATGAGTAGGACCAATTTCCCAATCGACCATAAACAATCGTTAATGAGCATCGAAATCTCAGTGCAAAACAGAGATATATCCATGAAAAGAACATTCTCTCGCGACCTTCGAAATCGGATTTCGCAGCTACAGTTAGGGAATGACCAGCACCAACGTGATGACCGAAAAGTTAAGAGCATTTTAGCTCAGCGATAACTTCATTTTGCTTCTATACAACAAGCTGCCTCTCGGTCATCAAGATACATCTGATTCTAGCCAGTGCAAGACTCAGAAATTTGGAGATCACCTACAACCGGGGGAGGTTACTCAACACACACGACAGAGGTCTAGGCAGTACATTGAATTCTGCGAGAACAGAGAGCGACAGATCAATGCCATCGATTAGGCTTGGCAGCAGACAAGGAGAAATTAAAGTCACATCTGCAGAAAGATATTGTTAGAAGAAAAAGGATGTGAAAGGTAATTAACTTCGAAGGAGACGAAAAACTTTTAAAAGAAGGAGTATACTTGACATAGTGGTGAATCAAACAAAGCCAGCCGCTCTGTCATGGGCTCAAATACTAAACAATGGTACGCCTTGATGTGGATTCCCACAGTTTAGTAAGATTGAACCAAAGGTCGGTGTCCCTAGCACTCTTCCGTGCGAAATTATGCTAACTCAGAAACTAGCAGGTCTATGACAGTCAGGCAGATCACGACATGATGTACCCTTTCATCATTTGGGTAAGTAATCGTCCCATAAAAATGCAAAAGGAAGCAGAAACTATGTCCCATTTTTCAATTTAGAGCAAATTGGACAATTCAAGTTCGTCGTACCGACAAGGTACCAGAAGCCTCGACAGGACTTCTAATGGTATCCTGACATACATGCAAGCCCTTCCTTTCAATTGGACCAGAAACTTCAACCACAATAATAACCTACTCACTCATTCAAATTTCGCATTTGGGTCAATACATTCCTAAGAATATACTTCTGCAGTTATCCAATGGGTTCTGGTAAAGTACATTTAATCTGTTTCCCGAACTCAGAAAATATAAATAGGAAAAAAGTTCATCAAGGCATAAGATGCCATGCAGAGCATCATCATACATACATTTGACCAGATGCAAAGCAATAATTTTGGGAGTAGCAAGCTAATAAGTTCACTAAAATTGGTATATTCAGTGTGACAATCAAGCTGCTGTACCGGGAAGAATATTGTGATAAACACCTGGAAAAAACTAAACCTGGACTTTCAAATCATAGATTCTCCACAGCTAGTTTCATCATACAACTGGTGCCAGCAGAGAATGGCAGGTAGACAATTTAAAAGAACGGGATTCATGTTCTTGATAAACATGCACAAATTGTCAATGGAGGCACATCTGCGATGTAAATAGAACAGTTGTTATTGGAATTAGTACCAACCTCAGGAACTAAAAGAACAGAGGTTTCAATGGAGAGAGAAGAAGCAATAAACTCTACATCTAGTTAAGGATACTACTCCAATGATGTATCTATATGGCCTCATTCGTGTTCAAAAGAACGCTACGATTTAGAGAATCAAACAGATATAAATAGTCTCAAATAATTTCCTAAAGTAAGGATTAACTCCACACAGCTAGTTTAGCTTCAGCCAAGAAACCCATGTGAACATAGGTGATGCTGTAAACACTTATTACATCAACACAGCCAGTACAAAAGTGGAGCCACACCTAAGAATGCTCGACATTGCTAGTCAATCTCCAGAAGTTGATACAGTTTGAGACTTGAGTTTGGCTAAACAGGACCGGAAGGACAAGAACAGTCAAACCAACAGGAAATTCACCACAAAGCTGAGCTAGAAGGCATGAGGATTTGGAGGACCCCGTAAATAAAGTGGATTTCCTTTGGACTAACAATTAAGTTACGCTTATGCATGTGATTATATTATACTAATTGGAGAATATTCACTTACAGAATTCAATAAGCCTCCAGATTCACTGATAGAAATTAGCAGTCTTAATGCAGACGTATTGTTGTCATGCTTCAACTAGAACATCACATTTTCATCCATGAACTGGCTAGCAAACAATAACAACAGCCAAAACAACGGCCTTATTCCCACTAAGTAAGGCTTGAGATGGGCAACTAAAGGAATAAAGCATAATCAAGGAAGTATAAT
Organism: Eucalyptus brandiana; assembly: GCA_014182725.1. NCBI lineage: Eukaryota > Viridiplantae > Streptophyta > Magnoliopsida > Myrtales > Myrtaceae > Eucalyptus > Eucalyptus brandiana. The sequence goes on from CM024678.1 coordinate 19,215,539, forward strand.
GCAGAATCGGGGTAAAACCGTCAACCAATCTTCTGATATCAAACCTGGATGCTCAAAAAGGACTTTCTTGGAAGCTTTGCATTTCACATTCTTCTCTGATGTTTCTCCCGCACCTCAAATTTTTCTACATAACTACGATAGAAGTTTCCTTCCAATTCAAAGCATACAAACTTGATAAGAGACAACCAAACCAACCTAAAAGCATTAGAATGCCTCAAGGAACCTTTACCACAGGATTACTCAAAGACTCAAAAGAACACATCCCCTATATTAATCCAACGCTTCCTTGTCCGTGTGTGCATGTTATAAAGCTGATACACTAAGAAAGAATAAGCCTCATTCAATTTGATAAATGTCTCACATTAGCTCAGAGACATTGAACATAACTAAAACCACAGACGTATCAAGCAATGAAAACTTACTCATGAATAATTGTTTTCTTCAAATCTTGCCAAACACAAATGCCATCAGGGTGGCGATTTACATATTGTTCAATGAAAGCCTTATCTGAGCATGCAACTAGAGTACTCAATGCTAAGAGAGGATCAGCCAATCCTTTATTTTTCAACCAATTATACATTGAAATCCTAAGCTTAACCCTTTCAATATTAAAAGAAAGATAAGCCGGAAATCTCACTAAACTTGACAATGGATACTTCAAGTCATTTAGAAGAATGTTGATCTTCATCTCTAGCACCTCCTTTGTCTGGCTAAGAATTTGAGGGGATACTCTGACCATTTCACAAACATCTGTCCGATCCAATCCAGCTTTCACGATACAATCAAATCTCTCTTGAAGCTCTCCTCTCTTGCCACGGAACACCTTGAGGGCACGTTTCAAGTCATTTGAACCTTCGACAAATCCCAAGCTTAACAAGAACCTAGTCTTGTGCACATTCTCATCCTCAGCATTGTTTGCTAACGGTTTGACTCTCAACCCAATAACCCAGTTTTTCAGTGTCTGTGGGTTTTCCTTGACGATTTCACAAAGCCGTTTCTTTCCTACATTTAAATTAGTAAACAAGCTATTGGCTTTTTTCAAAGTCAACGAACCCAATAGTAATGGGTGAGAACGCATGATTCTATCAATCTCTTCCGCCTCCATATCAATCTCCAAGAAAAAGATGAAGCTCGACCTCAAGTTTGAAACGAATTTTTCAACTTTGATATGCGGAAATTGAAGGAACATTTTATGCAACTCATCCATTGTAGATCCAAATTTGAGCAGCAATCCGACCAGGGAAATCATCCAACGCCCTGAACCCTCAAACAGAAGTCCAGGATGCTGACTAATTAATCTGCTAAGCTGCTCGTCCGTGTAACCCATCTTGCTCAATGCAAGTAAAGCCTCGAGGATCCTATTCCATCTGCAGAAACAATTTTCAGAAAGCTGCTCCTTTATCAAACTTAACTCAAATCCCAAAACCTTCAACTTCTCTATCACCTTAAGAAAATCCAAATTTACCTCCCCAGTCAAAATATAGGGGCTACAAAGAATTACCTTGGCCATAACGTCTTGACTAAGCCCCAACTTTTCATAAGCTCGAATCTTAGCCATCAAGACCCCATGTTCATGACGAAATATATCGGCCGCTTCCCTATAGATCTTTCCCATCTTAGTGCGCTCAATCCCGCAGTTACACAATACATGGTAGTTCTCCAGCAACAAATCATTATCGCTCAAGAACATAATGTTGCGCGGAAGGAATGGAGCATATTCAGAGGGCCTTAAACCCATACTCTCAAAGAAAGGCTCGAACTCATTAATAGGATGGTAACGCAAGAATCGCGAAACCAACCGAGCGACATCGCCCTCGACATCGATCCTCTTAACAAGCTTCTCAAGAAAGAAGGGGGAGTTCCTACTAATGTGATCAGCATCCAAGAACTGCAGGCCTCTAGTGGAATGCAAGTAATCCGATAATGCAGCCTGCGCCGGCTTACGAATAGCGACGGGTATTCTACTCGCAGATTCCACAATATAGGCAAGTTCTTCAGCCGGCACGGGACGTTTAGTCCTGTAAAGCCTAGGGTTAGGAGCGCCATGGACGAAACCAGTGGGCCAAGATCGGATTTTTAAGGACGGGGAGTGGCTTTCGAGAAATCTGGAAGACACCCATTTGAGAATGGACCATGGTCTGAGCTTCTGTACTTGTCTCATGGGTGACCATCCGAGGATTTTTTGAAAGTGCCGCGCGGTGAACAAGACAGTGAACGAAACGGGCGCAAAAGTTTCAATCTTTGAAGCTTCGGAAGAAGAAGATGAGATGGCGCTAGCTCGGATGGATGATTCTCGTACCTTCGGCGGCGGCGGCGGCGGCTCTCGAGCTTCAGTTGTCCGAAGCTTCAGTCGACGGCTGTAACGGTGGTTTTTGGCGGCTCTTTTGGTCACTCCCTTTGAAGGACGGTGGAAATGGCGAACGAAACTGCTGTTTCCGCCCGTGGAGGACGGAGGACAGGAACTTCTGAAACCTGGGCCGAGTTCGTGCCTGGCCCGGATCGGCCCGGCCCATCTTCTGTACGGGGCCGGATTGTCCCGGCCCAGTTCGTGATTCGTGCTGGCCCGGCCCATTACTGTAACGGGTCGTCGCGCTTGTGCTAGTCCTCTTATTGTGCCTAGACTCGTGGTCGCATCGGGCCAATAGCGGAGGCAATCGGGTCAAAATGCTGCTACTTATCATCTCTGTTTATCACTAATGGAAACTCGCTAGATTGTTCATGTCTCTTCTACATCAGCAGCAAAGTCCTAGCTGGGACGCCTCACATGACATCACAAGACGCGTTTACCGCAAATTTTTTGTTTTCAAAGACCTTTTCGACCATAGCTTAAGAGACCCTTCTTAAGCTATGAAAGTGGAGTTCAAGTTTCTTAGGATTTCCCTCAATTGTTTTCATTTTGTTTCTTCTGGGACAATTTGATGGTCGGTGATTGATTGTTCAAGCCTTTTTTTCTTGCACATTCTTGGTCGGAGAGAGTTCTCTTTCAATGGAGGAGATGGAAGGCTCTGATGCATCACCCATCAATGGCATCCTTGAAGGATGTGGCTAGTGGCTGCTTATTCTTGAACTCGATGGTAAACTGAGAGCGTCTTCAATTCACATGGAATTAGCTATCAATTGATGTGAACTTTTACTATTATTATGCAATGCCTGTTGCCATTATACTTCAAAAATTTCTCCAAGTGATCTTCTCATTTGGAGTTGATTTACAGAAAGAATCCTTAGCTCTCTTTGAGTCTATGTCGCCTTCTGTCTCGTTGGGTATTCTCTCTCTACTCTTATTTGGTCTGAATTTCTCTTCATAATTCCCTGATCTTCTCTTCAGGACTAATAAATTATGGGATATTCATTTTCATCTTGTTAAAATCATGGATAAAGTATATGTGGGCTAGATTTGGTGTTTTTAAGGAATTTTTTTTAATTAATTTGCTGATTAGCCATGATCAACAAAAGGAGGTTTAAAATAACCTAATCAATCTCGTTCTTCAAGCCATGTGCTTCTCTCGAAAACAGACAGAACAAAACTTATAACGCCAACAATGAATGGCAAGAAATCTTTAGAATCAGCTCTCGCAAGGCAGCAATCAGTCGCACAATGTTCGACAAAGTATACTTGCTATGTCTTCGACATTCTCTCATTCGCTGAGCAAGCTCAAATTTGCCATAATGTTAAGGAGGACAAGACAGCCAAGATATGGAAACAATCGCAACAGCACAAGTATTAATCTAGAAAGTGAACAAAGTCTAACTAAATACTCTGCTCTAAAAATAACTTGCATTCCATGGAAAGATCAAAGCATCCTAGATGTTAACACTAAATTTGAAATGACACAGAAATAAGTATTCAAAACTTTGAATTTCCACAGAGAGAGAGAGAGAGAGAGAGAGAGAGAGAGAGAGAGAGAGAGAGAGAGATTATGCTACACCAATTCTTAGTCGATCACTGCTTGGCACCATAATAAGGATAGCCACCCATCCCCATGGGTGGTGTCGGAGGTACGCCAAGCTGGTCTTTCTCCACAGCAAGTTGAGGGTAAGTCATTTGAGGCTGTACTGCATATGGCATAGGTGCCGCGGGAGGGCTAGGGTAAGTGTCACCTGGGTAAGCTGGTGCAGCTTGAGAATAAGGATATCCAGCAGGATCTGGGCTAGGATAAGCTTTTCTAGACTGAGGATATATCCTGCTGCCATTGGTGCACCCATTGGAACCATTGTAGGAGGTAGCTGTGGCTGTGCTGTTCTGCGTCCATGTGAATCTGCAAATTTGACAGTTATGCTCCATCCCTGAAATAAAAAAGAAAGCCTCATCAAGTGAATCCATATATCCCATAATGCGTCGGTCAGATGATTCCATCCATCACATAAGGTCTTTTAAATTAGGCATGGATGATAAGACATGTAAGGCTTCATGTGTGCGAGAACTTGAGGGTTGGAATAAACGATGCATATCAAACAAATGCAAGAGGCCGATAAGTTCATCATTCACCTACCCCAAGTAGCTTTTGTGGATCCTCGAGGGCTCCTTTGGTAGCCTCAGATGTCTTATAAGTAACAAATCCAAACCCACTGCAGACGAACATTATAATGACCATCCACAGAAAAGTAACTGAGATAATCTCAATTATTATCTGAAGATCAAGACAGACACTTAACCGTGATTCAGTTGTATCTTTATCGTATGCAACATAACCTTCTTCAATATCACCATATTTTCCAAAAAAACTGAGCAGCATCTCAATAGAGACGTCTGGTGACAAACCGCCAATAAAGAGCTTCCTCTGAGCTAAATCAGGTGTACCACTTGACCCAGTCAGTCCCTCACATTGCAGATTACAGACAGCCATCCTTCCCTGAATTTAAAGTTTGTAAGAACCACAATTGTTAACTACAAGAATCAAGAGGAAGTGCTATGTGTTTCGACAAACAGCCTAGCTTTTATGTCTGATTTGGCTACCTAACAATAGATGGCAATTAAATTCTCCTTATCGATTTCAAAAGGACGAAACCATTTGTACAATTACCAAACGCCTTCAAATGTCCGGAAACATATCTAGGGGATAGAAATAGAAAAAATTATTTTTGCATAAAATTTATTCTTGGGAACAAAAACGCAATCATATGAATCCTGTTACCTTATGTTCATTTCAAACTTTCAAACTTTAGATGGGGTTAGATATTTGCTTTTGCGAGATTTGGAATCATCTTCTTTTTATATGGCTCATAAAAAATTTAAATATTTCAAAAATAAATTTAACTCATTATCATCTCTTATTTCAAGGAATTTTCACATTGATGAGTAGAGAATTGGTTCAGTGTACAGCAAAGTAAGCATTGCAACCTAGAATTAGGGGTCTATTCGTTTCGCGAAAAATATAATGTTTCCGGAAAACATTTTCCTAGAAGTCATTTTCCGGAAAAATAACTCTATTTTCCAGGTGTTAAATTTGAAACCTAAACTTTGAGTGGAAAATATTTTCCACCGTTCGTTAGCTAATTTAATTATTTGGGAAAAATTATCAAAAATTAAATTTTAATATTTTTAATTGACCAAAAATTAGTTTTATTTTTTATATATTTTTTTAAAAATGAATTTTTAATTATTTGTATTTTTAAAAATCGAAATTTTTATTATTTATTATTTTTCTTTCTTTTTCTTTTTTCCTTTTTCTTTTCCTTCCTCCTTCCTCCTCATTCTTCCTCCTCCTTCCTTCGCCGCCGCATGCCTGACGATGGTCGACTACCCAGTGGCCGACCAAGACTCGGTCGCCAGATCTGGCGAGCTCGAGGCTTGGTCGATCTCGCCCGAGCCTTGCCCAGCTTGCTGGATCTAGCTAGGCTCGAGCTTTGCCCCAGGTCGGCAAGAGCTCCGCCTCGCTGACCTATGGTGAGGCTCAAGCTGGTTTGTGGCCGTGGCCAACGACCAGCAGTGAAGAGGAAGCAGGGTACATTGCGGAGATCGAGCATCATTGGACGAGGGGACGCTTCGCCATTGCTGATCGTTGGCGTCGAAGGAGGAGGATCATGAGATTAGAAACCCAGGGCTTCGTGAGGGTGGAGATCCAGCATTGCCGGATGAGGGCATGCTCCACCGTTGCTGACCGTTGGTGTCGAAGGAGGAGGAGATGAGATCATAAACCCTAGGTTTTGTGAGAAAGAGGGCCGAAATGAGTAAGGAAAGAAGCAGCACAAGAGGGCGTGCGTAAGGACGGGAAAATGATTTCCTCTTTTCAAAAGAGGAAATCATTTTCCACAATCTTATGAAGAGATTTTCCATTGACTGGAAAACATTTTCTTTGACCATCTATTTTCCGACGTTCAAACACCAGAAATTCCGAAAAGTATTTTTCCGGAAGTTGTTTTCCGCAAAACGAATGGACCCTAAGTCATTATTTATGAGGAGTTTATATGTTACATGGATCAATCACAGCCGTTCATATAAAAGATGAGAGTGCACGAGATTCAGACACGTGAGACAATATTCTACCAACGTTCTATTTACATAGGATTAAGACATGCGAATGTTCATGTGCAATGGTTGGCTTCTCTCGTACTCATATATGGACTACACTGACATTAGGGAAAATTACCAATTTGGTTCCAAAATTATTGTAGGGATTCCAAATCTCTCAATTATTTTAATATAATTCTAAACATTTACCTAAAATTTCAATATGATAAAAAAAAAACTTTAAATAAATAAAGAATGGATATCCCAAACTCTGTCCTTAAATTCTAAGCAAACCCCTAAACCCTTGAACATCCTATACCAATAGGTATGTTTGATTTCATATCCCCGAACCTCGGACAGCTTCCATCCAAGACCCTACTTCGGTGTCTCCTCAATATCGTCCCCTTTTGCATTCGTGTTCACGAGTTCAGGGGTAGATACAGGTGTTGCTTCATTCAGAACCACCGGCGCAGCATATTTTTTTGCAAATGACCTTGATCTCATACGAATAGGTGATTGCCTCGAAATGTAATTTCAGTAACCGATGAAAAGAATCACCGTAAATAATTAGCAGCAAAACAAGTGCAATCCTTTTGATGATATCGTCCCTTACATTCTAATAGAGACACGGGGATTTTTCTATAAGCCTAACTTTATAGAACTAAACTCTTGTCATTATTCATTTGCAGGAGAATATATCATCGGAAAGGAGCAATTCAAGAATCGATTCAATATTTGATCCATTACTTATTCTTTTGAAAGATCCTCCGAATTCAAGTTCACGTTCCTAAAGAGTCCTTTTATCATTGGATGCGTTTCCTCGAAAATATTACACTTGAACAAATCTAAGGGCTACTCGGTTGGGCTAAGTTTGCGGAGGGACCTCTTGCTTATGAGCTTGATAATTCGATTTCTTTATTGGAATTCACTGGAGGAACTTCGTATTATCCTTTGAGGGTCACTTCATAATATGCCGCCACCTCTTAAGTTAGGGCTATTCAAGTTTGACTTTCCACACAGACCTCGGAGAAGGACAAATCACTCATTTTCAAGAGAAGATCAACAATTGGAAAAATTGCTCAAAGCAAGTGATTATTCGATCATTTTCCTGAGGAGCTAGACCATCATGGCTTCCAAGGAAAAGAGGAGCAAAAGACGGGGGAGCGGGATGAACATATTGAAACTACTAGTTCAACTCTAGAGATTAAGCGGCTTCCGCTAGAATAGCAACCATTAGGTTTAGACCATGTATTAGAGGATGCTTTGCTTTTAAACACAATTATTTTCAATTTTAATGGAATATTATGAAACTTTTAGTATTTTGATTAGTGGAAGACAATTGTTAAAACTTTCATTATTGAGTTATCTCGAGTATGCACATACGGAAAGCTAAATCTTGATGAGATATGACCCACGTATACAAGAATCCTACGGGCACTTGAAAGACTCCTTTCCCATTTAATTCAAAGAGATTAAGTGATATGAAAGTTTTAGCTAGGATCATATTAGTTAAATTTTATTTGACACACACCTGTCCTAGAGATAAGAAAGATGACAGAGCCGAAGAATGCTAGAGATTGGGAAATTCCACTCCTCCTTCAAAAAAATCCCTCACTTAGATCTGGAGGATTGCAAGTGCTTCCAATCAAGGCTCGAGCTAAGGCCGATTTTAGTGACAAATAAGAAGGGAGGGAAAGTGGTCGCATGCCGGACGGCGGGCGGCAGAGTTGAGGGGGCCGGTGGGTTTGGGGCCGATGCTGGGGCTAACGGGCTTGTGCTCGACGAGAGTGTAGTTCTTGAATAACGGTGAACAGTAAAGAAGGAAAAGGAAGAACATGAACAATAACCAGAAAGCCCAAAAAAAGAGAGAGCAAAATATAAAGAAAGAAAAACAAAAGATTCAGAAAATTATGCAAAAGGGAGCCGTTTCAATTCAATTTGTCCACCTCGGATCTTGGCCATGTCACATGGCATGGCTAGTGATGATCAGACTATCATGTAACAATTTTCGACATAATTGGTGCAAAGAATTATATTAAATTTTATTAATACAATTGAAAGGTTTAGGATTACATTGAAATCCGTATAAGACTAAATTGATTATTTTCTCATTGATATCAATCCGAATACCTCTAGCATCTCACTTTTACATATGGTATCTCATCCACATAAATATGTATTTGTACAACTCCTTTTGAGTCAATTCCCATTTTGTTAAAAAAAAAAAAAAAGAGAGAAAGAAAAAAATGACCTACTTCCACCTCACCTCACCTAATCCAACTTGCAACAAGTCAATCTAAGTTCTCTTCCCCGAGGTCGAGTCCTTGCCGTGTGCCATGCCCAAGCCAAAGTTGGAGCTGTATTGTCCACTGATCAAGAGGTTGAGGACCAAGCGGAATAGGAACAAGAGATCTCGAGCTTGTGTGAAGAAGAAGACCACTCAAGCCGAGAGTGATGAGGGCATCGCTCGAATGAGTGGGGGAGAATGTCATGGTCACGAAGTTCCTATGATCAAGGGATCATGCATGATCAAGGAATATCTCCTAAGATCGCTTGAGGTTCCCACAAGAGCTTTGGAACATTTCAAGGATGGACGAGATGGTAATTGTGCCAGGATCTAGAGCTCTCCTGACATAAACGCCGGTAGTTGGTAGGTTAGAAGATACGATTTTGTCTACCGGATGTAATCTCAATTAATGGTTGTAATATGAGGACATCAAGTATAAGAAAAAGTGTCATCCGTCTCATTTATATCAATCCAACCATTTTAGAAACAAAGTTCCATTCTCCCAAAGTTTCTTTTCTCTCTACGATCCAAGTGAATGGGCAAGTGAGTGATTGATCCGAGCAAAGCTTGGCTTGGGCACTCCGTCGATGCAAGTGATCCAAAAGAGTCTATGTCGCCGCATGATCATGATCCCAGATGATCGGCCCATGACACATGCATTCGCATGTGGATGTATATCATCTATCTTAAAAGCACTCTCGCGATTTTTCTTCCTCATCTTAGAATCTGTGATTCTCTCTGTATTTTGTACAAAAGACAAGTACAAAATTTGCTAGACATACTAAGCATCATTTCTATTTTAAATACTGCAATGTTTCATCGTTAGGTAATTGATTAATTATATTTCTGATTTGCGTTTCAGGGGAATCTTTTGATCACTCAACATCACCAATACCGAGCTGGTCAGCGACCACATTAATGAACTTGCAATTTAGTCAGGGCACGCTATTGATTATGTTCTTTGGCAGGCACAGGCTCCATGTTTTGGAGTAAGCCCTACTTTTTCTCTGTCCTAGGAAGATAATTAATTGATTAATTATCCGTGGAATATCGAGAACGCATTAATATGTCTCTTTAATGCAAGTTGCCTCTTTTGCAATATGAAAAAGTCTCCATCTGCTCCCCTGTTGTCTCGGGGGGAAAAACAAAAGAAAAGTCGTTCTGCCTTAATTTCTTTCACACCCCAAAATTTTCATTTTCAAGTTGATAACTTTCTGCACATCACGGCACTGATCTGGGGAATAAAATAAATGTTTTTCGTTTTGGTGTGATAGAAAAATATACTTTTCAAAAAGGGTCTTTGTTAAAGAGTGCTGAGAAAATTGACTCATAAATCTGTTATGTTTTTGCTAATTTAGTTTCAAACCTTTCAATTTTGCCAATTGAATTCTAAATATTTTTCCTTCTTGTCAATTGAATTCATCCAACCAATTTTAGTAAGAAATTATTGACCTGGAAGCTGATGGTGCCATGTAGGACTGTTGTCGGTCTTGATGTGGATAAATTTTAATAATATTTTCATATTTTTGAATTTTTCATTATTTTTCAGATTTTTCTTTTATTTTCTTTTTTGCTTTGTCTTCTTCCTTTTGCCAGTGGCTGGCCACCGGCGATGCTGAGTCGAATGGCCTCATTTGCCATAGGTGAGGTGTGGTCGGGTGAGCCTCGGCGAGGGTCGACCTTGCCTAGGCCAAGGCGATGCCTAATGAGGCTGCCTTGGCCTAGTCATCCTTGGCCTGTCGAGGGTCGGCCTCACTAGAGTTGAGGCCGACCTTTGCCGAGTCTCGCCTGGCCTGTAGTAGGCGAGGCTAGTCAGCTCAGCATGGTCGGTGGTTGGCCATTGGAGGAAGAAGAAGTAGCAAAAAAAAAAGAAAGGAAAAAAAAAGAAAAAAAATTAGAAAAAAATAATAACAACATTAAAAAATATTAAAATATCATTAAAAATTATCCACATTAATGTTGGCAGTCCCACGTAATATCACCGACATCCATATTAGTGATTTTCGGACAAAATTAACCAGATAGACTCAATTAACAAGAAGTGAAAAAATTTAGGACTTGGTTGATGAAATTGGAATATTTAAGATTAAATTGACAAAAGTGTAATATATTTAGAACTTTTTGGATACTTTTCTTAAAAAGTGCCTTAAAGACACTTGTTAATAGCACCTAATGATGAAATTTTTTTCCATCTTCATTGCATTGATTATTACAAAAGAAAGACGGTACTTTGACAATGAGACACTTTCCTTGCTTGGATGTTCCATAAGTGCCCGAGATATTGGTTGATGAATCCTTTCAAAATAGGAAATGTTGATTTTCGCTTTTTTTTTTAATTATTTTTTTGCCATGAAACAACTGAATTAAGCGATCCGTGTGCATGTTTCAATCTAGCTATTACTTTCGTGCATGTAATATTCAATGCCGAAGCACATGTGTGAGTTATTTTAAAGTCTTGCATGGAAGATTTGGTATGGTATGGAGTAGCTAATATATCTTAATTAATTTATAATTCAAAGCTTTAAACTTTTGAGTGAACTTAAGTCCGACTAGATGTGCTGGTGCACTTGGAATGAGGCTCCCTCTTTGTGGTCTTCCTAAGGAAAGGTTTCGTGACTTCTGTTGCACGTCTCAACAATTGATGTGCAATCGAGTCTGTCAATAGTTTCATCGGAGCTTTGATTAAGCATACTTAACAATACTATTTAGTCGAGTATCTTAAAAATCAATTGTTTATAATACGAGAAAAGTAGATCAGTTCATTAAAAATTGTAATTACTTTATGACTGAACTATTTTGGATAAGTACCCTCGAAGTCTCTAATTAACAATATCCATAAAAATTATCCACGGTAATAATGCTCCTTTCCCAAACAACTTGATTCTATACATTACTTGAAGAGCACTCCAAGGAGCAAAAGTCAAAGATTTCCCCTTGCCCCCTTTATGCACGATGGATTGAACGAATTTTCACTTTGTGTCCGCATTCCAACGGCCTGTTCATACTTATTCCTCGGTGATAACTTTTTATGGGGAACATTTATACGGAAGAAGGGTCCAGATGAATGAAGAAAAACAGACAGAAATCACTGCTGAAAAAGAGAAAAAGAACGAATTTCTAGCACAACATTAGCAGCAAAAATAATCATCTCCATGACCAAGTTTATGTTACGAACAAGATTAATATCAGATATATAGCTTTTGTAACTCTTTTATTCATTTCACTTCTCATAGTTGAAATTTTATCAAATCTATTATCGGTGTGAAATTCTTTTCACACATTCAACATGAGAGGGTTTACAAATGGATGAATTTGATTGCAGAACTATGCGTGAGTACACGTGCAATCAATCAAACTATGAATGTATGAATAATGTTTTATATTGGTAATAGACCTAATAATTACTACAACTGAAGCTGCCTATATTAATGGTGTCAAAATTTGAGATGTGTAAATAGAGACTATACGGCTTGTATAGCTAACATTGTTGCGCATATTTCTAAAAAGGCAGGCGGTTATTTTTAAGGAGTGTTAAGGAAACTACGAGAACCAACAGGTTTCTATCCACGGTTCTAGCTGGGATTTCTCCCATTGTAACCGAGAAACGTCCCATTTATTTTAGCTAAGAAACCACGTCCTGACAATAAAGTATAAATATCGTACCATAACACTACAAAAGCATAAGTTGATCAAGTGGTTATGTGATATTTATTCATGCTGAAGAACATCATTCGACTCATGATCACTGTTGAAGTATTCTTTTTTCCTAAAAGAGGTTCAAAATCAGTATGGAACCTGAATTTGGTTCTTAGGCGAAACTGGCGGTTTTAGACTTGAAATCGGGAATTGAACTGGTCTTGGGCCGATTTTAGGTTTGTGGAATTAGGAACCGAACCCTTTCCAATTAATGCAGGTTCGGTTCGATCCCTGTGTCGAACTAGGTCCGGTACTCACCCTTAATTACTTTTAACTCCAAATCTTGCCAAAATGCCGCTCGTAGAAGGTTGCTCGTGTAGTAAAAGAATTAGATTAAGAATATCGAGAACGCAGTGACATGACTCTTTACTGTTCGGTGCCTCTTTTTGCAAAATGGAAAGTCACTGTCTGTCTGTTCCTTTTGGTACCGCGGAGAAAAGAAAAAGCAGAGTAGAAATATTATTGTCTTGGTGCGATTATTCTTTTGGGAGATTAATATACGAGAAATATATCTCCCAAAAGACTGTTTATTGAGTAGTGTCGGAGTACTTGTTAACCACACTCAACAAAAATACATTTTCATTTTTAAGGCATTCATTGTAGCATAAGAGTGACGGTACTTCAAAAATGACAAGCTTTCCTAACTTAGGTGTTCAATAAGTGCTTTGAATACTTGTTAATGAAATCCTTCCGGAAATGGAAAATGTTACATATCGCTGTTTTTTGTTCCCATAATCCCGTGAAGCAATTGAATTGGGGCTCCGTTTATTTTACCGAAAATAAATTATTTGAAAAATATTTTCCTAAAATAATTGTTTATATTGCTCGATATAATTAATTAGTAAAAATATTTTTATTATCGATAAAAATTTATATTTAAACAATTTTGTGAACGATGAAAATAATTTTCAATCATTCATTTTTATAAGTGATACAAATGTAATTTTTAGGAAAATATTTTTCAAATCATCCATTATCTACAAAATAAACGCCTCCTAAGTGATTGGTATGCATGTTTCAATTTCATTAATACTTTCGTGCATGTATTAATCAATGTTGAGGTGCTGACCAAAAAAGATCAATGCTGAGGTTCACATGTGAAATCGCATTAGAAAAGTCTCTCATAAGAGATTTGGTATAGTATAAAACAGTCAAGATATTTAAATAATATATAAGTTGATGGTTCCATTTTGAGTGAAGTTAGGTCCAAGTAGATGCGTTGATGAGCTCGAAATTAGTACTCCTCTTAGTGGTCTCCTTGAGTAAAGGTGTCGTGACTTATGTTGCACGTCTTAACAATCAACTTGCAATTGAATCGTGTTAATAGTGTCCTCGGAGCATTGATCAAGCATGCTTTGTAATACTATTTAGTCTAGCATCTTAAGTATTGATTGTATATAACACGAGAAAAATCCGTCAGTCCATTAGATAATGTAATTCTTTCGGGACTCAACTACTTTTTGATAAGTACCCTAAACAAAGATCATGAAAATTTTCCGCGATAATGCTCTTTTACCGGACAATTTGATTCTATCCATTACTTAAAGAGCACTCCAAGGCGTAGTACATTACTTAAAGATATCCACTATCACCCTTTACGCACGAGTGATTGAAGCAATACCCCAGTGGTAAAAATATTCTGTCTCCATGACCGTTTTATATTTATTGTGAAAAATCCTAAATTGATATACATATAATAAATTTACCAAAACTAATTTTTTGACCACCAAAATCCCCAAATTAATACATCTATGACAAATTTAATCTCTGTTAATTTCCATTAAATTTTTACCATTAAATTATTAAGTTGAATGACACATGACAATAGACAAGTGTACCGGTTTGTGACAAATTCACCTCTATTTGTCATAAATGTATCCGTTTGTGATTTTTCGTGGCATTAATTCAATTTAACGGAAACTAACAGAGAATAAATTTATCACAAATATACCTATTTTGGATTATTAGTGGTCAAAAAATTAGTTAGAGTAAATTTATTATATATATATTAATTTTAGATTTTTCATGATGTTAACCCTTTATGTTACAAACAAGATTAATATCGAATATTTATTATATTTTGTGTAACCTCTTTTTTATGCTTTCACATCGCTCATTATTGAATTTTTAAAAGTTCCAGTATCAGTGTGAATTTGTTTTTTGATGAACAACACATGAATAAACTCTGTACAGAATTATCTATGAGTACTAGTGTCATCAATCGAACTAGGAATGTATGGAAATTTTTTTACACTAGTTGTAGACCTAATAATTGCTAAAATTAAAGCCGCCCATTTTAATGGTGTTAAATGTGAGATGTATAAAAAAATGATACAACTTGTGTACTTAATATTGTTGCAAATATTTTTAGAACGGCGGATGGTTATTTCTTGGGGCGATTGGTTCAAAATGGGTCGGTCCTTGTATGTAAACCAGGAACCGAACCTATGACCCTGGGTTGTTGATTTTACTCAGAAATCATTCCATTTTATATTTTCAGTAAAACACTAAATTCTTATAATGAAATATAAGAGTTGCCCCTCGGACCTGAGCAGGTCCTTAAAAGGCTCTGGCATCCCGGAAGAGACGGGATAGTCCCCGGGATCCGGGGGACGAAAAAGATTCCGGCCCCATTGGCCGACCCGGCCACAAACCCCCTCTACGGGGGAACGGGCGGCCACGGCTGAACCCCGCGATGCCTTCCACTTCAAAAGCAATTGCGAAGTGCTTATGTTGTCATTTGTTCATTACGAAGAATGTGGTTCAATTTTTTATCTGTACAGTTTTTTTTTTTTTTCCAAAAAGAAGCTTCGAAGCCAATTTAGAATGACTTAACTTGAGAACTGCACAGGTTAAACCGCTTCTCAGGTCTAAGTCCGGTTCTACATTTTTTGAACCGGGAACGGAATTAGTTCTAGGCTAATTCTAAGTCCCTAGAATTGAGAATCAAATCGGTTCTCTCTAGAACCGGTGGGTCTAGACCGATTTGGTCCGATCCTTGAGTTGAACAAACTTGGTGCTCACCCTTTGTTATGTTTAACTCAATGTCGTGCACCATGTATGACTTGAAGAAGGATGCTCCTGTAAACAAGCGGATCTGACATAGAGTGATAATGTTTTTTTTTTTTTTTTTTGTAAAAGAACAGGACATTTATATTTTTCATCACTAGGATAATTGGCCTTAAAGTTAAAAGTGGAAAGATGTTTGTTTTTGAACTAGTGCGGGGGCATAAAAGCTCCTAAAAGGACAGGTGGACTGTTCCGAGGGAATATATTCAAAGAGGAGGGGAGAAAGCAAGATGATGCAATTGCAAAATCTTCCACGGATTGGACGTGCTCTTCGTGTTAGAGGCAAAGTTGTTTCCACACTTTGCAAATTTGTTACCGAGCTCTCCCCCTTTATTTCCTTCCCTTTCGATTCTCTCATCGCTTGCCAATGTCAGCCAATATACAATTTCCAACCTCTCTTGTACTTCTCCTTACGCTTTGGTTGCCAGCTATAAATGTTAAAAGTATCGTGATCGCTTATTTACGAAATTTATATATTTTTTTTTTTATATACATAACGTGTTCTCCACTTATAAGTTTAATCTTTTAAATTGAATTTTTTAATATGTTGCCATTGCCCAGTTCCGCCCTAAGTTTATTTCATGTGTGCGGCCCCCTCTTGTTAAATTCCATGTGTCAATTCTAATCCAGCTTGTACGTGATAGAGTTATTAAATATCCCTAATTGCTTGTTTAATATACTCTCTTTTCACTTATTACGTTTTTGAATTGGACTTCTAAATGATAAATAAGGAAGAAAGAAGAAGAAAAAAAAGAGCCACTCATTCATTTGGGTGGTACTTTTTCTTTGAGAAGTAAGGATATGTTTGTTTCGCGAAAAACTTAAAATTTGAAGATGATGGTTATATTTATTAAAGAAATTAGTTAACAGAAATTTGTTTTATTATCAATAACAATTTATATCTAACTATTTTCATAGGTGTTGAAAATATTTTGCATTCATTCATTTTTGCAAGTATATAGGTGATCATTTTATGCATTTTTTTTTTAAATCTTGAGTTTTCCATAAAACAAACACACTATAAGTTGCGTATGGATCTTCTATACTTACACAACAAAACTAATGTGATTGATATTGGGATGCGGTTGCTTGGCTTCTTTGTTATGACATTAAAGTAGTTTACCTCTTTGACAACATTCCTTGTACAACTTTGTTTGTGTTGTATGCGTCCTTCATGCATGCATGCACACACGTCCTTGTCCAGCTCATAATTTCAGCTTTTTCTTAGTTTCTTAAACGATGCATTACCTTTTTTTTTCCTGGGTATTTAATAGAAATAACTTTTCTTTTGTGACGAGCAATGAATTACTTTTCCAGCCTAACAATTCCTCTAAAATTGGGAAATTACGGTGTCGTAGCCGCACACTCCTCTTCCAGATAATAAAAAAATTATGGTCGGTCACCAAATTTAGGATTATTTAATTTTAGAGAGAAAGAGAAAACAATCTCGATTACAAGCTTATGTAAGATTAAGCAAATAAATAAGAAATCTTGATAGAGCATTATTGAAAATAATACGGAAAAATGACATAAATGATTCCTAAACTTTAGTTTGTTCGTGGATTTTTTGTTCATATTCAATTTAGTCTCTCAACTATATAAAAATGGTCAATGTTATTTTTGAACTTGAATTTATGGAATGACAACATTGACTTTTTTCTTATACTTTAGGGACTAACTTGAACGTGTACAAAAAGTCTGAAGATCACATTAAATAAATTAAAAGTTCAAGGGTCAATTACACATTAGGCCAAAATTTATTAACAATATTGAACCAAGTAAAATTTTAGGGATCGCATTGTATATAGGGCTGAAATTCATGAAGTATTTATGTCATTATCCCATAGAACAAATAAGATGGATTTTTCGAGGAACCATTAAAAAATGACTTGATTCGTGGGACGTCAATGACACAGAAAATCAGGAAAATTAAAAGAAGAGGGGAGGAAAAAATTGAAAGAAGCTTTTGAACTCTTGGTCAATGATCTGTCAAGTAGGAAAACCATTTCGGTGACTGCTGCGTAGTTTCATTGAGTTTTCTCGACGTGCCAAAGCGTCGATGGTTGGCACGTCGATGGTGGTGAAATAGGAACTGCAGATAATCAATTAGGTACCGACCCCAACTTACCTCGGATTTAATTGGATTCTGCGTCAAAGCAACTATCAAATCAAATCTCTTTCGAATAATTTAATAAAATCATTTTGACTATGAGCAATATCAATCTAACTCAACTCCCTGTTTCCTCGACGCCAACCATCTTGACTTCTGCTTCTCCTCTTAGTCCTCGAGTCAATGCTTCTTAAACCACCAAAGTCTACAAATGAACCTTCTTTGTCATTGATCCCATTTGGCGTTGCTTGCGGATTTCAATGCAGGTAATTGACTCGAGAGCTCACTTATCTTACTCTTTTCCTAGTGCTACTTTTAAATGAAAGAGATTAGTCGAAGTCGACGGGGTGACCAGGAGTCTGTGTTTTGGAAAGCACAAAGTATCGAGTAGGTTAGTTTTGTGATAATTTGAGATGTTGAATCCAGTTTGCACAATAATGTGATAGATTCAAGTCGACCTTAAGACAATCGACTTTCTTCCCGACGATAGTGATTATCACCGATAATAGTATTCTTGTTGTTTAATTTGATATGTTGATTGATCACTGGAAATTGTACTAGTTTTTTGTTATCTTTTTGTTTGAAGATTATTCCAATTGTGGTTCCTTCGACGAAATCACATGGTGCAATATCAGTCATGCACTTCCTTATATCGAGAAGGAGCCAATTTACAAATGGTTCCATAGCCAATTTACAAATGGTTCCATAATTCCCTTCATATCTGATTGGAGAAAATTTTCTCCAATTATTCTTCTGATTAATGCAGGTCACAAGTCGTGAAAGTTACCCGCATGCAAGCTTATTTAACTATATAATAGCGGATGATATTTATGTCTATAACCCACCGACAAAAAAGAAAAAAAGAAAAAAAAAACTAGGGGATTGCAGGTAAAAGATGGCCTTATCGGAGCACGACACGAGGGAGATGATTTTTCGATAATATTTATTAATCATGATATGGTAAAATAGCTGATCTATGTGAGCTAAATCTAAATATGATAGCACACTTTATTACAAGGTAATAGATAGAGACTATGCTGATCTCTTACCCTCCTCATCATCTAGTGTCATGCTTAATAATCACGAACCGATAAGTCAATGCGTGTCGCCTTCTCAAAGGGAGTCAAGATCTCGATCAAGGTTTAGAATTTTAAATAATTGGAGAGCCGCATTCGTCCTAACCACTCCGTTGATTTAAGTTTATAAAAGCAAGTAAACGTTGATCGATTTATTTAACTTGTTTAATTTTATTCAAAGATTTCTTGATTTAAAAGAATATTTCATGACGTCTAGAAAATAAACAAAGCAAGACGTTTATCATGTGTGAATGCTTGTTACGTTTTTCTTGTTGTGTTTTGTTGTTCCAGAATACTTTTCATTGGTTAAAATAAATATCGACTAACTAAAACAAACCAAAAAAACACATTTTAGTATTACTATTTAAACATGAAATTGTGTAGTGAATATTCATCATGTGAAGACTTAAATGAAAAGATATAAAGGATATAATTGAAGTAAGTAGAACAACTGTGTGAATTTTAGCATAACGCATATTGCGATCGAGATGGATTCGCATATTTTCCTAATTCGGTAATCTATCATTTATAAGATCAACTTTAAACCAAAAAAGAAAACTCAACTTCAAGACAACTTTATCTTCTGAATGCTCTTGAAGATAGCGTCAAGGAATTTGGATAAATTTTGTTATGAAAAGCAAAAAAAGAGCACATTCTTACATAGAAACGACTTACAATCCGCTGGCATCAAAATTTTCATTCATTAAACTAAAATTAGACTTCAAGCTTGACCGCGACTTCTCCAACTCTTGAAGACATGATTGATGGCGGATGCAAGGACAACACGGCGATGACCAATAACCTAGTGTGAGAATGACGATGGATGAGGACAATGGATGAAAAGGTGCTTTGGCAGTGCCATTCACAAGATAGGCGGCACGGGTAATCGACATGACTCTAGGCGAGCAAATTTATAAACTAAGTTTAGTCTCCACGATAGAACTTGAGTTCGCACGAACACCGAGGCCAATACAATTGGCTATGATATCAAGTTTAGAACTGATAATAAGAAAACAATTACTATATCACTTTAACTCTATAACGTTTTATAATTAGGAGGTACTTTACACCCAAATAGCATGTAGATGAAAGGAAGTAATTTAACAATAAAGCTAACTATCCTATGAAATGATGAATATCACAAAATCAATTCTAGTCCAACGAAATCTCGGAATATTCCATCAATTTTCTAAGAAGATTCAATTTGGGAATTACAAAAAAGAAATAAAAACCCGCATTATAGGAAATTAATATATCAAACAGCTTTATTCATCGGTCAATGATTCAGAAGTTGTCTGAGCAGACTATAATAACAGCAGTTTTAATTTATTACTTGGGGCGGAACTTGAGCCTTGATCTCCGTTCTTGAGATTCATAATTAGGGTCTTATAAAATCGCCAAAGGCTGTCATTTGGCACGTGCCACGTCACCTCCATGTTAGGTTAATATTAATTTTTTTTTCCCTTCTTTTATTTACCCCTGGTAAAATTCTGTGAAGCTTGGCTCTGTCCCCCCTCCTTCTAGCTTTTGGCGTGCTCCGAACTATTTCTGTCTTTGTTTAAATCCAGCAAGCGGGTTTCTTACACTTGGAATCTTTCGGATCTCTTTTCCCCACCTTCCTTTCTCTCTCTCTTTTTTTTTTACCTTATTCTAATTTGAGGATAGGATTTTGAAAATGGGTTTTGCTCTTGGTCCAAAGGTGCAGATCTCAAGAAGCCACACCAGCAGCTCTGTGCAGCCACAGCTGTTTTGCTGTTTTTAGGGCGTCGATGTTCGGATGTGAAATTGTTCAAGATTTGCTTCATTACCCACAGACCCTAATCAAGAGATTAATTAAGAAAGCATTGCAATTCTTAATGCATTAGCTGTTACGATGAAGCATGTAAATAGGATTCTGAAACTTTAAGCTTTCCCTATGCAGGATGCTTTATGATTACTCTAAGAGCACCTGCTAACGGATTTTGTGAATGAATGTACTCGAGATACTGGCTAAGTAACTATTGTCGTTTAGTTTGCGATGCACATTTTTTTCTCGTTCTATATGCTTACTAAGTAAAGTAAAAATACTCATTAACAAAGCCCTTATGTCATGCAATTGTGTGAATGAGTGTTTACGGGGTACTTGTTAAGCACACTTACTTTAAAATAATTCAACAGTTAGTCTATTGAAAATTGCACAGTTTTCACAGTTTGTTATTTATCAGGTGCCTTTGAGGAACCTGATAATATATATATATGTATGTATGTATGTATGTATGTATGTATGTATGTTACCGATAAAGGTGATTTCCTGCAACCAAGAAAGCCATAGTTTTCAGAAATTCGGTCCCTATCATTTGCAGATCTTGGAAGCCAAAAAGCACACTCGACCCATTATCTGAAAAGCGTCCATGGGGTTTCTTCTTTAAATTATTTCACATGTAAGGGCAATTTGGTCATCAAGTTTCTCTATAAATACACTCCCAAGAGCCCCCTTTAGGGCCATAATTCCTCTCATTTTCGCTGGAAAAAAAATAAATGGTCGGTCCTATATCCAACCTAGGATCTCTTCATTCCCCTCCAATCTTCTCATCCAAAATGCCATCTACCTCTACTTCCATCGCGATAAGGCTCAAAACCCTGATCCAAACACTCATCTTCTCACGAGCCTGCCGTATCTCTCGAGCCCTCTCGAAGGCGAAATCTTTCCTCGCCGACGTCATCCGGAAGGGACCGCCGGTTTACTTCATTTACTTCGCCAAGAACAAGAGGAAGAGCAAGATGTACATCGGATCGTTCCGGATGTACTACAATTGGTGCTCCTCGCGTTCGTACTCCGCCCCAACTTCGGTCCTAGATGGGTTCCGGAAGAACCACTTGTACTACGACTCGACGTGGAATTGCTCGATCCCGACGTCAGAGGCCCCGGCCACTGAGTGCGAAGACGAAGGGGAGTCGCAGCTGTCCGGCTATCTCCAATGGCTCGAAGAGAAGAACAAGGCTAAAGCAAGTGGTAGCTTCGCCGAGCTGAACAACGCCAACGAGATCGATGAGCTGGCCGATGTGTTCATCGCCCAGTGCCACGAGAAGTTCATTTTGGAGAAGCAAGAGTCGGACAGGAGGTTCCAGGAAATGCTAGCGAGAGGCATTTGAAGTTGAAGGGCCTTGTCAGTTTTTTTGTAGCTGATGATGTTAAAATCAGTTTCGCTTCTTCTTACTGCCTTGTGGGTTGAACTTGTTGGGCACAAAATGGGTATAATTCAAGCTTTAGCTAGCGATGGACTTAAGCAAATGGAATGCTAAATTACTCATGCCCTTGCTCCTTCATATTTGTGACGTCGAAATTCGTCCATTTTTCCGGAAATTATCGTGTCTTTTCTCGCATGTGATGTTTAGCTTCTAGATAATCAAAAGCCTGCCCAAATCCAAAATAACCTCAAATGATCACAAACATGGTCTCGTTTTGGCGCTTGTGGGTTCAATTTTTCAATCGTGGGATGGCAAAGTCAAGCTATGATCGTAGCTTTTACGAAAGCTGATGAACATGTGAAGATAAGATAAGGGAGGAAAAAACGAAAAGGGCCAAAAAGAGGGAACCCACATTTTCACCTACATTTCTTTATCTTTCGTTTACATAAAAAAAAATGAAAAATTAATGGTGGGATTATGGGGATTGAGGACATCAATTAAACAATTTATCTGGGAGCTTTTTGAGGCAGTTCGTTCGGCGATAGACGTGCGTGCCCCTTTATCACAAGTTGATTGTCATTAGAAAATTGTCATTAGAATATATCAGGCTGACGACGTCCGGATTTCATGGGGGCCCGCTTGTTCGGCTTGGGGAGATCTCCTCGAGCCTTCAAAGGTAAAAAAGGGGAAAAAGATAGGTTTGGTTAAAGGATATTACTATGTTATTTTTATTTTGTTAAAGCCTATAATCATGGAGATCTCTGTCCCTATCTTGATGATTTATGCATTTTCTTTTTCTATTTACAGTAAAACTATGTGATTTTAATTAATTCTATGTGATTTATGTTTATATATGACATCAATCCATCCGTTGATCTTTTGGATTTCGATGATGTGCCGCAATGATCTCGGAGAATTGGAAAGCGGGTTGTAAGAATGACTCCACGGAAAGAGCAGATTGATGTACTTTCGTTCACTTCAATTTGCAAACGGGTCTGGTTCGGATGGTGACCTTTATTCCTTTGACAAGGACTTGTACCTCGGATTTCCTAACCACATCGACATGCGCTCTCCGTGAGCTATAGTTCTGATTTCGTATATGTATGGTGCTATCTTTGCTGAACTCACATCGCAAATCGGGCTGGGAGGGGGGATAGTCCATCGTCAGGAGATTTGCCCTAGTAATCACTCGAGACCATTTGAAGTGACTTCTATTATTCAAATTAGGGTTTGTTTGTCTGAAAGGAAAACTATTTTCGTAACGGAAAGCTAACCGATTTACGAAAAATGTTTTTCATGAATTGGAAATAGCGAGCTTAAATTTGGGAAAAGTAATTTTTCCCATTTAGTAAGAAGAAAACCACTTTCCATAAACTACTAAACAAATAAAAGCTAACTAATCTCCTTGAAAACGATTTTCATGAAAAATATTTATATTCGTCATCAAGTTTTCAGTGATATAAGTGCACCCTTAGGGTTTTTACAAGTTTTTGGCACTCACGCTCTATTGGTTTTTAACATGAAAACACTCGAAATCTCCCAAAATATGGAATATTACATATAGAAGCGTCATATAATTATGTTTATTTTTCTGTTTGCCACTTCATATATTTTTTGTATTTTCATTTTTTGGAGGAGAAAAATCATGATTGAAGAAGGTTGTAACTTGTAACCTTCCCTTGCCGGCTTTCCGCTCATCAACAGCCATTGCAACATTGCCTAATCCTTCGTTTGCAGCACTGCAACTGCAATCTTCGATGTACTGGTACATTCGACCATAGTTTGTAGGCCGAGTGCAATTTCGATCTGTGCACTCAATTGAGAGGTTCTTGCGTAGGCTAAATCCGTATGTCGAGAACAAGACTTGTGCAGAAGGTTCAATCACTGAGGCATGATCATACGTCGAGATGTTTAAGACCCACTCGATTTGATATTTTCCAAGTGCAAAAGATGGTTTATTCTGTTCATTCTGCTTAGTAAACGATCGTCGTTCGGGCAAAACTACTGCATGCACATGGCAGCACTCAAAAGGGAGGGCCATAGAGAGAGGTAGAAGAAAGGCAGGAGGAGCAATTTCCAAGGTGGTCTTTTTATTTATTTATATATTTATTTATTTTGTCAAGGCAAACCAACTTCTTTTAATTAGGAAAACTCGAACTAGGATGGAAATTGACATCCAAGCATAGAAGCAATGCCCATAGTTCTAAAAAGGTGGTTCAAGAGTTGAGTAAGTACCATCAATTAGAATCATATTTGCTAACAATGCGAATAGCGAATTGATCATAATACTCAAAAATAAAAATATTATTTCAGTATTTCAAATGAATAATGTTTTCTTCAAACTCAAATGAGATAGAAACTTCTCCACCAACTAATTTTCTAGTCAATTAGTTATAGAAAAAAGAGCATCACTGATTGTATCCATTTTTAGCTATGTTTTGCATGCGACGTGGTGGATGAATTTCCCTCCGACATGTCCCGCGGCTCGCAAGATTGGGTAATTGCATTAAAAACTTCCTACTAATAAAAGACCAAATATTATTAATTTATGCAAGACTACACTGACTAGTCATGTCAATAACGCTTTGTACAGTCCTAGGACACTGAAAAGGAGCAATAAGGGGGTAAGGAATTGATTCTTCTATAGACACTGACATCTCTTTATTCCGAAATTTCTCTCTTCCTTGCTCTTCAGGACGGAGTTCTTTTCTTTTTTCTTCTTTTTGGTGTCCCCTTGCTTCCTCACCTGAAGAACGGCTTTAGAGAAAAAGTGAAAATGCCCATGGATTTTCATGGGTTCATTCAAATCAAATGAGGATTAAACTACAATAAAGGCATCAATAGCTCATCCGAATTCAAAATTGCTTCACTAAAGTAGTTTCATTGCGTTGCCGTTGGACAAAATTGGATGTGGAAATTCACTATAAAATGAATAGCTTACCAAGCAAAATGAGACTATTTTTAGGCCAATTTTAAAAGATTATGGTAATTTTAGAATTTAGAGTTTAGAGGGTGAAAGATATATAGTTTAGGAGGGCACCGAGTAATTTCCCCATCGGGTTCCCATCAACAAAGAAGAACAAATACATAACTATTGTCCCTACCTTTCTGCATGCTAGAAACGACAGTAAGCTTTAGGTTCTCAATTGACCTTACCAGAAATTAATCTGCAAAAATTCTATAGCCAATTTTGATAAGTTTTTTGTACCTTTGAAAGGACTATGATCGAATTGAGCATTCTGAGGCTTGTAAAGAAAGGTCAAGGACTATAGATATTCACGCTGCAAAGTCAGAAACATCATTCGGTATTTATTCTTAATCTAGTATAATGACTAAGTCTTTTCCCAATCTCGATAATATATAGTTATATAGGCTTCTATACTAATGTGAAGTCGAATACGATGATATCCCCAAGCTCCTCTTAGTCTATGTTTGGAAGATTTTGAAGCAGATGAGGAAAATAGTGGGGAAGAAAATGAAAGTGAAGAAAGACAAGGTGGCGAAATTGATTTCTTGTCCGTTGTTTGGAAAGAGTGGAAAATGAAGGTGGAGAAAGTGTTGGGAATTAGGAATATTTTGTATGGAAAGTAAGGTTAAATTGTAAGGAACTTTTGATACCGTGAAAAACAAGTAACAAGTCCCGAAGGGTAAAAAATTGACCATCGAATTCGAATAATATTATAACATCGAAACACTCTATTTAGAAGAGCCTAACCCATTTTTGAAGTGAAAAGTTATTTTTAGCCTTATAACTTCATCAATTGAATATTGACCTTTTATTTTTTTGGGAATTTAGAGAAAATTTGAGGTGTGAACAAATATATCAACCAACAAGTTGACCTTTTAATATTTTCCGAAACCTAGAGAAAATTTGAGGTGTGAACAAATATAATACCCCTCAACCAACAGATTCTTTTGTAATCGTGTGGAGGTAAAGTAGGTCGAATTTGAAATTTTTATTACTTTCTCGAAATTTTCTTCACAAAAATGAGAAGAATGAGACTTGGTTGGCCCAATGTCTTTGGGTTTCGCCAGAATTATTCTCAAGCTATTTAAACTCACCCTCTACAACCAAAGATGCTTCTCAAAGTTTTCCCAAACACACCTAATCAAAGTTGATGGGTGCTCCTGTTCAATACTTAACCTAATGAAATGATCTCTAGGGATGTTTTGCAAACCGGTCATGAATTTATCATATGGATATCAGTTCAGTCTTATTTCAATTTTATCAATAGTTTTAAAACTTTGCGTATTGTTAGAATGATTAAATATTAAAACACGCTTTCATTTAACAGCTTAAATTTTTAAAATAGTTGGCAGTAATTCCACAAAATCTTACATGGTATTAGAGTAGGAGGTCTTGAGTTCAAATCTTTTCGGGCCTTTACTCACCTTCACAATTACATATTTTCATGCTTTAGGCTTAAGCCAAAATACAGCCTATGCGTGAGGAGCAGTGTAAGAGTAATTAGATATTTTAGAATAGTTGGTAGTGGTCTCACAAAATCTCACTTAAGTTTTTAGAATATTTGGTAGTAGTTCTATAAAATCTCATATGCTATTAGAGTAGGAGGTCATGAATTAAAATCTTTCAAAGCATCATTTGCCTCCCTAAGTAAATATGCTCTTGGTACTAGGCAAAAAGATTGGACTAAGTGTAAAAGGAAGTGTTGAAATAATTAAATATTAAATCATGTCTTCATCTAATACTTTAAGTTTTTAAAACAGTTGGCAGTGGTCCCAAAAAATCTTATATATTATAAAAGCAAGAGGTCCCGAGTTCAAATTTTTCTAGGTCTTTGTTTATCTCCCTAATTATATATTTCTATGCTTTAGGCTTAGGCCAAAGTCTAGTTTACGTGTAAGGAGGAGTGTTAGAGTAATTAAATATTAAACCACGCTTTCATCTAACAGCTTAAGTTTTTAGAATAATTGGTAGTGGTTTTACAAAATCTTACATGTATAATTCAAATGTAGTCATTTTGGTCAATTTTCTCCAAAAACCACCGATGTAGTCATCCAGTCATTGTCGGCTGTCATATGTGACACACTGTCGCATAATCAATCTCCAGCAAAACTTGGTTGTAATGACTATTGGAATTTTGTGCAAAAGTTTAAGAATAAATTGGCAAAATTAGAAAGTTTAGAATTGAATTGGCATCCATATAATAGGTTTGGGATCGATTGACAAATTTCCTTGAAAATCAAAGATACCCACGCAAGATGAGCAAAGTGAGATGATGATGCTTCATTCCGACGAGTGTATTTTTAGGACACAGTTAGAGCAGCCACAATGTAGGTTAACTAGATTAAGCTAATCACATGCTAGGAAATATAGCGACTCACTTTGACTCCACAGAAAAATAGAAGTTCCGACACGCGCCTTACCGATGTTGTTCCATATTACAGAAGCTCGTTTAAGGTGGTAAAAAACATGCATCAACAACTTTGAACGACCTTAGCAAAATGAAAAGAAAGTGAAAACCTTGCAAGAACAGGACATGGATCGAAACAAGAAAAAGGATAAACCCAAAAAGTTCGTAGCAATCGTTGACAGCTCTTGTCCGCTCGATCCAGTTAATGTTCATCGCAAGGATGCAGATATTCATGCAGTCGATGCAAAAAAAGCTTCACTTGTTCTGCGTAGGATTTGGCGCGCTTTGTGGGACTCTCCTCAGTCTCGCCTCCACGGCTTTCGCAGCTCTTTGATCTTCCATTGTCGTCGCCCCTTTCATCTCTCTAGAATTGATAACCGTGGAATCAGCGCTACGGTTACAAGCTGAAAACATCATGAGCCTCCGTGGTGCAATGTTTCTCGGAGTGTCCTTGGGTTCAGGGTTAACGGAAAACGCAGTGCAAACCAAAAGGGCGCTGTCGAGGATGAGGAACGAGACGAAGATGGCAGCAAGAATGCTGGGATAGATCTTCATGAAGGCAAATGAATATATGAGCAGAGAGGAGTCTTGAGAATGGAGATGAATTAGATCTTCGGTGAGAGTAGGTTGGTTTATATGTGGATGACCCGTACGGTTGGCCTCGTTAGTGCACGGGTGCATGCTAGTTGTTTAATTTGTCATGGGTACTTGGTCCGGACTCCGGAGGAAGCAACTCAAATCTAATGTCTATCCTTTTTCTAAGAAAATTCGTGAGGCAAAAACATATTGACATATGTGCATTTATTTTGCAAAAAATTGAATGATTTGGATATAATACATGATTGTTTGTATCACTTAGAAAAATATATAAAAAAAAAAAAATATGTTATCACAGTAAATAACAATTAATGTCTAAACAATTTGATGATTAAATATATTTCTTCATTCATTTTTGTAAGTTATAGAACCGATATATTTAGAAAAATAATTTTTACATCGATGATTTCCACTAATCAGACACATTGGCATAATTTGAAGTTATTACGAGTTTTTGTGTTCTTGCTTTTGTTGCTGTGGGTGTAAGACAGAGGAATCGTGTATCGTAGAGTTGGAGTATAGAAGAGCAAATGCTAATACATAATTAGGTTAGCCATAACTAAATTACTCAAATGATTTGGCGTAGGGGATAGGTGCGTCAAAAGGCTTGAGTTTAGATTTTACTTTGATTTCCCTAATATAAGGTATTTGACTTCTCTTACACTTTTCTAACAAATTTTCGAGCAATAGCATAGCCACGAGTGAGGGGTGGCGAGTATGACTTTGCGTGGCGGCCTTCAAGTCCAATACTTCAACCTAAAGAGATCACCAAGAGGTATCCCAAATCGGAGCTTACTAATAGTTGGTCACAATTTCAGTTATGAGCTTAAATGGATGGTGGGCAAGTTAAAAATATTAACAGCGCCTCCGCATCTAGATTCACCCATGGAGTAGCCATGTTGGCACCGAGCTCGGGATATCGTTGCTACATTACAGCTTTGCACCTTCACGCAAGGCTTCTGTCGCTTGATCAAACCGTGATGTCAATCTTCACCCAATAACTCCGATGGTCTCTACAAGGTTCCTTTTTTGAGACGTTCATTAAGCATTTGATACATTAAGAGGGCCACCAATCAATCATTGTTTCAGCCATCACTTGTTGAGAAATCAAGTCAATTGGACACAATTAAAATAAAACACGAATCAAATCGGTTAGGAGTTCAATTACTGGGTTCCATTAGTGTAATCTGGGTTATGCAAAAAAGTGACAGACAACTACGAATAGAATTTGATTAGCAGGATGTTAAAACCACGATTAATCACCTCAATACTTTCGCTGTTTTTCAAATCCCAATTATGGCCAGTTAATTCACAATCAACGAGCCTCTTTTGGGAAAATCTTAATATCCTTTCTCTCTAATATCACAAAGAACTCTTGCAACCCTCTTCACAAGTTAATCTCCAAGTAACTAGATTTTCTAACACTAATCAGGACAAGTAAATCTTTCACAATTATAGAAAACATGGAGAGAAACCCTGGTTGCACGAATTATATATTCAAGTCAAAAAATCAAATTCCAAACATAATTTTTAATTTGGTCACTATATATGTAGATGATATAACCCCTTGGATTGGTCCATAGGGATTTAAAGAGTAGACTGGCGTGTTTGAGGTGCTTGATTACATACTTTGATTTCTCATGCCATTCTTACAATGTCATGTTTAAAGAAAAATCATACGCAACTTTCTTGGTTGACATCTCAACTAGTTAACAAGGTTCATGAGTTATTCAGTAAGCATGGCATTTACTCTCCTGAAATGAAGTTCCATGTCATAAAACAAAATCATTACTGATAAAATGGCCATTACTTTTGGCCAGAGTGCTTTACTATCATCCTTCTATATGACATGGAATTTACAGAGTAGACTGGCGTGTATAAGGTATATGTGTGGTCTGCCCTGTCTACTGTCTGTATTACTGTCGTCTTTGAAATATCATGTGCACATGCTATTTAATGCAAGGATAGCTTCCAATCTTTTCAAAAATCTCTCCCTATTATAAAATTGTCTCGTGACTTTCTAAACACTTTCTCCTCTACCTCGAAGTCAAATCTCAATATATATATATATAGAAAGAGAGAGAGAGAGACAAAGTACTGCCCTGCACGTCGTGCTACACAAGCTCTTTCCCAGCTGCGCGGTAGTACTTTGGAAGTGGAGCGTCATCTCTCGAAGAAGATGAAAAACTATTCATGCCATGCAAAAACCAGTGATTATTATAATTCCCTCTTTGGAAAAAGATACAACAAGAAGAGGATTTAACAATGTTGATCGTGGATGGTGGTCGTGTCCTAGCTGAAATGATGCATTTCGGTCGGTAGATAAGCCCTCCAGCTCTTCGTCTGTTCGAGCGCGAAAGCCGCTCGCAGATCATGTGATAAACTGATCAAATCAGGGCCATTGCCGCTTCGGATTCCCATGCAAATTTACAGCCCCGGACGGCAGGGACTTCTGTTCTGACCGTTTATTCGCAATTAACTAAATCACGGATTTTATGTTTTATTTTACTAATTTTTTTCCTTTATATTGGCTTTTTTATTAGCTTCGATTTCTTCAAAATGACGCAAACGCCTGGTCCACGAAACTTAAAAATTGTTTATTTTTGGTGGGAGAAAGAGCGTATTTGGAGCGTGCATCAATTGCTAATTAAGGCACACATACGCGCGTCTATAGTTTTATTTTCTCAAATTTTATTTTCTTATAGTTAGATTAGGTTTAACAAATGTTCCCTTTTCTAAGTGCAAAAAATATATCATCCTTTTAAAGTTATGATGAATTTTCGCACACCGAATTGTGGAGAAAAACACTTTCTTGGGGTATTTCGTTATTGTGGACAGTGATGATAATTTATTAATTTTATGAGATGATTATGAAATCCCTAAAATTTTGAATTCGTCTGCATATCATCACCTTCGTATCTACATAAATATCGTCTTTTCGATTAATAGGGATCAGTATATGTATGAACTCTCTTCGCCAAGAATACAATACAAAATCACTTATATGTGCGTGTGTGCATGCTAGATATTACAGGACATCCAAACCTTTGATCAACTAATCCGTCCATATGCATCATATAAGGCTCCAACTCACATGACTGATGTTTAGAAATGCATTATGAGCACAATGTAAACGCGTTCTCTCGATGGCTTAAACTTTTGAAAAAAACAGGTTCGTCTAACATGATATTACAGTACATGTCAATTGTTCAAATCCCAACACCCCTCTCAATTTTCTCCGAGCTATTATTCCCGTTATTATACCCATCTTGGCCGCCTCCCGGTGATCTCGATGACGTGATTTCGTTCACATCTAAACATATCCTGTTAGCTTAAACGTTTTGGTAAAAAGAAAAAAAAAAAAGATTGTCCAACAGCAGCAAGCAGGGGTGCTAAGTTCAGAAAGCTCATCGTTTGTTCCCAACATTGTACGTGTGCCTTGGTTTTTGCCCTACCTATATAGAATATCCCTTTTAATTTCCCCGAACATCTATTGTTTTACGGTGACTTCGACGCATGCATGGATTTCATCAAACTTAAAAATCACTCCTATGGAATGATCCCCACTTTCTAAAACCCTCCACTAAACAAATCAGAACCGATGACGTGCACGGGAGAAAATCTAATTAATTTGGAAAGGGCATGGTTCGTGTCTCCGGGTCTCTGTTACCAAAGACTTAGGTGGTCGGGATCGTCTGTTACTGAACGCCTCCACAACGTTCAAAGCTCGCCGTGTGAAGTTGTTGACTTTCTTTGTCCTTAGGTTGGTTCTGTAGAGTTTATTTAATTTAGGTTGCTATAGGTGGAAATTTTAATTATTTTTTATTAAATAAAATAGTAATAGAAAATATTTATTGGGGGTAGGTATTATATAAATTAAATGGGCCAAGCAGGAATTTTAGGAAAGAGATCTTTTTAGATCTCTTTCCTTTTTTTTTCTTTTACATTTTACAATTCCCTAAAATCGAAATATCATTATCTTTTTTCCTATTCCGGTAGATCGTATATACCTTATTTGTCTACTTTTATCTTGCCTAAGTAGATTATCTTGAGTTATACATACATTACCTTGGGCTAAACTAAAAAACGACTATTTTGAAAACAAGTCAATGATGGCCCCAAGAAGTATGAAACTCATTACATAAGGCTCTAGTGGTTATTCTCCCAAAATACTACAAATCTTCTTCTTTATTCCGTATTGAATAATAGAAAGAAATAGAACAACATTATGTGTATAACCCATTAAAGAAAATAAAAATAAGTAATGAGATAGGAAAAAGAGAAATAAGGATATTCTAGTTTTGATATATCTATATCACTTTCCAATTATGTTCAAAGGGAGAAGAACATTAGAAGTACCTTAACTTGTGTATGACGCTCACTTTAGTATTACAACTTTTCGCTGGCTCACTTGAGTGACACTTAAAAAAAAAAAAAAAGAATTACTTAAGTGCCAACTCCAATTTGAATTGCCAAAAATTTGACGTGGTAATATTTTATTAGTTTCTCAATCCTACGTGGCTTGCCGGCATGCATAGTCAACATATAATCTCCAAATGACGTTGTGTAGCAAGTTAAAAAGTAATCACTTTAGTGCCAATCATTATAAAAAAATGATCATTTTAGTGCCAATTGTTGTTAAACAGTGATCACTTTAGTACAAAAAAACCCATAAACGACGTTGTATAGCAAGTCAAGAAGTGATTACTTTAGTGCCAATCTTAATAAAAAAAGTGATCGCTTTAGTGCCAAAAAATACCACCTCAAAGCCGGCATGCATAGTCAACATATAATCTCCAAATGACATTGTGTAGCAAGTTAAAAAGTAATCACTTTAGTGCCAGTCATTGTAAAAAAGTGATCATTTTAGTGTCAATTGTTGTTAAAAAGTGATCACTTCAGTACAAAAAAACCCATAAACGACATTATATAGCAAGTCAAGAAGTGATTACTTTAGTACAAAAAAACCCATAAACGACATTGTATAGCAAGTCAAGAAGTGATTACTTTAGTGACAAATATGAAGGTTTATGAAGAAATAAATTAAATATTATAAAGTCGTTATACAACCGTTAGAAAGCCAGCCATTATAAAATGTTACAAAACTGTTATAAATTAATGGCGGACAAAAACGGTTATAAATTGATGAAAACCATTACAAGAATAATAGCTTTTGAAATTTTCAAAAATATTGAAATATCTAACGACTAGGTGGGGGTGCTTAGCAGGATGGTCTCATGACTTCCTAATTATGTCAACTAGATTTTTAGGTAGGTTAATGTCGCCGGTGGTGTGTCCACTTTTGCCGGTCGAAGCCGTCGTTATATTTGCTATTGTTCAAAAGCGTCCCTTCACTCTTCAAAAAGTGTCGCTAATCATGTCTAGATTGGTCACGCGACGGAATTTGCTATAGCCATGAGATCTAAAAGCTCGAGGGGCCATGGCTGCAGGAGTAAGCTCCAAACTCATGGTCATCGTTGCGGGCCTAGAGCTCGAAGGTCAAGTTTCCATGACCAGGAGTTTAGAGATTGAGCTCAAGCGACCATGTCGACCATGAGCTTGAAGCTTGAGCTTCCATGGCAAAAGCAAGCACGAAGCTTGAGCATCCATGGCCATAAGCTCGAGCTCAAGCGACCATGGCGATCATGAGCTCGAAGCTTGAGCTTCCAATGCAAAAGCAAGCTCAAAGCTTGAGCGTCCATGGCCATAAGCTCGAGCTCAAGCGACCACATCGGCCACAAGAGCTCAGAAGTTGAGGTTGATTGACGATGGCTGTGATATAGCTAGTACGATTACCTAGAGGGGGGTGAATAGGTATAAAGGATTTTTCTTTTGATAATTACACACTATTTAGATAAATAAACGATTTGCAGCAATTAAGAAAAACAATCGTAAGACGAGTAAGGGAAAGAGAGAATTAGACACGAGGTTTATAGTGGTTCGGCTTGTGTCAAGCCTACGTCCACTCTTACGCACCGACACCAATTGGCTGGATTCCACTATGAACAAAGAGATGTTACGGTGATGATCTTCCTTGACTTCTTGGTGTAGACGATCTTCCACACTCTCAAGGTGTCACTAGAAATGAACACTCTCTGTGTATACAATTTCGCTCAAAATGGTCTCGACTAATAATCAAGGATCTTCAGACTCTGGAATTTTTCTATCAATCACACACTCTAAAACAACTGGAATGTCTTCAATTTATACTCCTTTATGCCATCATAGCCGTTGGCACTTACCAAAGGAATTCCTCCAATCTACCCGTTGGACGGAATCAATTACGAAGATCATTCGAGCTATTTAAGGAGTCTCGCGATAGCCCATCAATCTGTTCGCCCATACAATCGGGATCTTGGTTTCCAAGAATAGAACATTCCAAGAATACTTCGACAACCATCGGATCTTTAATCGATCTAGATAAGAACAAACAAAGACTCCGAGATGTTTATCCAACCAAGGGATCTTTTCCGAGAGGATAGGATCGAATCCTCAACCATAAGCTTCGGCTCTGGATTTCCTTTGCTACTTGGAATAGAAAGACTGCGCGGTGAGAATAGTCTTGAGTCTAGAGTCTTGAGTCTTGAGTCTTGAGTCTTGAGATAATAAAGTCTTGAGACTTTAATCTTCGGTCTCCGAATATCCAGGACTTAGATGATAGAAACGTTTTGTCGGCTTCAAAAGACTCTGGAAAGATTTCTCCAACAATCTCCCCCTTTTTGATGGTGACAAAACTTCCTTGTAGATTTGAACAACTCGACCTGCAAAAACATTTCTCAAGCAATATGGCTAACTCACAAATATTAATAAAACAACCACATTCTGCATCCACAACAAATTGGTTAGTCTTTCATGAGTAATACCATAAAACAACACTTGATATGAACGCAACCAGTCAAGCATTTAAATCCACAGTCAAGAGTACTCAAGTCAAACTCAAAAAAAATGACTACAAATAACCACAAATTCAAAGATTAAAAGATAAAATGATGTTTGAAGGATGTTCAAATTGATTCTCCCCCTTTTTGTCATCATGAAAAAGTGAGAAAGGGATCAAGTCTGCTTGGGAATGCGAACGATTTGGAAATCTCCCATAGACTGGACTAAGCCTTCTAGCCTCTTCATGTCTTCCCTTAACTGAGCTACCTCCTCTCCTTTTGCATTTGCTTGAAGTTGTAGAGCGAGGTCTTTCATTCTGTCCTCCAGGGTAACTGAAGATGCTTGGCCAGCATTCTTGATGGATTGAATCTCATAGTCTAGAGCAAAAATCTGTCCCCGCATATCCATAAGGATATCAACAATACGACGAAAATCTGCTGAGTTATCCGTCTGTGTACTTGCATCAGCTTTTTCAGATGGAGTGAATGCAGACGTTGTAGCTTCCGTGAAATCATGCAGATTTGGGTTCGAAGTATCGTGTCCTTCTTCAGGCAATTTAGAAACCTGAACTTCTTCTGTGTCTGCTGGAGATGGTCTCGGACCTTCACTATTGGCAGCATGTGGTGAAGACCTTTCTTGCTCGCCAACTCCCCCTGTCTCTAGGACATCACAAGGAGAGTAGTGATGATCATGTTCTTGATCTCCCTTGTCTCCAGAGTCTGATGCAGACTATTCTTTCTCTCCTCCTCTCTCCTTTTCTCCTTCTTTCTCCTTCTCTCCCTCTTTCTCCTTTTGCTGATCTTCTTCTCGATCTTTGCTTGCTCCTCTTCCTCTCTCTCGTTCTGTTGAAGTTCTTTGATCGAGGCACGAACGTCCGGTTCTTGTTAAAGCAAAGATTGTGGGATCCTCATCTTCTTCATCTTCATCCTCTAAGATGAGAGTCCTTTTCTTCTTCCTCGATGGGGTTCCAACGATTTCTTTTCCTTTCCTTTTTAAAGCGGATGGGACAGAGTCTTCACTCCGAATTTCTCCATTGCCTTGGAAAGCTCTTGTAGACGCATCTTCGTCAGCATCTTCAAACCTACCACCATCTTATCGCACGGTCGAACACAAAATGAATGGGGCGGTTCAATATTCATGTGTCTAAAGATCTTGGTCACCAGACCAGGATAAGGCAATTGTCCCTTGTCTTTTGACACCGCTTTGTACATATGGAAAAGAATCGTGTGCGGGAGAGAGAACTTCCTTCCGAGTTGATCGCATACATCAACTTTGCTTGAGAATAAGACACGAAGTCTTTGATGTAGACTTTGGTCCGAGACAGTTGATTACGATCTTATGAAGCACAATGTTGATTGCATTCATCCTGGAATAGGTAACTCTCTTGTCTCGCGTCCCTATCCTTGACAAGATCCGAGTAGTACGTGCAGGTGAGACTTTGATTGGCAGATAACGCCCTCGTTCAACTCCAACAATGTCTGCCAACATATTCACATCTACCACGTAGACTTTGTCTCGAACACTGAACGAAATTCTATTTGCATCCAAAAAGCTCAGATTTGAATAGAAATAAGCGGTTAAATGTGCGTATCCGTCCGTAGAGTCAGAGCAAAATTTCTCTAGTTGAAGCAAGTTCAACTTCTCTCTCAAGTTCATGTTGATGGCGTCTAAAAAGTCAAAATCAACACTTCGAGGGTTTATCACCCCTCTTTTCAACAAATTGCCATATACTTTCTCCTGTTCCTCGGATTTAAACAAATCCAATCGATTTCCTTTCGTCTTCGCTGCCACACCCATTCTCGGTTGAAACTCAAAGAACATTTTATCATCATCGTTCCCTTCAATTAAATTTTGTCCGTGCACACGAGGATCACTTGGAATATTTGCAAGTGCATCCTCTCGCTTTTCCTCTCGGAGCAATTCCTAACTCCTCCATTTTCCGTAGAAAAAGATATTCATTTCCATAGTTCTTATCCTTAAGGAAATCGTCTATGTAATTCAATGGTGTACCGGTGATTTTCAACGCACGATAAAGCTTGTAGATATAGGAGGGTTTTTGGACTCTTACAGGGTCGGCGTCCTCGATTATCTCTTCTTTAAGATGATGACTTTCACCATGTGGGGTAGGAGGCGATGAATGACGTGGATGAGAACGAATCGGACTTTGTTGCTGACTTGAAAAGTCTTCCTCCTCGCAAGATCGAAGTGTATTGGTCCCTTCTCCATTCTTTGTGGTCCCCCGCTTGCTATTCTCGATGATTTCCTCGAAGAAGACATTCTTCTTTGTCGATTTGAGAGATTCCTTCGATTGCTTCCCAAAGAAAAATGACCACTTTCTCGACGATGAACAAGAGATTGAAACGAGTTCGGGAGAAGAGTACTTTTTAGGGTTTTGACGATTGTGGAAAAAGCCGTATATATATATTTAACTCACTTTTTGAAAAAGGAAGTTCAATCGTCGCAGGGAAAGAGTACGATCATTTCTTTTCAAAATCAATAACTGCCAAAGTTAATCTTTTTGAAAAGAGAAGTTTTTGATTTTCACACATATAATAACTGAACAACAAAATCGTACCTTTTCGAGTTCGAATAAAATAGCCACTTACAGTCTATAGCCATGAATGTCTGAGTCTGAAGATCTCGAGACTAAGAGATTAGAGTCTAAGGATTGTTGAGTCTTTAGACTTTAACTTCTTCAAGCTTCAAAATGTTGAGTCTTGAACGGATAGCGTCAAATTGATTTTTCTCCAAAGGCTTTGTGAAAATATCCGCTAGTTGACTTTTTGAATCAACAAATTGAATCGAGATTTCTCCGTTTTGAATATGATCTCTAATGAAGTGGTGTCGAATCTCAATATGCTTTGCTCTTGAATGAAGAATTGGATTTTTGGTAAGATTGATCGCGCTGGTGTTGTCATATCGATTTACGTGCATGAGTCTTCAATGCCAAAGTCTTGTAGCTGTTGTTTGATCCATAGAATTTGCGAACAAAGCAACTTCAAAGGGCTACATACTCGCTTCATTGTTGAAAGAGCCACGATACTTTGTTTCCTTGAAAACCAAGATACTTTGTTCTATTTCCAAGTAATCGACAAGTTCCGGGAAGTGCTCTTTCTATCGACTCCAGAACCGGCCGATCCGCATCCGAGTACCCTAGAAGATCAAAGTCTCCCTTCTTTGGATACCAAAGACTCGATGCTTGAGGATGAGGCAATGTATTTGATAATTCGTTTCACGGCATTGAGATGTGATTCTCTAGGATCCGATTGAAACCTAGCACAGACACAAACACTTAACAAAATATCGTGTCTAGAAGCGGTAAGATAAAGAAGTGAACCAATCATGCTCCTATATAGCTTTTGATCTACTTTCTTCCCTTCTTCATCCTTATCTATCTTCTGAGAACATGACATTGGTATGTCGGTCTTTTTGCATTTTTCCAAATCCAAATCTTTTGACAAGATCATTTGCATACTTTTCTTGATGAATAAAAGTTCATTCCTTCATTTGCTTTACTTGGAGTCCAAGAAAGAATGTCAATTCTCCCATCATACTCATTTCAAACTCATCCTGCATAGACTTAGAAAATTTCTTGCATAGGCTTTCATTAGGAGATCCAAATATAATATCGTCTACATATATTTGAACAAGTAAAAAGCTTTTGTTTTCCTTTTTGATAAATAAGGTAGTATCTACTTTACCTTTGACAAAACCGTTCGTATTAGGAACTTACTTAGCCTATCATACCAAGCTCGAGGTGCTTGCTTTAAACCATACAAGGCCTTTTTCGGTCTAAAGACCGAATCCGGCTTCTTTGGGTCTTCAAATCCAGTGGTTGTTCCACATAAACTTCCTCATGGATGAATCCATTTAGAAATGCACTCTTGACGTCCATTTGGAATAACCTGAAATTTTTATAGCAAGCAAATGCAAGTAATAGACGAATAGCTTCTAACCTTGCTACTGGTGCGTAGGTCTCATCATAGTCTATTCCTTCCTCTTGCGTGTATCCTTTGGCCACGAGTCTGGCTTTGTTCCGTACGACTTTTCCATCCTCGTTCATCTTGTTCCTGAATACCCATTTGGTTCCAATAACAGTTTTACCTTTTGGTTTAGATGTCAAATCCCGGACATCATTGATGTTAAACTGTCGAGTTCTTCTTGCATAGCTTCAATCCAGCTTTCATCGATAAAGCTTCTTCTATGCTTTTTGGTTCAATTTCGTAGATTAGAGCCACAACACTAGATTCTTCACGTCTTTTTGATCTGGTGCGGATTCCTTCATTGATTTCACCGATAATGAGATCTTCGGGATGACTAGATTTGTGCTTCCGATTCTTGGTTGATTTTCCCGGTTGATGATCTCTTTCTTTATTTGAATCTTCAAGAGCATTTTGATGATGGACTTCCGTAGACCGAGATGCTTCTTGAGTTGTAAGACTTGAAAGATCGGAGATGATTCGGACTCTTCATATTGAGTCGACTAGATTCAACTTGCGTTGAGTCTTGAAATTTGACATTCATAGATTCCTCCACCGATTGGCTTTTGTTGTTAAAGACTTTGTAAGCCTTGCTTGTCATAGAATATCCAAGGAAAATGCCTTCATCTGATCTTTCTTCAAACTTACCAACTCGATCATTTGCATTTTTCAAAATAAAGCATTTGCAACCGAACACATGAAAATATGAAACAGTAGGCTTCTTACTTTTGAATAATTCATAGGGGTTTTCTCTAAAATGGGTCTTAGAAAGACTCTATTGATAATGTAACATGCTTTGTTGAAACAAACTTCAAATTTCCCAAAATCGAGAAGAAATTTTACTTTCAATTAAAAGTGTTCTAGCCATTTCTTGAAGAGATCTATTCTTTCTTTCCACAACTCCATTTTGTTCGGAGTATATGGAGAGGAAAATACATGATTAAAACCAGATTTATCACAAAACTTTGTAAAGTTTTGGTTTTCGAATTCACTTCCATGATCTGTTCTAATACTTGAAATAGCACATCCTTTTTCATTTTGAACCTTTTTAGCAAACTTTTCAAAGTACGAAAAGGTTTCGACTTACTTGCAAGAAAATATACCCGGTAAAACGAGTAATCATCTACAATTACTAGACAATATTTCTTACCTCCAATGCTCGGGTTCTTGTTGGTCCAAAGAGATCCATATGCAGCAACTGGAGAACATGATTAGTAGAGATATGTTTTATAGGCTTAAATGAATTTCTTACCTGTTTTCCCAGAATACATGGTGTGCATGAGTCAGACTTTTGATAAGGCAGTTTTGGTAGTCTTTGAACAAGCTTCTTTGATGATATTTTGGCTAGTTGCTTCATGTTGACATGGCCAAGCTTTCTATGCCACAAGACCGCTTCATCTTGAATTGAGATGAGACATTGCGTTTCATTTGGTCTTATATCAAGAAGATAGATATTTCCATGCCTTCGACCCATGAAAGACTGAGTTGAGTCTTTACTTATTCCAGAACATATGCCTTCATGAAAAGAGATCTTGAACCCAGTATCACACAGTTGGCTAATGCTGAGAAGATTATAGTTGAGTCCTTCCACTAAAGAAACATTGCTTATTGTGAGATTTCCAATTTTAACAGTTCCAAATCCCACAATGCTTCCTTTGTCAAGCTTCCACCAAATGAAACTTTTCCACCGTTTACTTGAACAATCTTTATAAAGCAATTTGAGTCTCCTGTCATGTGTCTTGAGCATCCGCCGTCAAGATACCATTTTACCTTCTTTTGACAGAGACCTGTAATCAAAAGAGAGTCTCAAGCTTTCTTTGGTACCCAAATTTTCTTGGGTCCTTTGGTGTTAGTAGGAAAAACATTATTAGGCCATATCCTTTTAACAGGCTTCCAGATCATAGGACATTCTTTTTCAAAGTGATCTTGACTGTTACACTTTGAACACCTTAGAGCATTTCGACCTACGGACTTTACAAAACCCTTTTGAAATGATTTTTGTACGCTTCTCTCGATGGTCTTTTCTTGATTCTTTCTTTTACTTTTGGAAAATCAATCAAAGGGATTGTTTCGCTGTCATACCTAAACCGGACTTGTTGAAGTAAGGTCTTTGACCGAAAGAACTTTCTCAAGTTTTTCGGACCCTATTGAAAATTTCTTTGAAATATTTGATAAGTCGGTTTTCAAGAAAGCATTTTCTTTTGAAAGTTTATCTTCATTCTCTTTAAGAGTAGAAACATTCAAGTCTAGGCTTTTCACTTTTTCTTCTAAAATATTTTCCTTTCGTTTTAAAGCCGAGTTTTCCTTTTTCGGTTCGGAAATCTTTTTGAGAGAAGTCTTAAGACCGAAACATAATTCATCAATATATTTAGAGACTTTGACAGAATTTTAAAATCACTTACCTCAAATTCACTGTCTGAATCTGATCCAGAGTCTGAGTCTGATTGTGCCATTAGACATAGATTGGCATATTCCTCATCACTTTCTTCACACTCTGTATCGCTCCAGGTTTCGGCTTTGAGAGCTTTTCGAGATTTTTCGGTTTTTCCTCTCTTCTTCTTCGAAGAGGACAGTTGGGTCGATGTGTCCCTTTTCTTACATTCGAAGCGGAGACTACATCTTTGTTTGGTTCCTCATCAACAAACTTGGTTTCTGTTTCGAAAACTTTGTTTTCTTGAGTTGAACCTTCTTCCTTTTCTATTCAGCTTTTCTGAATCTTCTTATCATAAGAGCAAGCTCCTCATCATCCGGATCTTCTTCGAATCAGTATCATCGAGTCATCATTAGATCTTAATGCAATGGATTTCTTACCTCTTGGATCTTCGTCTTCATTAATTCGCTCCACTTCGTAAGACTCGAAGAGTTCCAATCGGCTCATCTACGAGATAATGGCATAATTCTTTGCGTCTCTCGTATTGAAGTCTTTATATGATTCCAATCCTTGGAGAGTCCTCTCAAAGAACTTGTTCACCTTCATAGGATCGGTAATTTTCTGTCCTTGATTATCAAGTCCATTGACAATATCGTAAAACGGCTAAACATGTCGCTTATAGATTCTCCGATTTCATTTTGAAGGCTTCGTATTGACCAAGAAGAATATTAATTCTGGTTTCCTTCACTCGTCCTCGTCCCTTCATAGGTGATATGTAATCTATCCTGACTTCTTTTGCTTTGTGACACAAGAAGATATTCTGTTATATTCGAGTTGGTGACAAAGCACAATATAAAGAATAAATTGCTTTTGCATCGAGTGATTGTCTCTTGTTTATCTCATCTTGAGACATTCCACTTTGGTCTCAACAGTTTCTTTCCCTCTTTCGGATACGATGCGATAATAGAGTGATTCCTCTCTCCACAACATCCCATTCCGTAGAGGATCCTTAGATCGTAGGAAAGCTTTCATCTTGTTCTTCCGGATGTTATAATCCTTTCCATCGAAGTAGGGTGGTCTCAGTATTGCTTTGACCTTCCACCAGCCCGATGCTAGCATACTAGCCATGGATCTTTTACTCAAGTAAAATACTTCAAATAAAGTAAGAACACAAGCTCGATACCAATTGATATAGCTAGTACGATTACCTAGAGGGGGTGAATAGGTATAAAGGATTTTTCTTTTGATAATTACACACTATTTAGATAAATAAACGATTTGCAGCAATTAAGAAAAACAATCGTAAGACCGAGTAAGGGAAAGAGAGAATTAGACACGAGGTTTATAGTGGTTCGGCTTGTGTCAAGCCTACGTCCACTCTTCGCACTAACACCAATTGGCTGGATTCCACTATGAACAAAGAGATGTTACGGTGATGATCTTCCTTGACTTCTTGGTGTAGACGATCTTCCACACTCTCAAGGTGTCACTAGAAATGAACACTCTCTGTGTATACAATTTCGCTCAAAATGGTCTCGACTAATAATCAAGGATCTTCGTACTGGAATTTTTCTATCAATCACACACTCTAAAACAACTGGAATGTCTTCAATT
Organism: Eucalyptus brandiana; assembly: GCA_014182725.1. Lineage (NCBI taxonomy): Eukaryota > Viridiplantae > Streptophyta > Magnoliopsida > Myrtales > Myrtaceae > Eucalyptus > Eucalyptus brandiana. The sequence continues at coordinate 19,258,209 of CM024678.1, forward strand.
TATACTCCTTTATGCCATCATAGCCGTTGGCACTTACCAAAGGAATTCCTCCAATCTACCCGTTGGACGGAATCAATTACGAAGATCATTCGAGCTATTTAAGGAGTCTCGGCGATAGCCCATCAATCTGTTCGCCCATACAATCGGGATCTTGGTTTCCAAGAATAGAACATTCCAAGAATACTTCGACAACCATCGGATCTTTAATCGATCTAGATAAGAACAAACAAAGACTCCGAGATGTTTATCCAACCAAGGGATCTTTTCCGAGAGGATAGGATCGAATCCTCAACCATAAGCTTCGGCTCTGGATTTCCTTTGCTACTTTTGGAATAGAAAGACGGTGAGAATAGTCTTGAGTCTAGAGTCTTGAGTCTTGAGTCTTGAGTCTTGAGTCTTGAGATAATAAAGTCTTGAGACTTTAATCTTCGGTCTCCGAATATCCAGGACTTAGGGCGATAGAAACGTTTTGTCAGCTTCAAAAGACTCTGGAAAGATTTCTCCAACAGGCTGAAGCAAGGTCAAAGGCCAACTTTCCATGGCCGCGAGCTCGAACTCTTGGAATTGTGACGGTCATGATCTTATAGGACAACTGATTACTGATCTAGGTCCACAATTTCTCTCCCTCTCTTATATTTGCATGCTTAACTTGATGTGGCGTCTATTTTGTGTTACATAAAGATTTTAAGCAAATCATAATGTGACATGTGCACCCCGATGTCCATGTCGGCATTTTGATGGTCCATAATAGCAAAGATCGATCTGCAAGAGATAAAGTATAATGGAAGGACTAAAGATGGGATCTTTTATAACATGAAGGAACGGTTTTTATCCTGAAAAAAAGGTAGTGGGAAGATTTCAATTTTTGAACAGAAATACATGGACCGCCGAATCGCCGATGACATTAACCTTTTGAGGCACTTGCAAGGTCGACGTTCATTTTCTATATTGTGACGCTATTGGTATTTATTATGGTAGATTTTTGTATTTTTTTTGTTATTTGTTTATAATGCATTTTATTTTGGAAGAGCAGAAAAGAAAGAAGAAAAAATGGGTCGGCTGAACTTAGATCAATGACTCAATTGGCTGGGAAAGTGAAATGATGCTATTGTTAAATGACATGGTACAGGAACTTTGTTCCAAAAGGTGCAATGATTACAAACAAATTCAATTCAAAGATACGATGCATCGAAGAGATTCTAAGTATGGACTTTTAGGGAAGTGCAATACAATATATTTATAGTTGAAGAGCAACAACTTTTAAAAATTAACACACCCATTCATTTTCTTGGGTCTTTAAATTGACCGAAAGAAAGACCGAAAAAAATTATAATGAGAAATCCGTAGTAGGATATAACTATTTTGAAGAATTTTTTAGAAGTACCTTGACTCAATCCATATCTAGTCGCTTTTTCTTTGGATTTGATTTTCTCAATTTTTTTCATTTTAATTTTGATATCATTTTGAGTTATGTAGCCTTATTCCAGAACAAACCAAAATATTACAAGAGTTCAATTTGTTGATATGCACAGACTTGGAAATGGCTCTTTTAGGTGAAATAAAAAAACTACTAGCTAGATCCACTATGAAAAATGAACCTGAGGACATTCCCATAGGAATCTTTAAAACACAAGCTCTTTCCTGGCATCTGATACATACTCAAGCACGATAAGCTACAGATACGATCAGTCTTGGATTCCTGCAGTTCGCCTAGCAGTTCCCTCCAATCATCAAGAATTAGGCCCGTGAGAAATTCCCCCTTGCATCAGTACTATAGAGAGCTTCAGTAACAGCTAACGCGTCCATCTCAATACGACATGATAATCAATGGCTAGCTTAATTCCATCTCTGAGATTCCATGATTCAGCTGCAAATGCACTAGTTTTCCCATACGTCTAGAAAAACCAGTGATGCATTTGCCATTACTCCATCTATATTGAGATACACAAGCTAGCCTTTGTGTTTTTTTTTTTTTTTTTTTTTTTGCAACTTCTTCCCTTTTGTTTCTTCATGACTGCAATATATTGCCCCACTGTTGCCAAACTAAAGGGAGTGAGTCTAGGCAATTTGTCGGTCTTTGAACGGCATAATTGTTCCTGCTCAACCACAGAGAGTAGATCGCCATATAAAACTCCAGCAGCCTGTGACTTTAGGATCATCTTCATGTCTTTTCAAAGGACTTGAATCAAATCTCCAATAGGTCCCCAAGCCCAGTCCAATTGACTTCCCAAAGGGACGTGAGCCCTTCAGGATTGATCATGCAAGCACAAGACCTTTTGCCAACCCTAGACGCGTTATTGCATTTTAACAACGGAGTCACATCCACTATCACTAACTTCTGAGAACAAAAATAGATCATCCACGAAGAAGAGATTGTAGAATTTAGGCCCACTTCTAGAAGCCTTCAAATGACACCGATCGGCATTCTCACACCGTTCTTTGATGCGAAAGTTGGGAATATCCATACAAAGAATAAACAGGTGAGGCAAGAAGGGAGCGGATCGCTTGATGCCTCTACTGGGTTGGGAAGGATCACTCACGCCCCCATAGAAAACGATTACGTTTGATGCCGTGTGAATGCAGTTTAAAATGAGATCTCACCACATGTCCGAGAACTTAAATAACGTTAGGACATCTGTAATAAATGTGCTCTCTTGACGGTCGTGAGCTTTCCCCAGATCAATCTTTATAGCACAAAAACCCTCCTTTCTCTTAGTTGTTTTTCATGACACGCAGTATTTGCTGAAGGATGGTTACATATCATCAGTCCTTCCCTGGTTAGGGCTGATCAGATCATCAGAGAAGGGCCTCAATCTATCAACAAGCACTTTTGACACAATCTTGTGAATGGTGTTAGATGAGCTGATAGATTAGGGAACTTGGCAGGGATTAGCACAAGAAAGGAAGCCATTAAGTTTAAGGAACTTTAGGAAAATGAGTGAAAAAAATTCTCTGGTAGATTAGGGAACTTGGCAGGGATTAGCACAAGAAAGGAAGCCATTAAGTTTAAGGAACTTTAGGAAAATGAGTGAAAAAAATTCTCTGGTAGTACTAGATGTTGGAATAGAGAGCATAAAGAAGAAGAAGAAGAAGAAGAATTTGGGAAAGAAATAGAAGAATTGGAGGTGAGGTATGACTAACCAAGTCTCCTTAAGGTGATTTGTTTATGCTAACGGTGTTAAGTAGTTTCATGAACTTCGCCTCCCAAATACAACACCTCGAACTTGTTACCATCAGCATTATACAAACATGACTCAATCAAACATTTTTTGAGACTGGCACACTTAAGCGGTACATGGATCATGAATAATTTCAATTCTATTTATAAAGTTTTAGAATTCATGTACGTAAGCGGTACATGGACCATGAATTAAATAAATACAAGAATCTAGAAGATACTTGAATTAAATTGATACAAGAATCTAGGAGATACATAAACTATAAATTAAGTAAATACATGAATTCAAAAGATGCATGAACGGAAACTATACATCTCGTTTTGCTTGTTTTTCGTTGATCCATTAACCAACCACAATTACAATGCTACACACAAAAACCCTAATGCCATTCCGTGAGATTATAAAAACATGGCAAGAATACCTTTGTTTCTTCTTTTAACACTGGCAAGCATGTGATAGTATTACGTGGGAATAATTACCAAAGAAGTCATGAAGTTATTACATGGACGTTAATTTAGTGATAAACCTTTTTAATTTGACTACTTAGGTCATAAATCTTTTGACGATTTGCAAATATAGTCATTTCGGCTAATTGTGGCCAATAATTGTTGATGTGGACGCTAGTGGTCCTAAGTAGCATAGTTGGGACTAATATGGACAATTTTTTGCTTTTATTTTTTAAAATTTTTTGAAAATTCTAAAAAGTTTATAATTTAGTTTGCATATGTACAATAAGTTTATGAGTGATTGGGAAAATTTCCCTAAGTGCATCTTAATTGAATTTTGAATTGTCATTCCCAATTACATAGAACAATCAAATAAAATTCTAGAATAGTTATTTCTGTGATGGATTATATTCAAAGTGCTTAAAAAAACACTTGTTAAGCAATTGACTAAGAAAACTGTATAGCTTTTGGAGTGATTATTCACATGAAATGCACAATTCAACATTTTGGAATTTGAACCACCGGCTGCGGTGGCTTCACTGGATAAGACTCTGCTGATCCTCAACGAAGAAGTGAAGGGTTCAAAACCCAGGGGAGGCGCTAGGTGTATTAAGTGTGACTCGGGGGTGGTGGGTCCTCCCGCTTAAGTGTCACCAGGGGTTACTACGGCACGGCTATCGGCTGCAAGCCGGTTCCTCCAAAGACACAAAAAAAAAAAAAAAAAAAAAAACATTTTGGAATTTGAAATATTGCAAATTAAATACTTAATTAGTGCTTTCAAGAAGCTTCTTCACATGATTATTTTTTTAGCATTGAAGTGGTGTCCATGCAAGTTTTCAAACATCTTGACAAATCTACTGTCTCAGGCAATCTTAAGGGTATACTTCCCTACATCGGTATGGTTACTCCTTAAGTGCTTTCAACAAAATTTAAATTTAAAATTATAAGGATAGAAGCAAACTTCTAGCTATCTAAGCGAATAACTTATTGGGATGTGAGTTGTTGAGCACAACATGTTGTCTGTCACATCATCGACACAAATCACACTCGTTCATACTCACCATTGTGGGTCAGGTCGGGTATAGGTTGTTTTGGGTATGAGCAATTAAATCTATATTGCATGAAAAATATGTCAAAATAAGTTAAATGGATTAATTTGAATCAGACTATTTTCAACCGGACCCGGTCATTTAACCGTTTATGCCCCCATCAATTAGCTCCACTGTCTTTCCCACTCAGCCATCGCTCATTCATAGGATGGCCACATTTGAAATCGCAAAGGGCAATTCGTTATGCCTCTTCTCTCTCGTCCGTGCGCCAACGTCCAGCTATAGACCGCGACAAAGTTCGATGCTAGGTGAGGAGTCAATCTAGAGGCCTCCTCCCAGATCTCGCCGTCGTTGTCAGACCGCGGAATGATGATGGTGGCGGCAACTGCCATGTGCGGTGGCTGGTTAGGAGGCGCCGGCGCCGGCACCACTGGCGGTGAGGCGGCAACGGCGGAGCAGACCAGGGCGCATGGTTCGAGGCCTCAGGGTGGCGGGATGGAAAGAAAGAAAAGGAGACGTTTGTCGTGCGCGTGTGAATGTGATGAGTCCGATGTTCGATGCTATGGTGCAGCAAGCCATGAAATGAAGTGACGCTTTCTTGTCTTGTTCCCAAGGATGCTTGGCGAACGGATCCTCTCAACCCCTTTGGTGATCCTTTCTAGTTTATTCAAACTAATTCGCTACTTTTCATCATATCTAAGTCCCTTAAAAATCCAATTTTAAGTCCATTTTTGATTTTATCACGAATTTTTTTGATCTTAAGAAAAAACTTTTACTCCGGTTTTAAATTTATTCATGTTGGCCTTCCGTAAAAAGTTGCCATTACTCATCATGCCTAATTTCCCTAATTTTAAGATCAAAGATTAGGTTTCGTTATGGAGATAATTTTTTACGTCACTTTAGTAAGGTGGATTTATTACCGACATGGAAATGCCATATTAACTAACTAATTACGATATTTAGATAAAAGGTTGACGGAGTTAAACTCGAAGCTAGATTGAAAGTTGATACTTTTTTAGAAAAAAAAAAAGTTCGAAACAGATTTTGGATCAAACCTAAAGTCTGGAGCTTTCTTTTAGACAAAAGAAATTCAGAACAAAATTATGACTAGACCTAAAATTAGGGTTTTTTTCTAGAGAATTTGGCATTTCATCGAGGATACCAATTTTCCAAGAGGCATGATCCCAATGGCAAGGCAGGGCAACCATATGCAACATAGGAAATAAGCAAACTTTAGAGGGAAAGAAAACCCCAGCAATTAAACAAGGAAATCAAAAAAGGAAATCCAACCAATATTTGATTGAAAATTACAAAAGCAGACAGATTTCAACTTCCAAAATATTTTTGACAAAGAGAGAAAGAAAAAAAAATATCATAAAAAGGGGGGCCAAAGGACGTTGCCTCCCCCTCCTCTGTCCCTCCTCCTTTCTTGAAAACGAAATCGATCGTCCTGCTCTTCCCCCCGTCTTTCTCTCTCCTGCTCGAGCCCGCGTCCCGTTCATGCATCGTCGTTTCCCACCACTGTAGAAATCCATCCCCTGTTCCTCTTTCTCTCTCTCTCTCTCTCTCTCTCTTTCTCTCTCTTCGTTTCTTGTTTACAAATTGTTCGGGAGCCCCTGGAGTTGAAATGCTTGAAGTTGGAGATCTAGCCTCGAATCGCGCGCGCTCGAGTGATTCGCGAAATGGGTTATGAGGTTCTGGACAGCAGCGGTGAGTCTCAATTCGACGTGGGTTGTTTTCTGGTTGGCGTCGGGAGATGGAAGTTCCCGTCTTTTTTCTCGAGATTGATCTTGTATGGAGCCGCGCTTGGTGATATTGAGAATTGGGTCGCGACGTATGGGGAGAATCGTGGGGCCTTTTCCCCTCCTCCTTTCCGATCGCGCGGATGCGGAATTAGGGCAGGAAAGGGTTCGCCCCAGGCGGTTCTGGTGGGGCTTAGGGTTTAGGGTTTTTTTGTTCGTCCAAAGGCGCTGTCTTTTCGAGAGGGTCGTGGTTAGGCCATCGTTCGGGAATGTGGGTTTATGGTTTTCGGTTCGTATGTCGTGATATTGTAGATTGAATTGGGGATTTGAAGGGTGTTTAGTTCAAGAGTTGATTTTGGGACTGTTAGGAAGCTTCATATATGATAGGTGGATTAGGGATTCAGTAAAGATGCAATTCTACGGTAAATAGGACAGGAGTCACAGAAAAGGAACTCTGTTGTAATATTATCACCTGGCGTGCGCCACTTTTTGCTTATCCTGTGAATGTGATTTCGTACTTTTTGCAGATTTGCTATTATCAACTCTTCAGCAATTATTCTTCTATGCTGAGCATGTCTTGCCCTGTTGCCACTTCTTTGAAAAGTAGTTGCCACTGTTAGTGTACTTATAGTTGGGGAAGATGTTTGAGGACCAATGTGTCTGCCTGCATTCAAGTAGTGTTGTCATTTTACCCCCTTATCTGGCTTGTCAGTCAACCATGTCTGTCACTAAATGCTGCTGCGACATCCCAATTTCAAATTAGGACTAGCAGACTCGTGGTTTTTTGCGGGACCAACACTTATGTTTTCTCCAAAGCCGATTTCTTCAGAACCATTTTCTTTGCCTGGCACTTCCTGAGGACCATTCAAGTTTTCCTGGTATCATTTTGTGCAAATGGTTTCGATCATAACCTATGCAAAACTTAATGAAGCCAATGGCAATGACAATGTCTTATGATCCAAGAAATGTTGTCAGAACTTGTTCAAAGCTTGGTGAGCACCAGAACTTCATAGTCCATACAGACAGGCATTCCAAACTATTTATTAGGACAAGATGAGGTGTTGGCTCCTGAATGGTGAAAGTTTGTAATCGGATGTGCTTACATTTGAAATATCAATCTACTCATATGAAAGCATCGATATTCTTCTAGGAAGATGCTTGGATCATCAATAGGAACATTTGGCAATTAGAGATTTGCATTCCTTCTATTGCCACCTTCCATATTAATATGGAGTTAGACATCTGTCTTTAGTCTTACCAGTAAGCATTCCCTAAGCAGCTTTTGGAAACAAAAGGATAGCCTTATGCAGATTATTAAGTGTAGTACAATATTATGAACCAATCATAAAAGTCTGGCTATACTTAAGTTATGAGTGTTGAGAAAGTTTCTCTCCAAAATAGCTATCGAAACATGGCTTTCATGGCTTATTAATACTCTTTATTGTTTTGCTATGCTTGCGCTCAACCTTAGGGGCTCACCTATTGGATAGAGACATATGACGTTCAACGCATCCAATTGGAATCCACATTTATTATTGTTGTGTGCATAGTGCATACCTGTTGAAAAATTGGTAAGGTATTCAATGGAAACTCTATAAGAAGCGATAAGTTATTCCCATATAGTAACGTCGGACGGGTACTACTTGCATTAAAATTCAAAGTAAAAAACTCCAGTTTACCATTCATGGGATCATCAGCATTTAATTTATTTTCTCCTTTCCTTATGATTTCAGGAACTGACGATGATCTTCCTCCCTCAAATCAGAACAGGAATTCAAGACAAGGACGCAGTTCAGGCAATGGAAGGTCTCTTCTAGGTTCTGTTCCACCAAGGATGTACAACAACATGGAGGCCCAAATTCATCATTTGGAGCAAGAAGCATACTCTTCTGTTCTACGTGCCTTTAAAGCTCAGTCAGATGCCATTACCTGGGTAAATACCTTATAAGTTTTTGACTTATTAGTATGCCCTCTGCGTCTTCTTATCAATTTCCCTTGTAAATTCCATGTCAGGAAAAAGAGAGTTTGATTACGGAACTTAGGAAGGAACTTAGAGTTTCAGATGACGAACACAGAGAGCTTCTATCAAGAGTTAATTCTGATGACATCATCCGCAGGATAAGGTTTGAGCAATTTAAAATTCAAAATTACTGTATCCTTAAAATTTTGGGAAGTCTTGACTTTTATCCTTTTCTTTGCTAATTATTGTTGTGCTGTTTCAGGGAGTGGAGACAGGCAGGTGGACATCAAGCTGCCATGCTGGGCACCACCGCGCCCATGCATGATTTATTACCTAGTCCTACAATTTCAGCATCTCGCAAGAAGCAAAAGACATCCCAATCGGTATTTTCTTGCTTATTTATCTTCATGGGTTGACTCTCATAAACTACCCAGATCTTTCCATCATTGGCTTGGGGCACTTTCTTGACCAAGAATGCTTAGTTTCAGTTCTAATTGTGGGGCAAAAGTTTCACTTATTGATTATTTACAAGTTTATCTCAAACTTTCGTATCTCATGTTTTACTTTATGTAACTTGGTAGGTTCGGCCTATGCCTGGTTTGTCCTCAGTCAATCCTATTCAGTATCCTTCTTCGGCCCCTTCTCTTAGTAGACAGTATAGCCATCGCAGTTCTACTGGTGTTCGTCCTGCAAATGCACCTGGAGAAGCAGATCCACTTATTGGGAGAAAAGTGTGGACGAAATGGCCTGATGACAACAACTTCTACGAGGCTGTCATCACCGATTATAACCCTGTTGAGGTATTCTCTAGGGGCTCTGTTTCAATGGGGTTTCAGTCATTCCAATAAGCCACATTTGTACGCCAAACAAAACAATATTTTATTTAAAAAATTACAAAATAATTCAGGGCGACTATGAGGGCCTATATTTATGTCTTTCAACATTTTGATTGTTTCATGCAAAAATTGTCTTACTTTTAAAAATAATAACAAAGTAAAAAGATAAAGCCCTATCAAACGCCCATACATTTCTACATACAGGAAGTGAGTGTGCATCTCTCCCCACCAAGTTACTTCAAGACTTGGACCTTGTTTCTGAAAAAAATGAAAAATAAAAAAAAAAAAATGAAAATTTAAGTTTTGAATTTTTAAGTGTTATAATTCTAAAGGTTGAAAATGAAAAGAAAATTGGTTTGAATAGCTGAAAATTTAATAGGAGTTGTCATTTGTTTCCTACCAAACATGGATTTTAGATAATGAATTAAGTGAATCTTTCGCTCAATCGAATTTTTTAAATCAAGGGGGTAAAAAAAGGAAAAGAAAGTCTCTAAAGGTAGGATGTGCCTGGAAGTAATTAGCGCATCAAAGATGCTTAATATTATTAAATACTGAATCTTTTAGCTATCTGCCCTTGATACATCTATTAGCAGGTTCTAAGAGCGAGGTTAACTATATTGTAGGTGCCCATCGGCAGTCTTGGTCAAATTTTACTTCGTTCCTTCACAGCCTTTTTCTTTTAGGTGAAATCTTTGGAGGAGTGGCCTATGAGATGAATATTGCACACTATTTTTCTAGAGCAATGAAACACAAACATGTTGTAAAATTTTGAGGCTGATGTCATTAATGTTTAACATTAAATCCACCTTTTTACTACAAACAACAGAAGAAAAACAATGCCTGCAAATTTTTAACATTATAGCTTACAATTTTATCTGCTTCAAGTGTGGTCTCGTTGAAGATGAAACTGTTCCAGATATTATGCAGAAGTTATTTGTTGAATGTGTGTATTTATGAGGGATGTGCTTGTTTACATTTTTATGGACAAAATTCTCATTTATATCTACTGTGAAAATTGTGTTCAGGGAAGACATGCTCTGGTTTATGATATACACAGCACCAACGAGACTTGGGAGTGGGTTGATCTCAAAGAGGTTGGTTGTAACTTGATCTGTTTGGTTTGATTTTCTTGTATTGATTAGCCAAATAGGTGCTATGGCTTGACTTAGTGGTGGTTCATCCTTTCCAAGATACAAGGTCTTGAGTTATCTTGAGAAAGATCGAGAAATGTGAATCTAAGTGAGCCCATTAAAGTTTTGAACCTCAAAATTATGGGTTTGGCTCCTCAATCTTCATTAGGTTTCTCTTTTCAAATATAAATGGGGGAGTCCCCGAGTTTGTTGGAATTATTGGATGTCTATATAAGAATTCATTAGGTGACTCTCTGGGCCTATAAATGTCCTTTCCATGCAATGACATTTTGGTGATAGCATTTACATTTCTTTGATGTGGCTATACTTAGGTGCACACTTAGTTTTGCTACATTACATGCTTATTTCGAGACTCTTGGAGGTCCCTCTTGATATGGTCTATCTGATGTAATACGCAGATAGATCCTGAAGACATTCGATGGGATGCTGCTGATCTTGCTGTATCACGTCGCAGTGGTCCAGTTCAAGGCTTAAAGAAATCTTCAGCCCGTAGTGGAGCAGTCCCTAGTTCTGGAAGGAGTAGAGCAAAAAGCCAATCTAAAAAAGAACTTTTGCCATTACAAAATGGTGCTCAAAAGAAGCTTCCAGATGACATTGAGTTATATAACACAGATACTTTAGTAAAAGAGGTACGAGAATGCACCAGCAAGTTTTTTAACGTACTGTTGGTTTTGGTCTTTTATATCCCTGGGAACATGATGCCAGGTGGAGAGGGTTTTTGATGCCAGCAATCCTGATCCTGCTGAGATGGCGAAGGCCAAGAAAATGCTTAAGGTAACCCTACTAATGTTTCTGTTCTCTCTCTCTCTCTCTCCATGATTACCCTTTGATCATCCTACATTATGGATATGTAACTGAAATTTGTGGGCGACGCAGGAACATGAACAGGCGCTTATCGATGCCATTGCTAGGCTAGGTGAAACCTCTGATGGTGAAAGCGGTAATGGATACATCTGCACGTAAATTATTTGGTGCTCCATTTGTTTACATGATGCATCAATAAATCTTCTGATGCTGAGTCTGGCCAGCTTTGATCCGTGTAAAATGAAAGCGCCGCGCTTTTTGCCTAAACAAAAACAATCTTCAGTTTCTAGAGCCCTGAGCTTGTATTGCGTTTTAGGCAAAGTGGTGACGGTGAATGAATGGCAGAACAAATTGGCATTTATTTTACTTTGATCTGCAAATTTTCCTGGAGCTTTTGAGCTTTTTTAAAGATTTCTCCTTTATTGAATTGTATCATCCAACGATGGGCTAATATTACGGAGTAATCGATAGATGATGTAAACACTTGTATGAACTGCTGCGGTGGAATATTGAGGGGAAATGCCTTTCCAGGCTTTCTGCATTTTCCCTTGCAACTTTTTCTATATCGAGTGGTTTTCTTCAGACGATCGATGTTGTCACACCCTTCAGTAATTCCCTTTTTTTCTGTAGTTTGTTGAAAGCATTATTGTTGCCTGACTTGTGCTTTTCTCCTACTCAGATGGAGAACAGGCCCGTTCGATGGAGCAGCATTGAAGATATAAATGTCAGTTTTGAGAGCGAAAGAGTTCCGTTTCTGTTCTAATGGTGTTTTTCTCGAAGACGGGAGTGGTGGATGATGATTATTGAGAAGCGGAACGCTTCATTCCTTGACCTGGATTTTTCACTTTGGCTTCTGTCTTTTGATAACATCACAGAAGAACTTGCATTATTTAATTGGGAGCTGGAAGTTTATCTATTGTTTAGCATGTAATATGATATAAATAGATTTTGGTAGGTTCTTGACTATAGACTGGCTACCCTTGAACATCACGTTGTTTGCCAATTTACAACCTGCCAAGATAGATTGATCTTCCGATAAGAGCACATGTATAACACAACCTGCAGTACTATATCTTCCCCAAATCATAAATTTGCTATAACCAGACCAAGTGAGCATGGTAATGAGCTATTTATGCTCCGCAAATATCAAATACCATGGTGCCTAGAAGGTTGGTCAAGCGCACAAATACCTTAAAACTCTTGTGATCCCTTTTCCTATTAAAAGAGATCGACTTCGTTCCTCCCAAATTAGCCAATGCTCTAATGTTGGGCGCGACTGCTCAGCATACTGAACCTAACAGCACAGTCACTTTATGCAGATTGCAGGTGTGGTTTGCTCTGATTGGGCTGTACTCGGAGCTGCACGGTGCATGCTCGAACTTGTCTATAGAGCATTGCAAGTATGGGATCCTGCCCTCAGATGCACTCCTAGCTTAACCTGTTCAATCAGAGAATGAGAGATACTATGTAGAAGAAGCACCCAGTAAAAGTCGCAACAACAGTTATGATGATTCTTATGAAAGAAAAGGTCAAGCTGGAGAAAACTAAAACATAGACTGCTAAAATTAGTGTTCCACGATAATCACCCAGAGAGTCCCCCTTTTTATATGCTACAGAGTGGTTGGATACCCACAACCAAGATTGTTAGATTTCTTTGACAGATATGAACCGGGCCAAGCGAATCAAGGACTAAAGGAATGAGTCTAATAAACTAAGTCAGAGCTGGAACAAGATCACCTCCTGTAGGTATCAGCATTAACATTGTAGATGTGAAGTGAATGAGGACTACCAAATAAATCAACAGCAGGCAAGACCTGTCATCATTGTCAGATTATCCCTGCATTAAACTTATCTAGCAATAGTGCCTTCACTGTAGATTGAGCATCAGATTTCAGATACCAAAAGTACTCAGGAATATGACTTCATATCCAGTTAGAACGCCAAAAGCAACTTTATCTTGTAAATTATTTTCAGCCTGACAATGCTTCAGAGAAAATGGGATATATCAAGCTCAATTGAGAAGGCTTGAGAATCAGTGTGAAAATGCACCATCGACTCAGACAACTGTTTAATTAGCTCAAATAGATATCAGAAAAGTTCCTTTGAATCACTGAAATGGCAACTTCTCTCTAAAAAAGAAACATTGCTTCTGCTTACACTCATTCAACAGACTACTGTTAAATTTAATCTCTTGGAAGGACTAAAAGTTCATCAAAATACTTCTCTCTCCCACACTTTTACTGCGTTTAGAAGCTAAATATTATTGTCAACTGCACAAAGTTCCCTTACTCTCACTAATTAATATATTAGCAATCAGTGGCCTTATCGTTTCTATTACGTTTTGAAGAATTGGCCATCCATTCTATAAAGGAGATCTGCAAAACCTTTACCCATAATAGTTGAAGCACATTTTTTACAACCTTGGCTCAAAGTAACTGATTGTTAGAATTTCCTCTCAAACTTCAAAGGTGATACTTCACAATTACATCTCTGCAAGGGGAAATGTATTCAAGAAAATGAAGAAATAGATAACATTACCATTCTTGGCAATGTTGACAAAGTAGTCCAACAGAGAACTTTGGAGACATTTAATAGAATTGGAATGATTAGAGACTCCATTTAAGGATTTGCAGTTCCTACTAACATAAGAGTCTTGTCAATGAGTGCCCAGTCAACAAGCACCTCAAACGCACTAGTTAAGGAAAAGGATATCACAAGTGCTATATCTTTCATGCTCATTTCAGTGTCAAAAAATTTTCAAGCAATCACTTGAGCGCTGCTTTTATTTAATTAAAAAAAAAAAATCACTAAAGGTGCATGCCTAATTGGGTGGCTGGAAAACCCGAGATGGTATTATTTTATTATATAACATTTCACATGTGACTCGCCAAAAAAATCCAATCAGCAAAAACCACAATGAACAACATCGTTTTGGCCCTATGGGTTTTTCAGAAAAAAAAAAAAAAAGGCTGAACAATGGCTAAACTAAAAAATTGCTAAACCCAAATCAAAATGGAAAAAACAGTCAAAGCCGATGTAGACAATCAACAATCATACCACCAATCTGGAGAAAAATGATGAATGATGCAATTTCTTGACCACTTTCGATTCAATTTCCCCAAGTTGTTCTTCGCAATGGAAAAACCACTTTTCGTTGAAAATTTTCATTCCATGAGCACAAACTCGGGGATTAGAGACCAATGAATGGAAACGTGATCAAACCAATTCATAAGTACAAACACAGCAGTAAGAGGTGAAACAAAAATCCTCAGCACTTCAAGTGAATCCATAAAATTCGCTCCTCTTGTCCTATGCAGATATATACTCTGAAACAGTTTGGCCATCACAAGCATCAGAAAACTCCACAAGAATGAGTTGATGCAGAAGAAAGCAGAGCACAAATTTGATGATCCAAAAGCTAGAGTTGGGATAAAAATGCTTATCTTCTTCCAAATACTCCTATCTCTAATTCCTCAAATTGGGGAAAAATTACTTTCTAAAAATTGCAATGGAGGTGAGAGTAGAAGCAGCTCATGATCGTGCAATGCAAAACAGTTGGTTTTTACCAAAACAACTTCAAGATGATTCGTCTTGGTTTGTTCTATGAACTTGACTCCAACTTCTCTCTGCAACACATCGTTGAGGAGATTGTCAAACAATCGCAGTCCTCATCTAAGTTCTGGAACAAGATCCTTCCTTATGTTGTCGGTAGTGTCTATCATTTTCACCGGCAAGAGTAGGAGAGAGAAGCACCAAGAACAAACAAAAGGCGTATTCCAGTACAATGCGATCACACAGAGAGATAAAGAAGAAAGGGAGGAGAGAGATGAAAAGTCATTGTTTTTAGTCCCATTTACCACATCGTCTCCCTCATTTTCCACTTTGGACTTGAATTTGTTTTAAGAAAGCCACGTTGGACTCAAAACTTTATTTAGAATGCCATGTATGATGAATTGCCGGAATTTGTTGCTGGAGGTACTTAAGTAATTAGATTTCACCAATGCAGCACTCAAGTGATCGCTTGAAAAATTTTCGCACTGAAATCAGCGCTCAGTTCTGTACTAAAGTTAAGGCACTCCTAGTGTCCTTTTCAATTAAGTTAACTAAAAGCAGAAATAACACTTTCCAGAATACTTTGAAATGAAATAATAACACATTTTATTAGAGTTTCTTCAAAGGTTTAAATTTCCAAGGCATATTTAACAAGAATTGGCAAGTGTTCCAGCAGCACTCTCATTGACATCTTAGATATAACAAAGTTTAAGGTGCTGCTGAGTCTTTATAGGCAATGAACATTCGGAGATAGAAGTATGTGTAGTATACAACACCGGATCCCTTTCTATCATATGGTTCAGTATCGCTGCCTACATTACTAAGCAATATTTTGACTTCCGTTCATTTTCTAGTTTCATGTTAGAGAAACTAATGAGATAAAATTAAAAAGGACCTAGATGCAAGCTACCATCTAAGAGACCAAAGGAGGAAATGAAGAACCCAGCATTTTTAAATCTAACTCTGCAACAGAAAAACATTGTCACTTAAACTATTTGAAATCTCTCAAGTAAAACAGCAAATTGTATTTTAAGTTTAGGCCAATATAACCCCCTTTGGGAAAAGTACTAGGTCACTGAGAATGCGAACTAGCTAAGCCATCGATGGTGCTAAGGACTAGATCAAAGCGCACCGCAGGCAAGAATTTGGAGATTCAAAACAGATGAATTGAATGCGGAGCAAGAGAGTAGCAGATATCATCAGCCATCATATCTACGGAATCTAAACAATTCACCAGCGAGAAAAACAACAACAGACAACACAAACAGCATCAAAGCACTCAGATCCAATGCAAACAATACAATGCACTCAGATCATGAACCCACAGCTCGATCACATCCATTCAAAATGCAATGTCAGAAGCCCAAACTTAATCACCTAACCCTCCAGCAGGGTAACCCCCAATTGTCCCCAGATCTTCCTCTCCCAACATACCATCGAATCAGAATCAAGGGCACAGCACATAGATTTAGCATCAACAGAAGAGTACCTGAAACCGCAGCCCCGGATCCCAAGACCGACCAACCGACCGCTTTCAGAATCAAAGCTTTCAATCAGGCATGACGAGGTGCTACAAATCTAGAAGCAACATCAGCGACATCAGCGACATACCCTTGAACCCGCAGAACGCAAAGAAAAAGCTAAAAGCACCCAAGACCTCCCCATCACCCATCAGCACAAACTGAACAGAACCCACCAATCGCCATGACCCACCACACGAATATCGCCGAACGGAACGAGGAAGAGGAAATTACCTGCAGAGAACTCATCCCCAGCTCGGGTCGAGGAATTCGCCGGCGGAAGGCGACCAAACCATCGCCACAGAGGGAGAGAGGGAGAGAGAGAGAGAGAGAGAGAGAGAATGGGTTTGAGCAAACATCAGAGACCACGCAAAGGGAAGAGGAGGAATGGCCTTTGGCGAAAGCCACGGATCAATGGTGGAGATTCGGAGTGAGTCGCACGTTTCTTCTAATCGACAAACGCCAAAAAGATTCGCCATGCGGTGCGAAGGGAACCCGCTCCCAAGGGCCATAACTCCTCTTTATTCATCCTACAAATCCCTTTCTTAAATGGGGGTAACATCACCAAATCGGAGTAATTAGGGGTGAGCAATCGGGTCGGTTCAATCTAAGAATGGGACCGAACTAGCCTTACCCGATTCGATTCAGGCCAGCTCCAAGAAGAACTGGTTCGGTTCTCAATCTTGAATCTTGAAAAAAACTAGTTTGGATTGCTTGATTGGTTCTAAGATTGAAGTGGTCTAAAATAGATATTTGAAAAAAAAATAGTTATATGCAACTAAGGAGAATGAAAATGACAACCTCCACACAAGATCTCGTCTAATAGGACTTTACGAGTCATATGTAAGAGATATTATGAATTGTACAAAACTAACCCGATTCTTCATAAGAATTGAGAACTTGTATTGAACTGACTGGCTTGATTCCACGATAATTCCAAGTATAACAGATTCGGTTCACAATTCTAATCTTTCAAAACCGTGAGCTATAGGATAGGTTTCAAGTTTTGGTCTCCAAACCGACCAACAATGAAATCAATCACCACCAAAAATAGTAAGGTACCCATTATAAGAAACCCTATACTATTGATAATCAGCCATTCTCTCGATGGTTCATAATTCTTCAATTTGTCATCTTTGATGGCGAAGATGACCAATCTAGTATTGAACACACCGATTGTTTCTATGCCCACTGTGGAGAAGCAAGGATGAATGAGTTTATGAGGTTAACATTATTTCCTCTGTCTTTATGGAATAATGCATGCACCTGCTATATCAACCTATAGGCAATCTCAATTTACATTTGGGCAAAGATGGAAAGACACTTCTCAATTTTACAAAACAATGTCGGAAGTGTCGATCATTGACTTAGTTAGGTTGTATTAGTGCGATAATGTGTCGGTCAACTAGTTTATTGCCAAGCTTGAAATGGCTAGAAATCGACGATGATTAGCCCAAAAACATTGCCTACAGCGATATTCATTATTAATGATAATATGTCTTATAGCCTCTTGTTAGGCTAAGACTAGATTGAGGGCCCTTTGGTTCGGCTTTGGGAGAATGTCCTTGGGGAAGTGTAAAGACCTTTAGTTTAAAGGGGTTTGGAAAAATGTGAATACTGTTTGGTAAATTGTAATTGAAAAAGCGCCTTAAGATTCCACTTGGGAGAAATGCTGTGTGGTAAACATACATTTTGGAAGTCCTTTTGTGTGCCAATTTAAGTTGTGTAACTCTAATTTGTTTAATTTAAAAAAAATTACTATATATATATATATATATATATATTTTTTTTTTCTCATTGAGAGTAATGTAAAGGAGACATATTAACAAATTTTAAATAAAAGAGTACATCAAACTCAATTTAAAAAAGAGCGTAATTTCATTACAATAAACATGACAATATATGTTCAGAGGAAAAAAAAAAGTTATCATTAAATATTACAAACCTCATTAACTATTTATTAAACTCACGACTCATCACGTATACGTGCCATGTGAGGGAATGCATTATCATTTGAGGCACTCACCTCCTCATTTACAGTATCATGATCAACTAAATATCCACACTTGGGATCCAAATCTACTGTTTCAAAACTCATATCAGTTATGGCATTTCTTTGTATATAATTAGATAAAATCATTCTCGTTATGACAATTTACACTGTTTTTCATAAGGATAACTTGACATATTAGTTGAAATCTTCCACTTTGTTTTTAATACGCCAAAGGCTCACTCAATATCTGAGCAAACTTGAATACTTCTCAATGACCCGTAGATGTAGGACTTTGTCAAAACTCTGACAAATGATATCTAACTTATCTATGTGACCACAAATAACCCGTAAGATTTAGATATCTAGTATCTACAAAATAACATTTACATACATAAATATAATGTAAATTTAATAAACATATGCCACATACAAATATACATATGGATGTACATAAACCATAAATTAACAAACCTGGAGGAGGATGGGGAAATTTTGCATCACGTCTTCCAATAGCTTCATGGAAAATATGTACATCATGAGCTTGTCCTTTCCAATTGGAACAAGCATAAATAATTTATATGTTAAAATTACATATGGCTAACACATTGTGAATTATCTGTCCTTTTCGATCAATAAAGCAAACTTGATCGTACATTAGTACCACTATTGGGATATGCAATCCTCAAATAAATAATGTAAATATTACATGATTTACATTTGGTTTTTCATTTTTATTGTACAATTGTAACTTCCCTTAAAATTTTAATAAAATTGTTGATTTTTTTTTTTTAATCTTCTCTAGAACTTCTTTATATTGTTGATCGGTTAGCTAGATCTAATCTTTTGCCATATCATATACTTAATCTAAAACTAAATTAAAGTGTCTACTTATGGTTTCCCTAGAGTGTTGAAAGTCTGATTGTGCTAACTTGTTACCTATACCATGTCCCAACATATAAATAAACATTCAATTATTTCTACGACATTAGTATCTCTAGATCCTTTAAGGCCATATCACATTACTAAGTTACACGTAAAATTATTAAATACAACTCTATGCATTCTAGATATATCATAGTATCTTATCGAATTAATATATTTGGCCATCATCTTAACCATGTATAACATGTGTATGATAAGGTTTGCAAATGTACGTTTCTTAATAGGCAATTGAAGTTTGAGTGGTTAAGAGAAAATTCAAAAATTCATTTTCCTCCCTTTCACGATTTTCTCTTTCTTGAGAATCATCCATGACTACCCAAATATAATTAGAGTAAGAGAAACAATGAATAATCTCGATCATCTATAAAGAGAAACAATAGTATCAATCAACATATTTATCCAAACTCAACCACATAAAAAGAACCTCAACTGAGAACAATTCTCACATTAAAACATTAATAGAAATTAGATTCATACAAAATGGAGATAGAGATCTTATATAAAAACAAAGTAGCATACCAAAGAATTGAAATAAAATACAATAACATCCTAGTTATGACTAAGCTCTTCCATCCGAAGCTTAAGATACTTAATTCTTAGTGTATCACTATTCAAGTTCATGAAAACCTACCTATTGTCTATCTTTTCATTAAAAATATTTAATTAAAAAAATGTACAACTTTTTATTTTGCACAATCTCTAATATGGTGTCCAACATGAGTATGAGGTCCCCATATGGACCTACTTTCAACAGCGGAGTAAAACTTGTTAATTTGGTTTATAAGTAGTTATACTAGGGTCAAATTCTTTTCTTTCTTTTCTTTCTTTTCTCAAACTTGTATTGTTGAAATTTGCACTACTCTTTTACGAGTATGAGTACAATCTTATTCATCAATATTTTCACCCATATGACACTCCAAATTATCATCAGTAGATCCTGCACCATCATCAATATCAGGTTGTGTAGCTTTAACATTCTCATCAATATATAAATCTTGTGCAAGATTATATGTGTACATTTAATAGCAATTATAACCTCGAACATTCTATGTAACAACGTTTCAAAATAAGGAGGTATACCTTTTGTCCTAAAAACCTTAATCTTAGGATTAACATGTTGTAATAAAGCATTGGAGTAAATTGTATTATTGATAATAAGAACTTAGCAGAAAAATAAAAGAAGAAATGATAAAAACCTAATTTTACTTTCTCATCATTCATCGCTCGTATCAATGGTTTTCTTCCTTAAATCTCGTCCTAGTCATATTTCATTGTAAACCGATGTCATTCATCTTTTTTATTTTTCCTTAAGATTATTTCACTTATTCTTCATTTGAGTTTTATCATACTTTATGTCTCCCAAGTTCTCGAACTTATTAATTATGACAGTCCATCCATCTCTCTTGTTGATTACATGATGATTACCTTTGTTGATTTATTTAGCACACTACTTATAAAATGCTTCTACATGTTTGGCGATCTAATATGCCTTCTCCTTTGTAAAACTTGCCACCCGGTAATATGAACATAAACAAATTTCAGGGGCATAATTATATATATAAACCAGCAATTAAACTAAAACCAAATTAAGATGAACTAGTAAAATGTTGGTTATTAATATGACAGCCCATGATTATTACCTTTATTGATTTGTTTGATACACGACTTATAAAATGTTTTTACATCTTTGGTAGTCTAATATGCCTTCTTCTTAGTTGAACTTGTCATCTTCCAATAACATGAGCGTGAACAAATTTGAGAGGCATAATTAAAAAAAAACAATTAAATTGAAGCCAAATTAAGATGAATTAGTAAAACACAAATTAAAGTGACATTGTAAAAACCTTCAAGATTGAGATGAACCAACAAAGCCCTATTAGGGTTTGTGAGGGCAAAGAGAGCTCGAGGGTGGTGAGCATGAAGGAATGTAGCTTCAAGCACGAAAAAGGGGAAGTCTTTGGCAAGGCATGAGAGGACGAATGAAAATAGCACAAAAAGAAGGGGAGTCGTGGAGCATGGGAGAGTAAGTAAAGAGAGAAGAGCATTTAGGGTTTTCTGTTTATAAAAACAAAAATGGAATTACGTTTAATAAATGAGGGAGGATGGGAAACTAACATATTTTCATTAAAATAGGGAAGTAGCATTCCAAAAATGCTACTTCTCAGGGCATCTCTATTCCTTCATCCCCTTGAAGGCCTTTGAAGAGCTTTGGAGATACAATTACTGTTGAAATTTTGTTTGTTAAAACAAAGTGAGTGCTTTTTACTTTGTCCCACATAGAAAAGGTGGGAGCAAGTGGGTCAGTTTAAAAATGTGGGTTTTTCCTTTTGTAGTTAAAGGAATGATTGGGTGGGGCTAGACCCCACCATACCCGCATGCGGGTGCGCGATTTTGGCGCACGTAGCATGCTTGCGCGCCCACGGTTTAATTAGCATCAATCCCTTGCTATTTATTTAATTTTTAATTTTTTATTTTAATTCAAAGGTTGCCTTTTAATTTGAGAATTTTCGGAAATGAAATATAAAATGAAAATTCGAAATTCTATTTAAAATATATATATATATATATATATATATATATATATATATATATATTATTATTCCGAATTTTATTTGTGTCTTTTCGGTTTTGCAAAAATTACTTATTCGGTTTTGCAACAATTTCCGAAAGGTTGCAATTGTTCGGTTTTCGACATTTTCCGAAAAGTCGCGGTTGTTTATACGAACAATTTTCTAAAGGTCGTGTTTGTTCATTATTTGGCAGTTTTTCACGAATAGTTGCAAGATTGTTTCATATATATATATACTTATCAATTTTCGGAAGAAGTGGTGGTCATTTTTCGAGTCTTCTTTTTGAAAAACTGTAGCCAACTTTTCGATTGTTTTCTTAGAGAGACCCTAGAGAAATACTAGAATTGCTATCTAGTATTCTCATCCGAGACTTTGTTGTATCCTGGAGGATTTTTGCCGGTGACCATTAGCAACATTGTGGGGCAAATAAATCCTTAAAGAAAGTGATATCACGCCTCAAAGTCCGAGTTGTTTTACTCGATCCGATTTCATTGTTCAACCCATTTCGAAGTCATATTTTCCAACAATTACATCTCCCTAGAATCTTCCGAATGCATAACCAAATACCAATACATTTGGCCAAACCCATTTAGAGCCCAAAGCCCCTTCCATATGTTGAACCAACCGGGCCCTTATGATAATTATTGTGTGCGTTCCACACTTCATTAGATGTTGGCCTTTTGGGATGGAGATAAAACAGAATATGCGTCGGCAAGTCACAGTGTGTGTCTATCATGTGTTAATATGATGCGATTACCTCTAAAATCAATCAACAACTCATTTGTCATCAAACCTCTGAAAGCCAATTTAAAAGATTTGCCTTTTTATCGCCTAATCAAGAGAGGAATGGATCCCGAGGCATAAAAGATCGGTGACATGGCAAATAGACATGCTTTATGAAAAAAGATATTTCTTTTATCATCAAACTTTGAAAGCCAATTTAAAAGATCTGCCTTTTTATTGCCTAATTAAGAGAGGGGTCAAATGGATCCTGAGGCATAAAGGATCAGTGACATGGCAAACAGACATACTCTATGAAAAAAAGATATCTCCTTTATCATCGAATCTTTGAAAACCAATTTAAAAGATCTGCCTTTTTATTACCTAATTAAGAGAGGGGTCAAATGGATCCTAAGGCATAAGGGATCGATAACATGGCAAACATACATGTTCTATGAAGAAAGATATCATATTAGAAGATTCGATGAAAAGATATTTCTCCTATTTGATGGATGAAGTTTGTCAATCTTTAGGCGTTGTTGATTGCATATTTGAGTTTGACAAATGCCCTTCAAAGGAAGAAACAAGATCATGGAGGCATAAGACCCTTTAATTGAAGTCAATATCGACGAGTGGACTCGAGAATGACCTAACCTTGTAAGTGCACTTTTAGATGAAGAATCTAAAGATAAATTGGTTGTTTTACTTAAGGAATATAGAGATTACTTTGCATGGGATTATCATGAAATGCCAAAATATAGAGATGAGTATAGTCAAACACAATTTGTAGATCAAAAAAGGGTTTAGCCCATACAAACCTCGATATAGTTTTCTAGACCAATGAAGAAAGTGAACGGCTAATGAAGGCATGTTTCATAAGGCCAAGTAGAGATGTCGAATAATTATCCAACATCATACCTATCAAGAAAAAGAATGGAAAGTCGAGAGTGTGCATTGATTTTAGAGACTTCTGCATGTTAGCAATAATGTAATTGATAATGTAGAAATTCATAATAAAAAAAAATCTTATATCATGATTTATTCACGACAAAAGGGATTACGGTATACCTTTTATCCATAACAATAACTTTAAGAAAGCAATAACCCCTAGCTTTTGATTGTTGCAAAAATAGGAGAAACAATGAAATTCGATTTCTCTCAACTCACTTTTTATTAACATATTTTATTTGATGAAGGATAAAATGCAATGCTTATTTATGGGTGGAGAAATGATTAGACTCCTTTTATAAGCTATTAATGAATGCCTTCAATAAGTGCCTTTTATCAAAGCACACAAAATATTTTATCTCCATAGAAGTTGCAACTTATTATGGCCAATACATTTTTAGAATTTAAATAATTATTAAACCATTAATACTATCATGTGGGCCACAATTATTTTTACATTCTCCCACTTGGTCCATATGACCTTTTGTTCATGGCGTAATAAAGACCATGATGTACACAATAATATTAATGTAAATTTTTCTTAAATTGGCTATTAAATAATAATCACAATTAAGTAAAGAAAATTAATGCGAGCCATAAAGTTGTCATTAATCAACATAGTCCCTTCCATATATTACAACTATAGTTCTCTACTTAACATGATCCATAAATGAGAAGTATCGTAAAAGACTATCTTTAGGAAAAGATGAAATATCATAAACACATACATGAGTTTGGAGTGTCAAATAAATAAACTTGATGGAATTCTATATCATTGATGGTGTCTAATTCTGAACTTTTCTATAACAGACAAGTATTTAATTTCCATATATTTAGCATCCTTAGAATATTTGCCGTTTTTAAAGAAGAAAACTGTTACAAAGTTATCACAATGAATTTTTAGCGGCTTAAAAATAATGTTGACAATCACAAGCCCCGAAATAAAGTTTTGTAGCATAACCCATTAATAGTGGTCTCAAAGCATGCCATGAACTCAGCCTCCATAGTGGAATGGAGCAATGATCGACTGCTTTGCACTTTTCCATGAAATTGCCCCTTCAACAAGAAGGAATAAGTGGCCAACGTTGATTTTCTTCTATTGGCACATCTGGTTAAGTCTGAATTTGAATATCCAATCACTTCAAAATAATCATATCTCTTATAAGTAAGCATATGATTCTTAGTTCTTTGTAGGCATCTGAGAACTTTCTTTATAGTTTTCTAATGATCTATTCCTTGGTTACTTTGATACTTGCCTAACAATCTGACAGCAAAATTGACTTTTATTCTATTGTAAGTTTGAGCATATGTTAAGTTCTCAACAACATATGCATAAGGAATTATTTCTCATTTGCTGTTGTTTTAATTTATTTTTCAGAGATTGCATAAGGCTAAATTTGTCTCATTTCTAAGGGAAAAAACACCAAAAATCCCAAACTTTATCCAATATGACAAATTTACCTCAAACTTTTTTTTTTGGTAAAATACCTCAAACTTTTTTTATGATACAAAAAATCACAAACTTTGTTAACTACAACACATTTACCCCAAACTCTATGGCCAAGGGCATTTTCATCTTTTATTTTTAAATTTTTTTCTTTCCTTTTTCCTTTCCTTTCTTTTTTTTCCTTTTTTCTTTGTCTCTCTTCCCTTAGCCATGGCCAACAAAGGGAAGCTAGACTTAGGTGAGGGCTGTCCTCAGTTGGGTTTGCAAAGGTGACCCTCCCTTGGGTCGGACTTCCCTCCGTCAGCCATGGCAAAGGGAAGAGAGAAGAAGAAAAAAATAAAAAATAAAAGACGAATATGTCCTATAGCTCGGGGGTAAATGTGTCATGCGAATACAAGTTTGGAATTTTTATGTCATAAAAAAAATTTAAATAAATTTGTCATAATTGGCAAAGTTTGGGTTTTTTTGTATAATAAAAAAATTCTGGGTAAATTTGTCACACTAGGCAAAATTTGGAGTTTTTGGTGGTTTTTTTTCCCTATTTTTAATTTGGAACTATTTTTGCTTAACATTTATCTATATTGAATCTCTCTAAAATTTTATTGATGGTGGCTTTATGAGATAACCTTAAAAATCCTTGTGATCTATCACAAAGTATATCTATTCCTATCACACTTGTTACCTCTCCTACATCTTTTATTTCAAAATTCTGAGAGAAAAATTTCTTGGTTTCATGTAAAAAACTTGCTTCCATCAACCTACACCCCCCCAAACGATTAATAATGTTTCCCTTAAATGCAAAGGAAGTTATGGTATCATTAAACTTAAGATACCATTGTTCAAGAATTTGTTTGAGTCCATATATTGACTTGTTTAGGCATTTTCTCTCAAACACTTCTCTTCTAGTGTCTTTATCTATGATATGAGTGCACCGAGTGAGTGAGTGAGAGATACATCAAATGGAAGGTTGAATTTCAACGTGGTAAGGTGTGAACAAGTCAAGGGAAGGGAAGATTGAATTTAGGCCAAGTAAGGAGTGAACAAGTCAAAGAAAACTTAAATAGCACATGATTGCATTCTCATATGTGAAGTTATGCCATGTTTTTATGGCTAAAATATTACTTAGAGGGGGGTGAGTAGATGATTTTGTGGAAATGAAAGAATTTAAATAAATATTGTAATGAGACGGTTTTTGATGAAATGATCAGATCTTATCAGTGCACAATTCTATCATAATAAGTAAAAATGAGTAGGGATAGAGAATTACACTCAAAAGTTTGTAGTGGTTTGGCTTTTACAAGCCTACGTCCACTCTCCCGTGCTACAGTCTGTTAGTTGAAATTCACTAATAAGAACCAATCATAGGTTACAAGTCCTAAATTGTAAGTACTCAAGTTTGTATGAACAACTCCCCACACTTTCAATCTCTAAAGGGTTACATAGTATTGCTCAGCAAAGACGAATATATGAGATCACAGACATTCTTTAGACTTTCGGAATTTAAAACTTCAAATCTCGTGAATATGAATACTATTCCTTCAGCTTCGAAATCTCCTCTTATACTCCTCCTAGTCCAAGCTGACTGTTGGACATATATTCAGGAGGACTTATCCAGCTAATCTACTTGTTGGCTTGTATCTATTGGAGAAGATTTGATGGCTTCAAGATCGTCAAGTTTTATGCTTCTCATAATTTCTATCGCCCATACAACAGTTCAGATTTCCGAAAAATCAAATATTTACCAATAGAAAGAATGTTTCGCCTTTAGAAAGAAATCTCGGGAAAATTAAATCTTCGAAAGATATTTGCAAGACTTTTCTTTTGAAATTCCTTATAAATATAGTAAGGAATTAAGTCAATTTGCCACTAGCCGTTGCACAGGTGATTTACTCATTCCTATCCAATTGGTAAAATATGTAAGGGAGATAAACCACAATTCTAATTCTGATTGATAACGTCTAATCATATTCCATCAGACTTTCCTCCTAAAAATAGTTTATATCAGAATCAAAGTCTCTAGGTTTTGTCAGTCATCGAAATAACTTGGGGAATATTTTCTCAACAATCTCCTCCTTTTTTATGATGACAAAACTTGCATGAGTAGAACTTTAAAAAGACATTACAGCTATTTAAAAAAACAGTTTTAAAATGTGGCATGGTTAAACTATACGGATATTTGCGTCGAAAGAATTTTAACGAAATTCTTATAGCTAATACTTTGAATCAAAAGATAAGGGATGAGAAAATTTTAACCAATCCCCTTAGTTTTTGTGATGCTCAGAGTCTTTAAGATCTTATAGAAAATGTATTAGTGAAATTTGCAACCTCGATTACCTTAGTTCTGCTGGTCCACCTTCTCCCTCTTTCTGTCAACAATAAAAAAGATACTATATAAAGCATAATATCATAAGCAACTCATAGTACGAAGGTTAGTCCAACAAGTATAAGCATCAAACCACAAAAATTACAGACTAAATGACAAAAATAGTCCAAACTTCGAAAAATAATTTAAGCATAAAAGATTATTTGGAGGAGGATGGCTGGATTGGATCAGTGTTTGGAATGGGAGCTTGAGTATGAGTTAGAGAAAGAGCTAGAGAAGGACCCCTATGTTATGATGACAGTTGAATAAAAACATAATACCGCATATGATCCAAGGTATGCTCCATGTTTGTCATTCTAGTGTCCAATGTGTCAACTTGGGTTTTGAGAAATACATTTAAGTTCTTTAGTTCTTTTTCCATCTTGTTCTTGTGCTCCATCATTCCGAGTAAAGTCTGTAGAAATAGCTTGTCTTCAATGTTATCAATAACATGAATTCTTAATGGATTAGCCTCTACCCCGAGTTTCATCACCATATCAAAGTCATGTTGCCTCTATCTAACAGCATCTGACTCCCCCTCAACATCCGCAATTCATTTCCCTTTATCCTACACAACTCGATTAGAAATATGATCAAGATTAGTAATTTGCTCACCAATGATGCCATCAATTACAGTAGCAGGGACTTATTTAACGGTAGATTTGGGAATTGAAGAAGTTGCCACATGAACTTCTTGAGTATCTAGAACATCATGAAGAACTCCAGTCATGTCAGTAGTTTTAGTAGGAATGGAAACAAGGTTTGCAACAAAAGTATCAACAACAGGTTCTAGAGGCGGAGGAGTGTCTTAATGAATGTCCTGAGTGACGGGTACTTCTTGACTTCCTTCAGCTTTTTTAGCACTAGCAATTGCTCATTGATCAATAGAGGCTTCTTTGTCAGCATCATCAGGAAACTTAATGGGAATATTTTCAGGAAGAGGTTGCATAGTGTCTTCCGCACAACTAAACTCCCCCTGAATAGGTGCCATAACTCCAAAGGAATCACCTTTACCAGCACCTATATGTGAGGCAAAATCCTACTCTCCAATAATGATTTGCTCTGGAACTGGTTCCCGATGCTCAATGATAGTTTTGACTAAGGTAGGCTTTTGATGTTCATCAGTATTGTCACCACTTTATGGATCATGAGTGAGATCGACATCCACCATACTATCCTGATCATCAGTTCGTCTAAGTCGATCCTCAGCATCCTTTTGCTGTTATTCTACAGTAGTGGCATCCTCTATCTGATTTGTAGCCACTCTTGTCCTTGTTTCTCCTTTGGCTTCATTTTCTTCTTCGACATCATCATTAGTATCAAATTGATATGCATCGATAATATCATCCAAATCAACTGTATCTTCTTCAGACTCAATTTGCATTTCCGCATTAAGCCTTTGTAGAAAGGCTTGAGAGCTACAAATCTGTTCAACAATCCTTCTTTTCTTTGTTGGATGATTAATTGGATTTGGCATGAATTCTTTTGCATTGATTTTTAGGAGTCTCTCTTTTGTATTCTTCTAACCTTTGGTGGTATGCCTAAAACTCATCTTCCGCATCATCTGCTCATCTATCTTTAGTAGAGGCAATTGATATTTGCTCAGCTTTCTTGGGACTTGATGTCTAGTTCACGAAAAATCTTTGTGATTAGATACATAGGGTAATTGCCCCTTGTTTTTCAAGATGAGCAGAATAATAAGATGAGCAATTGAAAAAAAGCGATTATTTAAGATGGGCAACATCAACTTGGCTTCATACCGTAAAATATCAGTTGTGGAAGATCCCTTTGATCTCAGACAGTTAATAATAATCTTATGAAGTACAATCTATCTCAAGGGAAACAACTGATGAGAGACATGAGATTTATCATCCTTGGTAAAGTCAGGAATACTAGAGAGTTGTCTATATGCGACATCAAGATAAATGCCTATAGGCTCGAATTTAGAAAATCTGACCCCCAACAATTTGGCTAGATCCTATGCTTGAATTAGATATGATTTGTTAAACACTTTGAACTCTATAGTATCTATTGAATAAAATGAAAGTGTTGAATAAAAATATGCAGTCAGAGTAAGATATGTAGGATATTCAATGATACATAAGGTAGTCAGTAGTTGATCATCAAAGAACTACTTAAGATGGATACTAGTAGACTTAAAAAGATTAAAATTGATCGTTCTCTATTTAATAACTCCCCTATTCATTAGAGATCTAAAATATTGCTGATGCGCTTCAGATTTGATTAACTTTTCTGCACGATCATCATCCGTCACATATTTAGTGATTCTCCTCTTGAAACTTGCATAAACTTTTCATCATTATCCTCCCTCATCCATCATCATTAGTCATTTTCTAAGTGGCAGAAGTTTCAGCCACTTTCTCATTTTCTTTTCAAGATTTTATAGCACTCGAATCACCAACACTTGTGGGGGGCATAAATCTAATAGGATTAACGAGCATCAACTCCAATGCCTCCTCGCTCTCAAAACCATGTTTAGTCAAAAGTCGTGAGATAATGTTCTCACTATTCCCTAATGCCTTAAGAGTAGCAATAATTGATCGTAACTACGAATACTCAGAGGAAGTTTCTTTGTCAACCGTACCTTCAACACTGCCTGAAGAGTCAGATAGATCAAAGAACTTAGGGCTTTTGCGAGCTTTGGACTGTAATCCTACAATGTAATTTGATCTTCTTGAACTAGAAAGTTTGGGATTTGTTTTGGGAGCACTTTTCGAGGCCATGGTTCTGAAAGTGAAGAAAAGTTTGGAACTTTTTGCGAGAAAGAAGAAGATACGAGAAGGGTTTTGTAGATGAGTATTTGGCAAAAAGAAGAGAGATGAAGAAAGAAGAAGTTTTTTGCTTTTATGGAACATGAACCGTTGTGATCAAAAAGATTTTTTTTTCTTTAAGAAAGATCTGATTTTTAGGGAAAATAGGTAAAAACGTAAAACGGTTTCGAAAGAATAATATAAAAAATTTCCGAGATAGGAGAAATATATGGCAATAAATTTAATTAAAGAAGAAATTATACCTGATATGATTCCAAAAATATTCCTATCGCCAGAATTTAAAAGCATAATAGCGGATCTGCACGACATCTTCTTGTGTACCCTGTCTTTAGATACTTGAAGCAAAAGGATCAATAATGCCAAGTTTAATGCGAATAAAATCAAATGCATTTTTGTCAAGAGGTTTTGTAAAAATGTCAGCCAATTGATTTTGAGAATCAACAAACTAAATGTTTACTTTACTGTCATTGACATGGTCACATATGAAATGGTGCTTGATTTCTATATGCTTAGCCTAGAGTATAAGATTGGATTTTTCGTCAGGCTGATGGCACTTGTATTGTCGCATTTAATTGTTGTATTTGAGTCCACTATTCCATAGTCCTTTAGTTGTTGCTTTATCCAAAAAATTTGAGTGCAACAATTGCCTAAATCGACATACTCAACTTCAGCGGTTGATAAGGTTAACACTGATTGCTTTTTGGAGAACTAAGACACAAGCAGGTTGCCCAACAACTGACAAGTTTTAGACATACTTTTTCTGTCAATCTTACTTCCTGCAAAATTAGCATCAAAATACCCAGATAATACAAACTCTGATCTCTTAGGATACCAGAGTCCTAGAGATTGGCAAGTATTAATATACTTAATAATCATTTTTACAACAGAAAGATAAGACTTTCTAGGATCTAATTGAAATCTTGTGCATATGCATACACTAAAAAGGATATCGGGTCTTGAAGCGGTGAGATAGAGTATGGAGCCAATCATGCTCCGGTATAACTTCTGATCAATTTTCTTTTCATTTTCATCTTTGTCAAGCTTTGAAGATGAAGACATGGGAGTTTCTACTTTTTTCGAATTTTCCATGTGAAATTTTTTTCTTGGAAAATAAAGGTTTCCTCTTTTGTTTGCTTGATTTGCAATATGAGAAAAAAATTAATTTTCCCATCATACTCATCTCAAATTCATCTTGCATCAACTTGGCAGAGTTCTTGTAGAGATTTTCATTAGAGGATCTAAAAATAATGTCATTGACATAAATTTGCACAAATAGAATTTCCTTACATTCTCTTCAAATGAATAAAGTAGTATCAATATTACATTTCTCAAAATCATTCTTAATGAGAAAGTTATTAACTTTTCATAACAAGCATGAGGAGCTTGTTTCAGACCGTGTAGGGCTTTCTTTAGCTAGTAAATGTGATCTGCCTTTCGTAGTTCTTTGAATCTTGAAGGCTATTCTACGAACATTTTCTCCTTAATGAATCTTCAAGTCCACTTGAAAAAGTCTGAAGTCATGAAAACACGCGTAAGCAAGTAAAAGTCTGATCGCTTTTGACCTTATTATTGGCGCATAAGTTTCGTCGTAGTCAATTCCTTCTTCTTGCTAGAAGCCTTTGGTAACCACTCTTGCTTTATTCCTTGTGACATTTCCTTGATCATCGAGCTAGTTCCGGTAAACCCATTTTGGGCCCGTTTGGTTCGACTTTGGGGGAATGCCATTGGGAGAATGCAAGTATCTTTGAGGTAAAGAGGCTTTCGGAAATATTAGACCGTTTGGTAAATTATAACATTGAAATGCAACTTAGCAAAAACACTTTGTTTGGCAAAATTCACATTTGTAATTAGTTTTTGTTATTTTTTATTTTTTTTAAGTCGAAATCAAATTCCGGCGGCGGCGCCGCCGGACGGCCGAGATCTAGCCGTCGCCGGACCGCCAGATTTGGCCGCCGAATGGCCAGATCTTGCCTCGCCAGGTCGCCCGAGGTCGCGCGGACCTCGGGCCCGGGCGTTGCAGCTCGCGCGCACCGTGCAACGCCGCCTGAGGTTGCCCGACCTCAAGCGAGGCTTCCCGGCGGCCGGATCGGCCCGTCGGCGGCCGGCCGATCGGCCGCTCACGGCGAGCGCCACCTACCGCAAGAAGAAGACGAACGGCGAAGAAGAAGGCGAACGGTGGAGGAGACGATGAACAGTAATTCGGTGAACAATGAACTCGCATCTCTGGAATGCCCAATGCTCAAAGCTAGTCCCCCCCAGCATTCGGCTTTCGGCATTTAAAATGCCTGCATTTTGCAAATGGGCATTCAAAAGCCTTTGCCAAACACTTAAAATTTTCCCCAAAGGGCTTTGGGGGCCCAAAGCCCCTTGGGATGCCCAACAAAACACCCCCTTTGTTCCAATAACGGGATAATCTTTTGGTCTAGGAACTAATTTCTACACTTCATTTATTTGGAATTGTTGAAGTTCCTCCTGCATCACTTAGATTTAGTTTTCATTTGATAGGGCTTCTTTAGTACTTTGTGGTTCAATCTCTGAAATAAGTGTCAAAGTACTAACGGCATCCTTTAGGGTTGATCTTGTTCTAATATTGTCATTGATGTTTCTGATAATCGGATCCTTTGGATGGCTTGACTTGTGCTTCCAGTTTTTATTGAATCTATCATCACATGTTGTGTGCTTCCCACTTTCTTGCTTATTAGAACTTTCTTGTTGCCGTGGCTGTTCATTTGATTTTGATTCCTTGACTTCTTCTAGCACTTGAAATGTGTTAGATGACTACTCTGCTTGATTAGAATCTTCACGGATCTGAAGATTTTCATCAAAATTCACGTTGATGGACTCCTCCACTATACGAGATCTTCTATTATAGACTCTAAAAGCTTTGCTTGTAGTTGAATATCTCATGAATATGCCTTCATATGATCTTTCATCAAACTTACTAGGCCGGTCATTAGCATTTCTTAAGACAAAACATTTACATCCAAAAACTTTGAAATATGAAATTTGGGTGTTCTACCTTTGAAAAGCTCATAGGAGCTCTTTTCTAAAGAGGGTTTAAGAAAAACTCGATTTATGATGTAGCATGTTGTTGAAATGGCTTCAACCTACAAATGTGATGCAATTTTGCTTTATAAAAAAAGAGTTCTTGCCATTTCTTGCAAGAACCTATTCTTTTCTCTACTACACCATTCTGTTTAGGTGTATAAGAAGTTGAAAACTGATGCTCAAAACTGCTTTCTTCACAAAATTTTTAAAAACTTTGATTTTCGAACTCACCCCCATGATCATTCTATTGGAAGAAATATAATGAACTTTTTTCATTTTGAATCTTTTTGGCAAACTTTGAAAAAATAGATTATACTTAATGCTTATGTGCAAGGAAGAAAAACCCACGTATGCCTTGTATAATCATCAACTATTACCAAGCAGTACCTTTTACCTCCCAAACTTTGCATTTTTGTAGGACTGAAGATGCCAATATGAAGAAGCTGCAAAGCTTTGTTAGTACTGACGAGATCAATAGGTTTGAAAGAACTCCTAACTTGTTTACGTAGGACACAGATTGAACAAATTCCAGATCTTTCAAGCTTAAGATCTAGTGATCCTCGTACCAATTTCTTTGAGGAGAGCTTCGATATTTGCGTAGTGCTTATGTGTCCAAGCTTCTTGTGCCAAAGATCTACTTTGTCCTTGATAGAGATCAGACACCGAACGTCATCAGCAGTTGTATCTAGCAAATAGATATTTCCATATCTCCTTCTAATAAATGATTACTTTAGATCTTTACATGTGCTTCAGCATTTGTCTTCTTGAAAGTAGATTTTTTAACCAGCGTCACATAATTGGCTAATACTGATGAGATTATAGTTCAAGCCTTTGACAAGAGATACATTTCTTATAGTCAGATTTCCAATTTCAACCGTTCCTTTGTCGATGATCTTTCCTTTATTGTTCTCTCCAAAGGAAACACTTCCATCATTAAATCTTGTGAATTTAATGAACTTGTTTGAATCACCAGTTGTATGTCTTGAGAAGCCACTATTGAGGTACCATTTCTTTTTCTTTTTCTTTGGTACCTACAAAGATTAAGACAAATCAAGTCTTATTTGGTACCCATATTTATCCAGGTCCTCTCTGGTTAGAAAGATTGGTCATGCTTAGAAAGTTTTTCCGAATCGGTTTCCAACCTTTGGAACAATCATTTTCATAATGATCATGGCTACCATAGATTCAACATTTAAATAGGTTTTGACCAACGAGTTTTACAAACTATTTTCTAAAATGGTTTTCATAGAAAACTCTCGAAGGCTTTTGCCTCTTCCTTTCTTTGTGAGTTGGAAAATCATTTTTTATTTTTTTTTTTTTTTGCATCCAATTCCTAATTTGTTGTAGTATGAGAGTTGGATGGACAAAATATGTTCCAAAATTTTTGAATCAATTGAAAATCTTTTTACAAAATCTGAAATTTCCTTTTTCAAGGAATCATTTTCTTTTAAAATAGAATCATGATTTTCTTTTGTTTGTAGAAGATTCTTTTCAAAATACTCAATCTTTTCTTTTTGGAAAGAATCCTATTGTCTTAGTTTTGAGTTTTCCTTCTTCAATTCTAAAAATTTTCTAAGCGCAACCTTCTAATCAATAAGTAATTCTTCTATATAATTAGATACTTCAACATGAATATCAAAATCTCTTACCTCAAATTCTTCTTCAGAATCAGATTTTGCCATGAGGTAGATATTCGCATATTCTTCATTGCTCTCCACACTCAGTGCTACTCCACGCTTTGGCCTTCAGTGCTTTCTTTATCTAGTTATACTTGTTCTTTCTTTTTTTCAAAAAAAGGACAATTCGATTTTATGTGTCCTCACTTCTTGCATTTGAAGCAAATAGTATCCTTATTTTCCTATTTGTTGTTGAAGTTTCTCTTTTGCTCAAATGATTTGAAGGATTTCTTCATTTTAAACTCCCTTCCTTTTTTGGCCATTTGTTGAAGCTTTTTCACCATAAGAGCTATCTCATCTTCATTTGAATCTGAATCATCAGAGTCAAGATTAGATTTCAATGTTATTGCTTTCTTACCTCTAGTGTCTTTCTCATTTAGACGTTCTTCTTCATAGGATTAGAGTGTGACATCCTGAAATTTAACCCCGTTTCGATAAAGTGAAATGTGCATATCGTCGGCGCGCCTATGGTCCTTTTTCTCTGAGCGATCACTCATGAGTTAGCTAACTTATTGGGCGAAGCCGTTAAGGGATATAACCGCGGTAAAATCCCTAAAAGCTACCTAATTGGTTGGATTGGACTAAAATCGTGTCCGGCCGATTTTAATCATGAAATTTAATTCGGTTTTGGGAATTAAATATTTGGGCGTGTCACAATTCAATTTTAGGATTACGTCTCATCGCTCGTCAATTTATTGACGAGTCCGAAATTTCGATAAAGAAATTATCGGAGGAAAAATCGAAAGGCCGAAAGAAAATAAAAATGGAAAGAGAAGAAAATTCAATAGGAAAAGTAATGTATTTACTTTTTCTTTTTCTCTCTCTCCATTCTCTTTTCTTTTCTCTCTCCCTCTCTTTCTTTTCTTTTCTTTTTTTCTCTTTTCTTTCTCTCTCCTCTCTCCTCTCCCCTCCCCCATCCGTGCGATTTCTTCCCCCTTCCCCACCGCCCATTCCCTCTCTCTTTTTTCTTTTTCTCTTGACCGGTCAACCCTTATCTTTTTCCCTCTCTCTCTCTCTCTCTCTCTCTCTCTCTCTCTCTCTCTCTCTCTCTCTCTCTCTTCTTTCTTCCCCTGCACGACCGAACCAGCTCTTCTTCTCCTTCTTTTTTTTTTTTCGCGTGCGAACCAGAAGCCGGAGCAGGAGCGACGCAGCCCGTCGCCGTCGCGCCGCCGCACCGCCGCACCGCCGCCCGCGCCCGCGCGCTCCCGCCGTTCGTCGCTCGCGGCCGCTCCTCCCTCCGCTCGACCCAGCCGCGACCAGCCCCTGTTTCAGCTCTGTCCAGCCATCCCCGGCCACCTCCGGCCACCACCCAACCCCGCCGGAGCTCCCCGCGACCCCCTCGCCCTCCGCCGGCCTTCCCCCGCCGCCCTAGCCGCCGGAGCCGCCCCGTTCGGCCGCGACCAGCATACCCACGGAGTGGGTATCTAGCTCTTTGGGCTCGTTTTGGGCCGTTTCCGGCCCCAAACCCGAGCCGTGCTTTGGGAACAATCGTTCCTCGCGTCGCCGCCGTCGGATTGATCCGATTTGCGCGCGATTTGGTGAGTAATCTCACTAATCCAGGATTAGTTGGCTAATTATGCTTAAGGTTGGTTTAGATTTAATTAATTATGTTTAGGTTGTTAGATTAGAATAAATTAGCAATTATTAGTCAATTGTGATGCGATTTAAATAAATTGATTGCGCAATTAGCAAGTAGACGTGGTCTACTAATTATTGGAAGTGCCTCGGGATTTTTCCCGACCCTTCGTGGGCTTTAATTTGGTGATTCGGGCCTAAGTGGGATTTTTGGCATTTAAATATTAATTTTCGGAATTAAATTAAATAATTATTTATTTTCCGAAAATTCGAGGGAGATGGTCCTGAACCGGAAAATTATGCTGATGACCGTGGTGAAGTCTGTTTATTTAATCGGGCTTTAATTTGAGCTAAATTGAATTTTAATGTTAATTGTTTAATTTTCGAGATTTATTATTTAATTATTTAATTATTTATTTTTCGAAAATTCAAGGGAGATGGTCCTGAACCGGAATATTATGCTGATAATCATGGTGTAGCCCGTTTATTTAAATTAGCTTTATTTTGAGCTAAATGGAATTTTTAATAATTATTAATTAATTTTCGAAATTAATTAATTAATTAATTATTTTTCGGAAATTAAGAATTTGATGGCCGACGACCGAAATTTCGTGCTGATCATCGTGGCGTAGTTCATTTATTTAATTGAGCTTTATTTTGTGCTGAAGTGAATTAATTGTGATTATAAGATTATTTTCCTAGGTGAATTAATTTGGAAAATTAATTGGAAGATAACCGGGTGTCGGTTGACAGCACCAAAAGTGTTTTGGTGGACGCTAATAATGGTGGGATTTGTGGAATCGAAATCATTATATTTTGGCTAAGGCCAATAGTGTGCTAATGCACGATATTTTATCAATGATGATAAAATATGAAAAGAAATGCTTTGTGTGAAGAAGTGATGTGTGATGTGGCTCGCGATTATTACATCGCTTTGGCATGTAGGATGCCTTAGAGAATGCACGTAAATTGTTGGATATTGATCATGCCTGTGTGGCGATAGTTGATCATGTCTGTGTGGCGATAACTGATCATGCCTGTGTGGCGATAGTTGATCATGCCTGTGTGGCGATAGTTGATCATGCCTGTGTGGCGATAGTTGATCATGCAAGTGTGGCGTAGATTGTGCCTGCGCGGCTGTATTTCTGTGTATCGAGTATCGTGCCCATGTGGCTGAAGGAAAGTGGAATGCCTACGAGTATGCACATAAAGTGTTTATTGTACATCACATTGGCGAATAGACGCCCGAGAGCATTACGTAGCTCGTGACGAGTGTACTATTGGGGATTATATGGTGTGGAGTGAGATGAC
The DNA here is from genome assembly GCA_014182725.1 of Eucalyptus brandiana. Classification (NCBI taxonomy): domain Eukaryota; kingdom Viridiplantae; phylum Streptophyta; class Magnoliopsida; order Myrtales; family Myrtaceae; genus Eucalyptus; species Eucalyptus brandiana. The sequence continues at coordinate 19,295,832 of CM024678.1, forward strand.
CTAGAAATGATCCAATTGACATGTAATCGACGAGGTCGATTGATCATTGTTTTGATTTGATGTTGTAAATTGATTGACGAATGGAAATGACCGTGAGTGGTCTTGTTGGCTTATAATCGACTAGGTCGATTTGATCGATGCTTCGATCGGTGATATGATTGCTTGAGTGTCTATTGTAAATTGTACCGACTTGCGGTGGGATCGATGCTAAGGTACGTCTTCGACCTATGCGTGTTTAGGCAGCCTTTAGTATAATAGTTTACTAATCGGGCTTAGTGGGGTAGAACTCGCTGAGACGTAGTCTCATCCCAGTTTGGGGAAAACATTTCAGGATCCCGACGAGGAGCTGAGGAGGAGGAATTTGTGAATGAGAACTCGCAAGTGAAATTGAGGAAGAGAATGATCTGAGTGAAGAGGAATCGAAGAGGACCAGGGATGATCTCGAGTATGACTTAGACGAGAATTGAAATCTCATCTCTTTGTGAACCCTTTTTGTATATGTGTAGATAGAGTGAGATTCTCGAAGTTGCGCATAGTTTATGAAGTGCTCTCGTCTAATGCCATGTATAAAGGTTTGGTTGTAAATTTCAATATGAAAAATATAGCCTGCTTTTCTATCCCATTGTTTTATTGTCTGGGGATTTATAATTGCTTCCGCATGTGCTTAATGAATGAAAGGGTCGGCGATATATAGTCCTGGGATATCGCATATTAAAATCGACCAAGAGAAGGATGTGTGCGTGCCCAAGGATCGGGGCGTGACATAGAGTGCTCCCACAAGTACATCCACAGAAGAGGTGAGATCCTTTAAGTCTCTCGGATGAATGTCTTGATATTGTTCCACTCCTTCAACAAGCATTGAAGAATTTTGTTTACTTTCATTGGGTTTGATATAGGTTGTCATTGATATACTAATCCATTGACAATGTCAATAAATCTACTAAATATGTCTATTATGGACTCTTCGGGTTTCATTTTGAAGGTTTCATATTACTAGAGAAGAATGTTTATCTTCGTTTCCTTGACTCGATCAATTCCTTCATATGTTACCTACAATTTATCCCAAATTTGTTTTGCTAATTCACATGAAGAGATTCAATTATATTCAAAGTAAGAGATAGAGAATTGCACATAAAAGTTTATAGTGGTTCGGTTTCTGCAAGCCTACGTCTACTCTTCTGCGCTACATCCTATTAGCTAGAATTCACTAATAATAACCAATTAAGGTTACACGTCCTGAGTTGTAAGTACTCAAGTTTGTGTGAACAACTCTTCATACTCTCAACCTCCAAAGGTTACATTGTGTTGCTTAGCAAAAACGAATATATGAGATCACAAACACTCTTTAGACTCTCAAAATTAAAAGCTTCAAATCTCGTGAATGTGAATAATATTTCTTCAAAAGAAGAACCGTAACCGTCTCCCAGAAGCTTTGGGTTCCTCTCTACCACTTGGTAGCTGTCTCCTTGATCCGTGGCACTCAAGCCTTCCTGCAGCGACACACCCATAGGAAACCTCCATTAAAAACCCCCTTTCTCTACTTGAAAAGTTGACTCTTACCTCTTCGACCCCTGTCTCCTCTTCCCTGGACGCTTCGTCCAAACCCCTAATCACCAAAACTACTGCCGATTATACCCATATTAATCCCCCACAAAAACCCTAAATCAGTCACTGGGAGAAGAATCGCACCTCTTCGACCACAATTATGTCTCATTTTTGTGCTTCTCCCAAAACCCTAAGCAACAAGACCCCGATTCCCTAATCAACCCTACTAGCCGCGGCCCACTTCCCACCCCCTGCACAATTAAATACTTCCCAATCTCACAAACACATCCCTACCCCACCATCCACTTCCCCACAAATCTCCCTTATGGGTTAGTACTGCTCTCATCATTGAAAATGTTTGGTCCTTTTTTCTTAGCAAGGACCGACATGTCGACTCACAGCACATAAGGTTCGAGGGGAGGTATGTAAGTGTTTTTGACTTTTGTCTAGTGGCACCATCAAGGATTCTACTATACATCTATCCGAGCATCTTCAGTGCTGAGGTAGCCCTCTAAATATTTCATTGTGCTCTACAATAGTAAAGTGAAATATGAATGATCAAACCTTTGATGATAGTAGATTAGAGGCGCTGTGCAAAAGTTTAGGTAATTTATGGTCAGAGGATGATGTGATAGATGTCAAGGAAGGAATTTCTAAAGAAAAATTAACAGAATATTAGTTAACATTGTTTGGAAATCTCTATTCTCGACCAAATGTGAATTTTCGGGCTTCTCTTAACACTAAGAAAAGGGCATGGAAGACGGAGAATGTATCCTGCATCTTACTTGTACCAAGCTTTTTCTCATTTTCCTTCAAATTTGAAGCCGAAAAGCAAAAAGCGTTAGACTCTGGGCCGTGGTCCTTTTCCAGCAATCTCCTAGTGCTTCAGCAATGCAATCCTGACATTCCAGAAATTTGTTACAACTTCACTCATTGTCCTTATGAGGTGCACTTGTATGGCCTTCCATTTGGCAAAGTGACGAAGGATGTAGTAAAAGAGATAGCCTCAAAGATTGGCGATGTCATAGATGTGAAATTTGAAGCAAAAGGAAATAGCACCTATAAGGTCGGTAAAGCCAGAATCAATCTGAACCTGGCTACCCCTCTAAAAACAAGTGTAGTTATCAACTTGGGAAGCAAAAAATTGTGGATAGAATTCAAATATGAGCGGCTTCCGCATTACTGTTACTCTTGTGGAATAATTCGTCATTTTGCCATTGCATGCAAATAAATACCATATGAAACCACAAGGCTGAAGGAGGACTTACCAAGCAACTTCGAGAATTGGCTGCGCGCGGAAGTCCGGGAACTCAGCTCATATGGAAAAGTTTTATATGGTAAACAAGCTGAACTCCTTGAAGACCTAGAAATGGTGTCGGAATCCTCTCTTGCTGCGGAAACTAATGAAACTCAGACAATGAAAAACACAAAAGCACGGCCTATTTTACCCATACGTAGTCAACATCTCTCAGAGAAGGAATCGAAACAAAAGGCTGATCATCTCCACTCTACTTTGGTCATAACCTTAAGGGAAGAAAAAGGACCACAGAAGAGAGGTAGCAGTTGCTTAGATGAGGAATCTACGATGATTCTCTATAACGAACAGCTGAAAGAAATGGAACAAGAGAGACAAGACCAAACAACAATTGAAAGAGCCCAAATCAAGGGCAAAGCCAGAAGCACTAAACTTCCTACATCGAAAAAAGTGAAGAGATTTTATCCATATGGTGCACGATCCTCAAAAACACCATCAATTGACAAACTACAACTAGTGGAGATCCCTATTATAAGAGGAGGAGAAGTCAACACATTAGGCTTTGGTGGCTAGCCCTAATAAGCTACCGCGTCATCCATGAAGCTACTTAGTTGGAATTGTTAGGGATTGGCCTCACCCCTGATAATTCGAGCTTTAAAAGTCCTAGTGACTCAGGAAAAGCCCAATATAATCTTCTTAATGGAAACAAAAAAATCAAGAGCAGATGGTGCAAAGAATGAGAAGACGGCTAAAGTATCAAAAAAAATTTTTTAGTGAACCCAGAAGGAATATCAGGGAGTTTGGCTATTTTCTAGGATAATCAAGTTACCATTTCAGTGGACTCGTTTTCTAAATACCTAATCAATGTGCAGTGTCGACTGCACGATAATAGGCAGCTTATGCGAATTACTTTCCTACATGCTCCAACTGATTTTAATAATAGAGTTTTACTATGGGAGAAAATACAAAGAGTAAGTGCCTTAAATCATCTACCTTGGCTCTACATCGGGGATTTTAATGAAATCTTGTACCATTTGGAAAAAGTGGGAAAAAGGATGGCAGAACACTTTTGCTTAACATCATTTAGAGATTTCTTACATGCATGCTCTTTAATGGATCTGCAATGCAAGGGATGCACATTTACTTGGACAAATAGAAGGGATGGAGACGAAAACATTTAAAAAAAAAAAGTTGGATAGAGCTGTATGTACCTTGGATGATGAATAGCGTATCCAACTACAGAAGGCATTGCCCTACCAGCTATCGACTCTGACCATAGTCCTCTCATTCTGTCAATTTCTCCTAAAACAGAACGTAAACGTTGAGATTTTAAGTATAAAGCTTATTGGGCAGAAGATGAGGATTGTAGGCGAATTGTGAAACGAACTCGGGATGACCCCCAAAGCAAAAATATGGCTGAAAAATTACATCTAGTGACCACCCAGCTAGTTGAGTGAAGAATAAACTAGCTGAAAAATGAACTTCAAATGTCGATGAACATCCCCGATTTGCAATATGACCATCATAGAATTCAGCACATTAACCAAGAGATTGAATCACTATGGCAACAAGAAGAGATGATCTGGAGTATGAGATCTAGAATCAAATGGCTGAAATGAGGGGATAGAAATACAAAGTTTTTCCATGCAACTACCATTCAGCGGAGAAACATAAACCAAATATCCATGCCATTGAATGAGGAGGGAGAGTGGGTTAGGAACAAAGAAACTTTTAAGGACATGACAATAAACTTCTTCAGGATCCTTTATACGTTATGGGGTCCTAGGAACTTTAAGCCCATTCTAGACCACATCCCAACCTTGGTGGATGCATCTATGAATCAATCACTAACTGCACCCGTTACCATGGAAGAAATCACAGCAGCTACTAACCAGTTTGGACCTACTAAAGCTCCTGGGCCAGATGGTTTGAATGGCCTATTTTTTCAGCATCATTGACGAGACATTAGAGGAGATATCTTTAAGGAGGTGTAATACTTTTTCGAGACTGGAACCTTAAACCTAGCCTTGAACAAAACTCAAATCACCCTCATTCCCAAAAACCAAAACCCAAAAAAGTTAGAACAATATCGGTCTATAAACCAGTGCAATTTTGCCTACAAAATCATATCCAAAATCCTTACAAACAGACTGAAACCTCTATTACTAGTCATAATTGATTACTAGTCATAATTGAAGCAGAATAGAGTGCCTTTGTAGGAAGTCGGCAAATTCAATAAATATTCTGATTGTATAGGAGGTCCTTCCCAGATTAAGAACTCGTGATCGGCAAAGAAAATTTCAAGCTGTCTTTGAACTCGACATGCAGAAGGCTTATGATCGATTATAGTGGGACTTCCTTCAGGAGTGTATAAGAAAGATGGGGTTCTGTGAAGAGTTGGTGCAGTGGATCATACGGTGTGTCACTACGGTTTCCTACAACATTAAGTTTAATGGGGTATCATTGGCCTATTTCAAGCCATCTTGGGATATTTGCCAGGGGGACCCATTATCCCCTTATTTATTCATAATAGTGGCTAATGTCCTCTCCCACATGATGAAGCAAGCCCTAGCAGCAGGTACACTTCGCGGTATCAAATTGAATAGAAACTATCCCACCCTTTCACATTTATTATTTGCAGACAACTTCATCTTTTTCCTACATGGTACAATCTTGGAATGTCAAAACTTGGCGACTATCCATCACCAGTATTGTTACGCATCAGGTCAAGCTATAAATCTAAATAGATTGGGGATATTTTTCAGCAAAGGATGTCCACAGAGCCTACGGAGAAACATGGCGTCGGAGCTACAAGTTCTCGAAATTGAGAAAACAAGCAAATATCTAGGAATCCCTTCGGATTGGGGTGCCTCAAAAAAAGAACTATTCGCCTGGATACTCGCTAGAGTAAATATGAAGCTGGAGAGTTGCAAGAAAAATTTGCTATCAAAAGCTAGTAAGGAAATACTTCTCAAATCAGTGGTGCAGGCAATACCCTAGTATTCGATGTCAATTTTTAAAATCCCAGTATCTATTCTTAAAGCCATTGAAAAGAAAATAGCTAATTTCTGGTGGAGAAACAACAACAAAACAGCAGGTCTACATTGGAGAAAATGGGAACTTCTCAAGCGCCGAAAAGAGGAAGGAGTGCTTGGATTTAAGGACCTACTCACCTTTAACATCACTATGATAGGAAAAGAAGCCTAACGAATTCATCAGCACCCGGATACTATGTGGAGTCAAATTATGAAAGGTCTATATTTTCCGAACTGTGACTTTTGGCAAGCAGGGAAATGATTGTGTCCATCGTGGGGTTAGCAAAGTTCAATAGTAGGGAGAGAAGTGATTGCCCCTCAGGTGATGTGGGTAGTGGGGAATGGACAAAAAGTTTCAATCAGAGAAGATAAATGGTTGAAGATTGGACCAATCAGAGGACCCACAAAAAGAAATGAACCACGCAAAGTGGCGGATTTGATAGATTTTGAAGCTGCTGAATGTAAAGAAACCCTCTTGCGGTCCTTGTTTGATGATCAGATAGTGGCGAAAATTATCGCCATCCCTATCGGCCTCCCAACTACGGAAGATAAATTGGTTTGGACAAATAACAAATCATGAATTTATATGGTGAAGAGTGGATACTTACTAAATAGAAAACTCGCAATGAGTCCACGAAACCAAACGCCAACAACATCCCACCAGTTTAATCCAGACCTATGGAAGCTTATTTGGACCGAAGCCATACAACCTAAAATAAAGTTCTTCCTATAGAGTGCCTGTCAAAATGCCTTGCCTACATTGGATAACCTATACGGGAGGAAGATGGTACCTACATCGATATGCTCAATATGCAATCTTGACCTGGAGACGATTGAGCATACACTACTACTTTGCCCTTGGACAACACATCTATGGAACAAGCCATCCTTGCAAGTCGACATAAACCGAGTGGGTTTAACCCGATTTGACGAATGGCTATGTAAAGTTCACACGCGACCAAGGAACTCACGAAGTTTTGAACTGATTATAACTGCATTATGGTGCATATGGAAGGATAGAAACCATTTTATCTTTAGGAAAAGTCTCCTCAACCCTCATCACGCCCTATTTAGAGCCACAATATTACAAGAAAGCTTCGCAACATGGAATCCAAAGCCAAAGAGTCAGAAGTAAGGAGATGACTTACATAACAAATGGCAACTCTCGAGCCATGGCGTAATCAAAATCAACATCGATGCATCATTTGGGAGTGCCTTTACAGCCCGCACATCGTTAGATTCAAGCCAAGAGAATCCAGTACATAGTACTGAAACTCATTTAGCCTCAACCCCAGACATACACTCAACTAGAGAAGATGTACCTACCATGCACCGTACTCCCTCAACCTCCAATCCAAGTATATAGACGATTTCTTGCAGCCCTATGATCCTGAAGCTATTTGATCCTCATTGAGAAGGAGTTCACCAAAGTTTTGCAACTTCCCTAAGCCCCAAACAAACCTAGATAGCAACCCATAGCAACTCTGAATCAATGTCCAGAAGGGAGTATAGAAGGGGTTGACCACGCCTCCACCACATCGCCTAACCCAAACTTACACAGCAACGTGCCAAAGGGTAAAATGCATAGGGCAGCGACGGCCCGATCTGAATTGAGCAGTAATGCCCAAAGCCGATTTGAGCTGAACAAAGGACAGGATGGAAGCACTCCTATTATGTACAGAGAAGAAATTATAGACACACAGCATGGCCCAGATTTGAATAGAGATGTGACAAATAGCAACTCCCAACCCTTGAGGACCAAAGAGGAAATGCCTCGAGCTGAATCACTCGTGAAGACTAGAGATGAATCACCCCGAGCTGAATTGAAATGTGAAGCTAAGGCCCAAACCAGATTTGGCCAGAGTAATGCATGCCTTGGCTTGAACAGCGCTGTGACGCCCATTGTGACGCCCATTTCGATTCAGAGTGGTACCAACTCAGCCCGACCCGAACAACATAGAGGATGGGAAGCACGCAGCTATGGATGGCTTCACCTGAGTAGCGGTGCCAACAAAGACAGCTACACCTCTGACTACTCATCACACCCCAATTTGACTAGACAGAATGCTTGCTCCATCTACAGCACACAGGGCAAGACCCTTCCTGTATTGCACAGAAGTTCGGACGCCAGTCATAGGGGAAGGACAGATTTAAGAAGAGAAGCGGCTAATGGCGGCTTCAAAACATTCACGAGCCTTGCTCTGACCATAGCAAAGGACAGCGATGACAGCTACACCTCCGACTCTTCACCACACCCCAGTCCGACCAAACAGAATGCTGCTTGCATCTACAATGCACAGGACACGACCCTTCCTGCACTACATAGCAATTCGGACGCCAGAAACAGGGGAAGGATGGATTTGAGAAGAGGAGCGGTTGATGGTGGCTTCGAACCACCCATGAGCCCTAATCTGAACATAGAGGAGGACGGCGGCATTTCCAGCACCCAGTAGCGACACCCCCCTCAAGTATAGCCATTGCTTGCTTCTGTAGGGACTCCCATAGCAAAATTCTAGATGGGTTTACTAAATCCATAGAGGTGATTTCGATAGAACAAGCAAAGGCAGCAGCTTTGGTTAAAACCCTATATTTTATCTCCTCAAAGCTTGCCCCAAACAGAGGCGAAAGAGAGATACAAGTACACTCTGATTGTAGTAAGCCGGTGGAAAGTGTTCTCACTTCAGCTACCCTAAGTTGGGAAGTGCAGCCTCTAGTGGACCGGACCAAGCACAAAATGAAAGAAATGTCAGGAATTACTTTAGCTCACTGTAGACGAACTACAAACAAGGTGGCTGATTGGTTAGCCAAAGCCCAACAAATGGGCTGTCTCCCTAGAAACCGGGTAAATAACCCCTCGTCTGCTCTTTTGGACTTGTTATGTGCTGATGCTAGAGATGTATTTACTCAGAACTTAACCTAGTAATGGTATTAGCTTGTTTGTTCAAAAAAAAAAAATACTATTTCTTCAGCTTTGAAATCTCCTCTTATACTCCTCATAGTCCAAGCTAACCATTGAACATATCTTCAAGATGACTTATCCAGCCAATCTACCCTTTGGCTTGGATCTATTAGAGAAGATTTGATGGCTTCAGAATTGCCGAGTTTGATACTTCCCATAATTTCTGTCGTCCATGCAACAGTTCGGTTTTCCAAAAAGTTGAATGTTTACGAATTGAAATAATGTTTTGCTTTTAGAAAGAAATCGTAAGAAAGTTAAACCTCTGAAAGATTTTTGCAAAACTTTCCTTTTGAAATTCCTTATAAATATTGTAAGGAATCAAACCAATTTGCTATTAGCCATTGCACGGATGATTTACTTCCTCCTATATGATTGGTAAAATATGTAAGGGAGATAAACCGCAATTTTGATTCCGATTGACAACGTTTGATTATATCCCATCAAACTTTCCTCCTAAAAATAGTTTATATCAAAATCAAAGTCTCTAGGTTTGTCGATCATCAAAACAACTTAAGGAATGTTTTCTCAACACATATAACCTAAGAAGAGGAGCAAACTCCTTATATTTTCAAGTAGGAGTGATCGAGTCCAGGGTCGGTAGGTTCTAGATTTGGACCTTGAACTAGACTCTGTTATAACCGGTTTTCTTTTTTGGACCATGTACTCGACCCTGTTTGCACTAGACCATGTACCTGAATCACCCTATTTTTTGGTTCAATTCCAAGGTTAACCCTGTTTCCACTAGAACCTATTTTGCAACCACTCATATCCTATACGACTTCGAATTTTACATTAATACACGAGAAAACAACGTAATCCTCCTAATTTGTATTGAAACGTTAAGCATTTGTAATCAATAAGGATATTAACTTTTGGACTAAACAAAAGACTAAGATCCACAAGGCTAATGATGATAAAGTAGAGTAACAATCTCCAATTGATGACTTTTAATAATGTCTACAACTTCCTCATCATGGCAATACACATAAGCAAGTAACTTGAGGAAAAAGGTAATAAACAAAGAAAACAATAAAACATACGGATCATTAAGTGCAAACTCAGTTGATCTAATTTCAAAATATTTTTACCCACGTAGCTGGATTATTATAATATAGGTACCTAAGAAAATGCATGAGAATGCTTCATATCTTCAATAACCATGTTCATTTTGGGTTTTGGACTTCAAAATCGGTTCCTAAATCAGTTCCCCAACTGGTCTGGTCAATTTGGTTCCTAGGTGGGTATTCACTTAGAATCGGTTCCCAAACTAGTTCCAACTACATCCGAATTTTGAAAAATAGTTCTCGGATTGGTTTTTTAATAGGAACTGGTTTCCAACCCTATTTTCTGAGTGGTCAGTTCGGCTTTCGAGTATTATCCGGTCCTGTTGCACACTCTTATCCTCAAGGTATCTTCCATAAATCTTTCTGAGCCTATATCTCGTTCATACTATGATGACTTGCATTAGGGGTGACCATGGTCTAGGTTGGCCAGTTCAACACCTAACTTAGGGACCCCCTTGCACAGTGTTGATGTTTAATTTTTGTAATCGATGATCGACTTTATTGAGCTTGGATTGAGGACAAGATTGATTTTGTGGGTGTGGTTCAATTCTAAGCTCAAGACTAAGGGTGTGCATGGCAACGTTTCCATTCCGGAGAACTATTTCTTTTCAGAAATAGTATTTTTCTATTTCTACTCCAAAAACCATTTCTGAGTAAAATAAGGTGTTTGGTAACTAAACAAAATTTTTATTCTTGGAATAGAAAAAGAATAGAAATGTGTTTGATAAAAATTTATAAATTTTTGTATTTATTTGTTTTTTCTTCTTACTCACGGACCATTGACTACCACCGTCGCCACCTGTCATCGCACGACTGTTGTATCACTGCCGCACGATCGTCACATAACCATTGACCGTTGCTGCTGATTGCGGCAGCGGTCAGGGGCAACGGTCGGCGTTCGTATGGCAGCGAGGCTGCGATCATGTGGCGATTGGTGGCGGTAGGCTGCCAACGAATGATGGCGGTTGTTAGCTGATGGGTTGTGGGCGGTGGGCCGATGGGCGTTGGGCGGCGACGGATGGGGCGTGGGCGGCGGCCGATGGGCTATGGGCAGCAGCAACCATCATCGGTAGTCGTCGACGGTTGGCTGCCCACGGTGGTCGCGGCAGCGGCGAAGAAGGTGGGCGATGATTGGCAAGCGACCAGCAATGACCGCAACAAGGAAGAAGAACAAAAGAAAAATATAGAAAAAAAAAAAAAACTTATTTTTAGAAATTATTTTCGGGATTAAGAAGCTACTTTTTTTTTTATTTGTTGTTTTTATTCCAAATCTATTCCCCAGCCATTTTTCTATTCCGGTGAAAAGAAAAATAAGTTAGCGTTATTAAACATATTTTTGTTCTTTTTTTTTTGTTCGAGGGAACAAAAAAACATAAATCGGGAGAAATAGAAATGTTACCATACATGCCCTTATTGATGGGGTGTATCTTGCCTGTGTCACAGAGGATTCGTCCGGAGATCATTCAATATAGAAGAGGAATTGTCTTAGTTGAATTGAAAACCAAATCTAATTATGTATAGATGAACTTTGACAAACATATGCAAAATAAAGAAATGGCCGTTAGTCTTTGTCTAGCCCTTTATTGATGGGGGTTTATCTTGCCCGTGTCACGGAAGATTTGTCCGAAGATCATTCAATACAAAAGAAGAATTATCTCAATTGATTTGACAACCAAATATGATTATGCAATCTAATTTGTGCTTTCTGCACGTACCTACCCTTTGGGCAAGTGCGAGTGCGCAAAGTGAGCATTCCCCCCCCCTCCCAATCTACGTTTGAGGATCTTCTTAGATCTTCAATGCTATTATCCTCCCAATAGGGTAAAAAAAAGTGCTCTTGTGGTTGAAGGTCAATACAGGCTCGCAAACCTTGATTACGTATCCTCCTCACAGGGTAAAAGTAACGTGCCCTCATGGTTGAAGATCAGTACAGGCTCGCAAACCTTGATTACGTATCCTCCCAACAAGGTTAAAGTAACATGCCGCAAACCTTACGTATCCTCCCCACAAGGTAAAAGTAACATGCCCTCGTGATTGAAGGTCAGTGCAGGCTCGCAAACCTTGATTATGTATCCTCCCAATAGGGTAAAAGTAACGTGCCCTCATGGTTGAAAGTTAGTACAGGCTCGCAAACCTTGATTACGTATCCTCCCAACAAGGTAAAAGTAACGTGCCGCAAACCTTGATTACATATCCTCACAACAAGGTAAAAGTAATGTGTCCTTGTGGTTGATGGTCAGTACAGGCTCGCAAACCTTGATTATGTATCCTCCCAATAGGGTAAAAGTAACGTGCCCTTGTGGTTGAAGGTCATTACAGGCTCGCAAACCTTGATTATGACCACTGCCCACCACCGCACAACAAGTCGCACCACCGCCGTACGACCTCCGACCATCATCGCCGACTGCCGTCGTAAGATCGCCGCCCAGAGCCCAGTGACCGCAAAGGGAAGAGGATTTGTCTAGAGATCATTCAATACAAAAGAGGAATTGTCTTAGATAATGTGTTATACTCTGCCTTATCTAACTCAAATTTCTCATTAACAATTAGCATAATATTATACTCTTGGCCTTACGCGGTGAATAAATCTGAAGAGAATATCGGGAATGTCTTGGCATTGTACGTGTTTAGCCCCCAATAGATCGGTATGACAACATACATGATCAATGCAAAGCCAACAAAGATGTTCACTATGGCAAAGAAGGGGCAAATCAATGGATTGGACAAGAAGGAAACCGCCATTGACTAGTCCAAAGTGAGGGCTTCGACGCCGAGCCCGTTAAGGCCTGACCTGATCTGTTGGGCTATGATGGAGTTAGGGAAGGCCCAGCAAACCCATGAGATGCTTGCCAGGGATTGGAATAGGAACCTCGGAACCAAGTACCACAAGAAGCTACACACCATTGCAATGACAAAGAACTTGGCCCTTAAGACTCTGTATCGTGGCACCTTCCTCTGTTTCCTTCTCATGTAACATCCTGCAAATTTTGATAAAGCAAGAATGAAAGATAATCTGACCAAAAAAAAGAGTGAAAGATAAAATCCTCCGAAGCATACGATGTAACACTCATTGTTGACGCTCTTTACCTGAAGAGGGAGATTTGAACGAGGGTACCGGGCCACCACATATGTGCCGGCTCCACCACGTACTTCCTCAAAAGTCTAGCCCAACCATACCCCAAAACCTTCAAAATAGGAAATTAGATAGCATGTCAGTCTAGTAAATATGTCTGCGTACGCATGAAAATTATAGTAATGCAAAGAAAATACATTGTCCTACTTTTTACTTCCATTTGAAAAATTGAAAAAAAAATGCTTCATTTTCTGTAAATTACTAACGGATCTATACATTATGGTGTTTGTATGCTTTTGGAATCTTTCCAGCCTTTGACATCCATAAAAATCAAATTGTGGTAACCAAAAGATTCCAAAAAATGTAGAATTCATTATAAACACAATAGGCTTGATTTATAATTTGACAAAAACAATGAATCTTTCAAATTATCTACAAGATATCTAACAAACCTATCGTATATCTAACTTACTAAGATAATAACTATCAATAACTGAGATTCACAATTAAATTCCAAAATTTTGACGAGATGGACAATTTTATAATATAAAAAGTATTTATGTATATTATAATTGATTTTCACATTATTAATAACAAAGAGGGAATTAAGGAACTAGAACCTGAGTAGTTATGATGAGAATCCAGGAGGCGCCCAAGGAGATGTCCCACTCGTAGAATGCCTTGATGATGTTGACGATCCCAACTGCGTTAGCCGGGCCATCGCCGAAGGCACTGCCGGCATTCGCAAAGATCGAGATCAGCACGTGTTCCTTCACGTTGAACAGCCCTAGGTTGAGAAAGAACTCCCTGCCGCCGAGCCTCAGGAGGTGGAACTTGGCCGTCGGCAGGACGAAGGCCATGAGCCATCTGAGTGGGAGGGTCGCCACCTAGACGATGATATGGGTTGTGATGAGGGGCTCCCTTCGGTAGGAGAATAACTGGTTGAGAAAGGAGAGGAGGGCATAGGAGATGAGACTGAGCATCCACATCCGGAATGTCCATAAATTTTTGTATTTATTTATTTTTTCTTCTTACTCACAGACCGCACGATTGTCGCACGACCGCCGCACGACCCGCTCGACCGCCGCACGACCGCCGCACGACCCGCTCGACCGCCGCACGACCGCCGCACGACCGCCGCATGATTGCTGCACGATCGCTGCACAATCATCACTTGACCACTGCACGATCGTCGCTTGACCGCCGCACGACTGCCACATGATTGCCACATGATCACCACTTGACCGCCGCACGACCGCTGCACAACCACCGACTGTTGTCGCCGACTGTGACGGTGGTCGGCGGCGACGATTGTGTGGCGGTTGGTGGCAGTAGGCTGCCGGCAAATGATAGTGGTTGTTAGCCGATGGGTTGTGGGCGGTGGCTGATGGGCTATGGGCGGTGACCATCACCGGCAATCGCCGGCGGTCGACTGCCGACGGTGGTCATGGGTAGCCAAAGGTGGTTGGCAAGCGGCAAGCGGTGGCTGCAACAAAGAAGAAGAACAAAAGAAAAATAGAGAAGAAAAAAAAAAAAACTTATTTCTAGAAATTGTTGTCGGGAACAAGAAGTTACTTCTTTTTTTTTTATTTGTTGTTTCTATTCCAAATATATTCTCCAGCCATTTTTTCTATTTTGGGGAATAGAAAAATAAGTTGGTGTTATCAAACAAATTTCTGTTCTTTTTTTTGTTCCGAGGAACAAAAGAACAGAAATCGGGAAAAATAAAAATGTTACCATGCAGGCCCTAATCGATTGTTGTTTTGTTTCATTTTTTGTATTCTTTGAAAGGACAAACATATTTTTTCAAAATTATATATCCATCGACAATGTGATATTAAGCAACCAAACTGTGAATATTGGTACAAATCAAATAAAAATTTAAGATAAGGTAACAATAGAAATTTGCACTTGCTAAAAGTAACAAATCATAAAAGATGAACATGCATGATAAAATTAAACCATTAAAAGTTCAAAAGACGTGATATAAACCATGAATGATAGAACTTCATATTTTGTTCATTCTTAAAAGATCGCTGCAATTTCTGAATACCTAAAAACAAAACAAACGACAAACATCAATAATAGGCATGTGCAACAACTACGTGCAAATATTAACGAAAAGAAATTCACTATCTGTTTCAAGGAAAATCTCACAAGCAGCATATCATCAGATGACTATTTAGGGTTCAAGAGACGCAAAATGCAAGATTTCTCATGAGCATTATTACCAAATGGACTTTACACAGTAGATCAAGAGGCGTTATCATCACCAAGAACGGGATTTTTCTAAAAAGCTTAAAACTCTCAAATCAAGCACAAACCAAGAAACGAAAGTCAAAAAATAAATACCTGACATAAATTGAAAACTCACTCGAGCTTGAAGCTCTCTAATCAAGCACAGATCGAGAACTCACCAATTGAGTTGCGTTTATGGAGCGGGATAAGACAGGCAAGTGAGCTGTAGTCGTGAGGGGAGCCAAGACAGGCATGCAATATCACCACCTTAGTTGCATTCTTGAGGCGAGTGAGGAGAGGCAAAAGATATAAGAAGAGAGGCCATAGAGTTTTCATTTTATATGACAGAAGAAAGAAGAGGAGAGGCCGAGGGTTTGGACTAAGAATGTGTACACATACATCCATACATGCACATACCCTGGTTCAAGGGACCAACCCACATGGTACAACTTCTAGGGGCCTCGAAACCAAGGACTAGCCTAGTTCCTCAGGGAAGAGGACCAGAACTAGTTGAATTGGATTGGTCCGGGATTGATCTGGAGTTGACTCTAAAACAGTGCTCACCCTTAACTTGCGTGATCATGAAGCAGTTGAAAAGCTCACAAGGAGAGCTTTTCGATGAGTCTAATATTGATGAGATAATTTGAAGAAAAAATCAAAGACTCTAAATTTTATCATAAGCCAATGCAATTTACTCGATTCTATGAATCAAACATGGGACTAACGTTCATAAGCATAAAAAAAAAAAAAAAAAAAAATCCTCATTTTACCATAACGAAGCCTTTTGAAAAAGAGTGGTTCAATTTTGAAATTTCTTATGAAAATGTCAAGCTCACAAACATTAAAGTTTCGAGCTTGCTCGACACAAACTTCTTTGAAGATATAATCATTCCAGAACGCACTTTGCACTCGAAATCGTGTTTATCCACACCTCGACAAGTCCATTTTTCGATCGATTTTAATTTCGCACCTGACCCCCAAAAGAGAGAGAGAGAGAGAGAGAGAGAGAACGCCAGATTCACCTAATAAGCCCAACAAACATCCATCACGGTACGCAAGAGAGGGAGAAATTTCCAAAACTTTCCGCCTTCTTTTTTTCTCGCTCGTTCCGCTCCTTTCTCCGTGGGGTGGCTTTGGCTTGTAGATTCACAAAACACACCGAGTTCCTCTTTTTTTTTTTTTTTTTGACAAGTCTCCTTTCCTCCTTCTAATCTCACCCTCTCTCTCTCTCTCTCTCTCTCTCCTCCGTTCCTCAGTCTTTCTCTCTCCTCCTCTCCTCTCCCCTCCTCTCCTCTCCTCTCCGCTCCGCTCGCGCAGCTCAGTCGCACTGTCGAGCTCCGCCGCCACCCTCGCCGCCGCCGCCGCCCCCCCGTCGCCGGACCTCCTCTCTCGGTCTCCGACCGCCGCTCGCGCCGGTGGGGCCCGGCTCCGGCGTCTCTTTGTGCCGCGCGTCTCCGTCTCTGTGTCTCCGTCTCTGTCTTTTTCTCTCTCTTTCTCTCTCTCTCTCCACGCAGCGACCCAGCACCGGCTCGCTCGTGTTCTTGGCGGCTCGCCGACTCTGATCGCCGCCAGTCTTCGCCGCCGCTGCCGGGCCCACCTCGCCGAATCGCTCTCGTAAACCGAGGTGAGCGTCTCGTTCCCGCTCGCGCGCGCTTGCCAGATCGTGAGGACCGTCGCTCGGGCCGTGCGGATCAGAAAAGGCACTGCCTTGGCCGGCGCGGGGCGGCGTCGTGGCGGCGTCGTGGCGGATTTTCTTCCCTCCCCGCCTGCGCCCCGTGCCCCGTGCCCGTCCCTGTCTACGCCGTCGCAAATTGGCGTCTGGTTTTTAATAACAATTTGGCGTAGCGTAAGGCAACACGGTCTTCGTTTGTTCGTTTAGTGCCTTGCGTTAAAAACCATTGGGTCTGACAAGTGCTGTTATGACTTCTTCTTTTTCTTTTTATTTTATGGCAAATGCAGATGTTGCTTCCTTCCACAGTGCTATAGGTTGAACTATAACCATGGCGTCCAAAGGTCCAAGGTCGAAATTGGATCATGAGACGAGAGCTCGGCGCCAAAAGGTTCATAAATTATGGGATTTGCTTGATCCTTTTCTGTTTAATATGTATATTTTGGCGAGTTACATAATGGGGGTGTATTCATTGTTCTTTTTTCGTGAAACACATAGCCAAGTTGCCCAGATGAGCACTCACTGTGCATAATGCAATATAGATGTTCTGTTGGTAGGAGGAAAAGTTTATGCTTTTCTGCTTATGAGGCAGATATTTATGCAACTGCATGATTCATCTGATGGACAGGGGCTTTTCAGTAGAGGGACTGTTCCTGGGTTATCAGATATTAGCTCATAATTTACTTAGTTTATCAGTTTCGGTCATTGATATATGGTGTCACTTTAAATGCTAGGCACTCGAAGCTCCTCGAGAACCTCAACGCCCTAAAACTCACTGGGATCATGTTTTAGAAGAGATGGTCTGGCTGTCAAAGGTAAAAGAAGCATTTTTGACTTGCTTACCTGGTTGATATTTTTCTTCACTGCAGAAAGCTGTGGGGTAAATGTGGGGTGTTTTGCTTAGGGTGATTGATATCACTCTCGCAAAAGATGTTGGAATGCAGTAGATTGGTTGAAATGCATTCATTTCATGTCAAGTGAACTACTTGCATGCAGGATTTTGAGTCTGAGCGTAAATGGAAACTAGCTCAAGCAAAGAAGGTTGCCATAAGAGCAAGCAAAGGCATGTTAGACCAGGCTACCAGGGAAGAAAAGAAAATGAAGGTTTTGCCTTTTTGCTTAGAGTTGCCATTCTTTCTTGTGATCTTCTTCTTCTTCTTCTTCTTCTTCTTCTTCTTCTTCAAGGAAGCCATTGTATAGTTGTTGGTTTATGACAAAGGAATGCCACAGTGAACATTGGTTGGTTGACTATGTTTGATTTTGATGTCAGGAAGGGGAACAAAGATTGAGAAAAGTTGCTCTTAATATTTCAAAGGATGTGAAGAAGTTCTGGATGAAAATAGAAAAGCTGGTAGGTTTATCTAGTGCAATTTGATCTCTCTCAAAGGGATGCATTTTTCTCTCTTTTGAAGATTGTCCGAGACTTGTACTGACACCCTTAATTGTAGGTGCTTTACAAGCATCAGCTGGAGGTTGATGAGAAAAGGAAGAAGGCACTTGATAAGCAGCTTGAGTTTTTATTGGGCCAAACTGAGAGGTAAACTTTTCTTATATTTTCATAATGTATATAAATTGTTTGCTTATGATGAGATTAATGAGCTTGCTTGTGAAGGATGGGCATCTTAAGAAGATTCAGCTGACATTGATGTATGTGTGTGCCATATATTTTTATATTAGGTACTCAACAATGCTGGCAGAAAATCTCACAGATGCACATATAACTTTGCAACAAAATACTATCGAGGAGCATCAGCCAAGTATTTCACCTGAGGATGATGATGAGAATTTGACTAATGAGGGGATGGAACTAGATGCTGGTGAGGAGAGGTTTTTCAAGTTGTTTGATTTTTACTGTCCGTTTATTAAGTTACATGTTAGTCTATTATGCAGAATCTCGTCTAGAAGCTGCAAATGTTGATGACGATTTTAGTCTACAAACCGAAGATGAGTCGGTGAGGATCTGCAAGCTTTAACTATCCATAGAGGGGCACATAGCATTTGGGATTTGCAGCTCTTGCTCTCTTGCATCTTGTGCTGTAGAACATTATTTTGTATTTAGTAGTGAGCGACAGTTAAGAAATGCATATTTTGGGAACCGCTTAGGTGCATGGATAGTCATTTTCTTAGTTTCAGGATTGGAGTAGCATGTCACTCGTTGATTTGATTTTGAGACAGGTGGAATGCTTTCCCCCTAGAGTAATTGACATTACTAAACTGGAAGAAAGAGTCTGATGTATTTCTGCAAATTATCCTGATGACAATGAAGTGCATGTTTTTAATGGGAACATTAGCATCAATTACTACTTTATTATAGATTATGTATCTTAGTGGAAGTACAATTTTCTTATGCACTGTTACCGTAACAATTCTGATATATGATTACCTGCATCCCTTTGGACACACTCACATTCATTTGGACCCTTTCGATGTCTCTATTTGTTTGTGCTGAAAAGAAAAGTTCATAATCTGTTGGCCTTGAAGTTATTTGCTGATGTTGGAAGAGTTTCAGCTTATTTTTTATTTTGTGCCTAGAATTTGGTTTGCTTCTTCCATGTATATCAAATCTTATAAGTTCTCTTGGTGGATGATGTTCTAGGAGGATGATGAGCAAACTATTGAGGAAGATGAGGCTCTCATAACAGAAGAAGAAAGGAAAGAAGAATTGGAAGCCTTGCACAATGAAATGGATGTTCCACTGGAGGAGTTACTTAAACAATATGCTGCGGACAGAGGTGAAATTTTTAAAAGTTGAAAGTATCTTTCTTAAGAAGGCCCTTAGCCAATGTTTCTGATCTTTCCAGGCGAACAAAAATTTGCTGATGTTTCTATGACAAACTTGAATTATTGAATTGTTGACGGATAAATGCTTGTCATTTTCAAGTAATTTCCAGTTCAGTAGTTTGTTACGTATGTTTGCTCATTCTTTTTCAGATGATAGAGATAGTCCAGGAGGAAGTGAAGATGCGGCTCAGCAAAATTCAGACGAGAATCATCAGGATGAGTGTATGACTTAGCTGATAAAGCATTTTACTTGTGAATTATGGAATATTCCTGATGCATGAGGTATTGTGCAGGTGTACAGAAGGATATTTCTGCTGCTGGTGAGACAAATAAAGACAGCTCTGTTGTAGTAACTGGTCGTCGTTGTGTAAGTTGTATGTGTTTATTGTCGCAGTTACTCAGTTGCTGAGAAATTTATGGCTCAACATGAATATCATCTCTTTTATCTTCAGGCTGAAAGTAATGGCAGCTTAAGTGAACCGAAAAGCCTTGCTTCTGATATGGAGGTCTGCAAAACCGAAAGTAGTTCCAAAATTTTGGAGAATGACAATGATCATGCGCATTATGACTTTCTTGAAGAACAGGTTCTTTCATCTGTTGCCTAGATATGATGGATTTGTAATCATTTCCTATTTATGGTTTGGTTTTGGAATTGACATAAAGTTTTTTTAGATAAATCTGTTACTCCAGCTGCTTGCCTTAAAAGTTTTGAATCCCATGGCAATGCATGACCAATGGTGATTCTTTAAATCTATAGGGAAATTTGATGGTGTTTTAGTGGCATTTAAGATGAAGTTCAAGGGGTCTCTAGATTCATCTTTGCCTCAATTCGTAATTTTTGGCTGTGATTTTCTAATTGTCATGGGACTCTCATGGTAATGGTTGTGGTTTGTTGTGACTTTCCGTACTTCTATGTGCATTCTTCTCTTGCACCTATGGTTTTCCAAAATTAATTGTGGTTTGATTTGAAATTGTAATTATGGCCTTTATTGCTTTGCATGAAACTACTGCCTCTCTCTCTTTCTTTCTCTCTCTCTCTCTCGCGCGCGCGCTCTCTTGTCATGTTTCTAACATGAGTGCCATTTACACCAACTACTTTATCTTTGTGATTATCTCAACAATCTTGTATAAGCTGATTTTGCTGAGTTATCGCTTGTGGGATGTAGGAAGATGGTGATTATGTCCTCGCTGGTGGAGAGGACAAGGTATAAGACACTCAAGCATCTTGTGCTCTGTTAATTTACAGCCTTTGTATCTTTATACTTTCTTACTGAAATATGCATGAAATTATGGTTAAGCTTTCCTTATGAGATTGAATTAGGAATTGGAGTTTGGTCAGAATTTTTTCTCAAAATTTTCTTATTTGTTACTTACAACCTCTTGTTTACACTTTCATGGTCAGGATGATGAAGCGACCTTGTTAGAAGAGGAGGAATTGGCAAAAGCAGATTCATATGATCCGATGGATGAGGTAGAGAATGCTGATTCACCTTTCCTTTATTAACTTTGTCCTTTTTTGGTCATTGGGGAGGAGGTTTGCTCGTCCAAACTCTTTGAGTGCTTTTTGTTATGTTTTTGCTCCTTTTAACTACTATCACCTTTGACCTTAAAGAGAATTCGGGGTTAGGTTGGATTATAATTTACCCAAGATGTAACCTTTATAGAGTGAAAGAAAGAGGAGGATTTCTCATTTCTGTCCGTGTACTTTTTTCCCTTGCAAGAGTCAACACATTTGACAATCGAGTTTTTTTTTTTAGATTCTAGGTTCACTGTGAAACTTGTAATGTGGGGTAGCTTTGACTTTTTTTTTTGCTTTAATTGTCAACTTGAGTGATAGCTTACCTTTACAATTAATCAACTGCAGCTTATCTTGAATAGTCTTAATATTAAATGGCTCAGTGTAGGTAGCTTTTACATATTTACATATGAAGTTATTTCATCTTTCTTTTGCAGTTTTTCAAAATTAAATCAAAATATTTCCACTAAAAATAGTAAGCCATGTGTCAGAACTTGAGTTGGCTTGCCCAGCTTCTGACTTAGCTTCTAGCTTCGGTCTAGAAACATACCTTGGGGGTCAAAATGCCTCCAAACATGACAGTAACTTTTTCTTTCGAATGTTGCTCTTTCTTAGGTTTTTTAATCTTGAAGGATTTACTTTTTCGCAGATTGCTTTACTGCAGAGGGAGAGCGAGATTCCAGTTGAAGAATTAATTGCCAGGTATAAGAAGGTAGGTGGGAGGATTTTCTGCATGTAGATTTGTAAATTTGCATTGTTACTTGAGTATGATGATTTCATTTTTTATATGGTAGGAAATTGAAAATAATGCTGTCTCAGAGGATGAATCTGAATATGCCTCTGCTTTATCTGAAGATCTTGAAGATGCTGCAGCCCCCAAGTATGAGGTACCATATAGGGAAAGCATGTCTGAAAGTGATGGTGAACTTCATGCAAATTTGTCAGACTCTTCTCCTGGAAAAGAAGCAGAAGCCGGAGAACTGAATGAATCAGAAGGCAGGGATAATGATAGTAGAATTGCAGATGCCGCAGCAGCTGCAAGATCTGCCCAGCCCACAGGCAACACATTCTCAACAACCAAAGTGCGCACAAAGTTCCCCTTTCTTATCAAGCACCCACTACGCGAGTACCAACATATTGGCTTGGATTGGCTTGTTACAATGTATGAGAAAAGACTGAATGGGATTTTAGCTGATGAAATGGGTCTTGGAAAGACTATCATGACCATTGCACTACTTGCACATCTTGCTTGTGAGAAGGGAATATGGGGCCCACACCTAATTGTAGTTCCAACAAGTGTGATGCTAAACTGGGAAACTGAGTTTCTAAAATGGTCTCCTGCTTTCAAAATCTTAACTTATTTTGGAAGTGCAAAAGAAAGGAAATTTAAGAGACAGGGTTGGCTGAAACCCAACTCCTTCCATGTGTGCATAACCACTTACAGGCTAGTTATACAGGATTCCAAAGTCTTCAAGCGGAAGAAATGGAAGTACTTAATTTTGGATGAGGCTCATCTAATTAAGAATTGGAAGTCTCAGAGGTGGCAGACTCTCTTAAACTTCCACTCCAAGAGGCGCATTTTGTTAACTGGCACGCCTCTGCAGAATGATCTTATGGAGTTGTGGTCTCTTATGCACTTTTTAATGCCTCACATCTTTCAATCTCATCAAGAGTTTAAGGATTGGTTCTGTAATCCGATTTCAGGAATGGTCGATGGACAGGAAAAGGTAAATAAGGAAGTTGTTGATCGCCTGCATAATGTTCTCCGTCCATTTATACTCCGCAGGTTAAAAAGGGATGTGGAGAAGCAGCTTCCAATGAAGCATGAGCATGTCATATACTGTAGACTTTCAAGGAGACAGCGGAATTTGTATGAGGATTTCATTGCTAGCTCTGAGACACAAGCTACTCTTGCAAGTTCAAATTTCTTTGGAATGATCAGTGTTATAATGCAACTTCGTAAAGTATGCAACCATCCTGATTTGTTTGAGGGCCGTCCAATCATTAGTTCCTTTGACATGAGTGGCATTGTTACCCATTTGAGTTCATCTGTATGCTCCATTTTATCTACTGGACCCTTCTCTGGAGTGGACCTTGAGGGATTGGGGTTTTTGTTTACTCATCTTGATTTTCACATGACATCTTGGGAGAGTGATGAAGTTAGATCCATTGAAACTCCATCGGACCTGATCATAAACAGGGTTGATCTGAATAACCAGAATGAAGATTGGTATTGTCCTAGAAGAGACCGGAAGAGGTCACATCAAACAAATATATTCGAAGAGATCCAAAAGGCATTATGGGAGGAGAGATTACGAGAAGCGAAAGAACGTGTTGCTTCTATTTCTTGGTGGAATTCATTGAGATGCCGGAGGAGACCCGTGTACTCAACATCACTGAGAGATGTAGTTACAATCAAGCACCCAGTTTATGATATTCACCGTCAAAAGGCTGATCGGTCATCCTATTTATATCCATCAAAGCTTGCTGACATAGTTCTTTCACCGGTAGAACGCTTTGAGAGGATGACTGACTTGGTGGAGAGTTTTATGTTTGCAATTCCAGCAGCACGGGCCCCAGAACCTGTTTGCCGGTGCAGTAAAAATGACACTCCTGTCTTCCTGCACCCAAGTTATGGGGAAAAGTGCTCTCGGATCTTATTGCCTCTTCTATCACCCATTAGACCAGCTATTGTTCGCAGGCAAGTATACTTTCCCGACAGGCGACTCATACAATTTGATTGTGGGAAGTTGCAGGAGCTGGCGATCTTGCTTAGGAAGTTGAAATCTGAAGGTCACCGGGCTTTGATTTTTACCCAAATGACCAAGATGCTTGATGTATTGGAAGCTTTTATAAATTTGTATGGCTATACCTACATGCGATTAGACGGCTCCACCCAACCAGAGGAGAGGCAAACTTTGATGCAGCGCTTTAATACAAACCCAAAAATATTCCTTTTCATTTTGTCAACCCGTAGTGGAGGGGTTGGTATTAACCTAGTAGGTGCAGATACTGTTATTTTCTATGATAGCGACTGGAATCCAGCAATGGATCAACAAGCACAAGATCGATGCCACAGGATTGGACAAACTCGTGAGGTACACATCTATAGGCTAATTAGTGAGAGCACCATTGAGGAGAATATATTAAGGAAAGCAAATCAAAAGCGGGCTCTTGACGATCTGGTCATACAGAGTGGAGGTTACAATACTGAATTCTTCAAGAAGCTCGATCCTATGGAATTATTTTCAGGTCACAGGACTCTTCCCTTGAAGCAGAAGGAAAAGAATGTTAGCAATGGAAGTGAGGCTTCTTTGTCAAATGCAGATGTTGAAGCTGCTTTAAAACTTGCTGAAGATGAAGCAGATTACATGGCACTTAAGAAAGTCGAACAGGAAGAGGCTGTAGACAATCAGGAATTCACAGAAGAAGCGGTTGGCAAAATGGAAGACGATGAGTTTGTAAACGAGGATGATCTCAAAGATGATGAGCCCACAGATCAGGGTGGCCAAATATCAACTCTAAACAAGGAGGAGGCACTGATTAGTGGAAGTGATTTTAATGAAGATGGAGCTCTCACTCTTGTTGGCAAGGAAGATGATTTGGATATGCTGGCTGATGTTAAACAGATGGCAGCAGCTGCAGCTGCAGCAGGACAGGCAGTTTCATCTTTTGAGAATCAATTACGCCCAATCGATCGCTATGCGATGCGGTTTTTGGAATTATGGGACCCTATCATAGACAAGAGAGCTGTGGAATCTCAGGTAAGGTTTGAGGAGACTGAATGGGAACTGGACCGTCTAGAGAAGTACAAGGAGGAGCTGGAAGCTGACATGGATGATGATGAAGAACCTCTTGTATATGAAAGTAAGTGATACTAATGTCCTCTTGGTATCCTGTGTTATGACCCCAAAATAGAACAAATGCTGTATAATCTTGTGCCTCTCTGAATTCGATATGTTGTCTTATGCTAGAGTGGGATGCTGATTTTGCAACTGAGGCATACCGACAGCAAGTTGAGGCATTGGCTCAACATCAGGTCAGTTTCAAATTGACTAATGTCATCCATCTAATCCACTCGGAATCAAATTAGTTGTTCATTTTACTGTACTTTGTGCAGTTGGAGGAGGAGCTGGAATTGGAAGCAAAATTGAAGGAAGATTTGGATGATGAAAATTACGAAGATAAGTAAGTTGACCAGTAAAGCTTTCTTAGAATTTATGATTTTCACCCTCTTATTCCTTACAATTAAAGAGAGTGGCTTGAATGCTGTACAGCGGTTATAAAGGCCTAGGGACAAGAAAATTGTACTGTTGCTTTTGCCCCTATCTGAAAAAAGGGAAAATGGCTAGAAGTATACAAAGTGGTTCATCTTTTTGGCATTCGAAGTTTGTGGAGTGAATTTGCTTGCGCTCTCTCTCTCTCTCTCATATCAAACTATATGTGATCGAGATTTATCTATTTGCAGGGTTGAGCGTCCTAGGGCCTCCAAGCCGAAGTCAAAGAAGAAAGCGAAAAAGGCCAAGTTTAAGTCCCTGAAGAAAGGCTCATTGACTTCTGATGGAAAACAATTCAAAGGCGAATCTCCGGAAGAATCCATATACTCAGATGATGACATTGTTTGCCTTGACATTTCAGATGGAGAATTGCCTCATTCAGCTATGCAGAAGAAACGTAAGAAGGATGACCTTTTTGAGGACCCTGATGAAGAGACTTCTTCCAAGAAGTCCAAGAAACATGACCCTCCTGGAAATTCTGTAGATTTGGATTGCAAGCCATCTGGTAAAAAGCAGGAGGAATCTGTAGACTCGAAAACAGTAGATTACATGGATGTTGACCGCGAGCAGAAAACAGTCGGCAGGAGCCGGATGGGAGGAAAAATCTCCATTACATCATTGCCAATAAAGAGGGTTTTTACGATAAGACCGGAGAAGTTAAAAAAAGGAAATATCTGGTCTAGAGATTGTGTTCCATCGCCTGATTCGTGGTTACCACAAGAGGATGCAGTATTATGTGCTGTAGTGCATGAATATGGTTTTAACTGGAGCCTGGTTGCTGATACACTATATGGGATGACTGCTGGTGGATTTTATCGGGGAAGATATCGAAACCCTATTCACTGTTGCGAGAGGTTTAGGGACCTTATTCAGAGGTATGTTTTATCTGCTGTGGACAACCCTAACAATGAAAAGGCTGGCCATGCGGTCTCCGCAAAAGGTTCTCTTAAAGTGACAGAGGTAACCTTCGATAATCCATCATTTGCTGATTTTTGTTACCCCCACCATCTGCCACCACCCCCACCCCCCCCAAAAAAAAAAAAAAAAAAAAAAAAAAAAAGAGAACTCCTTTAAGATTGTTTTTCCTTTGCTTCCCCACCTCCTTCCCCTCTTTTCTCTGTTTCTTGCCATTTTCAGACATTCTTATAGGATGCGAATCCAAGTGTGTTATGCCTTTTGTTTACTCTCTCTCAACTTGTTCTCTACTTTCCATGGCATTGCATAGCTCATGATTCCTAGTAATATCACAGTGGCAAAATACGTCTGATTGAGCTTAGTCGATGAGTGTGCTATGCTAGCTATACTGTATTGTCCTTGAAAAGTTTGAGCCACTTGCGTGAACCAATTCCTTGTTTATATTTCAATGCATAATTAATGGGAAGACTTTCCTTGTAATGCATCTTAATAAGATAACCTCTTGATCATGTTTTCTATGAAATTATTTTGTGGTCTTTGCTGAATAAACAGTGAATCAGTAATCTATGATTGAAACTGAGAATATTGTAAATGAAGTTAGCTACTGCTTAGCCTCTCTTTCTAATTTCCTGTTGCAGGATAACATTCGAATGCTGCTAGATGTTGCCATGGATTTACCAGATAATGAGTTACTTCTTCAGAAGCACTTCACTGCTTTGCTCTCATCGGTATGGAGGGTGACATCTTGTGTTAATGACCAAGAGAATCTCTCATCTCCCAGAAATGGCTTGTACTTTAGTAGAAGC
The DNA here is from genome assembly GCA_014182725.1 of Eucalyptus brandiana. Lineage (NCBI taxonomy): Eukaryota > Viridiplantae > Streptophyta > Magnoliopsida > Myrtales > Myrtaceae > Eucalyptus > Eucalyptus brandiana. The sequence goes on from CM024678.1 coordinate 19,322,965, forward strand.
ATTCTTGATTCTGCTATCAACCATTCTTCACGGAAATCCAGACCTGAAGCTGCGGGGAAGGTTAAAATGACTAATTTGATTCCGAGTAGGAAGTTAATGGCAGATGCACTAGATGCTGTTGGTCATCAGAATGAGATTGTGTGCCCCTCTGACCAGGGAGATGGAGTTTCAGCTATTGAAGAAGGTTTGGAAGTCACCCTCGAATTCCCGCAGGAGAAAGATGATTTGACCATTCCATTGCCAACCTTTCTGAAGCTATCGCTATCTGACTCAGTTCCATCAACTTCTGGAAGCAATTCTACTGGAGACAAATTTTTAAAATCATCTTGGAACATGGCAGAATGTCGTTTCAGGTAGTCATTTATTTGTTAGATCGGAAATTGGAAGAATTATATAATTACCCCCTGGAGGTCATAGTCAACTGTTTTATGTATTGTGGGATGGCAGTTGGTCCTTGAAGCAATGCATTGCTGGCTATGTTTGGTCTAGGAAAGGTCAAATTCTGAATTGATGCCGGGGGACCACGTTATGATTTCTTTGATGCAAATCCTCTTTGATCTGATATGAGAGCTGATATGAATGGTTGTTTTGGTTGTATAGATAACTTGCGATTATTGCATCTTCTTGTCATGCCGTTTTGTGTTAATCTCTTGTTGTGTTAGCAATGACTTTGTGTTCTATTTGATTTTTACAGGGAAGCGTCGAGAGCTGGTGCTGAAGGAAGTCTTGGTTGCTCGACCTCTGGTTTCTTAGCAACTGATGTCAAGACCCGATCAGCACAGAAGCCACAGGCTCTGGGAAAGCACAAGCTTCCCCTAACCGACTCAATCAAGCCCTCTAAGTCGAAGTTCAGGAAAACAAACATGGAGTTTGGCCTCACTAACCAGCCAGTTTCTGAGCCACGGCCCCTGCCGATGCAGATGGTATCAGCTGGAGATGCGAGTGCATGGTGCGATTTTTCTAGCGCCACTTTTGATGTTGGGGCACATGACTTCGAGGGTGACTTGCTTTCGGCGATGGACAGAGAGCTTCCCTTGGAACCAGAGAGCTATGATATGGTTCAAAATACCTACTATGTTCCTGATGTAATCTCAAACCTAGATGATTGTCCCTTGTCGCCGGAATATACCGATATTGGCTAGGGTTCTTCGGGTTATAAGTGGCCAGAATTTTACGAAGCCCACATAATTTTTGGAGAGACCTGAGTTTCTCCCATCAAACGAGTCCCTGGTCGACGGACAATGTGCCCTTCAAAGATGAGGCGCTCGAGCTTGCGATCGGGGGGCGCACTGGTGGTGGAAATGCAGCAAAATTCTTTTGGCTCCGCTCATGTTATTGAATCTATTGAATTTTGTGACAGGTAGGATCTGAAGATCTGAGGTAACATGGGCCTGATCCTCTCTGGATTAGATAGGACACACAGAAATCTAACATCTGACCTCCGTTCAAATTTTTTTTGACGTGCAACTGTTCTCCCGTGCCGGCACCGATGTATCTGTATGAGCGCAGTTTGTATTGAAGGCATTTCCAAAGGCAGTATGATTATTTGATGCACATTTGAAGGCAATCTCTCTCTCTCTCTCTCTCTCTCTCTCTTTCTCTCGTATGATGATTTACTTGTACTTCGAGTGTTGAATTGAGTCGATAAAAATAAGATAAAAATAAATTGATTTAGTTTTTACTTTTTGAGATCGTGGGACGATGAAAATAGATGTATATGGTTTTCTTGGCTACTTATAAAAAGAATATACGATTAACATTTATTTACATAGAGGTAAAAAAATTAAGTCAAAATTATTGTGAAAAATCAAGTCCAGCTCATTTTCCAAACTATGGAATCAGTCTGAAGGGTTTTTCAATGTCATGCTTTATAAGATAACAGTTCTTCTTATATTCATTCTAGTAGCTTTGGTTCGGTAATAGCAAAGATGAGATTTATTTTCAAACTTAAAACCAAAGAGCATCATACATCGTGAAAGCATTACATGTTAATTGGATATTCCATTTTAGGCCATGTATTAAATTGTAAAATAAGAATCAAGAATCGATCTACTACTAACTGCGCCTACAACATACTCGCTTATAACCAAAAAAAAAAAAAAAAAAAAAAAATTGTAGTCAACAACTATACTTGCGGACATTGTTTCTTTTCCCACCTATGTCTCCAATCTTCTTTCTCCTGGACAACGATGATCCACAAACCCTTCCAATTCAACCCAAAAGTACTTGTCAATTATCTGAGTGAAGTACGAAACGTGAGAACCCTAGTTAGGACGGCTTTGAACCTTCTCAATTGCTTGAAGAGTGCCATCTTCCCTGGAAAGCCGGAAAACCCTTGTCCTTGATTCAAGCTTCTTGTCAACGTCGTCCACTTTCTCAAACCCGGCAACCATCGCATACAAATCCAACCATCGCATACAATGATCAGATCCTTGTTTGTGGGGTCGGGATGATTTTGACTTTGCTCCATTGCCAACCAGTGGCGACAATAATCTTCCTGGCTTTGTGGTAAGGGATGAATGAATGTAATCAAAGGGTTTGGAAATACTCTTGTCTTGATATACTCCATGCTTTTCATAGAGAGGTGAAACCTCGATTATTAATTAAACTAAATAGTGCTTTGATTTTCGAAGAAGCAAATATTTCCTTTTTTGTGCTTCCTAAGAAGCAAATATTTCCAATTTTGTGCTTCCTAAGAAGGAAGTATTTCCTATTCTTAATTTAAAGGAAATATTTTCTGTTTCCTATATCATATGTTTTTTGCTCAGGCCGCTTTTTAGGTGCTGTCTTTTAATTCCTTTTTCTTTTTTCTGTAAGAACATAATCGGAAAGGGGAACGATGGATGATGGTGGTTCTTAAAGAAATAGGGATAAAAAGTTGATTTAATTTATCTTTTTGAGATCATGAAAGTGTGAAAATAGATGTATATGTTTTTTCGGGAAAAAAAAAAAAAAAAAAAAACACGATTGCTAATTGCGATTGTTCTCATAAATTATAAATAAAATAAATAGTTAAGATTTATTTTCAGTCAATACGCCACAATTTAAAAAAAAAAAAAAAAAAAATTAAGACAAGCCATTGTGATATCCATTTGTTTGTTTTTTTTTTGGTCTTAATATAAACTAACAGTACTTATGAAATTAATTCTACTGATTTTCTTTATTAAACCTAAGATTGAAGATCATCATTGTCAAGAAGTTTACATAATCCGATAGTAATAGTTGGTCTTCTAAGAAATTCTGACTACCCAACATCATTAAAGCAAATTAAAGTCCATGCATTTCTAGTTAATAAGAGCAAACCGAAAATAGTTCCATATAAACTTTGCACCCTATTCCTATTCCTGATTGGCAGAAAATTAACCGGTTTGAAATTATTTTCCTCGATAAAGAAAATGAATCAGCGGAGAATTTTTTCATATTTAAAGAAACATATATACTGAAATTCGCTAGAATCATTAAAATTAGCAACTATTTTTCTGAAATATAACTTGACATTCATCAATTGCCAAATTATCTTGATTGCTCAAACCTAAGCGCTTGAATATCATACCCAGGACCCTAGCGTTGGGGCTGGGGTCCCGACGGCCCGAACCTAATAACATTTATTAGATTCATTCTAGTAATTCTGGGTAGGGAATAGCAGGGATGAGATTCACTTTCCAACTTAAAGCTGAAGATCATCAAACAATGTTTCACATGTTACTTGGACATCTCGTTTTAGCATCCATGTGATGTGAAAAAGATAATATTATCTGTAAGTATGAATTTTTGTAACAAACTAAAAATAAAGAGAATTGATTGGTTCATATCGAATTGGTAAACTTGCCAATTATTTGATAAAAGCCTATGCGAATTAATGTTTTGCACAATTTTGGATTATTTGGATCATGAATCGAGTCGAATTAAATCATAAAATACAAAATAGGAATCCATCGACTACTAACCATGCCTACGACATACTCACATGATATGATATGCAACGAGTTATACTATAATATTCAAGTAACATCGAAATCCGAGCTCTACAACAAAAAAGAAAAGATTGTATCATGGATACAAAATATACTCAAATTCTAGTCAAAGACTACACTTTGCAGACGTTGCTTTTTTTCGGATAGTGATGATCCACGAGCCCTTCCAATTTCAACCCAAAGTAGAACTCAATTTTCTGAGCGAAGTACGAAATGTGAGAACCCTAGTTAGGGCGGATTTGAACCTTCTTGATCACCTCAGGAGTGCTATCTTCGCCGGAAAGCCGGAAAGCCCTTGTTCTCGATTCAAGCTTCTGGTCGATGTCGTCCTCTTTTTCGAACCCGGCGACCATCGCGTACAAATCCAAACCGATGAACTCGGCCGGCGACAGGGTGAACGGCGGCTCGATGACGAGGTCCTTGTTCGTTGGGGCGGGACGATTTCGGCTTTGCTCCATTGCTACCGAATGGCTGACAACAATCTTCAAGCTGGTCCGGTGAGGGATGGAGAATGTAATCAAAGAGTTTAGAAATACTCGTCTTGATCTAGTCTATGCTTTTTATAGGGAGTTGATACTTGATTATTGATTAAAATAAGTAAGATTTTTGGGTTTTTTGTGCTTCCTAAGTAGGAAATATTTCCTATTCCTAAATAAAGTCTATTTCCTAAGATCATATATTATTTGCTCACGCCGCTTTTTAGTTTCTGTCTTTTAATTCTCTCTCTCTCTCTCTCTTTTTTTTTCTCTGTAAGAACATAAGTGGAAAGGGGAACAATCGATAATGGTGATTCTGAAAGAATTAGGAAAATAAATTGATTTTAATCTGCCCATTTGAGGTCATGAAGGGAAAATAAATGTACATGGTTCTTTTGGCGGAAAAAAAAAAAAAAAAAAACGATTGCTAATAGGATCCTAATCGTGAATTATAAATAAAAAGAACGGTTAAGATTAATTCACAGTCAATCGTCATAATTTAGAAATTCTTCAAAAATACAACTCAATGTTCGTTGGTGCCAGACTATATTGACTGCTCAAACCTAGGCGCTCGGCCATGAGACCTGGGGGCTCCCGCAGCCTGGACCGGGATCGGCAATCCGATCGAACCGGCCAGCACCGGTCTAAGACCGCACCCCTAAATCGGCCGAACCGGTTGAATGGGCCGGTCCGGGCCGGGGGCCGCCTCATGGGCTCCGAAAAGAAGGCCCAATCCGGGAAACCGGAGTGAGCGCCAGCTGGACGCCACCACAACCTTTCCGGTCCAAAAAAACCCACGAGCCCAGCGACGTCGTATCGAGGAGCCGATGACGACCGTCGGAATCTATCCCGTCTTCTTCTTCCCCGATCTACATTATCAAATCCATAAACACCAATCGAGACATTCAAAACACACACGAAACCCTAATTTTCCCAAGCTCCGATTTTTATCTCCCTTTTCCTGATTATATATACTCCTTCTCTCTTTCCCTCTCTCTCTCTATCTCTCTTCTTTCTCTCGCAGCTTGAGGAATCCGCACGAGCAGCGAACCCCCCTGGTTCCTCTAGGGTTAGGGTTTTCCCTGCTCCGGCTTGCGCTCGCTAGGGCGGTTTCCGCGGTGCGGTTCCTCTTCGTCGCTGCTGGAGTAGCTCCCAGCTCGAGCTTCTTTAGTGGGTTTCCTCGGAGGCGTTCTTGGGGGCTGTTGTGTCGACGCTCTGTTCGGATCTGTGTCTCTGTCCATGGACACTCGCAAGAGAGGAAGGTCCGAAGGCGGCCCGTACGCTAATGGCGGGCTCAAGAAGCCCAAGCAAGGTTCGTCCCCGTGTGCTTTTCTTTCTTAGCTTGGGATTAGTGGTTGCTCTGTTGTTTGGTCGGTGAGAAAATCGTGGGGGCATGTACGAGCCTTATAGTTTCCGAGTCATGCCTAGTCGTTCAATGCCGCATCTCGTGGTCTTAGCAACTCCTAGGTGTTGGAGCGTTGTTGATTTGACTTCAGCTGTCGCCAATTTGCGTCTCTCTTCCCCCTTTTCTGGTCGCTTTTGTGTGTTTGCGAAAGCTGTTCGAGCGGTTTTGCCCTTATTCTGAGCCGGGAGCTGGAATTTGGGTAAATTGTGGTGCTTTAGGAATTACAAGTGTGGTTAGTTGTTTGCCAAGTTCTTTTTGAACAAAGAAAACATTAAAGATCTGTTTAATAGGTTGTTGCTACAAAAGGTTTTTCAGGAGTGAATGATGCGAAGACTCACCTGAGAATTGTAGAATGAAAGAACCTCTTACCTTATTGAATTCCATGCCTGTGTCATCTAGCCTCCGGTGAACTTTACGATGACATATTGTTTAGACTTATGATCTCGGTTCCTCCTTGCTATTTCATGTTATGAATATATCTCCTTCGATGATGCTTTGAGTGCGCATTTATGAATTGTGGCTTGGTGTTGTTATAGCACCTGGTTCTTACGATGTACTTTCTGATGGGAGTACTATAAAGCGTGAATAAGAAAATTATGCGCCAGTTATAGAGCAGTCGTGTAGTGTCGTCATTAGTATGAAACAACAGAGTGCTCAGGAGTGCCTGGAGCATTCGTTACAAGGAAAATGTTCGATTTTGCAATGTTGCTCATGAACTTTGAAATGAAGAAAGAACTTGTTCTCCAGAATCTTGGTTTTTACCAAAGGTCATACAATTACCTGAAATTATGTTTTTGATAAGCAGATTTGAAAATTATGCGCCAGTTATAGAGCAGTCGTGTAGTGTCGTCATTAGTATGAAACAACAGAGTGCTCAGGAGTGCCTGGAGCATTCGTTACAAGGAAAATGTTCGATTTTGCAATGTTGCTCATGAACTTTGAAATGAAGAAAGAACTTGTTCTCCAGAATCTTGGTTTTTACCAAAGGTCATACAATTACCTGAACTTATGTTTTTGATAAGCAGATTTGAAATCAACAGAATCTTTAACTGAGAACACTTAATAATGTGTTGTAACAGAATTGGAGTCCTTATCTGGTGTAGGAAGCAAATCGAAGCCATGCACAAAGTTTTTCAGGTTTATATCCTTTCCTATCTAATTAAATATCTTAAACTTCCATACTCTCTTAATAATGTTTACAAGTTCTTAGAAAATTTTAATTATAAGCGCCAGAGATATAATTACTTGATTTCACTAATGAAGTGGACATTTAAGTGTCATACAGGTACATATTATGCCTTGGTTAACCATGTTAAAGAAAGCTATATAATGGAGATACTGCTTTATTATGCAGTACAGATAGATGAACTTTGGCTGCCTATTATTGGATCAAGGAAGTTATTCGAAGTTTAATTGATTAGATCACCCTTATTGGACTTCTATAATAAATCTCATATTAATTAGTTTGTACTGGATGTTACACAGCTATATATCTACCTGTCAATTGGTAAGTCATATCCACAAACAAGGTAATGTGGTAACGTTACAGACTTACTTTGTAGCATGTAAAAAGTTTCACTTGAATAGAAATTGCACTTCTTCATGAAGATAAACTATCTATTAGATTGACAATGTATTAAGTGTTGAATTGTCTTAATCAGCTCAAGCCATGCTCATTTTTGACTGAATTACAACCTGGCATACTAAAATTTCCACCTTTTGGTGGAAGATAATTCTCATTTGTCATCATACTTGTTAAATAGAATTACATGTGTGACTAGAAAATAGGTGTACCAAATGAGATCATGTCCAAGGTCTTTTTGAATTTTTATTTTGGAGGAGATGGAGGAAGCTGTGGTTAGTGGGATCCAAGGACTTTTTTTCTTTCTACAGTCATTTTCCGACTGTTTCTCTTTCTTTTCAGCATTGCTTCTATGAGTTCTTTCATGTATGTCTGATTTGAATCCATTTCTTGGTGTCGTTGTGAATGAGTATTGGTACATCAGTTTGCATAGCTCATGCAGTAATAATTCTTTTTTCACTCACAACTTGAAAGAATGAGCATCGTAATAGTGGAGGGATTTTCTCCTTCAGCATATGTTTCTGTCCATTTTTTAAACTTATTCTGATATGAGAACAATATTCACAATGATGCAAGGTTGTATTAAAATTCTGAATTGACAGTTGGTGCTTTAGTATTCGAAAACAAGAATTTTTTCGTATGTTCCACAGTCACGTGAATCTGCTGGTATACCATTTATTCTCACCTGAAAATCTAGAATTTAGTGAGAACTAGGTCTTGAAACGTAAGGAAGATGAGAATGACAGTAGTTAAGTTGCTGCAGTTCCATATTTTATGTATCAGTCTAATATAAAACTTCATAGCACCATTCTCAATTCATGGATGAATTTTCATAATGGTTGTCTACAATATTTGATAAAATGTTTGTGAACATTATGTTGCACCCAGCGCTTATTAATCACTGTCAGAAGTTTTTTCCCAACATGTTACTACCTGGCTGAATATCCATTTGCAATATTGGTATATCTTTTTATCAATATAACTGCTGTTACTGTGTAATGCTTTGTTTTTAATCATTATTATCAGAAGAAACCCAAAATTCACATAGTGCTGGTGTCTTCTGGAACTTGCATCGATTTTTCCTTTTTTTCGGTGAAAGATGTGGGCTAAAGCCCAAATAACTAATTATTACATAATCTGGCACGAATGTGCCCTCGGTCTCCTGCCAATAATGGAATTTGCATCTTTATCTTGGAAGTTTCTTGACACCATGATTTTCTAACTTGAAGGACTCAGATTTAATGAAGTTCAATCCTAGTGTTAAAAAAAAAAAATGATAATAATTTATTCTTCTATGTTCTCGGCTTGTGTATTATCTTTTTTCCCTTTTGGTGGGTAGGCCTCGAAAGGTATTCTATACCTTGTGGAAAGTTTTAAGCACGATCATTGTCAAATGTTAGTTCGATTACAGGTCAAGTATATTGCTTTGGAGTCTCATATATTTTTGGCGGAACATTTTGAAGTTATCATATTTAGACTTTGTCTTAGTTCTAGTTTGTGAAATCGAGTCTATCCATGGGAAACAGAAGTTGTTGCTGGCATTTGTGCACAAACAAAAAGTTGCTGGTTTTCTTTCGCAGTTTTGTAGGCATCTATCTAGTTTGTGAAAATCACCAACTTCATGCACTTTGATCCAGTGGAGTCATGTAATTTGATGAGCTTGACAAAATTGTTTCGTTGACATTTTGTGGCGTGCATTGTACTGTCTCTAAGTGGGGGATGCTTTGTGATTGCAGCATTGCTGGTTGTCCCTTTGGTGAGGGCTGTCACTTCTTGCACTATGTGCCTGGTGGCTACAATGCTGTGGCCCAGATGATGAACCTGGCACCGGCTGTCCCCCAAGCACCTAGAAATATGGCTGCTCCACCCCTGCAAAATGGCACGGGTGCATCTCAGCCAGCTGTCAAAACCCGCATGTGCAACAAGTATAACACTGCAGAAGGCTGCAAATTTGGCAACAAATGCCATTTTGCTCACGGTGAGTGGGAGCTTGGCAAGCCCATTGCTCCATCTTTCGATGATCCGCGTTCCATGGGACCCATTACAGGACCCATTACAGGCCACCGCTTGGGTGGGCGGATGGAGCCGATGCCACCACCACCTGGCCCTGTTTCTAGCTTTGGTGCGTCTGCCACTGCAAAAATCAGCGTCGATGCTTCTCTTGCTGGAGCCATCATCGGGAAGGGTGGTGTGAACTCGAAGCAGATTTGTCGCCAGACGGGGGCCAAGCTTTCCATCCGGGACCATGAGAGCAACCCAGCTCTCAGGAACATCGAATTCGAAGGAACATTTGAGCAGATTAAGCAAGCGAGCACCATGGTGAGGGAGCTGATCGACAACATCAGTGCACTAAGCGGCCATTCAAAGGGCCACGGAGGGCCTGGGGGCCCAGCCCCTCCTGGCAGCAACTACAAGACGAAGCTGTGTGATAATTTCGCCAAAGGGTCTTGCACGTTTGGAGAGAGGTGTCACTTTGCGCATGGAGCTGCCGAGCTACGCAAGACTGCACTTTGAAGAAATCTGTGGAGTTTTGAGAGTGCAATTATAAGAGAGGATCTGTTGTGCAGTGTTGTGCAGCCTTGTATTAGGGAGAGCTTTTAAGTATCTGAGTTAGTAGCATTACGTATTTCATGTTCTTTAAATTTTGGGGCTACCAAATCACTTTGATCACTTATATTGTCTCAGCTTTGGTAATGGTAGAGCTTTTTGATGTACTCGGTGTGTCGATTCGGTAGGCTTTCACATGCGTGCACGTATTGCTGTCTGACGGTGAATTCATTCAGCTCTAATAATGATCATCTGAATAGTGATGCCTTCATGTGTCTTGGAGTTAATTCCTTTTCTGGAAGTGTTTTTGCCAACGGTCCCATTCGGCTTCAAATCGTTCTACTTTCACAAATTATCTAAAAAAATTCCTTAAGAGCAACAAATTCGACCAAATCAAACGGACGGATCATCCGACGATAGTAGGGTGCGATATGGACAGCATTTTTCAGGTTGGAAATCCAAGTTGATGCCCAAAAAGAGAGATTTATAGATGAATGAGGAGGGATTTTTTTTTTTTTTTTTTTTTTTTTGGGTTAGATTTTCGTTCTTTTATGATAGGGTCAACGCCAGCAAAATGTCGTACACGTCGTACTCAACGTTGCCAATAGTTATACCAGCTCGATTTTCGCCGGATATGCAGAGCATTGGAAGGGCTTCATTAGTGCAAATATACAACGATTAAGATTGCGGTATGAAAAGATGAGATACTCCGTCCATCCTCCACCTGCAAATATATACCAATTATTTTTCTTCTAAAATTTAAGATACCTCGTCTCAAGACCCCAAATTGAATCCGAATTACATGTAGACCAGTCATTTGGAAAAATAATGTAAATCGTTTTGTAATCGTCTATCATATTATGATTGTACGTATGGTAAAATGTCGAGTACAAAACATTAGGACTTTAATTTGACATATTTGGTATTGTAGATCTATGTAATGCAATTATAATTTTCGTACCCACATCGCGTCGAACATTTTACCCCCGTTTCTTAAGTATACTTCCCTCGCCTGGCGCCCCAATAAATATGCCTGATGCTTCAGCTATATCTCGATCACGCACTCGACAAATAAAGCGCACCAGAAATTCTCTTAAGACTACGTCATTGATATCAATCAGTCTTCAATTACAAAAAAAAAGCTCCTAAACACCTAATAATAAAACTATTTTTGTACCCTTTTGTTTCAATTTATTCCTACTTTCCAGATTTTGACAATAAAGACTATAAAAGACTGTGCAACATCAATTCTCACTTGGTTAGGGGCAGAAGAACACATCATCTTGTCTTTATTAAAACCATGGGGCAAAATGCATCTTTACAAATCACAAACACCCTCCCCAAAACACGAGAGTGACCAGGAAACTAGTAGTACACCGCAATTCAAAGAAGGGAAAACACACTCGTACGATACGATTCCTTATTACTCCTCTACCACAGCACCCAACTCTCATCTACACTCCTCCTTCCGTCCCCCATTGCTTCTGATTTAATTATAGGCCCCGCCCGTGCCATAGCCCTGCCCGGTCCCACCGACCCGGGTGTTGTGCGCCGTCGTGTGCCCCGTGCCCGTGTTGGTCCCTACGGGGTGGGACCCCGCCACGCCCTCGACCACCTGCCCAGCCGGCTGCCCCGTGCCATGGCCTGGCAGGGCTGACATCTGGTGTGCCCCGGTCGGCCGGCCGGTCGCGCCAGTGGTGGAGTAGGTGGCGGTGGTGCCGGTGGTGGTGGTGGTGGTGCCGGGGCCGGTCGTGGTATTGGCGAGGTGGCCAGTAGCGGCGGTGGACTGCTTGGAGGCGGCGTTTTCCTCGCGGGCCATCTGCTTGTCGAGCTCGGCCTGATCGATCCGCTCGTGCTTCTTCTCCGTGGCCATCTGCTTCTCGACCGGATCGTGGGCCGTCATCTTCTCCATCTGCCACCATAATCCAAAGCCAAACCAATTCATTAGACACAAAGAAATTCAACCATGCAAACTCGTGACATACGAGATGTACAACACGTATAGATCAATCACAATCATCTACAGGCTAACCTTCTCCTGGGTGACGGCCTTGGTCTTCTCCATGCCGGCCTTGGCGGAGGCGCCGATGTTGGCCGCCGCCTCCTTGGCCGAAGCCGCCGCGTTCTTCATGGGCTGCATTTTTTTCTCCTCGAACTCTGCGGCAACGACAACGACAGAACCCAAAAACACACTCCACAAATCGCACTCGAATCGGATCGCAAGACTTGACTTCTAACTCACTTCCTCCTGCTTCTGCTGCTGATGACAATGAAGGCGAGTGGTACCTGCAATGCTTGGGGGGCCTTAAATAGAGCGGGCAACGTCTTGTCCACGCGACAGGTGGAACAGCGAAGCTCCCTACGTGGAAGGCGAGGGAGGAACTATCGCTGCGTCGAGGACACGCGTCCCTGGACCAGCGGAAGATCGAGAAAATCTGGGGATGGATCGTTGTTTGTACGGAAGTTCTGGGGGGTTTCCTTATCCGCTTTGGTCTCGGGGACAGGGAGGAGAAACAGGACTAACTGTAAGGCGCAGGAGGGCTACGTGGCGGTTCCGCGACCGGTGTGGCGACACGACGCTGGCCTTTTCTCCTAGGGTTTCTTTTCTGGGTCGGAGTTAGGTCTACAATATAATACATCTTGCACCGACCAATATATATAATACATCTTGCTGTGCTGTTGCGCTGTGCTGTGCTGACTTTTGTCTGTTTCTTTGAATACGTAGTCTGTTTGGATTCTTGCTTCGTTCGAAACTAGACCGTGTTCGAGCTGCTGCTCGTCGGAATGGAAATCGATGAGAGTTCCATCACACGGCAACCCGAAAGAAGACGACCCAGATGCAAGAATAGCATTTCTTGTGCTCAAAACATTAGCGTCTCGCATATGATTTTATCTGCACGCATACCCAGAAGATGATCAAGATGCAAGATCTCAATCTTTTCCTAGGCAAATCTTGTGTATTTCAACGACCATTCCAAGAACCTGCATCTCCCAGATAACTACGCTTACGCCCACAGTAACAGAGAAGAGGACAAATCAAGAGCCTAAAAAGGCCCATCTAAACTGAATGCTGAGTAGATCTATATGGCAGAAAAGCCCATGAGAGCCCGCTGCCACGGGAAGCCCATGTTGTAGGTCTTTCCCCAGAACCTATTGAAACATCCCATCTTAGCACTGCATGGACAGCAGCAATGGTGGTTCGTCTTGCTCAAAGATAGTTGGACCAGCGGGGGTGAAGGTATTTTGTGCGGCGGATATAGCACGTGGTAGTGACGCGTGGCATGATCGATTCATTAGAAACGAGATGCAAACACACATGGAGCCGAGTGAGATTAGATTTTATAACATGGGGACAATGGTGATTGGTCGGTTACACCACGTCATCACTGGTACGTGATGTATCTGTCATGTGAAATACTTTCTCATTGGATGAATTCTGATGCTAGAATCATTCCCGTAAGAGGCAGCAAGGGTTGGCTAGACAAAAGTAGATAGGAGAGGTGGTGTGGGGCTGCGGCGTAGGTGAAAGAGAGAATTGACAAAGAGGGCCATGGGAATAGAACAATAGAGTGCCGAGAGGTCTAGACAGAGAAATTTGCAGGATTGTCGGTGGCGGTTTCGGCGATGATGAAGGCGAGAGGTCTTGCAGTGGCTGGCGGCGGAAGATTGTGCATCGGAGGAGACAAGAGTATGGTGGTCTAGACGAGAGCAACACGCAGTGGTCAAAGTGAGAGCGTAGCTCGTCGTGTCCGGCGACCGGAGAGCATCACCGGTAAAACACTCCTCTTTGAAGTTAGGAGGCGCTGATAATTGATGTAGAACCAATATACATACATAAATTTTGTTACCAATTGTACGTTATTATTATTATTATTATTTTATTTGGTAGTTTGTGGTTTGTGCTCAATTTCTTGTACTATATATATTATTGATTTGTTCAATGAGATAAATGAACGTTTCCTCAAATTGACAGCTATTGTTTAATGTGTCGCCCATTTTCCTAGATAATTTCGAAGAAAAATATAAAGAATAATACATTTACATAAGCCTATTATCAAGATATATATCCATCTATATATTTGATAAAATAAGGAGTTGGTAGTTACAGAATCAAAGTTCTAAAATTCACCAAAAACAATATATATTTCATCAAACTAACAACTAAACTCAAATAGATTTCATTCTAGGCATATCAAACTATCTAAATTCATACCTACAATTCAACCATCAAAAGTTTCTTGTCGATATATCTCTCGTTCTACTTGCTTGCTAGCTAAAGAAAATGAAAAAATTAGGAATGAATGGAGTGAGCGACCAAATCACAGCTCATTGAATAGTACGTGTCTTTTTTAAAATAGATCAAGTATTCATTATGCATATTTATGAAGAAAAGCTACACGCACACTTACAACATAAAAAAATTAAGCTCCATCATTTCAACAAAGCTTTAAACATATCAGACCATTTAACAATATCAAATCAAATATCGGTGGTTCATTTCTTTGATCAATCAAAATCAAATCAGACGGCAATAGTCCATTCTATCGATTAACCTAGTATTTAATATTCAATTGTGGTCATGCTTAACGCCCCGTGATAAAGGAAAACAAGATTCTCCCTTGGCAAACAAGATTATATTCATAGAACAAATATAATCTAGGCATCACTTTTTTTTTTCAAAGAAGTATCAAACCATGTGATGTCTCTTTCATAACTCATAAGTTACCTAATTCCTATTATTTTCAAGTTGAGTTTACAAAATCAAAGAAAACGTAAGCACCACTCAACTGAGAATGCCAAAACCAAACAGCCAAAATTAGTTAAGCCGGCGAACTCAAAATCATATCAACTAAGCAAGAAACTGTAATCCAAATTGACTTTTTAAAATCCCATAACTATATAGCACCCTATAGTTTCTTTGCAACACAATTTCACACCTTAATAATCATTGGAATGAACCGGGCATACTAAAACCTACACTAATACGAATTTACAGGTTAATTACGAGAATTCCTTCGCAGAAACAATTAAAGGGTTCGAATCTCTCTCTCTCTTCTCCCCATCCCCCCCGCCTGCTGTTGGTTTTTAATTTCTTGTGTTTCAGGGTTAAAGGAATGGAGTTGGGCTGAGGGCCTAACTATAGAAACATATGGGCTTGGGCTTTGGGACTCTTATTTTACGTTCCACATGTGACGTTAAAAGTTCGATATGAAAAAAGAAATTTAGGTACCAGATGTTAGAATTCTGAGTCTAATCACGTCAGTTTTAGGCAAGACTCCATTTTCAACTTGATGTTGAGCACGTAGTATCGTTGGTTCGATAACAGTTGTCATTTGTTGAGACAGATCAAATGGGGTTAATATTATAAAAACAGTTCTAAACTTATTGCATTTTTTTCAATTTAGTCATAAACTGTTTTTTTTTTTTGCCAATTCAATCTTAAGCTTTTTTGCAATTGTGTCAATTCAGCCCATCCGCCTAATTTTGACTAGTTGGCGCTGATGTGGATGCCGGCTGGGCACCACCGTTTAGCCGACATGGACGTGGATAATTTTTTAATAATATTTTATTTTTTTGAACTTTTTATTTTATTTTATTTTCTTTTTCTTGTTTTTCATCCCCTCCTTCCTCCAGTCGAACGACTAGAGGCGAGCACCAACCAAGGTGAGCCTCTCACAATGATGGCCTCTGGCATAGGATAGCCTCACTAGCCATGGGTAGGTCGCGGCCTTGTTGGATCTAGCAAAGGTTGAGCCTTGGAGGCTCAACAACTGCCAGATCTGGCAAGGGCGAGCCTCGCCCGACCTCTAGTAGCCCTTGCCAGAGGTCACATAAGGTCGCAACCTTCGACCTTGCACATGGCTAGTGAGGGCGAGCCTCACCAGCCTAACAGGTGACCTGGGTGAGGTCGCCTAGCCACGAGCAATGCTGGCGAGGGTGAGCCTTGCTAGCTTAGTTGGCGGCTTGGGTGAGATCACCTAGCCATGATCGACGAGGTCCCTTGCCAGCCTTGCCTCTAGCTACTCACTGACAATGACCGAATGGAGGAAGGAGAAGGAAGTGAAAAAAAAAAAAAAAAAGAGAAAGAAAAAAAAAAGTTAAAGAAAAAAGAAAAAAATTAATAAAAAATCAAAAAATACTATTAAAAATTGTCCATGTTAGTGTTGGTTGATCGGCTAGTGTCCACGTTACGCTGATCGACAAAAAATGGCCAGATGGACTGAATTAGTATAATTGCAAAAGTTTTATGATTGAATTGGAAAAATTGCAATAGGTTTGGGATTATTTTGGTAATTTTCCCAATTAAATGGTACTAACATATAAAGTCTACGTTGTTAACAGGTACTATCGGTGGTTTGATAATAGTTGTCATTCGTTGAGACAATTTAAAAGGGAATTCACAATATAAAGTCACAAATGAGGGAAAAATAATCAAGTTATTTTGGGATAAAAGAAGTCTCGGTTGTTAATCAGTATTTATATACATATATACCTATATGTAATTGAAATCAGTTTATTGGCACGCGAAATAGCATCAACGGAAAACAGCACCTTCTTTGCAGGCCAAAGACCTAGTATGAGGTAATTAACTTTAACTTGTCTTTTTGTCGCTATATATATAATGTCCCTTATTTGGTGATTGGCAACACTCGTGAATGATCCACTTATTGATTATATCGAAGACAGTTTTCAGAAAGGGACTAAAAAGGACCAATGTCCTCGTTACTAATAATTTGGTGGTCAAATTCTTAGGAAAAAGAGTTTCTAAAGCTAGATTAGTGCATCACTCATATCTGCCTTGGACGAAATGAAGTCAAAAGCGATGTTTTTCTATCACGGTAGATATACAAAATGTAGACGTGCATGCCTGGAAAAGTGAGGATGGTCATTTGGTCTTAGGAAGTTCAACCAACAAATTATTACCTAGTTTTATCGTTCGACTCTTGTGTGTGAGACGGACAGACCACGAACTTTAGTGCCAGAAAGAGGCCTAGTTCCATAAATTAGAAAAGACGTGGTTACGATGTTTGCAAACTATAGTTTCATCGATAGATGCCAACGTCTGAGTACTCATTACTTTATCGATGTGAATGTAGAAGTCGACACGAATCATGACAAAGTCAAGGACACTCACGGCACGTTCTCGGCATGATCTGTAAACATTGGATGCACCTCAATCTCGTGAGATAGTGACCTTGAAATGGTGGAAGCAAGCTGGTGGATTTCATGCTCTGCTCCATGTCTCCATTCCATGCCACGACATGCTATGATCAGTTATTTGCGAGCATCAATAGTTTAGAAGTATGAGATTTTATGAGGTAATTGCCAACTATTCTTAGAGTTTAAATTGTTAGATAAGAGCTCCTCACATTTAGGCTAGATTTTGGCCTAGTATTAAGTGCGGAAATATATCATGTGGAAGATCAATAGGGGTCGGTAGAATTAGAGTGAGAGATCCCGAGTTCGAATTTTTCAAGCCTCTAATTGCCACCTCAATTACATATTTCTTTGCTTTAACCTTCGATCAAAGTCCAACCTACTCCTAAGAATCTGTGGTAAAATATTTAAATATTACATCATACCTTCATCTAGCAAATTTAACTTTTTGAATGGCCTAACAAAATTTCACGAGATGAATAAGGTACTGAATAGAGATGCCGACCGTGATAGAGGATCTCCCTTCATAGAGAGCCAAAAACGATTTGGGAAAAGACATCATGTTTAGCCCGGGGAGAATTAGGGCATGATTCTTGCCGGCTTCTGCTTTCGTTTATTTTAAGGTCAGAGACGCGGGAATGTATACAGCTGTTGGGTTGTGCAAGGCATGACACTTGGATCATCTATATAAGCATGGATATCCAAAGTAGTGGCATCGCATAGCAAAGGGAGGAAAAAAAAAACTGCCGTACCAGTCCGTATCTGTATATCCTAACCATTTGGCAACTGATCCTTGACCTAAGCTGGATCCGCAAGAGACATACATTGACAAATAATATTTGTTTAGCCCCTTTTGTTTTTAGTTAGGGTTTTATATTTGGAAGCTAAAGGCAAATTTTGAGGACCACAATCACGAAGCCTAGCCATAATCCCTCAATTGAAGTTTCAAAATCCGTAGTTATAGACACATGATCCGTAATAACAAGCAACACAGCATGACAGAATTATCTCAATCAGGTTGCCGCGGGGGTGGGGGGTGGGGTCCCTTATGTCCTCAAAAAACTCTAAATTGCACATCTAATCGTAGTGGCAATTATTAAGTATTCTCTCTATAACAAATTATTAGATGTATGTACAAGTGAAACATATATTTTAAATCCGTGTGAACTGTTGTATATTTTAAATCCGTGTAAGTTGTTGTATATTTTAAATCCGTGTGAACCGTTGAATTAGTATGCCCACATTAAATGTGATGTAAGAAGAAATCTATACTTGTAAATTCACCTAAAGAGCCATTTTGTCATATTTGAAGTCATGAGAATTTTGGGAACCTTCCTCTCATTTTAATAGAATCGGCTCTCTAGTCTGCTTGACAACGATCCTTGATCCAACCCTCCCTCAAAAATGACAGCTTGATATTGTTAATCATTATTTTTCTCCTTATCTTCCCCAACTAAACAATCTTTCTTTATGCCTTCCTCTATATATAAAAACACCCTCTTCTCCTCATCTTCCAAACAAATTCACCAACTCCTCCACCACCATCACCGCCACCGCCGCCACCATCTCTCTCTCTCTCTCTCTCTCTCTCTCTCTCTCTCTCTCAGCTGAGAGATCTTTGTTGCCATGGAGGAGATGATCCTGAGAGAACAACCCTTTATGGTGAACCCAAGTTCGACCTCAACCCCATCATCTGCCCTAGGGATCCACAGAGACTCAAGATCAATTGCCAAAGTCAAACCTAAGATCAGGATAATCCACATATTCGCCCCGGAAATCATAAAGACCGACACCGCCAACTTCCGGGGCCTCGTGCAACGCCTCACAGGGAAGTCCGCTGCCAGCGCTGCCAACCATCAGAAGAGCCAGAAAAGGAAGTCACCCGGGCTTATCATCCCTAAAAGAGAAGGGCATCAAAAGATCATGCCTGAGAAGCCAACACCAAGGAAGATGGAGCAGATTAACCTGTTTCATGGATTCGACCCAAGGGAGAGGATGAAGGAGGAAGAAGGGATGATGATGATGATGGTGAGAGGTGGAGGAGATGGAGGTGGGTACTTGAAGGATTTTGCAGACTTGGACGGTTTCACGTATGAGATGGGAGGTTTGCCTCTGTTGCCTGCGGATGCTTCTCAAATCCCCTCCTTTGAAGCAGCTCATCACCACCATCACCATCACCAGCACCACGTCTCCTCATGAAACACGCATGCGCGTGTGTGGATGGAGAATTCTATAGTGAGTGGAGAGTCTTCAAGATTTGGTTTCAGGGTTTTAGGGGATTGAGATAGACACCGAGTTTGTTGATTGATTGATGAAAATGCTCATGCTCTCTCTCTCTCTCTCTCCCTCTCTTTGCTGAGTAAGGATTTTACACACGGTACACAGACTATGTCAAATAATTTCTCACTACGCGCCCATTCTACCGTTATTAATTCAGATCGACAGTTTACTTCTGAAATATAAGTACCCATCTTATGGCAGTGAAAATGATTTGTATGGAAAACCAGTTTATGGGCAGCTTGTGTGCCACTGTTTAATTTGGTGAGAGAGCATTCTTGTGCTGTAAATATTGATGAAACATAGCGTATGGGATACTGCATCTGCATTTTGGTGGAGATTGCTGCTGCTTCTTCTTGCTCCATCGACGAGGATGTAATGGAAGCAAAGCGATACGATCAGCTAGGGGGTGCTATTGGGCTTTCTTTGAAGGATTTTGTATTGTTCTTGTTTGGTTTGGCTTCTTGGGTTGAAGTTTTTCTTCGTTTTTCTTTTCAGTGTGGGGTTTATGGACATCTCCTTCTGAGGGGTTTCCTTTGTTGACATACAATGTACAGTAGACAAGCATATCTATATCGACGGGACTTGTACCAGAGATTTGATGTGTTAATGGATTTCTTGCAAGAAAAGTACTTGTACGTTCCCCGGTATACCTCAGATATAGAAAATTCATGGTGCACTGAAAAGTGCTAGTGAAAACGTATCCTGACTCGATGGGTTCTTAGACGTTCTGCAGATGTGTCAGACTCCAAGTCACCTAATGTGCATGCCCAGTGAATTCAGAAATTGGAACTCTTTCTTCAATTTTGAAATCACGCTCCGCGGAGATCTTCCTGTGGGCATAGCATGTCGCATGAACCTTAAGTACATGTTAATCTCACTTTGACACTTTAGGTAGTGACTTGGGTTTTAAGAGCGCGGATTATAATCATTCTATTCTTCAGTAAATTCAGAAATTGGAACTCTTTCTTCCATTTCAAAATCACGCCCCATGGAGATCTTCTTGTGAGCATAGCATGTAGCTCGAATCTTTAAGTACATGTTAATCTCACTTTGACACTTTAGGTAGTGACTTGGGTTTTAAGAGCACGGATTGTAATCATTCTATTCTTCAGTAAGTTCAGAAATTGGAACTCTTTCTTCCATTTCAAAATCACGCCCCACGGAGATCTTCTTGGGAGCATAGCATGTAGCTCGAATCTTTAAGTACATGTTAATCTCACTTTGATGCTTTAGGTAATGAGTTGGGTATTAAGGGCGCAAATGATAACTATTTTATTTTTGAAATAGAGATTTTTTCTATTTCTATTCCTAAATAAGTTTTTGGATGTATTTATGTGTTTGATAATAATAAAAAAGTTATCTTCCCATAATAGAAATTCATTTATTAGGACACAAAATTTCTCCATTTTATGCTCTTTTCCATACATCAATGGGCGATAGAGCTTGCTGTGGACGCGTTGGTTCGGGCGTTCCCCCTTTTCCGGTTGGGAGGAGGTTTGAGTCACTGCAGTCGCATTTGCACGACTTAAGTGCGGCGTCGTGGGAGGTGGGTCCTTGCACTAGCATCGCCCTGGGTTTACGTCGCCGGCCGCCGATTGTATGGTGGTTCCCAAGTCATCCAAAAATAAAAAGGCGATAGAGGATCAGAGGCAAGGGCAAGAGGTGGAGTTTTTATTTCTCTCTTTGTTTCATAAAAAAAAAAAAAATTTACTTCTCATTTTTTATTTAAACTTATTTCTGGCCTGAAAATTTGTTTTGGAAATAGAAAAAATGAAATTGCATTAACAAACGGCTTTCTATCCTTAGGAATAGATAAATTGATTTGATTAGAAATAGAATGGCTATCACGTGTGACTTAAATATATCTAATAATGAATCATTTTTTGGGTATCGTTGGGTACTTCTATCAACATTGATTAGAAGCTATTAGGTGGAGATAAGATTGCACAAAGAGAAAATCCGTTGAAAGCTTATGGACAAGTAGCGTGAGATATTCCAACACCTCCTCTCAAGTGCAAATCACATCGAGAATGTCATGTGGACAGAAAGCGGCACGCACAAAATGTACTTTGGGGGAACATTTGAGATGATGGTCTGTACTTTTAGAGAGACAATCAATGTGGAATATTTAAAGACTGGATTATTCATTTTCGCACTTTGACATTATTTATGTCCCCAGATACATAATTCATCCTTGAATAGCACGACATAAGGCATTGCGAGGGCAAATAATACAACATGTTAGTCGACGCTTGTCGGTTTACATTATTGTTTGACTTTGGTGTTGAAGTCAACGCGGCTCCGATAAGCTATAATACCCCTCGCAACTTGTGGTACTAATACCATCGTGACATGTAGGTCTGACTAACTTACTCTATTCACAAAATGAAAGTTGGGGGTTAGGATGACAGAGGAGACGTGCTTCAAATTCATAGATAAACACATTTTCAAAAGGCAACTGGGGAGCATATTCCTCATTATTTTATGTACATGTGACATAACCTAACATTGTTTATAATTTTTTGTTAATCAATCAATTGGGTCTAGCACTAAATTCCACGACAAGTTATCAAACCCTTAGAGAAAGAACTGGATCCATTTCGAAAGAATCGAGGGTTTTGCGAGCTCACAACCTTAAAGTACAAAACTCCAATTCAAGGCTCCAAAGGATTTGCTCAGGTCAGCGAAAATCCCTCAAAACGAGAATTCGGGTATTGTAACTATCTTCAAGAGAGATCGGACTCTTATCCAAAACATAGAAATTAAGACCCGGAACAGATGATAATCGCGCCACGATTCTCAGGACGACGAATTGTGTAGGAAGACAAGGCCAGGCCGAGCAGCGGGATTGCGCCGGAACTCAATTCAATATACTTCGCCAGCGGAGATGGTGAATGTTGTGATCGACCATATGAACAAGATATAAATAATTAATATGGTGGAAAGTGCAGGTAGAGCAGCAAATATCTCACCCAGTTGACGTCCGGGCAAAGGTGGTTCGTTCACATTCCCTAGTCAACCCGCGTGTTCAGCCTCGTGCGTGTCTTTCAGACCTCGATCGCCCATCTTCTCCCTATGGTATTTCAAGTGACGGATGCCCATACGACAGTGACTACATGGACAAAATCAACTGATTATTGGGCTCCGTTTGGCGATGCTTCCGTTCCTCTTTTTTTTTTTTTCATTTGCATCTTAGAATAGAATAGAAAAAGAACAAAAATCTGTTTAGTAATGTCAATTTCTCCAGAATAGAAAAGTGGTTCGAGAATAGGTTTGCAACAAAAAAAAAAGTAGAAAAAGTAGTTTCTTATTTTCAGAAATTAGGGGGGCTGTGCAAGGGCTGCTGACGGTGGCGAGGGGCTGCGGATGGGGCTTACCAACGAAGCAATGTTGACTTAGGCGATGGCTTTGTGTGTAGTTTCGTACATCTTTCTTTATTTCTTTTTGTTTTGTCTTTTGCTCAGTTTAGGTTTACGCGTGTGGGTTAATATAACTCCTGTAAACCACCATTGAAAATTGGGGTTGGAAACAATTCCCTCCAAACCTTTACTCCAAAAGCTAATACCAAATTAGATAACTCTCTTTGGAAACCCTAATCCTAAAAGCACCTTCACTTATCTCACATACAAACTCTCGATGAGTCACCGCGTCAGTTAAATAACTCTTAATGGATTTAATTCTTAGATCAATAATATCGGATGAATTGCCTCCTTTTGCTCAAGAAGAGATAACAATTGTGGACATGAGATGGACTAGAAAATGTCACACGGATGATGTGATTGCTATATGTCGCAGTCGTCACTAGCTGCACACAATATATCATGAATGATATAGATGCGCAATTAATTTTGAAGCTACCCATATACAACTAGGAAAATTGTCCAATTAGTTCTAAATCTGTTATACATATGCCAAACAAGTCATAACCTTTTCAATTCTAATCATCCCAACTAATTTTTGTCGGAAATTATAGGCGCAATAGCGTGTTAGGTAGGATACTCGGGATGATTGGATTAAAAAGATCTTTTAGGTAATCATAATTGCGCATTCATGGATGACTTATTCCATGCTCAAAGCAAGCTTAGGTTCCATCTTTTTGTGTAATAATGGCTTATTAAATATTTGTTTACTAAACAATGCAAGGTAATGGCATTAGGTGCTGAAGAATAGTCGAAAAGCCAAGGGGTACCGGCAACCTGGTTGTAGTACTTTTTTAATAAACAAATATCTCACATTGAAATGCATAATAAACCACATCAAATTCGCATCCCCTATCCGAACTCATGCATAGTAGAATTCTAATTAAGAAAACCTATATAGTGTTTTGGTAAATGATTTATGGAGCTCCAATTTCAATTTTACCTATTAGGTAAGTCACAAAAAGTTCCAAACCCCAGTATAATCAAGATAGTCATACATTATATTTATAAATAAACAAGTGATTGTGAAGGAAATAAGGGCAGTTTAGTAATTATACGTTTGGGTTTTTTTTTTTTTTTTTTTATATCGAGTTTATTCCATTATAATATTCCATACCCATACTAAACCGTCTGAGCTTTTTAGTAGTTGACCCCAAACATGTCATGCTATCTAAAATCTAAAGCCCGTTTACCATACCTATCGGTGCCAATTGGCATGTATAAGTCATGCTCATTGAAATAACTACTCATCTTCACTTTGTATATATATTAATTTTGATAGACACCATCTACCTCAGGCAAAGTTGGGTTCCTCTCTATTACCCGAAGGTTGTATTTAGCGGTGTAGGCTAAAAATTTAAATAGAACAAGATAGGGCGATCCTTCAGACTTTTCAAATTGTGTCTTTTGCTTCTATTAAATGAACATATTTAAAGTGGTACAAAAAATAAACGCATAGTGAAAATGGGAATAGAAAATCTGTTCAAAGAAATAAAAGGAATAGGAATCCCTTGTGGTGGTAGCATGGGGGTTGCAACCATCACAGGGTGGTCGTGTGAGAGTTGCAATCACCATGCCATGGTCACATGCTGGTTGGGGTCGTTAGGCTGTGGTAAAAAGACCAGAGTGACTTGGGCAGCGATTGTGGCTAGCAAGAATCATAAGATGGTGCCGGTGCCGGTGCCGGTGCCGGTGCCGGTGCCGGTGCCGCTGAGGTTGATCCAGGAAGAGCTTCTATCGGTTTGATGGTATATCACACGACAAGCCACTTACAATCGGCAGAAAAATTCTTTAAAAAAAAAAAAACATTGGAAAGAACTCTTCTAGTCAACCCGCATGCTCAGCCTCGTGCGTGTCTTTCAGACCTCGATCGCCCATCTTCTCCCTGTGATATTTCATGTGACCGGTGCGCATACGACAGAAACTACATGGTCAAAATCAACCGATTATTAGTGTCTAAGCATACCGAATCTTGTTCTTCTCGAAGCCGGCTATACATCTCGATTTTCACGGTAAAAAACGCGTCGGAGGTCCTAATTTTTAAGTCCTAGCCCTTCTATAAAAAATGCAATTTGTACCTTTCAATTGATTGAAGTAAACCCTGAACCTTAATATTTTTTTTTCAAAACAAACGTAATTAAGTACGTAACCAGAGTTGCTTACGAGTCACTGAAAACCTGTCTACTTGATCTCTTTAAATTAGACTTTTCACCGTAGATTTAAGATTTAATCGAACCAATTGAAATGTTTGAGACTCGATCGCACTTTTTTGTAGAGTTTAGGACTTCGTTGTACCACTTGATAGGCTTACGGCTTCATTGCATTTCACGCAAAGGGTTTAAATATTTGTGTATAACTTTTTCCGCTTTTGATTAATCGGTTACCTGACATGTGGTGTATTCATCATATAAAATACTTATATAATTTGCGTGAATTGACAAATTGGATGACAATAGATGAATCTCTAGATCGTATATTTCAAATTCATCCGCCACCTACATTTTGTCATGAAGGATCTATAATATATTATGTAAAGGAACTCGAAAACATTTATTTCAGTTTAATTAATACCAGCAAATAAATCAGCCAACAAAGCAAACGAGTCCATCTATTCGATAGAAACTAACCTCAAACCTACAGCATGTTAAGTAAAATTCACTTTCAAACATTTAATGCTGTTTAATAATATTAACAAAAAAAAATAAGCAGCACCTCGTCTCAAAATTTAAGTGTCTACACTGTTTGCTGAGCTGGTAAGTTGCTCTCATCAAGCTGCGCCCCTATGGCCGCGAGCCCCCAAAATCGTCCGCTGTCAATTTTAACTATAGATCGATGATCGCCTACGGTCGCGGACAGCCAAACTGAGGTCACCAAGTGGGCGGTGGCCAACGTCGCACAGCGGCCTTTAAGCCCTCGGCAAGGCGGGGGTGGGTGGCGGGGGTTGTTGTGCAAGGGCTGCTGGCAGCGGGGAGGGGCTGCGGATGGGAAGCGATGGTTTTGTGTGGGTTGTTGTGCAAGGGCTGCTGCCAGCGGGGAGGGGCCGCTGTAGTTTGGTAAATCTTTCTTCGTTTCTGTCTGCTTTGTCTTTTGTGCACTTTAAGTTCGCGTGTGGGTTACGATAACTCCTGTAAACCACCATTAGAGATGGTGGTTGGAAACAATTCCCTCCAATCTTCACCCCAGAAGGTAAGACCAAATTAGAAAACTCTCCTCAAAGCCCTAATCCGAAAAGCACTTTCACATATCTCACATACAAACTCTAAATGAGTCGTTATATTAGTTAATGGTGTGTTTGATAACGTTTCTATTCAAAAATTATTCTAGAGAATAGAAATATAAAAAAATATTTCTATTCAGGAAAAAAATTTTAACGAGAAGAACATGTTTGAATCGCATAAAATTTATGTTCCTAGAAAAAAAAAAAAAGAATAAAAACTCATTTGGTAAATTTGTATAATCTTTTTCTTTCTTTTAATTTTTAAATATTTTTATTTTCTTTTTCCTTTTTTTCTTTTTTTTCATTTTTATTTTCTTCTCCCTTTTGGCCGGTCGCCGGCCTCGGCCATGGCCGGCGACTAACCGACAAGGGTCGGTGGCCTCGCCTTGGCTGGGCGAGCTCGACCTCGCCGAATTTGGGCGAGCTTGAGCTCGCCCAACCAAGGTGAGGCTGAGCCTCACCGAGGGCTAGTGACACTTTGGTGAGGTCGCCAGCCCTCGACGGCCAGTCGCCAACAATGGCCAAGGCCGGCGACCGGCCAAAGAAAGAAGAAAAAGAAAAGAAGAAGAAAAGAAATAGAAGGAAAAAATAAGAGAGAGAAACATTGTTTCTCGGAAGTGTTCCCGAGAACATGAAACAAGTTTTTTTTGTTTCTTATTTCTGTTCCAAATCTATTTCCGAAAACAAAAAAAAAAATTTGTTCCCGAGAACAAAAGTGTAAATAAACACGTTTACGTTCTTTTTTTTTGTTCACCGGAACAAAAGAACAAAAATTGTGTTCCGGGGAACAAAAAAAGAACACAAACAAACATGCCCTAAATAAACCCTCAATGAGTTTGATCTTTCAATCAATACGAGCTACCTCCTTTCGCTTATGAAGAGATAACAATTGTGGATGTGAGATGGACCAGAAAATGTATCATAAATGACACGATCGCTATATGTTGTTAGTTGCACACAGTATATCATGAATGATAATGCACAGTTCAATTAGAAGCTATCCATATACAACATTAGAAAAAGTGTCTAATTTGTTCTAAACCTACCATATGTGGAGGACGATTCAATCCTAAAATTTCTAATTTTGCCAATTTAGTTTTCAACATTTATGCAAAATTTCAATATAGTCATTTCGGTCAATTTTCGCCGAAATTACTAGCATGACAATATGCCAGTAAAACGATCGGGATGATTGGATCAGGAAGATCTTTCAAGTAATTATAATTGCGAATTTGTAAATGACTTATTACATGCTCAAAGCAAGCTTAGGTTCCATCTTTTTGTGGTAATAATGGCTTACCGAATATTTGTTTACTAAATAATGCAAGGTAATGGGATGAGGTGTTGAAGAATAGTCGAAAAGCCAACAGGTTCCGACAACAAGGTTGTAGTTGTTGGGAAAATATGATTTTGAATTGGGTAGAACAATGAAGTTGAATATTT
The DNA here is from genome assembly GCA_014182725.1 of Eucalyptus brandiana. NCBI lineage: Eukaryota > Viridiplantae > Streptophyta > Magnoliopsida > Myrtales > Myrtaceae > Eucalyptus > Eucalyptus brandiana. The sequence goes on from CM024678.1 coordinate 19,350,466, forward strand.
AGAGTAATTAAGTCGGACTTTGAGGTATGATATTACTTTTTTTAAGGATTTATTTGCCCCCACAAAATTGTTAATGATCACCAGCAAATTTCCTCCAAGATACAACAAAGTCTTAAATGATAATACTAGATAGCAATTCTAGTATTTCTCCAAAGTTTATCATGGGAAACAATTGAAAACAATAGTTGCATTTTCTTTTGAAAAGAAAATGAAAAAGAAAGAAGATGTGTGTTTGATCTCAAAACAAATGTACTTATCTGTCTTTCGAATAGAGGCAACCCTTCAAAAGGTTGCAAAAGAACAAAGGCAACCTTTCGGGAAATGTTGCAAAATGAACAAGTATGTCTCAAAGGTTATGTTGAAAAGACAAAAAAAAATTCAGAATTAAATAAATAAAAAATAAAAATAACCGTAACTTTTTGTGAACAATTGCACTGTTTCAATAAGACTTTATAGTTAATTTTTTATAGAAATAAATCCGAATTTTCAATAAATAAAATTAATGATTGTCGGTTAGTGCCAAATCTCGTCTATGTATGCATTCACATATTTTCGATGTGGGATAAGGCACATCTTCATTTGTTTTATAAACAAATTACCAACAATTCTCCACTTTTGTTTATAAAACAAAAACGAAAAATAAAACGTTAGAAATATACAGCCCAAATTTCCGTGAGATTAATATACATACATAAAAGTCTCTTTCGAGTTAAACCTTTAGTGTAAGTATCTCAAAACTCTATCAAAATGACAAGTAACTCGACTTTAAACTTGTACTTTTATATAATAGAACCGGACATACTGCACATACACTAACCTCTTGTTTTAGAGAAAAGTTCTATACTACTCCGCATTATTATGGCATTGTGCTTGATCCTGTTTCATGAGCTTTCTATAAAGCAATCCTAACTTTTGTAAGAAGTGGCACCACTTCTAAGCTTATATAGATGAAGTATTTACAATGTGTTTTTGTTACTATTAACACATTACAAATTTATATTATACTTCATTAAGAATTCAATTCAACCTACAAAACGTAACGAACGATACTACTTCTCATATCAAGGCTACGTCAGTATCAAACAATCACATTCAATAACTTGTTTTTACCCATTAAACATTGTAACTAGTGATGTTTTAGAAAAATGTTGGGTTATCATTATTGGTGATTTCAATTAAAGGATTTCAGTCCCATTTCTTGTGAGGTTATTATTACCATGTGTCTTGGTAAAACCTTCGTCAAAGAATTGACAATATTATTACTTGACCTCACATAAAAAATTGTTATGATACAATCTTTTATCAATTGTCTCACATATTCATGTCTTAGACTAATATATTTAGACTTACCATTATAGGTGCCATTATAAGCTCTTGCCAAAATAGCCCGACTGACTATCACAATGGATAAAAAATAGGAGGCATAGGACTATGTCATAATTTGATATCCAACAACAAATTCCTAATCCATTCGGTATCTTTCCCAGTTGCTGCTAAAGCAACGAATCAAATTTCATAGTCGAGTAAATTATGCACATTTGTTTCTTGCTCGCCCAAGAAACAACACATTTACATAATGTGAAAATCCATCCAAAAGTTTCATCTCCCATACTTATAATCCAATTAACATCGGTGTATCTTTCTACTACAGCAGGATAATTATAGAACAATAGGATAACCCTCCAATGTTCTATATTGGATTACTAGTATTTACTCAACTTGCATATACAAAAAGTAATATCAGGTCTAGTATAATGTATCGCATACATTAAAGACCCATAGCACTCACATTAAAAACTCTCCACCAGGATTCAAATGGAGTACTCATATATTTGAAAACAAGATGTTTAATCTATACAACATCTTCTCGGTGTAATCACTTTGGCTCAAAGAATAACCCCCACTATTTTTTTTTTTTTTAACTTTAACCTTCCACTTCATCAAATTGCACGCAAGGGCAAAGCCATAAATTTAACATTATTATGCTCGAAACCATTAGAAAATATGATTGAATCGAATTTTCATGCCACTGCTTATGTGCTTGCATAAGCCCATAATAACATAAACATTCATGCACATATTAATCCAGGACATCAAGCAATCAAGCCGATTCCAATTAATCTTGTGCTTGAATGCATGGCTAAAAAATACTAAAGAATGAAACGAATCAAGGCCAAAAGTCTAGCTCAATCACACGATACCAAAATTCTACATTTTAAAGTTTTGATCTTTTCTTTCTCGATAAAGGTTAGAAACTATTATATGCAGAAATAAAAATCCCATGGTGCAAATGATAGATCAGAGATAGACCCTTCAATTTACTCTAACCAATTGATTCATCCCCTGTACATACATAAATTCCATCCACAACAAAGATCCTGCTATAGAGACGCAAGAACATAAATATGTGCAGACAAATGTCTCAATAAAAGAAGCATACCCAGGATGTCACCACTAGCTAATCATGCATGAAAGACTCATGAAGTTCAATTTGATTAGAAACAAGAATCTGCATTGGAGGAAGCTTTGATGGCCATTTTCTTGCTTGGCCCACAGCCAATCCGAATTTTATTTAATAGGCCACATCAAACTCGACGATATCGATGGGATTAGCAACATTCGACAACGATGAGCGACTCAGTTCAACTCAACTTGTCAAAGGTCCAACTCAAGACCAATGAAATAATAAATGGAATGAAGCAAATAATCGAGAATATTATCACAGCCGATATGATTATTTTCTTCCTAAATTTCAAACAATGAAATCACATACCTTGCTGAGGGTGTGCGCAAGAGCGCAATCGGCAACTCTGATGCTGATGATGATTACATTGGTAGCATCGAAGGCATTTTCCGATGAGTAATTGCCATTTGCAGTATCACATGGTGACGCGTCATGGATAATGACATGATCTCCGTCTTCCCTCGGAACCTCGTTCTCACGTCAACGTTTCTTCGGTGTAGGACGTAAAGTAGGACAATGTTCACCAGAGACGTGAGGAAAATCCCCACAATGCACTGATCGATCATCACCATCTCCATTTCCTTCTCCTTCTCGAAAACTGGGAACGGCGTGGGGTAAGACTCAGCAACGATGGCATGTGTATGGCGAAGCGTCGTGGTAATTCGCTAGGGAGATCGTCTCTGACCGGTGGGTGCCATTGCGAGTGTGATCTTATGCTAGAGTCACGGCTGCAGTTTAGGCATGGGGCGTCTCCAAATAATTCCTCGGACAACTTCAAGATGGAGACACAAATCCATCACTTTGAAACTGTTCTCAATGATAATCACATTGAACAAACCAGCCATGAAGGTAGACAATCCTCTAGTTGCTGGTTTTTGGGGATTCGAATTAATCCCTTGAATTCGTTTGTAGGGTTAGAGAATTCCTTTTATGGCATTTGAATGCCAAGGAGGTAGTCACGTATCTGAGAGTCTGTTAGCATTTGTTGTTGATTCTTTGGGAGAGCATGTCGATTCGAAGGTGCAAATAAGTGAACCGGTAGAGAACTGTGCTGTGGAGCACTTGGAAAGCAAAGTGTTCGACTTGGAAACAAGTGTCTTCGTGAGGACCACGGATGCTATTTCCTACTCAGCAAATTGCTTCTCTTCGCCCCTGAAGTTGATGACAATCACGGGCTTGTGGCCGGGACTAGTAATGACCTTGAACGACCAAAGGGTCGGTGATTCTCCTCCTGATCAATTGATTTGCATCAAAGATGGTGTCGACGGGATTCATAGCAACCTGGTTCTTGGTAGTGGCGCAGATCAGCCCACTCATTTTCTGCCATCAATTCCTTCCCTTCAACTCCATTGTTGCACAAATAAATCCTTAAAATTATTGGGAAAATATGACTTCGAATTGGGTAGAACAATGAAGTCGAATCTTTAAAGTAATCGAGTCGGACTTTGAGGCGTGATATCACTTTCTTTAAGAATTTATTTGCCCTCACAAAGTTGCTAATGGTCACCGGCAAATTGCTTCCAGGATACAATAAAGTCTCAAATGAAAATACTAGATCGCAATTCTAGTACTTCTCCAGGGTTTCTCGTGGAAAATAATTGAAAATAATGGCTGTATTTTCTTTTGAAAGAAAATGAAAAAGGAAGAAGATATGTGTTTGATCTCAAAACAAACATACTTATCTTTGTCTTTCGAATAGAGGCAATCCTTCAAAAGGTTGTAAAAGAACAAATGCAACCTTTCGAGAAAGATTGCAAAATGAATAAGTACATTTCAAAGGTTATGTTGAAAAGACATAAAAAATTCGGAATTAAATAAATAAAAAATAAAAATAACCGTAACTTTTCGTGAACAGTCGCACTGTTTCAACAAGACTTTATAGTTAATTTTTTATAGAAATAAAACCGAATTTTCAATAAATAAAATTAATTATCGTTTGTTAGTATCAAATCTCGTCCACGTGTGCATTCATATCTTTTCGATGTGGAATAAGACACCTCTTCATTTGTTTTATAAACAAATTACCAACAATAGTACCTTTTTAATAAACAAATATTTCACATTGAAATGCATAATAAACCACATCAAATTTGCAGCCACTATCCAAACTCATGCATAGTAGAATTCTAATTTAGATAACCTATGGAGTTGCACTATATAGTGTTTTGGTAAATGATTTATTGAGCTCTGATTTCAATTTTACCCATTAGATAAGTCATAAAAAGTCCCAAACCCCAGTATAATCAAGATAAGTTATACATCATTTATAAATAAACTAGTGATTGTGAGGGAAATAAGGGCATTTTAATAATTATACATTTGGGTTTTGATATTGAGTTTTTTCCGTTATAATATTCCAAAGTCATACCAAACCCTTTTGGGCTTTTTAGTAGTTGACTCCAAATATGTCATGCTATTTGAAATCTAAAGCTGCTTTATGGCCCCTCAAGTTTTTTTTTTTTTTTTTTGGGAGGTGTGGGGGGTCAGATACCCAATTTTACCCACCTTGCTTACCATCCCTATTGGTGCCAATTGGTGTGTATTAGTCATACTCAATGAAATAACTACTCATCTTCGCTTTGTACATATGTCAATTTTCATAGACACCATCTGCCACATGCAAAGTTGAGTTACTTTTTATTACCTGAAGGTCCTATTTAGTGGCATAGGATAAAATTTTGAATAGGACAAGATAGGGCGATCTTCTAGACTTTTCAAATTGTATCCTTTGCTTTTATCAATTGAACATATTTAAAACAGTATAAAAATAGAATACATAATGAAAATGAGAATAGAAAATCTGTTTCAAAGAAATAAAAGGAATCAAAATTCCTTGTGATGGTAACATGAGGGTTGGAACCATCCCAGAGGGTGGTCGTGCGAGAGTTGCAATCACCATATGTTGGTCACATGTCGGTTGGGTACTTAGGTTGTGGTAAAAAAAACCTTAATGAGTTAGGGTGCATTTGATAACATTTTCTATTCTAATGAATAATTTTCTTTTTCATAAACACTTTTTTTCTGTTTTTGTTTTCAGGAACAATTTCTGAACATTTGAACACATTTGGTAACTACACAAAATTTCTATTCTTGGAAGAGAAATGTGTTTGGTATGACCTCATATATTTTGGTGACTTAGAATTTCTTTTTAATTTATTAATAATTTTATTGCAATTTTTTTTTCTTTTTCTTCTCCTTCCTCTAGCTGGTCGTGGCTAGCAATTGGCTAGACAAGAGCTAGCGAGGTTGGCGTTGCCCTCACATTGGCCGAGCGAGGCTCGGCCTTGCTAGATCTAGACAAGGTCAAGCCTCACTAGATCGGGAGATGTTAAGCCTTGCCCAGCCACGGCGAGGCTTGGGGGAGCCTTGCTAATAGCCGGTGAGCTGGGGGCAACCTCGCCGGAGGTTGGCAAGGCTCTGGCAAGGTTGTCGAGCCTCATCTGGCAATTGTCGGCCGGCACTGAGGCAGGCAACTAGCTAGGGGAAAAAGAAAGGAAGAGAAAGATTAAAAAAAAAAGGAAAATGAAGAAAAGAAAAGGAAAAAAAAAAAAGCTTGATTTTTGTTTTTTGATTCTTGCTTTTGGAGTTGTTTATGAGAGTAAGAAGCAAACTTAAACTTTTTTTGTTTCTTATTTCTATTACAAAATTATTATTGGTAACAAAAAACTTACCAACCGCGTTTATTCTTTTCTATTTCTACTCCTAGGAATAAAAAAATATAAACACCCGTTCTCGAGAGCGTTACCAAACGCAGCCTTAGATGGTGATCTTAGCCCAAGGTTTAGCAAAAATTACAAAATGGTGCTGGTGCAAATGAGGTCGATTCGGGAAGAGCTTCCATCGGTGTTGTTTAGCAGCATATCTTTGTCTCGCTTGATGGTATTCCATGACATCTTTTTGTGGTACATCACAACATTTTTTGAACAATAGGACATGATTCTTAAACCACTTACGCGAAATATCAAGGCAATGTCGGATATAGAAAAATTCCAACAAAAAATAACATTGGAAAGAATCTCTTCCAATTAAGTTAAAATACCCTTCAAATGAATAAGAGCAAAAGAGAAGGAAAAAAAAATCCAACAAAAAAAAAAAAAAACATTGGAAAGAATCTCTTCCAATTAAGTTATAATACTCTTCAAATGAATAAGAGCAAAAGAGAAGGGAAAAAAAGGAGGAGGTGGAGATGCGGGGTATCGAACCCCGTACCTCTCGCATGCAAAGCGAGCGCTCTACCATGTGAGCTACATCCCCATTCGATGAGGATAAACCTCTCTCTATTATTATGAACTCAATTGTTTTAGCTCCTCAATTCAAAATGAGGGAGACCCCGTTCTCTCACTAGTTCAGCTCCGCTTCGCTTCGGTTTCTTCCTTTTTCCCGCCACGGCCGCCATGGAAATCGATGCGCCGCCGCCGGCCGCCACCCTCCAGCGGAAGCAGTCCGCCTACCTCTCCCTGGTACGCGGGAATCTCCCTCCTTCCCCAATCGCGGGCTTTCTCGCGGGAACGAGCGGAGCTCAGCCTCCTCCGAATCTCTCGCCTCAATCCTCACGCTTTCTTCTTTGTTGTTGTTTCGCCAAGCTTCTCTTTTTCCAGTCTCGAGCCGGTCGCGACTTCTTTTTCCTTCGATTTCTCCATCTGGGTCTTCTCTAATTTTCGCCGGCGGTGGCTTTTCGTTTTGGGTTGGGTTGAATTTTGCAGGATGAAACGTTCCAGATACAGAAGGAGACGTACCGGGGCCAACAGTACAGCCAGATTTACTTCGCTCGTCTCCACATGATGCGGACCCTCCTCTACTCTCTCGTCCCCAATTTGAAACCCCATGTCCCCGGTAAAATTTCCTGGCTTTTCGGGGTCTTTTTCGTCTTAAAGACTGTAGCTTTGCTTCGTTTCCGCGTCACTTTGAGCTGCCAGTTTTTCGATCCGGTTGGTGCATTTTGGGGTTTGACTACTCGCCTGGAAGGTGGATTGCTTGGGGAACTATCGAGTGCTTTATAGTTCTCTTAGCCTTTGACTTTGCATTTTTGGTAACGTGATGAATATTCCGCGTGTGGGATCGAGGGGTTTTTGTAATTCTTCTGGTGACGATTTTATCTTTCGAAGATGTTTGGGGTAGACTTTCTTTGTTTTTTCTTTTCCACGGTTTTGTTGGAACACTCATCCTGTTTTGGCAAATGGGGTAATGCTAAAGTCTTACAAATTCTGAGTAATCTGTTTAAATTAATATGTTGATGGATTGTTAATGGTTTTCATTAGCTTAAAAATTTGCTGAGATAGAAGTTTAGCCCTGTGCTGAACCTTTCGTTATGTTTATAGAGTTGTTTTCTTGCTTGTTTCAGTTGCATTGTTCTTGCTTATATTGGTTGCATTGTGGGTCTCTGTCGGGATGCTTGTGAACATTTCCCCTGTTTTTCGTAAACTGTTGAAAAGCCTTTATGAAGCTCTACTAGTAGAACCTCATGAAGCTCTACTAGTAGAAGCCTCATCTTTTTCACTAATACCACAGGCTTGACATTCCATAGTGCAGTATCATTCATAATCGCCACATGATGTCTTGTAGTTTGCACTGTACTGGGATTAGAAGGTGGCAAGGAATGCATTATTGTTGGTACTTTATACAAGCACATGAAGCTTAAACCTACTATACTTGATGAATACTCCAAAGAGGTAATTTTTTTCCCGGTAATCTCGTCCTGTATAATTGTGTTCTATTCACCGCACTCAGACTGCAATGTGTCTCCAAGATGCATTAAGTTTATTTTGTTTTATGTCCTTTCGAAAAAAAAATAAAAAAATAGAGGTCTGCTGTTCCACTCGTGAAGCTCCACAACTTCATGCACCCTGATGATCATCTTGTGCTAGAAGATGAGAGTGGTAGAGTAAAGCTCAGTGGGAGTTTGTTTTCACCTGCTTCATATGTGACAGGTATGATCAGTTGCAGATTACAGGACTCTGTAATGGATTGACAATAGTTTTCTCATAAGTTAAACGAACTCAATTTTACAGAAGAATTTTGGCTCAAAAAAAAAGTTTTACAAAAAAATGAGTGACCGAATGCAAAGAGAAGAAATGTATGGGTAAAAGATAACTTTTATCTGTTTATAACTATATGAATCACTGTTTTTCAATAAAAAAGAAACATAAAAAGCGTTAGTGTTATCGTGTCAATTGTGTCCAAACTTTGCAAATTTGAAGTTGAAAGAAAATCATCAGTTTCTTTTATCGTCATGAATTATGGGAACTGACATGGCTAGGGAAGGTGTTGTTGTTGCTTTGCATGGGAAGGAAACTGATGCTGGTGAATTTTTAGTTCAAGATGTCCTTGAAGCAGGTCTACCATCCCAGTTGGAGTTTCCTCTTAAGTCGAGTAAGAACCGATTCATTTTCCCATCTGTTTTCTTGTATTTCTTCCTTCTAGGAAGGGAGCATGGGTCACTCATCTTTCTGATTATTTTATAAGTTAAGCAATTTTTTGTAATAACCCAAGGAGTTGCTCAAGCAGTTAGCCCGTCCTATTCAAGGGCTGGGTTCTAATCATCAGATTTGCGCATTCTCTAGGCCATCCTTAGGAGCACAATCTTGAGTTCTCCTGTAGTTAACCTGTGTATGTGAGAAGGAGAGTTTAAAACACCAGCTGGGGATAAGTCGAGTTCTTGTAGCATTTCAAACACTGAATTGATAGCAAAAGGAGAAGTGACTCTGTGTAATAATAAGCCTATATATAAAGGCCTGCAATGTTTCTGAGCAGTTGAGATGTACTAAATGAGCATTGACATCTCGAGCTCTTAATGACAGTGCCTGCAGGTAGATATTGTGTGCAGAACATGTGATATACAAGAAGGCACATTAGGATATTTAGTTAGAGTAAAACATCATCTTCACTTGTCTTTGTTGTTTTTGATGGTTTTGTTTTTGCTATTGTATTTCTAGAATGATGTATGATCCTGCTTTCCCCTTTAAGTAGTTTTTTTCATTTAAGGAAAAAGTTCCAGTTTCCTCATCATATATGTGAATCTTTATTCAGAGTGTGAAGTTTAGATTCTGCTTAAGTGTGTTTGTTCGGCACATCTTTTGCTATGTACTTTGTCTCAAGCTCATTGTTTTTTGCTTCAAGCAGGAGAAGACAAATATGTCATTCTTGTGTCTGGGCTTAACATTGGGAGCAGCACTTGTAACCCCCTCCAGTTTCAGCTTCTTGTTGATCATATAACCGGACATCTTGGGGATGAACAGGTTAAGGCTACTTTTTGGTTTTCCTTCTCCCAACCCATCTATAGAGGATGGATGGCCAATCAATCTAAGTGACTGTCTTGCTTACTTTGCTATGCTGGCTGACCAGGAGCAAGGCATTGCAGCCGAAATTGTTCATGTTGTAATTGCTGGAAATTCTGTTGAAATTCCGCGTGGAATTCTTAACAGACAGGTATGTCATCTTATGCTTGCTTGCCTATAGAAAGGTGCTTTTCCTTGGAGGTGTTGTTGCCTAAACAATCTTCTTTGCTTCCAGAAAGAAGTACAGAATACAGTGACTGCACATAGATATGAAGAGCTTCCCCTCTGTTTCTGTGATATACAGATACATGATTAACTTGTACAAGAATCTGCTAGTATTGAACTAGAGGAGTGACCTGCAGTTGTGTATTGACATGCTATTAAACATAATGCTTGTTGCATTTCCCTGAGGGCTAGGAAGGTTTTTATTTTCATAATTTGGGTCTCCAAGGGAAAAGATTCTTGAATTTAACTGTACAATGCTTGACGTAGTTGATGATTGCTTAAAAAAATGATAGATTTGTACTTAACTCTATGAGTGGAAGTAAATAGTCAGTAAGTGGGATAGAACAAATAAGGATAGTGATCATGATAAGTTTGGTTTTTTCTCTGTTAAGCAGTATTGCTGACTGTCATTTGCTCAATTGTGGCAGAATTTGGCTTCTAAGGACCTATCGACATTGTCTGAACCAATTAAAGAGCTTGATATATTGCTCATGCAGGTGAATTTAATGTCTCTATGTGCACATATTCTTTTATGTGCAAAAAGGTATTCTTGTTATTGCCTCTTGAAAGATCAGGTTGCTGAAAGTCTTTACTTATATCTAGATAGCTGCAGGGTTGCCTTTGGATATCATGCCGGGGCCAAATGACCCAGCAAACTTTTCCTTGCCTCAGCAGGTTTGGTATCTTCCAATATTGTTAAATACGTTGGTGCTTAATTTTAGTAGTTCTTGCTAACTCTGGTTTTCCGTCAGCCTCTCAACAAATGCCTTTTCCCTGGTTCATCAGCCTACAACACGTTTAGATCTTGTACAAATCCTCATTGTTTTGAGCTTGACAATATAAGGTAAGTATCCCATAATTTGACTGAAGACATACATGCATTAAACTGTTTTCACCTGTGGTTTTTCCTTTCAGGTTTCTTGGTACATCAGGTCAAAACATTGATGATCTCGATAAGTACTCTGAAGCAAAAAATAAGCTTGAATTTATGGAAAGAACATTGAAATGGAGACATCTCGCACCAACAGCACCTAATACTCTGGGTAAATTTGCATTTTGTGGTATTATCGACTTTGCACTAATTATTGAAAGACATTGGCTTATGTTAACAAAAACTTATGCAAAGGTTCCCAGCTGAATAGCACAGCACCATGTAGAGAATAGATGGCTTAAGGCTTTTTTGAGGCACTCTTGTTCTTTCCCCATTATTGGACTGATCTTATATAATCATGACGCAGGCTGCTATCCTTTCGCTGATAGGGATCCTTTCCTTATCGAGAGTTGCCCTCATGTTTACTTTGTTGGGAATCAGGATAAATATGAGACACAGATGCTAAAAGGTGCAATTTCTTTAGAATTTCAAAATAATTTGCTTTCCAGTGGAGACTCTCTCTCTCTCCCTTTGAACCTCTGCATCTTATGCAGCTCTGGCTGAAAGTTGATCACTTTTTTGCAGGATCAGAAGGGCAGTTGGTGAGACTCATTTCCATTCCTAAATTTTGTGAGACAGGAACTGCAGTTGTGGTATGGTCCCTTTTCGCTCTGGGCGTCAGTATTTTTTGGAAGTATCAGGATATATACAAAGTCTTTTCTTACCTATAATTTCTGATTTTTCTGGATGTAGTTCTGCCACTGTTGCAATCAATGTTATGGCATGTTAGTCTGCTTCTGCAAAGAATGTCTTATTGAAATAGTTAATTGCTTGGATGAAACCGGTCTTTGAATTATCACAATTATAGATGACAAAAGATTATAATGAAAGGGGGGAAAACACAATTGGATTAAGAGAAATTGCACCTTATGCCACAGCTTATGTGGCTAATCTCCTCACCTTATCAAGGATTCGTGACAAAGTGAGCCTTGATTCAATTCTAGTATTTTATTGGAATAATCAAGTGAAAAGATTATACATTCTGGAAGGATAAGTGAGTGATTGCATTTCTTGAAGCCTGGTTATTTCACGAGTTCACTAGCAGTGTGGATGCTTGTCTAATCATGATAGACCCACCTTAGGCAGGGAGATTATTTAAGCATGAAAGGAAGCTTGAGAATCTGCCTTTAAATTGTGAACTGGTGAAGGGACCGGCTCCTTATTGTACCTTGGATTGATAATCTGTGAAGCTGCTGCACATTTTTAGGCGAATTGCATCTTGTTCCAGTAAGGAGAAAAAGTGGGACGAAATATGATGATAGAAATGCATAATGAGCTGCAAATTTGGTGGTTAAGTATACTTTAACATCACATGCAGAGTCTGAAATTGAAAGCGCTTCTCTTGTTCAAAGCATTAACTGGTGATGACAAAGTTATGTCGAAAGATATCATCTGGAATGCTCAAATATATATCATCTTCTGATTTTTTTGCAGCTAAACTTAAAAAACCTCGAGTGCCACACACTCACTTTTGGGACTTCAGTTTAGCTCGAGATGATGTTTCCTTAGACTGCAATGGAGGATTGATATGCTGAGCGGCTTCAAGCTGCTTTGCTCATCCTATTTGGCCACTGAGAAGCGAGGCTTTCCGGTCAGTGCTACGTTTTGTTGTAATGGAAGTGAATGTTCTATTCTGAAAATTCCACCCCCCCAACCCAAAAAAAGAAAAAGAAAAAAAAGGGTGCTTGTTCAAGAAATGTAGTCCTGATATGAACTTGTAATGGTTATTATGTTTACATGCTGCATGGATTCTGTATCTTTCTTGGTGAGGAAGATGAAGTAAGTCAATCAATCTAGTAAAGATTCTTCTGTCTCTTATAAACATGGTTCATGAGGATTTCTCTGGCATTTCTCCAAGTAAATGCCTTAATCTCCTCTTTAGCCATGACGGAATCCATATGGATTGGGTATGGCCAGAGTGGCCCTCCGTAACAATAGCCGTTATATCAGTAGAATTTGATTATCTACTTATTTTTTCACTGTTAGGTTGAATATTGACTTTACTTCGTTTTCTCCTATCAAATGCACGATTTAAATTTTCCATTGAAAAATAATTGGCATATGTAAAATATCTTTCTTATCTTTTCGATATTCTTTTCAACTTTTTTTTTTTTTTACCATCTGCGAAGTCCAACGAAGGTAATTAACAAGAAAGTTATTATTTAGACATGCATTCTATTTCCATAAGTAACTTCATTTGTAACGTTCCATATGCCCAGCAAGGGGAATCATTTGTTTAAAAAAGCAAGGAATAAAAGTTACTGATTTTTCTATATCACAATCTATAATCCATATAATTTATAAAATATTTGCTCAAATAGCTTGTTGATCATATGGCGAAATTACAGGAAACTACCTATCTGCTTTTGCTATGATCTACACGTCTTTGATCAATACGTGACTGTATACACTTCTTTAGAACAGTTGAGAGAGACCCAAAAAAATTGTTCTTTGAAATTCAATCGAGAATGTTTAGTCTAAATATGGCCTTGTTAAGTTGTGCAATCTTTGACCTTATGCAGGTACTCTTCTCTTTTTCTTACTTTCTAAACTAATTTTCTATTATACATTATTAAAGTGGAAACTAAAATAATGTTTGCTCTTGTAGCACTGCTCGTATCATTTTACCTACACTTATCGGACCTCTTCAAATGCCCTTAAGAAATGATATCCTCAATACATATCAAACTTTTAAAAGCTTCAAATATGATAAGTGAAAGATAAATACATTTGTGAAACATATATATTTTAGAAATCAAATCGGTTGGATCATACATAGTTGTCGTACGTTTTATACACTGGCACAGTAATCCTCCAAAGATTTACTCCCTTCTAAACTTTCAAATAGCAGTATCATAATACTCTCAATACCAATCAAAATTCTAAAAACCAAATGTGCCTAGTAGTCAGTAATACGTGATTCAAGATAAATACATTTGATTGCCTTAGTATGGACATGCAATTCAACTAATACAAAGTTCATCAACTTAAACACATGCACTTTCAATCTTTAAGGCAATGAACAAGGTTATATGAAAAAAATTTACAAAAGGAAACAATTATAATGGGATGTGTTTCATCAACATTATAGTGCGGTGAGGCATACATATAAAATCATGATATGTAAAAGCTTTGTTCCCTTTGTACCAACTTTACATCACGGCATCCTTTCACTCTTTATGATTGTTCATCTTGAGTGCAAGTTTTGGTGCCATGATCTTGTGTACATTTGGCTTCCCCTCAATTAAATTATTACCTTTTACCAAAAAAAACTTTTCAGCATAGAAAATGTATACAACATGATCAGGATGCATCACCGAGGGCCAGATAAAATAGAGGGTACCACAGAAATAGTAGCACCAAATTCAACATCTTCTTGCCCAATCCTTACATTGTCATTCATGAAGGTGGGATATGAGAAGTTATAATTTAGGTCACTTGGGACTTCCATTACTCCTTCCAAGACTCTAATGATTGTTGACATAGAAGGCCTCTTTTTGAAATCAACTTGCAAGCACCATGCAGCAAGCCTCATCATGTTGATCACATGAGGGCCGTTTAGTTGCATATCTTCACTATTCTTATCAATTATATCCGATAGTCGTCCTTCTTCATTCTTTCTCTTGAAAACTCCTAACAAGTGCATATCTTCCTCATTTTGAGATTCCCTGAATACTTTCCTTCCACAAATTGTCTCTAGAATTACCACACCAAAGCTATAGACACTTACTTTCTCAGTAATTGATGTGTGTAGCCATTCCGGCGCTAAATAGCCTGGAGTTCCCCTTATTGTGGTCAAAATTTGGCTTTGGTCCCTATCAGTTAGCTTAGACAATCCAAAATCCGCAATCTTAGCATTAAAATTTTCATCCAAGAGTATATTTTGGGGCTTAATATCCATGTGGATGATCTTCCGTATACATTGTTCACGGAGATAACATAGACCCTTTGCTATGTCACTAATGATCTTCCTCCTTTGTTGCCAATCAAGCATGAATGACTCATCTGATTTCTGAAAGATCCATTTATCTAGGGACCCTTTGGACATGAATTCATAGACAAGCAGTCTATGAAACTTCTCGGCACAAAATCCAACAAGTCGTATCAAGTTCACATGTTGGATATTGCCAACGGTCTCAACCTCGGCAATAAAAGATTTCTTAGTTTGGCTTAAAACTTTGAGGTGCTTCACGGCGACTTTGGTGCCGTTAGCTAGAGTCCCTTGATAAACAGAGCCAAATCCACCCTCACCAATCCTCTTATTGAAATCCACGGTGATGATTTTTAAGTCATCATAGTTGAATCTCTTAGGTGCTCCGAGTATTTGATCAAGATAGTCCTCTTCGGTCTCACCGATGCTTTTCTCCTCTCCGTCTTCATGAACACCTTTGTTTCTGAATAGGCATTTTTTGACGACACTAAGAAAGATGAAGACTAAGAAAGATCCAAGGCTGGAACCGATGATTAGTATCATAATGACATGTGCCGTCTTACTGTTTATAGGAGAAACGTGAGGCTTATCTGTATTGGGATAATCAGGAGGTTCACTTGGAGGAATCTGAATGCCAGCCGAAGATTTCTGTACTTTGATAAAAACAGTACCTACATACGGACCTGACAGTTTTAAAATCGAAAATCCCCGAAATACTAAGAAGCATAGACCTGGAAGTCTAGTTGGTCCTTCCTCGGGGATAAAAACAGCCGCTCGACACAAACAGTTATTTGCACAAGCCTCTCTGCAGCTCTCCTCATCCAGAAGTCCAAGGCCCACGATGCCTCGGGAGATATCTCCCCCCTCATTGATGGAGTAATTAGACTGGCCGTAGCGCAAAAAGCTTTGAAATCGTGAAGCTTCACAAGACAAAGGAACCACTTCGGCGCACCCGAATCTGGGATTTGAATCGTCTATTGGCTTGAAGTAGCGATCCGGACAGCTACAATTCCCATCTACACCACAAATCCCATAAGGCCCACAAGCCATTTGATAACCGCACTTCCCAGAAGGGTCTGTTAGAACATCATGTGTCGTACTCCACCCATTTTGATGCTGCTGATACGCCCTCAGATGTCCATCAGATTCGAACTTCAAGTTCTGCATACCCAAAGACGAATTAAAACCAGGAAACAAAGTACCATTTTTCACGGAATTTACAAAAATGCAATTTGTCCTTGGGTGAATTCTACATAATTAGAGTCACCGCTAGGGTTCAGAAAATTTATTCTCCTTGAATAATAAACGATCGGAGGATCATGCTCCATCTGGGCAAATAAACCTTCAGTAGTCAGAGAAAGCGAATATAAACCCGGTTCGCTCGTGCTTACCACAGAATCACTAGGGATCGAGGTCTGCCCCACCCTCGATTTTTGTCCAAGGAGTAGTGTGTCCTTAGGGTCATCGAAGGACTCCCACACCACAGCGTCGTGCTCATCGAACAACACCAGGTTTCCGGTGTCTGTCAAGTTGATGCCAGCAACAGACTTACCAGAAGTTTGAGTTGACCATGCCACAAAACCATCGGCATCTTTCAATACCAAATCTCCTCCTTCTGTGAGCTCCAAAGTAGCCTGGTTTCCAACAGGATGGTTCCAATTAGCGGACCATACCAATCCTGGAGCCTCGTTCGCATTTATAATAGAGCGCTGGTCGGTTTGAACAATGAAAATGGCGAAAACGTAACTTTCTGCAAAAGCTTGGCTGTAGAAGCCACAGGCGAATGACAATCCACTATGGCCCCGCAGAAGAACAGGGATCACGCTCACATTAGCACCGGCCAAATCGAACTGGATGTAATTGAGATCAGAAGTGGTTGCAATCTAGGCGGTGTTAAGGCATGCGGTTGGATAGATGTCAGCTTGGGCGCCTATCAAACCGAAAAAAAAATGTTAGGACATAAAGGCTGGAGGGGGTGAGCATAGTTGAAACTGAATAAAGGTGTTAGGACAAAAGAAACGAGAACGCGAGGCAGGAGGGGAATGAGAAGAGCCACAAGCAACTGTATTATAAATAGAAGGCGAAACTGCCATTGTTGTAAGCACCATTGGGAAGTCCAAAAAGAAACTTATTTTCCTCACCAGTATGCGCTCAGCCTTGTATACCGAAGGCATCTGTGCTCTGTTCGATTCCATTAAACCTAATTCCAAGCTACCTAGAAAGCCAAAGTGATGCGTGATGGGATGAGTGATTCTAGAACGGATTTTTTGGAGGGGATTTTTGTGGTTAATAAGTGTATGGAGTAGTGTATACGAGGAAGAAACGAAAAGGAATAAGAAAAGATAAAACGATCTCCTCCCAAGGTATAAAAGCCTCGCCACCAACCGAAGAAGAAGATTGAGATCTACGAAACTCACCACCAAGGCTTAAAGCTTCCACCAGCCAAGGATAAAGTACTTCGGATAGGAGAAGCTCACCACCAAGGCCTAAAGATTCCACCAGCCAAGGATAAAGGGCTTTTTGGCTCACCACCAAGGAGTGATCTACGCTCCAAGGATAAAGAGACCGAAAGGAGTTATCCACTCTCCAAAGGAGTTCACTCAAGCAGAGGAAATCTCACCATTTTCATTGATCAAATTCGTATCTCCCCTACATTGGATAGTTTCCCCTATTTATAGGAGGATTTTAGCCTTAGGAAATATTAAAAACAAACTTTAATGACCTAGGAACTTAAACGTTCGACTCTTGAGCTACATAAAAACAAAAATAGCTAGGAACTTAATAAAAAGCCTTTACTAAGACGGGAACTAAATGCCTTTAATCTTCGGCCTTCCTCATTCTCGAACCGTTAGCTTTCCGTGTTCTTGAACCTTTGGCTTTCCATATTCTTGAACCGCTTCCGTGAACCTCTAGCCTTCCTAAAATTCGAGCTCCTCCCTTGACCAGAAAATAATCCTCCTGAAACTTCATCAATTGGTCATACAAGACATCTAAAATGGCCTCCCATTGATACCTATCGATATACCACAAAGTACCGATAAGTAATTAACATTATTCATTCAAAATGATCCATCGAAGCACATAATGCCCAACTTCTTTATTGGCTTGGATAAGCATCGATAGTTTTGAGTTGGTCGATGGAGCTACGTTGGATGCTCCCGCATCATCCTCCCCGGGTTGTTTGAGATTTGTCCTCAAATCTAGAAGGTTTTCATCCTCCAAGTAAGAAGAAAGGTCTCCCACATTGAATGTTGCTGAAACTCCAAACTCTCTTGGCAGGTCAATCTTGTAAGCATTGTCACCAATTCACTGAATAACTTTAAAGGGACCGTCAGCTCTAGGCATGAGCTTGTTCTTTCGACGAAATGGAAATCTCTCCTTCCTCAAGTGAAGCCATACAAGATTGTTCGGTTGAAATTGAGTCTTCTTGCGATGTTGATTAGCTTTCTTCTTGTAAGATTCGTTGGCCTTTTCAATGTTGGATCGAATCTGCTCATGGAGCTTCTTCATTGATTCAGCTCTTTTCTTGCCATCAAAGCTCACTTGAGAGTTAGACGGAATTGGAATCAAATCAATGGGTGTGAGAGGGTTAATTCCATACACAACTTCAAATGGCGATCGACCCGGTAGTATAACTTGGTGATCGATTGTAAGCAAATTCAGCATGCACAAGCTTTAAATCCCAATCTTTCAACGATTTACTCACCATACCACGAAGAAGAGTGGTTAGAGTACGATTTGTTACCTCCGTTTGGCCATCCATTTGGGGATGATAAGTCATGCTGAATAAGAGCCTTGTACCAAGCATTCTCCATAGAGTCCTCCAGTGGGCTTAAGAACTTGGAATCACGATCCGATACAATGGTCTTTGGTACTCCATGAATGCGGATAATCTCTTTGAAATATAATTCAGCAATATGAGATGCATCATTGGTCTTGTGACATGGCACGAAATGAGCCATTTTAGAGAACCGATCAACGACCACCATGATAGCATCTTTTCCTCTTTGAGTTCTTGGTAGAGCCACAATGAAATCCATGCTAACATCCTCCCAAGGCTGCAATGGTACCGAAAGTGGAGTATACAAACCTTGATGGAAATGGCTTTTTAATCTTTGACAAGTTGCACACCTTGAGATGATAGCATGCACATCTCCACTCATCTTTGGCCAATAGAAATGCTCTTGAAGAACCTCAAGAGTTTTGTTAATACCAAAATGACCAGCCAATCCTCCACCATGCGCTTCTCGAATCAGCAATTCGCAAAAAGAACTCTTCGGCACACATAATTGATTTCCTTTAAAAAGAAACTCATCTTGCAAAGAATATATACCTTGAACTCCCTGTTTGCAATTGTTGATGATAGAGGAGAATTCTGCATCTTCAGAATAAAGTTTTTTCATTGATTGAAATCCGAGAATCCTAGAGTCTAGAACCGCAAGCATAGAATATCTTCTCGATAAAGCATCTACTACAACATTAGTGTGCCCCGGTTTATATTTTGAGACAAAAGAAAAGGATTGAAGAAATTCCACCCATTTTGCATGTTTCGAATTAAGCTTGCGTTGGCCACTAATAAACTTAAGCGCCTCATGATCAGAATGAAGGACAAATTGCTTTGGCCTCAAATAATGACTCCAATAATCAAGAGCTCGGACAATGGCATAGAACTCTTTGCCATGAGTTGAATAATTCCTCTTGGAATCAAATAACTTCTCGCTAAAATATGCCAATGGTTTTTGTGCTTGCACCAGAACAGCACCAATACCAACTCCGCTTGCATCACACTCAACTTCAAATACTTTATCAAAATCAGGAAGTGCAAGAATAGGGGACCCACAAAGTTTCTACTTGATTATGTCAAAGGCGTTTTGAGCAGCCTTTATCCATTCAAAAGCACCATTCTTCATGCATTCAGTTATAGGAGCCATGATGATACTAAAGTTTTTAACAAAACGTCGATAGAAAGAAACAAGTCCATGAAAACTTCTTACATCAAAAATGGATGTCGGAACTGGCCAAGTCTTCATAGCTTCCGCCTTGGTTTGATCAATAGAGATTCCATCTTTGGAAACCACATAACCAAGAAACACAATGCTTGGAGAGAAGAACTCACATTTCTCCATTTTAGCATACAGTTTTTGATCTCTCAAGACATTGAAGACCTGTTTTAAATGAGAGATATGCTCCTCCTCGTTCCTACTATAAACAAGAATATCGTCGAAATAAACAACGACAAATCGACCAATAAAGGAACGAAGAACCTCATTCATAAGTCTCATGAAGGTACTTGGAGCATTAGATAATCCGAATGGCATAACCAACCACTCATAAAAGCCACCCTTGGTCTTGAAAGCCGTCTTCCATTCATCACCTTCTCACATTTTGATTTGATGATAACCACTTCGCAAATCTATCTTTGAAAACACAGAAGAACCATATAATTCGTCAAACATATCATTAAGTCTAGGTATATGATACCTATACTTAATGGTGGTGTTGTTGATGGTTCGACTATCAACACACATTCGATATGTACCATCCTTCTTAGGTACAAGTAGAGCCGGAACAGAACAGGGACTCATGCTTTCTCGGACGTATCCTTTGATGATAAGTTCATCAACTTGTTTGTGCAACTCCTTTGTTTCGTC
The DNA here is from genome assembly GCA_014182725.1 of Eucalyptus brandiana. Classification (NCBI taxonomy): domain Eukaryota; kingdom Viridiplantae; phylum Streptophyta; class Magnoliopsida; order Myrtales; family Myrtaceae; genus Eucalyptus; species Eucalyptus brandiana. The sequence continues at coordinate 19,370,942 of CM024678.1, forward strand.
TGGATTGCATCGATAAGCTGGCTTGTTTGGTAGTAGAGCACCGGGGATCAAATCAATTTGATGCTCAATACCTCTTATGGGAGGTAATCCAAGTGGCAAATCCTCCGGAAACACATCTGCAAATTCTTTCAACAAGCAATGCATTTTTGGATGTATGGGTCACTCTATCTCACTCTTTTTCTCGACCACAAGCAAAGCAAATACATTCTTTTGTTTGCTAATGGCTCTCTCAACCCGTGTCTCACTTAAGAACAGATTCTCCTTACAAGTATTTCCCTCCCCAGGTTGATTATTATGTATCGAATAAGGACTCAATGGTAAAAGAGTAATGCATTTTGTTCCTTATGAAAAGAGTATGCGTTTTTCCGATCATCATGCATAGCATTTATATCAAATTGTCACGGTCTACCCAATAACAAGTGGCATGCCTCCATAGGAATCACATCACATACAACCTCATCTCGATAGTTCTTCCCAATCGAAAATGATATAAGAACGCGTTTGGTTACCTTGAGTTCATTCCCTTGATTGAGCCATTGGAGCTTGTATGATTGAGGATGTTTCGTTGTTGGAAGCTTCAACTTGTTGACAAGAGTTGTCGAAGCAACATTGGTGCAGCTCCCACCATCGATGATCACCGAACACACCTTTCCATTAATAGTGCAACGCGTGTGAAATATATTCTCCCTTTACTCTTTATTAGGAGAAACTTCAACATGCAATGCTCTTCGGATGATCAACAGCTCACCATCATCGGCTTTCTCCACAACTTCTTCTTCCCGATCAGATTTGGAAATATTTTGGTCTTCATTGTCAGCCTCTTGAAGCACCAAATTGATCTCCTCAATTTCTTGAAGAGTCATAACTCTCCGATTTGGACAATTTGCTTGTAAATGCCCAAAACCATGGCACTTAAAGCATTTCCTTGCATCACCTTCAAACTTCTTTTGGACTTCTTTGGAAGGCTCTGCATTCTTTCCCTTGCCTTTGTCTTTTGTCGACGTACTCTCGCCCTTGCTTGAGGAAGCACACTTAAAATAGGATGTCGCCTTTGTTGAGGTTCTGGAGGAAAACCTCTTGCTCTTCAATTGTTTTTCAACTTTTATGGCTAACTTGCATACGTCTTCAAAGGACCAATACGGTTGAAGTTCAACCATATCAGCAATTTCTCGATTCATGCCGCCAAGGAAACGAGCGATGGTTTGCTCGGGAACTTCTGGAATTTCACTCCTCATTTTGAGTTGTTCAAACTCACGAATGTATTCTTCAACGCTCATCCCATGTTGTCTTAGGGAGTTCAGTTTGAGGAAGAGATCTTGCTTATAGTTGTCGGGCAAAAACCTCTTCTTCATCAACTTCTTGAGTTTTTCCCAAGACTTGATTCAACATTTTCCTTCCCTTGCCCGTTGATGCTTTAGATTCTCCCACCATAGAGAAGCATATTTGGTCAACTTTAGGACAGCAACCTTACATTTCTTCTCATCCGAATAGGATTTGAAGTCAAAAATTCGTTTGGTTTTGTGTAGCCAATCCACAAAATCGTCGGGATTAAGATTACCGTCAAACTCAGGGACCTCCACTTTAATGTCTCTTTCATCCTCCTTATGCCTCCCTCTTCGTCTTCGTCTTCGAATTGGAAATTCATAATCACTAGAGTGCAGAATCGTTCGGTTGTCTCCAGTGGACTCGGAATCGCCATCAAAATTTCGACGAGATTTAGAATCGTCACGCCGATGCCGTTCATTGGGACGCCTTGCTGATTGTCCTTGTCTCGCTGGATTCTCTAGAAGATTGAGGACTCGCTCTATTTGTTGTTGAAGATTTTGGATTGCACGATCTCATCTTTCATTGTGCGCTTGCTCCAGAGTCAAGCCTCTAGGAACTTGTTCATCCATAAGGAATTTGTAACAAAAGAAAGAAAGGAATCACTCAAATAAGTTGAACCTTGAGCTCTAATACCAATATTTTGATGCGTGATGGGGTGAGTGATTTTAGAACGGATTTTTTAGAGGGGATTTTTGTGGTTAATAAGTGTATAGAGTAGTGTATACGAGGAAGAAACAAAAAGGAATAAAAAAAGATAAAACGATCTCCTCCCAAGGTATAAAGGCCTCGCCACCAACCGAAGAAGAGGATCGAGATCTACGAAGCTCACCACCAAGGCCTAAAACTTCCACCAGCCAAGGATAAAGTACTTCGGGATAGGAGAAGCTTACCACCAAGGCCTAAAGATTCCACCAGCCAAGGATAAAGGGCTTCTTGGCTCACCACCAAGGAGTGATCTACGTTCCAAGGATAAAGAGACCGAAGTGAGTTATCCACTCTCCAAAGGAGTTCACTCAAGCAAAGGAAATCTCACCATTTTCATTGATCAAATTCGTATCTCCCCTACATTGGATAGTTCTCCCTATTTATAGGAGGATTTTAGTCTTAGGAAATATTAAAAACAAACTTTAATGACCTAGGAACTTAAACGTTCGACTCTTGAGCTACATAAAAACAAAAACAGCTAGGAACTTAATAAAAAGCCTTTACTAAGACGGGAACTAAATGCCTTTAATCTTCGGCCTTCCTCATTCTCGAACCGTTAGCTTTCCGTGTTCTTGAACCTTTGGCTTTCCATATTCTTGAACCGCTTTCATGAACCTCTAGTCTTCCCAAAATTCGAGCTCCTCCCTTGACCAGAAAATAATCCTCCTGAAACTTCATCAATTGGTCATACAAGACATCTAAAATGGCCTCTCATTGATACCTATCGATATACCACAAAGTACCAATAAGTAATTAACATTATTCATTCAAAATGATCCATCGAAGCACATAATGCCCAACTTCTTTATTGGCTTGGATAAGCATCGATGGTTCTGAGTTGGTCGATGGAGCTACGTTGGATGCTCTCACATCACAAAGCGAGATTGAGGACTATAATTACTTCGAAACTAGAGCTAAGACAGTCCTAACATTGATTTGTCCGAGCTCCGCCATCAATTAGGTGATCTTTGCCATGGAATTAACGACTTGAAATGGACAACAAAAAGGCGCATTGTTCTGCAAATGATCCCGTATTTTCAGATAGAATCTAGGGGCAGCCATCTTCATTGGATGTTACAAATTATTCTTTTGATGGAACGATCACCAGCGATAGTACCTATTTGCTCTTGCTACCAAGCGAATTCTCATACTTTTTTAGCTGCTAGAAATAGGATTGTTAGAGCACAGTTAGCATTCTTCCTAGACAGCTACCGGGAGCAACAAACTGGAGACAAGGAATTTATGTTACATTCGATCTCATGATCTATACTTGACATTTAAGTCGTTGATCTACTAATATGCAGTTTTATCTGTGACACCATTTGCAGTGGACATAGTACGCAATGTCTTGCAGGCGCATACAAGTCACCACATAGCCTATTCAATAGTTCGAAAGCAATTGGAATATATCCTTGAATTTTATATCGCAGGGAGTTCGTAGCTGGTATAAAATGCAAAGGAATGTTAATTACACAAAAGTTAAAGTTCCGTGTCATGATATTTGCACATGTTTGAACTAAACCTGAACGTCTTTTGAAAGAATTGTCGACATTGATATTTCAAAAGAGCTTAAAAGAATTGAACGTCTATTGAAAGAATTTTGGTGCTCTAGGGTAGATTTGTAGAATGTTGACATCTAGCCCTAGATTTTAGTTGACACATGTCCCGCTATTCTCCTTTCTTTCCTAAAAGAAATTTAAAAAAAGGAGGTCAAAGAGATAGAACACAAATAATTGAAACATTAAAATAAACAAATAGATGAGACGAGCATAGTTATAAGACGAGTTTTAATTTTTTGGCTATAACTGTTATTGGATGAGTTACTTTAACTAGAATAGTATAAATCATCCGAACAAAAATTGGAAAGAACAAATCTATTTAAATAAAAAGAGGAAATGCACATTTCTAGTAAATGAGACTATAACAACTTTTTTTCAAATTTTTATAAGGTTGGTTGTATGATAAGTAAAAACAATGAAATTGAAAGAAAATTGAAATAAATAGTAAACAGACATAGTACAGTGAATGCGCTTAGATATGATTACATAAAGAGCGTCCCTTCTATTTCTGCGATGTACAAGAATCTCCCTTCTATTATTGAACTAATGATTGACCAGCAGTTGTATATTAACATGCTTCTTGAATTTAATTGTCCATTTGATGGACGGAGTTGTTGATTCTTTAAAAATAAACAATGGATTTGTTCTTAACTCTCTAAGTGGATTTTTTTTTTTTTTTGTTTGGGGGGGGTCAAATGTCTATGAGTGGAAGTAAATAGTGTGTCACACCCGGAATCCCTGAATGCACAAACATCCCATAGTGATGGATAAACGGCGACGTTCCAAGACTCGTTGCCAACCTATTCTTTTTATCTTTTAATTAAATGCAAGTGGAAGCATTTAATACATCAACTAACACCCAGTGAAACATAAACATAGAGATGGTAAAATAGTACAACAGTAACATTTCCAAAATACTACTTTGTTTTATATATTTGTTAACCCAAATCAATATTTCCAGTGGACAGTGCTCCCTTTTGGCTTCAAAATAGCTCCTTTATTATTTCAGAAGGCTATGTGTAGGATTTTCCAGCCCATCCTAGCTAATGCTCAAATTTACATTGAAAAATATCCTTCTCTACAGCCTAGATGAGGACTCTCATTATAAAATATTAGCCCAATTTGCAGATTTAGTACGAAAGCATGTCATCATGCTATCCTAGAAAAATATGATCATTGCTTAGAGAAAAATTGAATTTCTTGGAATGTATCTCAAGGATGGAACTTATTATCTAGGTCCTCATAATACTGATGAATTCCAGATGAAAATCTCTCTCATAAGCAGGTTCAACAATTCTTGGGGATTGTAAATTATCTCTAGGACTTTGTTCCAAAGATTACAGAGTTTGCGAGTCCAATACAACAAATGCTCAAAAAAGATACTCCTCCATGGAGACCATAGCAGATTAAGTTTGTACGCAAACTTAAGAAGATTTTGTAGCACCTTCTTCCATCACAAATCCCTTCTAAAGGAAAAAGAGTGCTACAAACAGATGCCAATGATGAATATTAGGCTGTTGTTTTCTTCTTTTTTTTTTTTCTTTTTTTGAAGAAGAAATCAATGGAAAATGACGAGTTTGTGGACACAAGAGTGGAAAATTCGCATAGGTAGAAATGCACTACCACTCTACGTTTAAGAAAATCTTGGTGGTAAAATATGACATCAAGAAATTTGAATTACGTCTTAAAGACATCATTTTCTTGTGGAAATGGATATGTCGTCATTCTCTCAAATATTGAAGTTCAAGCATAAGCAAATTCCGCATCCCAGCTTCTCACATGGGTAGAATGGTTTTCAAAGTATTCATTTAAGACCAAATATATTGTGGTGAAAAAGAATGTAGTTGTTAATTCTCTATCTAGATCAAAAGAATTTACAACTACTACATCTATAAATATGTATGTGATAAGAAATCCAAAAGGTGGTTTCAAGGCCTAAGAAATCAAGCCCAAATGGCCTTCATATTCACACCCACCAGAAATCCATAGGCTTATCCAAGAAAATGTCATTGTTGAAAATTTTGGAAGGCTTATGTGGCAATTTCACTTCCATATCTTTAGTGAATATGGTGGTATTTTCCTTGGGCCAAATGGATTACACCCGAAATATCCATTTATTCATCCTCTCACTTTCTTCCCAAAAGAAGAATTTCCAGAAAAACTCAAGTGGTTTTATTGGTATTTATTTAATCTTAATACCATTGCCATTGAGTTTCCAATAACCAAGATGCCCCTTATAATTGGCAGAATCATTGAAGGACAAACCAAGTATAAATGTTTTTGGGAAAATGCTTAGTTGGTTTAAACCATTAGGTGCATGGAAAATTGTTTTTGAAGCCCAACTTAGAGATTGCAGGCCTGACCCAAAACTCTACACAATCGTTTCATTTTTTAGGCCATGAGTATTTGTTCGACCCAGTGAAGATATATGTAGAACTCCGACAAATGTCGGAGTATCCACATATAAGCCTCAACCTACTTTATATGAGATTTTTGCAACACTCCCTTATAGAATCTCAGCTTATCCTCGACAGTATCGGGAATTGCAGAGGATACTGTGCCAATATAATCATATCATTCCACAAGAGACATGGCCAATAGAAGATGTCTCTATTTCTTGGGATCATTCTAATGACTATCGCATAACTCATCCAGTGATTGATGCTTGCTTGAAGAGATATTACGGTGTGGATGAACCAAACACTTCTAAGTCATCAGCAAATTCACTTGATTCAGCTTCATCATCACAAGATCCATGAGGAGGTCCACTGTCACAAGATCATTTTGATTATGGTGAACTACAACTTATGCTCAGTCTAGGTCTTGACAAAAAAGATCCATCACTCTAGCTTGGGTATCTACCCCAACCTAGTATACCAGCATATTTTGCCGATGCTTCTATAGGTTCTCGCCGGTCATCCCAAAGACAAAGGCTAATTGAAACGATTGAAGAAATAGAATAGCTTCTCGAGATGCGTAGGCGACAATGTCCAAAAAAAGAAGTAAGTACACTATCAGTGTCAAAATTTGTGTACGGTGCTCACTTTTGTGTTAAAAGTTTATTTGGATCACTTAAGTGCCAACAAATTTGAAAAATAATTATTTCAATGCCAACGCCGATCAAATTGGCCGGAAATCCAACGTGGCACTTTTTTATTAATTTTTGAAGCTGATGTGGCTTATTGGAGAGTACAGTCAGCATCCAAACAATAAAACGACATCATTTGGCGTTTTTCCCTCAACTTAGAACCCTAAATCCCCAAATTAAGAGAGAGAGAGAGAGAGAAGGCATGCCGTCTTCTTCCCCAAAGAACAACACCAGCAACAGCACCAACAACGGCACCAGCAGCAGCACTAGCAATGTATTAGCAACGGCATCTTCAACCCATCTTCTTCCTCCTCCTCCTCTACCCTTGTCTCCTATTCTTCCTGCCACTTCTCGCTTGAGCAACAATCTCGGTCTCTTCTTGCTCACCCGGTCGAGCAACTACGATGGTGGTCGAGCGATAGTGGCCGAGCGATGGCAGGCAAACGATGATGACCGAGCGGCAAATGACAAAGAAACCCTAATTTCAATTCCCATATGAGCTATATGGCATCGTTTTTGTGAGGATGTCCACGTATGATGACAAAACGACATCGTTTCTTGAAGAAGATTGAAAACAACATCGTTTAAAAGCCACCGCAACTTTTTTTTTAAATATAAAAGCCATGTAATTAATATGGCCGGAATCTCTCACCGATGGCGCCAAAGTTATCGTTTTTTCTCCAATTTGGCACTTAAATAATCCGACAGAAACTTTTTGTACCAAAATGAACGTTGTACACAACTTTTGACACTAATAATGTACTTACCCCTCCAAAAAAAGGTACTCCCAATCCTCTTGACATCCTGTTTAGCTGATACAAGTCAAATGATTCAAACACTGAAAAATCTCGAAGCTTTGGAAATTGAAAGATGCTCAAGAAATATCGAAGATAGAAGTATGGAGAAGACTCAAATGCCTCGAACGACAATACTAAAAAGCCTATTCATAGGCATAATAAGTAAAGCAAGACTCTGTCAAAAGATTATTCAAGACAAAACAAGAAAGGTAGGAGACCCACGTGAAGAAGACGAAAAATTTGACCCAGAGCACTGTAAAGAACTGTTCATATAATGTTTAGCACTGTTCATGTACTGTTTGGCACTATTTGATATTATGGCATAGTACTGTAGCACTGTAGCAGAAGCGAAAAAAGCAGGATAATGTGTGCAAAAGTCAATATGTTGGTAGAAAACTTGTCAGGTGCAAATAATTGGCCTTTGTCAGCCAAGCGGAGTCTGTAATCTTCTAGTATGTTGTTTTATGCCTATATAAGACAAGGTTTGTAAGTGTTAAAGGGGCAGAAGAGAACATACCCTCTCTAGAAATAAAATTATGTGGTTTGCTATAAATCCCTAAAACCTCTCCTCCTTCTAAGCTCAAGGAGATCTTCTGCTTTACCAATAAAGAATTGGTGGTTAACCCAAATCACATGATGAAAATTTGTTTGGAGCAAAAATGTCATTTGATCTTGGTCAGAAATAGATCTCCACCAATTTTTTAAGCTTCTGGTGAATTTGCTTATGAACTTGGTCAATATGTCATAATGATGTTCAATAGAAAGTGCTTTAGTGTTGAGCCAAGCATGGAATTCCTGCAGTCTATCTGGCCATTTGGAGTATGGAATGTCATGGAGTGTGAAGTAGTATTTTGAAGTTGAAGAATTATGTCCAAGATTTGAATTATGAAGATGTACTACTTCTGGCTCGAATGAATTTGATTCCATCTCTACTTCAGGAGGATCAACCATAAAGATAGTAGGTGTATGGGATTTTGGTGTTTGTGGCTCAGACATTGAAGTAGTTTTAGAGAAAATGGAATCCAGTTCTAAGGCTGATTCAAAGGTACTTTGTTTAGTAGAATCAAGCGAGGCAATAGTTGGTATACTTTGTCTGCCTTGGTCTCGGAGGAAAGCCTCAAATGGATTCGAAACCATATGAGCAAAGGGAGGTTCTGGAAAAGGTTCAGGGGCTAGCTTCTTTTCTTCACTAATCTTTCTTTGCTTTTACATTTCTTCACTATGATTTCGAAGGGCAAAAATATCCCTTTGATCTTGCCTTGGAGCTTCGTCAATAATTGAAGCAATTGATGGAGCCTTAGAAGGGTTACATCTTTTGGAATTGTTTGCCAAGGCTAGGAAAATGGATCTAGAGGAGGAATAAATTTTCTATCCTATAGGAGCTTGATTTGTCTTCTCAATTTTTCCATTTCAGCCGTTTGATCTTCCAAATAATGATGAGAGACATATCTTCCAAATTCCATCTATTGAAGTCTTTTTTGGAATGTCTTAAGCAATTTATTCGTGACCAAAGCCGTTTGATCAACCTTCTAATCGACATGATCAAGACGAGCTCAGACAGTTGAAAGCTTGGTATCAATTGTCTTGAGAACATTATTCTGAGCCAAGGCATTTTCTGATTTCCAATTCAGAACAACTTCGGTAGCTGTAACTTTCTTTTGCCTTCTATGGTCGTCAATATTGTAGGATTTGGGACCTTAAGGATATGACATAACCAATTATGGACATCTATAAATTCTTCTAATGCCGAGAATGGGTCATTGGAATTTGAAGACCGGAAAGTATAGATAGATGGAAGGACAAGTGGTAGTTCTAGGTCTGGCAAACATGAAGACGGAGGTGTTTTGGGTATTTCAAGAGGAAATAAATTCTTTTTCACCCATTTGTAGATGCGTTTATAGAAGGGTGAGGTAACTGGCTTTCGGGACGAGGGTTTCTTTTTGGGTGGCAATTGAGGAGGTGGACAAGGTTTACATAATTCGGGGATTTTTGGAGGAGGGTGTGGTTGAGGTGGTCCATGTGAGACCATGAATTGATATTTTCTTCCATCTTCACCAAGAGGTCCAACGGTAGGGTCTATGTCAAGGTACCTTTAATAAAGTTTATCTTTTGACCGCTTCTTTTTTTCTAAATGACCTATCTTCTTCTTCATCATCTAAAGGATTTGTACAAAGAGAACAATGACAATCTAGATCTCAGAAACAATGTCCTATCCGGGAATCTTTATAATAATGAATAGGTTGTGCCTCCTAGTCAAAAGATTCAATCATGGATTTTGGATCTAGATGGCCTTCCTCATCTGGGACACGAGCTACGGAAGGTTGCATCATAAAAATAGTAGGAAAAATAGAAGATATGGACTCTTCTTTTTCCTTACTAAATTTGATGACAACCATGTCATCTTTCTTCTTAGTGAATTGAGACTCCATGGATTGGATGGGTATGGTAGGGGTGAGCAGCGGTCTAGGGTCGACCCTGGACCGACCTTGGACCGGCCCAACCCTGCCGGTCCTAGTCCGGTTCCCAAGGAGACTGGGTCGGTCCTTGGTCCTGAAATTCCAGGACCAACACTGTGCTGGTTGGTCCTCGGTCCTAAGAGTTTTGGGTCGGTCCAACCCTGGACCGACCATGTATATTATATTATTTATATTCTTTTATATATTTAAACCTAAGTAAAATGTTTGTTATATTATATTATATTGGAATGTTCTATCAATAGTACTAATAGTAATTTCAATTTAAAACTTTTGTTAAGTATTAATTATGTGTCGTTTGTTTTGTTTTTAGGTGTTTAGAAGTTCAAGTGAATTAACAAGATGTGAAATTATATATTCATGGTTTATATTAAGTATTTTGAACTTGTTTATGGTTTAATTGTATTTTATTAATGAATTTCAACTGCACTTTGCTTTTCAATTTGTGTCAAATGGTAGAAGTTTTTGAAGAGTAGAGTAGTACTGCAGTTTTTACGGTGATTTGCTAGTCAAGTGGTGTGAAGCTCATTTTTTGGTTAAGTGGCTACATGATCAAATGCAGGAAAACGCTTTTGCATATGGTGTTATGAATATTAAAGATAGATGATTACAAGAACTTTCCATCTTATCCCATATCTCGATGAGCAGTTAGCAGGTACGAAATTTCTATTATTGTGTCATCTTAAATTTGCTAAATATGTATTGGTATTTATAATTTAGTTGCACAATGTTGCATTGTCGATAGATGTGTAATTTGAATTTGTAGGTTTGCTTTTTTAGGGAGTATAAAAAATAAGACGAAAAAAATTATCGGTCGGTCCCGGGTTGACCTTGGAACCGGACCGAACCCATTGGGTCGGTCCGGTCCTTGGTCCCAGGCTCAATAGGGTCGGTCCTCGGTCCTAAAAATTGAGGACCGACACTGTACGGGTGGTCCTAGGGTTAGGGGGTGGCCCGGACCAACCCGGACCATGCTCACCCTTAAGGTATGGAGTGTTGGTGGATTTTTTCATAGTTAGTAATCAAGTGTCTAGGAGTAACTTGACTATCTGATCTCAAGGGATCTGTTTGGGAACATAGATACATGAGTTTTGGTCATTATCCACTAAGATGAATAAGGCATCTTAGAACCATGGAAGTTGAGGTCAATGGCATGGTTCTAGACCTAATAAACCATTTGAGAAAAATAATTAATTTAACTAAGAATAGGATAAAGAAATACATTGTTTATATTTGTTTTATAAATGGATAGCACACATCACAATTACAGGGCACCCATTTCTCATATTAACTAAATTTGAAATTATCATATGGAACATTCATGTTTACATCTCATTTAGTTTTATATCCTTCCTTTAAGATTCACATATTTTTATTGAAAATTTCTTTTGAAGCAACTTTGTCTGCAAAATATGAAAATGAATACAATTTTTTTGAAGTAACATTTGCAGAATGCTAAAATTAGGATTAAAATATTTTTTTTCCTAAACTACCCTCACCAATTCTTTAGTTTTTCGATTTTGTCCCTCTTTGCAAGAGTTCATCTTCCTCGTGTGACGATGGCTATTAAAGCTAGATCTGACTGGCAGAGGGCTGGCGAGAGTCACCTAAGGTGACCTCCGCCAAAGGTCACACAACCTCGAGTAACTGCTGACTAGGTCTCGCAACCTTAGTCAACCCTTGCTCGAAGTTGCACAACCTTGCATCCCTCAAAAGACCTAAGCAAGGGAAGCCTAAAGTCATAAGACCCAGGCAACAGTCACCTAGATTGCACGACCTTAGGTGGCCCTCGCCCGGGTCACGCGACCTCAGATAATAGTCGTTGGTGCCAAATTTGGCTCGCGAGAGCATCCGTAACCCTTTGCTAGAGCCAATGAAGGGTTTATGTTCTTTTTTAATATATATATAAACTATACCAAAACTCTTTTGTCAAACACTACTTAAACAAAAATCCATCCGCAAAAAGTTTTTACCAATCGCATTTTTCATTCCTCCAAAGGGTTTTGGCTTTCAGACACTTATTTAAAATTTACAACCAAAGTCCATTTGTAAAGTTGAGCCAAATTCACCCTTAGTTGATCGTCAAGATTATATTCTTATTTGAAACTTTCATTGGCCACTGTATACCCTTATTTAAAACAATCATGGTCACTTTATGTGCTTATTTGGAATATGATCCGCTTCAGACACTTAATTAAAAAATTTTCAAGTATGTGCTGAAGGAAACTAATCTTATCATTGAACTAGTAAAATTGAATTTCTTGTTCTGTCAAAAAATTAATTCTCAGCCCTTCAGCCAAATGCCAAACCCCCAAGCAAAATAATCTGTTTCTTTTTTAGGTCGAAAAAATAGTTTGTTGATAAAACAATAATCGATCCGTTTTTTTTTTGGTCAGAAGAATTGATCCGTTTCAAGTGGAATGAATTGTTTTGAAAAAAAAAAAGTGGAATGAATTGTGAAACTTTGGGGGCAATTTGTCACATCCCGAAAATTTGGGGGGAAAATGTAATTCACCGAAACTCACACTGCGACGTCCCTTCTTCTTCCTTCTCAAAGCTGAGCCCACCGCCACCAGCCCCGCCATCGTCGCGGCAATCAACGACGGGAGCAGCCACCATCTCCCGCCGCCGCCGCCGCCGCCGCCGCCGCCGCCGCTACCGCCGCCTGGCGCCGAGCACTGCCTGAGGTGAGCCCCCCGATCTTCGTCCGCATAGCCCTCCACCGCCCGGCCGTAACTGTCGCAGCACTCATCTCACCTCAAGATCTCCGCACACTCGGCCACAGCACCGTCGCGCTCAGGCGACCCCGTCCGCCGTCGCGAGGACGAACCGCACATTGTGTTCTCTCTCATCGCATTCGCGCGCGTGCGTGTTTTTCCCCAGTCACGCAAGACGCGATGGCCGAGTCGCCGTGTGAGGCCTTCAAGCTCGATCAGCGAGTTCACTCGGCCGGCGATTCCCGCCGGGTCGGAACCGTCAAGTACGTCGGGCCGGTGGAGGGCCACGGCGGGGTATGGGTGGGGGTGGATTGGGACAATGGCGAGGGCAAGCACGACGGCTCCATCAACGGGGCCCGCTACTTCCGGGCCAAGACCGAGCGGTCCGGGTCGTTCGTTCGGATCCAGAGCTTGAGCGGCGGCATTTCCTTGCTGGAGGCCCTCTACGTCAGATACCGCGGCGAGTCGACTAAGGAAGAGGAGGGTATGCGAGCTCTTCTCTGGTGCTGTCTCTCCTGGTCATCGGAAAATGAATGTGTCGAAACTCTGATTATGCATGTACACATTTCCATCGCTCTCGTTGTAGAGCTCGATCGGCAATGAGAAGAGTGGTTAGAGATTATGCATTTGTTTTCCTCTGGGAATGGTACTCTAGTAAACAAAAGTTTTCTGGGGGATTTGAGCTTGGTTTCGACTTTTGATTCGATATAGTAAGTAATTCATTTACTTGTTTCCTAATTCTTACATGGGAGCTAGGCACTAATATCGAGATTCTGATCCCGATTATGTGAATCTTGATTTGTAAAACAGAGTAGGGTGCCTCTAATAAGTTGCAAGTTGCCTTAGGTAATAAGTGGGCAAATTTGTTTGCATGATAAGGTGCTCTCAAAACAATTTCATGTGATCATAGTGCTGACCAAAATGAGTTTTCACCTCCTGGAGATGTCATGCGTCAATTTCTAATGAGCATGTTATTTGACAGATATTAAGTCTTATTCATGAGGCTTGGTTAAGAGATGGCGCTTTGGGAATTCTCATGTGAACTAAGTCTGTTGAATCCCTATCTTCGATTTGTTGCAGTAGCGTGAATTCTTAATAAAAGATGAATTCGACTGTGCCCTATGAAGTTTTAGTGATGATTAGGCTGATAAGGCATTGCACCTTAATGGCTTCACTATGGTTTTATTTAAGCAGACTGAGTGGGACTTTACTGATTTTCACAGGAGTAGGAGATTTGTTAAATAGTCTCGGTGCTTATATTTAGTTAATGTCATGGAGGAGAAGCTGCCACCACTGTAAAGGACTAACTGCTTATTGATCTGTTTTGGAGGAAGGTTTTTTGTGGGGTGGGGGCGGGGGCCGCCCCTGGTGGGGGGGGAGGGTGTTTCGTTAACATTCTGCAGGCAGACACATGATGGATGCGTATTGTCAATGTCTCCACCCATATAATCTTAGTGTGTGAGTTCAATTTGGTCACTAGAGGTAATGAATCAAAAAGTCTGTTGATTGGAATCATTTTATCCAGTCCCTATATAGTTAATTTATTCCCGTCCTGGCCTTCCTTAGACATGGTTAAGTGATGTAAATCATTTAGGCCCTGAATTGAATTGGATTTGCTTCATGGACATTCATTTGAACTCTGATTTTCCATCATTTTCTTGTGCATTGCAGATGACATGTATGTCCTCTCAACGAGTAACAAGCGTGTATTCGTTGAGCTTGTTGGTATGGATAAGATACAGGACAAATTAAGCCGGTTTGAGGAGTTGAAAGCTGCCTCACTACCATACTTAGGCATTAGCTCTTTGGGTGAACCATGCAAAATCAGTGCCACTATACCAAGTAAGGTTATTTTTCTCTTTTCTCATGATGCAATTTGTTCCCTTACCTTTTGAACATTCTCTATTTTTGGTACCTTATCTGTTTTCAGTATTTTAGAACAATTTTGTCTCTGCAAAGCCTATTTAGAAGTCAATTTATGCTGCAACTTATTGTACCTGCCATTTTATAAGTCCTGGGAGTATATTTTGGCTGCCGTTATGTCGGGTGATGCTGCTTCGCTTATCTGTACAAGGGATTTTTGATCTTTTGTTTTGCATCATAGTTTTGTGGGAAGAATCATCAAGAATTTTGGTCAGCACTGTAGGTTGTTTCATGAGGTCCATTGCAACTTCCTAGTGTTAACTTTAATTTGTAACTTCAGGGGTTGATAGCTTTAATCGGGCGATGTCCTACATGTCTCGAGTTCTATTTCTTTTCTTTTCTTCTTTTTAATTTTCTTAAAAGAACTAAGAATTTGATTGTCAAATTGATTAACAGAGTTCAACAAATCAATTTGATGTGATCCTTGGGGTTTGTAGTCTCTTTGAATTATTATAATATAAACAGAAGGAGAAACTCTTAGCTGGCTGTAAAAAAATCACAGAGACCTTTTCGAACCCTAATATCAAGTTGGCCCTATGAAATGTTTACAATTTGAAGAGTTGCTATTATAATAAAATTAGTTAAATACTTGGCTGATATTATGGTGAATTTAGAGGGAGAAAACAGTCACTGAATTATTACATAGGAAGTAGAATGCACAGTTGTAGTTGTGAGTGTGTGTGTGTGTGTGTGTGTGTGTGTGTGAGAGAGAGAGAGAGAGAGAGAGAGAGAGAGGGGTGAAAATGAGTGTAGGTGGCCAGTCTAATATGATTAAAAATAATAAAGGATTGTCCATGGGCTCTCTTTTTTCGGGGAATGAGCTTCATTCTTCTACATTTCTTGTTTGGAGTGTGATTGGATTTAATCTAAGGCATTGGAGGAGCAAGTGAGGGTGCTAGGGCCCCTGCTTGCCCCCCCTTTGCATCCATCTCTGTGTACGAATATCTTTTAAAATAGTTCTTTAAGGTCATTCTCTAGGAAGTTTCATATCGGAAGTAAGATAGTTTTGCTAGATGTGAGTTGAGAAGGTTGTGCTTAGCATGATTGGCCCATTTTCTAGAACTCATCTAACAAAATATTACGTGATGCATTAGTTGGCGATTCAAGGAATGATACTAACTTAGTAGGTCTTTTGAGAATATTATGTCTCATGCAGAATTTAGTGACTTTGTGGTGTCTCAACAGTTTTAGATTAAATCGATTTGTTAGCAATCAATAAATATGCTTTTTATTACTTGCTCATTTCACCCACTAATCTTTAAACCAATCAACCCAAAATTTATATGGACCATCTCTTTCATGAACCTAAGCATGAGTTTCCATTGGCCTCTTTTTTGTTTGGCATAGTAAAGAGAGATCAAAAGGCTACCTGGAGTTGCCCTTCATTTACCAAACTAGATGCAAGATAAGAAGTATCAAATCAAAAAAGGAAATGATTTGACACGGTGATCTTTGTGTGAACCAAAAACGTGGCAACTGTGTCCATTTGGTTTTTCACAAAATCACTACTGGACTCTCTATTGTCTAAAGCCCTAGGTTGTATCTTCCTTCATCAAAAAGTTGCTGAAGGGATTGTTGAAAGTATTCGGTTCTTGTCCTTATCTTCTCCAATACGCAGACCTTTGCATGACCAAAACAAAACGGAATAGTTGCTTCTAAATAATTCAATAATGAAATCATCCCGCCTAGATGCAAGTGCTGAAGTAAGCTTTAAGAATCTAATAGGAAATTCTCCTTTTGGTGATCATATCAAACAAACCTGTCATTCGGTTGCCCCAACATATCAAACCTATGTAAAATTTCAAAGAAACTCAAGAATGTTCATCTCCTAGTCATGAGCAATCTTTGGACAAAAACATCCTCTCCTCCAGATAAGAAAGATTTTGTAACACCCCAATCCTACATTGAATGGAAGACGGATTGAGGCTTGGTACTTTAAGTAGAGACCTACTCCCAAAATGGTCACCACCTAAGATTCGTTTTTCAGACTTGATTCACTTAGATTGATTGCCAAGTCGTTAGAAATGCAATGGTGTGTTACGGCAGCCGGAAGTGTGGTAACTGAGTCACATAGGATAAAGTGGTAGTCATATGCTTATTTTGCACAAGTTTTAATCTTGTAGGCATTTACCCTTTCTTAACCAAATAGACTTGTCAATGCTTCTATATTTGGTGAAATGACATTACACTTGTGCTGCTTATATTGCAGGTTTGAAGGAGCTAGATTTGACAGGAAATTTGCTTTCTGATTGGAAGGTGCTCTTGCTAATCCCATTTTGAATGACCTTTCATTCTCATTAAGGTTGCAAAATATATGTTCCTGTATTTGCTTAACTGGACATTTTAAAGCAATTTTTTGTTTGCCTCTTTCTACATATACAAATGAAGAACTGTTCCAGTACATGAAGAATATAGAAGAATATGGATGCAAAGGCTAAAAACCAGACTATTAGAACAAAAACTATGAAGAAGGAAGATTAGTGCATGAAGACCATAAAAATTTAAAGCAACTAAAAACTAGAAAGTGGAGACTTAGATCCTCAAAATGTTCCTCTTCTGAATTCTTTTGACATGCTCCATGAGAAGCAAAGTGAGATTGCTCCCAGATTTTTTGGGATGATGTAACCCAATGGAGAAACTTCTGTGCTGAAAAATTTGAAGAGGGGTGTTCTGCATAACCCACTGTAAGCAGAATGAGCTGTTCCACAATACCACACTAGCAGAAATTATGATCTTCCCCTCACTCTACACGAGTAACACCTGTCGATAAAATGTTTTGGCCAATTTCTTTTCTTTTTCTTATCCTTTTGTATTTTCTTTAGTTGGGGTGGAATTGAATGCGACTTTGTGGATGGGTGAGGAAAATGGTTAGAGACAGTGATCACTGGTTGCCACCCAATTTGGTGAAAGAACATGTAAACAGGGCGTTGGTACAGTCACTAGGGCACATATAATAACCATTTTGTTACTTTGTTTTTCTATTTTTCTGTTCCCAAACAGGTTTGGAATAGAAATGTGTTTGATAATGCAATTTTATTTTTATATTTGTGGAACAAATTTTTACTCTAGAAATATGTTTGGAATAGAAATGAGACGTAATAATTTTCTACTTTTCTATTTCTTGAACAAAAGTAAGAAATAAAAACTCTTCTCATCGTCCGCTCTTACTACTAGCAGGTTGCCCATTGGTCACTGCCCGCCACCACCCACCTGTTGCTCGTGAAAAGGAAATTTTATTTCTTTTATCAAATGAATTTCTATTCCGGAAATAGAAATTTGTTGTTATTATTAAATGTGTTTTTTTGCTCATAAACTTATTTTGGGAATAGAAATAGAAAAATCTATTTCTGGCCAGAAATTGATTTCTGGAACATAATGGTTTTCATTCGTGCCCTACTTGTTTGACTAGTGAACATTCTCTAGGCAGCTGGTAATACCAGTGTCCACTTAATTTAGGTGGAAAAAAAACAAAGAAACATACAGCAGTCACTTCTCTTCGACTCATGTTATTTGCATGTGTGCAGTGTTTCAAGAACCAAAATAAACATCACCCTTTGTATCCATGTGCTAATTTTAATGAACCTTTGTTGCAGGATGTTGGCATGCTTTGTGAAACTTTACCAACCCTCACTGTCCTTAATTTGTCTAATAATTTAATGAGAAAGATGGCTACTGGCATGCCAAAGTTATATCACTTACGTGTACTAGTCTTGAACCATACGGGCATAAGTTGGGAGCAGGTACTCCAACTTTTCCTTCATTATTTTTCTGCAATCTTTTAGACTTTTTTTTCATACATATGACTCATTTTGCATTTCCAGGTTGATATGCTTAAAGAGTCACTTCCATCAATTGAAGAGTTGCATCTGATGGGAAATAACATAAGCACAATAGAAGTATGTAACTCTACCATCAATAAAATATCCTGGGATTTCTTTTATGTTTGTTTTTGTAGCAATATCAAATAATACTAGAGTACTCATGAACCAAAGAATATGAAACCTTGCCATGGTCACATAATATCAACAGAGAATAAATGCAAGGCATAGAGGGACATCTTTTGCTTACGAGGAAGATGTGATATACCAACCCAGATCAGCCTTAGAAAAATCATCAACTTGTGTGTTTGCATGTAGGAATAGGCAAATACACACGATAACATGATAATGTCATGCACATAATGACAGTAAAGTTCTTATGCGTTTTTGAGTTTGTACCTTATTCTATTTGTTGAGCACTTCTGATCTTCTAGCTACTACCACATAATTATTCAGGAGATTGGGAGTCATGGCCTGGCAAAGGGTGTGAACAGGTGGGGAAATTATGTGAGTTGTGTCTATGACAAGTACAAATCCACTACTTTATATAAATAATTTAACAAAAAAAAGCATTCACAATATTATTTCTTTATAATCATTTAAAACTGCAAGATGATCAATGCAATCTTAACTCTTCGAGAATGAAAAGTTGACTGACACTTCTATTTTTTTGGAGAGATAATGTATTACTTTTGTGGTGAAGAAACTTTGGGAATATACCTGGCTGGACTTTTCATATTGCATAACTAGAAACCATGTCTGAAGATTGGTCATTTGTGCTTGGTTCTCTCTGCAAAATCTTTGTCTGTTTCTTCTTCCACATTATCGGCGCCTTTCAGATTTTGATTTAACTTTCTGGAGCCGCTGTACATTTTTGTGTTTGTAGTCAGGGTCATCCTTCGTGGAGGGAGGTTTTGACTCTCTTCGACTCCTCAACTTGGAAGATAATTCTATAGCTGACTGGGAGGAAATTGTGAAGCTTTCGCAGCTTAGAAGGTGAGTAAGGAGTCCTAGAAATCATCCCAATTTTCTTTTCCAGACATTTTATTAAAGATTCTGCAACTCCTTTCCCAATTCAGCTTGGAGCAGATACATTTGAACAAGAACAAGTTGAAGCGGATATTTTACCCTGGCAATGATTCAATCAGCAGAAGGCTGAATGAATATGACATTCATAATGAAAGCTTTAAGCCATTCCAAAATTTACGTTGTCTTCTTCTGGGTACTAATTAAAACTTGTTCACAAGTTGTGTATACCTTATCGTGGCTATCCAGCCAATTTTTATATTAAAGCTATCTTGGTTTCTGTTTTAGGGGGGAATTGCATTGAAGATCTGGAATCTCTTGACTCAATGAACTATTTCCCTAAGCTGGTGGTAAGCACTTTTTTCAGGACAATGTGTGCTACTTTTTTCCATTTTCTTTGGTCAGCAAGAAGGTGCAGAACTTCTTTGGCTAATAAAAAAAAGGAAACTGTAGTTATGAGACATAGGGAATTTTGAGTCATGAGATTAGTGAAGTAAACATAGGGCCAAATCCAGTGTTTTCACATTTGACTGCTGAATAACCGGTTAAGGAACTGTTTTTTTATTGAACTGGTAGGATCGGCTGAACCATTGGTTCACATCCCTTCTCTTGAAGGTGATGGTAAAATGTAGAATGTTTTGATTGATAATGTTTACTGCTTGGGACTTTTATTTCTTTTGTTTTGAGTTGAACAAACTTTCTTTCTTTGCTTTTTTCATCTTTATCATCATTGTGAAAGCTAAATTATCGATCAAATTAGAGAACCTCATTTGAGATTAGTGGTTCCCAGACGGCAAGTAGGCTAATGCTTGTGTAGGCAAATGAGCAATTGCTGATGAACAAAACTAAAACGCACTAGGACTAACTCTTCTGTGGCTATCAGGATAAAGCTTGTGCATAATATACTCGAAGTAGAGGCAAAGATGAAGGCAGAGGCGAAAATTAAGATTGCTTCCAAAACCCAAGATAGCTTGTCAAAAGAAGATGAAGAAACGTATGCAAAATATAGAGCCATGTAATCCATGTTTTGAAAACCTTGTCCATAACAAGCCTAGAGTAGAACATGCAAGAATATTATGTGGCAAGCCTTATTGCCTAACATTTTGCAAGCCCTGTTGATTTAAAAGGGCATTTATTAATAAAACAAACTATGGAACCAATTATATTATGGGTCCAGAAGCTGAAGCTTTAACTCATTGAAAAACCCAAACAACTTTTTGGCCAATAGCAGATACTTTTACGATACTAAACGAAATTTTACTATTTAAGCTGGGAGAATGTGCTGATCGACAAGATAAATATGGGATTCCCTATTGTCGTTGAAAGAAAAATATAACACAAAAGTTAAAACTACTAAACCGTGGAGAACTGAACTGTCCAAAGCATATAAAGGATGAAGTATATCAGAATATACATATTTTCTTATGATGGAGACCCTGTAGCCAAATTTTGGACACTATTTTTGATGGCTCATTATGTCCTTAATTTAGAAATTTGGCAAGTTTGCTGAACCAAACATGGTACTCATGTCTGAGTTTGAGTTACATAGCATGCATTCATTCAGAAAATTGTTGTTGATTAAATCAATTTCTTCTTGCAGAGTAGTTTTAATGTTATTTGAGAGTTTCTGCGTTACTAGTAGGTGTACTTCTGTTGGCTCTACAGAGTTTTTCCCCAATATGGGCATTGAGTGGTTGTACAAAAATTTCATTTTAAGGGGAATCGTGTGTGTCTGCTACTATTCAGTCAATGAGAAGGTGATTATATGTCTATGGGGATTAAGAATCTGTGCGGACTGTTAATGATCGTTCAATCTTTTGCTTTAACCCTTAAGGGTAGCCAGTTGCCTTCCTATTACAGATCATAAAGCATGACAACTAAAAATATTGTACTTATTTTTCTCATATTAAGATTTGGCATTTGTATATTTTTGATTGCTTGTCCTCTTTCCTCCTAGGACATTAGGCTTTCTGAAAATCCAATCGCTGATCCTGCAAAAGGGGGTGTCCCAAGATTTGCCTTGGTTGCTCGTTTAGCAAGAGTTGAAGTACTAAATGGGAGTGAGGTGAATTTCATCTACAGTTTTACTTTTCACTTCTTCAGATGTAAATGAACCTTATGTGCTCTCCATGTACCTTTCAGGTCAGCACTCGGGAAAGGAAGGAGTCTGAGATAAGGCACGTTCTTTTAAACTCTATCCCTTTGCTGCTTTTGTCTAGTGCTGGAGGAAGGCATGCTTTTTAATGAATGTTTTGTGATATCAGGGGGGTTGACTTGTATTATCTCGACCAATTATGAGGCTTCATAACTGTCCTTATTGACATTTTAGTGGGCTTGATTAGAGGTGTTTATATATGAGGAATAGATGTAATTTATTTTTGAATTTCACTGGCTACAATTGTTGCATTTAAGAATTAGTGAAGGGATGAGACAAGGGTGGCAGTTAATCACTCTGGATGTTGTCTTCTGGTCCTTGCAGGTATGTTCGCCTTGTTATGTCCAGGCATGGTGACAACCCAGAGGAAATGAAGCGTCTCCATCCCAGGTACTTGAAATGGATGGATGGATGGTATGAAGTGATTGTTGTTGAATGTTGATGTTTTTACTACTGTAACATGATAATCGAAAGCTTAGACGTAAGAATGGTGTAACTAAGATGATGATATGTGGTTTCCTCCACCTTTGGTGATACGGATCACTACCAGTAGCTTCACAGGTCATTTTCATAATCGTAATTTATGACCTGATCTGCATTTGTGATTGTATGTGTGATTGGATGGCATCTGATTCTTACATACATTTGGGGGAGTGGCAAATATAATGTGGGTTGAATTATAGCTTCCATCATATGCCTTTTCCAACTGAAAGAAGCAAAACACGGGGTACACTTCACCGTGGGCAAATCTCATTAAACAACCTAGATCTTATAATTTCACAACTCTTTATATCCTTGAATAGATTTAAACTCTGCAACATGTGAAGCTAGGGTGGGCACTGGCCAAGCCTCACTTTTTCTGCATGTTTGGCCACTTCTCTAATTTGACCCTTAAGACCACATCTTTTCTTGTTCAATTGATTTTTTAACTTGTTTATGACTTTATTAGAGTGTTTCTGGAATAAATAATTCATCTCTCAATTTATTTGTATATTATATATTCTTTTTTTAATAAAAATGGGCCATTTCAGGCCTGATCATAGGCCTAGAGGCCTGGACTAGCCTGAACAAAAAAAAAGGAGGCCAAAATCCTGGCCCAGGCTTATTTGGGCCTAAAAAATGGGTCTGGGCTGGGCAGGCCAGTCCAAATTTTCGGGCTCCTGGTCTTTTTTGCTCAACCTTAGAAGCTAATACTTTCACGAATGTGACAAAACTCAGATTTAGAGCCAATATATCACCATCTTTCTACTGATGTGGTTGATTAAATGTGGAGTCAAAACCAATTCCAGATTTGTGGAGCTTAAAGATTTTCATGGAATAGAAGACGAAAGGCCATCAATTGCATCAGCAGGACCCAAGAAAATGTCTTCAGGA
This sequence comes from Eucalyptus brandiana, assembly GCA_014182725.1. Lineage (NCBI taxonomy): Eukaryota > Viridiplantae > Streptophyta > Magnoliopsida > Myrtales > Myrtaceae > Eucalyptus > Eucalyptus brandiana. Next base: position 19,393,904 of record CM024678.1, read on the forward strand.
CTTATATGTATGATGCTATGTCTGTCTCGTTATGTGCTGTTTCATTAGTCATATGAAACTGATTTAAATTCCTTGGCAGCAATCACTTTGAAATGCATTGCGGCATCCATGGGTGAGAAGCCCTTACAAACGAAGAAATTGCCAGCCACCACCACGGTTATGTTCCTGAACTTTCCATAATCATGTCTTTAATTTGAAGTTCTTTCTAAACCCTGCGATTCATCTGATTCAGGTAGGAAAGCTGAAGCTTCTCTGTGAAAGCATTTTTAATATGAAGTCCACCAGGCCAAAGTTATATCTACAAGAAGAGGTTCGGCTTCATCACTGGACATGCTTTTTTCTTAAACCTGTGAATGGCCTCCTTCCTTCTCTTTTAAATCTGTAACTTCAGCTGAGGAACACTTGGGCAAAGAGGATGTTCAGTATTGATATATACTTAGATTATGATGACTGTTTTATGTCTTCTTGATCTAGTTAGTTTATAGTGATGAAAACAAACTTCTTATTTTTTCAATTTGAAAACCCAATCTGAGATCTGTTGATCAGTTAAGCTCCTTAACACTCACTCCCAAGGTAGAATTTTGAAGAAAAATGGTACATAAGCTCAGAAATATTACATGCAAAGTCAAAAAATTTTAGACACTCTACTTTATGCCTGGATGGCACTGGTAATTCACCCATTTGTGCTTCGTATAATAAGACATGGCAGGACACTTGATAGTGACCTAACATCCAAAGTGAAGGGGAAATTGAAGTGTGAGTTCAGCAGGAACTCCATCTACGCATAATCCAGGAGTGTATTGCGTAATTTTAGTTGCCACTCTAAGTGTTCAGGAAAAAAAGAAAAAGAACAAAGATTGAATGTAGGACCAGTGCTCATACTAGCATTGTGAGCACAATTTACCCTTCCTTTCTCCTGAAAGAGATTTATCCTACATGCAGTTGCATGGAATTGTAACTAACTACAGCAAATAGGATAATCATTGGTTCAAATTTATGCTGGAGAAAAAAGGGTTGCTATTCCTGTCATTATTTTAATTTGGCTCTTGTTCAAGAGTGCCTTGGGGATGGCAGAGTTAATCATACTTTATAACGTAGCTGTGCTGTCAGTAAGAAGGAAGCTGGCGCCTAACTCCAATGTACTGATTACATCTAACACAAGAATGTCAGTGTTCTGGAAATAACAAAATTTTCTTTATTTGGATGTTTGTTAGATGTTTGATTCTAAGGTTCATATCCATTTTGGCCTTTTTTCCATCTGAAGTCAGTTTACAAGTTTTTGTGATGTTCACGACTTCAGAAGCCTCTCACCATATTGATTCAAGTGCTTTCAATCTTCAATGATATAGGGATCCCCTCTACCGATGTTGGTTGATGATGATATGTCATCCCTAGTGGACCTTGGAATAGACAGTTCTTCAATTATTCTCATAGATGAAGAGAGCTAGTCGAAGCTGTGGAGGATGGCTGGGTCCTTTCACTGGCATGGGCGAGGGGCATGGTAATGTTGGACATCCAACTCCACAAGATTCATCTTTTCTGGCGATTCATGTTTCCCAACATATGTTCTTGGCTGTCATTTATGCTGATCATTGGTGTGATACTCGGATAATTAGTTTGAGATACTTATTAGTTTGAGATACTTATTACGCCATGTAAAACTGGAAATATATCTGCAAGGTTTTGATGCTCTAGATCATTTTTCTTCATTTTTCATCTATCTGAAGGGATTGGTTAGCATGAATCTGACAGTGTAGTCGAAGTGTCAAGTTAAGCACAATAACCCCATGCTGGTTCGATTTCGAACCGGATGCTCTAAATTTCTAATCAACACTGATCAGTGCGTGATTTTCTCAGAAATGAGATTTCTGGCGTGGTTGACCCCTCATCGCAGACTGTTCAGGAAACACTTTGCCAGGGATTGCAGGGGCTGAACAGGTTCTAGGGTTTGGGATGCTTTGAAGCCAAGAAACAGTCATGTCGGAGGGTAAACGAACCAAGCTTACTTTTGCGCTGTTCACCTCTGCTCAAACTCAACCGAGCTTTTGTCGAGCCTTGTTGGTTGGAGTTCCAGCTGGGGCGGCGACAATAGTGTTAAAGGTCGGTCCAGGATGAATGGCCAAGTTTCAGCTTTTAGCTGTGCAATTCGAGCCATCGGCCGCCTGCCAAGTACCCCACTGCACGTCGTGGGCTATTTGCTGTGTCGCTGATAGATCCTCTGACCAAATCTCTTCGTTTACATTGAAACAGCAAAAACCGAAGCCACATTTGTGATTGGTGTCCGAGAAAATTTCCAATGTTTATTATCAGTGTCACCATTGAAAGAAGTGTTATTGAAATTCAGTTTAATTATTGATTGGATTATAGTGCCTTAAATTTAATTAATCCAAATTGAATTGGCCATGGCGACACCAATTTTTCTCCACGACATAATGCCAGCTTCAACTCGCTAGGATCATGTCAAGAAACTTGATCGTATAAAATTACAATTTCGAGGGGCGTTTTCAAAAGAAATTGGGTTTTCAAAAGAAATTGGTAATTCGGTCTAATTTGGAAATCTAACATCAAAATTTAAGGTGCACTTTTTGCGATTTAAAAGTAATCAAGGCTACGAGCATCACAGACAAGAATTTATGTATAGGGAATCGTAAGATTTTTTGGGGGAAAATTACATAAAATGTCCTAAACCTATTATAATTATGTCAATTAGTCCTAATTATTTTTTTATTTTGCTAATTTAGTTCTAAACTTTTTGTAATTGTGTTATTTTAATTCATCCAATCAAATTTGGCCAGTCGACACTAACATGGGCAATGGGCGCTTAGCAATACTAAGGTTGATATTTTTTTTTTTTCAAATTTGTTAATTATTTTTTTCTTTTTCTTTAGTTTTTTTCTTTTTCCCCACTTCTTTCTTCATTTGGTTAGTTGTTGATCTTGCCTTGCCACTGACCGACGAGGGGAAGCTTGCCCAATCACTAGTGAAGTGAGACTTCGTTGGATATGGTGATGGCTTGCCTCGCTAATGGCTAAGCGAGCTCACCCTTGGTCAACGACGGCGTGGTCGAGCCTTGCCAGGGGTAGGTGAGGTCGCCCTCACCCTTGCCAAATCCGACAAAGACTTGCCTCACTAGTGGCTAGGTGCGGTCGACCTCACCCATTCCTGGCAAGGCAAGCCTCACCGTCGCTGGGTGAGATCGGCCTTGCCCATCCGCTAGTGAGGCAAGCCTTTGTGCGATCTAATGAGGGCTCGCCTTGCTAGTGGTTAGGCAAGCTCAAACTCACCTAGCGACAACAAGGACTCACCTTACCAGGAGCAAGCGAGGTCACCCTTGCCCTTGTTGACCAATATCAAGACAAGACTAGCAACCGGCTAGAAGAAGAAAGAAGAGAAAAATAGTTAAAAAATTCAAAATTTCAAAAAAAAATTAAAAATTGCCAACTCAAGATTTACTAGACCACTAGTGCTGACATGTCAAATTTGATCGAATCGACTCAACTGGCAAATACCAAAGATTTATAACTGAATTGATAAAAAAAAAAAGGTTTATAATTGAATTGACACAATTGCAATAGGTTTAGAATTTTTTTGATAATTTTCCTATTATTCGGTGTATGTCAATAGCAATTCATGTTTTTGTTTCACGAAAAATTAATAATTTGAAAAAAAAAAAAAAATCTTATCTTGATCGTCTCTACATTGTTGACTAGGAATGAGAAATATATTCACTAATAACAGAACACGCCTTACTATTTTTGTTAACGATGAAGATTTTTTATTATCTATTTTTTTCCGAAGTAAGCTAGGAAAACTTTTTCCAATTATTGGTAATTACAAGTGCACCTCCAAAAAAGGAAGAAAAAGGACAAGATTTTCCCTAAACTACTACTTGTTTCCTTGGAAGCACTAACACTCCTTCGTGTTGTGTTGAACACTCCGACACATATCCGATACTTTCTAACACTTTCCAACACTTGGTCAATAGGTGTGATCAACTCTCTCGACAATTTCCGACATGCAAGTTCGGAATGCGTTCAATTTAAAAAAATTTCAACAAATAAGGGTCAAAACGTAAGTATGTAAAAAAAATAATAGAGGGGGAAAGAATAAAATCCTAGTCTAATCTTCTTTTTCTTCTAACTCTCACTTTCTATGATACATAATTCATCTCCCAAGTTTGTTTTTTTCTTATCTTCCAACACGCTTTGACATGCGAGTCAAAAATATGAATTATTATTTTTTTCTCCAAGTTTTATGAATTATTGGAATATAATTGAATTTGTCAAATTCAAATAATGAATGATATCGACAAAAAATAGATTAATATTTTTTATGTAAATTCATTCTAGACATTATTTCATTTTATTTATTTATTTGTGAATTCAAATCAATTTAAAATAATCAAAAATAATAATTTATAATGTATATATAACATGTTCCGATGTATCATAATTCTCTATTTTTTAATAAATGACGGGTTGATATGTCGTGTCATGTCGTATGTCAATATCGGTGCTACTTAGCTTTTTTTCTGTCTTATTTAGGTCATTTGCTTCTTGAGGGAACCATATATTCAATACGACTGGGCTTGTCATCGGAAAGACTAGAAACTCAAAAGCCATCATACACTAGCAGATAAAATATTCGGATAGTTGGCTCTGCAAAAGCACCCTTTATGCATATATGGAAGTTGCACTCATCGATTACAATCATCAAATGAACTTTGCTTTAAAGAATCTTGATTCAAAAGCATTCCAAGTTACTAAGATAAGAAGCTTTTCTATAGTAACATGGCATAAGAACAAACGAATCTTCACGGCAATTCGCTTAGGTTTACATTCAATAGTCCCAAATCACGAGGAAGAAAGCCGAAAAGTTGGAAACTCGAGAAAAGAAAAATTTCTGCAGATAAAAAGCTCTCCGTGATAAAAGAATCTCTTCTACGACGTTTGCCAATCCCCACTTGACGATTAGAAGCATTTTCTGTGAACAATTGATGGCCCTGATTCATCATACTCCGCCTTTGCGATCCACATCTGCACTCAGAGAAAAAAAGAGAGGATGTGATATACTTGCTGTCTCAGTAAGTGTAACTAGAGGTGCCTCAAGGTTAATCCAAATTTAAATAGAGTAGAGAAAGTCAACCACAATTTCAGATTCTCAAACCTTCATGTGATTCCTCTTATATAGCAAGTTACTGTCATTACGGTTTGCAGACCTGTTATTGACTGAACATACTATGCTTTCCACAAGTGCAATCGTACATCGGCCGATAAATGCATCTCTCCTCATATGTGCACATTGAAAGAGCATGGATAAGTGAGGTTAATTACCTGCTGGAAGGTGCTGAGGGATGCCAAAATGGAACCTCCGATCCAAACACTGTACTTTCTCTCAGGGGGTGCCACCACTTTGATCTTCATGCTACTAGGAGCCAGTGCAGTAATTTCTTTGCTCATTCTATCAGCAATGCCAGGAAACATAGTAGAGCCTCCACTGAGAACTATATTGCCATAAAGATCCTTTCTGATATCGACGTCACACTTCATGATAGAGTTGTATGTTGTTTCATGGATGCCAGCAGATTCCATGCCTATCATGGATGGTTGGAAGAGCACCTCAGGACAACGGAACCGTTCAGCTCCAATGGTGATGACCTGTCCATCAGGTAGCTCATAGCTCTTCTCAACAGCTGAACTTGTCTTTGCAGTTTCCAACTCCTGTTCATAGTCAAGAGCAATATAAGCTAATTTCTCCTTCATGTCCCTCACAATTTCCCGTTCGGCAGTGGTAGTGAAAGAATAGCCACGCTCAGTCAAAATTTTCATAAGGGCATCCGTCAAATCACGGCCTGCGAGGTCGAGACGCAAGATGGCATGTGGGAGGGCATAGCCTTCATAAATGGGAACAGTGTGACTCACACCATCTCCGGAGTCCAGAACAATACCTGGATAGAGAAAGGTACAAACATGAGACTCAATTTCCAGATACCCATACCACATTGGAATATAATGATGATGCATGAGTTATGACTACCATTCCTCAGTGACAGACAATGTTTTAGTTTCACAACGGTGGCAGTAGAAAATTGTCTGATACGATAACTTCAGATACACTCTGTCCCAATACATTGGAAACATTATTTAGAGCTGCCATTGACCAAAAAGATGGCTATATGTCACTCGTGCGACTGCTGGCTGCAGAAATTTTGTATTGAATATCCACAGGACATTAATTCCTAGATTTAGACAATGCATGAAATGATGGATGTTCTGTATGCGTGTGCTCATGTGCATTCCATATATTGATGCAAACATAACTTTCATTGAGTTCAAACAAATTTAGTGTCTATCTTCAATCCTCAAACAGAACAATTTTCCATAACATGAGGTTCTTAGAGATATTTTGTTCCCAAATGACATGGTTCCTCGTGCATCAATTACGCATGATAAACACACAAGCAGAAACTCATAAAATTGCTTACCAGTTGTACGACCGCTGGCATACAGTGAAAGGACAGCCTGAATGGCCACATACATGGCAGGAGTGTTGAATGTCTCAAACATTATTTGAGTCATCTTCTCTCGATTGGCCTTAGGATTGAGAGGTGCTTCTGTTAGCAAGACAGGATGCTCTTCTGGGGCCACACGGAGCTCATTGTAGAATGTGTGATGCCAAATCTTCTCCATGTCATCCCAGTTGCTAACGATACCATGTTCAATTGGATATTTCAATGTCAAAATACCTCTCTTTGATTGAGCCTCATCCCCAACATAGGCATCCTTTTGTCCCATACCAACCATAACACCTGTATGGCGAGGTCGACCTACTATACTTGGGAATACTGCTCTAGGAGCATCATCTCCCGCAAACCCAGCCTGGATTCATAATTGTGAATCAGTCGAGAGCAACTCGAGGTTATAAGAAATTTTCATTTTCTAAGAATAGGTTCTAAGCCAATTAGTGTTGCACGTGACAGAAACCACAGAATTCATTAGCTCCAGTAAAGGAAATAAAATGCTCAGTTGACCACCATCATTCTTATCGCAGCAAGGGAGGATTATATCATGGCGCTTAATTTACGGTGTTTCATTGAAATTTAGTCTTAAGCAATTACCTTGACCATCCCGGTACCATTGTCACATACGAGAGGCTGGATATCCTCGGAATCTGCCATCTTCTAAACTGCTGCAGAATTGCCCAATACCATGTCAAATGCAATTCAAAATAGGAAAATTCACGAAAATAAGATCAAATAGGGAGCTAAAAATATTTTTATTTGTTGTCGCCTTTTAACTATTTCCTTCTTGGAGAACAAAGTGCCTTATAAATATTTCTGTTGACAACCTCGTCAATCACAAACAGAGATGCTTTGAGGCATTGGCAAATCCACATGAGACATATGCAGAGCACACGATGGCAAAGCAAATCTCCAGAGAACAAAAATCTCGGAAACTCCAACAAGGATCCAATGGAGAAGCAAAGCGATCGCACCAAGCAGCTCATGTTTCAAACCGCTCGACCCAAAATTTCATACGAAACGCGAACCGACAACAACAAGAAGCCAGCTCGTCGAATCGATCCACATTCGCGAGCGGAGAAAATCACGGAAGAAGGCATCGACATGCAGAACTCGACGAGGCGAAACACGACCCCGCGGAAATGCGGCGGAAACCGGCCTGACGCACGCGATCGATACAATGCCAACACGAACGACGAGCACCGAGGCGCTCGAAAAGCCGTTCCGGATCTCGCAAACATCGAAACGAGCGCGATCAGAATCTGCTCTCTCTCTCTCTCTCTCTTTCACAGCCACAAAACGGACAAAATCTGAAATCATCGCGGACGAACGCGCGAATCCGCGAGCAATCGCTACGTTCCTGGAATCGAGCGGGGATCGTGATTACCTCGGCGAAACGATGATCTCCGACTTCCGATCTCCGATCTTCGTCTCTCTCTCTCTCTCTCTCTCTCTCTCGCTAGCTGGCTGGCTGGCTGGCTTGGGGGGAGAGCTTGAGACCTGAGGAGAGCGGTTACGCGCTCTGTTTGTTTTAAAAAGGGCGCAGAAAGAGGGGGAGAGGGGGGGGCCCGGGGACTGATCCAGAGCGAACGTTCCGAAATCTCGCTGTGTCTGTCGATCCCAGCCGTCCGTTCCCAAGCCCCCTCCTCCCCTACCATGATCGTTGGACCCCACTACGACCCTGGTGACAAACAGCTGTCTCGCTTTCGGTCGCCCCCGACGCTGCGAAAAGACCGATTTGCCCCCTTCCTCTTTGGCAAATTAAAATTGGACTCTTTTTTTTTTTTTTTTTTTTTTTTTTTTGCCGGAAATTTTCGGACTAGTTTCGGATACAAGCTGCTTTGGAAATGCCTAATAATTACCTTTTTCTAGAAATTTAAAATATTAACATTTTATAAAAGGAAAAATGCCACCAAAAACTCTAAATTATGTCTATTATGACTTATTTACCTTAAACCTTTTTTGGGTGACACAAAAACCCAAACTAGTATCAATGTAATATTTATCCTCAACCTTTTATGAGTGTAACGCGTTTATTCCAATCATTTTTCTTGCGATACCAAAAATCCTAAATTATAATCATGTGAAACATTTACAATGAGTATAAGTTTGGTGTAAATTTAGGATTTTTGGTGTTACAAAAAAGATAGATTAAATGTGTCATAATAGGTATGTGTATGATTTTTAGTGGTTTTTTTTCCCTTTTAAAAGTAGTGAATACTATATGAAATCCACGTAATCTCAATAAAATAATGCATCATGACAATATCCAATTATAACGTGCACTCAATAATTTATCTATGTGAGATACATAGTTTCACGCTGCAGAAAATTACCAACTATAAAATGATTTTATTTGCTTATCCGACCTAAATGCTTTCTCTAAATAATTTTTTCAATAATGATTAAGCCATTATCGGGGGGTTAGGGCATAGACGTAATTAGGGAGTGAGACGAGGGCTCAAATTCGTCTTGGAAAAAGTTCTCCTGAATAAAAGGCGAGTGGGGTTGGGTGGGAGTAATAATAATACGTCGCAAAAAATTAAATTAGAAGGAAAAAAAAAAAGGAAAAGAAAGGAAAAGAAGGGGGAAAAGATTTTTTTCCAACTCATCCTCGGTTTGCAACCGTCCCAACGATCACGTTGGCGGGTCCGATCTGGTGCGCTCGCATCCACGGCACACCTGTCTGCTCCCGCTGCTTTCTCGGCTCCGAGACCGAGTCTTCCGTTGACCGACGACGGGGAAGCGGTCGAAGGTCGCCTCATCGTGCGGTGGGCGGGGCGGGAAGGGAAGAGAGGGTGGCGTGCGACTATCGAGCCGACGAATCGCGACGTGCCACGTCTGCTGCGGGTGGGCCCCCCCGGAAAGTTGGGAAAATGGAGAAAAAGGACGGGGACAGATGGGAGAGGCATAAAGTGAACGGTTGGCAATTTGTTCGATTTTTACTCGATTTCTCGTATCTTACGATGCGTTTCATATCTATGATATAAGATATTAGTTTGGATAATTTCGTTGGGCCTTATGAAAAAAAGATTTCGATCAATTATATGTATCTCGATCCAACGTGGGTGCAAATCTTAGGCAAAATTCGTTTCCTAAAGAGTGGAATTGAATTCTAAACCATCAAGGCAATAAAATTGAAATAACCTTTTATTTGAGTCCATCAAGTATGAGCATAAACATTCGCGCGAATATCCAGACGAAATGAATCACTAGTCCTATAGGGTCGACTAGTGATTTAGGAACGAATGATAGCTGGCAAATTAAGCACATAACATTGCTTTAAAAGAATTACTGAACATTGCTATAAAATAAAGTCATCGACTTGAATATATTGTGTATTTCTATTGTCCACAATAAATAAAAAAAATTTGAAAATGATTACTCTTGGGTCTAAAATTGAGATGTGATCAATTGGGATTGGAATCCACAAGTAACATGTATCTAAATTTTATAACAATCTAAGTATTTATTTTGGATTCAGCGAGTTTTTTTGTTTTTGAGAAAGTTAGCTTGATATCTATTAACCGGTCCAAGTAATATTGGCTAACTTTGAGTGCATCAATATCATTTGAACCAACATGTTCGTATTGCACATGACATCAGTAATATTTTTTTTTTTTGTGACCCGGAAATCACCGTGTCGGCAACCAGCAACATAAATCTGAGGCGAACTGAGCCATCACCACAGGCCCAGCCGCGAGTGAGTCGTGCAATGGGGATGTGAGGTTTCGAACCCCTCCCCCGGATAGGAGAGTAAAATTCTAGCCATTGCGATCATCGCGGGCAGTGGTTACAATTTTTTTTTTCCCCCGACTGCAGAACCCACTACCATAGTACTCCAGGTAAAAATCCTAACAACACCTCTGGATTTGAACTTCTCCCCTTCGTGAGGGGGAGAGAGTCCGAGCTAGCTACACTAGGGAGAGAGCCCGAGTCAGCTATGCTGCTGAGGGCGGTGGTTACAACATCAGTAATGTTAGTGCATGATTAGTGAAAAAAAAATGTGCATTGCAAATTATTTTTCCCTAAACCATAGTGCATTTAAAAAAAATGAAATCATCCGTCAAAAATGAAAGGAAAGAGAACCAGAAATAGCCAATTTTTCAAGTACTTGCTCAGTTTGGTAAATTAATGATTGTATGCACTATACACTTTAGAGGTGGAGCATCTTCAAACTCAAAAGAGGCATTTTTTGTGTGTAAAATCTGTTATGAATTATTGCTATGATGGTGAAGTCAACTAAAGAATGGCCAAACCAACCTTAGCATCCTATGATATTTTAAGCATATTTCGTTGCTGATTCTATCTAATTATATATTGTTAAAAGCTTCAAATCGAGAGGGCGTGGCATTTCATTACTTGCTGCACGGCATGGCTTTGCTGCGCAGTGTGATTGAGAGTAAGATGCCACACATATTACGTGTCTTAATGTTTTGTGTTGAAAAAGCTATTGTATTCCATCGATTTTTTCTAGAGTGATTCGTATTAGACTCTCATTTTGTTAGGACTTCTTTTTCGGTTAATATAACCAAAAATTCCAAATTGATATACCTATGATAAATTTACTCTAAGTTAATTTTTGACCACAAAAAATTCTGAACTAGTACATTTTTGATAAATTTATTCTTCATTAACTTTCCTTAAATTTTGCCATTAAATAGTTGAGTTGGATGATGCATGGTAATTTTTTTTGTTGGCAAATTATTTTTTAGTTAGTAATATTAATCCAATTTACTGAAAACTAACGAATGATATTTATCATAAATGTATTAGTTTGGGGAATTTAATGGTTAAAAAATTAGTTCGGGTAAATTTATCATTTGTATACCGATTTGAGATTTTTTTATTGTCAAAAAATTAGTTTAAAGTAAATTTGTCATAGGTGCACTAATTTCAAATTTTTCATAACATTAACCTTTTCTTTTTACTATTTTTCTAACATATTTCATGTGTTGATTTTGCTAGTATAAGATATGAAAACTATAAATGCAAGGCTTTGTTTGTTTCATATAAAGTAAATAATTTGGAAATTTTTTTCCTAAAATGATAGCTTATACCACTGGATATAATTAGTCAATAAAAAATAATCTCATGATCAACAACAATTTCCGCTCCAATAATTTCATAAATGATAAAAAGAATTAGTTCATTCATTTTTATGAGTGATATAATTGATTATTTTAAAGAAAATATTTTTCATAGTACTTATTTTCCATGAGTTTTTTCTAGAGTGATTTGAATTAGACTCTCTTTTTTTAGGAATTTTTTTTTGGAACTTATTTCATGGGCTGTTTTTGCTTGTATCAAACATGGAAACTATCAATATAAGACTCCATTTGTTTCTCTAAAAATGAATAATTTTGATAATATTTTTCAAAGGGTTAATACTCTAAAAAAACCCAAAATTGGTATATTCGTGACAAATTTACCTTAAACTATTTTTTTGACCGCCTAAATTGTTATACTTTTGACAAATTTACCAAAAATTAGTACACTTGTGACAAATTTACCCTATGTTAGTTTTCGTTAAATTTCTTTCACAAATTATTAAGTTAAATGACACGTGACACTTGATCGGTATATCAATTTGAGATTTTACGCTCCGTTTGTCACAATTTACAATTTTTGTGATTTTTTTGTGGTATTAATCCAATTTAATCGGAATGTATATTTATCACAAATTTACTTAGTTTGAGATTTTTTGCTGTCAAATAAATTAGTTTGAGGTAAATTTGTCATAAATGTATAAGTTTAGGGTTTTTTTATGGTCGATTAATCGGTAAATTTATCATAACTTTACTAGTTCGAGATTTTTATAGTTAAAAAAATAGTTTTGGATAAATTTTTACTAGTGTATCGATTTGGAATTTTTCAAACAGTTAACCATTTTTCAAAAAACGATCGTCGACAAAAACATTTTGTCATCCACACGAAAATATTTAGATATAAAATATTATTAATAATGAAATCATTTTTCCTCAATAAAATTATTTCAAATGATACAAATAATTATTTATAAAAATATTTTATAAATTATTGATTTTTAGGAAAAAATGCAATTTAAAAACCTTAAAAGAAAAAAGATCTTTTTGTCAATTACGTCCTTCTTTTTCCTCCCTTCTTCTCGGGCTCGAGCGCAGCCGCAGCGAGGCCCTGACCGACCCGTCGTCGGCTCACAAGCACGAAGCTAATCTTCCCGCACTCGCTGGCCGCTGCTTCAGGGCAGAAATGTTTCATCTTTGAATTGTCTGAACGATCGATCGATCCTGGCCTAAATGAATAACGCAGCAAAAGCAGCAGCTCTCATCAACGCTCGGGCACCTTGCCACCATGTCCGGGCCGCCTTCTTTCATTCCACCCCTGTTCTCGAACGCAAAAGACGCACCCACTGGGAACCCGTGAGTGTCTCATCCCTTTAAGAAAACAATTCTTTGTACGAGTTCTGCTCATATTCTTTCGTAGTGCTCTGTTGGGTTTCTTCTTGATTGGCAGTGAAATAGGGAGAGCAAAGATTCGATGAAGTTGCGGGTTCCTGTTTAGTGTGGTCTTCGGGTGGGTATTTGGGTTATTTGGGGAAATGTGATTAGAGGGTTCATCTTTAAGCTGGATGCGATTTGAGAAATTTCGGCAGGAATTGGGTTTATGGGATTTCGTTTGGTTTTTCTGATTGTTTAGGATGTGGTCCGCAGCAGTTCCTGAGGTTCTAATACTTCTATTTGCCATTGTCGGATGAAAGAACCACTTTTCCCCCTCTTGGAAATTCTGGGTGTCCAATGGGTGAGGGTAGAAGTTGGAAATCGATAGAATTTGAGACAGTTTGGCTGAATAATGTTTACCGTGAGGTTTTTTAGTAGGATAAGGGAATACCAGAGGATTCTGCTAGTTCATTTGTGTGATTCTGTATGAAATTAGTTTGAGAAGATTTTCGGTCATTCTGTTCCATAGTTTTTTTGGCTAACATGTTATTTGGTCATTCTGTTCCTTGCTGGATTTTAATAGCTAACTTTTTCAGTTTGCTTCTTGCCAATTTAGATGACCCTTTAGTGATGATGAGATCTTCTTCCTTGTGACTCCGTGGGCGGTCGAACTTAAACTGAATGATCAACTTCAATTATATGTGCAGAGATCTAACCAATATTCAAGAAGGTTCAGAAGATTGCATGCGAAGCAAACATTGCTAAGGAATGTAGATGCTTATGCTGATTTGATGTTCCAGGTTTGTTTCGATTGTACTTTATGACTATCTAGCAATTCATGAAGCCATTCTGCGTGGTGTGAATTTGTTTCCACTTTCTTTTATTGAACTTCTTGATCAATCTAACAAGTTACAACCACTCGCCCAAGTTGAATAAAGGCATTGCTCTTTCACCTGATTCAATGGGTCTCTGGCCTTTGAAAGCAGAACATTATGCTAGGTCTTGATAGAAATTCTGTACTTGGCTTTTCCCCCTTTCTTGCACCTCTCTGTTTTTATGTTTGTCCCTTTTATTTGGGATGAAATTCTTGTGAGTAGTGGAGTGAAAATCCTTGCGATGTGAAGTTTGACTTTGTTAATGAGAAGCTTTAGACTTTGCTTGCCATCTTTTAGATGTTATCAGTTCAGATGAGTTTTTCTTTTTTGTACATCTATATTTGGATAATAGGCCTTAGATGTTCCTTTGCCTCGGGTAATTTATGTTTTAACACTGTCAACTTCAGTCAGAGCTATGTAGCTGAGCTCTTTCATATTAAGTAGATTGTGAAATTTTGCATTTCAGAAACCTATAAAAAAAAGTCAACACTTTGCGTGTGGTGGAAAGGACTGAAAAGGATTTTTTCTTATTCCTTTCTAACCTTAATTAGCTGGCTAAGTCAGAAGTATGTTTTAAAAAAATTCCTCCTTATACTTGTGTAAGCATATGGAACTGGTTGGAACAAAACTTGCCCAAGGAATATTCAGTCTATTTTGACTTTAGCTAGCTGTATACATTAGAAGTATGTTTCCGAAAGTTATCCTAATGCATGATTAAACAGATGGGAACTTGTTGGAGCAATATTTACCATTTTTATTTTCTGAACAGGCATATGAGTTTCAGCTGAATCTCCTCAATCATTCACAATGTGGTAGTTTCTAACATTAAGTGATTTTACATGGTGTCTTCATTTGGTTGTCTTCAGAGGTGGCAAGATGAGGCTGGTGAAGATGACCCGTTCCTCGGTAGGGGCTCCTCATGGTTTAAGCAGTACTGGACTAAGGGACCGAGGAGCGATAGGAGCAGAAGAAATGGACCTCAACATTGGGGTAGAGGTAAGAAGGCACAAAATTTCTATATACAGTGAATGATGTCTATTTGTAGCGGTAGCACATGTGGTGAAAATAATCCTTGTTCTGGGGCCTTTCGCTTTTATAATGTTACTGAAGTGAGCGTTTGGGTGAATTAGATCTGAATAGTTAAAGCGTGCTCCATATGGCTTTTAAGATATCAGAAGTTGGATTTAAAGTTGTATGTTGATAGGGAAAAGCTGTTGGTTATCTTACTGTCCAACTACTTGTTAATAATCTTTTGTGGTGTTGTATTCAATAGGTTATATGATCTTTGTCTGGACAAAAATTCCAGTCAATTTTCGTACTTTGTCCCATTTGTCAGTCAATATCTCGTATTCTTAGGAAAATCCTCATGCATCTCTTAAATAAGATGGTATACACTCGTCAGTTTCATATATAAACAACTCTCAAGCTTGTAGACGGTAGATTTCTCTATTTGTCATGTTGCTGTTGTACTCTTTTCAGGAGGTTTCCAATTCTGTGAAGAAGATTATGATGCTGATACAATTTTCAAGTCTGCCTTTGGTGGGAATAGATTCTACTTCCGGTCATTTCTAAATGATGATCCCCACTGGTGGGAAACAACGTCGAGCTACTCGAATAGAAATGGGAGATATGAGAAGTGGAGATTTTCCAGCTATGATGAGTATGACTCCTCATCAGAGTCTGGGGATTTCGAGGCAGAATCTTCTAATAGAACGGCCCTTGGTTTGAGTGCCTCGGGTCCTTTAAAGCTTGAAGATGTCAAGAATGCGTGAGTCTTCACTGAGATCTGTTTCTTTCAAATGCTTTACTTTGTCATGTTTCAAGATCTAAGCATGTTGGAGCATGTTTGCCATGTCTCTGATTTTGAGTCTTTGCTGACAATTCCAGATATCGAGCTTGTGCATTGAAATGGCATCCTGATCGTCACCATGGCTCTTCCAAGGTAAAATGAGATTTCCAAATTTAATTTCAGGAAATGTTTTAATTTGGAGTATGCAGTGGAGAGGCATCATGTGGCATCCATTTATGCAGTTTTAGTGAAACTTGGAGAACTGGCCTGCTAAGACCTTTGTGGTATCATTTAAACTTTTAAGAAAGGCATATTGTGGAAGGCCTTGGTAGTTGCTTGCTACTGTTGAAATATCATTAGTCTATGAGGTTCGTTTTAGCCTGTATGAACCTCCTCCACTTTATAGCTTAAGGTTTTGGGTTGAATTTTTAAACATACAATCATAGCCAAGTCTCAGTTTATCACGTCCATTTAATTAAAAAGATAAACGTATCCTTTTAATTATATTTTTTCAAGCATGGTTATGGTCTGTCTTATTTCCTGAGCATCAATTCCACGCGTTTTGCGTCATCTAGTTTATAGTGAGCAGCGGTGTTAAAAGCATCCAACATTGCTTGTCCACGAGTTTCTTCTGACTCTTGTATTCACGTAGTCTAGATGCTAGCTCCACCTAATAACTTAACTTTTTTGGTTGGGGGCTTTCTAATCCTTCATATTCTGGATATCTTCTAGAAAATCTATTGGCTGTGAAAAATTCTATTCAATTTCGTGAAATTTTGTTTTTATCCCTTCCTTTCAGGCTGTTGCTGAGGAGAAGTTCAAGCTTTGTAGTGCAGCATATCAGTCTCTATGTGATAAGCTGGCTGTGAACTGAGGATGCATTAGATGGTTCTTCAGATTCTGGACCCTGGAAGCATTAGAATCCATGGTAGATGCGAGGAACGGGTGTTACATGCTAGCAACTACGCAAAATATGTTGGTCCTCATCCGTCTTTATAATTCTCATTGCATAAATCTTGAGAAGAGGTGTCAGTGCTGCCCGGTTCTGATGCCTCAGCTAGTGTATTCTGGAATCAGCAACCAGTGGCAGCCGAGGCTTTGCTATTTTTGATGTAATCACCATCAGTTTTGCAAACATTAGGAACTAATTAGCTTTTCTTTCTCATTCTTTATTGGCTAGTATCTAGCATAAAATAGGACTAATTTGTCACAACAGTCTGGCAGAGATTGGCGAAATTATAAGGTTTCATGAATCTAATGATTTCCCAGACATTTCTCAAGTGGATTAAAACCCTGGTTTCGGTCAGCGAGTTTATTAAATTTCCAGTGCCGGATCAGTTGACAAGAACCGGTCCAGGCAATCTGGGGCAGCTATCAGGTCAGTCTATAAATGTGACTTGAGGATCACATTAGCTCGTAAGGAAATAACCGGGTGCTGATGGAAAGATCAAGCCCGGCCGGATGATATCTGATATCTGGATGACGTCACTGACCGGCACCTGAATTTCAGGAGCCTTCTCTCGTCAACAGTTTGTGTGCTCAGTGAAGCCAGTCTAGGGTACAAGAGCATCTGAAAGAAGGAAGAGCAACGGTCTGTATGATGGGCTACCTAGTCTCAATTTTGACCCGAACGTTTTATTTTGTCTCGTGGATAATCACCACCTTCGAATTTGGCCCCAGTGAGCTTTCTACCCAAATGTCGCCGCCAGAGATGTGGCGTGGCAATTACACGTGTACAATGATCTCCCTATTCGTCTAGAGTCAAAGCAATCGATGTTTTGGAAAACAAGTGGTTCGTACTAAATGTGTGAAGATAACTTTATTCGATAAGAGTAATTTCATGGTAATTTAATGACAAATTTGGTTTATGAAAATGAATTATCAATGTCAACACAACACTCAATTGGTCCCGAATCAAGGTTAAAAAAGGGCCATCGACAATGTTAGAAGAAACCATTTTGAATTTTGCCGTCGCTCTTACGAAAATATTTGGATTCAGCGCGAATTTTAGAATCCAATTGCAATCTTGTTTGAAGTTTTTATTTTTGGAACTGATTGCAGAACTAAGCTTAATTTACTTGGGTCAAAAACTAGTATACAGTTACTGATGGAAAAGTATCAAAAAAGTCTTAAATTTATTGTATTGATACTAATTTAGTCCTAAACCTTTTAATATTGGTATCAATTTAGTCCATCCGGCCAATTTTGGTAGGCTAGTGCTGACGTGGACGTGGACGTTGGCCATATGCGGACATGGTAATTTTTATAATTTTTTACGATTTTTTCGAATTTTTTTTATTAATATTTTATTTTTTTCATTTTCTTTTCTTCCTTCTTTCTCTTTGGACTATTCTAGTGGTGGTTAGCGAGCTCACTCGGCTTCTCCTAGGGCTGCGAGCAAAAGCAACCTCACCCGTAGCTGGCAAGGCCAACGTGGCCATCGCTGGGCGACGGCGAGGGCCGCTAAGCCCTCACTAGCCATTGGTGAGGATCACGCGGCCCTGGTGAAGGCGGCCATCACTAGGTCGACATGCCTGATGATGGCCGCCTTCGCCCATGGTAAGGCCAGGGCGAGGCTGGCCTCACCTAGATTTGGGCTAAGTCGCTTTGCCCGCGGCCTTGGGCGAGGCCGAGCGAGGGTCGTGATCCTTGTCGACAGTTGGCAAGGGCTTAGCGGCCCTCGCCTCCGCCCTGGTGATGGTTGCCATGGCCTTGCTGGTTGCAGGCGAGGCCGCCTTCGCTCGAGGCAAGGCTAGGGCGAGGTTGGCCTCGCCCAAATCCTGGTGAAGCCGATTCACTGGCGGCCCTAGGAGAGGTCAGGCAAGGGCCGTGACCCTTGCTGGCAGTAAGCAAGGGCTTTGCAGCCACCGCTGGAACAGTCCAAGGAGAAAGAAGGGAGAAAGAAAGGAAAAAAAAAAAAATTAATAAAAATTCAAAAATTAATAAAAAAATTATAAAAATTGCTACATTAACATCCGATCAGCCAAAATTCGTCAGATGGACTGCATTGACACAAATATTAAAATGTTTATGATTGAATTTGTTCAATTAAAAAGTTTAGGACTTAATTAGTACTAATGTAATATAACGAGGATAGTGACTTTATGGTTAATTCGTTATGCTGTTCCCCCCGGGATACCAACAACCAAAACAGACGTGAAACTCTCGTCGAGCCGACTCGCGCGATTCTCAAGACGAACCGAAGACCAAAGATTCCCGCGGGACTCTTCCATTGGCTCCTCCCGATTTCGTCTCGATTTCCGGCATTTTATCCCTTGCCGAATCGGAAACAGGAAATCGGAAATCGGAAACCGGCCGGCCGGAGCTCGAAGATCGGAATCGCCTTCTCTCTCCCGGCGGACAGTGGCGACGAGCGATGCTGCTCAAGGCGATGCAGGCCGCCCTGGGTCCTTGGCGGAGGCCCTGCTCCTCCTCCTCCTCCTCCTCCTCCTCCTCCTCCTACGGCTTCTCCTCCGCCCTGTCCCTCTCCGGACCCTCTCTCCGAAGACGGCGCGGCTCGCAGCAGCAGCATCGTCCTCCGCCGCTCCGGCTCGTCGTCCCCCCGGCGGCGGCGTTCCCTGCCCGGAGGAGGCATTGCGGCTCCGCGACGGCCCGCGTGCGCGCCGCCGCCGCTGCCGCCCCCCGTCCCGGGCCGAGCTCGGACACGGCGCACTCCGCGGCGCCCGTCGTCGCGGTTCAGACATCCGTAAGTCGTCATCCTCAGTCTCGCGGTTCATTTGTGTCGTGCACCGGCGTTCGTGGCGGGGTTTCGGGCTGATATCCGTGTCTTTTGGTTTGGAAATGATTGGGGATAGCAATTCTTGATTGTGAGGAAGTTGGAGGCTTGGGTTATCGTGTGATTTTGGAGCGAGGTTCAAGTGCGTTGCGCTTTTCGATTATGATGCGGATAGCGTACCTTTAGGTGTATCATCGAGTATTACTCTTGCAGTTAAACTTTTAATCCCTTCTTTTCACCTCGAATTAGATGATTTGGCTTGTGGCTGGCCAGTATGTACAGCAGCCACTGGTGGGAATTTCATGAATTGCATGTGTGGACACTACCAGATACTGTTGAGGAGAGAAACTAGAATGTGGAGATTTATGTTCAAAACTTACCTACATTTACACGTTTAACGTTTAAAGTTCTTGATTTCTTGTGATTATTTCTATAGAATGTACTCCACCATGGTATTCAGTAATGGGACGGGCAGGAGTGATACTAGTTCGAAAGAAGAATGTAAGTTTTGATTGGAAATATTCGTAGGTTTGTGAAGGAATTGAAATTAAGTGAGTCCTTGACTGACTGATATTTCACTTTACCGCCTGGTTGGATGGGGCAGAATGATGGTCCTTTCAATCTAACTTCTAAGTATCTCTTTCTTGGTTCCATGAGAAGATGAAGCGAGTATGAAAGGAGATGTCTTGCTTGCCTTTAAGGCCTGTCATTAATCTGCTTTTGCCTACACATTTGAGTGCAGGGAATTGTGAAAAAGATCAATTTCTGCCAATGGTGTGGTGGACCAACTAAGCATGAAATACCTGATGGAGAGGAGAAGATGAGAGCTATTTGCACTCTCTGCGAAAAAATTGCTTACCAGAATCCAAAGATGGTAGAGATGTCCTGTTTGTGTTACTTCAAAATTTAATTGTTCTATTAAACTCATGTGCTCAAACCAAGTAAATCTTTTCTGTTCCTAATATTTTCTGAATCTTACTCTTGAATAAAATAGAAGTTTAAAGTAGAATCCTATAAATTAAACCTTTTTCTCAGTAAAACATAGAGATGCTATTCTTGTATTTGGCAGAGGTAAGAGTGGTTGTTAACTTCTGGAACTGATATTTTAGGTTGTAGGTTGCCTCATTGAGCATGATAACAAGGTCCTACTATGCAAGAGGAACATCGAACCTTCCAACGGTCTATGGTGTGTATTCATATCAATGAGTTTGGGCTGTTGGAGCTTTGCCTTTTAATCATCTTCTGCTGAGGGAAAAGAAAATGTTGAGGCATTTGAGGAAACAAATTGTTCACGTAGTACTGATCTTCATTCTTAACTCCTGTTCACACATACTGTTGAATAGGACTCTTCCTGCTGGTTACATGGAAATTGGGGAGTCAGCTGCGGAAGGGGCGATCAGAGAAACTTGGGAAGAAGCATGTGCAGAAGTGGAGGTTCTTTCACCTTTTGCTCAGCTGGACATACCTCGTATTGGTCAAGTGAGGAAAATACATATCTCTATCTATCTCTTTAATTATGCGTGTTGCCTACAAACTTTGAAGCATATGCTCTTTTGTGTGGGCAGACCTATGTAATTTTCTTAGCTAAGCTGCGGAATCCTCACTTCTCACCTGGTCCTGAATCATCAGATTGCCAGCTCTTTGCCCTTGATGATATACCTTTTGATTCCTTGGCATTTTCATCCATCTTGGTCACCTTGAAATTGGTAAAAGTCTTGACTATGATGCTATGATGTAGTATATCCTATATCGATGATCTCCAATGATGTCAATATATTTAAGACACATATTCTTGATTGCAGTACGTTCAAGATGTTAAGAATGGAAGGCCAAGGTTCCACTATGGTACCATCAATAAAAGGTATTTGCCTTAATGCAACTGCTTTCAGTTCTAAGCACTATGTGAAGTATTTTTGGTTTCTTATTATTTTCTGTATGTGTAAGAAGTTTTTAAAGCCAGTTCAATGTATCATGGCAGGCCTGGATCGAGCCCTTCTGATATTCGTGCCTATACTCTGGACTATCATCTGCAGTCCTGATCAAAGCTGTGATGGTTCTTCATATCTTTGGTGAGGATAATCTTGTGGAACTAATTACTGAATAGCAGTTGTATAGTTTAATCTTGGTGATAGTATCTCTTAAAAGATCTGGAAGTTAAAAGTTCATTTGTGATTTCATTTCATATGTTATTTATGGTTGGATATAGCCCATTCAGTTGGTGTTTCATGAAACACACGAGTTTTAGTGGTCAGAAAAAGGAGAGAAATAATTTGTGTTTCATATTCTTTGATGGCTCTCAATAATAGATACAAGGGGTAATGATGCCACAAATCTCTGAAATTTTACCCACTGTTAAATGTGGTTCTGAAGTTTTTTCTTTGTTCAATGTAGTCCATGAACCTTTCAGAATTGTGCTCCTTCTGTTAACTCTAGTGCCAAGTCATGCACTTCTTTGCTAATGTGGCAGTCCATATCAGCAATGAAGGGATCCAAGAAGTAACATAAACTGCCCCATGTTTTTTGTATCCAAATCAGCAGAAAATACCTCTCTTTTTTTCCTTTCTTCTTCTTCTTGAGGTGATGGACACAAGCGTACATGATGGGATGATGTGTGGTGAAGGATGTGTGCAAGTGCAAGTGCAGATGGTGATGGTGGAGTACTGTGGGAAGGAAGGAGGAATTAGGGAAAAGAAGAAAAAGAAAGGAAAACAAGGAAAAAATATTTCTGATGTACTTCTTGTGGGCCCTTCAATGGGGGAGATGAAAGCATTTGGATCTGTTGATTGGACAGATCAGATGTAAATTTGGACACTTAAAGGTCAATTAACAACATTTAACGCCACATCAGTAATTATTAGTAGTCTACTTAACGGAAGGATGACATTGCATTGATCTTGAAAAGTGTAATGTTTACATTGGAAAAAAAAAGTTCAGGCACAATATTGAGCAACGAGAAATGGTTCAGAGACCTGTGGTGTTGTTGCCTCTATATGCAAACACTCTCGTGGGTTAATAGAGCAAGTAAGAAGCCTGTGATTTTGCCTGTAAAAAATGTGAGGTTTGACGTTCGATTTAAGTTCACCGTAATCTTTTGGGTCTAGATCAAGCGGAAAAAGTTAATTTTTAGTCTTATTTTTTTGACATGGATGTTATGTGGTATTGAGGAGGATGATTTGATTTGGTATGTGAAAGCTTAGCCTGGACATGACTTGACTAGGATAAAAGAAAACAGAGAAATGTTGTTGCCTGTGCTCTTTTCAATATAGTGCCTGCTTTTGTTCATCATGCTTGGGACGAGTGTTCATTTGTTTTTCTGTCTGTTGTTTCAGTATTGGTGTCACAGTCTTGAACTATGGCAATGAAACATATGCATCAGTCAGACACGGGTCTCATCTTTAGTTGTCTCCCTGCTAGTGTGCAGTAAAGAGAAGTTTCAGAGAATTCAAATGGAGGGATGCTTACTTGCCCAGCGAAAATCAGGAAAGGCCCTGATTGCAATTGCTTTAACTGGAGATACTCTGCGTTCAATGAGAGAATATTGTTATTGGGATGGCTGTTTGAAATCAACAAGAACTTTTGCAAGTCTAAAGAAGAAAAGAGAAAATCTCTATCTGTTTCTGTTTCGGCGCGGAAGAGCAAGGAAACTGACGATACTGTCAAGCTTGTATTTCTGTGTCACATCAATCGTGGAACTGCATGTGGAGTGAGAGATAGATACTCCTGCTTACTTGTCGCTCAGTTTACAGAATTTTAGTAGTAAAACCAGGAATTTCCGCTGAACGACCAAAGATCCTTATTCTTTTGTAGATCTCCTGTGGTTGGAGCCACTTTTCTTGTCAGGCTTAATGATATTTTGCTCTGTCAAATTGCTAATGGGAACTACTGTAGTTTCTTGCATTTATTGTCAAATAGCCTATGGAAAACGAGGCTGTTCTTTTGGTTTTTCCCGTGCTCAGAATATGTTATGGTACTAACGGAATGCAAGCGGCAGCCGCTCACCTTGGCAATGGATGTTCTGTTGGTTGACTGTGATGTCTACTAAGCAGCAGATTGTAGAGGGTCGAAACAGTTGGTGGCAGTCTTATAATGTAATAGCTGGGTCTCAATTTTTGCACTCAGCGCCTTGTCACACTGGAGTCCACACTAAAGTAATCATATCGCTAGACCTGATGTCATTCCTTCTAAAAACACAAAATGCTCTTGCTTATTCCCCTTTTCATTGTGCTTGGCTTGAGCAGGACGTACGATTATCAATAAAAGAAAACTAACTTCATTATGCCCGTGGGGAGTTTACCCGCCGCAACCAGCATAAGCAAGGATGGCGGTTTCCTCCTCAGTCATCTCAGAAAAAAAGAAAAAAGAAAAAAAAGAAGAAAAACTCCAGTATGCAAATATCTTGCATAGACTATAAGATGATTCAGATTCAGGCACTAAATTGGCAGAGGGGCTGATGAAAAGCACAGATTTGCAGGTTCTACCCCCTTGCATAATTATCTCCCGCGAACTTCTGTTATGGGAGGCATTTGGCCTTTGGCAATGGAGCAATCTAAGTCCTCTCTGAAAGATGGAGGCATTGACGGCCAGATGAAAGCTGGCCTTTCCAGCGGCACAATTGGCGGAGCTACTTCCCCAGTAAGCACCTGCAACACGCTTCTCATTGAGGGCCTACAGTTTGGATTCAGGTGGCAACAGGCCAACTCCAGAACAAACATGTCCTCCATTTCTCCGTCTCCAAAGCCTCCGCTCATCCTGGAATCAGCTGCACTCAAGATCCTTCCCCTCCCATGCAATTCCCATATCCAGGACACAATGATTGCCCTGCCCGTAAGAAAGCTTTCAGGAGCCATGTAACCCCGGGTTCCGGCAATTTCTTTGGTTGAGTGGTGCGTCTGTTCAGTCTGTTGGATGGTGCACACCAGCCCGAAGTCCCCGAGCAGAGCATTGAACCCCAAATCCAACATGATGTTGCTTGCTTTGACATCCCGGTGAAGCACCCTCTTCTCGCAACCATTGCGGAGATAATCAAGTGCTTTAGCTACTCCATATTTTATGTTAGAACCTTCTCTGCCAATTCAGGGTTGGTCCACTAGACCTTCTCTGCCAATTCAGGGTTGGTCCACTAGCTATTAAGTTCTCATGACAGTATATGTACTTGTCTAGGCTACTATTCGGCATGTACTCATACACGAGGAGGAGCTCCTGGCTCTCGTAGCACCATCCAATTAGTTTCACTAGATTCCGGTGGTGGAGGATGCCAATGGTCGTGATTTCGGCTAGGAATTATTGCTTGCCTTGACATGAATCCTCAGAAACTCTTCTACCATCATGTGCCCTTTATAAACAGTTCCAAAGCTCCCCTGTACTAGCTTGTTCTTGAAGTTGTCTGTTGCTTTCTTGAGATCCTTGAACTGGAACTTCTGTGGAGCTGTGGATGAGCCCTCGGTCTAATCTTCTATTGTTGGGTAAGTGCCTTCCAATAGACCCTTTTTGTCTGTTATCCTATTCAGGAGATAAATTAGAGCACACAGCCCAAGTACAGTTGGAACTGCAACCCAAACCCACAACAGTTTAGGATCTTCGTCTGAGTTTGTTTCTTTATTTTAGTCAGAGTATCTTCATCTAAGTTTGAACCCTCAAAGAGTCATGACCTTATACAGTTCAACTCTGTGTAGTTGCTTGTTGGAGCAGAGAATCCTAGGAACACACCCTGCAGGAGATACTTGGAAAGATTGAGAGGGACAGAAATAATTGGATTTTTCATGTTTTCTCCTGTTTCATTGCTCAAGAAGACAGACAACGGGATATTCTTCCCGTCATGTTCCACTCTGGCTGTTATATCGGTAGCTGTCCAAAGATTGACACCGTAATCAGCCAGAGGATTTTGTTTGAGCGAGAAAATACTATTCATGTTCAATCCCACGTGGTTATCTTCACCAGTCTCCTGCATAGCTCTTCCGGCTGTTGAATTCTATGGCTACAACTTGGTTCTGACGGAGTCTGTCTGTGGTCGAGTTGACAATACTGAGCCATCTTCCGTGACTGTTGTCTGGAAGACCCGTTTCTCCAGTTATATGGAAGGCAAGACCTTCTCCACCCTGAACAGTCTGTGGAGTAATATTAAGCACAAAAGTGGAATTGAAAGATGCGATGACTCGACTGTCCCCCTTTTTCTTCCATAGCTTGAATGGGTCTTTGTATAATATGCGGTCAGACAAGTTTGAGATAGAAGCTACAATTACATCTGGTGTCACTTGGAGGGAATTGAGAACTATATAGGAATTATTCCTGATGAAATGGTTCTCATCTGCTTCTACAAAGATGGGGTAATTGAACTTCAAGCACATCGCTCGATCATAAGTACATGCCATAATGGTAACTATGACCAGCAGTGACTTGATCGAAGGAGTAATGTTCATTCTTTGATGGAAAGAAGAGAAAGAAGTCAAAAAAAGGGTTAGGAGTTGCAGATTGAGGAAGCAATTTTGGTGAGTCGGAAATTTTACGTGGCCGTTGAAGTTCCTTAGATAGTTGAAGTGGTGAAGTCAAGAAAACTTGGGTGGGGGATGACCAGTAATTTTTAGAAGAAGTTTCATGATTTCCTCTATTGAAATAGTAACTTTAATAAATGACTTCAACTGGACGTAAAACAGTTCTTTTCATGGTTATGTCAACAAGCAAGCTAGATAAGAATGGAAGGATCTTCCCCGTTCCAAGCTTTGTTCAACTCGTCTGCATTTTCATTATAGTTTCATCTTTGAACTTTCTCTGCACAGATCAGACACTTCGATTTTTCTAAACCTTGTATGGTTATCTGCATATTTTTGTATGTATTTCTGTAGGAAGACCTAGTCAAGTAACTATTATTCTATAAACCCCAATCCCAAAGTGACTTAGCTAACTTGTTCTATTGTCTATCCTGCTGGGTCAATTTAAAATAGTAATTAGCTCCTACTTGGAAGGTAACAATTTGACTTGAAGACATGGTAAGTTGACTCAGGATTAGATGGAAAAATGTTCAAGAATGAAATGATTTAATGCAATAATTGTTTTGAACGTTTTATTTTTAACTCATAAGATGTTAGTGTTTGTCCGTCGACTCATATAGTCAAAGTGAAATTTTATTTGGTGAGGAAATACGGCATACACAACACTGTCAAACCTGGATGTTCATTGATGATCACAAACAGTTCAAACTGATGTTAGAAGAACTGATCAATAAGGGCGCGTTTGGTAACGATTACATTCCTAACCGATTCGACAAGAAATGATTATTTTTGATTACATTCCTAAACCGATTCGAGTAAAAACATGTATTTGGTAACTGTCTAAAATTTCTGATTCGGAATAGAATTGCGTTTGATAACGTGTCCATTGATTCTGTTCCAAATTATTTTTTTTATTTTTAAATAATTTTTTCTATTTTTTTCTATTTTTTTTTTTACCTTTTTACCTTTTTTTTTTCCTTTTCTTTTTCATTTTTTCTTTTCATTTTTTCTTTTCATTTTTCCTTTTTCTCCTATTTTTCTTTTCTTCTTGTGGCCGGTCGCCGGGCCGGCGACCTCACCGAGCGTCGCCGCCCTCGGCGAGGCGGCCCTCGTCGGTCGAGCGTCGCCGCGGCCTCGCCCAGTGCCGCGGCGACTCGCCCAGCCCCCAGAGGCTCGGCCTCGCCGGTCTGGCGAGGCCGAGCGTCGCCGGTGGACGGACGGGCGGCCTCGCCTGGGCCGGCGAGGCTCGTCGGGCGGCGGAGGCCCGCCGCCACCGGCCGGGCTAGGCGAGCCGGCCGGTGGCTAGGCGGGCCTCGCCTAGCCCGGCGAGCCTCGGCCTCGCCGGATCCGGCGAGCCTCGCCTCGCCGGTGGACGGGCGGGCCTCGCCGGGGCGGGCGAGGCCCGCCCGGCCACCGGTCGAGCTAGGTGAGCTCGGCCGGTGGCCGGGCGGGCCTCGCCCGGCCCGGCGAGCTCGCCGGACCTCGCCGTGGTGGGCGAGCCTCCGGCGAGCTCGCCGGACCTCGCCCTGGCTAGGCGAGCCTCCGGCGAGCTCGCCGGACCGGCGGCCGGCGGCGGGTGGCCGGCGGTGGTGAGCGGCGGCGGACGGCGGCGGGCGGTGGCGGGCGATGGTCGCGGGATGGCGGAAGGAAAGAAGAAGAGTTTTATTGTGTTGATTCTTTTTTTGATTCTCGGACGTAGAATCAACTTTTTTTTGATTCTCAAATCTACTCCAAAACTGATTCTGGGAACAAATTTGTTCTCGGGAACAAAAATTTTACCAAACGCGATTCTCGTCCCAAACTGATTCTGGGAACAAAAAATCAGAAATTGGTACTGTTGGGCAAGTTGCCAAACAGGGCCTAAGGGGCTGCATGGTAATGTTTTTGTTCTTTTTTTGTTCTAGGGAATAGAAACAAAAAAACGTGTTTCTGTTCTGGGGAACAATTTTGAACAAAAGAACGCGTTTGGTAAACTTGTTCTAATAAAAAATGAACGTAAACACGTTTGGTAAATTTTTATTCTTTTTTTGTTTCTTTTAATTTTTTAATGTTTTTATTTTATTTTGCATTTCTTCCTTTCTTTTTTTTTTTTTTTTTTCTTTTTTGGCCGGCGGCTTTGCCCGGCCACGGCGAGGCTCGGCCTCACCTTGGCCGGGCGAGCTCGAGCTCGCCCGCATCCGCAAAGGCCGAGCCTTGCCGGCCCCCGAGCTCGCCCGCCCATGGCGAGGCTCGGCCTCGCCGGATCCGGGCGAGCTCGAGCTTGCCCGGCCAAGGTGAGGCTCGGCCTCGCCGCGCACGGCGAGGCTCGCGGGCGAGGCCGAGCCTCGCCGGGGGCCGGCGACGCTCTGATGAGGTCGCCGGCCCTCGACAACCGATCGCCGGCCATGGCCGAGGTTGGCGACCGGCGAAAGAAAAAAGAAGAAAAAAAGAATAAGAAAAGAAGAAGAGAAGAATAAGAGAGAGAAGACGAAACGTTTCTCCAAAATTGTTTTGGAACAAGAAGTAGGTTTTTTTTATTTCTTTTTTTTGTTCTTTTTGTGTTCCGGGAACAAAAGAACAAAAAAAGAACAGAAATGCAACCAAACGCGTTTCTGTTCTTTTTTTGTTTCCGAGAACAAAAAAAGTACAAAAGTGTTCCAGAAACATTTTTTTGGAACGTTTCCATGCAGGGCCTAAAAGCTGCATGTTCATTGGTCAACTGAGTGTCTATTATTTTCTTGACTCGTCTTTTGGTTCATCTAATAGAAGAGACATATTCTTTAGCCGGTTTCCTTCTGTGCTATACTGCATTCATGAAGAATACACTCTCAATGCCGACATCGTCACTCCGAACTAACATGCAGGGAAGGCTGGAGGCATTTCTTTAACGGAGTGACTAACTGATTAGTTATAGGTAAGTCTATTCATAGTAGATTGGCATTTTCGAGATTGAAAAAAGACTCAACACTGAAGAATAGGTCAATATACTAATAAGTCTGGAGGAGGCTTGCCAAATTTTAGGAGATAGACAATACGGTCAACAATACAAAGTTAATGCTGTTCTGAAGTTTTATTGATTTGTTTCAAATGTCTATCAAGTACTGCAAAAAAATATCATGAGAAAATCAAAAATTAATGTACAGAGCGGTCAAGCCTTGAATACTTTTCCAGATGTGATCAAGAGAACAAGATTTTGCAGTATCCTTTCCTCGACTTCGGATTTGGTTGCTTAAACTAATAAGCGGAACTTCACAATTAAAAGGAAATTACCAAAGTGAAAGATGAAGAAGCATTGAATGAGAAGAAAGGCTGGCTGGAGAGAAGATTCACCTCAAGTGCTAGCATTCGTCTTGCACTTATGAAAAGTATATGAATAATGTCAATTCTGAGGAGGGCATTGGAAGTATCTGACCATGTTCGTGCTTCACTAGGGCTGAGCATCGGTGGACCTTGGACCGGCCCAACCTGGCCAATTTTGGTTCAGTTCCCAAGGGGACCGAGTCGATCTTTGGTTCTAGGATCCTTGGACCTTGCACTGTGCGAGTTGGTCTTCGATCCTAGGAATGTAGGGTTAGTTCAACCTAAACCAACCCTATTAATATATAATATATATTAGATATATTTTAGATTATATATCATATGATTTTACTTGCTCCATTCTCTTCACAATTCAATTTGCCATGTAAATTAAAAAGCAGAAAGAAATTAAGCCTTAATTCAGCCAAAATAAAAAATAAAAACCCTCTTCACTTCCCTAGGCCTTGCTCGCCTCTACTCGCTTGCCTTGCCACTCACCTCACGTGTTTGTTTTTATGGTTTGTTACCTTTTGCAAATGTGAAATTTCTTTTGTTACCTTATATTTATGTTCGATATGTAATGATATTCATAGTTCTTTTTTTTTTTGGTCGATAATGATATTCGTAGTTTGGTTAATTAATGTCGTATTGTTAATTGATACGTAATTTGCAATGATACATTTGTCATTTCAAGGAATACAAAAACTGAAATAAAAAGTAATTGATTGGTTTCGAATTGACCCTAGAACTGGACCCAAGCTCAATAGGGTCGGTTCTTGGTCCCAATAATTGGGGACCAATACTATACAGGTTGATCCCAAGGTTAAGTGCTAGATCGACCCAATTCGGATCAAGCTTACCCCTATGCTTCACAGTTGACAAGAATGATAGAGCTTGCAAAAAATATGGTATTTTTCTTCAACCTAATGAAGGATACAGAAAAAGAAAACACTGTTTCACCCACCATATGAACTCTATGCTCTTTCATTTGGATTTTTATAGATAATAATTACTACACTTTACAAAGATCTCTCGTCCAAATGATGATTTTGTCATGAACGGTCATAATTTTCCCAAAGACGTCATTTGAGTAATTAGTAGAATGAAAACAAAGTGTTAAGGAACTTTCTGATTTGCATCTCCAAATGCATCAGGTTGTTCTCATGCTATCTGACTAGGGATCAAATAAGCAGACAAGTAGTCCTGTTCTTCTCCAGAGAAAGCCATGCGGGCACCCCATTGCTGCATCCGCAAAAACTGTGTCGTACTAGTCTTGATTCTGAAGCTCTCTTACGGTGTTTTATGCTTTCTTAAGAATTTGATGAGCAGCTCCAAAAGGGAGCCTTCTCTCTTTTCTTACATACAGATGCAGATTTTCTACATACCAATTGGATATCCTCATCTGCTCATAGAAAGTTGAGGACAATGGGTGGCGATTTGAATAATTTTCAACCCCTGGTGTCACTTTCCTAATAGAAATTCTCCAACATCTGACTTCCCTGGAGCCCCCGGTAGCACTTGAACACGGTTTGACGACTCAAATTAATGGGAAGTGACCGATAAAATATGACAGGCTGGAATAATTCTTAGTTGAAGAATTGCCTGGTCTTTGAGAGAAAAGTTGTGTTCTGGACCTGGAGGAACAGCACTAACATTTCCATGATTCATTTGTGTTTTTTTTTTTATGAACAGATGATTCATTTGTGTTTAAAAGTTGAATTTTTTCGCATGTCCTGCATTTCCTATTTCTATCTACTGCTAAAGGTTGGGGATGCATGTTTGTAGTCTATTTGGAACTATCCTGTGCTACATAAAATGATGGGACTCCTCTTGTTGATCTTTTAAGGGGACAAAATAATAATTGTTGACGGTAGCAGAGTTATCTTTTATTTATCTTCATTTGCAACCATCCTTTCGGTTCCCTCGGATACTCGAGAACAATCAGAAAAGCATTTCTTTTTGCACTATCGTTTCTCTCTTTTGACGTATATTAATCCGCTCATAATTTCGACCGGAAAAAAAAAATAAAAAATCTGCCCATAATGACGTGATTCCATCAAAAGGTGAGGCTATGGGGGACGGTGACTTCTAAACATATCATGTTCCCATCGATGTTGCTATTCCACAGACAGCAACCTTAAATTACCCTGAAATCAAAATTTGGTTGAGGTAGACGCCAGCTATAAGAAACAAAAATTTGACCCTTAAGTCAACTAAAATAAATAGAAGATTTTCATCCTTTATTTATATTGAAACGCAATTCATCATCAACATGATAGACATTATGGAGCGTGGACTTGCTGAGGTCCCTCTCAATTGATGTAGGCAGATTTTCTTTCTTCGTTACATTCGAATTTTCTTATATGAAAGTCCTCGTGGAACTAGTTTGCAGTCACCTAAAAACAAGTTCTTCAAGAGGACATAGAAGGATTAGATAAAGGAATCTGTGTTCCCATCTTGCTTTTAGCGTTGCTGATAAACTTATATATGCATTGCAATGTTCCTCCGATGCCTCACGCGCATCGGAACCGAGCAATGACTTTTGGATGGACGAAATGCAAGAGATTGACACCTACCAAAGCATTCGAACACTTCAGCCACCAACATCCCTCGAGGCTTCTCGATGTCCGGCAGCACCGTACCGTGAGCACGGTTTCATGTTCAGGCTGCAAAGCTAGAGATCTCTCATGTCATAATTAACAAACAATGAGCATTTCTTGTCATAACCTTTGTATCTACCTATTCCTGTATGTTGATCTAGCATAAACAATTAGAGTGTTTAAATTGATCATTTCCTGAAAACTTAGATAGTATTCTTGAATGAGCGTTTATCTGGTAAGTGACATTGATAAAGCTATTGTGAAGGCTATGAACTTAAAAATGGAGAATAATTGAAAAATGACCTTAAATCATTGCAAATGCTCGTGAATTGAACTTTATTAAAATGCACTCTGATTTTCAATAAAAGTGTTGGGATCGCTGCTACCCTCAAATTGGGGCCAACGAACAGTTGATGTGAAAAGTCGCAATATCTTCCTTGTTAAAACTCTATCGATACGTTTCTGAAGGCACCCAAAAGGCTTGTGACTACATCTCAGTGAATTTATCGCTTGATCCAAGAAAATCACAATTTTCTTGACACCCTAAAGGTCGGATGGTTAAAAGGCACAATTATCCAGCAATCGAGTCATTCAGTTTCGAAAAATCGAGTGTGGCTGGAAAGCTTCTGCAAAACACGAACCTTTTATACCCTTCGGTTATAATATCACTATATTGAAATCATATAAATTCATTTTTAGTCAGATTCACCGCCTCCTGCGTTGATTACCATGCCAGATAAATATTCTCAATACCTATTAAAGGTCGCCAGTAACAAAAGTAAAGAAAATAAAGGCTCGAGTACCATTCCACTTTCTCCATTCCCCGCAGGCAAACAAGCCTTGATGTTCGACCCAAAAAAGAAAAGGCTTGAGGTTTCATAGGTCAAACGACAAAAGTTTCGAAATCGCCCAACGATTCAGATGAAATGAATGAAAATAAACTCAGAATGCTTTCTTGGATTTCTAACATGAAATCAAATCAGATCTTCGAAAAGAAACATCTGAACTTGTGGATGTCATTTTAGGCTCTTCTCTTCAACTATGGATGCTTGAGTTGGCTGTCGGATACTTTCACCGTGTCTTTTTTCACCACTAAATGCATCATCCTCGGTATCACTGCTGAACTTCAAATATTTCTTCCAATCTTCGCTTTCTATAAAGACAATCAAATAAATAAGCAGATATAAGGAACTCATGTTTATTTTTATGCTGTAAGATTTGCTTCAAAAGGAAAAACCTGTTGCCTCCGAACTGCTACTGCAGATGTTCTTTAGGTTGTTGTCCAATTCCTCCGAAAAAGGCTCGACAGTAATTTTCTTTGCACTAGAGATCTTCAATGACTTCGATGGAGGAATTTTTTCTTTCTGACAGGAAGATCTCTTTTTCTTCAAGAAACCTTTCGCTGTTGTGGCAAGACCTTGCTCCTAAATTGTCACCCAAATGAAGTCACACCCTAAGCGTTAAGTAAATATAACTTTATTTTGCATTTTATTTATTTAGGGTTTTTGTAACTCACCTGTAGAAAATTACTCCCTGGCGTCTTCTTATCTGTCATTGCTTCCATTATATACTGGACAACCTCGACAGTTGAGCGGAACAATCTTTTTAATTGTCCATGACGATAGCTCTACAAAGATAATAGATTGAAGATATCTTGATTACCATCAGAAATTTCAAGATAGTCGTGTGTAAAGATTACTCAGAGGCAGTGAAAAGATTTCAATACACTCAATATTAAAATACACGATAACGTAAAAACTAACTTTTTATTAATCCTTTTGGATAACATATAAATCAATCAAATACACGTTACTTCTTTTTAATCATCAATTCATTAAGGAAAGCAGTAACAATGAATTTTTATTAATATATAATTACCATGTCTAATTTTCCATCTACTCGTTGTCTGCATGCAATATGCCAACCTTCAAGCCTCTCTTCAAATGAAGACCGATGTTGGATGTTCTGCAATCAATAAATAATAATCGCATCATAAAAATGAAAATAGTTAGACAATTAGATATATAGATTGAGATATTTATATGCATTTACGCAAAAACATAAAGAAGAAGTTCAAGCAGCCACCTTGTCCAATTCTGTGCCAATTAGACAATCCGGAGGGAGTGAGAAAGATACTGTCTCTTCCCCTACTAGTGTGCTTTTGCCTCGAGTTTTTCCTTTCTCCGATGAAGACGGATTTGTCTGTGTCTAGGATATACTCATTTGTCATTTGTTGTGAGCATTGGTTACAAATTCTTACAAATAAAAAGTGTGCATTACTATGAATAAAATATGACATATTGATTATTGATCACCATGCACTTGAACTCAACAGATGTTTGTTCAGATCTTCAAGAATGCATATGCGAACAATGTACAAAGAAATCATTGAAATAATATTACCTTAAAGGTTGAGACATTTGTCCCCATGTTATCTTGAGATAATGGATACAATATTGGATCCTTGTTGAGCAAATGATCTAAAATACTTCTTCTCAATTGCGAGACAACTTTCTGCAATCACGAATTATCAATGTTAGTACATCTTATCATTAAGGCATGGACAATTCTGAATTATTGTCTAAATCAAAGAATTGGGAATATATGTATTCTATTCATGCATAACTTGTGTAGCTATAACTTTTTACAAATGAAGCTTTGGAGTGTCCTTCACAACTATATCAAGCTTATCAAATATGCTTCAAGAATCGAGATGAAGAAATTTTGAGTGCCTTTTGTGGATCATTCTATCTCATGTGTTCTATCAATCTTTTCATGAAGATATTGGCATTCGAAAGCTAAGTGTTGAACCTCATAAAAGTGAATTGGAAAACACCATACTCTATAATTGTAAAATTGTGTTTATGTCGTGGTCTATCTCCCGGAATATCACAAAACAATTACATCT
The DNA here is from genome assembly GCA_014182725.1 of Eucalyptus brandiana. Taxonomy (NCBI): domain Eukaryota; kingdom Viridiplantae; phylum Streptophyta; class Magnoliopsida; order Myrtales; family Myrtaceae; genus Eucalyptus; species Eucalyptus brandiana. The sequence continues at coordinate 19,428,512 of CM024678.1, forward strand.
ACTACTTGTATCCAAAAAGACTTAAAAAAAAAAAAGTTAATTTACATTACATCCACTATCATTGTTACTAATGTAAACCATTCTATATAATTGTATAATTGAGTTAATGTCATGGACTACATCACAAAGTTTCAAAGGACAATATAAAACTCACACTAAATATCTATATTGTTAAAAAACTCAATAGAAAGTTAACTTACATGGACTACTGCCTTAAGTGATGCATATAGTTGATCTCTTGGTCCTTGATTAGGAATGTCTAGCTTTTCCAAACCACGTGATTCATTCGATCCCTTTGAAATAAGAGAGTTATCCGGAGCTGAGAGTGACCTATTGACCTACACGGATGAGAAAGATAGAGAAAGAGAAGGCATGAGTAAAGCAAATAAATAAACATATACGATTATATTGAGCATTAAAAGCAGCCTAACAGTTCAAAGTGAAAACATATATGTCATGAAATAGGATCTTCAACTATATTCATTATGTCAAAGAAATCAAACATTTGTTAAACTATTATCAAGATGTTAAGCAACTCATGCTTGACAGTTCAATAATAAAAATAAAACCAGACCAACCACATTCGATAAAGTTTAAGAACCTGCTCCTTCTATCAAGGAATCGAACTCATTAGATACGGTAAAAATGATAAAGGACTAGATGAGTAGAAAGATATAGTGCCATATTCTGAAAGAAAAAGAATATCAAATCATATTATGTGGAAGCATGATAAAGGACTAGATGAGTAGAAAGATATAGTGCCATATTCTGAAAGAAAAAGAATATCAACATATTATGTGGAAAGCATGATTTTGTCCAAAATGATTCCATGGAACCACTAGGTTTCGAGAGGAAGGGAATATCAAGTACCTATAACTCATTCAAGAAATAACAACAGTAGCATAAAATGAAGAGAAACATCTCCAGAATGACAGGCACAAGAAAAGGGAAAACATATGAAGGAGCCACAGTTTCGAAGCATAACAAATGAATTGGAATGGTGGAAACTCATTTCACTTTATATGTAAAAGCTTGTCACCTTCTTCTCTTGTTCGATTTAGAAAAGTTGTTCATTCTCTAAATAGTTATACTTTAGCTACACATTATTCTTTGATGCCAAATGATGGTAGATTTTCTTAATCATTGATCTTAAAGAATGTGCAAGTTCTCAATCAATTCTTTGGTCTCAGCTACAATATTCATTGCTTATCAACTTACGATATAGCGGCGAACTCTACATAGTATGAATATCGATTAAGGGAAAAGAGTTCTGTATGTATTGATGATGTTTACCGTTATAGCACTAACGGTATGATTACTTACAAAAGTTAATAACGGTTTTTCCATTTCAAACAACTGCCGTCCGTTTTATTGTGTAACGAATAACGATTTATGCATTGATCAATGTAAAATGCAATACACCCAAACCTTTCAGCCACGAATATATTATCTATTCTTCCAACATATATTAGAAAAACCTATTGGCAATTTCAATTTTGTCATCCTTAAAAATCATATTCTTGTACACATACAGATACAATCTGTATACCCATAAAACAGATCTGGATACAAAAAAAAAAAAAAATGTAAACATATATATTGAAATAATTATATATGTAATTCGTTCTTTGTCAACAAAATATTTAGAATAGTTTAGACATTTTACATGGTAAAATTCAACCAACAATTACTCGTTAGTTTCACTAAGTGTACAAACAATTAGATCTCGCACGCCTTAGATAAGAAAATTAGATTTTAACATGATAGATGTCCTAATCTATATCAAATTTGTCAAATCAATGCATAGATCTAGATGATAGATCATTTGTACCAACTCAACTCTTAACCTCAATGTAAACCAAATGAGAACCCTAGAGAGCATTGGAATTCTTATCTTTCACCATTCGCCACTTTTGATTTTTCTATTGCAAAAAATGCCTTTGAAAAAAAATCCATTTCTTTGTGGTTGAAGCACAAAATATATGGGCAATGACCCAGCACGAAGGTTGATAGAGACTTACCTCACTCATTTTTTGGGGGGAAGCACCTGTTGAAGGAGATGACAGCACAGGTTGAGAAGATTCGTCCTGCGATTTCTCTTTTGGAGAGGGAGGAAGAGTTTGCATCATAGGGTTTGCTACTTCAAAGATCCCTTCGAGAGCTTACGCTTATTACAAGCCAAAAGATATGTGGCACGTCAATTGAAAGAGAGAAGATGGTGTCTAAAGAGAAGAAAATGGTGCATTTTTAAAACAACACGGTGAAATAAAGCCAAATAATTTTGCCCATTTATTGTCTTGGACCGATACGTGTACATCATTGCAAGTCTCTTGTATTTTAATAACCTAGGTTGGTAATGAAAAGAGCAAATTAGCCTTCCATTTTTTTTTTTTTTGTAAAAGCTAAAAAGAATCTAACACAATTAGAATATATATTTTTTTTCCATAAATGTAAAAAGCCCATAAAATCATTGAGTACTGAACCTTAGGTATGTTAATATTGCAAAGGAAACTTGAAATAAGTTGTGGCAAGTGAAATTTAGAAAAACAAATGATGCACTTTTGTGCCTTTTTCTTCTTCTAAAATATTGATAATGAAGTCAATAATATTTAATTCGACTGGGTTTGGAAGCAACATGGATCCACAATCTATTTATCGAAGAAAGTAAATAAAATTATTGTATATAGAATTTGTATACTTAATGCCATAGCTTATTGTAATCCATTGTAACAAAGCTTGAATTAAAAAAAAAAGGACATTTGCTAAATATCGTCTCAATATTGAGCGTTCAAGTTATGATGCAGTAACGATGCACTGAAACTTTTAATTGATTTGCGCAATATACAATTACCTAAGACTAGTAGAGGATTCTGCTTTTATACTAAAAAGGAAAATAATGAATTCCAATCAAACTTAAGGAATGTTAGCTAGCACCAATACCATTTAGGCGGACAACTTATATGTCAAATAGGATGATGTGTGATTAGAAATACCATAAACAGGATAACAATCAAGGGATTAACAATTTTATAGATGTACCTATTAAAATATCAAGGGATTAAATGCTCATTACCCTATAGCATTAAATGCCAGATTTTGAGTATTAGACTACCATGAATGGGTTTTGTTTATTTTGAGGCATCATTTAATACAACCTGATTACATTTACCATATTGAATTATCGATTTAGCTTGATTATTTCATTCACTTAGCCATAACATCTTATAATAAAATGCAAATAACTCCTTCTGGAGCGCAAGAAAAGGAACAGGCGCTTGCTTCTGCAAGATCTGGCATATACATATCTAGAAATGCTAATAAGTAGGCATGCTGTTAATATGTACCTAGGAGGAACAAATAGATTGTTATATGGGCATTTTCAGTCAAATTAATTACTACAAATGTTTGCTAATCACCATATCCATGTACATCAGGTAAGGCTTCATCAATTGAATGACATGTGTAGCACCCAAAGTTACTTTACGTATGCGACCTTATGATCTAAATGCGGGATTTGTCATATCTAAACCAAGAGCTTAACAATTCAATCACTCTTTGGGGATTGAATAAATACTCTTCAGCTTTTTACAAAACAATCTTATTCATCTACTTAGATACGTAGAAAATCCAATAACTCGTATGCCAATCCATGTATCACATCGCTTTAATTAGTCTAAGGGTGTTCACGGGCCTGTTCCATTAGGGTTCCCACTTATACTTGACCCTTGTAGGACATGAATGTATATGTTTTTGTGATTCAATCCGAGACTCCCTCGCATAAAATCCGAGCTTAGAAAACGGGTGGAGTTGATTTTTTATTTTTTCTGTGGCATAGTCATCCTAAATTATCTCAGCCCAAATTTTAGCATGGTTAATGCATATTTAGCTACCATGGACCAATTTATGTGCTGAATTTTCACTTCGGAAACATGCCATTTTAAGAAGTCTTCACAAACCCGCATAGATCCATGCCATTTTAAGGAATTTTTATAAACCCGCGTTGATCCATTCCCATCATACCGCGTTGTCCATCACGCCTCTCTAACTATTGTGTCCACAGGCCCTAGGTTTTAGGCTGTTGAGACAACACGGCCCTAGATTTGAGGTCGTGGCCGCCACGACTTCACCTCTGAGGTTGCCGTGGTATCAAACCGGAGATAGCCAACTCAATTTAACTTCACCCCTGAGGGTTTTGATAACTCACCTGTATAGAATGATTCCCTGGTGTCTCCAATGAAAGCGTCCAATATAAACCTCGACAATTGAGCGAAACATCCTACTTGACTGTCCATGACAATAAAACTGCAAAAATAATATATTGTGTTAGTTTCATTAGCATAGGATAAATTCTTGAAAGTCATGTGCAAAGCTATTACTTGTAAAAGAAGTTTAATTACACTTAATGATAAAATAGGCGATAAAGTAAAATTAAGATTTTTGCAATCCTTTCGCTACCATACATTACCGGATAATTCACATCTCACGGTAATGTTTTAAAGAAACCAAATCACCCAAATTTACATTACCTCTTTTGAAACTTTGACATTATTGAGAAAAGCAAAAGCAATAAAAGTTATGAATATACAACTACCAAATCTAATTTTCCATTTGCATGTTGTCTACATTCAATACACCACCCTTGAAGCCTCTCTTCAAGTGAAGATTTATGTTGGGTATTCTGCAACCAATAGTTAATAGTGACATCATAAGAATGAATGAATTCTTAAGATTTTTAGATATATAAAAAGAAATTCTAGAAGCCACCTTGTTCGAGTCTGTTTCAATTTGACAATCTAGGGGTAGTATGAAAGATACAAGTCTCTTTCCCAACTAGTGTGCTTTTGGCCCTAGTTTTAGCTTCGGCCGAAGAAGATGGATTTGACTGTGCATGGGATTTAATCATTTATCGTTTATTAATTAAAATGCACCTCAACTCAAAAATTGTTGTTCAGATTTTCACAATGCATTTGTGAACAAGGTATAAAAAAAATCATCAAAACAATATTACCTCAATGTTCGAGGCATTTAACCCACCATAATTTCTAGGTAAACAATATGATATCGGATCCAGGTCAAGCACCTCATTTGAACTTTTTATCAATTGTGAAGCAACTTCTTATAATATCGAATCATCAACAGTACACCTTATTATTAAGAAATAGACCATTTGCTACTTATAGTCAAAGTCAAAAAATTGGAAACATATGTACTCTACTTATAAATGAATCATGTGGTTGTAACTTTATACAGATGAAATCTAGTTGCACAGTTCATAAATGCATACAAGTTTGTCAAATATACTTCAAGAATCAAGATGATGGAATCATGTACATCGATGTGTTACCATGTCAATCTTTTCGTGAAGATATCACATTCAACAACCAAGTATTGAACCCCATAAAATGTGGATTTCAAACAACGACACCTTATAATGGTAAAATTGCATTTATGTCGGGTCTATCTCATGAAATATGATATTACAAAATAACCATTAAATGATATTTTTATCCAAAAAGACTTTGTAGAAAGTTAACGTACATTGACTATTACTCTAAGTGATGTATACACGCAATAAAGTTCTCCTTGATTGGGGACACCCAGCTTCTTTGAACCACATGCTTCATTTGATCCAATTAGTACCCAAAATTTGTCTGTAGTAAAGAGTGACTAATTGACCTATAAGGAGGAAAGAGATGGAAAAGTACAAGATTAAAGTGAAGAAACTATCAAAACATATACAATTATATTCATCATTAAATGCTATCCAACAATATAAAACGGGAGAAAATATATTCTACAATATATGATCTTCAACTATATTCTTTTTATATTACCCTAATATATGATTTTTACTATTTGTGCGTTATAAAGTAATTGTACTTATGCATTTTGATATATTTCCATATGCTAGACTAAACTTTTATACATTGGAAGAATATATAGTAATGTTTTGGGTTGCTGATTCAAATATATACATTATTAATGTATATAGAACTCATTTCCTTTAATTGGTATTGTTCATTCTACCAAACATTACGACTACTAGAAAATAATGAATTATAATAACACAATTAAAGGAAATAAGATCGGTATATATTATTAATGTTTAACATAATAGAATTGACCGTCTAATTAATTACAAAAGCTAATAAAGATTTTTATTTCAAACAATTGACGTTGGTGTTATTGTTTAGCAAATAACAAATAATAGATTACGACTCATACATCGAACTATGCAAAGGGTAGTACATTCAAACCAGCAACCTTAGAAAATTATTATCTATTCTTCCAATGTACGTTAGCAAAAAGTACCTATTACCAATTACAGATTTCTCCTATGCAAAATCATAATATTGTATCCATACATTTTATAATTCTACATACTCATATAAAACAAGTGTGCAGGCACAAAAGACATATAAATATATACATGCATATAAATTTGTAAGTTGCCAACAACAAAAAGAAAAAAAATAAAGATAGTACCTTTCCACTTTCTTCATTACCGGTTGACAAATAAGGCCTAATGTCCGATTCCTCATTCTCACTACTTAGCTTCAAATATTTCTTCCGTTCTTCACTTTCTTCAAAGACAATCAAATAAATAATTAGATATTAAGAGCTCATGTTTCTTTCTTTGCAGTAGCAAGACCTTGCTCCTAAATTATCACCCCAATGAAGTCACATACTAAGCGCAAAGTAAAAGTATAACTTTAATTCACATTTTGCTTATTTAGGGTTTTTATAACTCACATGTAAAGAATTACTCCCTATCAAAACCTCTATTATAAACTCGACAATCTTAGCAATAGAGCGAAACATCTTTCTTGACTGTCCATGACGATAATTCTGCAAAAATAGTAAATTTTGATTGTCTTCATTATCATATGACAATTTCAAGATAATCACGTGCAAAGCTTTACTCATCCACAGCTGTAAAAAAAAAAAAAAATTCAATGCACTTAATAATAAAATAGCCGATAAGGTGAAACTAAGTTTTTATTACTCCTTCCAACTGATATACATCACTATGATCCATTTAATCTCCTTGCAATATTTATAGAAATCAAGTCAATTGAATCTGCATTACTTCTTTCAAATCGTCAATCTTATTAAGGAAAGCAATGGCAATGAAGTTTCTTAAATATACAATGACCATGTCTAATTTTTTTTTTTATTTGCATGTTGCTTGCATGCAATATTCTACCCTCGAGCCTCTCTTCCAATGAAGATTGATGGTGGATGTTATGCAATCAATAAATAATAGTCACACCATATAAATGAAAACTATTAGACAATTAGATGTACAAAATGCAATATTTATTTGCATTCAAGATAAAAGCAAAAAAAAAAAAAAAACAAATTCAAGAAGCCACCTTATCCAAGTCTACGAGACAATTTAGGGGAGTATGAAAGATATTGTCTCTTCCCCTAGAAGTGTAGTTTTGGCCCTCGTCTTGACTTCCACTGATGAAGATGGGTTTGTCTCTGCTTAAGATTTGATCATTTGTCATTTGTAGTGAGCATTGGTTACAAGTTCTTACTTATAAAAAGTATGCATTAATACAAATAAAAGATGAAATTTTGGCCATTAATCACCATACACTTTAACTCAAGAAATGTTTTCTGGAATGCATATGTGGACATTGTACAAACAAATCATTGAAAAAATATTACCTTAAAGTTTGAGGCATTTGTCCCTACATTATTTTGAGGTAATCGATACAATATTGGATCCAAGTCTAGCATACAATCTAAAATACTTTTTCTCAATTGAGAAACAACTTTCTACTATCACAAATTATCAATGCTAGTATACCTTATAATTAAAGCATGGACTATTCTAAATTATTGTCAAAGTCAAAAGAATTAGGAATATATGTATTCTATTTATATATCACTTGTGCAGTGTAACATCTTACGAGATGAAGTTTAGCAGTACTTTATATATACATCCAAGCTTATCAAATATGCTTCAAGAACGAAACGAAGAAATTGAGTGCCTCATAATGCAATTGGTGGATCATTCATCTTATGTGTTACTATTGATCTTCTCATGAAAATACTAGCATTCGAAAACTAAGGGTTGAGCCTCACAAAAGTGAATTAATCTATAATGGTAAAATTTCATTTATGTCGTGATCTATCTCGCGAAATATCACAGAACAATTACATCAATTACATGTATCGAGGTAAACTTGACAAGGAGTCATTTGCATTACATTGACTATCATTCTTAGTGATGTAAACCAAACTATACAATGGTAATATCGAGTTTATGTCATAATCTACCTTACAAAGTTTCAAAGGACCACATAAAACTGGTATTGGCTTTATATGTATTAAGAAACATAATAACAAGTTAACTTATAATTACTTGTGCGCTAAGTAATGTATACAATCGATCATGATGTCCTTCTTTAGGAATGGGTGAATGGGTGACCTATTGACCTACAAGGATGAAGGGGAGAGAGAGAGAAGGAAAGACATGAACAAAGAATATAATTATGCATATACAATTATATTCATCATTAAATGCTTCCAACAGATTAAAAAAAAAGGAAAACATGTATGCCACAAAATAGGATCTTCAACTATATTCATGATATAAAAGAAATGAACATTTCGTACATATTGATAGTACTCACCATAATAACATTAACGGTCTGATTACTTATAAAGGTTAATAACGATTTTACCATTCCATACAACCCCCCTTAGTTTTATTGTCCAACGAATAACTATTCATGCATTGATCTATGTAAAAAGCAATACATCCAAACCCTCAACCCTCGAACAATATTATCTCTATTTCCAATGTATATTAGAAACCTATCAGCAATTTCAATTTTGTCATCCTCAAAATCATATTCTTGTACCCATACAGATATTATTCTACATGCCCATTCATACAAAAAAGATGAAAACATATATAAATACATATATATGTAATTTGTTATTCGTCAACAAAAGATTTAAGAATATTTCAGACATATTATACAATGTAAAATTCAACCTACAATGATTTGTTAGTTTCACAAAGTGTATAAACAATTAGATTTACACACACTTAGACAACAAAAATATATTTTAACATGATAGATGTTCCAATTTGTATGACGTGTGTAGAATCAATACGTAGATCTAAATGATGGATCATTTCAGTAATGCAACCCTTAACCTTAATATAAACCAAACAAGAACCCTAGAGAGCACTAGATGTTTATCTTGTCTTTCATCATTCATCACTTTTGATTTATTTTTTTAAGTAAGCTGCAGAAAATCCATTTCTTTGTACCTTGTTTTGGGTCAAATTCTTTATACTTGAATTACAAAATACATGGCTGCTAACCCTGCATGTAGCTCAATCGAGACTTACCTTGCTCATTTTCAAAGGACCTGCACTTGTCAAAGGAGAAGATTGCATAGGCTAAGACAATCCATCATGCACCTGCTGTCTTGGTGAGAGAGGAATGTTAGGGTTTGTCATTTCAAATGTCACTTTGAGAGCCAATGCTTATCGCAAGGCAAAAGATGTGTGGATGGTATATAAAGGGAGGAAAAATGGTAGATGTTCAAAACAACACGGTGAAATAAACCCAAACAATTTTGCACATTTATTATCTTGCACCGATAAAAGTACATCATTGCAGGTCTTATGTATTTTAATAACCTAAGTTGGTAATCAAACGAGCTAATTAGCCTTCCATCTTTCCGTAAAAGCTAAATAGAATCTACCATTCTAGAATAGTCTTTTTGATAAATGTAAAAAAATCCATAAAAATATTGAGTACATGAACCTTAAGTATATTGATTATTGCAAAGGAAACTTAAAATGAGTTGGTGAAATTTGGAAAAACATATAAATGCACTTTTGTGACTTTTTTTTCCCTAAAATATTGATAATGAAGTTTCTCAAATTAACTTCAGCTTATTGAAGAAAATAAAGAAAATAAATGTAAATGGAACGTGCATACTTAATACCAAAATCTTTTAACTTAGCTTTTTGTAATCAATTGTAACTATGCTATAATAATAATAATAATAATAATAATAATAATAATAATAATAATAATAATAATAATAATAATAATAATAATAATAATAATAATAATAATAATAAAAGTGGACATTTGCTATATATTATCTCAATATTAAGCTGTCAAATTGATGCAACAAGGATGCAGCAAGGATGCACCAAAAATTTTAATTGATTTTACAATATACAATTATCTATAATTAATAAAGAATTTTGCTTTTACAGTAAAAAAAAAAAAAATAGAGAAAACCCATCAAATATAAAGAATGTAAGCTAGCACCAATAGTATTTAGATGGACAATTAACTTATATGCCAAATAGGTTGATGTGCGATAAGATATACTATAAGCATAATAAGAATCAAGAGACTAACAAATTACGGATGTAACCATTCAAATGTGAGGTTTTAGGACATGAATTGATCTTTATCTCTTGGGTATATCCTATTAAAAAATTTAATGCTCCTTACGCTAAAGCATTAGATGCCAAATTTTGAGTATTTGACTTCCATGAATGGCTTTTGCTTCTTGAAGCATAATTAAATACAACCCAATTACATTAACCATACTGAAATGATCAATTTAACTTCATTATTTCATTCACTTAGCCGAGACATCTTATTATAAAATGCAAATAGGGAACAAACCCTTAACTTTTGCAAGGTCAAACATATACATTGCTTGAAATGCTAGTAAGTAGATATGTTGCTAATATCTACCTAGGAGAAACGTATAGTACACAATATGTAAACCTTTTGGTCAAATTAATCACTATGAGTGCATGTTAAGCACTCTGTCCATGTACATCAAGTAAAGCTCCATCAATTGTACACATGGCATTAGCAATTTTTTGAGGTATTATTAAGACTTAATTTGATCACATTAACTATGGATAAAGACCCTACAAGTATGATCCAAATGTTATAATTTTCATATGACGTTCGCTTTGATTCCATAACCTTTCAATAACCACTTGAATATCATAACTTTTAAAAAACCTTCACCTCAAGTGTTGGCAAATCTAACTTTTGAAACTCATTATGAGCTTTTTCTTAAAGTCATCATAATCACATAATTGATTATTATGTTATGGCACCAAAGTTAGCGTCATAAGATAGTTATGGCCCTTGTAGTATTCTTATCCCCATTAAATATAATATAAGATAGCCACAACATCTTATTGTCAAATGCAAATGCAATGCTCAGTTAAAAAAAAAGGAACTTATTCTTACTTCTCTTACGTCGGACATACACATTTCTTGAAATGCTAATAAGCAGGTTTATTGTTAATATTCACCTTGAAGAAACATGGAAAATGCCACTTTGGATTTCCAGTAAATCTCGGCGTTGGCACTTAAGTGTTCCTTTTTTATTCGATTTTGGCACTTAAGTAAACATTTTGAAAATTTTGGCACTTATATGTCCACCCACGCCAAGTTTTAGCACTTGAAGTATACTTCTACTGTTAGATGAGATAATTAAGCAAAAGTCTCGTTTGATGATAATTCCAAAATTCTTATCAAAGGCAAAGCTACAATTCTGACTCATTTTAAAGAATGGTGCACATCAGTTTACTACTAATGTTTAATATGTTCCAAAAATGTCAAGCAATGTCTCGAGTCTAGGATAATACTAGAGGAATGCTATATTGTTTGCATGAAAGCTTTAATCTAAGAGATCAAAATAATAAACTGATTGCAAATGCGAAGATGTCAAAGAACGAGATTTTTATTCTCAATATAAGAAATAAAATGACTTGATGTTTTGAAGGCATCCATGATGAAGGAATTTGAAATGATGGACAATGGTCTCATAAATTATTTCCTTGGCATAAAAGTGAAGCAAAGTGCAGGTGGGATTCTTATTTCCCAAAAGGTTATGCAGAAAGCATACTTGAAAATGAGGTGCGCAGACACCGGAGTGCCAAAACTTAGTATGAGGGGACATTTAAGTGCCAAAAATTTCAAACGATACAAGTAAATGTCAAAATCGGAGAAAAATGAACACTTAAATGCCAATGGTAAGAAATTTTGATCAAACTACTCGAGATGGCATTTTTTTTTGGCAAGATAAATGCAAAATGACGTTTTTTTTTTTTTTTTTTTTTTTTTTATGTTGATGTGGCTAGATCAGTCTAAAGCGACGTCATTTTGGTGCCAATATTGTCCTAAAATTGAATATTAATATAACTATTAATTAAAATAAATTTAAAAAGAAGAAGAAGAAGATCTGCAGTAGCATTCGGCAAGGGCTTGCATAGTCCTCGTCGCCATCAACAACGATGAGGCGAGGTTCAGCCAGGATCACCGACCCCTAGGCAATGGCCAATGACCTTGGCCGATTGTCGGCGACCTCGGTCAACCATCCCCCAACGTCGCTGGGCCTTTCTGGCGATGGCAGGGTGGCGATGGAAAGGGTTAAGACCCTCACCAAACCCGTTCCCCATTTTTATATTATTTTATTATTTTTATTTTTATTTAAATAATTTAGTTTTTAATTTAGTTTTTAATTAATATTAAATTCATAAATTTAGGAGCAAAACGATGTTGTTTTGCACCTTCATTGTTGAGTTGGCTTTCGATGAGCCACGTAGACCACATATATTATTAAAAAAAATGTCACGTCAAATTTCTAGCTACTCTCGCCAAACTTAACATTGAAGTGTCTCAATTTTTTTTTTAATGGTATTTAAGTGCACATTTTGAAACTTTTGGCACTAAAGTATCCACTTGTGCCAAGTTTTGGCATTCCTGGTGTACTTTGTCCCTTGAAAAATTCAATATGAAGAATCGAGACAGTAGTCAATACACAATGTAGTGCGAAGCCAAGCTTTCGAAGTTTAATGATAGTGTTGATGTTGATTCAACATACCACGGCAGCTTGAGATATTTGTCATCTCATCTTAAAGCTATAAAAAAGATACTTCGTTACGTCAAATTAATATTGATCATTGCTTGCACTACTATTAGTCTTAATTCTTTCAACTTAGAGCCTATTCAGATAATGATTATAGTAGATATATTGATGATTGAAAAAGCACTAGAAGCTTTGCATTTCTCTTGTGTGACACTGCTTTCACATAGCCATCAAAGAAGCAATCAAGCGTTACTCTTTCGACATGTGAAGCTGAATATGTAGCAGTATCCTCATGCGTTTGTCATGCAATAAGGTTGAGAAGACTACTCAGAGAAATTCTTACAAAGTAGAAGAAAATAATAAGGTTTTATTTGATAATATTTATGCTATTGCTTTGGTGAAAAATTCAGTTTTTCATGAACAAAGTAAGCATATCGATGTTCAATATCAATTCATTCAAGAACAAGTGAAAGAGAACAAAATTGAAGTTTTGCATGTGAAGACGGGAGATTAGGAAAAGCACCAAAATAGTCCTAAACATTTTGCATTTGTACCAATTTAGTCCTAAACTTTCTAATTGGACCATTTTAGTACTAACCATTTTGACGTTGGTACTAATTCAGTCCATCCGGCTAATTTAAGCTGGAAATTGCTGACATGGCTGTTGGCGGTCTTACGTGGCGCCACGTGGACAAATTATATATATATTTTTAATATTTTTTTTCAGATTTTTAAGATTATTATTTTTCTTTTTTTTTCTTTTCTCCTTGCCCCTTGGCCGGCGAGGTGGCCGGCCGGTCGACCATCACCGGCCATAGGCTCTGGTTGGGGCGAGGGCGTGGCAGCCCTCACCACCGGCCGGCCATCGACCTCACCGGCCAAGGGGTAAGGAGAAAAGAAAAGAAAAAAAATAGAGAAAAAAAGGAAAAAAAAAGAAAAAAATAATCTGAAAAATCTGAAAAAAAATATAAAAAATTATAAAATTTGTCCACGTGGCACCACATAAGACCGCCAGTGGCCACGTTAGCAATTTCCGTCTTAAATTAGCTGGATGGACTGAATTGGTACTAATGTGAAAATGTTTATGACTAAATTGGTCTAATTGAAAAGTTTAAAACTGAATTAGTACTAATACAAAAAGTTTAAGACTATTTTGGTACTTTTCCCCGGGAGATTAAGTAGCAAATATTGTTATGAAACCTCTCAAGATTGATGCTTTTCAAAAGTTCAAGAGTTTGCTTGGAATAATTGATGGAAGAGAATTTGATTTAAGGGAGAGTGTTTGTAATTAATCCAAATTCTTTCGAAAAGTTTGTCGATTCATTGGATAAGTTGTCTATTTCATGGTTGTCAATCGGCTACATGGTTGCCGATTTCTATCACAGTTTGATGTCGTTGTTTGTTCGGCTCCCAAGAATAGTGCACGTATTGAGTCTTATTGGAGTGTTCCTCTCAAGAGTCTATTTGTATTTCTATGTCTAGTTTAATATTTTGTAGATTCTCAAGAATCTGTCTTCTTAAAATGCTAGATACATTTAGAGTGATTTAAGAGTAAGAGTAACATTCGTGTAACAAAACTATATCAAAGCAAGTCTCGTGATAATTTCTATCAAGGTGAAAACAAGATGAAATAATAAATCATGAATCGACAATTCACCTTCAAATTATCCTATCAAAAGTATCTTCCTCTAGACACTTTTTGCCTTTTCTTATTCTATTCAGGAGATAAATTAGAGCACACAACGCAAGTACAACTGCAGCTGGAATCCAAACCCACACCAGCTTAGGATATTTTCGTCAAATTTTGAGACCTTAAAGAACCATGACCTTATGCAGTTCAACTCTGTATAGTTGCTGGTTGAAGTGGATCCTAGGCACATATCCTGCGGGAGATACTATGAAATATCAAAAGGGAAAGAAATAAGTGGATTCTTCATGTTTCCTCCTGTTTCATTGTTCGAAGAGACAAACAGGGAGATATTCTTCCCGTCATATTCCGCTCTGGCCGTTATATAGGTAGCTGTTGAAATATTGAAACTGTAATTAGCCAAAGGATCTTGTTTGCTCGAGAAAATGCTATTCACATCCAGCCATGTGGTTATCATCACCGTCTTCTGCATAGCTCTTGTGGGTGTCAAATTCTATAGCTGCAACCTGGTTCTAAGGGTGTCCGTTTGTGCTTCAGTTGACTATGCCGAGCCGTCTTCCTTTGCTGTTGTCTGGAGACCCGTTTCTCCAGTTATAACAAAGGCAAGATCTTCACCGCCCAGGACAGTCCGCTGAGTTATACTGAGAACAAAGGTGGAATTTTAAGGTGCAGTGACTCAACTGTCCCCTTTTTCTTCCATAGCTTGATTGAGTCTCTGCACAACATGCAGCCGGACAAGTTTGAGATAGAAGCTACACTTACATCTGGTGTCACTTGGAGGGCATTGAGAACTACATAGGAACTTTCCCTGATGACATGGTCTCACCTGTTTCATTAGGATGGGGCATTTGAACCTCAATCACGTCGCTTGATCAAAAGTAGATACCACGATGGTAACTACTAGCAATAGCTACTAGACAGAAGGAGTAATATACATTCTTAGGTGAAAAGACGAAACAGAAGTCAAGAGGTTTAAGAGTTGCCGATTGAGGAAGCACTTTTCAAGAGTGGAGAGATTTTTACATGGCCGGTGAGGTTTCTAAGATAATTAAAGTGGTGAAGTCAAGAAAAATTAGGTGAGGGATGACCAATTATATTTTGAAGAAATATTCATGTAATCCTCTTTTGGAATGGCACCGTTAATGAATGACTTCGAGCGGACATAAAGCAGTTCTTTTCATGGTTGATGTAAACTAGAAAGCTAAAAGAGAATGGAAGGAAATTTCAGGATCCAAGTTCTGCTCAACTCCTCTGCATTTTGATCATATTTTACTCTCGGAACCATCTCTTCCACAGATCACACAACCGGATTTTCGAACCTGATTAGTTATAGTTTTGTATGTATGTCTGTAGATGGACCTTGTCAAGTTACTATTATTCTATAAACCCAAATTGTAATAGTGCCAAAGCGACTCTTTGCTAACTTGTTCTATAATCTAACCTGCTTGGTCAATTTCAAACGGTAATTAGCTCCCTACTTGGCAGGTTATCAAGCTGACTTATAGACATGTAAGGTCGACTCATGATTAGAGGATAATTGTCTCAGATTGAAATGATTTAATACAATAAACTTTTGTATGTTTTGTTCTTAACTACTAAGATGCTAATGTTTATCCGACGACTCAAACAGTCAAAGTGATTTTTTTTGGGGGGGGGTGGGGGATGAGGAAGTAAGGTATACACAACCCCGTCAGATTGATAGGATCTGATTATGCCAACGCAAGAGGAAAATTAATGGAAACCTGGATTAAAACAAGCAACACAAGAGGATGTCTTCAACTCTGACCCCATCTACTTTGGATTCATCAGAAGAGCCGATCAATTATGCTTTGTAATCATTGGTTAACTCTGGGTTTATTATGTTCTGTGCTGTACTAACGTTGCTCGAGTGCTCAGCAGAATCAACACAAAGTCTTCAGGAAGTTTTCTACTTTGCATCTTCAAATGCATCAGGTTGTCCTAATGCTGTCTGACTAAAGTTGGGGATGCATGTGCTTTTAGGGATTGAATTATGTGATATAAAGTCTGGTCTTCTCCAGAGAAAGCCATGTGGGCGTCCCCTTGCTGTATCAGCACAAATTGTGTCGCAAAGAATTTGATTTTGAATTTTTCTTAAGATTTTTCTGCATTCTTGAGATCTTGATGAGCAGCTCCGAAAGGAAGTATTCTTCTTATTCTCTCTTTTTGTTACATACACATGCTTACTTTAACTCAGAGGCCAGTCTACCAAGAAGGTGCTTTTCAGGTGCAAAGTTTGCGGGAAAATAGGCATGGGCTTTTCATACGACTGTCAAGAGTGCAAGCTCGATTTGTACTCTCTCTGCGCTGTTGCACCTTCATCATTTCTGTCACTCTGCTAGAACAGCAAGTGAATTCTTTTCATTCCAGGCCATCGGGCCATAGCGTCCCAACCGTGCCAGGGCTGGGATCCATTAATCATCCAAGCGCATACCTCGCAGAGCAACTTGGCTTTGCAACCATGAGATCCCAAGCATTTCTTCTTGGACATGGTCACTATCCAAGTGTGCCTTGTTGTAAATTTTTGGGACGTGGATATAGTCAGAGGCAAGATTGGGGTGAGAGTAGTGTGATGGCTCACGCGTTACATGGAATTATGGACGGTTCGACTCAGCAAGTCGGGATGGCTATTTTCCAAGGCTTCCTGGGATTCTAGGGTAACATTTCTTGTCCTACAATCTTCCGCTTATCAGTAGCTTCGAGTACACTATGAGGTATGAAGAAATCACCTTGTATGAAAAGATATAGATAAGATGTAATGACATGATCACATCACACCAATTCTCCAATTTAGGACATTTTTTAACACACAACTTATATATGTATCTCAACAATAACAACATAGAATAAAGAGAAAAAATATTCATTGATGAGTCCACAAATAAAAAGCAGCTTTTTCCTATTTTTGACAACTCAACAGAGAATAAATTCTCGTGCTTTAATGAATATACAGATGTATAGGAGATAATACTAATTTCCGTGGTCTTCTTTGGTGGTTTCCATAAGGATTAAACAAAACATGGATTTTACTCAAAAATAAAATGTATCAAAATAATCATTGACTATATATACAGAGATATAAATAAGATGTGATGACATGATCATTCTTTCTCAATTCATTTGAAAGATAGTTATATTACCAGATGCATATTCTTAGTTGTTTTGGAAAGTATTAAACAAGACTGACTCGTGAGTCGTCCATACGAATGTCAATTCCAAAAATCAGAAATATCGACGACGATATTTATAGTTTATCATTTGATAATGAAATAGTGAACTGCGAACAGTAATGATACCAATTAAAAGAAATAATTTCCTTGTACATTGATAATGTTAACCATTACAGAATCAACCATCTAATTAATTACAAAAGCTAATTAATTACCTAGAAGTGAATATAACTGGTAATGGTGCCTACAGTTGGAGAAAGATATTGCAAGTTAGGCCTCTTCTTAAGCCTCATTTTGGATGCTCGATTGGTAATGGCCAATAAGCGTGCCTTTGGCACGATAACTGACACCCATATGGTTGTCTCTTCTGATCAGTATCCTAAAAGAATAGCCTATGATGCTGGTCTAAGCCTCCATGCCAAGGTTAGCGAGATGTCCGCGACTCTGATTGGGCATGGTCTCGTACCAAACGAGAACCTGATGGGAATTTAAGCTGTTATTTGAGATACTCAACCTAATCAACTAGCCGAGTTCTATGTCACAGAAAATGAATCCAGAAATGGTTCGTTTTCTAATGTGACAATTCCAGGAAAATATGGCAGCGGATACTTGAATAGTGGGAGAAAAATGCCCCCATTACGTTCCCGATTTCGTTATTTCGACTCACCGGCTCCTATACTGATGACAAAAATAAATATTATAAGCCACCAAAAACAAATGGAAAGAAAACATAGGCTTTATTCCCATTCCACTTTCTCTATTCCCGGCTGACAAACAACGCTTGATGATTCATAGTTCAATTTACGAAAGTTTCAAGAATAGATATCATCCAACAATTTTGCTGAATGAAATGTAAATAAACTCACTTGCACTGCTTGGATAAACCAAATCAGATATTTGTGAAGATACATTTGAATTAATGCATGTCGTTTTATGCTCTTCCTTAAATCATGCATGCATGAGCTGGTGCAAAGTGATGGTTGTTTTTCTCAACTAATCAAACCAATCCTCCCCACAAGCAGATTTGCCTCTTGTAGGAGTCTCTTCATCACTAGATGCACCATCTTTGTTCTCACTGCTTGACTTTAAGGATTTCTCCCCTCCAAGTTCGATTTCTATAAAAATAAATAAATAAATAAAATAATTAGCAGATATAAGGAGCTCATTTTTCTCTTAAGTTGTAAGATTTGCTTCAAAGGAATAACCTTGTGCCCCCAATCCACTACAGAAGAAGTTCATGAGGTTGTTGCGCGATTCCTCCAAAAAACATTTAATGTCGGTTTCTGAATTTGCCTTTTCAACACTGGTATAGTCAACGCTTCTGTTAGTTTCAGGTTGAGCATTTGGAAACTTCTCTGCATTAGAGATCTTAAATAACTTGGATGGAGGAATTTCTTCTTTCTTACTGGAAGATATATTTCTCTTCGATAAACCTTTTGCTGCAAAAAGATACTAGGACCTTGCTCCTGAATTGGCACCCAAATGAAGTCTCACTAAATAAAAAATAACCAATTCACATTTTACTTATTTAGGGTTTTGATAACTCACTTGTACATAATGATTCCCTGATGTCTCCTTAGCAATGAAAGCCTCCATTATAAACTCAACAACCTCAATAGTTGAGCGAAACATCCTACTTGACTCTCCATGATGATAGAACTACAAAGATAGTAGATTTCATTAGCTTCATTAGCATTGGATAAATTCCCAAAAGTCATGTGCAAAGCTATTACTCATCAAAAGGTGTAAAGAAAGTTTGAGTACACTTAATAATAAAATAGGTGATAAAGTAAAAGTAAGATTTTTTTTCAATCCTTTATGCCAACATACATTGCTAGATAATTCATTTCATCTCCTTGCAATGTCTAAAAAATAACAAATCACTCGAATATACAGTACTTCTTTTGAAACTTTGATACTATTAAGGAAAGCAGAATCAACAAAAGTTTTGAATATGCAATTACCAAATCTAATTTTCCATTTGCACGTTGTCCGCATTCAATATGCCACTCTTGAAGCCTCTCTTCAAATGAAGATTGATGTTGGATATTCTGCAACCAATAGTTAATAGTGGCATCACAAAAATGAATGAACTCTAAAGATTTATAGATATGTAACTTCAAATATTGACGTGAATTTAAATGGAAAAACATAGAGAAGAAATTCTAGAAGCCACCTTGCTCGAGTCTGTCCCAATTTGACAATTCGGGGTAGTACGAAAGATACAATCTCTTCCCCAACTAGCGTGCTTTTAGCCCTAGTTTTGGCTTTGGCTGAAGATGGATTTGATTGTGCCTAGGATTTAATCATATGTCATTTATCAATCAATATTCACTCCAACTCAGAAATGTTGTTCAAATCTTCACAATGCATATGTGAACAACGTATAAAAAAAATTATCGAAACAGTATTACCTCGATATTTGAGGCATTTATCCCGCCATAATGTTCCGGTATACAATATGATACCGGATCCGGGTCAAGCACCTCATCTGAACTTTTTCTCAATTGTGAAGCAACTTCCTACAATCACAAATCATCAGTATTATACCTTATTATTAGAGAAAACAATTGTGAACATATGTACCGTATTTATACATAGATCATGTAGTTGTAACTTTTTGCAAATGAAATCTAGTTGCGCACTTCATATATACATCCAAGTTTATCAAATATACTTCAAGAATCAAGATGAAGTCATGTGCATCACAATGTTATACTATGTCAATCTTTCCGTGAAGATATCCGCATTCAAAAACTAAGTATTAACCTCATAAAAGAAAAATTGAAAAAGCCATACTCTATAGTAGTAAAATTGCACTTGTGTCATAGTCTATCTCACAAAATATCAAAGAACAAAATAAACCTTACACGATATTTATATCCAAAAAATAACATTATAGAAAGTTATAACTTACATTGACTATTGTTCTAAGTGATGTATACACTCGGTCACGTTCTCCTCCTTGATTCGGAGTGTTTGGTTTCTTTGAATCACATGCTTCATTCAATCCAATCATAACAAGAGACTTGTTTATAGTGGAGACTGACCAATTAACCTGCAAGGATGAAAGAGGCAGAAAAGTACAAGATATGAGTAAAAAAAGTATCAAAGCATATACAACAATGTTTTTTTTTTTTTTTTTTTTGGTCAAAAAAATATACAGCTATGTTCATCATTCAATGCTGCCCAATGATTCGAAACGGGAAAAATTATATGCTGGAAAATAGGATCTTGAACTATATTCATTATATTATCCTAATATAGGATTCTTACTATTTGAGCATTATCATGTAATTGTACTTATGCATTTAGATATCTTTCTATATGATGGGACTAAATTTCTATGCACTAGAAGAATAGACACTAATGTTCAAGGTGCTTTGGTTTGATTGTACACATTATTAATGTATATGGAACTCATTTCCTTTAACCGGAATTATTCCTTATATATTAATAACGTTTACCATGACAAATTCTACAGTTTGATTAATTACAAAATCTAATAAAGATTTGGCATTTCAAATAACTGTCATTTGTGTTACTGTCCAACGAATAATGAATAACAGACAATGATTCATAAATCAAACTATGTAAAGGGTAATACATTCAAACCAACAACCCTAGAACAAGATTATCTATCCTCCCAATGTATATAAGCAAAAGCAACCTATTGGCCATTTTAATTCTATCATCCACAAAATCATATTTTGGTATACATGCATTTTATAAATATGCATGCTCATAAAAAATATGGACGCACAAAAGACATATGAACATATACATACATACATACATACATATATATATATATATATATGTTCTTTGTCAATAAAAGATTTAAGCATTTTTTTAGACATTTTATACAATAACAAAATCGAAAAATTGTCCAAAAAGTTTCAAATCCAGTGGCTAATTCAATCATAAACCTTTAAATTTTGCCAATTTAGTAAAAAACATTTTGACAATATGCTAATGTAATTTTTCCAATTAATTTTTGGCGGAAATCACTAACATGGACACCACTATCCTATGTGGCTCAACCAATGCCGATTTAAACAACTCTTGCGATTTTTTAAAAAAATTTCTACCTTTTTCTTTCTTTTCTTTTTTCATTCATTAGCTAACTAGGGCCCGGCAACTTCAAATAGGTGAGGATCACGATGCCCTTGCCTGTGGCTAACAACCCCGCCAAGCAAAAATTCAATGAAGGCAAAAAAAAAAAAAAAAAAAAAAAGTGAAGGAAAAATTCAGAAAAAATTCAGAAATTTTAAAATAAAAAGGAAAAATCATAAACATAAACAATTTTCGGCCAAAATTGGCCAGAAGGACTTGCAAATCCTCAAACGATTTAGGACTAAATTGAAAAAATTGAAAAGTTTATAACTGAACTAACCATCATATAGTAGGTTTAGGACTTTTTGGACAATTATCCAAAATAAAATTCAACCAAAATTAATCGTTTGAATAAATATTTAGATTTGCATGCACTTAAAAAATAGAATTAGATTCTAACTTGATAGAAAGTTTGTAGAATCAATTCACAGATCTAAATGATGGAGTTGTGGTAAATCAAATCTTAACTCTTATCATAAACCAAATGAGGTTGCTTGAGAGCATAGGAATTATTTTTTTATTATCTATAATCAATCCTAAAATTGTTTTTTTTTTTTTTTTTTTTTTTTTGTAACAAATCCATTTCTTTGTATTTGAAAAACGAATACCTGGTCGATAACCTAGTACAAAGGTCAATTGAGACATACCTCAATCATTTTTGATTGATCTGCACTTGTCCTTGGAGATGATACCCCAGATAATCCATCTTGGAATTGCTCTTGCGGTGAGGTAGGTGGGGTTGAAATTTTAGGGTCTTCCATTTGAAAGAGAGGAGACAGTAGATGTAGAGTATAAAATGGTCAATATTTCAAAGAACGCAGTTAAATAGAGCCAAACAATTTTGCCTATTTATTATGTTTAACTAGTACACGTACATCAATGCAATCTCATGAAATTTAAATTACCTAAGTTGGCAGTCAAAAAGAGCTAATTAGCCTCTCATATTCGCATAAAAGCTAAATTGAATCTGACCCTACTAAATTATAACCTTTTTCATAAATGCAAAGCCAGATATAATAATTAGGTACACGAACCTATCTTATGTGTATTGCTTATTACAAAGGAAACTCCAAATGAGTTGAGGGAGTGAAACTTGGAAAAACATATTCACTTTCGTGACTTTTAATTGATTTACTGAAAATACGATTATTTGAAATTATTTAGGCGCTTTTGCAGCAGAGAGAGAGAGAGAGAGAGAGAGAGAGAGAGAGAGAGAGAGAGAGAGAGAGAGAGAGAGAGAGAGAGAGAGAGAGAGAGAGAGCCAAAGGAATTTTAGGAATGTAAACTAGCACCAATATCATTTAGGTTAACCAGTTGATGTGTGATTAGAAATACTATAATCAGAATTAACATTTAAGAGATTGCCAAATTTTATGGATGTAAGTGGTCAAATGTAAAGAGGTCTCGGGACATGCATTGATCCTCATCTCTTATGCATTTCAAATTCAAACCTCAAATGCTCATTAGACTAAAGCATTAAATGCTAGATTTTGCATTTTTGACTTCCATGCATGGCCTTTGCCTTTTATAGGGATCATTAAAACCGTAATCAGATCACATTAACTACAATGAACGATGAATTTAAACCAATCATTTCAAATATCTAGCCACAACATCTTTTAGCAAATGAACTCCATTTTCGGTGTGACCAAAGGAACATACCCTTACTTCTGCAAGTTTGGAATAAAATTTTGTTATAGGCTCGGTAAGAACGAAGGAGATCACATGTTCACTTGAAAAGCTAGTATGTATCTTGTTAATATTGAAATAATTGTCTAAAAAGTCCTAAACCTATTATACAGTTGTTAATCCAGTCTTAAACTTTTCAATTTGACCAATATTTTGACAATTTGCAAATATAGTCCTTCTAGCCAAAATTGGTTGGAAATTACTGATGTTGCCACTAGTCATTCTATGCGACATGGTCATAGGATGGGTGATGCTATATGAACAACTTTTGCAATTTTTTTTTAATCTTTTCTTTATTTCATTTTTTTATTCATTGTTCACTTCCTACAAAGGCCAATAGGGATCATTGGGGCCTCGACGATGGCCAATTGCAGGTGCAAGCTCTTCCCTATGGCTGGTGAGGATCATCTGCCGTCTTCTAAGAAGCAATTAGTGAAAAGAAAAAAAAATATATATATAATCAGAAATTATTTTAATAAAATTTCAGAAATCGTCCACGTTAGCGCTGATGCACCATGTAAGATGGCCATCGGTCGCATAAGCAATTTCCAATCAATCGCAGGAGAGTCAGTGCTTAGACATGAGTGTGGCATTTCCTTTTCACTTCCTTTCTTAAAGTGTTGCATGTACAAACAGCTAATTTGGGAGCAAAATAAGGCGGAAGCGGCTGAACTATTGCTTCCATGCATAAACATAAACTGATCATTGGTTGTATATGCATATGCATGTACATGTAGGTACCCCATTGGATGCTCTTCTCTAAGCTCATTATGCACATGTACGAGTTCTCAAAGCATACCCCTACCTCGGGCAAACACGGGTTGACAGGCTTCCACTCTCACTGGAAAAATCTAAGCTCCTTCCCTTCTGTATACATTTAAATCAGCATGAGTATCGTGGAGCCTTTGGGACAAGTAGGTCTGACATTGGACAGGTGGAAACCTGCACATTGATGCAATTTTGAACAAACATAGGATCCCATGTTGGTGTAAATTTGCTCATCTGCAACATGTCTAATCACTAATGGAGTAGCTATGTTAAATGCAGTACCCAGATCCCCACGCGAAAAGGATCCAACCCTGTAAAGAGAGTGCAAGCGTGTGGTTGATCGTATCAATTCATCAAATCTGACACAGGTCAATGCCTAATTCACGAGTAAACATTTTTTTTCCTCGTGAATTCACTCTTTTGATTTGTAAGTTACAAATTGGACATCATTATATGTGAAATAACTTAAGTATATAAATGAGTTGTGCTTAAATCTCAAATCTTCTCTTAAAATGATCTTCGAACTTAAAAATGAGAATTCTTGGCTTAGGCAATAAGATATTTCTCGAAAAGAAAATTTTGAAATTTTGCAAAAAGATTTCCTACAAACAAAAGAAAGTCGTAATTTACTTGTCAAAGAAAATGATTCTTTAAAGAAATAATTTTCAAATATTTCGACAAGATTTTCAAATGGATCAAAAACATTAGAGCATATCATTTCCATACAAATTACTTACTATAATAAGTCAGGACTTGGTTTCCATAAGGAAAGTGATTCTCTAATAGATTTTTCTAAAGTCAAGGAGAGACTTAAACAAAGACCTCATAAACTTGTGTACAAGAAGCATTTTGAAAGGATTTTCACAAAACCTGTTGGTCGAAATGCCCTCAAGTGTTTAAATTGTGAAGACTTGACACATTTTGATAAAGAATGTCCTAAAGTCTGGAGACGTATTAAGGAAGATTGGATAAAAAAGTGTATTCTACTAACTCTCATGGACCCAAGAAAAAATGGGTACCAAAGAAAATGTGAGTTATTTTTACAGGAAATAAAGAAAGAGAAGAAAGAGATGTGGTAAGGAATGTATTTTTTATTTGGGCACATAATTCTTATTTTGCTTGATATTGGATATATCCTTGGTTGATTTAGATTTTATAATGATTAGATGATTGGTTTTATCAAAGGAAGAATCGTGTGATCATTTTGCTCAGAGACAAATGAACTTATTTGGTTTGATTTTATACTCTTAGATTTTATCATATTTTGCCATGTAAAAATCTGTTTTACGTAATATTAATTTATTATGCAAGATATTCTTAGATACTCAAGGATTTTATTCTCTCTGTTTTTATCGTACTATGACCAAGTGAGAATTTATTTTTCAAAATATTATGGTGGATAACATTCTTTCTTTGAATACTTTGTTATGATGAATTAAGAAATAATATTTGATTATAAAGATTTCATATTTTACTCTAATGTCATGGAAGGATCCAAATTGATGGATACCAAAAAAGGAAATGAGTTGATTGCATGGAATTCTATAACGAAAGGACGATCGTGAATCTACGCAGATTTTGGTACAATCTGAAAAATATCTCCTACGTAAATTGGTAATGATTTTATTTTTTCAATGGTATATTTGAAACATATACCTTGGGTAAGAGAAAATTTTTTTATCATCCCGCCTTATAAATTTCTACGTACATTTATCATAATTCTGGATGATTGTTTATTATATTGCGAATATCTTTTGTCATAAATATAAGGTATTGCAATTTTGGCACATGACAGAAATATCTATTTTCCTTTTGCAAAATGCATATCTGAAATTTATGCTCAAGGAAATCTCTTTGATCTCGAAAGACATTACTGCATATTCATGGATATTCTTGCTATATTCTTAGAAGATATATTATATCTAGCAAGTTTGATCTGAAAATCAAAGGAAGATATTACGTGACATTTTTGCAAAAATGATTATCTATTATATAAGAATTTGCAGGTGACAAATAGAATCTTCCATATGAATTTTGGAAAGCTCGATCATAAAATCGTGGAGATTTTATACTATCTTTTGAAAGTTTAAAAATTCCCTTCCTTGTGCAAAATTTTTGCTTATTGAGGAAATCCCTTATGCGTCGTACGAAAAATTGAGTAGTTCTGAATTTTAATTTCATATATGAATACTTTTAATTTCATGGTATTCAATTTATTTATTTGAAGAAAGGGCATTATATATTATGTGGATATTATTATAGCTTATTTGTGCAAAAAGTTTGTTAAGTTGATGCAGGTTGAATTCGACACAAGCTTGATTGAAGAAAATAAATTTTGCCTCGAATATCAAAATGCAAGTGATTGTTGCGGATGTTGTCACTACAAAGGAAATACTAGAAAAATATTATGTTCAACGTGCACAAGCCACAATTGTTTCTATTCGCAAATATTGTCATGATCACAGGGGGAGAACGTGAATTCAAAAGAAATGGAAAGAATCGTGATCACCTCAAAAAGGCAATAAATTAAGGGGGAGCTTTGAACAATTTTGGAAAAATCCCTTTGAATTGATCGTGATCTTGGAAGAAAGGAAAGGTAAATGTATCAAAATTTGTCAAGTTCTACAAAATCCGGTTAGTGCATCCTTTATTACCTTTTGTCATTAACAAATCTCTTATTGATATTATCATTTTATTATGACAAAAAGGGTAACCTAATTTTATAATGCATCTGTGATTTTCATTGGATACTTGCTGATATATATGATTGAAATGAGCTATATTGCATATCTATAATATTCGATTTACTTTATAAAAGCTGAATTTTTGGAAATTGTGTTTCATGTAAGATATTTGTTATCATTTTATATTCTCTATGTGACTCTTTTTCCATTATTATCACTTTTTGATTATGACAAAAATGGGGAGAAGATATGAATATGCATATGTGTTGATCGGTTGATATTATTTATTGCATAATATTGAGCTGCGATTATTATTTTTCTATATATTGTTATGCTCAATCTATTTGATATCTTTTGATATCCTTTAATTTAAATTAATATTTTTAAAAGTATGTTTACAAATCTGCATATTCAGAGATTGTTTTGTGTTGACACCTAATTTTGGAAAAATAAAATTGTATTTTGAACAAATAAAAAGAAAAATGCCTAGACCTATGCTGACATGCCTGGGCTAGACCCATCAATTGTGGAGCATTGCCTACCCACTAATCCGGACATGCCACCTAAGAAGCAGAGGTTGTAGAGGACTAAGCCCGAGCTCTCGAAGAGGATAGAAGAAGAAGTGATGAAGCTTTTGAATGTGGGATTCATTGAAGTCTCACAATACCCCGAATGGGTGGCTAATATCGTACCGGTAATGAAGAAAGACGGTCGAGTTCGAATTTGTGTTGACTATCGGGATCTGAACAAGGCTAGTCCAAATGATGATTTCCCATTACCACACATAGATGTCCTTGTGGATAGTACTTTGCTGGTTTTGAACTATTCTCATTTATGGATGGTTTTTCTAGGTACAATCGATAAGGATGAAGGAGGAAGACAAGGAGAAGACTGCATTTATTACCCCATGGGGAACCTTTCATTATAAGGTCATGCCCTTCGGACTCAAGAATGCGGGGGCAACCTACCAGTGAGCCATGGTCGCCTTATTTCATGACATGATGCACCAGGGAGATTGAAGTCTATGTTGATGATATGATTGCAAAGACTTGACCGGGAAGAAGCCACATCGAAACCTTGAAGAAGTTGTTTGATCGACTTCGGGAGTTCAAGCTTCGTCTAAATCCCGCTAAATGCGTGTTCGGAGCAACATCCGGTAAATTACTCGGATTTATTGTGAGCAGTAAAGGGATTGAGATCGACCCTTCCAAGGCCAAGGCCATATGTGAATTGCAACCTCCATCAATGGTGAAAGAAGTTCGGAGCCTTTTAGGGAAATTGAATTACATAGCGAGATTCATTTCCCAACTCTTTGAAACTACCAAGCCATTCTTTAAGCTTCTAAAGAAGAATGCACAAGTTAGCTGGGATGATGAGTGTCGAAAAGCGTTCAACAAGTTGAAGCAGTATTTGATGAATCCACCAGTTCTTGTCCCACCCTCACCGGGGCATCCTTTGATTCTCTATCTCACTATTCATAGTGAGTCATTGGGTGCAATGTTGGCTCAAGAAAGTCATGTTGACAGAAAAGAACGGGCCGTTTATTACCTCAGCAAGAAGTTCACTGTATCGGAGCTGAAGTATTCTGAGGTTGAAAAGACTTGTGTGGCATTGATGTGGGTGTTGCATAGATTGCGACAATACACACTACATTATCGACATTCCTCGTGGATCGAGAACGACCCTATCAAGTACTTACTTGATCGGCCAGCTTTGGTGGGTAAGTTGGCCAAATGGCAAATCTTGATTTCCGAATTTGACGTGCAATTCATGCCACAAAAGTCGGTTAAAGGCCGAGCGATTGCTGATCTACTGGCCGAGAATTCAGGAGTCCCTAATGATGATGATAGTTTCCTTGATGACCGTGTCTTGAGTGTAGATGAAGACTCATGGAAGATGTTCTTTGATGGAGCTGTAAACTTATCTGGTTCGGGTACTGGGGGCGGTTACGATATCTCCAGATGGGCAACACTATCCGATAGCTGCAAAATTGATATTTCCATGCACTAACAATGTAGCCGAGTATGAAGCTTGCATCATCGGGCTTCAAGCTGCAATTGAAATGGGTGTGGCTAAGTTAAAAGTGTTTGGAGATTCTGCACTAATCATACTGCAGACCGTGGGAGAATGGAAGACCAAGGATGCCAAGTTACTCCCATACCACAAGTATTTAGAAAATCTGGTGAAAGAGTTCAAGGATGTTTCATTTGAATACTTGCCGAGGTCTCATAATCAATTTGCAGATGCACTTGCGACGTTGTCCTCTATGCTCCAAGTCACTGATGGTTTGGAGGTTGAGCCTCGAAAATAAAAGTTTTGCCAAAGCCGGCTTATTGTATGATTGTGACCAAGAATCGATGGAAAACCATGGTATTATGATATCATGAATTACATTAAAAAACAAGAATTTCCCGAAGGAAGCACTCGGGCCGATAGGAAGTACATCACGAGATGGCCTCGAAATTTTTCGTCGGTGGTGAGAATTTATACAAGAGATCTTACGATTCTGTCTTGTTGCGATGTATAGATGCAAATCGAAGCCACTCAAATCATGCAAGAAGTGCACGAGGGGGTATGTGGCCCCCATATGAATGGACACATGTTGGCCAAGAAGATTATGAGATTAGGATACTACTGGCTCACACTGGAAAGTGACTGCATCCGGTATGTTCGGAGTTGTCATCGCTGCCAGATTCATGGAAATAAAATAAATGTTCCTCCAACTGAGCTGCATCAGTTTTCCGAGCCATGGCCTTTCTTGATGTGGGGTATTGATGTGATTGGCCTAATCAATCCCAAGGCTTCAAATGGACATCGATTCATTTTGGTGGCGATAGACTATTTCTCCAAATGGATCGAAGCTACATCCTTTGCAAGTGTCACTGCTCATAATGTGGTGAAGTTTGTCAAACGTGACATAATTGCTCGCTATGGTGTTCCAAAGCAATCATCACTGATAATGGGACCAATTTGAACAACAAACTTGTTGATGAGTTGTTCGGAGAGTTCAAAATCAAGCATCTGAATTTGTCTCCTTACCGCCCTCAAATGAATGGGGTCGTTGAAGTGGCCAATAAGAACATTAAGAAGATTTTGGCTAAGACATCCGTGAGTTATCGAGATTGGCATGACAGGTTACCCTTCGCACTGATGGCGTATCGGACATCGATCCGCACTTCCATTGGGGCAACCCCTTTTGCTCTGGTATACGGCATGGAGGCAGTTTTACCCGTGGAAGTGGAGATTCCATCTTTGAGA
Organism: Eucalyptus brandiana; assembly: GCA_014182725.1. Taxonomy (NCBI): domain Eukaryota; kingdom Viridiplantae; phylum Streptophyta; class Magnoliopsida; order Myrtales; family Myrtaceae; genus Eucalyptus; species Eucalyptus brandiana. Next base: position 19,458,757 of record CM024678.1, read on the forward strand.
GTTCTATCCCAAGTGGATTTGTCTGAGGCGGAATGGTCACAACAAAGATTCGAGCAGTTGAACTTGATCGACGAGAAAAGACTGAAGGCTCTCTCGCCATGGCCAAGCATATCGGCGAGAGAGTAGTTAGATCTTTCAACGGGAAGGTGCGGCCGAGACATTTCAAGGTAAATGACCTAGTCCTAAGGAAGTTGTTGCCAATTTTTCTAGATCCCGGAGGCAAGTTTGCTCCAAACTACAGCGGTCCATATGTGGTAAAGAAGGTACTTCCTAGTGGTGCCTTGATCTTGGCAGAAATGGATGGTCGTGAGTTTTCCACTCCTGTTAATTCAGATGCTGTCAAGAAATATTACCCATGATAGAATTTGCCATGTCATGTTTTGAACTGCAAGCATTTCAATGATGAATAAATTGCTTCAATGAGTTCAATTGTTCAAATTTATTGCAAATCTTGCATTTTTTTTTCCTTGATGAATTGTGTGAGATGAATTGAATGTGTCAAATGGAGTACTTTGGAATGACGAAAGGCAAACCTTGTTCCATAAGCTGTTTCATACACTAACCCCCAGTGAGTCGTGTGAAAAATTCCATGCCTGTAAGGAAGAGGGCTATCTCGCAAAGGGTACATCAATCAAGGTGATGAGAGGCATTCTTTTCTCTATCCCAAATACTACAGGTGATCCATTGCTCAACCCCTTTGAGCCCCATACACTTATGGAGATTCTTTTAAAATTACCCCTGTCAAGGATCATCCCATACTGGGGCAAATTTAAAATGAATGGTAGGAATCTTTTTGCTCACACTTGCATCAATTTTCGAGCATCGCTTTTGCAGTGCAACTTACGCGGTAATTCAAGTGCCTTAGAATGACGAAGAGCAGTTATTTCTTTATCCTACACACTTTTGACTATTGCCTAGCCCACTTGAGCCTATAAATTCATTTCATGTCAAACCCAGTTGGTGATCATCCCCCACACTAGGGCAAGATAAAAGACAATCATTCGAGTAGCATGGTCTAAAATGCTCATAAAAAATCTGTGTAAGTCCAAAGAGAAGAAGTGCAAAATAGAGGCATGAAAAAGCAGTGTGCCTGGTAAAAGCAAGGCCAATGCCCCAAAAAGAAAAATCAAACACTTGAGTCGTATCCCCAACAAGGTGGTACCCAAAAAAAAAAAAAAAAAAAAATCTCAAATGCTGTTATAATCGATGGAGTTGTGATAAAAAATCTTCGACAGTGGAGAAGGAAAGTGGTGGAAATGTCAAGATGATCACCAACTTTGACCCCCTAAACACTTTTTGGGCCTAATCATCCTTTCGTTTCTCAACGCATGAGCCAAGCCTACGTTACGTCCCTTGCAAAGTCTCTTCTGATTATGGCACTTGAATTAACCTAGGGGTTCACATGTTTTAAGCATTGCTCGAAGAAGTGCGAGCAAGATTATTCCTTTCTCATTTTGCAGGGTTCTTGACTTGTAAACCCAGAGATGATTACAGAATATCACTCATTCTTTCAAAAGCCTCGACTCAAAGAGTCTCTTTTGTTAAGCCATTGACCAGGCCCACATTACGGTCCCTATTAAAGACCTCTCAGTTTGGTAAGGTCGTACCACTTGCGAGATTGCACAAAACCTTGTTTAGCATGATGACAGTGAGATAGAGTGATTATCAAAATCTTGCATCAAAGGTTAGCATGAAACGACCATTTTTGATAAGGATGAGAGAAAAGTCCTTTTAGACCAAAAGATCCCTCATTTGACACATCCATGACACTCATGTGTTCAGATTGGAAAATTCTTTTGAGATATTTCCCAATGAAAATTAGGCAATGCAAGATTGATAGAAATCATCACGCATGAGCCTCATTTGAATTAAGGCATGTTTGTGAATGCATATTGCTTTTCCTACAACTGTGTTTTGTAGGAAACATATCCCCAAGGAACAGAGATGTCACCAGATAAGTCTATTCCTACCTTAAATACTTGTCATTGTACAGGTATTCATTTCCAAGCACTGGCGCTCGATGGAGTCGCCCCCCAAAGATTTTTTCCTCCAGATTCAATCTGATTAAGGCGACCGAAGAATGGTTCGGGTCCTAGTCGGATGATTTCTGTCGCAAGGCTGGGCAACTAAAGAATGGTTCGGGTCCTAGCCAAGCAAAACCTTAGTCTAGGCGACCGTAGAATGGTACGGTTCCTAGACAACATTTATTGCTCTAACAGGCGACCGTAGAATGGTATGAGTCCTGGAAAAGCAATTACCTCAGTTCAAGCAACTGTAGAATGGTACGGGTCCTGGAAAACAGATCCCCGTTTAGGCGACCGTAGAATGGTACGGGTCTTGGAAAACAAATCCCCGTTTAGGCGACCGTAGAATGGTACGGGTCCTAGACAACCTTAGTTCAGGTGACCGTAGAATGGTACGGGTCTTGGAAAATCTTTTTTTATTCAGGCGACCGTAGAATGGTACGGGTCCCGGAAAATTATTTTTTCGTTTAGGCAACCGTAAAATGGTACGGGTCCTAGACACAATCAAACAATGCCATACTAGACGATCGTAGAATGGTACGGGTCCTAGGGAAGCAGTCACTTTGTGAAGTCATGTTACTATTATGGGCGACCGTAGAATGGTACGGGTTTTGGACATGTAACACCAATCTATCTTGAGTTACTCTACCATCCCCGAAGGTAAGTAATTCCAGGTAAGTTCCTTTATCATTTGCATTAACATTTCCATGCATCATATAAATTTCATTTCAAAATGAGATTCATCTTCCCAAAAAAAAAAAAAAAGAAAGTCATTTAATGTATGTGCATAATTAAAATTAGGTCTCAATTTGTCTTTGAAGGCAACCTCTACGAGCTCACCTTCAAAGAGGGGCAGCTGTATGACACCTAATTTTGGAAAAATAAAATTGCATTTTGAACAAATAAAAAGAAAAAAATAAAAAAAAGGGGGAAATTGATTTGATTGAAGTATGCAAGGAAATATGGAATTCGATGGATGTCCGGATTTTGTTAAATGCAGCAACAATTTTAAAATCGAGTGAACAAATGGCAATGATTTTGATAAAATGGAATGAATCGATGCAAAATCGAGTTGATTGCGAAATCATGCTCCGATTTGCATCCATGATTTAATGCAACAGAAGATGGAAGTTTAAAATTTTCCATAGAAAGCGGCCGATCGAAACCACTATAAAATGGGTTGACCTCGCACGGTATTCGGGGGGTGCAAAAAAAAAAAATTGAGAGAGAGTCCACTAAAAAATTTCGTGCAAGAGGGAGAGATTTTTTCGAAATTTTGGAAAAAAAAAGAAGGCAGGAAATTGTGCGATTTTCGAAAAATTCGAAGCGAATTCGGAGAGAAAAAAATTTCGAGAGGAAATTCGTGCAAGAAAAGCCTTCGTCTGTCATGGTAAAAAAGAAAACCATTTATCTTTTCTTTGTCTGACAAGAAAAGGGAAAAGTCAGTAGGAAGTGCAGAGAGAGGAAGTGACGCGAGGGAGACGTGAGGAGAGAGAGAGAGAGAGAGAGAGAGAGAGAGAGAGAGAGAGAGAGAGAAATAAAAAAAATAAAAAACAAAGGGGCTGTTGTTCGTCTTCTCCGCAGAGCGCTCGACCTTTGCTGCTCACCGCGCCCCCGCCAACGCCTGCAACTCCGGATCCGCTGCCTGACGCCACCGGAGACCACACCGCCCCTGCTCGCCTCTGCCCAACGCTCAGCCGCCACCACGCTGCTGTCCCTGCCGCGACCCGACGCCTGCACCAGCAGCTCGCGCAGTCTCCACCGCACCTCGATTCGCCGTCCTCCGCTCGGTTGCCGATCCCCGCGCCGGCCCGGGACTCGCCTGCTGCTTGAGATCGCGCCGCCGACGCCCTTCGCCTCCCTGCCGTCGCACCTCAGCCCGTGCCGAAATCTCGAGGCCGTCGCCGTCCCGGCCAGCCGCGACGCCCGCCGTTTGTTGCTGCACTTAACCTCGGCAACGCCATCAACGCCCTTGCCCTCAACGCCACGACCACACGTTGCTGCTTTGCTTAAAAAAAAAAAAAAAAAAAAAAAAAAAAAGCAAAAAGGAAAAGAATCAATTTAGGTACTTTTTTTCTTCTATTTATTTATTTTATTTTCATTATTTTTGCGATTTTACTTTATCTTGTCTTTTTTTAGTATAATTAGTCTTTAATATGTGATTGAAAATTTTAACCTATCACCTAATTCGCAACCACGCCAGTTTTATTTATTTATTTCATCTATAAGGCTTTAGATGAAATAATTAATCAAGTGGGAATAAAATTGATATTTTGATCTTTAAGGCTTAAAATGAACTTATCGATTTTACTAGCGAAATATCATCCCTTGATCTAAATTATGCGTGATATTTTTTAGTAATTTTGGATGGTCTTGATTGTTTTATTTATCTTGAAATGTGTTCGAATTATAATATTGCATGTTTAGGGTTTACATATTTAAAATAGGAATCTTATTTCGAATCTTAAAAATCAAAAATCAAAAAAATTAAATCAATCAATTTAGGTTGCTAGATTTTTAGTTTGGATTGCATGTTTAATTATTTGACAATTATTAATTTCGAAAATAAACAAAAACAAAAAAATCATCATATACATGTCATGTAGTGTCAAAGCATATTTTGCACATCATTGCATATTAGGATTAAATTGCACTTAGTTCAATTCTAGATAATATTTCTTCTTAATTTGTTATAAGTTTAGGTATTTTTTTAGATATATTGCATTTTAGGATTATTTAGGTTAAGAGAATGTTTTAGTTTAAATTAGGATTTGGCTCAACCTAATTCCTAATGCAAATTAAATAGAATCTTAATCTAGTTAAATACATTTTCACATTTTTCCCTAATTCCGAATTTTCATGAAAAAAATACAAAAAATGTCTTAGAATAAATTAGTTCTATTCCCTAGGATAGATTGCATTTTTAGGAAAAATAAAAAAAAATGTCATTACGTATCATTAAAAACAGATTCATGAAATGCATGTCATTTAGATATTGTTGTTAGGTCCATTTAATTAGAAATTGCATGACATTAGAGTTAGGTCATTTAGTTAATATTGCATTGCATGTTGCATGATTTTTATTAATTAAGTGAAAACAAAAAGAAATTGCGTGTTAATTAGAAACCATATCCAGGGTTATTGATGTGGTTTTTTAACCTAACATTGCAGATGCTTTCGTTACTTTGAGGTAAATTTTTGCAATTTATTTATTGTTTATCTGGGTGTTAAATTGGTGGATTGCGCACCCGCATGATCACCTTACATGTTAGAAAAATAGATTTAAAATCAATTTAAGCTGCCCGCAAAAACATTTTTTTGAAATTAAAAAGAAATGGTACCGAAAGGGCATTAGAAAAATCTAGTGTAACCAAGTCCCCGTACCCTTAGTCTCTCAGTTCGTAGGAGTAAAATAAATCTCCCTTTATTTTACTTAGGTGTCTAATCGACCTACCGTGAACTGATTAGTGGCGACTCCTAGTTAATAATCTCTTGCATGTTGAAAAACTTAAACCTTAAGTCGCGATTTGGTATGGGCTTGGGAGAGCCCGAGCTAAGTTTAAAAGCTCAGTAGTCCATTAACCTAGTTTTAGGTGATGCACCAAAAAAAATAGGTCGCGACATTTTGTCATCATCAAAAATGGGGAGATTGTTAGGGAAATATCTTATTATGTTTTGAAGATGATAAAATAAATCAAAAGCTACTACATGTTTAATAGTTAAGTAATAGACCATGCAGATGATAGAACATATAAATGATATTGTCAAAGTCTGAAGACTGCCAGACTTTAATGTCTCTACATCAGAAGTCTGCCTACTTTGACAAATTCCAGACTGAACGTGAATGGAGAACCAGAAGACAGACTCTATGCTGAAGTTGAATTGGGTACAGACCTTAAAGCTAAATCTGTTCAGAAGCAGAATATGTTCAAACTCAGATTGTAAAGTCTATTGCACTCAAACTCAGATTGTAAAGTCTATTGCTCTCAGACTTTATATCCAGATTCGATAGAACGTAACACAAGTCCTAAATGTATAACGGCTTGTGATCTGGTTTGGATTCTATATCAAGATTGATTTGATTGATTCAATCTAATTGATTGACAATTGGATCTTGAAGACAAGAACTTTATATACGAATGAGCTTTACTTATGAAAACCAAGATTCTGTTTGTATGGGCGATCGGAATCAATTTGGGATTCTACTTTTGTTACTCAACGGCTACCAAATCTTCTAGATACAAAGCTGTCCAACGAGTAGATTGGAAGACGATCCTCAAGATGCTGTCCAACGGCTAGTTTGGAAGTTAATGAGTATTTGAGGAGATCAATGACCGATGAGCAAGTAAGAGACGGAGCGTGGAATTTATAATTCTAAAGTTTGAGTGACCTTCAATCACACACTTGTCTCTTGTGAGCTTAAACGTTTGTGATTGTGAAAGAAATACCAAAAGAGTGACTTAGTGAGATGGTGTGATTTACTACTAAGTGTTTGCACTCAAAGTTGTAATCTCTTGTTGATTGCATAGTGGAATCCAGCCAAGAAGGCTGTTAGTGTGGGAGACTGGGACGTAGGCTTGATTTAAGCCGAACCACTATAAACCTTATGTTCTTATTCTCTTCCCTAAATCTCTTTATTTTGTTCGCAATTTTATTTAACTGCTAAAGTCTGATCTCGCTCAAAATCTACTGTTATTCAATCTCAGTTTCAAAAGTCTGTTGTTATTCAGATTCAGGTTAAAAGTAAAGGTTTTCACTGTATTTTGCAGAATCTGTCTTTATACCTATTCACCCCCCTCTAGGTGTTCATACTAACACTTTCAAATTTCACATTTGTGTGATATTGATATACGGAATCCACCAATACGGCAAGCAATTTCTGACGAGAGACATTCACACGAGACATGCGCGATAAGGAAATTTGAGTTCTGGTCGAGTTTCATCATGTCGTGTCATAAAATGGGTCAAACTCGTTTATACACAATGCATTAAATTTTGTTGCTCGCTGGTTGACCCTAACACACATTTGGATACATCAACATACATTAAAACACATTTTACACATCGGCATTTGTACAAAAACTACATTTTGAATGTGCTGAACACATCAAACTAGGTAATTGATTAATTAAACCTATCGTGTTCCAATTTTCATGAATACGGCACAATTAATAAAGATTTCATGATCAGATCAAATTAATTTTGACACGTCAAGACTATGACATAAAGAGATGGATATATCTGGATGATAAGTCTTGGGAGCCTACTTTTACCCATTCTACTTCCAACATACGAAAGATTATGAGTATTCCTGATGTCATAATAATTAAATATTAAATCACGCATTCGTCTAATAATTTAAGCTTTTAGAATAGTTTGCTATTTAATTACTCTAACACCTAAAAAGCCAAAGTACAGCACTAATTAACTTGGTAAATATATTGCTACAAGAAAATTTAAGAATACATCTTTTTGTCAAGATAACAAGATGGAAAGATGTGAAATCAAGTGGTTATTAACTTAATACAAATATTATATATATATATTCATGTAATCCTCTTTTGGAATGGCACCGTTAATGAATGACTTCGAGCGGACATAAAGCAGTTCTTTTCATGGTTGATGTAAACTAGAAAGCTAAAAGAGAATGGAAGGAACTTTCAGGATCCAAGTTCTGCTCAACTCCTCTGCATTTTGATCATATTTTCCTCTCTGAACCATCTCTTGCACAGATCACACAACCCGATTTTCAAACCTGATTAGTTATAGTTTTGTATGTATGTCTGTAGATGGACCTTGTCAAGTTACTATTATTCTATAAACCCCAAATTGTAATATTGCCAAAGCGACTCTTTGCTAACTTGTTCTATAATCTAACCTGCTTGGTCAATTTCAAACGGTAATTAGCTCCCTACTTGGCAGGTTATCAAGCTGACTTATAGACATGTAAGATCGACTCCTGATTAGAGGATAATTGTCTCAGATTGAAATGATTTTAATACAATAGAACTTTTGTATGTTTTGTTCTTAACTACTAAGATGCTAATGTTTATCCGACGACTCAAACAGTCAAAGTGATTTTTTTTTTTTTTTTTGGGGGGGATGAGGAAGTAAGGTATACACAACCCCGTCAAATTGATAGGATCTGATTATGCCAACGCAAGAGGAAAATTAATGAAAACATGGATTGAAACAAGCAACACAAGAGGATGTCTTCAACTCTGACCCCATCTACTTTGGATTCATCAGAAGAGCCGATCAATTATGCTTTGTAATCATTGGTTAACTCTGTGTTTATTATGTTCTGTGCTGTACTAATGTTGCTCGAGTGCTCAGCAGTATCAAAACAAAGTCTTCGGGAAGTTTTCTACTTTGCATCTTCAAATGCATCAGGTTGTCCTAATGCTGTCTGAATAAAGTTGGGGATGCATGTGCTTTTAGGGATTGAATTATGTGACATAAAGTCTGGTCTTCTCCAGGGAAAGCCATGTGGGCGTCCCATTGCTGTATCAGCACAAATTGTGTCGCAAAGATTTTGATTTTGAATCGTTCTTAAGATTTTTCTGCATTCTTGATATCTTGATGAGCAGCTTTGAAAGGAAGTATTCTTCTTATTCTCTCTCTTTCTTACATACACGTGCTTACTTTAACTCAGAGGCCAGTCTACCAAGAAGGTGCTTTCCAGGTGCAAAGTTTGCGGGAAAATAGGCATGGGCTTTTCATACGACTGTCAAGAGTGCAAGCTCGATTTGTATTCTCTCTGCGCTGTTGCACCTTCATCATTTCTGTCACTCTGCTAGAACAGCAGGTGAATTCTTTTCATGCCAGGCCATCGGGCCATAGCGTCCCAACCGTGCCAGGGCTGGGATTCATTAATCATCCAACCGCATATCTCGCAGATCAGCTTGGATTTGCAGCCATGAGATCCCAAGCATTTCTTCTGGGACACGGTCACTATCCAAGTGTGCCTTATTGTAAATTTTTGGGACATGGATATAGGCAGAGGCAAGATTGGGGTGAGAGTAGTATGATGGCTCACACGTTACATGGAATTATGGACGGTTCGACTCAGCAAGTTGGGATGGCTATTTTCCAAGGCTTCCTAGGATTCTAGGGTAACATTTCTTGTCATACAATCTTCCACTTATTGGTAGCTTCGAGTACACTATGAGGTATGAAGAAATCACCTTGTATGAAAAGATATAAATAAGATGTGATGACATGATCACATCACACCAATTCTTAAATTTAGGACATTTTTTAACACACAACTTACGTACGTATCTCAACAATAACGGCATAGAATAAAGAGAAAAATATTCATCGATGACTCCACAAATAAAAAGCAGCTTTTTTCCTATTCTTGACAACTCAACAGAGAATAAATTCTCATGCTTTAATGAATATACAAATGTATAGGAGATAATATTAATTTCCGTGGTCTTCTTTGGTGGTTTCCATAAGGATTAAACAAACCATGGATTTTACTAAAAAATAAAATGTATCAAAATAATCATTGACTATATATACAAAGATATAAATAACATGTGATGACATGATCATTCTTTCTCAATTCATTTGAAAGATATTTTCTTAGTTGTTTTGGAAAGTATTAAACAAGAATGACTCGTGAGTCGTCTATACGAATGTCAATTCCAAAAGCCATAAAATATCCACGACGATATTTATAGTTTATCATTTGATAATGAAATAGTGAACTGCAAACACTAACGATACCAATTAAAAGAGAAAATATTCCTTGTACATTGATAATGTTAATCATTACAGAATCAACCATCTAAATAATTACAAAAGCTAATTAATTACCTAGAAGTGAATATAACTGGTAATGGTGCCTACAGTTGGAGAAAGATATTGCAAGTTAGGCCTCTTCTTAAGCCTCATGTTGGATGCTCGATTGGTAATGGCCAATAAGCGTGCCTTTGGCACGATAACTGACGTCCATATGGTTGTCTCTTCTGATCAGTATCCTAAAAGAATAGCCTATGATGCTGGTCTAAGCCTCCATGCCAAGGTTAGCGAGATGTCCGCGACTCTGATTGGGCATGGTCTCGTGCCAAATGAGAACCTAATGGGAATTTAAGCTGTTTTTTGAGATACTCAACCTAATCACCTAGCCGAGTTCTATGTCACAGAAAATGAATCCAGAAATGGTTTGTTTTCTAATGTGACAATTCCAGGAAAATATGGCAGCGGATACTTGAATAGTAGGAGAAAAATGCCCCCATTACGTTCCTGATTTCATTATTTCAACTCACCAGCTCCTATACCGATGACAACAATTTGAAGAGTCTTTATTCTCAATAAAGATTATAAGCCACCAAAAACAAATGGAAAGAAAACATAGGCTTTATTCCCATTCCACTTTCTCTATTCCCGGCTGACAGACAAGACTTGATGATTCGTAGTTCAATTTACGAAAGTTTCAAGGACATATATCATCCAACAAGTTTGCTGTATGAAATGCAAATAAACTCAGTTGCACTGATTGGATAAACCAAATCAGATATTTGTGAAGAAACATTTGAACTAATGCATGTCATTTTATGCTCTTCCTTAAATCATGGATGCATGAGATGGTGCAAAGTGATGGTTGTCTTTCTCAACTAATCAAAGCAATCCTCTCCTCAAGCAGATTTGCCTCTTGTAGGAGTCTCTTCATCACTAAATGCATCATCTTTGTTCTCACTTTGCTTGACTTCAAGGATTTCTCCCCTCCAAGTTCGCTTTCTATAAAATAAAATAAAAAATAATCAAGTAATTAGCAGATATAAGGAGCTCATTTTTCTTAAGTTGTAAGATTTGCTTCAAAGGAATAACCTTGTGCCCCCGATCCACTACTCAAGAAGTTTGTGAGGTTGTTGCTCGATTCCTCCAAAAAACGTTTAATGTTGGTTTTTGAATTTGCGTTTTCAACATTGGTATAGTTAACACTTCTGCTAGTTTCAGGTTGAGCATTCGGAAACTTCTCTGCATTAGAGATCTTAAATAACTTGGATGGAGGAATTTCTTCTTTCTTGGAAGACATATGTCTCTTCGATGAACCTTTTGTTGTAGTACTAGGACCTTGCTCCTGAATTGGCACCCAAATGAAGTCTCACTTAATAAAAAATAACTAGTTCACAGTTTACTTATTTAGGGTTTTCATAAATCACATGTACAGAATGATTCCCTGATGTCTCCTTAGCAATGAAAGCCTCCATTATAAACTCAACAACCTCAATAGTTGAGCGAAACATCCTACTTGACTGTCCATGATGATAAAACTGCAAAGATAGTAGATTTCGTTAGCTTCGTTAGCATCGGATAAATTCCCAAAAATCATGGGCAAAGCTATTACTCATCAAAAGGTGTAAAGAAAGTTTGAGTACACTTAATAATAAAATAGGTGATAAAGTAAAAGTAAGATTTTTTCAATCCTTTATGCCAACATACATTGCTAGATAATCATTTCATCTCCTCTCAATGTCTAAAAGATAACAAATCACTCAAATATACAATACTTCTTTCAAAACTTTGATACTATTAAGGAAAGCAGAATCAACAAAAATTTTGAATATGCAATTACCAAATCTAATTTTCCATTTGCACGTCGTATGCATTCAATATGCCACTCTCGAAGCCTCTCTTCAAATGAAGATTGATGTTGGATATTCTGCAACCAATAGTTAATAGTGGCATCACAAAAATGAATGAACTCTAAAGATTTATAGATATGTAAATTGAGATATTGATGTGAATTTAAATGTAAATACATAGAGAAGAAATTCTAGAAGCCACCTTGCTCGAGTCTGTCCCAATTTGACAATCCGGGGGTAGTACGAAAGATACAATCTCTTCCCCAACTAGCGTGCTTTTAGCCCTAGTTTTGGCTTTTTCGAAGATGGATTTGATTGTGCCTAGGATTTAATCATATGTCATTTATCGATCAATATTCACTCCAACTCAGAAATGTTGTTCAAATCTTCACAATGCATATGTGAACAAAGTATAAAAAAAAAAAATCATCGAAATAAAAATTACCTCGATATTTGAGGCATTTATCCCGCCATAATATTCCGGTAAACAATACGATATCGAGATCCGGGTCAAGCACCTCATCTGAACTTTTTCTCAATTGTGAAGCAACTTCCTACAATCACGAATCATCAGTATTATACCTTATTATTAGAGAATGGAAAATTTATGACTTATAGTCAAAGTCAAACAATTGTGAACATATGTACTATATTTATACATAGATCATGTAGTTGTAACTTTTTGCAAATGAAATCTAGTTCCACACTTCATATATACATCCGGGTTTATCAAATATACTTCAAAAATCAAGATGAATCAAGATGAATGAGTCATGCGTATCACAATGCTATACTATGTCAATCTTTTTGTAAAGACTTATGCATTCAAAAACTAAGTATTGAACCTCATAAAAGAAAAATTGAAAAAGCCATACTCTATAATAGTAAAAAAATTGCATTTATGTCATAGTCTATCTCACAAAATATCAAAGAACAAAATAAACCTTACAAGATATTCATATCCAAAAAATAACTTTATAGAAAGTTATAACTTACATTGACTATTGGTCTAAGTGATGTATACACCCGGTCACGTTCTCCTCCTTGATTCGGAATGTCTTGTTTCTTTGAACCACATGCTTCATTCGATCCAATCATAACACAAGACTTGTTTATAGTGGAGACTGACCAATTAACCTGCAAGGATGAAAGAGGTAGAAAAGTACTGGATATGAGTAAAAAAATCATCAAAGCGTATACAACTATGTTAATCATTAAATGCTACCCAATGATTCGAAACGGAAAAAAAAATATATGCTGCAAAATAGGATCTTGAACTATATTCATTATATTACCCTAATATAGGATTCTCACTATTTTAGCATTATCATCTAATTGTACTTATGCATTTAGATATCTTTCTATATGATGGGACTAAATTTCTATGCACTAGAAGAATAGACACTAATGTTCAAGTTGCTGGTTTGACTGTACACATTATTAATAAATATGGAACTCATTTCCTTTCACCGGTATTATTCCTTCTATATTAATAATGTTTACCATTACAAATTTTACGGTGTGATTAATTACAAAATCTAATAAAGATTTGGCATTTCAAAGAACCGTCATTTGTGTTATTGTCCAAATAACAGATAATGATTCATTAATTGAACTATGTAAAGGGTAGTACATTCAACCCACCAACCCTAGAACAAGATTATCTATCCTTCCAATGTATATAAGCAAAAGCAACCTATTGGCCATTTTAATTCTATCATCTGCCAAATCATATTCTGGTATACATGCATTTTATAAATCTGCATACTCATAAAAAAATATGGACGCACCAAAGACATGAACATATTGATACATATAAATATATATGTAAATTTTTTTGTCAATAAAAGATTTAAACATATTTTAGACAATTTATACAATAACAAAATTGAAAAATTGTCCAAAAAGTCTCAAATCCAATAGTCGATTCAATCATATACCTTTAAATTTTGTCAATTTAGTCAGAAACATTTTGACAATATGCTAATGTAATTTTTTCAATCAATTTTAGGTAGAAATCGCTAACATAGACACCGCCATCCTACATGACTCGGCCAATGCTGATGTAAACAACTCTTGCAATTTTTTAAAAAATTCCTACATTTTTCTTTTTTTTTTTTTTTCCTTTTTCCTTTTCTTTCCTTTTCTTTTCTTTTCTTTTCTTTTTTTCCTTCACTAGCTAACTGGGGCCCAGCAACATCAAATAGGCGAGGATCATTATGCCCTTGCCTATGGCTATCAGCCCCGCCAAGTAGAAATTCACTGAAGGAAAAAAAAAAAAAAAAAAGAACAAAAAGCAAAGGAAATTTCAGGAAAATTCAGAAATTTTAAAATAATAAGGAAAAATCATCCACATAAACAATTTTTGGCCAAAATTGGAAGGACTTGCAAATCCTTAAAAGATTGAGGACTAAATTGAAAAAATTGAAAAGTTTATAACTGAACTAGTCATCATATAATAGGTTTATGACTTTTTAGACAATTTTCCAAAATAATATTCAACAAAAAATTAATCGTCAGAATAAATATTTAGATTTGCATGCACTTAAAAAATAGAATTAGATTCTAACTTGATACAAGTTAAGTTCGTAGAATCAATTCACAGATCTAGATGATGGAGTTGTGGTCAATCAAATCTTAACTCTATCATAAACCAAACGAGGTTGCTTGAAAGCATAGGAATTATTTTTTTATTATCTATTATCAATCATAAAATTGGTTTATTTTTCATTAAAAAATCCTTCTTCTTTTTTTTGTTGTATTTGAAAAACGAATACCTGGTCAATAACGTAGTACAAAGGTCAATTGAGACATACCTCAATCATTTTCGATTGATCTGCACTTGTCTTTGGAGATGATACCCCAGATAATCCATCTTGGAATTGCCCTTGCGGTGAGGTAGGTGGGGTTGAAATTTTAGGGCCTTCCATTTGAAAGAGAGGAGACAGTAGATGTAGAGAATAAAATGGTCAATATTTCAAAGAACGCAGCTAAATAGAGCCAAACAATTTTGCCTATTTATTATGTTGAACTAGTACATGTACATCAATGCAATCTCATGAAATTTAATTTACCTAAGTTGGCAGTCAAAAAGAGCTAATTAGCCTCTCATATTCGCATAAAAGCTAAATTGAATCCGACCTTACTAAATTATAACCTTTTTTCATAAATACAGAGCCAAATATAATCATTAGGTACACGAACCTACCTTATGTGTATTGCTTATTACAAAGGAAACTTCAAATGAGTCGGGGCAAGTGAAACTCGGAAAAACATATCCACTTTCGTGACTTTAATTGATTTATGGAAAATACGATTATTTGAAATTATTTAGGCGTTTCTGCAGCAGAGAGAGAGAGAGAGAGAGAGAGAGAGAGAACCAAAGGAATTTTAGGAATGTAAACTAGCACCAATATCATTTAGGTTAACCAGTTGATGTGTGATTAGAAATACTATAATCAGAATTAACATTTAAGAGATTACCAGATTTTATGGATGTAAGTGGTCAAATGTAAAGAGGACTCAGGACACGCATTGATCCTTATCTCTTACGCATTTCAAATTCAAACCCCAAATGCTCATTAGACTAAAGCATTAAATGCCAGATTTTGCATTTTTGACTTCCATGAATGGCCTTTGCCTTTTATAGGGATCATTAAAACCGTAATCAGATCACATTAACTACAATGAACGATGAATTTAGCCCGATCGTTTCAAATATCTAGCCACAACATCTTATTAGCAAATGAACCCCATTTTCGGTGCGACCAAAGGAACATACCCTTACTCCTGCAAGTTTGGAATAAAATGTTATTATAAGCTTGGTAAGAGTGAAGGAGATCACATGTTCACTTGAAAAGCTAGTATGTATCTTGTTAATATTGGAATAATTGTCTAAAAAGTCCTAAACCTATTATATACTTGTTAATCCGGTTTTAAACTTTTCAATTTGACCAATATATTCCTAAATATTTTGACAATTTGCAAATATAGTCCTTCTAGCTAAAATTGGTCAGAAATTACTGATGTGGCCACTAGTCATCCTATGCGACATGGCCATAGGATGGGGGATGCTATATGAAGAACTTATGCAATTTTTTTATCTTTTCGTTATTTTTTATTTATTCATTGTTCACTTCCTACAAAGGCCGATAGGGATCATTAGGGCCTCGACAATGGCCAATTGCAAGTGCAAGCCCTTGCCTGTGGCTAGTGAGGATCATTGGCTGTCTTCTAAGAAACAAATAGTGAATATATATATATATATATATATATATATAATCACAAAACTTTTTAATAAAATTGCAGAAACCTTCCATGTTAGCGCCAATGTGCCATGTAAGATAGCCATTGGTCGCATCAGCGATTTCCAATCAATTTTAGTTGGAAATATTATATTGGTAAATCCTCAAAATGTTTAAAATTAAATTAACCAAGTTGGAAAGTTTAGACTTAATTGATCGTTGCTTGATAGATATAAGAGTTTTTGGACAATTTCCTATTAATATCCACCATGGAATAAAATATTACACAGGATATCTAAACCTTTCAATCTGATTGATCACCATGACTTCATATTAATTGCTCTATCCATATACATTGAGGAAGGCTTCATCAATCGGATCACATGCATAAAATTTCAAGTACCCTTTGTTATATGAAGACGAATGTTATCATCACTTTGAAGCATTTACCTCCATTGAGGTTTATACATCAGAACTAGGTCCAACAATCAAAAAAAAAAAAAAGGTCCAACAATAATAATCAAGAAAATAAGGTTCAACCTATCTCTACTGGATCTAACAATTTATATCGACAGTATTGTATATATAAACGAAAAATTAGCAAGATACAATACATACATATAACAATATTTTAAGGAGGATATTTTTTTTAATCTATGAATCGTACAAGGTGCGCAAAGGAAAATTAGATAAAATAATTGATAATAGAAGTTTAGGCAACTTAATAAGACCTTGTTTTTAGAAACTTTAAGCAACGAACTTATCTTTATTTTTCCATCCTGCCTTATATAAGTTTGGCCCATTTCATGCGGTACAAGTTCTAATGTACTTACGAAGTCATTAGTTCGAAGCGATTAGGCTCTTATTCGTCTTGAACCACGTGTCTATGGAAGGAGGTGTTCATCTGATATCATTTATAGCGATGTGATACTTTATATCTAAGGCAAGTCGTCAAAAGAAAAACTAAAATTGTGACCATTCATTGGTGATTCTTTCCTTTTGAATAATATCACAATGGCTCCTTCATCCATTAAATGATCAAGATGTTATAAAACTTCACCGCGATCTAACACTTCATGTGGGCCAAGACCCCAAAAGAAATACTTAAGACTGTATTTGTCAAACAATAGGATTTATTCTACATGTACGTCTGTGACATCCTGAATTTCTAGTTCTATTTTCAATTAAATAAATTGGATTTTTCATCGACACGCCTATAATTCTATTCTGTGAACTGATTACTGACGAGATAACTAATCTATCTTAGGAAGCTGTTAAGGGATTTTAACACAATAGATTTGATAATTCAACCGGGGAATCGACCGCTCGACCATGCTAGTCCGCAAGGGTCATTACGGCACGATTAAAAATCGATTAGAGACTAGAAATAAGTCAATTCGATTGAGATATGTGATTAAGTGTGAGTGATTCTACCTAATTGCAAAATTCTTGTCAATTGGCACTAGATCGATTTTTCTGTCGATTTGGTACCCTATGTCCGCATTTGAAATCTCGAGATTTTCACGACAACCGAAAGCCGCCAATATGTCGAAGATGTACAATGTGATTCGAAAATAATCGACCACGGGTCAATTGCACTAAAATTTTTTAAAAGCTACTCGGTAGGCTAGGTCACGCTAAAATCGCGCCATATTGAAATTAATTGCGAATTTGAAACCAATTTCAGAAATTGAAAATTATGTCATGTCACAATTTATTTTAAGACCGTCGACTCATCCTTTGAAAATTTTTTTGCAAACTGAGATTTTTGGTGAAAATTCAAAGTATGGGCTTTTTTACCGGAAATTTCAGGGGAGCGTTTTTTATCGCGTTTTTTGGATTCAAGTTGGTTCAATTGATGAGGAAAAATGTTAATTTGGTCAAAGACACCTTGGTAGAATTTATGGGGACCAAATTGAATTCAATTTAAGGAGAATTGGTTCAATTTGGGGGAATTTGTGTGCAAATTCGTAGGCTATGATTCCCACAACCTTTGGACCACTTCATTGGCTTGCTAGAGAAGTTTGTGGGCTGCCAAGGGGCCATGGATGACAGCCATGATTCCCCCAAGCCTTCTGTTGTCTCCTTCTCTTTCAGTAGAGCTGCTTTACCCATAGTTGTCCATTTTGAAGCTCCAAAGTTGTAGAGAAACTAGCCAAACTCCCCCGCTCCCTGCTATCATCACTCACCGCTTGCACGCCATCGTGCCCTCTCGCAAGCCCCCACGTCCCGCACGCTCATTCCACTCCAACCCGCGACTCCACCCGTGTCCCCAAGCCTCCCCGGGTCGCCGTAGAGCTCAATCGGAGCCCCATCGACACCGTCCAACCACCGTTCGCCTCCGCCATCCACCTGCAACTCCGTCCACCCATCCCGTGCCATTTCCAGCCCGTTCAGTCGCTTAGCCCAGCCATTTCGGTTCTTGGATAGAACCAAAAGCCAACAAGGTTCCGTGAGCTTCAAGGTCCGTTTTAGGCCTTTTTCGGGCCTTGTCAGGTGTCACCGCTAGGAGGTTTGTCGCCCGTCTCCCCTTCACCGTTGCCGTGGACTCACCTGATCACTAAACTAGTGAGTTTACTTACTAAACTCTGATTAAGGATTTAATGATGCTTAAGGGTTGATTATTTTAGGCTAAGTATGGTTTAAGTGGTTAGTTAGAACATATTAGTGATTTAATTATTTGATTTTGCATGTTAGATGGTTAGATCGGCTTAATTAGATACTAGATAAGTTGTACTATTTATCTAGATAGGTTCAAAAATTTTCCGGGCCCATTTCAATGTTTACTTAAGTGTTTCCGACCTAAGTTTCTATTTTTGGCTTTAATTGCATTTATTTAATTATTTATTATTTTCCGGAAATTATATCGGGATGGCCGATAATCCGAATTTCGTGCTGATTGCAATGGTGTGCTTAGTTTATTTAATCGAGTGTTAAATTATGCAAATTAAGTGGAAATTGTAATTTTGGATATTTATTCCAAAATTATGGAATTTCGATATTTTAATTAGAAAATACCAGGCATCAATTTTTAACGCCGAAAATGTCTTTGTAAATTATATTAATAGTGGAATTTTTAAAATAAAGATATTACATTTTTGCTTAGGCCGACCGTGTAACTACATATGATTATTGTTATCGGGTATTTTTAACACGGTGAACCGTCAGCTTGTGATAGCATTATTGTACGTCAACTTGTGAGAGCGGCATACTATATCAACCTATATGAGCTTGATATGTCAACTTGTGAGAGCCGTATACCTTATCAGCTTGTGTGAGCTATGATCATTTATCAGCTTGTAATAGCAACGATTCGTATATCAGGCTTGTGCGAGCTACTATCTATTTATATCAGTTTGTACGAGCTACTATCTATCTATACCAACTTGTGCGATCTACTATTTATCTATATTAGCTTGTGTGAGTTACCGTCTATCTATATATTAGCTTGTGAGAGCTATTACGATCTATACTTTAGCTTGCGTGAGCAATAATCGAATCGATTGATTAATAGATGGTAATAATTAATAAATGGTATTGATTGATAAATAATATTGAATTGATAAATAGTACGGGTCATATCGATTGTGTCGAATTGACTTGATTGACTGAGTGGATCGATGGATCATTGATGTGAATTGAATTGATTGGTTGAGTATACGAATTGTACTAACTTGCGGGGAAGGAACCGAGACAAGGTAAGTCTTCCGTCTTGTGTGCACATAGACTGCTTTTAGGCGTTTTTCATTTCTAGTCGGAGTTTAAGGAGTGAACTTGCTGAGACATTGTCTCACCTCGTCGTGGGCTCAACATTTTTAGGTCCTTAGATGGCGGTTCCTCCAAAGCATTTTGGCTGGCCCATGAGGGTTACCGAACGGGTTTTTACTTACCCCAATCCCAAAAGTCATTAGGTCTATGAACTTGTGGTGACCACCATCTAGGTTGAAGAGGATCTACCTCATAGGGTACTTCATCGATTCAGAGTGTGGTTTCGCAACGGACCCAATAGATTCAGGGTGGGTCCCCTTAAGGGTTTTGAAATCCCTAATGTGGTAGTTGATGCTACTTTAGACAAGGATGCAGCTGACCCTCCTGATGGTGTGGTGGAGGACCCGAAGCCCCCGAGCTGTGGAGCCGGAGGATCGGCGAATGTGTCTAGCTAGTTGGTCTTAGGACAGCTTCGTTTTGAGAACCAATCACTGTAGACTTTATACTTTTGTAGACTTCTGCCTATAGACTAGTATTGTAACTAAACTAGTCATCTGTGTATAAAGGTGTGTTGTGGTTGTGAAATTGTGATCCTGCTTTTCTATCCCATCTTTGTGCTATTTGGGGATTTATTTATATTCTTCCGCATGCGCATTAAAATGAATGGGTCGGCGACGCATCGTGGGATATCGCAATTTAATCGACCATCGAGGGATGAGCACGCGCTCGAGGGTCGGGGCATGACAACGTTTGTCACTACTCAACTCTGTCGGCCTTCCCTAGGTGGGGAGAGGAAAAGATCGAGTTTAGAAGTACTGGACTATGGGAGTTCCCTAGCCGTATGTGTCCCAAAAGACATCATCACCTCGTCTTTCGGAACTGACCATATGAGTTCACTTGATCACGGTTGTGAGCTCTCCCAAACTCGTACCTCACATGACAACGGAAAGTATTGTGATTTGCATCCACACGATCGATACACCATAAAAAAGTAGATCGAATGTGAATATCATATATATGGGTATCGTTACCATAGTAGCCCTCACAATAATACTCTCATCCATAATGATAGCATCAATTCATCCTTTAAGAGATCTCCATATCATATATGCAAATTATGGTGAGTCTCATCAAGACCCATACCTCTCATGACGGGTTTATTTATTATCTATGAGTTGTTGAAGACAACCTAGATAAAAGTTAGGAGTCGCCACTAGCTTCGTTTTTAGGGGGTTGGCTAGAAAACCCTATCGAGGGTCAGGAGTGGTCCATCAATATTCACGCAACTAAGGATTCTAGGGTTCGAGAACTTGGGTTATGCTAATATTCTATTAGCGCCATTTCGGTACTTAACGATTTGTCGTATTTCTTAAGGTGTCCATGTATGTCTTTTTTACTCCTTTTTTTTTTTGAGTCAATGAAACTAACTAAGTGACCATGCGTGAATGGTCAATTTCATACCAATCTATTTCTATTAAAAGAGGGAAAAAAGCATAAATGGTTGAAATTTAAAGACAGTGCGATAAGTAAATACTCAAGAAACCAGTTTAAGGAAAGCAGTAAATTTAACATGTAATCCTAAAAAAAAAATCAGAAGAAAGAAAACCTGCAACTCGTTAGGCATTTATAGAATATGAGATAACCTGAAACATATATTCGCGAACAAATGATACAAAGACAAGGTCGGATTGGACAATGACCATCCATCTTCTTCATGTCTCAAAGGACCTCCACCTCCAGGGACCTATTCTAAACATAATCTAAAACTAAGACTAGGTACATAAAATGGGAAACAAACAATCAACATCACAGAAAACGATCACAATCATAAAGCAAACAAGAACAATCGGAATTGAAACAATATGCAAAATTGATCAAATTTGGTCTCGGGGTCGACCGTGATTCATGCGACGATCCCTATAGGTTACCTATCCCAATTCATTTTTAAGGCTCATAGCTGTTGGTCACCATTTGTCCTGTCGCATGGCAACCAATGCTAAGAAACCCCTCAAACAAGTGCTAAGGGTATCCTAAAGGTATCCCACAAATTCATGCATTGCACCTATACATACATCTAAAAATCACACGCATAACGGAAAGTAAACATGCAAGTAGGCCCTTGGGCCTTGGTTCTCAATCAGTGAGATAATTTTATTGAGCCAACATTAGATCACTTATTCAGTCGATAAGTGCCAAGCACAATCACTAGCGTTCAATGAAAGTAAACACATAAAAAAATTAATGGGTTCACGTGATGCTCAAAAGTCATTTAAAAACAATTAATAGCGAGTTATGAGAAAAGACACTAATGACATAATAAGTTATGTCATAGTTATAAAACACATTTAATTATCAAGGCTAACTTGGGTGCATCCTATGCACTATGATCGTGCTTTGCAAAGGCTCTAAATATGTTCCAAGAATTAAACAACATCAATGTCAAGCCAAAAGCATAATTTAAAATTTTAGAATGCAAAACATTACATGAAAGTTTTGTGCGTGAGCATTGCTTGAACTAAAACCAAGTTCAAATCAACAAGAACAAGAAATATCAGATGGTTTCATGACGTTCAAAGCGTTTGAAAAGCATGATAAACTGTTTTTTGTTTTTCGAAAATTTTTGTGCATAAAGTTCAAAAGGTAAGGATCAAAACTCATGAAGACATGAAAGCTTAATGCAGTATGCAAGTTATCCTTACAAAATTCTAGAAGAAAATCACAGCAGTGTATTACAACAAAAATCGTAGAACGGGGCAAATAAGATCAACTCAATTGAGAAGGAATCCATGGATAATTGGTTCTGAGACAATTACCCAACATCAAGCAAATCATGAGGAACAATTTCATGAGAAAATTTTTCTAAGGTGAGCTACGTAAGAATTTATAAAAATTAAAGAAAGCATGGCATCACATCAAAAATGTAACAAGACAACAAGGTATCATGGCAGATCAATAGTGATTTGACCAAGTAAAAAAATTCTAAAAAATATTAAATTTCACCACAACGTAGATAAGAGAAAGACAAACAAACTTCATTGAGGACCCAACCTTAGAATATTTAATGAGAAAATCATACGAAATAAAAATAGGACAGACTCGCAAGAGCAAAACATGGATTCCGAATTTCACTTGAGACAGATTTCTAGCCAAAATTGACAAAAATAGAAGTCAGGACAAATGACATGCAAATCATTCAAATTTTGCATCCTCGGAAAGATTAAGACGAACCCTAAGACTTTCTAAGAGGTGACGAGTCCAATTAGAGTCAAATTCATGGTCAAACAGCGACAATCGCAAAGGCGTGCAAATCAGCCACAAGCAAATCAAAAAGTAATGCATGATTAATGACTTATAAAACCACCTAAACAATGCATAAAAAATGTGAAACTCACACATGACCTAGGGCTAAATGTGGTGGTCAAATTTGGTTAAGACAATAACCCTAAATCAGAATGCAAAAAGTCATATGAATTCATTAACATCGAAAGGTGCTTTGTCATTTAGATCAAAATGCATAGCAATTATAGTTATTATTTGCCAACTTGATGTACAGTTTTCATATAGTAAATGACATTCAAATGGGGCAAGCCATACATCAATGTGAAGCTTGCAAGTGCTCTTAACATTTCTAAAAGACTCAAGACCTAATTTGGCTCTTAAGGAGCTCAATGAAGATGTTTTCATGGGTTCATGATCAGCATTAATCACAACATGAGTGATTTTCGATGACTCAACAACATGCTAAAATTCTATGAAAAATTCTATATGTAGAATGCAATGTCATGAGCATTTCCCGTGAGACACCTAGACCTAATTTGATTCACATGAGCCAACATAAAAATGACAAAACTGAACCATGCAATAACCTTCACAAGTTGCAGCAACAGTAATGCATCTTCTCACGCGAAATCGACATAGTAAACAACAATCATTTGGCACAAATTATATCTAGCTAGAAATTTTGTAATGCATACTACAACTCTTATGAAGGACGGGACCTAATGGACACATTTAAGACCTCATTTCAGAGCAAAAATATGCCAGACTCAGAACATGGCAGACTGACCTAACAGCGATTTTCAAAGTTTTGCCTAACCAAATTTAGAAAAAAATATATGATATTAAAATGATATTTTCATGCAATTTTCATGAAGAAAACATCTCCAAAATCCAAACACAAAAATTATTAGAAAAATAGTAAACAAGCAATTCGATCAAAGACAACATCAAAACAATGCACAAAACACAGCAAAATCAATGAACTTCCGAGGCATAACTCAGGTACCAAATGACATCCGTTGGGGGCTTACAACCTATCAAATCAAAGCTTGTCAAATGTAGATCACATGTGTAGAACAATTCGAGGTCAACAAAATGATGTTTACTACCTCAGATCAGTCTCAACATAGAGTCAACCTCAAGGCTATGATTTTTGTAGATCAGGATAAATAAAAAACAATCAAGTTCAAACACATCTTCAATCACTATAAACTCATCCCATGTCATCATTTAACATCTAAAACTTCATATCTAAGCGTAAAACATGATTGTAGGTTCGAATCCTAACCCTGATCGACTAGCTCGATCTCACTTCATTAGATTCATGATTCAAGTATTATCTTTTTGCATTTTCGTTGAACTCAAACTTGATCAAACAACGATCAGACCTTTGAATCACATCACAAGCTCTGAGGGACACTGGACTAATATTGAGGATTCGTAGGAGGGTTGCATCGAGCAGTTGAACCACTGGTTCACGAGCTGAAGAAGACCGATCTGATTCGGATTGGTTTTGGACTGTCGGGAAGGATTGGGCCACCAGAGGATTTCCGGTGGCTGTTCGGCCAATTCCCAACCAAAACAAGGTCGAGGACTCATCTATGAGGGAATCGGCGATGGTTAGACCATCCAAGAAGGTTGTCGAATTGCCAGTTTGGCCGGGTGAAGACGCTGGAAGCTCCACTAGCGTATCCGCCGATCTTGAACTCTGATCAGTGGATCGACTTGGGCAGACACCTCCAACAACCACTGGAGCCAACAACAACTCCAATCAACACCAAGGACGAGGGAGGGAGGCCGGAGACGGTGGTGTTGCACCAAGGGCCACCGGTCAAACCGTGAACTGACGGTCGTTAGTCGCGCACATGAGGGAGGAAGGCCAAGAGGAAAGAGTAGGAAAGAGAGGGAGAGAGATTTTTAGAGAGAAAATGTATCTATAGATCTGAAATTTTATCAAAATGAACCCCTAAAGTTTTGGAGGGAAAATCCTTACATAATCTTTGATTAAAGGTCAAATCTCGACCATTAATTCAATCTGACGGTCGAAACTTGATCTAATGGTCTAATTAAGCTTATTAGTATTTAATCTTAATTAAATTGTGTCCCACGATTGATCAAATGGTTTTGATTCGCAAAAATTGATCAATCATGGGACACAATTTAATTAAGATTAAATACTAATAAGCTTAATGAGCAGCTCCAAAAGGGAGCCTCCTTCTCTCTTTTCTTACATACAGATGCAGATTTTCTACATAACAATTGGACATACTCATCTGCTCATAGAAAGTTGATTTAGTTAGAGAATGAGGACAATGGGTGGCGATTTGAATAATTTTCAACCCCTGGTGTCACTTTCCTAATAAATAATCTCCAACATCTGACTTCCCTGGAGCCCCCGGTAGCACTTGAACACAGCTTGACAACTCAAAGTAATGGGAAGTGACCGAGAAAATATGACAGGCCGGAACAATTCTTAGTTAAAGAGTTGCCTGGTCTTTGAGAGAAAAGTCGAGTTCTGGACCTGAAGGAACAGCACTAACATTTCCATGATTCATTTGTGTTTAAAAGTTGAATTTTTTCGCATGTCCTGCATTTCCTAGTTCTATCTACTGCTAAAGGTTGAGGATGCATGTTTGTAGTCTATTTGGAACTACCCTATGCTACAGGGACATAAAATGATGGGATTCCTCTTGTTGATCTTTTAAGGGGACAAAATAATAAATGTTGACGGTAGCAGAGTTATCTTCTATTCATCTTCATTTGCAGCCATCCTTTCGGTTCCCTCGGATACTCGAGAACAATCAGAAAAACATTTCTTTTTGCACTATCGTTTCTCTCTTTTGACGTATATTACTCCGCTCATAATTTCGACCGAAAAAAAAAAAAATCTGCCCATAATGACGTGATTCCATCAAAAGGTGAGGCTATGGGGGACCGTGACTTCTAAACATATCATGTTCCTATCGATGTTGCTATCCCACTGCAGCAACCTTAAATTACCCTGAAATCAAAACTTGGTTGAGGTAGACGCCAGCTATAAGAAACAAAAATTTGACCCTTAGGTCAACTATATCGCGACCAATTTTTCGGGGTGGTCCACCTGTGATTT
This sequence comes from Eucalyptus brandiana, assembly GCA_014182725.1. NCBI lineage: Eukaryota > Viridiplantae > Streptophyta > Magnoliopsida > Myrtales > Myrtaceae > Eucalyptus > Eucalyptus brandiana. Next base: position 19,484,720 of record CM024678.1, read on the forward strand.
GACTAATGGATTGTTAAGCTTAGACTTAATTCGGGCTCTCTCTGAACCCATACCAATTCACGACTTAAGTTCAAGTTCTTAACATGCAATTGATTTTTTAATCAGGAGTCGCCACTAATCTATTTTTTGGTGGGTCGATTAGAAACCAAGTAAAGTAACGGGAGTTTCACTTTACTCGAGGTTATGGGTACAGAGACTTGGTTACACTAGATTTCTCTAATGCCCTTTCGGTATCATTCTTTTATTTTCAAAAATGTTTTTGTAGGCAGCTTAAATTGATTTTAAATCTATTTTCCTAACATGTGATGTGATCATGCGGGTGCAAAACCACCAATTTAACATCCAAGAAAGCAATGAAATAATAAAAAAAAATGAGGAGACTTACCTTGTAGCAACGAAAGCATCTGCATGGTTAGATTAAAAATTCACATCATCAACCCTAGATATTATTTCTAATTAACATGCAATTTCTTTTATTTGTTTTCACTTAATTAATGAAAATCATGCAATATGCAATGCAATATTAACTAAATGATCTAATTCTAATGACATGCAACTTCTAATTAAATGGACCTAGCAACGATTGCTAAATGACATGCATTTCATGAACCTAATTCTATGTGACACGCGCATGATTTTTCTTTTTGTATTTTTTATGAAAATTCATAATTTAAAACCACTAAAAATCTAACTAAAGTGAGATATTATCCATTTTAATTTAGGAAATAGATCAATCCGAATCCTATTTTAACCTAGAAATTTATCTCAACATGCAATTTAACTCAAAGATTTTATCTAACCTAGATAACATCTTAACATGCACTCTAATGTAATTAGAAAAGAATCTAACTATTCTATCATGATATTCTATCTAGGAAATGAAATAAAAATCTAATCTACATGACATGCAAATGCAATCTTTTTCGTATTTTTGGGATAAACAAAATAATTAAGAGATAAACATCAAACCAGGTCATCAAAAATATTATTCACCACTCAAATTGAAATTCAAACTTGATTATTTTGCTAATAAAATCGATAAATTGATCTTAAGCCTTAAAGATCAAGATATCAATTTTACTCCCGCGTGAATAATTATTCCATCTAAAGCCTCATAGATTGAATAAAAATTCGTGCGGTTGCGAATTGGGAAGTAAGTCCAGAATTTCAATATATGCATCGACAAATATCCTAAATAAGGTAGTTGAATTTTCGAAAATCAAAATAGATAAGATTTTGACCTAATTCGAATATTGGTTTCCGAATTCCGATCCTCGAATGGCTACTTGCGATGCAACGTGGCAGTGCTCGGTTGCTCGAAGATCACCTGATGGGCTCCACGAGACCTGCGAAACAAAAATTTGTAAGTTCGGCAAGGGACTCGTCAATGGACCACTGTTGGTTTTGTGGAATTTGGTGACGCAAGGAAATCCACTAGTCTTCTGACAATCCCATTGATTGTCAAACTTTGACCTTCTAAAACCCACACTTAAATTTTCAACCTCCAAGGAAAGACTAGTATGCTTTGTGCAAGGCGTGGCTGCTTCGTCGTTGATGCAAGGACGCACCCGAACTCATGGAGGGGCTCACTAAAATCGATGAGATCGTTGCAATGTTGCCGCTCGGGTCGGAAACACCAGTAATCAATGTAAAGATGCGGGGCAGTTGTCGGGGCAACAGAGTCAAGCGGTGTTCCGCCAGAGATCGTTGAGTCTGTTGAATGTGCTGTGCAAGAAAAAGCAGGCAACGGTCACGAACGCTGAGTGTCGTTGATGTTAAAAGGACCACCGAGATCGCGGGCTTCACTGAGAAAAAACGTCAATGCTGTTGGAGATTTGCTGCACGGTGTGGACTCAGCTTGACATGATGACGAAGAAGAGTGCCGCTGCAAAGATTCGCCGGTGGACAACGACAGATTGGCAACGCAAGGGTGCGACACGAGGGTAGTGTGCACGTTAGGATATCGCGGCTCCCACTTTTCTCTCTTTGCGAAAGCTTCCGCTATCTCTTTCTCGGGTTGAACCAATCCAGCCAAGGAACACCGCTTCAAAGTCTTCACCCCTTTTTTTTTTTGGCTTTTGGTTGCTCTCCTTATCTTTCTGGATTGTCTTTTGCAAAGCGATGGCGTGCCAATCAAGAACGTCCTGATGAAGGCGCCCAGGCCAGCAACGTGAGATGCAACCCAATAACTCTAATGGCCGACTCCCCCTTTATTTTCTTCCATCGCTCTCTTATGGCCGTGTATTCTCAGTTGTGTGTCCTCCTTCTTTTACAAAATTTGGTCCCTTTTATAGTGGTACCTTCCATGGCAATTTTTGAGCTTTCTTTTTCCGTTGCCTCAATTTATGATCTGCAAATTGGAGCAAAATCTTGCAATCGGCTTGATTTTTCCTTGGATGTTTCAATTCCTTTCCTTTTATCAAACTCATTGCTTTTTTTTATTCACCAAATTTATTTGGTCGCGAATTTGCTTCCACATTTACTATGATTTGAATATTCGCCGGAGCAAAGATGGCTAATCAGAATTTTCACATTCCATTCATAACCAAATCAGACTGATCCTCTCCTCATTTTCCTTTTTCTTTTTATTTGTTCAAAATGCAATTTTATTTTTCCAAAATTAGGTGTCAACAAACTAAAATAAATAGAAGATTTTCATCCTTTATTTATATTGAAACACAATTCATTATCAACATGATAGACATTATGGAGCGTGGACTTGCTGAGGTCCCTCTCAATTGATGTAGGCAGATTTTCTTTCTTCGTTACATTCGAATTTTCTTATATGAAAGTCCTCGTGGAACTAGTTTGCAGTCACCTAAAAACAAGTTCTTCAAGAGGACATAGAAGGATTAGATAAAGGAATCTGTGTTCCCATCTTGCTTTTAGCGTTGCTGATAAACTTATATATGCATTGCAATGTTCCTCCGATGCCTCACGCGCATCGGAACCGAGCAATGACTTTTGGATGGACGAAATGCAAGAGATTGACACCTACCAAAGCATTCGAACACTTCAGCCACCAACATCCCTCGAGGCTTCTCGATGTCCGGCAGCACCGTACCGTGAGCACGGTTTCATGTTCAGGCTGCAAAGCTAGAGATCTCTCATGTCATAATTAACAAACAATGAGCATTTCTTGTCATAACCTTTGTATCTACCTATTCCTGTATGTTGATCTAGCATAAACAATTAGAGTGTTTAAATTGATCATTTCCTGAAAACTTAGATAGTATTCTTGAATGAGCGTTTATCTGGTAAGTGACATTGATAAAGCTATTGTGAAGGCTATGAACTTAAAAATGGAGAATAATTGAAAAATGACCTTAAATCATTGCAAATGCTCGTGAATTGAACTTTATTAAAATGCACTCTGATTTTCAATAAAAGTGTTGGGATCGCTGCTACCCTCAAATTGGGGCCAACGAACAGTTGATGTGAAAAGTCGCAATATCTTCCTTGTTAAAACTCTATCGATACGTTTCTGAAGGCACCCAAAAGGCTTGTGACTACATCTCAGTGAATTTATCGCTTGATCCAAGAAAATCACAATTTTCTTGACACCCTAAAGGTCGGATGGTTAAAAGGCACAATTATCCAGCAATCGAGTCATTCAGTTTCGAAAAATCGAGTGTGGCTGGAAAGCTTCTGCAAAACACGAACCTTTATACCCTTCGGTTATAATATCACTATATTGAAATCATATAAATTCATTTTTAGTCAGATTCACCGCCTCCTGCGTTGATTACCATGCCAGATAAATATTCTCAATACCTATTAAAGGTCGCCAGTAACAAAAGTAAAGAAAATAAAGGCTCGAGTACCATTCCACTTTCTCCATTCCCCGCAGGCAAACAAGCCTTGATGTTCGACCCAAAAAAGAAAAGGCTTGAGGTTTCATAGGTCAAACGACAAAAGTTTCGAAATCGCCCAACGATTCAGATGAAATGAATGAAAATAAACTCAGAATGCTTTCTTGGATTTCTAACATGAAATCAAATCAGATCTTCGAAAAGAAACATCTGAACTTGTGGATGTCATTTTAGGCTCTTCTCTTCAACTATGGATGCTTGAGTTGGCTGTCGGATACTTTCACCGTGTCTTTTTTCACCACTAAATGCATCATCCTCGGTATCACTGCTGAACTTCAAATATTTCTTCCAATCTTCGCTTTCTATAAAGACAATCAAATAAATAAGCAGATATAAGGAACTCATGTTTATTTTTATGCTGTAAGATTTGCTTCAAAAGGAAAAACCTGTTGCCTCCGAACTGCTACTGCAGATGTTCTTTAGGTTGTTGTCCAATTCCTCCGAAAAAGGCTCGACAGTAATTTTCTTTGCACTAGAGATCTTCAATGACTTCGATGGAGGAATTTTTTCTTTCTGACAGGAAGATCTCTTTTTCTTCAAGAAACCTTTCGCTGTTGTGGCAAGACCTTGCTCCTAAATTGTCACCCAAATGAAGTCACACCCTAAGCGTTAAGTAAATATAACTTTATTTTGCATTTTATTTATTTAGGGTTTTTGTAACTCACCTGTAGAAAATTACTCCCTGGCGTCTTCTTATCTGTCATTGCTTCCATTATATACTGGACAACCTCGACAGTTGAGCGGAACAATCTTTTAATTGTCCATGACGATAGCTCTACAAAGATAATAGATTGAAGATATCTTGATTACCATCAGAAATTTCAAGATAGTCGTGTGTAAAGATTACTCGAGAGGCAGTGAAAAGATTTCAATACACTCAATATTAAAATACACGATAACGTAAAAACTAACTTTTTATTAATCCTTTTGGATAACATATAAATCAATCAAATACACGTTACTTCTTTTTAATCATCAATTCATTAAGGAAAGCAGTAACAATGAATTTTTATTAATATATAATTACCATGTCTAATTTTCCATCTACTCGTTGTCTGCATGCAATATGCCAACCTTCAAGCCTCTCTTCAAATGAAGACCGATGTTGGATGTTCTGCAATCAATAAATAATAATCGCATCATAAAAATGAAAATAGTTAGACAATTAGATATATAGATTGAGATATTTATATGCATTTACGCAAAAACATAAAGAAGAAGTTCAAGCAGCCACCTTGTCCAATTCTGTGCCAATTAGACAATCCGGAGGGAGTGAGAAAGATACTGTCTCTTCCCCTACTAGTGTGCTTTTGCCTCGAGTTTTTCCTTTCTCCGATGAAGACGGATTTGTCTGTGTCTAGGATATACTCATTTGTCATTTGTTGTGAGCATTGGTTACAAATTCTTACAAATAAAAAGTGTGCATTACTATGAATAAAATATGACATATTGATTATTGATCACCATGCACTTGAACTCAACAGATGTTTGTTCAGATCTTCAAGAATGCATATGCGAACAATGTACAAAGAAATCATTGAAATAATATTACCTTAAAGGTTGAGACATTTGTCCCCATGTTATCTTGAGATAATGGATACAATATTGGATCCTTGTTGAGCAAATGATCTAAAATACTTCTTCTCAATTGCGAGACAACTTTCTGCAATCACGAATTATCAATGTTAGTACATCTTATCATTAAGGCATGGACAATTCTGAATTATTGTCTAAATCAAAGGATTGGGAATATATGTATTCTATTCATACATAACTTGTGTAGCTATAACTTTTTACAAATGAAGCTTTGGAGTGTCCTTCACAACTATATCAAGCTTATCAAATATGCTTCAAGAATCGAGATGAAGAAATTTTGAGTGCCTTTCAGTGTATTTTGTGGATCATTCTATCTCATGTGTTCTATCAATCTTTTCATGAAGATATTGGCATTCGAAAGCTAAGTGTTGAACCTCATAAAAGTGAATTGGAAAACACCATACTCTATAATTGTAAAATTGTGTTTATGTCGTGGTCTATCTCCCGGAATATCACAAAACAATTACATCTACTACTTGTATCCAAAAAGACTTAAAAAAAAGTTAATTTACATTACATCCACTATCATTGTTACTAATGTAAACCATTCTATATAATTGTATAATTGAGTTAATGTCATGGACTACATCACAAAGTTTCAAAGGACAATATAAAACTCACACTAAATATCTATATTGTTAAAAAACTCAATAGAAAGTTAACTTACATGGACTACTGCCTTAAGTGATGCATATAGTTGATCTCTTGGTCCTTGATTAGGAATGTCTAGCTTTTCCGAACCACGTGATTCATTCGATCCCTTTGAAATAAGAGAGTTATCCGGAGCTGAGAGTGACCTATTGACCTACACGGATGAGAAAGATAGAGAAAGAGAAGGCATGAGTAAAGCAAATAAATAAACATATACGATTATATTGAGCATTAAAAGCAGCCTAACAGTTCAAAGTGAAAACATATATGTCATGAAATAGGATCTTCAACTATATTCATTATGTCAAAGAAATCAAACATTTGTTAAACTATTATCAAGATGTTAAGCAACTCATGCTTGACAGTTCAATAATAAAAATAAAACCAGACCAACCACATTCGATAAAGTTTAAGAACCTGCTCCTTCTATCAAGGAATCGAACTCATTAGATACGGTAAAAATGATAAAGGACTAGATGAGTAGAAAGATATAGTGCCATATTCTGAAAGAAAAAGAATATCAAATCATATTATGTGGAAGCATGATAAAGGACTAGATGAGTAGAAAGATATAGTGCCATATTCTGAAAGAAAAAGAATATCAAATCATATTATGTGGAAAGCATGATTTTGTCCAAAATGATTCCATGGAACCACTAGGTTTCGAGAGGAAGGGAATATCAAGTACCTATAACTCATTCAAGAAATAACAACAGTAGCATAAAATGAAGAGAAACATCTCCAGAATGACAGGCACAAGAAAAGGGAAAACATATGAAGGAGCCACAGTTTCGAAGCATAACAAATGAATTGGAATGGTGGAAACTCATTTCACTTTATATGTAAAAGCTTGTCACCTTCTTCTCTTGTTCGATTTAGAAAAGTTGTTCATTCTCTAAATAGTTATACTTTAGCTACACATTATTCTTTGATGCCAAATGATGGTAGATTTTCTTAATCATTGATCTTAAAGAATGTGCAAGTTCTCAATCAATTCTTTGGTCTCAGCTACAATATTCATTGCTTATCAACTTACGATATAGCGGCGAACTCTACATAGTATGAATATCGATTAAGGGAAAAGAGTTCTGTATGTATTGATGATGTTTACCGTTATAGCACTAACGGTATGATTACTTACAAAAGTTAATAACGGTTTTTCCATTTCAAACAACTGCCGTCCGTTTTATTGTGTAACGAATAACGATTTATGCATTGATCAATGTAAAATGCAATACACCCAAACCTTTCAGCCACGAATATATTATCTATTCTTCCAACATATATTAGAAAAACCTATTGGCAATTTCAATTTTGTCATCCTTAAAAATCATATTCTTGTACACATACAGATACAATCTGTATACCCATAAAACAGATCTGGATACAAAAAAAAAAAAAATGTAAACATATATATTGAAATAATTATATATGTAATTCGTTCTTTGTCAACAAAATATTTAGAATAGTTTAGACATTTTACATGGTAAAATTCAACCAACAATTACTCGTTAGTTTCACTAAGTGTACAAACAATTAGATCTGCACGCCTTAGATAAGAAAATTAGATTTTAACATGATAGATGTCCTAATCTATATCAAATTTGTCAAATCAATGCATAGATCTAGATGATAGATCATTTGTACCAACTCAACTCTTAACCTCAATGTAAACCAAATGAGAACCCTAGAGAGCATTGGAATTCTTATCTTTCACCATTCGCCACTTTTGATTTTTCTATTGCAAAAAATGCCTTTGAAAAAAAATCCATTTCTTTGTGGTTGAAGCACAAAATATATGGGCAATGACCCAGCACGAAGGTTGATAGAGACTTACCTCACTCATTTTTGGGGGAAGCACCTGTTGAAGGAGATGACAGCACAGGTTGAGAAGATTCGTCCTGCGATTTCTCTTTTGGAGAGGGAGGAAGAGTTTGCATCATAGGGTTTGCTACTTCAAAGATCCCTTCGAGAGCTTACGCTTATTACAAGCCAAAAGATATGTGGCACGTCAATTGAAAGAGAGAAGATGGTGTCTAAAGAGAAGAAAATGGTGCATTTTTAAAACAACACGGTGAAATAAAGCCAAATAATTTTGCCCATTTATTGTCTTGGACCGATACGTGTACATCATTGCAAGTCTCTTGTATTTTAATAACCTAGGTTGGTAATGAAAAGAGCAAATTAGCCTTCCATTTTTTTTTTTTTTTTTTTGTAAAAGCTAAAAAGAATCTAACACAATTAGAATATATATTTTTTTCCATAAATGTAAAAAGCCCATAAAATCATTGAGTACTGAACCTTAGGTATGTTAATATTGCAAAGGAAACTTGAAATAAGTTGTGGCAAGTGAAATTTAGAAAAACAAATGATGCACTTTTGTGCCTTTTTCTTCTTCTAAAATATTGATAATGAAGTCAATAATATTTAATTCGACTGGGTTTGGAAGCAACATGGATCCACAATCTATTTATCGAAGAAAGTAAATAAAATTATTGTATATAGAATTTGTATACTTAATGCCATAGCTTATTGTAATCCATTGTAACAAAGCTTGAATTAAAAAAAAAAAAAAAAAGGACATTTGCTAAATATCGTCTCAATATTGAGCGTTCAAGTTATGATGCAGTAACGATGCACTGAAACTTTTAATTGATTTGCGCAATATACAATTACCTAAGACTAGTAGAGGATTCTGCTTTTATACTAAAAAAGGAAAATAATGAATTCCAATCAAACTTAAGGAATGTTAGCTAGCACCAATACCATTTAGGCGGACAACTTATATGTCAAATAGGATGATGTGTGATTAGAAATACCATAAACAGGATAACAATCAAGGGATTAACAATTTTATAGATGTACCTATTAAAATATCAAGGGATTAAATGCTCATTACCCTATAGCATTAAATGCCAGATTTTGAGTATTAGACTACCATGAATGGGTTTTGTTTATTTTGAGGCATCATTTAATACAACCTGATTACATTTACCATATTGAATTATCGATTTAGCTTGATTATTTCATTCACTTAGCCATAACATCTTATAATAAAATGCAAATAACTCCTTCTGGAGCGCAAGAAAAGGAACAGGCGCTTGCTTCTGCAAGATCTGGCATATACATATCTAGAAATGCTAATAAGTAGGCATGCTGTTAATATGTACCTAGGAGGAACAAATAGATTGTTATATGGGCATTTTCAGTCAAATTAATTACTACAAATGTTTGCTAATCACCATATCCATGTACATCAGGTAAGGCTTCATCAATTGAATGACATGTGTAGCACCCAAAGTTACTTTACGTATGCGACCTTATGATCTAAATGCGGGATTTGTCATATCTAAACCAAGAGCTTAACAATTCAATCACTCTTTGGGGATTGAATAAATACTCTTCAGCTTTTTACAAAACAATCTTATTCATCTACTTAGATACGTAGAAAATCCAATAACTCGTATGCCAATCCATGTATCACATCGCTTTAATTAGTCTAAGGGTGTTCACGGGCCTGTTCCATTAGGGTTGCCACTTATACTTGACCCTTGTAGGACATGAATGTATATGTTTTTTGTGATTCAATCCGAGACTCCCCTCGCATAAAATCCGAGCTTAGAAAACGGGTGGAGTTGATTTTTTATTTTTTCTGTGGCATAGTCATCCTAAATTATCTCAGCCCAAATTTTAGCATGGTTAATGCATATTTAGCTACCATGGACCAATTTATGTGCTGAATTTTCACTTCGGAAACATGCCATTTTAAGAAGTCTTCACAAACCCGCATAGATCCATGCCATTTTAAGGAATTTTTATAAACCCGCGTTGATCCATTCCCATCATACCGCGTTGTCCATCACGCCTCTCTAACTATTGTGTCCACAGGCCCTAGGTTTTAGGCTGTTGAGACAACACGGCCCTAGATTTGAGGTCGTGGCCGCCACGACTTCACCTCTGAGGTTGCCGTGGTATCAAACCGGAGATAGCCAACTCAATTTAACTTCACCCCTGAGGGTTTTGATAACTCACCTGTATAGAATGATTCCCTGGTGTCTCCAATGAAAGCGTCCAATATAAACCTCGACAATTGAGCGAAACATCCTACTTGACTGTCCATGACAATAAAACTGCAAAAATAATATATTGTGTTAGTTTCATTAGCATAGGATAAATTCTTGAAAGTCATGTGCAAAGCTATTACTTGTAAAAGAAGTTTAATTACACTTAATGATAAAATAGGCGATAAAGTAAAATTAAGATTTTTGCAATCCTTTCGCTACCATACATTACCGGATAATTCACATCTCACGGTAATGTTTTAAAGAAACCAAATCACCCAAATTTACATTACCTCTTTTGAAACTTTGACATTATTGAGAAAAGCAAAAGCAATAAAAGTTATGAATATACAACTACCAAATCTAATTTTCCATTTGCATGTTGTCTACATTCAATACACCACCCTTGAAGCCTCTCTTCAAGTGAAGATTTATGTTGGGTATTCTGCAACCAATAGTTAATAGTGACATCATAAGAATGAATGAATTCTTAAGATTTTTAGATATATAAAAAGAAATTCTAGAAGCCACCTTGTTCGAGTCTGTTTCAATTTGACAATCTAGGGGTAGTATGAAAGATACAAGTCTCTTTCCCAACTAGTGTGCTTTTGGCCCTAGTTTTAGCTTCGGCCGAAGAAGATGGATTTGACTGTGCATGGGATTTAATCATTTATCGTTTATTAATTAAAATGCACCTCAACTCAAAAATTGTTGTTCAGATTTTCACAATGCATTTGTGAACAAGGTATAAAAAAATCATCAAAACAATATTACCTCAATGTTCGAGGCATTTAACCCACCATAATTTCTAGGTAAACAATATGATATCGGATCCAGGTCAAGCACCTCATTTGAACTTTTTATCAATTGTGAAGCAACTTCTTATAATATCGAATCATCAACAGTACACCTTATTATTAAGAAATAGACCATTTGCTACTTATAGTCAAAGTCAAAAAATTGGAAACATATGTACTCTACTTATAAATGAATCATGTGGTTGTAACTTTATACAGATGAAATCTAGTTGCACAGTTCATAAATGCATACAAGTTTGTCAAATATACTTCAAGAATCAAGATGATGGAATCATGTACATCGATGTGTTACCATGTCAATCTTTTCGTGAAGATATCACATTCAACAACCAAGTATTGAACCCCATAAAATGTGGATTTCAAACAACGACACCTTATAATGGTAAAATTGCATTTATGTCAGGGTCTATCTCATGAAATATGATATTACAAAATAACCATTAAATGATATTTTTATCCAAAAAGACTTTGTAGAAAGTTAACGTACATTGACTATTACTCTAAGTGATGTATACACGCAATAAAGTTCTCCTTGATTGGGGACACCCAGCTTCTTTGAACCACATGCTTCATTTGATCCAATTAGTACCCAAAATTTGTCTGTAGTAAAGAGTGACTAATTGACCTATAAGGAGGAAAGAGATGGAAAAGTACAAGATTAAAGTGAAGAAACTATCAAAACATATACAATTATATTCATCATTAAATGCTATCCAACAATATAAAACGGGAGAAAATATATTCTACAATATATGATCTTCAACTATATTCTTTTATATTACCCTAATATATGATTTTTACTATTTGTGCGTTATAAAGTAATTGTACTTATGCATTTTGATATATTTCCATATGCTAGACTAAACTTTTATACATTGGAAGAATATATAGTAATGTTTTGGGTTGCTGATTCAAATATATACATTATTAATGTATATAGAACTCATTTCCTTTAATTGGTATTGTTCATTCTACCAAACATTACGACTACTAGAAAATAATGAATTATAATAACACAATTAAAGGAAATAAGATCGGTATATATTATTAATGTTTAACATAATAGAATTGACCGTCTAATTAATTACAAAAGCTAATAAAGATTTTTATTTCAAACAATTGACGTTGGTGTTATTGTTTAGCAAATAACAAATAATAGATTACGACTCATACATCGAACTATGCAAAGGGTAGTACATTCAAACCAGCAACCTTAGAAAATTATTATCTATTCTTCCAATGTACGTTAGCAAAAAGTACCTATTACCAATTACAGATTTCTCCTATGCAAAATCATAATATTGTATCCATACATTTTATAATTCTACATACTCATATAAAACAAGTGTGCAGGCACAAAAGACATATAAATATATACATGCATATAAATTTGTAAGTTGCCAACAACAAAAAGAAAAAAATAAAGATAGTACCTTTCCACTTTCTTCATTACCGGTTGACAAATAAGGCCTAATGTCCGATTCCTCATTCTCACTACTTAGCTTCAAATATTTCTTCCGTTCTTCACTTTCTTCAAAGACAATCAAATAAATAATTAGATATTAAGAGCTCATGTTTCTTTCTTTGCAGTAGCAAGACCTTGCTCCTAAATTATCACCCCAATGAAGTCACATACTAAGCGCAAAGTAAAAATAACTTTAATTCACATTTTGCTTATTTAGGGTTTTTATAACTCACATGTAAAGAATTACTCCCTATCAAAACCTCTATTATAAACTCGACAATCTTAGCAATAGAGCGAAACATCTTTCTTGACTGTCCATGACGATAATTCTGCAAAAATAGTAAATTTTGATTGTCTTCATTATCATATGACAATTTCAAGATAATCACGTGCAAAGCTTTACTCATCCACAGCTGTAAAAAAAAAAAAAAAAAAAATTCAATGCACTTAATAATAAAATAGCCGATAAGGTGAAACTAAGTTTTTATTACTCCTTCCAACTGATATACATCACTATGATCCATTTAATCTCCTTGCAATATTTATAGAAATCAAGTCAATTGAATCTGCATTACTTCTTTCAAATCGTCAATCTTATTAAGGAAAGCAATGGCAATGAAGTTTCTTAAATATACAATGACCATGTCTAATTTTTTTTATTTGCATGTTGCTTGCATGCAATATTCTACCCTCAGAGCCTCTCTTCCAATGAAGATTGATGGTGGATGTTATGCAATCAATAAATAATAGTCACACCATATAAATGAAAACTATTAGACAATTAGATGTACAAAATGCAATATTTATTTGCATTCAAGATAAAAGCAAAAAAAAAAAAAAAAAAACAAATTCAAGAAGCCACCTTATCCAAGTCTACGAGACAATTTAGGGGGAGTATGAAAGATATTGTCTCTTCCCCTAGAAGTGTAGTTTTGGCCCTCAGTCTTGACTTCCACTGATGAAGATGGGTTTGTCTCTGCTTAAGATTTGATCATTTGTCATTTGTAGTGAGCATTGGTTACAAGTTCTTACTTATAAAAAGTATGCATTAATACAAATAAAAGATGAAATTTTGGCCATTAATCACCATACACTTTAACTCAAGAAATGTTTTCTGGAATGCATATGTGGACATTGTACAAACAAATCATTGAAAAAATATTACCTTAAAGTTTGAGGCATTTGTCCCTACATTATTTTGAGGTAATCGATACAATATTGGATCCAAGTCTAGCATACAATCTAAAATACTTTTTCTCAATTGAGAAACAACTTTCTACTATCACAAATTATCAATGCTAGTATACCTTATAATTAAAGCATGGACTATTCTAAATTATTGTCAAAGTCAAAAGAATTAGGAATATATGTATTCTATTTATATATCACTTGTGCAGTGTAACATCTTACAGATGAAGTTTAGCAGTACTTTATATATACATCCAAGCTTATCAAATATGCTTCAAGAACGAAACGAAGAAATTGAGTGCCTCATAATGCAATTGGTGGATCATTCATCTTATGTGTTACTATTGATCTTCTCATGAAAATACTAGCATTCGAAAACTAAGGGTTGAGCCTCACAAAAGTGAATTAATCTATAATGGTAAAATTTCATTTATGTCGTGATCTATCTCGCGAAATATCACAGAACAATTACATCAATTACATGTATCGAGGTAAACTTGACAAGGAGTCATTTGCATTACATTGACTATCATTCTTAGTGATGTAAACCAAACTATACAATGGTAATATCGAGTTTATGTCATAATCTACCTTACAAAGTTTCAAAGGACCACATAAAACTGGTATTGGCTTTATATGTATTAAGAAACATAATAACAAGTTAACTTATAATTACTTGTGCGCTAAGTAATGTATACAATCGTTCATGATGTCCTTCTTTAGGAATGGGTGAATGGGTGACCTATTGACCTACAAGGATGAAGGGGAGAGAGAGAGAAGGAAAGACATGAACAAAGAATATAATTATGCATATACAATTATATTCATCATTAAATGCTTCCAACAGATTAAAAAAAAAAAGGAAAACATGTATGCCACAAAATAGGATCTTCAACTATATTCATGATATAAAAGAAATGAACATTTCGTACATATTGATAGTACTCACCATAATAACATTAACGGTCTGATTACTTATAAAGGTTAATAACGATTTTACCATTCCATACAACCCCCCTTAGTTTTATTGTCCAACGAATAACTATTCATGCATTGATCTATGTAAAAAGCAATACATCCAAACCCTCAACCCTCGAACAATATTATCTCTATTTCCAATGTATATTAGAAACCTATCAGCAATTTCAATTTTGTCATCCTCAAAATCATATTCTTGTACCCATACATATATTATTCTACATGCCCATTCATACAAAAAAGATGAAAACATATATAAATACATATATATGTAATTTGTTATTCGTCAACAAAAGATTTAAGAATATTTCAGACATATTATACAATGTAAAATTCAACCTACAATGATTTGTTAGTTTCACAAAGTGTATAAACAATTAGATTTACACACACTTAGACAACAAAAATATATTTTAACATGATAGATGTTCCAATTTGTATAACGTGTGTAGAATCAATACGTAGATCTAAATGATGGATCATTTCAGTAATGCAACCCTTAACCTTAATATAAACCAAACAAGAACCCTAGAGAGCACTAGATGTTTATCTTGTCTTTCATCATTCATCACTTTTGATTTATTTTTTTAAGTAAGCTGTAGAAAATCCATTTCTTTGTACCTTGTTTTGGGTCAAATTCTTTATACTTGAATTACAAAATACATGGCTGCTAACCCTGCATGTAGCTCAATCGAGACTTACCTTGCTCATTTTCAAAGGACCTGCACTTGTCAAAGGAGAAGATTGCATAGGCTAAGACAATCCATCATGCACCTGCTCTCTTGGTGAGAGAGGAATGTTAGGGTTTGTCATTTCAAATGTCACTTTGAGAGCCAATGCTTATCGCAAGGCAAAAGATGTGTGGATGGTATATAAAGGGAGGAAAAATGGTAGATGTTCAAAACAACACGGTGAAATAAACCCAAACAATTTTGCACATTTATTATCTTGCACCGATAAAAGTACATCATTGCAGGTCTTATGTATTTTAATAACCTAAGTTGGTAATCAAACGAGCTAATTAGCCTTCCATCTTTCCGTAAAAGCTAAATAGAATCTACCATTCTAGAATAGTCTTTTTGATAAATGTAAAAAAATCCATAAAAATATTGAGTACATGAACCTTAAGTATATTGATTATTGCAAAGGAAACTTAAAATGAGTTGGTGAAATTTGGAAAAACATATAAATGCACTTTTGTGACTTTTTTTTCCCTAAAATATTGATAATGAAGTTTCTCAAATTAACTTCAGCTATGTTTGAAAGCAATGTCTATTACATTCTATTTATTGAAGAAAATAAAGAAAATAAATGTAAATGGAACGTGCATACTTAATACCAAAATCTTTTAACTTAGCTTTTTGTAATCAATTGTAACTATGCTATAATAATAATAATAATAATAATAATAATAATAATAATAATAATAATAATAATAATAATAATAATAATAATAATAATAATAATAATAATAATAATAATAATAATAATAATAATAAAAGTGGACATTTGCTATATATTATCTCAATATTAAGCTGTCAAATTGATGCAACAAGGATGCAGCAAGGATGCACCAAAAATTTTAATTGATTTTACAATATACAATTATCTATAATTAATAAAGAATTTTGCTTTTACAGTAAAAAAAGAAAAATAGAGAAAACCCATCAAATATAAAGAATGTAAGCTAGCACCAATAGTATTTAGATGGACAATTAACTTATATGCCAAATAGGTTGATGTGCGATAAGATATACTATAAGCATAATAAGAATCAAGAGACTAACAAATTACGGATGTAACCATTCAAATGTGAGGTTTTAGGACATGAATTGATCTTTATCTCTTGGGTATATCCTATTAAAAATTTAATGCTCCTTACGCTAAAGCATTAGATGCCAAATTTTGAGTATTTGACTTCCATGAATGGCTTTTGCTTCTTGAAGCATCATTAAATACAACCCAATTACATTAACCATACTGAAATGATCAATTTAACTTCATTATTTCATTCACTTAGCCGAGACATCTTATTATAAAATGCAAATAGGGAACAAACCCTTAACTTTTGCAAGGTCAAACATATACATTGCTTGAAATGCTAGTAAGTAGATATGTTGCTAATATCTACCTAGGAGAAACGTATAGTACACAATATGTAAACCTTTTGGTCAAATTAATCACTATGAGTGCATGTTAAGCACTCTGTCCATGTACATCAAGTAAAGCTCCATCAATTGTACACATGGCATTAGCAATTTTTTGAGGTATTATTAAGACTTAATTTGATCACATTAACTATGGATAAAGACCCTACAAGTATGATCCAAATGTTATAATTTTCATATGACGTTCGCTTTGATTCCATAACCTTTCAATAACCACTTGAATATCATAACTTTTAAAAACCTTCACCTCAAGTGTTGGCAAATCTAACTTTTGAAACTCATTATGAGCTTTTTCTTAAAGTCATCATAATCACATAATTGATTATTATGTTATGGCACCAAAGTTAGCGTCATAAGATAGTTATGGCCCTTGTAGTATTCTTATCCCCATTAAATATAATATAAGATAGCCACAACATCTTATTGTCAAATGCAAATGCAATGCTCAGTTAAAAAAAAGGAACTTATTCTTACTTCTCTTACGTCGGACATACACATTTCTTGAAATGCTAATAAGCAGGTTTATTGTTAATATTCACCTTGAAGAAACATGGAAAATGCCACTTTGGATTTCCAGTAAATCTCGGCGTTGGCACTTAAGTGTTCCTTTTTATTCGATTTTGGCACTTAAGTAAACATTTTGAAAATTTTGGCACTTATATGTCCACCCACGCCAAGTTTTAGCACTTGAAGTATACTTCTACTGTTAGATGAGATAATTAAGCAAAAAGTCTCGTTTGATGATAATTCCAAAATTCTTATCAAAGGCAAAGCTACAATTCTGACTCATTTTAAAGAATGGTGCACATCAGTTTACTACTAATGTTTAATATGTTCCAAAAATGTCAAGCAATGTCTCGAGTCTAGGATAATACTAGAGGAATGCTATATTGTTTGCATGAAAGCTTTAATCTAAGAGATCAAAATAATAAACTGATTGCAAATGCGAAGATGTCAAAGAACGAGATTTTTATTCTCAATATAAGAAATAAAATGACTTGATGTTTTGAAGGCATCCATGATGAAGGA
This sequence comes from Eucalyptus brandiana, assembly GCA_014182725.1. NCBI lineage: Eukaryota > Viridiplantae > Streptophyta > Magnoliopsida > Myrtales > Myrtaceae > Eucalyptus > Eucalyptus brandiana. The sequence goes on from CM024678.1 coordinate 19,502,546, forward strand.
ATTTGAAATGATGGACAATGGTCTCATAAATTATTTCCTTGGCATAAAAGTGAAGCAAAGTGCAGGTGGGATTCTTATTTCCCAAAAAGGTTATGCAGAAAGCATACTTGAAAAATGAGGTGCAGACACCAGGAGTGCCAAAACTTAGTATGAGGGGACATTTAAGTGCCAAAAATTTCAAACGATACAAGTAAATGTCAAAATCGGAGAAAAATGAACACTTAAATGCCAATGGTAAGAAATTTTGATCAAACTACTCAGATGGCATTTTTTTTTGGCAAGATAAATGCAAAATGACGTTTTTTTTTTTTTTTTTTTATGTTGATGTGGCTAGATCAGTCTAAAGCGACGTCATTTTGGTGCCAATATTGTCCTAAAATTGAATATTAATATAACTATTAATTAAAATAAATTTAAAAAGAAGAAGAAGAAGATCTGCAGTAGCATTCGGCAAGGGCTTGCATAGTCCTCGTCGCCATCAACAACGATGAGGCGAGGTTCAGCCAGATCACCGACCCCTAGGCAATGGCCAATGACCTTGGCCGATTGTCGGCGACCTCGGTCAACCATCCCCCAACGTCGCTGGGCCTTTCTGGCGATGGCAGGGTGGCGATGGAAAGGGTTAAGACCCTCACCAAACCCGTTCCCCATTTTTATATTATTTTATTATTTTTATTTTTATTTAAATAAATAGTTTTTAATTTAGTTTTTAATTAATATTAAATTCATAAATTTAGGAGCAAAACGATGTTGTTTTGCACCTTCATTGCTGAGTTGGCTTTCGATGAGCCACGTAGACCACATATATTATTAAAAAAAATGTCACGTCAAATTTCTGGCTACTCTCGCCAAACTTAACATTGAAGTGTCTCAAATTTTTTTTTTTAATGGTATTTAAGTGCACATTTTGAAACTTTTGGCACTAAAGTATCCACTTGTGCCAAGTTTTGGCATTCCTGGTGTACTTTGTCCCTTGAAAAATTCAATATGAAGAATCAGACAGTAGTCAATACACAATGTAGTGCGAAGCCAAGCTTTCGAAGTTTAATGATAGTGTTGATGTTGATTCAACATACCACGGCAGCTTGAGATATTTGTCATCTCATCTTAAAGCTATAAAAAGATACTTCGTTATGTCAAATTAATATTGATCATTGCTTGCACTACTATTAGTCTTAATTCTTTCAACTTAGAGCCTATTCAGATAATGATTATAGTAGATATATTGATGATTGAAAAAGCACTAGAAGCTTTGCATTTCTCTTGTGTGACACTGCTTTCACATAGCCATCAAAGAAGCAATCAAGCGTTACTCTTTCGACATGTGAAGCTGAATATGTAGCAGTATCCTCATGCGTTTGTCATGCAATAAGGTTGAGAAGACTACTCAGAGAAATTCTTAAAAAGTAGAAGAAAATAATAAGGATTTTATTTGATAATATTTATGCTATTGCTTTGGTGAAAAATTCAGTTTTTCATGAACAAAGTAAGCATATCGATGTTCAATATCAATTCATTCAAGAACAAGTGAAAGAGAACAAAATTGAAGTTTTGCATGTGAAGACGGGAGATTAGGGAAAAGCACCAAAATAGTCCTAAACATTTTGCATTTGTACCAATTTAGTCCTAAACTTTCTAATTGGACCATTTTAGTACTAACCATTTTGACGTTGGTACTAATTCAGTCCATCCGGCTAATTTAAGCTGGAAATTGCTGACATGGCCGTTGGCGGTCTTACGTGGCGCCACGTGGACAAATTATATATATATTTTTAATATTTTTTTCAGATTTTTAAGATTATTATTTTTTTTTTTTTCTTTTCTCCTTGCCCCTTGGCCGGCGAGGTGGCCGGCCGGTCGACCATCACCGGCCATAGGCTGGTTGGGGCGAGGGCGTGGCAGCCCTCACCACTGGCCGGCCATCGACCTCACCGGCCAAGGGGTAAGGAGAAAAGAAAAGAAAAAAATAAGAAAAAAAAAGGAAAAAAAAAAAAGAACAAAAATAATCTGAAAAATCTGAAAAAAATATAAAAAATTATAAAATTTGTCCACGTGGCACCACATAAGACCGCCAGTGGCCACGTCAGCAATTTCCGTCTTAAATTAGCCGGATGGACTGAATTTGTACTAATGTGAAAATGTTTATGACTAAATTGGTCTAATTGAAAAGTTTAAAACTGAATTAGTACTAATACAAAAAGTTTAAGACTATTTTGGTACTTTTCCCCGGGAGATTAAGTAGCAAATATTGTTATGAAACCTCTCAAGATTGATGCTTTTCAAAAGTTCAAGAGTTTGCTTGGAATAATTGACGGAAGAGAATTTGATTTAAGGGAGAGTGTTTGTAATTAATCCAAATTCTTTCGAAAAAGTTTGTCGATTCATTGGATAAGTTGTCTATTTCATGGTTGTCAATCGGCTACATGGTTGCCGATTTCTATCACAGTTTGATGTCGTTGTTTGTTCGGCTCCCAAGAATAGTGCACGTATTGAGTCTTATTGGAGTGTTCCTCTCAAGAGACTATTTGTATTTCTATGTCTAGTTTAATATTTTGTAGATTCTCAAGAATCTGTCTTCTTAAAATGCTAGATACATTTAGAGTGATTTAAGAGTAAGAGTAACATTCGTGTAACAAAACTATATCAAAGCAAGTCTCGTGATCATTTCTATCAAGGTGAAAACAAGATGAAATAATAAATCATGAATCGACAATTCACCTTCAAATTATCCTATCAAAAGTATCTTCCTCTAGACACTTTTTGCCTTTTCTTATTCTATTCAGGAGATAAATTAGAGCACACAACGCAAGTACAACTGCAGCTGGAATCCAAACCCACACCAGCTTAGGATATTTTCGTCAAATTTTGAGACCTTAAAGAACCATGACCTTATGCAGTTCAACTCTGTATAGTTGCTGGTTGAAGTGGATCCTAGGCACATATCCTGCGGGAGATACTATGAAATATCAAAAGGGAAAGAAATAAGTGGATTCTTCATGTTTCCTCCTGTTTCATTGTTCGAAGAGACAAACAGGGAGATATTCTTCCCGTCATATTCCGCTCTGGCTGTTATATAGGTAGCTGTTGAAATATTGAAACTGTAATTAGCCAAAGGATCTTGTTTGCTCGAGAAAATGCTATTCACATCCAGCCATGTGGTTATCATCACCGTCTTCTGCATAGCTCTTGTGGGTGTCAAATTCTATAGCTGCAACCTGGTTCTAAGGGTGTCCGTTTGTGCTTCAGTTGACTATGCCGAGCCGTCTTCCTTTGCTGTTGTCTGGAGACCCGTTTCTCCAGTTATAACAAAGGCAAGATCTTCACCGCCCAGGACAGTCCGCTGAGTTATACTGAGAACAAAGGTGGAATTTTAAGGTGCAGTGACTCAACTGTCCCCTTTTTCTTCCATAGCTTGATTGAGTCTCTGCACAACATGCAGCCGGACAAGTTTGAGATAGAAGCTACACTTACATCTGGTGTCACTTGGAGGGCATTGAGAACTACATAGGAATTTTCCCTGATGAAATGGTCTCACCTGTTTCATTAGGATGGGGCATTTGAACCTCAATCATGTCGCTTTGATCAAAAGTAGATACCAAGATGGTAACTACTAGCAATAGCTACTAGACAGGAGTAATATACATTCTTAGGTGAAAAGACGAAACAGAAGTCAAGAGGTTTAAGAGTTGCCGATTGAGGAAGCACTTTTCAAGAGTGGAGAGATTTTTACTTGGCCGGTGAGGTTTCTAAGATAATTAAAGTGGTGAAGTCAAGAAAAATTAGGTGAGGGATGACCAATTATATTTTGAAGAAATATTCATGTAATCCTCTTTTGGAATGGCACCGTTAATGAATGACTTCGAGCGGACATAAAGCAGTTCTTTTCATGGTTGATGTAAACTAGAAAGCTAAAAGAGAATGGAAGGAAATTTCAGGATCCAAGTTCTGCTCAACTCCTCTGCATTTTGATCATATTTTACTCTCGGAACCATCTCTTCCACAGATCACACAACCGGATTTTCGAACCTGATTAGTTATAGTTTTGTATGTATGTCTGTAGATGGACCTTGTCAAGTTACTATTATTCTATAAACCCAAATTGTAATAGTGCCAAAGCGACTCTTTGCTAACTTGTTCTATAATCTAACCTGCTTGGTCAATTTCAAACGGTAATTAGCTCCCTACTTGGCAGGTTATCAAGCTGACTTATAGACATGTAAGGTCGACTCATGATTAGAGGATAATTGTCTCAGATTGAAATGATTTAATACAATAAACTTTTGTATGTTTTGTTCTTAACTACTAAGATGCTAATGTTTATCCGACGACTCAAACAGTCAAAGTGATATTTTTTTTGGGGGGGGTGGGGTGGGGGATGAGGAAGTAAGGTATACACAACCCCGTCAGATTGATAGGATCTGATTATGCCAACGCAAGAGGAAAATTAATGGAAACCTGGATTAAAACAAGCAACACAAGAGGATGTCTTCAACTCTGACCCCATCTACTTTGGATTCATCAGAAGAGCCGATCAATTATGCTTTGTAATCATTGGTTAACTCTGGGTTTATTATGTTCTGTGCTGTACTAACGTTGCTCGAGTGCTCAGCAGAATCAACACAAAGTCTTCAGGAAGTTTTCTACTTTGCATCTTCAAATGCATCAGGTTGTCCTAATGCTGTCTGACTAAAGTTGGGGATGCATGTGCTTTTAGGGATTGAATTATGTGATATAAAGTCTGGTCTTCTCCAGAGAAAGCCATGTGGGCGTCCCCTTGCTGTATCAGCACAAATTGTGTCGCAAAGAATTTGATTTTGAATTTTTCTTAAGATTTTTCTGCATTCTTGAGATCTTGATGAGCAGCTCCGAAAGGAAGTATTCTTCTTATTCTCTCTTTTTGTTACATACACATGCTTACTTTAACTCAGAGGCCAGTCTACCAAGAAGGTGCTTTTCAGGTGCAAAGTTTGCGGGAAAATAGGCATGGGCTTTTCATACGACTGTCAAGAGTGCAAGCTCGATTTGTACTCTCTCTGCGCTGTTGCACCTTCATCATTTCTGTCACTCTGCTAGAACAGCAAGTGAATTCTTTTCATTCCAGGCCATCGGGCCATAGCGTCCCAACCGTGCCAGGGCTGGGATCCATTAATCATCCAAGCGCATACCTCGCAGAGCAACTTGGCTTTGCAACCATGAGATCCCAAGCATTTCTTCTTGGACATGGTCACTATCCAAGTGTGCCTTGTTGTAAATTTTGGGACGTGGATATAGTCAGAGGCAAGATTGGGGTGAGAGTAGTGTGATGGCTCACGCGTTACATGGAATTATGGACGGTTCGACTCAGCAAGTCGGGATGGCTATTTTCCAAGGCTTCCTGGGATTCTAGGGTAACATTTCTTGTCATACAATCTTCCGCTTATCAGTAGCTTTGAGTACACTATGAGGTATGAAGAAATCACCTTGTATGAAAAGATATAGATAAGATGTAATGACATGATCACATCACACCAATTCTCCAATTTAGGACATTTTTTAACACACAACTTATATATGTATCTCAACAATAACAACATAGAATAAAGAGAAAAAATATTCATTGATGAGTCCACAAATAAAAAGCAGCTTTTTTCCTATTTTTGACAACTCAACAGAGAATAAATTCTCGTGCTTTAATGAATATACAGATGTATAGGAGATAATACTAATTTCCGTGGTCTTCTTTGGTGGTTTCCATAAGGATTAAACAAAACATGGATTTTACTCAAAAATAAAATGTATCAAAATAATCATTGACTATATATACAGAGATATAAATAAGATGTGATGACATGATCATTCTTTCTCAATTCATTTGAAAGATAGTTATATTACCAGATGCATATTCTTAGTTGTTTTGGAAAGTATTAAACAAGACTGACTCGTGAATCGTCCATACGAATGTCAATTCCAAAAACCAGAAATATCGACGACGATATTTATAGTTTATCATTTGATAATGAAATAGTGAACTGCGAACAGTAATGATACCAATTAAAAGAAATAATTTCCTTGTACATTGATAATGTTAACCATTACAGAATCAACCATCTAATTAATTACAAAAGCTAATTAATTACCTAGAAGTGAATATAACTGGTAATGGTGCCTACAGTTGGAGAAAGATATTGCAAGTTAGGCCTCTTCTTAAGCCTCATTTTGGATGCTCGATTGGTAATGGCCAATAAGCGTGCCTTTGGCACGATAACTGACACCCATATGGTTGTCTCTTCTGATCAGTATCCTAAAAGAATAGCCTATGATGCTGGTCTAAGCCTCCATGCCAAGGTTAGCGAGATGTCCGCGACTCGATTGGGCATGGTCTCGTACTAAACGAGAACCCGATGGGAATTTAAGCTGTTATTTGAGATACTCAACCTAATCAACTAGCCGAGTTCTATGTCACAGAAAATGAATCCAGAAATGGTTCGTTTTCTAATGTGACAATTCCAGGAAAATATGGCAGCGGATACTTGAATAGTGGGAGAAAAATGCCCCCATTACGTTCCCGATTTCGTTATTTCGACTCACCGGCTCCTATACCGATGACAAAAATAAATATTATAAGCCACCAAAAACAAATGGAAAGAAAACATAGGCTTTATTCCCATTCCACTTTCTCTATTCCCGGCTGACAAACAACGCTTGATGATTCATAGTTCAATTTACGAAAGTTTTAAGAATAGATATCATCCAACAATTTTGCTGAATGAAATGTAAATAAACTCACTTGCACTGCTTGGATAAACCAAATCAGATATTTGTGAAGATACATTTGAATTAATGCATGTCCTTTTATGCTCTTCCTTAAATCATGGATGCATGAGCTAGTGCAAAGTGATGGTTGTTTTTCTCAACTAATCAAACCAATCCTCCCCACAAGCAGATTTGCCTCTTGTAGGAGTCTCTTCATCACTAGATGCACCATCTTTGTTCTCACTGCTTGACTTTAAGGATTTCTCCCCCAAGTTCGATTTCTATAAAAATAAATAAATAAAATAAAATAATTAGCAGATATAAGGAGCTCATTTTTCTCTTAAGTTGTAAGATTTGCTTCAAAGGAATAACCTTGTGCCCCCAATCCACTACGAAGAAGTTCATGAGGTTGTTGCGCGATTCCTCCAAAAACATTTAATGTCGGTTTCTGAATTTGCCTTTTCAACACTGGTATAGTCAACGCTTCGTTAGTTTCAGGTTGAGCATTTGGAAACTTCTCTGCATTAGAGATCTTAAATAACTTGGATGGAGGAATTTCTTCTTTCTTACTGGAAGATATATTTCTCTTCGATAAACCTTTTGCTGCAGTACTAGGACCTTGCTCCTGAATTGGCACCCAAATGAAGTCTCACTAAATAAAAAATAACCAATTCACATTTTACTTATTTAGGGTTTTGATAACTCACTTGTACATAATGATTCCCTGATGTCTCCTTAGCAATGAAAGCCTCCATTATAAACTCAACAACCTCAATAGTTGAGCGAAACATCCTACTTGACTCTCCATGATGATAGAACTACAAAGATAGTAGATTTCATTAGCTTCATTAGCATTGGATAAATTCCCAAAAGTCATGTGCAAAGCTATTACTCATCAAAAGGTGTAAAGAAAGTTTGAGTACACTTAATAATAAAATAGGTGATAAAGTAAAAGTAAGATTTTTTTTCAATCCTTTATGCCAACATACATTGCTAGATAATTCATTTCATCTCCTTGCAATGTCTAAAAATAACAAATCACTCGAATATACAGTACTTCTTTTGAAACTTTGATACTATTAAGGAAAGCAGAATCAACAAAAGTTTTGAATATGCAATTACCAAATCTAATTTTCCATTTGCACGTTGTCTGCATTCAATATGCCACTCTTGAAGCCTCTCTTCAAATGAAGATTGATGTTGGATATTCTGCAACCAATAGTTAATAGTGGCATCACAAAAATGAATGAACTCTAAAGATTTATAGATATGTAAATTCAAATATTGACGTGAATTTAAATGGAAAAACATAGAGAAGAAATTCTGGAAGCCACCTTGCTCGAGTCTGTCCCAATTTGACAATTCAGGGGTAGTACGAAAGATACAATCTCTTCCCCAACTAGCGTGCTTTTAGCCCTAGTTTTGGCTTTGGCTGAAGATGGATTTGATTGTGCCTAGGATTTAATCATATGTCATTTCTCAATCAATATTCACTCCAACTCAGAAATGTTGTTCAAATCTTCACAATGCATATGTGAACAACGTATAAAAGAAATTATCGAAATAGTATTACCTCGATATTAGAGGCATTTATCCCGCCATAATGTTCCGGTATACAATATGATACCGGATCCGGGTCAAGCACCTCATCTGAACTTTTTCTCAATTGTGAAGCAACTTCCTACAATCACAAATCATCAGTATTATACCTTATTATTAGAGAAAACAATTGTGAACATATGTACCGTATTTATACATAGATCATGTAGTTGTAACTTTTTGCAAATGAAATCTAGTTGCGCACTTCATATATACATCCAAGTTTATCAAATATACTTCAAGAATCAAGATGAAGTCATGTGCATCACAATGTTATACTATGTCAATCTTTCCGTGAAGATATCCGCATTCAAAAACTAAGTATTAACCTCATAAAAGAAAAATTGAAAAAGCCATACTCTATAGTAGTAAAATTGCACTTGTGTCATAGTCTATCTCACAAAATATCAAAGAACAAAATAAACCTTACACGATATTTATATCCAAAAATAACATTATAGAAAGTTATAACTTACATTGACTATTGTTCTAAGTGATGTATACACTCGGTCACGTTCTCCTCCTTGATTCGGAGTGTTTGGTTTCTTTGAATCACATGCTTCATTCAATCCAATCATAACAAGAGACTTGTTTATAGTGGAGACTGACCAATTAACCTGCAAGGATGAAAGAGGCAGAAAAGTACAAGATATGAGTAAAAAAAGTATCAAAGCATATACAACAATGTTTTTTTTTTTTTTTTTTTGGGGTCAAAAAAACATATACAGCTATGTTCATCATTCAATGCTGCCCAATGATTCGAAACGGGAAAAATTATATGCTGGAAAATAGGATCTTGAACTATATTCATTATATTATCCTAATATAGGATTCTTACTATTTGAGCATTATCATGTAATTGTACTTATGCATTTAGATATCTTTCTATATGATGGGACTAAATTTCTATGCACTAGAAGAATAGACACTAATGTTCAAGGTGCTGGTTTGATTGTACACATTATTAATGTATATGGAACTCATTTCCTTTAACCGGAATTATTCCTTATATATTAATAACGTTTACCATGACAAATTCTACAGTTTGATTAATTACAAAATCTAATAAAGATTTGGCATTTCAAATAACTGTCATTTGTGTTACTTGTCCAACGAATAATGAATAACAGACACGATTCATAAATCAAACTATGTAAAGGGTAATACATTCAAACCAACAACCCTAGAACAAGATTATCTATCCTCCCAATGTATATAAGCAAAAGCAACCTATTGGCCATTTTAATTCTATCATCCACAAAATCATATTTTGGTATACATGCATTTTATAAATATGCATGCTCATAAAAAATATGGACGCACAAAAGACATATGAACATATACATACATACATACATACATATATATATATATATATATATATATATATATATATATATAATTTGTTCTTTGTCAATAAAAGATTTAAGCATTTTTTAGACATTTTATACAATAACAAAATCGAAAAATTGTCCAAAAAGTCTCAAATCCAGTGGCTAATTCAATCATAAACCTTTAAATTTTGCCAATTTAGTAAAAAACATTTTGACAATATGCTAATGTAATTTTTCCAATTAATTTTTGGCGGAAATCGCTAACATGGACACCACTATCCTATGTGGCTCAACCAATGCCGATTTAAACAACTCTTGCGATTTTTTAAAAAAATTTCTACCTTTTTCTTTCTTTTCTTTTTTCATTCATTAGCTAACTAGGGCCCGGCAACTTCAAATAGGTGAGGATCACGATGCCCTTGCCTGTGGCTAACAACCCCGCCAAGCAAAAATTTAATGAAGGCAAAAAAAAAAAAAAAAAAAAAAGAAGGAAAAATTCAGAAAAAATTCAGAAATTTTAAAATAAAAAGGAAAAATCATAAACATAAACAATTTTCGGCCAAAATTGGCCGAAAGGACTTGCAAATCCTCAAACGATTTAGGACTAAATTGAAAAAATTGAAAAGTTTATAACTGAACTAACCATCATATAGTAGGTTTAGGACTTTTTGGACAATTATCCAAAATAAAATTCAACCAAAATTAATCGTTTGAATAAATATTTAGATTTGCATGCACTTAAAAAATAGAATTAGATTCTAACTTGATAGAAAGTTTGTAGAATCAATTCACAGATCTAAATGATGGAGTTGTGGTAAATCAAATCTTAACTCTTATCATAAACCAAATGAGGTTGCTTGAGAGCATAGGAATTATTTTTTTATTATCTATAATCAATCCTAAATTTTTTTTTTTTTTTTGTAACAAATCCATTTCATTGTATTTGAAAAACGAATACCTGGTCGATAACCTAGTACAAAGGTCAATTGAGACATACCTCAATCATTTTTGATTGATCTGCACTTGTCCTTGGAGATGATACCCCAGATAATCCATCTTGGAATTGCTCTTGCGGTGAGGTAGGTGGGGTTGAAATTTTAGGGTCTTCCATTTGAAAGAGAGGAGACAGTAGATGTAGAGTATAAAATGGTCAATATTTCAAAGAACGCAGTTAAATAGAGCCAAACAATTTTGCCTATTTATTATGTTTAACTAGTACACGTACATCAATGCAATCTCATGAAATTTAAATTACCTAAGTTGGCAGTCAAAAAGAGCTAATTAGCCTCTCATATTCGCATAAAAGCTAAATTGAATCTGACCCTACTAAATTATAACCTTTTTCATAAATGCAAAGCCAGATATAATAATTAGGTACACGAACCTATCTTATGTGTATTGCTTATTACAAAGGAAACTCCAAATGAGTTGAGGGAGTGAAACTTGGAAAAACATATTCACTTTCGTGACTTTTAATTGATTTACTGAAAATACGATTATTTGAAATTATTTAGGCGCTTTTGCAGCAGAGAGAGAGAGAGAGAGAGAGAGAGAGAGAGAGAGAGAGAGAGCCAAAGGAATTTTAGGAATGTAAACTAGCACCAATATCATTTAGGTTAACCAGTTGATGTGTGATTAGAAATACTATAATCAGAATTAACATTTAAGAGATTGCCAAATTTTATGGATGTAAGTGGTCAAATGTAAAGAGGTCTCGGGACATGCATTGATCCTCATCTCTTATGCATTTCAAATTCAAACCTCAAATGCTCATTAGACTAAAGCATTAAATGCTAGATTTTGCATTTTTGACTTCCATGCATGGCCTTTGCCTTTTATAGGGATCATTAAAACCGTAATCAGATCACATTAACTACAATGAACGATGAATTTAAACCGATCATTTCAAATATCTAGCCACAACATCTTATTAGCAAATGAACTCCATTTTCGGTGTGACCAAAGGAACATACCCTTACTTCTGCAAGTTTGGAATAAAATTTTGTTATAGGCTCGGTAAGAACGAAGGAGATCACATGTTCACTTGAAAAGCTAGTATGTATCTTGTTAATATTGAAATAATTGTCTAAAAAGTCCTAAACCTATTATACAGTTGTTAATCCAGTCTTAAACTTTTCAATTTGACCAATATTTTGACCATTTGCAAATATAGTCCTTCTAGCCAAAATTGGTTGGAAATTACTGATGTTGCCACTAGTCATTCTATGCGACATGGTCATAGGATGGGTGATGCTATATGAACGACTTTTGCAATTTTTTTTTTTTAATCTTTTCTTTATTTCATTTTTTTATTCATTGTTCACTTCCTACAAAGGCCAATAGGGATCATTGGGGCCTCGACGATGGCCAATTGCAGGTGCAAGCTCTTCCCTATGGCTGGTGAGGATCATCTGCCGTCTTCTAAGAAGCAATTAGTGAAAAGAAAAAAAAAAAAAATATATATATATATATATATAATCAGAAATTATTTTAATAAAATTTCAGAAATCGTCCACGTTAGCGCTGATGCACCATGTAAGATGGCCATCGGTCGCATAAGCAATTTCCAATCAATCGCAGGAGAGTCAGTGCTTAGACATGAGTGTGGCATTTCCTTTTCACTTCCTTTCTTAAAGTGTTGCATGTACAAACAGCTAATTTGGGAGCAAAATAAGGCGGAAGCGGCTGAACTATTGCTTCCATGCATAAACATAAACTGATCATTGGTTGTATATGCATATGCATGTACATGTAGGTACCCCATTGGATGCTCTTCTCTAAGCTCATTATGCACATGTACGAGTTCTCAAAGCATACCCCTACCTCGGGCAAACACGGGTTGACAGGCTTCCACTCTCATTGGAAAAATCTAAGCTCCTTCCCTTCTGTATACATTTAAATCAGCATGAGTATCGTGGAGCCTTTGGGACAAGTAGGTCTGACACTGGACGGGCGGAAACCTGCACATTGATGCAATTTTGAACAAACTTAGGATCCCATGTTGGTGTAAATTTGCTCATCTGCAACATGTCTAATCACTAATGGAGTAGCTATGTTAAATGCAGTACCTAGATCCCCACGCGAAAAGGATCCAACCCTGTAAAGAGAGTGCAAGCGTGTGGTTGATCGTATCAATTCATCAGATCTGACACAGGTCAATGCCTAATTCACGAGTAAACATTTTTTTTCCTCGTGAATTCACTCTTTTGATTTGTAAGTTACAAATTGGACATCATTATATGTGAAATAACTTAAGTATATAAATGAGTTGTGCTTAAATCTCAAATCTTCTCTTAAAATGATCTTCGAACTTAAAAATGAGAATTCTTGGCTTAGGCAATAAGATATTTCTCGAAAAGAAAATTTTGAAATTTTGCAAAAAGATTTCCTACAAACAAAAGAAAGTCGTAATTTACTTGTCAAAGAAAATGATTCTTTAAAGAAATAATTTTCAAATATTTCGACAAGATTTTCAAATGGATTAAAAACATTAGAGCATATCATTTCCATACAAATTACTTACTATAATAAGTCAGGACTTGGTTTCCATAAGGAAAGTGATTCTCTAATAGATTTTTCTAAAGTCAATGAGAGACTTAAACAAAGACCTCATAAACTTGTGTACAAGAAGCATTTTGAAAGGATTTTCACAAAACCTGTTGGTCGAAATGCCCTCAAGTGTTTAAATTGTGAAGACTTGACACATTTTGATAAAGAATGTCCTAAAGTCTGGAGACGTATTAAGGAAGATTGGATAAAAAAAGTATATTCTACTAACTCTCATGGACCCAAGAAAAAATGGGTACCAAAGAAAATGTGAGTTATTTTTGCAAGAAATAAAGAAAGAGAAGAAAGAGATGTGGTAAGGAATGTATTTTTTATTTGGGCACATAATTCTTATTTTGCTTGATATTGGATATATCCTTGGTTGATTTAGATTTTATAATGATTATATGATTGGTTTTATCAAAGGAAGAATTGTGTGATCATTTTGCTCGAGACAAATGAACTTATTTGGTTTGATTTTATACTCTTAGATTTTATCATATTTTGCCATGTAAAAATCTGTTTTACGTAATATTAATTTATTATGCAAGATATTCTTAGATACTCAAGGATTTTATTCTCTCTGTTTTTATCGTACTATAACCAAGTGAGAATTTATTTTTCAAAATATTATGGTGGATAACATTCTTTCTTTGAATACTTTGTTATGATGAATTAAGAAATAATATTTGATTATAAAGATTTCATATTTTACTCTAATGTCATGGAAGGATCCAAATTGATGGATACCAAAAAAGGAAATGAGTTGATTGCATGGAATTCTATAACGAAAGGATGATCGTGAATCTACGCAGATTTTGGTACAATCTGAAAAATATCTCCTACGTAAATTGGTAATGATTTTATTTTTTCAATGGTATATTTGAAACATATACCTTGGGTAAGAGAAAAATTTTTTATCATCCCACCTTATAAATTTCTACGTACATTTATCATAATTCTGGATGATTGTTTATTATATTGCGAATATCTTTTGTCATAAATATAAGGTATTACAATTTTGGCATATGACAGAAATATCTATTTTCCTTTTGCAAAATGCATATCTGAAATTTATGCTCAAGGAAATCTCTTTGATCTCGAAAGACATTACTGCATATTCATGGATATTCTTGCTATATTCTTAGAAGATATATTATATCTAGCAAGTTTGATCTGAAAATCAAAGGAAGATATTACGTGACATTTTTGCAAAAATGATTATCTATTATATAAGAATTTGCAGGTGACAAATAGAATCTTCCATATGAATTTTGGAAAGCTCGATCATAAAATCGTGGAGATTTTATACTATCGTTTGAAAGTTTAAAAATTCCCTTCCTTGTGCAAAATTTTTGCTTATTGAGGAAATCCCTTATGCGTCGTACGAAAAATTGAGTAGTTCTGAATTTTAATTTCATATATGAATACTTTTAATTTCATGGTATTCAATTTATTTATTTGAAGAAAGGGCATTATATATTATGTGGATATTATTATAGCTTATTTGTGCAAAAAGTTTGTTAAGTTGATGCAGGTTGAATTCGACACAAGCTTGATTGAAGAAAATAAATTTTGCCTCGAATATCAAAATGCAAGTGATTGTTGCGGATGTTGTCACTACAAAGGAAATACTAGAAAAATATTATGTTCAACGTGCACAAGCCACAATTGTTTCTATTCGCAAATATTGTCATGATCACGGGGGAGAACGTGAATTCAAAAGAAATGGAAAGAATCGTGATCACCTCAAAAGGCAACAAATTAAGGGGGAGCTTTGAACAATTTTGGAAAAATCCCTTTGAATTGATCGTGATCTTGGAAGAAAGGAAAGGTAAATGTATCAAAATTTGTCAAGTTCTACAAAATCCGGTTAGTGCATCCTTTATTACCTTTTGTCATTAACAAATCTCTTATTGATATTATCATTTTATTATGACAAAAAGGGTAACCTAATTTTATAATGCATCTGTGATTTTCATTGGATACTTGCTGATATATATGATTGAAATGAGCTATATTGCATATCTATAATATTCGATTTACTTTATAAAAGCTGAATTTTTGGAAATTGTGTTTCATGTAAGATATTTGTTATCATTTTATTTTCTCTATGTGACTCTTTTTCCATTATTATCACTTTTTGATTATGACAAAAAGGGGGAGAAGATATGAATATGCATATGTGTTGATCGGTTGATATTATTTATTGCATAATATTGAGCTGCGATTATTATTTTTCTATATATTGTTATGCTCAATCTATTTGCTATCTTTTGATATCCTTTAATTTAAATTAATATTTTTAAAAGTATGTTTACAAATCTGCATATTCAGAGATTGTTTTGTGTTGACACCTAATTTTGGAAAAATAAAATTGTATTTTGAACAAATAAAAAGAAAAATGCCTAGACCTATGCTTTGACATGCCCGGGCTAGACCCATCAATTGTGGAGCATTGCCTACCCACTAATCCGGACATGCCACCTAAGAAGCAGAGGTTGCGGAGGACTAAGCCCGAGCTCTCGAAGAGGATAGAAAAAGAAGTGATGAAGCTTTTGAATGTGGGATTCATTGAAGTCTCACAATACCCCGAATGGGTGGCTAATATTGTACCGGTAATGAAGAAAGACGGTTGAGTTCGAATTTGTGTTGACTATCGGGATCTGAACAAGGCTAGTCCAAATGATGATTTCCCATTACCACACATAGATGTCCTTGTGGATAGTACTGCTGGTTTTGAACTATTCTCATTTATGGATGGTTTTTCTAGGTACAATCAGATAAGGATGAAGGAGGAAGACAAGGAGAAGACTGCATTTATTACCCCGTGGGGGAACCTTTCATTATAAGGTCATGCCCTTCGGACTCAAGAATGCGGGGGCAACCTACCAGTGAGCCATGGTCGCCTTATTTCATGACATGATGCACCAGGAGATTGAAGTCTATGTTGATGATATGATTGCAAAGACTTGACCAGGAAGAAGCCACATCGAAACCTTGAAGAAGTTGTTTGATCGACTTCGGGAGTTCAAGCTTCGTCTAAATCCCGCTAAATGCGTGTTCGGAGCAACATCCGGTAAATTACTCGGATTTATTGTGAGCAGTAAAGGGATTGAGATCGACCCTTCCAAGGCTAAGGCCATATGTGAATTGCAACCTCCATCAATGGTGAAAGAAGTTCGGAGCCTTTTAGGGAAATTGAATTACATAGCGAGATTCATTTCCCAACTCTTTGAAACTGCCAAGCCATTCTTTAAGCTTCTAAAGAAGAATGCACAAGTTAGCTGGGATGATGAGTGTCGAAAAGCGTTCAACAAGTTGAAGCAGTATTTGATGAATCCACCAGCTCTTGTCCCACCCTCACCGGGCATCATTTGATTCTCTATCTCACTATTCATAGTGAGTCATTGGGTGCAATGTTGGCTCAAGAAAGTCATGTTGACAGAAAAGAACGGGCCGTTTATTACCTCAGCAAGAAGTTCACTGTATCGGAGTTGAAGTATTCTGAGGTTGAAAAGACTTGTGTGGCATTGATGTGGGTGTTGCATAGATTGCGACAATACACACTACATTATCAGACATTCCTCGTGACTGAGAACGACCCTATCAAGTACTTACTTGATCGGCCAGCTTTGGTGGGTAAGTTGGCCAAATGGCAAATCTTGATTTCCGAATTTGACGTGCAATTCATGCCACAAAAGTCGGTTAAAGGCCGAGCGATTGCTGATCTACTGGCCGAGAATTCAGGAGTCCCTAATGATGATGATAGTTTCCTTGATGACCGTGTCTTGAGTGTAGATGAAGACTCATGGAAGATGTTCTTTGATGGAGCTGTAAACTTATCTCGGTTCGGGTGCATCAAGGGCGCTTCGATATCTCCGGATGGGCAACACTATCCGATAGCTGCAAAATTGATATTTCCATGCACTAACAATGTAGCCGAGTATGAAGCTTGCATCATCGGGCTTCAAGCTGCAATTGAAATGGGTGTGGCTAAGTTAAAAGTGTTTGGAGATTCTGCACTAATCATACCGCAGCAGACCGTGGGAGAATGGAAGACCAAGGATGCCAAGTTACTCCCATACCACAAGTATTTAGAAAATCTGGTGAAAGAGTTCAAGGATGTTTCATTTGAATACTTGCCGAGGTCTCATAATCAATTTGCAGATGCACTTGCGACGTTGTCCTCTATGCTCCAAGTCACTGATGGTTTGGAGGTTGAGCCTCTGAAAATAAAAGTTTTGCCAAAGCCGGCTTATTGTATGATTGTGACTGAAGAATCTGATGGAAAACCATGGTATTATGATATCATGAATTACATTAAAAAACAAGAATTTCCTGAAGGAAGCACTCGGGCTGATAGGAAGTACATCACAAAGATGGCCTCGAAATTTTTCGTCAGTGGTGAGAATTTATACAAGAGATCTTACGATTCTGTCTTGTTGCGATGTATAGATGCAAATCGAAGCCACTCAAATCATGCAAGAAGTGCACGAGGGGGTATGTGGCCCCCATATGAATGGACACATGTTGGCCAAGAAGATTATGAGATTAGGATACTACTGGCTCACACTGGAAAGTGACTGCATCCGGTATGTTCGGAGTTGTCATCACGCGCATTCATGGAAATAAAATAAATGTTCCTCCAACCGAGCTGCATCGCTTTTCGAGCCATGGCCTTTCTTGATGTGGGGTATTGATGTGATTGGCCTAATCAATCCCAAGGCTTCAAATGGACATCGATTCATTTTGGTGGCGATAGACTATTTCTCCAAATGGATCGAAGCTACATCCTTTGCAAGTGTCACTGCTCATAATGTGGTGAAGTTTGTCAAACGTGACATAATTGCTCGCTATGGTGTTCCAAAGCAATCATCACTGATAATGGGATCAATTTGAACAACAAACTTGTTGATGAGTTGTTCGGAGAGTTAAAAATCAAGCATCTGAATTTGTCTCCTTACCGCCCTCAAATGAATGGGGTCGTTGAAGTGGCCAATAAGAACATTAAGAAGATTTTGGCTAAGACATCCGTGAGTTATCGAGATTGGCATGACAGGTTACCCTTCGCACTGATGGCGTATCGGACATCGATCCGCACTTCCATTGGGGCAACCCATTTTGCTCTGGTATACGGCATGGAGGCAGTTTTACCCATGGAAGTGGAGATTCCATCTTTGAGAGTTCTATCCCAAGTGGATTTGTCTGAGGCGGAATGGTCACAACAAAGATTCGAGCAGTTGAACTTGATCGACGAGAAAAGACTGAAGGCTCTCTGCCATGGCCAAGCATATCAGCAGAGAGTAGTTAGATCTTTCAACGGGAAGGTGCGGCCGAGACATTTCAAGGTAAATGACCTAGTCCTAAGGAAGTTGTTGCCAATTTTTCTAGATCCCGGAGGCAAGTTTGCTCCAAACTACAGCGGTCCATATGTGGTAAAGAAAGTACTTCCTAGTGGTGCCTTGATCTTGGCAGAAATGGATGGTCGTGAGTTTTCCACTCCTGTTAATTCAGATGCTATCAAGAAATATTACCCATGATAGAATTTGCCATGTCATGTTTTGAACTGCAAGCATTTCAATGATGAATAAATTGCTTCAATGAGTTCAATTGTTCAAATTTATTGCAAATCTTGCATTTTTTTTTCCTTGATGAATTGTGTGAGATGAATTAAATGTGTCAAATGGAGTACTTTGGAATGACGAAAGGCAAACCTTGTTCCATAAGCTGTTTCATACACTAACCCCCAGTGAGTTGTGTGAAAAATTCCATGCCTGCAAGGAAGAGGGCTATCTCGCAAAGGGTACGTCAATCAAGGTGATGAGAGGCATTCTTTTCTCTATCCCAAATACTACAGGTGATCCATTGCTCAACCCCTTTGAGCCCCATACACTTATGGAGATTCTTTTAAAATTACCCCTGTCAAGGATCATCCCATACTGGGGCAAATTTAAAATGAATGGTAGGAATCTTTTTGCTCACACTTGCATCAATTTTCGAGCATCGCTTTTGCAGTGCAACTTACGCGGTAATTCAAGTGCCTTAGAATGACGAAGAGCAGTTATTTCTTTATCCTACACACTTTTGACTATTGCCTAGCCCACTTGAGCCTATAAATTCATTTCATGTCAAACCCAGTTGGTGATCATCCCCCACACTTTGGGCAAGATAAAAGACAATCATTCGAGTAGCATGGTCTAAAATGCTCATAAAAAGTCTGTGTAAGTCCAAAGAGAAGAAGTGCAAAATAGAGGCATGAAAAAGCAGTGTGCCTGGTAAAAGCAAGGCCAATGCCCCAAAAAGAAAAATCAAACACTTGAGTCGTATCCCCAACAAGGTGGTACCCAAAAAAAAAAAAAAAATCTCAAATGCTGTTATAATCGATGGAGTTGTGATAAAAAATCTTCGACAGTGGAGAAGGAAAGTGGTGGAAATGTCAAGATGATCACCAACTTTGACCCCCTAAACACTTTTTGGCCCTAATCATCCTTTCGTTTCTCAACGCATGAGCCAAGCCTACGTTACGTCCCTTACAAAGTCTCTTCTGATTATGGCACTTGAATTAACCTAGGGGTTCACATGTTTTAAGCATTGCTCGAAGAAGTGCGAGCAAGATTATTCATTTCTCATTTTGCAGGGTTCTTGACTTGTAAACCCAGAGATGATTACAGAATATCACTCATTCGTTCAAAAGCCTCGACTCAAAGAGTCTCTTTTATTAAGCCATTGACCAGGCCCACATTACGGTCCCTATTAAAGACCTCTCAGTTTGGTAAGGTCGTACCACTTGCGAGATTGCACAAAACCTTGTTTAGCATGATGACAGTGAGATAGAGTGATTGTCAAAATCTTGCATCAAAGGTCAGCATGAAACGACCATTTTTGATAAGGATGAGAGAAAAGTCCTTTTAGACCAAAAGATCCCTCATTTGACACATCCATGACACTCATGTGTTCAGATTGGAAAATTCTTTTGAGATATTTCCCAATGAAAATTAGGCAATGCAAGATTGATAGAAATCATCACGCATGAGCCTCATTTGAATTAAGGCA
This sequence comes from Eucalyptus brandiana, assembly GCA_014182725.1. Classification (NCBI taxonomy): domain Eukaryota; kingdom Viridiplantae; phylum Streptophyta; class Magnoliopsida; order Myrtales; family Myrtaceae; genus Eucalyptus; species Eucalyptus brandiana. The sequence continues at coordinate 19,522,813 of CM024678.1, forward strand.
TGTTTGTGAATGCATATTGCTTTTCCTACAACTGTGTTTTGTAGGAAACATATCCCCAAGGAACAGAGATGTCACCAGATAAGTCTATTCCTACCTTAAATACTTGTCATTGTACAGTATTCATTTCCAAGCACCGGCGCTCGATGGAGTCGCCCCCAAAGATTTTTTCCTCCAGATTCAATCGATTAAGGCGACCGAAGAATGGTTCGGGTCCTAATCGGATGATTTCGTCGCAAGGTCAGGCGACGAAGAATGGTTCGGGTCCTAGCCAAGCAAAACCTTAGTCTAGGCGACCGTAGAATGGTACGGTTCCTAGACAACATTTATTGCTCTAACAGGCGACCGTAGAATGGTATGAGTCCTGGAAAAGCAATTACCTCAGTTCAAGCAACTGTAGAATGGTACGGGTCCTGGAAAACAGATCCCCGTTTAGGCGACCGTAGAATGGTACGGGTCCTGGAAAACAAATCCCCGTTTAGGCGACCGTAGAATGGTACGGGTCCTAAACAACCTTAGTTCAGGTGACCGTAGAATGGTACGAGTCTTGGAAAATCTTTTTTTATTCAGGCGATCGTAGAATGGTACGGGTCCCGGAAAATTATTTTTTCGTTTAGGCGACCGTAAAATGGTACGGGTCCTAGTCACAATCAAACAATGCCATACTAGACGATCGTAGAATGGTACGGGTCCTGGGGAAGCAGTCACTTTGTGAAGTCATGTTACTATTCTGGGCGACCATAGAATGGTACGGGTTTTGGACATGTAACACCAATCTATCTTGAGTTACTCTACCATCCCCGAAGGTAAGTAATTCCGGTAAGTTCCTTTATCATTTGCATTAACATTTCCATGCATCATATAAATTTCATTTCAAAATGAGATTCATCTTCCCAAAAAAAAAAAAAAAAAAAAAAAAAAAAAAGAAAGTCATTTAATGTATGTGCATAATTAAAATTAGGTCTCAATTGTCTTTGAAGGCAACCTCTACGAGCTCACCTTCAAAGAGGGGCAGTGTTGACACCTAATTTTGGAAAAATAAAATTGCATTTTGAACAAATAAAAAGAAAAAAAAAAAAAAGGGGAAATTGATTTGATTGAAGTATGCAAGGAAATATGGAATTCGATGGATGTCCGGATTTTGTTAAATGCAGCAACAATTTTAAAATCAGGTGAACAAATGGCAATGATTTTGATAAAATGGAATGAATCGATGCAAAATCGAGTTGATTGCGAAATCATGCTCCGATTTGCATCCATGATTTAATGCAACAGAAGATGGAAGTTTAAAATTTTCCATAGAAAGCGGCCGATCGAAACCACTATAAAATGGGCTGACTCCGCACGGTATTCGGGGCGGGTGCAAAAAAAAAAAAATTGAGAGAGAGTCCGCTAAAAAATTTCGTGCAAGAGGGAGAGATTTTTCAAAATGAGATTCATCTTCCCAAAAAAAAAAAAAAAAAAAGAAAGTCATTTAATGTATGTGCATAATTAAAATTAGGTCTCAATTTGTCTTTGAAGGCAACCTCTACGAGCTCACCTTCAAAGAGGGGCAGCTGTTGACACCTAATTTTGGAAAAATAAAATTGCATTTTGAACAAATAAAAAGAAAAAAAATAAAAAAGGGGGAAATTGATTTGATTGAAGTATGCAAGGAAATATGGAATTCTGATGGATGTCCGGATTTTGTTAAATGCAGCAACAATTTTAAAATCGGTGAACAAATGACAATGATTTTGATAAAATGGAATGAATCGATGCAAAATCGAGTTGATTGCGAAATCATGCTCCGATTTGCATCCATGATTTAATGCAACAGAAGATGGAAGTTTAAAATTTTCCATAGAAAGCGGCCGATCGAAACCACTATAAAATGGGCTGACCTGCACAGTATTCAGGGCGGGTGCAAAAAAAAATTGAGAGAGAGTCCGCTAAAAAATTTCATGCAAGAGGGAGAGATTTTTTCGAAATTTTGGAAAAAAAAAGAAGGTAGGAAATTGTGCGATTTTCGAAAAATTCGAAGCGAATTCGGAGAGAAAAAATTTCGAGAGGAAATTCGTGCAAGAAAAGCCTTCGTCTGTCATGGTAAAAAAAAACCATTTATCTTTTCTTTGTCGACAAGAAAAGGGAAAAGTCGATAGGAAGTGCGAGAGAGAGGAAGTGACGCGAGGGAGACGTGAGGGAGAGAGAGAGAGAGAGAGAGAGAGAGAGAGAGAGAGAGAGAGAGAGAGAGAGAGAGAGAGAGAGAGAGAGAGAGAGAGAGAGAGAGAGAGAGAAATAAAAAAAATAAAAAACAAAGGGGCGTTGTTCGTCTTCTCCGCAAACGCTCGACCTTTGCTTGCTCACCGCGCCCCGCCAACGCCCGCAACTCCGGATCCGCTGCCCGACGCCACCGGAGACCACACCGCCCCGCTCGCCTCGCCTCGCCTAACGCTCGCCGCCACCGCGCTGCTGTCCCCTCGCCGCGACCCGACGCCCGCACTAGCAGCTCGCGCAGTCTCCACCGCACCTCGATTCGCCATCCTCCGCTCGGTTGCCGATCCCCACGCCGGCCCGCGACTCGCCTGCTGCTTGAGATCCCGCCGCCGACGCCCTTCTTCTCCCTGCCGTCGCACCTCGGCCCGTGCCGAAATCTCGACGCCGTCGCCGTCCGAGCCCGATCGCGACGCCGCCGTTCGGCCGCACCTAACCTCGGCAACGCCATCAACGCCCTTGCCCTCAACGCCACGACCACACGTTGTTGCTTTGCTTAAAAAAAAAAAAAAAAAAAAAAAAGGAAAAGAATCAATTTAGGTAGTTTTTTCTTCTATTTATTTATTTTATTTTCATTATTTTTGCGATTTTACTTTATCTTGTCTTTTTTTAGTATAATTAGTCTTTAATATGTGATTGGAAATTTTAACCTATCACCTAATTCGCAACCACGCCAGTTTTATTTATTTATTTCATCTATAAGACTTTAGATGAAATAATTAATCAAGTGGGAATAAAATTGATATTTTGATCTTTAAGGCTTAAAATGAACTTATCGATTTTACTAGCGAAATATCATCCCTTGATCTAAATTATGCGTGGTATTTTTTAGTAATTTTGGATGGTCTTGATTGTTTTATTTATCTTGAAATGTGTTCGAATTATAATATTGCATGTTTAGGGTTTACATATTTAAAATAGGAATCTTATTTCGAATCTTAAAAATCAAAAATCAAAAAAATTAAATCAATCAATTTAGGTTGCTAGATTTTTAGTTTGGATTGCATGTTTAATTATTTGACAATTATTAATTTCGAAAATAAACTAAAACAAAAAAATCATCATATACATGTCATGTAGTGTCAAAGCATATTTTGCACGTCATTGCATATTAGGATTAAATTGCACTTAGTTCAATTCTAGATAATATTTCTTCTTAATTTGTTATAAGTTTAGGTATTTTTTAGATATATTGCATTTTAGGATTATTTAGGTTAAGAGAATGTTTTAGTTTAAATTAGGATTTGGCTCAACCTAATTCCTAATGCAAATTAAATAGAATCTTAATCTAGTTAAATACATTTTCACATTTTTCCATAATTCCGAATTTTCATGAAAAAAATACAAAAAATGTCTTAGAATAAATTAGTTCTATTCCCTAGGATAGATTGCATTTTTAGGAAAAATAAAAAAAAAAATGTCATTACGTATCATTAAAAACAGATTCATGAAATGCATGTCATTTAGATATTGTTGTTAGGTCCATTTAATTAGAAATTGCATGACATTAGAGTTAGGTCATTTAGTTAATATTGCATTGCATATTGCATGATTTTTATTAATTAAGTGAAAACAAAAAGAAATTGCGTGTTAATTAGAAACCATATCCACGGTTATTGATGTGGTTTTTTAGCCTAACATTGCAGATGCTTTCGTTACTTTGAGGTAAATTTTTGCAATTTATTTATTGTTTATCTGGGTGTTAAATTGGTGGATTGCGCACCTGCATGATCACCTTACATGTTAGAAAAATCAATTTAAAATCAATTTAAGCTGCCTGCAAAAACATTTTTTTGAAATTAAAAAGAAATGGTACCGAAAGGGCATTAGAAAAATCTAGTGTAACCAAGTCCCCGTACCCTTAGTCTCTGGTTCGTAGGAGTAAAATAAATCTCCCTTTATTTTACTTAGGTGTCTAATCGACCTACCGTGAACTGATTAGTGGCGACTCATAGTTAATAATCTCTTGCATGTTGAAAAACTTAAACCTTAAGTCGCAATTTGGTATGGGCTTGGGAGAGCCCGAGCTAAGTTTAAAAGCTTAGCAGTCCATTAACCTAGTTTTAGGTGATGCACCAAAAAAAATAGGTCGCGACATTTTGTCATCATCAAAAATGGGGAGATTGTTAGGGAAATATCTTATTATGTTTTGAAGATGATAAAATAAATCAAAAGCTACTACATGTTTAATAGTTAAGTAATAGACCATGCGAGATGATAGAACATATAAATGATATTGTCAAAGTCGAAGACCGCCGACTTTAATGTCTCTACATCAGAAGTCTGCCTACTTTGACAAATTCCAGACTGAACGTGAATGGAGAACCAGAAGACAGACTCTATGCTGAAGTTGAATTGGGTACAGACCTTAAAGCTAAATCTGTTTAGAAGCAGAATATGTTCAGACTCAGATTGTAAAGTCTATTGCACTCAAACTCAGATTGTAAAGTCTATTGCTCTCAGACTTTATATCCAGATTCGATAGAACGTAACACAAGTCCTAAATGTATAACGGCTTGTGATCTGGTTTGGATTCTATATCAAGATTGATTTGATTGATTCAATCTAATTGATTGACAATTGGATCTTGAAGACAAGAACTTTATATACGAATGAGTTTTACTTATGGAAACCAAGATTCTGTTTGTATGGGCGATCGGAATCAATTTGGGATTCTACTTTTGTTACTCAACGGCTACCAAATCTTCTAGATACAAAGCTGTCCAACGAGTAGATTGGAAGACGATCCTCAAGATGTTGTCCAACGGCTAGTTTGGAAGTTAATGAGTATTTGAGGAGATCAATGACCGATGAGCAAGTAAGAGACGGAGCGTGGAATTTATAATTCTAAAGTTTGAGTGACCTTCAATCACACACTTGTCTCTTGTGAGCTTAAACGTTTGTGATTGTGAAAGAAATACCAAAAGAGTGACTTAGTGAGATGGTGTGATTTACTACTAAGTGTTTGCACTCAAAGTTGTAATCTCTTGTTGATTGCATAGTGGAATCCAGCCAAGAAGGCTGTTAGTGTGGGAGACTGGACGTAGGCTTGATTTAAGCTGAACCACTATAAACCTTATGTTCTTATTCTCTTCCCTAAATCTCTTTATTTTGTTCGCAATTTTATTTAACTGCTAAAGTCTGATCTCGCTCAAAATCTACTGTTATTCAAACTCAGTTTCAAAAGTCTGTTGTTATTCAGATTCAGGTTAAAAGTAAAGGTTTTCACTGTATTTTGCAGAATCTGTCTTTATACCTATTCACCCCCCTCTAGGTGTTCATACTAACACTTTCAAATTTCACATTTGTGTGATATTGATATACGGAATCCACCAATACGGCAAGAAATTTCTGACGGGAGACATTCACACGAGACATGCGCGATAAGGAAATTTGAGTTCTGGTCGAGTTTCATCATGTCGTGTCATAAAATGGGTCAAACTCGTTTATACACAATGCATTAAATTTTGTTGCTCGCTGGTTGACCCTAACACACATTTGGATACATCAACATACATTAAAACACATTTTACACATCGGCATTTGTACAAGAAACTACATTTTGAATGTGCTGAACACATCAAACTAGGTAATTGATTAATTAAACCTATCGTGTTCCAATTTTCATGAATACGGCACAATTAATAAAGATTTCATGATCAGATCAAATTAATTTTGACACGACAAGACTATGACATAAAGAGATGGATATATCTGGATGATAAGTCTTGGGAGCCTACTTTTACCCATTCTACTTCCAACATACGAAAGATTATGAGTATTCCTGATGTCATAATAATTAAATATTAAATCACGTATCCGTCTAATAATTTAAGCTTTTAGAATAGTTTGCTATTTAATTACTCTAACACCTAAAAAGCCAAAGTACAGCACTAATTAACTTGGTAAATATATTGCTACAAGAAAATTTAAGAATACATCTTTTTGTCAATAGATAACAAGATGGAAAGATGTGAAATCAAGTGGTTATTAACTTAATACAAATATTATATATATATATATATATATATATATATATATATATATATATATATATATATTATGAACAAGAGAATAATTTTGAGAAAATTGTCATAGAAGTCCTAAACATATTGCTTTTTGTCTCAATTTAGTCTTAAACCTTTTATTAATGCCAATTTAGTCCTAAACCTTTTGATCTAATGTTAATTTGGTCCTTTGGACTAATCGATCGGATATTGCAGAAGTGGCATGGCCAACACTAAAGTGAATAAATTTCGATAATATTTTTTAATTTTTAGTTATTATTTTTTATATTCGTTTTTCTCCTCCTACTTCCTCTAGCCGCCATCGGACCTCGGTGATCTATTAGAGATGAGGGCCAACAAGGCTCAACCTCAAAGGATCTAGCGAGGGTTGAGCCTCACCTAGCCTCATCGAATCTAGCTAGGTCAAGCCTCGCCCGTGGTTGGCAAGGCTTGACTATCACCAGATCTTACAAGGGCAAGCTTTGCTAGCCCATCATAAGGCCGTCCTTGTGGCCTCTGGCAAGGGCTCTAAGCTCGCAAGAGGCTGGCAAGTTCACCTCAATCTCACTCGTAGGCAACCGACTGGAGAAAGGAGGAGGAGAAGAGGAAACAAAAGAATAAAATAAAATTAAAAAAACGAAAAAAAATTAAAATATTATGAAAAGTTGTCCACGTCAATGTCAACCGTGTCACGTTAGTAATATCCAGTCAAAATTAGTCAGAATGACTGAATTGGTATTAGGTCAAAAGGTTTAAGGCCAAATTGACACTAAGTCAAAAGATTATTAGAGGCTTGGGATTAAATTGGCAGTAATGCAAAAGATTAATGACTTTTCTAACACTTACTTCATATTGTTCACAAATGTTAATGTTAAAAAAAATCTACTCGACAATGGGATTAAGGGCTACATTTCCAGTCAATCGCCCCGTCTAATTGATGGATTACAGATTATCAACATCGCATTCATATGAAATCAATTCCATATGCAACGCTTACTTAAATATCATAATTTATCAGTTTTGTAACCTTTTTTTCCGATCGCTGGGTGTCATATAACTTTTTTATCAATCACTTGAATATCATAACTATTTTAAAATATTTACCAAGATTTCCTGCACTTGAGTGACTTAAGTGATCGGCTACAAATGGTTGCCGATTTCTATCACAGTTTGATGTCGATGTTTGTTCGGCTCCCAAGAATAGTGCACGTATTGAGTCTTTATTGGAGTGTTCCTCTCAAGAGACTATTTGTATTTCTATGTCTAGTTTAATATTTTGTAGATTCTCAAGAATCTGTCTTCTTAAAATGCTAGATACATCTAGAGCGATTTAAGAGTAAGAGTAAGATTCGTGTAACAAAACTATATAATGAAAGTCTTGTGATCTTTACCAAAAAAAGAAAGTCTTGTGATCATTTCTCAAAGGTGAAAACAAGATGAAATAATAAATCATGAATCGACAATTCACGTTCAAATTATCCTATCAAAAGTATCTTCCTCTAGACCCTTTTTGCCTTTTCTTATTCTATTCAGGAGATAAATTAGAGCACACAACGCAAGTACAATTGCAGCTGGAATCCAAACCCACACCGGCTTAGGATTTTCGTCAAATTTTGAGACCTTAAAGAACCATGACCTTATGCGGTTCAACTCGTATAGCCGCTGGTTGAAGTGGATCCTAGGCACATATCCTGCGGGAGATACTATGAAATATCAAAAGGGAAAGAAATAAGTGGATTCTTCATGTTTCCTCCTGTTTCATTGTTCGATGAGACAAACAGGGAGATATTCTTCCCATCATATTCCGCTCCGGCTGTTATATAGGTAGCTGTTGAAATATTGAAACTGTAATTAGCCAAAGGATCTTGTTTGCTCGAGAAAATGCTATTCACATCCAGCCATGTGGTTATCATCACCATCTTCTGCACAGCTCTTGTGGGTGTCAAATTCTATAGCTGCAACCTGGTGTCACTTGGAGGGCATTGAGAACTACATAGGAATTTTCCCTGATGAAATGGTCTCACCTGTTTCATTAGTGAAAGCTTTATTTAATTGGGCTTAAGGCCCTATCCGCCCAAGCTGGGCCCAGAAAGCCCGGCCCACGGGAATAAGGCCCATGGAAGGGGCAAGGTATAAAAGGGAGGAGAGAGAGAGAGATTGTACCTGTTGGAATCAGAATTGACGTATGCTCTCCTCTCCCGCGCGTTTTCTCTCTCAAAAGAAGAACAAGGCATACGGCTTCCACTTCTTCCCTTTCAAGGCTTCATCGAATTGAACAAATGCGACAAATTCTCTCCCTCCATTGGCGTCGGTGTTTAATCCGTGGCTAACAAGGTACGCTCGAATCCGTGGTGTGCTTTACGATCGGTGATACGTGTCGTTTTCTTGGGCTACGCTTCCGCTTGAGTTTAGGGGTTCGATTTAGTGTCGAATCCGGGTTTTCGGGGATCGCTTATTCCCAACATTGGTATCGAGCCCTAGTTCACGTTTTCCCGATCAATTTGATATGTTTTTGATTGATTTTTCGCAAAAGGGACTTCGGCCGTACGGATCGGGCGACAAATCCCGACACCCGAGACTTCTTCGGCCTTTTTCATGAGTTTTCGAATGTCAAAACCAAATTCTGATTGCATAGGAAGAAGCGCGACGTCGAGACGAGTCCGGCGATGTGTCGAACGCCGCCGGGCGCGCCGCACGCGCCCACACGCGCGGCCGGGAGGCGCTAACGCGTGGCGCGACGCGCCCGGCAGCCCTGATCGCCCGAGGCGTGTGCGGCACACGCGCCGGTCGGCGAATCGGCGCGTGCGCGCCGCCGGCCGGCGAACCGGCACGCGCCGGTCCGCGGACCGACGCGTGCGACGTCATCATGACGTCACCCAACGGTAAATAACCGCCGGGGTGACGTCATCGCCGACGCGCAATGACGCGTCGGTTGGCCCGCCGGCGACCCGATCCGCGACCCGACCCGACCCGACCCGGCCGACGATGGCACGCGCGCGCACGTGCCGCCGACGCCCGCGTGACGCGTGACCGGCCGCACGTGCGCGGCACGTGCCGCCGACGCGCGTGACGTCAGCCGAAGCACGCGCGCGGCACGTGCGTCGGTCCGCGCGAGCGGTCCGACCGGCCCGACCAGCCCGACCGGTCCGTCCGGTCCGACCGGTCCGGCGACCGACGACCGTTGACCGTTGACCGGCGACCGTTGACCGTTGACCGACGACCGTTGACCGTTGACCGTTGACCGTTGACTTTGACCGTTGACCGTTGACCCCAAAAAAAAAAAAAAAAAAAAAGGGGAAAAAGAATGTGTTTCTTTTTCAATTAAGTCTATGAGGATTATATGTAATCCCTTATTTGTTCTGCGTGTGTTGCGCGAACAATGCCTCCCCCGGGTGCGCACACCTATTCGCGCGAGCTCTGGACGAATGAACGAAGGAAAGGCCGTCTGGCGATAGCCGAGCCGACCGATCATCGATGGGAGAGCGGTGACTTAATTGATCACGTCCTTGATGTCAACGTGAAAATTCAACAGGTCATATGGAATGGTCGTCCTATGTCACAATCGAGAGATGGTGCGATTTTTCATAAGCACTCTTCCACCCGAATGGCAAGATGTGTTGAATCGCATATGGGATGTCAACGAGTCTGCTTCCTATAAGAAAATTGTAATGATTTTTGCAAATGAATATTACTGTATTGTTTCAAAGGAAAAGATCAAGAAATTAAAGAAAATAGGATCTTTCCCAGTTCGTGTGCTGGCTTGGTGTTAGCTGTAGTGACTGATATATGTTAAGTGTGATTTGTAAACATATTATGTAATGATAACTACCTATTTGTAATGATTGAAAGCATTATTGTTTTATTGGAATTCAATTATTTGTTGCTTTCTCATTATTGCTTTGGTTCTTTGTGGGTAATTAGCTATGGGTAGTTATAGAAGTTTTTGTAACTTCATAGAATTGATTTTGCATATGACAATTATATTAATGATAATTTTTTAAGTTAGGATTTTGGAGGATGATTGGAAACGTAGTGACCTTTTGATTCTCAAGCCTTACTTGAAATTGTTCATTAATATGATGGGTCTATGTAAATAGGGATGCATAAATGATAGGCATTAATAATTCGTGCATATTTGTCGATGTGTTCGAGATCAATGGCTTCACCACAAAGAGCATAGTTCTTTGAAATGAACAAAGGTGAGAAGCTCACTGAGACAACTATGAAATTTGGCAAATGAAAATCCAAAAGTATGTCTTTGGAAGAGCAAGAATCTCTTGAGGCTCTTGTCATGACCATGGTAGAACCCGAAGAGGGACCCACCGAACAGCACAAAAGGATAAAGAAGCTTTTCTTGCGTGGAAAAAATGAATTCTCTAGCTCGCATCACGTTGCGAGCAAAGCATGGAAAATGATGTCATGCGAGAGTTTCGGCGTTTTGACAACGCCAAGGAAATGTGGGAGGCACCGGTAGCTAGGTTTGGTCATACTTCGGTGACTAGGCGAGGCGGCTCACTATCGATTTGACTCTTATAAGAAGCCTCATGGTCGAGACCATGAAGCAACATCTTAGAAAGATGTCAAATATGATAACCGAGCCGAGAGACGCCGGCCATGTCCTCACGGATGAACAACAAAGTGCAAGCAAAGGTGATTCGTTCCTTGCCTCGAGTTGGGAGCATATGAAGGTGCACTCGACTCATAATGAGAATATCAAAACATTTGAGGATGCAATGCGTCATCTTGAGTGGAAGAGGACCGCCTATTGGCGGCTAAGCCGATGCCGATTTATATCATGCTAGTTCTAGCTCAAATGGAGCTTCGTGCTCCAAGCGCAAGCGCCCTAACCGGTTTGATAAGGGTAAAGGCAAGGAAGAAGCTGGTCCTTCGGGGGAAGAAACCCAAATTTGACCAACATGATAGAGGAAAACGTCCTCACATGAAAAAGCTAGCAAGGGTGAAATGCTACAACCGTGACAAGAAGGGTCACTATGCTCGCGACTCGTCGTGAGCCAAAGAAGGTATGCACCCCTTGTACTTTTCGAACTTTGCTTATGTGTCAAGTTCTCGTGTTCTTAACTCGAGTCTAATCCTTTGTGGACTGTGGATTCGGGGCGACGGACCATGTAGCGAAGGATAGAGGATCATTCGTGGAATTCCGACGAGTACCTACTGGAACTAAGTGGATCTATGTGGGAAACAACTCCAGAGCTGAAGTGAAAGGAATTGGCACATGCCAATTGAATATGCGCGGTGGACGCACTTTGTTCCTTCATGATGTGCTATATGCTCCGGAGATTCGTCGGAATTTAGTGTCTGTATTAGTGTTGGTCAGATTAGGTTTTTGTATGAACTTCTGTAGTAGAGGTGTGAATTTGTTCTTGAATACAAATTACTATGGTTGTGGCTATTTTCTAGATGGTTTTATTGTATTAGATGTTGATTATGTTAATGCTAATATTTGTTATTCCCTTCTCACATCTCCTAATAAATATGATAATGATGTGAGTGTGTGGCATGCTAGACTTGGTCACATTGGCCAACAAATAGATGTATGAATAGACTAGCCAAAGAGGGCTTGTTGGGCAATATTGAAAAAGTCGATTTGCTTGTATGTAAGCATTGCCTGGAAGGGAAAGCAACAAGGAAACCATTTGGAAAAGGAAAAAGAGCTGAATTTCCTCTGCAATTAATCCATTCCGATGTCTGTGGTCCAATGAATGTGAGAGGAAGGCATGGGGCTGTTTATTTCATCACCTTTATTGATGATTATACTCGATTCGGATATGTCTATTTGATTTCTCATAAATCTGAAGCAATAAGTTGTTTTAAAAGGTTCATGAACCTGGTAGAGAATCAATTAGACAAGAAAATAAAAGCATTGAGATCCGATCGAGGTCGAGAATATTTATCTGATGAGTTCAGAAAATTATGTGATGAAAAATGAATAGAAAGACAGTTGTCTATTCCGTATACTCCTCAACAAAATGGTGTTGCGGAGAGAAGAAACAGAACCCTACTGGAAATGGTTAGGTCCATGATGGCGCATGCTAATTTACCTATCACCTTTTGGAGTGATGCGTTATTAATCGCTGCCTATATACTTAACCGGTGCCTTCCAAATCGGTTACTTCCACTCCATATGAGTTATGGACGGTAGTAGAAAACCGGACTTAAGTTTTCTTAAGCCATGGGGTTGTGCTGCCTATACACATGAGTCCTCTCACAAGTTTGGGAAATTAGGTCCCGAGGAAAGAAGAGTATTTTCATAAGATACTCGGAACACTCGAAAGGGTATGTGTTCATTGGTGAGCAGGAAAGTGGGAGTATAACTGAATATGAATCTCGAGATGTAACATTCTTAGAGGATGAGTTTCCTAAGAAGGGCGAAATAGGGGAAGGTAACTCCCTATTTGAAACCTTGGATCAAGATAAAGATATTAATGGAGTTCATCCAAGTGGGAGCACAATAGGGAATGATGTGCAAAGTGTACAATCTCCCATACGGCGAACAAGTCGCCAAAGTATTCCCCGTCGACGTTTTGACATTGAAGGGGAAACTTTTATGGTTGCTCCACAAGATGAGGATGAGCCAAGAAATATCAATGAGGCTCAAGTGCCCTAGTAAGGAAAAATGGATTAATGCAATGGAAGAGGAAATGGAGTCAATGGAATCAAACCAAGTCTGGGAACCGGTTGATCTTCCAAAAGGACGCAGAGCTATTGGGAACAAATGGGTTCTCAAAATAAAGCGAAAGGCTGATGGCTCGATAGAAAGGCATAAGGCTCGCCTTGTGGCGAAGGGGTATAATCAACGGGAAGGAATTGATTATGAAGATACGTTTTCTCCCGTAGTGAGATTTACCTCGATTCGCATTATTCGGCAATAGTGGCTAGTCTGGATCTTGAGTTACATCAAATGGATGTAAAGACTCGCTTTCCTCAATGGAGAATTAGAGGAAGAGATATATATGGAACAACCCGCTGGTTTCATAGTAAAAGGCCAAGAAGAAAAAGTATGTCGACTTTTGAGGTCGATATATGGTCTTAAGCGATCATCAAGACAATGGTATATACGTTTTCATAATGCAATAATGGCATATGATTTTACAATGATTGATGAGGATCATTGTGTATATATCAAAAGATCCAAGGATCAATTTGTGATCATATCATTATATGTTGATGATATACTAATTGCCGGAAGCAATATGGAGTTGGTTAGTACCGTCAAGAGATGGTTGTCTTCTAACTTTGAGATGAAGGATATGGGTGAGGCTGCATATATTCTTGGAGTTAAGATTTCAAGAGATCGTTCGAAGAGATCGTTGTCTCTTTCACAAGAAACCTATATAAATAAGGTTCTTGAACGATTTCGTATGCAAGACTCGTAAACCCATAGACACTCCTATTGCAAAAGGTGAAGGATTGAGCCATAGATCGTGTCCCGGGGACTCCACAAGAGAAGGAACAAATGAAAAATGTTCCTTATGCTAGTGCTGTTGGGAGTTTGATGTACGCTATGATGTGTACAAGACCCGACATATGTTTTGCGGTTGGAATGGTGAGTAGATACCAATCCAACCCGGGTCCAGCACATTGGAAAGCCGTGAAGAGAATACTGAGGTATCTGAAGGGAACTGCTGATTTTGAGTTGAATTATCAAGGAAAGGATCTCGCGACTTGAAGGCTATTCGGATGCCGATTGGGGAGGAGATTTAGATGAAAGGAAATCTACCTCCGGATTTGCTTTCTTATCGAACAATGGCGCCATATCATGGAGCAAGAAGAAGCAAACGTGTATAGCCTTATCCACGATGGAAGCTGAGTTCGTGGCATTATCGCGGCGGTACAAGAAGGAGTTTGGCTTAAGAGATTCTTGGATCATTTAGGTGTTATTGAGAAAGCTGCAAATCAATTATTGGTTAATTGTGATAGCCAAGCTATAGCGTACACCAAAGATCCAAAGTATCATGGCAAGACCAAACATATAGATACCAAGTATAACTTTGTAAAAGATATGGTTGCACGAAAGGATGTGAACTTACGGTACATATCTACGCATAGAATGGTAGCAGATCCTATGACAAAGCCGATACCTAGAGATGTGTTTTGTGGTCATGTAAAATCTCTAGGATTGCGTAGAGTCGATGTACTTGAATTGTAATTTCCCGAGTTGTTCACATTTATGAGATTTTGTTTTTCATCGATTAATGCCTATGAATCTATGTGTGATCTTTATGCATCTTAATGCTCGGTGCATTATTTGAAAAGTATGTCGGACGGATATAAGATTAGCCCACTCACACGGGTAATCGCCTCTATTTGCTGTGTGATAAATAGAGATGAGACTGTTTTTAAGCTTATTATCTAGGTGATAATCGAGAGCTCAAGCTTAAAATATATATGTTGCCTTAACTAAGTGTTAAGATGAGGACATAATTCTTACAATGTCCGAAAGTAAAATACCCCACATATTTTACTTTATCTGTCTAAGATGCCAGATGTGAGTTCTGATGAATTTTGTGATTGAGTAGATACGTGAACTCAAGTTAGACATTGTGTATGTCTTAACTATCATCTGTACGGTATTGAAAGGTGTAGACATACGCTCCATGGGAAAGGAGTTAATACCGTAATACGTATTTCATACTACGTATGCATGTGACGACCAATAAGAGTGGCAAAAAGTTTGATCTCAACTTTTATGACGTGTGAGACTCTTGAGGAAAAGAGTTCCTCAATTTTTTAGTCCCCTCAGGACTCTTACTTATTCTCAAGGTTTCTATTTAGTGTTTGCTATCTTAGGGTGTTGCCAATGGTCATGGATGATTCGATCTAATGGGGCATTTCTAGAAAAGCAAGCTAGACTGAAATTGAGAGTTTGAAGGAAAGAGGAAGATCGATTTTGGAAAATCACATTGTGGTTTTGTATTCACCGGTCGACCAATTATGACTGTCTTTGTGATAATTATAATTGTGAATACAATATATATATCATGTTTAAAAGAGATCAAGAGAGATATAAATGTGATCAATCGATCTAGGTGCACGCATACTAAATCTACTCGAGTGTGACGCCCAATTATGAGCTGCTATATATTCCTAACGAGATGTATAACAACGAGCTCTCAAAGTATGCTGGTCGCACGGATTATTCACCGGTATGAATGTTGAAGAGAGGTAAAGAGAATCCTGTTCGGCCCACCTTGTGCGAGTGGGAGATGAAAGCTTTATTTAATTGGGCTTAAGGCCCTATCCGCCCAAGTCGGGCCCGAAAGCCCGGCCCACGGGAATAAGGCCCGTGGAAGGGGCAAGGTATAAAAGGGAGGAGAGAGAGAGAGATTGTACCTGTTGGAATCAGAATTGACGTACGCTCTCCTCTCCCGCGCGTTTTCTCTCTTAAAAGAAGAACAAGGCATACGGCTTCCACTTCTTCCCTTTCAAGGCTTCATCGAATTGAACAGCGACAAATTCTCTCCCTCCATTGGCGTCGGTGTTTAATCTGTGGCTAACAAGGTACGCTCGAATCCGTGGTGTGCTTTACGATCGGTGATACGTGTCGTTTTCTTGGGCTACGCTTCCGCTTGAGTTTAGGGGTTCGATTTAGTGTCGAATCCGGGTTTTCGGGGATCAGTTATTCCCAACAATTAGGATGGGGCATTTGAACCTCAATCACGTCGCTTGATCAAAAGTAGATACCAAGATGGTAACTACTAGCAATAGCTACTAGACAGAAGGAGTAATATACATTCTTAGGTGAAAAGATGAAACAGAAGTCAAGAGGTTTAAGAGTTGCTGATTGAGGAAGCACTTTTCAAGAGTGGAGAGATTTTTACATGGCCGGTGAGGTTTCTAAGATAATTAAAGTGGTGAAGTCAAGAAAAATTAGGTGAGGGATGACCAATTATAATTTGAAGAAATATTCATGTAATCCTCTTTTGGAATGGCACCGTTAATGAATGACTTCGAGCGGACATAAAGCAGTTCTTTTCATGGTTGATGTAAACTAGAAAGCTAAAAGAGAATGGAAGGAACTTTCAGGATCCAAGTTCTGCTCAACTCCTCTGCATTTTGATCATATTTTCCTCTCTGAACCATCTCTTGCACAGATCACACAACCCGATTTTCAAACCTGATTAGTTATAGTTTTGTATGTATGTCTGTAGATGGACCTTGTCAAGTTACTATTATTCTATAAACCCCAAATTGTAATATTGCCAAAGCGACTCTTTGCTAACTTGTTCTATAATCTAACCTGCTTGGTCAATTTCAAACGGTAATTAGCTCCCTACTTGGCAGGTTATCAAGCTGACTTATAGACATGTAAGATCGACTCCTGATTAGAGGATAATTGTCTCAGATTGAAATGATTTTAATACAATAGAACTTTTGTATGTTTTGTTCTTAACTACTAAGATGCTAATGTTTATCCGACGACTCAAACAGTCAAAGTGATTTTTTTTTTTTTTTTTTTTTTTTTTGGGGGGATGAGGAAGTAAGGTATACACAACCCCGTCAAATTGATAGGATCTGATTATGCCAACGCAAGAGGAAAATTAATGAAAACATGGATTGAAACAAGCAAC
The DNA here is from genome assembly GCA_014182725.1 of Eucalyptus brandiana. NCBI lineage: Eukaryota > Viridiplantae > Streptophyta > Magnoliopsida > Myrtales > Myrtaceae > Eucalyptus > Eucalyptus brandiana. The sequence continues at coordinate 19,539,659 of CM024678.1, forward strand.
ACAAGAGGATGTCTTCAACTCTGACCCCATCTACTTTGGATTCATCAGAAGAGCCGATCAATTATGCTTTGTAATCATTGGTTAGCTCTGTGTTTATTATGTTCTGTGCTGTACTAATGTTGCTCGAGTGCTCAGCAGTATCAAAACAAAGTCTTCGGGAAGTTTTCTACTTTGCATCTTCAAATGCATCAGGTTGTCCTAATGCTGTCTGAATAAAGTTGGGGATGCATGTGCTTTTAGGGATTGAATTATGTGACATAAATTCTGGTCTTCTCCAGGGAAAGCCATGTGGGCGTCCCATTGCTGTATCAGCACAAATTGTGTCGCAAAGATTTTGATTTTGAATCGTTCTTAAGATTTTTCTGCATTCTTGATATCTTGATGAGCAGCTTTGAAAGGAAGTATTCTTCTTATTCTCTCTCTTTCTTACATACACGTGCTTACTTTAACTCAGAGGCCAGTCTACCAAGAAGGTGCTTTCCAGGTGCAAAGTTTGCGGGAAAATAGGCATGGGCTTTTCATACGACTGTCAAGAGTGCAAGCTCGATTTGTACTCTCTCTGCGCTGTTGCACCTTCATCATTTCTGTCACTCTGCTAGAACAGCAGGTGAATTCTTTTCATGCCAGGCCATCGGGCCATAGCGTCCCAACCGTGCCAGGGCTGGGATTCATTAATCATCCAACCGCATATCTCGCAGATCAGCTTGGATTTGCAGCCATGAGATCCCAAGCATTTCTTCTGGGACACGGTCACTATCCAAGTGTGCCTTATTGTAAATTTTTGGGACATGGATATAGGCAGAGGCAAGATTGGGGTGAGAGTAGTATGATGGCTCACACGTTACATGGAATTATGGACGGTTCGACTCAGCAAGTTGGGATGGCTATTTTCCAAGGCTTCCTAGGATTCTAGGGTAACATTTCTTGTCATACAATCTTCCACTTATTGGTAGCTTCGAGTACACTATGAGGTATGAAGAAATCACCTTGTATGAAAAGATATAAATAAGATGTGATGACATGATCACATCACACCAATTCTTAAATTTAGGACATTTTTTAACACACAACTTACGTACGTATCTCAACAATAACGGCATAGAATAAAGAGAAAAAATATTCATCGATGACTCCACAAATAAAAAGCAGCTTTTTTCCTATTCTTGACAACTCAACAGAGAATAAATTCTCATGCTTTAATGAATATACAAATGTATAGGAGATAATATTAATTTCCGTGGTCTTCTTTGGTGGTTTCCATAAGGATTAAACAAACCATGGATTTTACTAAAAAATAAAATGTATCAAAATAATCATTGACTATATATACAAAGATATAAATAACATGTGATGACATGATCATTCTTTCTCAATTCATTTGAAAGATATTTTCTTAGTTGTTTTGGAAAGTATTAAACAAGAATGACTCGTGAGTCGTCTATACGAATGTCAATTCCAAAAGCCATAAAATATCCACGACGATATTTATAGTTTATCATTTGATAATGAAATAGTGAACTGCAAACACTAACGATACCAATTAAAAGAGAAAATATTCCTTGTACATTGATAATGTTAATCATTACAGAATCAACCATCTAAATAATTACAAAAGCTAATTAATTACCTAGAAGTGAATATAACTGGTAATGGTGCCTACAGTTGGAGAAAGATATTGCAAGTTAGGCCTCTTCTTAAGCCTCATGTTGGATGCTCGATTGGTAATGGCCAATAAGCGTGCCTTTGGCACGATAACTGACGCCCATATGGTTGTCTCTTCTGATCAGTATCCTAAAAGAATAGCCTATGATGCTGGTCTAAGCCTCCATGCCAAGGTTAGCGAGATGTCCGCGACTCTGATTGGGCATGGTCTCGTGCCAAATGAGAACCTAATGGGAATTTAAGCTGTTTTTTGAGATACTCAACCTAATCACCTAGCCGAGTTCTATGTCACAGAAAATGAATCCAGAAATGGTTTGTTTTCTAATGTGACAATTCCAGGAAAATATGGCAGCGGATACTTGAATAGTAGGAGAAAAATGCCCCCATTACGTTCCTGATTTCATTATTTCAACTCACCAGCTCCTATACTGATGACAACAATTTGAAGAGTCTTTATTCTCAATAAAGATTATAAGCCACCAAAAACAAATGGAAAGAAAACATAGGCTTTATTCCCATTCCACTTTCTCTATTCCCGGCTGACGACAAGACTTGATGATTCGTAGTTCAATTTACGAAAGTTTCAAGGACATATATCATCCAACAAGTTTGCTGTATGAAATGCAAATAAACTCAGTTGCACTGATTGGATAAACCAAATCAGATATTTGTGAAGAAACATTTGAACTAATGCATGTCATTTTATGCTCTTCCTTAAATCATGGATGCATGAGATGGTGCAAAGTGATGGTTGTCTTTCTCAACTAATCAAAGCAATCCTCTCCTCAAGCAGATTTGCCTCTTGTAGGAGTCTCTTCATCACTAAATGCATCATCTTTGTTCTCACTGCTTGACTTCAAGGATTTCTCCCCTCCAAGTTCGCTTTCTATAAAATAAAATAAAAAATAATCAAGTAATTAGCAGATATAAGGAGCTCATTTTTCTCTTAAGTTGTAAGATTTGCTTCAAAGGAATAACCTTGTGCCCCTGATCCACTACTGAAGAAGTTTGTGAGGTTGTTGCTCGATTCCTCCAAAAAACGTTTAATGTTGGTTTTTGAATTTGCGTTTTCAACATTGGTATAGTTAACACTTCTGCTAGTTTCAGGTTGTGCATTCGGAAACTTCTCTGCATTAGAGATCTTAAATAACTTGGATGGAGGAATTTCTTCTTTCTTGGAAGACATATGTCTCTTCGATGAACCTTTTGTTGTAGTACTAGGACCTTGCTCCTGAATTGGCACCCAAATGAAGTCTCACTTAATAAAAAATAACTAGTTCACAGTTTACTTATTTAGGGTTTTCATAAATCACATGTACAGAATGATTCCCTGATGTCTCCTTAGCAATGAAAGCCTCCATTATAAACTCAACAACCTCAATAGTTGAGCGAAACATCCTACTTGACTGTCCATGATGATAAAACTGCAAAGATAGTAGATTTCGTTAGCTTCGTTAGCATCGGATAAATTCCCAAAAATCATGGGCAAAGCTATTACTCATCAAAAGGTGTAAAGAAAGTTTGAGTACACTTAATAATAAAATAGGTGATAAAGTAAAAGTAAGATTTTTTTCAATCCTTTATGCCAACATACATTGCTAGATAATCATTTCATCTCCTCTCAATGTCTAAAAGATAACAAATCACTCAAATATACAATACTTCTTTCAAAACTTTGATACTATTAAGGAAAGCAGAATCAACAAAAATTTTGAATATGCAATTACCAAATCTAATTTTCCATTTGCACGTCGTCTGCATTCAATATGCCACTCTCGAAGCCTCTCTTCAAATGAAGATTGATGTTGGATATTCTGCAACCAATAGTTAATAGTGGCATCACAAAAATGAATGAACTCTAAAGATTTATAGATATGTAAATTGAGATATTGATGTGAATTTAAATGTAAATACATAGAGAAGAAATTCTAGAAGCCACCTTGCTCGAGTCTGTCCCAATTTGACAATCCGGGGGTAGTACGAAAGATACAATCTCTTCCCCAACTAGCGTGCTTTTAGCCCTAGTTTTGGCTTTTTCTGAAGATGGATTTGATTGTGCCTAGGATTTAATCATATGTCATTTATCGATCAATATTCACTCCAACTCAGAAATGTTGTTCAAATCTTCACAATGCATATGTGAACAAAGTATAAAAAAAAATCATCGAAATAAAAATTACCTCGATATTTGAGGCATTTATCCCGCCATAATATTCCGGTAAACAATACGATATCAGATCCGGGTCAAGCACCTCATCTGAACTTTTTCTCAATTGTGAAGCAACTTCCTACAATCACGAATCATCAGTATTATACCTTATTATTAGAGAATGGAAAATTTATGACTTATAGTCAAAGTCAAACAATTGTGAACATATGTACTATATTTATACATAGATCATGTAGTTGTAACTTTTTGCAAATGAAATCTAGTTCCACACTTCATATATACATCCGGGTTTATCAAATATACTTCAAAAATCAAGATGAATGAGTCATGCGTATCACAATGCTATACTATGTCAATCTTTTTGTAAAGACTTATGCATTCAAAAACTAAGTATTGAACCTCATAAAAGAAAAATTGAAAAAGCCATACTCTATAATAGTAAAAAAATTGCATTTATGTCATAGTCTATCTCACAAAATATCAAAGAACAAAATAAACCTTACAAGATATTCATATCCAAAAAATAACTTTATAGAAAGTTATAACTTACATTGACTATTGGTCTAAGTGATGTATACACCCGGTCACGTTCTCCTCCTTGATTCGGAATGTCTTGTTTCTTTGAACCACATGCTTCATTCGATCCAATCATAACACAAGACTTGTTTATAGTGGAGACCCGACCAATTAACCCGCAAGGATGAAAGAGGTAGAAAAGTACTGGATATGAGTAAAAAAATCATCAAAGCGTATACAACTATGTTAATCATTAAATGCTACCCAATGATTCGAAACGGAAAAAAAAATATATGCTGCAAAATAGGATCTTGAACTATATTCATTATATTACCCTAATATAGGATTCTCACTATTTTAGCATTATCATCTAATTGTACTTATGCATTTAGATATCTTTCTATATGATGGGACTAAATTTCTATGCACTAGAAGAATAGACACTAATGTTCAAGTTGCTTTGGTTTGACTGTACACATTATTAATAAATATGGAACTCATTTCCTTTCACCGGTATTATTCCTTCTATATTAATAATGTTTACCATTACAAATTTTACGGTGTGATTAATTACAAAATCTAATAAAGATTTGGCATTTCAAAGAACCGTCATTTGTGTTATTGTCCAAATAACAGATAATGATTCATTAATTGAACTATGTAAAGGGTAGTACATTCAACCCACCAACCCTAGAACAAGATTATCTATCCTTCCAATGTATATAAGCAAAAGCAACCTATTGGCCATTTTAATTCTATCATCTGCCAAATCATATTCTGGTATACATGCATTTTATAAATCTGCATACTCATAAAAAAATATGGACGCACCAAAGACATGAACATATTGATACATATAAATATATATGTAAATTTTTTTGTCAATAAAAGATTTAAACATATTTTAGACAATTTATACAATAACAAAATTGAAAAATTGTCCAAAAAGTCTCAAATCCAATAGTCGATTCAATCATATACCTTTAAATTTTGTCAATTTAGTCAGAAACATTTTGACAATATGCTAATGTAATTTTTTCAATCAATTTTAGGTAGAAATCGCTAACATAGACACCGCCATCCTACATGACTCGGCCAATGCTGATGTAAACAACTCTTGCAATTTTTTAAAAAAATTCCTACATTTTTTCTTTTTTTTTCCTTTTTCCTTTTCTTTCCTTTTCTTTTCTTTTCTTTTCTTTTTTCCTTCACTAGCTAACTGGGGCCCAGCAACATCAAATAGGCGAGGATCATTATGCCCTTGCCTATGGCTATCAGCCCCGCCAAGTAGAAATTCACTGAAGGAAAAAAAAAAAAAGAACAAAAAAGCAAAGGAAATTTCAGGAAAATTCAGAAATTTTAAAATAATAAGGAAAAATCATCCACATAAACAATTTTTGGCCAAAATTGGAAGGACTTGCAAATCCTTAAAAGATTGAGGACTAAATTGAAAAAATTGAAAAGTTTATAACTGAACTAGTCATCATATAATAGGTTTATGACTTTTTAGACAATTTTCCAAAATAATATTCAACAAAAAATTAATCGTCAGAATAAATATTTAGATTTGCATGCACTTAAAAAATAGAATTAGATTCTAACTTGATACAAGTTAAGTTCGTAGAATCAATTCACAGATCTAGATGATGGAGTTGTGGTCAATCAAATCTTAACTCTATCATAAACCAAACGAGGTTGCTTGAAAGCATAGGAATTATTTTTTTATTATCTATTATCAATCATAAAATTGGTTTATTTTTCATTAAAAAATCCTTCTTCTTTTTTTTGTTGTATTTGAAAAACGAATACCTGGTCAATAACGTAGTACAAAGGTCAATTGAGACATACCTCAATCATTTTCGATTGATCTGCACTTGTCTTTGGAGATGATACCCCAGATAATCCATCTTGGAATTGCCCTTGCGGTGAGGTAGGTGGGGTTGAAATTTTAGGGCCTTCCATTTGAAAGAGAGGAGACAGTAGATGTAGAGAATAAAATGGTCAATATTTCAAAGAACGCAGCTAAATAGAGCCAAACAATTTTGCCTATTTATTATGTTGAACTAGTACATGTACATCAATGCAATCTCATGAAATTTAATTTACCTAAGTTGGCAGTCAAAAAGAGCTAATTAGCCTCTCATATTCGCATAAAAGCTAAATTGAATCCGACCTTACTAAATTATAACCTTTTTCATAAATACAGAGCCAAATATAATCATTAGGTACACGAACCTACCTTATGTGTATTGCTTATTACAAAGGAAACTTCAAATGAGTCGGGGCAAGTGAAACTCGGAAAAACATATCCACTTTCGTGACTTTAATTGATTTATGGAAAATACGATTATTTGAAATTATTTAGGCGTTTCTGCAGCAGAGAGAGAGAGAGAGAGAGAGAGAGAGAACCAAAGGAATTTTAGGAATGTAAACTAGCACCAATATCATTTAGGTTAACCAGTTGATGTGTGATTAGAAATACTATAATCAGAATTAACATTTAAGAGATTACCAGATTTTATGGATGTAAGTGGTCAAATGTAAAGAGGACTCAGGACACGCATTGATCCTTATCTCTTACGCATTTCAAATTCAAACCCCAAATGCTCATTAGACTAAAGCATTAAATGCCAGATTTTGCATTTTTGACTTCCATGAATGGCCTTTGCCTTTTATAGGGATCATTAAAACCGTAATCAGATCACATTAACTACAATGAACGATGAATTTAGCCCGATCGTTTCAAATATCTAGCCACAACATCTTATTAGCAAATGAACCCCATTTTCGGTGCGACCAAAGGAACATACCCTTACTCCTGCAAGTTTGGAATAAAATGTTATTATAAGCTTGGTAAGAGTGAAGGAGATCACATGTTCACTTGAAAAGCTAGTATGTATCTTGTTAATATTGGAATAATTGTCTAAAAAGTCCTAAACCTATTATATACTTGTTAATCCGGTTTTAAACTTTTCAATTTGATCAATATATTCCTAAATATTTTGACAATTTGCAAATATAGTCCTTCTAGCTAAAATTGGTCAGAAATTACTGATGTGGCCACTAGTCATCCTATGCGACATGGCCATAGGATGGGGGATGCTATATGAAGAACTTATGCAATTTTTTTATCTTTTCGTTATTTTTTATTTATTCATTGTTCACTTCCTACAAAGGCCGATAGGGATCATTAGGGCCTCGACAATGGCCAATTGCAAGTGCAAGCCCTTGCCTGTGGCTAGTGAGGATCATTGGCTGTCTTCTAAGAAACAAATAGTGAATATATATATATATATATATATATATATATATATATATATATATATATATATATATATATATATATATAATCACAAAACTTTTTAATAAAATTGCAGAAACCTTCCATGTTAGCGCCAATGTGCCATGTAAGATAGCCATTGGTCGCATCAGCGATTTCCAATCAATTTTAGTTGGAAATATTATATTGGTAAATCCTCAAAATGTTTAAAATTAAATTAACCAAGTTGGAAAGTTTAGACTTAATTGATCGTTGCTTGATAGATATAAGAGTTTTTGGACAATTTCCTATTAATATCCACCATGGAATAAAATATTACACAGGATATCTAAACCTTTCAATCTGATTGATCACCATGACTTCATATTAATTGCTCTATCCATATACATTGAGGAAGGCTTCATCAATCGGATCACATGCATAAAATTTCAAGTACCCTTTGTTATATGAAGACGAATGTTATCATCACTTTGAAGCATTTACCTCCATTGAGGTTTATACATCAGAACTAGGTCCAACAATCAAAAAAAAAAAAAAAAAAAAAAAAAGGTCCAACAATAATAATCAAGAAAATAAGGTTCAACCTATCTCTACTGGATCTAACAATTTATATCGACGTATTGTATATATAAACGAAAAATTAGCAAGATACAATACATACATATAACAATATTTTAAGGAGGATATTTTTTTTTAATCTATGAATCGTACAAGGTGCACAAAGGAAAATTAGATAAAATAATTGATAATAGAAGTTTAGGCAACTTAATAAGACCTTGTTTTTAGAAACTTTAAGCAACGAACTTATCTTTATTTTTCCATCCTGCCTTATATAAGTTTGGCCCATTTCATGCGGTACAAGTTCTAATGTACTTACGAAGTCATTAGTTCGAAGCGATTAGGCTCTTATTCGTCTTGAACCACGTGTCTATGGAAGGAGGTGTTCATCTGATATCATTTATAGCGATGTGATACTTTATATCTAAGGCAAGTCGTCAAAAGAAAAACTAAAATTGTGACCATTCATTGGTGATTCTTTCCTTTTGAATAATATCACAATGGCTCCTTCATCCATTAAATGATCAAGATGTTATAAAACTTCACCGCGATCTAACACTTCATGTGGGCCAAGACCCCAAAAGAAATACTTAAGACTGTATTTGTCAAACAATAGGATTTATTCTACATGTACGTCTGTGACATCCTGAATTTCTAGTTCTATTTTCAATTAAATAAATTGGATTTTTCATCGACACGCCTATAATTCTATTCTGTGAACTGATTACTGACGAGATAACTAATCTATCTTAGGAAGCTGTTAAGGGATTTTAACACAATAGATTTGATAATTCAACCAGGAATCGACTGCTCGACCATGCTAGTCTGCAAGGGTCATTACGGCACAGTTAAAAATCGATTAGAGACTAGAAATAAGTCAATTCGATTGAGATATGTGATTAAGTGTGAGTGATTCTACCTAATTGCAAAATTCTTGTCAATTGGCACTAGATCGATTTTTCTGTCGATTTGGTACCCTATGTCCGCATTTGAAATCTCGAGATTTTCACGACAACCGAAAGCCGCCAATATGTCGAAGATGTACAATGTGATTCGAAAATAATCGACCACGGGTCAATTGCACTAAAAAATTTTAAAAGCTACTCGGTAGGCTAGGTCACGCTAAAATCGCGCCATATTGAAATTAATTGCGAATTTGAAACCAATTTCAGAAATTGAAAATTATGTCATGTCACAATTTATTTTAAGACCGTCGACTCATCCTTTGAAAATTTTTTTGCAAACTGAGATTTTTGGTGAAAATTCAAAGTATGGGCTTTTTTACCGGAAATTTCGGGGAGCGTTTTTTCGCGCGTTTTTGGATTCAAGTTGGTTCAATTGATGAGGAAAAATGTTAATTTGGTCAAAGACACCTTGGTAGAATTTATGGGGACCAAATTGAATTCAATTTAAGGAGAATTGGTTCAATTTGGGGGAATTTGTGTGCAAATTCGTAGGCTATGATTCCCACAACCTTTGGACCACTTCATTGGCTTGCTAGAGAAGTTTGTGGGCTGCCAAGGGGCCATGGATGACAGCCATGATTCCCCCAAGCCTTCTGTTGTCTCCTTCTCTTTCAGTAGAGCTGCTTTACCCATAGTTGTCCATTTTGAAGCTCCAAAGTTGTAGAGAAACTAGCCAAACTCCCCCAGCTCCCTGCTGTCATCACTCACCGCTTGCACGCCATCGTGCCCTCTCGCAAGCCCCCACGTCCCGCACGCTCATTCCACTCCAACCGCGACTCCAGCCGTGTCCCCAAGCCTCCCTGGTCGCCGTAGAGCTCAATCGGAGCCCCATCGACACCGTCCAACCACCGTTCGCCTCCGCCATCCACTGCTGCAACTCCGTCCACCCATCCCGTGCCATTTCCAGCCCGTTCAGTCGCTTAGCCCAGCCATTTCGGTTCTTGGATAGAACCAAAAGCCAACAAGGTTTCGTGAGCTTCAAGGTCCGTTTTAGGCCTTTTTTCGGGCCTTGTCAGGTGTCACCGCTAGGAGGTTTGTCGCCCGTCTCCCCTTCACCGTTGCCGTGGACTCACCTGATCACTAAACTAGTGAGTTTACTTACTAAACTCTGATTAAGGAGTTAATGATGCTTAAGGGTTGATTATTTTAGGCTAAGTATGGTTTAAGTGGTTAGTTAGAACATATTAGTGATTTAATTATTTGATTTTGCATGTTAGATGGTTAGATCGGCTTAATTAGATACTAGATAAGTTGTACTATTTATCTAGATAGGTTCAAAAATTTTCCGGGCCCATTTCAGTGTTTACTTAAGTGTTTCCGACCTAAGTTTCTATTTTTGGCTTTAATTGCATTTATTTAATTATTTATTATTTTCCGGAAATTATATCGGGATGGCCGATAATCAGAATTTCGTGCTGATTGCAATGGTGTGCTTAGTTTATTTAATCGAGTGTTAAATTATGCAAATTAAGTGGAAATTGTAATTTTGGATATTTATTCCAAAATTATGGAATTTCGATATTTTAATTAGAAAATACCAGGCATCAATTTTTAACGCCGAAAATGTCTTTGTAAATTATATTAATAGTGGAATTTTTTAAAATAAAGATATTACATTTTTTGCTTAGGCCGACCGTGTAACTACATATGATTATTGTTATCGGGTATTTTTAACACGGTGAACCGTCAGCTTGTGATAGCATTATTGTACGTCAACTTGTGAGAGCGGCATACTATATCAACCTATATGAGCTTGATATGTCAACTTGTGAGAGCCGTATACCTTATCAGCTTGTGTGAGCTATGATCATTTATCAGCTTGTAATAGCAACGATTCGTATATCAGCTTGTGCGAGCTACTATCTATTTATATCAGTTTGTACGAGCTACTATCTATCTATACCAACTTGTGCGATCTACTATTTATCTATATTAGCTTGTGTGAGTTACCGTCTATCTATATATTAGCTTGTGAGAGCTATTACGATCTATACTTTAGCTTGCGTGAGCAATAATCGAATCGATTGATTAATAGATGGTAATAATTAATAAATGGTATTGATTGATAAATAATATTGAATTGATAAATAGTACAGGTCATATCGATTGTGTCGAATTGACTTGATTGACTGAGTGGATCGATGGATCATTGATGTGAATTGAATTGATTGGTTGAGTATACGAATTGTACTAACTTGCAGGAAGGAACTGAGACAAGGTAAGTCTTCTGTCTTGTGTGCACATAGACTGCTTTTAGGCGTTTTTCATTTCTAGTCGGAGTTTAAGGAGTGAACTTGCTGAGACATTGTCTCACCTCGTCGTGGGCTCAACATTTGTAGGTCCTTAGATGGCGGTTCCTCCAGAGCATTTTGGCTGGCCCATAAGGGTTACCGAACGGGTTTTTACTTACCCCAATCCCAAAAGTCATTAGGTCTATGAACTTGTGGTGACCACCATCTAGGTTGAAGAGGATCTACCTCATAGGGTACTTCATCGATTCAGAGTGTGGTTTCGCAACGGACCCAATAGATTCAGGGTGGGTCCCCTTAAGGGTTTTGAAATCCCTAATGTGGTAGTTGATGCTACTTTAGACAAGGATGCAGCTGACCCTCCTGATCGTGTGGTGGAGGACCCGAAGCCCCCAGAGCCTGTGGAGCCAGAGGGATCGGCGAATGTGTCTAGCTAGTTGGTCTTAGGACAGCTTCGTTTTGAGAACCAATCACCTGTAGACTTTATACTTTTGTAGACTTCTGCCTATAGACTAGTATTGTAACTAAACTAGTCATCTGTGTATAAAGGTGTGTTGTGGTTGTGAAATTGTGATCCTGCTTTTCTATCCCATCTTTGTGCTATTTGGGGATTTATTTATATTCTTCCGCATGCGCATTAAAATGAATGGGTCGGCGACGCATCGTGGGATATCGCAATTTAATCGACCATCGAGGGATGAGCACGCGCTCGAGGGTCGGGGCATGACAACGTTTGTCACTACTCAACTCTGTCGGCCCTCCCTAGGTGGGGAGAGGAAAAGATCGAGTTTAGAAGTACTGGACTATGGGAGTTCCCTAGCCGTATGTGTCCCAAAAGACATCATCACCTCGTCTTTCGGAACCCGACCATATGAGTTCACTTGATCACGGTTGTGAGCTCTCCCAAACTCGTACCTCACATGACAACGGAAAGTATTGTGATTTGCATCCACACGATCGATACACCATAAAAAAGTAGATCGAATGTGAATATCATATATATGGGTATCGTTACCATAGTAGCCCTCACAATAATACTCTCATCCATAATGATAGCATCAATTCATCCTTTAAGAGATCTCCATATCATATATGCAAATTATGGTGAGTCTCATCAAGACCCATACCTCTCATGACGGGTTTATTTATTATCTATGAGTTGTTGAAGACAACCTAGATAAAAGTTAGGAGTCGCCACTAGCTTCGTTTTTAGGGGGTTGGCTAGAAAACCCTATCGAGGGTCAGGAGTGGTCCATCAATATTCACGCAACTAAGGATTCTAGGGTTCGAGAACTTGGGTTATGCTAATATTCTATTAGCGCCATTTCGGTACTTAACGATTTGTCGTATTTCTTAAGGTGTCCATGTATGTCTTTTTTACTCCTTTTTTTTTTTTTTTGAGTCAATGAAACTAACTAAGTGACCATGCGTGAATGGTCAATTTCATACCAATCTATTTCTATTAAAAGAGGGAAAAAAGCATAAATGGTTGAAATTTAAAGACAGTGCGATAAGTAAATACTCAAGAAACCAGTTTAAGGAAAGCAGTAAATTTAACATGTAATCCTAAATAAAAAATCAGAAGAAAGAAAACCTGCAACTCGTTAGGCATTTATAGAATATGAGATAACCTGAAACATATATTCGCGAACAAATGATACAAAGACAAGGTCGGATTGGACAATGACCATCCATCTTCTTCATGTCTCAAAGGACCTCCACCTCCAGGGGACCTATTCTAAACATAATCTAAAACTAAGACTAGGTACATAAAATGGGAAACAAACAATCAACATCACAGAAAACGATCACAATCATAAAGCAAACAAGAACAATCGGAATTGAAACAATATGCAAAATTGATCAAATTTGGTCTCGGGGTCGACCGTGATTCATGCGACGATCCCTATAGGTTACCTATCCCAATTCATTTTTTAAGGCTCATAGCTGTTGGTCACCATTTGTCCTGTCGCATGGCAACCAATGCTAAGAAACCCCTCAAACAAGTGCTAAGGGTATCCTAAAGGTATCCCACAAATTCATGCATTGCACCTATACATACATCTAAAAATCACACGCATAACGGAAAGTAAACATGCAAGTAGGCCCTTGGGCCTTGGTTCTCAATCAGTGAGATAATTTTATTGAGCCAACATTAGATCACTTATTCAGTCGATAAGTGCCAAGCACAATCACTAGCGTTCAATGAAAGTAAACACATAAAAAAATTAATGGGTTCACGTGATGCTCAAAAGTCATTTAAAAACAATTAATAGCGAGTTATGAGAAAAGACACTAATGACATAATAAGTTATGTCATAGTTATAAAACACATTTAATTATCAAGGCTAACTTGGGTGCATCCTATGCACTATGATCGTGCTTTGCAAAGGCTCTAAATATGTTCCAAGAATTAAACAACATCAATGTCAAGCCAAAAGCATAATTTAAAATTTTAGAATGCAAAACATTACATGAAAGTTTTGTGCGTGAGCATTGCTTGAACTAAAACCAAGTTCAAATCAACAAGAACAAGAAATATCAGATGGTTTCATGACGTTCAAAGCGTTTGAAAAGCATGATAAACTGTTTTTTGTTTTTCGAAAATTTTTGTGCATAAAGTTCAAAAGGTAAGGATCAAAACTCATGAAGACATGAAAGCTTAATGCAGTATGCAAGTTATCCTTACAAAATTCTAGAAGAAAATCACAGCAGTGTATTACAACAAAAATCGTAGAACGGGGCAAATAAGATCAACTCAATTGAGAAGGAATCCATGGATAATTGGTTCTGAGACAATTACCCAACATCAAGCAAATCATGAGGAACAATTTCATGAGAAAATTTTTCTAAGGTGAGCTACGTAAGAATTTATAAAAATTAAAGAAAGCATGGCATCACATCAAAAATGTAACAAGACAACAAGGTATCATGGCAGATCAATAGTGATTTGACCAAGTAAAAAAATTCTAAAAAATATTAAATTTCACCACAACGTAGATAAGAGAAAGACAAACAAACTTCATTGAGGACCCAACCTTAGAATATTTAATGAGAAAATCATACGAAATAAAAATAGGACAGACTCGCAAGAGCAAAACATGGATTCCGAATTTCACTTGAGACAGATTTCTAGCCAAAATTGACAAAAATAGAAGTCAGGACAAATGACATGCAAATCATTCAAATTTTGCATCCTCGGAAAGATTAAGACGAACCCTAAGACTTTCTAAGAGGTGACGAGTCCAATTAGAGTCAAATTCATGGTCAAACAGCGACAATCGCAAAGGCGTGCAAATCAGCCACAAGCAAATCAAAAAGTAATGCATGATTAATGACTTATAAAACCACCTAAACAATGCATAAAAAATGTGAAACTCACACATGACCTAGGGCTAAATGTGGTGGTCAAATTTGGTTAAGACAATAACCCTAAATCAGAATGCAAAAAGTCATATGAATTCATTAACATCGAAAGGTGCTTTGTCATTTAGATCAAAATGCATAGCAATTATAGTTATTATTTGCCAACTTGATGTACAGTTTTCATATAGTAAATGACATTCAAATGGGGCAAGCCATACATCAATGTGAAGCTTGCAAGTGCTCTTAACATTTCTAAAAGACTCAAGACCTAATTTGGCTCTTAAGGAGCTCAATGAAGATGTTTTCATGGGTTCATGATCAGCATTAATCACAACATGAGTGATTTTCGATGACTCAACAACATGCTAAAATTCTATGAAAAATTCTATATGTAGAATGCAATGTCATGAGCATTTCCCGTGAGACACCTAGACCTAATTTGATTCACATGAGCCAACATAAAAATGACAAAACTGAACCATGCAATAACCTTCACAAGTTGCAGCAACAGTAATGCATCTTCTCACGCGAAATCGACATAGTAAACAACAATCATTTGGCACAAATTATATCTAGCTAGAAATTTTGTAATGCATACTACAACTCTTATGAAGGACGGGACCTAATGGACACATTTAAGACCTCATTTCAGAGCAAAAATATGCCAGACTCAGAACATGGCAGACTGACCTAACAGCGATTTTCAAAGTTTTGCCTAACCAAATTTAGAAAAAAATATATGATATTAAAATGATATTTTCATGCAATTTTCATGAAGAAAACATCTCCAAAATCCAAACACAAAAATTATTAGAAAAATAGTAAACAAGCAATTCGATCAAAGACAACATCAAAACAATGCACAAAACACAGCAAAATCAATGAACTTCCGAGGCATAACTCAGGTACCAAATGACATCCGTTGGGGGCTTACAACCTATCAAATCAAAGCTTGTCAAATGTAGATCACATGTGTAGAACAATTCGAGGTCAACAAAATGATGTTTACTACCTCAGATCAGTCTCAACATAGAGTCAACCTCAAGGCTATGATTTTTGTAGATCAGGATAAATAAAAAACAATCAAGTTCAAACACATCTTCAATCACTATAAACTCATCCCATGTCATCATTTAACATCTAAAACTTCATATCTAAGCGTAAAACATGATTGTAGGTTCGAATCCTAACCCTGATCGACTAGCTCGATCTCACTTCATTAGATTCATGATTCAAGTATTATCTTTTTGCATTTTCGTTGAACTCAAACTTGATCAAACAACGATCAGACCTTTGAATCACATCACAAGCTCTGAGGGACACTGGACTAATATTGAGGATTCGTAGGAGGGTTGCATCGAGCAGTTGAACCACTGGTTCACGAGCTGAAGAAGACCGATCTGATTCGGATTGGTTTTGGACTGTCGGGAAGGATTGGGCCACCAGAGGATTTCCGGTGGCTGTTCGGCCAATTCCCAACCAAAACAAGGTCGAGGACTCATCTATGAGGGAATCGGCGATGGTTAGACCATCCAAGAAGGTTGTCGAATTGCCAGTTTGGCCGGGTGAAGACGCTGGAAGCTCCACTAGCGTATCCGCCGATCTTGAACTCTGATCAGTGGATCGACTTGGGCAGACACCTCCAACAACCACTGGAGCCAACAACAACTCCAATCAACACCAAGGACGAGGGAGGGAGGCCGGAGACGGTGGTGTTGCACCAAGGGCCACCGGTCAAACCGTGAACTGACGGTCGTTAGTCGCGCACATGAGGGAGGAAGGCCAAGAGGAAAGAGTAGGAAAGAGAGGGAGAGAGATTTTTAGAGAGAAAATGTATCTATAGATCTGAAATTTTATCAAAATGAACCCCCTAAAGTTTTGGAGGGAAAATCCTTACATAATCTTTGATTAAAGGTCAAATCTCGACCATTAATTCAATCTGACGGTCGAAACTTGATCTAATGGTCTAATTAAGCTTATTAGTATTTAATCTTAATTAAATTGTGTCCCACGATTGATCAAATGGTTTTGATTCGCAAAAATTGATCAATCATGGGACACAATTTAATTAAGATTAAATACTAATAAGCTTAATGAGCAGCTCCAAAAGGGAGCCTCCTTCTCTCTTTTCTTACATACAGATGCAGATTTTCTACATAACAATTGGACATACTCATCTGCTCATAGAAAGTTGATTTAGTTAGAGAATGAGGACAATGGGTGGCGATTTGAATAATTTTCAACCCCTGGTGTCACTTTCCTAATAAATAATCTCCAACATCTGACTTCCCTGGAGCCCCCGGTAGCACTTGAACACAGCTTGACAACTCAAAGTAATGGGAAGTGACCGAGAAAATATGACAGGCCGGAACAATTCTTAGTTAAAGAGTTGCCTGGTCTTTGAGAGAAAAGTCGAGTTCTGGACCTGAAGGAACAGCACTAACATTTCCATGATTCATTTGTGTTTAAAAGTTGAATTTTTCGCATGTCCTGCATTTCCTAGTTCTATCTACTGCTAAAGGTTGAGGATGCATGTTTGTAGTCTATTTGGAACTACCCTATGCTACAGGGACATAAAATGATGGGATTCCTCTTGTTGATCTTTTAAGGGGACAAAATAATAAATGTTGACGGTAGCAGAGTTATCTTCTATTCATCTTCATTTGCAGCCATCCTTTCGGTTCCCTCGGATACTCGAGAACAATCAGAAAAACATTTCTTTTTGCACTATCGTTTCTCTCTTTTGACGTATATTAATCCGCTCATAATTTCGACCGAAAAAAAAAAAAAAATCTGCCCATAATGACGTGATTCCATCAAAAGGTGAGGCTATGGGGGACCGTGACTTCTAAACATATCATGTTCCTATCGATGTTGCTATCCCACTGCAGCAACCTTAAATTACCCTGAAATCAAAACTTGGTTGAGGTAGACGCCAGCTATAAGAAACAAAAATTTGACCCTTAGGTCAACTATATCGCGACCAATTTTTCGGGGTGGTCCACCTAGGATTTGACTAATGGATTGTTAAGCTTAGACTTAATTCGGGCTCTCTCAAGCCCATACCAATTCACGACTTAAGTTCAAGTTCTTAACATGCAATTGATTTTTTAATCAGGAGTCGCCACTAATCTATTTTTTGGTGGGTCGATTAGAAACCAAGTAAAGTAACGGGAGTTTCACTTTACTCGAGGTTATGGGTACAGAGACTTGGTTACACTAGATTTCTCTAATGCCCTTTCGGTATCATTCTTTTATTTTCAAAAAATGTTTTTGTAGGCAGCTTAAATTGATTTTAAATCTATTTTCCTAACATGTGATGTGATCATGCGGGTGCAAAAACCACCAATTTAACATCCAAGAAAGCAATGAAATAATAAAAAAAAATGAGGAGACTTACCTTGTAGCAACGAAAGCATCTGCATGGTTAGATTAAAAATTCACATCATCAACCCTAGATATTATTTCTAATTAACATGCAATTTCTTTTATTTGTTTTCACTTAATTAATGAAAATCATGCAATATGCAATGCAATATTAACTAAATGATCTAATTCTAATGACATGCAACTTCTAATTAAATGGACCTAGCAACGATTGCTAAATGACATGCATTTCATGAACCTAATTCTATGTGACACGCGCATGATTTTTTCTTTTGTATTTTTTTTATGAAAATTCATAATTTAAAACCACTAAAAATCTAACTAAAGTGAGATATTATCCATTTTAATTTAGGAAATAGATCAATCCGAATCCTATTTTAACCTAGAAATTTATCTCAACATGCAATTTAACTCAAAGATTTTATCTAACCTAGATAACATCTTAACATGCACTCTAATGTAATTAGAAAAGAATCTAACTATTCTATCATGATATTCTATCTAGGAAATGAAATAAAAATCTAATCTACATGACATGCAAATGCAATCTTTTTCGTATTTTTGGGATAAACAAAATAATTAAGAGATAAACATCAAACCAGGTCATCAAAAATATTATTCACCACTCAAATTGAAATTCAAACTTGATTATTTTGCTAATAAAATCGATAAATTGATCTTAAGCCTTAAAGATCAAGATATCAATTTTACTCCCGCGTGAATAATTATTCCATCTAAAGCCTCATAGATTGAATAAAAATTCGTGCGGTTGCGAATTGGGAAGTAAGTCCAGAATTTCAATATATGCATCGACAAATATCCTAAATAAGGTAGTTGAATTTTCGAAAATCAAAATAGATAAGATTTTGACCTAATTCGAATATTGGTTTCCGAATTCCGATCCTCGAATGGCTACTTGCGATGCAACGTGGCAGTGCTCGGTTGCTCGAAGATCACCTGATGGGCTCCACGAGACCTGCGAAACAAAAATTTGTAAGTTCGGCAAGGGACTCGTCAATGGACCACTGTTGGTTTTGTGGAATTTGGTGACGCAAGGAAATCCACTAGTCTTCTGACAATCCCATTGATTGTCAAACTTTGACCTTCTAAAACCCACACTTAAATTTTCAACCTCCAAGGAAAGACTAGTATGCTTTGTGCAAGGCGTGGCTGCTTCGTCGTTGATGCAAGGACGCACCCGAACTCATGGAGGGGCTCACTAAAATCGATGAGATCGTTGCAATGTTGCCGCTCGGGTCGGAAACACCAGTAATCAATGTAAAGATGCGGGGCAGTTGTCGGGGCAACAGAGTCAAGCGGTGTTCCGCCAGAGATCGTTGAGTCTGTTGAATGTGCTGTGCAAGAAAAAGCAGGCAACGGTCACGAACGCTGAGTGTCGTTGATGTTAAAAGGACCACCGAGATCGCGGGCTTCACTGAGAAAAAACGTCAATGCTGTTGGAGATTTGCTGCACGGTGTGGACTCAGCTTGACATGATGACGAAGAAGAGTGCCGCTGCAAAAGATTCGCCGGTGGACAACGACAGATTGGCAACGCAAGGGTGCGACACGAGGGTAGTGTGCACGTTAGGATATCGCGGCTCCCACTTTTCTCTCTTTGCGAAAGCTTCCGCTATCTCTTTCTCGGGTTGAACCAATCCAGCCAAGGAACACCGCTTCAAAGTCTTCACCCCTTTTTTTTTTTGGCTTTTGGTTGCTCTCCTTATCTTTCTGGATTGTCTTTTGCAAAGCGATGGCGTGCCAATCAAGAACGTCCTGATGAAGGCGCCCAGGCCAGCAACGTGAGATGCAACCCAATAACTCTAATGGCCGACTCCCCTTTATTTTCTTCCATCGCTCTCTTATGGCCGTGTATTCTCAGTTGTGTGTCCTCCTTCTTTTACAAAATTTGGTCCCTTTTATAGTGGTACCTTCCATGGCAATTTTTGAGCTTTCTTTTTCCGTTGCCTCAATTTATGATCTGCAAATTGGAGCAAAATCTTGCAATCGGCTTGATTTTTCCTTGGATGTTTCAATTCCTTTCCTTTTATCAAACTCATTGCTTTTTTTATTCACCAAATTTATTTGGTCGCGAATTTGCTTCCACATTTACTATGATTTGAATATTCGCCGGAGCAAAGATGGCTAATCAGAATTTTCACATTCCATTCATAACCAAATCAGACTGATCCTCTCCTCATTTTCCTTTTTCTTTTTATTTGTTCAAAATGCAATTTTATTTTTCCAAAATTAGGTGTCAACAAACTAAAATAAATAGAAGATTTTCATCCTTTATTTATATTGAAACACAATTCATCATCAACATGATAGACATTATGGAGCGTGGACTTGCTGAGGTCCCTCTCAATTGATGTAGGCAGATTTTCTTTCTTCGTTACATTCGAATTTTCTTATATGAAAGTCCTCGTGGAACTAGTTTGCAGTCACCTAAAAACAAGTTCTTCAAGAGGACATAGAAGGATTAGATAAAGGAATCTGTGTTCCCATCTTGCTTTTAGCGTTGCTGATAAACTTATATATGCATTGCAATGTTCCTCCGATGCCTCACGCGCATCGGAACCGAGCAATGACTTTTGGATGGACGAAATGCAAGAGATTGACACCTACCAAAGCATTCGAACACTTCAGCCACCAACATCCCTCGAGGCTTCTCGATGTCCGGCAGCACCGTACCGTGAGCACGGTTTCATGTTCAGGCTGCAAAGCTAGAGATCTCTCATGTCATAATTAACAAACAATGAGCATTTCTTGTCATAACCTTTGTATCTACCTATTCCTGTATGTTGATCTAGCATAAACAATTAGAGTGTTTAAATTGATCATTTCCTGAAAACTTAGATAGTATTCTTGAATGAGCGTTTATCTGGTAAGTGACATTGATAAAGCTATTGTGAAGGCTATGAACTTAAAAATGGAGAATAATTGAAAAATGACCTTAAATCATTGCAAATGCTCGTGAATTGAACTTTATTAAAATGCACTCTGATTTTCAATAAAAGTGTTGGGATCGCTGCTACCCTCAAATTGGGGCCAACGAACAGTTGATGTGAAAAGTCGCAATATCTTCCTTGTTAAAACTCTATCGATACGTTTCTGAAGGCACCCAAAAGGCTTGTGACTACATCTCAGTGAATTTATCGCTTGATCCAAGAAAATCACAATTTTCTTGACACCCTAAAGGTCGGATGGTTAAAAGGCACAATTATCCAGCAATCGAGTCATTCAGTTTCGAAAAATCGAGTGTGGCTGGAAAGCTTCTGCAAAACACGAACCTTTTATACCCTTCGGTTATAATATCACTATATTGAAATCATATAAATTCATTTTTAGTCAGATTCACCGCCTCCTGCGTTGATTACCATGCCAGATAAATATTCTCAATACCTATTAAAGGTCGCCAGTAACAAAAGTAAAGAAAATAAAGGCTCGAGTACCATTCCACTTTCTCCATTCCCCGCAGGCAAACAAGCCTTGATGTTCGACCCAAAAAAAAAGGCTTGAGGTTTCATAGGTCAAACGACAAAAGTTTCGAAATCGCCCAACGATTCAGATGAAATGAATGAAAATAAACTCAGAATGCTTTCTTGGATTTCTAACATGAAATCAAATCAGATCTTCGAAAAGAAACATCTGAACTTGTGGATGTCATTTTAGGCTCTTCTCTTCAACTATGGATGCTTGAGTTGGCTGTCGGATACTTTCACCGTGTCTTTTTTCACCACTAAATGCATCATCCTCGGTATCACTGCTGAACTTCAAATATTTCTTCCAATCTTCGCTTTCTATAAAGACAATCAAATAAATAAGCAGATATAAGGAACTCATGTTTATTTTTATGCTGTAAGATTTGCTTCAAAAGGAAAAACCTGTTGCCTCCGAACTGCTACTGCAGATGTTCTTTAGGTTGTTGTCCAATTCCTCCGAAAAAAGGCTCGACAGTAATTTTCTTTGCACTAGAGATCTTCAATGACTTCGATGGAGGAATTTTTTCTTTCTGACAGGAAGATCTCTTTTTCTTCAAGAAACCTTTCGCTGTTGTGGCAAGACCTTGCTCCTAAATTGTCACCCAAATGAAGTCACACCCTAAGCGTTAAGTAAATATAACTTTATTTTGCATTTTATTTATTTAGGGTTTTTGTAACTCACCTGTAGAAAATTACTCCCTGGCGTCTTCTTATCTGTCATTGCTTCCATTATATACTGGACAACCTCGACAGTTGAGCGGAACAATCTTTTTAATTGTCCATGACGATAGCTCTACAAAGATAATAGATTGAAGATATCTTGATTACCATCAGAAATTTCAAGATAGTCGTGTGCAAAGATTACTCAGAGGCAGTGAAAAGATTTCAATACACTCAATATTAAAATACACGATAACGTAAAAACTAACTTTTTATTAATCCTTTTGGATAACATATAAATCAATCAAATACACGTTACTTCTTTTTAATCATCAATTCATTAAGGAAAGCAGTAACAATGAATTTTTATTAATATATAATTACCATGTCTAATTTTCCATCTACTCGTTGTCTGCATGCAATATGCCAACCTTCAAGCCTCTCTTCAAATGAAGACCGATGTTGGATGTTCTGCAATCAATAAATAATAATCGCATCATAAAAATGAAAATAGTTAGACAATTAGATATATAGATTGAGATATTTATATGCATTTACGCAAAAACATAAAGAAGAAGTTCAAGCAGCCACCTTGTCCAATTCTGTGCCAATTAGACAATCCGGAGGGAGTGAGAAAGATACTGTCTCTTCCCCTACTAGTGTGCTTTTGCCTCGAGTTTTTCCTTTCTCCGATGAAGACGGATTTGTCTGTGTCTAGGATATACTCATTTGTCATTTGTTGTGAGCATTGGTTACAAATTCTTACAAATAAAAAGTGTGCATTACTATGAATAAAATATGACATATTGATTATTGATCACCATGCACTTGAACTCAACAGATGTTTGTTCAGATCTTCAAGAATGCATATGCGAACAATGTACAAAGAAATCATTGAAATAATATTACCTTAAAGGTTGAGACATTTGTCCCCATGTTATCTTGAGATAATGGATACAATATTGGATCCTTGTTGAGCAAATGATCTAAAATACTTCTTCTCAATTGCGAGACAACTTTCTGCAATCACGAATTATCAATGTTAGTACATCTTATCATTAAGGCATGGACAATTCTGAATTATTGTCTAAATCAAAGAATTGGGAATATATGTATTCTATTCATACATAACTTGTGTAGCTATAACTTTTTACAAATGAAGCTTTGGAGTGTCCTTCACAACTATATCAAGCTTATCAAATATGCTTCAAGAATCGAGATGAAGAAATTTTGAGTGCCTTTCAGTGTATTTTGTGGATCATTCTATCTCATGTGTTCTATCAATCTTTTCATGAAGATATTGGCATTCGAAAGCTAAGTGTTGAACCTCATAAAAGTGAATTGGAAAACACCATACTCTATAATTGTAAAATTGTGTTTATGTCGTGGTCTATCTCCCGGAATATCACAAAACAATTACATCTACTACTTGTATCCAAAAAGACTTAACAAAAAGTTAATTTACATTACATCCACTATCATTGTTACTAATGTAAACCATTCTATATAATTGTATAATTGAGTTAATGTCATGGACTACATCACAAAGTTTCAAAGGACAATATAAAACTCACACTAAATATCTATATTGTTAAAAAACTCAATAGAAAGTTAACTTACATGGACTACTGCCTTAAGTGATGCATATAGTTGATCTCTTGGTCCTTGATTAGGAATGTCTAGCTTTTCCGAACCACGTGATTCATTCGATCCCTTTGAAATAAGAGAGTTATCCGGAGCTGAGAGTGACCTATTGACCTACACGGATGAGAAAGATAGAGAAAGAGAAGGCATGAGTAAAGCAAATAAATAAACATATACGATTATATTGAGCATTAAAAGCAGCCTAACAGTTCAAAGTGAAAACATATATGTCATGAAATAGGATCTTCAACTATATTCATTATGTCAAAGAAATCAAACATTTGTTAAACTATTATCAAGATGTTAAGCAACTCATGCTTGACAGTTCAATAATAAAAATAAAACCAGACCAACCACATTCGATAAAGTTTAAGAACCTGCTCCTTCTATCAAGGAATCGAACTCATTAGATACGGTAAAAATGATAAAGGACTAGATGAGTAGAAAGATATAGTGCCATATTCTGAAAGAAAAAGAATATCAAATCATATT
The DNA here is from genome assembly GCA_014182725.1 of Eucalyptus brandiana. Lineage (NCBI taxonomy): Eukaryota > Viridiplantae > Streptophyta > Magnoliopsida > Myrtales > Myrtaceae > Eucalyptus > Eucalyptus brandiana. The sequence goes on from CM024678.1 coordinate 19,564,092, forward strand.
ATGTGGAAGCATGATAAAGGACTAGATGAGTAGAAAGATATAGTGCCATATTCTGAAAGAAAAAGAATATCAAATCATATTATGTGGAAAGCATGATTTTGTCCAAAATGATTCCATGGAACCACTAGGTTTCGAGAGGAAGGGAATATCAAGTACCTATAACTCATTCAAGAAATAACAACAGTAGCATAAAATGAAGAGAAACATCTCCAGAATGACAGGCACAAGAAAAGGGAAAACATATGAAGGAGCCACAGTTTCGAAGCATAACAAATGAATTGGAATGGTGGAAACTCATTTCACTTTATATGTAAAAGCTTGTCACCTTCTTCTCTTGTTCGATTTAGAAAAGTTGTTCATTCTCTAAATAGTTATACTTTAGCTACACATTATTCTTTTATGCCAAATGATGGTAGATTTTCTTAATCATTGATCTTAAAGAATGTGCAAGTTCTCAATCAATTCTTTGGTCTCAGCTACAATATTCATTGCTTATCAACTTACGATATAGCGGCGAACTCTACATAGTATGAATATCGATTAAGGGAAAAGAGTTCTGTATGTATTGATGATGTTTACCGTTATAGCACTAACGGTATGATTACTTACAAAAGTTAATAACGGTTTTTCCATTTCAAACAACTGCCGTCCGTTTTATTGTGTAACGAATAACGATTTATGCATTGATCAATGTAAAATGCAATACACCCAAACCTTTCAGCCACGAATATATTATCTATTCTTCCAACATATATTAGAAAAACCTATTGGCAATTTCAATTTTGTCATCCTTAAAAATCATATTCTTGTACACATACGGATACAATCGTATACCCATAAAACAGATCTGGATACAAAAAAAAAAAAAAAATGTAAACATATATATTGAAATAATTATATATGTAATTCGTTCTTTGTCAACAAAATATTTAGAATAGTTTAGACATTTTACATGGTAAAATTCAACCAACAATTACTCGTTAGTTTCACTAAGTGTACAAACAATTAGATCTGCACGCCTTAGATAAGAAAATTAGATTTTAACATGATAGATGTCCTAATCTATATCAAATTTGTCAAATCAATGCATAGATCTAGATGATAGATCATTTGTACCAACTCAACTCTTAACCTCAATGTAAACCAAATGAGAACCCTAGAGAGCATTGGAATTCTTATCTTTCACCATTCGCCACTTTTGATTTTTCTATTGCAAAAATGCCTTTGAAAAAAAATCCATTTCTTTGTGGTTGAAGCACAAAATATATGGGCAATGACCCAGCACGAAGGTTGATAGAGACTTACCTCACTCATTTTTTGGGGGGAAGCACCTGTTGAAGGAGATGACAGCACAGGTTGAGAAGATTCGTCCTGCGATTTCTCTTTTGGAGAGGGAGGAAGAGTTTGCATCATAGGGTTTGCTACTTCAAAGATCCCTTCGAGAGCTTACGCTTATTACAAGCCAAAAGATATGTGGCACGTCAATTGAAAGAGAGAAGATGGTGTCTAAAGAGAAGAAAATGGTGCATTTTTAAAACAACACGGTGAAATAAAGCCAAATAATTTTGCCCATTTATTGTCTTGGACCGATACGTGTACATCATTGCAAGTCTCTTGTATTTTAATAACCTAGGTTGGTAATGAAAAGAGCAAATTAGCCTTCCATTTTTTTTTTTTGTAAAAGCTAAAAAGAATCTAACACAATTAGAATATATATTTTTTTCCATAAATGTAAAAAGCCCATAAAATCATTGAGTACTGAACCTTAGGTATGTTAATATTGCAAAGGAAACTTGAAATAAGTTGTGGCAAGTGAAATTTAGAAAAACAAATGATGCACTTTTGTGCCTTTTTCTTCTTCTAAAATATTGATAATGAAGTCAATAATATTTAATTCGACTGGGTTTGGAAGCAACATGGATCCACAATCTATTTATCGAAGAAAGTAAATAAAATTATTGTATATAGAATTTGTATACTTAATGCCATAGCTTATTGTAATCCATTGTAACAAAGCTTGAATTAAAAAAAAAAAGGACATTTGCTAAATATCGTCTCAATATTGAGCGTTCAAGTTATGATGCAGTAACGATGCACTGAAACTTTTAATTGATTTGCGCAATATACAATTACCTAAGACTAGTAGAGGATTCTGCTTTTATACTAAAAAAGGAAAATAATGAATTCCAATCAAACTTAAGGAATGTTAGCTAGCACCAATACCATTTAGGCGGACAACTTATATGTCAAATAGGATGATGTGTGATTAGAAATACCATAAACAGGATAACAATCAAGGGATTAACAATTTTATAGATGTACCTATTAAAATATAAATGGGTTTTAGGAAATGAATTGATCCTTATCTCTTAGGTAAATTCAATCCAAAAATTAAATGCTCATTACCCTATAGCATTAAATGCCAGATTTTGAGTATTAGACTACCATGAATGGGTTTTGTTTATTTTGAGGCATCATTTAATACAACCTGATTACATTTACCATATTGAATTATCGATTTAGCTTGATTATTTCATTCACTTAGCCATAACATCTTATAATAAAATGCAAATAACTCCTTCTGTAGCGCAAGAAAAGGAACAGGCGCTTGCTTCTGCAAGATCTGGCATATACATATCTAGAAATGCTAATAAGTAGGCATGCTGTTAATATGTACCTAGGAGGAACAAATAGATTGTTATATGGGCATTTTCAGTCAAATTAATTACTACAAATGTTTGCTAATCACCATATCCATGTACATCAGGTAAGGCTCCATCAATTGAATGACATGTGTAGCACCCAAAGTTACTTTACGTATGCGACCTTATAATCTAAATGCGGGATTTGTCATATCTAAATCAAGAGCTTAACAATTCAATCACTCTTTGGGGATTGAATAAATAATCTTCAACTTTTTACAAAACAATCTTATTCATCTAGTTAGATACCTAGAAAATCCAATAACTCATATGCCGATCCATGTATCACATCGCTTTAATTAGTCTAAGGGTGTTGACGGGCCTGTTCCACTAGGGTTCCCACTTATACTTGACCCTTGTAGGACATGAATGTATATGTTTCTTGTGATTCAATCTGAGATTCCCCTCGCATAAAATCCGAGCTTAAAAAACGCGTGGAGTTGATTTTTTTTTTTTTTTCTGTGGCATAGTCATCCTAAATTATCTCTGCCCAAATTTTAGCATGGTTAATGCATATTTAGCTACATCGCACCATGGACCAATTTATGTGCTGAATTTTCACTTCGGAAACATGCCATTTTAAGGAGTCTTCACAAATCCGCATAGATCCATGCCATTTTAAGGAATTTTTATAAACCCGCGTTGATCCATTCCCACTATACCGCGTTGTCCATCACGCCTCCTCTAACTATTGTGTCCACAGGCCCTAGGTTTTAGGCTGTTGAGACAACACGGCCCTAGATTTGAGGTCGTGGCCGCCACGACTTCACCCCTGAGGTTGCCGTGGTATCAAACCGGAGATAGCCAACTCAATTTAACTTCACCCGAGGGTTTTGATAACTCACCTGTACAGAATGATTCCCTGGTGTCTCCAATGAAAGCGTCCATTATAAACCTCGACAATTGAGCGAAACATCCTACTTGACTGTCCATGACAATAAAACTGCAAAAATAATATATTGTGTTAGCTTCGTTAGCATAGGATAAATTCTTGAAAGTCATGTGCAAAGCTATTACTTGTAAAAGAAGTTTAAGTACACTTAATGATAAAATAGGCGATAAAGTAAAATTAAGATTTTTGCAATCCTTTCAGCTACCATACATTACCGGATAATTCACATCTCACGGTAATGTTTTAAAGAAACCAAATCACTCAAATTTACATTACCTCTTTTGAAACTTTGACATTATTGAGAAAAACAAAAGCAATAAAAGTTCTGAATATACAACTACCAAATCTAATTTTCCATTTGCATGTCATCTGCATTCAATACACCACCCTTGAAGCCTCTCTTCAAGTGAAGATTTATGTTGGGTATTCTACAACCAATAGTTAATAGTAACATCATAAGAATGAACGAATTCTTAAGATTTTTAGATATATAAAAAGAAATTCTAGAAGCCAGCTTGTTCGAGTCTGTTTCAATTTGACAATCCAGGGGTAGTATGAAAGATACAAGTCTCTTTCCCAACTAGTGTGCTTTTGGCCCTAGTTTTAGCTTCGGCCGAAGAAGATGGATTTGACTGTGCATGGGATTTAATCATTTATCATTTATTAATTAAAATGCACCTCAACTCAAAAATTGTTGTTCAGATTTTTACAATGCATTTGTGAACAAGGTATAAAAAAAAATCATCAAAACAATATTACCTCAATGTTCGAGGCTTTAACCCACCATAATTTCTAGGTAAACAATACGATATCGGATCCAAGTCAAGCACCTCATGTGAACTTTTTATCAATTGTGAAGCAACTTCTTATAATATCGAATCATCAACAGTACACCTTATCATTAAGAATAGACCATTTGCTACTTATAGTCAAAGTCCAAAAATTGGAAACATATGTACTCTACTTATAAATGAATCATGTGGTTGTAACTTTATACAGATGAAATCTAGTTGCGTAGTTCATAAATGCATACAAGTTTGTCAAATATACTTCAAGAATCAAGATGATGGAATCATGTACATCGATGTGTTACCATGTCAATCTTTTCGTGAAGATATCACATTCAACAACCAAGTATTGAACCCCATAAAATGTGGATTTCAAACAATGACACCTTATAATGGTAAAATTGCATTTATGTCAAGGTCTATCTCATGAAATATGATATTACAAAATAACCATTAAATGATATTTTTATCCAAAAAGACTTTGTAGAAAGTTAACGTACATTGACTATTACTCTAAGTGATGTATACACGCAATAATGTTCTCCTCCTTGATTGGGGACACCCAGCTTCTTTGAATCACATGCTTCATTTGATCCAATTAGTACCCAAAATTTGTCTGTAGTAAAGAGTGACTAATTGACCTATAAGGAGGAAAGAGATGGAAAAGTACAAGATTAAAGTGAAGAAACTATCAAAACATATACAATTATATTCATCATTAAATGCTATCCAACAATATAAAATGGGAGAAAATATATTCAACAATATATGATCTTCAACTATATTCTTTTTATATTACCCTAATATAGGATTTTTACTATTTGAGTGTTATAAAGTAATTGTACTTATGCATTTTGATATATTTCCATATGCTAGACTAAATTTTTATACATTGGAAGAATATATAGTAATGTTTTGGGTTGCTGATTCAAATATATACATTATTAATGTATATAGAACTCATTTCCTTTAATTGGTATTGTTCATTCTACCAAACATTACGACTACTAGAAAATAATGAATTATAAATAACACAATTAAATGAAATAAGATCAGTATATATTATTAATGTTTAGCATAATAGAATCGACCGTCTAATTAATTACAAAAGCTAATAAAGATTTTTATTGCAAACAATTGACGTTGGTGTTATTGTCTAGCAAATAACAAATAATAGATTACGACTCATACATCGAACTATGCAAAGGGTAGTACATTCAAACCAGCAACCTTAGAAAATTATTATCTATTCTTCCAATGTACATTAGCAAAAAGTACCTATTGCCAATTACAGATTTCTCCTATGCAAAACCATAATATTGTATCCATACATTTTATAATTCTACATACTCATAAAACAAATGTGCAGGCACAAAAGACATATAAATATATACATGCATATAAATTTATAAGTTGCCAACAACAAAAGGAAAAAATAAAATAAAGATAGTACCTTTCCACTTTCTTCATTACCGGTTGACAAATAAGGCCTAATGTCCGATTCCTCATTCTCACTACTTAGCTTAAAATATTTCTTTCGTTCTTCACTTTCTTCAAAGACAATCAAATAAATAATTAGATGTTAAGAGCTCATGTTTCTTTCTTTGCAGTAGCAAGACCTTGCTCCTAAATTATCACCCCAATGAAGTCACACACTAAGCGCAAAGTAAAAATAACTTTAATTCACATTTTGCTTATTTAGGGTTTTTATAACTCACATGTAAAGAATTACTCCCTATCAAAACCTCTATTATAAACTCGACAATCTTAGCAATAGAGCGAAACATCTTTCTTGACTGTCCATGACGATAATTTTGCAAAGATAATTGTTGACACCTAAATTTTGGCGATCCATTTAGTCATTTATTGCATAAAAAATTAGGGGTTAATTTTATCCCTGAAAAAAAATATTAATTGCATAGCTACATTTAGTTTGCATATTTTGCATTTTATTTACTGGACCGATGGCGAATGGGTCAAATTGGTGTTTTCAGGTTTTAAATTGGCAGGTCGGACTAAGCCCATGAAATGAGCAAATTAGCCCAAGCCCATTGTTTTTTTAAATCAATTATCTTGTGAAAAATTGAAATTTGATGCAATATTCTGATGACTTTTTTTTTAAGATTGAGAAAACCGCATTGCAATCTCATATTTATCAATAGGCAATAAAATCATTAGAGATATTCAAGAGATAAGGAAAATAAGAAGATTTTGGGTGATCGGGAGGTTATAGATTATCTTCGTGTATATTGAAAAAACAAGATAAAATATTCTACGAAGATTACCTATTTTCACCTATAAAAAGCAATCGGGTATGTGGAGATGAGGGGGGAGCTTCTTTTGAAAAAAATTCAGAAAAAGTGAAAGGGGTTTTTCTCTCGGTTCAAAGGAAAAGAAGAGAAAGAAGTAAAAAGTGAAAGAGAAGAGAGAAGCCATCCGTGGGGGTTTTCTCTGGAGAAAAAAAAAAATTCAGAAAAGAAAAGAGAAAGAGAAAGAAAATTTTCCAGCAGAAAGTACACAAGGAAAAAGTAAAAGAGAGAAGTGAGTTTGAGGGGGAAGCGGCCGAAACAGTAAAGGTTGATTTGACCTTTACTGTTCATCATCTTCCCCAAATCCACTTCCCCACTTCTGCAATTTTGTTTTCAGCCAAGATCCGACGACACCGGAGCCATCGCCGCTCACCCTCCTTTTGGAGTGTCCATCCGCGAGCACCACGCCGGCCCTGTCACCGGCGCTTTTAGCCAGGTTTCTGCTGTTGCCTCGCCAATCCGCGTGCTCCGCCTCATCTCCAATCCGCGTTGGTTCGTGACGCCGGAGCCACTCCTCACCCGCCGCCGCTGCAACTCGCGAAGACCCCGACGCGCCGACCGTGCGTTGCACCGGCACCGCGACGCCCGCCTCAACGCACCTTCGCCGCGACGACCCGACGCCACGCCTCGCCCAACCTCGGCTTCAACCTCGCGATTCGACGCTACCGCCGAATCCCCGTGCCCCGCTGCCGGAGCTTCGCCGACGCCGATCCGCCCAACGCCGGTCCCGCTCGATCCGCGACTCCCACACCCGGAGCCCCCGGACGTACCCGATCTCGCCATTGCTCCGCTCCCCCTGCTGCTCGAATCTTTACGAGCGCGGATCGGTGACTCGACGACTAGGTGCCTCGTTCGTGTCGCCCAATAGTCGCGCTTCACGTCCCCGCGTCGCTGCGGCCGCCCTCGCCGGATCCCCTTCGCCGGACTGATCGGCCGGCTCCCCTTGGAGATCCACGGCCGTGCGTGGAAAGGAAGGAAAAACAACAAAAAAAGAAAAAAAAAAAAAATCAGATTAGGTAGTTTTCTTTTATTATTTTTCATTATTTCTTTAATATTCTGTTTTAGTGGAATTGTTCCTTGGTATATTATTGATATTCCAACATGAAATAGTCCCTCAAGCTAGAGATTGACAGTCCGATTTTCGCGCCCGAAATCCGACTCGCAATCCCTAACAAAAATCGACAATCCAATCTCAAGCCCGAGATTCGATTCGCGATTTAATTTAAAATTGGCTAACCCGATCTCATGCGCGAGATATGGTTCGTCAATTTTTGGATATCAATCTTATCTTTTGTTTGATTTGCTATCGTCAAGTTGGTTGAGTCAAATCTTATTTTCGTAAAATAAAAAATAAAAAATCTCACTTAGGATTAGGTTTGTTGTCATCTTGCATATTTAGGATTGCAATCTTATTACAAATTTTTAAATAAAAAATCCAAAAAAAGAAAGCGCATTCATTTAGGATGTTAGTTTCATCATTATTTGAATTGCATGTGAAAATTTTAATTTCGAAATTAATAAAAAAAACACAAAAAATCATCATGCATATATCATGTTGAATTAAGGCGTTCTTTGCACGTCATCGCATATTAGATAAATTGCACGGTAGATTAAGATAATATCTTAGTTTAAATTAGGATTTAATATGACTTAATCCTTAGTTTAAATTAGATAGAATTTTAATCTAGTTAGATCATTTTTGCATTTTTAAATAAAAATATCAAATGCACGTCATTTAGTTTTTATTAAGTTCATTTAATTAAAACTTCCTCGTCATTAGACTAAGTCATTTAATAAATGTTGCATGACATATAACTCAAATACTAAATTGTATGCTGCATGTGATAATTTTGTATATTATTGCATTGCATTGCATGTCATTAGAATTATGTCATTTAGATTGCATTTAATTATTGCATTTCTTCATGTCATATAGTTTAGGTCATGCCGCCATGTCATATTAGATTATTAGCATGCATCGCATGATTTTCATTAAATAAAGTGAAAACAAAAGTTGAAATTGCGTGTTAATTAGAAATCATATCTAGGGTTGCTGATGTGAATTTTAATTTAACATCGCAGATCTTTCGTAGCTTTGGAGGTAAGTCCTGCATTATTTAATTGCTTTCTTGGGTGTTAAATTGGTGGCTTGCGCACCTGCATGAACACCTCACATGTTAGAAAGTTAAATTAAAATCAATTCAATTGCCAAACATTTTTTTGAAAATGAAATAAAAGGTACCGAAAGGGCACTATGATAGTCTAGTGTAACCAAGTCCCCGAACTCATAAATCTCTGGTTCGTAGGAGTGAAGTAAATCTCCCGTTACTTCACTTGGGTTTCTAATCGACCCACCAAAAATAGATTAGTGGTGACTCCTGATTGAAAATCATTTACATGTTAAGAATTCAAACCTAAGTTGCGAATTTGTATGGGCTTGGGAGAGCCCGAGCTAAGCTTAAAGACTTAGTAATCCATTAACCTAGTTTTAGGCGGTGAACCCGAAAAAATTGGGTCGCGACAATAATAAATTTTGATTGTCTTCATTATCATCTGACAATTTCAAGATAATCATGTGCAAAGCTTTACTCATCCACAGTTGTAAAAAAAAAAAAAAAAATCAATGCACTTAATAATAAAATAGCCAATAAGGTAAAACTAAGTTTTTATTACTCCTTCCGACTAATATATATCACTATGATCCATTTAATCTCCTTGCATATTTATAGAAATCAAGTCAATTGAATCCGCATTACTTCTTTCAAATCGTCAATCTTATTAAGGAAAGCAGTAGCAATGAAGTTTCTTAAATATACAATGACCATGTCTAATTTTTTATATTTGCATGTTGCTTGCATGCAATATTCTACCCTTAGAGCCTCTCTTCCAATGAAGATTGATGGTGGATGTTATGCAATCAATAAATAATAGACACACCATATAAATGAAAACTATTAGACAATTAGATGTACCGAATGCAATATTTATTTGCATTCAACATAAAAGCAAAAAAAACAAATTCAAGAAGCCATCTTATCCAAGTCTACGAGACAATTTAGGGGGAGTATGAAAGATATTGTCTCTTCCCCTAGAAATGTAGTTTTGGCCCTCAGTCTTGACTTCCACTGGTGAAGATGGGTTTGTCTCTGCTTAAGATTTGATCATTTGTCATTTGTAGTGAGCATTGGTTACAAGTTCTTACTTATAAAAAGTATGCATTAATATGAATAAAAGATGAAATTTTGACCGTTAATCACCATACACTTTAACTCAAGAAATGTTTTCTGGAATGCATATGTGGACATTGTACAAACAAATCATTGAAAAAATATTACCTTAAAGTTTGAGGCATTTGTCCCTACATTATTTTGAGGTAATTGATACAATATTGGATCCAAGTCTAGCATACGATCTAAAATACTTTTTCTCAATTGAGAAACAACTTTCTACTATCACAAATTATCAATGCTAGTATACCTTATAATTAAAGCATGGATCATTCTAAATTATTGTCAAAGTCAAAAGAATTAGGAATATATGTATTCTATTTATATATCACTTGTGCAGTGTAACATCTTACAGATGAAGTTTAGTAGTACTTTATATATACATCCAAGCTTATCAAATATGCTTCAAGAACGAAACAAAGAAATCGAGTGCCTCATAATGCAATTGGTGGATCATTCATCTTATGTGTTACTATCGATCTTCTCATGAAAATACTAGCATTCGAAAACTAAGGGTTGAGCCTCACAAAAGTGAATTAATCTATAATGGTAAAATTTCATTTATGTCGTGATCTATCTCGCGAAATATCACAGAACAATTACATCAATTACATGTATCAAGGTAAACTTGACAAAGAGTTCATTTGCATTACATTGACTATCATTCTTAGTGATGTAAAGCAAACTATACAATGGTAATATCGAGTTTATGTCATAATCTACCTTACAAAGTTTCAAAGGACCACATAAAACTGGTATTGGCTTTATATGTATTAAGAAACATAATAACAAGTTAACTTATAATTACTTGTGTGCTAAGTAATGTATACAATCGATCATGATGTCCTTCATTAGGAGTGTCTAACTTCTTTGAACCTCATGGTCCATTCACTGCCATTAAAACATGAGAGTTGTTTGGAGTTTAGGGTGACCTATTGACCTACAAGGATGAAAGAGAGAGAGAGAGAGAAGGAAAGACATGAGTAAAGAATATAATTATGCATATACAATTATATTCATCATTAAATGCTTCCAACTGATTAAAAAAAAGGAAAATATGTATGCCACAAAATAGGATCTTCAACTATATTCATGATATAAAAGAAATGAACATTTCGTACATATTAATAGTACTCACCATAATAACATTAATGGTCTGATTACTTATAAAGGTTAATGACGATTTTATCATTCCATACAACCCCCGTTAGTTTTATTGTCCAATGAATAACTATTCATGCATTGATCTATGTGAAAAGCAATACATCCAAACCCTCAACGCTTGAACAATATTATCTCTATTTCCAATGTATATTAGAAACCTATCAACAATTTCAATTTTGTCATCCTCAAAATCATATTCTTGTACCCATACATATATTATTCTACATGCCCATTCATATAAAAAAGATGTAAACATATATAAATACATATATATGTAATTTGTTATTCGTCAACAAAAGATTTAAGAATATTTCAGACATATTATACAATGTAAAATTCAACCAACAATGATTCGTTAGTTTCACAAAGTGTATAAACAATTAGATTTACACACACTTAGACAACAAAAATATATTTTAACATGATAGATGTTCCAATCTGTATAACGTGTGTAGAATTAATACGTAGATCTAAATGATGGATCATTTCAGTAATGCAACCTTTAACCTTAATATAAACCAAACAAGAACCCTAGAGAGCACTAGATGTTTATCTTGTCTTTCATCATTCATCACTTTTGATTTATTTTTTTAAGTAAGCTGCAGAAAATCCATTTCTTTGTACCTTGTTTTGGGTCAAACTCTTTATACTTGAATTGCAAAATACATGGCTGCTAACCCTGCATGTAGGTCAATCGAGACTTACCTTGCTCATTTTCAAAGGACCTGCACTTGTCAAAGGAGAAGATTGCATAGGCTAAGACAATCCATCATGCACCAGCTCTCTTGGTGAGAGAGGAATGTTAGGGTTTGTCATTTCAAATGTCACTTTGAGAGCCAATGCTTATCGCAAGGCAAAAGATGTGTGGATGGTATATAAAGGGAGGAAAAATGGTAGATGTTCAAAACAACACGGTGAAATAAACCCAAACAGTTTTGCACATTTATTATCTTGCACCGATAAAAGTACATCATTGCAGGTCTTATGTATTTTAATAACCTAAGTTGGTAATCAAACGAGCTAATTAGCCTTCCATCTTTCCGTAAAAGCTAAATAGAATCTACCATTCTAGAATAGCCTTTTTGATAAATGTAAAAAATCCATAAAAATATTGAGTACATGAACCTTAAGTATATTGATTATTGCAAAGGAAACTTAAAATGAGTTGGTGAAATTTGGAAAAACATATAAATGCACTTTTGTGACTTTTTTTCCCTAAAATATTGATAATGAAGTTTCTCAAATTAACTTCAGCTATGTTTGAAAGCAATGTCTATTACATTCTATTTATTGAAGAAAATAAAGAAAATAAATGTAAATGGAACGTGCATACTTAATACCAAAATTTTTTAACTTAGCTTTTTGTAATCAATTGTAACTATGCTATAATAATAATAATAATAATAATAATAATAATAATAATAATAATAATAATAATAATAATAATAATAATAATAATAATAATAATAAAAGTGGACATTTGCTATATATTATCTCAATATTAAGCTGTCAAATTGATGCAACAAGGATGCAGCAAGGATGCACCAAAAATTTTAATTGATTTTACAATATACAATTATCTATAATTAATAAAGAATTTTGCTTTTACAGTAAAAAAAGAAAAATAGAGAAAACCCATCAAATATAAGGAATGTAAGCTAGCACCAATAGTATTTAGATGGACAATTAACTTATATGCCAAATAGGTTGATGTGTGATAAGATATACTATAAGCAGGATAAGAATCAAGAGACTAACAAATTACGGATGTAACCATTCAAATGTGAGGTTTTAGGACATGAATTTATCTTTATCTCTTGGGTATATCCTATTAAAAAATTAAATGCTCCTTACGCTAAAGCATTAAATGCCAAATTTTGAGTATTTGACTTCCATGAATGGCTTTTGCTTCTTGAAGCATCATTAAATACAACCCAATTACATTAACCATACTGAAATGATCAATTTAACTTCATTATTTCATTCACTTAGCTGAGACATCTTATTATAAAATGCAAATAGGGAACAAACCCTTAACTTTTGCAAGGTCAAACATATACATTGCTTGAAATGCTAATAAGTAGATATGTTGCTAATATCTACCTAGGAGAAACGTATAGTACACAATATGTAAACCTTTTGGTCAAATTAATCACTATGAGTGCATGTTAAGCACTCTGTCCATGTACATCAAGTAAAGCTCCATCAATTGTACACATGGCATTAGCAATTTTTTGAGGTATTATTAAGACTTAATTTGATCACATTAACTATGGATAAAGACCCTACAAGTATGATCCAAATGTTATAATTTTCATATGACGTTCGCTTTGATTCCATAACCTTTCAATAACCACTTGAATATCATAACTTTTAAAAAACCTTCACCTCAAGTGTCGGCAAATCTAACTTTTGAAACTCATTATGAGCTTTTTCTTAAAGTCATCATAATCACATAATTGATTATTATATTATGGCACCAAAGTTAGCGTCATAAGATAGTTATGGCCCTTGTAGTATTCTTATCCCCATTAAATATAATTAAGATAGCCACAACATCTTATTGTCAAATGCAAATGCAATGCTCGGTTAAAAAAAAAAAGGAACTTATTCTTACTTCTCTTACGTCGGACATACACATTTCTTGAAATGCTAATAAGCAGGTTTATTGTTAATATTCACCTTGAAGAAACATGGAAAATGCCACTTTGGATTTCTAGTAAATCTCGGCGTTGGCACTTAAGTGTTCCTTTTCTATTCGATGTTGGCACTTAAGTACACATTTTGAAAATTTTGGCACTTATATGTCCACCCACGCCAAGTTTTAGCACTTGAAGTATACTTCTACTGTTAGATGAGATAATTAAGCAAAAAGTCTCGTTTGATGATAATTCCAAAATTCTTATCAAAGGCAAAGCTACAATTTTGACTCATTTTAAAGAATGGTGCACATCAGTTTACTACTAATGTTTAATATGTTCCAAAAATGTCAAGCAATGTCTCGAGTCTAGGATAATACTAGAGGAATGCTATATTGTTTGCATGAAAGCTTTAATCTAAGAGATCAAAATAATAAACTGATTGCAAATGCGAAGATGTCAAAGAACAAGATTTTTATTCTCAATATAAGAAATAAAATGACTTGATGTTTTGAAGGCATCCATGATGAAGGAACTCTGAAATGATGGATAATGATCTCATAAATTATTTCCTTGGCATAAAAGTGAAGCAAAGTGCAGGTGGGATTCTTATTTCCCAAAAAGGTTATGCATAAAGCATACTTGAAAAATGAGGTGCAGACACCAGGAGTGCCAAAACTTAGTATGAGGGGACATTTAAGTGCCAAAAATTTCAAACGATACAAGTAAATGTCAAAATCGGAGAAAAATGAACACTTAAATGCCAATGGTAAGAAATTTTGATCAAACTACTCAGATGGCATTTTTTTTGGCAAGATAAATGCAAAATGACGTTTTTTTATGTTGATGTGGCTAGATCAGTCTAAAGCGACGTCATTTTGGTGCCAATATTGTCCTAAAATTGAATATTAATATAACTCTTAATTAAAATAAATTTAAAAAGAAGAAGAAGAAGATCTGCAGTAGCATTCGGCAAGGGCTTGCATTGTGACATCCTGCATTTTCGACCCCCGTTTTTCTATTTGAATAAATCGGGCATTTCATTGATGCGTCTATAGGGCTTCTCGGGCCGATCATTCTAGAGATAACTAGACTATCTGGGAAACCATTAAGAATTTTAAGGCAAATAGACTTGAGAATTCGACCAAGAATCGAACTTCTCGACCGTGTTCATCTGTCGAGACCATTACGGCACAAATATAAATCGATTTGAGATCAGATACAAGTTGGTTCGATTGAGATGTTGGCTAATCATGGGTGACACCACTAAATTGGAAAATTCTCGTCAACCAACACTAGACTGATTTTCTTATCGTTTTGGTACCCTGTGTCCGTACTTGAATTCTCGAGATTTTCACGACAATCGGAAGTCGCCAATGAGTCGAGTGGGTTCATTGTGGCTCGAAGAAAATCGACCACGGGTCATTTGCACTGAAAAGTTCTGAAAGTTACCCGGTAGTGTAGGTCACGCTAAAGACGCGTCGAATGGAAATTAACCGCCACCCGAGTCCGATTTCGAAATTGAAGTTACCGCCATGTCACAATAAATTTTAGGAGCATCGACTCGATCTCGAAGATTTTTCAGAGATTCGGGAAATTTTACGGAAATTGTGTTCGAACACCGCGGAAAATTAACGGAAATTCGGATGGACTCAATTGAAGGAAATTTGGACTTTCCACCCAGGCCCCTTGAGTGTCGGGGACTTGCAGAAAATGGAATGGAATTTTCTACATCAAAATTTGGACTTCAATTTTGGGTTTTTATGGAAGAGGTTGAAGATCAAAAGAATTATGAAATTCGGAGCTAGGAGAATGGGTGCATTTTTTTGACTTCAAAAATTGGATTTTTGGTGATTTTACTTTGCAAGAAAGTATTATGGATAAGTAGGATACTATTGGATGCTTTTGGGGGACCAAGCATTGAATGGAGAGGATAGACTTTGTGGACTTCTTCCTTCGGCAGCCTCTCCTCACGCCAACGCCAGCTGCTCCCCACCGTTTACTTCGATCGACTCCTATTGCAGCAAAGGACCAGCTGCTCCTTTTGATCATTGCTTTATTTTGTTTCTTGGGGGGAGACTCAGCTGCCACGAACCGAAGACCTCCCCTGCCAGCGAAGGCACGCGGATCCTGCAGCCCCTCCATTTCAATTCTCTTTTGTTTTCTCTCCTTGTTGCTGCCACACACCCCTTCATCCACCATCTCCATCATCATCATCCCATCCATCTGCTCTCCACCTAACGCCAGCAAGCCGCCCCATCTACACGCGTCTTCGTAGTCAACCAAACTAGCGAGCTCCTCCGTGGTTGACCGAAGCTGCGAGCGTGAAATCGAGCGGCCTTCATCGGGCCATGCGAAGCCGACCGGAACCCCCTTCGTTGACTCCTCCTGCCAGCAGCCCACGCGTGCAGGTCTCCCACTCCTTCGGTCAACACCCAGCAACGAGGACTGACCCTCCTCGGTTCTGCTCCACCACCGAAGTCTCGTCCCCTGCCATTCGTCCATAGCCGCACCGATCAGCTTCTCTCTCCCCCGTGCAGACGCCAGCTCAGCCATTTCAACTTCACGAGCAGCAGTTCGGCCAGCGAAGTCTCCTCGCGTGAAGTCGTCCACCTGCTTCCTCACTTGCGGTCCATCCTCCGCCTTTGGGCCCAGCAAAGCCCTCGGATCCAACGAATTTTTGTGGCCCAACAGGGGCCTTTGCTGCTTATTCGTTTGGCCCAAGTCTTCAGCAAGCAGCCCACACCATCAATCCAGCAGCCCAGTCTTTTTCAAGGCCCAATTTCCAGCAATCAATTGAAGTCCAGCCCACAATTTGAAGCTCAAGTAAATTCAGTCCAGAAATTTCAGCAGGCCCAATTCAACTTGGGTCTAGCCCAAAAGCAGGAACAAATCTCAGTTGGGCTGAGATTTGTTGGGCCAAGTCCAAGGCCCGGTCCAAGTCCGCCGGTGTTGTCGAAAGTTCGATTTCGGCCGCGTCGTCGCGTAGCCCCGCGATGATTCGGTCTCCGCTTTTGTCAAGTGAGTTTTACTCACTAAGCTTTCTTAGTTTGCTAATTATACTTAAGGTTGGTTAGATTTAATTAAATACAATTAGGTGATGCATGTTAGGTGGTTAGAAATAGGCATTAGCAAGTAGACATGCCATGTTATTTATGGAACGAGTCTCGGTAATTTTCCGGGCTTGTCTCGGCATCCAATTCGGCATTACGAGCCTAAATTGGATTTTTAGTATTTATTTATTTATTTTTCGAAATTAATTAATTATTTATTTATTTTTCCGAGAATTTAACCGGAATGGCCGGTGACCGGAATTTCGTGCTGATTGTCGTGGCGCGCGATCCGTTTATTTAATTGAGCCCTATTTTATGCTGAATTGAATTATTTGTGAAAGAAGGGATTGTTCTTTAATTGAATAATCTTTGGTTATTAATTGAAAAAGAATTGGGCTTCGGTTGATAATGCCAAAAGGATCTGAGTGGACTACAGAAAATGGTGGAATTTATAAAAGGAAATTATTATGTTTTGGCTAAGGCCAATCGAGTATCCACTCATGGCATTTTATCGAGAATGATAAAGCTGGTTAATTGATTATTTGCTTGGAATGATATGATATACCGGCTCGATGACTCTATGGAGCATCTGGAGACAGGACGTTATGATAAATTGTGTGTATACCGGCTCGATGACTCTATGGAGCATCTGGAGACAGGACGGTATGATAAATTGTGTGTATACCGGCTCGATGACTCTACGGAGCATTTGGAGATAGGACGGTATGATAAATTGTGTGTATACCGGCTCGATGACTCTACGGAGCATCTGGAGACAGGACGGTATGATAAATTGTGTGTATACCGGCTCGATGACTCCACGAAGCATCTTGAGACAGGACGGTATGATCTACCGGCTCGGTGACTCTACAGATTATCTTGAGACAGTACGGTATGATATACCGGCTCGATAATCTTATAGATCATCTTGAGACAGTACGGTATGATAAAGGGTCGGGTGGGACCGTAAAGCCACTAAATCTTGAGAGGGTCGGGTGGGACCATAAAGCCACTAGATCTTGAAAGGGTCGGGTGGGACCGTAAAGCCACTAAATCTTGGAAAGGTCGGGTGGGACCGTAGAGCCACTAGATATTGATAAGGTCGAGTGGGACCATAAAGCCACTAGATCTTGAAAGGGTCGGGTGGGACCGTAAAGCCACTAAATCTTGGAAAGGTCGGGTGGGACCGTAGAGCCACTAGATATTGATAAGGTCGGGTGGGACCGTAAAGTCACTAAATCTAAGGAATTGCTTGGTGTTGGATGAATGACCTAGAAATGGTCCGACTGACTTGTAATCGACTAGGTCGATTGATCGATGATTCGATCTAAGAGCGACTTGATGTGATTCGTTGCCTTGGTTTGATGTTGTGAATTGAATGATTGAATAGAGATGACCGTGAGGGGTCTTCTTGGTGTGTAATCGACTAGGTCGATTAGATCGATGCTTCGATCTATAGTATGATTGCTTGGGTGCCTGTATGATTTGTGCTAACTTGCAGGAAGGAGCTGAGGCCAAGGTAAGTCCTCTGACTCGTGATGTGCTTAGGCAGCCTAAGGTGTATTGGTTTACTAATCGAGTTTTAGGGGGTAGGACTCGCTGAGACGTGGTCTCATTGGTTATTGAATAACCATTTCAGGACCCTGAGGAGAAGCTAAGGAAGAGGAACCTGAAGGGAAGAAAGACTTTTGAAGAAGAAGATGATCTAGAGAAGGATCTTGAATATAACCCGGATGTGGACTGAGATCCCATCCCTTTTGTAAATCCTGTCTTAGCATAGATAGGTGTGAGACAAGTATGTTGTGAATAGTATTGTAAATATACTATGAGTTGCGCTGTTAATGAAAGTGTGGTTGTGAATTTCAATATGAAAAAGATATGGCCTACTTTCCTATCCCATTGTTTTATTGTCTGGGGATTTATAACTGCTCCGCATGTGCTTAATAAATTGAAAGGGTCGGCGATACATAGTCCTGGGATATCGCATTCTAAAATCGACCAAGCAGAAGGATGTGCGCGCATCCGAGGATCGGGGCGTGACATGCATAGCCCTCGTTGCCATCAACAACGATGAGGCGAGGTTCAGCCAGGATCACTGACCCCTAGGCAATGGCCAATGACCTTGGCCGACCGCCGGCGACCTCGGTCAACCATCCCCCAACGTCGCTGGGCCTTTCCGGCGATGGCAGGGTGGCAATGGAAAGGGTTAAGACCCTCACCAAACCCGTTCCCCCTTTTTATATTATTTTATTATTTTTATTTTTATTTAAATAATTTAGTTTTTAATTTAGTTTTTAATTAATATTAAATTCATAAATTTAGGAGCAAAACGATGTTGTTTTGCACCTTCATTGCTGAGTTGGCTTTCGATGAGCCACGTAGACCACATATATTATTAAAAAAAAAGTGACGTCAAATTTCTGGCTACTCTCGCCAAACTTAACATTGAAGTGTCTCAATTTTTTTTTTAATGGTATTTAAGTGCACATTTTGAAACTTTTGGCACTAAAGTATCCACTTGTGCCAAGTTTTGGCATTCCTGGTGTACTTTGTCCCTTGAAAAATTCAATATGAAGAATCGACAGTAGTCAATACACAATGTAGTGCGAAGCCAAGCTTTCGAAGTTTAATGATAGTGTTGATGTTGATTCAACATACCATGGCAGCTTGAGATATTTGTCATCTCATCTTAAAGCTATAAAAAAGATACTTCGTTACGTCAAATTAATATTGATCATTGCTTGCACTACTATTAGTCTTAATTCTTTCAACTTAGAGCCTATTCAGATAATGATTATACTAGATATATCGATGATTGAAAAAGCACTAGAAGCTTTGCATTTCTCTTGTGTGACACTGCTTTCACATAGCCATCAAAGAAGCAATCAAGCGTTACTCTTTCGACATGTGAAGCTGAATATGTAGCAGTATCCTCATGCGTTTGTCATGCAATAAGGTTGAGAAGACTACTCAGAGAAATTCTTACAAAGTAGAAGAAAATAATAAAGATTTTATTTGATAATATTTATGCTATTGCTTTGGTGAAAAATTCAGTTTTTCATGAACAAAGTAAGCATATCGATGTTCAATATCAATTCATTCAAGAACAAATGAAAGAGAACAAAATTGAAGTTTTGCATGTGAAGACGGGAGATTAGGGAAAAGCACCAAAATAGTCCTAAACATTTTGCATTTGTACCAATTTAGTCCTAAACTTTCTAATTGGACCATTTTAGTACTAACCATTTTGACGTTGGTACTAATTCAGTCCATCCGGCTAATTTAAGCCGGAAATTGCTGACATGGCCGTCGGCGATCTTACGTGGCGCCACGTGGACAAATTATATATATATTTTTAATATTTTTTTCAGATTTTTTAGATTATTATTTTTCTTTTTTTTTTTCTTTTTGCTCCTTGCCCCTTGGCCGGCGAGGTGGTCGGCCGGTCGACCATCACCGGCCATAGGCTGGTCGGGCGAGGGCGTGGCAGCCCTCACCACGCGGCCGGCCATTGACCTCACCGGCCAAGGGGTAAGGAGAAAAGAAAAGAAAAAAAAAATAGAGAAAAAAAAAAGGAAAAAAAAAAAAAAAAAAAAAAATCTGAAAAATCTGAAAAAAATATAAAAAATTATAAAATTTGTCCATGTGGCGCCACATAAGACCGCCTGTGGCCACGTCAGCAATTTCCGTCTTAAATTAGCCGGATGAACTAAATTGGTACTAATGTGAAAAGGTTTATGACTAAATTGGTCCAATTGAAAAGTTTAAAACTGAATTAGTACCAATACAAAAGTTTAAGACTATTTTGGTACTTTTCCCCGGGAGATTAAGTAGCAAATATTGTTATGAAACCTCTCAAGATTGATGCTTTTCAAAAGTTCAAGAGTTTGCTTGGAATAATTGATGGAAGAGAATTTGATTTAAGGGAGAGTGTTTGTAATTAATCCAAATTCTTTCGAAAAGTTTGTCGATTCATTGGATAAGTTGTCTATTTCATGGTTGTCAATCGGCTACATGGTTGCCGATTTCTATCACAGTTTGATGTCGTTGTTTGTTCGGCTCCCAAGAATAGTGCACGTATTGAGTCTTATTGGAGTGTTCCTCTCAAGAGTCTATTTGTATTTCTATGTCTAGTTTAATATTTTGTAGATTCTCAAGAATCTGTCTTCTTAAAATGCTAGATACATTTAGAGTGATTTAAGAGTAAGAGTAACATTCGTGTAACAAAACTATATCAAAGCAAGTCTCGTGATCATTTCTATCAAGGTGAAAACAAGATGAAATAATAAATCATGAATCGACAATTCACCTTCAAATTATCCTATCAAAAGTATCTTCCTCTAGACACTTTTTGCCTTTTCTTATTCTATTCAGGAGATAAATTAGAGCACACAACGCAAGTACAACTGCAGCTGGAATCCAAACCCACACCAGCTTAGGATATTTTCGTCAAATTTTGAGACCTTAAAGAACCATGACCTTATGCAGTTCAACTCTGTATAGTTGCTGGTTGAAGTGGATCCTAGGCACATATCCTGCGGGAGATACTATGAAATATCAAAAGGGAAAGAAATAAGTGGATTCTTCATGTTTCCTCCTGTTTCATTGTTCGAAGAGACAAACAGGGAGATATTCTTCCCGTCATATTCCGCTCTGGCCGTTATATAGGTAGCTGTTGAAATATTGAAACTGTAATTAGCCAAAGGATCTTGTTTGCTCGAGAAAATGCTATTCACATCCAGCCATGTGGTTATCATCACCGTCTTCTGCATAGCTCTTGTGGGTGTCAAATTCTATAGCTGCAACCTGGTTCTAAGGGTGTCCGTTTGTGCTTCAGTTGACTATGCCGAGCCGTCTTCCTTTGCTGTTGTCTGGAGACCCGTTTCTCCAGTTATAACAAAGGCAAGATCTTCACCGCCCAGGACAGTCCGCTGAGTTATACTGAGAACAAAGGTGGAATTTTAAGGTGCAGTGACTCAACTGTCCCCTTTTTCTTCCATAGCTTGATTGAGTCTCTGCACAACATGCAGCCGGACAAGTTTGAGATAGAAGCTACACTTACATCTGGTGTCACTTGGAGGGCATTGAGAACTACATAGGAATTTTCCCTGATGACATGGTCTCACCTGTTTCATTAGGATGGGGCATTTGAACCTCAATCACGTCGCTTGATCAAAAGTAGATACCACGATGGTAACTACTAGCAATAGCTACTAGACAGAAGGAGTAATATACATTCTTAGGTGAAAAGACGAAACAGAAGTCAAGAGGTTTAAGAGTTGCCGATTGAGGAAGCACTTTTCAAGAGTGGAGAGATTTTTACATGGCCGGTGAGGTTTCTAAGATAATTAAAGTGGTGAAGTCAAGAAAAATTAGGTGAGGGATGACCAATTATATTTTGAAGAAATATTCATGTAATCCTCTTTTGGAATGGCACCGTTAATGAATGACTTCGAGCGGACATAAAGCAGTTCTTTTCATGGTTGATGTAAACTAGAAAGCTAAAAGAGAATGGAAGGAAATTTCAGGATCCAAGTTCTGCTCAACTCCTCTGCATTTTGATCATATTTTACTCTCGGAACCATCTCTTCCACAGATCACACAACCGGATTTTCGAACCTGATTAGTTATAGTTTTGTATGTATGTCTGTAGATGGACCTTGTCAAGTTACTATTATTCTATAAACCCAAATTGTAATAGTGCCAAAGCGACTCTTTGCTAACTTGTTCTATAATCTAACCTGCTTGGTCAATTTCAAACGGTAATTAGCTCCCTACTTGGCAGGTTATCAAGCTGACTTATAGACATGTAAGGTCGACTCATGATTAGAGGATAATTGTCTCAGATTGAAATGATTTAATACAATAAACTTTTGTATGTTTTGTTCTTAACTACTAAGATGCTAATGTTTATCCGACGACTCAAACAGTCAAAGTGATTTTTGGGGGATGAGGAAGTTAGGTATACACAACCCCGTCAGATTGATAGGATCTGATTATGCCAACGCAAGAGGAAAATTAATGGAAACCTGGATTAAAACAAGCAACACAAGAGGATGTCTTCAACTCTGACCCCATCTACTTTGGATTCATCAGAAGAGCCGATCAATTATGCTTTGTAATCATTGGTTAACTCTGGGTTTATTATGTTCTGTGCTGTACTAACGTTGCTCGAGTGCTCAGCAGAATCAACACAAAGTCTTCAGGAAGTTTTCTACTTTGCATCTTCAAATGCATCAGGTTGTCCTAATGCTGTCTGACTAAAGTTGGGGATGCATGTGCTTTTAGGGATTGAATTATGTGATATAAAGTCTGGTCTTCTCCAGAGAAAGCCATGTGGGCGTCCCCTTGCTGTATCAGCACAAATTGTGTCGCAAAGAATTTGATTTTGAATTTTTCTTAAGATTTTTCTGCATTCTTGAGATCTTGATGAGCAGCTCTGAAAGGAAGTATTCTTCTTATTCTCTCTTTTTGTTACATACACATGCTTACTTTAACTCAGAGGCCAGTCTACCAAGAAGGTGCTTTTCAGGTGCAAAGTTTGCGGGAAAATAGGCATGGGCTTTTCATACGACTGTCAAGAGTGCAAGCTCGATTTGTACTCTCTCTGCGCTGTTGCACCTTCATCATTTCTGTCACTCTGCTAGAACAGCAAGTGAATTCTTTTCATTCCAGGCCATCGGGCCATAGCGTCCCAACCGTGCCAGGGCTGGGATCCATTAATCATCCAAGCGCATACCTCGCAGAGCAACTTGGATTTGCAACCATGAGATCCCAAGCATTTCTTCTTGGACATGGTCACTATCCAAGTGTGCCTTGTTGTAAATTTTTGGGACGTGGATATAGTCAGAGGCAAGATTGGGGTGAGAGTAGCGTGTGATGGCTCACGCGTTACATGGAATTATGGACGGTTCGACTCAGCAAGTCGGGATGCCTATTTTCCAAGGCTTCCTGGGATTCTAGGGTAACATTTCTTGTCATACAATCTTCCGCTTATCAGTAGCTTCGAGTACACTATGAGGTATGAAGAAATCACCTTGTATGAAAAGATATAGATAAGATGTAATGACATGATCACATCACACCAATTCTCCAATTTAGGACATTTTTTAACACACAACTTATATATGTATCTCAACAATAACAACATAGAATAAAGAGAAAAAATATTCATTGATGAGTCCACAAATAAAAAGCAGCTTTTTTCCTATTTTTGACAACTCAACAGAGAATAAATTCTCGTGCTTTAATGAATATACAGATGTATAGGAGATAATACTAATTTCCGTGGTCTTCTTTGGTGGTTTCCATAAGGATTAAACAAAACATGGATTTTACTCAAAAAAAAAAAATGTATCAAAATAATCATTGACTATATATACAGAGATATAAATAAGATGTGATGACATGATCATTCTTTCTCAATTCATTTGAAAGATAGTTATATTACCAGATGCATATTCTTAGTTGTTTTGGAAAGTATTAAACAAGACTGACTCGTGAGTCGTCCATACGAATGTCAATTCCAAAACCAGAAATATCGACGACGATATTTATAGTTTATCATTTGATAATGAAATAGTGAACTGCGAACAGTAATGATACCAATTAAAAGAAATAATTTCCTTGTACATTGATAATGTTAACCATTACAGAATCAACCATCTAATTAATTACAAAAGCTAATTAATTACCTAGAAGTGAATATAACTGGTAATGGTGCCTACAGTTGGAGAAAGATATTGCAAGTTAGGCCTCTTCTTAAGCCTCATTTTGGATGCTCGATTGGTAATGGCCAATAAGCGTGCCTTTGGCACGATAACTGACACCCATATGGTTGTCTCTTCTGATCAGTATCCTAAAAGAATAGCCTATGATGCTGGTCTAAGCCTCCATGCCAAGGTTAGCGAGATGTCCGCGACTCGATTGGGCATGGTCTCGTACCAAACGAGAACCCGATGGGAATTTAAGCTGTTATTTGAGATACTCAACCTAATCAACTAGCCGAGTTCTATGTCACAGAAAATGAATCCAGAAATGGTTCGTTTTCTAATGTGACAATTCCAGGAAAATATGGCAGCGGATACTTGAATAGTGGGAGAAAAATGCCCCCATTACGTTCCCGATTTCGTTATTTCGACTCACCGGCTCCTATACCGATGACAAAAATAAATATTATAAGCCACCAAAAACAAATGGAAAGAAAACATAGGCTTTATTCCCATTCCACTTTCTCTATTCCCGGCTGACAAACAACGCTTGATGATTCATAGTTCAATTTACGAAAGTTTCAAGAATAGATATCATCCAACAATTTTGCTGAATGAAATGTAAATAAACTCACTTGCACTTTGCTTGGATAAACCAAATCAGATATTTGTGAAGATACATTTGAATTAATGCATGTCATTTTATGCTCTTCCTTAAATCATGGATGCATGAGCTAGTGCAAAGTGATGGTTGTTTTTCTCAACTAATCAAACCAATCCTCCCCACAAGCAGATTTGCCTCTTGTAGGAGTCTCTTCATCACTAGATGCACCATCTTTGTTCTCACTGCTTGACTTTAAGGATTTCTCCCCTCCAAGTTCGATTTCTATAAAAATAAATAAATAAAATAAAATAATTAGCAGATATAAGGAGCTCATTTTTCTCTTAAGTTGTAAGATTTGCTTCAAAGGAATAACCTTGTGCCCCCAATCCACTACAGAAGAAGTTCATGAGGTTGTTGTGCGATTCCTCCAAAAAACATTTAATGTCGGTTTCTGAATTTGCCTTTTCAACACTAGTATAGTCAACGCTTCTGTTAGTTTCAGGTTGAGCATTTGGAAACTTCTCTGCATTAGAGATCTTAAATAACTTGGATGGAGGAATTTCTTCTTTCTTACTGGAAGATATATTTCCCTTCGATAAACCTTTTGCTGCAGTACTAGGACCTTGCTCCTGAATTGGCTCCCAAATGAAGTCTCACTAAATAAAAAATAACCAATTCACATTTTACTTATTTAGGGTTTTGATAACTCACTTGTACATAATGATTCCCTGATGTCTCCTTAGCAATGAAAGCCTCCATTATAAACTCAACAACCTCAATAGTTGAGCGAAACATCCTACTTGACTCTCCATGATGATAGAACTGCAAAGATAGTAAATTTCATTAGCTTCATTAGCATTGGATAAATTCCCAAAAGTCATGTGCAAAGCTATTACTCATCAAAAGGTGTAAAGAAAGTTTGAGTACACTTAATAATAAAATAGGTGATAAAGTAAAAGTAAGATTTTTTTTCAATCCTTTATGCCAACAGACATTGCTAGATAATTCATTTCATCTCCTTGCAATGTCTAAAAAATAACAAATCACTCGAATATACAGTACTTCTTTTGAAACTTTGATACTATTAAGGAAAGCAGAATCAACAAAAGTTTTGAATATGCAATTACCAAATCTAATTTTCCATTTGCACGTTGTCTGCATTCAATATGCCACTCTTGAAGCCTCTCTTCAAATGAAGATTGATGTTGGATATTCTGCAACCAATAGTTAATAGTGGCATCACAAAAATGAATGAACTCTAAAGATTTATAGATATGTAAATTCAAATATTGACGTGAATTTAAATGTAAAAACATAGAGAAGAAATTCTAGAAGCCACCTTGCTCGAGTCTGTCCCAATTTGACAATTCAGGGGTAGTACGAAAGATACAATCTCTTCCCCAACTAGCGTGCTTTTAGCCCTAGTTTTGGCTTTGGCTGAAGATGGATTTGATTGTGCCTAGGATTTAATCATATATCATTTATCAATCAATATTCACTCCAACTCAGAAATGTTGTTCAAATCTTCACAATGCATATGTGAACAACGTATAAAAAAAATTATCGAAACAGTATTACCTCGATATTCGAGGCATTTATCCCGCCATAATGTTCTGGTATACAATATGATATCGGATCCAGGTCAAGCACCTCATCTGAACTTTTTCTCAATTGTGAAGCAACTTCCTACAATCACAAATCATCAATATTATACCTTATTATTAGAGAAAACAATTGTGAACATATGTACCATATTTATACATAGATCATGTAGTTGTAACTTTTTGCAAATGAAATCTAGTTGCACACTTCATATATACATCCAAGTTTATCAAATATACTTCAAGAATCAAGATGGAGTCATGTGCATCACAATGTTATACTATGTCAATCTTTCTGTGAAGATATCCGCATTCAAAAACTAAGTATTAACCTCATAAAAGAAAAATTGAAAAAGCCATACTCTATAATAGTAAAATTGCACTTGTGTCATAGTCTATCTCACAAAATATCAAAGAACAAAATAAACCTTACACGATATTTATATCCAAAAAATAACATTATAGAAAGTTATAACTTACATTGACTATTGTTCTAAGTGATGTATACACTCGGTCACGTTCTCCTCCTTGATTCAGAATGTCTGGTTTCTTTGAATCACATGCTTCATTCAATCCAATCATAACAAGAGACTTGTTTATAGTGGAGACTGACCAATTAACCTGCAAGGATGAAAGAGGCAGAAAAGTACAAGATATGAGTAAAAAAAGTATCAAAGCATATACAGCAATGTTTTTTTTTGGTCAAAAAAACATATACAGCTATGTTCATCATTCAATTCTGCCCAATGATTCAAAACGGGAAAAATTATATGCTGGAAAATAGGATCTTGAACTATATTCATTATATTATCCTAATATAGGATTCTTACTATTTGAGCATTATCATGTAATTGTACTTATGCATTTAGATATCTTTCTATATGATGGGACTAAATTTCTATGCACTAGAAGAATAGACACTAATGTTCAAGGTGCTTTGGTTTGACTGTACACATTATTAATGTATATGGAACTCATTTCCTTTAACCGGAATTATTCCTTATATATTAATAATGTTTACCATGACAAATTCTACATCGATTAATTACAAAATCTAATAAAGATTCGGCATTTCAAATAACTGTCATTTGTGTTACTGTCCAACGAATAATGAATAACAGACAATGATTCATAAATCAAACTATGTAAAGGGTAATACATTCAAACCAACAACCCTAGAACAAGATTATCTATCCTTCCAATGTATATAAGCAAAAGCAACCTATTGGCCATTTTAATTCTATCATCCACAAAATCATATTTTGGTATACATGCATTTTATAAATATGCATGCTCATAAAAAATATGGACGCACAAAAGACATATGAACATATACATACATATATATATATATATATATATATATATATATATATATATATATATATATATATATATATATATATATATATATATATGTATATGTATATGTATATGTATATATATATATATATATATATATAAATAATACATATACATATATATATATATAATACATATACATATACATATACATATATATATATATATATATATATATATATATATATATATATAATTTGTTCTTTGTCAATAAAAGATTTAAGCATTTTTTTAGACATTTTATACAATAACAAAATCGAAAAATTG
The DNA here is from genome assembly GCA_014182725.1 of Eucalyptus brandiana. NCBI lineage: Eukaryota > Viridiplantae > Streptophyta > Magnoliopsida > Myrtales > Myrtaceae > Eucalyptus > Eucalyptus brandiana. The sequence continues at coordinate 19,592,409 of CM024678.1, forward strand.
TCCAAAAAGTCTCAAATCCAGTGGCTAATTCAATCATAAGCCTTTAAATTTTGCCAATGTAGTAAAAAAACATTTTGACAATATGCTAATGTAATTTTTCCAATTAATTTTAGGCGGAAATCGCTAACATGGACACCACTGTCCTATGTGGCTCAACCAATGCCAATTTAAACAACTCTTGCGATTTTTTTAAAAAATTTCTACCTTTTTCTTCTTTTCTTTTTTCATTCATTAGCTAACTAGGGCCCGGCAACTTCAAATAGGTGAGGATCACGATGCCCTTGCCTGTGGCTAACAACCCCGCCAAGCAAAAATTCAATGAAGGCAAAAAAAAAAAAAAGTGAAGGAAAAATTCAGAAAAAATTCAGAAATTTTAAAATAAAAAGGAAAAAACATCCACATAAACAATTTTTTTGGGCCAAAATTAGCCAAAAGGACTCGCAAATCCTCAAAAGATTTAGGACTAAATTGAAAAAATTGAAAAGTTTTGAACTGAACTTGCCATCATATAATAGGTTTAGGACTTTTTGGACAATTATACAAAATAAAATTCAACCAAAAATTAATCGTTAGAATAAATATTTAGATTTGCATGCACTTAAAAAATAGAATTAGATTCTAACTTGATAGAAAGTTTGTAGAATCAATTCACAGATCTAAATGATGGAGTTGTGGTAAATCAAATCTTAACTCTATCATAAACCAAATGAGGTTGCTTGAGAGCATAGGAATTATTTTTTTATTATCTATAATCAATCCTAAAATTGTTGTTTTTTTTTTTTTTTTTGTAACAAATCCATTTCTTTGTATTTGAAAAACGAATACCTGGTCGATAACCTAGTACAAAGGTCAATTGAGACATACCTCAATCATTTTTGATTGATCTGCACTTGTCCTTGGAGATGATACCCCAGATAATCCATCTTGGAATTGCTCTAGCGGTGAGGTAGGTGGGATTGAAATTTTAGGGTCTTCCATTTGAAAGAGAGGAGACAGTAGATGTAGAGTATAAAATGGTCAATATTTCAAAGAACGCAGTTAAATAGAGCCAAACAATTTTGCCTATTTATTATGTTTAACTAGTACACGTACATCAATGCAATCTCATGAAATTTAAATTACCTAAGTTGGCAGTCAAAAAGAGCTAATTAGCCTCTCATATTCGCATAAAAGCTAAATTGAATCTGACCCTACTAAATTATAACCTTTTTCATAAATGCAAAGCCAGATATAATAATTAGGTACACGAACCTATCTTATGTGTATTGCTTATTACAAAGGAAACTCCAAATGAGTTGAGGGAGTGAAACTTGGAAAAACATATTCACTTTCGTGACTTTTAATTGATTTACTGAAAATACGATTATTTGAAATTATTTAGGCGCTTTTGCAGCAGAGAGAGAGAGAGAGAGAGCCAAAGGAATTTTAGGAATGTAAACTAGCACCAATATCATTTAGGTTAACCAGTTGATGTGTGATTAGAAATACTATAATCAGAATTAACATTTAAGAGATTGCCAAATTTTATGGATGTAAGTGGTCAAATGTAAAGAGGTCTCGGACATGCATTGATCCTCATCTCTTATGCATTTCAAATTCAAACCTCAAATGCTCATTAGACTAAAGCATTAAATGCTAGATTTTGCATTTTTGACTTCCATGCATGGCCTTTGCCTTTTATAGGGATCATTAAAACCGTAATCAGATCACATTAACTACAATGAACGATGAATTTAAACCGATCATTTCAAATATCTAGCCACAACATCTTATTAGCAAATGAACTCCATTTTCGGTGTGACCAAAGGAACATACCCTTAATTCTGCAAGTTTGGAATAAAATTTTGTTATAGGCTCAGTAAGAACGAAGGAGATCACATGTTCACTTGAAAAGCTAGTATGTATCTTGTTAATATTGAAATAATTGTCTAAAAAGTCCTAAACCTATTATACAGTTGTTAATCCAGTCTTAAACTTTTCAATTTGACCAATATTTTGACAATTTGCAAATATAGTCCTTCTAGCCAAAATTGGTTGGAAATTACTGATGTTGCCACTAGTCATTCTATGCGACATGGTCATAGGATGGGTGATGCTATATGAACGACTTTTGCAATTTTTTTTATCTTTTCTTTATTTCATTTTTTTATTCATTGTTCACTTCCTACAAAGGCCAATAGGGATCATTGGGGCCTCGACGATGGCCAATTGCAGGTGCAAGCTCTTCCCTATGGCTGGTGAGGATCATCTGCCGTCTTCTAAGAAGCAATTAGTGAAAAGAAAATATATATATATATATATAATCAGAAATTATTTTAATAAAATTTCAGAAATCGTCCACGTTAGCGCCGATGCACCATGTAAGATGGCCATCGGTCGCATAAGCAATTTCCAATCAATTGCAGGAGAGTCAGTGCTTAGACATGAGTGTGGCATTTCCTTTTCACTTCCTTTCTTAAAAGTGTTGCATGTACAAACAGCTAATTTGGGAGCAAAATAAGGCGGAAGCGGCTGAACTATTGCTTCCATGCATAAACATAAACTGATCATTGGTTGTATATGCATATGCATGTACATGTAGGTACCCCATTGGATGCTCTTCTCTAAGCTCATTATGCACATGTACGAGTTCTCAAAGCATACCCCTACCTCGGGCAAACACGGGTTGACAGGCTTCCACTCTCACTGGAAAAATCTAAGCTCCTTCCCTTCTGTATACATTTAAATCAGCATGAGTATCGTGGAGCCTTTGGGACAAGTAGGTCTGACATTGGATAGGCGGAAACCTGCACATTGATGCAATTTTGAACAAACTTAGGATCCCATGCTGGTGTAAATTTGCTCATCTGCAACATGTCTAATCACTAATGGAGTAGCTATGTTAAATGCAGTACCCAGATCCCCACGAGAAAAGGATCCAACCCTGTAAAGAGAGTGCAAGCGTGTGGTTGATCGTATCAATTCATCAAATCTGACACAGGTCAATGCCTAATTCACGAGTAAACATTTTTTTTCCTCGTGAATTCACTCTTTTGATTTGTAAGTTACAAATTGGACATCATTATATGTGAAATAACTTAAGTATATAAATGAGTTGTGCTTAAATCTCAAATCTTCTCTTAAAATGATCTTTGAACTTAAAAATGAGAATTCTTGGCTTAGGCAATAGGATCTTTCTCAAAAAAAAAATTTTGAAATTTTGCAAAAAGATTTCCTACAAACAAAAGAAAGTCGTAATTTACTTGTCAAAGAAAATGATTCTTTAAAGAAAGAATTTTCAAATATTTCGACAAGATTTTCAAATGGATCAAAAACATTAGTGCATATCATTTCCATACAAATTACTTACTATAATAAGTCAGGACTTGGTTTCCATAAGGAAAGTGATTCTCTAATAGATTTTCCTAAAGTTAAGGAGAGACTTAAACAAAGACCTCCTAAACTTGTGTACAAGAAGCATTTTGAAAGGATTTTCACAAAACCTGTTGGTCGAAATGCCCTCATGTGTTCAAATTGTGAAGACTTGACACATTTTGATAAAGAATGTCCTAAAGTCTGGAGACGTATTAAGGAAGATTGGATAAAAACAGTATATTCTACTAACTCTCATGGACCCAAGAAAAAATGGGTACCAAAGAAAATGTGAGTTATTTTTGCAGGAAATAAAGAAAGAGAAGAAAGAGATGTGGTAAGGAATGTATTTTTTATTTGGGCACATAATTCTTATTTTGCTTGATATTCGATATATCCTTGGTTGATTTAGATTTTATAATGATTATATGATTGGTTTTATCAAAGGAAGAATCGTGTGATCATTTTGCTCAGAGACAAATGAACTTATTTGGTTTGATTTTATACTCTTAGATTTTATCATATTTTGCCATGTAAAAATCTGTTTTGCGTAATATTAATTTATTATACAAGATATTCTTAGATACTCAAGGATTTTATTCTCTCTATTTTTATCGTACTATGACCAAGTGAGAATTTATTTTTCAAAATATTATGGTGGATAACATTCTTTCTTTGAATACTTTGTTATGATGAATTAAGAAAAAATAATTGATTATAAAGATTTCATATTTTACTCTAACGTCATGGAAGGATCCAAATTGATGGATACCAAAAAAGGAAATGAGTTGATTGCATGGAATTCTATAACGAAAGGACGATTGTGAATCTACGCAGATTTTGGTACAATCTAAAAAATATCTCCTATGTAAATTGGTAATGATTTTATTTTTTCAATGGTATATTTGTAACATATACCTTGGGTAAGAGAAAAAAATTTTATCATCCCGCCTTATAAATTTCTACGTACATTTATCATAATTTTGGATGATTGTTTATTATATTGCGAATATATTTTGTCATAAATATAAGGTATTGCAATTTTGGCACATGACAGAAATATCTATTTTCCTTTTGCAAAATGCATATCTGAAATTTATGCTCAAGGAAATCTCTTTGATCTCGAAAGACATTACTGCATATTCATGAATATTCTTGCTATATTCTTAGAAGATATATTATATCTAGCAAGTTTGATCTGAAAATCAAAGGAAGATATTACGTGACATTTTTGCAAAAATGATTATCTATTATATAAGAATTTGCAGGTGACAAATAGAATCTTCCATATGAATTTTGGAAAGCTCGATCATAAAATCGTGGAGATTTTATACTATCTTTTGAAAGTTCAAAAATTCCCTTCCTTGTGCAAATTTTTTGCTTATTGAGGAAATCCCTTATGCGTCGTACGAAAAATTGAGTAATTCTGAATTCTAATTTCATATATGAATACTTTTAATTTCATGGTATTCAATTTATTTATTTGAAAAAAGGGCATTATATATTATGTGGATATTATTATAGCTTATTTGTGCAAAAAGTTTGTTAAGTTGATCCAGGTTGAATTTGACACGAGCTTGATTGAAGAAAATAAATTTTTGCCTCGAGTATCAAAATGCAAGTGATTGTTGCGGATGTTGTCACTACAAAGGAAATACTAGAAAAATATTATGTTCAACGTGCACAAGCCACAATTGTTTCTATTCGCAAATATTGTCATGATCACAGGGGGAGAACGTGAATTCAAAAGAAATGGAAAGAATCGTGATCACCTCAAAAAGGCAACAAATTAAGGGGGAGCTTTGAACAATTTTGGAAAAATCTCTTTGAATTGATCGTGATCTTGGAAGAAAGGAAAGGTAAATGTATCAAAATTTGTCAAGTTCTACAAAATCCGGTTAGTGCATCCTTTATTACCTTTTGTCATTAACAAATCTCTTATTGATATTATCATTTTATTATGACAAAAAGGGTAACCTAATTTTATAATGCATCTATGATTTTCATTGGATACTTGCTGATATATATGATTGAAATGAGCTATATTGCATATCTATAATATTCGATTTACTTTATAAAAGCTGAATTTTTGGAAATTGTGTTTCATGTAAGATATTTGTTATCATTTTATATTCTCTATGTGACGCTTTTTCCATTATTATCACTTTTTAATTATGACAAAAAGGGGGAGAAGATATGAATATGCATATGTGTTGATCGGTTGATATTATTTATTGCATAATATTGAGCTGCGATTATTATTTTTCTATATATTGTTATGCTCAATCTATTTGCTATCTTTTGATATCTTTTAATTTAAATTAATATTTTTAAAAGTATGTTTACAAATCTGCATATTCAGAGATTGTTTTGTGTTGACACCTAATTTTGGAAAAATAAAATTGCATTTTGAACAAATAAAAAGAAAATGCCTAGACCTATGCCGACATGCCCGGCTAGACCCATCAATTGTGGAGCATTGCCTACCCACTAATCCGGACATGCCACCTAAGAAGCAGAGGTTGCGGAGGACTAAGCCCGAGCTTTCGAAGAGGATAGAAGAAGAAGTGATGAAGCTTTTGAATGTGGGATTCATTGAAGTCTCACAATACCCCGAATGGGTGGCTAATATCATACCGGTAATGAAGAAAGACGGTCGAGTTCGAATTTGTGTTGACTATCGGGATCTGAACAAGGCTAGTCCAAAGGATGATTTCCCATTACCACACATAGATGTCCTTGTGGATAGTATTGCTGGTTTTGAACTATTCTCATTTATGGATGGTTTTTCTAGGTACAATCAGATAAGGATGAAGGAGGAAGACAAGGAGAAGACTGCATTTATTACCCCGTGGGGAACCTTTCATTATAAGGTCATGCCCTTCGAACTCAAGAATGCGGGGGCAACCTACCAGCGAGCCATGGTCGCCTTATTTCGTGACATGATGCACCAGGAGATTGAAGTCTATGTTGATGATATGATTGCAAAGACTCGACCAGGAAGAAGCCACATCAAAACCTTGAAGAAGTTGTTTGATCGACTTCGGGAGTTCAAGCTTCGTCTAAATCCCGCTAAATGCGTGTTCGGAGCAACATCCGGTAAATTACTCGGATTTATTGTGAGTAGTAAAGGGATTGAGATCGACCCTTCCAAGGCCAAGGCCATATGTGAATTGCAACCTCCATCAACGGTGAAAGAAGTTCAGAGCCTTTTAGGGAAATTGAATTACATAGCGAGATTCATTTCCCAACTCTCTGAAACTGCCAAGCCATTCTTTAAGCTTCTAAAGAAGAATGCACAAGCTAGCTGGGATGATGAGTGTCGAAAAGTGTTCAACAAGCTGAAGCAGTATTTGATGAATCCACCAGTTCTTGTCCCACCCTCACCGGGGCATCCTTTGATTCTCTATCTCACTATTCATAGTGAGTCATTGGGTACAATGTTGGCTCAAGAAAGTCCTGTTGACAGAAAAGAACGGGTCGTTTATTACCTCAGCAAGAAGTTCGCTGTATCGGAGTTGAAGTATTTTGAGGTTGAAAAGACTTGTGTGTCATTGGTGTGGGTGTTGCATAGATTGCGACAATACACACTACATTATCAGACATTCCTCGTGACTGAGAACGACCCTATCAAGTACTTACTTGATCGGCCAGCTTTGGTGGGTAAGTTGGCCAAATGGCAAATCTTGATTTCCGAATTTGACGTGCAATTCATGCCACAAAAGTCAGTTAAAGGCCAAGCAATCGCTGATCTACTGGCCGAGAATTTAGGAGTCCCTAATGATGATGATAGTTTCCTTGATGACCGTGTCTTGAGTGTAGATGAAGACTCATGGAAGATGTTCTTTGATGGAGCTGTAAACTTATCTGGTTCGGGTACTGGGGCAGTTCTGATATCTCCAGATGGGCAACACTATCCGATAGCTGCAAAATTGATATTTCTATGCACTAACAATGTAGCCAAGTATGAAGCTTGCATCATCGGGCTTCAAGCCGCAATTGAAATGGGTGTGGCTAAGTTAAAAGTGTTTGGAGATTCTGCACTAATCATACTGCAGACCGTGGGAGAATGGAAGACCAAGGATGCCAAGTTACTCCCATACCACAAGTATTTAGAAAATCTAGTGAAAGAGTTCAAGGATGTTTCGTTTGAATACTTGCCGAGGTCTCATAATCAATTTGCAGACGCACTTGCGACGTTGTCCTCTATGCTCCAAGTCACTGATGGTTTGGAGGTTGAGCCTCTGAAAATATAAGTTTTGCCAAAGCCGGCTTATTGTATGATTGTGACTGAAGAATCTGATGGAAAACCATGGTATTACGATATCATGAATTACATTAAAAAACAAGAATTTCCTGAAGGAAGCACTCGGGCTGATAGGAAGTACATCACGAAGATGGCCTCAAAATTTTTCGTCAGTGGTGAGAATTTATATAAGAGATCTTATGATTCTGTCTTGTTGCGATGTATAGATGCAGTCGAAGCCACTCAAATCATGCAAGAAGTGCACGAGGGGGTATGTGGCCCCCATATGAATGGACACATGTTGGCCAAGAAGATTATAAAATTAAGATACTATTGGCTCACACTGGAAAGTGACTGCATCCGGTATGTTCGGAGTTGTCATCGCTACCAGATTCATGGAAATAAAATAAATGTTCCTCCAACTGAGCTGCATCAGTTTTCCGAGCCATAGCCTTTCTTGATGTGGGGTATTGATGTGATTGGCCTAATCAATCCCAAGGCTTCAAATGGACATCGATTTATTTTGGTGGCGATAGACTATTTCTCCAAATGGATCAAAGCTACATCCTTTGCAAGTGTCACTGCTCGTAATGTGGTGAAGTTTGTCAAACGTGACATAATTGCTCGCTATGGTGTTCCTAAAGCAATCATCACTGATAATGGGACCAATTTGAACAACAAACTTGTTGATGAGTTGTTCGGAGAGTTCAAAATCAAGCATCTGAATTCGTCTCCTTACCGCCCTCAAATGAATGGGGCCGTTGAAGCGGCCAATAAGAACATTAATAAGATTTTGGCTAAGACAGCCGTGAATTATCGAGATTGGCATGACAGGTTACCCTTCGCACTGATGGCGTATCGGACATCGATCCGCACTTCCACCGGGCAACCCCTTTTGCTCGGTATACGGCATAGAGGCGCTTTTACCCGTGGAAGTGGAGATTCCATCTTTGAGAGTTCTATCCCAAGTGGATTTGTCTCGAGGCGGAATGGTCACAACAAAGATTCGAGCATTGAACTTGATCGACGAGAAAAGATCGAAGGCTCTCTCGCCATGGCCAAGCATATCGGCGAGAGAGTAGCTAGATCTTTCAACCGGAAGGTGCGGCCGAGACATTTCGAGGTAAATGACCTAGTCCTAAGGAAGTTGTTGCCAATTTTTCCAGATCCCGGAGGCAAGTTTGCTCCAAACTACAGCGGTCCATATGTGGTAAAGAAGGTACTTCCTAGCGGTGCCTTGATCTTGGCAGAAATGGATGGTCGTGAGTTTTCCACTCATGTTAATTCATATGCTGTCAAGAAATATTACCCATGATAGAATTTGCCATGTCATGTTTTGAACTGCAAGCATTTCAATGATGAATAAATTGCTTCAATGAGTTCAATTGTTCAAATTTATTGCAAATCTTGCATTTTTTTCCTTGATGAATTGTGTGAGATGAATTGAATGTGTCAAATGGAGTACTTTGGAATGACGAAAGGCAAACCTTGTTCCATACGCTATTTCATACACTAACCCCCAGTGAGTCGTGTGAAAAATTCCATGCCCGCAAGGAAGAGGGCTATCTCGCAAAGGGTACGTCAACCAAGGTGATGAGAGGCATTCTTTTCTCTATCCCAAACACTACAGGTGATCCATTGCTCAACCCCTTTGAGCCCCATACACTTATGGAGATTCTTTTAAAATTACCCCTGTCAAGGATCATCCCATACTGGGACAAATTTAAAATGAATGGTAGGAATCTTTTTGCTCACACTTGCATCAATCTTCAAGCATCGCTTTTGCAGTGCAACTTACGCGGTAATTCAAGTGCCTTAGGATGACGAAGAGCAGTTATTTCTTTATCCTACACACTTTTGACTATTGCCTAGCCCACTTGAGCCTATAAATTCATTTCATGTCAAACCCAGTTGGTGATCATCCCCCACACTAGGGCAAGATAAAAGACAATCATTCGAGTAGCATGGTCTAAAATGCTCATAAAAAAACTGTGTAAGTCCAAAGAGAAGAAGTGCAAAATAGAGGCATGAAAAAGCAGTGTGCCTAATAAAAGCAAGGCCAATGCCTCAAAAAGAAAAATCAAACACTTGAGTCGTATCCCCAACAAGGTGATACCCAAAAAAAAAAAAAACTCTCAAATGTTGTTATAATCAATGGAGTTGTGATAAAAAATCTTCGACAGTGGAGAAGGAAAGTGGTGGAAATGTCAAGATGATCACCAACTTTGACCCCCTAAACACTTTTTGGGCCTAATCATCCTTTCGTTTCACAACCCATGAGCCAAGCCTACGTTACGTCCCTTACAAAATCTCTTCTGATTATGGCACTTGAATTAACCTAGGGATTCACATGTTTTAAGCATTGCTCGAAGAAGTGCGAGCAAGATTATTCCCTTCTCATTTTGCAGGGTTCTTGACTTGTAAACCCAAAGATGATTACAGAATATCACTCATTCTTTCAAAAGCCTCGACTCAAAGAGTCTCTTTTGTTAAGCCATTGACCAGGCCCACATTACGGTCCCTGTTAAAGACCTCTCAGTTTGGTAAGGTCGTACCACTTGCGAGATTGCACAAAACCTTGTTTAGCATGATGACAGTGAGATAGAGTGATTGTCAAAATCTTGCGTCAAAAATCAGCATGAAACGACCATTTTTGATAAGGATGAGAGAAAAGTCCTTTTAGACCAAAAGATCCCTCATTTGACACATCCATAACACTCATGTGTTCAGATTGGAAAATTCTTTTGAGATATTTCCCAATGAAAATTAGGCAATGCAAGATTGATAGAAATCATCACGCATGAGCCTCATTTGAATTAAGGCATGTTTGTGAATGCATATTGCTTTTCCTACAACTGTGTTTTGTAGGAAACATATCCCCAAGGAACAGAGATGTCACCAGATAAGCCTTCGTCCGTCGTGGTAAAAAAGAAAACCATTTATCTTTTCTTTGTCTGACAAGAAAAGGGAAAAGTCAGTAGGAAGTGCAGAGAGAGGAAGTGACGCGAGGGAGACGTCGGGAGAGAGAGAGAGAGAGAGAGAGAAATAAAAAAAATAAAAAACAAAGGGGCTGTTGTTCGTCTTCTCCGCAGCGCTCGACCTCGCTACTCACCGCGCCCCCGCCAACGCCTGCAACTCCGGATCCGCTACCCAACGCCACCGGAGACCACACCGCCCCGCTCGCCTCGCCCAACGCTCGCCGCCGCCGCGCTGCTGTCCCCTCGCGTGACCCGACGCTCGCACCAGCGGCTCGCGCGATCTCCACCACACCTCGATTCGCCGTCCTCCGCTCGGTTGCCGATCCCCGCACCGGCCCACGACTCGCCCGCCGCTTGAGATCCCGCCGCCGACGCCCTTCGCCTCCCCGCCGTCGCACCTCAACCCGTGCCGAAATCTCGACGCCCCTGTTCGCCGTTCGCCGCGCCTAACCTCGGCAACGCCATCAACACCCTTGCCCTCAACGCCACGACCACACGTTGCTGCTTTGCTTAAAAAAAAAACAAAAAGCAAAAAGGAAAAGAATCAATTTAGGTAGTTTTTTCTTCTATTTATTTATTTTATTTTCATTATTTTTGTGATTTTACTTTATCTTGTCTTTTTTTTAGTATAATTAGTCTTTAATATGTGATTGGAAATTTTAACCTATCACCTAATTCGCAACCACGCCAGTTTTTTTTATTTCATCTATAAGGCTTTAGATGAAATAATTAATCAAGTGGGAATAAAATTGATATTTTGATCTTTAAGGCTTAAGATCAACTTATCGATTTTACTAGCGAAATATCGTTCCTTGATCTAAATTATGCGTGATATTTTTTAGTAATTTTGGATGGTCTTGATTGTTTTATTTATCTTGAAATGTGTTCGAATTATAATATTACATGTTTAGGGTTTACATATTTAAAATAGGAATCTTATTTCGAATCTTAAAAATCAAAAATCAAAAAAATTAAATCAATCAATTTAGGTTGCTAGATTTTTAGTTTGGATTGCATGTTTAATTATTTGACAATTATTAATTTTGAAATTAAACAAAAACAAAAAAAATCATCATATACATCTCATGTAGTGTCAAAGCATATTTTGCACGTCATTGCATATTAGGATTAAATTGCACTTAGTTCAATTCTAGATAATATTTCTTCTTAATTTGTTATAAGTTTAGGTATTTTTAGATATATTGCATTTTAGGATTATTTAGGTTAAGAGAATGTTTTAGTTTAAATTAGGATTTGGCTCAACCTAATTCCTAATGCAAATTAAATAGAATCTTAATCTAGTTAAATAAATTTTCACATTTTTCCCTAATTCCGAATTTTCATGAAAAAAATACAAAAAATGTCTTAGAATAAATTAGTTCTATTCCCTAGGATAGATTGCATTTTTAGGAAAAATAAAAAAAATGTCATTGCGTATCATTGAAAACAAATTCATGAAATGCATGTCATTTAGATATTATTGTTAGGTCCATTTAATTAGAAATTGCATGACATTAGAATTAGGTCATTTAGTTAATATTGCATTGCATATTACATGATTTTTATTAATTAAGTGAAAACAAAAAGAAATTGCGTATTAATTAGAAACCATATCCAGGGTTGTTGATGTGGTTTAACCTAACATTGCAAATGCTTTCCTTACTTTGAGGTAAGTTTTTGCAATTTATTTATTGTTTATCTGGGTGTTAAATTGGTGGATTGCGCACCCACATGATCACCTCACATGTTAGAAAAATAGATTTAAAATCAATTTAAGCTGCCTGCAAAAACATTTTTTTGAAATTAAAAAGAAACGGTACCGAAAGGGCATTAGAAAAATCTAGTGTAACCAAGTCCCTGTACCCTTAGTCTCTGGTTCATAGGAGTAAAATAAATCTCCCTTTATTTTACTTAGGTGTCTAATCGACCTACCGTGAACTGATTAGTGGCGACTCCTAGTTAATAATTTCTTGCATGTTGAAAAACTTAAACCTTAAGTCGCGATTTGGTATGGGCTTGGGAGAGCCCAAGCTAAGTTTAAAAGCTTAGCAGTCCATTAACCTAGTTTTAGGTGATGCACCAAAAAAAATAGGTCGCGACATTTTGTCATCATCAAAAATGGGGAGATTGTTAGGGAAATATATTATTATGTTTTGAATATGATAAAATAAATCAAAAGCTACTACATGTTTAATAGTTAAGTAATAGACCATGCAGATGATAGAACATATAAATGATATTGTCAAAGTCTGAAGAAGGCCAGAAGACTGAACGTAACACATGTCTAAAGTATATCTTGAAGATTTTCAAACTTCTGTGTCAAAGTCTGAAAACTGCCAGACTTTAATGTCTCTACATCAGAAGTCTGCCTACTTTGACAAATTCCAGACTCAACGAGAATGGAGAACCAGAAGACAGACTCTATGCTGAAGTTGAATTGGGTACATACCTTAAAGCTAAATCTGTTCAGAAGCAGAATATGTTCAAACTCAGATTGTAAAGTCTATTGCACTCAAACTCAGATTGTAAAGTCTATTGCTCTCAGACTTTATATCCAGATTCGATAGAACGTAACACAAGCCCCAAATGTATAACGGCTTGTGATCTGGTTTGGATTCTATATCAAGATTGATTTGATTAATTCAATCTAATTGATTGACAATTGGATCTTGAAGAAAAGAACTTTATATACGAATGAGCTTTACTTATGAAAACCAAGATTCTGTTTGTATGGGCGATCGGAATCAATTTGGGATTCTACTTTTGTTACTCAACGGCTACCAAATCTTCTAGATACAGAGCTGTCCAACGAGTAGATTGGAAGACAATCCTCAAGATGCTGTCCAACGGCTAGTTTGGAAGTTAATGAGTATTTAAGGAGATCAATGACCGATGAGCAAGTAAGAGACGGAGCGTAGAATTTATAATTCTAAAGTTTGAGTGACCTTCAATCACACACTTGTCTCTTGTGAGCTTAAACGTTTGTGATTGTGAAAGAAATACCAAAATAGTGACTTAGTGAGATGGTGTGACTTACTACTAAGTGTTTGCACTCAAAGTTGTAATCTCTTGTTGATTGCATAGTGGAATCCAGCCAAGAAGGCTGTTAGTGTGGGAGACTGGACGTAGGCTTGATTTAAACTGAACCACTATAAACCTTGTGTTCTTATTATCTTCCCTAAATCTCTTTATTTTGTTCGCAATTCTATTTAACTGCTAAAGTCTGATCTCGCTCAAAATCTACTGTTATTCAAACTCAGTTTCAAAAGTCTGTTGTTATTCAAATTCAGGTTAAAAGTAAAGGTTTTCACTGTATTTTGCAGAATCTATTTTTATACCTATTCACCCCCCTCTAGGTGTTCATACTAACACTTTCAAATTTCACATTTGTATGATATTGATATACGGAATCCACCAATACGGCAAGCAATTTCTGACGAGAGACATTCACAAGAGACATGCGCGATAAGGAAATTTGAGTTCTAGTCAAGTTTCATCATGTCGTGTCATAAAATGGGTCAAACTCGTTTATACACAATGCATTAAATTTTGTTGCTCGCTGGTTGACCCTAACACACATTTGGATACATCAACATACATTAAAACACATTTTACACATCGGCATTTGTACAAGAAACTACATTTTGAATGTGCTGAACACATCAAACTAGGTAATTGATTAATTAAACCTATCGTGTTCCAATTTTCATGAATACGGCACAATTAATAAAGATTTCATGATCGATCAAATTAATTTTGACACGACAAGACTATGACATAAAGAGATGGATATATCTGGATGATAAGTCTTGGGAGCCTACTTTTACCAATTCTACTTCCAACATACGAAAGATTATGAGTATTCCTGATGTCATAATAATTAAATATTAAATCACGGATTCGTCTAATAATTTAAGCTTTTAGAACAGCCTGCTATTTAATTACTCTTAACACCTAAAAAGCCAAAGTACAGCACTAATTAACTTGGTAAATATATTGCTACAAGAAAATTTAAGAATACATCTTTTTGTCAATAGATAACAAGATGGAAAGATGTGAAATCAAGTGGTTATTAAGGGCGCGTTTGGTAACGATTCTGTTCCCGGGAGCTGATTCTGATCAGAACTGATTCTTTTTTATTCTGTTCCCGGGAACTGATTCTAAGCATTTTAAGCCGTTTGGTAACTGTCCAAAGTTTTTGATTTTGGAATAGAATTGCATTTGGTACCGTGTTCATTAATTCTGTTCCAAATCAATTTCTTTTAATTTTTAAATAATTTTTTTACTTTTTTCCTTTGTTTTCTTTTCTTTTTTTCATTTTTTCATTTTTTTCTTTTCATTTTCTTTTTTTTTTTCTTTTCTTTTTCTTCTTTTTCCTTTTTTTCTTTTCTTTTTCTCATCTTCTTCTTCTTCTTCTTCTTCTTGCCGGTCGCCGGACCCGGTGACCGGCCAAACGAGGGCCGGCGACCTCACCGGAGCGTTGCCGGCCCTCGGCGAGGCCGGCCCTCGTCGGCCGAGCCTCGCCGATAGCCGGCGAGGCTTGCCTAGCCCCGCCGAGGCTCGGTCGAGCCGGATCCGGCGAGGCCGAGCCCCGCCCCGGTGGCCGGGTCGACCTCGTCGGGGTTGGGCGAGGCCCGCCACCCACCAACGGGCCGGGCGAGCCTCACCGGTGGCCGGGCGAGCCTCGCTTGCCCACCGGTGGGGCCGGGCGTCGCGAGGCTCGCCCGGCCCCTACCCGATCCCGGCGAGGCCGAGCCTCGCCGGTGGCCGCAGCAGCCTCGCCCGCCCGACGAGGCCTCGCCCGGCCCCGGCGAGGCCCGCCGCGCCACCGGCGAGGCTCGGCCTCGCCCGATTTGGGAGGCCGAGCCACGCCGGTGGCCGGGCAAGCCTCCGGCGAGCTCGCCGGTGGTCGGGCTTGCCTCCGGCGAGCTCGCCGGACCGGCGGCCGGCGGCGGCGGACGGTGGCAGCGGCGGCGGTGGACAGCGGGCGGATGGCGGACGGTGGCGGCGATGGTGGACGGCGGTCGCGAGATGGCCGAAGAAGAAAAAATTTATTGATTTTGATTCTCAAATTCGTTCCCAGAACAAGAATCAACTTTTTTTTTGTTCTTGATTCTGTTCCCGAGAACAAAAATTTTACCAAACGCGATTCTAGGCCGAAACTGATTCCGGGAACAAAGAATCAGAATTTGGCCCTGTTTGGATGGTTACCAAACAGGGCCTAACTTAATACAAATATATATTATGAACAAGAGAATAATTTTGAGAAAATTGTCATAGAAGTCCTAAACATATTGCTTTTTGTCTCAATTTAATCTTAAACCTTTTATTAATGCCAATTTAGTCCTAAACCTTTTGACCTAATGTTAATTTGGTCCTTTGGACTAATTTCGATCGGATATTGCAAAAGTGGCATGGCCAACACTAAAGTGAATAAATTTCGATAATATTTTTTAATTTTTAGTTATTATTTTTTTATATTCGTTTTTCTCCTCCTACTTCCTCTAGCCAATCATCGGACCTCAATGATCTATTAGAGATGAGGGCCAACAAGGCTCAACCTCAAAGGATCTAGCGAGGGTTGAGCCTCACCTAGCCTCATCGAATCTAGCTAGGTCAGGCCTCCCCCGTGGTTGGCAAGGCTTGACTATCACCAGATCTTACAAGGGCAAGCTTCGCTAGCCCATCGTAAGGCCGTCCTTGTGGCCTCTGGCAAGGGCTCTAAGCTCGCAAGAGGCTGGCAAGTTCACCTCAATCTCACTCGTAGGCAAACGACTGGAGAAAGGAGGAGGAGAAGAGGAAACAAAAGAATAAAATAAAATTAAAAAAAAAAAAAAAAAAAAATTAAAATATTATGAAAAGTTGTCCACATCAATGTCAACCGTGTCACGTTAGTAATATCCAGTCAAAATTAGTCAGAATGACTGAATTGGTATTAGGTCAAAAGGTTTAAGGCCAAATTGACACTAAGTCAAAAGATTATTAGAGGCTTGGGATTAAATTGGTAGTAATGCAAAAGATTAATGACTTTTCTAACACTTACTTCATATTGTTCACAAATGTTAATGTTAAAAAAACTCTACTCGACAATGGGATTAAGGGCTACATTTCCACTCAATCGCCCCGTCTAATTGATGGATTACAGATTATCAACATCGCATTCATATGAAATCAATTCCATATGCAACGCTTACTTAAATATCATAATTTATCAATTTTGTAACCTTTTTTTCCGATCGCTGGGTGTCATATAACTTTTTTATCAATCACTTGAATGTCATAACTATTTTAAAATATTTACCAAGATTTCCTGCACTTGAGTGACTTAAGTGATCGGCTACATGGTTGCCGATTTCTATCACAGTTTGATGTCGATGTTTGTTCGGCTCCCAAGAATAGTGCACGTATTGAGTCTTTATTGGAGTGTTCCTCTCAAGAGACTATTTGTATTTCTATGTCTAGTTTAATATTTTGTAGATTCTCAAGAATCTGTCTTCTTAAAATGCTAGATACATCTAGAGCGATTTAAGAGTAAGAGTAAGATTCGTGTAACAAAACTATATAAAGAAAGTCTTGTGATCTTTACCAAAAAAAAGAAAGTTTTGTGATCATTTCTGTCAAGGTGAAAACAAGATGAAATAATAAATCATGAATCGACAATTCACCTTCAAATTATCCTATCAAAAGTATCTTCCTCTAGACCCTTTTTACCTTTTCTTATTCTATTCAGGAGATAAATTAGAGCACACAACGCAAGTACAATTGCAGCTGGAATCCAAACCCACACCAGCTTAGGATTTTCGTCAAATTTTGAGACCTTAAAGAACCATGACCTTATGCAGTTCAACTCTGTATAGCCGCTGGTTGAAGTGGATCCTAGGCACATATCCTGCGGGAGATACTATGAAATATCAAAAGGGAAAGAAATAAGTGGATTCTTCATGTTTTCTCCTGTTTCATTGTTCAATGAGACAAACAGGGGGATATTCTTCCCGTCATATTCCTCTCCGGCTGTTATATAGGTAGCTGTTGAAATATTGAAATTGTAATTAGACAAAGGATCTTGTTTGCTCGAGAAAATGGTATTCACATCCAGCCATGTGGTTATCATCACCGTCTTCTGCACAGCTCTTGTGGGTGTCAAATTCTATAGCTGCAACCTGGTTCTAAGGGTGTCAGTTTGTGCTTCAGTTGACTATGCCGAGCCATCTTCCTTTGCTGTTGTCTGGAGACCCATTTCTTCGGTTATAACAAAGGCAAGAACTTCACTACCCAGGACAGTCCCCTAAGTTATACTGAGAACAAAGTTGGAATTTTAAGGTGCAGGGACTCAACTGTCCCCTTTTTCTTCCATAGCTTGAATGAGTCTCCGGACAATATGCAGCCAGACAAGTTTGAGATAGAAGCTACACTTACATCTGGTGTCACTTGGAGGGCATTGAGAACTACATAGGAATTTTCCCTGATGACATGGTCTCACCTGTTTCATTAGGATGGGGCATTTGAACCTCAATCACGTCGCTTGATCAAAAGTAGATACCACGATGGTAACTACTAGCAATAGCTACTAGACAGAAGGAGTAATATACATTCTTAGGTGAAAAGACGAAACAGAAGTCAAGAGGTTTAAGAGTTGCCGATTGAGGAAGCACTTTTCAAGAGTGGAGAGATTTTTACATGGCCGGTGAGGTTTCTAAGATAATTAAAGTGGTGAAGTCAAGAAAAATTAGGTGAGGGATGACCAATTATATTTTGAAGAAATATTCATGTAATCCTCTTTTGGAATGGCACCGTTAATGAATGACTTCGAGCGGACATAAAGCAGTTCTTTTCATGGTTGATGTAAACTAGAAAGCTAAAAGAGAATGGAAGGAAATTTCAGGATCCAAGTTCTGCTCAACTCCTCTGCATTTTGATCATATTTTACTCTCGGAACCATCTCTTCCACAGATCACACAACCGGATTTTCGAACCTGATTAGTTATAGTTTTGTATGTATGTCTGTAGATGGACCTTGTCAAGTTACTATTATTCTATAAACCCAAATTGTAATAGTGCCAAAGCGACTCTTTGCTAACTTGTTCTATAATCTAACCTGCTTGGTCAATTTCAAACGGTAATTAGCTCCCTACTTGGCAGGTTATCAAGCTGACTTATAGACATGTAAGGTCGACTCATGATTAGAGGATAATTGTCTCAGATTGAAATGATTTAATACAATAAACTTTTGTATGTTTTGTTCTTAACTACTAAGATGCTAATGTTTATCCGACGACTCAAACAGTCAAAGTGATTTTTTTTTTTTTTTGGGGGGGATGAGGAAGTAAGGTATACACAACCCCGTCAGATTGGTAGGATCTGATTATGCCAACGCAAGAGGAAAATTAATGAAAACCTGGATTGAAACAAGCAACGAGAGAGGATGTCTTCAACTCTGACCCCATCTACTTTGGATTCATCAGAAGAGCCGATCAATTATGCTGTGTAATCATTGGTTAACTCTGTGTTTATTATGTTCTGTGCTGCACTAACGTTGCTCGAGCGCTCAGCAGAATCAAAACAAAGTCTTCGGGAAGTTTTCTACTTTGCATCTTCAAATGCATCGGGTTGTCCTAATGCTGTCTGACTAAAGTTGGGGATGCATGTGCTTTTAGGGATTGAATTATCTGACATAAAGTCTGGTCTTCTCCAGAGAAAGCCATGTGGGCGTCCCATTGCTGTATCAGCACAAATTGTGTCGCAAAGATTTTGATTTTGAATCGTTCTTAAGATTTTTCTGCATTCTTGAGATCTTGATGAGAAGCTCTGGAAGGAAGCATTCTTCTTATTCTCTCTTTGTTACATACACATGCTTACTTTAACTCAGAGGCCAGTCTACCAAGAAGGTGCTTTCCAGGTGCAAAGTTTGCGGGAAAATAGGCATGGGCTTTTCATACGACTGTCAAGAGTGCAAGCTCGATTTGTACTCTCTCTGCGCTGTTGCACCTTCATCATTTCTGTCACTCTGCTAGAACAGCAGGTGAATTCTTTTCATGCCAGGCCATCGGGCCATAGCGTCCCAACCCTGCCAGGGCTGGGATTCATTAATCATCCAACCGCATAACTAGCAGATCAACCATCTAATTAATTACAAAACCTTATTAATTACCTAGAAGTGAATATAACTGGTAATAGTGCCTACAGTTGGAGAAAGATACTGCAAGTTAGGCCTCTTCTTAAGCCTCTTGTTGGATGCTCGATTGGTAATGGCCAATAAGCGTGCCTTTGGCACGATAACGGACACTCATATTGCTGTCTCTTCTGATCAGTATCCTAAAAGAATAGCCTATGATGCTGGTCTAAGCCTCCATGCCAAGGTTAGCGAGATGTCCGCGACTCCGATTGGGCATGGTCTCGTACCAAATGAGAACCTGATGTGAATTTAAGCTGTTATTTGAGATACTCAACCTAATCACCTAGCCGAGTTCTATGTCACAGAAAATGAATCCAGAAATGGTTTGTTTTCTATTGTGACAATTCCAGGAAAATATGGCAGCGGATACTTGAATAGTGGGAGACAAATGCCCCCATTATGTTCCCGATTTCGTTATTTCGACTCACCGGCTCCTATACTGATGACAACAATTTGAAGAGAGTCTTTATTCTCAATAAAGATTATAAGCCACCAAAAACAAATGGAAAGAAAACATAGGCTTTATTCCCATTCCACTTTCTCTATTCCCGGCTGACAAACAAGGCTTGATGATTCATAGTTCAATTTACGAAAGTTTCAAGAACAGATATCATCCAACAAGTTTGCTGAATGAAATGTAAATAAATTCAGTTGCACTGATTGGATAAACCAAATCTGATATTTGTGAAGAAACATTTGAACTAATGCATGTCGTTTTATGCTCTTCCTTAAATCATGGATGCATGAACTGGTGCAAAGTGATGGTTGTTTTTATCAACTAATCAAAGCAATCCTCCCCTCAAGCAGATTTGCCTCTTGTAGGAGTCTCTTCATCACTAAATGCATCATCTTTGTTCTCACTGCTTGACTTCAAGGATTTCTTCCCTGCAAGTTCGCTTTCTATAAAAAAATAATAATAATAATCAAATAATTAGCAAATATAAGGAGCTCAGTTTTCTCTTAAGTTGTAAGATTTGCTTCAAAGGAATAACCTTGTGGCCCTGATCCACTATAGAAGAAGTTCGTGAGGTTGTTGTGCGATTCCTCCAAAAAATGTTTAATGTTGGTTTCCGAATTTGCGTTTTCAACACTAGTATAGTCAACACTTCTGCTAGTTTCACGTTGAGCATTCGGAAACTTCTCTGCATTAGAGATCTTAAATAACTTGGATGGAGGAATTTCTTCTTTCTTGGAAGACACATTTCTCTTCGATGAACCTTTTGCTGCAGTAGTAGGACCTTGCTCCTGAATTGGCACCCAAATGAAGTGTCACTAAATAAAAAATAACTAGTTCACATTTTACTTATTTAGGATTTTGATAACTCACTTGTATAGAATGATTCCTTGATGTCTCCTTAGCAATGAAAGCCTCCATTATAAACTCAACAACCTCAATAGTTGAGCGAAACATCCTACTTGACTGTCCATGATGATAGAACTGCAAAGATAGTAGATTTCATTAGCTTCATTAGCATCGGATAAATTCCCAAAAGTCATGTGCAAAGCTATTACTCATCAAAAGGTGTAAATAAAGTTTGAGTACACTTAATAATAAAATAGGTGATAAAGTAAAGTACGATTTTTTTCAATCCTTTATGCCAACATATATTGCTAGATTCATTTCATCTCCTTGCAATGTCTAAAAGATAACAAATCACTCAAATATACAATACTTCTTTTGGAACTTTGATACTATTAAGGAAAGCAGAATCAACAAAAGTTTTGAATATGCAATTACCAAATCTAATTTTCCATTTGCACGTCGTCTGCATTCAATATGCCACTCTCGAAGCCTCTCTTCAAATGAAGATTGATGTTGGATATTCTGCAACCAATAGTTAATAGTGGCATCACAAAAATGAATGAACTCTAAAGACTTATAGATATATAAATTGAGATATTGATGTGAATTTCAATGTAAAAACATAGAGAAGAAATTCTAGAAGCTACCTTGTTCAAGTCTATCCCAATTTGACAATCCGGGGGTAGTACGAAAGATACAATCTCTTCCCCAACTAGTGTGCTTTTAGCCCTAGTTTTGGCTTTGGCTAAAGATGGATTTGATTGTGCCTAGGATTTAATCATATGTCATTTATCAATAAATATTCACTAATACTCAAAAATGTTGTTCAAATCTTCACAATGCATATGTGAACAACGTATAAAAAAATCTTCTAAATAATATTAGCTCAATATCCGAGGCATTTATCTTGCCATAATGTTCCGGTATACAATACGATATCGGATCCGGGTCAAGCACCTCATCTGAACTTTTTCTCAATTGTGAAGCAACTTCCTACAATCACAAATCATCAGTATTATACCTTATTATTAGAGACAACAATTATGAACATATGTATCATATTTATACATAGATCATGTAGTTGTAACTTTTTGCAAAGGAAATCTAGTTGCGCACTTCATATATACATCCAAGTTTATCAAATATACTTCAAGAATCAAGATGGAGTCATGTGCATCACAATGTTATACTATGTCAATCTTTTTGTGAAGACATCCGCATTCAAAAACTAAGTATCGAACCTCATAGAAGAAAATTTGAAAAGCCATTCTCTATAATAGTAAAATTGCATTTGTGTCATAGTCTATCTCACAAAATATCAAAGAACAAAATAAACCTTACACAATAGTTATATCCAAAAAAATAACTTTATAGAAAGTTATAACTTACATTGACTATTGTTCTAAGTGATGTATTCACTCGGTCACGTTCTCCTCCTTGATTCGGAATGTCTGGTTTCTTTGAACCACATGCTTCATTCGATCCAATCAGAACAAAAGACTTGTTTATAGTGGAGACTGACCAAGTAACCTGCAAGGATGAAAGAGGCAGAAAAGTACAAGATATGAGTAAAAAAAATATCAAAGCATATACAACTATTTTCATCATTAAATGCTGCCCAATGATTCGAAACAGGAAAAGTTATATGCTGTAAAATAAGATCTTGAACTATATTCATTATATTATCCTAATATAGGATTCTTACTATTTGAGCATTATCATGTAATTGTACTTATGCATTTAGATATCTTTCTATATGATGGGACTAAATTTCTATACACTAGAATAATAGACACTAATGTTCAAGGTGCTGGTTTGATTGTACACATTATTAATGTATATGGAACTCATTTCCTTTAACCGGAATTATTCCTTATATATGAATAATGTTTACCATGACAAATTCTACGGTCTGATTAATTACAAAATCTAATAAAGATTTGGCATTTCAAATAACTGTCATTTGTGTTATTGTCCAACGAATAATGAATAACTGATAACGATTCACAAATCGAACTATGTAAAGGGTAATACATTCAAACCAACAACCCTAGAGCAAGACTATCTATCCTTCCAATGTATATAAGCAAAAGCAACCTATTGGCCATTTTAATTCTATCATCCGCAAAATCATATTCTGGTATACATGCATTTTATAAATATGCATACTCATAAAAAAATATGGACGCACAAAAGACATATGAACATATAGATACATATAAATATATATGTAATTTTTCTTTGTCAATAAAAGATTTAAGCATTTTTTTAGACATTTTATACAATAAAAAAATTGAGAAATTGTCCAAAAACTCTCAAATCCAGTGGCCAATTCAATCATAAACCTTTAAATTTTGCCAATTTAGTCAAAATATTTTGACAATATGCTAATGTAATTTTTCCCATCAATTTTACGCGGAAATCACTAACATGGACACCACCATCCTACGTGACTCAGCCAATGCTAATGTAAACAACTCTTGCGATTTTTTTAAAAAAATTCTACATTTTTCTTTTTTTTTCCTTTTTTATTTTATTTTATTTTATTTTTTATTTTATTTTATTTTTTCATTCATTAGCTAACTGGGGCCCGGCAACGTCAAATAGGCGAGGATCACGATGCCCTTGCCTGTGGCTAACAACCCCGCCAAGCAAAAATTCAATGAAGGAAAACAAAAAACAAAAAAGCGAAGGAAAAATTCAGAAAAATTCAGAAGTTTTAAAATAAAAAGGAAAAAACATCCACATAAACAATTTTTTTGGGCCAAAATTAGCCAAAAGGACTCGCAAATCCTCAAAATATTTAGGACTAAATTGAAAAAATTGTAAAGTTTTGAACTGAACTTGCCATCATATAATAGGTTTAGGACTTTTTGGACAATTATCCAAAATAAAATTCAACCAAAAATTAATCGTTAGAATAAATATTTAGATTTGCATGCACTTAAAAAATAGAATTAGATTCTAACTTGATAGAAAGTTTGTAGAATCAATTCACAGATCTAAATGATGGAGTTGTGGTAAATCAAATCTTAACTCTATCATAAACTAAATGAGGTTGCTTGAGAGCATAGGAGTTTTTTTTTTTTATATCTATTATCAATCATAAAATTTGGTTTTTTTCGTCAAAAATCCATTTCTTTGTATTTGAAAAACGAATACCTGGTCAATAACCTAGTACAAAGGTCAACTGAGACATACCTCAATCATTTTTGATTGATCTGCACTTGTCTTTGGAGATGATACCCCAGATAATCCATCTTGGAATTGCTCTTGCGGTGAGGTAGGTGGGGTTGAAATTTTGGGGTCTTCCATTTGAAAGAGAGGAGACAGTAGATGTAGAGAATAAAATGGTCAATATTTCAAAGAACGCAGTTAAATAGAGCCAAACAATTTTGCCTATTTATTATGTTGAACTAGTACATGTATATCAATGCAATCTCATGAAATTTAAATTACCTAAGTTGGCAGTCAAAAAGAGCTAATTAGCCTCTCATATTCGCATAAAAGCTAAATTGAATCTGACCTTACTAAATTATAACCTTTTTCATAAATGCAAAGCCAAATATAATCATTAGGTACACGAACCTATCTTATGTGTATTGCTTATTACAAAGGAAACTTCAAATGAGTTGGGGCAAGTGAAACTTGGAAAAACATATCCACTTTCGTGACTTTTAATTGATTTACTGAAAATATGATTATTTGAAATTCTTTAGGCGCTTTTGCAGCAGAGAGAGAGAGAGAGCCAGAGGAATTTTAGGAATGTAAACTAGCACCAATATCATTTAGGTTAACCAGTTGATGCGTGATTAGAAATACTATAATCAGAATTAACATTTAAGAGATTGCCAAATTTTATGGATGTAAGTAGTCAAATGTAAAGAGGTCTCAGGACATGCATTGATCCTTATCTCTTATGCATTTCAAATTCAAACCTCAAATGCTCATTAGACTAAAGCATTAAATGCCAGATTTTGCATTTTTGACTTCCATGAATGGCCTTTGCCTTTTATAGGAATCATTAAAACCGTAATCAGATCACATTAACTACAATGAACGATGAATTTAAACCGATCATTTCAAATATCTAGCCACAACATCTTATTAGCAAATGAACTCCATTTTCGGTGCGACGAAAGGAACATACCCTTACTTCTGCAAGTTTGGAATAAAATTTTATTATAGGCTCGGTAAGAGCGAAGGAGATCACATGTTCACTTGAAAAGCTAGTATGTATCTTGTTAATATTGAAATAATTGTCTAAAAAGTCATAAACCTATTATACAGTTGTTAATCAAGTCTTAAACTTTTCAATTTGACCAATACTTTGACAATTTGCAAATATAATCCTTCTAGCCAAAATTGGTTGAAAATTACTGATGTGGCCACTAGTCATTCTATGCGACATGGTCATAGGATGGGCGATGCTATATAAACGACTTTTGCAATTTTTTTTTTATCTTTTCTTTATTTCATTTTTTTTATTCATTGTTCACTTCCTACAAAGGCCGATAGGGATCATTGGGGCCTCGATGATGGCCAATTGCAGGTGCAAGCCCTTGCCTATGGCTGGTGAGGATCATTTGCCGTCTTCTAAGAAGCAATTAGTGAAAAGAATATATATATATATATAATCAGAAATTATTTTAATAAAATTGCAGAAATCATCCACGTTAGCGCTGATGCGCCATGTAAGATGGCCATCGGTCGCATCAGCAATTTCCAATCAATCGCAGGAGAGTCGGTGCTTAGACATGAGTGTGGCATTTCCTTTTCACTTCCTTTCTTAAAGTGTTGCATGTACAAACAGCTAATTTGGGAGCAAAATAAGGCGGAAGCGGCTGAACTATTGCTTCCATGCATAAACATAAACTGATCATTGGTTGTATATGCATATGCATGTACATGTAGGTACCCCATTGGATGCTCTTCTCTAAGCTCATTATGCACATGTACGAGTTCTCAAAGCATACCCCTACTTCGGGCAAACACAGGTTGACAGGCTTCCACTCTCACTAGAAAAATCTAAGCTCCTTCCCTTCTGTATACATTTAAATCAGCCCGAGTATCGTGGAGCCTTTGGGACACGTAGGTCTGACATTGGACAGGCGGAAACCTGCACATTGATGCAATTTTGAACAAACTTAGGATCCCATGCTGGTGTAAATTTGCTCATCTGCAACATGTCTAATCACTAATGGAGTAGCTATGTTAAATGCAGTACCCAGATCCCCACGCGAAAAGGATCCAACCCCGTAAAGAGAGTGCAAGCGTGTGGTTGACCGTATCAATTCATCAAATCTGACACAGGTCAATGCTCAATTCACGAGTAAACATTTTTTTTCCTCATGAATTCACTCTTTTGATTTGTAAGTTACAAATTGGACATCATTATATGCAAAATAACTTAATACAAAGAATTATTCGAGAAAATTGTTGAAAAAGTCCTAAATATATTATCTGGCGGATCAATCCAATTCTAAATCTTTTAATTGTGCTAATTTAATCCTAAATTTTTTGACGATTTGTTAATTTAATCATAAACCTTCCAATTGTACTAACTTAGTCCTTAACATTTTGTTGACTTGCCAATTTAGTCTTTCTAGCCATATTTTGGCGTAACGATCTAATTAGCACCAATCATCATTTATTATATGACCAGCACTAATATAAATCATTTTTAATTTTTTTCTTTTTTTCCTCTTTATTTTTTTCTTTTTATTTTCTTTTTTCCCTCCACTAGCCATTGCCTAGCCTTGTCGATGGTTGGCAGAGGTCGCCAGAGGAAAGCATAAGGAAAAAAGTAAAAGAAAACATAATAAAAAAATTGTAAAAGCTTATCTATGTTATCGTTGGTCATGCCATATAGCACAGTCAACATCCATATTAGTGATTTTATTGCCAAAATTGATTGGAATGATTATTGGCAAGAGATTTAGGATTAAAAACATTATGACTAAATTGGAAAAATTGAAAGATTTATAACGAAATTGATAAAATTGAAAAGTCCAGTACTAAATCGGCCACCACACAATAAATTTCCTTACAAACGTGGGTAACTATTACCCGCCAATGATGAGGGTAACTCAAGGAAGTTTTCAATAATACGTTTGAAAAGATAAAAACCTTAAGGACAAAAACCTTCTCCTCTCCGGAAGTCATATGTTTTTTTTTTTTTTTTTTTTATGGTTAATTTCACATTTGTGTGATATTGATATACGGAATCCACCAATACAGCAAGCAATTTCTAACGAGAGACATTCACACGAGACATGCACGATAAGGAAATTTGAGTTCTGGTCGAGTTTAATCATGTCGTGTAAAATGGGTCAAACTTGTTTATACACAATGCATTAAATTTTGTTGCTCGCTGGTTGACCCTAATACACATTTGGATACATCAACATACGTTAAAACACATTTTACACATCGGCATTTGTACAAGAAACTACATTTTGAATGTGCTGAACCCGTTGAACTAGGTAAATGATTAATTAAACCTATTGTGTACCAATTTTCATGAATATAGCACGATTAATAAAAATTTCATGATCAGATCAAATTAATTTTGACACGACATGACTATGACATAAAGAGATGGATATATCTGGATGATAAGTCTTGGGAGCCTACTTTTACCCATTCTACTTCCGACATATGAAAGATAAAAGTTAATGATCAGATACACCGACAATTGTGAGTATTCCTGATGTCATAATAATTAAATATTAAATCACGCATTCGTATAATAATTTAAGCTTTTAGAACAGTTTGCTATTTAATTACTCTAACACCTAAAAAGCCAAAGTACGGCACTAATTAACTTGGTAAATATATTGCTACAAGAAAATTTAAGAATACATCTTGTTGTCAATAGATAACAAGAGGAAAAGATGTGAAATTAAGTGGTTATTAACTTATTACAAATATTTTTTTTTTATGAACAAGAGAATAATTTCAAGAAAATTGTCATAGAAGTCCTAAACATATTGCTTTTTGTATCAATTCTGTTTTAAACCTTTTATTAATGCTAATTTAGTCCTAAACCTTTTGACCTAATGTTAATTTGGTCCTTCGAACTAATTTCAATTGGATATTGCAGAAGTGGCATGGCCAACACTAAAGTAAATAACTTTTAATAATATTTTTTAATTTTTAGTTATTATTTTTTTATATTCGTTTTTCTCCTCCTACTTCCTCTAGCCAATCATCGGACCTCAATGATCTATTAGAGATGAGGGCCAACAAGGCTCAACCTCAAAGGATCTAGCAAGGGTTGAGCCTCACCTAGCCTCATCGAATCTAGCTAGGTCAAACCTCGCCCGTGGCTGGCAAGGCTTGACTGTCACCAGATCTTACAAGGGCAAGCTTCGCCAGCCCATCGTAAGGCCGTCCTTGTGGCCTCTGGCAAGGGCTCTAAGCTCGCAAGAGGCTGGCGAGTTCACCTCAATCTCACTCGTAGGCAATCGACTGGAGAAAGGAGGAGGAGAAGAGAAAAAAAAAAGAATAAAAAAAATTTGAAAAAAATTTGAAAAAAAATTAAAATATTATTAAAAGTTGTCCACATCAATGTCAACCGTGTCATGTTAGTAATATTCAGTCAAAATTAGTTAGAATGACTGAATAGGTATTAGGTCAAAAGGTTTAAGCCCAAATTGACACTAAGTCAAAAGATTATTAGAGGCTTGGGATAAAATTGGCACTAATACAAAAGATTAAGGACTTTTCTAACACTTATTTCATATTGTTCACGAATGTTAATGTTATAAAAACTCTACTCGACAATGGGATTAAGGACTACATTTCCACTCGATCGCCCTATCTAATTGATGGATTACAGATTATCAACATCGCATTCATATGAAATCAATTCCATATGCAACGCTTACTTAAATATCATAATTTATGAGTTTTGTAACATTTTTTTCCGATCGCTGAGTGTCATATAACTTTTTTATCAATCACTTGAATGTCATAACTTTTTTAAAATATTTACCAAGATTTCCTGCACTTGAGTGACTTAAGTGATCGGCTACATGGTTGCCGATTTCTATCACAGTTTGATGTCGATGTTTGTTCGGCTCCCAAGAATAGTGCACGTATTGAGTCTTTATTGGAGTGTTCCTCTCAAGAGACTGTTTGTATTTCTATGTCTAGTTTAATATTTTGTAGATTCTCAAGAATCTGTCTTCTTAAAATGCTAGATACATCTAGAGCGATTTAAGAGTAAGAGTAAGATTCGTGTAACAAAACTATATAAAGAAAGTCTTGTGATCTTTACCAAAAAAAAAAGAAAGTTTTGTGATCATTTCTGTCAAGGTGAAAACAAGATGAAATAATAAATCATGAATCGACAATTCACCTTCAAATTATCCTATCAAAAGTATCTTCCTCTAGACCCTTTTTGCCTTTTCTTATTCTATTCAGGAGATAAATTAGAGCACACAGCGCAAGTACAGTTGCAGCTGGAATCCAAACCCACACCAGCTTAGGATTTTCGTCAAATTTTGAGACCTTAAAGAACCATGACCTTATGCAGTTCAACTCTGTATAGTCGCTGGTTGAAGTGAATCCTAGGCACATATCCTGCGGGAGATACTATGAAATATCAAAAGGGAAAGAAATAAGTGGATTCTTCATGTTTTCTCCTGTTTCATTGTTCTATGAGACAAACAGGGAGATATTCTTCCTGTCATATTCCGCTCCGGCAGTTATATAGGTAGCTGTTGAAATATTGAAACTGTAATTAGACAAAGGATCTTGTTTTCTCGAGAAAATGCTATTCACATCCAGCCATGTGGTTATCATCACCGTCATCTGCATAGCTCTTGTGGGTGTCAAATTCTATAGCTGCAACCTGGTTCTAAGGGTGTCCGTTTGTGCTTCAGTTGACTATGCCGAGCCATCTTCCTTTGCTGTTGTCTGGAGACCCATTTCTCCGGTTATAACAAAGGCAAGAACTTCACCACCCAGGACAGTCCGCTAAGTTATACTGAGAACAAAGTTGGAATTTTAAGGTGCAGTGACTCAACTGTCCCCTTTTTCTTCCATAGCTTGAATGAGTCTCCGGACAATATGCAGCCAGACAAGTTTGAGATAGAAGCTACGCTTACATCTGGTGTCACTTGGAGGGCATTGAGAACTACATAGGAATTTTCCCTGATGAAATGGGTCTCACCTGTTTCATTAGGATGGGGCATTTGAACCTCAATCACGTCGCTTGATCAAAAGTAGATACCAAGATGGTAACTACTAGCAATAGCTACTAGACAGAAGGAGTAATATACATTCTTAGGTGAAAAGACGAAACAGAAGTCAAGAGGCTTAAGAGTTGCTGATTGAGGAAGCCCTTTTCAAGAGTGGAGAGATTTTTACATGGCCGGTGAGGTTTCTAAGATAATTAAAGTGGTGAAGTCAAGAAAAATTAGGTGAGGGATGACCAATTATATTTTGAAGAAATATTCATGTAATCCTCTTTTGGAATGGCACCGTTAATGAATGACTTCGAGCGGACATAAAGCAGTTCTTTTCAGGGTTGATGTAAACTAGAAAGCTAAAAGAGAATGGAAGGAACTTTCAGGATCCAAGTTCTGCTCAACTCCTCTGCATTTTGATCATATTTTCCTCTCTGAACCATCTCTTCCACAGCTCACACAACCGGATTTTCAAACCTGATTAGTTATAATTTTGTACGTATGTCTGTAGATGGACCTTGTCAAGTTACTATTATTCTATAAACCCAAATTGTAATAGTGCCAAAGCGACTCTTTGCTAACTTGTTCTATAATCTAACCTGCTTGGTCAATTTCAAACGGTAATTAGCTCCCTACTTGGCAGGTTATCAAGCTGACTTATAGACATGTAAGATCGACTCATGATTAGAGGATAATTGTCTCAGATTGAAATGATTTAATACAATAGAACTTTTGTATGTTTTGTTCTTAACTACTAAGATGCTAATGTTTATCCGACGACTCAAACAGTCAAAGTGATTTTTTTTTTTTTTTTTTTGGGGGAGGAAGTAAGGTATACACAACCCCGTCAAATTGATAGGACCTGATTATGCCAACGCAAGAGGAAAATTAATGAAAACCTGGATTGAAACAAGCAACACGAGGATGTCTTCAAGTCTGACCCCATCTACTTTGGATTCATCAGAAGAGCCGATCAATTGTGCTCTGAAATCATTGGTTAACTCTGTGTTTATTATGTTCTGTGCTGTACTAACGTTGCTCGAGTGCTCAGCAGAATCAAAACAAAGTCTTCGGGAAGTTTTCTTCTTTGCGTCTTCAAATGCATCAGGTTGTCCTAATGCTGTCTGACTAAAGTTGGGGATGCATGTGCTTTTAGGGATTGAATTATGTGACATAAAGTCTGGTCTTCTCCAGAGAAAGCCATGTGGGCGTCCCATTGCTGTATCAGCGCAAATTGTGTCGCAAAGATTTTGATTTTGAATCGTTCTTAAGAATCTTGATGAGCAGCTTTGAAAGGAAGTATTCTTCTTATTCTCTCTCTTTCTTACATACACATGCTTACTTTAACTCAGAGGCCAGTCTACCAAGAAGGTGCTTTTCAGGTGCAAAGTTTGCGGGAAAATAGGCACGGGCTTTTCATACGACTGTCAAGAGTGCAAGCTCGATTTGTACTCTCTCTGCGCTGTTGCACCTTCATCATTTCTGTCACTCTGCTAGAACAGCAAGTGAATTCTTTTCATGCCAGGCCGTCGGGCCATAGCGTCCCAACCCTGCCAGGGCTGGGATTCATTAATCATCCAACCGCATATGTCGCAGATCAACTTGGATTTGCAACCATGAGATCCCAAGCATTTCTTCTGGGACATGGTCACTATCCAAGTGTGCCTTGTTGTGAATTTTTGGGACATGGATATAGTCAGAGGCAAGATTGGAGTGAGAGTAGTGTGATGGCTCACCCGTTACATGGAATTATGGATGGTTCGACTCAGCAAGTCGGGATGGCTATTTTCCAAGGCTTCCTAGGATTTCTAGGGTAACATTTCTTGTCATACAATCTTCCACTTATTGGTAGCTTCGAGTACACTATGAGGTATGAAGAAATCACCTTGTATGAAAAGATATAGATAAGATGTGATGACACGATCACATCACACCAATTCTCCAATTTAGGACATTTTTTAACACACAACTTACGTATGATCTCAACAATAACAGCATAGAATAAAGAGAAAAAATATTCATCGATGAGTCCACAAATAAAAAGCAGCTTTTTTCCTATTTTTGACAACTCAACAGAGAATAAATTCTCATGCTTTAATGAATATACAAATGTATAGGAGATAATATTAATTTCTGTGGTCTTCTTCGGTGGTTTCCATAGGGATTAAACAAACCATGGATTTTACTCAAAAATAAAATGTATCAAAATAATCATTGACCATATATACAAAGATATAAATAAGATGTGATGACATGATCATTCTTTCTCGATTCATTCGAAAAATAGTTATATTACCAAATGCATATTCTTAGTTGTTTTAGAAAGTATTAAGGGTTAATACCTTAAAAAATCTTAAACCGGTACACTTATGATAAATTTACCCCAAATTATTTTTTTAACCTCCAAAAACTCCAAATTAGTATACCTTTGACAATTTTACCCCAAACTGGTACACTCGTGACAAATTTACCCTCATTTAGTTTTTATTAAATTTTACAGTCAAATTATTAAGTTAGCGAAAAGTATATTTGTCACAAATTTACTAGTTTGAGATTTTTTGAGGTCAAATAAATTAGTTTGGGGGTAAATTTGTCATAAATGTACAAGTTTATGGTTTTTTTATGGTTAGTCGGGGTAAATTTGTCACAGGTATACCAGTTTGGGGTTTTTCATGGTTAAAAAAATAGTTTGGAGTAAATTTATCACATGTGTACCAGTTTATGGTTTTTTAGGGTATTAACCCAAGTATTAAACAAGAATTACTCATGAGTCGTCCATACGAATGTCAATTCCAAAAGCCAAAAAATATCCACGACGATATTTATAGTTTATTATTTGATAATGAAATAGGGAACTGCGAATAGTAACGATACCAATTAAAAGAAATAAGTTCTTGCACATTGATAATCTTAACCATTACAGAATCAACCATCTAAATAATTACAAAAGCTAATTAATTACCTTGAAGTGAATATAACTGGTAATAGTGCCTACAGTTGGAGAAAGATACTTCAAGTTAGGCCTCTTCTTAAGCCTCATGTTGGATGCTCGATTGGTAATGGCCAATAAGCATGCCTTTGGCACGATAACTGACACTCATATGGCTGTCTCTTCTGAACAGTATCCTAAAAGAATAGCCTATGATGCTGGTCTAAGCCTCCACGCCAAGGTTAGCGAGATGTCCGCGACTCCGATTGGGCATGGTCTCGTACCAAATGAGAACCTGATGTGAATTTAAGCTGTTATTTGAGATACTCAACCTAATCACCTAGCCGAGTTCTACGTCACAGAAAATGAATCCAGAAATGGTTTGTTTTCTAATGTGACAATTCCAGGAAAATATGGCAGCGGATACTTGAATAGTGGGAGACAAATGCCCCCATTATGTTCCCAATTTCGTTATTTCGACTCACCGGCTCCTATACTGATGACAACAATTTGAAGAGAGTCTTTATTCTCAATAAAGATTATAAGCCACCGAAAACAAATGGAAAGAAAACATAGGCTTTATTCCCATTCCACTTTCTCTATTCCCGGCTGACAAACAAGGCTTGATGATTCATAGTTCAATTTACGAAAGTTTCAAGAACAGATATCATCCAACAAGTTTGCTGAATGAAATGTAAATAAACTCAGTTGCACTGATTGGATAAACCAAATCAGATATTTGTGAAGAAACATTCGAACTAATGCATGTCGTTTTATGATCTTCCTTAAATCATGGATGCATGAGCTGGTGCAAAGTGATGGTTGCCTTCCTCAACTAATCAAAGCAATCCTCCCCTCAAGCAGATTTGCCTCTTGTAGGAGTCTCTTCATCACTAGATGCATCATCTTTGTCCTCACTGCTTGACTTTGAGGATTTCTTCCCTCCAAGTTCGCTTTCTATAAAAAAAAAAAAATAATCAAATAATTAGTAAATATAAGGAGCTCATTTTTCTCCTAAGTTGTAAGATTTGCTTCAAAGGAATAACCTTGTGGCCCTGATCCACTATAGAAGAAGTTCGTGAGGTTGTTGCGCGATTCCTCCAAAAAACATTTAATGTTGGTTTCTGAATTTGCGTTTTCAATACTAGTATAGTCAACACTTCTGCTAGTTTCAGGTTGAGCATTCGGAAACTTCTTCACATTAGAGATCTTAAATAACATGGATGGAGGAATTTCTTCTTTCTTGGAAGACATATTTCTCTTCGATGAACCTTTTGCTGCAGTACCAGGACCTTGCTCCTGAATTGGCACCCAAATGAAGTGTCACTAAATAAAAAATAACTAGTTCACATTTTACTTATTTAGGGTTTTGATAACTCACTTGTACAGAATGATTCCTTGATGTCTCCTTAGCAATGAAAGCCTCCATTATAAACTCAACAACCTCAATAGTTGAGCGAAACATCCTACTTGACTGTCCATGATGATAGAACTGCAAAGATAGTAGATTTCGTTAGCTTCGTTAGCATCGGATAAATTCCCAAAAATCATGTGCAAAGCTATTACTCATCAAAAGGTGTAAAGAAAGTTTGAGTACACTTAACAATAAAATAGGTGATAAAGTAAAAGTAAGATTTTTTTCAATCCTTTATGCCAACATACATTGCTAGATAATCATTTCATCTCCTCTCAATGTCTAAAAGATAACAAATCACTCGTATCTACGGTACTTCTTTCGAAACTTTGATACTATTAAGGAAAGCAGAATCAACAGAAGTTTTGAATATGCAATTACCAAATCTAATTTTTCATTTACACGTGGTCTGCATTCAATATGCCACTCTTGAAGCCTCTCTTCAAATGAAGATTGATGTTGGATATTCTGCAACCAATAGTTAATAGTGGCATCACAAAAATGAATGAACTCCAATGATTTATAGATATATAAATTGAGATATTGGTGTGAATTTAAATGTAAAAACATAGAGAAGAAATTCTAGAAGCCACCTTGCTCGAGTCTGTCCCAATTTGACAATCCGAGGGTAGTACGAAAGATACAATCTCTTCCCCAACTAGCGTGCTTTTGGCCCTAGTTTTGGCTTTGGCTGAAGATGGATTTGATTGTGCCTAGGATTTAATCATATGTCATTTATCGATCAATATTCACTCCAACTCAGAAATGTTGTTCAAATCTTCACAATGCATATGTGAACAATGTATAGAAAAATCATCGAAATAACAATTACCTGGATATTCGAGGCATTTATCCTGCCATAATGTTCCGGTATACAATACGATATTGGATCTGGGTCAAGCACCTCATCTGAACTTTTTCTCAATTGTGAAGCAACTTTCTATGGTCATGAATCATCATTATTAAACCTTATTATTAGAGAATGGAATATTTATGACTTATAGTCAAAGTCAAATAATTGTGAACATATGTACTATATTTATACATAGATCATGTAGTTGTAACTTTTTGCAAATGAAATCTAGTTGCACACTTCATATATACGTCTAGGTTTATCAAACATACTTCAAAAATCAAGATGAAGGAGTCATGTGCATCACGATGCTATACTATGTCAATCTTTTTGTGAAGACTTCCGCATTCAAAAACTAAGTATTGAACCTCATAAAAGAAAATTTGAAAAAGCCATGCTCTATAATAGTAAAAAAATTGCATTTGTGTCAGTCTATCTCACAAAATATCAAAGAATAAAATAAACCTTACAAGATATTTATATCCAAAAGATAACTTTATAGAAAGTTATAACTTACATTGACTATTGCTCTAAGTGATGTATACACTCGGTCACGTTCTCCTCCTTGATTTGAAATGTCTTGTTTCTTTGAACCACATGCTTCATTCAATCCAATCATAACACGAGACTTGTTTATAGTGGAGATTGACCAATTAACCTGCAAGGATGAAAGAGGTAGAAAAGTACAAGATATGAGTAAAAAAATTATCAAAGCATATATAACTACGCCAATCATTAAATGCTACCCAATGATTCGAAATGGAAAAAAAATATATGCTGCAAAATACGATCTTGAACTATATTCATTATATTACCCTAATATAGGATTCTCACTATTTGAGCATTATCATGTAATTGTAATGCATAGATATCTTTCTATATGATGGGACTAAATTTCTATGCACTAGAAGAATATACACTAATGTTCAAGGTGCTAGTTTGACTGTAGACATTATTAATGTATATGGAACTCATTTCCTTTAACCGGTATTATTCCTTCTATATTAATAATGTTTACCATGACAAATTTTACAATGTGATTAATTACAAAATCTAATAAAATTTGGCATTTCAAAAAATTGCCATTTGTGTTATTGTCCAACGAATAACGAATAACAGATAACGATTCATTAATCGAACTATGTAAAGGGTAGTACATTCAAACCACCAACCCTAGAACGAGATTATCTATCCTTCCAATGTATATAAGCAAAAGCAATCTATTGGCCATTTTAATTCTATCATCCACAAAATCATATTCTGGTATACATGCATTTTATAAATCTGCATACTCATAAATAAAAAAAAATATGGACGCACCAAAGACATATAAACATATTGATACATATAAATATATATGTAATTTTTTTTTCAATAAAAGATTTAAACATTTTTTAGACATTTTATACAATAGCAAAATTGAAAATTTGTCCAAAATGTCTCAAATTCATTGGTCGATTCAATCATAAACCTTTAAATTTTGTCAATTTAGTCAGAAATATTTTGACAATATGCTAATGTAATTTTTCCAATCAATTTTAGGTAGAAATTGCTAACATGGACACCGCCATCCTACGTGATTCAGCCATTGCTGACATAAACAACTCTTGCAATTTTTTTAAAAAATTTCTACATTGTTCTTTTTTTTCCTTTTTTCTTTTCTTTTCTTTTCTTTTCTTTTCTTTTCTTTTCTTTTTTCCTTCACTAGCTAACTGGGGCCCCGGCAACATCAAATAGGCGAGGATCGTGATGCCTTTGCCTATGGCTAACAACCCCGCCAAGTTGAAATTCAATGAAGGAAAAAAAAAAAAAAAGCAAAGGAAAAATTCAGAAAAAAAAATCAGAAATTTTAAAATAGAAAGGAAAAATCATCCACATAAACAATTTTCGGCCAAAATTGGCCAGGAAGGACTTGCAAATCATCAAAAGATTTAGGACTAAATTGAAAAAATTGAAAATTTTATAATTGAACTGGCCATCACATAATAAGTTTAGGACTTTTTGGACAATTTTCCAAAATAAAATTCAACCAAAAATTAATCGTTAGAATAAATATTTAGATTTGCATGCACTTAAAAATAGAATTAGATTCTAACTTGATAGAAGTTAAGTTTGTAGAATCAATTCACAGATCTAGATGATGGAGTTGTGGTCAATCAAATCTTAACTCTATCATAAACCAAATGAGGTTGCTTGAGAGCATAGGAATTATTTTTTTATTATCTATTATCAATCATAAAATAAAAAATAAAAAAATCCCTTTCTTTGTATTTGAAAAACGAATACCTGGTCAATAACCTAGTACAAAGGTCAATTGAGACATACCTCAATCATTTTCGATTGATCTGCACTTGTCTTTGGAGATGATACCCCAGATAATACATCTTGGAATTGCTCTTGTGGTGAGGTAGGTGGGGTTGAAATTTTAGGGTCTTCCATTTGAAAGAGAGGAGACAGTAGATGTAGAGAACAAAATGGTCAATATTTCAAATAACGCAGTTAAATAGAGCCAAACAATTTTGCCTATTTATTATGTTGAACTAGTACATTTTTTTTTTTTTATAAAAGGTAATAATATAAAGAGGATAGTACATTTACATCAATGCAATCTCATGAAATTTAATTTACCTAAGTTGGCAGTCAAAAAGAGCTAATTAGCCTCTCATATTCCCATAAAAGCTAAATTGAATCTGACCCTACTAAATTATAACCTTTTTCATAAATGCAAAGCCAAATGAGAGAGAGAGAGAGAGAGAGAGAGAGAGAGAGAGAGAGCCAAAGGAATTTTAGGAATGTAAACTAGCACCAATATCATTTAGGTTAACCAGTTGATGTGTGATTAGAAATACTATAATCAGAATTAACATTTAAGAGATTACCAAATTTTATGGATGTAAGTGGTCAAATGTAAAGAGGTCTCAGGACACGCATTGATCCTTATCTCTTATGCATTTCAAATTCAAACCTCAAATGCTCATTAGACTAAAGCATTAAATGCCAGATTTTGCATTTTTGACTTCCATGAATGGCCTTTGCGTTTTATAGGGATCATTAAAACCGTAATCAGATCACAATAACTACAATGAACGATGAATTTAGCCCGATCGTTTCAAATATCTAGCCACAACATCTTATTAGCAAATGAACTCCATTTTCGGTGCAACGAAAGGAACATACCCTTACTCCTGCAAGTTCGGAATAAAATTTTATTATAGGCTCAGTAAGAGCGAAGGAGATCACATGTTTGCTTGAAAAGCTAGCATGTATCTTATATTGGGATAATTGTCTAAAAAGTCATAAACCTATTATATAGTTGTTAATCCAATTTTAAACTTTTCAATTTGACCAATATATTCCTAAATATTTTGACAATTTGCAAATATAGTCCTCTAGCCAAAATTGGTCAGAAATTACTAATGTGGCCACTAGTCATCCTATGCGACATGGCCGTAGGATGGGTGATGCTATATGAACGAATTTTGCAATTTTTTATCTTTTCATTCTTTTTTTTTAAAATTCATCGTTCACTTCCTACAAAGACCAATAGGGATCATTGGGGCCTCGACGATGGCCAATTGCAGGTGCAAGCCCTTGCCTATGGCTGGTGAGGATCATCGGCTGTCTTCTAAGAAGCAAATAGTGAAAAGAAAATATATATATATATATATATATAATCAGAAATATTTTTTATAAAATTGCAAAAACCGTCCATGTTAACGCCCATGCGCCATGTAAGATGGCCATCAGTTGCATCAACGGTTTCCGATCAATTTTAGTTGGAAATATTATATTGGTAAATTCTCAAAAGGTTTAAAATTAAATTTACCAAGTTTAAAAGTTTAAACTTAATTGATCGTTGCTTGATAGATTTAAGAGTTTTCGGACAATTTCCTATTAATATCCACCATGGAATAAAATATTACATAGGATATGTAAACCTTTTAGTCTGATTGATCACCATGACTTCATATTAATTGCTCTATCCATATACATTGAGTAAGGCTTCATCAATCGGATGACATGCATAAAATTTCAAGTACTCTTTGTTATATGAGGACGAATGTTATCATCACATTTAAGCATTTACCTCCATTGAGGTTTATACAACAGAACTAGGTCCAACAATAAAAATCAAGAAAATAAGGTTCAACCTATCTCTACTAGATCTAGTTACTTATATCGACAGTATTGTATATATAAACGAAAAAATAGCAAGATACAATACATATGTATAACAATCTTTTGAGGAGGATATTTTTTTTAATCTATGAATCGTACATGGTGCACAGAGGAAAATTAGATAAAATAATCGATAATAGAAGTTCAGGCAACTTCCTTGTTTTTTAGAATCTTTAAGCAACGAACTTATCTTTTATTTTTTTCTTTACCAAAAAAAAACTTATCTTTTATTTTTCCATCCTGCTTTATAAAAGCTTGGCCCATTTCATGTGGTACAAGTTCTAATGTACTTACGAAGTCATTAGTTCGAAGCGACTAGGCTCTTATTCGTCTTGAACCACGTGTCTATGGAAGGAGGTGTTCATCTAATATTATTTATAGCGATGTGATACTTTATATCTAAGGCAAGTCGTCAAAAGAAATACTAAAATTGTGACCATTCATTGGTGATTCTTTCCTTTTGAATAACATCACAATGGCTCCTTCATCAATTAAATGATCAAGATGTTATAAAACTTCACTGCGATCTAACACTTCATGTGGGCCAAGACCCCAAAAGAAATACTTAAGAGTGTATTTGTTAGACAATAGGATTTATTCTACATGTACATCTGTCGCTACTCAACTCCATCGGCCCTCCCTCGGTGGGGAGAGGAAAAGATCAAGTAAACTTGTACCTCACGTGACAATAGAAAGTATTGTGATTTGCATCCACACTATTGATACACCATGAAAAAGAAGATCAGATGTAAATATCATATTTATGGGTATCGTTACCATAGTAGCCCTCCCAATAACACTTTCATCCATAATGATAGCATCACTTCATCCTTTAAGAGATCTCCACATTGGATATGCAAATTATGGTGAGTCTTGTCAAGACCCATACCCCTTATGACGGGTTCATTTTGATAGGGCTAGTAAGAACACCTAGAGGAGGGTGAATAGGTGTTAAAGAAGTTTTTGCAAGACTTAACAACTTAATTCATCTTTTGAGAATAATAGACTGAAGATGCAAAAGACTATAAATAGTTATATAAGACTATGAATTAAAGTAAAGGGTTTAGGGAAAGAGAATTAAAATACAAAGTTTATAGTGGTTCGGCTTAGACCAAGCCTATGTCCACTCTCTTGCACTGACAGCCTACTAGCTGGATTCCACTAAAAACTAAAAGAGATTTTACAATCTCATGTCCTTGATTCCACAGTGTAGAAACTCTACTACACTTCCTCAAGATCTCACAAATATTTAATCTCTAATCTCTCTTTTGAGTATAACTTAAGCTTAGCAATTGAATCGGCAAAGAACTAGGAGCTTCAGACTTTGGAATTTTTCTTTCAAGCACACTCTCGAATAACTTGAGCGTCTTCCTTATATACTCCCCCATGCTATTATAACCATTGGCACATTCCAAAAGAGTTCTTCCAATCTACCCGTTGGACAGATCAATTAGGGAGATCTCGAGTTATTTAAGGAATATGATGATAGCCTAGCAATCATGCTCGTTCATACAATCAGGATCTAGGTTTCCATAAGTAGAACATTCTAAGTATACTTCGCCAATTAACAGATCTAATTATCTAAATTAATTTCAATAAGAATAATTAATCATGAGATGCTATCTCTAGCCGTGAGATCTTCTTCAACCGTACGAACCAAATTCTTAAAGATATACTTGCATCTGGATAAGTCTTCTTCATCAGATAAATCTTTTCTTCGTCAGTCGGAAAGCTATCAGTGAGGGTAGATTTTAAATCTTGAGTCTGGAGGTCTTCAGACTTTGACGATAGAGTCTGCAAGTCTTCAGACTAAACTGATGGAAACATTTTATCAATTTCAAAATAAATAAGGAAGTTTTCTCCAACAATCTCCCCATTTTTGATGGTGACAAAACATTCCTGCAGATTTGAACACTTTTGCCCTGCAAAACAACACTTAAGCTAAACAAAATATCTTCATAAAAGATGAGTAGATTAAGATATGGATAGCAACGATTCTACAACCATAGAAAATATGTTAGTCCTGTAAAACAACTATACTTTCCATAATAATTATCATGGCCTAAGTTATTGCAAGCGTCAAAAGATCAAATCAAACAATCCAAACCACAACCAAACAAAAGATAAGTCCAAAAATCCAAACCAAAAGTCAAATCTGCATTAAACTTTTTCCCCCTTTTTGTTAACAGCAAAAAGTAGAGAATAAAAAAAGTTGTTTGAAAATAGAGAGAATCAAAAGCGAACAAGCTGAAATTCTCCCATGGAATTCACTATCTTCTCAAGCTTCCCAATGGTCTCCTTCAGTTGCTGGAAATATTCACCCTTCACATGATCTTGCACTTGAGTCTTCAAGACATTTAACTGATCTTGCAAAGACACCAAAGTGGCCATGAAAGCATTCTTGAGATCCTACATCTCATACCCCATAGCATATTGTTGTTTCCTTACATCCAATAGAATCTCTAGCAGCCTCGAAAAGCCTGTTGGTGCTATTGCAACACTAGGTCCAGCTAAGTCGATTCCAGGAGTTTTGAGAATGGAGGGATCTTCAGTAGATTATCCACCATGACTATGAGTGGATGCTTCTGGATAATGAGAGGCATACACATCATCTGGATCTACTGCAAAACGACTCACATCACTAGGAAAGATAAGCGGAAACAATACCTTGTTGTCCAACAGCTCCCCTTGTTTGGTTGCCTTCAGGTGGAGTAGGAAAGATTTCTTCTTGTTCAACTTCAACTCCAGAGTGATGCACGTCAGCAGTTCCAATTCCTGCCATATCAGATTTACTAGACAAGGAAACAGCCAAGGTTGGCTCAAAAGAGTCTTCTTGACCCTGGTCTCTCCCTTCTTCTCTATCTTCTTCTTCCTCTTCTCTTCTTTCTTCCTCCGTCCTCCTTTGTTCTTCATCTTCCTTCTCTGTCTCTTCTCTCTCTCTTTTTCTCCTTCGTCTGGCTCTTCTCTTGTCTCTTGAAAGTTGACAAAACTCTTCAAATTTCTCAAGGCTGAAAGAGTCATTTCATCCTCATCCTCTTCATCCTGAAAGATGAGAGTTCTCTTCCTCTTTACTGGAGCATCCATGGGCTCCTTGCGTTTCCTTTTGGCTGCAGCAGAGTCTTGTTTTGCTTTGACGGGAGGACTTCTCTTTCATGCGCTCTAACACCTTGTTAAGCTCTTTCAAACGCATCTTTGTGACCATTTTAAATCCAATCACCATTGGAGAAATGTTTGTCAAACATAATGGTGCAAGGATGTGAATTTTAAAATGTCTAAAAAGGTGTGTGATAAAAGCAAAATAAGAAAGTTGTCCCTTATCTTTCACTACTGTCCTATACATGTGAAACATGATGGTGTGAAGCAAAGAGAATTTATCGCCAATATTAATGGCATGCATCAATTTTGCTTCAGACCGAGACACATCAGTCTTGGATGTCGACTTTGGACAGATGCAGTTGATCGTGATTTTGTGCAGCAAGATATTGGGCATTCATCCTAGAGTAGGATATCTTGCCTTCAGCATCCCTGTCTTTCACCAATGAAAGAATAGCGTGAGCAACAGATACACTAATTGGTTGAAAACACGCTCTTTCCACCCCCAATTAGGTCAGCCAAAGTGTTCATATCCACCAAAAACTCCTTATCCCTCACTGTGAAGGAGAAACTGTTTACATCCAAGAAAGATAAGTTCGAATAAAAAATAAGCTATGAGTTCTGGATAAGCAACAGTAAATTCAGAACAAAAGTGCTTCAATTGCAGAAGAGCAAACTTCTCTCACAGATTTACTTTCACCGAATCAAGAAAATCAAAATCAACACTCCTATGGTTCATAACCTCTCTCTTCATTAGATTCAAATAAACCCTTTTGTGATTCTTCAATATGAATAGACTTGCTCCATCATTAACAACATTTGCAGCAACTCCTATTCTAGGCTGAAAATGGGTAAACATACGATTGTCGTCATCCTGTCCTTGTGGTTGATTAGCAGTGCCAAAGCGCGGGACACTAGGAAAACTAGCAAAGGCTTTTTCAGCCATCCCTTTTTTGCAATGCCATCTTCTCCATATCGCGTAGAAATAGAGTTTCATTCTTGTAGCCTCTTTCTCTCAGGTATTCATCGATCAAAGACATAGCAGTTCCTCCTCTTTTCAAACTAGAATAAAGCTTGAAAGCAACCTTAGGAGTTAACATTCTTACAGGTTCAACTTCTTCCAAAATTTCTTCTTTTGGTTGAGTTGGTGGAGGAAACTGACGCTGCTAAAAAGGTTGTTGCTGACTTGGTCACTATGGTGGAGAAGAATCTTCTTCCTCGATCAAATCGAAATGCATAGGACCCTCAAGCATGTGTCGTGGTCCCCTGCTTGTGATTCTCGAAGACTTTCTTGAAGACATTGTCGCTTTAAAGGAGAAATTTACAGACTTGCTTGAAAAGGTGAAAACTTTTTGGATTAAACAACAGTGAAAGTGAGAGCAAGTGGGAGTTTAGTATTTTAGGGTTTGAGAGTGAAAACAAAGAAGATAGATTTCAATATTATATAAAGCAAGTGAAGCGAAATAAACGAATCGTCACAAAGGAAAAATTAGAAATGCCTTTTCGAAAAATAATAACTGCCTTTTCAAAAAAATAACTACTACCTTTTCAAAAATGAATAAATGCTATAAATTCAAAAAAAGATAATTTCAATTAATTAGCGATTAATAAGTAACTGTACATTTTCAAGTCTTTAACCAAAAATTAAATTATTAGTACTGAAATAACTTACAGTTGTAACTTTTGGTCTTCTGAGTCTGAGCACCTTCAGACTT
This sequence comes from Eucalyptus brandiana, assembly GCA_014182725.1. NCBI lineage: Eukaryota > Viridiplantae > Streptophyta > Magnoliopsida > Myrtales > Myrtaceae > Eucalyptus > Eucalyptus brandiana. The sequence goes on from CM024678.1 coordinate 19,636,839, forward strand.
TACCTCTGAATCTGAGCACCTTCAGACTTTAATGGATAAAAGATATGATGTTCAGGCTGGTGCGAATAGACTCAAATAGGCTTTTCTCCAGTGGCTTTGTAAATATATCTGCCAGTTGATTCTTTTGAATCAATGAAATGAATCATAACTTCTCTATTTTGAACATAATCTCTAATAAAGTGATGTTGAATCTCTATGTGCTTTGCCCTTAAATGAAGAATTGGATTCTTTGTGAGATTAATTGCACTGGTATTGTCACATTTGATCTCAATGCATGAATCTTCGATTCCAAAATCTCTCAGTTATTGTTTTATCCATAAGATTTGAAAGCAGCAACTTCCAAGAGCCACATACTCTGCTTCTGCTGGTGAAAGACCTACAGTACTTAACTTCCTTGAGAACCACAATACTGTCCTGTTTCCCAGCAATTGACAAGTACCAGAAGTACTCTTTCTATCAACTCTGCAACCTACTAGATCTGCGTCTGAATATCCAAGGAGAGTAAAATCTTCTTCTTTGGGATATCACAAACCTAACTTTAAGGTAGTTGCAACGTATTTGATGATACATTTTGCAGCACTTAAATGAGATTCTTTGGGATCATATTGAAATCTAGCACAAATGCAAACACTAAACAAAATGTTAGGTCTATAAGCAGTACGATAAAAAAATGAATCAATAATACTCATGTAAAGCTTCTGGTCAACTTTCTTTCCTCATTCATCTTTGTCCAGCTTCGAAGAACTTAACATTGGTATCTCAGTTTTTTTGCAATTCTCCAATCCGAACTTTTTAACGAGTTCTTTTGCATATTTTTCTTGGTAAATGAAAATTTCTTCCTTCAATTATTTCACTTGTAATCCGAGAAAGAAAGATAGTTCACCTATTATGCTCATCCCAAATTCATCCTGTATAGACTTAGAAAACTTCTTACACAGGTTTTCGTTAGGTGATCCAAATATAATATCATCAACATAGATTTGAACAAATAGAAAGTTTTTACCTTCTCTTTTAATAAACAACGTAGTATCCATTTTTTCCTTTGACAAAACCGTTTTGAATTAAAAACTTACTTAACCCGTCATACCATGCTCGAAGTGCTTGCTTTAATCCATATAGAGCCTTTTTTCGATCCCGAATACGAATCGATCTCTTTGGATCTTCAAATCCGAGAGGTTCTTTCACATAAATTTCTTCTTGAATAAATCCATTTAGGAATGCACTCTTGACTTCCATTTGAAATAACCCGAAATTTTTATAACAGGTAAAAGTAGGTAATAATCTAATTGCTTCTAACTTGACTACTGATGAGTAAGTTTCATCATAGTTTATCCCTTCTTCTTGCGTATATCATTTGGCCACGAGTCTTGATTTGTTCCTGACCATTTTTCATTTTTCATCCATCTTGTTCCTAAAAACTCATTTAGCTCCAATAATGGATTTACCTTTTGGTTTAGGAGTTAATTCCCATACATCCTTAATGCTAAACTGTTTGACTTCTTCTTACATTGCTTCAATCTATCTTTCGTCAGCTAAAACTTCTTCTATGTTTTTGGTAACTATTTCAGAAATAAGTGCCACGGCGCTAGACTCTTCTTGCTTTTTAGATATGGTGCGAATCCCTTCATCAATGTCACCGATGATGAGTTCTTTGGGATGGCTAGACTTGTGCTTCCAGTTACCGGTCGGTCTGACAGTTTGCTGATCTTCTACTTCAGTTGATTTTTCAATTTCCGTCCGTTATTGATTTTCAGAGGTCTGAGTTGCTTCAGGGGAGGTAGACTTTGTAAAGTCTGGAGCAGGTTCAAATTCTTCAGGTTGACTCTAAATCAGTTAATTTTGCAAAGAGTCTTGAAATTTGACATTCATAAATTCGTCCACGGACTGAGTCTTCTTGTTGAATACTCTGTAAGCTTTGCTTAAGGTTGAGTAGCCAAGGAAAATTTATTCATCTGACTTTTCTTCAAACTTACCAGTTCGATTATTTGCATTTTTCAAAACAAAACATTTGCAACCAAACACATGAAAGTAAGAAACAATTGGTTTCTTTCCTTTAATAATTCATAGGGAGTTTTCTCCAGAATAGGCCTTAAGAATACTTTGTTAATAATATAGCAAGTTGTAGAAATTACTTCAACCCAAAAATGAGAAGAAATACTACTTTCTATTAAAAGAGTTATTGTCATTTCTTGCAGAGATCTATTCTTTCTTTCCACAACCCCATTATATTCTTGAGTGTATAGAGAGGAGAAAACATACTGAAAACCTGATTTATCACAGAATTTTGCAAAGTCTTGATTTCCAAACTCACCTCCATGGTCTGTCCGTATGCTTGAAATAGTATATCATTTCTCATTCTGAACTTTCTTGGCAAACTTTGAAAAGTGAGATAAGGTTTCAGACTTACTTGCCAGAAATTGAACCCAAGTAAATTGAGAATAATCTCTTTACACCAATGCTTTTAGTTCTGATTGGTCCAAAGAGATCCATACGCAAAAGCTGCAAAACACAATTAGTAGAAACCTAATTTATTAGTTTAAAAAAACTTCTAATCTGTTTTCCCAACAAACATGGTGTGCATAAGTCAGATTTTTGAAACTTCAGGTTAGACAACCCACGAATAAGGTTCTTGGAAGAGATCTTGGCAATTTGCTTCATGTTGACATAGCCAAGCTTTCGATGCAAATGATTTGTTTCGTCTTGAATTGAAATTAGACATTGAGATTTTTCTGGTTTTATATCCAGAAGATAGATGTTCCCATGTCTTCGTCCAGTAAAAGATTGAAAAAAATCTTTACTAGTTCCCGAACATACTCCTTCTTGGAAATTGATTTTGAATCCAATGTCGCACAGTTGGCTAATGGTGAGTAGATTGTAATTTTTAGTCCTTCCACCAAGGAGACATTGTTAATTGTGAGACTTCCAATCTTTACAGTTCCACACCCAACAAGTATTCCTTTATTATTTCCACTAAAAGAGACTTTTCCACCATTCATTTGAACAAATTTTATAAAACAACTTGAATCTCCAATCATATGTCTTAAATAGTCACTATCCAAATACCATTTAACTTTTTTCTTGATAGTAACCTCAATTTCGTTGTCTGAGTCTGAGTTTGTATTTATTTCAGAGTCTGAGTTTGATTTTGATTTTGCCATTAGACAGATGTCGGCATAATCTTCATCACTTTCTTTGTAGTCAGTATCACTCAATGTCTCTGCTTTGAGAGCCTTCCTGTATTTCTCAGCTTTTCCTTTCTTTTTTTTTAACAGAGGACAACCGGGTTTGATATGTCCATTTTTCTTGCATTCAAAACATATCACATCTTTATTGACTTAATCATCCTCAGTTGATTTGTTTTGAAACTTTTGAGTGTTTTGTTTCTTCCAATTGAATCTTCTTCCATTTTTGTTCAGTTTCCTGAACCTCTTTATCATAAGAGCTAACTCTTCATCATCCATATCATATTCAAAATCTGTAACATCAGAATCATTATTAAATCTCAAAGTAATTGACTTCTTACCTTTAGGATCTTCCTCCTCATTGATTTGCTCCACTTCATAGGACTGAAATGTGCCAACCAGTTCATCTACAGAAAGCGGCATGATCCTTTGTGTTTCCCTTATTGAAGTCTTTACGTGATTCTAGTCTTTGGAGAGTTCACACAACAATTTGTTGACTTTTATTGGTCCTGAGATTGACTGTCCCTAATACTCTAGACCATTTACAATTTCAGTAAAACGACTAAACATATCAGTGACAGACTGACTTTATCTTGAAGGCTTCATATTGTCTAAGTAGAATATTAATCCTTGTTTCTTTCACTCTATCAATTCCTTTATAGGTAATATGTAGCATATCCCAGACTTCTTTGGTTGTTTCACAAGAAGATATTATGTTATACTCAGTAGGAGATAATGTGCAATATAAAGAGTAAATTGCTTTAGCATCAAGAGCTTGTCTCTTGGTTATTTCTTCTTGAGTCATCTCGCTAGCATCTGCAATTTCTTTTCCTTTTTCTGAAACTGATGCAGCTTTAGAAATGATTCCTTTTTCTACCACATTCCATTCCAGAGGATCTTTCGATCTTAAGAATGCTTTCATCTTATTTTTCCATATGCTGTATTCATTTCCATCGAAGTAAGGTGGTCTAGTGTTGCTCTAACCTTCAACCAAACTTGGAACCAACATACTAGCCATAAATCTTTAACTCATAAGTAAAAACACTTTAATTAAAGACTCTGATACCAATTGATAGGGCTAGTAAAAACACTTAGAGAGGGTGAATAGGTGTTAAAGAAGTTTTTACAAGATTTAACAACTTAATTCGTCTTTTGAGAATAATAGACTGAAGATGTAAAAGACTGTAAATAATTATATAAGACTACGAATTAAAGTAAAGAGTTTAAGGAAAGAAAATTGAAACACAAAATTTATAGTGGTTCGACTTAGACTAAGCAAACGTCTACTCTCCCACACTGAAAGTCCACTAGCTGGATTCCACTAAAAACCAAAAGAAATTTTACAGTCTCACATCCTTGATTCCACAATGTAGAGACTTTACTACACTTCCTCAATGTCTCACAAGTATTTAATCTCTCTTTTGAGTGAAACTTAAGCTCAGCGATTAAATTAGCAAAGAACTAGGAGCTTCAGACTTTGGAATTTTTCTTTCACGTACACTCTCAAATAACTTGAGCGTCTTCCTTATATATTCATCCATGCCATTATAACCGTTGGCACATTCCAAAGGAGTTCTTCCAATCTACCCGTTGAACAGAATCAATTAGGGAGATCTCGAGTTATTTAAGGAATGTGATGATAGCCCACCAATCATACTCACCCATACAATTAGGATCTAGGTTTCCATAAGTAGAATCTTCCAAGTATACTTTGTCAATCAACAGATTTAATTATCCGAATTGATTTCAATAAAAATAATTGATCACGAAATTTTATCTCCAGCCATGAGATCTTCTTCAACCGTACGAACCAAATCTTTAAAGATATACTCGCATCCGGATAAATCTTCTTCATCGGATAAATCTTTTCTTCGTTGGTCTGGAAGCTATCGGTGAGGGTAGACTATAAATCTTGAGTCTGGAGGTCTTCAAACTTTGATGATAGAGTCTGCAAGTCTTCAGACTAGATTAATGGAAACGTTTTGTCAACTTCAAAATAAATAAGGAAGTTTTCTCCAACACATTTATTATCTATGAGTTGTTGAAGACAACCTAGATAAAAGGTAGGAGTCGCCACTAGCTTCATTTTTAGGGGGTCAGCTAGAAAATCCTATCGAGGGTGAGGAGTGATCCATCAATATTCACACAACTAAGGATTCTAAGGTTCGGGAACTTGGGTTATGCTAATATTTCTATTAGCGCCATTTCGATACTTAACGATTTGTCGTATTTCTTAAGGTGTCCATGCGTGTCTTTTTTACTTCTTTTTTTTTTTTTTTTGAGTCAATGAAACTAAGTAAGTGATCATGCATGAGTGGTCAATTCCATACCAATATATTTCTATTAAAAGAGGGGGGAAAACGATTGAAATTTAAAGACAATGCGGTAAGTAAATACTCAAGAAAACACTTTAAGGAAAGCGGTAAATCTAACATGTAATCCTAAACAAAAATAAATCCATAAGAAAGAAAACTCACAACTCGGTGGGCATTTATAGAATATGAGATAACCCGAAACATATATTGGGGAATAAATGATACAAAGACAAGGTCGGATTGGACAATGACCATCCATCTTCTTTATGTCTCGAAGGACCTCCACCTCGGGACCTATTCTAAACATAATCTAAAACTAAGACTAGGTACATAAAATGGGAAAGAAACAATCAACATCACAAAAAACGATCACAATCATAAAGCAAACAAGAAGGGGAATTGAAACAATATGCAAAATTGATCAAATTTGGCCTCGGGGTCGACCTTTGTGATTCATGCGACGATCCCTATAGGTTACCTACCCCAATTCATTCTTTTAAGGCTCATAGCTATTGGTCACCATTTGTCTTGTCACATGGCAACCAATGCTAAGAAACCCCTAAAACAAGTGCTAAGGGTATCCTAAAGGTATCCCACAAATTCATGCATTGCACCTATACATACATCTAAAAATCACATGCATAATAGAAAGTAAACATGCAAGTAGGCCCTTGGGCCTTGAATCTCAATCTGCTAGATAATTTTAGTGAGCCAACATTAGATCACTTATTCAGTCGACAAGTGCCAAGCACAATCACTGGCATTCAATGATAGTAAAAACATAAAATTTAAAAAAAAAAAAATTGATGTTTTCAGGTGATGCTCAAAAGTCATTTGAAAAATAATTAATAGCGAGTTATGAGAAAAGACACTAATGACATAATAAAGTCATGTCATAGTTATGGAACACATTTAATCATCAAGGCTAACTTGGGTGCATCTGGTGCACTATGATTGAGCTTTGCAAAGTGTTGGAGAAATCTATCCATAATATTTTGAAGCTAACAAAACGTTTCTATCAGTCTAGTCTGGATTATTGCAAGCCTTCTGTTTAGCGTCTGAAGACTTTCAAGATCACCAAACTCAGCACTCAAGACTCAAGACTCAAGATTTTCTCATTGACAGTTCTTCTAATCCAGTGACGAAGGAAATCCAGAGCCAAAGTATTTGGTTGAAGATTTATTCCTATCCTCTGGAGAAGATCTCTTGGCTGGATAATTGTAACGGATTCATTCATTCGTTATCAAGATCGTTTGAAGATCCGATGATCGACGAAGTATTCTTGGAAGGTTCGATTCTTGGAAACCAAAATCCTGATTGTATGGGCGAACAAGATTGATGGGCTATCGTCAAGTTCCTTTAATAGCTCGAATGATCTTGTTGATTGATTCCCTCCAACGGGTAGATTGGAGGAATTCCTTTGGTAAGTGCCAACGGGTATGATGGCATAAAGGAGTATAAAAGGAAGTCGTTCTAGCTGCTTTAGTGTATGACCGATAGAGAAATTCCGTGTCTCGAAGCACATTGATTATTAGTCGATACATTCTCGAGCGAAATTGTACACACGAGAGTGTCTATACTTAGTGATACCTTGAGCGAGTGTGGGAGATCATCTACACCGAGAATTCAAGGAAGAACAACGCCGTAACATCTCTTTGTTCATAGTGGAATCCAGCCAATAGGGTCATCGGTGCGAAGAGTGGACGTAGGCTTGAAATAAGCCGAACCACTATAAACCGCGTGTTCAATTTTCTCTTCTCTCGCTTACTTTGATTATTGTTTGTCTCATATTTGTCAACCTGCTAGTATTGTGCAATTATCGAGAAAAATCTTGCATAAACCTATTCACCCCCCTCTAGGTACTTAAACTAGCTATATCAATTGGTATCAGAGCTCGTGTACTCACTTTATTTGAAGTGTTTTACTTCAGAGTAAAAGATCCATGGCTAGTATACTAGCACCAAGGCTGGTGGAAGGGCAGAGCAATACCAGACCACCCTACTTTGATGGAAAGGATTACAACATCTGGAAAAACAAGATGAAAGCCTTCCTATGATCAAAGGATCCTCTGGAATGGGACGTTGTAGAAAAAGGAATTACTCCTACAGCTGCATCAGTCTCAAAAAGAGGGAAAGAAACTGTTGAGACAAGCAGAATGACTCAGGAAGAGATTATCAAGAGACAAGCACTCGATGCAAAAGCAATTTACTCTTTATATTGTGCTTTGTCACCAACTGAATATAACATAATATCTTCTTGTGTTACAAAGAAAAGAAGTTTGGGATAGATTGCATATCACCTATGAAGGAACAGATCGAGTGAAGGAGACCGAATTAACATTCTCCTCGGTCAATATGAAGCCTTCAAAATGAAACCAGAGAATCTATAACCGACATGTTTAGCCGTTTCTGAGATATTGTCAACGGTCTTGAGAATCAAGGACAAAAAATTTCTGATCCCATAAAGGTGAACAAACTACTGCGTGGACTCTCCAAGGATTGGAATCACATAAAGACTTCAATCGAGAGACGCAAAGAATTATGCCACTATCTCGTCGACGAGCCGATTGGAACTCTTCGATCTTATGAAGTGGAACGAATCAATGAAGACGAAGATCCAAAATGTAAGAAATCCATTGCATTAAAATCAAATGATGATTCGATGATACGATTCGAAGATGACATGGATGATGAAGAGCTTGCTCTCATGATAAGAAGATTCAGAAAACTGAATAGAAAAGGAAGAAGGTTCAACTCAAGGAAAAAAAGTTTTCAAAGACAAGAGACCAAGTCTGTTGATGATGAGGAACCAAACAAAGATGTAGTTTGCTTTGAATGTAAGAAAAAGGGACACATCAGACCCAACTGTCCTCTCCTGAAGAAGAAGAGAGGAAAAGCTGAAAAGTTTCGAAAAGCTCTCAAAGCCGAAACCTAGAGTGATACAAAGTGTGAAGAAAGTGATTATGAATATGCAAACCTATGTCTGATGGCACACTCAGACTCAGATTCAAACTCGGATCGGACTCGGACGGTGAATTTGAGGTAAGTGATTTTAAAATTCCTGTCAAAGTTTCTAAATACATTGATGAATTGTGTTTTAGTCTTAAGACTTCTCTCAAAAGAATTTCCGAACTTAAAAAGGAAAACTCAGCTCTAAAACAAAAGGAAATCGTTTTAGAAGAAAGAGTTAAAAGTTTAGACTTAAATGTCTCCACTCTTAAAGAAAATGAAGATAATCTTCTGAAAGAAAATTCCCTTTTAAAAACTGACTTATCGAATATTTCAAAGAAATTTTCAATAGGGCCCGAAAAACTTGAAAAAATTCTTTCAGCTCAAAGACCTTACTTCAATAAGTCTGGTCTAGGTATGACAGCAGAAACTATTCCCTTGATTGATTTTCCCAAAGTAAAAGAAAGAATTAAGAAAAGACCATCGAGAGAGGCTTACAAAAATCATTACAAGAAAGTTTTTGTAAAGTCTGTAGGTCGAAATGCCCTCAGGTGTTCAAAGTGCAAAAGTCCGGATCACTTTGAAAAAAAAATGTCCTATGATTTGGAAATCATAAGAAAGTATGGGCCGATACTTTTCCATTTATTCTACTAACACTAAAGGACCCAAGAAAATTTGGGTACCAAAGAAAACTTGAGACTTTCTTTTAAATGCAGGTCTCTGTCAAGAAAAAGGTAAAGTGGTATCTTGACAGTGGATGCTCAAGACATATGACAGGAGACTCAAATTGCTTCATAAAGCTTGTGCAAGTAAATGGTGGAAAAGTTTCATTTGGAGGAAACAGCAAAGGAAGTATTGTGGGATTTGGAACTGTGAAAATTGGAAACCTTAAAATAAGTAATGTTTTCTTAGTGGAATGACTCAATTACAATCTTCCCAGCATTAGCCAATTGTGTGACACTGGTTTTAAGATCTTCTTTCAAGAAGGAACATGTTCTGGAACCAGTAAAGACTCTACTCAGTCTTTCATGAGTCGAAGACATGGAAATATCTATCTTTTGGATGTGAAACCAGATGAATCGCAATGCCTAATCTCAATTCAAGATGAAGCAAGCTTATGGCATAGAAAGCTTGGTCATGTCAACATGAAGCAGTTAGCCAAAATTTCATCAAAGCAGCTTGTTCGAGGTCTACCCAAAATTACCATACCAAAAGTCTAATCCATGCACTCCATGTATTGTGGGAAAACAGGTAAGAAATTCATTTAAGCCAATAAATCATGTCTCTACTAATCATGTACTACAGTTGTTGCATATGGATCTCTTCGGACCAACCAGAACCCAGAGCATAGGAGGTAAGAAATATTGCCTAGTAATTGTGGACGACTACTCCCGCTTTACTTGGGTATATTTCCTTGCAAGTAAGTCCGAATCCTTTTCGTATTTTGAAAAATTTGCTAAAAATGTTCAAAATGAAAAATGATGTGTTATTTCAAGTATAAGAACAGATCATTGAGGTGAATTTGAAAATCAAGATTTTACAAAATTTTGTGATGAATCTAGATTTAAGCATGTGTTCTCCTCTCCATATACTCCTCAGCAAAATGGAGTTGTGGAAAGGAAGAATAGATCTCTTCAAGAAATGGCTAGAACTCTTTTAATTGAAAGTAAGATTTCTTCACGATTTTGGGCTGAAGTTTGTTTCAACAAAGATGCTATATAATCAATAGAGTCTTCTTAAGACCTTCTCTAGAAAAAACCCCTTATGAGTTATTCAAAGGTAAGAAGCCTATTATTTCATACTTTCATGTGTTCGGTTGCAAATGCTTTATTTTGAAAAATGCTAAAGATCGAATTGGTAAGTTTGAAGAAAGATCAGATGAAGGCATCTTCCTTGGATATTCTTCATCAAGCAAAGCCTACAGAGTCTACAACAAGAAAAGTCAGTCTGTGGAGGAGTCAATGAATGTCAAATTTCAAGACTCTATGCTAGACAAATCTAGTCAGACTCATCATGAAGAATCTGAACCTGCCCTAGACCCTCCAAAGCTTACAACTCTAGAAGCATCTCAGACTCTGGAAAACCAGCATCAAGCTGTTCGTGAAGATCCAAATAAAGAAAGAGATCATCAACCGAGACAAATCAACCAAGAATCGGAAGCATAAGTCCAAATCATCCCAAAGATCTTATCATTGGCGACATCAATGAAGGGATACGCACAAGATCAAAAAGGCATGAAGAGTCTAGTGCTGTGGCTCTCATCTCTGAAATTGAACCAAAGAGCATAGAAGAAGCTTTATCTGATGAAAGCTGGATTGAAGCTATGCAAGAAGAGCTCAGACGGTTCAACATTAATGATGTCTGAGAATTGACATCTAAACCAAGAGGTAAAACTGTTATTGGAGCCAAATGGGTGTTCGGAACAAGATGAATGAGAAAGGAAAAGTCGTACGAAACAAAGCAAGACTCGTGGCGAAGGGATATACGCAAGAAGAAGGAATAGACTATGATGAGACCTACGCTCCAGTAGCAAGGTTAGAAGCTATTCGATTATTACTTGCGTTTGCTTGTTACAAAAATTTCAGGTTATTCCAAATGGACATCAAAAGTGCCTTCCTAAATGGATTTATCCATGAGGAAGTTTATGTGGAACAACCACCAGGGTTTGAAGACCCAAAGAAGCCGGACTCGACTTGGGAAAAGGCCTTGTATGGTTTAAAGCAAGCACCTCGAGCTTGGTACGACAGGCTAAGTAAGTTCTTAATTTAGAATGGTTTTGTAAAAGGTAAAGTAGATACTACTTTATTCATCAAAAAGGAAAACAAAAGCTTTTTACTTGTTCAAATATATGTAGATGATATTATTTTTGGATCCTCTAATGAAAGTATGTGCAAGAAATTTTCTAAGTCTATGCATGATGAATTTGAAATGAGTATGATGGGAGAGTTAACATTCTTTCTTGGACTTCAAATAAAACAATTGAAGGAAGGAACTTTTATCTATCAAGAAAAATATGCTAATGATCTTGTCAAAAGGTTTGGGTGAAAAGTGCAAAATGACCGACACACCGATGTCAAGTTCTTTGAAGATAGACAAAGATGAAGAAGGGAAGAAAGTTGATCAAAAGTCATGTACAGGGAGCATCATTGGTTCACTTCTTTATCTTACGCTTCTAGACCTCGACATTTTGTTGAGTGTTTGCATCTCGTGCTAGGTTTCAATCGGATCCTAGAGAATCCCATCTCAAAGTCTTTGCGAAACGTATTATTAAATACGTTGCTTCATCATCAAGCATCGGTCTTTGGTATCCTAAGAAGGAGACTTTAGTCTTCGGAATATTCGACGCAGATCTGGCCGGTTCTGAGTAGATAGAAAGAGCACTTCGGGAACTTGCCGCTTGCTTGGAAACAGATGATGTCTTGGTTTTCAAGAAAACAAAGCACCGTGGCTCTCTCAACAACGAAAGCGAATATGTAGCTCTTGGAAGTTCTTTGTTCGCAAATTCTATGGATAAAACAACAAACTACAAGACTTTGGAATAGAAGACTCAAGCACGAGAGATCGAGATGTGACAACACCAGCGCAATCAATCTCACTAAAAATCCAATCCTCCACTCAAGAGCGAAGCATATAGAGATTCGACATCATTTCATCAGAGATCATGTTCAAAATGGAGAAATCTCAATTCAATTTGTTGATTCAAAGAGCCAACTAGCGGATATATTCACAAAGCCTTTTGAGAAAAATCAATTCGATTTTATCCGTTCCAGACTCAACATTCTGAAGCTTGAGGAAGTTAAAGTCTAGAGACTATCCAATCCTCAGACTCAGACATTCATGGCTATCGACCGTAAGTTGTTATATTCAATCTCGAAAAGGTACAATCATTAGTTCAGTTAATTTATAATTTCCGTAAAAAACGGAATCGTGTCTTTTCAAAAAGATTAACTTAAATTTGGCAGTTATCGATTTCAAAAGAGACGTCTATTCATTTTCCTTATGTCGATTGGTTATATTTATATACAGTTTTTCTCGATTAAACTTCAAAACCCTAGAAAAGCATTCTCCTCCCAATCCTGTCTCCACTTTGTGTTCATACTCGAGAAAGTTGTCAACTTTTCTTGGGAAAGCGAGTGAAGGAATCTTTCAACGACAAAGAAAGATGTCTTCTTCAAGAAAGTCATCAAGAATCGCGAACAGGGGACCACAGAGAATGGGGAAGGGGCCTACCCATTTCGATCTCACCGAGGAGGAAGATTTACCGAGTCAGCGACAGAGCCCGATTCACTCTCCTCCACGTCAAACTTCACCATCTACCCCACAAGGTGTGGGTCATCAACTGGAGGAAGAAATAATCGAGGACGCAAACCCTGTAAGAGTCCAAAAACCCGCTTTTATTTACAAGCTCTATCGTGCATTGAAAAGCATTGGGTCTCCACTGAATGTCGTAGATGAATTTCTTAAAGATAAGAATTATGGGAATGAGTATATTTTTCTGCGGAAAATGGAGGATTTGGGAGTTGCTCCCAAAGGAAAGGCTGAGGAAGCACTTGCGAATATTCCAAGTGACCCTCGTGTACCAGGACAGAATTTGACTGACGGGAATGATGATGATAGAATGTTCCTTGAATTCAAACCTAGAATGGGTGTTGCAGCAAAAGTGAAGGGAAATCGGATGGATTTGTTCAAATCGAAGGATCAGGAGAATCTGTTTTTCAAACTGTTGAAAAGAGGGGTGATAAACCCTAGGAGTGTTGATTTCGACTTCTTGGATGCCATCAACGTGAACTTAAGAGAAAAGTTCAATCTGCTTCAACTTGAGCAATTTTGCTCCGATACCACAGACGGTTATGCACAATTAACAGCATACTTCTATTCGAATCTCAGCTTTTTAGATGCGAATAGAATATCCTTCAGTGTTCGAGACCAAGTCTATGTGGTAGATGTGGACATGTTGGCAGACATAGTTTGAGTTGAAAGAGGACGCTATCAACCGATCAAAGTTTCGATTGCTCGTACTACACTGGAGCTTGTCAAAGACAGGGATACAGAGAAAAGAATTACCTACTCAAGGATGAGTGCCATCAACATCGTGCTTCACAAAATTGTGATCAACTGTCTCAGGCTAAAGTCTACATCAAAGACTGACGTGTCTAACTCCGAGGCAAAATTGATGTACGCAATCAATTCAGGAAAGAAGTTCTCTCTCCCTCACACCATTCTCTTTCACATGTATAGAGCAATGGTGAAGGACAAGGGCCAATTGCCTTACGCAGGTCTTGTGACCAAGATCTTTAGACACTTGAACATTGAGCCTCCACATACTCTTTGTGTTCGACCATGCGACAAAATGGTGGTGGGTTTGAAAATGCTAATAAAAATGCGTCTGAAAGAGCTTAGCAAGGCAATGGAGAAATTCAAAGTGAAGACTCCAATATCTTCTGCATCAAAGAGGAAAGGGAAGGAGCCCATGAGTGCTCCAATCAAAAAGAGAAGAACTCTTATCTTGGAGGATGAAGATGAAGAGGAAGATCTCTCTATTCCTGCATTGAAAAGAACCAGACGTTCTGTACCAGAATCAACAGAACAGAGAGAAAAAGAGGGACAAGCAAAGAACGAGAGAAGCGAGAGGAGCAACAAGAGAAAGAGAAAGAGATTGAAGAAGGAGAAGAAGAAGAAGCAGTGAAAGAAAAGTCTGTAGATGAAGCAGGAGAGAAAGAGAATCCAGGCGCTGAAGAGCATGACCATCACTCTTCCCCAATTGAGGTCTTAGAGACAGGGGGAGAAGGCGAGCAAGGAAGGACTACACCACATGCAAGGTGAAAGTCGCTCACCAAAAATCCGAGAAGATTTTCAGGCTTCTCAAATGCCTGAGGAAGAACATGATACGTCAACACCAAATTTGCTCGATTTCAACGAAGCTCCATCGTCTGCCGGCACTCCATCTGAGAAAGCACATGCAAGCACACAGACGGACAATACAGCAGATTTTCGTCGTATCCTTGATGTTCTTCTGGAAATGCGTGGTCAAATATATGCTCGGACTCGCGAAATTCAAGTCCTGAAGAATGCTTTGGACAAGCATCTTCTCGCTACCCCGCGGATCAAATGAAAGACATCGCTCTTCAAATTCAAGCCAATGCCAAAGGAGAAGAGGTGGCTCATTTACGGGAAGACTTGAAGAAGCTGGAAGGCATCATACAGTCGATGGGAGATTTCCAGATCGTGCACATTCCCAAGCAAAATTGACTCTTTTCTCACATTTTTAATGATGACAAAAATAGAGAGAATTGCAATTTGAACTCAACTCTCTAAAATCTTTGCATTTAAATTTCTTTTTGTGTGTTTTTGAGTATGACTTGGGTGTGAACATTAAATTTGGCTGATTTAGATGTGGATTTTGATGCTTGACTATTTGCATTTATATCAAGTATTGCTATATGGTTTTACTCATGAAAGACTAACCGATTTTCTGTGGATGCAGAGTCTGGTTGTTGATTTTATTAATCTTTATGAGATAGCCATATTGCTTGAGTAATGTTTTGCAGGTCAAAGTTGTTCAAATCTACAGGAAAGTTTTGTCACCATCAAAAGGGGAGATTGTTGGAGAAATCTATCCGAATATTTTGAAGCTAACAAAACGTTTCTATCGAGTCTAGTCCGGATTATTCAAGCCTTCTTTTTAGCGTCTGAAGACTTTCAAGATCACCAGACTCAGCACTCAAGACTCAAGACTCAAGATTTTCTCATTGACAGTTCTTCTAATCCAGTGACGAAGGAAATCCAGAGCCAAAGTATTTGGTTGAAGATTTATTCCTATCCTCCGGAGAAGATCTCTTGGCTGGATAATTGTAACGGATTCATTCATTCGTTATCAAGATCGTTTGAAGATCCGATGATCGACGAAGTATTCTTGGAAGGTTCTATTCTTGGAAACCAAGATCCTGATTGTATGGGCGAATAGGATTGATGGGCTATCGTCAAGTTCCTTTAATAGCTCGAATGATCTTCTTGATTGATTCCGTCCAACGGGTAGATTGGAGGAATTCATTTGGTAAGTGCCAACGGGTATGATGGCATAAAGGAGTATAAAAGGAAGTCGTTCTAGCTGCTTTAGTGTATAACCGATAGAGAAATTCCAGTCTCAAGCACATTGATTATTAGTCGATACATTCGAGCGAAATTGTACACACAGAGTGTCTATACTTAGTGATACCTTGAGCGAGTGTGGGAGATCATCTACACCGAGAATTCAAGGAAGAACAACGCCGTAACATCTCTTTGTTCATAGTGGAATCCAGCCAATAGGCCGGTCTGCGAAGAGTGGACGTAGGCTTGAAATAAGCCGAACCACTATAAACCGCGTGTTCAATTTTCTCTTCTCTCAGTCTTACTTTGATTATTGTTTGTCTCATATCTATCAACTATCTAGTATTGTGCAATTATCGAGAAAAATCTTGCATAAACCTATTCACCCCCCTCTAGGTACTTAAACTAGCTATATCACAAAGGCTCTAAATATGTTCCAAACCTTAAACAACATCAATGTCAAGCCAAAAGCATAACTTGAAAATTTAGAATGCAAAACATTACATGAAAGTTTTGTGCGTGAGCATTGCTTGAACTAAAACCAGGCTCAAATCAAAAAGAACATGAAATTTCAGATGGTTTCATGACATTCGAAGCGTTTGAAAAGCATGATAATGAAATAGTGAACTGCGCATAATAACGATACCAATTAAAAGAAATAAGTTCCTTGTACATTGATAATGTTAACCATTATAGAATCAACCATCTAAATAATTACAAAAGCTAATTAATTACCTAGAAGTGAATATAACTGGTAATAGTGTCTACAGTTGGAGAAAGATACTGCAAGTTATGCCTCTTTTAAGCCTCATGTTGGATGCTCGATTGGTAATGGCCAATAAGCATGCCTTTGGCACGATAACTGACACTCATATGGCTGTCTCTTCTGATCAGTATCCTAAAAGGATAGCCTATTATGCTGGTCTAAGCCTCCACGCCAAGGTTAGCGAGATGTCCGCGACTCTGATTGGGCATGGTCTTGTACCAAATGAGAACCTGATGTGAATTTAAGCTGTTATTTGAGATACTCAACCTAATCACCTAGCCGAGTTCTATGACACAGAAAATGAATCCAGAAATGGTTTGCTTTCTAATGTGACAATTCCAGGAAAATATGGCAGCGGATACTTGAATAGTGGAAGACAAATGCCCCCATTACGTGCCCGATTTCGTTATTTCAACTCACCGGCTCCTATACTGATGACAACAATTTGAAGAGAGTCTTTATTCTCAATAAAGATTATAAGCCACCGAAAACAAATGGAAAGAAAACATAGGCTTTATTCCCATTCCACTTTCTCTATTCCCGGCTGACAAACAATGCTAGATGATTCATAGTTCAATTTCCGAAAGTTTCAAGAACATATATCATCCAACAAGTTTGCCGAATGAAATGTAAATAAACTCAATTGCACTGATTGGATAAACCAAATTAGATATTTGTGAAGATACATTTGAGCTAATGCATGTCGTTTTATGCTCTTCCTTAAATCATGGATGCATGAGCTGGTGCAAAGTGATGGTTGTCTTTCTCAACTAATCAAAGCAATCATCCCCTCAAGCAGATTTGCCTCTTGTAGGAGTCTCTTCATCACTAGATGCATCATCTTTCTTCTCACTGCTTGACTTTAAGGATTTCTCCCCTCCAAGTTCGCTTTCTATAAAAAAAAAAAAAATAATCAAATAATTAGTAGATATAAGAAGCTCATTTTTCTCTTAAGTTGTAAGATTTGCTTCAAAGGAATAACCTTGTGCCCCCGATCCACTACAGAAAAAGTTCATGAGGTTGTTGCACGATTCCTCCAAAAAACGTTTAATGTCAGTTTTTGAATTTGCATTTTCAACACCGGTATAGTCAACACTTCTGCTAGTTTCAGGTTGAGCATTTGGAAACTTCTCTGCATTAGAGATCTTAAATAACTTGGATGGAGGAATTTCTTCTTTCTTACAAGAAGATATATTTCTCTTCGATAAACCTTTTGCTGCAGTACTTGGACCTTGCTCCTGAATTGTCACCCAAATGAAGTGTCACTAAATAAAAAATAACTAGTTCACATTTTACTTATTTAGGGTTTTGATAACTCACTTGTACAGAATGATTCCCTGATGTCTCTTTAGGAATGAAAGCCTCCATTATAAACTCAACAACCTCAACAGTTGAGCGAAACATCCTACTTGAGTGTCAATGATTCCCTGATGTCTCCTTAGCATCAGATAAATTCCCAAAAGTCATGTGCAAAGCTATTACTCATCAAAACATGTAAAGAAACTTTGAGTACACATAATAATAAAATAGGTGATAAAGTAAAAGTAAGATTTTTTTCAATCCTTTATGCCAACATACATTGCTAGATAACTCATTTCATCTCCTTGCAATGTCTAAAAGATAACAAATCACTTGAATATATAGTACTTCTTTTGAAACTTTGATACTATTAAGGAAAGCAGAATCAACAAAAGTTTTGAATATGCAATTATCAAATCCAATTTTCCATTTGCACGTCATCTACATTCAATATGCCACTCTTGAAGCCTCTCTTCAAATAAAGATTGATATTGGATATTCTGCAACCAATAGTTAATAGTGGCATCACAAAAATGAATGAACTCTAAAGATTTATAGATATATAAATTGAGATATTGATGTGAATTTCAATGTAAAAACATAGAGAAGAAATTCTAGAAGCTACCTTGTTCAAGTCTATCCCAATTTGACAATCCGGGGGTAGTACGAAAGATACAATCTCTTCCCCAACTAGTGTGCTTTTAGCCCTAGTTTTGGCTTTGGCTGAAGATGGATTTGATTGTGCCTAGGATTTAATCATGTCATTTATCAATCAATATTCACTCCAACTTAGAAATGTTGTTCAGATCTTCACAATGCATATGTGAACAACGTATAAAAAAATCATCGAAAAAATATTACCTCAATATTCGAGGCATTTATCCCGCCATAATGTTCCGGTATACAATACGATATCAGATCCGGGTCAAGCACCTCATCTGAACTTTTTCTCAATTGTGAAGCAACTTCCTACAATCACAAATCATCAATATTATACCTTATTATTAGAGTCAACAATTGTGAATATATGTACTATATTTATACATAGATCATGTAGTAGTAACTTTTTGCAAATGAAATCTAGTTGCACACTTCATATATACATCCAAGTTTATTAAATATGCTTCAAGAATCAAGATGGAGTCATGTGCATCACAATGTTATACTATGTCAATCTTTTCGTGAAGACATCTACATTCAAAAACTAAGTATTGAACCTCATAAAAGAAAAATTGAAAAAGCCATACTCTATAATAGTAAAATTGCATTTGTGTCATAGTCTATCTCACAAAATATCAAAGAACAAAATAAACCTTACACGATATTTATATCCAAAAAATAACTTTATAGAAAGTTATAACTTACATTGACTATTGCTCTAAGTGATGTATACACTCGGTCACATTCTCCTTGATTCGGAATGTCTGGTTTCTTTGAGCCACATGCTTCATTCGATCCAATCATAACAAGAGACTTGTTTATAGTGGAGACTGACCAATTAACCTGCAAGGATGAAAGAGGTAGAAAAGTACAAGATATGAGTAAAAAAAGTATCAAAGCATATACAACTATGTTCATCATTAAATGCTGCCCAATGATTTGAAACAGGAAAAATTATATGCTACAAAATAGGATCTTGAACTATATTCATTATATTATAAAATAGGATTCTTACTATTTGAGCATTATCATGTAATTGTACTTATGCATTTAGATATCTTTCTATATGATGGGACTAAATTTCTATGCACTAGAAGAATAGACATTAAAGTTCAAGGTGCTGGTTTGACTGTACACATTATTAATGTATATGGAACTCATTTCCTTTAACCGGAATTATTCCTTATATATTAATAACGTTTACCATGACAAATTCTACGGTATGATTAATTACAAAATCTAATAAAGATTTGACATTTCAAATAACTGTCATTTGTGTTATTGTCCAATGAATAACGAATAACAGATAATGATTCATAAATCGAACTATGTAAAGGGTAATACATTCAAACCAACAACCCTAGAACAAGATTATCTATCCTTCCAATGTATATGAGCAAAAGCAACCTATTGGCCATTTTAATTCTATCATCCGCAAAATCATATTCTGGTATACATGCATTTTATAAATATGCATACTCATAAAAAATATGGACGCACAAAAGACATATGAACATATAGATACATATAAATATATATGTAATTTTTCTTTGTCAATAAAAGATTTAAGTGTTTTTTAGACATTTTATACAATAAAAAAATTGAAAAATTGTCCAAAAAGTCTCAAATCCAGGTGGTCGATTCATTATAAACCTTTAAATTTTGCCAATTTAATCGAAACATTTTGACAATATGCTAATGTAATTTTTCCAATCAAATTTAGGTGGAAATCGCTAACATGGACACCACCATCCTACGTGGCTCAACCAATGCTAATGAAAACAACTCTTGCAATTTTTTTAAAAAATTTCTACCTTTTTCTTTTTTTTTCCTTTTTTCTTTTATTTTATTTTCTTTTCTTTTTTTCATTCATTAGCTAACTGGGGCCCGGCAACGTCAAATAGGCGAGGATCACCATGGCCTTGCCTGTGGCTAACAACCCCGCCAAGCGAAAATTCAATGAAGGGAAAAAAAACAAAAAAAAGCGAAGGAAAAATTCAGAAAAAAATTCAGAAGTTTTAAATTAAAAAGGAAAAATCATCCACATAAACAATTTTCGGCCAAAATTGGCCAGAAGGACTTGCAAATCCTCAAAAGATTTAGGACTAAATTGAAAAGTTTAGAACTGAACTAGCCATCATATAATAGGTTTAGGACTTTTTGGACAATTATCCAAAATAAAATTCAACCAAAAATTAATCGTTAGAATAAACATTTAGATTTGCATGCACTTAAAAAATAGAATTAGATTCTAACTTGATAGAAAGTTTGTAGAATCAATTCACAGATCTAAATGATGGAGTTGTGGTAAATCAAATCTTAACTCTATCATAAACCAAATGAGGTTGCTTGAGAGCATAGGAATTATTTTTTTATTATCTATTATCAATCATAAAATTTGGTTTTTTTTCGTAAAAAATCCATTTCTTTGTATTTGAAAAACGAATACCTGGTCAATAACCTAGTACAAAGGTCAATTGAGACATACCTCAATCATTTTCGATTGATCTGCACTTGTCTTTGGAGATGATACCCCAGATAATCCATCTTGGAATTGCTCTTGCGGTGAGGTAGGTGAGGTTGGCATTTTAGGGTCTTCCATTTGAAAGAGAGGAGACAGTAGATGTAGAGAATAAAATGGTCAATATTTCAAAGAACGCAGTTAAATAGAGCCAAACAATTTTGCCTATTTATTATGTTGCACTAGTACATGGACATCAATGCAATCTCATGAAATTTATTTTACTTAAGTTGGCAGTCAAAAAGAGCTAATTAGCCTCTCATATTCGCATAAAAGCTAAATTGAATCTAACCCTACTAAATTATAACCTTTTTCATAAATGCAAAGCCAAATATAATCATTAGGTACACTTACCTACCTTATGTGTATTGCTTATTACAAAGGAAACTTCAAATGAGTCGGGGCAAGTGAAACTTGGAAAAACATATCCACTTTCGTGACTTTTAATTTATTTACTGAAAATACGATTATTTGAAATTATTTAGGCGCTTTTGCGGCACAGAGAGAGAGAGCCAAAGGAATTTTAGGAATGTAAACTAGCACCAATATCATTAAGGTTAACCAGTTGATGTGTGATTAGAAATACTATAATCAGAATTAACATTTAAGAGATTACCAAATTTTATGGATGTAAGTGGTCAAATGTAAAGAGGTCTCAGGACATGCATTGATCCTTATCTCTTATGCATTTCAGATTCAAACCTCAAATGCTCATTAGACTAAAGCATTAAATGCCAGATTTTGCATTTTTGACTTCCATGAATGGCCTTTGCCTTTTATAGGGATCATTAAAACCGTAATCAGATCACATTAACTACAATGAACGATGAATTTAAACCGATCATTTCAAATATCTAGCCACAACATCTTATTAGCAAATGAACTCCATTTTTGGTGCAACGAAAGGAACATACCCTTACTTGTGCAAGTTTGGAATAAAATTTTATTATAGGCTCGGTAAGAGCGAAGGAGATCACGTGTTCACTTGAAAAGCTAGTATGTATCTTATTAATATTGAAATAATTGTCTAAAAAGTCCTAAACCTATTATATAGTTGTTAATCCAGTCTTAAACTTTTCAAATTGATCTATTTATTCCTAAACATTTTGACAATTTGCAAATATGGTCCTTCTAGCCAAAATTGGTTGGAAATTACTGATATGGCCACTAGTTATTCTATGCGACATGGTCGTAGGATGGGCGATGCTATATGAACGACTTTTGCAATTTTTTATCTTTTCTTTATTTCATTTTTTTATTCATTGTTCACTTCCTACAAAGGCCGATAGGGATCATTGGGGCCTCGATAATGGCTAATTGCGGGTGCAAGCCCTTGCCTGTGGCTGGTGAGGATCATCGACCGTCTTCTAAGAAGCAATTAATGAAAAGAAAAAAAATATATATGTATACATATATATATACATATACACATATGTATATATATATAATCAGAAATTTTTTTAATAAGATTGCAGAAATCGTCCACGTTAGCACTGATGCACCATGTAAGATGGTCATAGGTCGCACCAGCAATTTCTGATCAATTTTAGTTGGAAAGATTATATTGGTAAATCCTCAAGAGTTTTAAAATTAAATTAACCAAGTTGAAAAGTTTAGACTTAATTGATCGTTGCTTGATAGATTTAAGAGTTTTTGGACAATTTCCTATTAATATCCACCATGAAATAAAATATTACACGGGATACCTAAACCTTTCAGGCCGATTGATCACATGACTTCATATTAATTGCTTTATCCATATACATTGAGTAAGGCTTCACCAATCGGATCACATGCGTAAAATTTCAAGTACTCTTATGTACACTTTGTTATATGAGGACGAATGTTATCATCACTCTGAAACATTTACCTCCATTGAGGTTTATACATCAGAACTAGGTCCAACAATCAAAAAAAAAGGTCCAACAATAAAAATCAAGAAAATAAGGTTCAACCTATCTCTACTAGATCTAGCTACTTATATCGACAGTATTGGATATATAAACGAAAAATTAGCAAGATACAATACATACATATAACAATCTTTCAAGGAGGATATTTTTTTTTTAATCTATGAATCGTACATGGTGCACAGAGGAAAATTAGATAAAAATAATCGATAATAGAAGTTCAGGCAACTTAATAAGACCTTGTTTTTAGAATCTTTAAGCAAGGAACTTATCTTTTATTTTGCCATCCTATTTTATAAAAGCTTGGCCCATTTCATGTGGTACAAGTTCTAATGCACTTACGAAGTCATTAGTTCGAAGCGACTAGGCTCTTATTCATCTCGAACCATGTGTCTATGGAAGGAGGTGTTCATCTGATATCATTTATAGCAATGCGATACCTTATATCTAAGGCAAGTCGTCAAAAGAAATACTAAAGTTGTGACCATTCATTGGTGATTCCTTCCTTTTGAATAACATCACAATGGTTCTTTCATCAATTAAACGATCAAGATGTTATAAAACTTCACCACGATCTAACACTTCATGTGGACCAAGACCCCAAAAGAAATACTTAAGAGTGTATTTGTCAGACAATAGGATTTATTCTACATGCACGTCTGTCACTACCCGACTCCATCAGCCCTCCTTCGGTGGGGAGAGGAAAAGATCGGGTTTAGAAGTACTGGACTATGGGAGTTCCCTAGCTGTACGTGTCCCAAACGACGTCATCACCTCGTCTTTCGGAATTGACCATTTGAGTTCACTCGATCATGGTCATGAGCTCTCCCAAACTCGTACCTCACATGATAAAGGAAAGTATCGTGATTTGCATTCGCATGATTGATACACCATGAAAAAGAAGATCAGATGTGAATATCATATTTATGGGTATCGTTACCATAGTAGCCCTCCCAATAATACTGTCAACTATAATGATGGCATCACTTCATCCTTTAGGAGATCTGCACATCGGATATGCAAATTATGGTGAATCTCGTCAAGACCCATACCCCTCATGACTAGTTTATTTATTATCTATGAGTTGTTTAAGACAACATAGATAAAAGTTAGGAGTCGCCACTAGTTTCGTTTTTGGGCGGTTGGCTAAAAAACCCTATAGAGGGTCAGGAGTGGTCCATCAATATTCACGCAACTAAAGATTCTAGGCTTCAGGAAATTGGATTATGCTAATATTTCTATTAGCACCATTTCGATACCTAACAATTTATCGTATTTCCTTAGATGTCCATGCATGTCTTTTTTACTTCTTTTTTTTTTTTTTTTTTTTGAGTCAATGAAACCAACTAAGTGATCATGCATGAGTAGTCAATTTCATACCAATCTATTTCTATTAAAAGAGGGGGAAAAAACAAACGATTGAAATTTAAAGACAATGCGGTAAGTAAATACTCAAGAAAACACTTTAAGGAAAGCGGTAAATCTAACATGTCATCCTAAACAAAAATAAATCCAGAAGAAAGAAAACCGGCAACTCATTGGGCATTTATAGAATACGAAATAACCCGAAACATATATCGGGGAACAAATGATACAAAAATAAGGTCGGATTGGACAATGACTATCCATCTTCTTCATGTCTCGGAGGACCTCCACCTCCAGGGACCTATTCTAAACATAATCTAAAACTAAGACTAGGTACATAAAATGGGAAAGAAACAATCAACATCACCAAAAACGATCACAATCATAAAGCAAACAAGAACAATATTCTAAACATAATCTAAAACTAAGACTAGGTACATAAAATGGGAAAGAAACAATCAACATCACCAAAAACAATCACAATCATAAAGCAAACAAGAACAATCAGGGAATTGAAAAAATATGCAAAATTGATCAAATTTGGCCTTGGAGTCGACCTTTGTGATTCATGTGACGATCCCTATAGGACACCTACCCCAATTCATTTTTTAAGGCTCATAGCTATTGGTCGCCATTTGTCTTCTTGCATGGCAACCAATGCTAAGAACCCCTAAAACAAGTACTAAGGGTATCCTAAAGGTATCCCACAAACTCATGCATTGCACCTATACATACATCAAAAATCACATGCATAGCAGAAAGTAAACATGCAAGTAGGCCCTAGGGCCTTGGTTCTCAATTAGTCAAATAATTTTAATGAGTCAACATTAGATCACTTGTTCAATCAATAAGCGCCAAGCACAATCACAAGCATTCAATGAAAGTAAAGACATAAAAAAAATAATAATAATAATGGGTTCAGGTGATGCTCAAAAGTCATTTAAAAAATGATTAATAGCGAGTTATGAGAGAAGACACTAATGACATAACAAAGTTGTGCCATGGTTATGGAACACATTTAATCATCAAGGCTAACTTGGGTGCATCCTGTGCACTATGATTGAGCTTCGCAAAGGCTCTAAATATATTCCCAAACCTTAAACAACATCAATGTCAAGTCAAAAGCATAATTTGAAAATTTAGAATGCAAAACATTACATGAAAGTTTTGTGCGTGAGCATCGCTTGAACAAAACCAAGCTTAAATCAACAAGAACATGAAATTTCATATGGTTTCATGACGTTCGAAGCGTTTGAAAAGCATGATAAATTGTTTTTTGTTTTTCGAAAATTTTTGTGCATAAAGTTCAAAAGGTAAGGATCAAATAATCCTAATTCAGAATGCAAGTTATCCTGAAAAAATTCTAGAAGAAAATCACAGCAGTGGATTACAACAAAAATCGTAGAACGGGACAAATAAGATCAACTCAATTGAGAAGGAATCCATGGATAATTGGTTCTAAGACAATTACCCAACATCAAGCACATCATGAGGAACAATTTCATGAGAAAATTTTTCCAAGGTGAGCTACGTAAGAATTTATAAAAATTCAAGAAAGCATGGCATCACATCAAAAATGTAACAAGACAACAGGGTATCATGGCAGATCAATAGTGATTTGACCTAGTAAAAAAATCTAAAAAATATGAAATTTCACCACAACATAGATAAGAGAAATACAAACAAAATTTATTGAGTACTCGACCTTAGAATCCTTAATGAGAAAATCATACAAAAATAAAAATAGGACAGACTCGCAAGAGCAAAACATGGATTCCGAATTTCACTTGAGACAGATTTCTAGATTAACTTGACTAAAATAGAAGAGGGGTCAAATGACATGCAAATCATTCAAATTTAGTATCATCGGAAAGATTAAGACGAACCCTAAGACTTTCTAAGAGGTGATGAGTCCAATTAGAGTCAAATTCATGGTCAAACAGCGACAATCGCAAAGGCGTGCAAATCGGCCACAAGCAAATCAAAAAGTAATGCATGATTAATGACTTATAAGACCACCTAAACAATGCATAAAAAATGTGAAACTCACACATGACCTAGGGCTAAATGTGGTGGTCAAATTTGGTTAAGACAATAACCCTAAATAAGAATGCAAAAAGTCACATGAATTCATTTACATCGAAAGGTGCTTTGTCATTTAAATCAAAATGCAAAGCAATTTTAGTTATTATTTGCCAACTTGATGTACAGTTTTCATATAGTAAATGACATTCAAATGGGGCATGCCATACATCAATGTGAAGCTTGCAAGTGCTCTTAACATGTCTAGAAGACTCAAGACCTAATTTGGCTCTTAAGGAGCTCAATGAAGATGTTTTCATGGGTTCATGATCAGCATTAATCACAACAAGTATAGCACAAAACATGAGTGATTTTCGATGACTTAACAACATGCTAAAATTCTATGAAAAATTGTATAAGTAGAATGCAATGTCATGAGCATTTCTCGTGAGACACCTAGACCTAATTTGATTCACATGAGCCAACATAAAAATGACAGAATTGAACCATGCAATAACCTTCACAAGTTGCAGCAACATTAATGCATCTTCGCACGCGAAATCAACATAGTAAATGACAATCATTTGGTGCAAATTATACCTAGCTAGAAATTTTGTAATGCATACTACAACTCTTATGAAGGATGGGACCTAATGGACACATTTAACATTTCAGAGCAAACATAGGCCAAACTCAGAACAGCGCAGATTGACCTAACAATGATTTTTCAAAGTTTTGCCTAACCAAATCAATTCCAAAAATTATGAAAAAAAAATATATATGATATTACCATGATATTTTCATGAAGAAAACATCTCCAAAATCCAAACACAAAAATTAGTAGAAAAATAGTAAACAAGCAATTCGTTCAAAGATAGAACATCAAAACAATGCACAAAACACAGCAAAATCGACGAACTTCTGAGGCATAATTCAGGTACCAAATGATATCCGTTCGGGGCCTACAACCTATTAAATCGAAGCTTGTCAAATGTAGATCACATGTGTAGAACAATTCGAGGTCAAAAAATGATGTTTATAACCTCAGATCAGTCTCAACATAGAGTCAACCTCAAGGCTATGATTTTTGCAGATCAAGATAAATAAAAAACAATCAAGTTCAAACACATCTTCAATCACTATAAACTCATCACATGTCATCATTTAATATCTAAAACTTCATATCTGAGTGTAAAACATGATCGTAGGTTCGAATCCTAACCACAATCGACTAGCTCAATCTCGCTTCATCAGATTCATGATTCAAGTATTACCTTTTTGTGTTTTTGTTGAACTCAAATGCAATCGGACGACAATCTGACCTTCGGATCACTTCGCGAGCTTTGAGGGACATCAAACTAATTTTGAGGATTCGTAGGAGAGCTGCATCAAGCAATTGAACCAATGGTTCACGAGCTGAAGAAGATCGATCCGATTTGGATTGGTTTTGGACCACCAGGAAGGATTGGGCCACCAGAGGATTTCCGATGGCTGTTCAACCAATTCCTTTTGACACCTAATTTGTGTTTTCAAATATATAAAAAAAAATTAAAAATTAAAAAAAATTATTAATTAAAAATTAACTAATTAATTAAATTTAAAAAAAAAAATGGAAGGGGCCGGGTCGAGCTGGATCTAGCCTTGGCCCAGCCCACCTTTTTCTTTCCTTTTCCTTCCCCTCATGCGCGGCTCACCAACCTGACCCATCCTCTTTTCTCCTTTGGCCCGGCCCGCGCCCATCCTTCCTCCCTCTTGCTGTCCTACGCCCGAAAACCTACAGAAAACAGAAAAGAGGGAGTAGTGACAGAGGAGCAGGGGGATCGGTGTGGCAAGTAAGCAGTGTGATCCGCGGGTCGGGAGCAACCCAGCCGGCAGTTGGCACGGCAGGGGTCTTTGCATACGGACCTGCAGAAGAAAAGTGAACAAAAGGGGAGAGAAACCAAGAGGAAAAGAGGGAGGCAGCACAACAACACAAGAAGACGGGGAAAGAACAGCACAGAGGAAGAGAAGAAGAGAGGAGTCTCCGAACCCACCTGACCACCGCCAGCGTGTCTCCGGGCCACTACCATCGCCAGTGAACCATCCCAACCGACGCCGGCCGCTACAACCTCTTCGAAACCCAGGTAGGCATTTTGCCAAACGCCTGGTGTGCGAAGTTTAGTGCCAAGCCGGCCGAAGCTCCCCCGACCATTTCGAGCAAGCTCTGGCCACCATCCATCCCCCTACTATGTTCCCCGTTACCCTGGCTTGCTTCATTAGACCCTAGGCTCGCCCGCGCACCTCAGCCAAGCTCGAGGGCTCCGTTTCCCACGTTGCCTGCCACCCGTTCGATGAAATGGCCAACTAGATTTCACCCACTGTTTTCGTTGTTTAGCGCCCTGGCCATGTCCGTCTCTCCCCCTCTCCCTTCTATGTGTCTTTGGAATGGATATGTGGAGCCGCGTCGCTGGAGCCGAGGAAGAAAAGGAGCCACGAGTCCTGTCGTCGTCGTAGATTGCCCTAGCTGTCCAACAATCACTGTCGCCAGGGTCCGCTCCCAAGGTGGTCCTAGCCGCAGCCGTCAGAACCAGCCAACCTCAAAAGTCAAAGGTTGTCCCCGCCCGCCTAGTCGAGGTGGCACCGTCGCGGCCCCAGCCAGAGAGGCTGCCTGTGCCGCATGCCATCACCGTTCCTGTCGCGGAACAGAGACCAACGAGCCAAGCTGGGCCCGATCGCACATCTAGCCCAGTCGGCCCTTCTTATCTAGGCCCATTAGTCAAGCCCATTTCTATCTAAGCGAAGGCCCGACTAGGGCTGGTCAAGCCTAGCCCAACTGGGTCGAACCCGGGCGGGCTGGACCCGACCCTCCCTAACCGAACCCGAGTCAGGTCAAACCGAACCCGATCCTACCCAACCAAATATAAAAATATAAAAATATTTTTTCTGAAAAAAATAATTTTAAAAAATGAAAAAAAAAAAATTGAAAATCTAAAAAATGCAAGGTTTGGTTAGAAATTGTATTGTCTTGCCTTCTTAGTGTAATTAGGCATTTATTTGCTCGTATATTGATTATATCACGTGTTTAATTTGTATATTTAATTATGTTTAATTGCACGTGTTCAATTTTACTGCAATTATGATTTTGGTAGCTATGATCGTTACTTTAATGATTGCGCACCTGCATGATCATCTCATATGTTAGTGGATTGGTATAAAATCAATCCAAACTGCCTGATAAAAAATTTTCTTTAAAATTGAACAAGATTAGGTACCGAAATGGCACTAATTGGTCAATTAGTGTAATCAAGTCCCCGATCTTAGATTCTCTAGTTGCGTAGGAAGTGAGGCACACTCCCATACCTCACTTGGTTTCTAGACGACCCTAATAAGCTAATAGCGACTCCTTTTTGCAAAATTCTTAAAAATACTCCAATGTCACACAAGGTATGGCTTGAGAGAGCCCATGCCTAATCGTGGGCCATAGGCCTGTCATTTAAGCAATACCCCTAAACCTGTTCCCTCCCCCCAAGAGGTAGGTCGCGATAATTCCCAACCATCTATAAGGGAATCAACGATGGTTAAACCATCGAAGAAGGTTGTTGAACTGCCACTTCGGCCGGGTGAAGACGTTGGAAGCTCCACTAGCGTATTCGCCGGTCTTGAACTCCGATCGATGGATCGACTTGGGCAGACACCTCCGACAACCACTGGAGCCAACAGCAGCTCCAATCAACACCAAGGATGAGGGAGGGAGGCTAGAGACGGTGGAGCCACACCAAGGGCCACCGGTCAAACCATGAACTGACGGTCGTCGGTCGCACACATGAGGGAGGAAGGCCAAGAGAAAAGAGAGGGAAAGAGAGGGAAAGAGAGATTTTTAGAGAAAGAAAATGTATCTATAGATCTGAAATTTTATCAAAATGAACCCCCTAAAGTTTTGGAGGGAAAAACCTTATATAATCTTAATTAAAGGTCAAATCTCGACCGTCAATTTAATCTAATGGTCGAAACTTGATCTAATGGTCTAATTAAAGCTCATTAGGGGTCAATCTTAATTAAAATGCCTCCCACAATTGATCGAATGGTTTTGATTTGCAAAAACGAGAGTTTAAACGCAAATTACAATTAGAGCCTAATTAGAGTCAATTTTGTTATTTCACAAAATTCGGGGGTGTTTTCGTAAAATCTGAACACTCAAGGGACGTAGGAATAAAGTGCACATGACAAGGAGTTAATGGGCAGTTGCCGGCGATCAAGAACTAGCCGGCAAAGGGCCGTACTGACCTATCTTGCTAGTGGCCAATTAGACCAGTTCAATCAATTCTTGGTCAGTTCTGGCTGATCAGTCCTTGGGGGCTAAATTTTATGCAATTTAATCTCTAAACAATCAAATTGATAAGAAAACTTACTCAATTTGAATGAAAATGGTCCAATTCTAAAGGGATTAGACCAAATAAATTACATAAATGTGATCCACTAATTTTCTAATGACCTAATTTCTTGATTATCACGAAAAATAATGGATCTATACCATGGATACACATAATTGACATTACAAGCTAAATCGAACAATTTCACAATTTCTTGATTGAAATTGCAAATTAATCGAAATTGAATTCAATTAATATTGCGAGACATCTAGTCGATTAATTGTCCATGCTTAAAATAACACATTACATTCAAATTAATCTTGAATTGACATCATGACTCTTATCCTAAAAATGAATCGAGGTTTAATAATAAAATTGAACCTTGATTTGCGAAATTAAACATTATTCTCAAATGTGTCAACTTAAATTTCTTCAATTGAAGCTCATTAATTTGGTTTTGCTATATCTAGGAAGGTGGAATTCCTCAAATTGGAAAGTTCTCAAGTAAATCTCTCAAAATGGCATATTCAAATTTATCTTGAGAAAATGAGTGGAAAGAAAGTGTCCATTCGCAAATTATAAAGAATTAATTCAGACTCCCTAATTAGGGCTAAAAGTGACAATTCACATTTCGACACAACTGTTCTCGAAACTAAGTGAACGAGTGAATGAGAAATAGTTTCTAGATCAAATGTCGTACTAGAATGAAAGCAATTTTATTTTTGGTCAATTTCGAACCTAAAACCGAAAAATTCGAGAAACAAGGTTCTTAATCAATTTTCACCAAATTTTAGACATTAAAGTCAAGTTGACACTAAAGTCAAGTTGACACTAAAGTGAAATGTTTTGTGATTTTTTTTATTTTTTCAATTTTTTGGTCAAAGATTTGATCAAAAGTCAACTTGACTTTTCTTAAAAGGTTAGTTTATGTGTCAAACTATTGAAATTTTCAAAAATTAACTTGGCAAAAGTTAAATTAAGATCATTTGATATCTTTTTTGCAAAAAAACCAACTTTTTACTGGGATTGACTTTTGGTCAAAGGAATTGGCAAAAAAGTTAACCCAATGGAAATGAATAGGAAATTGTCTTAAAATGACAAAAAATGCTTCGGGGAGTTGAAAATGAGTGTAGATCCAGAGATTCCCGAATAGGTCAACCTTTCAAACTGCAACGACATTTTTTTGTCAAAAAAGGGGCTCCGTCAAAATCAAAAACCCTAATCTCGATTTTTTTACTTTTAATGACATGTCAGTTAAAATTAGGTGTCAACAATATCCAATGTAATTTTGGGTTGTATAAGCTCACACTGACGATGATATCAATACTATAAGTAAGCGAATTTGTGACGCCTCAAATTCGCACATGGAGTGTGAGGGAGATGGTTGAATAATATACAAGTAACAATTCAACATGAAATGGTCATTACTTGAGTTTTTCTTTTGAGGGTTTAGCCAAGTGTAAATGAGACGGGTTATTATGTTCTTTTGTATTTGTTTCTTTAAAAGAATGCAAACAGCTTCGTAGAGCGAAATTACAGAGAAGGAATAAGTATACAACGATTTATGAATTATTCCACCTTGAAAGTAAGAATTTCAGGATAAGTTCATTAGAAGTCTTAAAATTTATTATCAAATTACAATAAACTCTTAAACTTATAAATAGTCCGATCAAGTCAAAAACTTATCCAAATAGTGCAATCAGGTTGCTTCATTAAGTAAATTAATTTAATTGTCAAAAAGAATTCCACATCCATAAATTTCATTAATTTCTATCTGCTAGTTGACTTTAAGGAGCTAATGGTTGTTCCAAAAATACTAAAACGACATTATTAGATCCACCAACTAAGCCCACTCACATTTAAACGACATTATCAGATCTCATCATTAATAAGATTTATAGGAAATTGGGGGAAAAGGAGAAAAAGAAAATTTGGGTGGAAAATTTTAAAAGTAATTTGGGTGGAAAATTTTTAAAAGTTAAAAAAAAAAAATTGCTAGTAAGGAAAAAATGGACGATGTAAAACAGTGGAGATTTTCTTTGCATTTTCCTCTCCCACCTTGCTCCTATATATAACAGGAAGCTTTAAAACTTGTATTAAGCACCTAGAGATTGGAAAATAAAATCAAAAGCAAACGATAGTGCCAAAACATATAAAAATTTAATTATTTTATTTTATTTTTAGTTTGATAAGTTTTTTTAAAATTAAATAAACTATATCATTTATTTCACTCTTAGCAAAATAGAGTAGGTTGATCTAAGTTAACTATGTCGATTTATTTGTATTATTTAAATAAAGAATTATATTGTTCGAGATTACAGTTTTGAAATGATGTTTAAAATAGACTATGTCATTTATATATATTGAAGATAGTTTCTCTTTATTTATATTTACATGGTGACCACATAGAGTTGAAAAGTCTCTTAACTTTGACTTTTTATATGTTTTTGCGTGGAGAAGATAATAGATTGGTGCATTAGAAATTCAAGATAGGATTATTTTTTCCTTCAATCACTCTTTTGATTTGTAAGTTACAAATTGGACATCATTATATGCAAAATAACTTAATACAAAAAATTATTTGAGAAAATTGTCGAAAAAGTCCAAAACATATTATACGGTGGCCCAATTCAATTCTAAATCTTTTAATTGTGCTAATTTAATCCTAATTTTTTTGACGATTTACTAATTTAAACCTAAACCTTCCAATTGTACTAACTTATTCCTTAACATTTTGTCGATTTGCTAATTTAGTCTTTCTGGCCATATTTTGACGTAACGATCTAGTAAGCACCAACCATCGTATACGTGATACAACCAAAGATCGACATGAATAATTTTCTAAATTTTTTTTTTCTTTTCATTTCTTTTCTTTTTCTTTTCCTTCTTCCTTCTGTTGGCCATTGCCAAGCCTTGTCGACGGTTGGCAAAGGTCACCAGAGGAAAGAAGAAAGAAAAAATTAAAAGAAAACATAATAAAAAAATTGTAAAAACTTATCTATGTTATCGTTGGTCGTGCCATATAAGACAAATCGATGTCCATATTAGTGATTTTATGACCAAAATTGATCGGAATGACTATTAGTAAAAGATTTAAGATTAAAAATATTATGATTAAATTGGAAAAATTGAAAGGTTTAAAACAAAATTAACAAAATTAAAAAGCCTAGTACTGAATTAGCCACCAAACAATAATTTTCCTTACAAACGTGGGTAATTGTTACCGCCAAGGATGAGGGTAACTCAAGGAAGTTTTCGATAATATGTTTAAAAAGATAAAAATCCTAAGGACAAAAACCTTCTCCTCCCCTCTCCTCCCCGGAAGTTATATGTTTTTTTTTTTTTTGGTTAATTTCACATTTGTGTGATATTGATATACGTAATCCACCAATACGGCAAGCAATTTCTGACAAGAGACATTCACACGAGACATGCGCGATAAGGTAATTTGAGTTCTGGTCGAGTTTAATTATGTCGTGTCATAAAATGGGTCAAACTCGTTTATACACAATGCATTAAATTTTGTTGCTCGCTGGCTGACCCTAATACACATTTGGATACATCAACCTACGTTAAAACACATTTTGCACATCGGCATTTGTACAAGAAACTACATTTTGAATGTGCTGAACGCATCGAACTAGGTAATTGATTAATTAAACCTATCGTGTTCCAATTTTCATGAATACGGCACAATTAATAAACATTTCATGATCAGATCAAATTAATTTTGACACGACATGACTGTGACATAAAGAGACAGATATATCTAGATGATAAGTCTTGGGAGCCTACTTTTACCCATTCTACTTCTGACGTACAAAAGATGAAAGTTAATTATCAAATACACCAACAATTGTTGAGTATTCCTAATGTTATAATAATTGAATATTAAATCACGCATTCATCTAATAATTTAAGCTTTTAGAGCAATTTGCTATTTAATTACTCTAACACCAGAAAAGCCAGAGTATAGCATTGATTAACTTGGTAAATATATTGCTACAAGAAAATTTAAGAATACATCTTTTTGTCAATAGATAACAAGAGAGGGAAAAACATGAAATTAAGTGGTTATTAACTTATTACAAATATTTTTTTTTTACGAACAAGAGAATAATTTCAAGAAAATTGTCATAAAAGTCCTAAAGATATTGCTTTTTGTACCAATTCAATCTTAAACCTTTTATTAATGTCAATTTAGTCCTAAACATTTTGACCTAATGTCAATTTGATCCTTCAGACTAATTTCAATTAGATATTGCAAACGTGGCATGGCCAACACTAAAGTAAACAACTTTTAATAATACTTTTCAATTTTTTAGTTATTATTTTCTTTTCTTTTTTCTCCTCCTTCCTCTAGTCAATTGTCGAACCTCAATAATCTACTAGAGATGAGGGCCAACAGGGCTCGACCTTATAGGATCTGACGAGGGTTGAGCCTCACCTAGCCTCATCGAATCTAGCTAGGTCAGGCCTCGCCCGTGGTTGGCGAGGCTCGACTGTCACCAGATCTTACAAGGGCAAGGTTCACCAACCCATCACAAGGCCACCCTTGCGGCCTCTAGCAAGGGCTCTAAGCTCACAAGAGGCTGGCAAGTTCGACCTCGATCTCGCTCATCGATGATCGGTTGGAGAAAGGAGGAGAAGGGAAAAAAAGATATAAAACAAAATCAAAAATCAAAAAAATTAAACTATTATTAAAAGTTATCCACGTCACTGTCAACCATGTCATGTCAGTAATATCCGGTCAAAATTAATCAGAATAATTGAACTGGTATTAGATCAAAAGGTTTAAGGCCAAATAGGCACCAAGTCAAAAGATTATTAAAGGCTTAGGATTAAATTAGCACTAATGCAAAAGATTAAGGACTTTTCTAACACTTATTTTATATTGTGCACGAATGTTAATGTTAAAAAAACTCTACTCAACAATGGGATTAAGGGCTACATCTCCACTCGATCGCCCCATCTAATCGATGGATTACAGATTATCAATATCGCATTACATTTCCACTCGATCACCCCGTCTAATTGATGGATTACAGAGTATCAACATCCCATTCATATGAAATCAATTCCATGGAAAAATGACACTACAAGTCAACCAATCCATTGTTGATAGTCGAGGTCGTGTAATTAATACATGGGCTTGTCATAATTTTATACAACGCTTACTTGAATGTCATAATTTATACATTTTGTAACTTTTTTTTTCTTATCACTTAGTGCCATATAACTTTTAAATCAATTATTTGAATGTCATAACTTTTTCAAAACGTTTACCAAGATTTCCGGCACTTGAGTGACTTAAGTGATCGACTGAAACTTACTATACTCTAGTAGTTGAAAAAAAAAATTACGGCACTTAAATTAACGCCACACAAAAGTTATAATATTTATAGTATCACAAGGCCAAGTCTCGTCAAGATGGTGGAATGGGTCTCAGTGTTGGACTTGACCTGCGTCCCGCGGTTGGCTGGCACGCGCTTCGAGAAGGGGGCGAGTGCATGGCGCGAACGCGCGAGAGGCAGGTAACGTTAACATACGCAACCCCAGTGCTCGAAACATTAAAAATATATAAATATCAAAAAAAAAAAAAAAAAAAATTCATCTCTTTCAATCCCAATCGTTCGCGTAGGGAGGCCTCCCTCTCGTTCCTGCGCACAGTGCGCACACGATCACTTCTCTCTTTCTCTCTCTCTCTCTCTCTCTCTCTAGAGCTCGCTCTCTCGCTCCTCTTCGCTGCCAATCGCGACAGACTCTCTCTCTCTCTCTCTCTCTCTCTTCTCTCTCTCTTTTGCGTGGAAGATGGTGAGTAGCAATCATCATCCGCGGCAGGGGTCGGCTCGGTGCTAGCTCGGCGCCACCCTGATTCGCCCGCCCCCCCGCGAAAGTGGAACCCGCCTCCGCCGCCGCCGCCGCCGCCGCAGCAGCAGCTGCGAGATCTCCGCCGCCGCTCAGGTCTTTTCTCCGCTTTTCTCGCCTACCCTTTTGCTCGCCGTCCTTGATTCTTTCCTTCGCTTCGACGCGGGGGGGCCTTCCCGGCTTCCGGTTGACTTTTCTTGGGTTTCGATTCGATCGCCCGCCGCCGCAATTGGCTCGGCGATCGGCCGGCCCGGCCATGTCTAGGGCTTCATTCCGTTGTTTCTTGCTCGCTTTTGGGCTTGTGGTTTGGGGGTTTTCTTGGCGTCTTAGGTTTTTTGGTCGGCGGCTTATGCTAATGATTACGCTGATGTTCTTGTTTTTGTTATCAAGAGGGAATTCTGTTGGCTCGGTGTGTTTCCAGCTCTTGAGTGAATCTGCTGCTCTTCGTTTCGCTAACGTGCAGCTCGAGAAAGGCTGTTCCGAGGTTTTTGAATTCGGCTTGCGAGGACTAAAGCTGGTGCATCCATGGGAGAGGAGACGTCGGATACCATGAACCTCGATTTGAATTTGGGGCCTGTTTCCGATCAGGACGTGGAGATGACCTCGCGAATCTCGGATTTCGAGACCTGGTACGAAGGGCAAATTCGCATGGTGAGAGAAGCTAGCAGGATGAGGGAGGCCAGGTTGAGGGGTCGGCAGCGGTGGAGACGGCGGGCAGCTCGGATTTCGCCGGACGCTCGGAACATTTCCGTGGACCTCGACCAGCTGGTGATTGACTCAGGTAATGTGACGACCTTGCACACCGGTGAGGGGAGTGTTCCTGCTGAGGATAGATTAAATGCTGAGGGGCCCAAAGTTTGTGAGAACAACACCAGTTTTCTTGTAGACACCAAGTCGGAGAAGAAGGATGAGGTGGCGAAAGGTAGTGAGACTGATGGGAGCTTTTTCGATTGCAATATATGTTTGGACTTGGCTAGAGAGCCTGTTGTGACTTGTTGTGGTCACTTGTTTTGCTGGCCATGCCTTTACCAGTGGTTACACATTCACTCAGATGTGAAGGAGTGTCCCGTTTGCAAGGGAGAGGTAACTACTAAGACTGTCACTCCAATATACGGGCGTGGGAACAATACTTGTAGGCCTGAGGAAGATTTGACTCTCAAGATCCCCGTGAGGCCAATTGCACGTCGTGCAGAAAGTTTCAGGCAAGTTGCTCAGAGATCTCCTCTGCATTTCCCTATGGAGGACATCATTCGGCATCTCGGGGGTAGATTTGATTTGACCCAGGATTTGACTCAGCCACCTGAGTCTAGTGATATCCGCGAAACATCAAGGAGTAATTCTGCGCTAAATCGAATTTGGACTTCTCGTGGAATGCGTAGAGAACAAACTGTAAATGCGCCACCGCCTGATGATGATGTTC
Source organism: Eucalyptus brandiana (assembly GCA_014182725.1). Lineage (NCBI taxonomy): Eukaryota > Viridiplantae > Streptophyta > Magnoliopsida > Myrtales > Myrtaceae > Eucalyptus > Eucalyptus brandiana. The sequence continues at coordinate 19,674,553 of CM024678.1, forward strand.
CTTTTCTGAGGGACAACATTCACAATACTGATCGGAGAGAGAACCGCCGACTCGCTTTATTGCTTCGAAGATCACATTCTCATAGAAATGCTCCAGTTCCCATGGAAACGTATTTCCGGGATTATAATATAGGAAGAAATGAGGAGCAGCCTCCTTCTGTTGATGATAGAGATTCTTTCTCAAGCATTGCTGCTGTAATAAACTCAGAAAGCCAAATGGATACTGCTGTTGAGATTGATTCGATGGTATCCCTTTCGACTTCATCTTCAAGAAGAAGAGCTGATGCTTCTAGGACTTCTGATGTTGACAGTGGGGATTCTCGTGCTACCAGGAGGAGGCGACTGGACTGAAACATTACTCAACCGATCCAAGTATTCATACTCTACATCTGTACAAGGGTGAATTGTTGCTTAAAAACTGCTTCTGCATCTCTGCTTTAGTCTCATTTTTCTTCCAGATAGTTGTGGCTCAGGTATTTATGAAACTTTTGAAACCCTCCTGCTTTGTTTGGGTTATAAGTTCCTTCGTATAGGATCTTCTGCTGTTGATCGGCTGCAGGCACTTCAGATATGAGTCTTGACTCATGCAATAGTATTAAACAAAAAGAATCCGTCAGCATCTCTTTGTCGTGCAGTAATGAGTGGTGCAGAACTACTAGATAGTAGATGTTTGCTTGAGCTTTGATCACTGTTGATCACTCAAAATGAAGATTGTCCTTTAGCGCTGCCATGTCCGCGCATCAGTGACTTCTTTTCAACTTTCGTGGTCTTACTGAGCTAGTGATCAGCTGAATTGGGTAAAAGGACCTTGTTCTATCCAAGAGAATTTTTAGATCAATGACTTGTCTTTGGAAAAGTTCACGTACAATGAATAGTTGTCAATTTCTGAACCCCAGATGATTCCTGAGTTCATATGGACATCGATGCGGTGAGAAATAACATCCTAATATCTTGTGCTGTTCTTTTTAAGATTCAGTTCTATTGGCTCATTCTGAACGACTCGATGAGTTCAAAACATATTTTGGTGGATTGAGATGGCTTGGAGTGGGTAAGGTGTGGCGAGGATGAGAAGTTTTGCGCTTTTCCTCATTCTCTTTCAAGGGCCAGGCGGACGACCACTGTCTTTTTATGGCTACTAACTCATGCATATTCTTCGAGAGGCTAACAGCTCTAGGGAATGATGGTAATTCATCGCTTGCACACAGGTTGTGGATGCTGAAATTTGCATTCCCATTGAGCATCCGGTCATGATCATATATGACGACCTGCCCTATTTCTCATCCTGATAAAGTGACTGCGGAACATATCTATTCTTCACTGACATAAAGGTGCATTCTCAAGCAAGCAGCTTCTCGCTCCTGCTTTTGAATTTCGTCTTACAAAATTACTGTCCCTTGTATTTCTTCGTGTCACGGTCAGGATCTCATGTTTATTGCGCAACAAGCCTTCTGATGCGTGTGTCCCCGCACGTGTGCGCAATTAAGTTCTTTGGTCATCTGTCGATTAGCACTATCGAGTTGGTGGTCGATGTGGTAGAAGATGGGACCTATGGTGCAAAAATTTCAAGTTCGTTCTCAGACATCTCTACGGTTTCTCTGCCTAGCTTGTTGCGACCTCTTTTGGGGGGCAAAGCCTTCCGATCTTTAACATGCCCGAGTCATCAACCAAAACCCGTTGCTTCTCGTTGCGAGATTGCGAATGCCCGTCCGACATCAACACAGCCCTCCCCGCTTCCAAATGATATCGACCGCCAAACCCAGTCTCCACATACCACAAGCAGCTAGATTGCCTCCTCCGAGCCGGTAATCGTTCTCGACTCTCAAGTCCAGCAAAACAATCCATGAAGGCTTGTTCAGATTCTCTTTACTTTAAGCAGGCATGGATTATACCAAATCACGGGCCTAACAGCCCGACCCAGATTTATGTGGGCCTGGTCATGTTGTTGGACTTATCGAGTCAAGCCCGATCATAGGGTTGCACGTCGGGTCGGATCTCCATATCACGTGCGTAAGTTTCATGCTGTTGCCAAGGGAATATAAGAGAGTTTCAAGCTTTCCGGTGGTTTCAAGGAAGAAATAAACCTTGTGGTTCCATATTACATATCAATAACTATATGTCTCTGTGTGGGAAAACTAATATTGTATTATTCAATAAAATTTAATATATATATACATCAAAATAAACTCTAAAAGTCTTAAAGACCAGTTTACCTTTTATACTTCTAACACTTCCCCTCAAGCTAGGGCATAAATATGTTCTCTCCTCCCATTAACTAGAGATTTAGTAAAGATGTCTGCAAGTTGTTTGTCAATTTGAATATGACTAGGAAAGATTATTCCACTCTGCAACTTTTCTCGGATAAAATGACAATCAATTTCAATGTGTTTTGTTCTCTCGTAAAACACAGGGTTAGCAGCTGTATGCACTACAGCTTTATTATCACACCGTAGAGTCATGGGTATTAAATCTCTAAAGCCTAACTCAGTCAATAATTGTCAAATCCACAATAATTCACATGTCACTTGTACCATGGCTCTATATTCTAACTCAGCACTAGAGTGGACAAGAACAATATGTTTCTTACTCTTCAATGATACCAAATTTCCTCCAACCAAGGTACAATAGCAAGTAGTTGATCTCCTATCATTGAGAGATTCAGTCTAATCAGCATTAGAGAATCCTTCAACCTTACTATGAACATGGTTTTGGTAGACAATTCCTTTTCTCAGAACTTTCGTCAAATACCTCAATATCTAAATAACTACATCCTAGTAAGATGTATGAGGGGAAGACAAAAATTGGCTTAACACACTAATTAGAAAAGCAATGTCTAGTCAAGTAACTATGAGATAATTCAGCTTACCTACTTGTCTTCTATTTCTCTCAGGATTATTAAGCATCTCTCCTCCCTCAGCAACCAATTTAACCCCTTGTTCCATGGGTGAATCAAGAGACTTTGATCCTAACATACCTGTATTAGTGAGCAAATCCAAGACATATTTTTGTTGTGACAGAACAATACTTTTCTGTGACTACGCCACCTTGATTCCTAGGAAATATTTCAAATTTCTTAAGTCCTTAGTTTGAAACTGTTGCTGAAGATAGGTCTTGAGTTCAGCTATACCAATCAAGTCAGCTCCTATGATGATAATATCATCAACATACACAATCAAGAACAGTTTGTCTTCCCCTGATTGTTGATAAAAGAAAGAATGATCATTTCTACATCTGGATAGCCCAAAAGAAAGTACAACCTCAAAAAATCTTTCAAACCATGTTCATGGGGATTGTTTCAAACCATATAAAGACTTTTTTAATTTGCAAACCAGTCCAGACTCCCCATGAGCAACAAACCCCGAAGGTTACTCCATATAAACTTCTTCATGAAAAGTACCATGTAAGAACGCATTCTTGGCATCAAGTTGAAACAAAGACCAATTATATGTTATAGCAAAAGAGATCAAAATATGAACAAGAGTACGTTTGGTAACAGGAGAAAATGTGTCCAAATAGTCAACCCCATATACCTGAGCATACCCTTTGGCAACAAGTCTTGTTTTTAAACGAGCAAAAGAACCATCGGGGTTGACTTTTACAACATAACCCATCAACAACCAATAGCAATTTTTTCCTAGAGGAAATGGTACTAAATCCCAAGTTTGATTAGTCTCGAGAGCCATTAATTCTTCTTTCATTTCTGTCCTCCAACCAGAACTTTGTAATGCCTTAGTGACAGATTTGGAGACAGGATATTGTTCAATAGTAGTTAAAAAAGTCCAAAAAGTAGGAGACACAAAAAAGTGTGAAATAAAATTTGCAATAGAATGTTGAGTTCAAGTACGTGTACTTTTGCAATGAGTAATAGGAAAATCAAGATCAAATACAAAAGGAAGGTTAGTTAATGGCGAATCTAGAGCAAATAATGACGTAGTAGTGACGGGTGGAGTGGGGGGAGCAGCAGTTATTCGAGGACGTATAAACATGAAGAGGAGGTGGTTCCTGTGTAGATACTGGTAAAACAATTGGAATAATTGATCGAATGGTGGTCACATACAAGTCTTCATCCAATTCAAACACAATAATTGAAACATCATGATAAGGAGTGGATTCAAAAAATGAAACATTAGCTGTTATAAAATATTTTCTCAGTAATAGAGAATAACAACGATATCCCTTTTGAGTACGGAAATAACCCATAAACATACACTTGATGGCCTTGGGATCAAGTTTTGATACCCCAGATACAACAAAAAATACGGGGTGGTAGGACAAACAGTGGCTCATTGGGAAACAAAGTAGAAAATGAAATACCACCTTACAAAATAGAAGAAGGCATGCAATTAATGAGATAGCATGCCATTAGAACAGCATCATACCAAAAGGTTTTATGGATCTTCATCTCAAATAAGATGGATCTAGTAACTTCCAATAAATGTCTATTCTTCCATTCAGCAACACTATACTGTTGTAGTGTATCAAGACAGGAAGATTCATAGATCATATTATATTGAATCATAAAATCATAAAAAAAGGTATAGAAAAGTACTCCATAGCATTATCAGAACGTGGAACTTTAACATGCACACCAAATTGAATATAAATTTCAGATATAAATGCACGAAAAAATAAAAAAATAATTCTGAACGATTTTCATTAAATATAACCAAGTGACTCTAGAAAAGTCATCAACAAAAGTAACAAGATATCCGAAACCCAAATTAGAAACCACATGACATGGACCTAAATATCTGAATCAACTAACAAAAAATGAGACACTGCTCATTTAATGACTCGAGGACATGATGTAATTTGCCAAGTTGGCATGACTCATAGTCTAGACTAGAAAGAGATTGAAAACTAGAATCTAACTTTTGAAGACTACATAGAGAAGGATGACCAAGATGACAATGAATTTAATGTAGGGATGCAACACTTGAGCAAGCAATTGAATGAGCATCTTCAAGTACATATAGTCGCCTTGCCTCACGTCCTCTACAATCATCCTCTTCATAGCCAAATCCTAGAAAATACAAGAATCGGGATAACATATTACCAAACACTGAAAATTTTTGGTTAATTTACTAACAGACATGAGATTAAATGGAGATTGTGGGAGATAAAACACTGAGGATAACGGCAATGAAGAAGTTGGATGAATTGGGTCGATCCCCTTAATATGTGTAAATGATCCATTGGCTAGGGTAACTACGAACGAAGATGGAGAAAAAGAGAAAAATATACCAAAAAAACCTAACATGTGATCGGAAGCCCCTGAATCAATGATCCAAGGACGAGAAGCAACTGAAAGCCATGCAGTGGAATTACTTGTTTGTACCGAAGTAGTAGTGGAAGAAATAGGCTGCGAGATTTGAAACTGATTGTACCGAGCATATTCCTCATTAGACATAACCACTACCGTACCTTCAGCAAATTGTGGAAGAGAGTCGGTATTAGAAGCCGTATTTGCGAACTGGTGTTGGTGCCTAGTCTCCCATGTAACTTGTAACAAAATTTCTAAATATGACATGGTATGCCACAGTAAGGACAAGTTCGTGTAGCCCTTGAGTTATCGGTAGATATGTGGGATTGTCCATAACGATACTATCGGCCTTGACCTCTCCCTATTCCTGTGCCTCGGCCTCCTCCTCGACCACCCCGCCCACTATATCCTCCGCTGTTTCCTCCATCACTCTCATTACCACTACCAGTTCAAGTCTGGGATACAAGAGCTGAATTACTTACCATAGATGTAGTATCCTAAGAAGACTCATGAAATACTCAAATAACTCGAGCAAACGTATATGTGAATGACGCAATATTCTCTCCTCCAAGAATCTGAAACCTAACAGTTTCATATTTAGAACCAAGGCCTCCTAAGAATTCCATTACAACCAATTGTTCTCTCTAATGTTGCATTTGTTGAACATTAGCCAAAATAGGGAGAACAGCATTCAAGTCCTCATACATTCTCTTAAAGTCCGCAAAGTATTGCGTAATGGAACACGCCTTCCTTTCACTTCAATAAAACTTCAGCGATAGCTCATAAATCCATGACAAGTTATTTTAGCCAGAATATAACACATTGAAATACTCCCACAGTTATCTGACTATATCAATATGAGTTACCAAATTAACTACATTACTCTCCATAGAATTTAGCATTTGACCAAAAACACGTGCATGAACAGCATCCCAAGTTACACCATCCCTAAGATTAGACTTAGTTAAGTGTCTATGTTGATTTCTGCTTGTCGAAGTGAGCTTCACAACTTTCTTCCATTGGTGAAAGTTAGCACTACTCTTGAGTTTCTTATCAGTAATTCAATTAGATGAAGAGGAAATCACCTCAGTCATCACAGCATTATTCTTCTCAGGATCTACTTCAACTGTTCTCTTCGAGGGATCACCCATTTTGCGAATAATAACAAGAAAATTCTTACCTTAGTTTCCTTCAAACAACTTGACCTCAATAATTCAATAACCCAATATTATGGCATGAAAAATCTCCACCACCCACATGAAGTAACAAAAACTACCACAATTTGCATATCATCAAATATTAAAATATATATATAGTTGAGAGTAACGAATCACTGCATTGTATCTAAGCAGCAGCTAGTTTGCTTCATTACAAGTCTCGAATCAAATAGTTAGTAAAGCATCGAGGGCTTTTTCGCAACAACTTAAAATTCTAACCCAAAGCAAAAGCATCGTCTCCCATGAAAACACCTCAGAACCCAAGGTTGGTGTGGCATCAGTGCCTACTCTTTGTGTTGTACCTGATGGTGTTGTCGGTCCTTTGCATATCTAGTGAGTCAGCGACCCAGCAAGTCATGTAAATCATGTGATACAGTCGTGCAACCAAAACCAGTGACCCAGCAAGCTACACGAGCCAACGAGGGAGCCACGCGACAGAAGTCACTCGAGGAAAGGTCGAGAAAGGAGTCGCGCAAGGAAGCGAGAGAAAGAGAGAGGGACGCTTGACGGTGACAAGCCACAGTGGCAATGGTTGACTATTCTGGCAAGTCATCAGCGACGGGTGGCTGCTTCGTCGTCTAGGGTTAAGCCCTTGGCTCTGACACCATGTGAGGAAAAACTAATATTATATTATTTGATAAAGTTTAATATATATACATCAAAATAAACCCTAAAAATCCTAAAGACAGTTTACTACTTCTAATGGTCTCACACAATATTGTTAGGTTAGGATATTATCTATGCCCATTGGCCCCCACCCACAATTAGCAATTGATAATAATTCACTATTAATTTGGAGACTCTAGTGTATATCTTTATTTGAAATTGTAATTTTGATGTTCAGATGTTATGAAGCCACGACTCAGAGGGATGGCACTTTTCTGTCCATGCCTATTTATTTTTGTATTTGGAAAGAAACTAGGGCAGTGCTATTTCCAACTTCTTTTTGATTAAAACAAGTCAATTTTTGTGTTAATTGAGCTAATTATTCTGCAATTACAAGATTCATTTCGGTATTTATAAGTAGCATTACCACCTCTCTCTTGCTCTCTCAATAAAATCGATCTTACCCTTTCTTCCATCCAATACTATATCCGGGCTAAGTTTGTAAGAGAAATGTAATTATTAGCTTATCTCCAATATCCTTTTGAATCAGTAAACACAAAAGATGTCTATATTCTAATTAAAACTATGTTTCAAAGTCAAAAAATATTTTCCTCTTTGGGACCATGAACTTAAAACTTATTAGAGATATAATGCTTTTAATTTGACTTGTTAGAAAATCAGTTATTTGTTCTTTTCTCTAAGTTAAATGTGATTTTGGTGGAAAGCCAAATCTCATTACTGGTGCGTTTGGTTCAGCATTCCCAAGAGGCTTTCAGCTTCCAAAACTCCTTGGGAAAATACTGAAATGTTTGACAACCATTTTGAAGTAGTTTTCAAATGAAAGCCAATATTTGAAAGGCCGAAAGCCCAATCTAGTAGGGATTAATTTTGAACTTTCAGCATTTGGTTAAATGCTTAAACTTATTTTTTTCTTCCAAAACTATCTTCATTCATTCTTCAAATTTCTGATTTTGCCCTTGTTATTTTTTTTTAAATGCCAAAATAGTGCTAAAATAATAAAATACATATAAATGCTAAAAATAAATAAATATATTTTAGTCTTTAAAAAAATTATTTATATATTTGATTGTTTTAGCATATATATATATATATGTATTTATTTGATTTTTTTAGCATTATTTCAAATTTTATATTTAAAAAGTTACATACATTATTTTATTTTATTTTTCAATTTTAAAGAAATAAAAATTAAGAAATTCTGATGAAGGGTTAGTCTTTTTAAATATATATATATATGCATTTGATTTTTTTAGCATTATTTTCAATTTATATTTTAAAAAGTGCATACATCATTTTTTTCCATTTTAAACAAATAAAAATTAAAAAATTTTGACGAAGGATTTGGTCCTTTTTTATAAATTATATATATATATATATATATATATATATATATATATATATATATATATATATATATATATATGTATTTGATTTTTTAGCATTATTGTCAAAATTTATATTTAAAAATTTGCGTACATAATTTTTTTTTTCAATTTTAATCAAATAAAAGTTAAAAAATTATGATGAAGGGTTTGGTCTTTTTCTTTAAAATTATATATGCATTTGATTTTTTTAGTATTATTTCAAAATTTATATTTAAAAAGTTGCATATATTATTTTTTAAATTTTAAACAAATAAAATTTAAAAAAAAAAAAACTAATATTAATCACTCAAAAGGCTTTTCAAATATGTTTTTTACCAAACGACATTTTTCTCAAAATTGCTTCTCAAAGCGTAATTTATCAAACGACATTTGTATTTATCTAAAGTTTTTTAGGTTAAACTATTTTGCATTTTCCCAATAAGTTTTCAAAATGGTAAACCAAACACACTCTACCTTTTCATTCGAACTTATATTTCTTTGTAAGAAAAAACTCAGACAACATAATTCACGAGCAATATTGATAAAGTTTCCTCATGGTTGAAAAATAGAAAAGTTTAGTCTCGGTCTTTCTCTTTTCTCTTTTTCGTATCTTTTTCTGGTCGTTATATTTTACGATTGAAAGGAACATACGAAGTAATATGTTGAATTGAGTTTCTAGTTGAATACGCATATGGGTTTTGGTTTTGCTATCTTAAAGGAAAGTTTCCTTCAAATTAGGTTCAAGAAAGAATAGAAAAGGGAACAAAATAGCAACTCACAGATGATTAATTCGCATTATAAAAAGCCATTAGTTAGTATTAATGCATTTGAGGCTAATTAACGACATGCTTTAACCCAAAAAAAAAGTGATGAACTAACGCCATATAAAAGATTATGATTAAAACAATAAGGACAACGAACATCATTATGATGTTGAGAAGTTATGAAGACTTGCCTACATTCCTATTTGAAATTGACAATGATTAATAACTAATTTCAAGACTTTTATGCATTTTTACTTAATATTGTTGGGTTTGTGGGATGGCCCTTTCTCTCCATGCTTATTTGTTTCGCTACTAGGAAAAAAAACTAGGAAGACGATATTCTGACATTCTTTTTGGTTAAAGTATCTCTTTTTTTATTTTAACTGAGCAAATTATCTTTCCATCAGAAGATTTGGTTCGGTATTTATAATTAACATTACCTCTCTCTCTCTCTCTCTCTCTCTCTCTCTCTCTCTCTCTCTCTCTCTCTCTCGCCCCCCTCTAAATAAGATTAATCTCATCCTTTCTCTCATTTAATACAAAAATAAATTAGTTTATTTATTTCCAAAGTTTTTTCCAATTAGTGAAAAATAAAAGATTTCTTTATTCTAAGTAAAGCTATATGTCAAAGTCGGAAAACATTTTCTTTTTTGGTTTTATGAATTGTTTATTTAGTTGGTAATATAATCTTGATTTGATTTGTTGGAAACTTATTTCATTTGTTCTTTTGGCTAAGTTTTAAGTAATTTCGATGGAAAGCTAAATCTACCTTAGAACTTCTTTGCATTCAGAGTAATATTCATTTATAGAAAAATACTTCGAGGACAAAGTTTACAAGCAATATTGATAAACATTTTTCATGGTTGAATGATAACAAAGTTTAGTTTTAATCTTTCTCTTGCCTCTTTTTTTTTTCTTTTGATCTTTTTCAAGTCTTGATGTTTAAACATTGGAAGGAACAAACGGTTTAAAATCTTGAATCGAGTTTCTATTTGAACACACACTTGAGTTCTTGTTCCATTGATTTGAAGGAAAAAGAAAATTGTTCTCTTCAAACTAGGTACAAGAACGACTTAAAAAGGAAAATTTCGAATTCGAACGAGATAGGAAAATAGTAACTCATAACATAATTAATTCGCATTAGAAAAAGTAATAAAAAATATCAATGTGTGCTTGATAAAGTCAAGGCTAATTTAATCCGTTAACATAAAAAAAAATAGTATGCTTTAAATAAAAAAAGAGAGAACGTTGAAACATCGCCACATGAAAATTATAATCAAAACAAAAGGGATGACGAACATCATTAGTGTTCAATCACCTCTCCTTGTCCAAAGATTTTCTTCTATTTTTCGTCTGGTGGGGGATGGAGGATTGGTCAAAGTTGTTTTCTTCTGCCGACCAAAGCAATCCCCGAATCAACCCTAATCACTTTCCTAATAATAATAATAGAAAAACGATATTCCGAACGCAGCATCGAAAGTGAAATGCGTCTCTCAAACTTTCCAAAGCCCATCTCGCATTCCGAGGCGAAATTCCCAAAAGCATCTTTAACACAACTTCCTCTCCTCTCATGATGAACTTTGGTAAACAATCATAGCCAAAAAAACAATCGAGAGCAATAATAAATAATCATGATCTCTTCTCGACCCTCGACTTTGACAAGCCAATGAAACAGTCCGAGAGGGCATCATTGGAATCTTATCATCATTACCATCATTCCCATTTTCATTCTCTTCTTCTCTCCCCTCTCTCACTAGAAATGCCCTTAATTCCTCTTGGGCCCTCCATGTCCGGCTCTTTCCCAGCAGTCACATAGCATCCCAGATAAGAGTAATGAAGAGAGAGAGAGAAAGACGGAGAGAAAGAAGGAGGGAGAGATGATGATGATGAGAATGATGATGATTGTGAGTATGATTATGATAATAATTATGATAATTAAGAAGAGAGAGAGCGAGAGAGAGAGCGAGCGGGAGAGGGGAAAACAAAAGGCATATGCATGACTAAGGCCGAATGATGTTGTCTGAAGGGAACAAAATAGATCCTTCCAATGTCTAGGTTTTGCATGCGAGGCTGTCTTCTAAGATATAAATTGCCTCTCTCATCGGGGTCCTCGTGAGGTGACATTTTAAAATAATAAAAAAACAATAAAAATTCCTTTTCCTTTTAACCCTTTTGGCCAAGCATGTGTCGTGAGGTGGCAATTTGGTGGAATAATTTGGAAGGATTGTCATCTTTGTACCAAGAATATTCGAATAATTAGCTGCATGCATGCTTTCTGGCCCTAGGGTTAGGGACGTCATGATAATCATGGAAGATTTATATGACACTGATATGGCTTTCATGATCATCAACACGATTCCTTGATCATTGGGTGATTGTTTATCTTGCCAACTCGAGTATTTAGATGGATAAAATCTTCGTTCCATGCATTCCAATATATCCTCATGCCACTTGCGAAGTAGCCACTAACCTTAGCCAGACTGAATAAAAATTCTCATTAAAGGTTGGATTGATGTTACTGGAAGAACAAGGTTCGACTTTTTCCCCACTTTTTGGTGCTTGAGCTGTGTCCACTCAATTTAGTTTAGATATACATGATAAGGGACAAAGATCTGTCCTGTGTTTATTGATTTTGTTGTAATATTCGAGACCAGCAAAAAAGAAATATATAAACCGAGAACATTTGAGGCATGCAAGCACTACCACAGTATATTAAAGAAATATAGAAACCGAGAACATTTGAGACATACAAGCACTACCCTAGTATATTAAAGAAATATAGAAACCGAGAACGTTTGATGCATGAAAACATTACCCTAGTATATTCCTTTCACGAAGTTTGAGAAAACAAGTGATGGATAATAAATTACACGAGCGCTGCCCTAGTATATTCCTTTCACGAAGTTTGAAAAAACAAGTGATGGATAATAAATTACATAAAAGCACCGTCATAATATGTGGGTCGAATTTTGTCATGGATTGCACTTGATACTGTCCGAACTTTCAGGCACCGGCCCATCTCTTTATTCTTTCTACTACGTAGAGTGAACTCATTGATAAAGTGAAGAAAAGAAGACTGCCTAACTAATGTGGGACTATGGAATATAAGCATAAATGCCTTTTAAAGATTCATCTTCTATGCAACATTTTAGATACGTCATCACCAAATAATTAGGGCACTGACCAAATTTTTTCAATAGCATTATTAGATATAAGAAATGTACTAGGTTGAAGAGAAAAATAAAGAAAAATGCTCAGTATATTCTAAACTAATTTACAAAAGTGATATACTAATGCGTTAGATTGTCATTTACATATGGTTCATTTGCCAACTTGCAAACCTCCATTTCATTCAATATATCAATTTTGTAGTTAGACTTAATATGCCCAATGTAACAACTCACAGAAAAAGAGATCTCGAAAATGTCCAACTCAAGCAATAAAATTTTGTACAGAATTTTCTAATTGACAATTGATCACCAGTTAATTGAATTTCTTGACAACATGTATGGAAACGGTACTTATTTAGAAAAGGTCAGTTCATGGACCTGATAAAAAAAAAATTATAAATACAACCCTATCAATTGATTATGGAATTAGAACATCTTTGGATTGAGTTTTACTTTTTCATTTTCACTTTTTACTTTTTACGGACCTAAGAGGTCTTGCGACTCACACATGTTGACTTTTTCTTTTAAATTAAAAATACTCGTAACTTTCATAGCATACAACTATTGGCACCTAAATTTTCATATAATTGTTTAGCTTCTTTTTCTAATTTGACTCGTATTTCACTTTTTATGGGAAATGAATTAATTCATTTCCTTTTGCAAATTTAACTAGTGTTTTTAATTTTTTTTTTTTACGGGAAAGAAAAAAAAAATTGCTTTCTTTTGCAATATCACCAAAAAAAAAAAAAAAAAAAAAAAAACCTAGATTCCCGTTGCTTTCATTGCATTTGAAAATGAAAACTTTTTAGTCATTAGATATGAAATGAGTAGGTGAATGATGACTAAAAGTAATGAGTAAAATGAGATGTTTCAAACGAGATTATATATGAGGAACGCGGCTTTCTAATTATGAGCAAGGCAATGGAGAGAGGTCATCACCTTGTCGCCAACGTGATAATTGATTCACCCACCACGGTGAAATTGAAGGCCGTTGACATTGTATTATCGAGTGCAATTGTACAAATTTGTGCAATCAAAGCCCTAATCAATCATCCAAAAACCCTTTTTGGTTAACCAACAGAATGTCTCCACGAAATATTTTCTAGGAGTCGTGTGATCTGACCTGAACGTTCATACTCCTAACCAAGCAAACACAATGTCCAATTCAAAACTCAAATTTTTACCAAAGAAGTTCCATGAGAGTGTGGATAGATATTGCTAACGCCCAAAAATGACCAAGTCTTTATAAATGATGAATAATAGGCTCAGTCGGCAAGAGCAAGGCTGGGTGAAACAAAAGTCATTAGCGAACAGGATGATCGGCAAACTTCAAACTTGTCGACATTGAGAAAATCGAAACATGCGTCGTGAAAGTTATCAACGAAACCTTTCATCGGGAAGAGAAATCAATCGCTAAAGTCCTCGACAGCAAATGTTCCCAAATTTTGGTTAAGTGTTGAGGTAGTGCGATTGATGAATAGAATAGAAGCCAAAAAGTGATCGACACAAGCACATAGCTACTGGGCGGTTATGCTAATATTTTCGAGACTTGCGACTTCTTGAAAATAATCAGTCGATCATGTCTAGCGTTAGTAATTTTTTATGACCATAGATAGCATTAGGAGGTTTTATGGATTTAAAATCCATAATTGTCGATAATAACTTTGCAAGTAAATGACATGACAAATCAGATTCAAGACATCATAATAAAATGATATGACATTGCAAATCGAACTCGGTGCATATTAAAGAAATGAAATGATATGGCAAAATCACATGCAGCACAATATGACAGATCAGATGCAAAAAAAAAAAAAAATGATAGAAGAAATGCAACATGACAATAATTACATGTAGCGCAACATAACAATTCAAATGCAAGACATGATAAAAAAAAAAAAAAAAAAAAAGTGACATGACGTGGCTCTAGTGATATGATAAATTACACAACGTGAGAAGTTATTTTCATTCAATTTGGAACTTCAATCAAGCATGGTAGCGTTTAAGTAGAAACGTACAATTTTTTCAGCCAATTCAAAACAAAATCTAAATTTAGTTTCAAATTATTATTCAATTTAGAATCATTATGACTATAGGCTTTTGACTTCCAGCCACATGTCATGGCTTGTTCAACGCACGAATCATATCGCTTCGGCACATGACATGTGGTTTGGCGTACAGATAAAGAGAATAGATTGATGTAGCTTTTCAAAATATCCACCACCTCATGTCCCTTAAAAACTGCACAGTTTGTATCATCAACAACAACATGAATCGTAGCGCAATTTCAGCACAACTAGAATTGTAATGGCCTAATTTCAAATCTACTATTCAGAACAGTCATTACAGTGGTCCATAAACATGCTAAAACTAAAGATTCCATTTCGTCATTATGTTGGCTTAGAAACGTGCATAATTCATAACAACATTCTAGCATCAAAATGAAGTATCCTAACACTAGAGTTTTCATTTCGATATTGCGGCATACTAGAAAAATGCGTCATTCAACTTTTCAAATAACAATGTATTTTTTAAAACTAAGATTCTAAAAGAACGTTATGACGTCCTAGCATTTACTTATTCAAAATTTAAAGAGGGAGATTTATTAACATCTTTTTAAGTTCCACCAGAGCCCAATTATTGGGAGAACACATCGTTTGATCCTTAATTGCGCAAGATTTATATCTATTCAATAACATTATTTTTGTAGATTTTTTTTTTTCTTTTTGAAATTCACACCAAATTTTAGGGTTTCTCTACAAATTATTGCAAGTTCGACTTTATGTAATTTTAGTGTCGAGGATTGTGGCAATTCGACCTAATATCTTAGTTGCTGCGTTGGCCACCTGACACTTCACAAATTCAATGTTCCTTAGCCATAATTTCCAATCAAATTTTCATGGAATCTCAATTGTACGCTCTCAAGTGATTGGATGATCTTTTGTTCAAAAGGGCAATATCTAGCAAATTCAAAACCACATTTTGCTCGGGAAAAGTACCAAAAAAATTTAAATCCACTATATTGATATCAATTCAGTCCTAAATCATTTAATTAAACCAATATAGTTATAAACTTTTCAATTTGACTAATTTAGTCTTAAATTTTCTCAATTTATGCCAATTCAGTTTATCTAACTAATTTAGGCCAGAAATCACTTACATGAATACCGACTATCCTATATGGCACGATTAGTGTTGAAGTAGGTATTTTTCAATAATATTTTAATAAATTTTTGAGATTTTTTGGTTCTTTGCTTTTCATTTTCTAAAATTTTCGTTTTCTTTTTCTTTTTTTCCCCTTCATTTTGGGGGGCCACACTAGATGAAGGCTAGCAAGCCCTCGGTGACTGCTAGCAAAGGTCGCAACACTCTCCCAAGCCCTTGCTAGCCACTAGTGAGGGTCAAGGCCTTCACAACCCCACTAACCATGAGCAAGGGATGCTCACCCGTAGCTGCAGCCAAAATGAAGAAAAAGAAAGAAAGAAAAAATCAAAATTATTATTAAAAGATATCCACATTAACTCCAACTATGCTATATATAACAGTTGTCATCCACATCAGCGACTTTTAGCTTAAAAATTAAGTGAATAAACTAAATTGGTATAAATGTAAAACATTTATGACTAAATTAATCTAATTAAAAAATTTATGAATGAATCGATATAAATACAATAAATTTGAGATTTTTTTGATACTTTTCCGCATTTTGCTTCCTAAGTTTCACACTTTGTTACAAATTGTCCTTTAATATCTTAAATTTCTCTTATTGTGTGCCCCCTCCCCCATTGATTTTTTAAATTAGTCCCCCATTTTTATACAATAATCATACATTAAACAAAATTAACCTTACTTATTAACATTAAGTTTATTTTGTGGAAAATAAAGAATTTCAAAAAATAAAAGATATCTTCATTGTCCATCTGAATACTCTATTTTAAAAATATATATATATTATTTAAATTGTTCATCTTTTGCGGAAAAAACGAATGATGACGTTGAGGTTTTCATTTTGTAATCATTGCTTTTCTTTTTGGTGCAGCTGAGGAGTGGACGGAAGGGAGTGGGGGGACTACTTGCATGAAAAGAATAGAGAGATGTTTTCTTTTTTTTTTATTATTTAATAATTTTCATGAGACGTAAACCTCACAAAATGTCAGGGCTGACTAATTGAACTTCCGCAGAAGCAATCATTACAAAGAATTGAGAAATCCCCCCTGCTGCCCTCCTGCTCCCTCTGCCCAGAATTTTCCCAGTGGTCCCCGCCATGCAGATATATAATTTGTAAATAGAACAATAAATACATAAAGACAAAAAAAAAAAAAAATGAAGAAAGACAGAGAAAATTGCTCCTGCTTTCGGGCTGGAAATGAACGATGAAGACATTGAGGAGGGGGGTCACGTTTTATTTTCTTTTATTATGTACCCCAAAAGAGTGAACATGCTGTGCACTTCACGGATAATGTCGCGTTCACGTAAAAATAGTTTCGAAATTTTCAGACTTTCAAAAAAATGATTTTTTGTGGAATTTCAACAATTAATTAGAGTTTGAAAATTTGCAACTGCTAATTTGATGAGTCATATTTACGTTAGATGGAAATTGATTATTCATTATAAATTGCAAAATTGTAATTTTATGTATGCAAAATCAAATTTCACTGTGTAATATTTACGGTAAGCAAAAGTTAAAAAGGTATAGAATTGCAATATTATCTTTTTAATTTTGATGTGATTTTGTAATTGTGGCCATGCATCATGAATCTCAGTAACCCCTTTTTTTTTTGGGAGGTGGGAGTTGTTCTACGTTTCTTTCTATTTGGAGATTGACGTATGGCATCTAAGAAACAAGTGATATTACCTTTGATTGTTCTACTTATGTTATGAATTGGTAGTTCAGTATTAAACTTTTTAATTTTGCTATTTTTTTGTCGAAAAAGATATATTAATTCATCAAAAGAATACATAAGAAGTATGTAGTTTCATGAAAAACAAATCAAAATATAGCAAGAATACTGAAAAGTAACGCCAAATCCAAAAAAAAAAAAAAAAAATGAAGCACCAACAAAGCTAAGCACGCACTCATTTTACAAGAATCAATTTGTCAAAAAAAAAAAAAATCAAAGGCCAATCACTGAATCTTGTGTTTTTGTCAGTGATGAGCACACTCCAAAAATTCTTTCTCTAATAAATACAACATTACCAATTAGTGGTGTGTGCCTAAGTCCAACTTCTCCTACACCATTTCTGTAGGAGATAACTAATATAGATTGAACAAACATAGTGCTAACTTGTAGGGGAGTAAATTTTAATAATTCAACGAGACGCAAAACTCCTATAATCGTCATTGAAGTTGGATGCATAAAACCAATACACGAACAGACATAGAGATATCGAATCCCCCAAGCATATTTATTAAATTCCCAAGTCTAGATTAGGAGATGATAGCACCTAGATCTAATACTAAATCGGAAGAGTTCAAATTCTCAGATCAAAAACTAGATCAAGAGAAAAGAACTACCAAATCTAAATCAATATAGAAGAAAAAGCCAAAAAAAAAAAAAAAAAAAAAAGACAAACATAATCAACAAAAAAAAGGAGGGGAGGGTGAGACTAGCTCAAATCCTCCTCCATGGATAAAGGTTGAAGAAGACAATGGAGAGAGAAGAGGCTTTCATGCTTTTAACCTCTATGAGAAATCCTAACGTAATCTTTCTAATCAATTTAATCCTATGGGCACACCATATCGTTAGCACTTCTCGACAAAAATTGATCAAGAGGACTACACTAAAATTTCACAAGAAAATTTAGAATAAATTGACATATTTGGAAATTTTAAAACTGAATTAATATTTATACAGTAGATTTAGAACTTATTGAACAATTTCCCTATTAACGAATGTCCATTTTTTACGTATAGTCATTGCTTTGAAAAGTGAATTGTTTCTTTTTCTTGTGTTTAACAGTGCCCTCTCGCACATACATACATACACATATGTATGTACGTAAGCACACAAATATGCTATGAACTCTCAAAAGATTTCAATAAAAAAAAAAAAAAAGAAAAAAATCTCAAAAGAAGTAATGTGAGTGCTGCCCACACAAGGTGTCACTATTATATGGGCAATCGTTTGCTTACGCATCACTTGAAAAAAATCTCTTCAATGATATCAGAATGAAACAAAACTTCTCCACTTAAAGCAATGACGCCCGATACTTATAATGACCACGCGAGATAGGGACTAGTTAAGGGCCGGTCTTTATCGTACATTGCTTTTAACAAGATTTTCTCCTACGTGATGTAAGACTTTGACATGCTCGAAAATCCATCTTGGGTTTTTTACGATTTTACCATTGCGACCTCCATCTTTGGAACGGTACTACCGTCAATTATTTGCCGTGAGGACTTCCTCCTTCAAAGCAACGTGTGGCATCTTCCTAAAAGCTGTCGAAATTGCTGTAAATGAACGGTGGTAGTACGATTATAAAGAGTTTGCCAAACGCCGCAACACCAATTCTATAATCGTAACTGTTATGGAAAGGCCATAACTAAATATGTTCCGCAAACTCCAATCCCAAAACTCCTAAGTCAACCATTTCACACCTCGCCATCGCTACCTACCACGGCGACATCCAAGCCAACCGCGCCCCAACCACGGGGCGATGCACACACTCTCTCTCTCTCTCTCTCTCTCTCACACACAACCTAAATCTGGGGTGGCTTCTTATGTTGAGAGTACTCAGGGTTCTTAATTTTGGTCACCTGTCATCGAAAATCAATTCTCATTTTCTTTCTCCATTGAAAAAAGCCACACGGTAAAAAGAAAAAATGATTAATACCTTAAAAAATCAAAAATTGGTATGCACGTGACAAATTTATTCTAAATTATTTTTTGACTATAAAAATCCCAAAACTGATATATCTTTAACAAATTTACCAAAAATTGATAAATTTGTGATAAATTTACTCTATGTAGTTTTCGTTAAATTTTACTGTCAAATTATTAAATTAAATGACACGTGACAATTGACTGGTATACAAATTTGTGGTTTTACACTCCGTTTATCACATTTGACCATTTTTGTGATTTTTTTGTGTAATAATCCAATTTCGCGGAGGGTATATTTGTCACAAATTTATTACTTTGTGATTTTTTGTGGTCGAATAAATTAGTTTTGAGTAAATTTGTCATAAACGTACAAGTTTAAGGTTTTTTTTAATCAGTCAAGATAAATTTGTCACGAATATATCAATTTGAAGTAAATTTATCAGAAATACATCAATTTGGAATCTTTCGGAGTATTAATTTAAAAAAAAAAAAAAAAAAAAAACACCGAGAGGCGAGCCCATCGATCAACAAAAATAAAAATAAGATCGGAGAGTCGAATCGGCCCGCCGGACGGAACGGTAAAAAGGAGGACTTGCAGTGCTTTTGAAGCATTGAGTCCCACGACAACGAAGGCCAGCTTGCAAAGCAAAATGCAAGAGGAGGCGGCTCGCGGGGGCGTCCGGACGCAAAGAGCAGTTATTAATGGGCTGGGGGGACGGGGCCCACCTCGAGGACATCTCACGTAATCGCCACCGTCCATCCTAACACCACATGCTCTCCCTCTCTCTCTAATTACTATAATTATTATAT
The DNA here is from genome assembly GCA_014182725.1 of Eucalyptus brandiana. Classification (NCBI taxonomy): domain Eukaryota; kingdom Viridiplantae; phylum Streptophyta; class Magnoliopsida; order Myrtales; family Myrtaceae; genus Eucalyptus; species Eucalyptus brandiana. The sequence goes on from CM024678.1 coordinate 19,694,588, forward strand.
TATTATAAACTATTCACGAGCGTAGAAGAGAGAGAGAGAGAGAGAGAGAAGGATGGATACAAAAGAAGAGACCCCCGAAGGCAACCTAAAAGATCCCGACGTACAAATGATTGCTGCCGCTCGATTTGTCCCCCCGCGACGGTGCACGGCAACCCCTCGAGCGGGCCCCACCCTTTCCCTTTCCCCCTCTCTCTCTCTCTCTCTCTATCTCTAGTGTCCTTTTTTTTTTTTGTTTTTTTGTTTTTTTTAAGGTCATATCTCTCTCTCTCTCTATCTCTCTCTCTCTCTAGAGTTCTGTATTACTATAACTCTACCACATTACTCCCGTCACGTCGCTGCCCTGACAGCTGAGCTGTCTCATGCCATGCATCCGTCACGTGACCCGCCCCTCCTCCTCCACCCCACCCCCCCTACCTCCTCGGCCCGCTTCATTGATTGCCCCCCGTCCTCTCTCCCCGTGCGGTCGTGTCACGTGCCTCCGCGAAGCAAGCTCGTGAGATACGGTCCACGTACGTACTACGTACAGCGCCGCGAGGGGAACGCCACCTCTATAGGACACAATGTCGTGATTCTATTATTTCGACAATATTAAATATTTTTATATAATTTATAGACTAGATTAAATATATACAAAAAATTCATTAATCATATCGAACAATTTAAAAGTTCAAAAATTATATTGCACCGAACTAAAATTTATAGATCATTATGAATAAATTAAAAAAAAAAATCGATCACATTGTATATTAGATCAAGGTTTAACAATCATCTGTATTATTTTTCATTTCTTTACAAATTCTTGATCACTCTTGAGTAATTATTGACACGGATAGTCAATTAATCACTTTTTACTATTTATTTTCATGATTTAACTCAATTGATTACAATTTTCCTTAAACGACTTATCTCGATTTCATTTCACAGACATCACGTTTACAAAAGCCTTGTGACACTTTATATACTTACTTAGGTTGGAATAATTTAATTTTTCAAGTTGTTGATTTCACATAATGCTAGAATGTTAGTGTGTTGAAGACTTACAAATTTCCTTAATCGGTTGCTTAGCTAGTGTCTCTTAGACATTCGTTGATAGAATCATTGTTTATAGAAATATTGTGGTTTTTGTGAACCATGATCCTCCTATTCCTTATAACGCATTTATCCCTTGATACATGGAGGATTGACGACATGCATCATTTGCTTTTTTTAAGATAAAATTCAAATAGGACAACTTGGGAGATTTTGCATATGTAACATGAATAATGACATTATAAATTCATGGAAAGAACGCATCACTTATCTTGGTATTTTTTGAAATGACACAAAAATGACACATATGCGATTCAAATTGTTCAATCGGGTTTGAAACTTTTTTGGTGAATTGAGTCACTGAACCATATTTTTTGTTTCGTGTACCATAGTGTCTCAATTAAACCCGTAAACGAGACGATGACGTGGATGACATGTCCGTGCCTACAATCAATGCTACCGGGACAAAATTATGATGTATTGTAATTTTTAATTTATTGTCCTTCCAAGGAAGATTTCAAAGATTGAAAAGGACTCGAGCTTTAATAGAGAGAAAGGGAGGCCAAGCGGCAAGGCTGGCACCGTCGTGGCTTGGACGCCGAGGAGGATCGCCAGCCCGGATCGGCCTTGAGAGACTGTGGTGCTCATGCGAAAGTGAGGTCACACAACTCTAAGCGAAAAGTCCACTCAATTACATTATAGTGATGGTGTACTCTACGATAGATATTTGGTTCTAGAGGGGTCAATTGTCTTTTCCACCATACTACTCGTTGCAAATTAACCCATGGGTCTAATCTCTTTTTATCGAAATTTCTTTTAAAAGCACTTTAAAATATTTGACTATTTATATAATTTAATTTTTTTTAAAAACAATGCGGGATGACATGTTTTCATTTAACGGCAACTTAACGATTACATCAACAGTTTTGGTTTTCTTTCTTGAAAGACGAATTTCAAACAAAACATGTATAGGCTTAGGGACTTGATTGCACATTCTTAAATTGCACTTAGATAAATAACAATTGTAGACAGTAGATCAGCATTCGCTTCATGCAATGCAAATGCGTACCGTTGGGAGGTCAACTAAAGATTTTGGTTACCATCTTTATACTCAAGCATAAACTTTTATTTTTACTGATTTCATAAGCAAGTGTCCTCAAGACACTTGTTAAACATGCTTATTGTAAATATTTTAAATTTCCAGATAATGACAATGCATAATATAAGGAAAAATAGCGCATTGAAAATTAGTGCACACGATCACTCCCTAACAAAATCCTATATTTATAAGCAACACTAGATCTATTGAGAAATCTCAAAAAATTCCTCAGCTAAAGGAAGTGGCAAATTACCTAATCATTTAGTGCATGGATCCATTTTTTTTTTTTTCTAAAACTAGTCATGCCACTTTGTAGATAAGTTTTTGATAGATCTTGTTAGCACTAGGGTTTCTAATAATTGTAATAGTAAGTCTTGCTATCTAAGTGGGGAAAAAAACAATAAGAAAAACCATGGGCTAAAGGTAGGTAGTAGCTGCCCAAAATGCACTTTGCATAGTGCCAATCGATGGGATGGAGTCGACCAAAGTAATCTCGACAATTCCAAAGTTTTTTCTCATAGTCAATCATGTCTTTCTATTGCTCCCATCTAAGTTGGTCTACATGGCTTGAAAAGTTGTTTGAAAAAGGAGTTTACAAGGCTTAAAGAACCCTAATATTCAATCTATCTGCACCAGTGGAGATGGACTAGAATGGGGATAAAGGGAGAAGCATTACATGGTTTTGCTTTCGCTAACCCTAGTGCTATTTGGCCTAGAAAAGAGACCACCGATTGAATTAGGCGATGAGCCATATTCGACTCTCTCCCCATGTGAATTTGAGATGACTTTCGCTTCTAGTTTTTATAATTTTTCTATCACGTGCAGTATAGCTCGACTTTCATTTGATTTGGAACATATGATATATTTCAATTATATAAATAATAGCATAAGAATCATATATACTTTTTCATATTTTTTTTGGAATCTCGCATGCGCACATACATATGCATATATATTATTTTCCATTCTCAAACTTTGAAGAGAAATCACTAGTAAACTAATGCGTAGGTTTTTTTTTCTTGGTTAAGACCTTTAAATAAGAATAATAATATATTCACTTTCTTTCTTTGAGACACTTATAATTATATTTGTTGTGGATAGAGTTAAGAACTAAGGGCGCGCATGATAACCATTATCTTTTGTTTCAAAACTATTTTTCCATTTCAGATTTATTTTTGGAACAGAAATTCATTTGGTAAAACTATTTCGTTTTTCTATTTTTGCAGTAGATTTTTACTCGAAAAATAGATTTGGAATAGAATTAGAAGTAATTTTTTTCTTTTTATATTTTTAGAACATAAATGAGAAATAAAAACTTTTCTCATCATTCATCCTTATTATTAGTTGGTTGTTCATCTGTTGTCGTCAGTTGTTGTTTGTCACCGCGGCCACCGGTCACTGGTTGCCGCCTGTCAATCACGCCTGTTGTTGCTACTCGACATCGCCGCTATTGGAAGTGATAAATTTTGTATTGTTAACAAACGAATTTCTATTTCGAAAATAGAAATTTTGTGTTGTTATTAAATTTGTATTTTTATTTAGAAACTCATTTAAGAATAAAAATAGAACTTTCAGAAATCAACTTCTAGTCAAAATGATTATCATTCGTATCCTAAATCATATATTGAGAACTTGCCCCTATAGTTCAGACATCCTCTTGTAAAGGAAAAAAGGAATATATTAAGTTTGTCAGTAGTTTTAGTTAAAGTTAAAAAGTATAAAACAATAATTTAATTTAAGAAATGATGTTAATTTTCATTATATGTTGGAAGAAGCTATCTTTTTATATTTCGAACTCGTTTTGATCAATCGCTTCCTTAGAATCAAAAATCACTTCTCTTTTAAATGACTATATGTTATTTATAAATTTTTCTATGCTGTGAAAACTAGCAAATCTAACGAATCTCCATAAAGCAACACTGTAAATGTAGCAAATCTTGTCTCTCCTATAAATTCAACATATTGAATTTCCATAAAAATTAGCAAATCTCTCAAAAGAAGAAGAAGAATGAGAAGAATAAAAAAGTAATGAAAAAGAAAGGAAGAAAGAAGGGACTCGAAAGATTCAAGAGTCAAAAGACCTCGTTATTGGGAAGAGAAGAGATAATGATGGGGACCATTCACCAAGAAACAGTTGGGTACACAGCCATTTTTTCGTTTACAAAGTACACATGCAAGATCTCATCGACGCTGCTGTAGATCTGTTCTTGTCTCTTTTCTTTTCCTGCGTGTTGTTGGGTCAGAAGGCCCCCCTCTCACTCCCCTCGTTAGCTTCAAATCTACGTCCTCCCATCCAAGCAATCAATCAATCAGTCACATGGTGGAGAGTCACCTTGCCTTCTCTTTCCATCTCCTTTCGTTTAAAACCCTAATTCTAGGCGACCTTTCCCTGTGCTTTGCGAAAAGATCGTCTTTGAATTAGTCAGCGACCGTTTCCCTTGTCTTTTGCGTTCGTGTTTATTGATAGTCTTTCTCTGCTGTTAAATCTGTCCATGCCCTTTAATGTTCATAGGCTTTTCCCTCGGCCGTATGGGGGCAGACTATCCATACTTATGTTGATGCACATGTAATGTGACTAATATATATGTGATTTGTTAGATCCTATCGAATTCAAACTCGGGTCTTTTGAAAAAAGGAAGTAGAAGAAGAATTGTGCTGCCAATTGTCTCCATAGAAATTGGCCTTGCTCCTTTTGTTTGATAATGAAGATATAAAGGTTTCGAGCTTATTTTGCTAGAGTTTGACCAAGTTGGAAGCCTAGAAGTGCCTCTTGTAATTGTTAGCTTCCAAAAATCTGCGTGCCAAGTAGGGTTTAAGACAACGCTATTGGATTATTGGTTAATGTGTCATCATCAAGGATAGGATAATATTAAAAAGAACATGAAAATGGTCCTCTTGCACCCGGTGGCATGCATGCTCACACACACACATATATATGTGACATCATGAAAGAGGAAAGAACAAATTTAGGTGAGACCATAATAAGAGTGACATGATGTGTGCAATGGCAATGGGCGGTGCCAACCGTAGTGACGCTAATTCTTTCTCCGAATGAAAAATGCTTCACTATTGTTTTTTCCTTTAAATGCCATTCTATTTAGGCGGGATAGTTATCCTATTCATACAACTAAGGAGTAAATTATTCAAAATCTTATACATATATCTATTATGACTCATACAGTCCACACACGCACCATCAAATACAAGATAAGATAACTTCTTTTTATCTTATCCAACACCCTAGTTGGGGTACCATGCAAACCCTAACGACGCAATCGTTCCTTCTCAAGATGCAATATTAAACAAGTCCTCTATGGCTTGCTTTTGAATTTTCAGCTTACCTTGTTTCAAATGATATCGAATCGATTTTTCATTCCACAAAATAAACTTGATTCGAAACCACACAAGCATTTCCTCCAAACAGGAATAACCATATGTTTTCTCTTCCCTAATCAGTAAGGGGTACGAACAGTCTCGCCATAAAACACACGCCTGCCAAGCGAAGCCAAAAACAAAACAAAACAAAACATCCTCTGTCGCTGCAAGAACTACCATACACACGCATACAAAATCCACGGTCGAACTACCATACACACGCATACAAAATCCACGGTCGAAACATCGAGCGAGGGCAGCAGAAACGGTGCAATAAATGTCAACCCACGACTGTTCAAAAACACAATATCGATTGTGGGGAGGGAATTTAGGGAAAAAGGAGTAGTTGGGATAGGGTGTTTTCTCGTCCTTCTTTTTTTCTCTCCCCCCCTCCTTTTTCTACATGGTCTCATCTTCATCACAAGCTTCCAAATGGGTCCCGCCAAATAATTCAACACATACCACAACCCAAGCCTATCATTAAAGCCTGCATGACTTCAATTATTGCAATGATCCCAAAAGCATGACATATCTGACCTGGTCACATCCTCTAGATGTGGCATTTCAATTGCCTTTGGGGAGAAAGAAAATAAAAAATGAGAAATTTGCCCCCCCCACCCCACCCCACGCGCGTGGGCCCACCACCACTTCACTCCCTCTTCATCAATCTCATCCACCAAAATTTCATTATAAAAAAAAAAAAAAAACAAATCAGGGAGAGGAATTCGAATTTTTCTTTTTATCTTTTCGAGAGACCTCGCCCCTACGTGGACTATACTTAGAAAGTTAGACCCACCTAGAGAAATCGAACTCATCGGATACCCCGAGTTCCCTTCTGGTCTCTCATGAAACTTTCGAGGGCTTTTTAAAAAGACCCACGAGCAAAAGAGGATTGCACTTTGATTTTGCCTTTTCCACTGCGGAAATTAAACCGAATTTAAATTAAATAAAAAAATTGTTTGGGGGGGGACACTTTCCTTAAAATAGAACGAAATTATTAAAAAAGAAAAGACGGGTCGCTTTGTCTGCCCAAGGAAAAACATGTAAAAAGCGAGCGGAGGGAGGGAGGGAGGGAGGGAGGACTGTGTTCCGGTCAAAATCTCGTGCCGATCTGACCCCAATATCTTTCCCAATGTCTTCCTGTCTGTGCGCACACATCACGCCTGGTCGCCCCTCCATCCCTTCCCCAAGCCAGGGCCCCCGCCAATGGGAGCGCGACGCGTGGCTGGCGCGGCTGGTTAAAGGCGCACTGCTTCCGGGCCGGCGGGTCAGCGGGGTCTCATTAGCCATCCGGGGGGTCCTTTCATTTCAATTGCGTCATAAATAAATATATTCGGGAGATAATCATGAATAAATAAATCTGGAGAAATTCAGGCTTTCTCTAACGAGAGGAAGCAGAATGATGACGATTGGGCGAGGGGGGTCAGAGGCGAACGACCCGGAGGGGGCGCGATCCCGGCCGTCGGATGGTCTGACTGACTCCCCCATGATCGTGATCATGATCGTGATGATGATGACGGGCATCATGATCGTCGTCGTTCCTCATATTGCCATAATCATGACGCTGCGCCGAGGTTCGGTATACAGCAATAATTGATTGGGGGGGCCGAGAAAGGGAGGAGAAGGGAGAGAATGGGAACGGTGTTAGGGGGAGTCAATTAATCGGTGATTTAATCAAACGTCAACTAGAGGGCTCTTTGTCAAACTTCATTATGGATTTCTTAGGTCATGATCCCCCTCCTCTTTCGCCATTCCAAGTTTTTATTTTAATCGTGTTTTGTTTCTCAAGGCGATGGTGGCGACGTTTCGCCTGTCGATTGGTGAACATGATTGAAGTAAGGAAATAGCAGTCGCTAGTGGGTGTCGGGTTTTCATTCAAGCCATATTTATTGATGAAACCCTAGAAAAAATCAAGATATGTCACGAAAGATAAAATGAATGTTCATTGAAATGATGGATTTGAACAAGGATCTTAATGTAAGGCATTTTTCTTGAGAATGAGCATCAACCTAGAGAGTGGCTAATCAATTATCGCACGGATCAGCCCATGAAATGTCCTCTCTCCCGCTCAATGAAAATCTCGACGGTTCATAATGGCCTTGCTACCATAAATAAATTATCGAGATATGGCGAGACTTTGATAGTAGTGTTGCATGGGGGACAAGGGGGATCCATTACATTTGAAACCTTTTCGTATAGATATAAATATGGACATGCAAATCTAACTATAAGGGCCGATAAAGAGAACATTATTGCTTGAACAAAGCCAGGAGAAAACCCTACTACCAAAAGAAACCCTAATCTTTCAAGAAATGGGCGGATGCAAAGAAAACATTCCCGCCTGCCACTCCTTCGTATGTATGTTGGCATGCGCGGTCGCCTAATAAATATCAGCCTGGAACCACCCGGCAGAAGTCAATCTACCCTGTCCTTTACGTCGATTTAAGTATTCGCGAATCTCCCCTTCGATCTTCTCTGCGCATCTCTCCCTCCCTTCTCCCTGCTGTTCCTCTCTCTCTCTCTCTCTCAACCTTTTCTCTCTCTAGGGGCGTGGAGGAATACTGTGTCCCTAAATATTTATATGGATTCACGTGCGTTTGTCAACCTGGGCTTGTCGGTCAATCTTTACTACCCCCTCGCGGCCATGAAAAGGAGAAGCGAAGAACGATAAAAACGCCAAAAGAAAAGATAAAATCTTGAGAGAGAGAGAGAGAGAGAGAGAGAGAGAGAGAGAGGTACTGCGTATGCAAAGGGAGGAGAGGGGGGGTGTGCTTGTGTGCGTGTTTACATTTAAAAGGGGGGATTGGATTAGTCCGTGGTCTTTTCCTTTTAAAAAGTCCATCACGCCCTCTTTCTCTTCATCACCGGCTTCTTCTGCTCCTCCTTCCTGTACTTGTTCTTCTCCGACCGCCCCTTTGTCTCTCTGTTTCTCTCTCTGCGCGCGCGCGCGATGGAGCTAGCTCTGACTTTAGGGGACACGTCGAAGTCGTTCTCGTTCCTCGACAAGGCCCCCAAGATGGCCGGGGACAAGGAGAGCGGCAACCGGGACCTGGGGTTCTGCATGGGGTTGGGGGTAAGTGGAAGGTCCTCGAGAGGCGGCGGCGGCGACGAGGAGGAGGACGGTGATGGTGACAAGAGAGAGAGTCCGGCGACGGATCGGCGCCACCACCAACAACACCATCCGCCTTCGACTCTTCTTCAGCTCCATCTCTTGCCTTTCTCTCCGACAAATCCCAGGAACAGCCACCACAGCCACAAGCCCTCCACCTCTCAGTTTCGGCTTCCGTGGCTCACCGATCACTGTAATTACTGCTTGCTTTCTGCTGTTGGGTTTTGCTTCTTCCCCCCCCGGCGTAACGAGGATGGTCGTTTTAGATGATTGAGCCCATGAAATGTCTTACCCATCTCAAATAAGGGTGGGGAAGTTTGGCGAGACGATGTCGGGTGCATCTTGAGCAGAAGATCGGGAACTTTTTCTTCTTTGTCTTACTTAAATTTTTTCTGATTTGTTCGTGATGGTGCATGTTACAGTGGGGTCCGAGCCGGAATCTTCGGGCGGGGCCGGCAGGGGCCTGGACGTGAACCGGTTCCCGGCGGCGGAGGAGGCGGAGCAGTCGTCGCCGAACAGTGCGCTGTCGTCGTTCCAGATGGAGTTCGGCATCAGAAGCGGCGGCGGGGCAGGATTTAGGAGCGGCAGCCACAAGAGGGTCGACATGGAAGGAGACAACGAGAGGGACTGTTCGAGAGGCAGCGACGACGACGACAACGGCCTGACCCGGAAGAAGCTCAGGCTCTCCAAGGAACAGTCGGCTTTCCTCGAGGAGAGCTTCAAGGAACACAACACCCTCAATCCCGTGAGTCTCTCTCTGTACTTGCACCTTCCGATTCATCTTCTCTCTCAAAAAACAATCCATTCCTAAAACAATCCGCTTTTGTAATCTGCAGAAGCAGAAGCTAGCTTTGGCGAAACAGCTGAATCTCCGCCCTCGCCAAGTCGAGGTGTGGTTCCAGAACAGAAGAGCCAGGTACTCTCTTCCTTCTTTTCTCGGGGTGCTTTTCGTCGAGTTCCGTTAATGGTGCGAAGAGATGAAAGATGTTCTCCGGCGTTAAAAGAAAGATCGGTTGTTTTGCGGGGACAGGACGAAGTTGAAGCAGACGGAGATAGACTGCGAGTACCTGAAGAGGTGCTGCGAGACGCTGACGGAGGAGAACCGGCGGCTCCAGAAGGAGCTCCAGGAGCTCCGGGCGCTCAAAACCTCCCAGCCCTTCTACATGCAGCTCCCCGCCACCACCCTCACCATGTGCCCCTCCTGCGAGCGCGTCGCCACCACCACCGCGCCCACCTCCGTCGCCTCCTCCACGGCGGCGGCGGCGGCGGCGGCGGCGGCCCCGCCCCTCACCAAGCCGAAGCCCAGAACTTACCCGTTCCCCCACGCCCCCAGCTCCACCACCTCCCCCAGGCCCAACCCCAGGCTCACCAGGCCGCCTCCTGATCGCGACCGGCGAGGCGACGGCGGCGCACGCGCCGTCCATCCCCGATGACTCCGTGTACATACCTCGGCTTGGTTCTTTAATTTAAAGTGGGCGGTTTCACTTTGTATTATTTTATTTTATTTTTAATTTCTCTTAAATTTTGTTTGGGGGGGTTGTGTTTCTCCTGGGTTGTCCCTACTGAGTTTTTTTGGGTAGAGGGAAAGCTTGGTACCTACTGTGTTCGGGGAAGAGTCAAGAGGTCATGACCTTGTCCAAAAATGGCTGATGAGAAGAGATTTTAGGACAAAAGAAGATTGTTGGTCAGTTAAGGAAAATTACAAAATTTTATTTATTCCTAGTTCTTGATATGCATATCTCTCTTTTTTCCTTGGAAATATCCCACTTCTTGCTTATAATATTTCTTTTATTTATTGCCCCACGTATTGGAATGCATGAAAAAATTGCGGGTTGGCTCTGGCCCCCACCTTCCAGAAAACATGCAGAAGAATTTCTGGGTTTGTGACTGTCCATGATGTTTTTTTTTAATTTTCGCCCTGTGCTGACAACTGATTGTGTCCTGTCTTTTTTGACTAGCCCTCTTTTTTTTTTTTTTTTTTTTTTTTTGCCTTCCGTTGGAAGAGAAAAAAAAGAAGGGAAATGATTGCAAGTGCGAATGGTGTGGCCGAGACTATTCGAGCTTTTACATGGCTGCATGTATGGCAATTGTTCTCGGGTCCATCCGGGTAGTTGAGGAAGAAACATTGTTGAACTGAAACTGTGGTTTTTCAAAGTATTTAGGGTTGACGAGAATTGCAGTTTTTTTTTTTTTTTTGGTCGGAACGAGAATTGCAGTTGAAATCTATGTCGAAGGGTGCTGTTTTGTCAGCTTATAAATGCGAAGTTGTCTTTTGATCTTTTCAATTTCCATATTTTCCAGGAGGGTTTGGGCGTATAATATAGATTTGCCCTAGTCAAGAATCGTACCGGAAAGACATGGCAACCACCATTTTCGTTGGCGTGCTATAGCAGTCTTGACTTGATTTTTGTGAGTTGCCAATAATGGTCGACGCCCTTCTGTGGCTATCAAGAATTGACTTCCGTACTTTATGTACATCTGAATTGGTTAGTGGCATCTGTTGAACGTAGAACGAAAAGTTGAAGATTCAGCTAGGGCCATTAGGATTTTGACCAAGTTGTAATCGATAGATCTTGCTGAATTTTTTTATGAGATATTTCTCGAAGGGAGAATTGTTGGTTTTTGTAAGGAAGAACGCTCGAGTCCTGAGTGTCAGATGCTTACGTCTATGCTCGAGAATCTCATCAGTAACTGCGTCTGCAATCGACTCTTATAATTATCTCCTGAAGTTTGTATTGGTATCGGCTACTGTACTCTCGTTCATTAAAGGAGCCCGGGGTAGATATTGAGAAGGCAGAGGATGGTTAGGCTTAGCGAATAAAAGCTTATACAATTCACATCTTTGATCACGCTACTCTATCTTTGATTGTAGTTCGAAAGCTTTTCGGTCAAACGGTTGGCGGTGTTATCGATTGTCGGGCTTCTTAATCAAAAGATATCTAGGGTTAAAGTGGAATCGAATTATAAATAGGAAATATCAAAAAATGTATACGTGTTTTCACCTAGGGCCAATTTACATACCTCTACTTTTTCAAAATACATCGCATGCACCATCAAGCGGAGCTGTCCACCCGTTTACAGTTTTGTCATTTGTCTCCCTTTTCGAAGTCACCCTCGCCCTTCTCAAGCTCACGACCTTGACCTCAAAAACCTAATTTGGTCCTACAGAAAACCTCAATTTTCCTGCCAACACTCCTCGGTCTTTCTACAATTCTCGCAAGTCATTTTCCTAGGTCTTTTGTATTTCTTTCCATGCTGGTCTATCCACAACCAGAACTACATGTTTTTCCAACTACCCTTTCGTACTCTTTCCCTATAATCCGTGCTGTCTTTTTCCATCTTAACCGACATTTTTTTTTTGGGAAATAAAAAAAAAAAAATTGTAAGATGAAGCTTTAGCCACCCATTTGTCATGATTACAAATGCCCGAATAATTTAATGTTTGGTGTCGACCTAGCTTTATTATCTCTCTCTCTCTCTCTCTCTCTCTCTCTCTCATGAATATTATTGTTTTTAGGTAAGTGTCAAGAAGAGATATGCAACCTTTGTTTGGTGGGTGGCGGCTTAGCATGTTTAGTCACTTCACGGCTTTTTGGACCGACGTGAAAAGGATAATTGACCGAAGTTATATTAATCATTTCCTTTTTCAAATTGAATAGAAGCTCTTTTTGGGGTCAATATTAATGTGCCAAAGGGGCCAATCGAGAGCAAAAGCCTTTGGTTACGTGGAATCGTCGGGGCCGAGATTGGGGGATTTGAAAAGGGACGGGTGGCTTTTAAACTCTTTCTCTAATCTTCTACAATGTATCCGATCTATCTGTCTATCTCGTCTGTGATTTGATGGAGATGAGGGGGTAACGTGGTAGCACAACGTTGCTCGGTCCATATGCTCGACCTCCTTTAGGGACGTGGAAAAGGCCATTTCCTAGCTTGTCATCTTACACTATGCAAGCCAATCAAAAATCCCCCTTTTGTTTATCAATGCTAGGGACTGTAAGATTAGGCTATTCGGCTCGCGTGAGAATAATACACGACAGGTGATAACTCACGGTGGGACCCGAATGATTAATGGGGTAAGCACCGGTCTGGTTTAGTTCAGGAATGGTGTCTATTCTCGATTCCAAAAGCTAAGAAGAGGCTTGTCGGTTACTTTCTTGGGGAGGTTGTGTTAATTGTGACGCTCTCTCATTGGCTTGTTAATCGAAAAGTATAACAGGGCTTCGTGGCTGTGGTATTGATTCGGTGATTCTCACCTAACCAAGGACTTGATCCACAATTTCTACAAACCAATTTCAATTTCTTTGAATTTCAATTTCTTTGAATTTGGTAAGGACTGCTAGCTATATGGGGTGGCTCTTTATTTTGATGATTATACCGACTAGATGCGGATTAATGTCAGAATGATAAGGTATTGGTTGAATAGCTTGAGACGTGCCGAGGGTGCTTCTAATGTTGTTGCACTTAGGAGAGATACCTTGAGGTAGGTACGCATGGTCAAAGGCTTTAGCTTGGTCCTATATTTTACATAAATGAGCATTTGACCGATTTTTGACCGGTGATTACCTTGTCATTGTCTTATTATTGCAATTTTTGACGCAATGGAAAGCTCGTGATTTCTAATATCTATCGAGAATTGAATGAAAATGGATTTCTCGATGATGTTGGAATCGCCTGACCAACAATAAGAGGGTGTTCCGACCTTTGCACCTTAGAAAATGGTCATCTCAATTTCCATGACCCAAGTCATTGGACACCCCACCACATAGCTTAGTAGCCCAACGTGTCATGCTATTTTTCAAAAGGTTCCTATGTTCGAGTCATATCGTAAGTGAACAGCAATGGCTCAAACTGACATTCGACAGTTTGTGATCATTATGGTAATGCTAGAGAGGTTACGCCAGCCGCGCATTTGCACCCTTTTTTGCTCATCACAAAGTCATTAGACAGCCCAAGATCAACGAAAAAAGAATAGCATCGAAGACCTGAGTTGAGCAAGTGAGGGTTTTAGGGGAAAGAAGTCCCACGTTGGAGATAACACATTGATTTGAGCGTTTGAGTGAGGATGAGTCTAATTAGATATATTGGCGGGACTAGAGTTGGGCGCTTTCTTGGCAATCTCCCCGATTGAAGGTATTGCTCTTTTATTGCATATGAGCTAATGATATCAGAATTGATGGTTGATTGGTAGTTCCTCAACGTGTATTGATGTCTGGGACTCTATAAGAAATCCCATAAATCTTTGCGGTTACCGAGTGCGGTTTACTATCACAGACCAATCTAGGAGAAGATCATGGGTGAGGGTTGTGTTTGCAACAATTGGTGATAATTGGAGATTATGGTCGAGACATTTTGATGTAGATGGGTACCTAAATTGACAAGGAATACACCAAACACTAAACTTACATGTGAGTGGGAGATTGTTGAGATACATGTGTGAGTTGTGTTAAAAAAATTCCATGTCATAGAATTGGTATGATGTGGGATAGTTAATAATTATAGTCGATCCGCAACTCATTAACTTAATTGAATGCAGGTCCAATTAGATATGTTGACGAGCTTAAAGTTGAGTTCCTTCTTGACAATCTCCCATACGAAGGTATTAGCTTGGAGGAGTGTCTCTTCTTAGAAATCTCCTCTAGCAAAAGAAAAAGTTAAAAAAAAAAAATTAGAAAAATTGCTGGCCATGCTTTTTAAGGACGGTCGTCATTGATTGAACTATTACGTTGACGATTTTTAGTTAAAATTGGCTAAAATGACTATATTAACCAATCGAAAAAAGGTGTAGGATTAAATTTGCCAAATTAAAAGGTTTAGGACTGCATCGGTCTCCAAATAATGGAATTATGATTTATTTTATGTTAATTTGAACATCCTCTTCTTATCTCAATTCATGACACCAATTGGCAATTACCACCACACGTTGGGCAATTACAGGCCTTTTAGCCTTTCGAGGCTGGCCCATTGGATTTACAATTTTAACCGAAGGCAAGATGAAGTCGTGTCATGAACTTTTATAGTCGTCTTTGCACGAACGTGAATGGAAAGATACAGAAGAGAATTATACCATACCTCTAAGTTAAGCTTCACTATTGGTAAAAGGAAAACCAACATGTTAACATAAGATAACCAGGCTCACCCATCTAAAAATTAAGTTGTAAAAGCATTTAATCACGACTCTAGAAACACTCGCGCGGTGCTTCTTGAAAAATAATTCCCAATATGGCGACGTTGGAAGTATTCATTAAGCATCTTTGAAGAGGCAAATCTTTTTTGAAAATTACGACAACACCATTTACCTCGATTTCCTTTTTGTCGAAAATTACGTTGTTGCTTGGAACTTAGAAAGACAAACTACTGGGCATAAAGAAGTTGAGCATTTATACCATCTGAGCTCCGGTTGGTATTTCTCCATTGCAAACAAATAATTATTCTGAATCCCCGACTCTAATGACCTTGCCAGCGAAATCAACAGTTGAGTTTTTTGACTCTAATTATCTCACAAGCAAAATCAACCCACTTGAGTTTTTATATGCTTTTATTACAAGACACAATAATGAGACAAGATGACACGACAATAATCATATACGAAATCATGTGGCAAATTTAATATAAGACATAAGTAGAGATGACGTGATATAACAATAATCACAAGCTACATAATATGACAAATCGAATGTGGAATGTAACGATGAAATGATGTCGGCGTGACATGACAAATTAGATGCAAGACATAAGGGCGAAATTACACTTTCTAAGTTCGGATTCTACATCAACTCGAGTTGATCTTCCGACCGGATGGGCAGCCCGCCAACCCTCGAGCGAACACCCGCCAAAAGCACAGAAGTCAACCCATGTTCGCGATCGAACGAATGCGAGTTCCTCCGAACAAGAACATCCCCAAGACCTGTTCCCGTTCTCTCTCTCCGTCGCAGCTCCCGATGAAGACGACGGCGGCGGCGAGTCGCAATGCCAGGCGGCGCGGGGGACCCGGGGCGAGCGATCGTGCCGAGTCGCTCAAACCTCGGACGGGCCGGCGGACCAGGCCGATCGCCGCCGCCCCGAAAGCGGCGAGTCCCGGAAGTCAGCACCAACTTCCGCAGCGACCCATTGGAGCTCCGCCCTCGAGCTCGTCCCTCGACCAGTTCAAGATTCTCTCACGGGAATTTTTTCAAATAGATGCTCTGGACCTCGCGCCGCGGTTGCTGGGGAAGTTCCTGAGGCGAGACAACGTTGTTCTTCAGATTACTGAGGTGGGTTGCTCTTCAGTTTCGGTGCCCTCAGTTTTTCTTTGGGTACGTTGTGTGGAGTCGCCATTTGCGTTAGAAATGTAGGCTGCGGCGAACGTGAGCGACGTGTCTAGCGTACTAGTTGTGTGGATGTTTCGTCGTTTTTTCCCTCCAAAATCTCAACTTGTCGAGAATGGACGCAGAATTCGTATCGGGTTTACTTAAGGAATTTGCACTTGCTTAGTGTCTTTGGGAATTTCGATCGATCAACTTGATGATTTGGAGTAGTTTTGCTTCAATAGTGGGAATACAAGAGAAAAATAGTGTAGAGGACAGTGTACTCTCCCTTTGAATTCTAATTAGGCGGGTAAGTGACAATTCCCAGTTATGATTAAGGAAAAACCGAGAAGAAATTGGCATCTGCCTTTTTGCACTGAAAGTTGAAAATACCTTGATTCTCCGTGCTGACAGGTGGAAGCTTATCGGCCAAATGATTCGGCTTGCCATGGTCGATTTGGCATTACAGCAAGGACAGCACCAGTTGTAAGCTTATCACCACTTTCCTCTATGATTCTACCAGGCAAATATCACTTTTCTACACGGATTTAGTTGACAAGTGTCCTTAGGACGCTTAAAGCATGCCTAGGAAGGAAACTTTCAAATTCAAACACTGACTTTTTTCTTTCAATGCATGTTGAAAGTTTAGAGATCCCTTGCTATGCATGCTAAACAAGTGTTCTTGGAGGTTAAGATGACCCTATTTTTATGTTTTTGAATTGTTTACCGACTACTCATTGAGTGTTGTCTTGTAGTTTGGACCAGGAGGACATGCGTATGTGTATCGCTGCTATGGTCTCCACACAATGCTTAATGTTGTAGCAGACAAGGAAGGAGTTGGAGCGGCTGTCCTGATTCGCTCTTGTGCTCCAGTTAGTGGTAACTGCATTGCCTAAACCTCCCTTCTCTCTGTTATTCTTGATGAGTGTCTGTTCAGAGGCTTATCCAGAGCAGTAGACATAGGACTCACTCTCCATTGTTCACATTTCTTGCCTGTTGGATTCCATATTTCTTCAATCAGGCAAGTTTTTTTCGAACATGCTGAAGTTCTTTGATGAGCTTATGAGATTAATTGGATTTTCAGCTGGATAGTCTGGAAATGGAAGAATCTGTCCATTTCTTCATTGATGCTGCATCACTGAATTATTGATGATATATGTTGTAGGGCTAGAGACCATCCAGAAACGTAGGGGTCAGGAAACGGAGAAGCCTGTGCTACTTGCCGGGCCTGGCAAGGTCAGTTTTAAGTGTTATGAATCTTTCATTCTGATGATAATTTCATTCCATTTCAATTGGTGGCAGATCTTATTTGTTCCCTGCAGAAAGATTTATTCATGTGTTTGTACATACAATCTGTGCATTAGCATTATTTGACTGCATACATCCAAACTCTCAAAGACTCAAAGCCTGCGGTGGAACTTGGTATACCTGTAACATGGTGACCTCAACTCACGAAGTAGGCGTAACCTCCTCTTTATTTAGAAGTTAGAGAATGGGGGTCAAAACTGAAAGTATATCACTGAGTGTAGCTTAGACACATCAAGTTTATGTTGAGTGGACCTCCAACAGTCAGAAAATAAGATGCCCAAAGCCTCTACATATAAATGTCTAACAAGCAGTGAATAAATTACATGAGATTTGAGGTGTGGGAAGACAAGCAGATGTTGAGCAAGTTATGATTTTAAAGGGTAGTTCCTTTTGTATTCTGTGTTCGTATGTTTTAAAAAAGGCATCACCTGCTTAGGATAACACCAACACACTGCTTCTCTCTCTCTCTCTCTCTCTCTCCAAACTCTTAGATGTAAAATTGGCCTATTAAGCAGGATTTATCTAATCCATCAGTGGATTGCTAATGATGAAGAGCTACAGATGTGGGAAACCTGACTTTTGAAAAATGGCTTGATGGTAGATCTATTTGATTGATGGAACATCATGAGGCAATTTTCCTAGTTCATGATTTTATTTCAAAATAGTATCAAGCTTTTTCTTAAGTGGAGTAGGCGGTGATAGATCTTTTAAATTCTGCTGATTGATTCTTTTGAGGACAGAGTGGTAAAAGGGTTTAAAGATGAGGTAGGGCTGGAAGGTGAAACATGAGGTGATTAAGAAAAACTCGGCGAAAACGAGGTCCACTTGTTTCTTAAGTAGAACAAGAAACACCTGTCTACAGAGAGATGTTATTCCCACGTTTTTTTAACTTTGATTACTCTAGCAGAAAGCTTTGCTTCTAAAACTAATGAGATTTTCTTGCAGAAGGTATAGTTTTGGCCTGTGCTTGGAGAAAATCCAAGTACTTTCTCATGACGTTTTTATATTTGTAAACCAAGATCTAGAACATGACCTGACCCTGTACCCAATTATACAACAAGTCATGATTTTTTGGTTGTTCTCGTGTAGAATGTGTGGGATGGAAAATCACTGAACAAGAAATCTTTTTCGCCAGGTTGGCCAAGCACTAGGACTTTCAACTGACTGGTCAAGCCATCCCCTTTATACTCCTGGTCAGTGATGAACCAAATATGCAAGCTTTTAATTGGCTATTATGGATTCTCTCAATATAGGCGGCTACTAATCTCTGCCTGACATGACGACATGTTGCTAGAAAATGAAACCAATGAACGAAAATTGGAACGCGAGTCACCAAACAGAATTTCAGTTGTTTGCTTCTCTTTTATGGGATCCATCACTGCATATCTCATGGAAAATTTTGATCGGTCCAGGTGGTTTAGAAATCCTAGATGGGCCAAAGCCAGAAAATATACTGATTGGTCCACGTGTGGGCATCGAATATGCCTTGCCCGATGATGTCAACGCACTATGGAGATTCGCCATCGCAGGTTCAGCTTGGGTAAGTTCCCCAAGAAACACTCTAAGGCTACCTGGATCATAGACTGGACGCATGTTTGAAGACCTTTTGCGAGAGGGGCGTTGTGATAAGGCAACACAGAACTATGATTGATCTAGGATTCCCCAAGATTCTTATTTGATGTTGGTGAGACAAGGCGTTTTCAACTCTGGAAATTGGAGGTGATGAATGTATATATTTCTTTCTTTGCAATGGATGACAAAAAGGTGAAGGACAACACTGAAATGGGGAAGTGTCTCCAAATGAACTCTGGGATCCAATTAACAATTTTCCCCCTTGCTTTGCTAAAGAACTCCCACCATGCTGCAATTGTATTGCCGAGACAAGCAAAAGGTACAAACAAGTTTCTTAAGCTAAACTCCGATAGTAAAGAAATATCTCGATATATTCTTTGGACTAGAATGCCACCTGGTCGAATTTTTATTGTGTTTGTTGAATCTCTGCGTATACGGCAAGAGATGGACAAATTAAGATGTTCTTGAATTTTTGCATGGATAAATGGTAGACCACGCTTTCAGAGCATTTTAGATCATGTGAACTTTTCAGGCCGAAATGAGGAAGTGATAAGTTGATGACTACAGTTAAGTTGTTGGGGATACTTGCCTATAATTCCCATGTCATTCCAGATATTATATTGGCTCATGTGAGGATAAGATTTAGCCAGTTCAACAGTTTCTATTCAAAATCAAAGTTAGTAGGTTTAAATCCAGTTTTACCTACGATCCTCGTGGGCACATATGTGATAACTTGTGGAATCGAAGTCCTCATATTCCAACTTTCTTTCTTTGGCTTGTCCCTGCCTGAATTATCTGACCTTATATGCCATCATATTTGACATGAAATGAAAGACAAGTTCTTCACTGAAATGAAGAAGATATATTTCCATTCCAAGCTTCAGAGTGTGTTACAATATTGAATTGTCCACCAATCAAAACAGGGCAAACTTAGAGATCCAAAACATCCGTGAACACAAGTTTCGTGACCTATCTCTAACAGCACGTCATGATATGTACAACGTAAGAAAGAGTGGTCAAAGAAAACAAAATCACAGGATGGGCAACTACATCAAAAGAATCTACGCTACTAAATTCAATTACTCGACCAATATCAACCCATAGCTTCCAATCAGTTAAAAACTCCAAAGCAAGCAATCCCTCCTGCAAAAGAAGAAGACACACACTAATACTTCAAATCATATGCAAGACAAAACTATAAATCTGAAGTAAAAAAGGAAATGAGAAAAAAGAAAAAACAAAGCTAAAATTTATCCATACCTAAAGTCAACCTGTGAGTTGTGATAGACTGTTCCCTTGTGACAGTACAGCCGAGATAATCAACCACACGATCCCAAGCAATGAGCAATCAACATTGTGGTTGACCCATCAAATGTCAAAGCAAATGTTTCCCTGTACTCATTTTGCAACTTATTTACTATGCAACTTCATTTACTAAGTCCCGACCAGCTGTAGAACTCAGTGAAGTCAAGGCGGAACATAAGGAACTTAAGATCAACATGCTGCTGAAGAGGCAACTGAGACAAGAAACCCTCAAGCAATGATGTGTATTCTTTTGAAATTGCATCCAAATCCTGCCGCATATTCTGCAGAAAATCACCTGCACGCTGAGTTAGGGCCTTCCTTCCATCAGTAATCAATGAACCAGGCTCTGAAGATTGATCGTTCTTTTGCTTTCTCGTCTTGCTTTTGTCTCGCGAAGGTAAGGAAGAATTCCCGGTCCTACATCGTTAATAGGCTTGTTAAAACTTACTTCTAGAGTAGATGCCTACATACAATGTGTTCATACAGGTGTGCTTGTGCACATCAAGAGGGGAAAAAAAAGCCCTATACCTGGCTTGCAGTTCATATATGCCTTCATATAGCCTATCAGCATGACTTCGAAATCGCAATATGAGGTCAAACAACACAAAAAGTGACTTGTGAAGTGTTTGAGACCGTTCACCAAGAAGTGATTTCTCCACAATTGAAGTGAGGTACTTGTCGTGAGCTGCGAGTAGATCATCGAGATCCTTGGCTGCTTCTATTTCATTGGAGAAATTAGACCATGAGACCTCCAAGACTTCAAACATAATATAGTATTGCAGATTTGTAACAAAATGGTTCATCTCATTCCAGAGAACCTGGCATCTCCTCAACGTTGAAAGAAGCTGCAACTTAACGGCACGCTGCAGCTTCAAGAAGGCATGGGAAGTGATACAGTTTGGTTTCATGGTCTTCCAAGCACCAATAAGTGCGTGTTCCACGCGTCTAAGCTTCCATAGGAAATTAAAAATCTTCAAATATTTTGCCATTACCGACTCTGTAAAGATAGTATCTAATGGGACCCTAGGATCATAGTGTAATGAGAAGACATCCCAACCCCTATCTCCACTGCCATGAGGCATCATCTTGACCCGTAACCTATCTAATATTTCAGGATCATCATACTGAGCATTAGAAGATCTGACTGCACTTTCCAGCAATCCAGCAAGCTTGAACGAACTAATTGTGTTAGCAGGCTCAGAAAGTTCAGGCCACACAATGTCCATGAGATATTGAACAAAATCGCCTTGCCCAAGAAGCAGATACTGCTTAATTGCAAGACAATGTTCCTTAAACTTGTATCTATTGTACATAACATCTAACAAGTGCTTATCTATTCTCTTAGCTGCTTCATCAACCAAAGATTCAAGGGCTTCAGTTTCACCATAACCTAGACTCCCTCTTCTCGTTGTGGTCCCGGCAGCAGATGCAGCTTCTGTAGCGGCATCAGCCCAACCACGGTCCTCACAGCAGACACGAAGAAAGTTTATTGACTTTCCAGTCCTTAAAATACGCCGTGCAAGAGAAGGGGATATGAAAGAAGGGAGCATCCCGGCATGAAGCCGGTAACCTTCCCTCCAAAGAGACTCAGCTTTTACGGGCTGACCCACGATGAAGAGTTCGGCGAAATTGTCTTCCAACTCTCCTTCTAGGACCCAACTCCTCACCATTTCAAAAAGAGGAGAACAAACTCGCCTTAGTAGACGCCTCATAAACTCATGCACAAGCGGATCACCGTGCTGTGCATGCAAATGAATAGCCCCAGCCATTGCCCCCCCTCTCAGGACCCTACACTTATCAACCAAAACTGCCATCAGCCTCATTTTCACCATTGGCTCCGCAAGCCATACAGATAATCTCCTCAGAGAAAGATAATTATCTGAACTGGCCGTCTCTGAGACCAGAGGAATCGGATTCATCGACTGAGCTTCAAGCACCGCTAGCAACTTGTAGTACTCTGACAATTCATCCTGCAATGCCGCACAAAATGCCTGCCCAACAGTCCCCACATCTTCAGCAGGAAACCGATCCATACACTCCGAAATATAACCCTTGACCTTCCTAAACAACCAACCCAATTCACAAAGCTTCCTAACCATGGTCCTGGTCGCTCTCGGGACCTTAACCAAATCCGACAAGATATAACCATCCACTACGGTACCGAACTTCACATACTTCCCATCTATTCCCTGACAAGCATACAACACATCCCTCACCAAGACCTCCTCCGACACCTCGTTTTCTTCCCTCACTAAGTTGGCGTACTCCTTGAACGCCATATCGCGCAAATTCTCGGGGTCCTTGGCGACCAACAAAACCCCATTACTCCAACCATTCCTCTCGCCTTCCCCGTCCCGCGAAACCCTCGATTTACTCCCCAATTCGGCCTCCAGCGAATCCAAATTGGGCAGCGGCCCCGCGAAATCGAGCCCGCCGCTCGCGCTGTTCCGATCCTCGGCCACGATTTTGAGCAAGTAGAGCACCGCCCACTTGTTGTTGACGCTGCCGGGGCCGGTCTTGGAGGCGAACTTGGCGTACAGATCGGCGAAGCCGAGGGCCTGAGCGGACTTACCCTGGGTGGCGAGGCGGCGCTTGATGGACTCCGCGAGGGCGGCGGCGTCGGGGGCAACGGAGGGGGCGAGGCGGCTGGAGAGGATGCGGAAGGCGTAGCGGAGGGAGCTCTGGAGGCGGACCGGGTCGGGCGGAGCGGCCGGGTCGCCGCCGCCGCCGCCGCCGGCGGGGCTCCGGGAGAGGAGGCGGAGGACGAGCTCCTTGACTAGATCTGCGACCTTGTGCTGGTCTTCTTCCTCCATTGGTGAGAGCGCAGTAGAGAGAGAAAGTGAGGATGAAAGGGTAGGGAGAGAGAGAGAGAGAGAGAGAGAGTGGAGTGGGTGGCTTCCTTGTTCGATTGTTTGAGGGCGCGGAGATTATGAATTTCGTAAAATTTTTCCTCGAGAAAATTGAAATGGAAAATTTGAGATTCTTAAATACA
The DNA here is from genome assembly GCA_014182725.1 of Eucalyptus brandiana. NCBI lineage: Eukaryota > Viridiplantae > Streptophyta > Magnoliopsida > Myrtales > Myrtaceae > Eucalyptus > Eucalyptus brandiana. The sequence continues at coordinate 19,717,660 of CM024678.1, forward strand.
TAATAGAGAAAATGTCATAAATGGTCCATAAACTTTCATCTAATATTCAATTTCATCCCTAAACTTTCGATTTGTTCAAATTTGGTCCATGAACTATTAACAAATGTTCCATCTAGTCCTTTTGTTTGTTTAAACCATGATGACGTTGAGCATTAATTGATGACGTGGAATTGAGTTGGATTACTAGAATTATGAGTTAATATATATCTTAAAAAGGGAAAACAAATTAAGGGTCAGCTAGAGATGAGAACACTGATCACAAAAGCAGAAAGAAGAAGTTGTTCTGTATCTGTTTTTTGGACGGTGACCACAACTTGACCTATTTTAAAGTAATTTCCATGTAGATATTCCACATGTCCTTTTTTTATTTTATATTTAAGAGATTGAAAGTCATGTAAGCCAATTCCATAAATTTAAACTAACAAAAGGACGAAATTGGTTAATTTTCAAATAGTCAGAGACTAGATCGGTCATTTATTGATAATTCATGGACCAAATTAAACAAATTAAAAGTTTATGGACGAGATTGCACATTAAGTGGAAGTTTAGGAACTATTTGTCACATTTTCCCTACATAATATATTGTAAGGGTAATTTTGAAATGTTGAAAGTGAGACAAAAGGGAAGATTCCAAAAATCTGCCCTTGGAGTGGCACTCGATTCTCTCGAAATTCCCCTTTGGTTAGATTGAAATGTGAAGTACTCCTGACTTGATCGCTTTGACTCGATAAACCTCCTTGAAGTGGCGTTTATTTTTCAAAGTTTTTCCCAAACTTAACCTTATTTTGAAATGTCTCCTCAACTTAAATCGTTTTGGCCGGATAATCCCCTAAGCTTATCGACATTGAAAATAATGATCGACCAGTGACAACGTGTTTGTCACGTGCCTATTTTCTTCCCTCCTCAAGGGGCATTTTAGTATGAAGCAACACATTTCTTTCATGCCACTTATGTGCGTGTATCAAATTTATAAAGTCTTGAGTGTACTTGAACATTACAAATAAAAAAAGAAAGGGTTTCTTGAGCATGTAATGAAAATTTGAAGATGGAGAATCACTCCAATGTGAAGGGAGAGCTTTCACGAGAATAATCAGCGAACACAATTAGTCCATTTTCTTGCTGCGAATAGCCCATTGAAAGGACGCGAAACATGCAACCCACGAGCACATGTTCATCGGCTGGCCAATTATTTTCAACGGTATTGACCTCAAGGGCTAATTGAGTTAAAGCAATCAAATTCAACATACATTTTGGAACAAACTAAAGTACGAGGGGAATTTCGGGAGACAAGCACCCATTTAGGGGTAATTGAGTTAAAATGATCGAAATTATGGGTATTCTATAATAAAGTCAGATATAAGGAGAAAATCCGAAAATCGGTCCCCACTTTAGGGGATTTTTGGAATTTTTCTCGAGATGAATGATGATAATAAACATAAGCGGATTTATTCAAAACCAGGTTGTAGCTATCGAGTTTGACACCGTGAAGAATCCATTCATTTCTTTCCCTTTTGAAATTTCCTAGCATCTCCCACAGGATGTGGAGCTAGGATTCTCCACTTCAACAAGCAACCACACAGAGTTAAACCGCATAAGGTCGTGGTTCTTTGAGGTCTCAAAGTGAGACGAAAATCCTAAGCTGGTGTGGGGTTTGGATTGCAGTTGCACTGTACTTGCGTTTTGTGCTCTAATTTATCTCCAGAATAGCATAAGAAGAGGCAAAAAGGGTCTAGTGGAAGACACTACCCAAGAAGAGAAGACCAGATTGAGAGCTCGTCCATGGCTCCACGGAAGATCCGGTTCAAGGATCTCGAGAAAGCATCAGGCAACTTCAAGAATAAGCCAGGACAGGGGGCTTTGGAACGGTTTATAAAGGGCGCATAATGGATAAAGAGGTAGCCATCAAAAGGGTTTCTCAGGATTCACGTTAAGGCAAGCAAGAATTCCTCCCTGAGATCACAATCATTGGCATCCTCCATCATTGGAATCTCGTGAAACTGATAGGATGATACTACGAAAGGCGCAAGCTCCTCCTCGTGCACGAATGCATGCTAAATAGTAGCCTAGACAAGTACATACACTACCACAAGAAGTTAATAGCCGTTGGACTGACCCTGAATTGGTAGAGAATGTACAACATAAGAAGTGGAATAGCTAAAGCACTAGATTATCTCCACAATGGGTGTGAGAAGAGGGTGTTTCACTAGGACATCAAAGTGAGCAACATCATGTTGGATTTAAAATTCAATGCTCGGCTTGGGAACTTCAGACTGGTGCAGATGGTAGGACGGACCGAATTGACGCACCATTCAATCAAAGAAATTGTTGGATCCCCAGGTTACTTGGTTTTGGAAAACAATAGTGTCCAGGGTTTGGGAATTGCATAGCAGGGGGAGGATCTTAAGTGCAGCAGATTCCAGTATGAGTGCGGAATTTGGAGACAGAAAAATCGAGGACATTTTTGTTTTAGGGTGGGCCTGTTGTCACCCAAATCCACATTGTAAGCCCTCCATGAGAAGTGTTTTGAAGGTGCTGAGAGAGGAAGTAACTTTACCAGTTGTGCTGCTGGAAAGGCCAGCTTTCAGCTGGCCAGTGATGCCTCGATCTTTTAAAGGACTAGATTGCCCCATTGCGAAAGGCCAAATAACTCCGATCACAGAAATTTGTGGGAGATAAATGTGCATAGCAGTAGATCGTTGAAAGCGACAGATCATGCAAATCTGTGCTATTCATCTGCTCGTATTTGCCATTTTAGTGCCTAAATTATCTTATAGTACATTCAGGGCATTTGCATTCTCTTTAAACTCACATTATCTCTAGGCCTTTTCAGATTTTAAGGATTTGAATTCTCTGAAACTTCGTCTTTTTACTGCACATTACGCTTGATCAAGAACCAAACTATTGCAGTGACCACAAATCAAAGGCTTCTTACTAGCTCTATTAACCCCCTAGAGTGTTTGTTTCTAGAGGTATCGACTCCGCAAATACCTAACCTTTTCTTACTACTCAATTTCGTTTTTGAACTTTTTTTGCAATGTACGTCCATTCAAGATCATTGCAATGTCATCCTTCTATTAGGTGAACTAATGAAAATTACTTATGTGGCGGTCAATATTATTGATTATTGATCGACTCTTAAGGGTTCAAACTGACATCTCCAATCCGCAAGTCCAAATACTTTCATCTCCTCCTTTGAAGGGCCCAGAATTCGCACATCAAATTTTTTTTTTTTTTTTTTTAACTCCTTCTTTCCCCCTTATTCCCATAACTCCTCCATCGCCATCTGCACCTGCACACGTCCTTGACCAAACATCATCCCACCGTGAACCCTCGTGCTCCATAGCTTCGCCATCCTCGCTGCCGTGGTTGAGCCGCTGTCCACCACCACTATTTCGCACCGCCCGCCCTTCCTCTTATCTCTCTACAACTCTTACCTTAGGCGGCATGGCCTTGGACTTGAGTTGGCTGGCTCGGGTTCCAGGCCATGGCGACCTCAGGCTGCGGTGGTCATGACCTCAAACCTGAGGCCATGCCGCCTCAGATCTCAGGGCGCAGGGCGCTGACCTAGGGCCGATGGGCACGGCAGAGGGGTGTGATGGACAACGCAGCACGGTAGTGATGGATGGAGGGGTGACAGCGGACTGCAGCGGCATTGATAAAAAGAAAATTTAACATCAAAATCCTCAGTTTTTTTCACAAAGAACAAGAAACTCAGTCAAATAATTTTCTGATATCATCATTGGGACTCAGAGAGAGATTTTTAATTGTAAATCAGTCATAATTTCGTTTTAGAGTTTCATGAGATCTAATACAAGAGAAGACTATTACTCATTGTTAAACATGACGGCGGTGGATTATCCTCCTCAAGGGATGCAAAGCGACGTTAGAAGAGCATGATAATCTCTCTCTCTCTCTCTCTCTCTCTCTCTCTCAACAATTTCTTTTAGACATATTTTCTTAGCTTTACTATTTCAATTAAATTGGTTGATAGTGATTTTATTACAGGCCCACTAAAACCCATCGTTTTTATTATTATTTTGCTTTGGAGATCATTATTAGGGGTGTGCATGGTCCGGGCGGGCGGTTCCCGACCTAGAACCGGGAACCGCCCGCTAGGACCGGTTCCAAAAAATGGGAACCGGGATCCACCTGTTTGTTGCATGGATCCACCCGGGAACCGAACCGCCGGTCCGGTCCGGTTCTTGGGTGGATCCATGGAACCGATCTTGATGCGAAACAATTTTGGTTTTCAACATAGAATGATCGGGTCTATGAGTTGGGAAGGAGGGGAAGAGGTCTATGGTTGGGTTTTCAACATAGAACGGTTGTGAAACAATTTTCCGCGGCTGTGGCGGGTGGTGGCTGACACGAGGGGGCGAACAGCAGGGGCGGAGGAGTAGCGGCGACGGCGATAGGATTAGGAGGAACCGAGGAAGAGACAAAGAGAGAGAGAACCGAAGACGAAGGGAGTGAGGATATGAGATCTAATCTAGGGTTTCTTTTAGTAATTTTTTTTAAATATTAAAAAGGTTCCGGTTCGGTCTGGGTGGGCGGATCCCGCCATGGAACCGAGAACTGGACCGGTACCCACCGGTTCCTAAAAATTGGAACCGGGAACCGGACCGATTCCCTCAAGAACCGCCGGTTCCAGGCGGTTCTGGTCCGGTTCCGGGCGGTCCGGGTGGTTCCCGGGTATTTTGCACACCCCTAATCATTATGACCTATATTTGGAAGTTGAGGTGACCCAAATATAACCTGCTTTAATAAAGTTGTGTTAAAATATGGGTTTGTGATCCATTTTGACATATCTTTACTTTGATTTAGATATGATAGAGCTTATTGGTGTATATAAATCATCACATCGCCTACTTATAAATAACACTAGAAGGCCAAACATCTCATTCAATTGATGGAGCCTTAACTGATGAAAAAGATTATATGCTAATATTGTTAGATTCTAGTTAGTTTTTTCAAAATATGGAAGGCTAATTAGCTCTTTTGACTTTTGACTACCAACTTCGGTAATCAATATAAACGAGAGTTGCAGTGGTATACTTATATGGGAAGCAGATAATATATAGGCAAATTTGTTTGGCTCTATTTTACGGTTGTTCTGACATCAACCATTTTGTTCCCTTCATCTATTTTCTTCTCTCTTTCAATTGGCAAAAGATACACTTTTTGGCTTGCAATAAGCGTGGACTTAAATAGTGTCCTTCAGAATGGCACATCCTTAGATGCAAAACTCATCTACTTCACCTAAAGGGTAAAAGCATGACAGATTATCTCAATTGGTGTTTACATCTCCCATCACAAGTGCTTATCCATCCAGAATGAATGGGGTAAATGACGAAATACATGGTCAATAACATAGCACAACGGTCAACGTAGACTTACATCTTTCATTTTGGGTGGATGAACACCTGTAATAGGAGATTATAACACAAGCTGAGATAATCCATCTTGCACTTGCTCTTTTGATGCGATAGATAAGGTTTGCATCTTAGAGTCTGGCATTTCAAACGAAAATGGTTAAATCTCCTATCATCGTGTCACCAACTTCCTTGACCTGCCAATACCAAACAAGCATTAGTTCTTGTATATGGTTTTACAATTTTGTAGAGACCTGTGTTTTTAATAAGCAGTCACTTGGGACTAGTCACTATGAGCCTTTGTGAGGAGGCACCCTTTCTTCCAAAGTTATGGGGGCTATTTTGGCCTTTTGACCTCATTTTGTCGGGTGGATGGATTTTGAAAGATATGAAAGAAAGATCCTTCTCCATGTTGTACATACAACTTTCACTAGGGGCAGGTGATTGTTTACCGAGAAGACACGTCTCTGCAAAGTCATAAGGCCATGTTTGGGGACTGACGCATGCCTAGTGTGGGAAGGTCAAGGAAGTTGATGACGAACTCTCTATATTAAGCTTATGGTTTAGATATGACAAATCCTATATTCAAATCATAACTATGCCTACTTAAAGTAATATTAGAGGGCCACACATGCCATCTAATTGATGGAGCCCTACTTGATGTATATGGATAGAGCAATTGACAAGCATTAATGGTGATTATCATGTAGAAAGATTCAGATATCACGTGTTTCTCCAAGGTGTATATTAACAACATACCTACTTATGGGCATTCCAACAAATGTGTATGCTTGACCTAAGAGAAATAAGAGTCGGTTCCTTTGCTTGCATTGAGCATTGCATTTGCATTTGACAAAAAGATGTTTTGGCCATCTTATATAATATTTATTGAGATAAGGACACTACAAGGGCCATAACTTTCCTATGGCGCTTACTTTGGTGCCATAACATTTTAATTGATCACGTGATTGCGATACTTTAAAAAAAAAAACGTTCATGACAATTTTCAAAGGTTGGATTTGCCAACACATGGGGTGAATGCTTTATAAAAGTTATAGCATTCAAGTGATTGATTGAAAAGTTATGGGATCAAGGTGAATGTCATACGAAAATCATAACATTTAGATGATACTTGTAACGTCTCTTTCCATAGTTAATGTGATTAGATTAAGTCTTAATAATACCTAAAAAATTGGGAAAAAGTACAAAAAAAATCCTAAACCTATTACAATTGTGTCAATTCAGTTCTAAACTTATTTTTTGGCTATCTTGCCAGTTCAGTCCTTTCGGCCAAAATTGGCCAGCTGACATTGACGTGGCTGGCGGCTGGCACCTTTTTATCCTTTTATCCTTTTTTTTTTTCTCCCTCCTTCTTCCTTTGGCTTCGGCGATTGGGTGAGCTCGCCTCACCATCGCTAGGTGAGGGCTAGCTCGCTCAACCGCCACTAGTAGGGCAAGCCCTCGCTAGGTCTAGTGAAGCGAGCCCTACTCGTCAGACCAAGCGATGGCAAGGCCCCCTCTTCAGATCTGGCGAAAGTGATGGTGACGGCTTGCCTCGCCATCGCTGGGCAAGCTGCTTGCCTCACCAATGGCGACTGAGTGAGCTCGCCCTTGCCTAGCGATAGTGAGGCGAGCTCTCCCGATTGCCTTAGTCTAGCGATTGGCCAGCCCCTTGGCCGGTTGTTGGAGCCAAAGGAGGAAGGAGGGAGGAGAAAAAAAAAGGAAAAAAAAAAGATAAAAAATTCAATAAAATAAAGTATTATTAAAAAAATTGTTGCCAGCATCAACCACCAACCATGTTAGTGCGACTAGCCAATTTTGGCCGGAAGGATTGAACTGGAACGATTGCAAAAATTTTAGGACTCAATTGGCCAAAAAAATAAGTTTATGATTAAATTGACACAATTGTAATATGTTTAGGACTTTTTTGGTAATTTTTGCCGAAAATTTCAAACGCCATTCATCCAATTGATGGAGCATTACTTGATGTACATGGATAAAGTGCTTAGCATGCATTCGTGGTGATTAATTTGACTGAAAGGTTTACTTATCGAGGGGTATATGTTCCTCTAAGGTAGATATAAGCAGCATGTCTACTTACTAGCATTTCAAGTAATGTATATGTCTGAACTTGCAGAATTAAGGATATGTTCCCTTTCTTATATTGAAAAAGGGGTTGTGTGAATATTATAATAAGATGTATTGGCTAATGAATGAAATAATGAAGTTAAATTAATCGTTTAGTAAGGTTAATGTAATTGGGTTATATTTAATGATGCCTCACAAGAAGTAAAAGCCATTCATGGAAGTTAAAATACTCAAAATCTAGCATTCAATGCTATAGTGTAAAGAGCATTCAATTTTTGGTTAGAATATACCTAAGAGATAAGGATTGATTTATGTACATCCATAAAATTGTTTGTCTCTTGATTCTTATCTTGCTTATAGTATTTCTAATCATATGTCAACCTATTTGGCATATAAGTTAATTGTCTATCTAAATACTATTGATGCTAGCTTACATTCCTCAAATTTGATTGGCATTCTCTTTCTCTTTCTTTTTCTTTTTTTGCTGTAAAAGCTGAATTCTCTATCAATTATAGATAATTATATATTGTCAAATCAATTTGAAGTTTCTATACATCCTTGCTGCATCACAACCTGATCGCTCAATATTGAGATAATATTTAGCAAATTTCCTCTTTATTTTTTTATTTTATTTTATTTTACCATTGTTACAATTGAATACAGAAAGCTAAGTTAAAAGAATTCGGTGTTAAGTATGCAAGTTCCATTTACACTACTTTTCTTTATTTTCTTTGATAATTAGAATGTGGATAAACATTGCTTCATAGCCGAATTGAATTTGATGAACTTAATTATCAATATTTTAGGGAAAATGGCACAAAAGTACATTTAAATATTTTTCAAAATTTCACTTGCCCCAATTCATTTCAAGTTTCCTTTGCAATGATCAATATACCTAAGGTTCATGTACTCAACATTTTTATGGCCTTTTTTTTTTTACATTTATGGAAAAGACTCTATTCTAGAAAGGTTAGATTCTATTTAGCTTTTACATAAAGATGGAAGGCTAATTAAGTCGTTTGGTTACCAACTTGGGTCACTAATACACGGGATTTGCAATTATGTACTAGTATTGGTGCAAGATAATAAATGGGCAAAATTTTTTGAGTTTATTTCACCATGTTTTTCTGAATATCCCCCATTTTCCTCCCTTTATATACCATCTTCTTCCTTTCAATTGATGTACCACACATCTTTTGGCTTGCAATAAGTGTTGTCTCTCAAAGTGACCTTTGAAATGGCAAAACCTAACCTACCTCCCTCACCAAGAGAGCAAATGCAGGATGGATTGTCTCAACCAGTGCAATCTCAGCCTGTGCAATCTTCTCCTTCGACAAGTGCAAGTCCATTGAAAATGAGTGAGGCAAGTCTCAATCAACCTTTGTGCTAGGTTATCAGTAATCTATTTTTTGATTCAAGTACCAAGAATTTCACCCAAAAAAGTACAAAGAAATGGACTTTCTTTCGTAGATCTTTAAAAAAAAAAATATCAAAAGTAATGAATGATGAAAGACAAGATTAACATTCCAGTGCTCTCTAGGCTTCTTGTTTGGTTTACATGAGGGTGACGATTTGAATTTCTCAATGATCCATCATCTAGATCTGAGCATTGATTCTATAAACTTTATATAGATTTGAGCATCTATCATGTTAAAATATATTTTTCTTGTCTAAATGCACGCAGATCTAATTGTTTGTACACTCTGTGAAACTAACGAATAATTGTTGGTTGAATTTCACAATCTATGAAATATTTGAAATATTTTTGAATCTTTTTGGTGTGTCCATATCTGATTTATGAGTATGTAGAATAATAGGTTTACGTGTACAAGACTATGATTTCGAGGATGACAAAATTGAAGTGCCGATAGGTTCAAATGATATTGTTCTAAGGTTGAAGGTTTGGATGCATTGCTTTTTGCATAGATCACTGCATGAATAGTAATTCGTTGGACAATAAAACTAACGGCAATTGTATGAAATGACAAAACCGTTATTAACTTTTGTAAGTAATCAGACCGTTAATGTTATTACGGTAAGCATTATGAATGTGTACGAAATGTTCATTTCTCTGATGCTGTGAGTATAGTTGAAGATCCTATTTTGTGGCATACATGTTTTCCCATTTCGAATCGGTTGGAAGCATTTAATGATGAATATAATCTTATATGCGTGATTATTTTCTTTACTCATGTCTTGTCCTTCTCTTTCTCTTTCATCCTTGTAGGTCAATGCGTCACCATCTACTCCAGACAACTCTTGTGTTTTAAAGGAAGTGAATGAACCATGTGGTTCGAAGAAGTTAAACATTCCCAATCAGGAACTTGGCAATCGATTATATACATCACTAAAGACACTTGTCGCCGTAAGTTAACTTTCTGTTAAGTTTTTTAAGATATATATAGCCAATATGAGTTTTACGTTGGCCTTTGAAACTTTGCAAGGTAGGGCATGACATCAACTCAATAATACCATTATAGAGTATTGCTTACATAACTAAGAATGATAGTTGATGTACTGTAAAATAACTCTTTGTTAAGTTTATTTGGATATATGTAGACTCTTCATTAAGTTTATTTGGACACATGTAATTTATGTAATTGTTCTGTGGTATTTTGTGAGATAGATCATGACATAAAAGAAATTTTATCATTATAGATTAATTCACTTTTGTGATGTTCAACCCTTAGTTTTTGAATGTCGATATCCTCATGAAAAGATTGTTAGTAAAACTTAAGATTAATGATCCAAAATTACATTGTGAGGCACTCGATTTCTTCATCTCGATCCTTGAAGCATTTTTGATAAGCTTGGATGTATATATGAGATACATGACCAAACTTCACTCATAAGAAGTTACAATTACACAAGTTAGTAAACATAATACATATATTCCCAATTCTTTGACTTCGGCAATAATTTCGAATAGTCCATGCTTTAACGATATGATATACTAGCATTGATAATTTGTGATTGCAGCAAGTTGTGTCTCAAGCAAGGAAAAGTATTTTAGATCATGTGCTCGACTCGGATTCGATATCATATCGATTACCTCAAAATAATGCGGGGAAAACAGCTTCGACCTTTAAGGTAATATTATTTCCCTGATTTGTTTGAACATTGTTCATATATGCATTTGGAATGCATCTCTCGAGTTAAAGTGTATGGTGATCCATAGTCAACATTTCATCATTTATTCATATTAATGCATACTTCTTACAAGTAAGAATTTGTAACCAATGGTCATTATAAATGGCAAATGATAAAATCCTAAGCACAGACAAATCCATCTTCATCGGTGGAAGTGAAGACTAGGGCCAGATCCACACTTGTAGGGGAAGAGATAGTATCTTTCGTACTCCCCCTGAACTGTCTTGCAGACTTGGACAAGGTAGTTTATTGAATTTCTTCTTTTTGCTTTTACGTTGAATGTATGTGAATATCGCATTATGTATATCTAATTGTCCAATTGTTTTCATTTTTATGGTATGACTATTATTTATTGATTGTAGAACATCCACCATCAATCTTCATTGGAAGAGACACTCCAAGGGTGGAATATTGCATGCAGACGACGTGCAAACGGAAAATTAGACATGGTAATTGTATATTCAAGAAAGTTCATTGCTACTACTTTCCTCAGTAAGATTGATGATTTGAAGAAGTAACATAGACTTGATTGATTTGATTTTTGTAAACATTACAAGGAGACGAAATGGATCATAGTGATCTATGTTAGCTAAAAGGAGTAATAAAACTTAGTTTCACATTATTGGTTATTTAATTTTTAGGTGTATTGAAAATTTTTTACAACCTTTGCACATGACTCTTGTAATTTTTGGATGGTAATGAAGACAACTGAAATCTATTATCTTTGTAGAGCTATTATCATGTACATTCAAAAAGAATGTTTCGCTCAACTATCGAGGTTGTCAAGTATATAATGGAGGCTTTGATTGGGAGTAATTCTCTACAGGTGAGTTATAAAAACTCAAAAAAAGCAAAATGTGAATTGAAGTTATTTCTCTTTGCTCTTAACATGTAACTTCATTTGGGTGATAATTTAGGAGCAAGTTCCTGCTATTGCAATGAAAGGTTCGAGGAAGAGAAAGATATCTTCTAGTAAGAAAAAAAAATTTCCTCCATCCAAATCATCTAAGATCTCTAGTGCTAAGAGAATTGCCGTTGAACATTTTTTGAAATAATCATACGACAACCTCATTAATATTCGTGGTATCAGATGGGCGAAACCAGGTTTTTTCTTATGAAATAGACTTAACAGCTTAAATAGAAATATGAACTGCTTATATCTAATTATTTATTTGATTTTCTTTATAGAAAGCGAAGAATGGGAGAAAGATTTAAAGCCAATTATCGAGATTGAGGAATTGGACGTTAGGCCTTGTTTGTTAGCTGGTAATGGAGAAGGTGGAAAGGTACTCAAGCTGTTATTTTCTTTCCTTTTTGTTATTTATAAATTTACATGTATCAATATTTATATGTCTTTTGTGAGTCCACATTTGTCTTATGAGTATGTAGAATTATGTAATGTATGCATACACAAATATGATTTTGTAGATGACAAAACTGAAATTGGCAATAGGTATTTTTTGCTAATATTTACAGGAAGAATAGATAATATTGTTCTAGGGTTGTTGGTTTGACTGTATTATCCTTTGCATGGTTCAATGTATGAGTCGTTATTTGTTATTTGAGACAATAACACTGATGACAGTTGTTTGAAATGCCAAATCTTTATTAGCTTTTGTAATTAATTAGACGGTTAGTTACGTTATGGTAAACATTATTAATATATACCGATTTCATTTCCTTCAATTGTGTTACCAGAGTTTATTATTCTCTAATAAGCATAATGTTTAGTATAAGAAACAATACCAATTAAGGAAATGAGTTCTATATACATTAATAATGTACACATCCAAACCAGCAACCGCTGAACATTAGTATCTACTCTTCCGGTGAATAGAAACTTAGTCCAACATATAGAAAAATATCAAAATGCTTAAGTACAATTACATGATAATGCTCAAATAGTAAGAAATCTAATATTAGGGTAATATAATGAATATAGTTGAAGATCCTATATTGCAGGATATATTTTCTCTCATTTCATATTGTTGGATAGTGTTTACTAATGGATATAATTGTATATGTTTTGATAATTTCCTTACTCATGTCTTTTTTTTTTTTTTTTTGTCTCTTTCGTCCTTGTAGGTCAATCAATCACTCTCCACTGTAGATAAATCTCAGGTTTTAATTAGATCAAATGAAGCACATGATTCAAAGAAGCTAGATATTCCCAATCAAGGAGAAGGAAGAGATCGAGTGTATACATCACTTAGAACAATAGTCAATGTAAGTTAACTTTCTATAGAGTCTTTCTAGATATGAATATCATGTAATGTTTATTTTGTTATTTGATACTTACTGAGATAAACCATGACATAAATGCAATTATACCTTTATAGGGTATTGCTGTTTGAAAACCACATTTAATGAGGTTCATTACTTGGTTTTTGAATGTGGATATCTTCATGAAAAGATTGACATGATAACACATTGCAATGCACATGATTCCTTATCTTGATTCTTGAAGTATATTTGATAAACTTGGATGTACTTATGTAGTGCGCAACTAGATTCCATCTATATAAAGTTACAACCACAAGATTCATGTATAGATAGAGTACACATGTTTCCAATTCTTTGACTTTGACTATAAGTCATAAATGATCCATTCCTTAATAATAAGGTGTACTACTGATGATTCATTATTTTAGGAAGCTGCTTCGCAATTGAGAAAAAGTTCAAATGAAGTGCTTGACCCAGATCCAATATCATATTGTTTATCTGAAAATTATGGTGGGATAAATACATCAAACATTGAGGTAATATTGTCTTGATGATTTTTTTTATACATTGTTCACATATGCATAGTGAAGATCTTGACAACATTTTTTGAGTTAAAGTGCATTTTGTCTAATAAATGACAAATGATTAAATCTCAGGTACAACCAAATCGATCTTCTTCTGCCAAAGCTAAAATCAGGGCCAAAAGCACACTAGTTGGGGAAAAGACTGTATCTTTCGTACTACCCTCAGATTGCCAAATTGCAACAGACTCAAATAAGGTGGCTTCTAAAATTTCTTCTTTATATTTTTAGATTGAATTTCATATCAGTATACCAATTTATATATCTAGAAATTTGTAGAATTCGTTCATTTTTGTGATGCCACTATTACCTATTGATTGCAGAATATCCAACATATATCTTCACTCGAAGAAAGGCTTCGAGGGTGGTATATTGAATGTAGACAACGTGCGAATGGAAAATTAGATTTGGTAATTGTATATTCAAAACTTTTATTGCTTTTGCTTTTCTTAATAATATCAAAGTTTCAAAAGAGGTAATGTAGATTTGAGTGATTTGGTTTCTTTAAAACATTACCATGAAATGAAATGAATTATCTAGTAATGTATGTTAGATGAAAGGATTCAAAAACTTTTAATTTAACTTAATCACCTATTTTATCATTAAGCATACTCAAACTTCTTTTACCCCTTGATGAGCAATAACTTTGCACATGACTTCCATGAATTTATTCGATGCTAATGAAGCTAATGCAACCTATTATCTTTGCAGTTCTATCATCATGGACAACCAAGTAGGATGTTTCGCTCAACTGTCGAGGTTGTCGAGTTTATAATGGAGGCTTTCATTGATAAGGAGACGTCGATGAATCAGTCTACACAGGTGAGTTATTAAAACCATAAATAATTAAAATGCGAAAATTATTTTTCTTTTCTTTTCCTTAATGCCTAGTGTGTGATTTCATTTGGGTGTCAATTCAGGAGCTAGGTCCTGCTATTGCAACAAAAGACTTCTCGAAGATAAATATAATTTCCAGTGAGGAAAAAGAAATTCCTCCATCTGAGTTAATTAAGATCTCTAGTGCAGAGGAGTTTCCGAATGCTCCATCTGAAACTAGCAGAAAGGTTGATAGTACTAGTGTGGAGAAGGCAAATCCAGAAATTGACCTTAAACTTTTTTTGGAAGAATCAAGCAACTATCTCACGGACTTCTTTGCCGGATTGGGTGCACAAGATTATTCCTTTGAAGCAAATCTTACACCTTAAGAGAAAAATGATCTCCTTATATCTGCTAAGTATTTGACTATTCTCATTGAAGAAAGCTGTGAGAATAAGGATGATGCATTTAGTGATGAAGAGACTCAAACATGAGGCAAATATGCTTGAGGGGAGGATTGCTTTGATTAGTTGAGAAAGACAACCATCGCTTTGCATCAGCTCAAGCATCCAAGAGAAGAGGCTAAAATGACATGCATTAGTTCAAATGTTTCTTCACAAAAATCTGATTTGGTTCATTTGATCAGCACAAGTAAACTGAGTTTATTTATATTTCATTCAACAGACTTGTTAGACAATATCTGTTCTTGAAACTTTTGTCATTTGAACTATGAATCATTAAGCCTTGTTTGTCAGCCAGGAATAGAGAAATTGGAATGGGAATAAAGCCTATGTTTTCTCACCATTTGTTTTTCGTGGCCTATAATCTTTATTAAGAATAAAGACTCTCTTCAAATCGCTGTCATCAGTACAGGAGCTGGTGTGTCGAAATAACGAAATCAGGAACGTAATGGGGGCATTTATTTCCCTCTATTCAGGTATTTGCTGCCATATTTCCTGGAATGGTCACATTAGAAAACAAACCATGTCTGGATTCATTTTCTGCGACATAGAACTCAGCAGGGTGATCAAGTTGAATATCTCAAACGACAGCTTAAATTTCCATCAGATGGTCTAATAGGGTAGAAGACCATGTCCAATCAGAGTCACAGTTATCATCGCTTACCGAGGCAGCGACTTAGACCAGCGTCGTAGGCTATTCTCTTAGGATACTGATCAGAAGAGACAGTCAGTATGGGTCAGTTATTGTGCCAAAGGAACGCTTATTGGTCATTGCCAATCGAGCCTTCAACATGACGCTTAAGAAGAAGCCTAACCTACAATATCTTTCTCCAACCGTAGGTACCATTACCATTTATATTCACCCCTTGGTTATTAATTAGCTTTTCTAATTAATTAGACCATTGATTCTGTAATGGTTAACATTATCAATGTACAGGGAACTTATTTCTTTTAATTGGTATTACTATTCACAATTCACTTTTTCATTATCAAATGATAACTATAAATTTCGTCATGGATATTCCTAAAATCTTATGAAGCCTTGGAAAATAGCCGTCCCGGCTGGCTGAGTCAAACCGTCGATGATTCCATGTAACACGTGACCCATCACACTACTCTCACCTCAATCTTTCCTCTGACTATATCCGTGTCCTAAAAATTTACAACAAGGCACTCTTGGATAGTGACCATTTCCCAGACGAAATGCTTGGGATCTCATGGTTGGGAATCCAAGTTGATCCGCGAGATGCACGCTTGGATGATTAATGAATCCCAGCTCAGGCACGGTTGTGATAGAGACGCTATGGCCCGATGGCCAGGCGCAAGAGGAATTCACTTGCTGTTCTAGCAGAGTGACAGGAATGAAGAAGGTACAACAGCGCAGAGGGTGCAAATCGAGCTTGCACTCTTGTCAATGATAAGAAAAGCTCATGCCTATCTTCCCGCAAACATCGCACCTGAGAGCGCCTCACTGGTAGACTGGGGTCCGAGTCAAAGTAAGCACGTGTATGTAAGAAAGAGAGATAATAAGAAGTATAATTCCTTTCAAAGCTGCTCATCAAGATCTCAAGAATGCAGAAAAATCTTAAGAACGCTTCAAAATCAAGATCTGGACTACACAATTTGTGATAATACAGCAATAGGGCGCCTGCATGGCTTTCTCTGGAAAAAACCACACTTTATGCCACATGTTGGGAATAACGGATCCCCGAAAAACCGGATTCGACACTAAATCGAATCCCTAAATCAATACGGAAGACGAAGCCCGGGAATAACACGTATCACCGATCGTAAAGCACACCACAGATTCGAGCGTACCTTGTTAGCCACAGATTAGACACCGACGCCGACAAGAGGAAGAAAATCTGGCCCTATTCGATCTGATAGCGCCTTGAAGGGAAGAAGAACGATGCCGTTTGCCTTACTGTTCTTTTTGGAAGAGAGAGTGCGCGGGAGAAGGGAAGCGTACGTTCGTTTCCAACTGTGTCTTCTCTCTCTCTCTCTCTCCTCCCTTTTATACCTTCCCCCATCCACGGGCCCTATTCCCGTGGGCCGGGCCTTTTGGCCCAATGATGGGCGGACGGGCCTTAAGCCCATCACCAATTAAAACCATCATCTCCCACTCGCACATGGTGGGCTAAACAGATTCTCTTTACCTCTCTTCAACATTCATATGCGGTGAATAATCCGTGCGACCAAAGATACTTTGAGAGCTCGTTGCTATACATCTCGTTAGGAATATATAGCAGCTCATAATGGGCGTCACACTCCGAGTAGATTTAGTATGCGTACCCTAGATCGATCGATCACATTTATATCTCTTGATCTCTTTTAAACAATGATATATATATTGTATTCACAATTATGATTATCACAAAGACAGTCATAATTGGTTAACCGGTGAATACAAAACTACAATGTGATTCTCCAAAATCGATCTTCCTCTTTCCTTCAAACTCTCAATTTCAGTCCAGCTTGCTTTTCTAGAAATGCCCCATTAGATCGAATCAAACTCATGACCATTGGCAACATCCTAAGATAGCAAACACTAAATAGAAATCTTGAGAATAAGTAAGAGTCATGAGGGGACTAAAAAATTGAGGAACTCTTTTCCTCAAGAGTCTCACACGACATAAAAGTTGAGATCAAACTTTTGTCACTCTTATTGGTCGACTTATGCATACGTAGTATGAAATACGTATTACGGTATTAACTCCTTTCCCATGGAGCGTATGTCTTCACCTTTCAATACCGTACGGATGATAGTTCGGACATACCCAATGTCTAACTTGAGTTCACGTATCTACTCATTCACAAAATTCATCAGAACTCACATCTGGCATCTTAGACAGATAAAGTCAAATATGTGGGGTATTTTTACTTTCGGACATAGTAAGTATTATGTCCTCATCTTAACACTCGCTTAAGGCGACATACGTGTTTTAAGCTTGAGCTCTCGATTATCACCTAGATAATAAGCTTAAAAACAGTCTCATCTCTATTTATCACACAAGAAATGTGCGATTACCCGTGTGAGTGGGTTAATCTAATATCTGTCCGACATACTTCTCAACTTAAAATAATGCACTGAGCATTAAGATGCATAAAGATCAAACAAAGATTCATAGGCATTAATGATGAAAACACAAATTCATCAAATTGTGAACATTTAGGGAAATTACAATATTTAGTACATTAGCCTCTACGCAATCCTAGAGATTTCATATGGCCACAAAACACATCTCTAGGTATTGGCTTTATGATAGGATCTGCTACAATTCTATGCGTAGTATGTACTCTAAGTTCACATCTTTTCGTGCAACCATATCCTTGACAAGATTATACTTAGTATCTATATGTTTGGTCTTGCCATGATATTTTAGATCTTTGGTGTACACTTTTGCTGCTTGGCTATCACAGTTAACCAACAATGAATCTGCAGCACTTCCAATAACACCTAAACAATCCAAAAATCTCTAAAGCCAAACATCTTCTTATACTACTGCTGATAATGCCACGAACTCAATTTCTATCGTGGATAAGGCTATGCATGTTTGTTTCTTACAGCTCCAACATATGGTGCCATCATTCGAAGAAGAAAAACAAACCTAGAGGTAGATTTCCTTTCATTTAAACCTCCTCCCCAATCGGCATCGGGATAGCCTTAGAGTCGCAGATCCTTTCCTTGATAACTCAACGTATAATCAACAGTCACCTTTAGATACCTTAGTATTTTCATAACGGCTTTCCATTGTGCTTGACCTGGATTGGATTGGTAACTACTCACCATTCCAACTGCAAAACATATTTCAGGTCTTGTACACATCATAGCGTACATAAAGCTTCTAACAGCACTAGCATAAGGAGCATATTTCGTTTGTTCCTTCTCTTGTGGAGTCCTTGGACACAGACTATGGCTCAATCCTTCACCTTTTTGCAATAGGAGTGTCTATGAGTTTACAATCTGGCATACGAAATCGTTCAAGAATCTTATTTATATATGATTCTTGCGAAAGAGACAACGATCTCTTCAAACGATCTCTTGAAATCTTAACTCCAAGAGTGTATGCAACATCACCCATGTCTTTCATCTCAAAATTGGAAGACAACCAACTTTTGACAAGATATTGACAAACTCCATATTACTTACGGCAATTAGTATATCATCAACATATAATGATATGATCACAAATTGATCATTGGATATTTTGATATATACACAATGATCATCATCTATCATTGTAAAGTCATATGCCATTATGGCATTATGAAAAACATATATACCATTGTCTTGACGACTGCTTAAGGCCATATATCGACCCCAAAAGTCGACATACCTTTTCTTCTTGGCCTTTCACTATGAAACTAGCAGGTTGTTCCATATATGTTCCTTCCTCTAATTCTCCATTGAGGAAAGCAGTCTTTACATCCATTTGATGTAACTCAAGATCCATACGTGCCATTATTGCCAGAATAATGCGAATCGAGGTAAATCTCACTACAGGAGAAAATATATCTTCATAATTAATTTCTTCCTGTTGATTATACCCCTTCGCCACAAGGCGAACCTTATGCCTTTCTATCGAGCCATCAGCCTTTCGCTTTATTTTGAGAACCCGGTTGTTCCCAATAGCTCTGCGTCCTTTTGGAAAATCAACCGGTTCCCAAACATGATTTGACTTCACCGACTCCATTTCCTCTTTCATTGCATGAATCCATTTTTCCTTATTAGGGCAATTTAGAGCCTTATTAATATTTCTTGGCTCATCCTCATCTTGTGGAGCAACTATAAAAGTTTCCCTTTCAATGTCAAAACATTGATGGGGAATACTTTGGCGACTTGTTCACCGTATGGGAGATTGTACACTTAGCACATCATTCCCCATCATGCTCCCACTTGGATTAGGTAATGATGATGTTGTCACATCGGTGGTTGCAATTGAGAATGAGTTGAATTCAATTCATCACATCTCATATTACTCCCACTTGGACGAACTCCACTAACATCATTATCTTGATCCAAGGTTTCAAATAGGGAACAATCTTCCCTTATTTCGCCCTTCTTAGGAAATTCATTCACTAAGAATGTGACATCCCGTGATTCAAATTCAGTTATACTCCCACTTTCCTGCTCACCTATGAAATAAACAGCCCCTTGCCTTCCTCTCACGTTCATTGAACCACAGACGTCCAAATGGATTAAATGCAGAGGAAATTCAGCTCTTTTATCTTTTTCTAAATGGTTTCATTGTTATCTTCCCTACTAGGCAATGCTCACTTATGGACAAATCGACTTTTTCAATATTGCCCAACAAGCCCTCTTTGGCTAGTCTATTCATATGTTGTTGGCCCATATGACCAAGTCTAGTATGCCACCATATTCACATCATTATCATATAAGGTAGAAGACGTGAAACAAGGGAATAACATATTGACATCATCACAGTCAATATTTAGTACAATAAAACCATTCAATAAGTGACCACAACCATAGTAGTTTGTATCTAAACACAAATCTACACCTTTATTATGGAAGTTCATACCAAAACCAAGCTTAACCAACACTAAGACAGACACTAAATTTCGACGAATCTCCAGAGAATATAGAACATCAAGATGCGTCCACCATGCATGTTCAATTGGCAAGTGCCAATCCCTTTAACTTCAGCTTTGGAGTTATTTCCAATATAGATCCACTTAGTTCCAATTGGTATTGTCGGAATTCCACGAAGGATCCTCTATCCTTCGCTACATGGTCTGTCGCTCCTGAATCTACAGTCCACAAAGGATTGGATTCAGCCAATAATACAGAACTTGACACATAAGCAAAGTTCTCAAATGTACAAGAGGTGTTTACCTTTTTTGGCTCACAACAGTTGCAAGCATAGTGACATTTCTTGTCACAATTATAACACCTCACCCTTGACATTTTCTTCACTTAAGAACGTTTTCCTCTCTTGTATTGGTTAACTCTTGATTTCTTGCAGTAAGGACTTGATCCTTTGTATGCCCACATATTGAACGAATCAATACGCTTGCGCTTAGAGCACAAAGCCCTTTCGAGCTAGAACCAAGATTGCAAATATCTCGTTTTTGGCACAAATGCCGTTAGGCGGTCCTCTACTAGCTCAAGGTGGCGCATGGCATCCTCAAGATCTTCCATAACATGGTCAAGAGCTTCTAGTGCTTCTTACTTTTCCAGCACATATTGAATCTTCTTATTCAATATTTCACAATTGTTATCGTTCATATCGGCAATCACGTTCTTAGTTCTTTGAACCATCGTTCAACACATCGGACATCCATGCACGAATAATTAATGCCTATCATTTATGCATCCCTATTTGCATAGACCCATCATATTAATAAATAATTTCAAGTAAGGCTTCAAAATTAAAATGTCACTATGTTTCCAATCATCCTCCAAAAATCCTAACTCAAAACTATCATTAATATGATTGTTATATGCAAAATCAATTCTATGAAGTTACAAAAACTTCTATAACTACCTTCAGCTAATTACCCACAGCAACCAGCAATAACAGAAAGCAAATAAAATCTAATATCCAATAAAATAACAATGCTTTCACATGATACGACTAACATATCAGTTGTTACAACAACAACAATCAGGTAGTAAACATTACATAATTAATCAAAGAAATAAATAGGGAAAGTCCCTTCTAATCTATCACCAAAACATCCGAGAAAACGAAGGCACATTTGCCAACCAAGGAAAAACTTTTGGAGAGCTTTCATGTCGCCTCCAAGGCGCATTCACTCGCGCCATGTGGCGCTCAATCTAAGGGTTGAAGTTTTGGCCAACTCAATCCTATAGTGCTCTCTTACAAAAGCTTCCACTAGCCTCCTATAACCCGGGACCACGTTGACCTCCCATAGCCGATCCAACACTGCTTGCCATTCATGTGGAAGAGTGTTCATCAAAGCCGGCACCTTCTCAAAATCCGGCATAAGATAACCATTCCAGGATGATTTCTGTATCATCGATTAACCTTGACCACATGTGATACTAAATCACCATCATGCCACCGATAATTAGCTAATTCTGACATTAGCCTTCTAAGTCTTGCATTTCCCTCGTCCGTTCTCGGGATTGCAGGTATCCTTGCATAACGCATCATAGTTCCTGCAACAAATGCAGAACTAAAAATGGATAACTTATAATCCATAATAAAAATAAGGAAAATACATAATTTTCCAAAATTCATGCAACAAATGCACATTCATGCAACAAATGCATAATAAAAAATGGATTACTTATAACCCACATAGGCATGATTAAAAAAGAAACAAATTCCTTTTTTTTTTTTTTGGGTCAACGGTCAACGGTCAAAGTCAACGGTCAACGGTCGTCGGTCAACGGTGGTCAACGGTCGTCGGACCGGTCGGGCCGGTCGGACCGCTCGGGCGGACTGACGCACGTGTCGCGCGCGTGCGCGGGCTGACGTCACGCAGACGTCATCCGGCACGTGCCACGTGCGTGCCTGCGTCCGCGGGTCGGGTCGGGTCGGGTCGGGTCTCCGATCGGGTCGCCGCCCGGCCAACGACGTCATCGATGACGTCATCCCAGCGGTTACTGACCGTTGGGTGACGTCATGCTGACGTCATCACGTGACGTCAGCACGCGTCGGTTCGCCGACCGGCGCGTACCGTTTCGCCGGTCGCCGGCGCGCATGTGCCGGTTCGTCACCGGCGCGTCACACCCACGCGCAGCGGCTTTTGGCCGCGCGTGTGGGCGCGTGCGGCGTCGTACGGCGGCGTGCGACATGTTGCCGGACTCGTCTCGACGTCGCCTTTCTTCCTATGCCTTCAGATTTTTATTCCGACTTACGGAAACTCAGAAAAAACGACATATAGTGCTCGGGTGTCGGGATTTCACGCCCCGATCCGTACGGCCGAGAATGTTTTGCGAAAATTCAATCAAAAAACATCAAATTGATCGGGAAAACGTGAACTAGGGCTCTGATACCAATGTTGGGAATAACGGATCCCCGAAAAACCGGATTCGACACTAAATCGAACCCCTAAATCAATGCGGAAGATGAAGCCTGGGAATAACACGTATCACCGATTGTAAAGCACACCACGGATTCGAGCGTACCTTGTTAGCCACAGATTAGACACCGACGCCGACAAGAGGAAGAAAATCTGGCCCTATTCGATCCGATAGCGCCTTGAAGGGAAGAAGAACGATACCGTTTGCCTTACTGTTCTTTTTGGAAGAGAGAGTGCGCGGGAGAAGGGAAGCGTACGTTCGTTTCCAATTGTGTCTTCTCTCTCTCTCTCTCCTCCCTTTTATACCTTCCCCCATCCATGGGCCCTATTCCCGTGGGCCGGGCCTTTTGGCCCAGCATGGGCGGACGGGCCTTAAGCCCATCACCAATTAAAACCATCACCACATAATTCAATCCCTAAAAGCACATGCAGTCCCAACTCTGGTCAGATAGCATTAGGACAACCTGATACATTTGAAGATGCAAAGCCAAAAACATCCTGAACACTTTGTTTAGTTCTGCTGAGCACTCGAGCGACGTTAGTACTGCACAGGATAAAACTGGCTAAAGCATATATCTCCTTTTAGATGAACCTGAAAAACATGAATCAAGAAAATAAGAAACACAGTTAATCGATGAAGACAGTTCATAATCGATTGACTCTTTTGATGAATCCAAAGTAGATGGGATCAGAGTTAAAGACATCCTCATGTTTTGTTGCTTGTTTTACTCCAGGTTTCCATTAAGTTTCCTCTTGCATTGGCATAATTAGATCCTATCAGTTTGAACAGTTTGTGTTTATAGAATAATATTAACTTGACAAGGTCTTTCTACAGACATACATACAAAGATATATCTAATCAGGTTTGAAAATCCGTGTGTGTGATCTGTGCAAGAGATAGTTCAGAGAGGAAAATATGACGGAGATGCAGAGGAGTCGAACGGAACCTAGGAGCGGAAAGTTCCTTCCATTCTTATGTAGCTTGCTTGTTGATATCGACCATGAAAAGAAATTAACGGTACTATTTCAAAAGAGAGGATAACATGAATATTTCTTCAAAATATAAGTGGTCGTCCTGCACCTAAGTTTTCTTGGCTTCACCTATTTAAATATCTGAGAAACTCATTGGCCATGCAAGTTGAATTAGGGGTGTGCAACGGAACCACCTGAACTGGGAACCGGCCAGACCGGACCAATTTTTCTTTTATATATATTTTATAATATATAATATAAAAATATTATATTATATTATATATAAAACTTATTACAATCGAAATTGCAATTGAGGTAACAACCTCTTGTGTGGCCAAGAGACCAACAAACGTTTCTTGTTATTCTTTATTTATAGAGAAAATATATTTGTTAGTTTTATCTTCTACTCGATGTGAGACAAGGTTCCAAGAGTTCCTCATGCTCACACACTCTCTCTTGCTCCCCTCACTAATAAAAGACAAGACACTTCAAGCCTCCAAGAGTCCCACATTAACATTCAAAGCATAAAAGAAAGATTGTCTATAAAACCTAAGCCAAGCCCAATCTTTAGCCAAATTGTTCATGGCTTTTATGCTTGCAAGTGAAGTTTGAATACTTCATACGTGAAAACATGTGATTAGTTTTATTAGATCACCTAGGAACCGAATCGGTTAATCGGTGCTCAGGTCTGGAGCAGTCATTATTGGAACATCGGTTCCGGTCTAGTTCCCGGTCCTAAGATGTCCGGTCCACGGTTCTCAATTTCGGGTTGGTTCCAACTTGGAATCGGACTAAACCGAGAGCCAATCACCCCTAAGTTGAATATCGCTTTTCCAAACATGCAAAAAAAAAAAAAAAAAAAACTAAGACCTGCTTTGCTTGGTCTCCCTCTATATTTTAACGATTGAAGATAACTGTTTTTGCACCCACGGGATTGTTCCGTAGCACAAATGCACGTTTTAACGCGTCTGACTAGGTTCACCTTGCGTCCGGCAAAATTCCAAATTTCGTAAAATGTGTATTTTCCAATCAAAGATTCTCTTTTTTCTCCCGCGGCAAATCAAAAGCCAAATGCAATGACCATTGCGAGATGTTTAAATCCATGATCAGTGAACTTGGAAGCACCTTAATGCAAAGGAAAGTCAACGATCGAGGTGAGTTTCTGCTGTTTAATTAAATAATACAATTTTTTTTGGGTCGGAAGATAATTCTTTTTATTCATTTTACTAAGGTAAAGACAGAAGAGCCCACAGAAGAAGCTTCGGTACGGAGTAAATCCTAAAGGGGCTTTGCGTAGGAAAAGAAACCCAATTTCACGAAAGGGCCTTTTTCCCTTTGGGCTTCAGCAACCTTTGTAAATTTTCAGAACTCTGTTTTTTCCCCTTTTCATTTCGTTCTATTTTGAGTACCATTCACTGAAGTTGCTTTGCATTGCAAGTTCAGATTCCACAAGGTTCCTCCACTCCGGGCAGATACATTAAGAAAATTATGAGCTAATAAATTTGGTGATCTTATTATACATGTAGAGTTCATGGGGAAATTATCCTATGATTTCTAAATTTATTGCACAAATGTTAATTTAGTCATAGAACTTTTCAACTTTGTCAATTTAAGCCTAAGCTTTTGCATGGGATTTCAATATAGTCATTCTGGTTAATTTCAACTGGAAATCGTTTTTCGACCAAAAAAAAAACTGGAAATCATTGCTGTATCAACGATTTCCTGCAAAAAAATTGACCAGGAGAGCTACATTGGAATTTTGCATAAAGATTTAAGATTGAATTGGCGAAATTAGAAAGTTAATGAATGAATTGGGTATTCTTACAATAGATTTAGGGATAATTGGAAAATTACCTTTAGAATTTTTGGTAGCACATTTCTTAGCGGTTTTCCAATTAGTACGTTAGCCTTTAGTGTAAGTATCATCTTCCATCAGGCGCCAAGGCTATGGCTTGTGTTATCATGTGACTAATTAAAGTTTTCTCAAATAGCAAGTGCATGCCTAATCTAATTTCTCATAAATTTCCTAGATTTGAAATTTCACGTAGCGCTTAAATGATAGCAAAATGAGAAGCAATGTTAGTGGCCAAGCCTTTCGAGGAAATGCTTATCTCCTAAGGCAAATGAAAATTTGTGTTGGAATCTAACTCCTTTATGGTCCATACAATAATCTTTGTAGCTTAGCCTTTTTATCTCTCTAATCTTATTTACAAAAGATTGGATTCATTCCTTTCTTCCCAAGGAGTTCTAGATTCATCAATACCACAACCTAGGACTTGCATAATGTCATACATCGAAGAGAAAATTTCAAATACATGTTTGAAATAGACCTTATTTCAATAAAGACCTAAAGTAGACATGGTAGTCTTAAATAAAGACTTGAAGTGATCATGACAGTTTGAAATAAGGTTTGACCTCATTAACTACCGGTTGGCTAGATATTCCAACTGATCAAGGGACATTTTTGTCAAGATATCATTTTAATTTTAAATTATTTTTTTCTAATTTTTCTTTTCTCTTTTCTTTTGTTTTTCTTTTTGCAAGGGGCCCGCCAACGGCGAAGAAGACAACTCGAAAAAAAGGAAATTTTTTTTTAAAAATGTAAATGACGAAAATGCCCTTGACCAATTGGGAAGTCAAGCTATTCTTTGAAACTGAATAGCCACTTTAAGCATTTATTTAAAATAAAATCTATTTTAGTTCCTTATTTAAGAAAATAAAAATATAGTATAAACTATGCTAATATACCTAAAATATGTAATCAATACAAATACTAAATAATAAATTGAAATACTAAATTAAACATATATTATGTATATAGAAAATATATATTTTAGAATAGAAAGAAATTAAAATATAGAAATAAAAAATAGGAAAATATAAAAACGAAAATTGTTGTTATTTTAAATTTTCTTTTTATTAGAATTTCAATATTATATATTATATATTATATATTTAATTTATTTGTATTATTTAATTATTATTTTAATTTTCTTAATTTAAATTTAGGACATTCAAGCCATTATTTGGAATTTTCCTTCTATCAAAGCACCGTAAATAGACCCACCCACACATGGCTGCGCTAGTTGAGGCCTGGCCTCCTTTACCGTCTCATGCATTTTTAGAGTTTAGGGAATATTCATGTAATGCATGTTATTTTGAGATTTATATATTCTTAGGTTTTTAATACTCATATCATATAAAAAAAACTAACTATTAATGGCATTACATGCATCCTCGGCATTGCACATAGTTCAATATCAATAAATAGTTCATAAGATCACATTATAATCCTAGGATTTAAATTTGCTGTTTTCATAAATAAAATAAAAAATAGCACTTCATATGGATTTGTCTCACAGGATTAGTTCGTGGTTAGTCCCAGAATAGAAAATGTGCGTAAAATAGGAAATGCATGCACATTTAATAAGCTTTAGGGCATTTGTCTTTTTTTTCTTTTGATATCCAGGATCCGCCGGGCCCGCCTTTCGCTTACGCTAATCAGCAACCCATGGCCCGTACAGTGCCTGGATAGCACCTCGGACCAAGCGTCAATACTTGAGAGGGAGACTAGCACAGAACCCTACCACCATGGCTCCCCACTTAAGACGTTAACAATTGTTGGTTTCGAACTCTCGACCTCTGCGACAATGGAGAAGCTCTCAACCAACAGAGCTACCTACCGGTGGGTTAAGGCATTTGTCTTTTTGTCAAGGGAAAGAACAAAAATACATTTGAAAGTCTCATGTAGATTGCATAGTCAACATCCCATAACATATCATTTAAAATTCATCATGCATAACATTCATTCATTTTGTTTGTCTATCTTCCTAACTAATAGTTTGAAGAAAATGTAGTGATGATGGATAGTAATATGCTTCGCTTTGCCTTAGTGAATGCAGGTTCCTTAAATTTTCTGCAATCTATTTACTGAGATTTTTATGAAGGTGAAAGAGTCTCCATAGTCCCAAGACAGGTTGGAAGTTGGATTCTACTCAAATGAAGTATTATCGATAGAGAAAAAAAGGGAAAGAAATAAAATAGCCATTCAGAACAATATCAATAATACATAATTTCTCGAAAAAAATTTAATGCACAACTTTCTTTTTATACGCCGGCTAGCATGCTTCCATCTTTGTCTTAATCCGATGTCAATTAACTTCATAACAAATACTGATTCAAAATTTTCATGTTGAAAACTATAAAAGATGTCGAAGATGTAATATTTATATTATGAAGTATGAAAGTTCGTTGAATATAACTCCTAAGCATAAAATCTTTCTTGAGTTTTGTTCTCTAGATGGATTAGTTTTTAAAACTCATATTAGATAATCCTTTTTACACGAGTTATTAATTATCGTAAGAAATAATAGATAATTTAAGCAACATAAGGTCTGAAATAAAATTAGAAGGCGGGAAGCGCAAATCTGGGGAATTATCATTTTACTGATATCCGCAGTTTTATATTCATTTTTCCCTTAGTTAAGACAATTGTTTTTTAAAATCAGAAGGAAGAAATTAGACGTTCCCCGATGGCCTCCTCCTCCTCTGCAGCCGCCCACCGCCGCCCCAAGGTGGTCGTCATCATAGGCGCCACCGGGTGCGGCAAGTCCCGCCTCTCCATCGACGTCGCCTCCCACTTCCCTTCCGAGGTCATTAACTCTGACAAGATGCAAGTCTACCGGGGCCTAGACATCACGACCAACAAGATAGCCCCGGCCGACCGCCGCGGCTTCCCCCCACCACCTCCTCGGCTCCCTCGACCCGGACGACGGCGAGATGACCCCGTCGCAGTTCCGCTCCCTCGGCGACGACGCCATTTCCGACGTCGCCTCCTGTAGGAATATCCCCATCCTCGTCGGCGGTTCCACCTCCTCCATCCTCGCTCTCCTGGCGGAGCGGTTTGACGCGCCGGCGAGACCCGACTTGAGGTACGACTGTTGCTTTCTGTGCGTCGACATGCTGCTGCCCCTGCTGAAGAAGGACCTGCTGAAGCGCGTGGACAGAATGCTCCGCATGGGCGCTTTCGATGAGCTCGTCGGATACTACGACCTGCGCCGGACCGACCCGGGGGCTTGGGCCGGGCTGAGGAAGGCCATAGGCGTGCTCGAGTTCAACCGATATTTCGAGAAGTACCCGCCGCCGAGGGGGGTCCGCCCGGGGGACGCGCGGGGGCGCGCTGGCGGCGAGCAACCCTCCGGCTGCCTCCGCCGGCGCGACACAACTCGGAAGTTCCGAGGCTCTAGTGGTGTGGCCCATATACAAAAAAGGGGTTAAGGTGCGTTGAGGAAAGTTGTGCCCCGGCTTGACCGTACGGCCCAGAAAGAAGGGCTTTTCTTTTTTTGGGCTTCTCGCGGGTCAACCTGATTCCCCGTGGACGTCGCGCGCGTACGTGGGGGAACGAAGGCGCTTGTCCCGGGCCGTCGGATTCGCCAACGTTGGAACGTGCGATTCGTGGCGCGCACGTTGCTGCGAGGGAACCTCCGTACATCAGGAGTTCGCTCGGTTCGGTTTTTAGCGGTTAGCGGACAACTGACTCAAAATTCCCGGAAAAGCACAAGAACCAAGGAACGGAGCGTTCTCTCTTCTTCTCCTTCTCTCTCTCTGTCCCTCCGTCTTTCTCTCTTGCAAATTTTCAGCCTCTCTCTCGCTCGCTCGCTCGCTCGCTCGCCCGCTCGCCCGCTCTGTCGCATTTCAATTTGCTCTGTTGGATCTTTCTCTTTTCTTTCTCGGGTCGTCCGTCAGATCGCTGGCCTTCTGGTGGGTGGTGCAACTTTTCCATCCTCTGTTCCGATTCTTGATGTTCTTCTTCGGATAAATTCCTGCGTAGTCGACAAGAATTTGAGTTTAATGCATGTCTGGGGATGTATTTTGTGTTTGTGGACGATGTAGGGAAGAGGGGAATGGGAATGGGAATTTACAATTTTTTCTGCGATATGTGTCGTTGTATGACTTAGGATCTCTGCTTCTTCTTGGTTTTTAAAATGGCGTTCTCGCTCAATTTGCTTGCGGTTTGTCGATTAGTAATGTGCGATGCATTAAAGGTGGTTGGTTTCCTAGGATTTCAGGAATTCAAGCCGTCCCCAAAAACCAAATCAACGGAGCTTTCAGTTGATGGCCTGTTGAAATTGTCGAGACGGGTTGAGTTATGTTGTGCTGCGGAGGATCCGAGGAGGAAAACTACGGCCCTCCTGCAAGTCAATACACAGCCCCGCCCAGAGGAGGCGACCCATACGGTAATAATGCTTTCGTCCCCTCATTTTTTGTGCTCTATATCTGTCGACCCGGCCAGCCATTGTCTAGAATTAAGTGCAAAGTCACCAGTTAAATTGTTTGTGCATTTCTCATGCAGCCAGGTATATAAATCTGGCCCCCTAGACTCGATGATGATGATGATCAGGATCATATTTTGGCAAAATCATGTGAAAATTTGCCTTCTTCTCATTTGCCTCGACTCCTCTTGCCAGCCTCCTTTTCATTGTCAGAGTCAGTTTAGCATCTTGTGCATTATTAATATTGTTCATCCATTAAACCTTGGTGCATTTCACCTGAAAGCCAGCTCTTCCATCGGATCAATACGGTTTTCTTCAGTCGATGCTGGGTCTCGGATCTCTTGCCGAACTACTATGTGTAAATGCACCTTCTTTTCTTTTATGCATTGCAATAAATAGTATCGATGCTCTTTCTTGTGATGCAGGTAATGCGAGAGGAGAGCCAAAACCCTCTAATGTGGCTAGGGGTGGAGCTCCACAAAAGGTCTTGCCCATCGAGGTGCCCGCTTTGTCGCTGGGTGAGTTGAATCGGACGACCGGCAACTTTGGTTCCAAGGCTTTGGTTGGTGAAGGGTCCTATGGCCGGGTTTTCCTAGCCAAGTTAAGCAATGGTCAACGGGCAGCTGTAAAGAAATTAGACACCAGCTCATCTGAGGAACCAGACTCCGAATTCGAGGCTCAGGTTATACTTATTTTCTGATATATGAGTCCAATCAAATGAAATTTAACATGTCGTGATGCGCATATCTTGTAATCGACCAATGCAGATTTCCATGGTTTCAAGACTCAAGAATGAGAATTTCACGGAGTTGATCGGATACTGCTTGGAGGCTAATAACCGCATCTTGGTGTATCAGTTTGCCACTCAGGGCTCTTTACATGATATACTACACGGTATGACCGCGACCAAACTGAAGCATAATCACCGTTATGACTCAGAAAAGCAAAATATGAATCCAATACATTGTCCTTGGGCAGGTAGGAAAGGCGTGCAAAATGCTGAACCGGGTCCTGTGCTTAGCTGGAACCAGAGAGTGAAAATTGCCTACGGTGCAGCAAGAGGCCTTGAGTACCTGCACGAGAAAGTTCAGCCTCCATTAGTCCATCGAGATATCAGATCTAGCAATGTGCTTCTGTTTGACGATTTCCTGGCGAAGATTGCGGATTTCAACTTGTCAAACCAGTCGTCTGATACCGCAGCACGGCTGCATTCAACTAGGGTCTTGGGAACTTTTGGCTACCATGCTCCAGAGTAAGTGACTCGATTTAGAGCCAAGAAAAACTAAAACAATGCTTTGTTAGGAAGAATTGAAGACTGAGAATAGTTTATAAGATTGTTTGTTTCCCTAGCGTTATCGGTAGATTGGTAGGAAAGAGGAGGACACTTCCCTTCGCTTGAATGACCCATGCTTTTGAAATAGTGAAAGGAAAATGCAACATTACCGATAGGTCAGATTCAGTGGGCCGAAAAAGTTCATACTTAGAAAGATTCAACTCATTACATCGTACATTACTGTTACCATTCAATTTGATTTAGAATCAAAAGAAATGACAAGATCACAAGTTATGATGTTTCTCTGTTAGATACATCTAGGTAGTGTGGTGTACCTTTCTGATTGAAAGCGACATGAAGATGAGGATAACGGTAAAGCAACTCTTATGCTTTTTATTCATTGCAGAAACAGTGATCAGTTTGAATGTTATAGGAGCTGCTGAATGCCATAACGTTTGGGGTCATTAGGGATATGCCAAAGTCAAAATTGTCTGGAAATGATGTGAACTTTTGACTTCCCACGCGAGGAGAAGTACTTTAGTGATTGGTTTAGAAATGAAAACGCTGATCTCCTCTCTGTGATTTTCAGTTTCTCCACGGTGACGTTTCGCTTTGAATTTCAGGTACGCCATGACAGGGCAGATCACGCAGAAAAGCGATGTCTACAGTTTCGGGGTGGTCCTTCTGGAGCTCTTGACGGGGAGGAAGCCTGTGGATCACACAATGCCCAAAGGACAGCAGAGTCTTGTCACTTGGGTCTGCTGCCTCTTTCCATTAGAATTTATGAAGCTTGGTAAGGCTTCTGCATCACCGATTACTTGACTGATTGAGATTCTTGGTATTGCAGGCGACTCCGAGATTGAGCGAAGACAAAGTGAAACAGTGTGTTGATCCAAAACTAAACAACAACTACCCACCCAAGGCAATTGCCAAGGTTCTTTCCTTTGTTCTTCTAGTTCTTGTTTGAGAATATGGAGAAATATTCAGGCGCTTTTATGTGCCTGCTTAGGATTAGTGCGTGCCGACTTTAAAAGAATGCCATTCGAGGCAAAAGTAAGATTAGCTTTAATGGTCGAAGTACTTTGATTAGGCTAGTTTGATCAACCAAAGACTCGATAGTGTATGTGAAGCAAATAATTTGAGAGGAAACATCAAATGTGAATTACACGTTGAATGAATTGGCATGACATTCCGATGGGGTGGACATGCCTTGAATTCGCATGCTAGCATGAGCAATGCCTTTCTAAAATCTTTTGCTATTTACCTGACTGTCGCAGCTAGCAGCAGTTGCAGCTTTGTGTGTCCAGTATGAGGCAGATTTCCGACCAAACATGACGATCGTTGTGAAGGCTCTTCAACCACTCCTAAATTCGAAACCTGCAGGTCCTGACTCTCAAGCGTAGTTCAATTCCGCTCATTTTGCCGAACAGAGGCGGTACACTTCCCCAGATCGCTTATTTGCAACCCTTTCTTGTCTTCTTTGTAACTGTAATGTTAAAGTTACATCATTTACCCCGAGATGATCAAGAACACGCTGCAATCGTCTTGGGAACTCTAGGCACTGTAATGGTGTGGTTCACGCGTGAGAAGCAACAATATCCCAGGTGAACGGCACCGAGTTTTGCCATGTTGATCTACTCCGATCTCTTTCCTTCTTTTTCCTCTCACTAAGTTAAAGTTTTAGGTTTTTGGAATATTCCCATAGGCAGTTTCTGAGTTCCAGTCGAAATCAATGCCCCTAAAAACTCTGGTATTCCATATATGTGTGGATGGGGCTGGTTCCGGCATGTTGGGCTAGGTGGTTCATGAACCCGCACTTGAAAACCGAAGAAGTCGCACTTGATCCCTGATGCATTTGTCAAGAAAATCTATACTTCTCTGAACCTGAGATCTTATGCTCTTGAGCTATGGTGAAAGTCAAGGATTCTGTCACAGCTGAAAACATCGTGTTGCAGTGTTTTGTGGCAACAGCAATGATATGAGGCACGGGTGACCCTGTAATGCTGAATGGAACTCGATGAGGTTTGTCTAGTTGGTCAAATGATGGATACATGTGCGAATTAGAGGCACTAAAAGGATTTTGTCTCATGTTTTACTTCATTCAAGAGCTGGCTATTCGATTTTTTTTTCCTGTCATAATTTGGAAGCGTCATATCCATGTCATGTCACATTTAAATCTGATCCGAAAACAACAAATCTATGCCACTACTTTGAAAAATCAAATTAGAGGTGTTTAATGAGCGAGTTATATCATGGTGGGTTTAGCTCGTTTCAAGTAAAGACTCTTATGTCTAATCACATAAAATTGTGTCTAAATGTTTAGGATTAATATTACAAAAAATTTCACCAATGCATTTATAATAAATTTACCCTAAACAAAAACTCAAAACTGATTTACCTGTAATAAATTTACTCTCCGTTAGTTTTCATTAAATTGTATTATTAAATTGCCGAGTTATATGGTGTACTCATTTAGGGTTTTGCCTCAATTTTTGGTTTTTTCGTATTAATCTAATTTAACGGAAACTAACAAATAATAAATTTGTTATAAATATATCAATTTGGGGTTTTGGATAGTAAACAAAATTAGTTTTTACTAAATTTGTTACAAATGTACTAAGTTAATTTTTTTCGTAGTAAAAAAACTAATTTTGGATAAATTTATTATTGTCCAATTTAAAGTTTTCATGGTATTAATCCAAATATTTATGTAAGTGAGTTATGCAACACGAGACGGTTGTTTATTCTCAACTTTAGCCTTAAGTTTTCTCATTTCTTTTTTTATTTTTTATTGATCCTATTTTATTTCTATTCTAATTCTCATTATCAAACTTTTGTCATCTCTTCTTGTGTATGGAGTGGAGCCGAAATCCATATCTAAAACTAAATCGTCTCCATAAAGTAGGGATTCGAATCCTCATCTCTTTCTTTTTATATTAGAAAAGTGGCCATTAAGGCAAATCTTAGTAGTTTATCTCTTTCTTAATTTGCGAGGGATCATTTTGGGGAAGTTCATTAAATATGAAATCTTAAGATGCAAACAAAAGCAGATTTCCCCCAACAGCTAATAAAGGACAACTGCAGCCGACCATGTGGCAGAGATCTGCTGGTCAGAAAAAAAAAACATTGCTTGATTTTTTTACACATAAATATATTTTTTTAAGTCTTTTAATATTGTATTTTGTATGGAGTACGTGGCTTTCTCTGCTTGACCTTTCTCTCTTTTTATGCACCAAAATGTAACGGTTAAGCAAGGCTGCCCACGGGCGCCGCCACATGAGGAGGCCACAAATTTGTCCTCGTCTATTGACGACAAAATGTCGTCATTATTGCACATTCTTTCATTTGTTTATTTATTTCCATCGAAGAAAAGTACCTTATCGTGGTATTAATTCCATTTTCCAAAGTGGGTTTTAGTTTTGGCTCGTAATAATTTGAGAATTACTTACTTGACATTTCCACGACATCGCCATCCGATTTTGTTGGCGGTATCATGATCTAAGCGGTTCAACATTGTCCTGATCTAAGCGGTTCGACATTGTCGTCTTAATAAATTATTTTTTATATCAAGAACTTAGGGAGATAGTGTACTAAAAGCAGGAAAATTTTGAGAAAAGTAAGAGGATGTTCTGGAAGAAAATAAAAAAGATAGAAACTTTCCTCTATTTTATGGGTTTAGCATTGAATTAGATCCCATGATCAAAACAACAAAATGAATCGGGTTGAATTTGATCTCCAAATTTTAATCAAATTGGTTCTATTAATACGATCGGCTCAAATTTAATCAGACATAAGGGTAGGAGCCAGATCGGAGGTCTAGTGTCATGGTCCGATTTCTCTACATTCATGTTGGCTGAAAAGTAGGGCTTCATTGTATGGAGCAGAAACTCAAGAGATGCCAAAAGGCCAATGTAGTTGGGTCATGAAGTGGCGTTAGGATGCTTGTGTTAAGAATCCAAGGATGAGATGACTATCAATTTAGAGGATCTTTGAAATGGGGTTGACCACAAACAAATTTATCATGAGCTATTGCCTCTTGATTATAGCCTCGTCAAGTCGAAACAAGTTGATTTGTACATCTGACTTGAAAGACTCAATGCTTGAGTTAGATGGGCGTGGCACTGTCGTGAATGCTTATACAATTTGTCCTACTATTCTTGAAAATATTCCTTAGAAGAGAAAGTTGGCTTGGTTTATGGGGCTTACGAGGTCCTATGATTGATGTTGATCGTCCAGTTGTCCAACATCATGACGCTTGGCCACTCCAATTAAAAATGTTCGACCCAATATGTAGAACAATTGCTTTTTCACACTCAACAAAAATAACAAATAAATATAAATGTTATCGGACTAAATGTGGTTACTTACGTAAATTTATGTATATTTCAACTTTCTAATCAAAACAAGAGTATTTCATATTTCCAAGTTTAAAATATTAGAATTTTTTTTTTTTGGTAACCCAGGACCCCCCGCACGGCCGACAACCGGAGAGGTAAACCTGGGGGGCTGCGTAAGCGGGAGGACCCACCACCCCCGACAACCCACTTAAGACGCAGCTAGCACTTAAGCAACGACGACACCGTGGATCGAACTCGGGACCTCTCGTGAAAAGTTCCCTTACTCAACCACCTACGCCACCACGACGGGTGGTAAAATATTAAAATTAATATCACAAAAAGCTCCAAATCATATCTACCATGATATAATATTTCAAATGTTTTTTTTATCACTAAAAATCCTAAACTTGCTAATTGTGACACAAATACTTCGCGCCACCCCCTTTAGGTATAGTCAAACGAAAATTTTTAATGCTCGAGTTAGGTGGGCGTGGCATTGTAGTGAATGCTGATACAATCCGTCCTACTATTCTTGAGAATAATCCTTAGAAGAGAAAGTTGGCTTGGTTTATGGGGCTTACAAGGTCGTCCACGATCGTGACGCTTGGCCACTCCAATTAAAACTATTCCATCCGATTTGTAGAACAATTGCTTTTCCACACTCAACAAAAATAACAAATAAATATAAATGTTATTGGACTAAATGTGGTTACTTACATAAATTTATGTATATTTTGACTTTCTAATCAAAACAAAAGTATTTCACATTTCCAAGTTTAAAATATTAGAATTAATATCACAAAAAACTCCTAATCATATCTACCATGACATGAATATTTCAAATTTTTTTTATCACTAAAAATCCTAAACTTGCTAATTGTGGCATAAATACCTCGATATTTTGTGTCATAAAAAACATTGAACTTATAGTAGTATGACAAATACATCTTGGATGTAACTAAAATAAATGGTATACACGTCACACATGTATGTGTTTGTAGTTTTTCATGACATAAGAAAGTTTAGGGTAAATGTACCGTAATTGGCAAGTTTAGGGTTTTTGTTATACAAAAAAAGTTTCGGGTATATATTTCATAATGAGCATAATTTGGTTTTTTTTATTCTATGATATTTGCCCAAAATACTATAAAAAAATTTCACATAGATTTTATAGAGGTTAGATGCTTATTTTTAAATGTTTACAAAGAGTTATTAAGTTCATCAAGTAAGTAAAGACGCATGATAAAATTTCTGGAATAAAAATTGATTTCTGGCTAGAAATTAATTTTTTAATTTCCATTTTAGAAATTAAAAAATTAAAAATTTTAGCTTATGATTTCTTCTTCAAATATATTTCTAGAATAGAAATGCTCCAAAAATAGAAAAATTAAATTGCGTTACCAAACAGTTTTCTGTTTCAAATCATTCTAAAATAGAGAAATAGAGAAATAGAGAAATAAAGAATTAGAAATTTTATCATGCACACCCTAAAAGTCAAATTGATATGCTAAACCTAAAAATATGACCAAAAAGGTCAAAAGACAAATCAACCAAACGGGGCAAACACCATGAAGTATTTGGCTTTCGAAACGCCGCCCCTGTAGATATAGTCAAACGAAAATTTTGACTTGTGTTGATATAGATGCCAAAAAAAAGAAAAAAAAGAAAAAAAGGACAGAACGTTTATTTACCCATATGCCGGAAATTATATCTCTTTTACAAAAAGTAGAGATTTTCTAGTTTGAAATGACCATCTTGGAACAATTATCAAATTTAATTTGATATTATGTTCTATCAATTTTTTTTATTCTCGATAGTATTGATATGTTTATTACAATTGTTTTGCCAAACTAGCAGGCTCTCGGTCTTTTGCTCAATTTTTTGCGAGCCTATGCGTATCATCCGTTTACTATATGGGTATTGGCTTTTTAAAGTCAAAGTAATTAGTCTTAGTGTATTTTCATGACCAGCAGAAGTATTAGATAATTTATGTTTAGGGTTGTTGACGGGATGAATTAAATAACTTACGTTGCCTAAATATATATTGTCCTCTCTCTCTCTCTCTCTCTCTCTCTCTCTCTCTCTCTCTCTACAGGCCAATATAAGAAACATTTCAAATGATTTATTTTTAGTAAAAAATGGTTTAGACAATATTCTTTTATGAGGAAAAAGCAAATTATGGACTATTCTGCCAAGCCTGATAGTGCTGCCTATGAATAAAGATCTATCATACCACGAAAGTACCTTAGTTCGTGAAGTCATTTTCTCCAATATGATTTTGTTTGAAATTTAATATATGTGATGATTAAAGTGGCAATTTGTGTCGTTTTATCATTCTTTACTTTTGACTTCACGTAATCTATTCTAATTGGCTATTCCAGTTCTTGCTTAAAGATTGTTTGAGTTTATTTATTATTTTCATATAGGCAATTAATCTATGTTTTGTCTTAATTTTTTTGTGACAATATCCACACAAATCGTAATTTTCATTTAAATGCCCTGGCGATGGAATTTGAAGTCTCGGATTCCACTGATGGTGGGCAATATAATAACTCATCTCCATAAGTTCTATTGCCTGAGAAGAATAACACTGAACGTCTTCATAGATGACTCCTCTTTTCATTCTTTATTTGATAAAAAAAAAAAATATCTGATCGACTTTTGGTATTGATTTCTCATTAACAAATCATTTGCCATAACGTTGCTTGGAATATTTAAGATAATGATTTATTGTGATACTTTTGCAAATAAACTTCCATAGTCCAAGGTATGCCATTGATAGTGGCAATCTAGATAGATTAGGTACTCTCTTGCACCGGCTTTATTTTGTAGTTATCATTATTAATTTGAGGGACAACAACGATGGAAAGAAATGAAAACATAAGAAGGAGAAAAGGTACACCTCATGCTACATAAAAACATGACAATTAGATAATAAATTGACAACACATTGCATTTGATCGGCCAAAAAAATACAGAAACTACAAAGCCCAAAACATACATATAGGTCCAAAAAAGGAAAAGACAAGAAAAGAAAAATCAACAAAGCTTACTTAAGAATTTTGAATATCCAACTCAGCAGTAAACACAACAGAAAGTAGCCCAAATCAGCAAATTCTTCATAATAATATTATTATTATTATTGTTTACACATTCCAGTGTCATTGAGATGGGATGATCAATGTTAAAGGATGTGATAATTTGAGATCTAGTTGAATGATTTACACAAAACCAGTAATTTTTAAAAGGCTTGTTGTGAATATTACCCGATTATACTTTTGATCTAATTATCTAAAGGAACAAATTTCATAACTCTGAAATTTGTGTCAATTGGGCACTTGAATCTTGAAACTTTTACTTGATGCATTTAAGTCCTAACTTGTCACAACGTCAGAAAATCTACATGGCATTTTTTATTGCCTTTTTTTTCTTTTATTTTTCACACAAATGGCACCTATGTAATGCCAATAGCGTCACGGCAGAAAACAGAAATAAAAAGACTAATTTTGTGTACCAATCTTGTAGCAACTCTGGCAGGGTCCCCCAACCCCGGCGGCGACAAAGGGGATGGCGCTACTTCCCCCCATCCTCGTCGTCATCGTACGCTCACCTCCCCCTATTCCTGATTTTCACATTAAATTTTCAGTTTATTCTTTACTTTTCAATTTATTTTATTTACGGTATATTTTTACCAAAAAAACGGCGCGATTTAATGCTAAAGGACATTCTTTTACTTTCCATTGGCATATATTAATGGCAACGTGAGGCTTTTCTGTTGAGAAAGGGGCCAACACGAAAGAAAGTGAAAATTTCAGGACTTAAATGCTCCGAATAAAAGTCGATGGCTCAAGTGTCAAATCAACATTGGTTTTAAAGACTCAAATGTTATCATTGCGTAGCACCCTCGCCACCCTGCTTTTAGGGACTCGCTACGCATGAGTGCTGGTAGGAAGGGTAAAGGGGTTTCGAAAAGTTTTTGGGACATCTCGGGCTTTCGAAAGATAAAAAGATGGAGTCGCTACCACTCAATCCTTAAAAAAGATGTAATGACTAAGCTAATTAGATATATATATATATTTTTTTGGTAAAAGGTAAGTAGTAAGCTAATTGGATATTTTTTAGGTGCATAAAAACTAGAGAATACGGTTTAGAGACTCAGTTTCGTGTGGGAAGGGGTTAATGTCCCCGCAATGCCCTTTCTATCGGAAAAAAAAAACCTTCCTATAGCTTTTTGATGATCATCGAACCATTCATCCTAGATTCTATTTGGTAGTTGCAGATGTTTTTCATAATCTGATGATATTGCTATTGGGACCACTTGTGTCTATCAATTGTGTCCTAAGCAAGTCATGAAAAAGGCATCCACAAGTTGAAAGAACCTTGATATTTGGAGAACAAGTCTAATAAAAGGAGGTACCCTTAAAAGGCTTGGAGGGATCATGATAAGATGAACATCTCATTGGAGGGTTCTTGTTGCTTATGGTAATCTATGATAAGAGAAGTGTTCAAATGAAAAAGCTACATTCTGATAGTATGATCTATCATCTGATAAAAGTATCACTTGCTACTTTGTAACGACTCTTTACATTACTAGTGAATTCAAGCCTACTTGTGGTTGATACTATGGGAGAGTAAATGTAGGCATGGTTATAAGCCGAACAACTATATATTAGTGTGCAAATTAGGTGAGTTGCTTTTGGTCTCACCTCAGTTGATATAATAAGTTGCTTCTATAAGCTTCTCGTGAGTCCATCCATGCTTCCTTGACTTATGTATCGCCATCCATTTTGTCTTCCCCATATATTAGTGTTCAAGAATATATTTAGCTATTAACATTATCATGATACCTCCAAGTCTTCACAAACTTTATGTTCTTCCTAACTTGTTCATTTTTTATTAAGATTCATCTAGTTTCTATCAATCTTCTCACTTTGTTTTTCGGATTCCATCAATGGTCACAAAGTATCATTTATATCAATATTACCCGAAATAAGATAACATTTGCATTTATCGATTAATATTAAGAAATATATGGTTTTGTCAGTTTAAAATATTTGGGGAGTTTTTTTTTCAACACAAGTAGCAGTATTTGGCTGCTACTAGTCTGTAGCTGATTTTGATCTTTTTGTTTTTGTGTCATTTGATACGACAGGCACCATTAGCATTGGAGAGTGGCAATTTGTATATGGCCAGAATTGCCACTACCACTATGGTTTTATATTATAAAATAATCTGATTAAGTCCGAAATATAATCGGATTTTGCGCTACAAAGATTTTGAGATCTCAAATTCAATCTCGACATGTGTAATTAACTTTGGATCTGAAGGCCATAAAGTCACTCCCCATTATCGTCCAAATCGTAGTATGGAAAAATACCTTTCATCAAAGCTAAGAACAAATTTGACTTGAGATACCACCTAACAATAACAAAAGTAATTAATTTTATCTGTTGTGATACAACACAAGGATCACGTCTTTTTGTGCAATTTAGAATCGAGAAAATTGTCCAAAAAGTCCCAAATCTATTGCACTTTTGTTAATTTAGTTATAAGTATTTCAATTTTACTGATCGAATCCTAAACATTTTCGTATTTTATTAATTGAGTTCATCAAATTAATTTTGACAGAAAATTGCTGATGTGGATATTGGTAGAAATTTTTTAATAATATTAATAATATTTTCAATTTTCTCTCCTTTTTAATTTTTTTTCTCTTTTTCTTCTTTACCTTTTCCTTTTTTTCCTTTTCTCTTCTTTTTCTTTTCTTTTTCCCTTTGACGGCCTAAGGCAACGACACCCCTTGAGTGATGGACGCTTGCACCTAGGCTAGTGAGGCCAACCCTTGCCCCTGGCTAGTGACCTTTGCTAGCCATTGATGAGGCATGCAATGGTTTTTTTTTTTTTGGTCGGTAGGCATGCAATGGTTGACAGAAGAGGGAAAAAGGGGTAAATGAAAAAGGAAAAAAAAAGAAGAGAAAAAAAAAAGAAAAAGGAAGAAAAGTAAAGAAGAAAATAGGAAAATATAAAAAAAATCAAAATATTATTAAAAATTGTTCATATCAACGTCGAAATTGCTATATAGGATAATCCACGTTTATGTCAGTGATTTCTGACCAAAATTTGATAGATGAACTGAATTGGCAAAACATCTAAAGGTTAATTATTCAATTGGCAAAATTGAAATGTTTAGGATTGTATTACCAAAAGTCCAATAAAAATACGACTTTTGGAACAATTTTTCCTTAAAAAATCATTATTCATAAGCTAGCAAACTATTTTGGCCATGCCAAAAGTCGTAATTCATAAATGTAATTAAAATGAGCCCGTGGACGTTTTCCCATCGAATCTGATTTTATTAATTGCTAGCCAACAAATTACTTTTGTCATGTCAAAAGTTGTGATTCAAAAATGCAATTAAAATGAACCTGCAGGCATTTTCTTTCCAATGTCATATTTTCTCATCATTCATAACCGTAAGCCAAGCAAAAACCACTTTCATTGTGCCAAAACCGTAGCTTAATAAATGCAATCCCAGCAAATCCCACGAATTTCCCCGTCATATCGGATATGTTGCCCCGATCATCGCGATCCTACATGACAATCTCGATCGATTCCAACCCGAGCCAGATTCATTTGACTTGGCAACGGTTCTTTCCTACATAGATAGCCCCTCCGTTATAGAAGGGCGGGCCAAATAAAGAAAGGCCGCGACTAGGCGACCGGGGCCCCGACCCCTTCACTCCGAAAAAAAGGAAAAAAAAAAGAAAAAGAGGAAGAAAACATCACCCCCTAATGACCCTAATTCCTGCATGACCACATACTAACACAATGTCAACACAAATGTGCCATCACCTTCCATTTTGATGTTCAATCTTTTCATTATTTTGACACGGGCGGGCTCTCCCTCCCCCCTCCTTTACCGTGGCCTCAATTTGCCCGTCTTTTTCTGTTACCTCAGACCGCTTTCTCTCTCTCTCTCTTCCTCTTCTCTCTCTAGACATTCTCTCTTTTTTGGGGTTGCATTATATAAGCGTCGAACCAAATCTCATCGTCGAACCAAAACCCTGCATTCCACCCCCGAAACGCTCTGATCCCCTCCCTCTCCGAGCTCTCCCACCCCCACGAAAGGAGAGAAATCCCTCTTCCCCCCCTCCAAATCCGCCGCGGCTCCGCCGATTCCAATCCGCTCCGCCGATCTGCGATCCCGGCCGCGCTCCCGGCCGTCGCGATTGCCGATTGAGATTGAGATTGAGATTGAGATTGGATTCCGATTTTGTTTTTTTCATTTTTTTAATCCTTTTTTTTATTAATTAGATTGGGCTATGGTGGATTGCGATCGAGCAATCGGAATCGGGAGTGGGCGGGGGCGGCTATAGATTTTAGATTCGCGCGGAGGCGAAATCTCGGGCCTTTGCGGCTGCCCCGCCGGGGGATGGGGACGGATTGCCGTCGTCTGGGCGCAGGGTATTGAGATTTCGAGGCGGAGAGACGATGCCGGGATTGACCGAGAGGAATGACCAATCCAGTAATGCTCCCCCGGCGCCGCTGCAGCCATGCTCGGCGGCTTCGGCGGGGGGCAAGGGGTTCTGGTCCAAGCAACACGACGACGTGAGCTACGGTCACCTCCAGAAGGTAGAGGGCTCGCGGCCGGATTTTCCCTTGGTTGGGGGGACGGTCAATTCGTTGGATTGGATTTTGGATTGTTGTGTTGATTTGTGTGAATTGGATTGTCCGTCGAATGAATGTGGATTGAGCTTGTACTAGCTTCGATTGGTATTCGGTCGATTGGGATATCGGATCCTCTTTGAATGCTGTCTCTATTGGGCATACTTCTGGATTTTAATGACAATCGG
Organism: Eucalyptus brandiana; assembly: GCA_014182725.1. Classification (NCBI taxonomy): domain Eukaryota; kingdom Viridiplantae; phylum Streptophyta; class Magnoliopsida; order Myrtales; family Myrtaceae; genus Eucalyptus; species Eucalyptus brandiana. The sequence goes on from CM024678.1 coordinate 19,761,074, forward strand.
GCATGTACATGATGCAGTAGCAATTTAGTATTAGCATTATAGGAATGTATAGTTGGTATGCAATTTATTTTGTAAGCCGGTGTCCATTGCAATAGTCTCGTGTATCAACTACAAGCTGCAAGGTCTCGGAGCTTCTCAACATTGTGGATGTGATTATGAGGACAGTCATGCAAAGTTCCCGTCCGCGGTGACTCTTTTTTTTCGGTTTAGGGTCCTTAGGGACAAAAGAATAAAAGAATATCACCTTAAATCTATGGCGATGATACTGTCTAAAGTGCAATAAACACGCGGAAGAAACTAAAATAGTCATGATAGTTTATAAGAATGAGAATTTTAGATGTCAACTTCATATGCAGTTTTCTTGCTTGTGTGCCTATCAAACTGTTTACCAAGAAACTTAAATCACTATGTAGGTTATTCTAATAAGGGTTTGTATAATCATGTCCCTATTACTCTCCTCCGTCCCTTTTTTTGTTTGGCTTTTGCTAGATGGATTTCTTTTGAAAAGTCGACGTGTATTGACTTATTACTAAGAGGGAGACTTGAAATATTTCTTGTAGTTCTGGAGTGAGCTGTCCCCACAGGCGAGGCAAAAGCTCCTGAGGATTGATAAGCAGACCCTTTTTGAGCAGGCTCGTAAGAACATGTACTGTTCTCGTTGCAATGGCTTGCTACTTGAAGGGTTTCTACAAATTGTCATGTATGGGAAGTCTTTCCAGCAGGAGGGAGCAGTTGGGCACCTTACTGATAATAGTGCAGCCTCCTTGAAATCTCACGATGAGGGTGGATTGAGTGTGACTAATAGGTGTCAGGAAGAGATTCAAGATCCTTCTGTGCATCCTTGGGGTGGTCTAACGACAACACGTGATGGGTCATTGACCATTCTAGATGGCTACTTGTTTTCAAAATCTTTGAAAGGGCTCCAAATTGTAAGTGCAATACTGTATGACCATATTATCAATTTCTTGTTATCATTTGCTGATAACTTGCTTGAATCAGGTATTTGACAGTGCACGTGCAAGAGAACGGGAACGTGAATTACTTTATCCTGATGCATGCGGTGGGGGAGGTAGGGGTTGGATAAGCCAAAATACGACAAATTATGGCCGAGGACATGGGATGAGAGAAACTTGTGCATTGCATACAGCCCGACTTTCTTGTGATACACTGGTGGACTTCTGGTCGGCTCTGGGTGAAGAGACAAGGCAGTCTCTCTTGAGGATGAAGGAAGAGGATTTTATTGAGAGGCTAATGTACAGGTGTGTGGTTCTTCCTTTATACACAACATGCAGTCAAAATGAGTGGGTATTAGCAGGAGAACTATGGGTGTTGATGAGGGGTCTGGATAAGAGCTGAGATATCCTTATGCTGATTAAAAAGGTGGTTATCTTAGCAATAGCTATGAATGGAGATAAGAAGCTTAATTTTGAGAAGATCCAGTTCTTCTACTAATTAGAATAAATTTTGTCCTGATTGTGTTTCCAGAACCGACAATTACAAGTCAAAGTCGTGCTGTCAACACATAATTATGAAAGCTTTTTTTTTTTTTAATAAGAGATGTACTTTTAATTTTTCTGTGGCCTTATCCTGTATAACTTTTTCGCCATGGTATTTTTTTTTTTTTTTTGGGGGGGGTTGGTGTTGCTCTAAATATATTGCGAAAACTGACAACTGAGATCTGAGAGTGCATCCAAGTGAAGGGGCCTAGGAATGTTGTAAATTGTTGGAGTAGCTGGGGTCACAACGTTAAGTGTTTTTTTAAGGGGCCTATGAATGAATTCTGGTGCTGTAAATGAGATTTCATGTGCTATCTGTTCTACCTTTAAAAGGGTGAGTCTGGAATGGGGAAGCATTAGATGCCCTGTGGGTAGGTTGGCTTGAGTGCTTGAGCCCCAGGGATATTTCTTGAGGTGGGGGGCATTGTGGGAGGAGTCAGTGATCTGGGTTTTGAATCCAGTCTCTCAAACCTTTTTGATCAAAAGTAATGGGAGATTTCAGGATTTGTGATACATGCTGTAGTGGTGCGTATAACCTATGACTTTCTCTTGTCTTTGTTCTTTTGTTACCTGTTCCATTATAATCGGTGGGCCAGTACTTCCACTGTAGAGAGAGAAAATTCTTGTCATTGCCTTTGTCTGGTACCTGGCTGTTTACAAAATTATCTCACTGAATTTCCTTTCTTTGTCTTGATCTTTGTCTTCTTTGTGTTTCATAGACTGGTGTTAGGAGAGATGTAAACATTTTTTTCCTCTCCATGTTGCCCTGCAAAAGACTTAGATAATTTATCTAAGGATTGGTAATTGCAAAATGTAATTGTAGACCTATGTGCTTGGTCTAGAGAAATGGCTATACTGCTTAATCATTTTATAACAACACAAAGGAAGTTCTTGAGGAACAGAACTTACTATGAGAGTATTATTAATTCAGAGTGTGAATAATAGGAACTTGATTAGATCTTTTCTCCATGGAAGATTTATTTTTATATAGGTTTTTTCCCTTGATTTACATTTATTGCAGATATATAGTACTTAAAGTCGTGTAATGTTGAAGTTTGGCATGGATGTACAGGTTTGACAGCAAGAGGTTTTGCAGAGATTGCAGAAGGAATGTCATTCGTGAGTTTAAGGAGCTAAAGGAGCTCAAGCGGATGCGTAAAGAACCTCGATGTACTAGATGTTTCTGCGCTGCAGATACAGCCTTTCAATACGAGGTTTGTGATTTCCTATCCACTTCATTTGTTTTATTTGATAATGGCTTCTAGTCTCCTTATCTGGATTGTGGTGAATAATTAAAAAGAGACAACTAGTTCTGATAATGTTCCATTCAGTCGAAATGTAAAGAAGCTGGATCTTTCATGAGACTTTGGATTAGTGTAATAAGCTTTGACAATTATGCTTTGGCTGTTTCTCTCAGGTATCTAATGACACTGTTCATGCTGATTGGCACCAAACATTTGTGGACTCCGTGGGGTTATATCATCATTTTGAATGGGCAATTGGAACGGGAGAAGGGAAGTGTGACATTCTGGAATTTGAAGATGTTGGCCTGAGTGACAGTGTGCAAGTCACTGGTCTTGATCTTGGTGATTTAACCGCTTGCTTTATCACTCTGAGAGCTTGGAAACATGATGGCCGATCTACTGACATATCTGTTAAAGCTCACGCTTTAAATGGTCAACAATGTGTGCATAGTAGGCTTGTAGTTGGCAATGGTTTCGTGACAATTACAAGAGGGGAGAGCATTAGAAGGTTTTTTGAACATGCCGAAGAGGCTGAGGAAGAAGAGGTAGATGAAGTTTTGAGCCATAAAGCTTATGTTCAAATATATGATAGGCATGGCTCTGGAGCTTGACTCAACTGTACGTATGCTTTCAGGATGATGATTCTGTGGACAAGGATAGGAATGACCTTGATGGAGAATGCTCACGTCCTCAGAAGCATGCAAAGAGTCCTGAACTTGCTCGAGAGTTTCTTCTGGATGCTGCAATTGTTATATTCAAGGAGCAGGCATGTTAAATTTTTTTCAAATTGCTGTCTTACTTACATGGCAATCTTTTCTACGGGTCAAACGTCTATTCCGAGTTCTACTGCATCTTGCTTATCGGAATCTATTTCTGTTCCCTTGAGTGTCGTTGATTGCTTGGTGGATGATATTGGTCATAAAGAGGAGATTCGAATTAGCTTAATTGTATGTTTGCAGTCAAGATTTGGTATTGCTCAAATTTGGACATTAAGTTCCATAATTAATAGTTCGGGCTCTGTTGCCGCAGAGCCATTTTAATTACTTTTACATGGATATGGTTACTCAGCACAAGGTAGAGGTGTAATGTCCTTTGCTGCAAGCTGAGTTGTTATGGCCTGATTTATGAGTATTGTTGAATGTTTCCTTCAATTGGAACACAACATAAGTACTTTCATAATTATGTTGATGCCATTTCTCAAGTAGAGAAGTAAGAATAATGTAGACTGGGTTGAGATGATAATAAGATGCATATGAGAGGGCAACGGAAGTTCTTCATCAAGTGGTTGGTTTTGAGATGTTGAAGTTTAATTTAGACACTTGAATTATGGATCATCGGGGAACGTCCCACCACATAGAATAGATCTATCCAAGATGATTATACTTGGTCAATCAATTTTGGTGAAACCTTGTTTTGGTCCAGTTTGAATTCAGGATCTCATCTGACTTGTTGTGATATGTTTTTCAGGTTGAGAAGGCTTTTAGAGAGGGGACGGCACGGCAAAATGCACACAGCATTTTTGTCTGTCTTGCGTTGAAGTTGCTGGAAGAACGTGTGCATATTGCTTGCAAAGAAATTATCACATTAGAAAAGCAGGTCTGCACTTTTCTAAAGAAACTCCTTTGCATTGAAGATTTTTGTTCTCTTTTAAGTACCATGAACACAGTTCAAAATAACTATGCAGATGAAACTTCTGGAAGAAGAAGAGAAGGAGAAGCGTGAAGAAGAGGAACGCAAGGAGAGGAAAAGAACAAAGGAAAGAGAAAAAAAGCTTAGGAGAAAAGAGAGGTTGAAAGGAAAAGAAGGAGATAGAGAGAAAAAAGACATGTTGGATGATATTCTTCCTGCTTCATATGACCTGAAGGATGAACCAAGACCGGGTGTCACTGAGGAGCCAAACGAGACTGCTAGCTGTGGTGATTCAATTTATGACACTGGTGATGTATTCACTTCCAAGTCTGCATCTTTGGATATAGAAGATGAAACATTCTCCAGTAGTGTAGAAAATTCATTTAATGAGAGTTCAGAGGTGGATTTTGCTGATGTGAAAGATGTGGCCGGTTCTTTTACGACAGAGATTTCCAAAATTTCCCAGAGAAGACCAAAGTTTCAGAAAGAAGGATTACAGGATCAATTGTTTAGATGGTCTGACAGACGTAGACCCACTGTTGTTTCAGAAAGTAGTGCTGGGGGTAATCGTTCTGAGTCAAGATATTATAATGATAATTTTGAATTTCATTCCAGGGGCATGAATGGGTGGATTAGGCAGACAAGAACAAACTCACAGAAATCAAATTCTAGAAATTCTGGTGCCAAATACTGCGAGAAGTTTCAGTCTCCCAAAAACAGGATGAATGACAGATATGATATCCATTCATGCAGTTGCAACGAGATTAACTGTCAGCGAGGAAAGGTTGGTCCACATTTTGCTGGGTCCAGAGTAGCTCGTGAGGGAAAATTTGGGACCAGTTCAGAATCAGCATTTGATGTATCAAAGAATTTTCATCGCAACAGTAAGTATAATCAAGTGGATTATGCTCATAGTGTTGGAAGACTAAAAAGCAGAATAAATGGTAGCAGCATTACTAGCAGGGACATGGTCCATTCCAGGAAAGTCTGGGAGCCCATGGAATCGCAGAAGTACCCTCGGAGCAACTCTGATTCTGATGTTACCTTATTTGCCTCTAGTTTAAGCGTGCAAGGCAAGGAGTCTGGTGATGTTAAGTCGGCTGTTGAGTTGTGTTCAAGCGAAGATAGTCGAGATTCTATTGGAAATGATCAGAAAGTTTACAATCTGAAAGATTTTACTGATTCTGGCAGTGGCGCTGATGAAGCATGCGAAAGCCGACCCAATGCTAGTGCAGCAGATGCTTACCACTCAAGAGAAGCCACTGATGAGGAAGTTGGGTCATGTCTTGCAAATGGTACCAGTAACGGGACAAGTGATATTGTTACAAGTACCACTTCCAATTCCGATAACTGCTCATCATGCCTCAGTGAGGTAGACAGCAATGCATCCTCAAACCATGGAAATATAGAATCTTCCTCTACATCAGATTCAGAGGATGTCTGTCCACATTCAGATAGAAGAGAAGCCTTAACCTGTGATGGCCGTTCTGAATGTTGTAAAGTCAAGGTGGAGGCAAAAGAGGTTGAGGATAGAAAGGAGGTGCAGGGTGGACAACCAGTTTTTGGGTTTCCACTTAAAAGCATGGGAACTAGTGTTTCTTCTTATACACCAATTAAAACTCCCCACTCCTCAAATGATATGAATGGGAACCTTTGTGTAGCTTCTGAGCATCGAGGAACGCTTCCCCAAATGCAGAGTCAGAATTTGTACTTCCAGATGTTTCAGGGTCCTGCACCCATTGGTTATTACCCCCAAAATCTAGTTCCGTGGCCAGCAGTCCACACTAATGGGCTAGTGCCATATGCACATCCAAGTAGTTATCTGTACACTGGTCATTTGGGGTATGGTCTAGATGGAAATTCTGGCTTCTGCATGGGGTATGATGCCATGTCGCACTTAACTGCTGTACCTAATGCTAGTCCAGTTCCCGTCTATCAGCCTGCTGTTAAAGCCAACAGTTACTACCCAGAGGAGAGAAATCGCGTTCCCAAGCAAAGTGTTAGTGTGAAGGACGTGAATGAGGGCAACAAAGAGAAGACTGTTCAAACAGGACCAAGATCTGCAGAGCCAACACAGTGTGGGGAAAGTGGGCAGAGAAATTCTTCAGCTAAGGTGTGCCCTGAGGACTCAGGCTTTTCCCTGTTCCATTTTGGAGGCCCGGTGGCTCTTTCAAACATATCGAATCCAAATGTCGGGCCTGATGTAGGGGTGGGCGGAAATATTCCTACAAAAGTTTCGACTGATCCTGCGGAAATTAATGCCGCTTGCAACAAAAAAGAAACTACTATTGAGGAGTACAATTTGTTTGCGGCTAGCAATGGAATAAGGTTCTCATTATATTAAAGTGTGCAGAGGTGGTGTGTGGTGGTCGTGTGAGAATTCAGTCCATATCTTCTTGTTTGGTCATAGAGGTCTGAGTATTTTATGGTATTTTTTTTTTTGTGCTCAATAATTTCCAATTGAATGTCACAATTTTCGAATACAATCCACTTTTTGAGTTGAGTTTATTTTATCTCCTTTCGATTTTCCCCCATATATGAAGAGAAAGAAAACATCTCGAGCTTGCCAAGCAATCAGCATAGCAGGTTTCTCTGTATGAGCTTCAGATTTGTCTCTTCATGAATTTTAGATCTCTTTCTTCTCATGACGTTGCATCTTGGCGCATTGGCTCAAGATAAAATTCTACTATTTTGGCTTCCGGAGGGTTAATATTGATGAGGAAGATGGCACCTGTTTGCTGTATAGGAAGAAGAATGACTTACAAAATCTCTTGAGAACTGATTTTCTCTGGGAGCCATGCTAAAAGATCCCTCTCATGAAAATGAAACCTAAAACAAAGATTAACATGTGCATGGATGTCATGAGTCGTCAGTGATTATCAGAAAATGAGTGAAGACTCTTTTGCTATGTACCTGATATTATTTTCAGTCTGATTAATTCAGCGTTCTCTACTAGTGTTAGCGGTCTATCCTTGGTAGCTAACCAGCAAGAACTATGTCTAGGCATACACGCATTCAAGGCTTTACAACTGTCTACCCTTGGTCTCGAGACTTCCAGGGGCACTGGCATCATTGGTTCTCTTTCTTTGCTCCTTCACGGTATAAAATCTGTCGTCAGGACAAATGACTGTGGATAAGTCCCTCATTCAACAGCCTGAAAATCAACATGATCTTGAATTTTGCTGAAACCAATCGTTCCCTTTTGAAGCACCAGGTCCGACGGCTTTGCTAGATTATTCTCTTTTATACTTGCTAGGCAATGGAGGTGTCTGCAAACTGTTCAACCATTACGAGAATCCGGCCCGTTCCTATTAACAGTTCTAATCACATGCTAGGCATCTGTAAAGACAGCATAGACATTCGGCACCCTTCATATATCCATGAAGAAAGAACATTGCTGATGTACCCTGTGGATGCCTAAAGAGCAGGCTTTGTTCAGTGTACTAAGTTTTATTAAACCCCCAATAATCCTTCCACAGCTTACTTCATCCTACGAAGTTACTCTTACATCTTGTGTTAATCACGCTTTTCTCATCAAGTATGTTTTCGTGCGCTCTGTGGGTTGGTAGAATATCGGACACAGCTTAAGATTCACGTAGTTAAAAGTACCATAACGCACCTTTTTTGCAACGAATAAGAAAGAAAGTTTCCATTCACCGCACTGCAAAATACCGACTCAATATATTAGCTCAGCCAAACGGTTCTTCCTTTTGTCCTCAGCATACGTATGACCTAACTCCGAAGTTTATCCTAGTGCTAGAGAATGCAAATGATTGGAAGACCAGTTCGTCGTAGGAGTTGTCAATGCTGGTTATTTGGGAGTCTGCTGAGCACAGAATGCGCTGGCTTGTGCTTCCACTCGTAATCTAGATGAACGAAGGCTCTTTCCATTTCAGGGAGCTCTTCGATTCTCATTTGCAATGATTCTCCAATTTCTTCTTTCAGTGGTGAATCTTAGGCAACTCAATATTCACCAAATATGGGAGAAAGATAGTAGAAGTGCCAACAATTATATATGGCACTCACTTTAATATTAAAAGTTTTTGCCAGCTCATTTAGTATTAGCTCATTTAGTATGCGAATGATAACAATTTTGTCTCTAGACACAATATCTGACTAGAAATAGATTTTTATATTTGTATTCCCTTATGAGCAAAATTACGCATTTGATAACAACAAAAAAAATTCTTTTCTCCGAGCAATTGGTGGGTTGTAGCAGGAGGCAGGTGGGTGCGATGGGCGTCAATGGACAGTAGGTGATAATGGGTGGGCAGCCGGCTAGTAGCGAAGGCGAGCGATGAAAATAGTTTTTATTTCTCATTTTTGTTCCAGAAATAGAAAAGTAGAAAATTTTTACTTTCATTATTGTTTTAAACTTATTTTTGAACCAAAATTTTGTTCTAGAAATAGAAAAATGAAATTATGTTATCAAATAGATTTCTATTCCAGACTTGGTTTTGAGAATAGAAAAATAGATGTGGTCAGAAATAAAAAGGTCATTTAAGTGCCAAATCAGAGAAAATAGTCATTTAAGTGCATCCCGTGAGAAATTCCAACTGAATTGATGATGTGACCTTTGTAATTAATCTTTTTTATTTGACTTGGTATAGTTTTTTAATCCAATTCATGTGGACGTCCAAAATGACGTCCAAAGTTATTGTCCTTTCTACATTGTGATCCCAAAAGTCAATTACTTTTTTTCTTGGGTGCAACGTTAACATGGGAGACAATCTTGTGCCATCATCGTTTGCTATAGTGGGAAATTTATTATTGGTAACGAAGAGTGGGAATATACTAGTGGAACTGAAGATACTATTTTCTTTGATGTGAGGATGCCATCATATATTGAATTTGTGAGGGACATGGTGCATTATTTAGGATGTAAAGTACAAAAATTGAATTATTGTGTTTCTGAGAAGAGTTTGAAGGACAATTTGAGATACTTTAGCAATGATAATGGTGTTGAAGATATTATCTTTATGGCAAGAAAGCTAAAGTGTATATTGAGTATTACAATGATGATGAAGATGATAAGAGCATTCGTATAGAAGTAAGAAATGATATTGAACCTAGTACTCAGGTTGGGGATGAATCTATTCTAGATGAAGGATAACAAGTGAGGCATGAGAACGAGAAGAGATATGCAAGTCATATAAAGAGAGTTCATCAAAGGGGGAGATGTCTTGAAGTCCCCAATGAAGACATAGGCGATGAAGAATTAACTTGATTAGATTGAAAAACTGTTCTATCTAGTGAACCAGATGATGAAGTTTTGGCAAATATAAATTTCCCAAGTGATGATGATGATAATGATGAACTTGCATAGTCAAGGCAAAGGTAAAAGGAATTTGTAATATGTAAATTTGTAAGATTTGAAGAATCACATGAATTTCAACTAGTAAATAGGGATGAAGGGCTCCAACTGATGGTCATCAAACTAAACAAAGAAAGTGACAATAAAAATAAGAGTGCTAGTTCCAAAAATAAGCTTGAAGATAATGAAGTAGTTTTGCGTTGAAGGAAAAACAAGTATTTTTTCCATGATCCGACTGTTGCATGTCCTATTTTGTCTATATGTATAAATTTTGATGATATGAAATAGTTTAAAGAAATTATTGTCAAGAATTCCATTGCTAAACAGAGAGTGTTGAATTTATTATAAATACGAAGGAATTTGTGAGAATTAAGTGTCCAAATTGTTCATGGAGGATCTATGGCATGATAAGTAAGAAGAGCGGGCCATTTCAAATTAGGTGCTTTTATGAGGAATGCATTTATTCCATTTCAAATTGGTTGTCGAAGCACTTCTTTGACACAATCAAAGTCATGCTTGAGATCAAGAGTCTTCTATTAAAACAGTTAGCAAAGAAGCAAGAAGAGGTTAATATATTGACAAATCAATGCAAAAAAACCAAGTAAAAGATTATGAGTACACTAATAGGTCAGTACAAGAAATAATATATTCATATTTGGGATTATGCTTTCAAATGTAGGCTTCAAAACCCATCCAGTAAAGTATATGTGGTTATTATGGAGATGCCATTGCTTGATTGTGGAATGTTGACGGGGATTTTTGGCCAGTTATAAAAGGGTTGTAGAATTATATAGATGTTTTTTTTTTGAAGAGTTAATAATGCAAAGGAGAGTTGTTAGCTACTGTTTGAAGAGATACCAATGACCAAATGTTTTTTAATAGCTTGGGCTGTTGTTAAGATAGAGAGAAATAACACTTGGTCTTGGTTCTTCAAAAAATTTAATAGCTGACCTTGAGATAACTAATGAAGGAGGTCAAGCATTCATAAGCAACTAACAAAAGGTAATGTCACTATCGACTCTTGGCTTTGTATTTTTGTTTACAAATACTTATTTGCTTGAATTATTGTCGGGACTTGTTCCTGCATTAATTAAGTTGATGCCATATACTAAACATAGAATGTGTGCCATGCAAACTAGGCAAAGAACTATAAAGGATATAAAGGAGGGCCAACATGACTGATTTTAGAATTATCGAACAGGGGTTGTCTCAACTAACAAAGGAAAGCTTTGAAGTATTATTCCAAACTAAACATAAGCATTGGTGTAGGGCTTTCTTCAACAAAAAATTCAAGTGTGATATCACTAACAACAATCCAATGAAGCTTTCAATGGCAAAATAATAGAGGCAGGTTATAACCAATCATCAACATAAATGAATATACAAAGTTATAGTCATGACTAGGCTACACTAGCAAAGAGATGAGACTGCAAAGTAGATGACAATGTGGTCTTAGGATTGCAAAGAGATTAGATGAGAACCTAGCCACTAGTAGGTTCTATCATTTAATTTCGAATGGAGATGATAGATATGAGATTAAGAATAATGCTGATATGTATGTTGTTCGCAAAGAGAGAAAAAAGTATTTATGTCGAGTTTGACAACTAACTAGATTCCTTTTGCACATATCATTTGTGCCATCCAATTGAAAAAAAAAAAAAAAAAATAAACTAGAGGATTACCTAGATAATCAGTACAAGAAAAACACATATCATACTTCGTACCAATACATGATGCAACTTATTTGAATTAGCAAAATCTGAGAGTCAACAAATCATGAAGCCCTTAAACCTTTGCCACTAAAGAAATAAATATGAATGCCAAAAAAGAGATGAAGAATGAAGAAGAAGGAGATCTCAGGTCAAAAAAATGAACAAGACCAGTGCAAAAATGAAGTGCTCCTATGGTTGCAAAGAAGAGCATAATAAAAAAAAAGTTGTGAATTGAAGAAACAACATTAACAACAACAACCATTTGCAAGGGCTAATGTAGGGTCATTTGAAGGCCCAATTGAAAGGCTTGATGTAGGGTCAAGTGTAGAGCCAACTTAAAGGCCAATAGAAGGGCTTGTTGTAGGGCTCAATATAGGGCCAATCACTGAGTTGACTGTTGAACAAACAATGAGAAAATATTTGTGCTGCATTATTTTATAGGCTAAAGATTAACTTTGTTATTAGAATGTGCAACAGGAATTGCCTGAATCGGGAACTGCTTGGACCGAATCAAACTAGCCTGTTTTGGGCAATTCCCACAAGTAGCAGTCCAGTTCCCGATTCCCATTCTTGGAACTAATGGCTAATCGGTCTAGTTCCTAGTTCAAGTTAGGAACCGGATCGACTGGATCAGACCGGCTATTTAGATATATAATATATATTTAAATTTCTTAAGAAACCATAATTCCTAATTTTCCTCAATTAATCGTTAAATCCTTACTCACTATTTAGGACCCTCACTCTTGCTTGCCTTTCTTGCGTACGACGACAATGCTCCGAACCTCTCGCCTCACGTACCGCCCTCACCTCAACGACAATGATGGCGCTCTCTCCCTCTCACCTCACGGATCATGCTCAATGGTGACAACGACAACGACTCTCTCTCTCTCTCTCTCTCTCTCTCTCTCTCTCTCTCTCCTCACATATTGCCCTCAAGTCTCGATGACTCTTGCCCTCAACCATTATTTCTGCAACTCCCTTGCTCGAGTCTCAGCTCTTGCCTCACGCATTGCCCTTGATGACTCTTTCCCCTAGTCACTATTTCCACGACTCAACTCTTGCTTAAGTTTCAAATCTCGCCTCTTGCTTCTTGTACCAGAACTAAGGATCTCTTGTACAACATCCGCAAGCCCTATTTTTCTGCTTGGGGCTCTTGGGTTCATTGCCGCAAAACCTATAAGGTATTAGTCCTATAAGGTATTATTTGGTGCCCTCTCGTGTATCCATCATTCTTCGTGTGTTTGTGTGAATTATGATTGATGAAACTGCCGTGCGAGTACTTGTTTGCGTGTATAATTGGAGACATTTTGATTAATAGGGTTGTGTCTAGTTGATTTTTGCTATCATAAGTCTAGCTTGATTCGAGTAAACGGTGCGAAGTGAAATTGCTGGTGAATTTGAACAAGGAATGTTCACTGTGAAGGCCAACACTGTAGCTCTTTATCTTTTGTCACTAGAATGCCAGATGTCGTAATCTCTCTCTCTCTCTCTCTCTCTCTCTCTCAAATGCACTTTCTTGAATTCTCTTATTGATTATGTCTATCTGCACCTTCTATAACCATGGTACATTTTGAATATAATCGTTCTTATTTTATAACATACAAAAAGATATTGGTGTTTGACATGAATGAATCGTTTGATAAAAGTAGTTGCTAAAACTCCACAGGCTTACTTGGAATCCACTTTTGATGAGGCTTATGAAGTTAAATTAAGTTCCATCTTAATAGATATACATAGCATGTTTAGCAACACACAAACAGATAAACAAATAAAAGATGTTTGTGGGGGATTCTCGTTCTTATTTGGAAATGGTGTGGATGTACATTTTGAGGATTATCTTTATAGATTATTCTACTTTAGCCCTATATTCTATTTTTATTTGTTTTATTTGCTCTAGCCCCGTATTTCGTTTTTAAACAAATAAAATATGTTTGCAAAGGATTATTGTTTTTATCAGGAAATGGTGCTGATATACATTTTAAGGATCATCTTTATAGAGCATTCTTCTTTATTCTTGTATTCTGTTTTTATTTGCTTTATTTGCTTTAGCCCTATATTCTGTTTTTAAACAAATAAAAGATGTTTGTGGAGGGTTCTTGTTTTTATCTACAAATAGTACTGAATCTATTTATGTATATTTTGAAGATTATCTTTATAGAATATTCCATTTTAGCCCTATATTATGTTTTTGTTTGTTGTTATTGTTTTTATCAAACTCATAAAATTGCGCTTGTTTTTTAGGCTTTTAGTTGTGCTTTTTTTTTTTTTGGGATACCGAGGAACCGCCAGAGATCACTTTTCACTTACGTTAATCGTAATATACACGACCCTCCGGTGCTCGGTAGCATCGTATGGCCTCGTCGCAAGCCGCTATTTAGACGTAAAACCTCGGGGGAAGCTAGCACAGAATTCCACCACCATGGCCCCCCACTTAAGACGTGTTGACAACGCAGAGATTAGAACTCGTTCTCTCGGCGATGAGGTAGTAGAGACCAACCAACTGCACTGCCCACCAGTGGATCTTTTAGCTGTGCTTTCAGCTTGAAGAAAAGCTACATTTGATGGCTTAAATTTAATGGCTCCAATCTTTGTTTTGCTTGATTCAGGTGATCTATTCAAAATTCAAATGTCAATGGAAGTGGACATGGACAAATCTAGTAATGCTACGAATCCGGTAATGGACTCACTAGAATATGAAGGTGAAGAAGACCTCGAAGGGGCATCCAATATGAGCAAAGTATCTAATCCTTGTCCTCCTAGTAAATGAAAATAGCAATCTAGCTTCATTTTTGTGAATGACAAAGTGACAATGGAAACGCTAATTTGTCTTGCATCTATTGTGGGGCCAAGTATAGTTTCAGTGTTGATAACAAAACTTCTGCTATGTTTAAAGTATTTGAAAAAGTGGAACAAGTATTCCTGCAATTTAGAAAAGAAGCAAAAGTTGTTTGTTGCACGTAAAGTGGATGGGACTCAAATGACACCAAGGCGTAAGATTAGTACCGATAGTGCTAATATCTTAATAACATGGAAATTTGATCAGGATTATTGTAGACAAATGCTTATTCGGATAATCATAATGAATGAAAAACCTTTTTCAATGGTTGAGCGTGTCAAATTTTGTGATTTTATTAATAAGTCACAACATCTCTTCAACTATATCTCACAATTTACTGTGGCTAGGGATTACATGAAATTATTTTTTGTGAAAAAATAAGTTTGAAGACTTACTTTCACAAGTTTAAGTCTAGAGTCGCACTCACGACCGATATAAATTTCATTCAAACTTGAATTATTTATGTCTCAATGCAAACTTTATTGATAACAATTGGAATTTATATAAAAGAATTATCAATTTTGTGATGATGTCTAGTCACAAGGATAAGGATATTGGGAAAATGGTTGAGAAATGCATCTACAAGTGGGGAATAGAGGAAAAAAAATGTCCACAATCATTGTGGATAATACTAGTTCTAATGATATTGCCATTGGTTTTTGAAAGAAAAATTATCAAAAGATGGGCTATAGATCTTAGATGGAGATGTTTTACATACGAGATGCATGGCTTACGTATTGAATTTGATTATGAGAGATGGATTGACTGAGATACGTAATTCTATTGTACGTATTCGAAACGTGGTTAGGTATGTGAGGAGTTCTCCCATGAGATTTCAAACATTTCAAGATTGCATTAGGAGTGCAAGGGTTACTCATAAGAGTTCAGAGTGTCATGATGTCACAACTAGGTGGACTCCACCTACCTCATGCTAGACACCACCTTAAAGTTTAGAAAAGCTTTTGAAAAGATGGAAGAATATGATCCTTTTTTCGTAAATTTGGTCATTTTCCCAATCTTCTTTCTTAACCGAGCTTGAAGAAGTGTTTTTGAAGAAGTTTTATGATGCCACCAACAAGATGTCCAAGACTTTATATATTCAATGATTATTTTAATAAGATGTCTACTTTATATAAAACTTTGAAACAAATGGAGAAGGCATTGAATCCTAGGATGAAAGCTATGGGTGTAAAGATGAATGATAAGCTTAACAAATTTTATGGGAGTTTCGAAAAAATAAATATAATGGTGTTGATTGCAATGATATTGGATCCAAGAAAAAAGATGAATTGTGTGTAATATTATTATAGACTAATCTATGATGATAGTGCAAAAATTGATGAAATGTCCAACAAGGTGAGGACTACCCTGGAACGTTTGTTTCATTTTTATGAGAAATCTTATATTGGTTCTTGTGATAAACATTTGGGTAGTCAATTTTTGATTGACACCGGCAGTAATTGGGATTTTGATAGCCATAAGGAGGATGGTTATAGGGATGACCTTGCTTTGGTTAAGTATTTCACTTTGGATAAGGCATTTGAATGATTTCTACATTAGGAGAAAAAAGTGTGAATGGGCAACTTATTTGAACTCGGCAAGTATCTCAAAGCTGAATGTAAAGAAGGTCATGGTCTCGACCTTTTGATATGATAGAAAACTGTTGGTCAAAAGTTTAAAATCCTCTCTTTGATAGCTCAAGATATTTTGTGCATTCCTATAACAACCGTTGTCTTAGAGTCGATTTTTATTACATTTGGCCATATGCTTGATGGCTTTCGAAGTTTTTTGACTCCTAGAATGGTAGAAGCTTTGATTTGCACTTAAAATTAGTTCAAATAAACTATCATGCCAGTTAATGTTAAAAAGTGAATCAAGAATGTAAAAAAGTTAGAGTAGAGTAAGTCATGGATATATCTTTTTATCTTGTAATTCTTTCGTATATGTAATAAGTGAATGTTTTATTTAATATTTGGGATAAGTGCAATAGAAATCCTAAAACTTGTTACGAAAATGCAATTGAGTTCTAAAACTTGCAAAAAGTACAATCAAGTCTTAAAACTTGTCAAATTGGCTCAATTGAGTCATAAAGTTAACATCGTCGAGACTTACTAAAATATTGACGTGGCATTTTAAATGATTTTTATTTTCCATGTGGCTTTTTAAAATAATTTTTTATTCAAAATTAGATTTAAAAAATAAAAAGAAAAGCTAAAATTTATTTTTTCCTTTTTTAAAAAAACTGTTAAAAACAAAAGAGAAAAAATGGCAACTCCTCTGCCGCCGCCACCACCGCCGCTGCCCATTGCCATTGGCGGTGGAGCTGCCATTTTCTCTCTCTTTTTTTTTTAAAATAATTTTTAAAAAAATAAATTTTAGTTTTTAAATATATATATTTTAAAATAATTGAATAACAAATAATTTTAAAAGTCACGTGGAAAATAAAAAATCATTTAAAATGCCATGTTCGCGCCACGTCAACATTTTCCTTTAGTAAGTCTAACGGTGTTAACTTCACGACTCAATTGAACCAATTTGACAAGTTTTAGGACTTGATTGCACTTGTTGCAAGTTTTAGGACTCAATTACATTTTTGTAACAAATTTTAGGACTTCTATTGTACTTATCCCTTAATATGTTGTTTTTGTTAGATATGGATGATATTCATTCAGAGCTTACCGGTAAATAGACTTTACAAGTTCAAGTGGAGGAAGTATGTGTGGTAAGATTTTCTATTAATTATTTGAGTTCAATTTCTAGTAATTTTAGTTTAAAAACTAATTTTCAATGATCATATATACTTTGCAGGACTATCTAGATTGTATTTTGCCATGTTTTCATCGTAACAGTTCACTGAGTGCTATAAAAGAATTGTGATTGTAAGTTTTCAAGGGAATCTCCAAGTTGACAGCCTTGTACAAGCCAATTCAATGCCATCCTCATGTTTGAACAAGAATTTAACTAGGATAAAATCTATTTGTGGAATGCACATATTTTGATGTTATCCACAAGTGTCATGCTTCACTAATGCCTCTAGGTAGTAGTATGTCTGAGTCGATTGCTCAATGCTTTTGCAAAATGTGTATGTGACTGAAGATATAGATGTCCGTGGCTTGCTTAAATCTCGATGCACTTGTAGATTTCATCCAAGATGCCTCTAGTCATGATAATTTGCCAAGACTTCCAAATTTTTTATGCCAAATTAGTTTTCATTCGATCTCGTACCTTTGTGTTTTATTTGATCCTGACATACAAAACACGAATCTATGGCATTGAGCAGAGATTGTATCCTAAATGTATCTCTTTCTTAAATTAAAGTGCAAGCTCCAAATTTTATATGTTGGTTCTAAGGTGTTCGAAATGTATCTCTATCTTGTGTTTTTATGTCGTGCGATTATAAGTCTTTAGGCAACGTACAGATTATAACACGTTCAAGTATAGTTTAAGACTTGAAGTCACTCATAAGCAACAAGCTGCAACATTAATTCATTAATTTTTGGCCTAGAACAGCAAACTTACCGGTTCCATCGAACCAAACCGCACTGGTCGGTTGGTCCGATTCTCAATTCCAAGACCGGCTAGTCTGGTCCTTGGTCCAATTCTCAATTCCACCTTGAAACCATATCAAACCAAAAATTGATCACCCCTATTTGTTATGTCTTTTTCAAGTGAGAAGAAGACCGAGTATATAGGTTGCTTAAAGTGAGGCACCACAGCGAATCGAACCAACCAATTAAGAGAGGCTCTTGGAAAAAGGATGAGGCAATAAGGTTATGGCCTTTCTATAAAAGAACTTACCAAAATGACTATTTTGAATGTAAGTTTTGTAAAACTTGTACATTTAATTTATGGTATTTCATATTGTTAACAACATGTTTATGTTGTTGTAGCTTGGGAGAAGTTTGTAGGTGGTTCTCTCTAGGTGGCCCAACTTAAGAGTTAAATGTTGCATCAAATGAAGAGCACTCTAAAGAATAAGACATCGAGTGCAGTTCTAAAATAGCCACCAACAAAGAAGCTGGCACCAATTCCATCTTAATCAATTAATCTTGGCACTAATAATAATGAAAATTGCTGCCGCTAAGAAGAAGGTATATGGGACTTGAAGGCAAGTCGAAGAATCTGCATATCTAGTTAGAATAGGTGCATGGAATATAAATCAAGCCAAAAGTACATCAAAAGGAAAATGAACTAGGGGTTATGCATATTAATTGATGGGAGAATACTGCACATAATACTATTTTTTTTTTTTTGGATGAGAAACTTGACTGATTGGGGGTTGTTGCACATTTTTTTGTTTAGGTTGGTTTTGATATGTTTAGTGGGAAGGGAACCTTGATTGATAGAAGAAAAGCTTGACTGATGGATGTTTTTGTTTGTAAAGTTAAATGTCAATGGCAACAATATTTTTGTCAATGTAAACAAATAGTCCAATGTCAAGGAAATGATGTTTTTGTCTATATTTTTATCAGTTCCCATTTTTTTGTCTTGCTTTTGGCTGGTGCTTTATATGGTTGTTGTGTTGTATAAATTTCGTTTGACCTATTCTTATGTTGTTTCTAAAAGTGATAGCTTAATGTTTTATAACTAGCGCTAGTTTGTTGTGGTCTTTTGTTGTTAGTGCAAGCTTGCCTTGTCTCGTGTTGCTAATCCAAACAGCTTGTTCTTGTGCTGCTGGTATAAGACTGCACTAGTTGTACTCCTAGTCTAAGAATCAGCAACGTTCATTTACACAACACTACACCAATATTTATTTTTGCTAGTTTGTGCTTGTACAAGCATGTGTTTGGGCTACTAGTGCAAGCATAAGATTGCTAGTATGCGTTTGGCACTAAAATGATTATTTTTTTTTATTGAGATTGACATTGAAGTGATCACTTTTTAACAACAACTAGCACTGAAGTAATTATTTTTTAATAACTAGTAATGAAATGATTATTTTTAACAATTACTAGCACTCAAACGATCCTTATATAATTTTTTGCACTTAATAATCATTGGTCAACTGGACTTGCCATTATAGCAAACCAAACCAATAGTTCCTACAAAAATTACAGCAAACCATTACAGGAGTTAGAATATACAACTAAAACAAAAAACTTGTTATCATCACATTCCACCAAAGATTGGAAATTGTAGTGATAAAGCTCATAAGATCACATGATAAATATGTCCATCCTTAACTAAACATATAGGTTTCCAACAAGCCAACATTTCCACAAAAATTTGTAGCTTATCAGCAATACAACTAAACATACAAATTACCCAAATACAATTACATATTCTACTTATCTTCAATTATGGTAGACTGAGAAACTTATTCCTATCATTTTCTTTACATTTAAGCATAAAATAGATCAAATAAGACAACAAAAACACAATCCACACTCGGTAACACTTTCTTTTACTTTTCATCCTTGAAACTTCCTCTTCAAATAGTTGGCCAGAGATATTAAAGCCTTCATTTTTGCTTGCATAGAGTTGACCCTGTTTAGCTTGTCTAATAGTGTAGGTGGAAGTTGATGCTGTCTTTCAAGTAGTTCCAAGATCACCTTTGTCACTCAACATGAAAATTTTGCATCGACATTGGAAACATTGGCACTTCAAGCCTTCTCTATATTTGTAACATTCATGAAATCTTTTTCTGGGATTCAGTCGAGTTCAAGATTTTTTTCTTAGATTTAGTAGCTTACAATAACAATATTGTTTAGCTTCTTCTTCACTTCGTTGGAATGAATTTGAGCCACTCGTGAAGCTTTTGCTGTCCATTTGCATGATATAATAGCTAATTTTGAGGGCAACTCAAATTAGGGTTTTGATTCTCAATAGAATGGTGATTAGGGTTTCAATTTGAGAATTTTCCCAAATTTCACAATTTAAGGTTCTTTTTAGGGCATACCTTCTAGATGACATTGTTTTAGGGGTTATATACTAACTCGGCCACCAACAAGCCACGTAGGACTAAGAAACTAATAAAATATGGCCATATCGAATTTTTGATGGCTCAGATTGGAGTTGGCACTTAAACGGCCACTATTTTTAGAAAAGTGGTACTTAAGTGATTTGAAAAAAACTTTTGGTACTGAAGTTAGCAACATACATAACTTTTTACACTTCTAGTGTCTTCCCTCCCTCCCCTCCCAGGTGATATTGTCATGCAAAATGTCCATTATACAAACTAATCTAAATTATTGTTGTTATGAGCAACTCAAGTGTAACAGGTTGAGGAGGCGCAACAAATCATTTGCACAAAAATCCAGATTTTACTAACCTTAAGAAATGGCAAAAGAACGCTTCAAGTACCATAACTTTGCCCAAAAGAACACTTAAGTGCCATAACTTACGAAAGGTACACTTAAGTGCCACATTTTAATAAAAGTGGGACACATGAGTGTCATCTCCGGCGAAGCTGGCCGGAAATCATACATGGCATTAAAATATTAATATCTCTCGCCGATGTGTCTCGCTGGAGAGCTGAGTTAGCTCGAATTCACCCCAAACGACATTGTTTCGGGTGTTCACCCAAAATAGAGCTCTTAAATCAGCGAAAACGCCGTCGTCTTCCCCATTTGCTCTAAATCTAAAACTCTAAATCGGGCAAAATGCCATTGAAGCGTTGGAGCCCTAATCCTGCACCCTAATTCGATTTGCCCCAAATTCTACCACCGAATATTGGAAATGGAGAGAGTAGAACTTTTAGCAGCGGCTCAAATTTTTCTCGCCGAAGCGAAGGAGAAGGCGAGCATTTCTATTTTTGTGGGTTACCAAGTCCAAGAAGAACATTGTAGACTCGAACGAATCCCGGGAGAAGAATCTATGGATATGCCCGATACAGAGAAGGCTTGAAGTGCAAATACTTTAAATGGGTCGATGCGAAATTCTTTCACCGAGCCACATAGGTGATATTGGACCTACTTGATAAATGTCATCAACCTCCATGTACGCTTGTGGATGACTTGGACGATGTTGACTCAATGCAAGCTCAAGCTCAAGCATCTTCTGTTAACCATTTGAAGAACGAAGTTTCAAAAATGAAAATTGAACGGAAGTGTTACCGAGCATTTATTGTGTTGCTGTTTTTTTGCCTATCCTACTTTATGATGAAATGTAAAGTACTAGAAGATAAGAAGAAGTTTCTCCGATTGCCATAGTTGTAAATGTGTGGAAAAATGTACTTGTTTTGAATGAATGAATGAATGATTTCGATAGTTTTTGCTTATTCTCAAATATAAATCAGTGATAATGGAATGTATATTAGGTCGATGTGTTGTGGTGACTATTTTACTTCAATTGAATGTAAACCAGCAGCAAATGTGTAAACCAACAGCTTCTCTGTTTTGCTGCAAACCACCATATACATAGAACAGACACGAGTGATTACTTGAGTGCTATAAGTTGTATCTAGTGATCACTTAAGTGCCAGTCGTGATAGAAAAAAGAGTCATTTAAGTGTCAAATTATTATTAAAATGATCACTTAAGTGCCACTTATTGTTAAAAGTGAATACTTAAATGCTAGGTTTTTTAGAATTTGATCAGTTAAGTGCCATTTTTTTTGTACACATTGCCCTACTACCAGACACCACCACCGCCCACCACTGGCCACCATCGGCCTCCAACCATCATCACCACTAAGCATCCCAAGCATCTACTTGAGCCACCACTAGCCACCACTATGTTTGTGATATGTTGCTGCATAAGTTGCAAGTGTAAAGTGTCTTACACCAGCTTGCACCAGCACTACCTAGTGCAAGCTGTGCATATTGCACACTTACATCTTACACCAGGTGCGGCAAAAACCTCCAACCCAACCCACCACCACCAGGCTTTTCACCAATAGCCACCACCAATCACACGAGCACCCCAGTTACTACCACATATCCACCACCAGGCTTCACCAGCTGCCACCACCAGCCACACGAGCACCCCAGTCACCACCACATATCCACCACCAGAAGTAGCAATAAGTAAAAGAAAAAACAAAATCAAAAATAAAAAATAAAAAAGGCATGCCAAAAATGACAAGCAACAACCGTTCCATTGATTTTGAACATCTGTCTCACAAACTCAATGACAAATAAAGTCTCACAAACTCAACTAACTCAATGACAAACTATTATAAAAAAAAAAAAAGAACAAACAAACATCTATAGATGTTTACAATTGACTCCTCAGTCCCACAAACCATATCACATCCCATTTCATCAGTCAATATGCACAATGCCTCCCGTTCATGCTCCTTTTGATGGACCTCGCACTTGATTTATAATTCTTGCACTTTTTCTAACTGGACATGAGACTTCTTCTTCAACTGTCTTGGGATGCGTTGAGTCTGATGGAGCTGCAATTGTCCTAGGCTGAACTGATTCAGAAGGAGCTGCAACTATTGTAGGTTGAACTAATTCGGATGGACCTGCAACTGGGTTCTTCTTACTCTTCTTTCTTGTTGGCGTAGGCAATGTCTTCTTCTTTGTTGGCGCAGCCGTTGATTCTTGAGTTCGGCTTTGAGAAATAAGAATCTCTGAACTTCTCCCAGGCTTAAAAAAGAAAACTCAATTATCAACAAAAGTTTGCACTATAAATTAAATTAAATGCAGCTTATAAAACTTATATTAAGAATAACCGTTCCAGAACGGTCATCTGTATAAAGGCCATAACCATATTGTTTTAGCATCTTCCCAAGAGCCCATTTTGTTCGAAGGGGAGCGTCACTTTCAGGTACTTGTGATTGGTTGCCTCTTCTTCTCGCATGTGATTTCTTTGGCTCTTGTGGCTGTTCAGCTACAGCAAGGGCTTTTTCGGCTAATTCTTTAACTAGGCATCTTGTAGATAGCCTTCTTGTAGGTGGCTCTTGTTTGGCTTTCTTCTAGTTGTTTTTCTAGTTACGCCTTCAGCTTCAGTGACACCTTCGGTAGGCTTTGGTGGTGGCCCTTGTGATGACCCTTCTAATGACCTTTGTGATGACCTTGGTGATGGATCTTGCGATGGCCCTTCAGTTGAGCCCTCTATTAGCAGCTGAGCTCTTGCTTGCCTTCTTCGAACCTGAGAAAAAGGTAAAGGACATCATAAATATAACATCAGGCCATATTAGAACGTAAATGAAAAGTAAACTTAAATCATTTAACTGATCGGGTATTTTTTTCTCTATTGCTGCTGAAGAACAGTCGACTTACTTCGCCTTTTGGTTTCTCCTTCTCCAACTGTCCCTTCATTAGGCCCTTCGACTGGCCTCAATTGTTCCTGCTGTTTCTTTAATTGACAACCCTTAACATTGTGC
This sequence comes from Eucalyptus brandiana, assembly GCA_014182725.1. Lineage (NCBI taxonomy): Eukaryota > Viridiplantae > Streptophyta > Magnoliopsida > Myrtales > Myrtaceae > Eucalyptus > Eucalyptus brandiana. The sequence goes on from CM024678.1 coordinate 19,784,581, forward strand.
CCTGCTATGTGGCAAAAAGAGCACTTTATCGGTACACCCATCCTATTCATCCTACGGTGACATAAGTTCTCTCCCTCCGTCATTTTTCTTTTTTTCTTTGGTCTTCCCATTCTCTTTTTTAGTGGCAAAGGTTGAGGTGCTTCACGATCTATTGGCTCCCAGAACTTACTACTTCTAATTAGCTGCAACATGAATTGACACGAAGTAAGATATTTCGGTTTCTTGTACCAATCATCAAGGTAGTCTTCTGTGTTGTGGCCCTTCAATTGAATTGCACATATGGCATGTGCACAAGGAATTCCACTGAGTTTCCATGCTCTACATGAATACTTCATCGTACCTAAATGAACAACATACTTATTGGAACCATTCATTATCTCATATCTTTCATCCCCATTCCAAATGGGATGACAATACCTACTTGCAGCCAAGTTGTCATCCAATTTCTTAGCAATCCCAGAACCATATTCTTAGTCCACTTTGCAATGTCGTCTCTTTGTCTGTGCAGCCGAGTCATAACCAAAACCCGTATGTCTTCAAGTATCGAGATAATTGGTTTACATCTAGCATTTATTATCCTCCCATTGAATGTTTCGCAGATGTTGTTATCAATGTTATCGCACTTGAATTCCTCGCTGAAGAACACCCTACACCAATGCTTTAGGTCTGTTTGGAACAGTGCATCATAACCATCCTTTGTCAATTGAAACATCTCTTTTTTGGCCATCCTAAAGTCAGTCATATCCGTGCTCTTTGCTAGTTGCCAAAATTGCAACTGCAACTTGTCCCCTTTATAGGTCTTTGCCCAATTTGCTTATATGTGCCGCGCACACATTCGATGTTCAGCATAAGGCAACAATTCAGCTATTGCTGGAACAAGTCCCTACAATAATTAAAAATATAAAAAATGTAAGCAAATGACATGTTAATATCAAAAAGCAAACAAGTGACCAAATTTTTTAAAAAGCAAACATTACCTTTTGTTGGTCGCTCATAAACGCCCACTTTGTCCCCATTTTGTTATCTCCAAATCAGTTATCAAATTTTTACGGAACCAGGACCAATTGTCCTTATTTTCTACCTTCACAACAGCCCAAGCCAGGGGAAACATTTGGTTGTTTGCATCTCTTCCAATTGTGGCCAGCAATTCTCCCTTGCACAAGCCCTTCAAAAAACACCCGTCCAATCCTATAATCCGTCTACAACCAGATAAAAATTATCGTTTGCATGCATCAAAATAAACATAGAATTTATCGAACTTCGTCCCAATATCAGGAAGTGGTCTCTCCACGACCTCTATATACACTCTACTTCTAGGATTTTGCAGCCTACACTCCGAAGCATAGTCCCACAACTGTCCATATTCACCGTTGTACTGACCAATGAGTATCTTCATCACATTTTGCTTCGATCTTTTACATTGATTCCTGGATATATTGATGCCTACCTGCTCCTTCACCAGCATCCTGAACTGAGTAGTATTCATCTGAGGCATCAACTTAATCAATTCAAAGAAGTACTTCGATAACCATGCACTTGTTACCCTTTTATTCTCAAAATTAATGGAACAAGTATGTTCCTCTTGATAGGCTCTAATCTGGAAAGATCCAGTTCTCCTAACAAATGCGCCATAGATCTTCCATGGACAATTTTGCTGCGAACACCTAGCTCTTACAAAGGTCTTAGTGTTTCTAATGAAGTCAATATTCTTTCGTGCAGCAATGGAGTTCTTCAATATAGCTTTTCTAAATTGTTTTGCATCATGAAATTTCATGCCTACCGATAAAGTAAGAGAGGCAACGGATGGATCATAAGAAGGAAACTTACTTTTCCTTTTCCTTATATGCACAGGTCCTTCATCTTCTTCAAGCTCATGCTGGGAAGTAGCATTCTCGACGATTTCTTCATAGTCAGTCTCCTCGCCCGGCGGCAAAGATCCGTAGGGGGCCTTCGGGCCCGTTTGGAACTTCATCGGCTACTTGCAAAGCTGCAAACTTAGCTATTAAAAAATCCCTTCGCTGTATTCTTGACTGTACAAGCTCCTCGTCGTCGTCATCACTTATAAAATCTTCAGCAGGCAAACCCTCCATCATCATCATCAGTTGATTCAGCTACTTCCTAATCTAATCTAGAGATTGTGACATCACCTATGTCATCATCACTTTGGTGAACCGCATCTGCGCTTCTTTCATGTCCATCATATCTATCTTGCCCTCCTTCGACCCTAACATTAGTATTACCTTGAATACCATCTCCTTCTTGTCCTACTTCGGCGCTCTCTCCATCATCATCTTCATCCTCACTTTCACTATTGTACTCAACAAATATTTTTACCTCTTCTCCATGAAGATAATGGTATAGAACATCCCTAAGACCATTATCATCTTCTAAGCATCTCAAACCATCTCTTAAGTCTTTCCCAGGAATACAATATAGCAGCTTCTGAACTTTACAAGGCAAATAAGTCTTTATATCCCTAAAAAATCATATATAAGACGCCTTCTTTATATCCACAAAGATGGTGCCCTCATTTCCACTCTCATACTCCCACTCATTCTCCTCAATCATAAATTCTCCATCATAACAAACTATGACAGCGACATAATCCTTGTCATGCGCCATTAATGCACCAAGAACAAGAAAAAGAATCATTAATTTTTGGGACCACTAGACAATTGCACATGGGAGTCCCCCCACTCTCATGGACTTTAGTAAATAGAGGTCCCCACATTGACAATATGCCCCTACATGACAGCCAAAAAAGAGGTCGGCACTTTAATTATTTGCCTTCCCTTCCCTTAAAATATTAACCAAAAACAAAGGTCCCCACAACAAGCACAGGTCCCCACTGTAATCACAGCCCAAGCAATTTTGTCTACTGCACTAAACGTGCGATGTGAGAGAATGTACATCAACTTAAGCAAATCAAAGCATACTCTGACATCAACTTAATCAAATCACAGCCGCTGACTCCTACAAATTCCTTTAAAAGTTTAAACTAAAATTAGAACAATTAAACTTGGAAGCATTTTATGTCGCTAAAGCTAGAGAAAAACAAAGAGAAATCACAGCAGGATTATGTTCTCATTCAGGATTTTGGATTGATAAACATACCCTATACATCAATCACAGCAAGGTTTTGGATTGATAAACATACCCTATACAGAAATCACAGCAAGGTGGTTCAAGGACATACCCTATACAGCCTCATAAGCAGGGTGGTTCAAGGACATACCCTATACACTCTCACAAGCAGGGTGGTTTAAGAACTTAGTTTTCTTCTCAGAATGGCATTGGTCACCTGCTTTACTAGGATGCTTTTAAGGAGATGCATAGACAGTGATCCAACAATCAAAACATACTTTGACATTGACTTCAAAGACAAATTCACCAAAATAATGAGAAATCTGGTCTCTTTGTGTAATGTCAGCAAGTTTCAATTGAAGTGTATCAACACAAATTCCATCGGAGCTGTAATAAAATAATCGAGCCCTAATTTCATCATAGGGGAGGGGGAGAAGGGGCCAAACCTGGACGAGCGACGATGGTGAGCGGTGACGACGACCAACGATGGTGAGCGGTGAGTGGCGACGGCGACCAACAACGGCGACTGACAACGGCGACCAACAACGGCGACTGACGACGGCGACCGATGACTAGCTCGGGCGTGAATAGCGACGGAGAGAAGGGCTTGAGATCTACTGTGAACGCGGACAAGGAAGAACGGCGTTTAGGTCAGCGAGCCCTAATTAAATAATCAAGCCCTAATTTCATCATAGGGGAGGGGGAGAAGGAGCCGAACCTGGACAAGCGACGATGGTGAGCGGTGAGCGGCGACAGCAACCAACAATGGCGATTGACGACGGTGATCAATGACCAGCTCTGGGCGTGAACAGCGATGGAGAGAAGGGTCTGAGATCTACTGTGAACGCGGACGAGGAGGAACGCCGTTTAGGTCAGTGCACAATGACCTAAATGACGTCATTTAGGTCAGCGCACTCAATGTGGATGGATGATGTCGTTTTTGTCGTCCACGTCGACTTTTTTTCAAAAAAAAATTTGCCACATCAGTAAAAGAAGTCGCCGAAAATCGTCGGAAAATGCCATGTATGCAATTTGGCTGGATTTTGGCTGGATTAGCACTCAAGTGATCCATTTTGCTCCGATTTTGGCACTTAAGTATACTTTTCATAAGTTATGGCACTTAAGTGTCCCTTTGGGCAAAGTTAAGGCACTTGAGGGGTCCGCACGTCCTTAAGAAAGTAAAGGACACCAAAGGTGTATGCATGAATTATGTTGACACGTTTAATTTGAGAATAGTGTCTAAGGGTTAGGTATGTCAGTTCTGCAAAACTTTCAATAGAGCTGAATGCCTTACAAGAGGAATTGAGAGACCAAATAGCAAAAGATTAGCACTGAGAAGAGATAGTTACTTTTATCTTCTTAAATCACATATATCAGCACAAAATTCTTAGCAATTCGTGCCTTTTCTTTCTAACATTTTTTGTTAAATCGTTGTCGTATTGGATACTTTGGTCAAACAAAGTCGACTCAATATGAATCCCCAGGTAAAGAAAGGAAAGTAAAGAGAGATGTCATGCTATATCGATTCCCTTTTGAAACTTTAGGCACCTATTTGTAAACATGAGCTTTTCTAGATTATTCTCTTCCTATACTTGTTATGTAATAGAGATGCCTATCAACTATACCATTAAGAGAATTTGGCCCATTACTATAAATAGTTCTAATATGAGTATGTAGGCTTTGTCTCAACTTAAACATTTTGATCAAATCATATACTAAGTCACATGCATGGTATGGGTTAAGAAAGTACAAATACTTGACACCTTGCATGTAACAATGGGCCCAGCCTAGCCCATTCCCCTTTGAAAAGCCCAAAGCTTAGCCCTTCTTTCATTTTTTTTCTTTCTCTAGATTAGTACCGTTGAAGCATAAAGTGACAGAACGAATAAGAACAAAGAGAAAAGAAGAAGCTCATGGGAGAGAGAAAACTGAGGAAAAAGCAAAAAGTTCTCACAAATAATCAATCCAGACATACCAACAAGCTTATTCAATTGCAAATTGCAATGCTAGGTAAGTATTCAAGCCCATTTCATTAAATTAGAGTAATTTTCGAAGTTGGGTCTTAAATTTGGAGCTATGTTGATTTTGAACTACAACACTTGATTATTGAGCTGTGATTTATTTATATAAGAATGGTAAAGAAGGCATTGTGGAGCTATGAAGTTTGGTGAAACTCGAGTCCGAAGTGCAGTTTAATCAAAACGAAATTCGGAAGTCTCATATATGTGTAACGGAGAAAAATAAAAGTCCATTATAAATTAGTTTCTTTATTAGCATTAGGAGTTGATTTGTTGACAATTAAGCCATTCATTGGAGTAATGTTTTACTCAGATTTGATATCGTGTTTTGAATAATTGTTAGGAATTCGAGTGCTCAGCTTAAGTAACTATCATAAGTTGGTTTTCGCCTTTCCTAGGTAAGTAGTGCTATCATTTCAATGAATTTGTAACTTATGACTTGAAAACAACAAAGATTAATATATTATGAGTTATAAATAAGCATGCTTGTTGCATAAGATATGGATCATACGTTTACTACGATTTGATATTTGTGAATTGTTTAACAGTTCTTTTAAAATGTGTTGCAAAATGTTGTATATTGATTTATGAACTTAGTTTATGAAATAGATTCTGAAATGGTTTGAAAAATGTATTATGGTTGACAGATGGAGATGAGAAAAATCATACATTTTGTTTTATGAAATCAATTTGTGATATAGATTATGGATTTGATCCTTGGTATTGGAGAATGTGAGTTTGGCACTTAATATCACTATAAACCCTATTGAGGGTTTGTGGGTATGCGCATACTAGTTTTGGATATTCTTTGATCTGAGCCTCCAACAATATAAGTAGAAACCCTACCAATGGGGAAATCTTGGTCGCCTTATCACGATGCATTATGTATAATCATGGTTAGATATTTGAGCACAAGTTTAGTTAATAGAGTGAACCATTGACATGTGATTTGAGATTCGTTAATGGAATGGACCAATGATGGTTGATTTGTAATTGTGAACTAATATTGTTATTGATCTTATATGTCAAAAGGTTTATTGGAAAGATATTATCTACTTTTGATATATTACATATACAGTATTCTAGCTTAGAGATTGATGAATGATGATATCGTGTTTTGTAAATGTTCATAGTGATTTTTCGATTTGCCTAAAAAAGGTACATTACTCATTGATGTATAGTTACTCACCCCATTCCTTTCAACCTTTTTCAGGTTCTTCAATTAGTGATGAATAGTGCGAAAACGATATCAACAAATGGACTTTTGAGAGTTGGATCTTGATGGATTGAGGCTATGTCCTTCGAGTGGAAGGACAGTTGTGCCATAACCATTCTTGATAATTTTTGGGCCATGATATTTCATAGATCCATGAAAAAAAAGACATTACTAACAATACTCTGCGAATGCCCATAAAGCAGGCCTTTTTCAATGTATCAAGTTTTCTTAACCCCCCTCTCCCCATGATCCTCTCATAGCTTATTTCATCCCCTTTTACAAAGTTACTCATGCATCTTGTGTTGATCACGCTTTTCTCATCAAGTATATTTTCGTGGGCATTATGGATCAGTAGAATATTGGAGGCAGCTTAAAATTCACACATTTGAAGTCTCATGAGCATCATCTATGCTACAAATTGTTGGAGAAATCTTTCCAGAGTCTTTTGAAGCTGACAAAACGTTTCTATCGCCTAAAGTCCGGATATTCGGAGACCGAAGATTAAAGTCTCAAGACTTTATTATTTCAAGACTCAAGACTCAAGACTCAAGATTATTCTCACTGACAGTCTTTCTAATCCAGTAGTAAAGGAAATCCAGAGCCGAAGCTTATGGTTGAGGATTCGATCCTATCCTCTGGAAAAGATCCTTGGTTGGATAAACATCTCGGATTCTTTGTTTGGTCTTATCTAGATCGATTGAAGATCCGATAGTTGTCGAAGTATTCTTGGAATGTTCTATTCTTGGAAACCAAGATCCTGATTGTATGGGCGAACAGGATTGATGGGCTATCGCCATGTTCCTTAAATAGCTCGAATGATCTTCGTGATTGATTTCGTCCAACGGGAAGATTGGAGGAATTCCTTTGGTAAATGCCAACGGCTATGATGGCATAAAGGAGTATAAAAGGAAGACATTCAAGTTGCTTTAGAGAGTGTGATCGATAGAAAAATTCCAGAGTATGAAGATCCTTGATTATTAGTCGATACTATTTGAGCGAAATTGTATACACAGAGAGTGTTCATTTTCTAGTGACACCTTGAGAGTGTGGAAGATCGTCTACACCAAGAAGTCAAGGAAGATCATCACCGTAACATCTCTTTGTTCATAGTGGAATCCAGCCAATTGGTGTCGGTGCGAAAAGAGTGGACGTAGGCTTGAAACAAGCCGAACCACTATAAACCGCGTGTCTAATTCTCTCTTTCCCTTACTCAGTCTTACGATTATTTTTTAATTGCTGCAAATCGTTTATCTATCTAAGCAGTGTGTAATTATCAAAAGAAAAATCTTTTACACCTATTCACCCCCCTCTAGGTAATCGTACTAGCTATATCAATTGGTATCAGAGCCTGTGTTCTTACTCTATTTGAAGTGTTTTACTTGAGTAAAAGATCCATGGCTAGTATGCTAGCATCGTAGCCGGTGGAAGGTCAAAGCAATACCCGACCACCCTACTTCGATAGAAAGGATTACAACATCCGGAAGAACAAGATAAAAGCTTTCCTACGATCTAAGGATCCTCCGGAATGGGATGTTGTGGAGAGAGGAATCACTCCTACTTTTTGCATCGCATCGAAAGAGGGAAAGAAACTATTGAGACCAGGCGGAATGTCTCAAGATGGAGATAAACAAGAGACAAGCACTCGATGCAAAAGCAATTTATTCTTTATATTGTGCTTTGTCACCAACTGAATATAACAGAATATCTTCTTGTGTCACAGTAAAAGAAGTCTGGGATAGATTACATATTACCTATGAAGGGACAGGGCCGAGTGAAGGAGACCAGAATTAATATTCTTCTTGATCAATACGAAGCCTTCAAAATGAAACCAGGAGAATCTATAACTGACATGTTTAGCCGTTTTACAGATATTGTCAATGGACTTGATAATCAAGGACAGAAAATTACTGATCCTATGAAGGTGAACAAGTTCTTTGAGAGGACTCTCCAAGGATTGGAATCATATAAAGACTTCAATACGAGAGACGCAAAGAATTATGCCATTATCTGTAGATGAGCTGATTGGAACTCTTCAATCTTACGAAGTGGAGCGAATCAACGAAGACGAAGATCCAAGAGGTAAGAAATCCATTGCATTAAGATCTAATGATGATTCTGATGATACAAATTCTGAAGAAGATCTGGATGATGAGGAGCTTGCTCTTATGATAAGAAGATTCAGAAAGCTGAATAGAAAAGGAAGAAGGTTCAACTCAAGAAAACAAAGTTTTCAGAAACAACAAACCAAGTTTGTTGATGAAGAACCAAACAAAGATGTAGTCTGCTTCGAATGTAAGAAAAAGGGACACATCAGACCCAACTGTCCTCTTCTGAAGAAGAAGAGAGGAAAAACCGAAAAGTCTCGAAAAGCTCTCAAAGCCGAAACCTGGAGCGATACAGAGTGTGAAGAAAGTGATGAGGAATATGCCAATCTGTGTCTAATGGCACAATCGGACTCGGACTGGATCGGATTCGGACAGGTGAATTTGAGGTAAGTGATTTTAAAATTCTGTCAAAGTCTCTAAATATATTGATGAATTATGTTTCGGTCTTAAGACTTCTCTCAAAAAGATTTCCGAACCGAAAAGGAAAACTCAGCTTTAAAACAAAAGGAAAATATTTTAGAAGAAAAAGTGAAAAGTCTAGACTTGAATGTTTCTACTCTTAAAGAGAATGAAGATAAACTTTCGAAAGAAAATGCTTTCTTGAAAACCGACTTATCAAATATTTCGAAGAAATTTTCAAAAGGGTCTGAAAAACTCGAAAAAGTTCTTTCAGTTCAAAGACCTTACTTCAACAAGTCTGGTTTAGGAATGACAGGCGAAACAATCCCTTTGATTGATTTTCCGAAAGTAAAAGAAAGAATCAAGAAAAGACCATCGAGAGAAGCGTACAAAAATCATTTTAAAAGGTTTTTGTAAAGTCTCGTAGGTCGAAATGCTCTAAGGTGTTCAAAGTGTAACAGTCAAGATCACTTTGAAAAAGAGTGTCCTATGATCCGGAAGCCTTGTTAAAAGGGTATGGCCTAATAATGCTTATCCTACTAACACCAAAGGACCCAAGAAAATTTGGGTACCAAAGAAAGCTTGAGACTCTCCTTTGATTACGGTCTCTGTCAAAAAAGAAGGTAAAATGGTATCTTGACAAATGGATGCTCAAGACACATGACAGAGACTCAAATTGCTTTATAAAGATTGTTCAAGTAAATGGTGGAAAAGTTTCATTTGGTGGAAACAACAAAGGAAGCATTGTGGGATTTGGAACTGTTAAAATTGGAAATCTCACAATAAGCAATGTTTCTTTAGTGGAAGGACTCAACTATAATCTTCTCGATTAGCCAATTGTGTGATACTTGGGTTCAAGATCTCTTTTCAAGAAGGCATATGTTCGGAATAAGTAAAGACTCAACTCAGTCTTTCATGGGTCGAAAGCATGGAAATATCTACCTCTTGATGTAAGACCAAATGAAACGCAATGTCTCATCTCAATTCAAGATGAAGCGGTCTTATGGCATAGAAAGCTTGGTCATGTCAACATGAAGCAATTAGCCAAAATCTCATCAAAGAAGCTTGTTCAAGGTCTACCAAAATTACCTTATCAAAAGTCTGACTCATGCACACCATGTATTCTGGGAAAACAGATAAGAAATTCATTTAAGCATATAAAACATATCTCTACTAATCATGTTCTCCAGTTGCTGCATATGGATCTCTTTGGACCAACAAGAACCCGAGCATTGGAGGTAAGAAATATTGTCTAGTAATTGTGGATGATTACTCTCGTTTTACACAGGTATATTTTCTTGCAAGTAAGTCGAAACCTTTTCGTACTTTGAAAAGTTTGCTACAAAGGTTCAAAATGAAAAAGGATGTGCTATTTCAAGTATAAGAACAGATCATGGAAATGAATTTGAAAACCAAAACTTTACAAAGTTTTGTGATAAATCTGGTTTTAATCATGTATTTTCCTCTCCATATACTCGAACAAAATGGAGTTGTGGAAAGAAAGAATAGATCTCTTCAAGAAATGGCTAGAACACTTTTAATTGAAAGTAAAATTTCTTCTCGATTTTGAAATTTGAAGCAATTTCAACAGCATGTTACATCATCAATAGAGTCTTTCTAAGACCCATTTTAGAGAAAACCCCCTATGAATTATTCAAAGGTAAGAAGCCTATTGTTTCATATTTTCATGTGTTCGGTTGCAAATGCTTTATTTTGAAAAATGCAAATGATCGAGTTGGTAAGTTTGAAGAAAGATCGGATGAAGGTATTTTCCTTGGATATTCTACGACAAGCAAGGCTTACGAGTCTTTAACAAGAAAAGCCAATCGGTGGAGGAATCAATGAATGTCAAATTCCAAGACTCAACACAAGTTGAATCCGGTCGGACTCAATATGAAGAGTCTGAACCAACTCTAGATCTTTCAAGACTTACAACTCAAGAAGCATCTCGGTCTCTCGGAAGTCCAACATCAAGATGTTCTTGAAGATTCAAATAAAGAAAGAGATCATCAACCGGGAAAACCAACCAAGAATGCTTGGAAGCACAAATCCAGTCATCCCGAAGATCTCATTATCGGTGAAATCAATGAAGGAATCCGCACCGAGATCAAAAAGACGTGAAGAATCTAGTGCTTTGTGGCTCTAATCTCGAAATTCAACCAAAAAGCATAGAAGAAGCTTTATCGATGAAAGCTGGATTGAAGCTATGCAAGAAGAACTCAGACAGTTTAACATCAATGATGTCTGGGATCTGACATCTAAACCAAAAGGTAAAACTGTTATTGGAACCAAATGGGTATTCATGAACAAGATGAACGAGCATGGAAAAGTCGTACGGAACAAAGCCAGACTCGTGGCCAAAGGATACACGCAAGAGGAAGGAATAGACTATGATGAGACCTACGCACCAGTAGCAAGGTTAGAAGCTATTCGTCTATTACTTGCGTTTGCTTGCTATAAAAATTTCAGGTTATTCCAAATGGACGTCAAGAGTGCATTTCACTAAATGGATTCATCCATGAGGAAGTTTATGTGGAACAACCACCTGGATTTGAAGACCCAAAGAAGCCGATTCGAGTCTTTAGACGAAAAGGCCTTGTATGGTTTAAAGCAAGCACCTCGAGCTTGGTATGATAGGCTAAGTAAGTTCCTAATACAAAACGGTTTTGTCAAAGGTAAAGTAGATACTACCTTATTTATCAAAAAGGAAATCAAAAGCTTTTTACTTGTTCAAATATATGTAGACGATATTATATTTGGATCTCCTAATGAAAGCCTATGCAAGAAATTTTCTAAGTCTATGCGGGATGAGTTTGAAATGAGTATGATGGGAGAATTAACATTCTTTCTTGGACTCCAAGTGAAGCAAATGAAGGAAGGAACTTTTATTCATCAAGAAAAATATGCAAATGATCTTGTCAAAAGATTTGGATTAGAAAAATGCAAAAAGACTAACATACCAATGTCATGTTCTCAGAAGATAGACAAGGATGAAGAAAGGAAGAAAGTAGATCAAAAGCTATACGAAGCATGATTGGTTCACTTCTTTATCTTACGCTTCTAGACCGATATTTTGTTAAGTGTTTGTGTCTCGTGCTAGGTTTCAATCGGATCCTAGAGAATCACATCTCGGTCTTAGTGAAACGAATTATCAAATACATTGCCTCATCTTCAAGCATCGGTCTTTGGTATCCAAAGAAAGGAGACTTTGATCTTCTAGGGTACTCGGATGCGGATCCGGGCTGGTTGCGAGTCGATAGAAAGAGCACTTACGGAACTTGTCGGTTGCTTGGAAATAGAACAAAGTATCTTGGTTTTCAAGGAAACAAAGTACCGTGGCTCTTTCAACAACGAAGCGAGTATGTAGCTCTTGGAAGTTCTTTGTTCGCAAATTCTATGGATCAAACAACAGCTACAAGACTTTGGCATTGAAGACTCATGCACGAAATCGGATGTGACAACACCGGCGCGATCAATCTTACCAAAAATCCAATTCTTCATTCAAGAGCAAAGCATATTGAGATTCGACACCACTTCATTAGAGATCATATTCAAAACGGAGAAATCTCGATTCAATTTGTTGATTCAAAAAGTCAACTAGCGGATATTTTCACAAAGCCTTTGGAGAAAAATCAATTCGACGCTATCCTTTCAAGACTCAACATTTTGAAGCTTGAAGAAGATAAAGTCTAAAGACTCAACAGTCCTTAGACTCTAATCTCTCGATCTCGAGATCTTCGAGACTCGAGACATTCATGGCTATAGACGTAAGTGGCTATTTTATTTGAACTCGAAAAGGTACGATTTTGTTGTTCGATATTATCTGTGTGTAAATCAAAAAACTTGTCTTTTCAAAAAGATTAATTTTGGCGATTTATTGATTTTGAAAAGAAATGTTCGTACACTTTCCTGTGTCGATTGAACTTCCTTTTTCAAAAAGTGAGTTAAATATATATATACAGCTTTTTCCTCAATCGTCAAAACCCTAAAAAAAAGTACTCTTCTCCCGAACCTGTTTCAATCTCTTGTTCATCGTCGAGAAAGTTATCATTTTTCCTTGGGAAGCAAGCGAAGGAATCTCTCAAATCGACAAAGAAGAATGTCTTCTTCGAGGAAATCATCGAGAATAGCAAGCGGGGACCACAAAGAATGGAGAAGGGACCAATACACTTCGATCTTGCGAGGAGGAAGACTTTTCAAGTCGGCAACAAAGTCCGATTCGTTCTCATCCACGTCATTCATCGCCTCCTACCCCACATGGTGAAAGTCATCATCTTGAAGAAGAGATAATCGAGGAAGCCGACCTGTAAGAGTCCAAAACCCTCCTATATCTACAAGCTTTATCGTGCGTTGAAAGTCACCGGTACACCATTGAATTACATAGACGATTTCCTTAAGGATAAGAACTATGGAAATGAATATCTTTTTCTGCGGAGAATGGAGGAGTTAGGAATTTCTCCGAGAGGAAAAGCGAGAGGATGCACTTGCAAATATTCCAAGTGATCCTCGTGTACTGGACAAAATTTAATTGAAGGGAACGATGATGATAGAATGTTCCTTGAGTTTCAACCGAGAATGGGTGTGGCAGCGAAGACGAAAGGAAATCGATTGGATTTGTTTAAATCCAAGGAACAGGAGAAAGTATATGGCAAACCGTTGAAAAGAGGGGTGATAAACCCTCGAAGTGTTGATTTTGACTTTCTAGACGCCATCAACATGAACTTGAGAGAGAAGTTGAACTTGCTTCAACTTGAGAAATTTTGCTCGACTCTACGGACGGGTACGCACATTTAACCGCTTATTTCTATTCAAATCGAGCTTTTGGATGCAAATAGAATTTCGTTCGGTGTTCGAGACAAAGTCTACGTGGTAGATGTGAATATGTTGGCGACATTGTTGGAGTTGAACGAGGGCGTTATCTGCCAATCAAAGTCTCACATGCACGTACTACTCTGGATCTTGTCAAGGATAGGGACGCAGACAATAGAGTTACCTATTCCAGGATGAATGCAATCAACATTGTGCTTCATAAGATCGTAATTAACTGTCTCAGACCAAAGTCTACATCAAAGACTTCTGTGTCTTATTCTGAAGCAAAGTTGATGTATGCAACCAACTCTGGACGGAAGTTCTCTCTCCCGCACACGATTCTTTTCCATATGTACAGAGCAGTGTCAAAAGACAAGGGACAATTGCCTTATCCTAGTCTGGTGACCAAGATCTTTAGACACATGAATATTGAACCGCCCCATTCACTTTGTGTTCGACCGTGCGATAAGATGGTGGTAGGTTTGAAGATGCTGACGAAGATGCGTCTACAAGAGCTTTCCAAGGCAATGGAGAAGTTCGAGTGAAGACTCCGGTCCCATCTGCTTCAAAAAGAAAAGGAAAAGAAGTCATTGGAGCCCCATCGAGGAAGAAGAAAAGGACTCTCATCTTAGAGGATGAAGATGAAGAAGATGAGGATCCCACAATCGTTGCTTTAACGAGAACCGGACGTTACGTGCCTCGATCAACGGAACTTCAACGAAAAACGAGAGAGAGGAAGAGGAGCAAGGAAAGATCGAGAGAAGAAGATCGGCGAGAGAGAGAAGGAGAAAGAAGGAGAAAAGGAGAGAGAAGGAGAGAAAGAACATGCATCGGACTGAGACAAGGAAGATCAAGAACATGATCATCACTCTTCCCCTTGTGATGTCCTAGAGACGGGGGAGTTGGCGAGCAAGAAAGGTCTTCACCACATGCTGCCAATAGTGAAGGTCCAAGATCATCTCCAGCAGACCCAGAAGAAGTTCAGGTTTCTAAATTGCCTGAAGAAGGACAAGATACGTCGACCCCAAATCTGCAAGATTACACAGAAGCACCAACGTCTACATTCACTCCATCCGAAAAGCCGATGCAAGTACACGACGGATAGCTCGGCGAGATTTTCGTCGTATTATTGATATACTTATGAAAATGCGAGGACGAGATATATGCTCTAGACGTGAGATTCAATCCATCAAGAATGCTTTGGCAAAGCGTCTTCGGTTACCCCGGAAGACGAAATGAAAGACCTTACTCTACAACTTCAAGCCAATGCAAAAGGAGAGGAGGTAGCTAATCTAAGGGAAGACTTGAAGAGGCTAGAAGGCTTAGTTCGATCTATGGGAGATTTCCAAATCGTTCGCATTCCCAAGCGGACCTGATCCCTTTCTCACTTTTTCATGATGACAAAAAGGGGGAGAATCAATTTGAACAATCAACTTCATCAACTTTCATCATTTTATCTTTTAGTCTTTGAATTTGTGGCTATATTTTTTTTGAGTTTGACTTGAGTACTCTTGACTATGGATTTAAATGCTTGACTAGGTTGCGTTCATATCAAGTGTTGTTTTATGGTATTACTCATGAAAGACTAACCAATTTCTTTGTGGATGCGAGAATGTGGTTGTTTTATTAATCTTTATGAGTTAGCCATATTGCTTGAGAAATGTTTTGCGGGTCAAAGTTGTTCAAATTACAAGGAAGTTTTGTCACCATCAAAAGGGGGAGATTGTTGGAGAAATCTTTCCGAGTCTTTTGAAGCTGACAAAACGTTTCTATCAGTCTAAAGTCTGGATATTCGGAGACCGAAGATTAAAGTCTCAAGACTTTATTATTTCAAGACTCAAGACTCAAGACTCAAGATTATTCTCACTGACAGTCTTTCTAATCCAGTAGTAAAGGAAATCCAGAGCCGAAGCTTATGGTTGAGGATTCGATCCTATCCTCTGGAAAAGATCATTGGTTGGATAAACATCTCGGATTCTTTGTTTGGTCTTATCTAGATCGATTGAAGATCCGATGGTTGTCGAAGTATTCTTGGAATGTTCTATTCTTGGAAACCAAGATCCCGATTGTATGGGCGAACAGATTGATGGGCTATCGCCATGTTCCTTAAATAGCTCGAATGATCTTCGTGATTGATTCCGTCAACGGGAAGATTGGAGGAATTCCTTTGGTAAATGCCAACGGCTATGATGGCATAAAGGAGTATAAAAGGAAGACATTCAAGTTGCTTTAGAGAGTGTAATCGATAGAAAAATTCCAGAGTCTGAAGATCCTTGATTATTAGTCGATACTATTTGAGCGAAATTGTATACACAGAGAGTGTTCATTTTCTAGTGACACCTTGAGAGTGTGGAAGATCGTCTACACCAAGAAGTCAAGGAAGATCATCACTTTGTAACATCTCTTTGTTCATAGTGGAATCCAGCCAATTGGCATCGGTGCGAAAGAGTGGACGTAGGCTTGAAACAAGCCGAACCACTATAAACCGCGTGTCTAATTCTCTCTTTCCCTTACTCGCCTTACGATTATTTTTTAATTGCTGCAAATCGTTTATCTATCTAAGCAAGTGTGTAATTATCAAAAGAAAAATCTTTTACACCTATTCACCCCCCCTCTAGGTAATCGTACTAGCTATATCACAAATAAGACATTGTATGTTTTCAGCACACAAAAACACACCGACTTGTATTTTAGCTGGGCCTACGGTTCTTCCTTTTGTCCTTTTAGCTTGCATATTGTTGGAAAAATATGGTTTTGAATCAATAAAGCAATCAAGTCAGACTCGAGATGTGATATCACTTTCTTTAAGGATTTATTTGTCCCACAATATTGTTAATGGTTAGCGGTAAATATCCTTCATGATACAATAAAGTCTCAAATGAGAATACTAGATAGCAATTATAGTATTTCTTCATAGTCTCTCTAGAAAATAATTGAAAAGATGGCTGTAGTTTTCGAAAGAAAACTCGAAAATGATTTCATACTCATTCATAAAAAAAAACTAACACTCTTCGCGAAGAACATAATCGGTTTTAAAGAACATAGACAACTCTTAGCGAAGAATTACAAAGTGAACAAAGGTATGCCTTCGGAAGAAGTTGCATAATGAACAAATGCATCCCTTCAAAAGAAGTTGCAAAATGAACAATGCCTTCGGAAGAAGTTGCATAATGAACACACACACACACACACACACACACAACTCTTCGCGAAGAACATAATCGGTTTTAAAGAACATAGACAACTCTTCGCGAAGAATTACAAAGTGAACAAAGGTATGCCTTCGGAAGAAGTTGCATAATGAACAAATGCATCCCTTCAAAAGAAGTTGCAAAATGAACAATGCCTTCGGAAGAAGTTGCATAATGAACAAATGCATCCCTTCAAAAGAAGTTGCAAAATGAACAAATGCAACCCTTCAGGAAAGGGTGCAAATTGAACGAGTACAATTTCCAAAGGTTGTCTTAAAAAAACACACATAAAAATTCGGAATAATAAAAATGATAAAAAAATAATATTTTTAAATAAATAAAATTCCGAATTTTCATAATTTCCAAAAATACTTAATAAACAGAAACAACCTATGAACTAATAAAGGTTAATAAAATAACTGTACGAAATAAAATAAAAATACGCCTAATAATCACACATCCACACGCAGTATTATGGAGTCTAGCCCACACCCAACCTTTTCTAAATACATTAGAAAACGCTTATATTTATAAATTAGCCCATCTCCTTCTAAGTGGGACAAGGAAAAATATATTTTGTCTATTTTACAAACAAACATCCAACTACTTACCAAAAAAAAAAAAAAAAAAAAACAAACATCCAACACATATTACCAAACTCTGGAGTTTATTCAAGTGCTAGAGAATCCCAACAATGAAAGACCAGTTCGTTGAATGAGCTGTCAATGCTGGTCATTTGGGAGCCTTCGGAGCACAGAATGCTCTGGCTTGTGGTCGCACTCGAAATCCAGATGAACGAAGGCTCTTTCCACTTCAGGTAGCTCTTCGATCTTTATTTGCAACGACTCTCCAATTGCGTGCGCTTCTTTCAGCGGTGAATCTTCGGGCAACTCAACATCTACCTGATATTGTAATGTAGAATGTGCATAGTTGAAATCATTTTATGGAATTAGCAACTTGAGCATAACAGGTTGAAGAGGTGCAACAAATCATTAGCATAAAAACCCAAATTTTACTAACCTCTACAAAGTAAAGGACACCAAAGGTGTATGCACGAACTGTGTCGACACGTTTAATTTGAGGATGATGTCTAAGGGCTAGGTATGTCAGTTTCTGCAAGACTTCTGGTGGAGCTGATTGCCCAACAAGAGACACTAAGAGACCAAACAGCAAAAGATTAGCACTGAGAGGAGACAGGAATTTTTATCTTCCAAGATCACATCTATCAGTACAAAATTTTCAGTGAAGAATTGATGAAATCGTGCTTTTTCTCTGTAAATATGTTAGTTGACTTGTTTTCATATAGCATACTTTGGTCGAACAAGATTGATTGAATATAAATCCTCAGAAAAAGAAAGATAAGTAGAGAGAGAGAGAGAGAGAGAGAGAGAGAGCCACCGGCATTTTCCAAAACTGTGCCGGACCAATTCGAAATTGTATAAACAGCCAGGGCTACGGCACCAACTGGATCGATCCACCAATAAAACTTATCTCCAAGAAGAGCAGCAACTAAACCCACCACATTTGTCACCACATCAAAGTAATGATCCTGGTGGAATTAAGATCTTGTTAAAACAACTGAACCGTTAAAGCACTAGCGCAAATGGAATTTTGTTGGCTCAACAATCCTTGTCAATTTGGTCCGCCATCTTACCTTTGCATACGCGCGAACTATCTTGTTCCCCGAGCTTCTGCAGTAGATCCAAAGGATGAGTTTCACTCCGGTTGCCGTCAGCATAATGGTATATAACCACACTAACTGATCTAATGTCATCCTTTCCGAAGGTTGGTTTCTGATAAGTTGCTCAACAGCTTGGACAAGCACCTGAAACCCTGTTTCATACAGAAAAATAGATTGCTTATGTTGTAAAGTGTAGTTCTCCTAGTGTTTCCAGCAGGATTTTTAACAAATGTTTAGTGAAAGCTTCAAGACTGAATTCTATCAATGTTTTTGCCAATGGCTTGCAGTTATATAATCAGATGATTTCCACAGCAAGTGGAAATGTCCTAAAGCTTTTTTGCCTACTGTATAAGTAGTAATAATGTGAAAGATGTCATCAAATTCTTACACCTGCAACCAAATATGTCCTATTCAATGAATCTAAGCAATGTCAGAACAGAGTAGCAAAGCTGAGAATTGGAGAAACAACTCACCCAGAGTGGCCATGATAGCAGCGAAGATGATAATGCCTACTGGCTGTACCCGAAGTTTCCCGATAGGATACTTGTATATGTTTATTGTCTTCATCGACAAGTGCGTAAACCAAAGGATACCACCGGCCATTAAATCAAGCAAGGAATCTAAGGTTGATGCTGCGATGGCTATGGACCCACTCTTCACAGTTGCATATATCTGGTAAAGGGAAACAATAAATTTCAGGTCATCTAAATCATTTTTGGTGCAAAAATGCTATAAGAAGATTTAAATTATGCAGTAAGTTGGACAGCATTTGGCAAGTCGAGCTAATTCTGACATAAACCATTTCCAAATCTATTTGTTATGATAGTGCTAATTACATTTTAGAATAGAGGTTAGCGAAACTCAGCTATATTATATCTAAATTCACAATGTAACAAGGTTAGTCCTTGAAGTTCAATTGTACTTGAAGAGATTGCGGAATTTGTAACTACTGGATTTGTTAGTACTTTCAAAATATTGCCCTCCTCACATGTTCAACATTTCCTGTTTCATGCACAGAATGCGTAAGTGGGAGAGATTCCGTGTAATGCATACACCATGAAGACTTTTTCTATGACCATGTGGCAGCTCAAGAAGCCATAGAAATCCATGAATGATGCATTTAAATCACAAGGACGGTAGAATTAACAGTTCTATGCGTACCTTGAATACGAGCAGTAACACATTGGCCCAATTTGATATTTTCATAGCTCTTTCATGTTGGGCTTGCAATTTGCTGCTCTGATCTTCATCGATGACATGAGGTGATTTGAGGGACTCAACCTCTTCGAATGACTTCAAGGTGGCAAACTGTCTCTCATAGTATTCCTTCTCCCCTGACCAACGAGGAAATGAATATACTCATTTTGATTATAGTTCATTTTCGCTAAGACAATTCTTTTTATTGATAACATATGAATTGCTGGTTTTGGTTATTTGATGTTTACGTAGGTCGAAAATTTTTATTTATCAGTTTTGTTGGAAGAACGCTTTTGTAGTTTGGAAACAACCTCAAATATCTAGTCTGAAAATTTACCAAATCTGACATATTCATATTCAAAATTATAAAGATGACTTAAACGACATACACCCTTCAATTGTAAGCATAATTTATGAAGCACTCATATGTGCGTTATGCGTCAGTCTGCACCTTTGGATCTGGGATAGTTCCATTGTACTCCAAACCAAAAGCAAATCAGAAATATGAATCTCCATTTGCCGTTTAAGTTTGGAAACCAGTAAAATAGAGTGTACAGGGAAGAAACCAGCTTTATCTTGATATTCAGAAGAGAACATATCTATACATAACAAATTGAGCTTAATCTGTGTGAACCATGGCGTATGAACAGAGTCTAGAAACTGAAAGGTTACCTTCAACCAACCCAGTGGTCTTGGAAAGGTCGAGATGAAAGGGGGACTCAGGGTCAAGCCCAGACCGGACCTTGTCCGGCAATCTCAAGAAGAACTCATGCCTCAGAACTGAAACAGAGTTGCCAGCGTTGGCGTTGTTCACTTGTCCACAAGCGTCATTCCAATTGTCCTGACCAGTTTTGCTGCCATTTCTTGGCGACAAAAGTGGCGTTTTTGCATCATGATCGGCGCCATCACCCCTATTCTCCATGGACTTTGGAGCACAAACCCAATCAACAGTTCAAAAACCTCTCTTTATGTGATCAAAGAGCTCAAGCAAGATAAATGAAAGCAGACCCACTTGGAGTAGGCAGCTAGTAGGCAGCTATGACAGTCAAAAAAGAAAAAAGAGGGACACCCAAAAGAAAGAAAGAGACCTCTTGTCAGTGTAAATTCTTTACTCATTCATTTGCGGAGAGACATCATTATGCTTCGTCATTTGTTTAAAGAATGGCCAGAGAGTAGACAACCCAGATGGAAAGGAAAGTCGAAATCAATTTACCCCTGTCAGCTTTTTCTCGCCAGAAGGAGAAGCACCTTTCTTGGTGCAATTCTTTTTAGAGATCCCAAAACAAGGACTCCCCACCCACAAACTCGAGGGAAAAGTTAGGAGAAAAGTGGCTTGATGCTGGCTCGTTACTTTTTGTTCAGTAGAACTGAGGCTGGCCTTGTACTTGAACATGCTTCTTGAATGCATGAAACCTTATTCCTTCAGGCACAAAGATGCCCCACGGTATTTTTAAATTTTTATTTGATTAATTCAATAATTAATAGGGTATTTTTTTTGTTGATATTAATTTATTTATTTTTCATTTAGTTGCTGAGCAAGTTTCTCAGTCCAATATTCGATAACCAAAATAATCAACAAAAAGACAAAAGGAAAACACATTTATTGTGCTTTGGTGGTTTGGAAGGTTGCTCATTAAGTGACATGTAGTTTCTTTTTTTGGACAAGTCTAGGGAAGTTTGAACACCTGTAAAATCCAATCTTTTCTAAGTCGCTCATGCATTGGCTTGGGTTCGGCTCGGCTCCTCTGGACCCCTGACGCCTCGCCATGATTTATCGGGCCCGGTCAGTCTCTCTCCCAGAGCTATGGTTCTCACCCGCAGGCTCACGAGAGGAAATTGTAATTTTTTGTTTTTTTTCCTTTCTTTATATTCTTGGAATTTAATTGAGTCACATGGTTGAAAACATGGACAAGAGGGTAGAAGAAAAAAAAGAGAAAAAAAAGAGTTCATGCAGGAGCACTCAATAGAGTTTTTCAGGCATAGCATGTGATCAATTTGAAATTAGGTTCACGCTAAAATAAGTGGATATCTTGTTAGGACCTTGAAGATATCGTTCAAACTCATATAACTAGCATGCACATAGATATGAGCTGGATCAAATTACATTTTGCCTCTACTAATATTGGGATTATCTGAGTCAACCCCTATTATTAACCTTGTCTCAATGGACCACTTCTAATTTCATTGCTTGTGTCAATTTGGCCCAAACCCTTAATTTAAATTACTATTATGACGAAATTCGGGACATGTGGCATCACATGCATCTTGCCTCAAGTTGTAACACTTCACACTCCTCTTCAGTCTTAATTTTAACCCATTTTTCTTGACTTGCCCTGATTATCATTTATTCGAAACCTTCTTGATTGACTTCTCGCCTTGTTTCTATCACAAGAGCATCTGATATAGAAGCACGATTCAAGTATTTTCTTCTTGTTTCTTCATTAAACAATTTTCTTTAACCATACTCATAGAAAGTATACCATAAGGAGCTGAGTTATTCAACACCACAACCAAGGTGTCCCAACTATCAGGAAGAGTATTAAGTAATTAGCATGTTTTCAATTCATCACCAAGCTCAATATTAAGATTTGTCAATTGATTTACAACATCTTGAAATTCACTCAAATGTCCTAACATATTACTCCCCTCCTTGTATCTCAAATTCACAAGTTGTTTACCTAGAAGAGCTTTATTTTGTTAAGTTTTCCTCTCATGGAGATCTTGGAATTTCTTCCACAAAGTGTTTGCCTTCGTTTCTTGAGCAACATGATGAATCCCAACTATCGAGAAGAGTACCAAGTAATAAGTATGTTTTACAATTTATCACCAAGATCAATCTCAAGATTTGTCAATTTATTTGCAACATCTTAAAATGCACTCAAGTGTTCCGACATGCTACTCCCTTCTTTGTATCTCAAATTCACAAGTTTTATTAACTAGAAGAGTTTCATTTTGTGAAGTTTTCCTCTCATATAGATCTTGTAATTCTTCCATAAAGTGTCCACATTCGTTTCTTGAGCAACATGATGAAACACGGTATCATCAATCCATTGCCAAACAAATCCAATTGTTTTCTGATTCATTCTCTCCCATTCTTTGTCTCCTTATCTCCTTTGGCTTCTTCACCCTCATCCGGATCAAACAAGTCTTTACAATACAACACGTCTTCCATCTAAGACTTCCAAATAGAATAATTTAAGACATTTAACTTAAACATTGTGCCGCTAATTTCCTCCTTTAATAACTAGAATCTCAACCTAACTTCGATACTGCTTTGTTAGGGAGAAATGGAACAATAATTCACCATGAGCCAAAGATAATCTAGGATCAATTTCTCCCCCGAAACTAAATCAACCGAAATTCTCTTAACTCTCAGCAACAACCAACAATATATGACCTCATAATATGCAGAAATGATAAAGTAGACAAAGCAAATAACAACACCAAGGATTTAGAGTGGAAAACCCAATGCGGAAAAAACCACAGCTTGCCCAAAGAATAGCAAGATATACAAGGTATTCTTCTCTAGTCACACACTAAAGCCTCAACATCAATATTACAACCATATTTTCTCACCACATAGGTGGATAAGTAAATTCGAAATAAGAAAATCTTAACTGTAATTGGATAATTTGGAGGCGGTTCTCAATGAACGGAAACCATCAACTTGTAACTCTCGGTCTTATGAACAACATACTCAAATTTGAGCCGATTCAGTCAACATTTGGCCTTCAAATTGGGACCACAAAGTTGCAGCCCTCTTCTTTTCTTCTCTTCTTTCCTATTTTTGTGGTTTTTTTTTTCTCTCTCTCTCTCTCTCTCCTCACTTTTTGGGCGCACACACACATGAAGCCACCACTTTCTTTCCTTTTATTCTTTTCCCTTCTTTAACTTTTCTTTTTTTTATTACATATCTACATATTGGCTAGGCCCCACAAATGAGGCGTACCCAGCCAATGGAAAGGAAATGAAGAGAAAGGGCTCTTGTGAAACTTTGGATTTTAAATGAGTTTCCCTCGGAAGTCACAACTCGTGGATTCGAAGTGGGTGACCTCATCATTGTAACTTCATGAACTCTTATCTCAAACATTGTTTATGCCTGAGGGAATATCCACTAGCATAAAAAGTTGTGAGAAGATGTGCTTAACAATGTGAAGATTTGGCCATGGCAACAAATAATGTTACATCATCATAAATCGAGTTATGTCGTGATTATGATTGAATATTTCTTAACAATGACATGCTTTTTTGCAAAATTGTCATGCGTAGCTCATACGAGTGCTTGGGGCATTTTATTTATTGAATTTTTCATAAGGGTTAATATCACAAAAATCCCAAATTGGTACATTTGTGACACCCCAAACTAATTTTTTGACCATAAAAAATTTCAAATGACAAATTTACCCTCCATTAATTTATGTTAAACTTTATTATCAAATTACTAAGTTAAATAACTTACAGTAATTAATAAGTATTTTACTTTGGGATTTTACCTATCCGTTAGTCACAGAAGTACCTGTTTGAGATTTTTCGTGGTAATTTAATGGAAACTAATATATTGTAAATTTGTTAAAATGTATCAGCTTGAAGTTTTTGTTGATTAGAAAATTAATTTAGAGTAAATTTATTTTAGATATATCAATTCAGGGTTTTTCATGATATACACTTTTTTCATAATAAAAACAAATCCATAATCGAGAGCCTTATCGATTTGGAAGTTCGAGGCCTTGTACTACAGGAAATAATAATATAAAGAACATCTGTTTTGATCCTTGGTCCACCCACACCAATGAATGCGCCCAAAAGTTGGCCCAATATTAAGCCCAACGTCCACAGAGAGAATAAAAGAAAAATCTCAACTGAAAAATCACCGGAAAGGAGGGAAACCGACGACGGCTTCTCTTCTTTTAACTGAAAAATCTCTCCACACTCACTCTCTTGCAAGCACCAGCACACTCACACACGCTGACACTCTCATATCTAGTGGTAGCATCTTGCTTGAAACCTCAAAGTGATGGAGTTAAGCATTTGGGACTCTCAGAAGAGGGAATTCAAATAAGGAAAAAGCGGGCTCGGGAAAGGATTCTCAGGAAGGGAACTTTGTGGCGGACTTCCTTATCCTGGTGACCAAGTACGCGGTTCACAGGCACAACTGCTTGGTGTTCTCTACTGATGGTTTTCTATGATGGGCTTAAGGCCCGTCCGCCCATGTTGGGCCTAAGAACCCGGCCCGCAAGATTAGGGCCCATGGATGAAATAGTGCATTAAAGGATTGCGTCTTTTGGATAAGATGTTATGTTAAGGGGTTATGTTACATTGAGGGTTGCGTCTCTTAGAGGAGACGCTTTGAGGGAAAGGAATAAAAGGCATGTACCTTTTGGATGTACATACGCTAAGACACTATCTCCCCCTCCAGATAATGTACGTGAGTCTCTCTTTCCCTCAAAAAAGAAAAAGAAGAAAACAGAAAAGAAGAATACGCTATTTTCTTCCCCTAATAGCAACGGCATGCTCTTTGATAGAACGGGATTATAATTTCTTCATCGATCTTCAGCATTGGTGTTTAATCTGTGGACAATAAGGTACGCTCGATTATGTAGTGTAACTTTTGATCGGTGATACATGTTCTTCCTGGGCTCGTCTTCCGCATTCGTTTTAGGAGTTCGATTTAGTGTCGAATCTGTCTTTTGGGAATCCGATAAAACCAACATCCACTATTTAAATGAGCGAATGGTGGACAGGGTTTTTGTTCATTTGTTCGTGGAATGCAGGTTGCTACGGCGGACAAATCAAGGGTGGTGCTCATCTCGATTCAAGCAGTGAAGGAAGTGCGACAAGCAGCAAAATCTACTTGTTGCACTCTGTTGTTTCAGGAGACTGCTTTTGCTTCTGGAGCTCGGATTTGAAGCTTGATCATGAGAACAAAACTCTTTTTTGTTTCTCTGTACCGAAATTGCTCCAGCTTTCTCAAAATGGAAGTAGCAGTGGATAGATCCTGCATTGGCATAGATCCTGGATTTTGAGGCCCCTTTTCCTGGTGCTCTAGCATTGAGTTCCCCCCATGAACATTACTTGGATGGAATATTGGCTGCAAAATTCTCACACAATCCTGACATATCTTATATTGCTCAATGCAAATATTTGTGAACTTTCTTTTATGCTTGAGTTTAGGTTGTCTCCTCGCTGATGAGACAGTGTACTAAATTTAAGATGAGATGACAAAAAGGATGGGACAAAGGAGTTGCCGTGATGAAGAGGGGAGAGAGGGCGATCATCATGATACCTCCGAACTTGGCTTACGGTGAAGAGAAGAGGGATCTCCACCTCTCATCGCTCCCAATGCCGCTCTCATTTTCATCATCAAGATGGCATCGCAGATCCACCTCAGGTTTTTGACGGGAGATGGAGGACTCCTGAAGAAGATTATTAGAGAGAGAGAGAGAGGATTGAGCTACTCCTTGGGACGCTAATGAAGTTTTAGGTAATCCCTTCATTTGCTCAGTGTTTTAAACATTCGACGAGCTGCCACTTGTATGGAAACGGGAAAAGTTATCCGATGTCTTTTTAACTGGACTGTCACACTCAACCACACATGTTTTGAGTACAGAGTTCCACGATTTTTAGGCTGATTCATCTTCCTAGTAAGGTACTAATGACAAATGCGCCTGGAGCAGATTCCATGAAAAAAAGTAAGAACTTTCGACAACTTTCTATCCTTGGATATATTGAGAATGGGAGGGAATTCACAAATAAGTGCTCCTGTTGCAGTCATATATGAGGTGATGCTTGAGGACAGAACTGTCACATCTTGAAGTCCGATGGAGATATGGAGTTTCAAATCAAGCATGGTGGTTGAACTTGAACTTGCCTCCCGTGGTATTTACATTTCTTGGTAGAAAAGAGAAAGGCTCTCTGAAATATTCCTAGTGATAATATAGATTATAGTTCCAAAAATGTGCATCTGTGTCCATCAATGAGCATGGCAGCAGAGAATGAGAAGGGCGAGAAAGTGGAGCTAGTGGTGAAGTTTTCTTGTATGTTGAACTCTGAACTTGTCTCCTTGTATTATTTACGTCTCCTGGTAGAAAAGAGAGAGGCTCTCTGGAATCTTCCCGGCGATACTGGAGATTACAGTTCCGAAAATATGCATCTGTGTCCATCAATGAGCCTAGCAGGGAAAACAGTGAGAAAGGGCAAGAAAGCAGAGCTAGCGGTGAAGTTTTCTTGTATTTAGCTGGTAATATTTCTTCCCTCTAGTGTTAGCGTTTAACAGATGTCACCTTTTCTTGGAGCGACACACATGAATCTTAATTACCTATGCTTCTTCAGATGGCTTCAGGTAGAGCGAAAGTGTACCTGAAAGCATTGAAGTCGGTGCTTCAGCTGATTCCAATTTGGTCATCCTGCTCGAGTTAACCATGTCAAAAAGTGTGGTTGATGTTACTGGAGATACGAAAGTACTTACAAAGATCGTAAGAGAAGGTGAGCGCTTTGACCATCCTGATAAAAGATGAGTTGTCAAAGGTGATTTACTGTAAGCAGAGTGGAGCGATCTGTTGTGATGCGAATGTCAATCTAGATCTCTCCTGTTTAATCACTGTGCTAAAGATTCTTTCCTTCAGTGGCATATATTGGTAAATTTGAAGATGAAAGCACTTCTGAGAAGAAGGGATCGACCAAGGAACCTTTCCAGTATGTAGCCCTTGAAGGTACCATGCATTCATCAGCAATCCCAGACAGCAATTTCCAACTTCGTCGAATGAGTAGAAGCTGATTATGAGTGTTTGCGCCTGCTCAGAACAAGTCAATGAGGGCCTAGACAGAGCAATCCCGAACATGAATAAAGGAGAACAAGCCCTTGTGACCATAAGTACCAACTCCGTCGTCCATCTCAATGATTCAGTGGTTTTGGCGAATTCACTGTAGAGTTTTGAAATAGAATTGATAAATTTTATTGAGGTCATTTTCATGTTCTTTTTCACCTTATCTGATACAATCAAAGAATGTTGTCACACGTGGAATCAAGTTCCCTTCTTTAAAGGACAAATCGCTTTACCAGATGAACAGTCGTGAAAAGTTAAAAGCATCCGAAAACGTAAAGAATAACAGGGAATTCTCTGTTCAAGACAGGAAAGTTCTAGTGCGCATCCAAGAAACACAAGAAGGTGACTACTGACAAATGCCATCACAAAATGCTTTTTGGCTGAGTGATATGTTTCACCACTACTTTTGATGGATTATAACCTGCTCGCAGGCTGAGAGATATGTACAGTTTAACCACGATTTTACTGATGAAGAGGAACTCAGCGCATGCCTCACGGCTATCGAGCTATTTGAACTGTGCTGCTTGTAAACTTAGTGAATTTAGTGCAGAGTTGCCAACTACAATCATGAAGCCAAACTCGATATTGGTTTCCCTAGATTATTCATGAAGTTGGAGCTTGGTACTTGTTAAGTCAATGCTTTTATTTACTCTTTTTTTTTTTTTTTTTTTTTTTGCGAATTTACTTCTTCATATTTTGCATTAGGGATCTAATGATCGTTGTCTTCTTCATTTCTCACTTGCAGGTTCACCTTAGTTGAGCAAAGGTTGACCTTACTCGCTACCACGAATAGAATCTGCTTCATCTCTGTGTGTGGAATCGACTCCCGTACTGATTACTGCAATTGGGTTGCTGTAGAACTCACTGAAGAGCATGTGACAGTAACAGTATGATTCAAGTCAGATTCTGGCAAGAACTATCAAGTTCATCGCCTGTTTCATCACCTTATGAAACACCATACACCATGTTGGTTTTTCCTAGTATTCACCGGTCTGTTTGCTGTTATGCAGTAGTCCTCCCCATGATGAAATTTTGGAATATGTCTTGTCTTCATTTCATAATCTGTGTCTTTTGGACTGGTGCTGTCTCCTTAACACTTGGGTTGTGTCTGGACGAATGGTTTTGGGTCATCCTGCAACTGAAGTTCCTTATTTTAAGCTAAAAGATAGGAAAGGTCCTTGGAATTGCAGTAGCAAGAATTCTCATTCCAATTTGTGTGAGAAAACCAGATTTGTTACACGGTTCTATGGGGAGCTATCTTTTGCATCTGAAACTATATGGGACTATTTAAAGATAGTTGCTTTTGTTCTCAATTGGACGATGTATGTCGACCAAACATATACGTATGAATTGTTATTCCTATCAAATTTATTGAATAATTTCGTGTTCGCTTCTCTTTGCTATGAACTCTTTTACGCAGTCAATTTCCTTTCTCGTAGCTCCATAAACAACAATGTATATTTTTCTAGTCGTGATTAACACGTTCAGGTAGCTTATGGCCAAGAAGTCTACTTCGTCGCAAACACAAGACAAAAATTACCTTTCATTGTACAAGGTCTGTTCTCTTGCCGACCAGCAATATAGGAGGGAGCCATGCAGCCAACATGGAATGAAACCCCTTAAAAATATAAAAGAAAAAATACTTGAAAACCCGACCAATCCAAACTTAGGTTTTCTCTAATGTGTTTTGAGTCGAGTCGAGCTAAAGAGAGCATGCTCGGAGCCCTTATGATTTGGGTTGGATCGGGAAACAGTAAAACCCAACCCGATCCATTGACACCCGTAATTATTATGAGTTTATATTAATAATATAATAAACGAGAAAAAAAATTTGCCCGTTATAAAAGTGCCATTTATTCAATTCTGGAATTTAAAAAAATATTGATTTTTTTTTTTAAACTAATCTCGTGTTCTACATTTAACTGATGTGAATATAATCTCCCCGTGGCACTTAAAGTTAACACATTTTTAACATCCCTCCTCTGCAACTCTCTCTCTCTTTCTCTCTCTCTCTCTCTCTCTCTAGAGCTCCGCCTCCGGCCGCCGCCGCCTCCCCACCACCACCGCCGGCCATGGCGGCGACGCCCGGCTTCCTCTCGTCCTTCAGGTACGGCGACGCCCTCACCGTCGTGGGGATCTCCGTCTGCACGGCGCTGGTGTGCGAGGCCATCTCGTGGGTCCTCATCTACCGCACCGCCTCCTACAGGGCCCTCCGCTCCTCCATCGACAAGGCCTCCAAGAAGCTCGAGTCCATGAAGGCCACCACCGGCGCCTCCTCCGCCGCCGCCGCCTCCGCCTCCCTCCGGAAGCCCTCCAAGGCCAAGAAGATGGACCGCGTCGAGTCCAGCCTCAAGGAGTCCTCCCGCGACCTCTCCCTCTTCAAGTTCAAGTCCGGCGCAGTCGTCGCCCTCGTCCTCGTCGTCGTCTTCGCCCTCCTCAACTCCCTCTTCGAGGGCAAGCCCGTCGCCAAGCTCCCCTTCACCCCCTTCGGACTCGTCATGAAGATGAGCCACCGCGGCCTCCAGGGCACCGACGCCACCGACTGCTCCATGGCCTTCCTCTACTTCCTCTGCTCGATCAGCATTCGCACGAATCTGCAGAAGTTCCTTGGGTTCTCGCCCCCGCGGGGCGCCAGCGGCGGGCTCTTCCCCATGCCGGATCCCAAGACCAATTGATCGATCGGCTCGGCCTCCGCCTCGGTATTTCGCGCGAAACTGTTTGATTCGAGGTCGTAGAAGTACTTTCTCTTGATTGTTGTAAGTTAGATTTATGTGACACGATGGGATTCTTCGGTGAGAACAGAAAGTAGGCTGATTGGGATTTGGGATTGCGCCAGATCGCAAAAGTGCGAGACTTGAATTGATCAATATAATTCAGGTAGCGACGAGTTCCTCGTTTTGTTGAATTAATGTTTCGCTCTTACAAATTTCATGTGTGACGATGAATAAAGTAACAATTTTTTCGGGGCTTCGTCTGATGAATTAGTGAGTGAAGCAGTCGTATGTGCTGTGTCCAATAGCTATAGTTTGAATCTGCTTGAACTGAATATCCTGGTATCAATTGTGACATTTGGGAATTTTCTGGATAATGAGTAGAGGTGTAGGACTGATTAAATGGCTTGGTATGTGACTACTGACTAGTGTTTCTTGTCGATTCTCTTCTTGCTTCAGCGCTTCTCTTGTTCTGTCCCTGCTGTTTTCCTAACTCGTCAGTCTATGTCAGCATATCTGTATCTTCTGATCCGAATGCCTATTTGACTTTGCCGCCTAAAGAGCGACTTGGTCAGTACCACTCAGGGATATTGGTCTACTGCCGGTATCATCAGTTTATTGAGTTTCTATACTGAATGTAGCTATAGGGATCTGATTGCTCATTTGGACTTAGTTTCTTGGACTGCAGTGAAGGTGAATTAGATGCATGTTTGATGTTGTGAAATAGGAGGTGAGAGAGTTCTATTTCTTGGTAGATCTGTTAATTAATAAAGAAGTTGAACTTCATAAATATAAACATTCCAATTGTTTTTCTTCTCTTTTTGGCCAATGCCAAATTCCAATTACTTGACTTGCATGCTACACTAGATGTCAGGATTCTTTGGTTTGTATCGAATCTCCTTCCCTTTGGCGACTTCTTTCTTGATTAGATGTGGTGTTCTCCTTTTTTGTGCCCATTGACCAGACTTCTTTCTTGAAAAAGTTCTTCTCAGAATTTTATTTTTATTCTCTTCAACCAGTAGTAGCATTATGGGGAGCATATAAACAGGATGTCTGTGGTAAATTTTGACTGAATATCTTTGAGTTATAGATTACTTTGGTACTCCATTGAGTGAGGTTTTACTATCGTATCATTGTCCATAAGTTGGTTACAATGTGATTTGTTTTGACTGAGTAATGACAGTGAGGACTTATTTGAAGTATAGAAAAGAGACAGTGAGAATATTTCTTTATAGCTTTTGCTGTTGAGGCTCCATGTGCATTTAGCCTAATCTCTGCTGATTGGCTTTAGTTCAAAACACTGCAGGAATTAGTAATGGTGATAGTTATCTAGCAAATTACGCCTCGTTCAATTGAACAGAACTGTATCATCAAGACTTAAGAGGCTTGCGGATCTATTTTAGGCAGTACTATTCAGCACTGTTGACCTAGTGCCGGTATCAACAATGTCTTGCTTTCAATACTGAGTAAATTGCTTCTTCAGGTTTCATTGCTTTGTGGAGAATTCTTATCACTTAGATGAATTTGGAGTTAGTGGCCCTTTCTTAGACTACTTGCAGGTGAAGTAGGAGTCTGTCCTTAGATCTCCTAAGTAGTAAAGACAAGATGGTCTTGTTTCTTAGGTTTTTCACCAAGTAACCTACTAACAGACACCGGAGGGTTCAAAATGCCTAACGTCAGTGTTGACTAATCCCGGGGTTGCATTGATTATAAGCTACATTAAGATCGCCTGAGAAAAGGGGGGTGGGGGGGCGGAGAGAACTCCAATATGGGACAAGAATCTCTCCTTTGGAAAGGCTCTTTTTTTTTTTTTAAGTAGATGATCCGATTATTTATCGAATAAAAGTTAGCTAAAATTGATGTCAGTTATCTAATATGTAGATCCAGTTACGTGACTTACATATTATATCGAACATCTGATATTGTTTAGCTTGTGTTTGAAGTCTTATCTAGTGAGGTCTGATTTAAATCAGATGTGGGTTGGCTTGGCTCCTCTGTGATACCCATTGATTAGAATTCTTTCTCTGATATCCGAAAGGAAAAGAAAATTTGTTCCCTTGTTAATCTTTTTTCTTTGACAAATAGTTCCCCGTTGCACTTAAACTGTGCATATCCCTCGGTTTTTTCGGCCAAAGCCCTTTGGCCGGAGATTAGGATATGATAACAATTTTTCGAATTATGACTAAGAATTTGTTTGCTGTGCTGATGAAAAAACAGACCAAATCTTTGTTTTAGTGAGGGAAAAGAACATTGGAAATGTCATAACTTTCATGCAATGCCCATTTAAGTACTAAAACTTTTTGAGTATTACTTGAGTGTCATTTTGTAAATAAATAAATAAATAAATAACGGTCATTTTAGTGCCATCGCAGGTTTGTATGGCAGGAAAATCCGAGATACCGTCGGATGTGACTAGCCAGCAAAGTGAGTTTGCATCAATTGACTTAAATGACGTTGCCTTTATATTTTTCCCCGAATTCAGCCTCTTCGTCAAAACCTAACCCCACAACCGAGGATTTGAGGCAAAATTAGAAGCTGAAACTTGTAATGGAGGTCTGCTACTTCTTTTGTATGAATTGTTATGGCCGGACTTGAATTGAAACTTTTTACACTGGGATTTTTATAATGGATAGTAACACAGACGAAGCATTGATGTGCATCTGCTTCATTGAGGAGGCGATCGCTGCAGGCAACAAAGAGCGTGCGCTTGGACTGCTGCGGGAAGCTTAATTTTGGTTTAGAAGAGACTAATATTAGAAAGAAGTCTGATTAAGATGAGAGTAAGTACGGAGCCGTGATGGAGATTCAAATGCCGGGAAAAAGAAATACAAGGAAGAACACATGCAGGTACTTGGGCAGATCAAGAGAACGATGGATTGTCACGCACTTTTGGGATTGGAGAGCGGGAATAAGTTTTAACATGAAAAAACGTTGTTTTGTCAAGAAAGTAAGATTTTATAATAAAATAAAATAAGCCCCATTAAGTGATCGCTTTTTCTGATATGACACTTTTCATATTAAAGTTAACGCTGTACGAGAACTATAGCACTTCCGGGGTCGTCTATCTATTTTTGTTACTCCAATGACTGATTCCTGCTGAGATAAGTTCAATGATAATCTCCTCTTGCTCCGGCAGAAAACAGTGGAGTTTCATTTCAAACCAGGGAGTAGTTTATCTATGAACAATTTCTGATGTACACGGATTATTCCAAACTCTAGCCGGCATTGCCCCAAGAAGTTAAGAAACTGAAATCTTAAATTTTGGGAAAACACTAGTAGCCGTATATCATGAGCTTCCTTCCTTTCAGCAGCAAATCAAACATTCTTAAGTAAGGGAATATTATCAGAGCCATTAAGCTTAAAAACTCAGATCAATGTCATGCACTCCGCGAGCTACATATTGCACAAAAGAAATCTAGTGTAACATCTATTGCTGAAAAAGGTACATTGGAAACCAAGAAGTATCTCGCTCCTGGAAAGAACAGGAGAAGAAAAACAAAGCGTAAAGACCTACGCTATTCACACCTTCGCCAAGGAAAAAGCTCCTGAAGTTCTTTTTCTAAGATATCTAAGCAGCAGCCATGTTCATCTCATTGAGAAGATGGTAATATGCGTTGTGATCTGGACTGCTCCTGAAGCCAGGAACATTATCCGAGAAAAATCTGAGGACCGCAGCTAGATGTTGTGAATCCCTGGAAGCAAATGCTGCTTCAAGGAACATCGAAGGACGCATGGTAGTTACCTGAAAAATTCACTTTCTGATTCTTAGGATTGGATTGTTGTTCGTCCAAATTAACAGACTATAATATAGGACAAATACACCACCATGTTTTTTCACTAAAAAATTTGCAGGAAAATCTGAACAACAGAAATTGCAAAAAAAAAAAAGAGTTACTGGTAAAGAGCAAAACATGAGTTGACAAGATGTACTGGTGCAAAACTAGGAAAGGAAATGATGTGCATGAACCAGACCTAAGCTTTGTGATAGAAAAGAGTTAAAATAAAGACAAACTTTTGGCTTGGCACCATTTACCTTATGCTTTTTCACGTAACGTAGAGCTTCGAGGTAATATCCATCTTGCACCAAAAATACCACATATTCATTATGCAAGGAGAGTTGCCTTAGCATGTCCAGACCCAACTTCCTAGTTTGTCGATTATGCCTACCAGACTCCAATAATTGCAAGGCGACTTCTTTAGAAGGTTCAAGAATCTGCAACAAAATGTTTGTCTCGTCAATAATTCTGCCATATATAATTTACTCTAAACACCTTTTAGAACTTTTTTACATGTTAAAGCAAAGACTTGAGAACCTTGTTTATGATGAATAACCCAAGTTCTGCATATCTCTCATTGCGGGCCAGCAGTTGTGCCGTCAAGGCATAAATATTTGGCCGTACCTTAATCCTTTCCAGATTACAGCTGACAATAGAAGCACATCAGTACTCATCAAACCAAATTGAATAGCATTTAAACTTTGGCAAGAAGGAAAGAATATGAACATCACTCTCTCAAAGCACTCTCAGATTTGTTATTTGTGATCTTTCAGCTTGGCTAAGATGACCAATGGCACGGTCCAAGCTTGTCAAGGTGTCTAGCCCATGTCCAGGCGCAGACCGTGACTACCAGCTAGAGAGATACCCAGCTCCATCACTCAGCTGGCTAATTTATAAAATACACACAGGGATAACTTGCTAATCCACATACACTGGCCAACTCTCTAGTGAACCCACAAAAAAAGCCTAACAAACTAGGTGGTGGCCTCATTGGGAAAAGGATTCCTTATGCCGTGTATAAGTTTGAACTGTCAACCCAAAAAGTATGGACACAGAGAAGCAGGATAAAAAGGTAAAATTCCAAGGAAACAGGATCCTCTTCAATCCCCTCAACATGGCTATTAACATTGAGTGACATAATGGATGGATTAGATGAATAAATATTTTTTGCAACAGGGCATAAATAGTCTTTGCAGAGACGACAAAGGCATTCATTGGTCAATTACCCGCGAAGGAACTCAACAATGACCGCAACCAGGTATGACGGGTCTCCAGCCATCTCTTCCTCAACTGGAGCAAATACGTATGTATACATCTCATCAGGAGAAATTGCAGGTGATGTAACTAGAGCCTCAGGCTGTAAAGTTGATCTCAAAATGTTGGTACTTGCTCCGACATTTTCAGAATGTAAAGATGTTTGACCTCCAGTTCTCCGTGTTTCAGCACCCAACAACAATTTGCTGCTGCTGCCGTTGGAGTTGGGTTTCACATATCCCATATTTCCATCTTCATCTGAGTCTGTCTCTGAAAAAGTTGGTCTTTCAAAAGATTCTCCATCCAATCCAGCAACATATTCACGTTCCACAGACTTTCCAGTTGTAACTGATCTGCTGGCATTAACACCAGTACCATGAATAGTAGCATATGCTGCACCAGAAGATTGTGCTTTCTCAGCTTTTGTTCCCTTAAAATAACCTGTTTTGAATGAATTGGAGTAGGATGTAACTAATACATCTATTGCCTTGGCAACCATGGTCACAGGTCTGCGCTCTAGAATGGCTGTACGTGCCATTGCCAAACACAAGTGTTTAGCCTGAAATAATAGAAGTAAATCCATAAGATAATTGCCATTGATGTATTCACAGAGAAAAGCTGAAACGATTAAAAAAAGGGAACATTTTCATTTTTTGAAACAATTATATTCACAAAAGTTCCCAAGTTGGTACACCCAACTCTGCTTCCATGGAGTCTTATTGAAATATTGAAGTTGCCTCTTGCACAAACAACTGAAGCTGCCATGATAGCATGATATTACCTCTGCATTTGTATCATAATTATATCTCATGGAACAACATTATTCCACTAAACACGTATTTTTCCCATAGGCGATTTAAATCTAAACCATCACAAGCCATTGCAGCCAAAAGCAGATTAGTTATGCTCCCTTTGATTGCATTGTACATGTATATCAAATAAACCAGTACATCCATCAAAATGAAGTTGCAACAATGTGAACTACCCCGTATGACCCATGAACTATAATATTTCATGATATCAATCATCATCGAGCAAGAGAATTGTAACAACCGTCGCATTTTCTATACATAAACTCCAAAGAAGTTCTTACATGACTACTCCAATCAGATTTCTTAGAGCTATCGAAGCAAATCATTTTACACTCCAGTCTGCTTTGCTTTATCCTTTCAATGGGTTCATCCTTTAATAACTAAAAAGATAGCTTTAACAAACAAAGAAAACAGCAGACCTTGTAAGCTTCTAACTTCCGTCGTTGCAAAAAATCAAGTACTGATGACACTTCTGAGCTACTAGCAGCAATGGCCTGCACCCAAAAGAAGAGGAAACTAATCCAAGAAGGAAAATACCATAAATAGACACAGAAAATAATTTCAAGCAAATCTACCTCTAAATCAAGATGAATCTTCCACAGGAGTTTACTGGAAACATCACATATCAGGTCAGGCACTAGGAAAGTCCAGTCATCTCCATACATGGTTGCTTCATGATCACTTGTATAGCTTGCTACCTCTGAACTTTCCCCATCTTTAAAACTGGACCGCGAACCCAAACTACTGGATCTTGGAAAACCCCTCAACAAAAGCGGAAGTGGAGCTGATATTGGTGCTCGAGAGTCCAGAAATATGTCATATAGTATTATGACCTTGGCATCCACTTGATGCACAAGCAACACATTATCAACCACACTGATTGCGACCTTGCTTGAATAAATTGGCAAAGAGCCCTGAAAATAGCAATGGGCATTATTTACGGCATAAAGCTATGGTACAGCATAGTAACCTAAGATACAGTGCTATTATGTTACACACAAATGCTGATCATTCTCCTACATAATTTGCTTTCTCTGCATTCTAAGACTAAAAGAAGATACGCCTCAAGTCTAACAATCAGGAAGATCATGTGAAAGTTTAAAAATCATCAATAACTACTGTCTGAGCATGTGAGGATGGGTCTGAATGCAACGAAGGGACTAAAAGCTAAGAGGTGGACTATTGACCCTAACAATGGGTTTCTAGAGTTAATCAGTTTTCCCAGCTACCCAATCTATAGTTTTCCTGTAGAGCTCACTGAAATTATCAACAGGACCTCCCAAAGGAGGGTTGCTGATCTTTTTGAGCTTAAACCAAAGACAAGTCTTAAAAAAAATTTCTACTAGTTTACTGAAGCCTTCTTGTAGCCCAAAGGAATAAGAGTGAATTGAAACACAATCAGAATAGGAAAGAGAAGAAAAGAGTGTATCCTCCCCCCTGATTTGACTAGGAACTGACGACTATGAGATGCACCATAAATGCAATAAACATCATCATCGCAGCACCACTGATCAACTTTATATTTTTGGAAATACTTATTACTTACTCCTTTTTCTTTTTCGTTTTCTTAGTTTGGCGCTTGGTCTTTTACTCATGGAGTGAGAAGATCTCTCTATCAAATGATTCAAGTTAGACCTTTACTCACCGTTTGGAAAACTGAGTAAAGAGGAAGGATTGAAAGCAAGTGAGGAAAACATGGAATATTCTTCAAATTTTTGTGAAACAGATATGGAAGGAAAATCTTTAATTCATGCCAATTTTCACTCTCTCCCCCAAAATTTTCCACACCTCTCAAGTTCCTAAACAAAGCATTAAGATCATGACACTCTCTTTATAAAAGATGGGGTAGCTCGAGAATATTCCTAAATGATGCATTGTGATTTCAAGGGTGTAAACTGAGTCTATATAAATTTTATAAAAAAAAAAATTACTTCACATTAGTTGGGGGAAAAACACGCATCTATAAATTGGTTAGTTCCATGGAATTGTAACGGGGATAAGAATTTGTCTTCAACTTCCAGAAAAAATAGCCACATTCATAGCAATGGAAACAGAATCTTAAGCAAAGATATACCTGTTGTACAACAGCATCACGATAAAACCGATAAGAATGAAGTAGCATCGCCACTCTATCAACTTGCAAGCAGTATATTCTACCATAGCTGCCAATCAGGAGAAGGACCTCTTTTATACTTGCTAATTAGGCACATTTAATCCAAAAGAGGAGGGAAGAAAAGGTACACACATGGTGACAATATAAACATCCTCAGCAGCCAGCACAGGCTTGTTGTTTGCCTCGGTCTTTGCCATGGCCATCTCAAATTTTGGCAATCTAATGATTCCAACAGAAGAAAGCTGAAATAAAAGAGAATTGGTTATTATATACCAGTGACAGAAAATGCAGGAAAGGCTACGCCTCCATTTGTTTCACGGAAAATTAATGCTTCGGAAAATATTTTCCTAATTATGACTGTTTTAATCTCTTACAAAAATGAATGAATGAAAAATAATTTCATAATTCATAAGAACTTTAACAGTGAAATATTTTTTTTTCATTAATAGATTATTTCAAGTGATACAAGCAATCTTTTTTAGGAAAACATTTTCCAAATCATTCATTTTCTATAAAACAAACGGAGCCTACATGTCATATTCTTCCACCAATAGAAAAAGAAACCACACAACTACTTCAGTCAAAGCCTAAAAGGCAAACTTTACCTAACTAAAAGACAGAAAATGACCCCATAATGTCTGAAGTAACTAAATCCAACATAACGTTACTTTGCAGAACAAGAAGATGAGCAACCCAGAATTCACAGGCATCAAGTTGCACCAATTCAAAAATAAAGAAAGTAACCAAAAGTTAAAACAAGAAAGCTGAAAAAAAAGAAGAAAATGCTTTTAATCAATCTCCCCTTCTGCTACTGTCTCAATCATAAGTTGATTAATACAAAGGACAGCCAAGTCAAAAATTCTCATTTTCATGATCCATATAAGCATACTAACCGACAAAATCATAAGTATAAACTTGTTGAAAAGCCCTGGAAGGACAGTTTCAAAAGTTGAATATGTGGTTCCATCTAATATTAAATATCTGGGTTAGTCCATGCCCCATGAGAACTACCAAAGTCACCAGATATTGGTTACTTATCCAAGGTGAGCACCGATAATTTTTGTGAGAAAAGTATCTGGATTTGAGTCAAATATAATAAATGGGTGCATAGGAATGAACTTAAAGAGACCTCTCAAGCAATAACGAAAGACTGCTAACGATTCAATAAGACATGCCATATTTTAAGAGGCATACTAAAATCGTGCATGAACTTGCACATAATTTCATAATACAGAGGCCCAAAATAGTCATGCCATAGGAAGATAGTAAATGGATATGTTTATAACAGGAGTCTAGGACCACATACATGCAACTCTCCCCAAATGACATGCATAGGCATGTTCCGTTAAGTAAAAGTGGAGAATGGAAATTAAAAATGAAACATACTACTTTGATTAGTAATATTTCTTTGGGGAGAAGTACGCTAGAAGTGCTTTCACTTGTGTACGGCACTCATTTTAGTACCACAACTTTTTGCTAGCTCACTTAAGTGCCACTTTTAAAGAGGAAAAAAAAAAAAAAAGATCCTTAAATGCCAACTCTAATTTGATTCATCGGAAATCTGATATGACAATATTTTATTAATTTCTCAATCCTACGTGATTTGCCAGCATGCCTAGTCAACATACAATTCTCTAAACGAGATCGTGTAGCAAGTTAAAAAATGATCACTTCAATGCCAGTCGTTATAAAAAATGATCATTTCAGTGCTATTGTTGTTAAAAAGTGATCATTTCAGCGCCAATCTTAATGAAAAATTGATAACTTCAGTGCCAAAAAAAACCCCTAAATGACGTCCATAGCAAGTTAAAAAGTAATCACTTCAATGCTAGTCATTATAAAAAAAATGATCACTTCAATGCCAATCATTGTTAAAAAGCGATCATTTCAATGCCAATCTTAATGAAAAAGTGATCACTTTATTGCCAAAAAATGCCACATCAGATAAAAATTTTAATTATAAAAGCCATGTAATTTTTCTAATCGGAATTTTTCGCCAAAGGCACTTAAATGATTGTTTTTCTCCGATTTTGGCACTTAAGTGAGCCAGCGAAAAGTTGTGGCACTAAAGTGAGCGTTGTACACAAATTAAAGCACTTCTAGTATACTTTCCCCTCTTTCTTTGATCATCCTAATCACCAATCCTTGCAAAACAGGTACGGATGTCCAAAAAGTTAGAATGCAATAAAATATTTAGGAGAAGAGGTGAAACGAAAACAACGTGAGGACATCAAATAAAGAAAAGAAAGTGCAACCAAATTCTAGGAAGTTTATTCCCTCTCAAAATTAGACTACAAGTTGTTTGAACACAAGCACTTGAGCTCCTGCAGATGAGCAATTAAGTACAAATGTAATGCTCCTGACGCATTTTCCACCATTTCAAAGCTTGTTGCCGATAAAGGCCACCATTTTAAATAATGGCTGCGATCTCCAAACAGAGAAATGTCCTCATAAAACAGAAAAACATAAGGTTGGGATAAAAATTACCTGGAATCCAGTGAAAGTCTTGCACTGCATTCCGGAAGCAAGTAGAACCAAACGACTTTCATGTGTGTATACATACCAACTCACATTCAATTTCCTCGTCTCCACCAAATGAAGTGTCTTTGAGTCAGAATTATAAGCAAACAAATCTAGCCCACTGAAACAAATATAGAAATTTAGAATATTAAATTTTCATCACAGCTAAGAATACAAAAGGAAGTCCAAGAAAAGAATTGAAAGGTATAAAATGACCCTAAACCTCCAAAACTGCAAGAAAAAGGTGCAAATAATATACATGGGACCAGTAAAAGCAACATGGAACTGAATTGTTTATTTAAAACAGCATGACTGCTACATTATTATTTTATTTAAAAAAAAGAAGGAATGAAGTCCCAAACTAGTTTCCCTGCAATGGTAAGCTTGAGCCTAGACACAGAACTTCAAATAATAATAGAGCAACATGGGCCCAGCACAGGACATCACCAATGTACCAAGGTCATATATATTTTCAAACGGTAGCATCTCAGTCAGGAATACAACAATGTAATTGCTAGTACTGGACATCAAAAAAGCTGGCAATAGAATCTGAAGAACATTGGCTCAACAATCAAATCAAAATCAAATCAAAAGCTTTTGCCACTACAGTGTGTTTTCAAGAAAAAGTCAGGATAACACATTAATGTAGCCAGAGGGACAAAAGCCTAATTAAGTTTTGTGCAATTAGTGTGTCATTCTGTGACCAAGGGGAGGCATAAATGATTGGCACTAACAAAAAAGGCAGTATTTCCATCTCATGATTCATATACCCAAAATTGCCACCAAAAGTATTTCAACCTGGATGCTGTTTTATCTTGCAAGAAGGAATTTTCACAAAATTTACTCCAACTGCTTCATTTGTACACCTATTAAACAATGTCAAAATTTTGAAAGAATCGTATCCTAATGAATTACTGCTTAGAAGCAATTAATGCACTAAGTCATTTATGAAAGTATGACGCCATGCTGAGATGCTCCAAGAATACAGTGAAAAAATAGCACATAATTCTACCTCTTATCAGCCAAAACAGGCCTTTCTTTATCTGATAAGTCAAAATACCTAGTCTTTGGATATACCAAAGTGTAAGAGCAACGAATAAAATGGTTATAAACTCGATCAACCTATAAACTTCATATACTCTTCTCCCTGAATATGGTGTTGTAATCAGGAGAACAAGGTCATTTTATTTTTTTATTTTTTTTTTTGGTAAGTTCAAGGTCATTTTATTCTACTCAAAGTAATCAAAGAAATTGAAGCCAAAAGTGAAGTTTATCCATACCTGGTTTTTACGAAAACGATGTCACACAATGGACAGTCAGTCCAAAAAAATCCCAATATATTCTCTGACTCTGATTTGCAAGTGTGACTAAAAGTTTCCCCAGTTTCTCTGTGCTGAAACTGTATTTCATGGTTTGAACGTTGAATAGCAATTAGCTTTCCATCCAAAGAAAAACGAATTGCAAGAATCGGCCCGTCACTTATTGAATCAGAGATAGGAGCAGCCGCAGGGTCAAAGGGAACAACTTTCCAG
Organism: Eucalyptus brandiana; assembly: GCA_014182725.1. Taxonomy (NCBI): domain Eukaryota; kingdom Viridiplantae; phylum Streptophyta; class Magnoliopsida; order Myrtales; family Myrtaceae; genus Eucalyptus; species Eucalyptus brandiana. Next base: position 19,826,822 of record CM024678.1, read on the forward strand.
GAGTAAACCTATGTCAGAGTTAAAATAATTAACAGAAGGTAAGAAGAATATATTTAGTTCAATTAAATGTAAACGAGCATGTTGTAAATTTCCTGAATTGAACAGGATTATTCATGTGCATACACTTCCAAAAGACAGGAGTTCCATTTAAAGTTGATTACAATACCTGATCATTGGCTGGTGAAAGAATAATCTTATTACCATCATCATAAAATAAACCCCTAGATCCTGGGATGCTGCAACGCAGAGGTGGCTGCTGAATATAAACGTGTGAAAGCCCACTTGACCCACTCATGCCAACAACAGGATGTGAACTTGATGCTAAACCAGACATCAATAGGTTCCTCGCTGTTCAACCTTGAGAATATAATTATGCCAGGTCTAAGCTCCGCTAATTCATGCAGCGGTTAAAAATAAATAAAATTCAGAGTAACCTGATGGATGCACAAATTACCTTTTAAAAAGGATGCTTCAAGCTGCTAATCAGGATTCCACAAACAACAATTGCAGTATACTCACATGTTACCTCGACAGATAGATTGACAGCAGTATGTATTCAACCCTTTCGATTGACAGGAGTATGTAGTCAACCCTTTCGTTGGAGCTATCACAACGAGGAAGAGACATGAGGCACGAGTGTTTTTCTTAAAGGAAATCATACTAGACGAGATCAAATGCTCAAGATATGAAATATTCCAAATTATCATACCGTTCTCTGCATGCAACTCTTGAGTGCAAGAAATTCCTTCAAACACATATCACGTTCAACCTCAGGAACCTTTGCTGCAACGCAGCTCCCATACAGTTTTGCCTGCAAATATGGCACTTCACGTCATATTAAGCACTAACAAAGCAGAAGCTCGTATGGACCCCTCTTTTCCCCCAGCCAGACTAATGACCCCGAAACGGATAGAGAAAAGAACACCCAGAACAAACCAAGATGATATAAATTCCTTCAAAATGTTCAGGATGCAAGACGAAATTGTAAAACCATACTACTCTTCACAAGACTATGAGGAACACCATATCCAATCATACATCTGCCATGCCAGCAAGCTTAAGCCTCTCCATCAATTAACGTCAAGGCCCCAAGGGGAAAAAAGTAAGCATGGAGTCATCTATCTAATTATACCATAAGCTTTTATCTGATTTTTGCTTAACAGACTTTCTTATGAACATAAGCAACACTGGTCCAAATGTGAAGTCTCATCAAGCTCCCACAAATGAGTTGCTTACAAAATTCTATAGTGCTTCCTAATACATAACACATCCTTTTCGTATTAAAAAGCCAAGTAGAAGAAAATATGGACATTGCCCCGAGACTTAGGGTACGCATGACAAAATTTCTGGAATAAAAATTGATTTCTGGCCAGAAATTGATTTCTCAATTTCTACTTCAGAAACGAGAAGCTTTCCTAAAATTTTAAATTTCTAATTTCTTCTTCAAATCTATTTCTGAATAAAATCTGTTTCGAAATGTAAAATCAAATCAGTATTCTGAAACGGTTGCTCCAAACCTATCCCTAATGTAAAAACAGAGAAATCAAGAAACAGAAATTTTATCATGTGCAGCCCTAATAACCTGACTTTGAAAGTTTTGCACCCTCACGTTACACCGAAGCTGATCACTCTACATTCAAGGAGTAGGCACTAGCGCTGCTTCTTCATTTTATCAATCATTACAACTAAATCTGTGAGGAATAAGCAAATATCGCGGCACTTACTCTAGGCATAGCCAAGGAAAACACATATACTGAGAAGAAGCCGAAAGCAAATGCAGGAAAAGGTCTCGCGTAGATGACGGTGCGAAACCGGCGAAACCAAACCAAAGGCGACGCTCATACGAAAGGTATAGTCAAGAACCAACCTGGGAAGAACAATTGACCAAGATTCGATTAAGCAGGGAGGTGGTATTCCTCTCCTTCATGCCCGCATTCCTGCCAAGAAGATTCGACTACGTAAATGCACGGGAGCTGCAGGGATCGCCTCTCCGACGTCGGAAACGCGTGCGATTCGATCCGAGACCGGAAGAATCGATTCGGTTCTGCGCTGTGCGGATTCCTCCGGGAAGCGAAACCGCGATGATCGGCTACGGGAGAGTTGTAATCGCTCGAGCACCTACCAGTCTCGTTGATTTCCACCTTCATAAACGAGGCCATTGCGCCGAGCCCCGCCCCGCGCCACGGAGGCGGGGGCGTTCGCGGGCGGGTCGGACCGAATTCGGGTCGAACCTTTTCGACCTGGGCCCGACGCGTCGGGCCTACCGTATTTTGGCCCATGTGAAGGCATTTGCGTTTCGGGCCGGAGCAAACGGCACCATCGAGCGGGTCCGGAGCAAACTTTTATGGATTTGGAATCTTGTACCTGGCCTGCCGACTTCAACGTCGCATCGTCCTGCTACTGATGAATAATTTAGAAATTTTTTTAAAAAATAATCACTTCTATCATCCGTAAAAATGGATAAATGAAAAAATGCTTTTATTGTTCGTGAAAATGTTTACATACCAATTGTTTTCAATAATAAAATAATTTTCCATTGAATAATTATTTCCAGCGATATAAACGATTGTTTTAAAAAAATATATTTTTCAATCTTTCATTTTCAGCAAAACAAATGAATAAGTTATTCTACCTCAACACTTGACGAGATGCGAATCGGGAATTATACTCAATGATTCAAAGATTTAATTTTATGCCTCACGCAAGGTTTCTTTGTCTTTGAAATTCTGAAGTTAACCATAGTTATATTAGTAAATTTCACGAGCAACTGGCACTGAAATCCATTTTCCTTGACATATTGGATTATCTATATCCACACAAAAAATTAGGTTGAGAAAATCCCTCTCGATTTACGTGTTTTGTCGTTCGCCAATATATAAGATGAGACCTTACAAATTACAATAGGGGTGATCGATTCCTAAACAGTTGGTTCCTACTCAAACCGATGTCCCCTAAAACCAAACTGACTGACTGATTTAGTTCAATCTAGTTCCCGAATGAGCCAATAGAACGGGCGGCATGTTCATTTTTTATTTTTTATTTTTAAATTTGATTTGTCATTAATGTTCAAGACAAAATTAAAGATGCTCTTGATAATCAAGGCGTTTCTACATTTAATAAGGTACATGTAATATTGTAGGTTTCACGGAGATTTGTCCAATTTGTGGCAAAATTTGGTTGAAATGAGCAATAATTGCCATATTTTGATATGTTATTGTCATCTTACTCACATATTTGAGTGAAATGGGATTAATGCGACCAGTTCTTGTCTACATGCACAAGTGAAGTGTAAAATAAGAAATGGATTAGGATTTTTTTTTTATAGCTTTTTAAGAAATAAAAAAAAAAAAAAAAAAAAAACAATCTTATCCGAATGGCTCGAGGCAGTAGTTCCATACCTAAAACTAGAAATTGGACTGAAATTCACCAAATGAACTAAGAACTAGATAAGTACCCAAAAATCAGCTAACATGATCCGTTCCAAGCGGTTTCTTTTCCTCATCCCTACCTTCGAGTCGAGGATATTGGAGGTCGCCGACAAAGCGAGATCTGATCTTTGCGCCTTTTCATAGTCAGTGATAATCCTGTCTTTCGCGACCAAAATGTTGGGTGAGCGAGATAGCCTCTTGGTGAAAGGTCGAGCGTTTCATTTGAGCATCGATTAGCAGGAGAAACGCTTCGGAGTGGACAGCAGCAACGCGGTCCAGGTCTTCTCATGATCTTCAATTTTATTGGCCGACAAGGCTGTTTTAGGGCTCGTCCCTTCCTGTACAGCCCATGACAAGACTTTCATCCCATAGTACAGACAAGTCAGGGTAACCCACATTCAATAAATGCTAATCAAGGTGAGTTTTTTTTTTTTTTTTTAAGGTTAATATCTTAAAAAATCTCAATTTGATATATACATAACAAATTTATCCCAATTTTTGGCCATCACAAACTCTATACTAGCACATAATTTTTTTTACCACAAAAAAAAAAAAAAACTTATACTAATGTATTTATGACAGATTTGCCTCCACTAATTTCTATTAAATTGGACAATGTCACCAAAAACCATAAACCTACATATGTGATAAACAGACTATAAAATCTCAAACTAATACAGTCTATATTATTAAAGTCATCAATTTTAATGAAAACTAATTAATGATAAATTTGTGACAAATTTATCAGTTATGGATTTTTGATAGCAAATAAATCAATTTAGGATAAATTCATTACACATATATCGGTCTGAGATTCTTCGTGATATTATCATTTTTTTTCCATAAAATGAATAACTTGAAAAACATTTTTCAAAAATTATCATTTGAATCGTTTGCAAAAATGAATAAATGGAAAATGTTTTTTTATCATCCATGAAAATAGTTAAATATAAAATACTATCAATGACGACAATATTTTTTTATTAACTTACTATTTCAAACGATACAAATAATCATCTATAAGAAACTATTTTTTAATCATTTATTTTTTGCGAAATAAATGAAGGCTAAAAGAAAAAAAAATTCAAAGCACTACTTGTTAAGCAAATGCGGAATGTTTTTATTTTTTTAATTTTGATTAAAGAAAATAGTTTGTGAGAAATTACAAACTTACTTTATATGAGTTCTTAACAAATATCTAGGGGCACTTCTCATTAAAACCTTTGAAAGAAGTGCCCACTTTAAAAAAGAACATATTTTGTTAGATTTGAATTTAGAGATTACTCTTTCAACAAGTCTCGATTGTATGAGTTCGTCATATATCTTTGATCAGTTTATTCCTAATAATGATCACATTTCAAAGGTTTTCCATTTAATAATTAAAAAGGAAGAGTGTTTTAATACAGGTTACATAAAAATCCTTTTTTAAGGTTTACAAATTTTAGGTCTAGAGAAAACTCACTAAAATGAATATGCAATTGTTCGAAGTGGTTTTTACTTTTTTTTTTCTTTTTTAAATTTTTTTGTGGAACTTTTTCTTTGATTTTTATTTAATTGAAAATTCCTGAAATTTTTATAAAATAAGTAAATGTCGATATATTCTATTTATCATAATAATCTCTCAGAATTCATGTAATTTTTTTTTTTTTTTAAAGATTTTGAAGGGCCTACCTAATAAAAGTTAGAACTAGGTACAAAGTTTCCCCAGACAAGCAATTGATAATTTGAAACGACGCAATGCCCACAATTTGGGATATGAAAAGGTGCTGCGCCTCCCACAGAGTTCTGCACGAATTTATGGGCCGTGCACAGAGGAAAAGAAGAATTAATGGTGGAATGCAGCACCCCCACAGAGTTCTGCACGAATTTATGGCCGTGCACAGAGGAAAAGAAGAATTAATGGTGGAATATTCACCGGATACTCGTAATAAAGTAGAAAAAAAAAATGCAGCTTTGTGTCGCGTCGGTGCTTGCCTAAAGTGGTAATTCTCCTGAACATTTTGATAAATCTTCAATGAGATTTCGAAACTGCTAAAAAAACAAGAAAAAAATGAGAGGAAGTTATATATTATTAATGATGCACCTTTGACCATCACTGCTTACGATAATCGCTATGAGCACCATTGTCATACCGCTGCCGCCGTCAGGGACATCTTTCTCTCAAAAGCTCTCCACCTCGTCCCTGTCGAGGAGCTGATCAACCACGAAAATACAGTCAAATGGTACAATCTCGTGAGCAAGATGACAGATCGGGTCATCGAACGAGACAGCGGATATGCGTCCATGCCCAATTAAGGATTTTGCTGAGAAAATTACTATTTCAGTGGTTACCCGAACAACAAAGAATGAGAGATTCCCATGTGTTCTCTTTTCATTTGTTTTTCTTTTTTCCCCTTTTAATAGATTTTCTTAACCAGTAACTTTTATTTAAAGCAAGGGGAATAGAATATAGGATGTATGAATTACCCCCCTGTATATATTATTACATATATTTACAATTATATATGCGAACCAAATCAAATACGAAATGAAATACCTAAAAATTAGGTTCAAAGAAAATAGATACGTTATATGTATGTAACTTGATTATTTCTTAATCCAATTTTCCAATTTGTACTAGCACAGCTAGTTAAATTGCTATCTTACATTGTTAATTAATTCTTATTATATGGGACGTAAGGCTTTTCGAAGTAACTAACTTAAACTTCAATATGAATATTCAATATTCAAAGTATAAAAGAATTGACATACGTACTATCCATAAAGACGTTAGACAACTAACAAATTTTTCAAAATTAATCGCGCTCATCAAGTATCTTGGAGGTGTTTATCAACATGATAATTCAAGAGGCCATGGTTAAATTATTCCACCAACTTTGGCCGTCCCTTTTACTTCTGATGGACGGAGGATTTCTTCTCTCCTTCAAAATTGAATGGAGGCGACGAGTCCAAACCAACTACCGACCCGGTGAATTGAAGAGCCTCCTCTTCCGGTGGCCTCCATAAATGAACCCCCTCCGCACGAGGTCCTCTCGGGTCTATATAGCAGCGCCCTCCCGACACGGCATGCAACATTCCAAATCCCGCCCCTCCATCGCACTCTTCTCTGAGGCTCTAAGCTCGTCCCCTGCCTTGACACGCAGTGGAAGTCAGCACCGCAAGGCGGCCATGGCTACCAAGCTTCCCCTCTCCTCTCTCTTCCTTCTCCTCGTCCTTCTCCTCTCAGGTAAAAAACCGGATCCCCTTACTCGCTTGAAAAAGTGTTATGTGCATGTGACCCGTCATGCCACGTTGCGGTGATAGCATGGCGTGACCGGTATCCTAGTCAATTAGGTTACATCACGTGTCACCGTCACACAAAGTTGTTATTTTAGGCCTGGATCAAGGGCACATGTCAATGCGGTCCGGTCATCGAGTCTCACTAAAAAGAAAGGGATAAGTGCATTGGAAATCCTAAAATTTATCATGAAAATGAAATTAAGTCCTAAAACTTTCAAAAAGTGCAATTAAATTCTAAAACTTATCATAAAGTACAATTAAGTTCTAAAACTTTCAAAAAGTGCAATCAAGTTCTAAAACTTATTAAAATGGTTCAATCTAAGTCATTTTATTTATTGCACTTTTTAAAAGTTTTACGACTCAGTTGCACTTTCTATACAACTTTTAAGGCTTTATTTATTTTATTTTTTTGGTAAAGGTAAGAATGAATAAATAGCTTTAACACCACCGGCCGCGGTGGCGCTCCACCTAAGCTAGACTCGCGATCCTCAACGAAGAGGTGAAGGGTTCAAACCCAGGGGGAGGCGCTAGGTGTATTAAGTGTGACTCGGGGGTGGTGGGTCCTCCCGCTTTCAAGTGTCACTGGGGTTTACTGGCGCGCTGCATCGCCGCAGTTCTGCTTCCTCCAATACAAAAAAAAAAAAAAAAAAAAAAAAAAAAAAAAATAAATAGCTTTAACCACACCTTACCAAAAAAAAAAAAAAAAAGCTTTAACCACAATACAAAATTTTAGAACTTGATTTAATATTTTGAAAGTTTTAGGACTTGATTGAACTTTCGTGATAAGTTTTATGACTTAATTGCACTTTTTGAAAGTGTTAGGACTCAATTGCATTTTCATGATAAGTTGTATGACTTCTAATGTACTTATCTCAAAAATAAAACTTAACACTCATGTTCTGTAATCAGTCATGTTCATCACATTAAATACAGACCAAGTCTCTGCCATATAATCTTTCCAAGCGTGGCGGCACGTTGACCGGACTTTAAAAGTTTGCTTCCAATGCCTCGTCATGTTCAAATCATGGCGAGAACTCGCTCGAAAAGCCTTATTATTACACCACGAGCCTCAGTGGTGCTGAAAATCGTGGCAAAACTGGACCCTCTAGGAAAATTCGCCATGTCTTTCTGACTTTCCATTTCTGATTTCCTTGTAGTCGCGTGGATGCCGCCCAAGGCAAGCGCGAATCCGAGGACTTGCTCCGTCGAACTGGACTCGAACGGCTGCACGCCCCAGGACTGCGTCGCAAGGTGCGCCGCCCAATACAGTGGGATCGGCGAATGCGCTCATCAGGAGTACGTCAGTAGCTACCACTGCGTTTGCCTCTACGCTTGCCTCTGAAGTGGCTCCCTTTCGTTTCTCTCTGCCTCTCCCGCTTCCTCGACTCTATGAAGCCATCAGTCATCAGGAGAGGAGAGGGAGAACTCAATAAAACTGATTTGGAATGCAAGTCTGTGCACTTGCAGAGTACCTTCAGTTCAGAATGAGAGTGTGTGTTTAAATTGTTCTTTTGTTTCGAAGAGAGTAAGTGTAACTTGCCCTTGGCTTTAGTTTGCTCATGCTCATTAATAAACTCGTGTTCAAATCACAATATCTCCTGCTTGAGTTAACTTTTCGGAGGCTGCAATTGCCATCTTGCAAATGGATTTTGTCTTCCACAATACTCGGGGACAAAACAAAACAATGTGTATATGTCGAGAAGAGCAAAATAAGAGAAACCCTGTGATAGCCATTTTTGTACGTTCGATGTGCTTTCCAGATAAAAAAATATATAGAATTGAACATAGTAAAGTAAGAAATTAAAAGATTTCGTTGCAATTGTTTGTTTGAAAATTTCATGAAAGGATAACCATATGTTCTTCTCTTCATCAGAACAAGAGGATTGTTATATTCAGTACTAAACCTGTTGAAGGGATGAAATATAATTGATCTTTTTGAATTAGAAGTTGAATCAATCATCAGAAGAGGAGTTAGGCAAAAAATTAGGATACATATTGGGAAATAAAACTTTCATCAAAGAGAAGCAGATGAAATGTTTTCATAAAAATTCTCGCAGAATCAAAAATAACGTTTTCATCCTGTAAATAATAGGCCGTTAAGAAAACAGTTAGCGATTATCAATTAAGCGAGTCGGGTTACCAATTCTCGCTCCACATTTTCAGCTTAGGTTACTTAGTCAATAGACTCAGCTGAGGGTTCCAAATTTACCTTATAACACTAATAAGAATCCATTAAAACTTGTAGCTAATCATGACACACAATAATAAGAGCGTAGGTCTTTAGTTCAGTCTAAAGCCTCCCCCATTGGCAGTCGGATGTCAATAAGAATTTACATGTGTTACTAGAGTGAGGAGTGAACAAATGTATCATTGAGGCAAGAACAAGTGAACGAGAGTCGGGAAAGAAGATCGAACGCCAACCCAAGAAGAGACCCCTTTCGAGCTATCATCCGGACCATCAATGCTCAAGCAACGATGAAGATTCTGAGATTGAGCTAACATTCAAAGCAACCGATAATTCAGCGAGCAGGCTAATGAGAGAGAGAGAGAGAGAGAGTAAATGAGTCACCAAATCATTGGTCTGGCCAGCACCCCCTTCAAAGCATTTATCGATACAGCCTAAAGCATTTAGTAGTCAAGGATGAGTAGGAACCGCCCGCAACAAATGTGACTGGCCAGCAACCCCATCAAACTCTGCGTCGACAGTGTACGTATCTGAGGCTTCCCGAGGCTGCTGGGGCGGCCATTACACGCGGTGGGGTCGCGCTCCCTTTAGCGTTCTTTGCAGTAGAGAGAGAGAGAGAGAGGGAGACTGGCGCGGCTTGCGATGAGCAATCAATCGCAGCGGCATGCGATGGCGACAGTGGCAGCAATAGGTGCGACGTTGTAACGAACCAAGGCACAAGCGAAGCCCCAAAAGAAGTATTCCGAGGACAGTATAAATGAATGTTCAATCGGGGAGCTGAATCTTTTAGTATTGAATCTTTCACCGAGGCCTAGCCCATCTAAAGTGGGACTTGGGGATGTACAAACCCTTCACTTAAAAGAACAATTGATGTTCTTTTGTTAGTATTGAAATGTATTGCCCGACAATTCTCCCTTGTTATTTGAAATGTGATCTGGTGAATTTCTTACATCCCATCTGTTTTAAAAGCTTGCGTGGAGTGCGTGGAGTACGGAAGATTGATAAGTGAGTATATTGACGTGGGGCAAATGCCTTGCTAAAATTTTTGACATTATTTGTTATGTATGTGCATTTTCTAAGTACATTATTCAAGTAATTTGCATATACAAAAAAGAAATCAGAATGCAAAATTCACATTTGTTTATTATTACCGTCCCTTTTTCCATTTGTTTTTAATACGGAAAAATGAAAGAAATATTGACATTTATTACTTGGCGTAAATGTGGTATTTCTTCAACAACAAAAAAAAAAACAAATTTGGTATTTTATTTATTTATAAAAAAATAGTTTGGTATTAAAAAAAGGAAAATTGGTCAATTTTCAAATAGTTAGGGATTAGATGGAATATTAGATGAAAGTTCATGGTCTAAATAGAGCAAATCGAAAGCTCGGGGATATGAAATTGAACATTAGATGAAAGTTCAAGAACCAAATTGAGCAAATCAAAAGCTCATGAATGAAATTGAACATTAGATGAAAGTTTATAAACCATTTGTGACATTTTTCCATTTGGAATCTTGTACCTAACCCGCCGACTTCAACGTTGCATTGTACGAATAATTTAGAAAATATTTTTCTAAAAATAATCGCTTCTATCATTTATAAAAATGGATAAATAAAAAAAATGCTTTTGTTGTTCGTGAAAATGTTTACATACGAATTGTTTTCGATAATAAAACATTTTCCATCGAATAATTATTTCCAGTGATACAAACCATTGTTTTAAGAAAATTATTTTTCAATCTTTCATTTTCATCGAAACAAATGAATTAATTATTCTACCTCAACACCTGACAGGATGCAAATTGGGAACTACACTCAATAATTCAAATTCTGAAGTTAGCCACAGTTATATTAGTAAATTTTGCGAGCAATTGGCACTAAAATCCATTTTCCTTGACATATTGGATATCTATATTCACACAAAAAATTAGGTCGAGAAAACCCCTCTCGATTTACAGGTTTTGTCGTTCGCTAGTATATAAGATGAGACCTTACAATAGAGGTGATCGATTCCTGAATAGTTGGTTCATACTCAGACCAATGTCCCCTAAAACCAAACCAACTGACCGATTTAGTTCAAAAGAATTAAATCTTTCGAATATGGACCGAAAGGTCATTGAGTTAGCAATAAATGTTGTTAAAGAAAAGATAATCGATGAACTAGTAATTCTATTTCGAGTATATCGTGATACTACTGTAGATGTGAGCTTATTATCAGGAGTCAATCTCCAAGAGGTAATCGAGTGTCTCTTTGATATTGAATTCAGTTTACCAAGACCTTAATGAAGAAAAACCAATTACGATTTTTTACTGTAAAACAGAGGCTCACATCCAATTTAGAAAGAGTGGTATCAATAACAATAGGTATAAAAATGGATCCGTCCAAAGAACTCTAATAGGTCTACTTTTACTGGCCTACTCTTCTTGGCTGAGGGGTGAAAACAGCGTAATCTCTGATCAAAGAATACGAGGTTATTTACCAAAGTATCTACCAAAATAGAAGAAATAACAAGACAATCGAGCCTTACCGAAGGCTTAGGCTTCTATGGAACCGGCTGAAAATCATCGAATAAAGAGAGAGAAATCCAATCCACTCTTAGTCGATACCCAGTATCTCCCTTATATAGGGGGAGTTTGGGCCATGCATTCGAAGATCTTGGGAAACTCCATTCGACCAAATGGGCCAATAGAATGGGTGGCATATTCATTTTTTATCCTTAAAAAATTTGATTTGTCGTTAATGTTCAAGACAAAATTAAAGATGCTCTTGATAATCGAGGCGTTTCTACATTTAGTATGGTACATGTAATATTGTAGGTTTCACGGAGATTTGTCCAATTTGTGGCAAAATTTGGTTGAAATGAGCAATAATTGCCATGTTTTGATATGTTATTGTCATCTTATTCACATATTTGAGCGAAATGGGATTCGTGCGACCAATTCTTGTCTACATGCATGAGTGAAGTGTAAAAAGAAATGAAATAGGATTTTTTTTTATAGCTTTTTAAGAAATTAAAAAAAAAAAAAAGTCTTATCCGGATTAGGGGTGAGCAAATGGCCTCTAGGGTTGACCTGGACCGCCCAACCCCGCCTGGCCCCGGTCCGGTTCCCAAGGGGGACGGGTTGGTCCTTGATCCTAAAATTCAAGGACCAATACGTGTGGGTTGGTCCCGGTCCTAGAGAGTTTTGGTCGGTCCTTGACCAACCCCGTATATTATATTATATTATTTATAATTCTTTTATATATTCAAACTTGAGTAAAATGTATGTTATATTATATTATATTGGGATGTTCTATCAATATCACTAATAGTATTTCAATTTAAAACTTTTGTTGAGTATCAATTATGTGTCGTTTGTTTTGTTTTTAGGTTTTTAGAAGTTCAAGTGAATTAACAAGATGTGAAGTTATATATTCATGATTTATATTAAGTATTTTGAACTTTTTATGGTTTAATTGTATTTTACGAATGAATTTCAGCTGCACTTTGCTTTTCAATTTGTATCGAATGGTAGAAGTTTTTGAAGAGTAGAGAGTAATACAGCATTCTACGGTGATTTGCTAGTCAAGTGGTGTGAAGCTCATTTTTTGGTTGAGTGGATTTTACATGATCAAATGCAGGAAAACACTATTGAATATGGTGTTATGAATATTAAAGATAGATGTTTATAAGAATTTTCCATCTTGTCCCATATCTCGATGAGTGGTTAGCATGTACGAAATTTATATTATTGCGTCATCTTAAATTTGCTAAATATGTATTAGTATTTATAGTTTAGTTGCACAATGTCGCATTGTTGATGAATGTGTAATTTGAATTTGTAGGTTTACTTTTTTAGGGAGTATAAAAAATAAGATGAAAAAAAATTATCGATCGGTCCCGAGTTGACCCTGGAACCGGACCGAACCCATTGGGTTGGGTTGGTCCCTCGGTCCTGCGCTCAATAGGGTCGGTCCTCGGTCCCAAAAATTGAGGACCAACACTGTACGGATTGGTCCTAGGGTTAGGGGGTGACACGGACCAACCCGGACCATGCTCACCCCTAATCCGGATGGCTCGAGGGAGCAGTTCCATACCTAAAACTAAAAATCGAACCGAAATTCACCAAATGAACTAGGAACTAGACAAGTACTCAGAAATCGGTTAATATGATCCGTTTCGAACAGTTTCTTTTCCTCACCCCTACCTTAGAGGCGAGGAGATTGGAGGTCGCCGACAAAGCGAGATCTGATCTTGCGCCTTTTCATAGTCAGTGACAAACCTGTCTTCGCGACCAAATGTTAGGTGAGCAATAGCAAATCTTGGTGGAAGGTTAAGCGTTTCATTTGAGCATTGATTAACAGGAGAAACGCTTCGGAGTGGACAGCAACGCTGTCCGGGTCTTCTCATGAGCTTCAGTTTTATTGGCCGACAAGTCTGTTTTTGGGCTTGTCCCTTCCTGTAGAGCCCATGACAAGACTTCATCCCATAGTACAGACAAGTCATGGTAACCCATATTCAATAAATGCTATTCCAGAGTGAGTTTTCTTTTAAGATTAATATTAAAAAAATCTTAATTTAATATATACATAACAAATTTAACTCAATTTTTGGCCACCACAAACTCCATACTAGCACATAATTTTTTTACCATAGAAAAGTCATACTGATATATTTATGATAGATCTGTCCTCTACTAATTTCTATTAAATTGGACAATATCACCAAAAACCATAAACCTACATATGTGACAAATGGATGATAAAATCTTAAACTAATACTTTTGTCAATTGTTACGTATCATTAAAATCATCAATTTTAATGAAACCTAATAAAAGATAAATTTATCACAAATGTATCATTTATGGGTTTTCTATAGTAAAAAAATTAATTTAAGATAAATTTGTCATGGGTATATAGTTTGAGATTTTTCATGATATTAGCTTTTTTTTCTACAAAATGAATAACTTGAAAAATATTTTTCAAAAATTATCATTTAAATCATTTGCAAAAATGAATAAACGGAAAGTGTTTTTATCATCTACACAAATAGTTAAATATAAAGTACTATCAATAACGACAATATTCTTTTATCAACTAATTATTTCAAACGATACAATTAATCATCTATTATAAACTACTTTTTAAATCATTCATTTTTCGCGAAATAAATAGAGGCTAAAAGAAAAAAAAATCCAAAGCACTACTTGTTAAGCAAATGCGGAATGTTTTTATTTTTATTTTTTAATTTTGATTAAAGAAAATAGTTGATGAGAAATTACAAACTTACTTTAAATGAGTTCTTAACAAATATCTAGGGGCACTTCTCATTAAAACCTTTGAAAGAAGTGCCCGTTTAAAAAAAAAAAAACATATTTTGTTAGATTTGAATCAAGAGATTACTATTTCAACAAGTCTCGATTATATGAGTTCGTCATATATCTTTAATCAGTTTATTCCAAATAATGATCACATTTCAAAGGTTTTCCTTTTAATAACTAAAAAGGAAGAGCATTTTAATACATGTTACATAAAAACCCCTTTTTAAGGTTTAATATCCTAAACAATCCCAAATTTTAGGTCTAGAGAAAACTCACAAAATTGAATATACAATTATTCTGAGTGGTTTTTACTTCTTTTTTTCTTTTTTCTATATTTTGAGGAATTTTTTCTTTGATTTTTATTTAATTGAAAATTCCTGAAATTTTTATAAAATAAGTAAATGTCGATATATAAAATCATATTCTATTTATAATAATCTCTCAGAATTCATGTAATTTTTTTTTTTTTTTTTAAAGATTTTGAAGGGCCTACCTAGTAAAAGTTAGAACTAGGTACAAAGTTTCCCCCAGACAAGCAATTGATGATTCGAAACGACGCAACGCCCACAATTTGGCATATGACAAGGTGCTGCGCTTCCCACGGAGTTCTGCACGAATTTATGGGCCGTGCACAGAGGAAAATAAGAAATAACGGTGGAACATTCGCCGCATACTCGTAATAAAGTAAAAAATAAAATAAAATGCAGTTTTGTGTCGTGTCGGTGCTTGCCTAAAATGGTAATTCTAGTAAATCTTCAATGAGATTTCGAAACCGCTAAAAGGGTGAATTAATCTACATTTGATTATTCTCATGTACATATAAAACGTAAAACATAAGCTTTTGCGAAGGAATTTGTGATAGAATATTAAATATTAAATTACGCATTCATGTAATAACTTCATCTTTTAAAATAACTGATGGTGGTTTTACAAAATTTCATGAGGTACCAAAGTAAAATGACTATAAGTTTATATCTTTCCAATAAAATATTTTCACTTTTAATACTAGCTTTTTTGGTCGGATACTTTTAATATTAGTTAAAAAAACAAGAAAAAAAAATGAGAGGAAGTTATATATTATTAATGGTGCACCTTTGACCATCACTGCTTACGATGATCGCCATGAGCACCATTGTCGTATCGACATCTTTCTCTCAAAATATCTCGACATCGATCTCGTTGCTCGTGTGGCGAAGCAAAGCTCAACACGATTGCGTCAAGCTCCACCTCGTCCCTATCGAGGAGCTGATCAACCATGAAAATACGGTCAAACGGTACAATCTCATGAGCAAGATGACAATTCGGGTCATCGAACGAGACAGTGGATCTGCGTCCATGCCCAATTAAGGATTTTGCTGAGAAAATTACTGTTTTAGTGGTTACCCAAGCAACAAAGAAAGAGAGATTCCCATGTGTTTTCCTTTCATTTGTTTTTCTTTTTTCCCCTTTTAGTAGATTTTCTTAACCAATAATTTTTATTTTAAGCAACGGGAATAGAATATAGAATGTATGAATAATCTCTTGTCTAAATTATTACATACATTTATAATTATTTATGAGAACCGAATCACATACGAAATGAAACCAAAAAATGAGGTTTAAAGAAAATAGATACATTACATGTATGTAACTCGAGCATTTCTTAATCCAATTTGTACAAACGTAGTTAGTGAAATTGTTATCTTACATTGTTAATTGATTCTTATTGTACGAGATATAAAGCTTTTCGAAGCAACTAAGCTTAAACTTCAATATGAATATTTAATATTCAAAGTATAAAATGATGGACATACGTACTGCCCATAAAGACTTGTTAGACAACTAATCTAGAAAAAAAAAAAAAAAAAAAACTAACAAATTTTTCAAAATTAATCACGCTCATCAAGTATCTCGGAGGTGCTTATTATTAACATGATATTTCAATAGGCCATGGTTAAACTATTCCACCAACTTTGGCCGTCCCCTTCACTTCCGACGAACGGAGGATTTCTTCTCTCCTTCAAATTGAATGGAGGCGACAAGTCCAAACCAACTACCGACCCGGTGAATTGAAGAGCCTCCTCTTCTGGTGGCCTCCATAAATGAACCCCCTCCGCACGAGGTCCTCTCGGGTCTATATAGCAGCTGCCTCCCGACCACGGCATGCAACAATCCAAATCCCGCCCCTCTATCGCTCTCTTCTCTAAGGCTCTTAAGCTCGTCCCCTGCCTCGGCACGCACTGAAGGTCAGCGTCGCCAGCCTATCTCGGGTTCAGCCATGGCTATCAAGCTTCCCCTCTCCTCTCTCTTTCTTCTCCTCGTCCTTCTCCTCTCAGGTAAAAAACCAGCTCTCCTTCTTGCGCGAAAAAGTGCTCTGTGCATGTGACCCGTCATGCCACATGGCGGTGATAGCACGGCTTAATTGGCATCCTAGTCGGTCGGGTTATATCATGTGTCACTCTCGCACGAAGTTGTTAGTTTAGGTCTGAATTAGGGACACATGTCAGTGCCGTCACCGTGTCTCACTAAAAAGAAAACTTATCTCTCCTGTTCTGTTATCTGTCATGTTCATCACATTAAATACAGACCAATCCTCTGCCATATAATCTTCCTGGTACCCCTAATCCAGGCGTGGCCGCACGGTGACCGGACTTAAAAAGTTTGCTTCCAATGCCTCGTCGTCTTCAAATCGATGGCGAGAAATCGCTCGAAAAGCCTCATTATTACACCACGAGCCTCAGTGGTGCTGAAAATCGTGGCAAAACTTGACCCTCTAGGAAAATTCGCCATGTCTTTCTGACTTTCCATTTCTGATTTCCTTGTAGTCGCGTGGATGCCGCCCAAGGCAAGCGCTCAGCCGAGGACTTGCTCCATCGAGCTGGACTCGACCGGCTGCAGGCCCCAGGACTGCGTTGCAAGGTGCGCCGCCCAATACCGTGGGATCGGCGAATGCGCTCATCAGGAGTACGTTAGTAACTTCCACTGCGTTTGCCTCTACTCTTGCCTCTGAAATGGCTCCCTTTCGTTTCTCTCTGCCTCTCCCTCTTCCTAGACTCTATGAAGCTATCAGTCATCAAGAGAGGAGAGGGAGAACTCAATAAATTGATTTGGAACGCAAGTCTGTTCACTTGCAGAGTACCTTCAGTTCAGAATGAGAGTGTGTGTTTAAATTGTTCTTTTATTTCGAAGAGAGGAAGTGTAACTTGTACTTGGCTTTAGTTTGCTCATGCTTATTAATAAGCTCGTGTTCAAATCACAATATCTCCTGCTTGAGTTAACTTTTCGGAGGCTGCAATTACCATCTTGCAAATGGAGTTTGTCTTCCACAATACTCGGGGACAAAACGAAACAATGTGCATATGTTGAAAAGAGCAAGGGTTTCTTGATCATGCGAATAAGAAAAACTTTGTGATAGCCATTTTTGTACATTGGATGTGCTTTCCGAATAAAGAAATATATAGAATTGAACATAGTCAAGTAAGAAATTAAAAGATTTCATCGCAATTGTTTCTTTTTGCTAAATAAGATTTTGTCACAATTGTTTGTTTGGAAATTTCATGAAAAGATAACCATATGTTCTTCTCTTCATCGGAACAAGAGGACCATTATATTCAGTAGTAAATCTGTTGAAAAGATGAAATATAACTAATCTTTTCGAATTAGAGGTTGAATCAATCATCAGAAGAGGAGTTAGGCAAAAAATTAGGATACATCCTGGGAAATAAAACTTCCATCGAAGAGAAGCAGATGAAATGCTTTCATAAAAATTCAAATAGAATCAAGAATAACGTTTTCATCTTGTAAATAATAGGCCGTCAAAAATACAATTAGCGATTATCCATTAAGTGACTTAGGTTACTAGTCGTCGCTCCACATTTTCGGCTTAGATTACTTAATCAATAGACTCAGTTAAGGGTTTCAAATTTACCCTAATTCATTCAAACTGGTGGCTACACACGATAATAAGAGCGTAGGTTTTAGTTTAGTCTACGGCCTCCCCCATTGGCAGTCGGATGTCGATAAGAACTTACATGCGTTACTAGAGTGAGGAGTGAACAAATGTATCATCGAGGCAAGTACAAGTGAACGAGAGTTGGGAAAGAAGATCGAACGCCGACCCAAGAAGAGACCCCTTTCAAGCTATCATCCGGACATCAATGCTCAAACAATGATGAAGATTCTGAGATTGAGCTAACATTCAAAGCAACGGATAATTCAGCGAGCAGGCTAATGCGCGAGAGAGAGAGAGAGAGAGAGAGAGAGAAAGTAAATGAGTCACCAAATCAGTTGTCTTTTATGATTGATCGATACGACCTAAAGCATTTATCAGTCAAGGACGAGTGGGAACCGCCCGCAACAAATGTGACTGGCCAGCAACCCCATCAAACTCTGCGTCGACAGTGTACGTATCTGAGGCTTCCCGAGGCTGCTGGGGCGGCCATTACACGCGGTGGTGTCGCCATCCCTTTAGCCTTCTTTGCAGTAGAGAGAAAGAGAGAGAGAGAGAGAGAGAGAGGGAGACTGGCGCGGCTTGCGATGAGCAATCAATCGCAGCGGCATGCGATGGCGACAGTGGCAGCAATAGGTGCGACGTTGTAATGAACCAAGGAACAAGCGAAGCCCCAAAAGAAGTATTCCGAGGACAGTATAAATGAATGTTCATTCGGGGGCTGAATCTTTTGGTTGTGCACTACTTACCGAGGCTTCGCCCATCTAAAGTGGGACTTGAGAATGTACGAACCCTTCACTTAAAAGAATAATTGACGTTATTTTGTTAGTATTGAAATGTATTGTCCGACAATTCTCTCATGTTATCTGACGTGTGATCCGGTGAATTTCTTACATCCCATCTATCTTAAAAGCTTGCGCGGAGTGTGCAGAGAATGGAAGAACGATAAGTGAGTATATTGACGTGGGGCAAATGCCTTGCTAAAATTTCTGACATTTTTTGTTATGGATATGCATTTTCTAAGTATCAAATACCTCGACTTTCCAAATTTGGCTCAATGTGAAGCACCTTATGTAAGTAGTCATGTAATGTGATTTTGCCAAAGTAGCTCACTTACTCATCAAAAGATAAGTATAATTGGTGATGTGACTTATTTACGCAGCAAAAATCTTATCATCTTTATGTAGTTGTCAAATATGTTTATAATGACATGACATTATCTCAAAAGGCCCCAATGAATGTAGATAATTGATGGCTATTTAACAACGTTAGTGTCCCGGTTAACGTTTTCCATCCTCAATTTTTTTAAAGGAGGTCTTAAATTCATTGACATTTGAAATGTTGAGAGTACTTGATTGAACCCAAAAATAAAATAAAATAATAGGTACTTGATAGTAAAATGAGTACAAGTTTAGGTACTTCCAATCTCATATGCCCCTTTAAAATTTGAGAAAAAGCCAAATTGTAATGGTAAATATGTTAAAAAATTTCCATTTGTAACAAGTCCATGCCATCTCAACCCAATAAAACATAAATTAAATTAAATTGCTCTTCCCATAGCATTTCTTCTATAAACATGAATTCAAAAACATACTTTCTTTTTCAAATAACAATTACTCTGAATGGCCATATTAGGTAATGCTCATTTCAGAGTAGCTCTTGCTCATGAATCACTTGATAGAGTATCTCCCATCCAATGTGGTTGAGATGTCTTGGGCACAACAATGTCAAAGGCAAGGAGGGGTGGGGATGAGGTAGGATGACGGAGAAGGAGAGAGAGAGAGAGAGCTGTGGTTTTTGGATTTCATAAAATGAAACCGAGATTCGGCGTGATCAAAATGTCAATTGGGTGGTTGGATGAGATATATTTATCTCATAAAGTAAGAGGATTTTTGTCCTTATTTTTAAGGGCGGGTAGTCATTAAATGGGTAGGTTTCAAATTTGGAATCCAAAACCTACTATATCCGGATTAGTTCTCTTTTTTTTAAATGTGAAACCTACCTACAAATCCTAGAATTGACCATGTTGACTTGGCCTAGTCTAGGATCTACCTAAGAACCAACCCATTCTTTTAATTCCCCAAAATGACAAACTTTAGTAAAACACCTCACTATTTACAATCAAGACAAATAGCAACTACAATAAAATAATAAAGCAACAAAACAACGAGAAGTACAGTACAAATCAAACAAAAATATAAAGCAATTGGGAAATGCCTCACTCATCCCTTAGTCAAGCAAAATGAAAGTTAAAGAAACAATAGAAATTCCAATCCACCAAAAGTAACAATTCATTAGAAAAAAAAAAAAAACATAGTATCTTTAGCTACGTTATTGTGAAGTATTGAGGGCCGTCAACGGCTTGAAAAAATTGAATTATTTGGACGATACCAAAAGTTGCAAAAGACATCATTTAGCTAGGGAAACGATCATGAATTCTTTGGACAATACCAAAAGTTGCAAAAGACATCGTTCAGCTATGGAAATGATCATGACTTTGAGTATTGTAGGACGAATAAGTATCACCGAAAGTGCAAAGACTTTGACTGGACAAGTATGAAAGGTGTGCAATTTAGGAGTGAGTTGTTTCGAGGTGGGTAAGTTACAATTTTAGGGTGCATATGATCTAAACCTTGAACTTGGAACCTATTTTGTAAACTTTGTAACCAGATCAAAATTGGCCGAATAGGGTTGATTCAGTCTGGTTCCAGGGTCTATCCCAATTTGACATTTACATGCGACTTTTTAGAAAAAAAAAAAATTGTTAGATAGTCATCATCTAAACTTATCAAATTTACAATCCTAAAAGGAATTAAATTTCCCTTATCCCATATTTAAAAAGGTGAAAATAAATGTACTGGGGATCCTTGAATTATTATAATTTAATTAGGCCCCTCAACTTTTTATTGTACAATTGGATCCTTAAATTATATGTTTTTCTCAATTCTAGCTTCTCCTTTTGTTAATAAAGTACACACTAAAAGAAAAGCCAAAATGGCGTCAAATTACGTCGAGGGATATGATTTTTAAAAAAATTTGAAATAGTTCCCTAGGTACTTTTTATCCTGACAATATTTTGATAGCTTATGGGTTACATATATACATATATATAGACACACACAAATGCAAGGGCCCGACTCCCTTAATCTCTGGGCACTAGGCCCTTGATTTCTTTAGTTTGTTTGATGGGCCTGATATTCTTCACCAGCAGGACGCGCGGCCTAATTTGTCGTCGGCCTCTGAGCCAATTTTGAGCAAGGAAATCTTGTGGAAAATCTACATCATCCATCCTAAGGTCTCCATCTCCATGCCACGTCAGCAATCCGAGGATTTTTAATTGAGTTCTGTTCTCCAATGCTTTTCTCACGCCATCAACACATGTGGTCCTTGGAATATCATAAATTGCATTGACTCACGGCACTTATTTGCTCCTGTCGTTCTCTCCCTCTTGCAATTCGTGCACATAGGCCAAGCATTACTATATAAATCCATGACCATTTCCATGATTTGAACTCGACAAACCGAGAGATTGAGTTTTGAGAAAATTATCCATTTGGTCCTGATCCTGATGTACGAATAGTAATTTATTCATAAACGTTTCCATTTTGCTAATTTAGGCCTTAAATCTTTGCATGAACGTAGGACAAACGACCGTGACAGTGATTGCTGGTGAAAATTCACCAAAATGACTATAATGGAATTTAGAATTAAGCTTTATGACTAAATTTGAAAACTTAAAAAATTTATTACTGAATTGGCATTGGTGCAATATGTTTAGGATTGATTAGCGAATTCTCCCAAATGAACTTTGCAGATATTTGGAGGATCGACTTCAACCAATTATGACTCTAGCGAAGGCGAACGTCGAACATAAGACCGAGTCATTGCGGCGAAGGCACGAGTTAGCCATTAGTTTCCCAAGGTTTACACTAAATCAACATTGAGGCTATATCAAAGAGAACTAATTTTATCATATAGATTTTATCTTTACTATTAGATAAAATAAATAGAACCCTCTCAATTTTATGGGATTATAATTTTTTAGTATCCTCAACTAGTTATTCTTTTTCTTATTATTATCTCTCTCATGTTTCAATTTTCAATTCGAAATTTTTGTATTTCATAGTAACCTTACCAAAAAGTTCATTTCCATATTTCTTCCATTTCGCAAACATGGGCACAGATGTTTCATATTGTGTTAAATAATTCAAATATTTTGTAGTAAGCTGATTATTCAATATTTATTAGGTGCCAATTTTTATATACAAGTAACATGTGTGCACTTTTCCTAATTACAGTTATGGCAACTAGGGGTGATCAATTTTACAGGGTTGTCTGTTTCCCAATTTTTGGAATATGGGATCTATCTTGTTTGCCCTAGACCAATTGTGGAACTTAACCTGTTTTTTGTCAGATTCCAAAGTCTACTCGGGAGCATGCTTTTCTTTGGTTCCTTTTTTTGTTGGTTTCATTCTTTTACTACAAAGTAATATGAGCAATAAAACAGCTCAAGGTAGAATATGAACAACAAAAGTTCCTTGTCCGCCAAAAGTATTAATCTAGAAGATGAACATGTAATCACATACGGCTATAAACAATAAAAAGTTCAAACAATGTACTGTAAAACATAAATTATAAAACTTCATTATTATTTCATTTATAAAATTTTCCTCTACATTTTAACCACCAATAAACAAAACAAATAGTATTGTTAATCAATTTAAAATAGTTTAAGTGAGGGCGAGTTGAGAACAAGCGAGTATTGTGAGGCTCAAATGAGCGACCGCAAGCCACGAGACGTGCACGCGAGAGAGAGAGAGAGAGAGAGAGAGAGAGAGCATAAAAAGAAGAAGAAGAAGAAGAAGAAGAAGAAGAAGAGAGTTATAAAGTGTCTAAGTGAGATAGGAGTCTTGAAGAGAACAGAAAAAAAAAATGTTAAGAGAAAAACGTGGGTTAAAACACTATGAAGTCAATTCCAAAATTAGTCCAATTGGTCTATTGAATCTTCACTTGGAACTAGGAACCAGACCGATCCCAACGGGAATTTGAATCTGGGCTGGTTTCAAGATGGTTCGGTTCAATTTTCAGGTAAAACCGGTCCAAGTGCACAACCCTAATAGAAACCTACCTCAAAATGTGAGGCAAAAATCGCTATATGCGTAGTTCACGTATTTATCATCTAAGTAGCACCGATACTGATATGTGACATGCAATACGACACGCCAACGCATTGTTTATCAAAAAATAGAGTTTTCCGATACGTTGTGATACGTTATATAGTAAATATATATTTTTATATATACACGATAAATTATCATTTTTATAATTATTTCAATCAAATTAATTTGATTCAAATTCACAAATAAATAAATAATAAAGTTTAGGATGAATTTACACTATAAATATTAATAAACCATTTATTAATATCATTCATTATTTTAATTTGACAAATTCAACTCTATTCCAATAATTCATAAAACTTGGAGAAAAAAATAAGAAATTTACATTTTGAACTTGTATATCAGACATGTTAGAAGAGAAGGGAAAAAGAAACTTGGATTGAATTGTGTATGGAAGTGAGAGTCAGAGAAGAGAAGAGAATACAAGATTTTTATTCTTTCCCAATTTATTATTTTTTATTATTTTTTAAAAAAATTTCACATATATACATTTTGATCCCTCATTTATTTAGAATTTTTAAAATTGACGTGGCGTGTTAGAATCACGTGTCAGAATTATGTGTCGAAAACTAGCATGTCAAAATTCTAACCCGAGTATCAAAAAAATTCATCAAATATCTGATTTTTCGACACGTGTGGATTGAGTGTCAGAGAGTGTCAGACACGTGTTGGAGTGTTCGGTACACATGAATGTTTTTAGATAGTGTCGGTACTTCCTAACTAATCATTGAAGGAGAGGAAATATAACACCCAGAAATGAATAGGATGGATTTTGTAGACCAAATGAACAAACTTTGAATATAACTATCAAAGATATCATACATTTAGTGAATTCTTTTTTTTTTTTTGTGGTAATACTATGAAAAACTCCAAATCAATACACTAATGGTAATTTTAATTCAAACTAATTTTTTTAATACAAAAAACTCAAATTTGGTATATCTGTAACAAATTTACCTATCAAATAATCGAGTTGGATGACACATGATAATTGACGGGTATACCAATTTGGAGTTTTATTTTGCGTTTGTCACAGGTACACTAATTTATATTTTCTTTTTGTGATATTAATCACATTCAATAGAAACTAAGAATGATAACAAAATATACCAATTTAGCATTTTTATTGGTTAAAAAATTAGTTTACGGTCAAATTATTACAGATGTACCAATTTCGACTTTTTTATGGTCAAAAAATTAATTTATCAATTTGAGAGTTTCATAATATAATTTTTTTTGGGGGGGCACTTGATACGCTTTTTGACCTTAAGCTGACCAGCTTTCGAGAGAAATGCTGACTTTAGCGAATATGTGACCAGCCGTGTCCCAATCATATCTGTCCGACTAAATTAGTACTCATTCAAGTGCTAATTGGACTCTAGTTAAAGTGCGTCATTTATTAAAAAAATAGAAAAAAACAAAGAAAGTTAATGAATCGTGTGATTAAAATCAAAATTCAATAACCAGACTGCAATATGTATTAAAGTTCAACGACCACCTATGAATTTTTCTCCGATGGATTACATAGATGCCTCATCATCCATTCAAAATAATCACCTAGAATAATATACACACAGATATAATCGCTTGTTTATGAAAGAAATATATTTGCCTCCACAATATGCTGAAGCCGTTTAGTTTGTGCTTTGAATGCAAGATTTTGTTTATAGGTCGAATATTTACTTGTATGCTGTCCTGGCAAATATAAGATTTCATTTTTAGATTAGTCGATTATAATAGACATTTAGTAGGAATGGGCTAGATATAACTTATTTTCTTATTGTAAACAAATACATGCATTTCTTTTTACCCAAGTTTCACAAGTAAGTACTGACACACGGTGTACTTTTGCTTATTTACTATTTGAGGTTGTGACCCATTGGGGGTAGAAGATACCAAATCAAAAATTTATAAATTTGACATATGCGGGTTAAAAGTTTAAATTCAAAGTTTTGCTAAATAGATGTATTGTAAAAAATACAAGAGGAGATAATGAATATGATTAACTTCACAAGTTTAATTTAATTTCATTTTGGAGTGTATTGATTTCCTTATTTTAGTGTCATGTTCTTCAAACGTCACTTTCATTCAATTTTTTAAATGGAAAAATTAAAACTCGAAATTATCTATATTTTATCCATTATTCAAATTCATTTGAATAGTAGTATTTTCAAAATAATTTGTTGAACGACAAATGAGTACATTAAAGCTTACGAAATTCTCTCTCATCTTTTTTCTTTTGGAATCAATTTATTTTCTATTGAATAAATTGCTTTAAAGGACGTACGATATATTAATAATATGTAGATTTCAAAAGGAAGTCAAAAAATTGTATGAGATGTCAATATGCATGCTTCAAATAAGCTAAATCTCTTAACTTCTTTTAAGATAAATATTTGTCATTTTAATATTTATATTTGGTGACTATCAAGCACGAGAGTCATAACATAACCTATCCTTCGAGTCATACTAATATAATTTTATATTAAGTACATAAGTTGTACGCTTGTCCACATGTGAAATTATACCCCATAACATCAATATTATTCATCTAAGAAGATTGTCGAAAGGATAAATGCTTTGAAAGGATATTAATTATAATTTTTGAGATATCTTGTCCCTTCCCTGTCGTTTTCAAAGTTAAAATCAATGACAGAAAAAAAAAAAAATTGAAAGAAATAAATATTGGAGAATATATATGAAATATTTTCTCTGGAACCATTTTGTTTTCTAGTACTCAAACTCAACAACGTTGAAGAGGAAGCGTTATCTCCTATAGGGCCTTCTGCGCCTTTTATTTTTTTAGGTGAACTCTCAAAATACATTCTTTATTTTAACATATTAATGTCCTTGAGCCCTTTTGTTGATATAGTACATTTATCAAGTCATGTACTCGACTCTATGCCTTGATTGCTTTACGTTCGAGGAATGCTGAGATTCGCACGAAGCTTTGGACGAAGCAATTAATGTCGTTAGGACGAAATACTTTTTCTTTACCCATTTTGTTTTTTGACACTCGAACTTAAAAAAATATAAAATTTGAAGATAACAAATTAATAAATCGATGTTCACTAGTTAACTGTAGGCCCCGTGGCAAAAAACTATGTCTTGTGTCTTACTATGCGACAATCGTGGAGATAAAGTGAAGTGTCACGTGACGATAAAAGAGCGAAACTCTTTCAATCGGGCTTTAACTATATAATAAAATAGATGTGATATAAATGTACATTGACAATTAATCCAATGCATGTTTTGAACCCTCAACATTCATTGTTAAAAGATATATTTTTAGACATCAAGTAAGATATTTTAAAAATAAATTTTTTTCTATTGTTCAATTAGTTCTGAACAAATTATTATTCGAGATGTTAGTGAGAGGAAATAATTTAATCATTTTTAGGAATATTAGCAATTCATAAACATCCGTGTGACATTCATTTATGAAATGTAACATAATCTTTCCTCTCGTAGGTAAATATCAAAATCAGAAAACATTTTGAAAATCGATTTTCTTATTGGCAACCTTAGAAATTGCCAAATTATTTAAAAAAAAAATTAAAATATCAACTTTACTTTTCCTAACGAAAGGAATTACTAATTATCATCATGTGGCAAGCTTAGTACATGATATTTTAACCGTCATCTCATCGGCTATGATTAATTAGCAATGACAATGAGTTAATATATATTTTTTGTTTTACCATTAAATGAAAATTACTAATTTAAACATCCTATAAAAGAGTCTGCTATACATAACACAAGTTTAATCTATGATTTTCACGTAATAGTGATTTTTGAACACCTCTACCCGTTCTAACGATATATACTGTTATTTGAAGTTCTTTTTTGCTTTTTTTTTTTTTCGTGAATAAGGAAAAATATCTTAATTTTTGCCCGAGACTAAACCAAGTTAAAATACTATCATAATTTCTCCCTTCTCAATTTTTTAGTTTTTTTTTTTTTTCGAGTTGATGGTTGCTATATGCACCTTTTTCTTCATTAATTGATTTTCTCAACTATTTTATGAGAGTACTCTAAGCTAGGGGTGTGGAAAAGAACCGAGACCCACCCAGACTACTTGGAACCGGACCGAAATTGCCCGAAATTGATGGTTCTTGAGGGAACCGGTCTAGTTCCCGATTCCAATTTATGAGAATCGGTCCCATTTCTGGTTCCACGGGCAAATCCATCCACCCGCTCACCCAGATCGGACCGATTATATTAAAATAATATATTAACTTTTAATATTAAAAAAATGAAATTACAAATTAACGTACCCAAATCAAATAATTCAAAAAATTAATTAAAGTGGGAAAAAAGTCAAGACCGCACCAAATGGAGAGGCGTTGATCTCCAATCAAACCAAATGGAGAGGCACTGAATCTAAAAGGTCCAAAGTGCACCTTGACAAAACGTCAAGCAAAAAAACAAGCACGTGAAGAAGCAGGGTTGCAGGAGGAGGAAAAGAAGAATAGGTCAGGCGGCGAAGAATCAGCAATTTTGGTCGAAAACCAAAGTTGTTTCCCATCAAGATCAGAGCTTTCGAGAAAATGATATTATTATTATTGTGAGACCGGTTCTATGGATCCACCCGAAAACCAGACCAGACTGGTGATCCAGTTCCTGGGTGGATCCATGTAACTAATGGGTGGATCCTAGTTCCAATTTTCGGAACCGGTCCTTAACGGACGATTCTTGATGTTAGGTCGGGAACCACTCGCTCGGACCATGCACGCCCCTCCTCTAAGCCTCCGTCCCCCTCCCCTTGTATGTTGCTAAAAATTTCTATTAGGAGAGTGCAGTTGAATCTGGTTGACCTAAAGGTTTCAATGAAATTATTTCTTCCCTTCAATGGTAAAAACATTCTATCAGTTGAGGATCTACATGTTTTAAATAAAGTTTACGAATTTGAACATCCAATAAAAAGTCTGCTATCCATAACACAGGTCTAATATATGATTTTCATGTATGGTGATTTTTTAATATATTTGGACGTTCCAATTATATGTTCTATTATTTTAAGTTCTTTTTTATTTTCTCTTATTGATTAGGCAAAAACATTTTGATTTTCCCTGGAGACTAGCCCGCATTGAAAAGTTATTATAATTTTCTACATTCTCAATTTTTTTTTTTGGGAATTGATAAATGCTATATATGCCTTCCTCTTCATTTTTCTATCTTCTCAGTTATTTACAAGAGCACTTTAAACCACTATCTGATTGTATGTTCGAAACTTGGTTGACTTAAAGTTTCCTATGGAATTATTATTTCCCTTTGCTAGTAAAACCATTTTCTCAGTTTATTATTTAAATTTTTAGTTTTCATAACAATTTAAATAATTAGATTGTGCTACCTATAAAAATACTTTCCATTTTTATATACGATTATAAAAGTTTATCATTGACTTCTCGTCAAGAAAATAAAGACAAAAACGAAATGATGTACAATTTTTTTCCTACAAGTTTGACTTAAATGTGTTTTCTTATTTCTTTTTTTAGATAAGTGATCATGAATTTTAGAACAGACTTTAGACATTCCAAGATTTTCTTTTTCTCCCTCTCTTTTTTCAATGTGTAGAAAAGCAAAAAAAAAAAAAAAAAAAAAAAACCAAACGACGTCGTTTGGAGCCTTTGTTCCGGTCTCTATCCAGTCCTCTCGCCCTCCCGCATCTCTCTATAAACCTCCTCGCATGGAGAGTGTCGCAGACGCAGCAGAAACCGCCACCCATAGCCACCGCCTCCTCCTCCTCCACTGCCGCCCACGCGCCACCACGCGCCGCCTCTGCAAAAAACCGGCTCGGTACCGCTGCAATCTCGAGACTCCGCACAGCAATCGATTTCCCACACTCTCTCTCCTTCTCTCCTTCCCTCTCTCTCTCTAAAACCCTAATTTCGCATTTCCTCTGCTCTCGCCGTCCCTACCGTCGATTCGCTCCAATCAATCGCGGGGGAACGCCCTCCGCTGCCGTTGCGAGATCCGCGAGGGGGCCCGTGAATCCTGCGGATTGCTGTTGCGATAGCGCCCCGTAGGGAAGCCTGGCGCGCAGTCTCGTGCCCGTTCATGGCGGATCCGCCGCGCGTCCGCAGCGATAGAGGAGCCGACGCCGCCGCCGCCGCCACCGCCGCCGCCGCAGCTTTCGTGGATTCGTATTCTTCGATTGAGCTTGGAGGAGTGGAAGATTGCGAGGATTAAAGTATGCTGAGCGTGATTCGCGTGCACTTGCCCTCCGACATACCGATTGTAGGCTGCGAGCTCACGCCTTATGTGCTTCTGCGCCGGCCCGACAAGACTATCTCCAATGACGACGTGTCCGACTACGCTCCCCTCGATGGCTACTTCCTGAGATATAAGTGGTGAGGATTTGGTTTTCTGTGGAGCTTGTGTAGGGTTTGAAATGGAAGATTTAGTTTCGAGTGCCCTGCTCTGAGTTCTCGAGGATTCTCTATATTTTGGAGTTTCAGCTCTCCTTTTTGACCTAGGATACCTGGACCTGGACTGGCAGGTTTTTGGGTATGGGATGGGGTTGGCTTTGTTTACTTGCGTGCAATAGAGCTGGTATAGTATAAAGTTGTGTGAAATGCTTATGGCCTCTTGAGTTTACTTGAGTTGGGAATGCTACGTTTATTTGCTCAGTTTTGTGGTCAATCATTGTTTCTTCGATCAACTGATCAACTTCCCTCTTATATTTCTAATCATTGTCTGGTCCCTTTAGGTTCGTTTGTAATGTTCTGTCAGTTGGCTTGCTATGTCTTAATATGTTTTCAACTCATCCTTTCTTAGGGTGCTGGGTCTTTCCCAGAATTTTTTATTTATTTTTATTTTTTTGGGGTTGGGGCGGGGGGGGGTGGGTGGGGGGGTGTGGATTGGCATCATAGAAAGAGAAGCCCATATCACAATGGGTGAATGAGCCTTTCTAAAACTTAAATAATGTCATAGCTTATTAGGAGATAAGAGAATATAAATTTGAGGGCCTTTCCATTTTCATCCTATGTAGGAACCACTCTATCTGTAGGAGGCCTTGCATAGAAGTGTAAGTACAAATTAAGTCTTAAACTAGAAGAATCAATGCTTATACAAATTCACATTGTGCATCTCTTTGAGTATATAATCTTCATGTCTTTTATATGATTTCATTCAAGATTATATTTCGTGGACTTTGTCATGAAACTAGTCTTGAGTAAGGAAAATGATGTTAATCGACCTCCTTTCATCCTAAAGTCTAACTGAATGTAGTTTTCTAATATGGGACTTCTTCACAATGTTTGACTCACTTTAGCATTGTTGCTACTTACGTAATCGACTTCTACATGTATATGTTGTGTAGGAAACAACTTTCCATGTTGTGGTTGATTAGGTCGGTAAAGAAGATGCCTTTCTGGCATATAAATTCTCTTGCTTGTGCCAATTATGGTGTCTTTCTGCACCTTGATTGTGACACTTAAATTATGTTCGTTATTAGTTTAATTTTAGTATTAAGGAACTCATCCTTGTCTATTTCTGATGAGATTATGTTCAGTTTAATAATATCTGGTGATGGGAAGGAAATATTGGCTCAAGTGTTTAACTTTATGAATGCAACATATCTAGTTTTCTTTGACTATGTGTCTAGACCCATTTATTGAACGGTTGCTATCAATCTCCACTTTGCAGGTATCGCGTCCAAAGTGACAGAAAAGTTGCTGTCTGTAGTGTGCACCCCTCAGAGCAAGCCACACTGCAGTGCTTGGGTTGTGTGAAGACTAAAATACCTGTTGCTAAAAGCTACCATTGTTCACCAAAATGCTTCTCGGATGCATGGCAGCATCATCGAATTCTACACGACCGAGCTGTGAGTGCTGTAAATGAGAATGGAAATGAAGAGGAAGAGTTATTTGGGCGTTTCAACAGTTCAGGATCTGGAAATATAAGTGCTAGTTTATCTAGTTCTGGATCAAGCCCTAGTCTGGCTAATGGTTCGGCATCTTTATATCCTGCAGCAGCTACTCAGAGGGCTGGTGGTGAAACTTTATTTGAAGTTGGACGATCTAAAACTTACACACCAACAGCTGAAGATATCGGTCACGTTCTGAAGTTTGAGTGTGTTGTGGTAGATGCAGGAACGAAGCTTCCTGTTGGGCATGTCAGCACCATAGTAACTTCTCGTGTCATTCCAGCTCCCTCCCCTAGTCCTCGTCGATTGATTTCAGTCGGTGCAAATGATTTGATGGGACATTTAGATGCTGATGGTCGCATTTCATCGTCAGGAACATTTTCCGTGTTGTCATACAACATTTTGTCTGATATTTATGCCGCAAGTGAATTATACAGTTATTGCCCCTCATGGGCTCTTTCTTGGCCGTATCGCAGACAGAATCTGCTTCGGGAAATTGTTGGTTACTGTGCGGATATTATTTGCCTTCAGGAGGTACAAAAGTGCATGTGCAATCATAATTTTCATCTTATTAGATTGGTATCATTTTTCAAGTTGAGTTGAGGTGCTTCTGGGAACTTGTCTATCTTCATGAGATTCTCTGGTGCTCGAGACATAGTAGTTTTCCTTTTCACCATGAACTGTTCCATTTTTCAAGCTATGACCTTGAACGGGATCTGTTCTATAAGCTCATAAATCTGTGTCATTTTATAAGCTTTTCTGAAGATTGCTAGACATCTGATGTGCGCAGGTTGCACTCCAGGTGTATTCATGGAAGTATTAAGAATTTTTGTTCTGAATAATAAACATCTAAAGCAATTCCTTTTCTTCTTAAATTCCATGTCCAGAAGATGGTTCTTGCGTCAATTGTAAATGTCCCATGTCCTTTCATGGTTTGATTTCCGATGTATGTTTAGGAGATCAATATATAATTGATCCATATGCACAAACCACATTGACTTGAGTGAAAATTTCCTCCCCCGACTTCCCCCTTTGTCATGTGATTGACGTAAGCTTAGGTTTGGACAATAAATTCCTCTTTTTGTTGTTCTAGATGGAGGTTCTCTGTGTTTTTCTGGTTTGAGTTTGCTATGGGGTATTTTTTTTTTTTTTGGTTTTTGTTTCATGAGAGCGGGCATGCACAGATTTCTAGGTGCTCAATCATATCTTATGCCATGTTTGATATTTTGAACACTTAGACCTTATAGATCTGAAACACAACTGATCTTAATTGCCCAAATGGAATTATATAGCCCACTGCACTCATGGGGGATGAAGCTTAAGTAATCCTGTGCTACGTCTGATATTTGGGTTTTGCAATAAGTACATATATGATAATTATACTCTACTTTATTAAATTTCCGAGGAGTCTTGTTAATGGAGAATTATGCTACTAATTAAAATGCTTAAGGAAACTGAGTTTAAATTATGATTATTGAATATGCATGGGCGAGGATATTTGTCCCTGATCCATCTGTTTGAATGTTTAGAGTTCAAGTATTATCTTCAGTTTGGAATTGCTAGATGAAGTTGCATAATTTCTAATTGTCACTATAGCTTCTTTTCAGGTTCAAAGTGATCACTTCGAGGAATTTTTTGCTCCTGAATTGGAGAAGCATGGCTATTTAGCTTTATATAAAAGAAAGACAAATGAGGTAAGCTTTGTAGTATCTGTTAGTCTCTGTCCAAGGGAGCTTCTTTTATTTTTTGTTTTTGCTATCTACAGGTTTACAGTGGGAATTTCAATGCAATAGATGGTTGTGCAACGTTTTTCCGGCGAGACAGATTTTCCCATGTTAAAAAATATGAGGTCTGGAGTCATAGGCTTGCAAATTTGCATCTCTTCTGTTTTATTTTTTGGTCTCTTGTTTATTTAAAAGATTTAATTGATTGCAGGTTGAATTTAACAAGGCTGCACAGTCTTTGACAGATGCTTTGCTACCTAGTGCCCAAAAGAAAACTGCCTTAAGCAGATTGGTGAAGGTGGCTTGATTTCTGCTTCGATTCAGTTTTTCATCCAGGCAAAAGTTTCTCCATTTGATCCCTGCAGTCATGTTCATTAACTTCTGCTCGTGTAATTTCCTTCTTCATGGTAGGATAATGTTGCTTTAATAGCTGTTTTGGAAGCAAAATTCAGTAACCAAGGAGGTGACAATCCTGGGAAAAGGCAGCTTCTATGTGTGGTAAGATGTCTGAAGTCTTATTAGTGCCTCCATAAAACTAGAGAGGAAGTTGTCACCGACCATGCATTTTAATGTTGTTAAATGTAAAACTCCTATTTAGAGAGCTGATCATGAGCTTTGTGTACTGTGAGGCCCTAATTTACAACTGTTCCACTTCTTACAAGATTCAGCATGTCAGCAGCTAAAAAAGCAAGACCACTACATTAATGAGGAATGAAGTCAACATTCGGAGAGATCTTTTTGTAACACTATCAGTTAGAACCAGCACCTCTGATTACCCTGATTGCTTGCTTTGGACATAGGCTGGGGGGTTTTTAGGTGTTTAAACTCTGAGTGAATGGTGGGTCCTAAATTTGTCTCTTTGTAGTGGGATTGTTTATGCCATGTCATTTTGTGTAACCTGATGCCTATTTTTTAGATTCTAGTTTACATTAACAGTGAGCATTAGGCTGTCCATTCCGCACCTCTAAAGCTTTAAACTGGGCTCCATTTGACAACTTGGCCTACCAGCTTTAACAATGGCAGAGTTAGTAAAGCATATTAGAGAGAGAGGAATTGTATTCAGTACTTATTTCCTTGGGCTTTTCTGAGCTTTTGCAACTAAAATGCTGGATTGTCCATCTAATGTTCATCTCTGGTAGTATTTTCTTTTTACTTCTTTATATAACTTTTTTTTTGGTGTTCTGGTAGAGTAATTTGGCTTAATAGATGCTGGGTTCCATACAGTGGCAAGAATTTTCTACTGAGAATTTTTGTTCTTAAGAAATCGTCATGTTATAATTTCCTCTCACTAGCAACTGTGTTCACCTGCTGCTTGTGTGCAAAAAATGGACATTTGAAAGATTAAGCAAAATTATATTTTCACAAAATATATGAATTATTATATAATGGAAACAAATGATTCATTAAAATACACAATATGAGCAATGTATAAATTTATGGAATGAGACAAATATTATGAGATTTGATATCTTGTTAAGAAAGCCGTTATGGGATAGAAAATATTAGATATTTTAATAAGGAACATGAGAGATAAAATTAAATTATGAAAATACACATTTGTCCATGGATGTAATTTTAATAAAATAAGTAATTAAAGATATGAGAGGGAAGAAAAAAAGGACTGAGATTTCTTAGAAGTATGAGGCTCTTTTTGCTTTATATTAGAGTATGAAATACCGAAGCTATCCCTTAGATTTGCCTTGGTGGTTTGCGAATTGAGCCTCTTTTGTTGAAGTTGCCTTTTATGGGTTGTTGGAGTTTGACCCCCTATCAAGACTTGGGATGCATGTGCTTCCTTTAGATAGAGACACTTTAGAATTATTCTGAGTGGTGGATATGCCCGTTATTGTTCACCAATTGTTGGACTTTTGCTGTATCACCTATGTTTTTTCAAAGTAAATTTCTTGCCTTTATCTCTAATATCTTTTAAAGGATTTTTGATGGTTCATTTATACACTTTAATCTGTATTCTAACTCATCTTGGGGCTTTATACATCTTTTGACCATTTTATTTTCTTCCTGCTGGAGTGCAGGCCAATACACATGTTAATGTCCCCCATGATCTCAAAGATGTGAAGCTTTGGCAGGTACCTTTCCCATATCTTCATCCTCAGTGTACAATCTGTCTCAGCTATTCCGCATTTTCTCCTTTTGAACCTCATTGCCCTTTTTATTGTCATTTTAGATCCACACTCTATTGAAAGGATTGGAAAAAATAGCTGCCAGTGCAGACATTCCAATGTTGGTGTGTGGGGACTTCAATTCAGTTCCCGGAAGGTGGGTAGCTGTCATGACTTTTTGGCCACATGGTTGTAATAAACGGACTTTGATGTGATGACTGTTAATGCTTCTTGCAGTGCTCCTCATGCACTCCTTGCCGAGGGAAAGGTTGATCCCATGCATCTAGATTTAGTGGTTGACCCTCTAAATATCCTGCGTCCCCCTAGCAAGCTGGCTCATCAATTGCCACTGGTAATCTTTTACATGCATAATGACTGTTTTGAAACACAACACTGGGGGCCCTGGGGGGTGGGGGGGGGGGAGGGGGAGGGGGAGGGGGAGAGAGAGAGTCCCCCAAAAGTGGCAGTTACCTGAGAAAAAGTTGATATTGCAGGTCAGTGCGTATTCTTCTTTCGCCAGAATGGGTGTTGGTCCTGCTTCAGAACAGCAGAAAAAAAGAATGGACCCCACAACAAATGAACCTTTATTTACAAGCTGTACTAGGGATTTCATTGGCACCCTCGATTACATTTTTTACACAGGTGAAATTGTTTTGTCGATTCTTCTCCTTTTCACATCTAAGTCTTTGCTAGTTTGTATCTGGAAAAGAGCTCACCCTTGTATGAATATTTCTTTTGTTGCTGCTGTAGCGGACTCTTTAACGGTGGAGTCCTTACTAGAGCTCTTGGACGAGGAGAGCTTGAGGAAAGACACGGCTCTTCCTTCTCCAGAGTGGTCATCAGATCATATAGCTTTGTTAGCTGAATTTCGCTGCAATCCTAGACCCAGACGTTGATGTTCCAGGTGGGCAAGCTTGTCTTTTCCTTCGGTTTCTTTTATAGGACTAGAATGTTTGGATGACTTTTGGAGCTGCTCGGTTATCTAAAGATCAGAAACCCTTCCATTGGTTGTTTGAGTGTGTCCTCAGAGACTCTTACTTGGAATTTTCTCATCTCATAAGCTCCCATGCCATCTAGTAATCTGAACCAACATGTTTTGTAATTAGGATTTATGGTCGGGCAATTTGGTGACCATCTCTTAGCTGAGCTGAGATTTGCTGCGTGATCAACATCTTTCCGCCACAATTCATTTTCTTCATACTGGCGATGTCGATAATCTAGGACTAATTGTGTGTGATGCTGAAGCATTCGTAGGTCGCGCTGGAGACACCAGGGAAAGTTATAAAGAAGCAAATGACTCGACAGCACTCACTTGTTGTAAGAATGGTACATATTCTTTCTGCAATAGTCCCACAGTCGGGGATCCTTGCTGCGATCTTTTTGTATCATCCCCCCTTTTTTTTCATCCACAGAGAAATGACAGTTCATCCTTTAGATGTGTTTTCTTCTCTTTTGGGGCTAACAGTAATTTGCTTAGGAATATCCACTTGCTCTTTTGCGTGTACTAGAAAATCCTCGCGCAGCGAGCAGTTGATTATAGTATGCATGCCCCGCTTTTTTTCCTGGGTTTTCCAGTCTTGGTTAGCCTGTGCAGACACAAGATAATAAATTTGCATGGCAAATTTGGTTGTCTATATCTGAATCTCATGTATTAGTTGAGAGTAGTTGCTCCAAAACCATTCTGAAAAAGAACTAGAAAGTACTTGAGACTTCAGAGAGAGAGAAAGAGGGAGTTTGTGGCAACTCTTCTTTGTGGGCCTATCTATGATAAATTGAAATTAACCTTGTTTTCAGGTTTGTAACAGGTTTTACTGATTTGATACCACATCCCCTCATCAAGTAATTAGTGAAGAAATATGACGAATTGTGCAATTAGACTTAGGTAAAGTCTGAACTCTGTCATACCGATTGACTTAAAGTAGATGAGATTTGATTAATTCGTATGGAACCGCTTACAAAAGTGGTTAGCAACACCATAGAATTGAAAGTTGGAAAATGGAGGTAGCTAACTTATTTATTTATTTATTTTTATATTAAACTTTTGAACCATCCAAAGTGAGTAGACTTATATATTTACTTTTGTAATTCTTGTTAATAGGTCTTGAAAAAGCTGACTAATGCGTTGTAATTATTTTGAACTGGAACTACAATGAAATGTTCGATGGTCAACGTATCTAGTAGCGGGTGGAACTCTGATCAAGCCTTTGACCAATAGCGTCTCTCAAGACATTTTCAAGAATGCTTTTTTGAAGATCAAAATCATCAGAAATGCATACCGATATTCTGCAATTTGATTGTTCTTGCACCTTCTCGATGTTGTACACAAACTTAGGAAGCACGGTATTGCCTAGCATCCCATCCCAATTATGGGTGAACAGGCGACTTAAGCTGGCTCTGCACGTTTTCTGCGATGTTGAAAACAATTGATCCAGCTATTTTCAGTACTTGTCATTGAAAAAACAGTAGGGGTAATCAACGGAGCTTCATGAATCATAAATGGTGGATGCTACTGTCATCTCGTCTTTAGCAGAAACAAGAAAGAATTCCGAGAGGATCATTCTGTTTACAAGCAATGGATGGAACATTAAGGCTTTAACGTAGTGCGAGTCGATAGTTGATTCTTCTAGGACATGCGGGTTAAGAATTGTCTTTTTCGTTTTTGACTTTCAAGGCTGTAAACCCGTTTGGGCCTCGAACGACACTGATTTGTCCAATTTGTTCAGTTTTGTGCGCTCCGTTGCAGTCATGAAATTGACCAAGGGGTGCTGGATTTATGGGGGAGTATAGCACACACAATCACGAGTTCAAATGAAAGTTCTTGGGAGACTACAACTGACAAAGGCTTTGAGAACATAACAAAAACTATTGTCGATGCAATTGGCCTTTGTGCATTCATGTTCATTACATTTAGTCTAGGAAGGAAAAGGAAAAGAAAAACATCATCTTCCTATGTAGAAGTGAAATAAAACAAATTAGGAACAAAAGACATGGTTCCTTTTTAAATGCATCATTCCTAGGAAACTTTATATATAGTTTAGTGGAATAACTATAAAAAGATCAAGTTGCTGACACTATTTTACGAAAAGTAAAATTTGATGTTGGGTCGTTGATTTCATTTAGGCCGTGTTTGGTAAAAAAAAACTTATGTTCCTTGAAACAACTATTTTTGTTCTTTTGTTCCGGGTAACGAAAAAATAATTGAAACCTGTTTGGTAAAACTTTTGTTTCCAGGAACAAAATATTTATTTTTTTGTTATCGAGAATAGATTTGGACAAAAAAAAAAAAAAAAAAAAAATAATTTCGTTGCTTCGAGGAACAATTCCTAAAAATCAAAAGAACAAAAACAAAGAATTTATTTTTCTTTTCTTCTTCTCTTTCCTTTTCTTTTCTTCTCCTTACTTTTGGCCGGTTGCTAGCCTTGGTCATGGTCAGTGTCGGCGATTAGCTAGACAAGGGCCGGCGACCTCGCCAATGGTTGGGTGAACTTGGCCTTGCTAGATTTGGGCAAGGTTGACTCACTCGGCCAAGGCAAGGCCGAAGCCGACCTCGTTTTGCCTGGGCGAGGTCGAGGCTTGCTGTGGCTAGGCGAGCCTCCGGTGAGCTCGCCCGGGTAGTTGCTGACTACTATCGTGGTTGGCGACCACCAAAGAGAAAAAGAAAAAGAAAAAAAGAGAAGAGAAAAATAAGAAAATATAACAAAAGTATTAAAAAATTAAAAGAAATAAAAAAATTAAGAATCTTACTAAACACATTTTTATCTTGGGAATAAAAATTTTATGAAGTTATCGACGCGTTTTTTGCTCGAAATTGTTCGAGAACGAATCGAAAAATATTTCTGATAAAAAATTGTTCTCAATAATAGAAATGTTACCAAATGCGCCCTTAATGTTCATAAATGACAGATAAATATTGTTTTTAGAAAATTTAAATGGTGACAATTCTACAATTGATCTTAAGTAATATGAATGAGACAATTTCTTTATAGAGAAATTCGCAATATAAATACAAACAAATGATGAAGTACAGCACTTATTCAAGGAAGGAAAAGAAAATTACAACATTAACGACCATTGTTTTCATTTCTGAAAACAGGAGAGATTGATGAAGAATTAGATGAGTGCTAGTTCAAATCTTGGCGGAGATCCACATGTCGTGGCAAATAGATTGTGAAAGTTCATCTTCGGTCAAAATGAAAATAAAAAAGAATGAAATGAGCTTAAAGTACCTGTTACATAGTATTGTGTCATGCAAATTTGTCATTCTTTGACATTCTTCTTACCAAGATATATTCATTGTTAGTGAAATAAATTTATATATTTACGTAAACTTTCTTTCGCTAAAAACAGAAGTTTTTATTTTGTATAAAATGTGGGAATTTTTAAGTGTTTGTGATTTTTTTTTCCTAACAAATGATAATATCATGACTCCAAAAGGGCATGTATCCGAATAACACGTGGAAACCAAAATTTTTATATGCTGTGTACACACTATAGGTAAGTACTTACATGTTTGATAGTTCACATTATTTTTGAACAAAGTGCTAATATTAGCACTTTGTTCATGACAGAATCTTGATTTATTGCTAATATGTTACTTCAAAATGAACAGTTTATATATAGCTTCTAATCTAAATCTTATCAAGCACACACTCTGACTTTTTCTTCGTCAAAGACATCTGAAATTTTCCCAACATCGTTGGCAAGCATATTCACATTTTATTTATTTATTTATAGTTCTATGAAATTCGAAAAACATGTTATATTTTAATAGAAAGCCAAAAAAAATAACTTGTACTTTTTCTTAATTGGAAATAAACAAGCCCTAAAACTTTTTAAGTTGAGGACCTATTCCTAGGTCACTAGCTGATGAACCTCTGCCTTTTTCGGGCCATTTTTCATGGCAAATTATAAATATCGATATCTCCATGGATGGACACTTTATAGAGACAGCATCGACCGCTAGTAATCCTTTTATTATTGCCAAATTAGGTGCATATCAATCTTCATGTTTATTCAATCTCGGTTAAAAACGACGTAGGAATATTCTTAGCCAAAAAAGTTTATTCTTTTTCATCAGTTGTCATATCTTCAAAAAAAAAAAAGATATGAAGGTAAATTGATACATAAAAAAAAAATTCCAAAAAAGGCCCTGCATTTTTTAACTTCATACTTTACATTATTTAAAGGGTTAATACCCGAATTGATACAACCGTGACAAATTTATCAAATTTTTTTTTTTTTACCACCAAAAACCTTAAACTAGTATACCTTTCACAAATTTACCAAAAACTGGTATACTTCGACAAATTTATCCTCTATTAGTTTTTATTAAATTTTACTGTCAAATTATTAAATTAAATTACACATGACAATTGATTGGTATATCAATTTGGGATTTTACGCTCCGTTTGTCACAGTTTACAATTTTTTGTGATTTTTTTGTGGTATTAATCCAAATTAGCGAGAGGATATATTTGTCACAAATTTACTAGTTTTGGGTTTTTTGAGATCGAATAAATTAATTTGGGATAAATTTGTCATAAATGTACCGGTTTAAGGTTTTTATGGTCATTCGGGGTAAATTTGTCATATGTGTATTGATTTGGGGTTTTTATGGTCAAAAAAATAGTTTGGGGTAAATTTGTCACAAATATATCAGTTTGGGGTTTTTTAAGATATTAACCCTTATTTAAAACACTACAAAAATAAATGAAACCCGTTTAATTGCTCTCAATTACCCTTGATCTTAGACATCTCTCCCCTGCATATAAAAGTATTATATGTCAATCTCCTTTTCTTTTAAAAAATTTC
Organism: Eucalyptus brandiana; assembly: GCA_014182725.1. Lineage (NCBI taxonomy): Eukaryota > Viridiplantae > Streptophyta > Magnoliopsida > Myrtales > Myrtaceae > Eucalyptus > Eucalyptus brandiana. Next base: position 19,867,652 of record CM024678.1, read on the forward strand.
ATGCGCAAAAATTACTATTCTGAAAGTGCATTGTTCTAATATTTTTTTTTAAAAAATAATTCGTCTTTTTTAATGTTGATTGTGGGCATTCTTCATTGGCTCCATTCGACACTCCTACAACTGGTATTAAGCCAAGTGTCTTGCAACAAAGATTATCCCGAGCCTTCGAATTATATTATCTAAAAACAATTGTCAAATTAAAATGAGGAAAATTGTTTCCGCGTTTAACATATAGATTCGAAATAACCTTTCGATATTTTTTGTGCTTTTATTCTAAAAGAAAAATTGGAGATTTTGAAGACCATCTATTTTACGTACTCATGTTGCAAGAAAGAAATCTTTATTTTTGCTTAAACTTTTAAACTTTTTTTCCGTTTCCTTCTTTTAAGAAGAAGAAAAATGGAAACTGAAAATGTTCTCTTAAATCAGAGGAGTTGTAAATTTCTAGCCAAGTGCATTTTCTACGATAAATTTCCAAATATTTCTCAATTTCTTTATGAAATGATTGGTGAACTAACCGGCACTTCGGGGACACTTGCAACAGATATATTTGGTAAATTATATTCAAAATATCAACTTGAGCAAGAGCAGCTATAGTACTCAACAATAATCATCAACAGAAAAAGTATATATTCAAAACATTACGTCACGTTCCATTTTCCAAGTAAAAGGAGGACATGAGATTTCATTGTAGGAAATCAAATTTTACATTTAATGCACCACATGAAATTGGGAAATTGAGATTTGTCAAAAGTTGTCCAAACATATAGTTAAAGTTGTCAATATCATGAAAGTGCATAATTCATTAACCTCTTATTCTAATTTTCATCCAGTGAGAAAGTCAGGAAAAAAAAATAAAAGGAGGGAATCTCAATATATATGACTAGATCATACTTTTTTCTTTTTTTTTTTTGCTAAAAAAAAGGAAGGGATAGGTAGATTGATGCGTACCTAATCATCTGTCCATTGTACATCTATCGAATCGAGTTGGATTCAAGGAATGTGGACGATTTTGTTCCAATCCTTGCCAATTTGAGGTTCACATCTTTTGCTCAATTCACCATAGTGTTCGATGCATAATTTTTTGAGGGAAGTGAGGGACCGGATTCTTTGCTTCACGGACAATAAGTTGGGACATCGGATCAAATAAATTAATTTGAGACAAGTATGATTGGGTAGCCATTCGGGAACATTTGTCAAGCTCAGGCAGTCGTAGGCTAAAAATGACTCCAAAGTGTAAGCCGATCCTTCAAGACATCGGAGCAACTCCATTACTTGTTCGGAGTTATAAATTACCAGAGTACGAAGATTCAATGGAAAGTTGGACTTATTCTCCGAGGTCAATACGAGCTTGGAACTAGTAATATTCAAGGACTCTAGGGCTTTTAATTCCTCAAAAGGCAAAAATATTGGTCCCCTACAATTTACAATTTCCACCCCCAAAGGCGAGTCAATCGGCAAGTACCTTCAAACAAAAGTTGGAGATTTATGCATTCATTGAGTCCCAAAAATTGCAAATTTTCCAGGTATTGTATTCCATTTTCTTGCAAACTCTTTGGCTTTGTTGTATTGTATCGATATCTAAGGCTGACGAGTTTTTTCATATTTTTGGGTAAATGGCCTAGCCCTAAGCAACCAACGAGGGATAACTCTAGCAAACTTTACAGGTCACAAATGGTACTCAGAAGCTTCTTCAGTAGCTTGTTCCCATAGAGACTTAACGATCTCAATTGCTTCAAATTACTTGTGGATCTTGGCAGTTCCTCAAAATTACTATATCAAAAATCCAGATATCGTAAGTGGTTACACTTGGAGATGCATGTTCTAGCAAACTCTATAGTAATAACTCCATCATTAACTTGGTGTTGAAAATAAATGACACGCGGCCTCTTTGAAGTTGGCTTTCTCAAAAAAGGTGGGACTCCATTGAAATTTGAAATTCCCTCTAACAAAGTGCTATAGAACGAAATGCATTGAACCCCTTTTGAAATGTCACTAGTATTTAAGCGAACAATAGAGAAATCATTTTGTGCCACACTCGTTGCAAGAGAATGGACCAAATCGTGTACTTTAAATAGTAATTCTGCTCCACACTCCTTAACTTCTTGGATCAAGGATCTCTTCCACAACTCTTTGACGTACTCAATACCAACATCTTCCAATGCTAATTTTTCCCTTTTTGAACTAATAAGTCCTAAAGCCATCCATGACCTAGCTAAAGCAAGCCCTTCATTTGAACTCTTTGGAAAAAAGTGAAAATGTGGCAAAACAATGTTTTAAGTGGGATGGTAAATGATCATAGCTAAGCTTGAATACCAGCACAATGTCCTTTTTTGCTTCCACTAACTCCCATGTTTCATTGTCCCTTACATGTTTCCAATGCCCATCATCATCCTTAGAATATAGAAGGCTCCTTAGAGTTTTCACAAGGAGAGGAACTCCTTGAGATTTTTTGACAATGTCATTTCCAATCTCTAGAAGATTAGGACGTGCCCTCTTTTCTTTTTTTGTCAAATGCCCATCTTTTGAATAAGTTCATACAGTGTTCATGAGAAAGACCTTTTAGATTATACACTGGATTAGTACCCATGATAGAAGCAACTTCCGCACTACGAGTAGTCACAATTATCTTACTTTCACTAGCTCCTCCGGTTAGCAAATTTCTCACTTCTTTCCATCTATTGCGGTCGTTACTCCAAACATCATTCAAGACAAGTAGAAACTTCTTGTCTTTAATGATGTCTTGTAGAAAGCTTTGAGATCGTTGAATATCTAAGTTACTCAAATTTTGATGAGTTGCATCTTTGATGATTCCTTTGATAGTTTTCTTTAAATCAAAGTCCTCGGTTACACACACCCATAGTCGCAACTCCAATTGCTTTTTCACCCTGTCATCATTATAAACTAATTTAGTTAGGGTCGTCTTGCCCATACCTCTTATTCTAATAATGGGAAACACTGATAGGTTTCTATCATATGGCCGCATCAACATCTCAATTATATTTTCTTTATCAATATCTCTTCCAATAACATCCAATTGGTTTATGAATGAGTAAGTCATTTCTCATGATTACGTATGTCCCACACCATTGTTAGCAATCCGCATATTTAGATTGAATTGATCTTTCTCAGTGCAAATCTTGGACAATCTTTCCCGAATCTCCTTGATTTTAGATTGATTTTCGCATGGAACATGAGTGGATTAGAGAGGGAGAAGAAGCAGCGTACCTTCCCTTTGACACTCCCATGGTGACTTATAACCTGCTTCCAATGCTTCACATTCGAGATCATCAAGCACGTCCTCCGCATCGTAAAATACATGTTGAAGTAGGTCTAGCCACACTTGCAAACTGTTGCTCTTTGCCTGCCGTGCCTTAGCATCTGACAACATTGCCTTAATGGCAGTCAACGTCTCTCTAAGTTCGCGGATTTGATTTTCAACACTGTAAATAGTGACGGCTTCTTGGAGCGCCGGTGATGCTGTCTTCCCCAGCACGTTATCTGCAATATTGAAAAGCAGTGATTCGGCCATGCTGAGTAATGAAGAAATTGATTTGAGGCCACAAAGAACACACAATGGGTTTGTTTGGTAACACTCTCGAAAACAACTGATTTTGTTCTTTTATTTCTAGGAGTAAAAACAGAACAGAAATCCATTTGGTAAATTCTTTATTCCTGGAAACAAAAATCAGTTTTTTTTTTTGGAATAGATTTGAAATAGAATCAAGAAGTAAAAAAAATAAAAAATTACTTCTCTTTTTTTTTTCTTTCCTTTTCTTCTTCTTCTTCTTCCTTTTAGCTGGTTGCCGGCCTCGGCCATGTTCGGCGATTGGCCAGATGAGGGCTAACGACCTCGCTGGAGTGCTGCTGGCCTGCAGCAACGCCAAGCCTCACCAAGCCACCTCTAGGTTAGCGTTGCTTGGCAGTGGCCTGGCGAGGCCGAGCCTCGCCGGTGGCTGGGAGAGCTCCACTTTGCCAGATCTAGGCTAAGCTCGGCCTTGCATTGCCTAGGCGAGGCTCCTAGCCTTGGCCAGGTGAGCCTTCGATGAGCTCGCTAGATCTCGCCCAGCTGGTTGTCAGCCACGGCACTACCAAGAAGGAGGAAGAAGAAGAGAAAAAGAAAAATATAATAAAAGTATTAAAAATATTAAAAGAAATAAAAAAAATTAAGAATCCTACCAAACACATTTATATTCTAACGTAATCGAAAAATCATTTTTGATAAAAAATTATTCTCGAAAATAGAATCGTTACCAAACGAGCCTGGTGAATACCGTGAGTTAGCTGCCGTGATGATGACTTCCTCACGAATGGATGAAAGGGAGGTTTTTTCCTGCCTTTCCCTATGAACGAAAAGGACCGGTGAATGCCGCTCAACGGAAACACGCATTCCACCCTTTCTTCATCTAACTTTCCTGGGACCAATAAAGAATCGAGATTAGATTAAAGATCCAACGGTGTCTCTTTTCAGTGTCTGTTCTTCGCTTTCTGTACATGATTTACCTAAAAATATCTGTCCGTGTCGCCTAGAGTAATCAGTCAACAAAAAATTCTTTCATAACTAATAACAATAGATGCCTAAGCATTTTCCTTGATGATTAGAACACTTTTTTTTTTTTTTATCAATTTAAGTTTGTAAGTAATATAAGCGAATCATTTTTAATTAGGAAGATATTTTCTAATTGATTGATTTTCCGCAAAACAAATACACCCTCAATATATAGATATTTTTTTTTTATCCATTTTATACGGCTTTCTTGGCATTTCATTTTTAGAGATGATCTTGAATAATAAGGATGTCATGAAACTCTTCCGCAGCAATATCGCAAGTGTTGGATTAATTATTCACCTGTCAAGCTTGTAACACATTGCCGTGAATACGGTGCAAAAAAAATTAAGCCTCGGCTTGGTCTTGCTCAAATTTTCTAAATGCCGTGTGATTCGCTTCCCAACCTTTGAACTAGTCAGTTGGAAAACAATAATGAATGAAAGGGACCAAAAAAGTTTCAAAAAAGGGAAGAACACATTTTTCATCAATATTTGTCCCTAATTTTTACTGCAACAAGGGTTCACCTAGGGGCTTCTAGATAACTGTAATTAGGAAACTTTAGAAAATGGATCAATAATTTAACGTTAGGTAACAAATATCATAAACTCCTTTTTTTTGGCCTTTCGTTTTTTACGGGGGGTTTTTTAGGGTGGTCGATTGATTAAACGATTACAAAGCGCATTATCAGCCATAAAAGACAAAGGCAATAAATTAAATTGGTTTTTGAGGGTGGTCATTTCATTTGTTCCCATGGCTTTATGTTCCCTTCAGGCCCACCACATAACGCGTGCTTGTACAAGACCCATCCCACTTTTGAAGACGACGCTTTTCCGGAAAGAGAGAGCGTTCCAAGATGCGACAAGCGCTGCTTCCGCGAATCTTCTCCGAATTTAGATAGCAACCCGATAGCTGCTGGCCAAACATTAGAAATATCGCAGATGTTAGCTCAATATCCAAAGGTCCAATGTATCTGATTGAGTGGCTTTGATCAAGCCTCGACTAATAGCGTGTCTCGAGACTTTTTCAACAATTTTCTTTCGATAAAAATCATCAATAATGCATACCCATATTCAGAAATAGGGGTATCAAGGGAGCTTCATGAACTGCACCCGAATGGCAACTTAGTCATCTTTGGCGAGCGATCATTATGGCTATACTAAAAACCTTTCCAACGGAAAGCACCATTCTGTTATATAAGCAATGGACCGAACATTAAGGTTTTAATATGGTGCGAGTCCACCAGTGATTCTTCTATGACATATGGGTCAATAGTTATCTTTTTGTATTCCTACTTTCAAGTTGAAGATCTGTTTCAGTTTCGAATGACTCCAATTTGGCTAAATCAACGAACTGAGCCCTCTTGACCTCATTCTCTTCTTTAGGATGTCCAATTTGGGGAGTTCTGTGCACTTTAGTGTAGTCATCAAATCGATCAAGGAGATGCTCGACTTACAAGGAAATATAGCATACATAAGGGATAAAAACACTACAAATGTTATAACTTTCATATGATGTTCATTTGAATGTCATAACTTTTTTTTTCTTTTATCACAACCATTAAGTGTCGTATTGATTATCGGTGATTCGTATAGCCAGAAAAAGCAATGTGGTATTAATCTAATATAAATATGCTAACGTGGCTCGCCAAAGATATGAAGTCACCGAAAGAGTGCATACCCGATGACGTTTTGGCCATTTTGCTGCCCCAAATTGATTTGAGGATGAAATCCTGACTTAACTGAAAGGATTTCAATTTTGTTCAGAGTAATTATGTTTGAGTATCGATTTTGTCGTTTGAATTCCAAGGGGGAAGAAAAGAAAACCACAACGTATTGTTGATTTTTGATACAAATTCGTCCATAACGGAAGGAAAAGACTCAACCGGAAACAGAGAAAGAACCAATCAGTCAAGCAGAAGAAGAGATCGACGAAGTAAAACTCTGATCGGTCTCTCGGTTTATCACGAAATTTGGACGACCTCATCTTGAAGGAGGAAGAAGGATTGGAGAACCAAAAATCCCCGAACTATCGTTCTTGCCCTGCTTTTGCGCAGTCGAACCCACCATGGATGTCCTTTACGGGAACAAGGTCTGCGGCAACAGCGAAGATGAGCCCATGAAGAACATGATCCCCCACTATCAACAGTACATCGACCTGATTGGCATTGGCCACGAGGAGGCTGAGTCGCGAATGCGGGTCTATGTGAGAGAGAGAGAGAGAGAGAGAGAGAGAGAGAGAGAGAAACTCTCACATGTTATAGTAGCAACTTCACCGCTTACAGAAGATAGATTTGCAGCTTTCCACCCACTTAATTTTCTTGTGTACTTTATGATAATAGGCTAGTATGTTCTTCGAGTAACTCGTGACATCCTTAGAAAAAGAGAATTTAGATTTAGTGTCAATAACCTTCTAAGTTGAAGCATCACAGAAGGAGTCAAGACACTATCTAATAACCTGCATTTAATCAACAGAGGCTTCAACGAATAATGGGAGATTATCCGTGAACATCAAATAAGAGATCACACGACTTCGTTGACGAGTTCGAAGTGGCTTCCGGTCACCCTTTTCAACCAAATCCATGATTAAGTGAAAAAACCGCTCCATACAAAGGAGAAAGATGGAAAGCAAAAGCAGATCCCCTCGTCTGACACCCTTTTAGGTTGGAACCCTTCTGTTAGTTCCCCATTCCAAATAGTGGCATAGTGTTACTCAAAATACATGGCGTGATGAGATCCAGTATGAACCAGGAAGTCCAGCCATGTAAAGTTGACATGAATGAATTCCCATCTCAACCTGTCGTACGTCTTCTTAATATCTACATTGACTAGCATGTGGCCTTTCTTCCCCTTCATTTTGCACATTGAATCAATAATTCCTGTGAAATGATGATTTTATCTTGGATTGGCGGTCCGTAAATTGGATGAAATTGATTCAGGCTATTTGGTTTGAGACGAAGCAGAACGTGCGGTGTCTTCTTTTTATGAGTTATTTACTATGATGATAACTTAGCTTGCAATTGGATGAAAGGAAGGTTCTTTCCCTACGAGTGGCCTGCAGGTTAATAGACACATGCCTAAAAATAATTGTCTATTCAAAGTGTCTATTCTTTACTTCTTCTGTATGTAATTTACCTAAAAATAATTGTCTATGTTGCTTTGACTAATTAGTCGAACGAAAATACTTTCATAATCAATAATAATCTATGTTGTGTTTTCATATTGACGATGAAAATACTTCTTTTTTTACAATTTATTTTGTAAGCGATATAAACATTTTGTTTTTAGTTAGGAAAATATTTTCTAAATAGTTGATTTTCAACGAAACAAACGCGCCCGTAATATATAAATAAGTTCACCCCATTTTATATGATTTTCTCCGCATTTCATTGAAGGGGACCCAGAATAATGAGGAGGTTACGAAAAGAATTACTGACCAAAGCGAAAGACAAAAGTCTAGTTGGCATCCTAAGTGATCAAATAAAAAAATAAGATGGAACAACATGGAAGAAAGAAAGCTAATTCTGCCTCAAACATTTGAACCAAAAGGCCACCTCAGTATCTATAACTTCTCTTCCATGCCAATCAAAATAAGCAAAGAATCGCAAGATAGCTTATAGCGATGGTGTATATGCATAAAGCAAAATGGAACAAAGTGAGATATGGACAAGACTTTGTCTGGACCGTGAAGTAACTTTTTGCTGATGCTTTGGTCCATCAGTTTTGAAATTTTTTATTAATAGAATGCAATATAACTTAGATGCAAAGTAAAATACTGATATTCCAATTTCGTCTTTTTTCTTTTGTACATCTCCTCTCTTTTTACATCTATCATGGTGATATTTCAATTTTCCTTATATTCTTTTTTTTTTATTTTGTGTTTTAAGATAATATTGGGTTGTCTATCTGAAACTCAATATTGATTCCTCTCTCTCTCTCTCTCTCTCTCTCTCTCTCTCTCTCTCTTTTATCTTATTAATGAAATGATCGGTAATCTTTTCAACTTCGGGACATTAGACTTCTCTCTAATATCTAATCCATGTCCCGTTCTGTCTCTAATTATTTGTTTATTTACTTTCTACAGACCATCATGGATTGAACTCTATTGCGATTTATCGGTTCCTAACTCTTAATATTCTTACTTAAGAGAGTCCAATATTATTGTAGATGCAAAGTACAATACTAATATTCCAATTTTTCCTTCTTTTTTGTGTCTCCTCTCTTTTCACATCTATCAAGGTTATATTCCAATTTGTCTTCTCTTTTTAGAAGGTGTGGATTATGGAATTTCAACTCGAAATTGATATCTGAAAAACAATAATCATGTGAGGTTTAAGTGTTTAATGTTTGCTTGGCTTATAAACATTCAAAATTAATAGAGCAACATCAACAGAAACAAGGGCAAGCTCTCAATACATTAAGTATACATGCTTGGCCTTCTTAATCAAGAGATGGATGGCAAAGTAATAGGGCAGAACAACGGTAAATATCTATCTGAAAATAATTTCATAGACATAAGGTAAAGGTGTGCTTATTTCTTCACCTATTGGATAGTTTTGGCACGGTAATGAAAACTTTACGCTTTATCTCTGGACACATCATCTTTTCAAAGTTTTCTTTATTCTTATCTCTATCAAGCAATTGCGATGAATCCTTTATTTTACCAGGTTCATCTCAAAAAATCAACCTAAGTTTTATGAGCGCAAAAAATACCAATTAACATGGCCTTATGGAGAGCTTACACTTCACTCGCAATTGAACTGCTAGACACATCGACATGATCTTATGGACGTTAGCTCCATAACAGTGGCAAAAACACTCTTCCACCGTCCATATTGATTGAAAATGTTAAGTACCTTTTAACGACAAAGAAGAACTTCCATAGAAGATCCAAACTTTTTAACTTGAAAATACTCCTTTTTTTACCTTTTCTTACCTTTTCTTTACAGTAATTCTTTGATATTTTACACTTCGTCATTAGTAACTATTAATTTCGTCACAAGATATGTTGCTAGAAAAAGGGGCCACTAATACATAAGGATAGTTTTGGTACATAACTAGGAATAAATTGATCTGTCAATATTAGACTAATAGGAGAGTTTGAGCACTTCATCGAACTACGGGCATTATTTCTTCTTTCATGCTTTGCATTTCAATGGCGATCCGATTAGAAATGATTAGAGCACATCAGTTAGCTTAATCACATCATTTGTTTAGTTTATACTACATGCCTGGAAAAATTGTCTAAAATGTCATAAACTTATTACACTTTTTGTTAATTTAATCATAAACCTTTCAATTTTGTCGATTAAGTTCTAAACTTCTTCGCACTTTGACAATTGAGTCTATTCGGTCAATTTTGGCTAGAAATCACTAACGTGAACACTAGTCATCTTACATGTCACGGTCAGTGCCGATGTAGATAATTTTTAATAATATTTTAACTTTTTGAATTTGTTTATTTCTCTTCTTCTTTTTCTGTTCTTTTTTGGATAATTCATGCATGATAAGAATATATAGCAGAAGAGCATACATGGGAAAATCACGGTGTATTATCACCTACATATTTATCTCAATTAAAGCAGCTACTTTAGTAACTCCCGTTGCACGCGCAAGGTGGATACTTCATGGGATGTTTCCGTTGGCAAAGAGAGAAAATAAATAATGAAATAGATAGTTTATATTGCGTCGTTAATTTATATTTGATTCTTTGCTTCTCCATCTAGCCGACAGTTTTATCATTGTCTAGAATTATTTTTGTCTCAGACCCAATTTTCTTTTAAATAAATAATAATAAAGAGAGAGAGAGAGAGAGAGAGAGAGAGAGAGAGAGAGAGAGAGAGAGAGAGAGGGGTGAGGGGGGAGAGCGGGTTAATGATACGAAGGCTGATTAACAAAGCATTGCAACAAATTTTAAAGTGATTTAAATTAGAATTAGTTAATTCAAGTTGTCTAGAAATAGTCTGCTGCATCATTTTGTCAGTTAAAAATCTCATCAAGTTTTCTGTTAATTTGTAGCATTATTCATAAATAAATGTCATACATTGTTTTGAGGAGGGGACGAGAATTGTTTCATTAATTATAATGCTAAATAAATCTCTACCCTCATGGCATATGTATTTTTTTTTTTTTAGTACACACAAGAATAGTTATTCTTCACTTATCATTTTGTACTTTTTCAAAGTATTTTGCTTAATGATTTTTTTTTCCGTTGGTTCAACTTTTAAAAAAGTGAAAAAGATTTCTCGACTCTTCCATTTAAATAAGAATCTCTTTTGACGAAATTACAACTTTTCCTCTTGACATGGAGCACCTGTGGCCTGACACCGGCAATACTTTCATAAGCTCTATCCTCTGCACGTTTCTGGTGGCACTGAAATTGGGAAAGGAAAGATCTTCCAACTTGATTTTTGAACCGACATGTCGAGGACATAATCATTAGATGATTCGATCAGCTTTTTGACCAACCACGACCGGTATACACGTTTTTTTGTTATAAGTTTTTTTTTTTTTTTTTTGGTCGAAAACTACCATATATTAAGCACATATCAAAGAGTATACAGGCAGTTCGGATAATACAAGATCTTGCAAGAAAATAGGTAATTGTGAGACCCAATTCGGCGGAAGTAAAGAGGCCCGATGGGCCTTTACAAGACAGTCCGCTAAAGCATTTGCTCCTCTATGACAGTGAATGATCTGGAGATTAGGGCACCGAAGCTTCAGTGCGAGAGTTTCGTCGAGGATGGGGCTAAGCTCCCATGGGCGTTTTTCAGGGTCACAAATTGCTTCCACACAAACCAAGCTATCCGACTCCACGATGATCCGATCCGTCTCAAGACCTCGCTGGAGAAGTGATGGATTTATTGGAATTGGGCTTACGGCCCGTCCGCCCATGCTGGGCCCAAAAGGCCCGGCCCACGGGAATAGGGCCCGTGGAAGGGGAGAGGTATAAAAGGGAGGAGAGAGAGAGAGAAGACAACCGTTGGAATCAACGTACGTACGTCCTCCTCTCTCCCACGCTCTCTCTCCCTCCAAAAGAACAAAATAAGTTAAGTTCAAGGCACTGTTTTCTCCCATTCAAGGCGTCATCGGATCGAATTTCTTCCTCTTCTTCGGCGTTGGTGTCTAATCTGGCTAACAAGGTACGCTCGAATCCGTGGTGTGCTTTACGATCGGTGATACGTGTTAATTCCTGGGCTTCGTCTTCCGCATTGATTTAGGGGTTCGATTTAGTGTCGAATCCGGTTTTCGGGGATCCGTTATTCCCAACATTGGTATCAGAGCCCTAGTTCACGTTTTCCCGATCAATTTGATGTTTTTTGATTGATTTTTCGCAAAGGAAGTTCGGCCGTACGGATCGGGCGACAAATCCCGACACCCGAGACTTCTTCGGCCATTTTTCTGAGTTTTCGTAAGTCAAAAACGAATTCTGAAGGCACTGGGTGAAGCGCAACGTCGAGACGAGTCCGACGATGTGTCGACCGCCGCCGGGAGCCACCACACGCGCCCACACGCGCGGCGGGAAGGCGCTGCGCGTGCGCCACACGCGCCGATGGCGAACCGGGCACGTGCGCGCCGGGCGGCCGGGCGAACCGGCACGCGCCGGTCCGCGGACCGACGCGTGATGACGCCACTCGATGACGTCACCAACCGTCGATAACGGCCGGAGATGACGTCATTGATGACGCGCCGCGACGACGATTGCCGGCCGGTCACCGGCCGGCGACCCGACCCGACGGCGACCGACCCGACCCGATCAGCCTGGCGCGTGCCGCGCGCACGTGCGGCCGACGCCCGCATGACGTCGCGCACGCTCACGCGCGAGGCACGTGCCGGCCGACGCTCGCGTGACGCCACCCACCGCACGCGCGCACGTGCGGCCGTTTCGCCCGACCGGCGCGGCCGGGGTCCGACCGCCCGACCGGTCCGTCCGATCCGACCGGTCCGACCCGCGCGCCCGTTGACCCGTTGACCGACCGTTGACCGTTGACCGACCGTTGACTTTGACCGTTGACCGTTGACTTTGACCGTTGACCGTTGACCCGAAAAAAAAAAAAAAAAAGGAATTTGTTTCTTTTTCGGTCATGCCTATGTGTATTATAAGTGATCCATTTTTTTAATTCTGCATTTGTTGCATGAATTTTGGAAAATTATGTATTTTCCTTATGAAAATTATGGATTATTCTCGCATTTGTTTCGTGACTATAATGAGTTATGCACGATACCCGCAAGCCCGAGAAGGGACGAGGAAATGCAAGACTTAAAAGGCTGATGTCGATCTAGCTAATTATCGGTGGCATGACGGTGATTTAGTATCACATGTGATCAAGGTCAATCGATGATACAGAAATCATCCGGAATGGTTATCTTATCTTATGCCGGATTTTCGAAGGTGCCGGCTTTGATAAACACTCTTCCACCCGAATGGCAAGCAGTGTTGGATCGGCTATGGGAGGTCAACGTGGTCCCGGATTATAGGAAGCTAGTGGAAGCTTTTGTAAGAGAAAGACTATAGGATTGAGTTGGCCAAAACTTCAACCCTTAGATTGAGCGCCACATGGCGCCGAGTGAATGCGCCTTGGTGGCGACATGAAAGCTCTCCAAAAGTTTTTCCTTGGTTGGTGAATGTGCCTTCGCTTTTCTCGATGTTTTGAATGATAGATTAGAAGGGTCATTCCCTATTTATCCCTTGGATTAATTATGTAATGTTTACTACCTGATTGTTGTTGATGTAACAACTGATATGTTAGTCGTATCATGTGAAAGCATTTTTATTTTATTGGATATTAGATTTTATTTGCTTTCTCGTTATCGCCGGTTCTTTGTGGGTAATTAGTCAGGGGTAGTTTTAGAAGCTTTTGTAGCTTCATAGAATTGATTTTGTATATGACAATCATATTAATGATAGTTTTGAGTTAGGATTTTTGGAGGATGATTGGAAACATAGTGACCTTTTGATTCTCAAGCCTTACTTGAAATTATTTATTAATATGATGGGTCTATGCAAATAGGGATGCATAAATGATAGGCATTAATTATTCGTGCATGGATGTCTCGATGTGTTCGAACGATGGTTCAAAGAACTAAGAACGTGATTGCCGATATGAACGGTAACAATTGTGAAATATTGAATAAGAAGATTCAATATGTGCTTTGGAAAAGCAAGAAGCACTAGAAGCTCTTGACCATGTTATGGAAGATCTTAAGGATGCCATGCGCCACCTTGAGCTAGTAGAGGACCGCCTAACGGTATTTGAGCCGAACAAAGATATTTGCAATGCTGGTTCTAGCTTAGAAAGGGCTTTGTGCTCTAAGCGCAAGCGTATTGATTCGTTCAATATGTGGGCATACAAAGGATCAAGTCCTTACTGCAAGAAATCAAGAGTTAACCAACACAAGAGAGGAAAACGTCCTCAAGTGAAGAAAATGTCAAAGGCGAGGTGTTACAATTGTGACAAGAAATGCCACTATGCTTGCAACTGTTGTGAGTCAAAAAAAAAAAAAAAGTAAACACCTCTTGTACATTTGAGAACTTTGCTTATGTGTCAAGTTCAATATTATTGGCTGAATCCAATCCTTTGTGGACTCGTAGATTCGAAGTGACAGACCATGTAGAGAAGGATAGAGAATCCTTCATGGAATTCCGACAAGTACCAACCGGAACTAAGTGGATCCATATGGGAAACAACTCTATAGCAAGTAAAGGGATTGGCACCCGCCAATTGAACATGAGTGGTGGACGCACCTTAATGTTCTATATGCTCCGGAGATTCGTCGAAATTTTTGTGTCTGTTTTAATGTTGGTTAAACTTGGTTTTAGTATGAACTTCCATAATAAAGGTGTAGATTTGTTTTTAGATACAAACTACTATGGTTGTGATTATTTTCTGGATGGTTTTATTGTACTAGATGTTGACTATGGTGGTGTCAATTTGTTATTCCCTTGTTTCACGTCTTCTACCTTATATGATAATGATGTGAATATGGTGGCATGCTAGACTTGGTCATATGGGCCAACAACAAATGAATAGACTAGCCAAAAAGGGCTTGTTGGGCAATATTGAAAAGTCGATTTGTCCATAAGTGAGCATTGCCTAGTAGGGAAAATAACAATGAAACCATTTAGAAAAGATAAAAGAGCTGGATTTCCTCTCGCATTTAATCTATTTGGACGTCTCGTGGTTCAATGAATATGAGAGGAAGGCAAGGGGCTGTTTTATTTCATCACTTTTATATATGATCATACTGAAATGTCGGACATGTCTATTTGATTTCTCATGAATCAAGCATAAGTTGTTTCCGAAGGTTTATGAACCCGCGAAAATCAATTAGACAAGAAAATAAAAGCATTGAGATCCGATCGAGATTGAGAATATTTATCCGATGTGTTCAGAAAATTATGTGATGAAAAGGGAATATAAAGATAGTTGTCTATTCCATATACTCCTCAACAAAATGGTGTTGTGGAAAGAAGAAACAGAACCCTACCGAAATGGTTAGGTCCATGATGGTGCATGCTAACTTACCTATCACTTTTCGGAGTGATGCGTTGTTAATCGCTACCTATATACTTAACCGGATGCCTTCCAAATCGCTTGCTTCCACTCCATATGAGTTATGGACAGTTAGAAAACCGGACTTAAGTTTTCTTAAGCCATGGGGTTGTGCTGCCTATATTCATGAGTCCTCTCACAAGTTTGGGAAATTGGGTCCCAAAGGAAATAAGAGTATTTTCATGAGATACTACGAACACTCGAAAGGGTATGTGTTCATAGGTGAGCAGGAAAGTGGGAGTATAACTGAAATTGAATCACGAGATGTCACATCCTTAGTGGATGAATTTCCTAAGAAGGGCAAAATAAGGGAAGATTGTTCCCTATTTGAAACCTTGGATCAAGATAATGATGTCAGTGGAGTTCGTCCAAGTGGGAGTAATATGAGATGTGATGAATTGAATTCAACTCATTCTCAATTGCAACCACCGATGTGACAACATCATCATTACCTAATCCAAGTGGGAGCATGATGGGGAATGATGTGCTAAGTGTACAATCTCCCATACGGTGAACAAGTTGCCAAAGTATTCCCCGTCAATGTTTTGACATTGAAAGGGAAGCTTTTATGGTTGCTCCACAAGATGAGGATGAGCCAAGAAATATTAATAAGGCTCTAAATTGCCCTAATAAGGAAAAAAATGGATTCATGCAATGAAAGAGGAAATGGAGTCATGAAGTCAAACCATGTTTAGGAACCGGTTGATCTTCCAAAAGGACGCAGAGCTATTGGGAACAACTGGGTTCTCAAAATAAAGCGAAAGGCTGATGGCTCGATAGAAAGGCATAAGGCTCGCCTTGTGGCGAAGGGGTATAATCAACAGGAAGAAATTGATTATGAAGGACATGGGTGAGGTTACATATATTCTTGGATTTAAGATTTCAAGATTGTAAACCCATAGACACTCCTATTGCAAAAGGTGAAGGATTGAGCCATAGACGTGTCCGTGACTCCACAAGAGAAGGAATAAAGGAAACATGTTCCTTATGCTAGTGCTTTGTTGGAAGCTTGATATACACTATGATGTGTACAAGACCCGACATATGTTTTGCAGTTGGAATGGTGAGTAGATACCAATCCAATCCAGTCCAAAGACAATGGAAAGCCGTTATGAAAATACTAAGGTATCTAAAGGGGACTGCTGATTATACGATGAGTTATAAAGGAAAGGATCTGCGACTCTAAGGCTATCCTCGATGCCGATTGGGGAGGAGATTTAAAAGAAATGAAATCTACCTCCGGGTTTGTTTCTCTTACCGAATGATGGCACCATATGTTGGAGCTGTAAGAAACAAACATGCATAGCCTTGTCCACGATAGAAATTGAGTTTGTGGCATTATCGCCAGCGGTAGTGTAAGAAGATGTTTGGCTTTAGAGATTTTTGGATCATTTAGGTGTTATTGGAAGTGTGCAGATTTGTTATTTGTTAACTGTGATAGCCAAGCAAAATAAAGCGTACACCAAAGATCCAAAATATCATGGCAAGACCAAACATATAGATACCAAGTATAATTTTGTAAAGGATATGGTTGCACGAAAGGACGTGAACTTAGAGTACATACTACGCATAGAATGGTAGCAGATCCTATGACAAAACCAATACCCAGAGATGTGTTTTGTGGCCATATGAAATCTCTAGGGTTGCGTAGAAGCTGATGTATTGAATATTGTAATTTCCCTAAGTGTTCACAATTTGATGAATTTGTGTTTTCATCATTAATGCCTATGAATCTTTGTTTGATCTTTATGCATCTTAATGCTCAGTGCATTACTTTAGGTTGAGAAGTATGTCGGACAGATGTAAGATTAGCCCACTCACACGGGTGGCCTCTATTTACTGTGTGATAAATAGAGATGAGACTGCTTTTAAGCTTATTATCTGGGTGATAATCGAGAGCTCAAGCTTAAAACACGTATGTCGCCTTAACTGAGTGTTAAGATGAGGACATAATACTTACTATGTCTGAAAGTAAAATACCCCACATATTTTACATTATCCGTCTAAGATGCCGATGTGAGTTCGATGAATTTTGTGAATGAGTAGATACGTGAACTCAAGTTAGACATTGGGTATGTCCGAACTATCATCTCGTACGGTATTGAAAATGTAGACATACGCTCCATGGGAAAGGAGTTAATACCGTAATACGTATTTCATACTACGTATGCATGAGACGACCAATAAGAGTGGCAAAAAGTTTGATCTCAACTTTTATGACGTGTGAGACTCTTGAGGAAAAGAGTTCCTCAATTTTTTAGTCCCCTCGGACTCTTACTTATTCTCAAGGTTTCTATTTAGTGTTTGCTATCTTAGGGTGTTGCCAATGGTCATGGATGATTCGATCTAATGGGGCATTTCTAGAAAAGCAAGCTGGACTGAAATTGAGAGTTTGAAGGAAAGAGGAAGATCGATTTTGGAGAATCACATTGTGGTTTTGTATTCACCGGTTAACCAATTATGACTGTCTTTGTGATAATCATAATTGTGAATACAATATATATATCATTGTTTAAAAGAGATCAAGAGAGATATAAATGTGATCGATCGATCTAGGGTACCGCATACTAAGTCTACTCGGAGTGTGATGCCCATTATGAGTTGCTATATATTCCTAATGATGTATGGCAACGAGCTCTCAAAGTATGCTGGTCGCACGGATTATTCACCGGTATGAATGTTGAAGAGAGGAAAAGAGGATTCTGTTCGCCCACCATGATAAGTGAGAGTCTATGATGGATTTTCTCGATGGGGCCGAGTAGAGCCCGTCCGCCCATGTTGGTTTTGTACCACCATGTGCGAGTGGGAGATGATGGATTTATTGGAATTGGGCTTACGGCCCGTCCGCCCATGCCGGGCCCAAAGGCCCGGCCCACGGGAATAGGGCCCGTGGAAGGGGAGAGGTATAAAGGGAGGAGAGAGAGAGAGAAGACAACCGTTGGAATCAACGTACGTACGTCCTCCTCTCTCCCACGCTCTCTCTCGCTCCAAAAAGAACAAAGTAAGTTCAAGGCACCGTTTTCTCCCATTCAAGGCGTCATCGGATCGAATTTCTTCCTCTTCTTCGCGTTGGTGTCTAATCTCGTGGCTAACAAGGTACGCTCGAATCCGTGGTGTGCTTTACGATCGGTGATACGTGTTAATTCCTGGGCTTCGTCTTCCGCATTGATTTAGGGGTTCGATTTAGTGTCGAATCCGGTTTTCGGGGATCCGTTATTCCCAACAAGAAGAAATTTCAACGCAGAGTTTAAGGCGATCGACTCAGCTTGCAGGGCTGAGGAGGCACGAATCGAGGAGGCAAATCCATCAATCAAATGGCCCGTCGAGTCCCGATACACTCCAGCTACAGAAGCATCGTCGCTTGGTGAAAGGTAAGACGCATCAACGTTGAGTTTCATTGCTCCAGTGGTCTCGGTGGCCGCCATCGATGATTAACAAAAGATGGAGATGTGAGACAGGGCATGGCTGCAGGGAAGAGCACGGCTTCGAGGAGATAAAATTATGTCCGGAGTGAGTCTCCGTGATCGCCATCAACACAACTCGTTCAAAGATTCAACCGCTTATGACGAAATAGAGCATCGTTGCGGGCTTTCCAGATCTGCCAAAGAACAGTCGCAACTGCACCCAAGTCCGGTAAGTCCTTCTTTCTGCCAATAAACTGCAATAGCCAATCTTCAATACGATGAACCGCTGATGTAGAAAATTTAATATTTAGAGCTGGATTTCTCCACACATCGTAGGTCCAAGGACATAATAAGAAAAGGTGTTCTAGGGTTTCAGTGTACATGGTGTTCACATAGATGACATATTGGCTCACAAAATATGGCGTTTGTAGAGGTTTTCTCTAGTGGCTAATGCATTGTTACAAATAGACCGTAGAAATGCCCTTATTTTAGGCATAGTTTGGATTTTCCAAATTGCAGTCCATAGTCTGCGGGGTGGCTGAAAGGAGGATGAGGCCTGGTTAGAATTAGAATTGTGTTGCTGTGTTCGGAGTTGATTGTAGCAGTTTTTGACTGTGAAAATACCATCCTGCCGTCCTCTCCAGATTAATTTATCCTGGGTGCAAATAGGTCGAATAGGAATGGATAGAATTTCCTCAACTATTCGGGTATCAAAGTGATGAGATAACAGAGAAGTATCCCATGAATTAGATTCGAGATGAAATAAAACCAAAGAACCTGCATGTTTCATCCCTAGGAGCAGGACCTCCAATAACACCACTAGGTAACCAGGGATCCTCACGAACTTTAATCTGAGTACCATCACCAACAGACCATAAAACTTTATCCGCAATAGATTCCCGACCCAATAAAAGGCTCCGCCAACCCCAAGAGGGTCTAGTTCCTTTTGTAGCATGCCAGAAATCTTTATCATGGAAATATAGACCTTTAAGAAGTCTCGCTGTACAATGAATTTGGATTTTGGACTAAACGCCAAGCTTGTTTAGCCAGGAGAGCTCTATTGAACACCATAAGATCACGAAAACCTAATCCCCCTTCATCTTTTCTTCTCTTAAGACACTCCCAGCTCCTCCAATATATGCCTCTCTTACTATAGTCAGACTGCCACCAGAATTTAGCTACTTTTTGATCAATTGCTCGGCAAATAGTCATAGGATTCTAAAAATTGACATGGCATAGTGGGGAATAGCTTGTACAACAGATTTAATTACTTGTACAACAGATTTAATTAGAATCTCTTTTCCCCCTTTAGAAATAAGCTTTTCCTTCCAAATTTCAAGTTTAGAATGCACTCTACCCATCGCCCAAGAAAATAACTCCTTTTTAGATTTACCCCAATCTGAAGGAATTCCTAGGTATTTGCTTGTGTGATGTAAAACAGGAACTCTAAGGGCTGCTGCCAGATTTTCTTTCAAGGCAATAGGACAGTCTGGGCTACAGAATAACCCTGATTTATTTCGATTTACAGATTGACCCGTCGCTAGACAATATTCATTAAGAACAGCAGATAGATTCTGACATTCAATGAGTTTGGCATCAAGGAAAAATATGGCATCATCAGCGAAAAGAAGATGGGAAAGAGTAGGACACCATCGATTAAAAGTGATACCTTTAAGATTGCCATTATCCACTGTATTCTTGATTAGAGATGTTAAAGCATTAGTCATCAAGATGAACAGGTACGGTGATAACGGATCTCCCTGTCTGAGGCCTCTGGTAGGATGGAAGTAAGGTAGAAATTCTCCATTTAATTTGACATTATAAGACACTGTAGAGATGCATTGAAAGATCCAACTAACCCATTTAGCATGAAAACCAATTTTTAGTAGATAATCACAGAGAAAATCCCATTCCACCCGGTCATAAGCCTTCTGCATATCTAGTTTCAGCACTGCATGAAATTTCTTAACACGTTTTCTAATGCGGAGCCGATGTAAGACTTCATGAACCACAATGATATTATCCTCGTATTTGGCGACCTCCAACAAATGCGGTTTGTTCTCGGTGCTATCAATTGTGGTAGCCGTGGCTTAAGTCGGTTGGCCGAATCTTAGAGATAATCTTATAGATAAAATTACAGAGGCTAATAGGGCGAAACCGATCTAAACGTTCGGGTGAGGAGTCTTAGGAATGAGAGAAATGGCGGTGCGATTATACTCCGGTAATAAAAGGCCTCGTATGAAAGAACTGCTTCACAGCTGATATGATATCCTCTTGCAGAATATCCCAATGGGCGCGATAAAACTGACCATTCAAGCCGTCTGGACCGGGAGCTTTCGTTTCACCTAACTGGAATACTGCATCATGGACCTCCTCACAGGTAATTGGTGCCATTAAAGATTCATTTATATCCGCTGTCACAATTTGATTACAAAGATGTAGAGTTGGACCATAATCTCTATGCCCTGAAGATGTAAATAACTGTTGAAAATAGTTAAGAGTCATATCTTTAAGAGCAAGAGGGTCACGAATCCAGCCCCGCCGATCATCCCGAAGCATCCTTATCTTGTTATGCCGACGTCTATTAATCGTAGTGGCATGAAAAAAATTTAGTGTTCCTATCTCCCCATTTAAGCCGCTTAACCCGAGATCGCATTGCCCAAAACTTTTCCTCTTGCTGCCATAACTCATATATTTTGGCTTTCGTGTCCGAAATCTCATCGAAGTTGGGGGAAAATGAGGCCGATTAGTAAGAGATTGAAGCTGGTTCTTAAGATGAGAAATCTGGGTTTGAGCATTCCCAAATTTAGAGCGACTCCATTGAGATAAAGCAATAGAAACAGAAAGTAGCTTTTGAGGAAGCGTCATTTTACCAAGCCGAGAAGAATTCCAAGATTCGGTAATTATAGAGCGACGCCGCATCTTGGAGCCAAAAAGCTTCAAAGTAGAAAGACTTTCGCCGTTTGCAGCTGGAAAGTGTTTCAAAGGGACAAGAGCAGAGGACTGTGGTCAGAGCCGAGGGCAGGAAGGGCAAGAACTTCAGCAAAAGGGTAAGCCAATCTCCAATTTTTTGTACAAAGCATTCTGTCTAATCTTGCTTTTACCATAGCATCTCCCTGTCTGTTGTTAGACCATGTGAAGGCACAACCTTTGCTGCCAAGGTCCATAAGATAACAGTCATTAATAACATCTCGAAAAGACCTCATTCTATAAGACTCTGCCTGACATTTGCCAACTTTCTCCCAGGGGTATAAAACTTCATTATAATCCCCGTACATAACTGTGGAAGTGAGTTGAAATTACTAATGCGTCTCAAAACTGTCCACAGGTTTGTCGAAGAGGATATCGAGGAGGAGCATGTAAGCAAGTCGCCGCATAGTAATGCCGTAATCAAGGTCGGTGCGGATGGAATCTAGCATATCAAAAGACTGGTAAGTAATGTTCATAGAGACTTTAGTATTCCAAAAAAGAGCTAAGCCTCCCGCCATACCCGTGGGCTCTTGAAAAACCTTCGCAAAGTTAAGTTTATGTTGAATTGATAAGAGCCGCTTAGAGTGGTGTTTAGTTTCCATCAAAAAAACAATATCGGGCTTTTCCCGGGTCACTAAGACCTTAAGTGCTTGAACCGTCGGGGGGTTGCCCAACCCCGATGCCGGCTTATAAACTTCATTGTACCCCTGGTGGCTTTTTAGGGCCAGCCACCGGGGCCCAACAGAAGAAGAGTCTCGCCTCGTAGATAGGTGTGTCTTGTAAAGTGGATTCATCAAACCGCTCCCAGAATCGAAGTCGAACCTCTTGATGCAGGGAACGTTTGATCTTCTTAAGAGGACCTGATCTTGCATTCGATGTGTGGATTTGAGTTTCTTCTTCACGTGAGTAGATGTAGCAAAGCGGGGAATGAACCGAAAATGGTTGTTTGCTCCAGGGAGTTACCTTCCTTTGTAACGTGAATTTTTGCCGGGACATCATGATCCCTATCTCGATGTGTCCTTAGTAAGTTTACCCTTATTCTTTGATGCTGAAATATCAGGTGCAACAGAATCGATGGTTGCAATGAAGTTACAGAACGGTATGAACCGGTTCCAACACGAGAATAATTGCGGAAGAACTTTGAGGGGTTTCGGGGATAACCTCTCGTATCATAAAAGGTACGCCAAAAAGGACTATATTCCCGTGCTTCAGCTTTCAGCCAAGATCCATATAAAAACTGATTTCATCTAATTTGGTTTCATCACGGGAAAGGTTTTACATGCCGTAGCATAGTGTCCCAAGATACCACGGGAGTAGCAATAATATGATAGGCGTTCGTATCTAAAATCCAACCAGAAGTTTTTCCCTTCAAGCTTAAGGATAATCCCTGTTTTCAGCGGTTGTTGGAGGTCCACTTCTACTCTTGCTCTCATTGATTTAAGCAGAATTCCATCTTTATTATGAATACTGACTTCGTAACTTTTCCTATATGACCTGCTGCCCGACGAATGATATTTTCTGTGCAGCGTTCCAAAGGCAAACCAACTATTTGGACCCAGAACGCACAAGTACTAAAATCATAACAAGATAGTGGCGTGTTGGCTATCCAGATTTCAAGATAAGGAGATGATTTCCAAACAACCAAGGTCCGTTATCAATAACTCGATGCATGACATCAGATGATTTAAACTTGATAATAAAAAGTCCGGAATCAGCTTGTGAGAAGTCCACAAGTTCAGTGCGCCAAGCTTTTTTCATGGTCGTCTGAAAAGCCTGAAAATTTACTGTTGGATTATTGAGAAGCTTACCAACCAGGGTGAGTTGACATTCCTCAAGTTTTTCACGAGGTATGCCCTCATCACAGATCTCAATTGACTGATCGGACCAAAGGCGTCCCATTCGACTACATAAAGCTGCCAGGCGAGCATCATCTTCAGCATTCGGGTGGTCCATTCGGAAGGTAGCAGTGATGGAAAGGTTCAAAAGAAGACCCAGATAGAGAAAAGACCAGCCATTCGAAGACAAAAAGAGGAGAACAGTCAGACAATCAGCCCATTTAGAAATCGAGCGAATTTAGTAAAATTAAGCAGCCGATGATGACATGCAGAAGAAGATGGATAAAGGATTAGGTCGATAGGACTGAGAAGTGGTAAGATGAAGAAAGATAGATGCAGAATTTAAGGTTAAACGCAAGATTTGCGTATTCGAAGCTACACAGGAAGGGAAAAAGGAAGAAGATGGTGAAGAAGGAAAAGCTACCAAGTTGGTAGAAGCACTCTACAGAGAGTAGAGAGAGAAACTACCATTGCGGTAGAGAGAGAAGCTACCAAGGGAAAAAGAAGAATAAGTCAAAATTGTTAAATTAATGTGAAAATATTCATGTGTGGATTTAAATAAGTCATCATACATAAGCCATGAATAGAAAAACTTTGTCACATCAGTAATACATAATAAAAAAAATGAATTTTCGAGACAAAATAATAAATTTTCTCAAATAAGAATTTAAATATAACATAATAAAGTCCAATAATAATTCTTTGATACGTATAACCATCCAGTATTAAGAAGGAATTTTAGTTTTACCGTGATTGTTGCTTGTTGTAGCTACAAAAAGATTAAGCCAAGCGTGGTTCAAAAGAAAATATCTCACTTAATGGAACATGAACCTTGCACGATAGTGGACTTTTTGTTCAGGAATAAATCTATTTGTTATTTCATCAAATTAACTATGTGTTATACTATATAGCAAACAATAAATGTTAGATATAGAGGACCTCTAAGTTCATAGATAATGTTATAAGTCTATAATAACTCCATCATAGTTCACTCATTAGATGTTAAATAGGGATGAGATGAGGTGAGTGGATTGAAGGGGAAATTATCAAGAAAGCTCTAAATCTATTATAATTATGCTAATTTAGTTATAAATTTATTTTTTTAGCCAATTGAGTTCTAAACATATTGCAATTGTATCGCCAATCTATTCGATCAAAATTGGCTAGCCAACACTAACGTGTCGACCGGCGACAATTTTCTAATATTATATTATTTTCTTTTTATTTCCTTTTTTTTTTTCCCCCTTTCCTCCTCCTTTCTCCTCCCTCCTTCTTCCTTTGGCTCTAGCGACCAGCCAAAGGTAAGGGCTAGTCGATCGTTGGATTAAGGTGGCTGGGCAAGCTCGCCTCACCGTCACCCTTGCCTAGCCATTGGAGGGGTGCCTTGCCGTCACTAGGTTTGGCGAGGTGAAGCTCACCCAATCACCTCAGTTCGACAACTAGCCAGCCCTTCCCTTTGGTGATTGTCGAAGCCAAAGGAAGAAGTAGGGAGGAGGAAGGAGGAGAATAGAGAAAAAGAGAGAGAGAGAGAGAGGAGGGGAGGGAGGGAGGGAGAGAGAGAGAGAGAGAGAGAGGGGCCTTGCCGTCACTAGGTTTGGCGAGGTGAAGCTCACCCAATCACCTCAGTTCGACAACTAGCCAGCCCTTCCCTTTGGTGATTGTCAAAGCCAAAGGAAGAAGTAGGGAGGAGGAAGGAGGAGAATAGAGAAAAAGAGGGAGGGAGGGAGGGAGCGAGGGAGCGAGGGAGAGAGAGAGAGAGAGAGGGAGAGAGAGAGAGAGAGAGAGAGAGAGAGAGAGAGAGAGAGAGAGAGAGAGAGAGAGAGAGAGAGAGAGAGAGAGAGAGAGAGAGAGAGAGAGAGAGAATTAAAAAATTAATAAAAATAATTCAAAAAAATAAAGAAAAACAAGGAAACAAATATAAAAATTAATAAAAAAATTTGTTAAAAATAAAATATTATTAAAAAAATTGTCACAGGCCACGTCAACATTGGTTGGCCAATTTTAACGGGATGAATTGAATCGATACATTGCAAAAGATTTACGACTCAATTGACAAAAAAAAAAAAAAATAAATTTAGGACTAAATTGATATAATTGCAATAATTTTAGGAATTTTTTGATGATTTTGCCATGGATTGAATTGCAGGTTGGAGTTGTGAGCATGTGTAGCCGGTCCTAATCATTTGTCAAAAAGTTTGAATTGGAGTAACTGGCTCGATCACTTCTAGAATTGGCCTATTCAAAGGTGTTTCCCATTTTTACTAGAGAATTGATCTTTTTTTCCATTTTCAACTTTTAAAATATTTTAATATACTACAAACCCGTCCTAGAACAATGGTAAAAATAAAATAAAAATACAAACACTATGATCTTGGATGAATGTTAAATATGAAAAATGTTCATTTGGGTAAGTAATGTTTTTAGGAAAACTAGATAAAAAGTTTGTCTTTTGTGAAAAGTCTAACTTCAAGGTTGGTTCGACATTGATGTCTTACAAATTCCGGCCTCTCTAAATAAATAATTAACTGGTTGACCTAGGAATCAACGTGGATTATTTCTGAGGCAAATGGATTCTTTCCTAACATCATTTTAATTTCTCAAGTAATTGTAAACACATCATCGCTTGGAAAACTTCTAATGGATCCTCCAAAAGGATATAAAAAGAATATACATAAGGTCATATTACTTTCACCGATCATTTGCCATTGTCGAAATTCAACCTAAATCCCTATTAAATCTCTCTCTCTCTCTCTCTCTCTCAAAAGCACGTGTCAACTGCAAGGCAAAACAAAAATAATAGTAACGGGCATTCTCCAAATTTAAGCAGTACATGCATGGCAGGGGACAATGCGACTAATCCGTCTTACAATGTCAGCTTCTTTTAAAGCACTCTGGGACTTTTCCCTCTCTCAGCGTGAAAGTTTGAGCTGCTTCTACAGGAGGGAACCACAGTGGCGTCGGACCCATCTCTGCATGCATGCAGCACTTTCCGTGAAGAGTCCAGTTCCCGAAGGGATTAAATCTGATGGATTTCGGTCTGTACTTCGTTTGGTTTGACCAAAACAGTGTATGGTCTTTCTCTTTTCCAGCTTCGAAAGACCCTTATATATAAAGGTATACAGCCCCACAGAAAGGAAATTATGCTATTGTGTCCGTGTTTACTCTTTTTTTTTTGTAGATTTTGTGAGTGTTTTCGTGAGACGAGTTGGAGGGACAGTAGAAGGGGAGATTGATAATGTAATTAAAGAATGAGAAGACACCAATCGGTGTGTGGCATACATGGGACGGTCCAGGCAAATGGTTATTGTTCTTTTTTATTCCGTTCTATTTCTCATAATCTCATCTCTTTCTGTTTCTCATAAACAGGTGATATGTCTGCATCATGCAGCTGATATGATGATCTACTCCGAGTTGTTTTTCCTTTTGAGGGTTTCATGTATGATATTCTTGATTTCTGGAATTTGAATGATAAAATTATGTCAACGAATAGTTGTCAAAGGTAATGTTCTCATCAGTTGAAATTCAATCTCGAGCATGTAATCTCATCTCTTTCTGCTTCTCATAAATGGATGATATGTCTGCATCATGCAACTGATATGATGATCTACTCTGAGTTGTTTTTCCTTTCGAGGGTTATGTCTGATATTCTTGATTTCTGGAATTTGAATGATGTAAGTATGTCAACGAATTGTTGTCAAAGGTAATGTTCTCATCAGTTGAAATTCAATCTCGAGCATGTAATTGGAAGCAGCAGTGGTTGCCTCGAATGTCGATTTCAAGGCTTCCGTCTTTTTGGGTGAACTTATAAGTTATTGAGTTTTTCCATTTGATGATTTAATCTTTACACAATCTTTCCAAATACTCTAGATAGCACGTGTCTATATCGATCCCTTCTGTTCGACATTGTCCAGAACAAACAATAGGATAAAGATCTAGATTTATTATTTAATCCATGCTGGTTTGATACCAAAGAAAATTTCACGAAATTCCACATTCGTCAAGTAAAATAGGCCTTGCTTTCATTGTTGAAAGTGCTGCGGAGAATCTGGGCAACAATTCACCAAGAACTAAATTCAATCTAAAATCAATTTCACTCTCGAAACTAAATTAATCAAAATCGACTTAATTCCAGTATATAATGCCAAATGATAAAAATAAACTGCCACCAACGACAAGGATTTGACGTGGAAATCCAATGTAGAGAGGCTCAACATCAACAATACAACCATATTTCTTCACTACAAAGATGGATCAACAAAAACGAAGTGAGAAAATTCTAACTGCGATTGGAGAATTCGGAGGAGGTTCTCAATGAATGAAACTGATCAATTTGTAGCCTTCAATCCCATGAATAACATATTCAAATTTGAGCCAATTCCATCAATATTTGGATTTCGAATCGGCGTCACAAAGACTTGCCCTCTTTCTTCTTTTTCTTGGCTTACTCTCGGTCTCACGCTCTCTCTCTGTTTTTTCTCTCTCCTCACTCTCCGGCTCCACTCTACAAACGAAGCAGCCCCACTCTTTTCTTTCTTTTTTGACTTTTTGACTTTTTCTCTTTTTACTTTGTTCCATGTTAACGTTACCGCGGCCTACAAGTGGCGGACCCAGCCAACGGAAAGAAAGGCCACCGTTGTAAGGAATACAGGTATAGAAATGATATTGGGTTTTAAGTGGGTTTATAGTGGGGAAAAACCATTGTACAGATGGTCCTGTACAAAGCATTTAAGGCAAGATTAGTTGCCAATGGCTTTAAACATAAAGAAACTATTGGTTATTTTAACACATATGCTCCAGTAGCATATCTAATTGCATGTACGACGAAAGGATGTTAAGGTTCACTTTTTGAATAGTAACTTTAACTGAAGCGGTATATATGGAGCAATCGGAAGATTTTTTACTTTTGAGAAATGAGAATTAAATATGAAAATGAGTTAAGTCATTGTATAGTCTCAAGTAAATTTCTGGACAATAGCATGATAAGTTCGATTCCGTGATATTAATGAATGGACATGAGCTTCATAGTGCCGATGAGTGTATTTACTCCAAAGTTACCAAAGAATATGTGGTATTAGTATGTCTTTATGTGGATGGCATGCTAATTTTAAGCACAAATAGGACTGGATTAGATTAAACTAAAGAGTATCTAACTTCTTGCTAAAATGGAGGAATAATTGCATAAAAAATCCTAAAAAATATGCAGTGAAAATTTGATTGAGTTTTAAAATTTTCTGAAAAAAGAAATGCAATCAAGTTCAAAAACATGTGAAATTGATGCAATTGAATCCATCCGTAAGCTTCTGTCCAAATTGGAGAACGGAAAATGATGTCCTGGCTTTATTTAAATATTTTTTCCCTTCTACTTGGTCGTCCACATGTTCAAAAGGACGCCGTTTTCCTCTCCCTTCCTCAGTGACGCAAAAAGGCGTCGTTTTTGTTGATGGTTTCTTATTGAACGAAAGAGCTCCAAGAAAAAACGGCATCGTCTTGGTTAGCCCCAGACTGAACCGAAAAGCCCCAAATTGGTCTCCTTCGTCCGAACCCTAAATTGGTCCTCTTTGTCTTGATTGCACAGGGGAGGATGGAAGGAAAAAATCGAGGGAAAATCTGAGGGCATTTCAAATCCAAAAGGCTCGTTTCTTCCTTTGGAGGTCATTGGAATCGACAGTTGGGCTTTGGATCCAGGTTTAGCTCGTTAATGCTGCCCGCATTGCTCCTTATGTTCTCCTTGCCGAGAGAAAGGTCGATCCCTTGTATCCAGATTTACCGGTTGACCCTCTAGATATCCTGCGTCCCCTTAGCAAGCTGTCTCATCTCCATCTCAATTGCCACCGGGTACCTTTTTCTTATTAATTTTTGTTTACATGCATAATGACTGTTTGACATTGCAGCTACCTGAGAAACAGTTGATTTTGCTGGGCAGTGCGTACTGGTCTTTCGCAAGAAACGGGTGTTGGTCTTGCTTCAGAACAGCAGAATAAAGAAAGGACACCCCACCACAAATGAACCCTTTTGTTTGCAAGCTGCACTAGAGATTTCATTGGCACCCTGGATTACATTTTTCACAAGGGTGAGATTGTTTTTTGTCTGCGCCTTCCATGGGGGGCTAATTTAAAGATTTCTAATGAAGATATTTGCACATCTGAGTCTCTGCTAATGTCTACCTGGAAATGAGCTCACCCTTGTATGAATATTTCTTTTTGTTGCTGCTGTAACGGTGGAGTCCTTACTAAAGCTCTTGGATGAGGAGAGCTTGAGGGAAGACGCAGCCCTTCCTTCTCCAGAGTGGTCTTGGGATCATATAGCTTTGTTAGCTGAATCTCGCTGCAATCCTTGATCCAGACGTTCATGTTCTAGGTAGGCAAGCTTGTCTTTTCCCATGGTTTCTTTTATAGGACTAGGATGATTAAACGGCCTTGGTAGAGCTGCTTGGTGATCTAAAGATCACAAGCCCTTCCCCACCGGTTTGTCTGAGTATGTATTTAAAAGAATTTTATTTGGAATTTTCTCATATTGTAAGGTCCAATGCTATACAATAGTCTGAATCAACATGTTCGTAATTAAGATTCGTGGTACGACGATTTTGGGAGTCTAGGACGGATTGTGTGTGACGCTGAAGAATTTGTAGGTCACACTGGAGACACCAGGGGAAGTTATAAAGAAGCAAATGACTCGATAGCACTCACTCGTTGTAAGAATGGTACATATTCTTTCTGCAATCTTCCCCCAGGTGGGGATCCTGGCCGTGATCTTTAAAAATCATGCCCCCTTGTTTTCATCCGAAGAGAAATGACAGTTCCCCCTTTAGATGCGTTTTATTCTCTTTTGTGGCTAACAGAAATCCACTTAGGAATGTCCATTTCCTCTTTTGCGTGTACTAGAAGATCCTCGTTCAGCGAGTAGTTGATTATAGTATGCATGCCCTGCTTTTTGTCCTGGTTTTCCACTCTTGGTTAGCGTGTGCAGATACGAGAGAGAGAGAGAGAGAGAGAGAGAGAGAGAGAGAGAGAGAGAGTAGGAACTCTTCTTTATGGGCCTATGATCAATTGAAATTAACCTTGTTTTCGGTTTGTAAAAGATTTGACTTATTTGATACCACATCCCCTAATTAAGTAACTAGTGAAGAAATATGACAAATTGCGCAATTATGACTTAGGTAAAGTACAAACTCTGTCATACTAATCGACTTAAAATAGAGGAACTTTGATTGAATAGTATAGGGCGCACACAAACGGTGGTTAGCAACGCCACCGAATTGAAAGTTGGAAAATGGAGGTAGCTAAAGTGAGTAAGCTCGTATGTTTACCTTTGGAGTTGTTGTTAATAGGCCTTTAATAAGCTGACTATAAGTGTTGTAAATATTTCGAACTGGATACAGTGAAATGCTCAATGTTCAAGGTATCTAATAATGGGAGGAACTCTAATCACGCCGTGATCAGTAGCATCTCTCAAGACTTTTTTCGAGAGGCTTTTTTCTTTAGATCAAAATCGCCGGAAATGCATACTGATATTCTGAAATTAGACTGTTCTTGTACCTTCTCATTGTTGTACTCGAACTTAGAAAGCACGGTTTTGCCTAAACTATCCCATTCCAATTATGGTGGGCATGCAATTTAAGCTGGCTCTACGCACTCTCTGCGATGTCAAAATATAATTGATCCAGCTATTTTCTTTTTTTGCACTCGGAAAAGCAGTAGGGGTAATCAACCAAGCTTCATGAATCGTAAAAAATTAATGCCATCTCGTCTTTGGCAGGTCATCATAATGGTTATATTAATAAGCATTCCAAGATCAATCTGTTTTACAAGCAATGGGCGGAACACCAAGATTTTAATATAGAGCGAGTCGACCATTGGTTCTTCTAGGACGTGGGTTGACAATTATTTTTTTGTTTTCTCACTTTCAAGGCTGGAAGCCCGTTTCAGCCTCGAATGATACTGATTTGTCCAAATTGGGCAGTTTTGTGCGCTCCATCGCAGTCATGAAATTGACCTAGGGGTGCTGGATTTATAGGGTACCATAGCATACACAATCGCGAGTTTAAATAAAAGTGCATGGAAGACAACATCTTTGAGCGCATAAAAAGAACTTTTGTCGATGCAATGAGCCTTTGGGCATTCATTATCATAAGATCTAGTCTTAAGAACAAAAAGAAACGAAAAATATTATCTTCCAATGTAGAAGTGAATTAAAAACTAATAAAGAAAATGAAAAGACATGGTTTCTAAATGCATTATCTCTAGGAAACTCTATAAATAGTCTATAGGAATATGTACAAAAAGATCAAGTTTCTAACACTAATTTACGAAAAATAACAATGATGCTGCGTGATTCCATTCACTGTCTATTAATGAAATATTAATATCATTCTAAGAAAATTCAAATGGCGATAATGCTACTGTTGGTCTCATTTAATACAAATAAGGCATTTTCTCCGTAGAGAAGATTGCAGTACATACAACAGCAAATGATGAAGGACAACACTCATTCAAGTAAGAAAGAAAAAGAAAAAAGCACAATATCAATGGCCATTGTTTTCGTCTCTGAAAATAAAAGAGATAAATGAAGAACTAGCCGAGCGCAAGTCCAAACTTTGCAGAGATCCACATGGCATGGCAACCAGATCACGCGAGTTCATCTGTAGTCAAAATGAAAAAAAAATGAAATGAGCTCAATGTATCCACTACATAGTATTATGGCATTTATTGTGGTGTCATGCGAATTTGTTATTCTTTGATATTTAACTAACCAAAATATGCTTCATTTTTAGCAAAATTAATTTTTATATGGATGTAAAATTTCTTTCACTGGAAACTTCGGTAGAAGTTTTTGTTTTGTACAAAAATGTGGAAATTTGCTTCTATTATCGTTTCTCATTCTAACAAATAATAGTATCATGACTCCAAAAGGACATGTATCCGAGCGGCACTTGGAAACCATACTTTTTATATGCTGTGTACACACTATAGGTAAATTAGTATTAGCACTTTGTTCAAAAAGAATCTTGATTCATTACTGATATTTTACTTCAAAATGGAGAGTTTATAACTTTATACACACTTTGATTCTTTGTTCATCCAAAACATTTGAAACTTTCACCACATGCAAATATTATATATATTTACATATATAATGATATGATGAAAATTGATAAATATTTCATATTTTAACAAGATAGCAATAAAGTACCTTTTACTTTTATTTAATCGGAAACAAACAAGCCCTAAAACTTTTGGGATGAGGACCTATATATTACCATCCTAGTTCGCTAGCTAGCGAACCTGTCCCTCGCTCGGGCGATTTTTCATGAAAAATTACAAATATTGATATCTCCATGGATGGGCACTTTAGTGAGAGCGACACAGATTACTAGTAATCCTTTTACTATTGCCAAATCGGGTAATAATCAATCTTTATCTTTATTCAATCTTGTGAGAAAACTGCATCCTATTTTGTAGAGATATGCTTAGCCAATTAAAAAAGCTATTTTCCCATTAGATATTATATCTTAGAAAAATAACGGGAGAAGGTGAATTGATACATAAAAAAGTTCCAAAAAAGGGCCTGCATTTTAGGAATTTTAACTTTATGCTTTTTGTTATTTAAACTACTATAGAAATAAAATGAAATTGGTTTAGTTGCTTTCAATTACCCTTCATCTTAGGCATCTCTCCCCTGCATATGACAGTATTATGTGTTAACCTCTTTTTCGTTTAAAAAATTTCATGCGAAAAAATTACTATTTTAGAAGTGCATCGTGCTGTGCTGTTTGGAGAGAATTTTTATGATTATGGCTTCATTCACATGCATCGTTTGTGCGACTATGATAGTAATTTCAAACGAATGTTACTAGTACTATTTTACTTTCATGTGTTGTATTGGGTAAGTTATGAACTATATCTGATTGCGAAAAGTAAAACTTTATTAATGAAATGAAATTAAATAAAAAGATTATATTGCGAAACATAATTCGAAGTAGTTATAAGAAGTTGAGTCACATCACCTTAAAGAATTAAGAACATAGATATGTGCAACTATTTTGATTTAACAAATTAATCGAAGACATTTCGATATTTCTATAATAAGAACGAGAAATTAGTTTTTCTCAAGTGGGAAAGTTAAATTAAAAGTGAATAGATTTCTCTATGTGTCATCTTTTCATGCATATCAACTTAGAATAAATAATTTTTTATTAGATAATTCGTCCTTTCTAATGTTGCTTGCGGGCATTTTCATTGGCTCCATTCGCACTCCTACAACTGGTATTACTGGTATTAAGCCAAGTGTCTTGCCAACAAATATTATCCTAAGCCTTCAAATATATTATCTAAAAATAATTATCGAATTACAATGATGAAAACTGTTTCCAAGGTAAACGTATAGACTTGAAATAATTTTTCAGCATTCGCCGTGCTTTCGTTCCAAATGAAACATGGAGTTCTGAAGAGTACTGATCTTACGTACTCAAATTGCAAGAAAGAAAATTTTATTTTTGTTTAAACTATTGAACTTTTTTCTGTTTCCTCCTTTCAATAAGAAGAAAAATGGAAACTGAAAATATTTTCTAAAGTTAAAGGAGCTGTAAATTTCTAGCGAGTTCATTCTCTACAACAAATACCCAAGTATTTCTCAATTTCTTTATGAAATGATTTGTGAACTTAACCGGTCGTTTTAGGACACAACAAATTCATTTGATAAACTATATTCAAACTATCAACTTTAAGCTAGAGCAGCTATCTTATGCAATAATAATCATCAATAGAAAATGTATATATTCAAACAGTACGTGATGTGCCCATTTCCAAGAAAAACAAGTACATGAGATTTCATCATAGGGAATCAAATTTTACATTCAACGCGCCATGGGATTTATCAAAAGTTGTCCAAAATCATATAGTTAAAGTCGTCAATATGATGAATGTACATAATGCAATATTTTCTTATTTTAATTTTCATCAGGTGAGGAAGTCACGAAAAAAAGGGTAAGGAGGGAATCTCAATATATATGACTATATCACATCTAAGCACAAAGAAGAAAATGAAGGGAGAGGTAGATTGATGCATACCTAATCATCCATCCATTGTACATTCATTTCATCAAGTTCGATTCAAGGAATGTGAGCAATTTTGTTCCAATCCTCACCAGTTTGAGGCTCGCATCTTTTGCTCAGTTCACCACAGTGTTCGATGCATAATTCTTTGAGGAAAGTGAGAGATTGGATTTCTTGTGGCATGGAGGATAAGTTGGGACATCGGATCAAGTAAATTAATTTGAGACGTGTATGATGTGGCAACCATTCAGGAATAGCTGTCAAGCTTAGGCAATCATATACCATAAAGGACTCCAAAGTGTAGGCCGATCCTCCAAGACATTGGAATAGCTCCATCGCTTGTTCGTAGTTATCAATTTGCAAACTACGAAGATTTAATAGAAAGTTGGGCTTATTCTCCGAGGTCAACACAAGCTTGGAACTACCAATTCGCAAGGTCTCTAGGGCGATTAATTCCCCAAAAGGCACATATATAGGTCCCTCACAATTAAAAAATTCCAACTCCCGAAGGCAAGTCAGTTGGCAAGTGCCTTCAAACAAAACTTGAAGATTTTCGCATCTCCCTAGTCCTAAAAATTGCAGATTTTCCAAGTATTGTATTCCACTTCCTTGCAAACTCTTCACTTTTGTTGTTATGTATAGATACCTAAGGCTGACAAGCCTTTTCATATTTTTGGGTAAATCGCCTAGCTCCAAGCAATTACGGAGGGATAACTCTAGCAAACTTTTTGTAGCTCACAAATGGTAATCGGAAGCTTCTTCAATAGCTTGTTGCCACCAAGACGTAACGATGTCAATTGCTTCAAATTACATATGGACCTTTTTTTTTTTTTTTTTTTTTTTTTTTTTTTTTTTGGTCAGTCCTACTCTATTCCTACTCTACACTCATTCGCAGACTTGTGCCCTGCCTCTTGCAGGGCGTGGGAGTCGCAACCCACTCTCGAAACTTACGCGTTCCTATCCCCCATCCCCCCCTGAGAAGGTGGGGATTTGAACCCCTCACCTCCCCCTTCCATGTTGGAAGGGTGGCCACTGGGGCGAACCCCCAGTGGTTTACATATGGACCTTGGTAGCTCCTAAAAACTACCAAAACCCAAATCCAGATATCGTAAGTGGTTACATTTGGAGATGCATGTTCTAGCAAACTCTCTATTAATAACTTCATCATTAACTTGGTATTGAAAATAAATGGCACGCAGCCTCTTTGAAGTCGGTTTTCTCAAAAAGGGTAGGACTCTAAAGGAATTTGAGGTTCCCTCTAACGAAGTGTGAGAAAACGAAACATGTCGAACTCCTTTTGAAATCTCTGCAGCATCAAAGCCAACAATAGAGTAATCATTTTGTGCCACAATCATTGCAAGAGAATGGATCAAATCGTGTACTTTAAATACTAACGCAACTCCGTAATCTGTAACTTCTTGGATCAAAGATCTCTTCCACAACTCTTTGATGTACTCAATACCAACATCTTCCAATGTTAGTTTTTCCGTTTTTTGACTAATGAGCCCTGAAGCCATCCATAACTAGAGGTGTTAAATGGGTTGTGCAACCCATTTATGAACCCATTTATAGTTAAATGGGTCATTAATGGGTCAAGCTTTATCTTATAAAGCACCCATAATAAGTTTTAATGGGTAAACACTAAGATATATGGGTTTTAAATGGGTCAGCTCTTTGACTCGTTTATGACCCATTTATTAACCCATTTTTCACTCAAAACCTCATTATCTCTCTTTCTTCTCTTTAACTTTATAATTTTTTTTTTTATAAAAACTGAAATTATAATTCTTTTTCTTTTTCTTTCCTTTTTTTTTTTCCTCCGGTCGCCACGGCGATGGCCGGCGCGACCGGCCGAGCAAGCCTCGAGCTTGCCGGCGTCGGCGAGGCTCGAGCCTCGCCGATCCGGCGAGCCTCGAGCTCGCCGGATCTGGCGAGGCTTGAGCCTCGCCGACGTCCGCTAAGGCCCGAGCCTCGCCGATCAGGCGAGACTCGAACTCGCCGGCGTTGGGCGAGGCTCCAACCTTGCCGAGATCCGGCGAGGGCGAGCTCGCGCTCGCCGGCGTCGGCAAGCCGGGCGAGCCGGCTCGCCCGTGGCCGGTCGCCGGCCGTCGTCGTGGCTGGCGACCGGCCAAAGAAGAGGAAGAAGAAAAAAAAAGAGAAAAGAAAAAAAAAAAAATTAAAAATAATTAAAATTTTAATTTTTAAAAATAAAAAAATAATTAAAATTCGATTTTTTTTAAATAATTATTTTTAAAATTTGTATTGTATAAAATCATGTTAGCAATACCATTTTAAAAAATATATATAAGTTTTTTTATGTTTCGTTAAATGGGTCGGGTATGGGTTGGGTATAGGTCGGGTCGAGTATGGGTCAAAAAATTTGCACTACAATAAATGGGTCATAAACGGGTTAAATGGGTCGATTTGGGTCGGACCATTTATGACCCGACCCGACCCACCCGTTTAACGGGTCTATCCATAACCTAGCTAAAGCAGGGCCCTTTTTTTTTTTTTTTGGTATTGAGCTAAAGCGGGGCCCTTAATTCGAACTCCTCTAGGAAAAAGTGAAAATGTTGCAAAACAACGCTTTAAATGGGATGGTAAATGATCATAGCTAAGCTTGATTACCGGCACAATGTCCTGTTTTGCTTCCACTAACTCCCATGTTTCACTATCCCTTATATATTTCCAATGCCTCTCATCATCCTTTGAAAACAAAAGGCTCCCTAGTGTTTTCACAAGGAGAGGAACTCCTTGAGATTTTTTGACAATGTCAATTCCAATCTCTAGGAGATCAAGACGTGGCTTCTTTTCCTTTTCGTCAAATGCCCATTTTTTGAATAGGCCATAGAGTCTTCATGAGAAAGACCTTTTAGATTATACATCGGATGGGTACCCATAATAGAAGCAACTTCCGCACTACGAGTAGTCACAATTATCTTACTTTCACTAGCCTCTCCGGTTAGCAAATCTCTCAATTCTTTCCATCTATTGCGGTCGTTACTCCAAACATCATCCAAGACTAGTAGAAATTTCTTGTCTTTGATGATGTCTTGTAGAAAACTTTGCAATTGTCGAATATCAAAGTAACTCAAATTTTGATGAGTTGCATCTTTGATGACTTCTTCGATAGTTTTCTTTAAATCGAAGTCCTCGGGTACGCACACCCATAGTTGCAACTCAAATTGCTTTTTCACCCTATCATCATTATAAATTAATTTAGCTAGCGCCGTCTTGCCCATTCCTCCTATTCCAACAATAGGAAACACCGAGAGGTTTTTATCATCTGGCTTCGTCAACATCTCAATTATTTTTTCTTTATCAATATCTCTTCCAACAACATCCAACTTGTTTATGAATGAGTAAGTCATTTCTCGTGATCGTGTATGTCCCACACCATCATAATCACTCCGCATATTAAGATTGAATTGATCTTTCTCTTTGGAAATCTTGGATAATCTTTCTTGGATCTCCTTGATTTTTTGACTGATTTTTGCACGAAAGATGAGTGGATTTGAGAGGGAAAAAAAGCGATGTACCTTCCCTTTGATGCTCCCATAGCGACTTACAACATGCTTCCGCAATGCTTCACATTCGAGTTCATCGAGGACATCCTCCGCATCGTAAAATACATGTTGAAGCCGATCTAACCACAATTGCAGACGGTTGTTCTTCGCCTTCTGCGCCTCAGCATCTGACAACACTGCCTCGATGGCAGTCAACGTCTCGCTAAGCTCTTGGATCTGATCTTCAACGTTGTAAATAGCAACGGCTTCTTGGAGCGCCGGCGATGCTATCTTCCCCAGCACGCCCTGTGCGACGCCGAAAAGGAGTGATTCAGCCATGCTGAGCGATGAGGAAATTGATTCTGGCTATTTCGTTTGAGACGAAGAAGAACACGCGTTGTCTTCTTTTTATGTGAGTCGCTATGATGATAACTTTGCTTGCAACTGGATGAAAGGAAGGTTCTTCCCTCACGAGTGGCCTGCAGGTTAACAGAAACATGCCTTCTACCTTTTCTTTCATCTTATTTTAGTGGGAACAATCAAGAATTCAGATTACTTCGAAGATCCCACAAGGTCTCTTCAAAGCGTCTACTCTTTACTTCAGTACATAATTTACCTAAAAATAATTGTCCACGTCGCTTTGACTAATTAGTCGACAAAAAATACTTTCATAATCAATAACAATCTATGCTGCATTTTCATATTGATGATAAAAATGCAGTTTTTAATTAAATTTTGTAAGTGATATAAATGATTAATATTTTCTAAATAATTGATTTTCAGCGAAACAAACTCGTAATATATGAAAAAGTTCACCCCATGTTTTCTCCACATTTCAATGAAGGGGACCCAGAATAATAAGGAGGTTACGAAAAGAATTACTGACCAAACCGAAAGACAAAGTCTAGTTGGCATCTGAAGAGACAGAGAACAATCAAAGGCTGATTCTGCCTCGACCATTTGAACCAAAAGGCTACCTCAGTTTCTATAACTTTTCTTCCGTGCCAATCAAAACAAGCAAAGAATCGCAAGATAGCTTATAGCGATGGTGTATATGCATAAAGCAAAATGGAACAAAGTGAGATAGGGACAAGAATTTGTCCGGAACGTGGATTGAACTCTTCCGTAGTGTTGAAATTTTTAATTAATAGAATCCGATATAACTTAAATGCGAAGTAAAATACCGATATTCCAATTTCGTCTCTTCTCTTTTGTACATCCCCTCTTTTTACATCTATCATGGTCATATTTCAACTTTCCTTCTATTCTTTATTTTCTTTTGTGTTTTAAGATAATGTTGGGTTGTCCATCCAAAATTCAATATTAATTCCTTTTTCTCTCTCTCAGTATATTTTGGTTTATTTTATTAACGAAGATAAAATAGTGGAACTCGTGTTAATTAGAACATAGGAGGAATTAGAAGGTGTGAGATTATTCTAAAGTTACCATAGAGTTAATGGCATTAGTATGTCTTTATGTGGATGACATACTAATTTTAAGCACATCATTTCCATTAGTATAATTTTGCTTGCATTCCTTCGAAGCTAGGGGTCACGATACATGAGTGCACGCTAATGAGTTGAAATTGATTGTCTCTGAGTGATCGAAAGAGCTCCAAGAAAAGGGCACCGTCTCGGTTAGTCCCAAATTGGTCATCTCCGTATGATTGCACAAAGAGAACCAAAGGAAAAAATCAAGGGAAAATTCGAGTGCATTTCCATCCAAAAGGCTTGTTTGTTCCTTTGGAGGTCATTGGAATCGACAGTTGGGCTTCAGAAAAAATCCTTATCGCACAGGTATTGCATTTGGCTTAATGGTTATTATGCATGCTCTAGGTTGTCAAAATTTAGGTGTCGACAAATTCTTGGATGAGAGAAACTTCAATAAAGACACACTCTCTTCCTTCTACGTTAAAGATCAAATT
The DNA here is from genome assembly GCA_014182725.1 of Eucalyptus brandiana. NCBI lineage: Eukaryota > Viridiplantae > Streptophyta > Magnoliopsida > Myrtales > Myrtaceae > Eucalyptus > Eucalyptus brandiana. The sequence goes on from CM024678.1 coordinate 19,907,440, forward strand.
GTCGTTCATGAGCAATTTGATTTTAATGTGAGGAGTGTTGATTCTTTCGATGAAAATTTCAGATAACGTCTAGGAAAATAGTCCAAAAAGTCCCAAACCTAGTATACTTTTGCCATTTTAGTCATAAACTTTTCAATTGTGCTAATTAAGTCATAGATATTTTCACATTTTGTCAATTGAATCAATTCGGCTAATTTTAATTAGTAAAATCACCGACATAGATGTCTATAATGCTGCGTAAGACGTCGATATTGATGTGGATGATTTCTTATAATATTTTTCAAAAATTTGAATTTTTAATTTTTTTCTTTCTTTTTATTTCTTTTCCATCGTTTCCTTCCTATCCGGCTAGGAAGGAAAAAATGAAAAAAAAATAAAGAAATAAATAAGTTAATATAAAAATTATCCACGTTAATATTAGTCATGTCACTTCAGCATCCACATTAGCGATTTTTGATTAAAATTGGCCAAATAGATCAAATTGGCAAAATTAAAAAATTTAGAACTGAATTAAAAAAAGTTCAATAGATTTAGGATTTTTTGTATAATTTTTGCAAAAACGTCGTCCTAATCTCCTTGACTCTATGATTGATTTTTATATGGGGTATTAGTAAATTACAGAGGGAAAGTGATATACCTCCTCTTTAACGCTCCCCTGCCGACTGATTACTTGCTTATGTAAGGCTTCACAGTTCACACTCAACTTCATCAAGCACATCTTCGGCATCGTAAAATACATGTCGAAGCCGATCCAAACACATTTGCAGACCGTGGTTCTTTGCCTACTGCTCCTCAGCACACTGCCTTAATGGCAGTCGGCGTCTCTCTAAGCTCGCGGATTTGATTTTTCAACACTACAAATTGCGATAGCTTCTTGGAGCATCGGAGATTCTATCTTCCCTAGCACACCGTGATGAGTGATGAGGAAATTGATACGGGCCATTTGGTGAAGACAAAAAAGAAAACAACATCTTCCTTTCGTACGTTAGTTGCTGTGACGATAACTTGGTTATAACCGAATGAAAGGGATGTTCTTCTTTAGGAGTGGCCGGCAGGTTAACGGAAAAATCCTGTTTTACCTATTATCTTAAATTAGGTTTTGTAATGTTTAGATGTGTTTTCCACAATAATTGGCTATGTAACTCCATAGGATTAGCTTGGCAGTTCAGGAACGGACTTATGTTGTGTATTAGGGGCACACAACAAACTCAACAGGAAATGCTAGTTTATTTGGATCACTAGCCGAATTTCAACTTGCGTTTTTTAAGGCAGATTCATTTTTGCAGGTGATAAAGACAATTTACGTAACGAGATTCACTACCACAATGTATATAACAATCAAAACTAAGATTTGACTTCGTTGTCAAAATTATATATTAGTATCAATCTTGTAATCAAATTACATGAATTCGGTATTTGTTTCATCTCTTCACTTTAGTTGTCTAACAATGTAGTTTCTCAAACCTTTTGTTCTCGTGTTGTTTTCCGCCATGCATATTAAGTTGCTCTTGGTCCCTCTGCTCCGACTCCCTTCATGCTAATTTCACAGATAAGCAATCATTTAGCAAGAACCTTGGGAAAAGATTTAGGTTCAGTCAGGTACCAGTTAACCGCTGTCCAACTGAAGAGCCTCCACAATGGTGTCTGTGGCATGGCGTCGATGATGGGTGGAACGGTGGGGGCCATGGCGAGTCTGCCAACGGCTGAGAGAGGAGAGAGATGTACCAAGTCAAGGTTTTCTTCACAAAAAAAAAAAAAAAATGCGTGCTAGATGCCCATTAAAGACTCAATAAATGCTTAATAAGTGTCCTGGCACCAGCTGCAACACATTCATTTCCCCTCCTGTCTTCGGATCCTTTACACCCTTAAAAAGACTCCCATCTCTCCGGAAAAACACTAACACCCAAAGAAACAGAGTACTCTGTTCCCGAGTTCCAAAACACGGAAACCTATAGGAGCAGAGCACTCTGTTTTTACCAGTTCCAAGAGCCAAAAATCGTAATCACCACCCACGCAAATCATCAAATGATATTTAGAAGCTGACTGCTGATACAAATGTTTGGCCTGACATCCTCTCTGTGTGTGCGCGCGTGCGCGAGAGAGAGAGAGAGTTTGCGGCTACTCTTCTTTGTGGGCCTATCTATGATCAATTGAAATTAACTTATTTGATGCCGCTTCCCCCTCATCAAGTAATTAGTGAAGAAATACGGGGAATAGCACAAGCATGACTTAGGATGGGCATGCGATTTAAGCTGGCTCTGCACACTCCCTGCGATGTCGAAAACAAATGATCCAGTTATTTTCTTTTCTTGTCGTTGGAAAAACAGTAGGGTTATTCGACGGGGCTTTATGAATCGTAAACGATGGATGCCAGCGTCATCTCGGCTTTGGCAGCTCATCATAATGGCTATACTAGAAAGCATTCCAACTAAGGGTTTAATATAGAGCGAGTCGACCTTGGTTCTTCTAGGACATGTGAGTTAACAATTATCTCTTTGTTTTCTCACTTTCAAGGCTGGAAACCGCTTCAGCCTCGAATGATACTGATTTGTCCAATTTGTGCAGTTTTGTGCGCTCCATTGCAGTCATGAAATCGACCAAGGGGAGCTGGCTTTATAGGGTACCATAGCATACACAATCATGAGTTTAAATAAAGGTACACGGTAAACTGAAACTTGACTAAGGCTTTGAGCTCGTAACAAAAACTTTTGTCGATGCAATTAGCCTTGGCATTCATGATCATAAGATCTAGTCTTAAGAACAAAAAGAAACGAAAAACATTATCTTCCAATTGTGAATTAAAAAAAAATCAAAAATGAAAAGACACAGTTTCTAAATGTGTTATCTCTAGGAAATTCTATAAATAGTCTATTGGAATACGTAAAAAAAAGATCAAGTTGCTAACACTAATTATCGAAAAATAAGATTCGATGATGCAATGTGATTTCATTCACTTCTGTGAATGAAATATAAATATCTTTCTGTGAGAATTCAAATGGTGATGATGCGGTCTCATGTAATACAATTAAGGCTTATCCTCCGTAGAGAAGATCGCAGTACAAACACAAGCAAATAATGAAGAACAACACTCATTCAAAAAAAGAAAGGAAAAGAACCAAATACAATATCAACAACGATTTTTCTCTGAAAATAAAAGAGATTGATGAAGAATTAGCGGGGTCCAAGTCCAAATCTTTGCGGAGATCCACATGGGCGTGGCAAATAGACCACGTGAGCTCATCTGCTGTCAAAATGGAAAAAATGAAATGAGCTCAAAGTATCTATCATGACTCCAAAAGGACATGTATCTGAATAGCACCTGGAAACCATACTTTTTATATGCTGTGCACACACTGTAGGTAAATACTCACATGTTTGATGGTTCACATTATCTTTGAACAAGGTGCTGATATTATTAGCACTTTGTATAAAAAGAATCTTGATTCATTACTGATATGTTACATCAAAACGGCCAGTTTATACATTGCCTATAATCTAAATCTTATCACGAACAGACTTTGACTTTTTGTTTTTCTGAAACATCTAAGACTTTCACAACATGTAAATGTCGGTAAGCATATTCACAATTTTTCTTTAAAATTCTATCAAATTTGAAAAATATGTCATATTATAATGAGAAAGCAAAAAAATATATATATATATATATATATATATATCTTAATCAGGGACATACAAGTCCTAAAGCTTTTGAGTGGAGGACCTATTTATTACTATCCTAGTTCTCTAGCTGGCGAATCTCCGCCAAAGCTCAAGCCATCTTTCATGACAAATTACAGATACTGGTATCTCCATGGATGGACACTTTATTGAGAGCGACTAGTAATCCTTTATAATTGCCAAATAAAGTGCTAATCAATCTTTATCTTTATTCAATCTTGGGAGAAAACAGCATCCTATTTTGTTGGAATATTCTTACCCAATTAAATTTCCACTTTTCCAATTAGATGTTATATCTTTAAAAAAAAAAATAACATGTGAAGGTAAATTCATACATTAAAATATTCCAAAACGGGCCCTGCATTTTAGGGATTTTAACTTTATGCTATACATTATTTAAAATACTATAGAAATAAATGAAAGCACTTTAGTTGCTCTCAATTACCTTGACCTTAGACACTCTCCCCTGCATAAAACAGTTCCCTGCATAAAACAGTTTCATATGTCAATCTCTTTTTCATTTAAAAAAATTCATGCTTAAAATTTACTACTTCAAAAGTGCATTGTGCTTTGTAGATTGGAAATAATTCTTATGGCCATGGTTTCATTCGTAAGCATCGTTTGTGCCACTATGATAGTAATTTTAAAAGAATGTTGCCAGTACGATTTTACTTTCACGTGTTGTGTTGTGAGTTATAAATTATATTTGATTGTAGAAAGTAAAATTTTCTTAATGAAATAAAATAAGTTATATTGCATAAAATAATTAGAAAGAGTTATAAGAAGTTGAATCACATCACCTTAAAGGATCGGGAAAATAAATATGTGCAACTATTTTGATTTAACAAATTTATCAAAAAAATTCAATATTTCTATAATAAGATCGAGAAACTAATTTTTCTCAAGTTGGAAAGTTAAGTTAAAAATGAATACATTTCTCTATGTGCAATCTTTTCATGCATATCAAGTTGAAATAAATAATTTTTTATTAGACAATTCGTCTATTTTTATGTTGATCGTGAGTGTTTTTCATTGGCTCCATCGGACACTTCCACAGCTGGAACTAAGCCAAGTGTCTTGCCAACAAAGATTATCCCGAGCCTTCAAATTATATTATTTATAAATAATTGTCAAATTAAAAAGAGGGGAAACTGCTTTCAAGTCAAACGTACAAATCGAAATAATCTTTAAATATTCTCTGTGCTTTCATTCCAAGCGAAACATGGACTTTTGAAGACCACCTATTTTATGTACTAAAGTTGCGAGAAACAAAACTTTATTTTTGCTTAAACTATTAAAGTTTTTTTCTATTTCCTCCTTTTAATAAGAAGAAAAATGGAAACTGAAAGTGTTTCTAAAATCAAAGGAGTTGTAAATATTTAGCAAGTGCATTTTCCACAATGAATTTCCTAGTATTTCTCAATTTCTTTTTAAAATGATTGGTGAATTTAATTGTTCCTTTTAAGACACTCGCAGCAGATTCATTTGATAAATTATATTCAAACTATCGACTTAAACTAGAGCAACTATTTTATGCAATAATAACTGTCCAAAGAAAAAGTATAAATTCAGAACATTACGTCATATTCCAATTTTCAAGTAAAAGGAGAATACGAGATTCCATCGTAGGGAATCAAATTTTACATTCAATGTGCACAATGAAACAAGGAAATTGGGATGAGTCAAAAGTTGTCAAAACATATAGATACAGTCATCAATATTATGAATATTAATAATTCATTATTTTCTTATTCTGATTTTCATCAAGTGGGAAGTCAGGGAAAAAATAAATAAGGAGGGAATCTCAATATACGTGACTGTACTACATATAAAAACAAAGAAAAAAAATGAAGGGAGAGGTAGATAGGTGCATACCTAAGGATTTTACTTGGAAAAGAAGATGTTCCATACTAATACATCCATTGTACACCTTTCAAATCAAGTTCGATTCGAGGAACATGAGCGATTTTGTGCCAATCCTCGCCGGTTCGAGGCTCACATCTTTTGCTTAGTTCACCACAGTCTTCAATGCGTAATTCTTTTAGGGCGGTGAGGGATCAGATTCCTTGTGGCATGGATGATAAGTTGGGACATCTTATCAAATAAATTGATTTGAGATGTGTATGATTGGGCAGCCACTCTGGAACAGTTGTCAAGCTCGGGCAGTCATAGATAGTGATGGATTTCTTATTTATTGATGGGCCTGAGTTGGCCTGTCCGCCCATGTTGGGCCTAGAAGCCCAGCCCACGGGAATAGGGCCCGTGGATGGGGGAAGGTATAAAAGGGAGGAGAGAGAGAGAGAAGACACCTTTTGGCGCATAATGTACGTACGTCCTCTCCAACGCTCTCTCTCCCTAAAAAAAAAAGGAACAGTAAGCACAAGGCCATTGTTTTCTCCCCTTCAAGGCGTCGTCGGATCGAACATGATCGAACAGGGCCAAATTCTCTTCCTCTTATCGGCATCGGTGTCTAATCTGTGGCTAACAAGGTACGCTCGAATCCGTGGTGTGCTTTACGATCGGTGATACGTGATTTTCCCGGGTTTCGTCTTCCGCATTGATTTAATGGTTTGATTTAGTGTCGAATCTGGTTTTCGGGGATCCGTTATTCCCAACATTGGTATCAGAGCCAGGTTCACGATTTTCCCGACTTGTTTGATGTTTTTGATTGATTTTTGGCGAAAGAAATTCGGCTGTACGGATTGGGGCGAGAAATCCCGACACCCGAGCGCTGTTCGGCCATTTTTCCGAGGTTTCGTAAGTCGAAATCGAATTCTGAAAGTACTGGGTGAAAGAGGACGTTGAGACGAGTCCGGCGACATGTCGCACGCCACCGGGAGACGCCGCACGCGCCCACACGCGCAGCCAGAAGGCGCTGCGCGTGGGCGCGACGCGCCCGAAGCGTTGGTAATGGCCAGCGCGTGCGCCACACGCGCCGGTGACAAACCGGCACGTGCGCGTCGGCGACCGGCGAAACGGCATGCGCCGGTCGGCGAACCGACGCATGCTGACGTCACTTGCTGACGTCATCGTGACGTCACCCAACGGTCGGTAACCGCCGGGATGACGTCATCGCTGGCGACCGTTGGCCGGCCGGCGACCTGACCCGACGGAGACCCGACCCGACGGCGATCCGACCGACTCGCGCCCTGGCACGCGCGCGACACGTGCCTGCTGACGTCTGCGTGACGTCAGCCCGCACACGCGCGGCACGTGTCGGCTGACGTCTGCGTGACGTCAGCCCACGCACGCGCGCGGCACGTGTGTCGGTCCATGCGAGCGGTCCGTCCGGTTCAATCGGTCAGCCAACCCGCGCGCCCGTTGACCCACTGACCGCTGACCGTTGACCGTTGACCGACGACCGCTGACCGTTGATTGACCGTTGACCTAAAAAAAAAAAAATATATATATATATATGTTTCTTTTTCAGTCATGCTTATGTGAGTTATAAGTAATCCATTTTTATTCTGCATTTGTTGCATGAATCATGGAAAATTATGTATTTTCCCTTATATTTATTATGGATTATAAGTGATCCATTTTTAGTTCTGCATTTGTTGTAGGAACTATAATGCGCAATGCAATGATGCCTGCAATCCCGAGAACGGACGAGGGAAATGTAAAACTTAAAAGGCTGATGTCAGATTTAGCTAATTATCGGTGGCATAACGGTGATTTAGTATCACATGTGGTCAGGGTCAATCAAATGATACAGGAAATCATTTGGAATGGTTATCTTATGTCGGACTTTGAGAATGTACCGAATTTGATAAACACTCTTCCACCTGAATGGCAAGCAGTGTTTGATCGGCTATGGGAGGTCAACGTGGTCCCGAGTTATAGGAAGCTAGTGGAAGCTTTTGTGAGAGAGTACTACAGGATTGAGTTAACCAAAACTTCAACCCTTAGATTGAGCGCTACATGGCGCTGAGTGAATGCGCCTTGGAGGCGACATGAAAGCTCTCCAAAAGTTTTTCCATGGTTGGCAAATGTGCCTTCAAATTTCTCAGATGTTTTGACTGATAGATTAGAAGGGACATTCCCTAATTATTTCTTGGATTAATTTGAGATGTTTTTGATGTGAATATCTCTTTCCATGTTGATATTTTTTCTCTGTATATATATTGCTTAGTATAATGTATGGTTGTATTAAAGTGAAAGTATTGTTATTCTATTGGATGTTAGATATTATTGCTTTCTACATTATTGCTGGTTCTTTGTGGGTAATTAGTCAGGGTAGTTTTAGAAGCTTTTGTAGCTTCATAGAATTGATTTTGCATAAGACAATTATATTAATGATAATTTTAAGTTAGGATTTTTGGAGGATGATTGGAAACATAGTGACATTTTGATTCTGAAACCTTACTTAAGATTATTCATTGATATGATGGGTCTATGCAAAGTGGATGCATAAATGATAGGCATTAATTATTCGTGCATGTATGTCTGATGTGTTCAGATCGATGGTTTCAGCAACTAAGAACGTAATTGCTGATATGAACGGCAACAATTGTGAAATATTGAATATGAAGATTCAATATGTGCTGGAAAAGTAAGAAGCACTAGAAGCTCTTGACCATGTTATGGAAGATCTTGAGGATGCCATGCGCCACCTTGAGCTAGGAGAGGACCGCCTAACGGCATTTGAGCCTAAAACGGACATTTGCAATGCTGGTTCTAGCTCAGAAAGGGCTTTGAGCTCTAAGCGCAAGCATATTGATTCGTTCAATATGTGGGAATGCAAATGATCAAGTCCTTATTGCAAGAAATCAAGAGTTAACCAACACAAGAGAGGAAAACGTCCTCAAGTGAAGAAAATGTCAAGGGTGAAATGTTACAATTGTGACAAGAGAGGTCACTATGCTCGCAATTGTTGTGAGCCAAAAAAAGGTAAACACCTCTTGTACATTTGAGAACTTTGCTTATGTGTCAAGTTCTCATTATTGGCTGAATCCAATCCTTTGTGGACTCGTAGATTCGAAGCGACGGACCATGGAGGGAAGGATAGAGAATCCTTCGTGGAATTCCGACAAGTACCAACTGGAACTAGGTGGATCCATATGGGAAACAACTCCAGAGCTGAAGTAAAGGAATTGACACCTGCCAACTGAACATGCATGGTGGACGCATCTTGATGTTCTATATGCTCCGGAGATTCGTCGAAATTTTGTGTCTGTTTTGGTGTTGGTTAAGCTTGGTTTTAGTATGAACTTCCATAATAGAGGTGTAGATTTGTATTTGGATACAAACTACTATGGTTATGATTATTTTCTGGATGGTTTTATTGTACTAGATGTTGACTATGGTGATGTTAATATTAGTTATTCCCTTGTTTCACGTCTTCTTCTTTATATGACAATGATGTGATTGTGTGGCATGCCAGACTTGGTCATATGGGCCAACAACGTATGAATAGGCTAGCCAAAGAAGGCTTGTTGGGTGAAATTGAAAAAGTCGATTTGCCCATATGTGAGCATTGCCTAGTAGGGAAAATAACAATGAAACCATTTAGAAAAAGATAAAAAAAGCTGAATTTCCCCTGCATTTAATCCATTATGACGTCTGTAGTTCAATGAATGTGAGATGAAGACATGGGGCTGTTTATTTCATCACTTTTATAGACGATTATACTCGATTCGGATATGTCTATTTGATTTCTCATAAACCTTTCAAAAGGTTTATGAACCTAGTAGAAAATCAATTAGACAAGAAAATAAAAGTATTTAGATCCGATCAAAGTCGAGAATATTTATCTGATGAGTTCAGAAAATTATGTGATGAAAAAGGAATAGAAAGACAGTTGTTTGTTCCATATACTCCTCAACAAAATGGTGTTGTGGAAAGAAGAAACAGTACCCCACTGGAATGGTTAGGTCCATGAGGGCGCATGCTAACTTACCTATCACTTTTTGGAGTGATGTGTTGTTAATTGCTGCCTACATGCTTAACCGGGTGCCTTCCAAATTAGTTGCTTCCACTCCATATGAGTTATGGACAGGTAGAAAACCGGACTTAAGTTTTCTTAAGGCATGGGGTTGTGCTACCTATACACATGAGTCCTCTCACAAGTTTGAGAAATTGGGTCCCAAACGAAAGAAGAGTATTTTAATGAGATACTCAGAACACTCGAAAGGGTATGTGTTCATAGGTGAGCAGGAAAGTGAGAGTATAACTGAATTTGAATCACGTGATGTCACATTCTCAGTGGATGAATTTCCTAAGAAGGGCGAAATAGGGGAAGATTACTTCCTATTTGAAATCTTGGATTAAGATAATGATATTAGTGGAATTCGTCCAAGTGGGAGTAATATGAGAAGTGATGAATTAATTTCAACTCATTCTCAATTGCAACCATATGATGAGATGTCGTTATCATTATCTAATCCTAGTGGGAGCATAATGGGGAATGATGTGCTAAGTGTACAATTTCCCATACGGTGAACAAGTCGCCAAAGTATTTCTCGTCGACGTTTTGACATTGAAGGGGAAACTTTTATGATTGCTCCACAAGATGAGGATGAGCCAAGAAATATTAATGAGGCTCTGAATTGCCCTAATAAGGAAAAATGGATTCATGCAATGAAAGAGGAAATTGAGTCAATGAGGTCAAACCAAGTCTGGGAACTGGTTGATCTTTCAAAAGGACACAGAGCTATTGGGAACAAGTGGGTTCTCAAAATAAAGCGAAAGGCTGATGGCTCGATAGAAAGGCATAAGGCTCGCCTTGTGGCGAAGGGGTATAATCAACAAGAAGGAATTGATTATGAAGAAACATTTTCTTCTGTAGTGAGATTTACCTCGATTCGCATTATTCTGGCAATAGTGGCTAGTATAGATCTTGAGTTACATCAGATAGATGTAAAGACTGCTTTCCTCAATGGAGAATTAGAGGAAGATATATATATATGGAACAACCTGCTGGTTTCATAGTGAAAGGCCAAGAAGAAAATGTATGTCGATTTTTGAGGTCGATATATGGCCTTAAGCAGTCATCAAGACAATGATATATACGTTTTCATAATGCCATAATGGCATATGATTTTACAATGATTGATGAGGATCATTGTGTATATATCAAAAGATCCAAGGATCAATTTGTGATCATATCATTATATGTTGATGATATACTAATTGCCGGAAGCAATATGGAGTTTGTTAATACTGTCAAGAGATGGTTGTTTTCTAACTTTGAGATGAAGCATATGGGTGAGGCTGCATACATTCTTGGAGTTAAGATTTTAAGAGATCGTTCGAAGAGATCGTTGTCTCTTTCGCAAGAAACCTATATAAATAAGGTTCTTGAACGATTTCGTATGTAAGACTGTAAACCCATAGACACTCCTATTGCAAAAGGTGAATGATTGAGCCATAGACTATGTCCAAGAACTCCACAAGAGAAGGAACAAATGAAACATGTTCCTTATGCTAGTGCTGTTGGAAGCTTGATGTACGCTATGATGTGTACAAGACCTGACATATGTTTTTGCAGTTGGAAAGGTGAGTAGTTACCAATCCAATCTAGGTCAAACACAATGGAAAGCCGTTAAGAAAATACTAAGGTATCTAAAGGGGACTGCTGATAATACGCTGAGTTATTAAGGAAAGGATCTGTGACTCTAAGGCTATCTTGATGCTGATTGGGGAGGAGATTTAAATGAAAGGAAATCTACCTCTAGGTTTGTTTTCTTACCGAATGATGGCACCATATGTTGGAGCTGTAAGAAACAAACATGCATAGCCTTGTCCACGATAGAAATTGAGTTCGTGGCATTATCAGCAGCAGTATAAGAAGATGTTTGGATTTAGAGATTTTTTGGATTATTTAGGTGTTATTGGAAGTGCTGCAGATTCATTGTTGGTTAACTGTGATAGCCAAGCAGTAAAAATGTGCACCAAAGATCCAAAATATTATGGCAAGACCGAACATATAGATACCAAGTATAATTTCGTAAATGATATGGTTGCACGAAAGGAAGTGAACTTACAGTACATATCTACGCATAGAATGGTAGCAGATCCTATGACAAAGCCAATACTTAGAGATGTGTTTTTGTGGCCATATGAAATCTCTAGAGTTGCGTAGATGTTGATGTACTGAATATTGTAATTTCCCTAAGTGTTCACAATTTGATGAATTTGTGTTTTCATCATTAATGCCTATGAATCTTTGTTTGATATTTATGCATCTTAATGCTCAGTGCATTATTTTAAGTTGAGAAAGTATGTCGGACAGATAAAAGATTAGCCCACTCACACGGGTAATCGCCTCTATTTGCTATGTGATAAATAGAGATGAGACTGTTTTTAAGCTTATTATCTAGGTGATAATCGAGAGCTTAAGCTTAAAACACGTATGTCGCCTTAACTGAGTGTTAAGATGAGGACATAATACTTATTATGTCCGAAAGTAAAATACCCCACATATTTTACTTTATCTGTCTAAGATGCCAGATGTGAGTTCTAATGAATTTTGTGAATGAGTAGATACGTGACTCAAGTTAGACATTGGGTATGTCTGAACTATCATCTGTACGGTATTGAAGGTGTAGACATACGCTCCATGAGAAATGAGTTAATACCGTAATACGTATTTCATACTACGTATGCATGAGACGACCAATAAGAGTGGCAAAAGTTTGATCTCAACTTTTATGTCGTGTGAGACTCTTGAGGAAAAGAGTTCCTCAATTTTAGTCCCCTCATGACTCTTACTTATTCTCAAGATTTCTATTTAGTGTTTGCTATCTTAGGATGTTGCCAATGGTCATGAGTTTGATTCGATCTAATGGGGCATTTCTAGAAAAGCAAGCTGAACTGAAATTGAGAGTTTGAAGGAAAGAGGAAGATCGAATTTGGAGAATCACATTGTAGTTTTGTATTCACCGGTTAACCAATTATGACTGTCTTTGTGATAATCATAATTGTGAATACAATAAATATATCATTGTTTAAAAGAGATCAAGAGAGATATAAATGTGATCGATCGATCTAGGGTACTGCATACTAAATCTACTCAGGATGTAATGCCCATTATGAGCTGCTATATATTCCTAACAGATATATGGCAACCAGCTCTCTAAGTATGCTGGTCGCACGGATTATTCACCGGTATGAATGTTGAAGAGAGGAAAAGAGGATTCTGTTCGGCCCACCATGTTAAGTGAGAGTCTATGATGGATTTTTCTCTGATGGGGTTGAGTAAGGCCTGTCCGCCCATGTTGGTTTTGGACCACCATGTGCGAGTGGGAGATGATGGATTTCTTATTTATTGATGGGCCTGAGTTGGCCAGTCCGCCCATGTTGGGCCTAGAAGCCCAGCCCATGGGAATAGGGCCCGTGGATGGGGGAAGGTATAAATGGGAGGAGAGAGAGAGAGAAGACACCTTTTGGCGCATAACGTACGTACGTCCTCTCCAACGCTCTCTCTCCCTAAAAAAAAAAAGGAACAGTAAGCACAAGGCCACTGTTTTCTCCCCTTCAAGGCGTCGTCGGATCGAACAGGATCGAACAGGGCCAAATTCTCTTCCTCTTATTGGCATCGGTGTCTAATCTGTGGCTAACAAGGTACGCTCGAATCCATGGTGTGCTTTACGATCGGTGATACGTGATTTTCCCGGGCTTCGTCTTCCGCATTGATTTAAGGGTTCGATTTAGTGTCGAATCTGGTTTTCGGGGATCCGTTATTCCCAACAGATAGAAAAGGACTCCAAAGTGCAGGCCGATCCTTCGAGACATCGGAGCAACTCCATCACTTGTTCGGAATTACTAATTGCCAAATCATGAAGCTTCATCGGAAAGTTGGACTTATTCTCTGAGGTCAACTTGAGCTTGCTATTTTCAATATACAAGTACTCTAGAGCAGTTAATTCCCTAAAAGGTAGAGATATTGGCCTCCCACAATTTTCAATTTCCATCCCCACAAGGTGAGTCAATTGGCAAGTGCTTTCAAACAAAACTTGGAGATTTTCGCATCTATTAAGTCCCAAAAATCGCAGATTTTCCAGGTATCGTATTCCACTCTCTTGCAAGCTCTTTTGCTTTGTCGTTATGTATAGATGTCTAAGTTTGACAAGCCTTTCCATATTTTTGGGTAAATCGCCTAGCTCTACACAACCATAGAGGGATAACTCTAGCAAACTCTGTAGCTCACAAATGGTACCTGGAAGCTTCTTCAATCGCTTGTTCTTAGAGAGACGTAACGATCTCAATTGCTTCAAGTTGCCAATGGAACTTGGTATCTCCTCAAAACTACCATAGGACAAATCCAGATACCGTAAGTGTTTACATTTGGAGATGCACGTTCTAGCAAACTCTCTTGTAATAACTCCATCATCAACTTCGAAGTGAAATTTAATTGCATGCAACCTTTTCGAAGTTGGCTTTCTCAAAAAAGGTGGGACTCCATCGAAATTTGAGGTTCCATCTAATGAAGGCTAGAGAACAAAACGCACCGAATTCCTTCTGAAATCTCTGCAGTATCTAAGCCAACAATAGAGCAATCCTTTTGTGCCACACTTGTTGCAAGAGAATGGATCAGATCATGTACTTTAAATACTATTACCGATCCGTCATCTTCAAGTTCTTGGATCAAAGATCTTTTCCACAACTCTTTGACATACTCATTAGCAACGTCTTCCAATGCTAGTTTTTCCCTTGTTGAGCTAATGAATCCTAAAGCCATCCATAACCTAGCTATTCTAGGGCCATTAATTTCAACTCCTCTCGGAAAAAGTGACAATGTGGCAAAACAACGTTTTAAGTGGGATGGTAAATGATCATAACTAAGCTTGAGTACTGGTGCGACGTCCTTTTTCACGTCCATTAACTCCCATGTTTCACTATCCCTTGTATTTTTCCAATGCCTAACTTCATCCTTTGAATATAGAAGGCTCCCTAGAGTTTTCACAAGGAGAGGGACTCCTTGAGATTTTTTGACAATGTCATTTCCAATATATAGAAGATCAGCATGTGGCTCCTTTTCCTTTTCGTCAAACGCCCATTTTTTGAATAAGATCATAGAGTCTTCATGAGAAAGACCTTTTAGAATATGCATTGGATGGGTATGTGTAATAGAAGCAACGTCCACACTACGAGTAGTCACAATTATTGTACTTCCACTAGCCCCTCTGGCTAGCAAATCTCTCAAATCTTTCCATCTACTGCGGTCATTACACCAAACATCATCCAAGACTAGTAGAAATTTCTTGTCTTTGACGATGTCACGTAGAAAGTTTTGCGATTGTTGAATATCAAAGTTACTCAAATCTTGACGAGTTGCATCTTTGATGATTCCTTCGATAATTTTCTTTAAATCAAAGTTCTCGGGTACACACACCCATAGTCGCAACTCAAATTGCTCTTTCACCCTGTCATCATTATAAACTAGTTTAGCTAGGGCTGTCTTGCCCATACCTCCTATTCCAACAATGGGAAGCACCGAGAGGTTTTTGTCATCTGGCTGCATCAACATCTCAATTAGTGTTTCTTTATCATCATCTCTCCCGACGACATCCAACTTGTTCACGAATGAGTAAGTCATTTTTCGTGATGACGTATGTCCCCCACCATTGTCAGTACTCAGCGTATCAAGACCGAATCGATCTTTTTCAGTGCAAATCTTGGACAACCTTTCCCGAATCTCCTTAATTTTATGACTGATTTTCACACGGAAGATGAGTGGATTAGAGAGGGAGAAGAAGCGGTGTACCTTCCCTTTGACACTCCCATAGCGACTGATGGATTTATTGGAATTGGGCTTACGGCCCGTCCGCCCATGCTGGGCCCAAAAGGCCCGGCCCACGGGAATAGGGCCCGTGGAAGGGGAGAGGTATAAAAGGGAGGAGAGAGAGAGAGAAGACAACCGTTGGAAAACGTACGTCTTCCCTTTCTCCCGCGCGTTTTCTCTCCCGAAGAACAGTAGGCATACGGCTTCCAATTTCTTCCCTTCAAGGCATCATCGGATCAGAATTTCTTCATCTTCTTCAAAGCATTGGTGTTTAATCTGTGGCTAACAAGGTACGCTCGAATCGTGGTGTGCTTTACGATCGGTGATGCGTGTTTTCCCGCTTCGTCTTCCGCATTGATTTAGGGGTTCGATTTAGTGTCGAATCCGGTTTTCGGGATCGATTATTCCCAACATTGGTATCGAGCCTTAGTTCACGTTTTCCCGATCAATTTGATGTTTTTTGATTGATTTTTCGCAAAAGGAAGTTCGGCCGTACGGATCGGGCGACAAATCCCGACACCCGAGACTTCTTCGGCCATTTTTCTGAGTTTTCGTAAGTCAAAAACGAATTCTCAAGGCACTGGGTGAAGCGCGACGTCGAGACGAGTCCGACGATGTGTCGACCGCCGCCGGGAGCCACCGCACGCGCCCACACGCGCGGCGGAAGGCGCGCGCGTGGGCGCGACGCGCCGGGAAGCGCCGGGCCGCCCGGCGCGTGCGCCACACGCGCCGGTGGCGAACCGACACGTGCGCCGCGGGCGGCCGGGTGACCGGCACGCGCCCGGTCCGCGGACCGACGCGTGATGACGCCACTCGATGACGTCATCATGACGTCACCAACCGTCGATAACCGTCGGAGATGACGTCATTGATGACGTGACGCCGCGACGACGATTGCCGGCCGGTCACCGGCCGGCGACCCGACCCGACGGCGACCGACCCGACCCGATCAGCCCGGCGCGTGCCGCGCACGTGCGCAGACGCCGCGTGACGCGCACGCTCACGCGCGAGGCACGTGCCGGGCCGACGCTCGCGTGACGCCGCCCACCGCACGCGCGCGCTCGTGCGGCGGTTCGTCCGACCGGCGCGGCCGGTCCGACCGCCCGACCGGTCCGTCCGATCCGACCGGTCCGACCCGCGCGCCCGTTGACCCGACCCGTTGACCCGTTGACCGTTGACCGACCGTTGACCGTTGACTTTGACCGTTGACCGTTGACCCGAAAAAAAAAAAAAAAAAAAAAAAAAAAAAAAAAAAAGGAATTTGTTTCTTTTTTCAGTCATGCCTATGTGGGTATCCATTTTTTATTCTGCATTTGTTGCATGAATTTTGGAAAATTATGTATTTTCCCTTATGAAAATTATGGATTATTCCCGCATTTGTTGCGGGACTATAATGAGTTATGCACGAGATACCGCAAGCCCGAGAAGGGACGAGGAAATGCAAGACTTAAAAGGCTGATGTCGATTTAGCTATTTATCGGTGGCATGACGGTGATTTAGTATCACATGTGATCAAGGTCAATCGATGATACGGAAATCATCCTGGAATGGTTATCTTATGCCTGGACTTTAAGAAGGTGCCGGCTTTGATAAACACTCTTCCACCTGAATGGCAAGCAGTGTTGGATCGGCTATGGGAGGTCAACGTGGTCCCGGATTATAGGAAGCTAGTGGAAGCTTTTGTAAGAGAATACTATAGGATTGAGTTGGCCAAAACTTCAACCCTTAGATTGAGCGCCACATGGCGCCGAGTGAATGCGCCTTGGTGGCGACATGAAAGCTCTCCAAAAGTTTTTCCTTGGTTGGCAAATGTGCCTTCAGTTTTCTCAGATGCTTTTTGATGTCAATATCTCTTTTCATGTTGATATTTTTCCCTGTATATATATTGCTTAGTGTAATGTATAGTCGTATCATGTGAAAGCATTTTTATTTTATTGGATATTAGATTTTATTTGCTTTCTCATTATTCTTTGGTTCTTTGTGGGTAATTAGTCAGGGTAGTTTTAGAAGCTTTTGTAGCTTCATAGAATTGATTTTGCATATGACAATCATATTAATGATAGTTTTTGAGTTAGGATTTTTGGAGGATGATTGGAAACATAGTGACCTTTTGATTCTGAAGCCTTACTTGAAATTATTTATTAATATGATGGGTCTATGCAAATAGGGATGCATAAATGATAGGCATTAATTATTCGTGCATGGATGTCGATGTGTTCGGAACGATGGTTCAAAGAACTAAGAACGTGATTGCCGATATGAACGGTAACAATTGTGAAATATTGAATAAGAAGATTCAATATGTCTTTGGAAAAGCAAGAAGCACTAGAAGCTCTTGACCATGTTATGGAAGATCTTAAGGATGCCATGCGCCACCTTGAGCTGGTAGAGGACCGCCTAAAGGCATTTGAGCCGAAAAAGGACATTTGCAATGCAGGTTCTAGCTCAGAAAGGGCTTTGTGCTCTAAGCGCAAACGTATTGATTCGTTCAATATGTGGGAATGCAAAGGATCAAGTCCTTATTGCAAGAAATCAAGAGTTAACCAACACAAGAGAGGAAAACGTCCTCAAGTGAAGAAAATGTCAAAGGCGAGGTGTTACAATTGTGACAATAAATGTCACTATGCTTGCAACTGTTGTGAGTCAAAAAAGGTCAACACCTCTTGTACATTTGAGAACTTTGCTTATGTGTCAAGTTCAATATTATTGGCTGAATCCAATCCTTTGTGGACTGTAGATTCAGAAGTGACAGACCATGTAAAGAAGGATAGAGAATCCTTCGTGGAATTCCGACAAGTACCAACTGGAACTAAGTGGATCCATATGGGAAACAACTCTAGAGCTGAAGTAAAGGGATTGGCACCTGCCAATTGAACATGAGTGGTGGACGCACCTTAATGTTCTATATGCTCCGGAGATTCGTCGAAATTTTTGTGTCTGTTTTAGCGTTGGTTAAACTTGGTTTTAGTATGAACTTCCATAATAAAGGTGTAGATTTGTTTTTAGATACAAACTACTATGGTTGTGATTATTTTCTGGATGGTTTTATTGTACTAGATGTTGACTATGGTGGTGTCAATAGGTTATTCCCTTGTTTCACGTCTTCTACCTTATATGATAATGATGTGAATATGGTGGCATGCTAGACTTGGTCATATGGGCCAACAACATATGAATAGACTAGCCAAAAAGGGCTTGTTGGGCAATATTGAAAAAGTCGATTTGTCCATAAGTGAGCATTGCCTAGTAGGGAAAATAACAATGAAACCATTTAGAAAAAGATAAAAGAGCTGGATTTCCTCTGCATTTAATCTATTTGGACGTCGTGGTTCAATGAATATGAGAGGAAGGCAAGGGGCTGTTTATTTCATCACTTTTATATATGATCATACTCGAGTCGGACATGTCTATTTGATTTCTCATGAATCAAGCATAAGTTGTTTCGAAGGTTTATGAACCTAGCAGAAAATCAATTAGACAAGAAAATAAAAGCATTGAGATCCGATCGAGATTGAAAATATTTATCTAATGTGTTCAGAAAATTATGTGATGAAAAAGGAATATAAAGATAGTTGTCTATTCCATATACTCCTCAACAAAAATGGTGTTGTGGAAAGAAGAAACAGAACCCTACTAGAAATGGTTAGGTCCATGATGGTGCATGCTAACTTACCTATCACTTTTCGGAGTGATGCGTTGTTAACTGCTACCTATATACTTAACCGGATGCCTTCCAAATCGTTGCTTCCACTCCATATGAGTTATGGACAGTTAGAAAACCGGACTTAAGTTTTCTTAAGCCATGGGGTTGTGCTGCCTATATTCATGAGTCCTCTCACAAGTTTGGGAAATTGGGTCCCAAAAGGAAATAAGAGTATTTTCATGAGATACCGCGAACACTCGAAAGGGTATGTGTTCATAGGTGAGCGGGAAAGTGGGAGTATAACTGAATTTGAATCACGGGATGTCACATTCTTAGTGGATGAATTTCCTAAGAAGGGCGAAATAAGGGAAGATTGTTCCCTATTTGAAACCTTGGATCAAGATAATGATGTTAGTGGAGTTCGTCCAAGTGGGAGTAATATGAGATGTGATGAATTGAATTCAACTCATTCTCAATTGCAACCACCGATGTGACAACATCATCATTACCTAATCCAAGTGGGAGCATGATGGGGAATGATGTGCTAAGTGTACAATCTCCCATACGGTGAACAAGTTGCCAAAGTATTCCCCGTCAATGTTTTGACATTGAAAGGGAAGCTTTTATGGTTGCTCCACAAGATGAGGATGAGCCAAGAAATATTAATAAGGCTCTAAATTGCCCTAATAAGGAAAAATGGATTCATGCAATGAAAGAGGAAATGGAGTCAGTGAAGTCAAACCATGTTTGGGAACTGGTTGATTTTCCAAAAGGACGCAGAGTTATTGGGAACAACTGGGTTCTCAAAATAAAGCGAAAGGCTGATGGCTCGATAAAAAGGCATAAGGCTCGCCTTGTGGTGAAGGGGTATAATCAACAGGAAGAAATTGATTATGAAGGATATGGGTGAGGCTGCATACATTCTTGAAGTTAAGATTTCAAGAGATCGTTCAAAGAGATCGTTGTCTCTTTCGCAAGAAACCTATATAAATAAGGTTCTTGAACGATTTCGTATGCAAGACTGTAAACCCATAGACACTCCTATTGCAAAAGGTGAAGGATTGAGCCATAGACTGTGTTCAGGGACTCCACAAGAGAAGGAATAAAGGAAACATGTTCCTTATGCTAGTGCTGTTGGAAGCTTTATGTACGCTATGATGTGTACAAGACCTGAAATATGTTTTGTAATTGGAATGGTGAGCGATACCAATCCAATCCAGGTCCAAAGACAATGGAAAGCCGTTATGAGAATACTGAGGTATCTAAAGGGAACTGCTGATTAGACGATGAGTTATTAAGGAAAGGATCTGCGACTCTAAGGCTATCCTGATGCTGATTGGGGAGGAGGTTTAAATGAAAGGAAATCTACCTCTAGGTTTGTTTTTCTTACTGAATGATGGCACCATATGTTGGAGCTGTAAGAAACAAACATGCATAGCCTTGTCCACGAAAGAAATTGAGTTTGTGGCATTATCAGCAGTAGTGTAAGAAGATGTTTGGCTTTAGAGATTTTTTGGATCATTTAGGTGTTATTGGAAGTGCTTTGCATTTGTTATTTGTTAACCGTGATAGCCAAGCAAATAAAAGCGTACACCAAAGATCCAAAATATCATGGCAAGACCAAACATATAGATACCAAGTATAATTTTGTAAAGGATATGGTTGCACGAAAGGACGTGAACTTAGAGTACATACTACGCATAGAATGGTAGCAGATCCTATGACAAAGCCAATACCCGAGATGTGTTTTGTGGCCATATGAAATCTCTAGGGTTGCGTAGAAGCTAATGTACTGAATATTGTAATTTCCCTAAGTGTTCACATTTGATGAATTCGTGTTTTCATCATTAATGCTTATGAATCTTTTGTTTGATCTTTATGCATCTTAATGCTCAGTGCATTACTTTAAGTTGAGAAGTATGTCGGACAGATATAAGATTAGCCCACTCACACGGGTAATCGCCTCTATTTACTGTGTGATAAATAGAGATGAGACTGTTTTTTAAGCTTATTATCTAGGTGATAATCGAGAGCTCAAGCTTAAAACATGTATGTCGCCTTAACTAAGTGTTAAGATGAGGACATAATACTTACTATGTCCGAAAGTAAAATACCCCACATATTTTACCTTATCCGTCTAAGATGCCGATGATGTGAGTTCGATGAATTTTGTGTATGAGTAGATACGTGAACTCAAGTTAGACATTGGGTATGTCTGAACTATCATCTGTACGGTATTGAAAGGTGTAGACATACGCTCCATGGGAAATGAGTAAATACCGTAATACGTATTTCATACTACGTATGCATGAGACGACCAATAAGAGTGACAAAAGTTTGATCTCAACTTTTATGTCGTGTGAGACTCTTGAGGACAAGAGAGTTCCTCAATTTTTAGTCCCCTCATGACTCTTACTTATTCTCGAGATTTCTATTTAGTGTTTGCTATCTTAGGATGTTGCCAATGGTCATGAGTGATTCGATCTAATGGGGCATTTCTAGAAAAGCAAGTTGAACTGAAATTGCGAGTTTGAAGGAAAGAGGAAGATCGATTTTGGAGAATCACATTGTGGTTTTGTATTCACCGGTTAACCAATTATGACTGTCTTTGTGATAATCATAATTGTGAATACAATATATATATCATTGTTTAAAAGAGATCAAGAGAGATATAAATGTGATCGATCGATCTAGGGTACTGCATACTAAGTCTACTCGGAGTGTGATGCCCATTATGAGCTGCTATATATTCCTAACGTATGTATGGCAACGAGCTCTCAAAGTATGCTTTGTCGCACGGATTATTCACCGGTATGAATGTTGAAGAGAGGAAAAGAGGATTCCATTGCTCGGCCCACCATGATAAGTGAGAGTCTATGATGGATTTTCTCGATGGGGGCTGAGTAAGGCCTGTCCGCCCATGTTGGTTTTGTACCACCATGTGCGAGTGGGAGATGATGGATTTATTGGAATTGGGCTTACGGCCCGTCCGCCCATGCTGGGCCCAAAAGGCCCGGCCCACGGGAATAGGGCCCGTGGAAGGGGAGAGGTATAAAAGGGAGGAGAGAGAGAGAAGACAACCGTTGGAAAACGTACGTCTTCCCTTTCTCCCGCGCGTTTTCTCTCCCGAAGAACAGTAGGCATACGGCTTCCAATTTCTTCCCTTCAAGGCATCATCGGATCAGAATTTCTTCATCTTCTTCAGCATTGGTGTTTAATCTGTGGCTAACAAGGTACGCTCGAATCTGTGGTGTGCTTTACGATCGGTGATGCGTGTTTTCCCGGGCTTCGTCTTCCGCATTGATTTAGGGGTTCGATTTAGTGTCGAATCCGGTTTTCGGGGATCAGTTATTCCCAACAGCGACTTATAACCTGCTTCCGTAATGCTTCACATTCGAGCTCATCGAGCACATCCTCCGCATCGTAAAATACATGTTGAAGCCGATCTAACCACACCTGCAGACGGTCGTTCTTCGCCTTCTGCACCTCAGCATCTGACAACACTGCCTTAATGGCAATCAACGTCTCTCTGAGCTCGCGGATCTGATCTTCAACGCTGTAAATAGCGAAGGCTTCTTGGAGCGCCGGTGATGCTATCTTCCCCAGCACGCCCTGTGCGACGCCGAAAAGGAGTGATTCAGCCATGTTGAGCGATGAGGAAATTGATTCTGGCTATTTCGTTTGAGACAAAGAAGAACACGCGTTGTCTTCCTTTAACGTGAGTCACTATGATGATAACTTTTCTTGCAATTGGATGAAAGGAAGGTTCTTTCCTTCCGAGTGGCCTGCAGGTTAACAGAAACATGCCCCTTCTACCTTTTCTTTTATCTTACTTTCCTGGGAACAATCAAGAATTCAGATTACTTCGAAGATCCAACAAGGTCTCTTCAAAGTGTCTATTCTTTACTTCAGTACGTAATTTACCTAAAAATAATTGTCCACGTTGCTTTGACTGATTAGTCGACGAAAAACACTTTCATAATAAATAACAATTTATGTCGCATTTTCATATTGATGATAAAAATAACTCTTTTTAATTAAATTTTGTAAGTGATATAAACGATTAATATTTTCAAAATAGTTGATTTTCAGTGAAACAAATGCATAATATATTGAAAAAGTTCACCCCATGTTTTCTTCGCATTTCAATGAAATGGACCCAGAATAATAAGGAGGTTACGAAAAGAATCACTGACCAAACCGAAAGACAAAGTCTAGTTGGCACCCGAAGAGATAAGATAAAAAGAAAGATGGAACAACAGAGAGGAATCAAAGGCTAATTCTGCCTCAACCATTTGAACCAAAAGGCTACATCAGTTTCTATAACTTTTCTTCCATGCCAATCTAAACAAGCAAAGAATCGCAAGATAGCTTATGGCGACGGTTTGTAGGCATAAAGCAAAATGGAACAAAGTGAGATATGGACAAGACTTTGTCCGGACCGTGGATTGAACTCTTTCGTGATGCTTTGGTTCATCAATTTTGAAATTTTTAATTAATAGAATCCAATATAACTTAGATGCAAAGCAAAATACCGACATTCCAATTTCGTCTTTTCTCTTTTGTACATCCCCTTTCTTTTTACATCTATCATGGTGATATTTCAATTTTCCTTCTATTCTTTTTTTTTCTTTTGTGTTTTAAGATAATGTTGGGTTATCTATCCAAAACTCAATATTAATTCCTCTTTTTCTCTCTCAATATATTTGGATTATCTTATTAACGAAGATAAAATAGTGGAACTCGTGTTAATTAGAACATAGGAGGGATTAGAAGGTGTGAGATTATTCTAAAGTTACCACGGAGTAAATGGCATTAGTATGTCTTTATGTGGATGACATACTAATTTTAAGCACAAGAGATGAAATTAGATAAAACAAAAGAGTATCTAAATTCTGGCTAAAGTGAAAGAATATGTGCATCAAAAGTCCTAAAACTTACAATGCAAGTTTGATTGAGTTCTAAAACTTTTGAAAAAATACCATCAAGTTATAAAACTTGTCAAATTGGTGCACTCAAGTTTCTTCATCAGGTTCAACCAAATTGATGAATGGAAAATGGCGTCCCGACTTTATTTATTCATTTTCTCTTCTACCTAATCATCCACAGGTTCAAAAGCACGCCATTTTCTTCAATGAGCTTGAGTGATACCGAATGGGCAAATTGGTCCAATAAATAATGTGACATGTAACAAATGAGCATTCTTTTATTTTTATTTTTTAGGAGCACAAGCGTTCACATTCGATTACCTAAAAACTTATGGAACACTTATACGTGGCTCATGAACCCGTCAAGTCTAGGCCTGTGACTTATGCATATAGCCCTGAACTAGAATAATTTGCACGCAAATTGTGAGATTTAATCAGATTATTCAAGTTCCTAAGCTAAATCATTTGTTTCAACATTCAATTAGTGTATATATCATCAATGTGGATAATAATTTTATAAATCTATCTTGATATATCTTTCGTAATTCATGGACATGTGGACGCATTACTCATTCTCATTCGGCATATCATTTCCATTGGTATAATTTTGCTTGCATTCCTTCGAAGCTAGGGGTCACGATACATGATTGCATGCTAATGACTTGAAATTGATAGTCTCTAAGTGATCGAAAGAGCTCCAAGAAAAGGGCACCGTCTCGGTTAGTCCCAAATTGGGAATCTTCGTCTGATTGCACAAAGAGAACCAAAGGAAAAAATCAAGGGCAAATTCGAGTGCATTTCCATCCAAAAGGCTTGTTTGTTCCTTTGGAGGTCATTGGAATCGACAGTTGGGCTTCAGAGAAAATCCTTATCGCACAGGTACTGCATTTGGCTTAATGGTTATTATGCATGCTCTAGGTTGTCAAAATTTAGGTGTCGACAAATTCTTGGATGAGAGAAACTTCAATAAAGACACACTCTCTTCCTTCTACATTAAGGATCAACTTGTTCATGAGCAATTTGATCTTAATGGGAGGAGTGTTGATTCTTTCGATGAATATTTCAGATAACGTCTGGGAAAATAGTCCAAAAAGTTCCAAACCTATTATACTTTTGTCATTTTAGTCGTAAACTTTTCAATTGGTGCTAATTAAGTCATAGATATTTTTACATTTTGTTTATTAAGTCAATACGGTTAATTTCAATTAGCAAAATACTCTATAGTGCCACGTAAAATGTCCGATATTGATGTGAATAATTTTTTATAATTTTTTTTTTTAGAAATTTGAATTTTTAATTATTTTTATTCTTTTCTTTTTTTATTTTTCTTTTCCATCATTGCCTTCCTATCCGGCTAGGAAGGAAGAAAACGAAAAAGAAAGAAATAAAAAAGTCAATTTAAAAAAAATTTATAAAAATTGTTCACGTTAGTATTAGTTATGCCACGAAAGATGTTTAGCATCCACGTTAGCGATTTCCGGCTAAAATTGGCCAAATGGATTCAATTAGCAAAATTGAAAGGTTTAGAAGTAAATTGAAAAAAGTTCAATAGGTTTAGGATTTTTTTCGTAATTTTTCAAAAACATCATCCTAATCTCCTTGACTTTAAGATTGACTTTTATATGGCATATTAGTAAATTACAAAGGAAAAGTGATATACCTCCTCATCTTTAAACCAGGGTGTGCTATTGCTTCATTACTTACCTAAGCTAGGTTTAAAGGTTCACCTAGGTAAGCTCAGTAATAACCCAGGAGAGGTCTAGCATCTCCAACCAGGTCTACCAACGCCTGTCCACGTCCTAAGGAGAGGTGGTGGGTTGCTTGGACTCTCCCGAAATAAAGCCTCGGGAACATGGCACCCGACTCCCCCTGCAGCTAAACTGATATTTTTCTTCCCGATTTAGCAGGGAATACAGGCTACAGCCAGACAGGGTCTCTCACCTCAGGGCGGATTTCCTGTTTGTCTAGAGGACCCTTGAGCCTTTTAAGGACCTGCTCAGGTCTGATGGCCTTTCACCATTGGCTTCTCTTTATTTTTTCATTGGTGGAAAGCACCCCAATACCCCCCTTAGTTTAAGGTCTGGGGCGACCCTATGCAGGGCGACCCTACCCGGATCGGCTGTAAGCTCCCCCCGGTGGGGCTTTACCCGTCATTTCCGAGGGAGCAGTTTAACGAGCTGCTCAACTCAAATATCTCTTTGACTTTATGATTGATTTTTATATGGGGTATTAGTAAATTACAGAGGGAAAGTGATATACCTCCTCTTTTAACGCTCCCTGCCGAATAATTACTTGCTTATGTAAGGCTTCACACTCAACTTCAAGCGCATCTTCGGCATCGTAAAACACGTTGGGTGTACTCGGGAGGAATTACAAGGAAAATCGCCCGATTTTCTATACTGGAATTTCCTCTGGAAAACCGATGAGTGGAGATTCCCCTGCAGAGAACCAGATGAGGGGAGACCCTCATGTCCGGTTCGGAGGGTGGGGTTCTCCCGCCCAAAACTGCCATGATTTCCGTTGGTCAACAACCAACCAAAGCTCTATCTAATTTGTAGTCAAAGCAACTTCGTCACTTTCGTGTACCCATCGGACGGCAGCCCTTTCGGGGGTTCCTTAGGGACCGATTCACATATCAAGCAAGGGCATCGTCAGATGTAACAATGCCCGAAGATCCCGAAGATATAGTACTACCTACATCTGCTGTAATCGAATCCGCCGAATCATGCAAAAGAGGACCTCTTTAGGGATAGGAGATATACGAAGTCTTGCTTGCCTTGTAGATGTGTCAAACAATTGATTATCCCTCTGCTTTGGAACTTCAAACAAAGGCTTTTCTCTTATAGTGAGGACTTCATTAGCCCTCGAAGTAACCGCCAGCTACAATCTATTCCCTGAGGCCCAAGGGCCCCTCGGCCAATCGTCACTCGCCAGCTCCGTCCTTGCTTAGGCGATCGAAGTGAGGCCGAACCCCGATGGACTTGAATCTCCTAATTTCAGGTATGTAGGGGAATGAATGATCACTGTGGCGAGTTCAGCCACCACCTCCGGGCCTGAGCTCTGCTGGAGTGTAGTCAGCCAGCTTCGTGACTTTGCCTAGCTCCCAGCGTTGCAAAGGGATAACCTTTCACTATCTAGGCGCCCTAAAAGGAGGGGTCCCACGGAGTTCTTCCTCGAAGGTCAAGCCGTAGTCTCTGTCCCGGGGATCTAAACACATTTGCAGACCGTGGTTCTTTGCCTACTGCTCCTCAGCATCTAACAACACTGCCTTAACGGCAGTCAGCGTCTATCTAAGCTTGCAGATCTAATTTTCAACACTACATCTCGCGGCAGCTTCTTGGAGCATCGGAGATTCTATCTTCCCTAGCACACCGTGCTGAGTCCTGAGGAAATTGATACGGGCCATTTGGTGGAGACAAAAAAAAATACAACATCTTCCTTTCGTAACTTGGTTACAACTAGATGAAAGGTATGTTCTTCTTTAGGAGTGGCCAGCAGGTTAACGGAAAAATCCAGTTTTACCTATCATCTTAAATTAGGTTTTGTAATGCTTAGATGTGTTTTACACAATAATTGGCTATGTAACTCCAAAGTATTAGCTTGGCGGTTCAGGAACGGACTTATGTTGTGTATTAGGGGCACGCAACAAACTCAACAGCAAATGCTAGTTTATTTGGGTCACTAGCCGGATTTCAACTCGCGTTTTTTAAGACAGATTCATTTTTGTAGGTGATAAAAGACAATTTACGTAACTGAGATTCACTATATCAAAAGTGAGATTTGACTTCGTTATTGGGAAGGCTACACCAAGTTTATGATGAATTGTTGTCAAAATTATACGTTAGTATCAGTCTTGCATTCAAATTACATGACCTCGGCATTTGTTTGGTCTCTTCACTTGAGTTGTCTAACAATGTAGTTTCTCAAACCTTTTGTTCTCGTGTTGTTTTCCGCCATGCATATTAAGTTGCTCTTGGTCCCTCTGCTCCGACTCCCTTCATGCTAAATTCACAGATAAGCAATCTTTAGCAAGAACCTTGGGAAAAGATTTAGTTGCAGTCAGGTGCCAGTTAATCGCTGTCCGAGTGAAGAGCCTCCACAGTGGGGTCTGTGGCATGGCGTCGATGATGGGTGGAACGGTGGAGGGCATGGCGAGTCTGGCGACGGCTGAGAGAGGAGAGAGATGTACCAAGTCAAGGTTTTCTTCACAAAAAAAAAAAAAAAAAAAAAAAAAATGCGTGCTAGATCCCCATTAAAGACTCAATGAATGCTTGATAAGTTTCCTGGCACCAGCTGCAACACATTGATGATTAATTTCCCCTCCTGTCTTCGGATCCTTTACGACCTTTAAAAGACTCCCATCTCTCTGGAAAAACACTAACACCCAAAGAAACAGAGTACTCTGTTCCCGAGTTCCAAAACACGGAAACCTATAGGAGCAGAGCACTCTGTTTTTACCAGTTCCAAGAGCCAAAAATCGTAACCACCACGCAAATCATCAAATGATATTTAGAAGCTGACTGCTGATACAAATATTTGGCTTGACATCCTCTGTGTGTGTGTGCGCGCGTGTGTGAGAGAGAGAGAGAGAGAGAGAGAGAGAGAGTTTGCGGCTACTCTTCTTTGTGGGCCTATCTATGATCAATTGAAATTAACTTATTTGATGCCGCTTCCCCCTCATCAAGTAATTAGTGAAGAAATACGGGGAATAGCACAAGTGTGACTTAGGATGGGCATGCGATTTAAGCTGGCTCTGCACACTCTCTGCGATGTCGAAAACAAATGATCCAGCTATTTTCTTTTCTTGTCGTTGGAAAAACAGTAGATTTAATCGACGGAGCTTCATGAATCGTAAACGATGGATGCCAGCGTCATCTCGGCTTTGGCAGCTCATCATAATGGCTATACTAGAAAGCATTCCAACTAAGGGTTTAATATAGAGCGAGTCAACCTTGGTTCTTCTAGGACACGTGAGTTAACGATTACTTTTTGTTTTCTCACTTTCAAGGCTGGAAACCGCTTCAGCCTCGAACGATACTGATTTGTCCAATTTGTGCAGTTTTGTGCGCTCCATTGCAGTCATGGAATCGACCAAGGGGAGCTGGACTTATAGGGCACCATAGCATACACAATCATGAGTTTAAATAAAAGTACGTAGTAAACTGAAACTGATAAAGGCTTTGAACGCGTAACAAAACTTTTGCCGATGCAATTAGCCTCGGCATTCATGATCATAAGATCTAGTCTTAAGAACAAAAATAAACGAAAAACATTATCTTCCGATGTAGAAGTGAATTAAAAACGAATCAAAAATGAAAAAAC
This sequence comes from Eucalyptus brandiana, assembly GCA_014182725.1. NCBI lineage: Eukaryota > Viridiplantae > Streptophyta > Magnoliopsida > Myrtales > Myrtaceae > Eucalyptus > Eucalyptus brandiana. Next base: position 19,936,736 of record CM024678.1, read on the forward strand.
ACGGTTTCTAAATGCGTTATCTCTAGGAAATTCTATAAATAGTCTACTAGAATACGTAAAAAAAAAGATCAAGTTGCTAACACTAATTTTCGAAAAATAAGATTCGATGGTGCAACGTGATTTCATTCGCTATCTGTGAATGAAATATAAATATCTTTCTGTGAGAATTCAAATGGTGATGATGCTACAGTTAGTCTTATGTAATACAATTAAGGCTTATCCTCCGTAGAGAAGATCGCAGTACAAACACAAGCAAATAAGGAAGAACAACAATCATTCAAGAAAAGAAAGGAAAAGCACCAAATACAATATCAACGACGATTGTTCTCTGAAAATAAAAGAGATTGATGAAGAATTAGCGGGGTCCAAGTCCAAATCTTTGCGGAGATCCACATGGGCGTGGCAAATAGACCACGTGAGTTCATCTGCTGTCAAAATGGGAAAAATGAAATGAGCTCAAAGTATCTATCATGACTCCAAAAGGACATGTATCTGAATAGCACCTGGAAACCATACTTTTTATATGCTGTGCACACACTGTAGGTAAATACTCACATGTTTGATGGTTCACATTGTCTTTGAACAAGGTGCTGATATTATTAGCACTTCGTATAAAAAGAATCTTGATTCATTACTGATATGTTACATCAAAATGGACAGTTTATACATTGCCTATAATCTAAATCTTATCACGAACAGACTTTGACTTTTTGTTTTTCCGAAACATCTAAGACTTTCACAACATGTAAATGTTGGTAAGCATATTCACAATTTTTCTTTAAAGTTCTATCAAATATGTCATATTATAATGAGAAAGCAAAAAAAAAAAAAAAAAAAATTGCTTAATCAGGGACATACAAATCCTAAAACTTTTGAGTGGAGGACCTAGTTATTACTATCCTAGGTCACTAGCTGGCGAACCTCCGCCAAGCTCAAGCCATCTTTCATGACAAATTACAGATACTAGTATCTCCATGGATGGACACTTTATTGAGAGCGACTAGTAATCCTTTATTATTGCCAAATATATCTTTAAAAAATAACATGTGAAGGTAAATTCATACATTTATTCCAAAACGGGCCCTGCATTTTAGGGATCTTAACTTTATGCTATACATTATTTAAAATACTATAGAAATAAATGAAAGCACTTTAGTTGTTCTCAATTACCCTTGACCTTCGACACTCTCCCCTGCATAAAACAGTTTCATATGTAAATCTCTTTTTGATTTAAAAAAATTCGTGCTTAAAATTTACTACTCCAAAAGTGCATTGTGCTTTGCAGATTGGAAAGAATTCTTATGGCCTTGGTTTCATTCATAAGCATCGTTTGTGCCACTATGATAGTAATTTTAAAAGAATATTGCTAGTACGATTTTACTTTCACGTAACGTGTTGTGAGTTATAAATTATATTTGATTGTAGAAAGTAAAATTTTCTTAATGAAATGAAAGAAGTTATATTACATAAAATAATTAGAATTTTTTATAAGAAGTGGAATCACATCACCTTAAAGGATCGGGAAAATAAATATATGCAACTATTTTGATTTAACAAATTAATTGAAAAAATTCAATATTTCTATAATAAGATCGAGAAACTAATTTTTCTCAAGTTGGAAAGTTAAGTTAAAAATGAATATATTTCTCTGTGTAATCTTTTCATGCATATCAAGTTGAAATAAATAATTTTTTATTAGACAATTCGTCTATTTTTATGTTGATTGTGAGCGTTTTTCATTGGCTCCATCGGACGCTCCCACAGCTGGAACTAAGCCAAGTGTCTTGCCAACAAAGATTATGCCGAGCCTTCAAATTATATTATTTATAAATAATTGTCAAATTAAAAAGAGGGAAACTGCTTTCAAGTTAAACGTACAGATCGAAATAACCTTTATATATTCTCTGTGCTTTCATTCCAAACGAAACATGGACTGTTGAAGACCACCTATTTTATGTACTAAAGTTGCGAGAAACAAAACTTTATTTTTGCTTAAACTAATAAAGTTTTTTTCTATTTCCTCCTTTTAATAAGAAGAAAAATGGAAACTGAAAATGTTTTCTAAAATCAAAGGAGTTGTAAATATTTAGCAAGTGCATTTTCCACAATAAATTTCCTAGTATTTCTCAATTTCTTTTTAAAATGATTGGTGAATTTAATTGTTCCTTTTAAGACACTCGCAGCAGATTCATTTGATAAATTATATTCAAACTATCGACTTAAGCTAGAGCAACTATTTTATGCAATAATAACTGTCCAAAGAAAAAGTACAAATTCAGAATATTACGTCATATTCTAATTTTCAAGTAAAAGGAGAATACGAGATTCCATCGTAGGGAATCAAATTTTACAATCAATGTGCCCAATGAAACAAGGAAATTGGGATGAGTCAAAAGTTGTCAAAACATATAGATACAGTCATCAATATTATGAATATTAATAATTCATTATTTTTTTATTCTGATTTTCATCAAGTGGGAAGTCAGGAAAAAAATAAATAAGGAGGGAATCTCAATATTCGTGATTGTACTACATATAAGAACCAAGAAAAAATGAAGGGAGAGGTAGATAGGTGCATACCTAATCATACATCCATTGTACATCTATCCCATCAAGTTGGATTCGAGGAACATGAGCGATTTTGTGCCAATCCTCGCCGGTTTGAGGCTTACATCTTTTGCTTAGTTCACCACAAAACTCGATGCGTAATTCTTTTAGGGCAGTGAGGGATCGGATTCCTTGCGGCATGGATGATAAGTTGAGACATCTTATCAAGTAAATTATTCTGAGACGTATATGATTGGGCAGCCACTCAGGAACAGTTGTCAAGCTCGGGCAGTCATAGATACGAAAGGACTCCAAAGTGCAGGCCGATCCTTCAAGACATTGGAGCAACTCCACCACTTGTTCGGAATTACTGATTACCAAAGCATGAAGCTTCATCGGAAAGTTGGACTTATTCTCTGAGGTCAACGTAAGCTTGCTATTGTCAATAGCCAAGTACTCTAGAGCAGTTAATTCCCTAAAAGGTAGAGATATTGGCCTCCCACAATTTGAAATTTCCATCCTCACAAGGCGATTCAGTCGGCAAGTGCTTTCAAACAAAACTTGGAGATTATTGCATCTATCAAGTCCCAAATATTGCAGATTTTCCAGGTATCGTATTCCGCTCTCTTGCAAGCTCGTTTGCTTTGTCGTTATGTATAGAAGTCTAAGGCTGACAAGCCTTTCCATATTTTTGGGTAAATCGCCTAGCTCTACGCAACCATAGAAGGATAACTCTAGCAAACTTTGCAGCTCACAAATGGTACCTGGAAGCTTCTTCAATCGCTTGTTCTCACCGAGAAGTAACGATCTCAATTGCTTCAAGTTGCCAATGGAACTTGGTATCTCCTCAAAACTACCATAGGACAAATCCAGATACCGTAAGTGTTTACATTTGGAGATGCACGTTCTAGCAAACTCTCTTGTAATAACTCCATCATCAACTTGGAAGTGAAATTTAATTACACGCAAACTTTTTGAAGTTGGCTTTCTCAAAAAAGGTGGGACTCCATCGAAATTTGAGGTTCCCTCTAATGAAGTGCTAGAGAATGAAACGCACCAAATTCCTTCTGAAATCTCCGCAGTATCTAAGCCAACAATAGAGCAATCCTTTTGTGCCACACTTGTTGCAAGAGAATGGATCAGATCATGTACTTTAAATTTTATTACCGATCCGTCATCTTCAAGTTCTTGGATCAAAGATCTCTTCCACAACTCTTTGACATACTCATCACCAAAGTCTTCCAATGATAGTTTTTCCGTTGTTGAGCTAATGAATCCTAAAGCCATCCATAACCTAGCTATTTCAGGGCCCTTGATTTGAACTCCTCTCAGAAAAAGTGACAATGTGGCAAAACAACGTTTTAAGTGGGGTGGTAAATGATCATAACTAAGCTTGAGTACTGGCGCGATGTCCTTTTTCACTTCCATTAACTCCCATGTTTCACTATCCCTTGTATGTTTCCAATGCCTAACATCATCCTTTGAATATAGAAGGCTCCCTAGAGTTTTCACAAGGAGAGGGACTCCTTGAGATTTTTTCACAATGTCATTTCCAATATCTAGAAGATCAGCACGTGGCTTCTTTTCTTTTTCGTCAAACGCCCATTTTTTGAATAAGATCATAGAGTCTTCATGAGAAAGACCTTTTAGATTATGCATTGGATGGGTATGCATAATAGAAGCAACTTCCACACTACGAGTAGTCACAATTATTGTACTTCCACTAGCCCCTCCGGCTAGCAAATCTCTCAAATCTTTCCATCTACCACGGTCGTTACTCCAGACATCATCCAAGACTAGTAGAAATTTCTTGTCTTTGATGATGTCTTGTAGAGAGTTTTGCAATTGTTGAATATCAAAGTTACTCAAATCTTGACGAGTTGCATCTTTGATGATTCCTTCGACAGTTTTCTTTAAATCAAAGTCCTCGGGTACACACACCCATAGTCGCAACTGAAATTGCTCTTTCACCCTGTCATCATTATAAACTAATTTAGCTAGGGCTGTCTTGCCCATACCTCCTATTCCAACAATGGGAAGCACCGAGAGGTTTTTGTCATCTGGCTGCATCAACATCTCAATTAGTGTTTCTTTATCATCATCTCTCCCGACGACATCCAACTTGTTCACGAATGAGTAAGTCATTTTTCGTGATGACGTATGTCCCCCACCATTGTCAGTACTCAGCGTATCAAGACCGAATCGATCTTTTTCAGTGCAAATCTTGGACAACCTTTCCTGAATCTTCTTGATTTTATGACTGATTTTCACACGGAACATGAGTGGATTAGAGAGGGAGAAGAAGCGGTGTACCTTCCGTAATGCTTCACATTCGAGCTCATCGAGCACATCCTCCGCATCGTAAAATACATGTTGAAGCCGATCTAACCACAGCTGCAGACGGCCGTCCTTCGCCTTCTGCACCTCAGCATCTGACAACACTGCCTTAACGGCAGTCAACGTCTCTCCGAGCTCGCGGATCTGATCTTCAACGCTGTAAATAGCAACGGCTTCTTGGAGCGCCGCTGATGCTATCTTCCCCAGCACGCCCTGTGCTACGCCGAAAAGGAGTGATTCAGCCATGGTGAGCGCTGAGGAAACTGGTTCAGGCTATTTGGTTTGAGATGAGAAAAGAACGCCCAAATGTCTTCGTCTCGTTTGGTATTAGGGTTTTGAGATAGTGGAAGAAAGTGAGATCTGGACAAGACCTTGTACGGACCAGGGATTGAGCTCTCCCCTGTTGTCACGTGTTTGACTGTTTGGTTCGTCACGCGAGTCAGCTTATTCACGTCTTGCGAGGAAAATGGGTGTAGCTAAGCATGAAACGGGTGCCGTTTGCTGGAATTAAACTCAAATTCGGTGCATGGGCGTGAATCATGGACGACCCTGATTTTGGTTCGGGATTACCACCGTCACTTTTACTTTGTTTTGTCAACATTACTTCTTATTTAAGCGAGAAATAGCGCAACAAAAGTTGTCTCCCCGAAGCCTGATAAACAAATTATTAATCGATTTCAAGATATAAAACAAGCGGTGGAGAGGGCACCGTTGCTCATTCAAGACCGATGAACATGACAAACAAGTTAATTTGCTTAATATAGTCTATTAATTCAGGATCAGGGACTATGTTGAACAATTTTCATATAATTTATGAACTGTATTAAACATGCATCAAAAGTTCGAAGACTCTTTTGAACAAATTAAAAATTCAATGATCAAATTACATATTAATACGTCAGTTGGCTGTTGTATATCATCTAACTCAACAATTTGATGTTAAAACATTAGAGGATAAATTTATTATAATTGTATTGATTTGTGAATTTTTATGGTATTCACCATTAATTATTTAACTTGTCAAACCCTAATTTTGAAAGTGTCATGAAAAAATTTGAATACAAGAGGAGACTCCAGCTCACGACGAGAAAGAACGCGAACAGGATAAATACTATTCTATAACCAGTAGATTTCCCGTGGGCTACCCGGGGCCCCCATAATTAGTTGTCGTGATTGAGATTTTTGTATTCTGTTTAATTATCTCAATGCTTTTAGGAATTTAGCGATGCTGTTGATTATTTAATAGACATTAGTAATCAATTTTGACTCATCACTTTGGATGTCGACATGAAAATTAAGAAGAAATCTGTCCTTTTTTGCGCTTCGATGGGTGTGATCTTGGGAAACTTCAATTGTGTGAACATGATTTGATTTAGATTCGTGAGTCATGCTCCAAACTCAGCTAACTTTGTCATTTTGACAGCAGGATGCACATGGGACGTTCCCCATTGCAGCAGGATGGACTGTTGATTATTTAATAGACATTAGTAATCAATTTTGACTTATCACTTTGGATGTCGACATGAAAATTAAGAAGAAATTTGTCCTTTTTTGCGCTTCGATGGGTGTGATCTTGGGAAACTTCAATTGTGTGAACATGATTTTATTTAGATTCGTGAGTCATGCTCCAAACTCAGCTAACTTTGTCATTTTGACAGCAGGATGCACATGGGACGTTCCCCATTGCAGCAGGATGGACTAGTTAACATCTAACTTTTAAGAGGAGTAAGAAATAACAACGTATATGAAGTACGACAAATATTTAGGTCGGTTTAGCGAGTGGTGGTTTAGAAAATACTTCACCTTAAATTGAAAAACTCATGATTCATTTGTTTCGCGAAAATCCCATATTTTGAAAAATAAGTTTCTAAAAATAATTGTTTGTATCACTTACAAAAATGTAAAAATGAAAAATATTTTCAGTATTCACGAAAAAATTTATACATAAAATTTTGTCAATATTGAAAATATTTTTTTCAATAATAAAAAAATCACAAAATTCTTCTTCTTTTTTTCTTTTGTTTTTTATGCGGTTTTTTTAGGGTGATTGATTGATGAAACTATTACGATGCACATCATTATCAGCTATAAAAGAGAAGGCATAAATTAAAGTGGCTTCTTCAAGTTGCCAATTTCGTGGTCATTTCTGCCTCTCCTATGTCTTTATGTTCACTTCAGGCCCACCACATAACGCGTGTTGGCAAGAGACCCGACGCACTTTTCTGCACGATGCTTCTTCGAAAAGAGACAGCATTAAAAGATGCAATAAGATATTTACATGAAAATATTTCTCAATGTCCAAGGTTCAAGTTGTGCAATCAACTGGCTGGTTAGTGGTTATTTGATTAAGCCCTGACGTCAGTATGTCCCGAGACTTTTTCAAAAGTTTTCTTTACATGAAAATCATCGATCATGCATACCCATATTATATGTAGAGGTTTCAAAAGAGCTTCATAAACAGCACACCAATGCCAATGCCGCCTCGTCTTTGGCAAACGATCATAATGGCTATACAAAAAAAAAAAAAGCCATTCTAACCAAAAGCATCATTCTGTTTTATGAGCAATGAACCGAACATTAAGGCTTGGATATGAAATAAGTCCACCATTGTTTTTTCTAGGACATATGGGTTGATAGTTAATCCTTTTGTTTGCCTACTTTTAAGCTCAAAACGCGTTTCAGCTTCAAATGATACCAATTTGGCTAAATCTACGGACTAAGTTCCCTCGACCTTGTTCTCTTCTTCGGGTTGTACAATTTAGGCAGTTCTATGCGCTCTAGGGTAGTCATCAAATTGATTGAGGGATGCTCAACTTATGAGGAACTATAGCATACTCAAAAGGGACATTCACGTTCTGTTATAATAGTGTAAATAATGAAAAGCGTAAATTTTTTTCGAGTGGAAGATCATAAAGTTAAAATCCTCGAAGTATTAGGTTTTTCAAAACTTTTTTATGCATTGATTTACCCTCACATGTCATTTATGTAAGCTATAACATCTAATGGCAAATACAGAAATTTAAGCGGATAGGATTTCTAACTTCTAATAACTTTTTCTAATTATGTTTCCCAATATAATAGTTTTCATTTCATTTATAGTTTTTAATTTCCGAAATCAGATATAATACATTACTCTCACAATACAACGCATGAAAGTCAAAAAGTACCGACAACATTAGTTTAAAATGTACAGCACGGTGGCACAGACGATGCATGTGAATGTGGCCAATTTTAAACGAGAAGATTATATGATCTCTACCTGGGAAAGTTAAATTAAAATTGAATAGATTCTCAAACGTTAACTTTCCGTGCATATTAAGTTAAAATATATAAGAGATAAGTGCATTGAAAATTCTAAAACTTGTATCATTCCGTTTATTGTACATTTTAAAAATTTTAGGACTTGGTTACATTTTCGTGATAAGTTTTAAAATTTGATTATACTTTTTGAAAATTTTAGAACTTGATTGCATTTTAGTTAAAAGTTTTATAACTTATTTGCTTTTAAAAAATTTATGAGCTAATTACATTTTCGTAATAAGTTTTAGAATTTTTAGTGCACTAATCTCAATATGTAATTATTGGGGGATCTACCTTTAATGGTTATCTTTCTCGATGTCTTTATTAATGCTGGTTGTTGGCATTCTGCATTGGCCCCAGTGGATTAATTAAAATTAAAAAAAGAAAAAGGTTGTTATGAGTTAACAAGCCCAACTAGAAATGGGTTTTAAGGGGGTCTACAACATATTCATTTTTAACCCATATATCACGTCATGGCCCACCCAACATCTAATAGTGGGGGGACGTGGAAAAAACGAATCATATTTTACAAGAAATGGCCGACCCGACATCCGATAGTGGGGTGAAAAAAATTAAAGAGACTCTCTCTCTCTCTCTCTCTCTCTCTCTCTCTCTCTCTCTCTCTCTCAAATAGATGTGTCCACATGAATGTCCAAGTGCATATGCGAGTGGAATTTTTGCACTGTGAGGTGTGTGCTTGTCTTATTCTGTATCAAATTCTCACCTGTCTGTTCAATTGAACAGAAAAAGAAAAAAAAGAAAAAAAAATTAATTTGATGTGCGAACAAATCAAGGATGAGAAAAACGTTGTCGCAGATATAGGGCGCGTTTAGTTGTGTTTACATTTAAAAATTGTTCCAGGAATGCGAAATGAAAAAAATGTTTCATTCCTAACAATTTTTGAACAAAACAACGCGTTTAGTAAAAACTTGTTCTAATAAAAAATAAATAAAACATGTTTGGTAAATTTGGATAATTTTTTATTTCTTTTATTTTTTCTATTTTTTTCTATTTTTTTCTATTTTTTTCTATTTTTTCTATTTTTTCTTTTTCCTTTTTTATTTTTTTCTTTTGGCCGGTCGCCGCCATGGCCGGCGACCGGCCGGCGAGGGTCGGCCTCGCCTTGATCCGGCGAGGCCGAGCTCGCCCGACGGCGGGCGGGCGCGGCCTCGCCGGCCACCACTAGGCGAGGCCGAGGCTCGCCGGCCGCCGGGCGAGCTCGGCCTCGCCGGATCTAGGCGAGATCGAGCTCGCCCAGTCCGGCGAGGCCGACCTCGCCCGGCGGCCGGCGAGCCTCGGCCTCGCCCGCCGCTGCGCGAGCTCGGCCTCGCCGGATCCGGGCGAGCTCGATCTCGCCTAGATCCGGGCGAGGCCGAGCTCGCCCGGCCGGCGAGCCTCGGCCTCGCCGATTCACCGCCAGTCGGCGTCGCGTCGCTGGCGGTGGCTCGGCGAGGCCGAGGCTCGCCGGCCGCCGGGCGAGCTCGGCCTCGCCCGATCCGGGCGAGATCGAGCTCGCCCGGGCCGGCGCGAGGTCGGCCTCGCCATGGCCGGGCGAGCTCGCCCGGCTACGGCGAGCCTCGGCCTCGCCATGGTCCGGGCGAGCTCGCCCAGCTACGGCGAGCCTCGGCCTCGCCGGGGGACGGCGAGCCTCGCCGTGGGCGGGCGAGGCCGCCGGCCCTCGTCGGCCGGCCGCCGGCCATGGCCGAGGCCGGCGACCGGCCAAAAGAAAAAGAACAAGAAAATAAGAGAAAAAAAAAAAAAAAGTGTTTCTCATTTGTGTTCCAGAAACAAGAAACACAAAATTTGTGTTTTTTTGTTTTCGTTTCTTTTTTGTTCCTCGAACAAAAGAAAAAAAAGGAACAAAAACGCATCCAAACGCGTTTGCCTTTTTTGTTCCCTGCGTACAAAAAAAACAGAAAAAGTGTTTAAAAACAAAAAAAAAAGAACACAAACAAACGCAGCCATACTCTCCAGACCTAAAGGAGTTTCATCTTGTTCCATGCACGCATCGGCATTAGGGCACCATGCTGCCGGCAAATTAGCCTCAGATCCACCTAACCTCCGTGGAAATGTGCCACCTGAAATACTTTTTTTTTGAACAGTAAACCATCATCATTTTATTTACTATTTGATACGATGAAACAAAACACTCAGTGCGTCAGTGCTTAGTAGATCAAATAAAGCGGGAGGGGGATTATAAATCCGTCTTGGGGTAGAGAATTACTTCGGCATGCCCTCGCGATCCAAACCCGGGGCGGTTTGAGTTTCATTGCGGTGGGCCAACGTCGGGCCCGGAAATTGAAGCGCTTTTGCTCGGGCCCGTCTCACGAGCGGATGCGCTTCCCAACTTAACTCATTTGAAGTCTTCAAGGCGTTCACGAGAACTAAACAGTCAGAGTGTACTTGAGGAGAGAGAAAGTTCCGTTTGTCGATGAAATTTAGGGTTTCGACAACGGCGATCGTCTCTGCGTGGAGAGCCGAAGCCGCCGCGACTGGCTTCGCAAAACCATCGATGATGAGGCCTCGGTGATCCCTACATACACATGCTATGGCTGCACGGTGTCGAGGAGTGTGTGTCGTCTCCGTGAGAGGTACTGTCGTGTCGGTGGTGGGTGTGTACGTTTCCAGATCTGGGTCGAAAGCTGCATCCACGTTAATACGGATCGTTCCTGGAGGGGGTGGGAGCCAAGACTCAGATAAGTGCTCGGTTTTCTTCTTGCTGTTCCTCTCTCCATTCAGAGCTATATAACTTGCTGTAAATGCTTCTGCTTTGGCTATGATTGAGTTGGGTCTCGGAATCTGCTGATTAAATATACAACGATTTCGTTCCTTCCATATGCTCCAGAGTACCTGAGCTATTAGAGTGAATTTTCCCGAGATGACTGAGGATTGTTGTATGTCGCAGATCCATTCTTCGAGTCGGGTGAGGCCCACTCTTGGAATCTGTATGTAGAAGGGGGCTAATCGCCAAACCTTGGCCGTCCAAGGGCAGAGGAGTAAGGTGTGCTCTAGCGTTTCTGCTTCTTGTTTACAGAGAGGACACAATGGGGAAGGTACTACTTTACGGTGGTGCAAGTTTACCATGGTAGCTAGGGCATTGTTACATGCATTCCATAGAAAAATTCTTGTTCTGGGTGGGATTGCAGACTGCCATATGGTTTTCCACAGTTCGGGATTAGCCTGATATGATGAAGTTGCTTGTGTGTCCTGTGTGGAAACAGTGGCTTTCCTAAACGTGGAATAGCCACTCTTTACTGAGTACTCTCCTGTTTTTGTGTTCATCCATACCTGCTTGTCATCTTCATCAGGTAGGCCAATGGGTGTGGCTAGAATTTCCTGTACTCGCCTTCCATCAAACATAGAATGTATTAAAGGTTCATTCCATGTGCCTGTATCTGGATTTATGAGTTCTGAGACTGTTTTTGGTTCATGTTGTGATGTTGGGCCTTCTATTATCCCACTCTTTAACCATCTGACTGTTCTAACTGGAGTGTTTTTACCGTTGCCGATTCTGTGCATGACCTGAGGAGCGACGGAGTCCCTTGCCATGATGATACTCTGCCATCCCCACGAGGGCCTGGAGCCTCTGCCTGCAGTCCAGAAGTCTCCCTGTGAGTAGTAGAGCCCTTTCCATAATCTGGTTAGCAGTGAGTCTGGATTTTGAATGATGCGCCACATTTGCTTGGCTAACAGTGCTTTATTGACAGTCTGTAGATCTTTAAAACCCATTCCCCCTTCACTTTTCCCTGTTTTCAACAAATCCCACTTTTTCCAGTGGATTGCATTCTTTTTGTCGTTGCTTTTCCACCAAAACGATGCAACCTTCTTCTCTATTGCTTTGCAGATTGATATAGGTATTTTAAATATTGACATTGCGTGTTGAGGGATAGCTTGTACCACTGCTTTTATAAGAATTTCCTTTCCAGCTTTTGATAACAGTTTTTCCTTCCAACTGCTCAACTTGGAGTTTACCCGAGCTAGGATCCAGGCAAACATGTCCTTCTTGGAGTGCCCCCAATCTGAAGGTATGCCGAGATATTTCCCTGTCTTTGTGATTTCTGGGACCCTGAGAGCAGAAGCCATATTCCTCCTTAGAGCTGTAGGACATCCTTTACTAAAGTAGATGCCTGATTTGTTGAGATTGATTGCCTGGCCAGAAGCAAAACAATATTGATTGAGTATATTTGCTAGGTTTTGACATTCCGCCACTGTTCCATGCAGGAAAAAAATCGAATCATCAGCGAAGAGCAGATGGGACAGGGTAGGGCATTGTCGGTTCAGTCTGATTCCTATGAGTGTGCCCTCCTGCATAGCTTTCTTCATCAGACACCTGAAATACTTCAGCTTGTCCTTTTTTGACGATTTTTCCAGAGATTAGAAACCTCTCGTTCGGGATTACCAATTGTAGATATTTAAAAAAAAATGGAGTTTTAAATCTCAGGCAATTTCGGATCAATCCAGAATACTCATTCATCTGTGTCTTAAAAAGGGTCATGTTGATATTAATTTCACGATTACATTGGAGTCCTTAGATTCCCTATGGCCACTGTCCATAGAATCGTTACAGCCTTTCTTAGTGAAGGTTTTCGAAAACACTATATTGAGCATTTTGCAGTGGTTCTTGTATGGTTTTTTCCCTTTGCCTTATTGGAAGAATCTATGCTACACTGAATTGAAATGCAGAGCTCCAAAACCTGAAGCCCGTCCAACTATTTTCTTCAATAGAGGTTGGAGAGACTACCCCAAAGGGGCCGCAGGACAAATCGATTGTTCTTATTCTATCGCTAAATTGTATAGAACATTCATAAGGAATATCGAGATCTTCAGAGCATTCTAATATGTACTTGATCCGGATTGCAACCTCAAGCAAATGCCATACACCAGATGGTTCTAAATTGAAAGTGTGAAGACTGAGAAAGCAGCAGCATAGGCCACACGAGAAAATGATGAACTGGTTTGTCATGGTTATATTCTGAATTCACTGACCAATTGTTTGTATGATTATTACCGAAATGTGAAGTTTGCAAGGGACATCTGAACTGCATTGTAAGCCAAATTAAGAACGAGAAATGAGGTACAAATATTTCTTTTGCATTGAAGTCTTTTGAATTCAAATCGAATAGCGACTTGCCAAATATGGATCAAGTGCACGGACTTCAAATTCGGGTTTCTCAGTTGAGTGAATTGCAAGTTGCTCCTCATTCTTTTTGAGTAGGAACAATTATGTCCAAGTTCCCCCCTTATTTGAATGAATATGGGAAGAAAATATTAGATTCTCCCTATACATTTTCGAGAGAGCGATTCACTACACATTCGTAGACTAACGCAGAAAATCATGCATGCGATGCCATGTTTCTGAGTTCAAAAGTCAACGTTACGAATCACACCGGTTTGGTTTTGGTAAGTCTCATAATTTTCTGACAGTCCAGAAAAAAAAAAGGGAGTTTATTAAAATTTGTGCAAGTAAAGTAGGCCTTGCTCTTTCATTGTTGGAAGAAAGGACACCCTTGGAAGGAATGCAGGTATAAAAATGCTATAAGAAATGGAGCATCTGGTCCACTGATACTCTGTTGCAAGTGGGTTTTTAGTGTGGAAAAAACCGTTGTGCAGATGGCCCTATACAAGCATTTTAAGGCAAGATTAGTTGTCAAGGGCTTTAATCATAAGGACCCTATTAGTTATTTTAACACATATGCTCCAGTCGCATATCTAATTTGCATCGATGTATAATCTGTATGTACGACAAAAGGACGTTAAGTAAGATTCCTTTTTGTATGGTAACTTTAACTGAAGTGGTATATATAGAGCAACCAGAAGGTTTTGTACTTTTGGAAAATGAGAATTAAGTAAGAAAATGAATTAAGTCATTGTATGGTTTCAAATAAACTTCTAGACAATGACATGACAAGTTCAATTCCGTGATATTAACGAATGGACGCAAGCATAATAGTGTTGACGAATGTATTTACTCCAAAGTTACCAAAGAGTATGTGGTATTAGTACATTCTTTGTGTGGATGGCATGTTAATTTTAAGCACAAATAAGATTGGATTAGATGAAACAAAAGAGTATCTAAGTTCTTGCTCAAATGAAGAAATAAGTGCATAAAAAAACCTAAAATCTGCAGTGAAAATTTAATTGACTTTAAAAAAAATGCAATCAAGTTCAGAACATGTCAAATTGGTGCAATTGAGTTCCTTTACAAGCTCCGTCCAAATTGATTAACAGAAAATGACGTCCTGGCTTTATTTAATTATTTTTCCCTTCTACTTGGTCGTCCACATGTTCAAAGGGACGTCGTTGTCTTCTCCCTTCTTAGTATTGAAAAAAGGCATCGTTTTTGTTGATAGTCTCTGATTGATCGAAAGAGCTCCAAGAAAAATGGTGCCGTCTCGGTTAGCCCCAAATTGGTCTCCTTCGTCTTGATTGCACACGGGAGAATGGAAGGAAAAGATCGAGGTAAAATCTGAGGGCATTTCAATCCAAAAGGCTCGTTTATTTGGAGGTCATTGGAATGGACAGTTGGGCTTTATAGAAATCCCTTATTTCCAACAGATACTTCATTTGGGCTTTGTATGGTGCAACATATTCAGGTTCAGCTCGCTAATGCTGCCTGCAGTGCTCCAAATGCTCTCCTTGCCGAGGGAATGGTCGATGCCTTGCATCCAGATTTAGTGGTTGACCCTCTAGATATCCTGCGTCCCCCTTAGCAAGCTGCCTCATCAATTGCCACTGGCGACTCTTTTACATGCATAATGACTGCTTGACATTGCAGTTACCTGGCAAGCTGTTGATACTGCAGGTCAGTGCGTACTGGTCTTTCTCAAGAATGGGTGTTGGTCCTGCTTCAGAATAGCAGAATGAAAGAAGGGACACCCCACCACAAACGAACCCTTTTGTTTACAAGCTGCACTAGGGATTTCATTGGCACCCTGGATTACATTTTTCACACGGGTGAGTTTGTTTATTGTCGATTCTTCTCCTTCCGTTGGGGGCTAATTTAAAGGTTTCTGATGAAGATATTTGCACATCTAAGTCTCTGCTAATGTCTACCTCGAAATGAGCTCATCCTTGTATGGATATTTCTTTGAGTCCTTACTAAAGCTCTTGGATGAGCAGAGCTTGAGGGAAGACGCAGCTCTTCCTTCTCCAGAGCAGTCTTCAGATCATATAGCAATTAGCTGAATCTCGCTGCAATCCTAGACCCAGACGTTTATGTTCCAGGTAGGCAAGCTTGTCTTTTCCCGTGGTTTCTTTTATAAGACTAGGATGATTAAACGGCCTTGGTGGAGCTGCTTGGTGATCTAAAGATCACAAGCCCTTCCCCACCGGTTTGTCTGAGTATGCACTCAAAGAATTTTATTTGGAATTTTCACATATTGTAAGGTCCAATGCTATACTTTAGTCTGAATCAACATGTTCGTAATTAGGATTCGTGGTCCGGCGATTTTGGGAGTCTAGGACTGATTGTGCGTGATGCTGAAGCATTTGTAGGTCACGCCGGAGACACCAGGGGAAGTTATAAATGGCTCGATAGCACTCACTCGTTGTAAGAATGGTACATATTCTTTCTGCAATCTTCCCCCAGGTGGGGATCCTGGCCGTGATCTTTAAAAATCATGCCCCCTTGTTTTCGTCCGAAGAGAAATGACAGTTCCCCCTTTAGATGCGTTTTATTCTCTTTTGTGGCTAACATAAATTCACTTAGGAATGTCCATTTCCTCTTTTGCGTGTACTAGAAGATCCTCGTGCAGCGAGTAGTTGATTATAGTATGAATGCCCTGCTTTTTGTCCTGGTTTTCCACTCTTGGTTAGCGTGTGCAGACACGAGAGAGAGAGAGAGAGAGAGAGAGAGAGAGTAGGGACTCTTCTTTATGGGCCTATGATCAATTGAAATTAACCTTGTTTTCGGTTTGTAAAAGATTTGACTTATTTGATACCACATCCCTAATTAAGTAATTAGTGAAGAAATATGACGAATAGCGCAATTATGACTTAGGTAAAGTAAAAACTCTGTCATACTAATAGACTTAAAATAGAGGAACCTTGATTGAATAGTATAGGGCGCACACAAACGGTGGTTAGCAACACCACCGAATTGAAAGTTGGAAAATGGAGGTAGCTAACTCATTTTTTTTATATCAAACTTTTGGACCATCTGAAGTGAGAAAGCTCGTATGTTTACTTTTGTAGTTGTTGTTAATAGGCCTTTAATAAGCTGACTATAAGTGTTGTAATTATTTCGAACTGGATACAGTGAAATGCTCAATGTTCAAGGTGTCTAATAATGGGAGGAACTCTAATCACGCCATGATCAGTAGCATCTCTCAAAACTTTTGTCGATGCAATGAGCCTTTGGGCATTCATTATCATAAGATCTAGTCTTAAGAACAAAAAGAAACGAAAAATATTATCTTCCAATGTAGAAGTGAATTAAAAACTAATAAAGAAAATGAAAAGACATGGTTTCTAAATGCATTATCTCTAGGAAACTTTATAAATAGTCTACTGGAATATGTACAAAAAGATCAAGTTTAAAAATAACAATGATGCTGCGTGATTTCATTCACTGTCTATTAATGAAATATAAATATCATTCTAAGAAAATTCAAATGGTGATAATATAAATATCATTCTAAGAAAATTCAAATGGTGATAATGCTACTGTTGGTCTCATTTAATGCAAATAAGGCATTTTCTCCGTAGAGAAGATTGCAGTACATACACAAGCAAATGATGAAGGACAACACTCATTCAAGTAAGAAAGAAAAAGGAAAAAGCACAATATCAATGGCCATTGTTTTCGTCTCTGAAAATAAAAGAGATAAATGAAGAATTAGCCGAGTGCAAGTCCAAACTTTGCAGAGATCCACATGGCATGGTAACTAGATCACGCGAGTTCATGTGTGGTCAAAATGAAAAAAATGAAATGAGCTCAATGTATCCACTACATAGTATTATGGCATTTATTGTGGTGTCATGCGAATTTGTTATTCTTTGATATTAAACTAACCAAAATATGCTTCGTTTTTAGCAAAACTAATTTTTATATGGATGTAAAATTTCTTTCACTGGAAACTTCGGTAAAAGTTTTTGTTATGTATAAAAATGTGGAAATATTTGCTTTTATTATCGTTTCTCATTCTAACAAATAATAGTATCATGACTCCAAAAGGACATGTATCCGAGTGGCACTTGGAAATCATACTTTTTATATGTTGTGTACACACTATAGGTAAATTAGTATTAGCACTTTGTTAAAAAAGAATCTTGATTCATTACTGATATTTTACATCAAAATGGAGAGTTTATAACTTTATACACACTTTGACTCTTTGTTCATCCAAAACATTTGAAACTTTCACCACATGCAAGTATTATATATATTTACATAGATAATGATATGAGGAAAATTGATAAATATTTCATATTTAACAAGATAGCAATAAAGTACCCTTTACTTTTAATTAGTCGGAAACAAACAAGCCCTAAAACTTTTGAGCTGAGGACCTGTATATTACCATCCTAGTTTGCTAGCTGGCGAACCTGTCCCTCGCTCGGGCGGTTTTTATGAAAAATTATAAATATTGATATCTCCATGGATGAACGCTTTATTGAGAACGAAGCGAATTACTAGTAATCATTTTTATTATTGCCAAATCAAGTGATAATTAATCTTTATCTTTATTCAATCTTGTGCGAAAACTGCATCCTATTTTGTAGAGATGTGCTTAGCCAATTACAAAAGCTATTTTCCCATTAGATATTATATCTTAGAAAAATAACGGGAGAAGGTGAATTGATACATAAAAAAGTCCCAAAAAAGGGCCTGCGTTTTAGGAATTTTAACTTTGTGCTTTTTGTTATTTAAACTACTATAGAAATAAAATGAAATTGGTTTAGTTGCTTTCAATTACCCTTCATCTTAGGCATCTCTCCCCTGCATATGACAGTATTATGAGTTAATCTCTTTTTCATTTAAAAAATTTCATGCGAAAAAATTACTATTTTAGAAGTGCATCGTGCTGTGCACTTTGGAAAGAATTTTTATGATTGTGGCTTCATTCACATGCATCGTTTGTGCGCCTATGATAGTAATTTCAAACGAATGTTATTAGTACTATTTTACTTTCATGTGTTGTATTGGGTGAGTTATGAACTATATCTGATTGTGAAAAGTAAACTTTATTAATGAAATAAAATAAAATAAAAAGATTATATTGCGAAACATAATTCGAAAGTAGTTATAAGAAGTTGAGTCACATCACCTTAAAGAACTATGAACATAGATATGTGCAACTATTTTGATTTAACAAATTAATCGAAGACATTTCGATATTTCTATAATAAGAACGAGAAATTAGTTTTTCTCAAGTGGGAAAGTTAAATTAAAAGTGAATAGATTTCTCTGTGTGTCATCTTTTCATGCATATCAACTTAGAATATATAATTTTTTATTAGATAATTCGTCCTTTCTAATGTTGCTTGCGGGCATTTTCATTGGTTCCATTCGCACTCCTACAACTGGTATTACTGGTATTAAGCCAAGTGTCTTGCCAACAAATATTATCCTAAGCCTTCAAATATATTATCTAAAAATAATTATCGAATTACAATGATGAAAACTGTTTCCAAGGTAAACGTATAGACTTGAAATAATTTTTCAGCATTCACCGTGCTTTCGTTCCAAATGAAACATGGAGTTCTGAAGAGTACTGATTTTACGTACTCAAATTGCAAGAAATAAGAAATAAAATTTTATTTTTGTTTAAACTATTGAACTTTTTTCTGTTTCCTCCTTTCAATAAGAAGAA
This sequence comes from Eucalyptus brandiana, assembly GCA_014182725.1. Lineage (NCBI taxonomy): Eukaryota > Viridiplantae > Streptophyta > Magnoliopsida > Myrtales > Myrtaceae > Eucalyptus > Eucalyptus brandiana. Next base: position 19,955,734 of record CM024678.1, read on the forward strand.
AAATGGAAACTGAAAATATTTTCTAAAGTTAAAGGAACTGTAAATTTCTAGCGAGTTCATTCTCTACAACAAATACCCAAGTATTTCTCAATTTCTTTATGAAATGATTTGTGAACTTAACCGGTCGTTTTAGGACACAACAAATTCATTTGATAAACTATATTCAAACTATCAACTTTAAGCTAGAGCAGCTATCTTATGCAATAATAATCATCAATAGAAAAAGTATATATTCAAACAGTACGTGATGTGCCCATTTCCAAGTAAAACAAGGACATGAGATTTCATCGGAGGGAATCAAATTTTACATTCAACGCGCCACGGGATTTATCAAAAGTTGTCCAAAATCATATAGTTAGAGTCATCAATATTATGAATGTACATAATGCAATATTTTCTTATTTTAATTTTCATCAAGTGAGGAAGTCACGAAAAAAAGGGGTAAGGAGGGAATCTCAATATATATGACTATATCACATCTAAGCGCAAAGAAGAAATGAAGGGAGAGGTAGATTGATGCGTACCTAATCATCCATCCATTGTACATTCATCTGATTAAGTTCGATTCGAGGAATGTGGGCAATTTTGTTCCAATCCTCACCAGTTTGAGGCTCGCATCTTTTGCTCAGTTCACCACAGTGTTCGATGCATAATTCTTTGAGGACAGTGAGGGATTGGATTTCTTACGGCATGGAGGATAAGTTGGGACATCGGATCAAGTAAATTAATCTGAGACATGTATGATGTGGCAACCATTCAGGAATAGCTATCAAGCTCAGGCAATCATATACCATAAAGGACTCCAAAGTGTAGGCTGATCCTCCAAGACATCGGAATAGCTCCATCACTTGTTCGTAGTTATCAATCTGCAAACTATGAAGATTTAATGGAAAGTTGGGCTTATTCTCCGAGGTCAACACAAGCTTAGAACTACCAATTCGCAAGGACTCCAGGGCGATTAATTCCCCAAAAGGCACATATATTGGTCCCTCACAATAAGTAATTTCCAACTCCCGAAGGCAAGCCAATCGGCAAGTGCCTTCAAACAAAACTTGAAGATTTTCGCATCTCTCTAGTCCTAAAAATTGCAGATTTTCCAAGTATTGTATTCCACTTCCTTGCAAACTCTTCACTTTTGTTGTTATGTATAGATACCTAAGACTGACAAGCCTTTTTATATTTTTGGGTAAATCACCTAGCTCTAAGCAATTACTGAAGGATAACTCTAGCAAACTTTGTAGCTCACAAATGGTATGTGGAAACTTCTTCAATAGCTTGTTGCCACTAAGATGTAACAATCTCAATTGCTTCAAATTACATATGGACCTTGGTAGCTCCTCAAAACTACCAAAATGCAAATCTAGAAATCATAAGTGGTTACATTTGGAGATACATGTTCTAGCAAACTCTCTAGTAATAACTCCATCATCAACTACATATTGAAAAAAAAATAGTGCGCAATCTCTTTGAAGTTGGCTTTCTCAAAAAGGGTGGGACTCTAACGGAATTTGAGGTTCCCTCTAACGAAGTGTGAGAGAACAAAACATGTCGAACTCCTTTTGAAATCTCTGCAGCATCAAAGCCAACAATAGAGTAGTCATTTTGTGCCACAATCATTGCAAGAGAATGGATCAAATCGTGTACTTTAAATATGAACAAGCCTCCGCACTCCTCAACTTCTTGGATCAAAGATCTCTTCCACAACTCTTTGAAGTACTCAATACCAACATCTTCCAATGTTAGTTTTTCCATTTTTTGACTAATGAGTCCTAAAGCCATCCATAACCTAGCTAAAGCATGGCCGCCCATTTCAACTCCTCTGGAAAAAGTGGAATGTCGCAAAGCAATGCTTTAAATGGGATGGTAAATGATCATAGCTAAGCTTGAGTACCGGCACAATGTCCTTTTTCGCTTCCACTAACTCCCATGTTTCACTATCCCTTATATATTTCCAATGCCTCTCATCATCCTTTGAAAATAGAAGACTCCCTAGAGTTTTCACAAGGAGAGGAACTCCTTGAGATTTTTTGACAATGTCAATTCCAATCTCTAGGAGATCAAGACGCGGCTCCTTTTCCTTTTCGTCAAATGCCCATTTTTTAAATAAGGCCATAGAGTCTTCATGAGAAAGACCTTTTAGATTATACATTGGATGGGTACCCATAATAGAAGCAACTTCCGCACTACGAGTAGTCACAATTATCTTACTTTCACTAGCCTCTCCGGTCAGCAAATCTCTCAATTCTTTCCATCTACTGCGGTCGTTACTCCAAACATCATCCAAGACTAGTAGAAATTTCTTGTCTTTGATGATGTCTTGTAGAAAACTTTGCAATTGTTGAATATCAAAGTTACTCAAATCTTGACGAGTTGCATCTTTGATGACTTCTTCGATAGTTTTCTTTAAATCAAAGTCCTCGGGTACACACACCCAGTCGCAACTAAAATTGCTTTTTCACCTTATCATCATTATAAATTAATTTAGCTAGAGCCGTCTTGCCCATACCTCCTATTCCAACAATAGGAAACACTGAGAGGTTTCTATCATCTGGCTTCATCAACATCTCAATTATTTTTTCTTTATCAATATCTCTTCCGACAACATCCAACTTGTTTATGAATAAGTCATTTCTCATGATCGTGTATGTCCCACACCATCGTAAGCACTCCGCTTATTAAGATTGAATTGATCTTTCTCTTTGGAAATCTTGGATAATCTTTCTTGGATCTCCTTGATTTTTTGACTGATTTTTGCACGAAAGATGAGTGGATTTGAGAGGGAAAAAAAGCGATGTACCTTCCCTTTGATACTCCCATAGCGACTTATAACATGCTTCCGCAATGCTTCACATTCGAGTTCATCGAGCACATCCTCCGCATCGTAAAATACATGTTGAAGCCGATCTAACCACAATTGCAGACCGTCGTTCTTCGCCTTCTGCGCCTCAGCATCTGACAACACTGCCTTGATGGCAGTCAACGTCTCTCTAAGCTCTTGGATCTGATCTTCAACGTTGTAAATAGCAACGGCTTTTTGGAGCGCCGGCGATGCTATCTTCCCCAGCACGCCCTGTGCGACGCCGAAAAGGAGTGATTCAGCCATGCTGAGCGATGAGGAAATTGATTCTGGCTATTTCGTTTGAGACGAAGAAGAACACGCGTTGTCTTCTTTTTATGTGAGTCGCTATGATGATAACTTTGCTTGCAACTGGATGAAAGGAAGGTTCTTCCCTTACGAGTGGCCTGCAGGTTAACAGAAACATGCCCTCTATCTTTTCTTTCATCTTATTTTAGGGGGAACAATCAAGAATTTAGATTACTTCGAAGATTAAACAAGGTCTCTTCAAAGTGTCTACTCTTTACTTCAGTACACAATTTACCTAAAAATAATTGTCCACGTCGCTTTGACTTATTAGTCGACAAAAAATGCTTCTTGGAGCATCGGAGATTCTATTTTCCCTAGCACACGGTGATGAGTGATGAGGAAATTGATACGGGCCATTTGGTGAAGACAAAGAAGAACACAACATCTTCCTTTCGTACGTTAGTTGCTGTTATGATAACTTGGTTATAACTGGATGAAAGGGATGTTCTTCTTTAGGAGTGGCCAGCAGGTTAACGGAAAAATCCTGTTTTACCTATTATCTTAAATTACGTTTTGTAATGTTTAGATGTGTTTTACACAATAATTGGCTATGTAACTCCATAGGATTAGCTTGGCAGTTCAGGAACGGACTTATGTTGTGTATTAGGAGCACACAACAAACTCAACAGCAAATGCTAGTTTATTTGGGTCACTAGCCGGATTTCAACTTGGGTTTTTTAAGGCATATTCATTTTTGCAGGTGATAAAGACAATTTACGTAATCGAGATACACTACCGCAATGTATATAACAATCAAAAGTAAGATTTGACTTTGTTATTGGGGAGGCCACACCAAGCTTATGATGAATTGTTGTCAAAATTATACATTAGTATCAATCTTGCAATCAAATTACATGAATTCGGTATTTGTTTCATCTCTTCACTTTAGTTGTCTAACAATGTAGTTTGCAAACCTTTTGTTCTCGTGTTGTTTTCCGCCGTGCATATTAAGTTGCTCTTGGTCCCTCTGCTCCGACTCCCTTCATGCTAATTTCACAGATGAGCAATCATTTAGCAAGAACCTTGGGAAAAGATTTAGGTTCAGTCAGGTACCAGTTTGGCGACGGCTGAGAGAGGAGAGAGATGTACCAAGTCAAGGTTTTCTTTAGAAAAAAAATGCTAGATCCCCATTAAAGACTCAATGAATGCTTGATAAGTGTCCTGGCACCAGCTGCAGCACATTAGGCCTTGTTTGGCAACACTCCAAACAGTGACTAATTCTGATTTTTTGTTCCCAGAATCGTTTGGGACGAGAATCACGTTTAGTAAAACTTTTGTTCCCGGGAACAAATTTGTTCCCAATCAGTTTTGGAGTAGATTTGAGAATAAAAAAAAAAGTTGATTCTACGTCCGAGAATCAAAAAATCAACACAATAAAACTCTTCTTATTTCCTTCCGCCATCACGCGACCGTCGCCCGCCGCCGCCCGCCGCCGTCCGCCGCCGCTCACCACCGCCTGCCGCCCGCCGCCGGTTCGGCGAGCTCACCGGAGGCTCGCCTGGCCAAGGCGAGGTCCGGCGAGCCTCACCAAGCCTCCGACGAGCCTCGCCGAGCCCGGGCGAGGCCCGCCCGGCCACCGGCCGAGCTCGCTGGCCGGTGGCCGGGCGGCCTCGCCCGGCCCGGCGAGGCCCGCCTATCCACCGGCGAGGCGAGGCCCGCCTAGCCACCGGCCGGGCTCGCCTAACCTGACCGGTGGCCAGGCGGGCCTCGCCCGGCCCGGCGAGGCCCGCCCGTCCACCGGCAACGTTCGGCCGAGCCTCGGGGGGGCCGGGCGAGCGTCGCCGGCGGCTGGGCGAGGCCGCGGGCGACGCTCGGGCGACGAGGGCCCGGCCTCGCCGAGGGCCGACGACGCTCGGTGAGGTCGGCCGGCCCTCGTCGGGCCGGTCGCCGGACCGGCGACCGGCCACAAGAAGAAAAGAAAAATAGGAGAAAAAGGAAAAAAAAAAAAAAGAAAAGAAAAAATGAAAAAGAAAAGGAAAAAAAGGAAAAAAGGTAAAAAAAAAAAAAAAGAAAAAAAGTAGAAAAAATTATTTAAAAATAAAAAAAATAATTTGGAACATAATCAATAGACACATTATCAAACGCAATTCTATTCCGAATAAAAAATTTTAGACGATTACCAAACACGTTCTTTTACTCGAATCGGTTCAGGAATGAATCAAAATAATCATTTCTTGTCGAATCGTTCCTAACAGAATCGTTGCCAAACGCGCCCTTAATTTCCCCTCCTGTCTTCGGATCCTTTACGACCTTTAAAAGACTCCCATCTCTCTGGAAAAACACTTAACGCCCAAAGAAACAGAGTACTCTGTTCCCGAGTTCCAAAACAGGGAAACCTATAGGAACAGAGCACTCTGTTCCCCAGTTCCAAGAGCGAAAAACGGTAACTACCACGCAAATCATCGAATGATATTTAGAAGCTGACTGCTGATACAAATATTTGGCCTGACATCCTCTGTGTGTGTGTGTGTGTGTGTGTGAGAGAGAGAGAGAGAGAGTTTGTGGCTACTCTTCTTTATGGGCCTATCTATGATCAGTTGAAATTAACCGATGAGTTAACAATTATCTTTTTGTTTTCTCACTTTCAAGGCTGGAAACCACTTCAGCCTCGAATGATACTGACTTGTCCAATTTGTGCAGTTTTGTGCGCTCCATTGCAGTCATGGAATCGACCAAGGGGAGCTGGACTTATAGGGCACCATAGCATACACAATCATGAGTTTAAATAAAAGTACGTAGTAAACTGAAACTGATAAAGGCTTTGAACGCGTAACAAAAACTTTTGCCGATGCAATTAGCCTCGGCATTCATGATCATAAGATCTAGTCTTAAGAACAAAAATAAACGAAAAACATTATCTTCCGATGTAGAAGTGAATTAAAAACGAATCAAAAATGAAAAAACACGGTTTCTAAATGCGTTATCTCTAGGAAATTCTATAAATAGTCTACTAGAATACGTAAAAAAAAAGATCAAGTTGCTAACACTAATTTTCGAAAAATAAGATTCGATGGTGCAACGTGATTTCATTCGCTATCTGTGAATGAAATATAAATATCTTTCTGTGAGAATTCAAATGGTGATGATGCTACAGTTAGTCTTATGTAATACAATTAAGGCTTATCCTCCGTAGAGAAGATCGCAGTACAAACACAAGCAAATAAGGAAGAACAACAATCATTCAAGAAAAGAAAGGAAAAGCACCAAATACAATATCAACGACGATTGTTCTCTGAAAATAAAAGAGATTGATGAAGAATTAGCGGGGTCCAAGTCCAAATCTTTGCGGAGATCCACATGGGGGTGGCAAATAGACCACGTGAGTTCATCTGCTGTCAAAATGGAAAAAATGAAATGAGCTCAGAGTATCTATCATGACTCCAAAAGGACATGTATCTGAATAGCACCTGGAAACCATACTTTTTATATGCTGTGCACACACTGTAGGTAAATACTCACATGTTTGATGGTTCACATTGTCTTTGAACAAGGTGCTGATATTATTAGCACTTCGTATAAAAAGAATCTTGATTCATTACTGATATGTTACATCAAAATGGACAGTTTATACATTGCCTATAATCTAAATCTTATCACCAACAGACTTTGACTTTTTGTTTTTCCGAAACATCTAAGACTTTCACAACATGTAAATGTTGGTAAGCATATTCACAATTTTTCTTTAAAGTTCTATCAAATATGTCATATTATAATGAGAAAGCAAAAAAAAAAAAAATTGCTTAATCAGGGACATACAAATCCTAAAACTTTTGAGTGGAGGACCTAGTTATTACTATCCTAGGTCACTAGCTGGCGAACCTCCGCCAAGCTCAAGCCATCTTTCATGACAAATTACAGATACTAGTATCTCCATGGATGGACACTTTATTGAGAGCGACTAGTAATCCTTTATTATTGCCAAATATATCTTTAAAAAATAACATGTGAAGGTAAATTCATACATTTATTCCAAAACGGGCCCTGCATTTTAGGGATCTTAACTTTATGCTATACATTATTTAAAATACTATAGAAATAAATGAAAGCACTTTAGTTGTTCTCAATTACCCTTGACCTTCGACACTCTCCCCTGCATAAAACAGTTTCATATGTAAATCTCTTTTTCATTTAAAAAAATTCATGCTTAAAATTTACTACTCCAAAAGTGCATTGTGCTTTGCAGATTGGAAAGAATTCTTATGGCCATGGTTTCATTCATAAGCATCGTTTGTGCCACTATGATAGTAATTTTAAAAGAATGTTACTAGTACGATTTTACTTTCACGTGCTGTGTTGTGAATTATAAATTATATTTGATTGTAGAAAGTAAAATTTTCTTAATAAAATAAAAGAAGTTATATTGCATAAAATAATAAGAAATAGTTATAAGAAGTTGAATCACATCACCTTAAAGGATTGGGAAAATAAATATGTGCAACCATTTTGATTTAACAAATTAATCGAAAAAATTCAATATTTCTATAATAAGATCGAGAAACTAATTTTTCTCAAGTTGGAAAGTTAAGTTAAAAATGAATACATTTCTCTATGTGTAATCTTTTCATGCATATCAAGTTGAAATAAATAATTTTTTATTAGACAATTCGTCTATTTTTATGGTGATTGTGAGCGTTTTTCATTGGCTCCATCGGACACTTCCACAGCTGGAACTAAGCCAAGTGTCTTGCCAACAAAGATTAGCCCGAGCCTTCAGATTATATTATTCATAAACAATTGTCAAATTAAAAAGAGGGAAACTGCTTTCAAGTTAAACGTACAAATCGAAATAACCTTTAAATACTCTCTGTGCTTTCATTCCAAGCGAAACATGGACTTTTGAAGACCACCTTTTTTATGTACTAAAGTTGCGAGAAACAAAACTTTATTTTTGCTTAAACTATTAAAGTTTTTTTCTATTTCCTCCTTTTAATAAGAAGAAAAATGGAAACTGAAAATGTTTTCTAAAATCAAAGGAGTTGTAAATATTTAGCAAGTGCATTTTCCACAATAAATTTCCTAGTATTTCTCAATTTCTTTTTAAAATGATTGGTGAATTTAATTGTTCCTTTTAAGACACTCGCAGCAGATTCATTTGATAAATTATATTCAAACTATTGACTTAAGCTAGAGCAACTATTTTACGCAATAATAACCGTCCAAAGAAAAAGTATAAATTCAGAACATTACGTCATATTCCAATTTTCAAGTAAAAGGAGAATACGAGATTCCATCGTAGGGAATCAAATTTTACATTCAATATGCCCAATGAAACAAGGAAATTGGGATGAGTCAAAAGTTGTCAAAACATATAGATACAGTCATCAATATTATGAATATTAATAATTCATTATTTTCTTATTCCGATTTTCATCAAGTGGGAAGTCAGGGAAAAAATAAATAAGGAGGGAATCTCAATATACGTGACGGTACTACATATAAAAACAAAGGAAAAAAATGAAGGGAGAGGTAGATAGGTGCATACCTAATCATACATCCATTGTACATCTATCAAATCAAGTCGGATTCGAGGAACATGAGCGATTTTGTGCCAATCCTCGCCGGTTCGAGGCTTACATCTTTTGCTGAGTTCACCACAGTCTTCGATGTGTAATTCTTTTAGGGCAGTGAGGGATCGGATTCCTTGCGGCATGGATGACAAATTGGGACATCTTATCAAGTAAATTATTCTGAGATGTGTATGATTGGGCAGCCACTCAGGAATAGTTGTCAAGCCCGAGCAATCATAGATAGAAAAGGACTCCAAAGTGCAGGCCAATCCTTCGAGACATCGGAGCAACTCCATCACTTGTTCGGAATTACTAATTGTCAAAACATGAAGCTTCATCGGAAAGTTGGACTTATTCTCCGAGGTCAACGTAAGCTTGCTATTTTCAATAAACAAGTCCTCTAGAGCAGTTAATTCCCTAAAAGGTAGAGATATTGGCCTCCCACAATTTGAAATTCCCATCGACCTAAGGCAAGTCAGTCGGCAAGTGCTTTCAAACAAAACTTGGAGATTATTGCATCTATGAAGTCCCAAATATCGCAGATTTTCCAGGTATCGTATTCCACTCTCTTGCAAGCTCTTCTGCTTTGTCGTTATGGATAGATATCTAAGGTTGACAAGCCTTTCCATATTTTTCGGTAAATCGACTAGCTCTACGCAACCATGGAGGGATAACTCTAGCAAACTCTGTAGCTCACAAATGGTACCTGGAAGCTTCTTCAATCGCTTGTTCTTAGAGAGACGTAGCGATCTCAATTGCTTCAAGTTGCCAATGGAACTTGGTATCTCCTCAAAACTACCATAGGACAAATCCAGATACCGTAAGTGTTTACATTTGGAGATGCACGTTCTAGCGAACTCTCTTGTAATAACTCCATCATCAACTTTGAAGTGAAATTTAATTGCATGCAACCTTTTCGAAGTTGGCTTTCTCAAAAAAGGTGGGACTCCATCGAAATTTGAGGTTCCATCTAATGAAGTGCTAGAGAACGAAACGCACCGAACTCCTTCTGAAATCTCTGTAGTATCTAAGCCAACAATAGAGCAATCCTTTTGTGCCACACTTGTTGCAAGAGAATGGATTAGATCATGTACTCTAAATGCAATTACCGACCCGTCATCTTCAAGTTCTTGGATCAAAGATCTCTTCCACAACTCTTTGACATACTCCTCACCAACGTCTTCCAATGCTAGTTTTTCCCTTGTTGAGCTAATGAATCCTAAAGCCATCCATAACCTAGCTATTATAGGGCCGTTAATTTTAACTCCTCTCGGAAAAAGTGACAATGTGGCAAAACAACGTTTTAAGTGGGATGGTAAATGATCATAACTAAGCTTGAGTACTGGCGTGACGTCCTTTTTCACGTACATTAAGTCCCATGTTTCACTATCCCTTGTATGTTTCCAATGCCTAACATCATCCTTTGAATATAGAAGGCTCCCTAGAGTTTTCACAAGGAGAGGGACTCCTTGAGATTTTTTGACAATGTCATTTCCAATCCTTAGGAGATCAAGATGTGGCTTATTTTCTGTTTTGTCAAACGCCCATTTTTTGAATAAGATCATAGAGTGTTTGTGAGAAAGACCTTTCAGAATATGCATTGGATGGGTATGCATAATAGAAGCAACTTGCACACTACGAGTAGTCACAATTATTCTACTTCCACTAGCCCCTCCGGCAAGCAAATCTCTCAAATCTTTCCATCTACCGCGGTCATTACTCCAAACATCATCCAAGACTAGTAGAAATTTCTTGTCTCTGATGATGTCTTGTAGAGCGTTTTGCGATTGTTGAATATCAAAGTTACTCAAATCTTGACGACGTGCATCTTTGATGATTCTTTCGATAGTTTTCTTTAAATCAAAGTCCTCGGGTACACACACCCATAGTCGCAACTCAAATTGCTCTTTCACCCTGTCATCATTATAAACTAATTTAGCTAGGGCCGTCTTGCCCATACCTCCTATTCCAACAATGGGAAGCACCGAGAGGTTTTTGTCATCTGGCTGCATCAACATCTCAATTATTGTTTCTTTATCATCATCTCTCCCGACGACATCCAACTTGTTTACGAGTGAGTAAGTCATTTTTCGTGATCGCGTAGGTCCCCCACCATTGACAGTTCTCCGTGTATCAAGACCGAATTGATCTTTTTCCGTGCAAATCTTGGACAACCTTTCCCGAATCTTCTTGATTTTATGACTGATTTTCGCACGGAAAATGAGTGGATTAGAGAGGGAGAAGAAGCGGTGTACCTTCCCTTTGACGCTCTCATAGCGACTTATAACCTGCTTCCGTAATGCTTCACATTCGATCTCATCGAGCACATCCTCCACATCGTAAAATACATGTTGAAGCCGATCTAACCACACTTGCAGACGGTCGTTCTTCGCCTTCTGCACCTCAGCATCTGACAACACTGCCTTAATGGCAATCAACGTCTCTCCGAGCTCGCGGATCTGATCTTCAACGCTGTAAATAGCGAAGGCTTCTTGGAGCGCCGCTGATGCTATCTTCCCCAGCACGCCCTGTGCGACACCGAAAAGGAGTGATTCAGCCATGCTGAGCGCTGAGGAAACTGGTTCAGGCTTTTTGGTTTGAGACGAAGAAGAACACGCGTTGTCTTCTTTTTATGTGAGTCGCTATGATGATAACTTTGCTTGCAACTGGATGAAAGGAAGGTTCTTCCCTTACGAGTGGCCTGCAGGTTAACAGAAACATGCCTTCTACCTTTTCTTTTATCTTATTTTAGTGGGAACAATCAAGAATTCAGATTACTTCGAAGATCCAACAAGGTCTCTTCAAAGTGTCTACTCTTTACTTCAGTAAATAATTTACCTAAAAATAATTGTCCACGTCGCTTTGACTAATTAGTCGACAAAAAATACTTTCATAATCAATAACAATCTATGCTGCATTTTCATATTGATGATAAAAATACCTTTTTTAATTAAATTTTGTAAGCGATATAAGCGATTAATATTTTCTAAATAGTTGATTTTCAGCGAAAGAAACGTGTAGTATATGAAAAAGTTCTCCCCATGTTTTCTCCGCATTTCAATGAAGGGGACCCAGAATAATAAGGAGGTTACGAAAAGAATTACTGACCAAACCGAAAGACAAAGTCTAGTTGGCATCCGAAGAGACAGAGAACAATCAAAGGCTGATTCTGCCTCAACCATTTGAACCAAAAGGCTACCTCAGTTTCTATGATTTTTCTTCCGTGCCCATCAAAACAAGCAAAGAATCGCAAGATAGCTTATAGCGATGGTGTATATGCATAAAGCAAAATGGAACAAAGTGAGATAGGGACAAGACTTTGTCCGGAACGTGGATTGAACTCTTTCGTAGTTTTGAAATTTTTAATTAATAGAATCCAATATAACTTAGATTCGAAGTAAAATACCGATATTCCAATTTCGTCTCTTCTCTTTTGTACATCCCCTCTCTTTTTACATCTATCATGGTCATATTTCAACTTTCCTTCTATTCTTTATTTTCTTTTGTGTTTTAAGATAATGTTGGGTTGTCCATACAAAACTCAATATTAATTCATTTTTTTTTCTCTCTCTCTCTCTCAGTATATTTTGGTTTATTTTATTAACGAAGATAAAATAGTGGAACTCATGTTAATTAGAACATAATAGGAATTAGAAGATGTGAGATTATTCTAAAGTTACCATAGAGTTAATGGCATTAGTATGTCTTTATGTGGATGACACTAATTTTAAGCACAAACGGGATGGAATTAGATAAAACAAAAGAGTATCTAAATTCTGGCTAAAGTGAAAGAATATGTGGATCAAAAGTCCTAAAACTTGCGATGCAAGTTTGATTGAGTTCTAAAACTTTCGAAAAAATAAGATCAAGTTATAAAATTTGTCAAATTGATGCACTGAAGTTCCTCCATCAACTTCGTCCAAAATGATGAATGATAAATGACATCCTAACTTTATTTATTCATTTTTCTCTTCTACTTAATCATCCAGATGTTCAAAAGGACGTGGTTTTCTTCAATGAGCTTGAGTGATACCGAATGTATTAATTAGACGGATTTGCAAAGTTGGTCCCAACGTGACATATAACAAATGAGCATTCTTTTATTTTAATTTTTTAGGAGCACAAGCGTTGACATCCAATTACCTAAAAACTTATGGAACACTTATGCGTGGCTCATGAACCAGTCAAGTCTAGGCCTCTGACTTCTGCATATAGCCCTGAACTAGAATAATTTGCACGCAATTTGTGAGATTTAATCAGATTATTCAAGTTCCTGAGCTAAATCATATGTTTCAACATTCAGTTAGTGTATATATCATCAATGTGGATATCAATTTTATAAATCTATCTTCATATATCTTTCATAATTCATGGAGATGTGGACACACTGCTCATTCTCATTCGGCATATCATTTCCATTAGTATAATTTTGCTTGCATTCCTTCGAAGCTAGGGGTCACGATACATGATTGCATGGTAATGAGTTGAAATTGATTGTCTCTGAGTGATCGAAAGAGCTCCAAGAAAAGGGGGTCGTCTCGGTTAGCCCCAAATTGAACCAAAAAGCCCCAAATTGGTCATCTTCGTCTGATTGCACAAAGACAACCAAAGGAAAAAATCAAGGGAAATTTCGAGGGCATTTCCATCCAAAAGGCTTGTTTGTTCCTTTGGAGGACATTGAAATCGACAGTTGGGCTTCAGAGAAAATCCTTATCGCAAAGGTACTGCATTTGGCTTAATGGCGATTAAGCATGCTCTAGGTTGTCAAAATTTAGATGTCAACAAACTCTTGGATGAGAGAAACTTCAATAAAGACGCACTCTCTTCCTTCTCCATTAAGGATCAACTTGTTCATGAGCAATTTGATCTTAATGTGTGAGGAGTGTTGACTTTTTGATGAAAATTTCAGATAACGTCTGGGAAAATAGTTCAAAAATCTCAAACCTATTATACTTTTGTCATTTTAGTCATAAATCTTTTAATTGTGCTAATTAAGTTAAGAACATTTTCATATTTTGTCAACTGAGTCAATTCAACTAATTTTAATTGGAAAAATCGTTGACATAGATGCTTGCGGTGCCATGTAAGACGCCAAACACCGATGTGGATAATTTTTTATAATTTTTTTCAAAAATTTTAATTCTGGATTATTTTAATTCTTTTCTTTTTCTTTCTTTCTTTTTTTTTTTTTTTTTTTTCTTTTTCCATTTTTTCCTTCCTATCCGGCTAGGAAGGAAAAAAGAAAGAAATAAATAAATAAGTCAATTTAAAAAAAAAATTATAAAATTGTCCACATTAGCACTAGTCGTGTCATGTAAGACATTCAACATTCATGTTAGCAATTTCCCGCTAAAATTGACTCAATTGACTCAATTGACAAAATTGAAAAGTTTATAACAGAATTGGAAAAAGTTCAATAAGTTTAGGACTTTCTGCACAATTTTCCCTAAAATGTCATCTTAATCTCCTTGACTTTATGCTTGATTTTTATATGGGGTATTAGTAAATTAGAGAGGGAAAGTGATATAACTCCTCTTTAACGCCCCCTGCCGACCGATTGCTTGCTCATGTAAAGCTTTCACACTCAACTTCATCAAGCACATCTTCGGCATTGTAAAATAGACGTTGAAGCCGATCTAAACACATTTGCAGACCGTGGTTCTTTGCCTACTGCTCCTCAGCATCTAACAACACTGCCTTAATGGCAGTCAGCGTCTCTCTAAGCTTGCGGATCTTATTTTCAACACTACAAATTGCGACAGCTTCTTGGAGCATCGGAGATTCTATCTTCCCCAGCACACCATGCTGAGTAATGAGGAAATTGATACAGGCCATTTGGTGGAGACAAAAACGAACACAACATCTTCCTTTCAAACGTTAGTTGCTGCGATGATAACTTGGCTACAACTGGATGAAAGAAATGTTCTTTCCTTAGGTGGCCAACAGGTTAACGGAAAAATGCTGTTCTACCTTATCTTTATCTTAAATTAGGTTTTGTAATGTTTAGATGTGTTTTACACAATAATTGGCTACGTAACTCCATAGGATCAGCTTGGCGGTTCAGGAACGGACTTATGTTGTGCATCAGGGGCACACCACAAACTCACAACAGCAAATGCAAGTTTTATTTGGATCACTAGCCGGATTTCAACTCACGTTTTTAAGGCAAATTCACTTTTGACAGGTGATAAAGACAATTTATGTAACAGAGATTCACTACCACACTGTATATAGCAATCAAAAGTAAGATTTGACTTTGTTATTTGGGAGGCTACAACAAGTTTATGATGAATTATTGTTGGAATTATACACTATTATCGGTCCTACAATCAAACTATATGACTTTGGTATATGTTTGATCCCTTGACTTGAGTTGTCTAACAGTGTAGTTCTCAAACCTTTTCTTATCGCATTGTTTTCCGACATGCATATTAAGTTGCTCTTGGTTCTTCCTCTCCGACTCCCTTTATGCTAAATTTACAGATAAACAACCATTTGGCAAGAACCTTTGGAAAAGATTTAGGTACGGTCGGGTAGCAGTTAACCGCTGTCCAAATGAAGAGTGCTGTGGCATGGCGTCGATGATGGGTGGAACGGCGGTGCCCATGGCAAGTCTGGTGACGGCTGAGAGAGGAGAGAGATGTACCAGGTCAAGGTTTTCTTCAGGAAAAAAATAAAAATTGCGTGCTAGATGCCCATTTGGATGATTAAAGACTCAATAAACACTTGATAAGTGTTCTGGCACCGGCTGCAACACAATCATTTCTCCTCCGGTCCTCGGATCCTCTACAACCTTTAAAAGACTCCCATCTCTCTGGACAAAAACTAACACCCAAAGAAACAGAGTACTCTGCTCCCAAGTTCCAAAACATGGAAACCTATAGGAACAGAGCCCTCTGTTTCCCAGTGCTAAGAGCAAAAAATCGTAGCCACCACGCAAATCATCAGAAGATAATTAGCAACTGACTACTGATACAGATATTTGGCCTAACATCCTGAGAGAGATTGTGGCTGCTCCTCCTTATGGGCCAATATCTATGATCAATTGAAATTAACCTAGTTTTCAGTTTGTAAAAGGTTTTACTTATCTAATACCACATCCCTCATCAAGTAATTAGTGAAGAAACATGACAAAGAGCGCAAGCATGACTTGGGATGGACATGCGAGTTAAGGTGGCTTTGCTCACTCTCTGTGATATCAAAAACAAGTGATCCAGCTATTTTCTTTTCTTCTTGTTGAAAGAACAGTAGGGGTAATCGACGGAGCTTCATGAACTGTAAACGATGGATGCCAACGTCCTCTCATCTTTGGCAGGTTATCATAATGGCTATATTAGAGGATCATTTTCCAATAAATATATATAATTAAAAAAAATAAAACTAAGAGAGTCGTTCTGTTTTACAAGCAATGGACGGAACTTTAAGATTTTAACGTAGAGCGAGTCGACCATTGGTTCTTCTAGGACATGTGGGTTAACAACTATCTTTTTGTTTTCTCAATTCAAGGCTGGAAACCCGCTTCAGCCTCGAATGATACTGATTTGTCCAATTTGGGCAGTTTTGTGCGCTCCATTGCAGTCATGAAATTGACCAAGAGGTGCTGGATTTATAGGGTACTATAGCATACACAATCATGAGTTCAAAAAGAAGTACTTGGGAGACTAAAACCCGACTATGGCTTTCAGCGCATAACAAAAACTTTTGTCGATGCAAGCCTTTGTGCATTCATGGTCAAGATCTAGTCTTACGGATAAAAAGAAAAGAAAAACATTATCTTACTATGCAGAAGTGAATTAAAACAAATTAAAAACGAAAAAGGTATGATTTTTTAAAATGCATCATCTCTAGAAACTCTATAAAAAGTCTACTGGTATAATAATATAACCATCAAGTTGCAGACACTAAGGGTGTGCATGGTAACACTCCCAAAAGTGTTCCCGGCACACTTCGCACGGAAAGTGTGCCCGGGAACAAAAAAGGAACAGAAACGCGTTTGGTTGCGTTTCTGTTCCTTTTTTGTTTTTTTGTTTCTGGAACGGAATTGGAACAAAAAAAAGAAACACAAAATTTGTGTTTCTTGTTCCAGAAACACAAATGAAAAAAACGTTTCTCTCTCTCTCTCTTCTCTTTCTTTCTTTTCTTTTTTTCTTTTCTTCTTTTTTTTTTTGCCGGTCGCCGGCCTCGGCCATGGCCGGCGACCGGCCGTCGAGGCTCGGCCTCGCCCCGATCCGGCGAGGCCGAGCGTCGCGCCCCCGGCGAGGCTCGGCCTCGCCGGATCTGGGCGAGGCCGAGCTCGCCCGGCCAAGGCGAGGCTCGGCGTCGCCGCGGCGGGCGAGGCCGAGCCTCGCCATGGCTGGGCGAGCTCGGCCTCGCCAGATCCGGCGAGGCCGAGCCTCGCCGTGGCCGGCGACGCTCGGGCTCGCCCGATCCGGCGAGGCCGAGCGTCGCCGCCCCCGGCGAGGCTCGGCCTCGCCGGATCCGGGCGAGCTCGAGCTCGCCCGGCCATGGCGAGGCTCGGCCTCGCCTCGGATCTGGCGAGCTCGAGCTCGCCCGACCATGGCGAGGCTCGGCCTCGCCGGATCCGGGCGAGGCCGAGCTCGCCCGCCATGGCGAGGCTCGGCCTCGCCGCGCGGCGACGCCGAGCCTCGCCTTGGCCGGGCGAGCTCGGCCTCGCCAGATCCGGCGAGGCCGAGCCTCGCCATGGCCGGGCGAGCCCGAGCTCGCCAGATCCGGCGAGGCCGAGCCTCGCCGGGCCGGCGACGCTCGGCCTCGCCGGATCTGGGCGAGCTCGGGCTCGCCCGGCCAAGGCGAGGCCGAGCCTCGGCCAACCACGGCGAGGCTCGGCCTCGCCGAGGGCCGCGAGCCTCGCCGTGGCCGGGCGAGGCCGCGCCCCGTCCCGGCCGGCCGGTCGGGAGGCCGGTGACCGCCGAAAAAAAAAAAAATAAAAAGAGGAAAAAATAAAAAATATAATAAAAATGTTTAAAAAATTAAAAGAAATAAAAAAAAAAGAATAAAATTTACCAAACGTGTTTCGTTCATTTTTTATTCCCGGACCAAACGTTACCAAACGTGTTCTTTTGTTCAAAACTGTTCCCTAATGTAAACAATTTTTTTTGTTTTTGTTCCCTAATGTAAATGGAAACAAATGTTTCCATGCGGGGCCTATATTACCATCCTAGTTCTCTAGCTGGCGAACTCATCCCTCGCTCGGGAATTACAAATATCGATATCTCACAGATGGACACTTTATTGAAAGCAACACGAATTACTAATAATCTTTTTATTATTGCCAAATCAAGTGATAATAAATATTTATCTATATTCAATCTTGTGAGAAAATGACGTCCTATTTTGTAGAAATATTCTCAGCCAATTAAATTTCCTCTTTTCCCATTTGATGTTATTATATCTTATTAAAAAAAACAGGGGAAGGTAAATTGATACACAATAAAGTTCCAAAAAAGGGCCTGCATTTTAGGGATTTTAACTTTATGCTTTTTGTTATTTAAACTACTGTAGAAATAAAATGAAATCGGTTTAGTTGCTCTCAATTACCCTTCATCTTAGGCATCTCCCCGCTGCATATGACAGTATCATGCGTTAATCTCTTTTTCGTTTAAAAAATTCCATGCGAAAAAATTACTATTTTAGAAACACTGTGCAGTTTGGAAAGAATTTTTATGATCATGGCTTCATTCACACGCATCGTTTGTGCAATTATGATAGTAAATTTCAAACGAATGTTGTCAGTACTATTTTACTCTCATGTGTTGTATTGTGTGAGTTATGATCTATATCTGATTGCGGAAAGTAAATTTTCTTAATGAAAAAAAATGATTATATTGCAAAACATAATTAGAAATAGTTATAAGAAGTTGAGTCACATCACTTAAAGAATTATAAATTTTCTCTGTGTCATATTTCTGGCATTTAAAATAAATAATTTTTTTATTAGATAAAAATAGATCATTCGTCTTTTTTAATGCTGATTGTGGGCATTTTTCATTGGCTCCATTTGACACTCCAACAAATGGTATTAAGCCAAGTGTCTTGCAACAACGATTATCCCAAGCCCTTAAATCATATTATTTAAAAAAAATTGTCAAATCAAGATGAGGAAAATAGTTTCCGAGTTAAACGTGTAGATTCGAAATAACCTTTCAGGATTCCCTGTGTTTTTGTTCTAAAAGAAAATTGGGGTTTTTGAAGACCACCTATTTTACATACTCAAGTTGCAAGAAATAAATCTTTATTTTTGCTTAAACTTTTAAACTTTTTTTCTGTTTCCTTCTTTTAATAAGAAGAAAAATGGAAACCGAAAATGTTCTTTAAATCAAAGGAGTTGTAAATTTTTAGCAAGTGCATTTTCTACAATAAATTTACAAATATTTCTCAATTTCTTTATGAAATGATTGGTGAATTTAACCGGTCCTTCTAGGACACTTGCAACAGAAATATTTGGTAAATTATATTCAAACTATCAAGTTGAGCGAGAGTAGCTATAGAATGCAATAGTAATCATCAATACAAAAAGTATATATTCAAAACATTACGTCATGTTCCAATTTCCAAGTAAAAGGAGGACTTGAGATTTCATAGTAGGAAATCAATATTTACATTTAATGCGTCACATGAAATTGGGAAATTGAGATTTGTCAAAAGTTGTCCACATATAGTTAAAGTCGTCAATATTATGAATGTGCATAATGCATCATTATCTTATTCTAATTTTCATCTAGTGAGGAAGTCAGGAAAAAAAATAAAAGGAGGGAATCTCAATATATATGACTGTATCGCACTTAAGCACAAAGAAGAATAGAAGGGTAGATTGGTGTACCTAATCATCTGTCCATTGTACTTCTATCAAATCAAGTTGAATTCGAGGAATGTGGACGATTTTGTTCCAATCCTTGCCGGTTTGAGGCTCACATCTTTTGCTCAGTTCTCCACAGTATTCGATGCATAATTCTTTGAGGTTTGTGAGGGACTGAATTCCTTGCGGCAAGGATGATAAGTTGGGACATCGGATCAAGTAAATTAATCTGAGACGTGTATGATTGGGTAGCCATGCGGGAAGATATGTCAAGCTCGGGCAATCATAGACTGAAAATGACTCCAAAGTGTAGGCTAATCCTTCGAGACATTGGAGTAGCTCCATCACTTGTTCAAAGTTATAAATTACCAAAGTATGAAGATTCAATGAAAAGTTGGACTTATTCTCTGAGGTCAGCCCGAGCTTGGAACTAGCAATATTCAAGGACTCTACGGCTTTTAATTCCCCAAAAGGCAGAGATATTGGTCCCCTACAATCTACAATTTCCAACCCTTGAAGACGAGTTAGTCGGCAAGTACCTTCAAACAAAATTTGGAGATTTGCACATTCATTGAGTCCCAAAAATTGCAAATTTTCCAAGTATTGTATTCCACTTTCTTGCAAACTCTTCTGCTTTGTTGTTATGTATAGATATCTAAGACTGACAAGTCTTTCCATATTTTTGGGTAAATCGCGTAGCTCTAAGCAACCAACAAGGGATAACTCTAGCAAACTTTGCAACTCACAAATGGTACCTGGAAGCTTCTTCAATAGCTTGTTCCCATAGAGAGTTAATGATCTCAATTGCTTCAAATTACATATGGACCTTGGCAGCTCTTCAAAACTACTATATGACAAATTCAGATACCGTAAGTGGTTAAACTTGGTGATGCATATTCTAGCAAACTCTTTAGTAATAACTCCATCATTAACTTGGTATTGAAAATAAATGCCACACAGTCTCTTTGAAGTTGTCTTTCTCAGAAAAGGTGGGACTCCATCAAAATTTGAGATTCCCTCTAACGAAGTGCTAGAGAACGAAATGCACCGAACTCCTTCTGAAATCTCAGTAGTATCTAAGCGAACAATGGAGAAATCATTTTGTGCCACACTCATTGCAAGAGAATGGACCAAATCGTGTACATTAAATAGTAATTCTGCTCCACACTCCTCAACTTCTTGGATCAAAGATCTCTTCCAAAACTCTTTGATATACTCAATACCAACATCTTCCAATGCTAATTTTTCCCTTTTTGAACTAATGAGTCCTAAAGCCATCCATAACCTAGCTAAAGCAGGGCCCTTCATTTGAACTCCTCTAGAGAAAAGTGAAAATGTTGCAAAACAACATTTTAAGTGGGATGGTAAATGATCATAGCTAAGCTTGAGTACCGGCACAATGTCCTTTTTTGCTTCCACTAACTCCCATGTTTCACTGTCCCTTACATGTTTCCAATGCCCATCATCATCCTTTGAATACAAAAGGCTCCCTAGAGTTTTCACAAGGAGAGGAACTCCTTGAGATTTTTTGACAATGTCATTTCCAATGGCTAAAAGGTAAGGACGTGGCTTCTTTTCCGTTTCGTCAAATGCCCATTTTTTGAATAAGGCCACAGAATCTTCATGAGAAAGACCTTTTAGATTATACACCAGATGGGTACCCATAATAGAAGCAACTTCTACACTTCGAGTAGTCACAATTATCTTACTTTCACTAGCTCCTCCAGTTAGCAAATTTCTCAATTCTTTCCATCTACTGCGGTCATTACTCCAAACATCATCCAAGACTAGTAGAAATTTCTTGTCTTTGATGATGTCTTGTAGAAAGTTTTGCGATTGTTGAATATCAAAGTTACTCAAATCTTGACGAGATGCATCTTTGATGATTCCTTCGATAGTTTTCTTTAAATCAAAGTCTTCGGTTACACACACCCATAGTCGCAACTCAAATTGCTCTTTCACCCTGTCATCATTATAAACTAATTTAGCTAGGGCTGTCTTGCCCATACCTCCTATTCCAACAATGGGAAGCACCGAGAGGTTTTTGTCATCTGGCTGCATCAACATCTCAATTATTTTTTCTTTATCAGTATCTCTCCCTACGACATCCAACTTGTTTATGAATGAGTAAGTCATTTTTCGTGATGACGTATGTCCCACACCATTGTCATCACTCCGCATATTAAGATCGAATTGATTTTTTTCAGTGGATATCTTGGACAACCTTTCCCGAATCTCCTTGATTTTATGACTGATTTTCACACGGAACATGAGTGGATTAGAGAGGGAGAAGAAGCGGTGTACCTTTCCTTTGACACTCCCATAGCGACTTATAACCTGCTTCCGTAATGCTTCACATTCGATCTCATCGAGCACATCCTCCGCATCGTAAAGTACATGTTGAAGCCGATCTAACCACACTTGCAGACGGTCGTTCTTCGCCTTCTGCACCTCAGCATCTGACAACACTGCCTTAATAGCAATCAACGTCTCTCTAAGCTCGCGGATCTGATCTTCAATGTTGTAAATAGCGACAGCTTCTTGGAGCGCCGGTGATGCTATCTTCCTCAGCACGCCCTGTGCGACGCCGAAAAGGAGTGATTCAGCCATATGCTGAGCGATGAGGAAACTGGTTCAGGCTATTTGGTTTGAGATGAGGAAAGAACACCCGAATGTCTTGGCCTTGTTTGGGATAAGGTTATGAGATTATGGAAGAAAGTGAGATGTGGACAAGACCTTGTACGGAACAGGGATTGAGCTCTCCCCCGTTGTGATGTGTTTGGTTCGTCACGCGAGTCAGCTTATTCACGTCTTGCACTTGGTTTATACCGCTTCGTAGGAAAATGGGTGTAGCTAAGCATGAAACGATGCCGTTTGCTGGAATTAAACTCAAATTCGGTGCATGGGCGTGAATCATGGACGACCCTGATTTTGGTTCGGAATTACCACCGTCACTTTTACTTTGTTTTGTCAACGTTACTTCTTATTTAAGCGAGAAATAGCGCAACAAAAGTTCTCTCCCCGAAGCCTGATAAACAAATTATTAATCGATTTCAAGATATAAAACAAGCGGTGGTGAGGGCACCGTTGCTCTTTAAGAGCGATAAACATGACAAACAAGTTAATTTGCTTAATATAGTCTATTAATTCCAGATTAGGGACTGTGTTGAATAATTTTTATATAATTTAGAGACTGTATTGAATATATATCAAGAATTCAAGAACTCTTTTGAATAAATTAAATTTTAAAAATTAAATTGCATATTAATACGTCTGTCGACCGTCATATGTCATATAATTCAATAATTTGATAGTAAAATATTAGAGAATAAAATTATCATAAATGTATTGATTTGTGAATTTTCATAGTATTCGCCATTAATTATTTAACTAGTCGAACCCTAATTTTGAAAGTGTCATGAAAAAATTTGAATACAGGAGGAGACTCCAGCGCTCGATGATAAACAGGACGAGCCAAAAGCTGAAGCAGAAGAGCTGCACCGAAAATGGAAGCGAGAGCAGAGGAAGCAGAGGAGCTCGCATGGAGCAGGGAGACGATTCCCAGGGTCATGAAGATCGCCTGCGCCAGGCTCCCCCAGCGGGACCTCGTCTCTCTCCTGCTCGTCAGCCCGTGGCTGCACCGCACCCTCGTCTCGTACCCTTCTCTCTGGCTGGTATCTTCTTGAAAAAGCTCCCGACTTCTCCTTGAAATCGCAAGCTCGGCAGGTTCGATCGCGCGTGATTCCGATTCGTCCGGTGCGCATTTCAGGTTCTTGATCTGCGCGAGATGACCAACGCGGGGAACCGGCTCCTGGGCGCTCTCTCGCTGGTTAGTTTGTGGAGGCATTTCCCGTGCTGGATTGTCTAATCTTGAGTGGATTGTGGGGTCGTGCGTGAGCCATGGTTGAAGTTGCATAATTTGATGAGGTTGATTTGACCCATTGTGCTGACGAGATTATCTGTGGATTTTGGGCAGCCGAGGTATCGCCAGGTGAAGCGAATCGACCTCGAGTTCGCCCAAGATATCGAGGACAAACACCTGGAGTCCCTCAAGAACGAGGTAATCGTAGGGACATCGCATTGTAATGTTGCTTGTTGAAATCAGATTGCTGGCTACTAGAAGTTAGATGATGGGGCATCCTTTCACGGTAGATGAATTGAAGACAGATGTTGCCTTTTGAAGAACTTTATGAAATCTCAAGGAAAAGTGTACTTGATCCATCAGTAGCAATAAGCAATTTGATATTAATTTGCTCTGATACGAATCAGAAAGATATGCCCTTTTGTTTCAATACCCATAGTAGAGGATCCTCTCAATAATGTAATTTTGTCGCTCACTTTTTAACCGTAATCCTGGCTTTGTTTGTTTAGTGTCCTCTTGAGGATTCTTTACTGTGGAAAACGATTAGTGCTCGCCTTCTCTTCAAAGTTGCTATTTTGATGACATTGTTCTAAATTTAGCAGATGACATGTGGAAATAACATATTGACTAATGGATGTCGCCCGTAAATGTTATTAGGACTGACGTTAGATGCTTCAGTGACATATCTCTTGGGAAAGCATATCAGATGCTTGAGTTAACACTTCTCATAAGTTTTAAAAAGATAGTGCTTTGTTTCTTGGTTACTTTAGTTTGCCTTTCCATGATTAAGTTCCGCACAATTTTTTTCGCTAGTTTAGAAAAGCATACTTCCCATGACATTAGTATCCCATACACTCTGTCTTCTAGGCAAATTATTCATTGGTTTTATCATGAACTGCCAATTGTGCTTGAGTTTACCTTTTTAGCAACACTAATCTATGTTGATCATTCGACTCTTAGTAACTTGTATCGCTAACCTGTGATCACTTGTCAACCACTCAACAGTATTCTGAATCTCTCAAAAGCTTGGAGACTTTAAATCTGAACGGTTGCCAAAAGATCTCTGACAAGGGAATTGCTGCTGTAACCAGTTGTTGTCCAAATCTTAAGGTTTTTTCTATTTATTGGAATGTGCGGTAAGTCTTCTATAAATGTGCTTGTCTTGTAAACCTCACTTCACCTTAATATTTATACGAATTAACTGCATATTTTTGGAGCTGCAGAGTGACAGACATAGGCATAAAGCATCTGGTAGAGAACTGCAGACATTTAGTTGATTTGAACTTAAGTGGCTGCAAGGTATCTAGTCGCTCATGTCAAAGCCTTCCTTCAACTTTCTTCTGCATATGTTGTGTTGGTATATTTGCTCACACTTATTAACATAAGGATGGAAGGTGGACTTTCTCCAATGTCATCAATGAAGTATACCATGATTTGAAACACTGCCTAATTAAATTTGTATATATGATGCATGGCTAACTAAGTTTTTCTTGAACATCTATGGCTTCTCAACTTTCTCACATGTATTCTGGTCACTCTAGTTTTGGAGTTCTACTTTGTTTCTGGAAGACAGAGGACAGTTTTATTTTGATACTCAATTAAATCCTTACCATGTGTTTCCAAAAAATGTGAGTTTGTGCTTGATACTAGTCTCAAGTCTTGGTTGGTGTATGCAACTGCAATTCTACTTAGATTTTTTAAATGTGGGCGAGCTTTATTGGAGATTTTTGGTTCTTTGTGAGCAATTGTTTCTTGTTTGCATTTACAATGATACGGATTTCATTGCTTTAGCGAACCTGCTATTGACATTCCAAGTATATATCATTGAAATTCTGAACATGCTTGCTATGAGAGATTTCTTCCCTATGTATATGGATGTTACATCCACAACTCGACCAAGTGGGCTTGCTAAAACAACTTGAGATGACAAATGCAATTGCCTCAGACAGTCATAGTCAATACAACAGGATTTACAGCGATGTCACTTTCACTTCCTTTTTCTTCTATAGTTCCCGACCTTTTGGTCTTACTTCTTTCTATTCTCAGCACTCAGATTTTTTACATGCCTATGCATTTTGTGTGGAAGGAGTTCATATTTACAAAGCTGTTTTCAATTGTCAATGGCAGAATATTACAGACAAGAGCTCGGAGTTAGTTGCTGACAGTTATAATGAATTACAGTCACTAAACCTTACTAGGTATGTTAAGGTCTGATAAGAAAAGCTTAACCCTATTTTCAGGAAGCAAATGATGCTAATCCAGGAAAAAATAGAATAATTATCACCGTTGCTGATACAGATGTGCACCTTTAAGCTTGTAATTATTCGGTTATCAGGTGTGTCAAGCTGACAGATATTGGCTTGCGGCAAATACTATTCAAGTGCTCTTCTCTCCAGAGTCTAAACCTTTATGCCCTTTCTAGGTAAATGTGCTTTCTGTTCTTATTGATAGGTTTGAAGCCACTTATTTGGTATTAGTAGTTCACTTTCTGATTGCTTTTTCCAGTCTCACAGATAACGCATACAACAATATTTCCTCTCTTTCCCATCTGAAGTACTTGGATCTTTGCGGAGCCCAGGTAAATTCCACTTATCAACACATGTTGATTGTCTTGCGTTACCTGAATTTTCTGCCGCAATGTTATAAATGATTCTGCAGAACCTATCAGATGATGCACTTTCCTGTATAGCCAAATGTGGAAAACTCGTGGCCCTGAATTTGACGTGGTAAGTTTAGTAGTAAAATGCCTTTATTTTCATGGAGTCAACATACTGTGGTTACTTTTTCTGACCCAAAAATAAAAATAAAAAAATACTATGGTTACTTTTCACAGGTGTGTACGTATAACTGACAAGGGGGTCATAGCAGTTGCTGAAGGCTGCATCTCACTCGAGTTCCTTAGGCAAGTCTTGACGATAAGGTTCTTCCAACTAGGATAAAAGTTCTCTGGGCTGAAATAAAAGCATCTCGGCTGAATTTTATTGATTTAATTCAGAGATGGTCAATAAGCATATTACAAAGCTTGATGAATACTAAGCTTCGCATCTTCGTCATTCTAGCTGGGTTAAGGAGAGTACTTCTCATGTATGGTTATAAAATCTTGACGGTTCTTTTTCAAACCTCATTTTCTGCATAGTTGTGTCATCTGCTAGAGAAGCTTGGCTAATATATAATTTCATAAGCCGCCGAAGCATATTTGCAATGATTTCTATCCAAGTGGTCTCTAATCAAATTAATGAGGTGTTTCATA
Source organism: Eucalyptus brandiana (assembly GCA_014182725.1). Classification (NCBI taxonomy): domain Eukaryota; kingdom Viridiplantae; phylum Streptophyta; class Magnoliopsida; order Myrtales; family Myrtaceae; genus Eucalyptus; species Eucalyptus brandiana. The sequence goes on from CM024678.1 coordinate 19,982,311, forward strand.
CTGATTTTTTCCAATGTAGTATGGTAGTTAGCCCCAAAGATGTTAGCAGGACATGTTTTAAGTTGCAGTGTCTTTTGGCTTTGAGTACTTCAGATTGTTGGTCTTATCTATGCTTTCCATTGCATTGAGGGTTTGGCAGTTTTATTTGAAATTGTTATTTGGTGGCTTTTATTCTGAAAATAGATGGAAGTGTAGATTAAAGTGTCTTCTTTTCCTACATTTTACACTCCTAAAATGAAAAGTCAGTACTTTTTTCTTATATGTTTCCGCTCAAGCAAGCACGTGTCAGAAGTTGGGGGAAAAGGAGTTTCTACTTCTGGCTTCTGTAGGTGCCCTCTATTTGTCTTTTGATGCCAAACAAGTTGGATTGTAGGTCATTGTGATTGCTGATCTCCCGGACCATCTTGCATTTTGATAGTTTGCCTTAATGAATTGGCATCTTCCACAAGATATACAGTACAAAAGCTATGATTAACCTCATCAAATATCAGATTCTCTCTTCATTGTTCAGTTAGTGATAATTGCTGCAAAATGCAGCTTGTTTGGGATAGTCGGGGTGACAGACAGGTGCCTTGAAGCCCTTTCAACGACCTGCTCAAACACACTCACCACACTTGACGTGAATGGTTGCATCGGCATCAAGGTGAGATGTTCTTTGTTGGTCCATGGAACAAGGTTTGCTGCTTTTTAAGTGAATTTTTGTCATTGTTTACTATATGTATTCCTTTCCTCCACAGAGACGAAGCCGTGAAGACCTGCTCAAGTTGTTTCCACACCTCAAATGTTTTAAGGTTCATAGCTGACTTTTTAAAGGAGGACAGTATACCGATATAGATGACAATCGTATATTTTCTTTTTTGGGAAGAAAGTGGTGATGTAGCTGCAGCTGCTAGAAAAGATCATAATGTAACGCCATTTAAGATTTTTCAATTGGATTGTCAAGTTTCCCCTGGATTTCAAAGTCTGCTTGCTGTCTCTCTTGAAGTCTGTATGATCGACAATAAAATGTCAAGAAAATATCCGCAAGAAAGAATATTTGGCAGAAGGGATGACGAGGGAACATGTTTTATTTAAACCTGAAGTTTCAAAACATGGTGGAGTTGTAACTGTGCAGATGGATGGTGTTGGTAAATCTCGTTTGATGCGAGAATAATACATGGTAACGGGCTGCGGTCTGTTTCTGGTGTGTCCTCACGCCAAATCCATACGGATATCTGCCTTTTGAGATAATCACCGTTTCTTGACCCAACTTTTGGTTACTTCTGAATGAATATGCTTTGTCACAGATTCGATAGGATTAAATATCACAAGCTTTTGAATCATGCGAGTGATGATTCTCACAAGTCGCACTGAAATAAGCAACAGAAGATGCCTTGCATTTCTACCTCTCTCTGGGGAGGTAGCCTGATTTTTTGTTCTAGTTTCTGCTATTGTCCTATTTCAGAATTATTTATACGTTTCTTCTAAACATTGTGCACCTGGAACCGCTAAAATTGATAATGGCTGCGAATCTGAATAACTATTTGTTTAAAGAATTGTCAAAATCTCTTGGATGAATCATTTCCACCTGGATTATATCTCTAGTTCCTATGTGATATTGGAGGAGCAAGAGGAGAAAATATTCCCTAATATCACTGTATCACGACAGCAGCTAATGTGGCATGCATCTATCTAGTCAGTTCCGATTACAAATTGACATGTGGCAAGTGACTTGGAATTAGATAAAAAGAAATTAAAAAATTGTTAGCCGATGGCAAGTTGCAAACGTTCCATAAATTTATGACACCACAGGCTTCATAACACTACCCTTTTTTTTATTCTTCATTTCACCTTTTGCCCCACAGGCTTCATAAAGACCACCATGAAAACTCCATCCCTAAACTGCGTTTGATAGCTAGGATAAATAGAATATGATTTATTCTATCTTGCGTTTGGTGTTTACTCAAAATAAGAAAAAATTGAATACAAGAGAGATATATGCCGGATAAAATTATTCCACATGGGAGGTGGGATAAAGGTAAATATGATTTTTAATGTCCATAAAGAAAAAATTAGTTTTCTCAAATAAAAACTTATTAAATTAACCAGATTGAAATCATATTTCAATATAAATATTAATTGAATTCTAATATAAAAAATTCAAAATAACAAAAAATTAAAAAATTATTTTTTAATTTAATCTTATTTCAATGTATATATTCGACTATAATTCTATATTATAATATACATTCAATCTATAAATATAAACATATAATAATATTTATTACATATTTTAGGAATTTTTTATTTCAGGTATATTAGTACAATTTACTATTTTATAAAATTATTCATTAGCAAAAAAATAAATAACAAAGAAAATAATTAAAAAAAAAAAAAAGAGGCAAAGTAAAATAAAATTAGCAAATAAAAATAAATTAGGGAATAGTAGTGCGAGATATTTTCACCATCTCTCGTTTGTGAATTCTTAAGTTTATTTACATTGATATGCCGTTCATACAAAAAATGTAATAATATGATATATCTAACCTTATTACTATGATTTACCAAACAGTTGATAAAATATAGCAAATTTTAGTATTTCGTATTCTATTATATCTAGTCCTATCTTTATTAAAGATATGGGGCGACCAAACGTAGCTTAAGAGGCTTAATCTTTGGTCCTCTTATAACATGACTTTAGTTCATTGGGAAGGTTGAGCACAACAAAGAGATGCACTCAGAACTAGGAGAGAGATTTAAAACCTTAGTTTTCATCCAACATGACCATTCTGGTTATTTTCGAAGATACACGATTAAGCACTTTAGCACAATCACTCGTGCTTTCTTGTTCTTCGGTCATAATAGATTACCTCTTTTACGTAAATGCTTTTACATTTTTTTAAAATGGAAATGACCGTTGATTTTGGTAGATTACTCTTTAGTTAGATTCCTAATCTCCCTAGCTAACTTCACTTGTTCTCGGGATAAATGGATAGGACTCCATCTTTTTGGAATTAGATTTGCTTTCACTTTATCTTTCTTCTTTAAATTATTAATTTTTTTTTTTTTGTATAAGGTCCAAAAGATAAGATAATATTTTCATGCATAATGTTGATAAACAATCTAAATTTGGATTTGACATGACATTTGCTCACGAGGATAACGCTTGTAAAACATACAATGCATTATGCAACTTGCAATGGATTTGAAGTGCCAATAGAGCCAAAAGCAAATAATAGCAAAGAAACATTGTTAAGATGCATATTTCTTTTAATACATACAATGTATTATGCAACTTGCAATGGATTTGAAGTGCCAATAGAGCCAAAAGCAAATAATAGCGAAGAAACATTGCAAAGATGCATATTTTTTTATAGCTGTGAAGGATACTCTCCACCAATCATATCTCATGAACAAATAGATGCTAAAGAGATATTTATAGGATAATGAAACAAGTGAGATAACAAGTTTGCATTGAATTCAAAATGCAAAATGAAGTTTGGGTAGTTGTCAAGTTTAAGGATTTTCATAATGTTTTCTTTGATGGTAAACAAAAACATATGATATGATTGTATCGATACATAACAGATACAAATAATAGTACTTTGACTCCTATTACCACGGCCGGTATAAAGCTACGAAAGCATATTCCTACTTTTGTAGTGACGAGGAGGATCAAATAATGTTGGTTTTACGTTACATGATTGTCAAAATTGACATACAACAAGCAACTTTGAATCAGATAAAAACAAATTAATAATCTGCTAACCGCCGCAGGTTGCAAAATTCCCATACATTTCTGGCACTACCAGCTCTGATAAATGCTTTTTGGCCCACTAGAGACCCACTTATCTGACTTTCTCCCCTCTTTACATTTCTTTGCAAAATTTTGTCCTTCCATTCTACTACTTCCCAATCGCCCGCACTAATCAGGTTTCTTCTCTTTTTTTTCTTTTTTCTTTTTTTGACAAAAGGTTCTTCTCTTTAATTGTAAGAAATTTTGTCAATCGCATCACCTAAAGCCATCATTATCCAGTCCCCTCTTCACTGTTAAGGTAGCAATATACTCTCGTGACTCTTATACAGGCTCCAGCAATAGAATCATATCAAATATTTTTGTTTATCATTAACGAAAGGATGGCCATGAACATCGTGAAACTTTGGCAACTACCCAAACTTCATCTACGATTCTGAATTTGATGCAAGCTTGACATCGGTTGTCTTAACTGTCCGTAGCAGCCAATGCCAAAAATTCTTCTCATTTTGCTCCATCTCGACATTCTGGGCGTTTGTCCTTCTCTCTTTCCTTTGAAATCACTCTTGCCCATCGAATTCATCATCCATCTCAGATGTATCCTCGTCGCAACCTTCATTCGCACCAAGTTCTTCCCCCTCTGATTCTTCTTGCTCTGTCTCATCCTCCACATCGTCGAGCGTAATTTCTTCCGGGGGTATCATACCTAGCCCTTTACCCCGGTAAATTAACCCAGTTCTCATCACATGGTAAAACTTCTCCCTTAGGCGGACAAGCGGATGCGGATCCACCAATTTACCTCTCCGGTAACCTTCCCTAAGAGCAACAGTAGTCGTCTTACACTTCAAAGAGAGGTAGAAAATCCCAGGATACCTAGTAAATATTCGCGTAAACTTATGAGGAAGATTTAGTTCCTCTCTCAAGCTCCTTAAGTAGTTCCTCTTAGTCTTCTTATGGATGGTCAAGCTCAAGATCTCATGCAAAACCCCAACAACTCGTTTCTCCATGAGATCACTGCTCGGATCGATATGCCTAGAATCTTCATATGGAGAAATATACGGCAATTTCTGGAACTCCTCCATCCACGCCTTCACCTTCTTCTGTGCACCATATCCCCTGGGAAAATTCATGGGGAATGCCAGGGCTGTTTGGCCCCTCTTAAACTGCCTATATTCACCCCCTACCTCATTACTTTCGTTTCTCTTCTCCAATGCCGAGGCTGCATAACTCTCAGGCCAATTCACGAGCTTCAAGTACGCGTCACCACTCGAAGCCTTGACAAATTGGAAATGATCCGGATAATTCGGAATCAACAACTTCATGAAATTATCTGGCAAACCCAGATCCCATTTCAATGGAATCAAGCATCGCAATGGCAAGGTCTTTGTCTTCGTCATCATGAGCACTTTAGAGAGCCTCTCCACAGTGTCGTGTTCATATTTCTGGTGTATGCTTTTCTCTTGCGAGTCCAACAGCAGAGCAGCGTCTGTCAATTTAAAACAGGGCAAACCCGCGTACCGGGCATGCGGGAATTCATGAAAGAGTGTAGGATACCTAAAAGTGAAGAAATGTCGAACAAAATCACATCACAATCCACAATCAGAACCCAAATTCCATATCACACCAGCACTTGTTACCCGGCAAAGTTCAAAACTTTCAACCTTTTCCCCCCTAACGAGACAACCCCAATCGACTAAATAGCTCTAAAACTCCCTCAAATTTCACCTACAACGATTGCAAGAACGAATCCCAAAACGTAAAAGAGACGAGGCGGAGATTGGAGTTTACCTGCGCAAGAATCTGAGGACGGGGACGGTGAGGCCGAGCGCCTTCTGCCAGTCGGCGACCGACTTGGCGGTCAGGAACCCGACGGAGGACCGCTTGATGGCGTCCTTGAGGAGGCAGGCGGCCTTGAGGTCGGTCTCGGTGTCGATCACGTGGTCGAGGCTCCGGTTCTTGACCCACTTGAGGCGGACCTTGGTTATGGACCGGCACTGGCGGTGCTGGTGGTGGTGGTGGAGGAGCGATTGGCGCAGCGCGGAGAAGAGGCCGCCGGCCTCGGCCCTGAAGCTCATCCCCGCAGAATCGCTTCTCGGAGATGCAGACGGTCGGCGGCGTTCGCTTGAGCTGGGGACTGAAGAATCAACGCGAGTTCGCACGAACGGAGAGCCGGAGAGAAGAGAACCGGCGGAAGCGCATCGTCGGAGTTCGGGCCCGCCGCCGGTGTCCGCCGGAGGTTGTTCCGATTAGGGTTTTCAGGGTTTAGCGCGTCGCGCCACGCCGCCTTGTTCGGGGGCGGATTCAAGGCGATGGAATGGAGGAGACGGGGGACGACGGAACGGGGTTTTCAGGGGTGAGCAAATATAACGGTCCGGACCGGACCGGACCGGACCGACCAATTTTTGGTGGTTATAAGGTGCCTCAGTTTCCATAAAATTGGTACCGATCATTTTTAGTCGGGTTTGAACCAAACTGATTAGACTGGACTGACTTATATTTCTTTATTTTCTATTTTTTTAAAAAATAAAATGTTGTCCTTCCACTCAAAACATTCTCATTCTTTGATCACAATAGGCTCTCTCTTATATGGATGCTTTTAGATTTTTGTACACATATTTAAGAGTTGGTGAATATAGATATGGTGGTAGATTATTCCGAACTTACATTTTCACATATATGCAGCACATATTCATAGTCCCTTGAAACTAACTCATCTAGTTCTCAAGGTTAATGGGTAGGAATCTGTCTTTTTTGAAAATGATATATATACTTAAGATCGTAACACTCATCATGAAAGTGCACTTGAATTCTAAAATTTTGAAAAGTACAATTAAGCCATAAAACTTATTATGAAAATGTAATAAAGTTTTAAGGCATATAAAAAAAATGCAATCATGTCCTAAAAAGTGCAATTAAACCCCAGTGGCTATTCTTCTTACATGAAAAGGGAGAGATGGGAGGTTTGAATCCCCACATTTTCAAGGGGTTAAGGTGAGAACGATTAGTTTCAAGTATAGGTTCCAACTCTCACACTTTACAAAGAGATATGGCAAAAGTTTGAAAGTAAGCTAAGAATTAGAGTAAAACTAAAAAGAACAAACTCTGGCTAACTTGATGAACAAAAAATGCTAACAAATTTTAGGATTTAATTAAACCAATTGGATGAGTTTTCTAACCCAATTGTATTTTTTTTTGAAATTTTTAAGATTTTATTACACTCTTTAAAAGTTTTAAAACACAATTACACTTAGCGCACTTATCCTTTTTCAAAATTGAATTTATTTTAACATCAACTTTCTTCCCTGAATGATTGGATTTTTTTAATGATCGTAGAGGCTCCGAAGAACAACATCCTCGGAGCAAGAAATTAGCAATTGCAAGTATTCAAACCCCCTGTGGTGCTTTTCATAAGCTTACCATGTTGGGACCAACTTTTAGCATTTCTCATTTCGAACATCAAGCCCTTGGCCTCAGTTTTCTATGCACAGGATCCTCATGGAAGCAAGTATACAGCATATCACTAGGATAAAATGCTATTTTATCATTCTAAAACCTCTAATACTAGATAGATATTTGAAGAAAAGAAGGGAGAAAATTTATTTTTGCATGCAAACACACAGATTTTTAATGGGAGGCTAGTCTGCCTTGACATATTACGAACCATGCATGAGGGAAAGACAAGGTTACATCACTAGTGATGCAGGCATATTAATATCTAATAACATGTGTTTCACATTATGAAACCTATGACCTGCATTTGTTACAACACCATGACTCATTCCAAACATTTATTACTACATGACTCACCCCAAACATTCATTACAATGTGACTCATTCCAAATACTATTATGACGCATGAGTGAAGCTTATAATAGATACATTGCATACACAATTTTGAAAGGGATTTAGAGAACGAATAGGACAAAAAAGCAAACAATAGCAAAGGAATCACAGAATTGCTCTTGTAATGGTGAAGTGCACACTCTCCACCATTTCCACTTGATGAGTAAAGAGATATTTATCCATACATATTCTTTAAAAGAAACTTAAGAACGACTGATTAATCATTTTGCAGTTGAGTTTCGTTTCGAATATGCTGAGGCAGCATGAGGCTATGATCCGTCTATTTATGCTTTCAGCTTCCTCTTGCAATTTGCTAGAAGGAAGTGAAATTTCCTGTAATCCAGATGAAGGGTTTCGTTTTGCTTTTGAGCAGACTTCAGCGCACCTCTTGTATGCGGGGATCCTGCGAAATCTGCTCGCGATGTTCATGATTGAATGATTTCATTGAGAATGCCGGATTGAACAAGCTCATCTCCCGGAGGCTTAGAGACGCTGGCAACAATCATAGGACATCTTTTATCTAACCTTGAACGGTAGTTTTGGTCGATTTTTACTTTTGATGTTCTCAAGCGAAGAAATTCACCTCGATATTGGACGACGCCATGAATGCATCGTCCTTGTTTTGTTTTCCTGATCTTGTTTGTTAAAACGATGACGGTCTCGATTGATGTGGTTTAGTGTGTTGTCCATCGTTTGAAATTGTTCTGTTCAATGGATCTCAACCGCGAGGACCAACGACGTTCGCGCCCGAGATTCTACATTGGATCATATTCCGGCCTGCATTTTTGGGCCGATTCTCCTTCCCGTATGATGACGGCCTTTCCGATTAGATGTCAATCTATAAGCCGCCATTCTTGGATTGTGCAGGCAGGACCTTCATTAAGGAACTCATCAATATGTTTATAACTAGCACGCACGTATGCATAGAATTTTTCTGTTTTCATCCCTGTCAAGAAACTCGTCCGTTCTCGAGAGTAGATGAGTTTGATCCGCTTCTAACCTTTGCCATAACCCGTTCTCAAGAAGCTAAAAGCAGATTTCAGATTTTTTTTTCAGGCCATTTATTTGTTGGGACCATCTTATAGACTTACGGAGGGCATTTTGTGATGGGCTGCGTATTACGTAGGGCAACAAAGTAAACCAAGACCATCTTACCTTATTCTGGCTTTGGCGTTCTCCCAATGCCTACTTCTAAAATCGCTCTCGGGACTCAGCAGAGTAGGTGAATCAGTAAACCTCATTAATATAGCACAAGATAGAAGGCTAGAAGCTAGCATGCTTTCGAATTGCTCAGATAACCTATGTTTCTCTGAAGTAGAGCAAATTACATGGGCTTTTTCTAAACTTTTGGGAAGAGTAGACAAAACAATGTACCTGGCACATGGCAAATGCAAGAATTTACTTGCTCAGACCAACAAACTGAAAACGAACATGAAGCATGGGATTTAGGAACCAAACAGCAGCTATATATGAAGTTGCAACTGCTTGCGAAAGAACCAATGCCTCATAAAGGCCTTGCCTTCCAACATATGTACAAAGCATGTGCCCATATTAGAGAGGGACTAGAACTAGTATTCATCCTGTGCGTTAGTGGACTTAGCATATATTTACAAGACGGCAGGATAAAATACCTACCCTATGAAGAGAAGCATGTGAAAGGCTTTCATAAATTCTCATTGAATTGAGAATTGAGAACGAGGCTTCCATTCTGTACATGCCAGATCATGAATTGGTTACCGCATCCAATCTCAGTAAAACTACTCCCAAGCGCTGGTGACCCCTGTACCATACACTCCATACCCACCATAACCAGCAGAAACACCATGTCCAGAGCTATTATACCCTCCACCGTAGTAATCCGTACCTCTGTTGAATGAGCCTTCCCGTCTGAAATCACGCCCACCAAATCGACTCCCTCCGGATCGCCTACTTCTGCCACCGCCATGTGACCTTGATGCGTAGCGTGTGAGCCAAGCAGGCACTTCCTGATTTGCCTCTTGCATCAATTCAGCTAGTGGCCTTGCCAGCGATGAGTTGTTCTCATTAAAGAAGGCTGTTGCTAGTCCTGTTTTGCCAGCTCGCCCTGTCCGTCCTATCCGGTGAACATAATCATCAATATCATTGGGAAGATCAAAGTTGATCACATGGGCAACGTTAGGGATGTCAAGACCACGCGCTGCAACATCAGTTGCAACTAGAATTGGAGTTCTTCCACTCTTGAATGATCGCAATGCCAGTTCTCTTTCCTGTACCAGATTTCATGCTATCATCAAAAGCACAAGAAAGGTCCAACACGAAGAAAAGGGCAACATTTTGCCTTCTTAAGTTTCACGAGTCCAGAAATGTTCATCTTTTTTAAATGTAGCCACCTCAACCATGAAGTCTCAAAATTGACCAATGTGTTCCAAACTGTTCATGAACTGAAAATCTTTATTTAACAGTTAAGTGCTGGTATCAAAAGTGAAAGAAACAACCTATCTAGTATTTCAATGATCATTCAAGTGACAAAACTGTATGGCCCCAGAAGACTTGACAAGCCAAAGTATTTGATATTTTCAGTGGAAGAATGATGTTTTAGTTCTCATAAGACAAACAGAGCTAGGCAACTTACTTGCTGTGATCTATCCCCATGAATGCTAGTAGCAGGAAACCCGTTTGTATATAACCAGTTTTCTAAGGAATCTGCTCCCCTCTTTGTCTCCACAAAAACCAAAGTCAAAGCTTGCTGAAAGTTTACAGGACAAATCACTAGTAAGTTCACTGAATAAATTGACAAAAAAAACCCTCCTGTCCTTATCACAAAAAAAGGAAGCTTCCATAGAAAAAAGTCAGAAAAAACAAAAACAAAAACAAAAAACTCTAAAGCCAGATATCATAAATTACCTTTCCGTGAAACCCATTTTCTCTTTGCGCATGGAGAAGGTCCATAAGATGGCTCCTTTTGTCAGACTCATGCACAAACTCAACTCTTTGAACGATCAAGTCAGTACTAGAACCGACCCTTCCAACAGTCAAGTATATGTAGTTTGAAAGGAAATCAGAAGCTAGCCTCTGCATAAAAGATAGGTTGGAGAAAGTTAAAGAGAAAATTGATTTAGATTTTATAAGAAAACACCAAATCAGCCGAGAAATTGATATGTTATGCTAATCAAATTGTACCTGAATCTCTTTTGGGAAAGTGGCACTAAATAGCATTGTCTGCCTCAAGCCACATGGAGGCATTCCCATCTGCTCCACAATTTTCCTTATCTGAGGTTCAAAACCCATATCTAACATTCGATCTGCCTCATCAAGAGCCAAATATTTAATCATCTGCAGAGATACTCGGGCTCTTTCAAGCATATCAACCAATCTTCCTGGAGTTGCAACTAGAATATCAACTCCCCTTTCAAGTTCGCGTAACTAATCACAAAGAGGGGAACCATTAAAAGATGAATTTGTAATAATTAGCAAGCAGTCCAGTAACTCTGTCAACTGCAATCCACTTTGTAATACACTTCAAACACCTTATAAAATAGAACTCAGAAAGGAGGGGGAAATATGCTATAGAACTGATTATGGTACAAAGCTAGATGTGAATCCTAGCAAAAGAAAAATTCCGCACAAGTTCACTTAATCTTTAACAAAAACATAACGAAAATCATTGATTTCTTCTCAAGTTATAGTTCATGTACTCTGGACTGACTCGTGAGTGAGATCATACCAGATCACTTTGGTTTCTTAAGTTTTTTCTTTAACAATTGACATTATTCTAATTTCAGTAATTAGTTATCCTTGCTTAAGTAACCATGTCATTCAAAGCTTTCCCACCTCAACTACACTCATTTCATCCCCCATTCTGCCTTATAAGTGGATAAGTTCCATTGAAAGGAAATTGTATAAAACCTAAGCATTCAGGAAGAAACACCATACCCACTTCTCACCCAACTTACTGCAGCTTTGTTAAATTTTTTGAACATTAGAGGATACTCCCCAAATAAAAATAAAAAAGGGAAATGCACTCATCCCCAAAAAAAAAAGGGAAATGCACTTGTCCCCCCACACCTCAAAACTATATCTTCTTGAAAAATGAACTAAATATACCCAGAACGTCCTCGACCAATGTTTTGATCATATTCTAATCTTCGCTTCTCGCCACTAGTACATTGTAGTATTAACAAACTTTGTACTAATTTTCTACTCGATATGCTCCAGTTCCTATAAAATTAAATGAAAATACTCTTGACACTCCAGTTTTCCTCCAAAGCTTCAGCTTGATACTGTATCATCTGTGAAAGGCAATAATATTGGAACGAAATCTTAGATGTGGCCAAAGCTCATGCAATAGTATGAAAAATATAAGGCTTAAACTCCAACTACACGTTCTCATCTAAGTTCTATTGAGGGTTTTTCATTAAACCCTTAATGTGTTCTTCCCTAAAAGAACACTAATAGAGATCATAAATGTATGCAACCTGCTCCTATAAACTCTCCACAACCCTCAAGAACTTCTTGATACCTTTTCATAAGTTTTTTCCATATTCAGAAAAATTATGCACAAACTCTTCTTCATCTCTATGTCTTTTCAACAACCCCGCAACAAATGGGTAACATCCATCATCGCTTATCCCAAGGGAAGAAGGATTCCTCTTCGGTTGACCTATGCTCCAAATTATCACCCATGTCCTCATTAGAGGAACCATTGGCACAACTTACCAAGGGAAAAAATAAAACTCACTACAAGTATCCCTAGAAAGGTATAAGAAGATAATCAGACTTTCCAATTTTGCTTTCATTGAGGACAAGCCCTAATTTTTGGTATTCAGAACCCAATCTACAACTCAACTGTCAACACCTAAAAATTTCATTGCTACAAGATCACTCTTACTCTGCAGTTATCCAGCATAATGCCTACACATCAACATAACAACATCGTACGTAAGGCAGCTATCCACATAAACAACTTATGAATCAAGACTTTAATAGGAGAGGGAGGAAGCAGCTCATGGTTAAAAATTAGTGGATTTGAAGTATCAAACATTTGCTTTGGAGAAACTGTATACTCCAGATATGATAATAGAAAGCCCTTCTTGACAAATCAGAATGACTAAATTCCTGCAGTATTTGGGTAACAGTTGTTATAGCAGGTTTCTGGAATTCAATCTTCCAGCAAGATCCATGCCCCTTCACTGATCACGTTGCTAGAAGGACTAGAATTTCAGCACAGATGAGTGGAGACAGTTTTTTTTTTTTTGGGGGGTGGGGGTTGGGAGGGGTGTTCCATAAGCTGCTTAGGAGAGTGTCCCAGTTAAGCATAACATGATAAACCAAACATTGCAGCTCCATTGTTGGACACGCGTGTAACTGAGCCAAATCATAACACTAAACTGAAATACAACAAAAAAATAAAAATAAACTTCTCAAGCATACAAATTATTGACATTTGGTAATTTGTTCTCTGGAAAGGAAGGGTGGCATGCAAATAACGATTTGACAAGAAATGTTAAGGGCCTGAAGGTTCATCAACCCATCAAAAAGTAACAATTTGAATGACACATGCCATAGCACTAGAGATGTCAAAAGCCTTAACTCCATGAAAATTAATTTGATTATTCTTTAGAAAAATTAAAAGAAAAGGAAAAACTGCCTAGCATAATGGAAGGTAGAAGACATTAAAGTCCGAATGTAACCTGTTGATTGATTGGTGCCCCTCCATAAGCAACTACAGCCTTGACACCAGTTTGATATGAAAACTTCTTTGCTTCCTCATGTATCTGCAAGCACGTGACAAATTCCCCACACCCCACCCCCAAAACAAAAGAAAATGAAAACTTTAATACCACGTCCAATTATGATAGAAAACCAAAAGGTATTCTCTATAACCCATATCGTATGTCAAATAATGTTGCAGACTCAAATTTATACCTGAATAGAGAGCTCCCTAGTAGGGGAAAGAATCAGAGCAAGAGGATACGCAGTTCTTCCACGTGGTCTCTGCACATAGTACCCTCGCATAATTCCACTAATTATTGGAAAGCAGAAAGCAGCAGTCTTCCCAGACCCAGTCTGAGCGCAAGCCATCAGATCACGTCCTGCAAGAGAAATCGGAATTGCATGGCGCTGAATTGGCGTCGGCTTCACATACTTGCACCTCTGAATATTCAAATTCAACGCTTCCCCTAAGTCTATATCGACAAAGGTACTCGCAGGAGGGGGCACGTTATTCCCAGTGGCCTCCACAGGAATGTCCTCATACGCATCGAAATTGATCGGTGCGTTCTCTTGCCCGACAAACGCCTGCTCGAGTCCATCCTTGTCAGCAAAAGGATTCACCTCGCGATCTCTTCCGCGGTCCCGTCCTCCACCTCTTCCACTCCGACCACCAGCAGGAACATGACCACCGCTGCGCCCAGCATCAGGTCTAAACCCACCGGTCGACCAGGACCCAGCAGGAGGCCCGCCATAACCGCCACGGTCAATTACAGCAGGCACAGCAGCACTCGGCGGAGCAGGAGTAACAGAGGACTGCGGCCTATTGCGGAGGTGGGGAGGGACGTACGTCCTCCTCGTCGGACGAGGCTGGCTAGCTTGATCAGAGGAAAACTTAGCCGCCGCCGGCGCAGCCGCCGCCACCGTCTCCTCCTCCGACGCAGCAACAGAATCAGCCCACGAAGTTGTCATAATTCCCAACTAAGCTTCTCAAAGCCCCGGAAGACGCAATCCGATCATGCAACAACCCGGAATCAACCTGACCAACGACAAGCCAACAAAAAATCAAACTCGGAAGCGCAACAAGCGAAAGCAGCGTATCACTTAAACTAACCAAAAATCGCAACGAGAGCAAAAATGCAACGCCGAAAACACAAAACCAAAAAAAAAAAAAAAAAAAAAAAAAGAAGCACCCGATCGCAGCAAACGAAAGCACAACCACGGATCAGACGCGACTTCGTACGAACACAAACCGCGAGCTCCAACGAAGCCGGAACGAGCGGAGGGCGAAACGATCGCGCCGGATTCCGCGCGGGGAATTCCGCGACAGAGACGGAGAAGGCGGCGCGCGGGATCGGAGATCGAGAAGGGGAGATTACGAACCCGACCGGGGGTGGGGAGCAGCTCGTCGGGAGCGCGAGCGAAACCCTAGATCGCCGCCGCCGACGACGCTGCTGCTGCTGCTGCTGCTGCGGAATCGGGACGCGAAGCGGAGGAGGAGCGAGAGAGAGAGGTTGCTAAAAATTTGCAGAGAGAGAGAGAGAGAGAGAAGGAAGGAGGTGGGAGGGATGCGTGCGTTTACTGCGATGGGAAAATGGGGGAATTGCTGAACCGGAATTTATCTTTTTCTCGGCGTTTTCAACACTCTCTCTTCTTCCCCTCTCGCGCATCCGAATTTCTGCCTTTTTCACAAGCCGGTTTCCGCCCCCTCCCGCTCCCCTGGTGCCGACACGTGGCGCCGGAACTGGCAGCTCGGATCATCGGATGTCGTGTGCAGCTGGCTTGCTCGGGATGCTCGCGTTGCTTCGACGGGTTCAGACAGAGTACTAAACCCTCTTTCGATCTTTTCGAAAAATAATTTGGAATATTCGCCTCCCGAATATTCGCCTTCCGGAATTTTTCAGAGTTCATTATATATTTCGTATTTAGAAAGTTAAGAGAAAACACTTTCGCTCCCGTCGCTTGTAGCTAACGAGACTTATCTATGATCATACGTGTAATAAAATTTAAGATTAATAATACGAAAAATCTCAAATGAATATGCTTATGATTAATTTATAATCTCAAATTAGTATACTTATAATAAATCTTTTATATTACAAGCAATGGGACTTATCTACAATCATATGTGTAATAAGATTTAGGATTAATAATACGAAAAATCCTAAATTGATACACTTATGATTAATTTATAGTATACTTGTAATAAATTTATCCTATTAGATTTTACTTTCAAATTGCTGAATTAGATTATATATGTTAGTTG
Organism: Eucalyptus brandiana; assembly: GCA_014182725.1. NCBI lineage: Eukaryota > Viridiplantae > Streptophyta > Magnoliopsida > Myrtales > Myrtaceae > Eucalyptus > Eucalyptus brandiana. Next base: position 19,997,841 of record CM024678.1, read on the forward strand.
ATGAATGTACCAATATGGAGTTTTGGCCTTCTATTCATCATAGATGTATCAATTTGTAATTTTCCGTAATATTAATCAAATTAATAGAAATTAATGAAGGGTAAATTTATCACAAAATAACTAGTTTACGATTTTTTGTGATCAAAAGATAAATTTCACATAAATTTATTACAAATGCAACAATTTAGGGTTTTTCGTGATATTAACACTAAAATCTATTGATCCCCGTAGCCTTGCAAATGTGCACAAATTATGTATTTATGCTAGAATGCAAGTTGAGTAAATATGGTCCCATCAAGAAAATTCGCATCGAGGGAATTACAAATGCACGTTGAAAGAACACCCGTCGCTTAGAATTTAGAAAATGCAAAGAAGTTGTAAGCATGTGTATGTAAATTGAAAATCATACCGGGATTTTATATTCTTGTGGAGTATTGTAAAAAAGAAGCATATGAAAGATAACGTAAAGTTACAAAGGTTCTCTTTACTTTATATGGACTTTTGGTTTGGCACGTGGTATGAATATCAACAAATGAGAAGAACTCAACCTATGCTTGCAAGATTTTTATCTCAATTATCCTAAGTATGGGGCTATAACTGTAAAATCTCAAAAACCAACATCATTCCTAAAATTCGCTAAGTTAGACCTAGTTTTAGACTTTGTTCGTTTCATGAAATATGAAAAATGTGGCGTTTTTAAAAAATATCTATCAAAAAGTCATTTTTCTAGAAAAATGATAATTTTGTATGGTGTGTGACTGAAATTTGAAATTGAAGTGGAATATATTTTTTGTCATTCGGTATTGGATTTGATTTTCATCTGTGCACTTCTTTTGATTATTTTATTTTTATTTTATTTTTATGTTCTTTTTATTTTTATTTTTATTTAAAAAAATCTAATTTTTAATTATCTTTTTTTTTTCTTGCCTCTTTTATATTTTTTTTTCCTTTTCCTCAGCAGGTTATCGGTTGACCGACAAGCGCTGCCAATTTGTGAGGCTCGAGCTTAGCGGCCTCTAGCGATGCTTGGGCATTGCCGATTTGGCAGGGCCTAAGCCTCACAATCTTTGACAAGCTCGAGCATCATTGATTTGGCAAGAATTTAAATTTTAGAAAAGAAAAATAATTAAAATGAGTGGTGAAATAAAGAGTAGGAAAAATGTTTTCCCCTTTCTAAAAAGCAAATTTTTTAAAATATTTTTTTTCCGTTGATAGAAACTTTTTTCCCCAATCAATTTATTTTTCATGAAATAAACATTAAGAACTTTCGAAAAATATTTTCCTAAAAGTTATTTTTCATAAAATAAATGGGTCTCGCTCACTTTTTTGAACTGGTCAAGGGTTAGAAAACACTAGAGTTTTGAGCCCGGACTAAATCAACCCATGAGATTGAGATCAAACCTTGAGCAGTGGATTGAGCCCATCCGGGATTTTCTCCCCCATAGAGTCCATTCTCATTTGCTCCCTTGCTTCGTGCCCTATGATGGAAAGAACTAGTTTGTACTTCGCGCATTGCCGAGGTAGACCAAGGGCTTGTTTGACAAAATTGGAAAATAAATACTAAAAATTTAGGAATCGAAGTATCATATATTGAAGTCTTTAAGTCGCTTGATAATAGATGAAAATCTTAATAGTTTCTTTTCAATATAGAAAAGATTATTAAGAGGCTCTAACATCTACTGTCGGTAAGATTTTACTTTCAATCAAATAGTTTGTGACTTAATCAATTTAGTAAGCCTGCCTTTATTTATTGCATTTGATTTCTCTATTAGAATAACCTATTAAGTGTGTACAATTAGAAGTTATCAAACAGGCTGAAAATTTTGATTTTCAACTCTTAATTGCCCCAGTGGCCACTCTTCCAACATGGAAGGGGGAGGTGAGGGGTTCAAATCCCCACCTTCTCAGGGAGGGATGGGGTGGGGACGCATAAATTTCAGGAGTGGGTTTTGACTCCCACGCCCTGCAAGAGGTAGGGCAAAAGTCTAAGAGTGAGTATAGAATAGGAATAGAGTAGGACTGACCAAAAAAAAAAAAAAAAAAACTCTTAATTAATATGGTTACCAAATACACTTTGGCTTATCAGTCTGGGGGCCTGCGACTTGGTCACCAATTAGACCTGCAATGGAGGTAGACAAAAAAAAGAGTGACGGAAAGAAGAGAAGGGCAATGGTCACTGGATTGAATTAGCAGGAATGGTAGTTGAAGGAGGTTTTTTTTTTTTTTAATATGCAAATTGAGAGAAGCAAAGAGAGGATTGTGTGACGTCGTCCACATCAATGTATTAGATGGCTAGATAACAGTGTTAGCTATCACTAAATCTGTCAAAATAGATCATAATTACATTTCTTACCCCAAGTTTTAATAGGTTGAATTTTATATGAATTATTATATTCAATAAATGAGTCATAAATAGTTTTATAATGATAAAGCCAAAAATCATATGTATATTTAATTTTGGTCGAAATATGTGTTAAATGAGTTTATAACTTACTTGCAACCTATCTCTATGACTCTTTTCATGTTTACTTATGGCGCGTTTGGTAACCATTTTATTTTGGAGAACAATTTTTGAACATAAATATTTTTTTTTTATTTCTATTCCCGGGAATAATTTCTGAGTATAAGAACGTGCTTGGTAACTACAAAAAATTTATATTCCAGGAATAAAAAGCATTTGTTAAACTTGTATAGTTTTGTTATTTCTTTTAATTTTTCAATATTTTTATTATATTTTTCTTTTTTTCTTCTTTCTCCTTTGTGGCTGGCAACCCGTTGGGCAAGTTCGGTGACCTCGCCGGAGCCTCGCCGGACCACCGTGAGGGCCGACGAGGCTCGACCTCGCCCGCCGACCGGCAAGGCTTGGCCTCACCTTGGCTAGGCGAGCTCGAGCTCGCCCAAATCTGGCAAGGTCGCCGGCCATGGCCGAGGCCGATGACTAGCCAAAAAAGGAAGAAGAAGGAAAGAAAAGAGAAAAAGAAAAAAGAAGAGAGAGAAAATTTGATTCTCGGAATTGTTCCCAAGAACAAGAAGCTACTTCTTTCTACTTCTTATTTTTGCTCCAAATCATTATCTTAACAAAAAAATAGATTTTTTATTCTCGGGAACAAAAGTTTTACTAAACACGTTTCTATTATTTTTTTGTTCCTTAGGACAAAAGAATAGAAATTTTTGTTCTAGGGAATAGAAACACTTTTTAACAAACAGACTCTTACTTTATGCTCTTACCTCAGTTTGGATATGAATTTTTTAAATTAATTTAAATGTCAAAATATTTTAATAATATGAATTGGGTTGGGTATGAATTAGATTAGGTATGGGTCATTGCATTTGTCTTGTATGGAAAATTGATCAAAATAAATTAAATGGTTTAATTTGGGTCAAATCATTTTTGACTTGACTAAATCTGACTCACCCGTTTGATGAATCTAGCTGTCACATTAGCAATTTTCTTTTAGTATACTTAACGGAAGGATCATATTAAGCAAAAACAAAACATTACAAAGAATAAATTAAGCAAAAAAAAAAAATCATTTACGATGCTAAACAATGAAGAAAAGTTCAGAAATGATTTGTGATAGTACCCTCGTAGAGGGTAAGTGTTTGGCATGGTTGCAAGTTGTAAACAAGATGTTTCACCTAGTCTCACTCATAGATTTAGACCTTCGTGCCTAAATTGGTCACTTACGAAAGAAGAAAAACCAAGATTTTTCACTAGATTTCCAGTTGACAAGACCAGCTAGTCAACAGCCGACGCTTGCCGCCTCCCCTTTCTTTCCTAATTCAATTATCTATTGATCTATTTCAATTATCTAGTCAGTCCAACACGGTGGCTATTTTGAGTTTTGCGATTTCTTTTGATTATGCAACACGTGACGATGCTTTTGCAGTGGCGGGCGAGCAACTCGTTACATGTTCTCTCTTGCCGTCGGATGGACGGTCCGAGATCAAGCCCCCTTGACATGTAACGAGCAACAGCTGTCTATCAAAGCTTGTTCCTGGCATCATCGTCTATAAATTATTTTAAAAAAAGAAAGAAGATCTTTGTGGTGACAATGTTGACCCTTGATTTTTCCATTCCAGCTCATCCTTTTTAATCGACGATCCATCTCAACACTTCTCATCTTCCCTCGAGTTCTAATTCCAGAGCCTATTCGACAGAGTCATCGCCGTCGTCGACGGTGGTTTAGTTTCTGTCTGTGTCCCTAATGGCTGGCGATTCCGTCGAAGCTCAACAGAATGAGCACTCGATCGAGGTCTGGGAGGCCAACAAGGACCGACTGGAATCCATGCACCGGCGAATCTCCGAACCCCCGAAGCTGTTGAGTAGAGCCGCCGGGAAGACCAGTTGCTGCATCTTCCGGGTCCCGAAGAACCTGGCCGATATCAACGGCCGGGAATACGAGCCCCACATCGTCTCGATCGGTCCGTACCACCGTGGCGAGCCGCACCTCCAGATGATCGAGGAGCACAAGTGGCGGTACCTCGGGATGGTGCTGGAGCGCACCCGCCCCATGGGCCTCGGTCTCGAGGACTACATGCGGGCCGTGGCGCCCCTGGTCGGGAGCTCCCGCGAGTGCTACTCCGAGCCCATACCCCTGGACGACGACGAGTTCATCGAGATGATGGTGGTCGACGCATTCTTCATGATTGAGCTGTTCCGCAAGATCAGCCGGCTTGTCCCATTCGAGCGGGACGATCCGCTCTTAACGATGACCTGGATTCTGCCCTCCTTCTATCGGGACTTCCTCAGGCTCGAGAACCAGATCCCCTATTTCGTGCTTGAGCGATTGTTCGAGATGTCGATGGTGTCCGCTGAGGAATCGAAAAGGTCGCTGGCCGAGCTCGCGCTCGAGTTCTTCAATAACGCCATGCAGAGGCCCGACGAGGTGATTGCCGCGTGCAGCGATCTTAAGGGGACACACCTGCTGGACCTGGTCCGGTCAAGCTTCATCCCAAGAGACTGGCATGAGCTGGAGGAGCCGCGGAGGCGGACGAGCGCCCCCGCCCGTTTGATCCACTGCGTGTCAGAGCTCTGCCTTGCCGGGTTCAAGCTGCGGCGTACCGAGGAGGAGGGCGAGAGCTTCCTGGAGGTGAGGTTCAGGGACGGGGTGCTCGAGATGCCGACAATCATGATCGACGAATTCATGAGCTCGTTCCTGCTCAACTGTGTGGCTTACGAGCAGTGCCACCACAGCTCGTCCAAGCACATCACCGCCTACGCCACCCTCCTCGACTGCCTCGTCAACACGTACAGGGACGTCGAGTACCTCTGCAACCGCAGCATCATGGAGAACTACTTCGGGACCAATGGCGAGGTCGTAAGGTTCATCAACAACCTCGGCAAGGACGTGGCCTTCGACATCGGCCGGTGCTGCCTGTCCGGGGTCTTCAACAGCGTGCACGAATACTACAGCCAAAGCTGGCACGTGCAGTGGGCGACCTTCAAGTCATGGCTGTTCCTCTCGTACCTCGGCGCGTCCGTCCTGTTGCTGCTGACGATGGCGCAGACCTTCTTTACCGTCTACGGTTATTTCCTTCCCCCTAAGTGATGGAGCTGGAGCCAGAGTTTTGATTGAATTGCAGAGTTTTGTTTTTTGAACAGGAATCATGGTTGCTTGCGGAGATGAGACATTCTCTTCCGGATAATTATCCACAAATTCACTGTCCTCTCACTTTATAATATCCACATTTTGTATCTCTCAGTCTTAAACGACCTATTTACGCTTGTACGTACCTGACATCTACAACCCAAAAGTGATTTAATGCCGAGGACTGCTTCAACATCTCCTTGAAGTTCTTGTCTTTATAATTATTTTAACGAAAGAACTCTCTTCTTTTGAGTTATCTCCAACAAAAAAAAAAAAAAAAAAAAAAAAAAAAAAAAATGATGGGGAATTCGAAGGCTTGATTGAAGTCTTGTAGGACAAGGAAGGTCATATGGTCCAAAATAGATTTCACCAGTCTCAAGTTATAATCAACTTGTTATTTCTATACGATGAAATCTTAGCACGTCCTTCACTTGCAACTGGATGGATCTTGCAGATCAGAAGTGTCTGAGGTCTAAGGTTAATGGCGTTTGAAGATTAAGGGCGCGTTTGGTAACGTTTTTGTTGAAAATTGTTCAAAACGAAAATAGAAAAAACTATTTCATTCCGAGGAACAATTTTTTAATAAAAGAAAGCGTTTAGTAAATTTGTTCCTAATAAAAAATGAACGAAACACGTTTAGTAAATTTGTGTTCTTTTTTTGTTTCTTTTAATTTTTAAATATTTTTCTTTTTCTTTTCTTTATTTTTTATATTTTATTTTTTTCTTCTTTTGGCCGGTTGTCGGCCTCGGCCATGGCCGGCGACCAGCCGACGAGGGCCGGCGGCCTCGCCCGGCCACGACGAGGCTCCCAAGCCCCCGGCGAGGCTCGACCTCACTGAGCCACTACCAAGTCGGTGAGCCTCGCTGGTGGCTGGGCAAGCTCAGGCTCGCCGGATCTGGGCGAGCTCGAGCTCGCCTCGCCAGGGGCCGGCGACGCTCCAGTGAGGTCGCCGGCCCTCAACGGCCAATCGCCGGCCATGGCCGAGGTCGGCAACTGGCCAAAGAAAAAAGAAAAAGAAAAGAGAAGAAAAAGAGAGGAGAGAGAAAATTTGTTCTTAAAAATTATTACTGAAAAAAAAACACATTTTTCTTGTTTTTTTTTTTGTTCCAAATGTGTTTTTCTAGGAACAAAAAAATAGATTTGGAATAAAAACGAAAACAAACACGTTTCTGTTCTTTTTTTGTTCCTTGGACAAAAAAATAAAAATTTTGTTCATAAACAGAAATAAAGAACGTTAACAAACAGGGCCTAAAAGACAATCTCTTTGAAAGGCAAGAGAGGACCAGGTTTGTGAGAAAGTACACTTGTCTCATATTTTTATTAATCTTTATCATGAAATATAGATGCAACTTGAAATCTAACACAAAATGTAAGAATGACTATAGTAAATCTTGAAATGTGAAGAATAAGAGAGAACAAAATCGAGGATGACAAGAAAGTAAAATTGAGGACGATATTAAAAATATTCCCTTTTGTAAGAGTAAGATAAGCCTTGGAATGTAAAGGCTTTCCATTTTTTTACTCTTGATGCCTTTCTTTTGTGTGTTTTATAATGTTTTTTCTTTCTGGGAGAATGGAAAGAATTCTTAAATGATTTTGCTTCATGTAATGGTTGGCCTAACCACGACATAGTCTCTTTTTGGGCAATGTTTTCGTACATATACTCCTTGAGATAATTTATTTGTGTTTTAGGAGCAGTGTCCCTATTTCGAAAATGTAAATGTGGGCCCTTGGGAGCCGAGTGGGCTCCTAGACAATGACGTAATAAGCCGCTGTGGGCTGCAATTATCTTGGATATTATTTTTATTAATGTTAGCATTAAGATGTTCATATTTAATAAGGCTCCACCTTCATTAGTTTCATTATAATTGTAATGACTTTTGCTCCTTCTATATGATATGGTATTGTGTTTCTTAGGGAGAGAAGAAAAGAGTAGAATATGTGTTTGAAGTTGGGTTTGGCTGTTAGACTTCTATTTAAATTTAAAATTATCCTGTCTTTTTTTTTTTTTAAATTGCTATTAATGTTCATTTGTCATCCTTGAGTGATTTTAGTACTGTGTTTTGTCGGTTTTGGATCCCGTAACGAAACATTTTTCACCAAGTTATATATATATATATATATATATATATTAAAGAAGACTAGGCTCTCTATGTTAGTCTTGGAGAGAGGGTCAAATGTAAATGAGACTACACTTTATAATCTCAAAAAGAAGTTGTTGTCGCACATATAATACCAATGATAATTAATGTCGAAACCTCATTAATGACTTGACTTTGTCTAATAATGAAGCCCATTAAAATCGAAGTAACCTATACAATATCGAAAATACTTTGACAATGTTGGATATGGGTAAAATGCTTAATAGATCACTACTTTCCACTACGCTTTAGAACATAACGCCGGAATCTAATCAACAATGTTGGACAATGAGAAAGATGCTTTATGGATGATGATCCAAGATAGATATGAGGACACAATGTCGAAATTTAATCAATGACGCTAGACGATGGTAACAACACTTAGTGTACATTGCTCTTAAATGCATATGTAGACATAACGTTGGAATTTAATCGACAACGCTGAATTAGAGCAACACTTAATGAACATTGTCTCTAGATGATGATGATTACACAATGTTGGAATCTAATCAACAATGTTGGATGATGGGTTAGCATTGGAATCTAATCTACATCACTTCTTAAGATATAGACACTCGTTAGAATTAAATTTACGACGGGAATTTTAAGCTACCACTAGGTTAAGACTAAGTAAATATAAAGGTAATGTAAAGTAGTTTTGTGTGTTGTTTGGGGAGGTCTTTTGTTAAATGGCTTGTGGTATTTCTAGGCTAACTTGGTAATTGTAATGGCCAGTTACTTTCTCCTCAAGAATTGCTCCACATTTTAAGCTAAATTGCCTTATCCATGTTAGTTTGACAACTATGTTGTGGCTTCCCAGCGAGTGTTTACTACTCCTCTTTTGAGTTGGCATTCTTCTAACTATTTTGCCTATTTTCATCGCCAATGTTGCATATTCATCATTTATCTTTGGCTTTGACACATGGTGCTCTGTTGCTTCGTCATGATATTATATGTCTTGGTCTATCGAAACTTAGCCGCCCAAAATTCCTTAAAATCCTCAATCATCTTTTCTTGCATGGATATTCATGGGCCAAGCTGATATAGATTATGACCCATATATGGTTGTGATGATTGTCTCAAAGCTTTCTGTTCCTCGTGCCATGCACATGCCCATTGGGATATTTTTGGATGTCAATATATACTCCTTTTAAAAGAAGTAAATTGAAAATTTATTTCTTTTAAAGAAAATACCTTGTTTTGCACGTAATCTACTGTTGATGATCATTATACCTTTCCATTCTTTGACATATTCACAGTTGATACGAACCAACAACTCTCATTGCGTCTTGACACGTCGCTTAAGCTTTTGGAAGATTTTCTTAATTTTTGAATCATCGTCCTCTATCACAAATGAGTACACACCACCGTCTCTTTTGCACTTTGTCTTCTTCCTCAAACTATAAACCTTTCATTCCCTATTTGTCACGACTAGACCTACTCGAGACACGCGACAATCCGCGCTCATCGTCATTCATTTCCTTTAATTCATTCAATTGCGATGTCCCAGGAGGCGTCATCGACCCAATCGCTTTATTCAATTAAATACACAAGCGGAAGCATAAACAATTCACTCAATCAAAAAATAGCGATAGTTATAACCACACTCATATATATACACATGCATCAGAAGATTGTCATATAAGTTACTATCGATGAAAACATAATAAGTTATCGAGTAGAACATGATAAGCTATCGAGACAACTTATCAGAACCCTATGATAACCTATCATATCAAAACACACTTATCACATTAATAAAGCATCGTTAAACCTTAATCTAGCTTTAAAGTAACTCTAAAATGCAACAACAACCTGATTCAAGGGCTCGAAAGCCACTCAGGCCCAAGTCCTAGCTTTAAAAAACATCAGGGGAGGAGCGGCAAGACTGGACAGTGGCTGGGGCTACTGGTCACCCCTCCAAAGCTCTCATGAGTGGGCTAGACGATGTCCCGGGCGGTTGCACGGTGGCAGTGGGTGGTGATTGGTTGTCAATGAGGGAAATACGAGCAAAAATGAAGAAGATGGCTTGAAAATGAGATGCAAATGGACAAGGGATGGTTCAACTATGGCAAGGAAGGAGAGAAAGATAAATTTGAGAGCAAAAGTGAGAAAATGAGAGTGAGGGGGAGGTATGGACAAATTTGGGGAGAGAGGAAGAGTAGTCCATGCTTAGGCTATTGGATGGCCAAGATTAGATCATGCCATGTCCCATTTAAGATTAAGGGCTTGGATCACTTCTCACTTTACTTCTTGTCCAAGTCTTATTAATGCCATTTGATGAACCATTCATGGCTAGGTTAAGATAGGATAGGTAGGCCTAGACTAGGCTAGGGGATGACATCATCTCCCTCATCTTCAGCACATGGGTGTCCCTTCCTAGCTCATTTCCCATCTTGTCCTTTTGTCCTTAGTTGAATGAGAGAGTAATTTGGTCATTTTGCCAATATTGGGTATCTTTCACGCACATAGGGTACATTAAAAGTCAAGATCTTGCATTGATGGCTTGATGGACATGGAGGATTTGCAGCCCCATTATGGTAGCCCACCTCTTGGGCGTACAGGCCTTGGGCCGCCCACTTAGGCTTAGGCCCATTTGGGTCGTCCATGATGGGCTTCGGCCCATGGGTTGCCTAATCGTGGGCTTGAGCCTATTGGGTTGCCCAACACGGGCTTGGGCCCACTTGGGCCTTCACCCATGGCTCGTTTATACTTTTATGAACTTTTGCATTCCGCTGATGAAAAACCGAGTTTTCATTTCAAGGTGGCATTTTCGATGTTTTTGGGGTCTACCAATCGTTATTGTAATCCTGTTCGAAGATTGGATGCCGATGTAATTCCGTTCTAAAAATCAGGGTTGGATTACGGATGTTACACTATTCATAAGTCTTCCATGGTTGCCAAAGCTCCTAAATTCGAACCTGAATCCTTCATCTCAAACTTCAACCACCTTTCCTACACAGAAGAAGCCAACTCCTGCCGATTTCAGCTACTAAGTGTTGTAGAAGAGAATAAGAAAGCATTGCTTTTGGTTCCTACCTTCTTGGATTATAATCACGTTCCGCTGCTCTTAAGCCCTGCTTTCCTACTAGAAGGAATGAGAAGCCTTCAATACAATATTTTCCCATAAAAGATATTTGGACATTTGTCCCCACCAAGTTCCAAAGTTTTCTTTTATTTTAGAAGAATTTCCATGCTTGGTATCTATGATTACAGGATGATTTGCCCACCTGTTTAACATGGAAGAACATGGGTATTGAAATAGCACTAGAGGTTAACATGCTGGCCCATGATTTAAATAGAGGTTTATTAGGTTCTGCCGACTATTTTTTGTCCCCATTAATCAATTGCTTCTTTTTCCCCTAGGGACCCATACTTGTGACCCTTTTAGACATATTCATCATTTCTGAATTTATTTAGATGGCATTTTTATAGACGCCATTGAAGCCCTAGAGCAAGTCCATATCCCTAATGATGTCCTCACTTGTGGTACCTTTCTCGATGAATATCGTAAAATCTCAGGTCTCGTTCATTTTAAATAACAAACTACTTTACTGCTTTATTGGCTGTTGAAATATGTATTCTTAAATCTAGCTCTTAGAGTCTGTCTTCAAAGATTTCTCTAGACTCACTGGCAACCTTGTGAATGGAAAGAAAGTAGCTCTTGGTCCACTCATTATGGTCGTTTCGTATAGAAGCCTTACCCATGGTGCCTTTTTGATGTCATCAAAAGAAATTGGGGTTCTTTTTGGCCCATTTTGGATTTTCCAAATAACCTTGTGAAAGGAAAGAAAGTTTCTTTATTTTCCTTTTTGGTTAGGAAAATTCCTTGTGCACTTCCATTTGGTCCATCATCGAAATCCAAATAGCCAAAACTTTAAAGTCCGGGTTGTCAACTGCTTATCTTATCACCTAGGAAGGTTCTTGATAGCACTTCCTTGTTTGTTTATTTCCTTTAGGAGATATTAAACTTTGACCAAGCTTGTGCTAATCTCTTTCCTTATGATATTCTTGAAATCTATTACCTTTTCTATGATAAAACTGATTATGGGTGACTTCGATGCCTTTTGGTTGAGTGTACTTATGCCGACTGATCTTCCAATATAACTATATACCAAGGGAAGGTTCTACCATGGATTTGAAACTTATTCTTCACAATACTGTGCTAGACAATTTGTTCTTTATCAGGGTGTAACCATGTCAATTGCTTACTCCATGAAATATCCTCTGATGAACAAGAAGAATAATAATTCTAATAATGATGAACCTTTTGTCTGCTGCTCTCGAATTACTGCAGTAATGTGGGATCGATTTTTTCCAAACTTTGAAGTTAATCAACATTCTCTAGGAGTTATAGCGGAATACGCTAGTTGGTGGATTGCCTTCACATTCGAAAGGCCTGCTTGGCCATCAGCGAGGCTTGCCCAGCCTCGCCGAGGGCCGACGATGCGCCAGCAAGGTCGCCGCCTTCGTTTGGTTGGTCACCGAACCGACGACCGACCACTTGAAGAAGAAGAATAGGAGAGAGAAAGGAAAAAAAAAAAAAGAAAAGAAGAAAAAAGGAAAAAATGATAAATTTATTTAAAAATTAAAAGAAAATGATTTGGAATAGAAATTTTGAGCACGGTATCAAATGTAATTCTATTTCAAAATAAAATTTTTTGGACAGTTACCAAACGATTTAAAATGCTTAGAAATTGTTTCCAGAAATAGAATAAAAAATAATCATTTATGATCATAAATTGTTCTCGGGAACAAAAGTGTTACCAAACGCACTTTTAACATCTCCTCTTCTCCCCTAATCTCTAATCCAAACATAGCATAAAATGTACATCCTTCCCCTTTACTCTCTTTCCCCTCCGGCACTCTCCTCTCACTACACCACATTTAAAAATTTGAGACATATAAATTTTACCTCTAGAAATCTATTCCATTTGCTTTTTAAAGAATTTAGTGGTAGAAAAATCGAAGTACCCTGAATAAACCTACCACTCAACTCGTACCCTTCATGTTGATCGAAAGGCGAGAGTAAGCACGGAAAACGGGCCGGCTCGGTCCACTGTGGGTCCTGCCCTGCACGACCCATCTAACAATGGGCTACGAGGGCCTTTCTAAACTTCGAATCGGACCATCCTTCACATTTCCCTTGAGAGGCTCTTTGGATCCACGATCAGTAGCCGCCGAATCATTTTTGGGCTCGGGCACGACCCTCTTGGAAAACGGGCAAGCCCAAGCCAGAGAGAACTAGAAAGAAAATATTGATGAATGAAAAAAGACATAGATAATCCATGAATTTTGGCTTAATGTACAATATAGTCCATAAATCTTTAATTTATTTAATATTGTCACTGAACCTTAGTCCAATGTATAACGTGGTCTCTGAACTTTTAATTTATTGAAAGTCATAAACCTTTAATATATATTTAATTTAATTATTGAATCATATGAAAATATTCGATGTTATCCATAATCTTAAATGTTAAAAAATTACATTAAATGTGTGTAAAATTCAAGAGTGTTGAATTAATTAAAAATTTAGGGATAATATTGAATATTAGATTAAATTTTACGAATTGCATTAAATAAATTAAAATTTTAGCTCAAAATTTAAAAATTTAGATACCATTCGTGTTATTATCCTTATTGAAAAGGAAGAGAAAATCCCTTAAGAAACAAAAGAAAAAGAAAGGATCCATCGGCAATTGGTCACTCCGATGGTTCCACCACAAAAAAGGGCAAAAAATCGTTACGCGCAGCGGCCCCGTCATTTCCTCACGCGCCTCTCGCTGGTCCCCTCCCGTTCCCTTCCGTTCCCGTGCTGCGCATTGGTTCGCTCGCTCCCTCTCTCGCTGCGAATCGGGGGGGAACAAAGCGGAGCGAAAAGGTTAGGGCACCGCTCCCCCTGATCCGATCCCGCCGTCCGTCCCCCGCTTCACCGGCGCGTGGATCCCGGGCTCCCCCGGAGCCGCCGGAGCCGAAGAGATGGGCGCCAACTCCCCGTCCTCCGATGCGGGTTTCGATCTCGACGGGCAGATCGCGCAGCTCATGCAGTGCAAGCCCCTCTCCGAGCAACAGGTTCGCTTCCCTTCCGTTTCCGTTTCCGTTTCCGTTTCGTTCCCCACTCGCTTCTCGATGCGATTCGTTTTGCGTTTCGTCTTGCCTCGCCCCCGCCCCCGCCCCGGTGAGGATTCCGAGGCAGCGGATGATGCGGTTTTTTTTTTTTTTTTTTTTGATGATGCGGTTTGGATTCGGCGTGATTTGGGTTTTTGAGCGGATGCGGCGGTTGATTTCGCTGAATCTGTTTCGCGGCGGGATTGGCGATTCTCCGTTGGGGTCGGGTCGATGTCGTGTCGAGTCGCAGGTGGAGGAGCTGAGAATTAGTCTTGGACTGGGTGAGGAGGTTTCTGTTGTCAGTGGTTTGTTTGGCTGGGAAGGTTTACAGGAGAGAAATGGGCCCCTCACGTGACGATAGTTTCTCGTGGGGGAGGAATGAGATAAAAAGGAGGAGTTAGATGCCGAAATGCGAATTGAAAGGGATTGGGAATTGGTATCGGATGTTTTGGTACTCTGCGTGTCGAAAGCGGAGGTTTTCTGGTGGAGATGTTGTAATCGCCGCTTTAGGTGATCTGGAGATGGGGGTTTAACGGAGTTGGAGTAAGAAATTTTATGTCTGAATTAATCTTAAAGGACATAAATGCGATCATTTGGTTTTGAAGACTCGAAAAGGGTCTTTACTTTAGAATGAAGAGCCGTGTCATTCTACTGCTGTGGGAGTTTATTTTGCTTCAGAAAGCGATGGTAGATAGTTAATGTTCAGGGGCAAACCATCTTTGAGTTTTTGGAGTATATGTGAAATGTGATTCTCCCACTCTTTCCAGCTTAGATGCAGTAGTTGTGAAGGATTTGGTATGAGATCTTATGAGATCTGTTCAAGCTCCAAATATTTTGATAAACTGGGCTTTTGTTCTTAAGAAGCTTATCTTTGTCTAACTATGGATGCTTGTGGGGGTAATAAAGAGGCCACTGCAAGGCTAATTGTGCTTAGCACCAAATCCAGCCATTCCATTCTTAGCCTTCATTCTTTAATAACCCTGTTCTGTAAATTAGCACACATTGGTGCAATTTATCTCCGACAGTTGGGCGCAGTGTTATCATAATCAATTTCAGAGTGCAAAGCTTGTCTTTTGCTCTTCAATGACTGCTTTCTTATTATAGGAATCATAGTGCAGTTCGTATTTCAACAGTATTGTTTATAAATGTATGAAGTGGTGTGGAATGAAAATGGTACACCCATAAACTTGAGGATTTCTTGCATGTGAAAACTGAAGCTAGAAAGTTGGACCAGCATTAAGCAGATTTTGTTGTTGTACATTTATATTTTATGCTGATGTCGAGGTTTGCTGATTGCTAGTAATTTTGAATTACTTGCTGGTTGAAGAGTGCTCACTTCGTCCATCAGTCCTTCTCTCCATAAGCATCATTCTCGCTATGTGCAACAAGCACACAACATGAACATGTGCTTGCCTGAAGGGTGTGTGCATATTGTTTGCACACACTTGGACATCTATATCCAGGAGACTTTTATTATTTTATTAAGTTCTATGAATTGCCAAAAACAGCTAATAAGTCCCGTCCTCTTCCACCTTTCCTTTCCTGATTGATTTAACAAAAATGATAATAATATTTGATTTAACTATGACGTAGGTTAAAGCTTTATGTGAGAAGGCTAAAGAGATACTGATGGAAGAGAGCAACGTCCAGGTAAAATGATTATATAACTTGTTCAATTTTTTGTTTGTTGAAGTTCGCTCCTGTGACCAACATCTTTCTATATTTTTTGTGTGTGTTTCCTCTAGTCTAGGATATAGCTCACTTTCTTAACCTATTAACTGTTCTGTGCAAGCGGGAAAAGAAACAGAATTGCTTTTGATAAGATAATAAGAAAGTATCCTGGTCATTGAGAACACAGTTTAAGATTTGAAGATTGTTTACAGCATGAACCACATGCCCAATTTAAAGTTGTGTACACTTGTATGCTGAATGTCCTCGAATTCACTAAAGCCAACTAACTGGACTGGCCTTCCTCTATAGTTTAGTGTTCTTATTAGATTAAACACCAAAATGCCTGCCCATTTTGAGCTTTTGAATGGAATTGGCATGACCAATAAATCCAAACTTTTGGCAACTCAAAGGTTTTGACGGCACAGTGCATTTGAAATTGTGAAATAGGTAGCCAGTTATCCATGTGAATGATTCAGACACCGTGGTGTACCCTCGGTGATAATCCTTTATTTCAACTATTTGTAGTATGATAGCTTTCAAGCTCTCTCAGTGTATCATTTCATGCACCTTTAAAGTTACAACTATTTATTACTTGAGTCAGTGGAAAAACCATTCATCTGTCAATTAAAACGTTCTCCTATTTTCCCAGATATTCAGTAATTGTTTTCCTTTCAAAACCTTGGACTGATCAGTTTAAGAGATAATATAGTAAGTTATCATGTACCTAGAGCATAAGAAAGCTGCTTTCATCATTGGAAGTGATCACTGAGGTTTTCATGACTTTTCTACTTGATCTTCTTTAGTTTACCATTCTCATATAAGTAGCTGCTAGTTCTTGCTCTGCACTATGGTAGGAGAAGATATGTGATGACATTGGTTTTCCTTAATTGATTGTTATTCTGTGTACTTCTATGCAGCCTGTAAAAAGCCCCGTAACAATTTGTGGTGACATCCATGGGCAGTTTCATGATCTTGCTGAACTTTTTCGAATTGGGGGAGAGGTAATAATTGTAACTTAACCTATTTTTTATGAATTGACAGTTTGAGCATTAAAATCTCTCATGCCGGCAGAGATAATTTTTTTCATAATCTTTAGAAGTTGAAGATGAGCCTCCAAAAGTCATGGAGACAAATCTCATAGTTCTGTGCTTTTGTGATGTATAATATCTGTGTTAAAATCTTAAATTTTTGCATAGATTTTCTGTGGGATATATTTCTTGATTAGATGACTTGTGAATCTATTAATCTTTTTTTTCTTTTTCATTGACAGTGTCCAGATACCAATTACTTGTTCATGGGTGATTATGTGGACCGTGGATATTATTCTGTCGAAACTGTAACAGTAAGTATTAGTTGGTTTTAATTGTGTATTAGACATTTGTTTGGAATTCTGCAACAAGCATAAATATAATTATATAAGACTAAGATATAATGTGATTTGTTGTGAACAAACTTGGGCATAATTCTGCCAAAAACAGGTCATGTTGCAATGGAATGTCAGTGGCTTATTATCTGCCTATGGGAAGGATATGAAGATTTCTTAGTTACATAAATCTGCACATATATGTTTATCCAGTCGTTGGTCTGGAAGTTACTGGGAGTTTGGTGGTTTAACTTTGGGCGAGAGCTTAATGTGTCGTTAAATGGGTATATGGTGAAAATATGTACACATTAGGGAGTCATTTGGTGAAAGATTTTGTAGTTTCTAGTTTTTCCTTTCAAATCATGATTGCTGTATTGCCCCTTATTTCTTGTCTTATTTTTATTTTACTTGCCCACAAATAAAAGAACTGTCTAAAAAGCAAAGTCAGATCACTATGGTTAAAAGTCGGTGACGTCTCTGAAGATCACATTGTGTTGCTGGAGAAAGGGACTTGTGACAGGGGCAGATTAAAGTTGCCTCTTTTTCATACTTAAATAGTGAGTTTGTGATGCAATACGAGGGTTCAAGCCTTAACGAGGGGATAAAAGGACTCTTGAGTGCTTGCCGACTGAGAAAGCTGGTTGCTGAAATCGCTAAAAACATATTAAAATGTTAAAATAATTCTTGTAAACAAAGATGGTAAAATAAGGATCTTTGATTTCAGATTGTTTACTTCAGATATGGGAGCTTGAAGTTGGAGTTATGGATTTTAAGGTGTTAGAAGTATTAACAAAGAAAGAGGTTCAGAGCCCTTCAACTTGAGAAGTATTTTATTCAGTCAACACGACCTCTGGGAAGAACCATACCTTTCAGATTACTTTCTAGTTGGTAGACGGATTTGAGGGACAGGAAGCATGGAGTGAGGGATGGAGGGAAGGATTTTACTTGGATGGATTTTCACATTAGGAAGGTATTTGGTTTGCCAGGGGAGGAGATCTATGCTTCTCTTTTTCTATGGTGAAAAGGAAAACAATTCACACAGTTATCCTGGTGGAAAAGGACTGCATTGACATGTTTGTTGATTCACATGTCCCTAAATACCAGCCCCACATTTGAATAACAATTGAGCTTTTTTGTACCAATGGCAATTAAGTTTGCATTCTTATACTATGTCTATTTTACTCTATATCTGCTTAATGGTTGTCGGATTTTCCATTCAAACTATCTATGGATTTTCCGAGCCATTGTTCCCAACTCATCACTATAGACTCAATTAACTGTTTGTGCAAAAATAATAAGTCAGTGGAAATTGAAGTATACCCTAAAAGGAAATGATGAGCAACCTGAGGTGTGAGCTTTGCGTGGAACAAGCATTCAATTCATCTCCAAGTTGTTTTCAGTTTCTTGTTGTTTTAAGATTTCTTGACAGTTTTCCCGTATCGTTTGTAACATTTGGTCATTTCATTTATCCAGCTATTAGTGGCCTTGAAAGTACGATATCCTCAGCGAATTACTATCCTTAGAGGGAATCATGAAAGTCGTCAGGTAATGCTTTCCATTATTATGCTTTTCACCTCTTGTTGTCTTGCTGTCCTTCCTCTCGAACCTGTGCAACATGCTGGAGCTGGACTAGACAACTGCTCATATTAAGTATTGTTTTTGGAAAGTTTCTCCCTTTCCTCATGGAATCAGTTTATTACCTGAGATATCGGTGATTGCAAAGCAAAGCAACGATTCTCGTTGCTTGACCTTCCTATTGACTTTGATATCCGTCTGATGCAGGTTACGCCGTTCTTCTTCACAGTTCGTTTTGGAATTACCCGTTTACGTCTAAATTGTATATTGCTTTGTGAATCTTGCCCAGAGATGTTTTGTACCATTCGACTCATTAATTTTTTCCCCTTTTGGCAGATTACTCAAGTTTATGGTTTTTATGATGAATGCTTAAGGAAGTGAGTTCTCTATGCTAGTGTTCTTCTTTAAGATATCTTAGACTGTATATTTTTGACATTGGTTTGTACAGTTGCAGTGATCTATTCTATGATTGCTTTGATCTTCACTTCATTCCCTTGGTCTTCATCATAGTCTACATATGTAAATAAGGGGCAATGTCAAATCCAAAAATGAAGAGAATTTTTTTTTTTTTTTTTAATTTTTAAATATCCTTTTCTTTTTAATGGTCCTTCTGCACATCTTGGTTCATCTAATGCCTTGAGACCAGAATATGGCATATAACTCTGCCATTGTGCAGATATGTTTAGCTGGAAAATTGTTGTGACTCAGTCTAGTAGTTTTGTTCCCTACATCATTGGGACCCTACCAAAGCTGGTTTAGTAATGTCTACCTCAAAAAGGATCATGTCATGTCTCTTGGGGCATTTATTTCCCCAGAAAATACATGGAATATCACGATTTGGTTGCTAAAGTTGGGGGTTTGTGACACGTAAGAAGTTCCTAAGTTCTGGATTCTGGGACCTAGTAGTGGTGCAGGAATTCCCCTAGATATGGGCTACATAGGTTTGAACAGTCACTTGATGTGACTTAGCAACTCATCCTGTGGTATGGACCTTCCTTTTCAGGAATGGATGGCGTATCACGTTCCCTAAAGACTTGTTGATATAAAACGCCAATTCCCTAAAGACTTGTTGATATAAAATGGCAATTGGCGTTTTTCATTAGCTATTTCATGACATGAGCTGTTGAAATGAATAGATCCTTCATGGCGGTGTCATGGTCTCATATTTTTATTAGCTATGCTGTTTCTTGTTTCTTCTGTAGATGAACTTGTGACAATGTTTCTTTCTGCTGATTCACTTGCAGGTATGGAAATGCTAATGTTTGGAAGATATTTACAGATCTGTTTGACTATTTTCCGCTGACAGCATTGGTGAGAAGATTCTTTGAGTCACAGCTGTTAATAGTTGATATTAGGTCACGACTCTGAATAAATTAGGTCATAGCTCTGATTAAATTGAGATAAATTAACATAATTTCTTAAACAGATATTTGCTGACCAAAGAGATGTCACTGAGCAGTTGTTTAGTTGCTGGACTTAGTCTAGGAGAAGGTTGTTAATTAATGGTTGAAAGGCCTTGTCCATCAAACCTGGTCAATCATTTGTTTGCTGGAGAATTCTGTGAAAAGAAAATATTCTTTGGCATACTTCGTTTCCTTTAGTGTCATACTTAGGATAATCCCTGGAAGAATGGCCTCTTTTCCTTTTTGTTCCCTGAAGCAGTATGTACAACAGTCGTGGCAAATCACTCAAGTTGGTTCACACACTGGTACTTTGTCAATAAACCTTTAGTTAATGCATGCTTTAATGTCCTTACCATTGAGTTTGATTGCGGGGTTTTTGGGTTTGGGCTCCAGCTTTAGTGGCTAGATTATATTGGAGAAACGAGGAGAGTGGTAATTTTGTTTACACTAATGGCTTTTTTGAAATCGTGAATGATTGACTATATAAGGCCATTAACCCACTTATGCCTTTCACCTTTTCTTATGTAGGTTGAGTCAGAGATTTTTTGCCTGCATGGCGGATTATCTCCTTCAATTGAAACTCTTGACAGCATTAGGAACTTTGATCGCGTTCAAGAGGTACCTCATGAAGGACCGATGTGTGATCTACTATGGTCAGATCCTGATGATCGATGTGGTTGGGGCATTTCACCTCGGGGTGCTGGTTATACTTTTGGCCAGGTCATTGTGTGAGATTTCTCAGTTGTGAGGTTGAATTGCTGTGTACTTTCTTCTCTATGATTGTTGTTTCTGATCTTTGTTTTCAATTACGCAGGATATATCTGAACAATTCAATCACACAAACAACTTAAAGCTGATTGCTAGAGCTCATCAGCTGGTCATGGATGGATTTAACTGGGCACATGTAATTATTTTTCTTGTAAATTTGTCATTGTGGTTTTCTGTTCATCCTTTGTACTTGAAATAGAGATTTGAGAAAGCTAGAATGGGAGCTGTTTTCCGAACAGATATGTGCTTGTTTTAAGATAGCTCTAAAATAAGGCTTTCATCAACATTACTTTTTAAAATTTGAGAAACATAAGTGAATCACATTCAGGCCTAAGCTACTCAATGGTAAACATTTGGCCTTTTGCACACAAACCATTTTGCACAATGTATGTAATCTGCAAAAATGTCAAAGTCATTTTGTTGTTTTGACTTAAAAAAGGTTGTCTTAGGGTAATAATTTGCAGAACAATCTAAAAGACCAGCAAACTCTTCTGTTTTTTCTTCTTGGACAGGAACAAAAGGTTGTGACTATATTTAGTGCACCTAACTATTGTTATCGCTGTGGGAACATGGCTTCCATCTTGGAAGTCGATGACTTCAAGGGCCACACATTTATACAGGTATTTCTTTGTTCTTTTAATACACTAATTTCATACTACTCTTTCTATAACAATTGTACTTCGAGATGTGAATAATGTGGAAATGTTTAGTTCGATCTATGCATTGTGATTTTGTTTTGCTTGTTTGACAGTTCGAGCCAGCTCCTAGGAGAGGAGAACCAGATGTCACCCGCAGAACACCTGATTACTTCCTCTGAAGTCACTCCACTGTGTAACCGATTTTTTACTCATGCCTTTCCACGGAGTGTCTGGAGGCTGTTGATCCTGCTGGGAGCTAGGTCAGGTTGCAAATTCTTAAGTTCTCCCTTCGCATTAGCAGGCGTTGCTCTTACCATATGAACTATTTATGATATGATAACACAGCAGGTTTGCTTAACTGGCTATCATGGGTCAGTGTATAAGGAACAGGGTGAAGATGTGGATAGTAAGTGTGTAATTTGTTATGGCTTTCTAAGTTTTGCTCAATGCAATCTATTGTTAAGTTATAGGATTGAGTGAACCCTGTGAATAGTAAATGTGTCTCGCTTTTGTAGTTCATTTACTAGAGCAGTGGGTTGTCGTGATCAAAACATGAATTTGTCGAGAACTCCTAATTTTATGCTGTTGTTTTCACCTTTAGTTTATTTAAAATGCTATTTTGGTTCTTTTGGAGAGGTTTGTTTAAAATCTTAGGGCTAGTTCAGATTATCATTTGCTTTCTGCACTGTCTTTGTATCTGAAAGGTAAATTGCAATTCGAGTCTTTAATACGATAAATTCTAAGTTTGAAAGTTCAGAATTGCACTGTCAAAAAGGATTTATTAGCTCTTCTATAATCGTATGCTGGACACGAGAAGGAAATTTCTTTGCTAAATGGAAATTAAAATGAATTGCAATGCTGGTCTCTCGTAGCAGCGCTGCTTCGCCTTTAAGCTGATCCTTTGGGTTTATTAAACATCAAGAAAGAATTGGAAACCTAGATCCATCCCCAATTAGGACGAGGTTATATCTTTTCTAGGCAGATTCCAATTAGATTTCTCCCGGGAAAAAAGTGTCAAGTAGATTCAAAATCAAGTTTGATCCTCGAAAATTAATCTCAGGATTCAGTAAGGCGAGCAAATCCTTACATAACAGTACTTTTCTTTGAGGGGATCGATCACGGCATATGAAATGATACGAAAGAATGAAAAAAAAACGAACTGCAACGTGGATAATCACCGTGACAGTCGAAACTTTTCCTTTTCTAGGCCACATGACGATCTGCTTGCCATCTTAATATGTTCGCCTCCCCCTCCTCCCCCTTTCGTGCAAATTTCTCAAGGTAAGTAACTAAAAGGATAGGGAGATGTTGATGAGGTAAGACCCATTATCTAAAAGATGTGATGCGATAGTTATAGAGATGGCTTATGTTCACACAAATTAGCATAAGTTACTAGAAAAAAAATGGATGGGTTTCATTACTAAGCTCCATACATATGATTTACACTCTGGATCTCATACTGGTAAGATCCTCGTAGGTGAGCTCATACATATTATATATTTATGTATATACAAAATTCAGCATCACATTAAGCATTACAACCCCAAATGAGAGAAGAGAGAAGGAACCAGATCCACAACAGACCAGGCAAGGCCTGCGTATTGAAGAAACCTGATCCCTGTATCCACGTCAAATGACTGCTGGTGGCCGTAAAAGAATAGCTTTTGCAAATAGCCGGATTGCTTGATCTCGTCTGACTTTTTGAGAGTGACCGATCCATTTAGAGCTGGGATGTAGCTAGTCGATCTGATCGGTATGCTTAGCGTGTTCGAGACCATGGGAAGTGTCCACTTGGCGAGGATCTTGCTGCAGAATTTCACCAGTAGTATCGTCGGTATTCCCACGAGCACTCTTCCTAGAAACGCCGCGAGTGATAGTTGTGGTGTAAATATCCTCGGAACAGCTTCATGGTGGAATTGACTATATGTCTGTTGGACGCCGGCAATCTGCACCAAAACTATTTCATTAGCTCATGTACAACAAAACTATGATTGAGACCTGGGAAAAATGACATCTCAATCCTGGCAATAAACTATAAGACCCAGAATGTAACATAGGGGACAGAAATATAAGACAAACACATATACATGAGAGATCTACAAAGAAAGATACATATGTGATTCTTTTCTCTTACTGAATATGAATTGCGCAAAATGAGAAATGACGTTGTCGGACTTCCCAAAGCATGCCATCTTCTTTTTATTTTATTTTATTTCTTTGGATGATGGGCAAGCAGGGGGGAAGGGAAGGGAAGGTAGGAATTGATCATCCACAAGGATACTCTATTCGTACTGATTTTGTCTCTTACCCAGTGCAATTAGGTTCTGCTTTTTTAGGATACTGTATTTGCCAGGATAAAAGTATACAGGGAAGGTATCTGTTCAAAACCCAACAATTTGCGAACTTTCCCCTGTGAGGTTTCTCACACCTTCCTCGGCCAAGTGAATAATAAACCTATAATGGCCCACCAATATTTTCAGGTTCTCCTAGGGGAATGAACTTTCCTAACATCAGCAGGATAGCTAATCTACAGCTGCAGCTTGTCATACTCCGAAGTAGACTTTTGACAAATTGAAAGCCCAGTTATGGAAGCTACAACTAAGGGCAGCATCCGTGAACATCCAACAAAAACAAGGGGGAGTAATTTTGTTGGAAGCATGATTTCCCTTTCCCCTGAATATCCATCTAAGCAGGTTAACTCTGAAGAACATATGCCTGAGGTTTCAGAGATTTAAGAATGGCTGACTTCTAAAGAAAGAACATACCTTTACATCAACCTTTATTGGCCAAGGGGGGATAATCTTATGGAGTATCAAGTCAAAAGCTCTTTAATGGTCTAACATGAGTCATTCAACCGACATTATGAATATCCACAATCTCAATCTGGGTACCTCGTCTTATGCTTGACTAATACTAGCAAGGACATAATCTCCAATATCAAACATAACAAACATACTAAAATGTCTTGCGTGCTCACAAGTCACACCCAAGGCTCATGAATCCAAGTAATATTGATATCAACATCGTGCAGGAAATGTGGTATCCTGGTGCAGTGACTGCCATAGATTAGCAAAACTTGAAACAAAACTGAAGCAGCATTTCGATCTCAAATAACGATGAAGACTTACAATTCCCAGGGCAACACCATCGAAGGCTGTGTGGAACTCGAAACTCGGAGTTGGAAGTTCAGGAATTGGATAAGCAAAAAGCAACAAGAAGCTAAGGGTTGTCCAGAAATAAGTTACTGCAGAGGAAAGACAGACAACTATGAGGAGCATTAAACTTTAAAAATCCCTACTTAACATGTGAAGTAATACCCACTCATTATCCAAGTTGCTCGTGTGTAAGGCTATCAAACATGAACGATAGTATAACAAGAGAGATCACGATTGGTCTTTCCCACTAAATTATTTTTCCATCATTACTACTATAAATGGATAGATCACCGGTTGGTCTCTCCCACATAAAGCAATATTTTCTATACTATTACCATCATAAAGGGAGAGATTAGTGGTTGGTTACTCCTACTAATTATAATTGTTTATTCTTAGCAAAACAACTTTTTAGCTTAAACATAAGCATATCGACTGGTGGAGGTTCTTCCATTAGAGAAGCAGATAATGAATGTAAACTATCAACCAAGAATCCTCAATCTGGTTCCGAACAAGCCTCATGAGAGTTTGTACAACAAATATAACAACGAAATTTCTGGAGTACTATCCCCAGTGTTCCATTTCAGCATTTGTCAATCCATCGACCAGTCATTACATTAAGCATCATACATACACAAAGCAACAATATTCTCACCTGTCTCAATATGCTCAACAAATCCAAGCTTTTTCAGGAATTCATGCTATTTTAAGTGGGCAATAGACATGAAGCCATGCACAGGTTTGAATTGATAAAAGTAGCAAGAGGAAAGACGCACCATTCTGTCCTGAGACTATAAAATTGTCAACATAATCGTGGACTGTTAGCCAAAATGCAAGGATCACCAAGCCCATAATGAGGCCGCCTATGATATCGATCAAACTGTGCATGCCGAGGTATATTCTTCCTACCATGGAAAAACCAGATGTCAACTTAATTGTAAGATAAATAATGAGGTTCTAATAAGCATGCGCAATTATGTTTTATCCATTGAGCAATGCCATAATGAATTAATAACAAAAGACCACAACCATAAATGGGCAGAGAAATAAAATACTTGACGTCAATTTCTTTTACCACTATACTGTTTCTACTGAGGATGAACCATCAGCCAATTTTTCCTGCTATCTCAATTGTCAGTAAAATTTTGGCTTTCAGCGTGTTAATAGAGGAAAGGAAGACATAAACGTGGGATGTTTTGGGAGCAGTTATTTGGCAGGAGCCCCTTTCCCCAATCTTTTGCCACAACTTTAGCAATGAGTTAATTGGGAAGCTGCAAGATAAGAAAGAGATTGACGTTCTTTTACATCTTTAACCTTATCCGTTGTTCATGTTTTCATTTAGAAAGCGATAATTTGGGAAGCCAAAGCGAGACCAACTCCCCAAGCTCTCACTTAAATTGATAGTAATGATGATGCAACATACCCAAGCCAATAAGCCCAACAAGCAAACAAACGACTGCAAAACCAGCAAATGCTATTAAAGCGTCCCTGCTTTGGATATAAGACAGGACATAGTGCAATAGATATCTGCAAAGCCACCGTAGAAGAGATGAGAGTCAGTGTATTTACAATATGCATTGATACAGCTATATTTGTACTTCAGAGGAAAAAGACGAACAATACAAGATCACTTTTCATGGCTTAGTCTACCATAGGCAATCTACCAACAAATGTTCACTTAAACAGAAAAAAAAAGTGCCATCATACTGCAATGTACCATCACATCCCTGGAGTTTTATTAGCTAATACAGCATATGAGAGGGTAGATTAGAGGATGATGATTGTCATCTTTGCTGTTAGTTATAATTGGTAGTAGGAAAATTACTATGTGGAGGTTTACTTTAGGTCTATTTCCTGTTATACCATTGTCATGTGAGTGGAGAAGTTGTAAGAGCAGATATTAGCTCATTTCTTTTGCTATTTTCCTTAACAAATGAAAGACAGAACAATATTCTCTCTCAACTCACTATCCCTTCTTCTTCTTTTTCTTCTTATTTTTCTTCACATCCATTCTCTTCTCATCTACATCTAAATTCTTATTGCAACCTCAATTCTCTTCTCATCGCTCTCTACATTTTCTTAGTTCAATACATGTACTTCAGATATGGCAACTGAGTATTTAACTTGAAAGGTCCACATCAATATGAATGCCTCATGACTATTGCCTGCATGACTGCATCAAACAGGTTATGATGCCCTACAAACAGCATTATCAATTTTTGTTCCAGGGTCAAAATTCTAAGCCTCAACACCCCTCTAGAAAGATAAAAATACCATAATGTCTGCTTCTAGTTAACAAATCAATCATAAAACAATTCCATGCACAAAATGCAATGAGGATTCTCATGAAAAGAGATGACAATGTCATACCCGGATAAGCAAACTGTGTTGAGAGTGTGAGAAGAAGGCAATCCATACTCCATTGCATTCTCTTCTTCATCCTTTGTCGCTGTTACTCTCCTAACAGGGGGGCAACTTGGCCTTGGGGCTGATACCACATCCTATGCAACACAAACAAGAGCTCAGCAAAAGAAAGACAGTGCCCTGCATTTTTCTTTTCATTCATCATCAAACATACACTCATTACTTAAATTAAACAGGGACAATGTAAAGTCACCAAGTAATGGAAAATAGAGTACCTTGACGCAGTTGCCCATGTAATCACAGAAAGCCATCAGAAGGGTCATCTGCCTCGCCAATTTGCCATGACCGCTCTTCAAAAAGAAGATATCCAAAAGCCAAGCCATCATCAATATTCAAGTAATGCAGCCACTCAAATTACTCTATCGATATACAGAGAAAACCACTTCTGTAGTTATGTGTCTAATTTCCACAGAGAGAGAGAGAGAGAGAGAGAGAGAGGTAGAGAGTACCCAGAAAAGCAAAGGTAGAAAGGCAGTGTAAAAAGGCACAGAAACGACACAGGACAACCCGGAGAACAAAGCATCCAACGCCCTGTGCCGGAACCTCTGCAAGGACAAAAAAATAAAAATAAATAAAAGGGGGTAAGAAGACGGAGTCAGATTAAAGCAAACCTCATTTCCCATTCACTAAACTAGTACTTCCACTTATGTTCCATTCAATTCTATCTCTAATTTCTTTGCCTCTCCATATCCCAGACCTGGATCTGGAGGATGAGAGGAATTCCCACATCCACATGGTGGGCAACCCAGGGTTGGAGCAGAGATCTGAGAGCTGGCGTCACATTACAGTACGAAGACACCAAGATCCAGCACACGATCCCACAGAGAGTCCCAGCTTGCCAAAGTGCTATGCTCTCCATCCCTCCCTCTCCCTCTCTCTCCCTCCCTTCCTCTCTCTCTCTCTCTCTCTCTTTGTGGCTGAATTCCCACTTCCAGAAGAGGGGAGGGGAGATGTTCAAGGCAAAGCTGAGACGGACCCAGAAGTTGAAAATCCGTTGGCAGCACTCGGGAGGGAGAAAGGGAGAGCCTTGGACTCTGGAGGAGAGAAGCAGCAGGGGAAGACTTGTCTTCCTCAGAGAAATTTCTCGTTGAATTCTGCGGTGTGTCGGAGTGGTCGGGCGGCTTTTCCAATTCTTCATTATTTATTTTGGAATTTTTTGCTTCTCTGTCTTCTTCTCTCTTATTTATTTATTATTATTGTTATTTTAATTTTTTTTTTCTAAGATTACGCGACGGCTTAGTTGGACCTGGCTGGCGCCTGGTGGAGAATAGCCCGCCACAAGAATCGGAACTTTCCATGTTCTCTCTCCATGTTGACAACCACCCGAATAAATAAAGGATAAAAGAAAAGGAAAAAGAAATTCATTTAATTTAATACTAATTTAGTTATTTTACTTATATTTTCTTTCATCACGGGATAAAGTCAGTATTCAAACGGGTCAAAAAGTAAAGTTTGGCCAAAAGATCCAACCAAAAAAAAAAAAAAAAAAGGTTGGCCAAAAGACAATTTTTATAAATAGATTGATTGCGAGATATTTTTAGCACCAAATCACGGAGAAATTTCGACGAGAAGGAGCCGAGCTCCGAAGAATTTGGCTAGAACTAATTATTTTATGATAATATTAATTAATATGACGATAAAATACTTGATAAGGACAGTTGATTTCTTTTTTTTTTGTAGGTAATTTCGATATCCAAGTATAAGTTCATGATAATGATATGAATAGGGACGCCCCTAGATTATACTAAAACTCCGTGAATATTATTAAAACAACACATAAAGAAAAAATGGTTTTGTAGTTGCAAGGTGCAACGGATTATTGTTATTTGAATCAAAGCTAATTGCTTAATTCACATTTATACATTCTCTTAGTCTTTCAATTTGAATTTCAATCCTTAACACACGTTTACGGTCATTAGAATTTATTTGTTTGGTTCATGCTTAATGGGGAGTGTAGAAACCATCGAGGAAAAAATTAACCGAAACCGAGGTTAAAAAAATTAAAAAAAAAAGTAATATTGAGCAGGCGCATGCCCGACGCATGCGCAACGCATGCATGCTTAGCTATAAGTATAGCTTACAACAACGCATTTAAATAATATACTTGTGTATTATCTGTAACATCATAAAAAAAGGAAAAAAAAAAAGGGGGTCCTTATTTGAAGGAGAGGAACCCTTCATATTCCACTTTTGGCCTTGGTGAATTACTGTTATTTTAAAGTTAGCACGAAATGAGAAACCAACAAATTTATAATTCAAACAAATCGAATCGAGTTGTAATATGACAATTATGTTAAAAACTATTTCACAGCTAATTTCGTTACAGTAGTCTTCCATATATTCAACGTTCCTTTATATCGGCACATAAGATATATCTTATTCACTATCTTGATTAAAAAACCAAAAATAGATGGAATGCATTTTGCTAGCAAAAGCTAAATAAAATCCTTACAATTCTATTATTATTTCTCTTAAGTCTGATTATATCTATCCTATACTCACGCGAATATGGGCTCAAATGACATAATTTACATTTTAATTATACTAAGACTCCGTTTGCTCCGCATAATATGAATAATTTTAAAAATATTTTCTTAAAAATTATCGGTTATATTGCTTGAAATAATCATGTTTCATTATCAACGATAATTTATATCCAAACATTTTCTCCGGTGATGAAAATATTTTTTGTTTATTTATTTTTGTAAGTAAAACGACCAATCATTTTTAGGAAAATATTTTTTAAGTCATTCTTTTTCGTAGAACGAACACAACCCATAATTCTTATTTAAAAAAAAAAAATTCAAACACAATATATTTCTTTGGTTACTATCAACCTCGATTATCTTGCCATTAGTATGATCAAAATAAAAAAGATCGATTGTAACGTTCACTCTTCCATCGCGTGCGCGTGCACGTTAGTAGTATGATCAGAATAACCCATAAATGAAAAGTAGACCAGCAGCAGAACGCAGGCCTTTCATTTAAAATCCTCAAAGTTCGAACCTACTCATAAAACTATAAAATTTTGTAACTTTCATATATATATATATTATATATGCCTAACAATCGCAGCCAATGGCGGAGAATAATTAGGCATGCATCAGAGGGTGCTAGTTAAAAGCAATCTAGTATTGCAAAAGTGATGTGACAGGGAACATTAGCATATCAGGCAGACTCTTAGCTTGTTGATTTGAATTTCTCAAGTGAAAAGTGAGAATATTTGAATTCGTTATATGGCACAGACTTTGAAGGCATAAATGATAATTATTCTTGTTAGAAATTAATTTCTAAAAAAGAAATAAATTTTTCTATTACTATTATCGGATGAGTTTTTAAATAAAAATATACGTTTGATAACGATACGAAATTTTTATTTTTGGAATAGAAATTTTTTGATAACACCATAAAATTTTTCTCTCTTGGGCAGTGACGGATGGCCAACTGTGGATGGCAGTGATCGGGGCTAGTCGCCGACAACGGCGGCAACGAACGGCCGGCGACGATCGATAGACGACGACTAGGTCAATGGTGGATGGTGGCCAACAATTGCAAATGGGCGACTAGCTAGTAACAAAGACAAACAATAAGAAGAATTTATATTTCTCACTTTTGTTTCAGAAATGGAGAAGTAAAAAATTTTTAGTTTTAATTTTTATTTCATACCTATTTCTGGAATAAAAATATATTCTAGAAATAGAAAAAGGAAATAGTTTTACCAAATGAATTTATGTTCAAAAAATAAGTTTGAAACAAAAAAATAATTCTGAAATAGAAATAGAATGGTTATCATGTGAACCCTAAGTTTTCGTGCAATGACTCCATGGGATGAAGCATGGGTCAAAAGGGAAGCTCGAGATATCATGCGCATCGATGTATTTACTTGGACACACTTTTTTCCAAAAACTTAATTTTTCTTCATATTTTTTTGCATTGTTTGAACTCGATTCACAGTTAAATATCTTTTTATTTTAGGATGCATTCATTTCCAAATTAAATTCAATTGTCGTTGTTAGTTTAATAGAAAAATCCTAGAATATTTTTAAAACATGATCACATTTGACACATAAGTTGCTCAAAAGTTGGAAAAATCACATTGTGAGTTTGAAAAAAAAATATGGAATCACATTATAATATTATTGTAGCAACCCATAAATAAAAATAATTCCTCCCGATCGGCATAGAGGCGGTCCATTTTCTAAGTTGCTGCGAATGGCGTCGACGTTGAGGATGCAAAACTATAAAAAAAGAAAAAGAAAAAGGAATGTCCGGAAGGCCCAAAATCACATATCAAACTAGCCCATAATTCTTATGACAATTATGTTAAAAACTATTTCACAGCTAATTTCGTTACAATAGTCTTCCATATATTCAACGTTCCTTTATACCGGCACATAAGATATATCTTATTCACTATCTCTATTAAAAAACCAAAAATAGATGGAATGCATTTTGCTAGCAAAAGCTAAATAAAATCCTTACAATTCTATTATTGTTTCTCTTAAGTCTGATTATATATATTCTATACTCACACGAATATGGGCTGAAATGACATAATTTACATTTTAATTATACTAAGACTCCGTTTGTTCTGCATAGGATGAATAATTTAAAAACTATTTTCCTAAAAATTATCACTTATATTGCCTAAAATAATTATGTTTCATTACCAGCAATAATTTATGTCCAAACATTTTTTTCGGGTGATGAAAATATTTTTCGTTTATTTAGTTTTGTAAGTAACACGAACAATCATTTTTAAGAAAATATTTTTCAAATCCTTCTTTTTCATAGAACAAACATAACCCATAATTCTTATTTAAAAAAAAATCAAAAACACAATATATTTTTTTGGTTACTATCAACCTCGATTATCTTTACATTAGTGTACATAAAAAAGATTAATTGCAACCACCACTCGTGGTGGCCGCGATGGTTAGAGCTTTCTCTCCCATTGAGGAGGGAGGGGTTCAAAACCCCGCATCCCCATTGTGCGACTCACCTATGGCTGGGTCTGTGGTGGCAGCCTAGTTTGCTCCGGATTTACCTCGCTGGCTGCCGGCTATACGGGGTTCCCGGGTCATCAAAAAAAAAAAAAAAGATTAATTGCAACTTTCACTCTTCCATCGCGTGTGCGTGCACGTTTATCGTGCTATCAAAATAACCCATAAATGAAAAGTAGCCCAGCAGCGGAACACAGGTTCTCCAGGTCTCTGAGTTAAAGTCCTCAAAGTTCGAACATACATATAATACTAGAAAATTTTGTAACTTTCATATATATTTGCCTAGGTCGGTCGAAAATATATAAATGCCTAAAAATCGCAGCCAATGGCGGAGAATAATTACGCATGCATCTGAGCGTGCTAGAGGTCTTTGACTTAAAGTCCTCGAAGTTCGAACATACATATAAAACTAGAAAATTTTGTAACTTTCATATATATTTGCCTAAGTCGGCCGAAAATATATAAATGCCTAAAAATCGCAGCCAATGGCGGAGAATAATTACGCATGCATATGAGCGTGCTAGATAAAAGGAATCTAGTATTGCAAAAGTGACGTGACATGAACATTAACATATCAGGCAGACTCTTAGCTTGTTGATTTGAATTTCTCAAGCGAAAAGGAGCATATCTGAATTTGTTATAGGGCACAGACTCCGAGGGCATAAATGATAACTATTATAGTTAGAAATTAATTTTTGAAAGAAAAATAAATTTTATTATTATTCTTCTTGGATGAGTTTCTAAGCAAAAATACGCGTTTGATAACGATACAAAATTTTTATTCTCGAAATAGAAATTTGTTTGATAACAATATAAAATTTCTTGCTCTTGGAAGGCGACGGATGGTTGATGGTGGCGATCGGGGCCGGTCGCTAATCGGTGACGGCGGACGGCGGGCGGTGATCAACGATGGCAACCGGGTGGATGGTGGATGGGGGCTAGCGGCTGCGAATGAGTGACCCAGGCTAGTAACGAAGACAAACGATTGGAAGAATTTCTATTTCTTATTTATGTTTCAGAAATAGAGAAGTAAAAAAATTTTAGTTCTAATTTATATTCAAAACCTATTTCTTGAGTAAAAATCTATTCTACAAATAGAAAAACAAAATAGTCTAAATAAAATGGATTTATGTTCTAAAAATAAGTTTGGAACATATATAGAATAGTTATCATGCAAGCCCTGAGCTTTCGTGTAATGACTCCATGGGATGAAGCATTGGTCAAAATGGAAGCTCGAGATATCATGCGCATCAATGTATTTACTTGGACACACTTTTATCCAAAAGCTTAGTTTTTTTTTTTTTCTTTTTTGCATTGTTTGAACTCGATTCACAATTAAATATCTTTCTACTTCGGGATCCTTTAATTTCCAAATTGAATTTGATGTCCTCGTTGTAAGAGTTTTCCTGATGTGGATTAAATTAATTGATATTGTAATTTACTGTTTTTACAGTTACCGTAAAACATGGTTGGTCTAAGGTGAGATAGAAGGTTTCTTAATTAGTCTAATATGGGTTGGCTAGTGTGGGCCGAGTTGAGCCTGGCCCGTAATGAGAGGGACTGGCTGGAAACTCTATAAATAGTCTTCTCAAGTCTCTCCTCTAACCCTAATTCTCACATGTATCCTCACCTAAGGGGCGTTTACCTAACGCTACACGTGAGGGGGGCCGCCTCATTGAGCCAGTGATACGAAGGGTAATAGAGGAGAAGGACTTGCGCGTGGAATATTGTATTTCCGCTTCTACTTTAAGAACAATGGATCCCAAAACAGGTGCATTAATCTTTTTACTCAATTATGCATGTTCTTGTTCTAGTTATGGAGATCTTGGGGTTACGCAATTTGCGTCCAACATGTGGTATCAGAGCTTCCATAACCTTAGAATTTGAACGCAATTGATTTTGCCATAATTTGTGATTTTCGAGACTTTTTGTTCAATAAAAATTAAATTAAATCACAAATTTGGATTGGAGGAGACGAGACGAGCAAGAGAGTCGGTGGCGCGTTGCCGGGGGATGCCGCACACGCCACCACGTGCGGCCACGCGCCGCCTAGGCGTCGAATGCGCGTTGCGCGTGAGCTCCACGCGCCGCGCACTCAGGCGGTGCGTGTGGGCGCGTGGAGCCTCCATTCGGCGCGTGGCTGGCGGCGTTGGATTCGTATGGTCCTCCTCTATCTTGCAGTGAATTTATTTTACATGTTTGATATTTTATGGATGTGAAAATACATACGGAACCTTAAATACGTGTATTTTTAGTGTATTTTTGCGTATTTTTTTTTTTTTTATATTTTCTGTGATTTTGGAAATATAAGTGTTGGGTTATAGGTATATTATCACATACTCATTATAAAGATGTGATTCATTAATAAAAAAATTAAACTTTATTGTGAACTGAAGCTGGTTTAATGAGATACAACCATTATGGGATAGTAATTAAGCTATATATTGATTATGAAACTTTTGTTGCTCAAGCATACTCCTTGACACGCTGGTAATATTTGAATGATGGACGTCTTAAGAATTCGTGACCAAACTGATTGTACTGATTAACACATCTGCTGAATGTGGATAATGCATGTCAATTAAGTTACTGCATATTGTACATGAACTCATCTGGTCACTTGTTAATGTTTATCAAGTTGAATATTTTTCTTGTTAAGGAGTATGATAACATTTACGCAGAGTAATAATATCTACTGTTAAATTTTAGATATTTTGTTATCTGGTTTGACTCAATTAATAGGCATTGGTTGATTACAATGATAATTTTTTACTTAAAAATTGGCTAATAAATCAGTTGTTGGCCTTGGAGTCATGTTTTGCCGTATGAAACTCATGAGCAATAGTTGATTAGTTATCAAGCTTGTCAATCTGGAGTACCCTGTATTGCTATTGATGTTAACTTGTGAGGGATCCTTTGGATCGATATTCTTTTAATGTTGTTCTGGTAATATGTAATCGGGGTGCATAAGAGATGTTTTATTCTCTGTTATGAGAAGTTTATTGTGTTACTATGATCAATGATCTCATTGGAATCTGTCTTTCAGGTTCGCTGTATATATATATGTATGATTAATTTTTATTAATGAATAAAGCAATGTAATTAGCATGATTTGTGATTTTAGTGATATGCTGCCCCTATTACTAAAGTTAAAGTCACATGTATATAGTGTATGTGAGGAGTAAAGTTTATATCCCTAGTATGAGAGAATTTCAATGATTTAATT
This sequence comes from Eucalyptus brandiana, assembly GCA_014182725.1. Taxonomy (NCBI): domain Eukaryota; kingdom Viridiplantae; phylum Streptophyta; class Magnoliopsida; order Myrtales; family Myrtaceae; genus Eucalyptus; species Eucalyptus brandiana. Next base: position 20,032,908 of record CM024678.1, read on the forward strand.
GAGTAGTGACCGTCAAAGTGGCACGCTTGATTGGGTTTGAGAAATTTCGGTCTCGTATGACGATTGGAATGTCTCCTGATTTAATGCGTAGTCATACTCCCAAAGGAGGTGATTGTGTATTAGTTCATAGAGGGATACATGATAGTATGGTGGAGGAGTGACTGATTCTAGTGATTCATATGCCCAAAAGGTGATGAATTCACGAATAATTGGAATATATTCTCATAATTGCTATCATGTGGGGAGTGTACAACTGCATGTCATGTATTCTGCTCAAAGGTGATTATATGATTATGCGTGTAACTCTCTGGATGTATACTTGTATGTCAAGTTACACGGTACTCACATGATGCTAATTATATATATTGCTTAGTTTTTAGTCACATTTTCTGTAATTAATAACTTCATTATTATTGAGGTTTTTATTGCTTCAAATTTTAAGTTGTGGACATATGATTTGTTGCATGAGAAAAGAGCAATTGAATTTGCTTATTGTGCATGAAGCGTTCCATTCTGTAACACTTGAAAAGAAGTTTGCCTGTGAACTGCACTGCTATAAGATGATGGAAGCCTTAGTTGCTTGAAATTATGTCTTATCTGATATTGAAATTAGGACATATCTGTAAAGATTGTGTTTAAGTCCTAATGACATATACATCTCGTATATGATTAAAAGGTTGTTTCCGAAAGTTTTCTATTTAAGGAAAATGACCGAGATAAATAATAAAACAATTACAATTAGTCTTAAAAGGTTGTTAGGTTTAACAGTGGCCGTGAGTATTTTGGCAAGTATGACAATGCGAAATAACTTAAAGGGTCATTTGTCAAATATTTGGTAGATTATGGGGTGGTAATTTAATTACTATACCTGAAAATTTTGACAAAAAGATTTGGCCGAAAGGTATAAATGCACCATATTGAACATGGTGATGAATATGATTAGTAAGACTAATTTATCTGGTTTTAGTGGGCTGATATTATGAAAGCAATTTTTTTACATACAAAATATCTCTTATCAAAGTTGTTTCATAAACTTCTTTTGAGTTATAAATTGGACATAAATTGCTTGAATCATATGAAAGTTATAGGTGTCATGCAAAAATGAGGTTATCTAATCCAATATTAAGTGCGTTGGAATTCAGATCCACTCAGAATTATTTTGTATCTTATCTAGATTGTTAAAGGGGTATTGATTTTATGACCCTAAAAAATGTACAAGTATTATGGAATTACATACTTTAAAGTTTCTAAAGATTGACGTAATTGTAGAGGATAACTACTCTTAGACTATTAAAAATAATGGTATGATGGAGGTTACTGTGTTTTTGTCTTTACCTATACAGATAATTATGGAATCTCTTGTACCATAAACTAAACTTGTTGAGATTCAAGGTACTATTTTTGATATAATTTATAATGAAATTCCTTAAACCTCTCAAGTGCAGAATGAAGTGGTTGTAACTTTATTAAGGAGATTTATTAGGGAAAAATGATCAGTTATACCATTAGACTACATAGTCTATTTGTGAGAGGATGATTACAATATCCACTATATGGTTGATGTAATGGCATATTTATAAATATCGTTTCTTGTTCTCAATTAAGTATGTGATTAGATGCCATAAAAGGCGATATACAATCTATGAAACATCATAATGTTTGGAAATTAACTTACTTGCCTAAAGATTATAAGTTCATTAGTTGTAAATTGGCGTACAAAACTAAAAAAATTTCAAAGAAAGATTGTGGAATTTAAAGCCAAATTTGTAAGTAAAATTTTCACTCTGAAAGAGGGGTGGATTGTTTATAGTGAAGAAATAATTATTTCTTTAAATATTCTTTTAGAGTGAACGTGACATTAATAATTTATTTTGATATAAAGTTACGCCAAATAGATACAAAATCTATATTGTGCAATTGAAGCATTTTGCAACAAATGTTTCAAGTAAACTTGTGTGTAGACTGAAAAATCTTATTTATAGTTTTAGACAAGTTTTTAGACAATATTATTAAAGTTTCATAGTGTTGTTATTTTATTCAATTGGGAACAAAGTAATTCAATATACTGCAAAGTCAGTGGGAGGAAATTTATTTTTTCTCATACTTTATGTATATAATATTTTGTTTACAAGTTGTGACCTTGAGACATCTTATATCCTTTGTACTGAGATCTGTAAGAATTGTTTTTGCCATATTATATTAGATTTTCTCGGAGGACATTTGTTGATTGTATATTGGAAATATTCAATATACATTATTGCAAGTCAGGAATTGCTCTTGTTGTTAAGGGTGATGGACTAAATCTATCACATTGTCCTTATTTAGATATTAAGAAAATCTAATTAAAGAGAGTACTTTGTGTCAGTGCACTTAAAAGTATAATGTATACTCGAATTTGCACTAGACTAAATATCGTCATTGTAACGGGACTTCTAGGAAGATATCAGTCAAATCCAGGACACGATCACTGGGTTGCTATCAAGAAGGTTTTAAGGTACTTAAATAAGACAATATATTATATGCTAATTTACAGACATATTCAATTCTTGCAGTTAGTAAGGTATTTAGATGTAAACTTTACTGGCTATTCTGATGACATGCAATCAATAATGAAATACATATTTTATGTTAGGAGTAAGTGTAGTAAATAAAGTTCTATGTCATCTTCTACTATGTAAGCAGTGTTAGTAACATTCTTTTAGTCTGTTACTTGGGCTTTTAGGCTCCAAAATCTCATGAAGGAGTTGATCGTTTTAACTTTATGGATAGATCCATACGGTTGTATTGAGATAACAAATTTGTAGTATTATTTATTTACTACAAAGGTCCCAAAGAGTCTAAATATATGGTGGTCAAAATTTTTGACCAAAAGTAAACGGTACAGAAATGTGACGTTTTAAAATAAGATATTTTCATAGATGATGTGATTGCAGATCCACTAATTAAAGGCCTACGCCCGTGTGTATTTGAGTAACATATCGTTAACATGGGCCTAGGAGTATCATGAGATGCTGTTGTTTAGTAGGAGCTATTTTGGCTTTACTTTGATAAATGTTTCATCTGTGTTCGTTACACTTTGTAACGGTTTGATATGTATCAACTTTTGTATTCAATAAAATATTTTTGAATGTATTGTTATTATGTTGAATATATATTGATAAAGTCTCAAGAGATTGTATAAACCTTGAGTGAAGGCTAGGGGCATTCGGGCATCCGGTTATTAGCCTTGTGCATATGTCTTGTGATACATAAAGAAATGTTAACCATAAGGACAAGACATCTGTGGGTTCATGGAACCATAAAGACATTCTCTAGTGTCACAAGTTTTTGTGACACCTAAAGTAAGAGAATGATGACTGACAAATGGGATCTCTCTATGAGAGATTATCCATTTGATATACTATCATATTGAATCCATGTCAATAAAGTTAAGAGCATTCGTGACCATGGAAGGCTCTGTATGTATACATGCAGTTATCGCCATGATTCGGTGTTTAAGACTTTATGGGATATGATTGACTATTAAGAATTATCTCTGGACCAAATGTGCGCACATACGGTACGATTTCAATTAATATAGTCCAAGTGAGAGAATGTAAGAGTTTTTCTAATGTTGACTAAATTAATTGATATTGTAATTTACTGTTTTTACGGTTACTGTAAAACAAAATTGGTCTAAGGTGAGATAGAAGGTTTTTTAATTAGTCTAATATGGGCTAGCTAGTGTGGGCCGAGTTGAGCCTGGCCCGTAATGAGAGGGATTGGCTGGAAACTCTATAAATAGTGCTCAAGTCTCTCCTCTAACTCTAATTCTCACATGTATCATCACCTAACGGGCGTTTACCTAACGCTACATGTGAGGGGGGCCGCCTCATTGAGCTAGTGATACGGAGGGCAATAGAGGAGAATGACTTGCGTGTGGAACATTGTGTTTCCACTTCTGCTTCAAGAACAATGGATCCCAAAACAGGTGCATTAATCTTTCTACTTAATTATGCATGTTCTTGTTCTAGTTATAGAGATCTTGGGGTTACGCAATTTGCGTCCAACACTCGTTAGTTTAACAGAAAAATCCTAGAATATTTTTAAAACATGATCACATTTTGACACATAAATGCTCAAAAGTTAGAAAAATCACATTGTGAGTTTGCAAAAAAAAAAAAAATTACATATGTAGAATCACATTATAATATTATTGTAGCAACCCATAAATAAAAATAATTCCTTCCGATTGGCATAGGGACGGTCCATTTTCTAAGTTGCTGTGAATGGCGTCGATGCTGAGGATGCAAAATAAAAATAAAAAAACAAATGTCCAGAATGCCCAAAATCACATATCAAACTAGCCCAAATGAAGGTGCTCTGGCTCGAATTAGCCTGGCCTGGCCTAAAATGTTTTAAACAAACAAGAAATTTCTAGAATTAGGAGAAATATAAAATACAAAATTTACAGACGAATCATATGATTTGTGAACATGTGTGATGTTGTAGAAACCAATAATTTAACCAATAAACTTCAACCTAGTCATAAAAAATTATCTTGTAATATAGTTAAGATGTGCGGACTTCGTTTCTTTTGATGAGATTTATGAATTTTAAGTTAGTTTGTTTTAACCATTTGATATTTGAGTGCCAGAGATTGAAATTTGCTAATGAATTTTTATTTTGAAAAAATTAAAAAACAAAAAATTATGGGCTAAGGCCCGACCGGTTCGGACTGAACCGAGTAATTTTGGTCAGGGCCTTTTTTTCTTTCCCTTTCTTTGAGCCTTGTATAAGTACTATTATGTGACAAACACGAAACTTTTTAAATGTATTTATACTTGGATACAGTTGCAGTCGGTAGATGCAACAAAACTGAGAGAGAGAGAGAGAGAGAGAGAGAGAGAGAGAGAGAGAGAGAGAGTTTTCTGAGCCGATTGGTCATTGTATAAACGTACATGTGAATTTCAATAAACTTTAACTTATATATTGTGAAAAAAATTGCAGCAAATAGAAGGGGACAACGAGGTACATGCACATGTGTCAAGGTGTTTGATGAAAGTTTTCCCATGTCGAAAAATTGACGTGATTTAGAACGATGAATATGTGTAATTTTTTTTCATAATCTAGCGATTTAAGTTTTTAAGTAAAATGTAGGCATAATCAGATTTGTGAGTGAATGCACGGACTCGAGCTTTCGATTAGCAACTTGCCATATGAGACATGTGCTGAAAGATAGCTCCAGATGCTGTGTGTCTTAATATGTCCATTTCCATTTGAAAACTTAAAAATCTTTTCTACTTGCGATATTGCTCAATTGGATGTATTGACACGGAATCTCGTTTCATTTTGGGCCATTCATTTGCCCGACATTGTTTGAACTGAGTTCCCAACAAGATTCCCAACAAGATGTATTTTATCTTTCTAGTTCTCTCTCTAGATTTTGAAACTTGTATTTCTTAAAAGTTGAAAATTCGTACTATATAATTCACAAGAATATTTTTAAATAGCATAATTCACATTGTAACGTTATTAAAACAACCCTTAGGTTACACTAACTCCCATCGCACAGCACAGGTCCTTGATTAATCCACTTTCAAATTTGCACTTAAGGGCAAAGGTCAATAACAAAATCTTGGGAAAATTTTATTGTCTATATACTTCTATGTAATTGCACCTAGTGGATGCAAAAACTTCGACTGAGAGGAGAAGAACAACCAAACCCCCCCAACCCAAAAAAGAAAAGAAAAGAATTTTGCAATAGTCTAAGCCAGTAAGTCATGATATAAAATTTCATAGATTTTGACTAAATTTGAGCAAAGGAAAGACGTTGTTTCGTCATTGTACCGATTCTCAACGTTGCTGTTGTCTCTTATCGATGCACATCATCGTCGATAGGGAAGACCCTAAGAGATTTCAGAGGCAGAAGAACAGCCCAAGTGCCATAACTTGGCACGGGAGGACACTTAAGTGCCATAACTTTAAAATGGTACATTTGAGTGCCAGTTTTGAAGTTAAATGGGACACTTAAGTGCCACTCTGGCGAAAATCCGGTCAAATGGCTTACGTGACGACTTTCCGGCGAGTTTGGTCTAAAACGGTGTCGTTTTGCACGCTGACGTGGCGGAGAAAATGCAAAAATGACACCGTTTCATGTCTAACGTGTAAATAATAATATAAAAATTAATTAAATTAGATTTCTAAAATTAATTTTATTTAAAATATTCAAAAAATTTTAAAAAATAATAAGAAAAATTTTAAAATTTTAAAAAATTAAGAAAAATTTAAAAAAAAAAAAAAAAGTGGAGGTCGAACGGGCCGCCGAAGGCCGAGCCCTCGCCGCCGCCGCCTCCCCGCCATTGCCGGGAAGGGCCGGCGACGAGGGCGGAGGGTCGGCCGGGTCGCCGCCCGGCTAATCGATGGCGAGCCCTCGTCGGATCGCGACCCTCCCCCCAGATTTGGGAGAGGGCTCGTGGGCCCTCGCTGCCGGCGACTTGCCTCGCCGGCCGCGCCGGGCCCGGCGACCCCGGCGGACCCTCCCCACTCTTTGCCCGGCCCTTCCCTGGCGACGGGGGGGCGGCGAGGGCCCGCGACCCTTGCCCCATGTGAGCCCTCCCCTAGATCTAGGGCGAGGGTCGCGGCCCGCACCCGCATTTGGGGCGAGGGTTGCGGCCCTCGCCCGGATCCGACAAGGGCTCGTGGGCCCTCACCGCCTCCCCGCCGCCACCGAGAAGGGCCGACGACGGAGTGGGGGGAGGGTCGGTTGGGGTGGCCGGGCCACGACCGACTGTGGATCGGCGAGGCCGGCCGACCGGCGGTGAGGGCCCGTGAGCCCTCGCCCAAATGGGCGAGGGTCGCAGCCCTCGCCGCGATCCGGCGAGGGCTCGCGGCCCTCGCCGTCGGTCGGCCGGGGGTCGGCGACCCCGCCGACCCTCCCCCTCCATCGCCGGCCCTTCCGGCGGCGGCGGCGAGGGCTTAGCCCTCGGCCGCCCCGTTCAACCTCCCCCTTATTTTTTTCTTTTTAAAATTTTCTTAAATTTTTAAAATTTTTAAAATTTTCTTAATTTTTAAAATTTTTAAAATTTTCTTAAATTTTTAAAATTTTTAAAATTTTCTTAATTTTTTAAAATTTTTTGAATATTTTAAATAAAATTAATTTAAAATTTAATTTAATTAATTTTTATATTATTATTTACACGCCGAGACACGAAATGGCGTCGTTTTTGCATTTTCTCTGCCACGTCAGCGTGCAAAACGACGTCGTTTAGGACCAAACTCGCCGGAAAGTCGCCACGTAAGCCATTTGGCCGGATTTTCTCCGGAGTGGCACTTAAGTGTCCCATTTTACTCCGATATTGGCACTTAAGTGTACAATTTTAAAGTTATGGCACTCAAGTGTCCCTCCGTGCTAAGTTATGGCACTCCGGGTATCCCAACCTTGATTTCAGAGCAAGAGGAATTCTCTTACAATAAAGGTTGTCAAAATGGCCTAACCCTACCAAACCAGATTACGAGAGATGGGATATATTGGGGTTGGGTCTTAATATTGTTTGGGTACATGATGGGTAGTGTACATATTTTGAGTTGGGCTAGGATCTTAATATTGTTCGACCCCAAATGCCTATTTGTCTTAGACGTTTGACACCCTTGCTATCTTTGCCTTAAGCCCTTGTGATTCCATCCTCCTTGTCGACCCCACTGCCGTCAATGGCTCTTCCTCCTCTCTCCTAGCGCATGCCCTCCTCTTCATCATGGCCACCATCCGACCAGGTTTGATTCGACTCGACCTGATTGTTCAGATTATTTACTATTCGAGTCTTAGGTCGGGTAGGGTCAAGCATACTCCTATAATATTTTGGATTCCGACCCGCCCTAGTTGGACCTGACCCATTGACACCCTTACCTTGCATTTCACAACGGCCTTGATTGTTTTGCGAAGCATGCAATTTCTTGCTTGTAGTCGAATGCACCGTTTGAAGCAAGAAAGGCTTTGAACTTAAATATTAATATAGATCCCATTAGGGAAATGACTTTTTTTTTTGGTCGGAAATAAACTTGACATTTAAGAGGAGAAAAGATTACAACCCTTAGAGAGGGCATCGTTACACAGCAGATTAAAAAGGGGGGGTGGGAGTGAAGCCCAGTTGGAGCCCAATACTCCACGGCCCTGAGCCGTGGCAACCCAGTCAGTCGGCAAGTTGGATTCACGCCTGCAGTGAAGAAGTCGCCAATTAGGGCATCGACGAAACAGAGCAATGGTGTCTTCGATGAGCGATCGACATTCCGGGGGTGATCGTTGGCGGAGATTAATGGCCTCTACAAGCTCCAAGCAGTCCGATTCAAAGATCAGGTGAGTAGTAGCCATTTCTTCCCCTAACAGAGATGTGAGAGCGAATAAGAGAGCATGTGTTTCTATTTGAAAGGGGGAGGAGGCATCGACAGATTGGGAGCTACCACCGATTAAGGAGCCATTATGATCACGGCAAAGATAAGCGATCGAACCCTTGAGGGGGCCAGATGGAAAGGCCCCATCCATATTTACTTTCACGAAGCTAGGAGCGGGGGGAATCCAGCATGTATGAGGATTCGGGGCGGGTATGCGTGGATTCAGAGGCCCCGGTGCAGAGGAGATATACAACCTTGCTGATGTGAGTGCGGAATCGACAATATGCTGAGGGCTCAAACGCTTACGTTGAAAAACGTAGAGGTTTCGTGCCTTCCACAGCTACCAGAGGATGGCTGCAATCGTCTCCAACCGAGGTAAATATGCTGTACTCTGAACTAGATCAGCCAACCATGCGTCCATACGGTGTGTTCGATATACAGAAACTGAGATGTTGATTTCAGAATGAGCCCAAACCTGTTGAGATGTAGGGCAAGCGATGAATAAGTGTTCCATAGACTCTGGGACTCGAGATGTACAGAGGGGACATATTGGGTCTTCTATGACATGTCTTTTGAAAATGTTCTCCTTTGTGAGTAACGAATTGTGACATATAGACCATAGAAAGATTCGAATTTTTGGAGCCGTGTTTATTTTCCATATTTGTTGCCAAAGACCAAGAGGAATTGTGTAGGATGAAGAGGCCCTGTTAGTGTTTGGTGTGGTCTCTGATTGTCTGATATGAAAATAGCCACTCTTAATAGAATATTGGCCATTATGCGATCCATTCCAGAGTAGTTTGTCTGGGTTAGAAGCTGGTGGAAGTGGAATATCGGCAATTTCTTGCACCGTCTGTGTATCAAAGCATAATGCTAGTCTTGGAATATCCCAACTGTGCTGTGATGAAGAGATGAAACCATCAACTGTCTCAGGTTCATAATTGGGTGCTGGTCCCGCAAGAATCCATTTTTTCAACCATCTATCTTGTTTGATTCTAATTGATTTCCTGTTACCCACCTGCCACCTCATATTTTCTTTGATGGAATCTCTGCCTAGGAGTATACTTTGCCAACCCCAGGAAGGTCGCTGTCCCTTATCGACATGCCAGAAATCCGTGGAATGGTAATATAAGTCCTTAAATAGAGAAGTCCACAAAGAAGGGGTGTGCTGCGAAAGTCTCCACGCCTGTTTGCCCAAGAGGGCTTTGTTGAAGGTAACTAGATCTCTGAAACCCATACCTCCGCTATATTTGCATTCTTTCAAAACTTCCCAGCTTTTCCAATGTATCCCAGATTTTGTTATGCTATTCTGCCACCAAAAGTTTGCCATCCGCTATTCAATAGCTTTACAGATAGAAATAGGTAGTTTAAATATGGACATGGCATACTAGGGAAGGGCTTGGACCACTGTCTTCAGTAGAATTTCCTTACCCCATTTGGAAATAAGGTTTTCTTTCCATCCTGCTAACTTTGAATTGACTCGAGCCAGAATCCATGAGAACATATCTTTTTTGGAAGCTCCCCAATCAGACGGTATCCCTAAATATTTCCCAATTTTTTGCACTAAAGGAGCTCTCAATTCCAGAGACATATTCTGTTGTAAGCTTAGGGGGCAGTTTTTACTAAGGAAAAGCCCTGACTTATTTCTGTTTATAGCTTGACCAGAGGCTAGACAGTATTGTTGTAGAATATTGGACAGATTTTGACGTTCAATCAGCTTGCCATCAAGGAAAAAGATGGCATCGTCAGCAAAAAGTAGGTGAGATAGAGTGGGACACCATTTGTTAAGTCTAATACCTGTGAGATTTCCCATTCCTACTGCTTGTGTAATTAGAGTAGAAAGAAGATTAGCCAGCAGTATAAATAGGTAAGGAGAGAGGGGGTCACCTTGCCGTAGGCCCCGAGATGGCTGAAAGTAAGGGAGAGTTTAACCATTGAGCTTGATACTAATGGAAACTGTGGTGACACACTGCATTATCCATTGTATCCATCTAGGATCAAACCCCAGGTGATGAAGATACTCATCCAGAAAATCCCACTCAACCCGATCATATGCCTTGAGCATATCCAACTTTAAGATCCCTTGAAATTTCTTCTTTCGCTTCCTTATTCTCAGCTGATGTAAGACCTCTTGCACGATCAAAATATTGTCTTGAATTTGTCTACCAGCGATGAAAGCATTCTGTTCTTGGGAGATGAGGTGAGGGAGCCATCGTTTGAGACGGTTAACCAGAATCTTAGAGATAATTTTGTAAAGAAAATTGCATAGACTGATGGGTCTATATTGATCTAATCTCTCTGGCTGAGAAACTTTAGGGATCAGAATGATAATGGTTTTATTTAAAGCTGGTGGTAGTAGTCCGGTTGAGAAGAAATCTTTCACGGTAGTGACTAAATCAGCTTCCAAGATATCCCAATGACGATGATAGAACAGACCATTGAAACCATTGGGTCCGGGGGCCTTAGTAGCTCCGAGTTGAAAGCTGCTTGTTGAATTTCTTCCGTGGTTACCTCAGCTGTTAAGTCGAGGTTCATTTCAGCAGTAACTGTTTGGGGGCATTGTTATAGAATAGGGCGAAAGTTCCTAGGACCAACTGAAGTGTATAGATTTTGGAAAAAGTCCATCGTCATGATTTTCAGAAGTGAAGGTTCACGAATCCAGAGATTATTAACATCTTGCAGCATGCTGATATGATTTTTTTGCCGTCTCTGAATTGTAGTGGCATGAAAAAACCTGGTATTTTTATCACCCCAACGTAGCCAATGAACTCGTGATCTCATAGCCCAGTATTGCTCCTCTTGTTGCCAGACTTTATGAATCTCAGCTTTCATTTGATCAGCCTGTTGTTTAGTAGAATGGCCTGCTGGCTAGTTGATTTGATCTTGAAGTTGCTGTTTCAACAGGTTAATACTAAGCTGGCCGTTGTTGAATTTATGACGGTTCCATCTTTGAAGTGCTATGGTAGTTAGCAGAAGCTTGCGGGAGATAGAGGCATTACCAAGAGAGAGATATGTCCAGGTATCAGCTATGACTTGACGACACTCAGAATGATTAGCCTAGAAGGCCTCAAAGGTAAAGGCTTTGCGTTGTCTCGTGGCAGGAGGTTGAAGTGGTAACAGCAGCGGACTATGGTCAGAGCCTATGGCAGGTAAGGCAAAAACTTCAGCAGCAGGGAATTTTAATCTCCAGTCCATATTACACAGAGCCCTATCAAGCTTTTCCTTTACTAAATCCTCTCCTTCTCTATTGTTAACCCAGGTATAGGCACACCATTTGCTAGCAATCTCTAAGAGTGAGCAATAGTTGACGAAGTCCCGGAAGGAGCGCATCCTATAAGAGTGAGCAGACCTTTTACCCACCTTTTCCCAATGGTTTAGGATCTCGTTGAAATCTCCTATGCATACCCACGACAGTATATTTGATCTGCTGATCGCTTTAATAATTGACCATAACTGTTGTCTTTGATGGAAAGATGTAGGCGCATGGATACAAGTGAGTCTCATAGAGGTGCCAACGTGACTAACGGTACAAGTCAAGTCGATATAATTGGCTGAGAAGTTCTCGACAGAAACAGAGAGAGGGTCATTCCAAAAAACAGCCAAACCTCCAGCAAGGCCTAAGGGGCTTACCAAAAAACGATGCTGGTAATGTAATCTCCTCTGCACTCTATCTAAAACAGAGTCTTGGTTTTTAGATTCCATCAAAAAAATGAGATCGGGCCGATCATGGACGACAAGGTCCTTTAGAGCATGAACTGTCAGGGGGTTGCCTAGCCCCTGACAGTTCCAACAAATGATCTTCATTTCTCTTGTGGTTGCTTTTTAGGGCAAGCCACCATTGCCCAGTTGTCGACCCCTACCACCTCAAGGATAGGGGTATCTAGTAATTGATTATCATCCGGTGGTACTGATCCAAGAGCAAAAGAGTCATAAGGTGCATATCTCTTCAGCTTCTTTTGCGGATTGCCTTTGGTAAGTTTCCTAGGGCTTCGTAGTTTCTCAGGTTTGGAAGATTCAGCATTGATAGTACCGATAATAAGAGGTCCAGCTGAAACAGGGGATTTCATCTTGTGCAATACAGCTTCTTTCTGAAAGGACTCTTTCCGTGAACCTCCTGAGAATCATTCAAGTTGAGATGACGTTGCGGATCTGAACTATTCTCCATTACTGGAGGCTGCTGAGCGATATTCTTGGGAATGATAGGCAGCATTAGAGGGGCCGTTGAAGGAGTCTCAGGTACAGTTTCAATGTCAGAATCTATATTGATTGAAGTGTCATAGAAAGCTTGCCAAAAAGGACTAACTTCCTTAACTTCCGCCCAAAACCATTGACCAAAATAGAGATTGTCACGGCCTTCCAGTTTGGCATCATCATAAGGAATTAGAGGGCAATACGAAGCATAATGTCCGATAACCCCACATGAATAATAGAAATGGGATAGATGCTTGTATCTGAAATCTAACCAAAAGGGTTTACCTTCAATTCTTATCAGTTTTCCAGGCTTTAAAGGTTCATGCAAAGGAAGGGCAACCCTAACTCGCCAAGCTCGAGTGGAGGTGGCTTCTTAAGCAGCACTACTTACCTCCAAGACCTTACCCACATGTTGCATAGCTCTACGCAACATAGATTCAGTACATCTTTCTAAAGGTAAGCCGAAAATTTGGATCCAATATGCACATGTCGTAAAATCGTAACAATGGAGAGGAGTTATTAGGAATCCATGGCTGTAAGATTAGGAGGTGGTTTGAAAAAAGCCAAGGGCTAGTATCCATAATCCTCTGTTTATCAGTTTCAGAGTTAAACTTGAACACAAACAATCCAGCATCCCTTTGAGATATATCAACATGGTTGAGACGCCACACACGTCTCATAGTAGATTGGAAAGCCGGAAAGTTAATTGAAGGGTTTAAATGGAGTTTACCGACTAAGGATTGTTGGCATTCAGCTAATTTGTCTTCTGGAATAGCATCTTCCCAATCTTCGATTTCCTGACTATCCCATAATCTACCCATTCTTTTGCAGAGAGCTGCGAGTCTTGCATCATTCTCAAGGTCCATACTGTTACACTAGGAATGGAAAAAACAAGCGAAGAGGTTCGCAAAGAGGAAACAGTTAAAGAAGTAGCGATGGAAATGGTCGACGATGAAGATGGGAAGGGACGAAGCGCGAGCATCGGAGACAATGGATCGGGTGAATTAGGTCGTCAAGGAAACACATGCAGAACATAAATGAGTGCATGCATGTCGAAGATGGGAGTGTGGAGGAGTCAAGACAAATTGGGCAACAGAATGGGAAGGTAGTGAAGAATTTGGACATGGAAAGCGATGGGGAGATGGTCGGAGGAGAACTGAACGATGGAGCGTGTGAGTGAAGAAACCATGGCTATGGAGGAAGCAGATGATAAAAGGGTTTGAAAGGAGAAGAAGCTACCAAAGGGTAGAAAGAACTCTACATTTCGAGAGAGAGGGAAATGACTTTGTGACTACGGTTATTGTATCTTGGAAACTTCCCTCTCTGCCATGAACAAATCTCTCATCTCATTCCACATGCTACGAGGACGACCATTGTCTTATTTACCATCAAGCACAAGAAAATTTTTCTCTCAATTCAGTTTTAAACTCTTTTTTTTTTTTTTTTGCCATTTCAATCCTAAACCTTTTGCACAATTATGTCAAATTAGTTTATTTGGCCAAATTTGGTCAGCCAAATTAGTGTGGAAGCCGATTGGTGCCGACGAATAATTTTTTAATAATATTATTTTTTTGAATATTTTAAATTTTTTCTTGTCTTTTTCTTTTTCTTTTCTCTCTATCTTTTTTCCCCCTCCTCCCTCCTTCTTCCTCTTGCTTCGATGACCGGCTAGAGGGGAGGGTCGGTCGCCGGCCAATAACAAGCTCACCTCCCCTGGCCTAGGCGAGGTGAGCCCCCTTTAGATTTGGCAACGGCTCACCTCGCCTAGCGACGATGAGGTTGACCTTGCCAGTGGATCGGTGAGGTCGGCCTCACATGGTTTGGTTGTCTCGAAACTTCCAAGAAATCCCTTGCATGGCGGACGAGACCAGTTGGAGTGCCTCAATGGCGAAATCACGTAGACCATCTTCTTCTCCTCCGAACGATGGTGGGTGATCCTCCCTTTGACGTGCACATCAGTCGATTGGCTCTCTCTCTTTTTCTCTGATTTGCTTGCTCTTGGGGGTGTCATCCATCGCCTAGATCCAGTGAGGCGAGCCCTCACCAAATTCGGCAAGGGCTTGCCTTGCTAGTGACTGGCGAGCTCATCCTTGTCTAGCTATGGCGAGGCGAGCTCACCATTGGCTAGTGATCGACCCTCCCCTTTAGAGCAAGAGGAAGAATGAGAAAGGAGGGGAAAAAAAGAAGAGAGAGAAAAAAGGAAAAAAATTCAAAAAAAATAAAATATCATTAAAAAATTATCCACCGGTACCGGCTGGCGTCCATGTGAGCTGGCTAGCCCTATTTAATTGGATGGACTGAATTGACATAATATAAAAGGTTTAAGACTCGTACTGGCCCCCCCAAAAAAAACGGTTTGAATTGGAAAAATTGTAATATGTTTATAATTTTTTTTTGTAATTTTCCTCACAAAGGGGTCTGTAAATTTTCAATGTCCCAGATATTTAAGAATAGCTAGAATTTTGATCAAGCCTGACTAATAGAGTCTCTCAGGACTTTTTCGAGAGTTCTTTTTAAATCAAAACCATCGGAACTGCACATCCATATTCTAAAATCAAATTGTTCTTGGACCTTTTCGTCGTTGTGCATAGCTTAATAAACACGATTTTGCCAAAGCCTCCCGTCCAGATTATTGGAGGGCATGCCATCCAAGTTGGCTCAGACCACTCTCTGCGACGACGAGAAGGATCGACTCGGCTATTTTCTTTTCTTGCCTTTGAAAAAAACAACAGGCATCTCGGGAGAGCTTCTGAATGCACACATTGTCTCATCTTTGGCGGGTGATTATAATGGCTACACTAAAATCCGTTCCAACTAAAATGATCATTTTGCTTTATAAGTAATGGTCTGGACATTGAGATTTTAATATGGTGCGAGTTGATCACTGTCCTAGGACATATTGGTTAATGGTTATCTCCTTGTTTTTTAGCTTTCAAGTTGAAGCCCAGGATACCGATTTGGTGGAGTCTCCGGACCAAGCCCCCTCAACCTCATTTTCATCTTCCAGGATGTTTATTCTGAGCAATCCCGTGGCTGTTGTGTAATCATGAAATCGACCGAGGCGGTGCTGAACTTATGAGAAATTGTAGCATACACAATCAAATGTTCAACCAAAAGTGCTTGAGAGTATAAAACTTACAAAGGCTTTGGGTAGATTGTTTAAGGATATTGTTTAAAGGACAGGCCTATGACTTATAATTTAGACACGGGCTTTCTCAATTTCATACTTCGCGTGACGTTGGGTGTTCAAATTGACGCTTTGAGAATTTTCTGAAAAAGGAGATGCCACTAACCTATTAGGGTCAATTAAAAACCAAATGAAGTGTGGGAGCAGAGTTCACTTCCTACGCGCCCATAAAATTTAGGATCGGAGATTTGATTACATTAATTAATTAATTAATGTCATTTTTGTATCTAATTTTGTTTATTAAAAAAATTTTAAATTGATTTTATATCTATGCACTAACATGTGAGGTAATCATATGGGTATTGTAATAATTAACATAACAATTGACAACCAAAGTGACATCGAATAAATTGCATGAAAAAGCAAACATCTATCACTAAGAAATAAATAAATGCAATCCCTACGACCAAAAAAAAAAAAAAAAAAAAAAAAAAAACTAAGCAAGGGGAGGCCATGATCATCATATGGAAATGGTGCATGCAAAGGCCTTTGTATCTAAGAACCATTCGAACCCTATTGTAAGGCCTTAGGCTTGTTCACTTTTGAGCAAAAAATATTTATCAAGGATTTTCTCACACTTTTAGAGAGAACCGCCAAAAAAACTATTTTAAAAATATTTTTCTAATTTTTTTTGGAATTGTTAATTAATTTTAATTTTTATAAAAATATTTTATTTAATTTTTTAATTCGGAAAAGAAGAGCTGGGCCCGGCCTTGGGCCCATTCCGGGTGAGGACAGAAGCCTGGTCACACAAATTTGGGCTTCACGCACAGAAGATGGGCTGTTAGAGCAAGCTTTTTGAGAAAAGGACCAAGCGAAGTCCAATTTGCCAAAACCGGAGGAGACCCAAACTCACTCATAACAAGCCCCAGCCCAGATTCACCTAATTCAAACTGGCCCAAACTCCCTTAGTCTAAACCGGCCCGAATTTACCAATCTTGGCTAAGTTCAAGCCCATAAATCTCCATTAAACCCCAGAGTCCAACGAACCCACAGCCACATCTTCTCACATTTCCCTTCTCAGACGCCTACACTTTCCCTCTTCAGCATTAGACCCTCCCAGATCCCCTCTTTCAATCAGACTCAAGAAATGAGACGCTAGAAGAAAATGAACAACCCCTCTAAATCTAAAACAAGACATCCACAACACAACACGAGTGAAACCCTCCTCGCCACTCCGAGTGTATACCAAATTATCTCTGTCGGCTATCATCGAAATATCACCATCGTTTATCGATTCGACACTCGCACTCATTGCTTCACAAAAATACCCAAAACATGGATATAGAGAATGGGATGTAACACGAGTTCAATGCAAACATCACTGGAGATTCGGTAATATGCATAACAGAGACCCTCACTCACTTTCCTCACCAACGTTCATCATGAAGAGAGATATACGAAGAACATGACAAAATAAAAGTTTAATAAAGTACTCGGCAACCCGCCATGTGTCGAGTTTAGGCTTAATATACGATTACTCAATCGATTTCACACAAACCATAGCCAAATTAACCATGACCATTTTAAATCGACTCTCAGAGGCATTTTGTCAAACATGTGGTGGGCGACAGATGAAAGGAAACCACGTACGAGAACAGGGCTCAGAACCAGATCGTGGTTCAACGCGAGTCGGCAAGGAATGCTTAAAATCGGCGAAGGACAGCATAAGAGAACCCAACACGCACACCCCGGCTCAGTATGTTGTGCAAAACATGAGAAAAAGCGCAAAAGCAGGGCACCAAAAAAGAAGGTCGGTCGAGGGTCCCCGCCCGGCTCCCTCCCGGGGGGGTGGGCGCGAACGGTGCACGCCTCGGACCCGGGATCCTCGGGGAATCAACACAACTCGAAACAATAAAAAAGAAACGCACGGAGACCGTGCGTGTCGGCGAGGGTTGGTGGCCAAGGTCCAGGCGCGGTGGCTATCGGAGGAGGCCCTTCACTCGTGGCCTCACTCCTCGCTCTCTCTCCTCTCCTCTCTCCCTCTATTCGAAGACCCCCCTGAACTGAATCCTTTGCTCTCCTTTTAAGCCTAGCCAGTAGGCGCGCATGGCCCTTGCCACCGCCATCTGTCCTGCTAGCCTGGCCCCCGACTGCCTGCCTTGGTCGTCGCTGAGGTTCTGCCCCTGTACCTCCTCTCTTCCTTTACGCAGACTGCGTGCGATGCGTGAGGGAGGAGGAGGAGGGAAGAAGTCCCCGGGCCGGGTCAAGGAGAAAGAGGAAGAACGGAAAAGAAAAAAAGGGACGGCCTTCCTGGCCCGATCTTGCTTTTTTTAAAATAATTTTATTTTAATTTTAATACCAGTAATGCAAATGGTCCTTATACCTATGCCCCATGCAATTTAATGAAAACGTGATGTAATTTAATGAAAATTACTTATTTTATTTTTACTTTCTTTTTTTCAGAGACTAATCCATGATTTTCTATGCTATTAAGTTCTAAATAAAAAAAATGGTAAAATTTATGTATTCACACAAATAATAATAACTTTTTGCTCATGTAATTAGCATTTGTTGCTTTCATATTCATCAGTCCACTCTTAGGAGCAGAAGGAAAAGAAAAACAAGATCTTCCCATGCAGAAGCGAAGTAAGACAGATTAAAAACGAAAAGGATATGGTTTTAAATGCATTATCCTAGGAAACTCTTCAACAAGAGCAATTCTAAAAAGATCTAGTAACTGGCACTAATTTATGCGGCATGATTTCATTCATTGTCCATAAATGAGAGATAAATATTGTTCCAACAAATTCAAATAGAGATAGCATGCAATGCGAATAAGGTATTTTGTCAATAGAGAAATTTACCATACAAACACAAGCAAATAATAAAGGACAACACTTATTAAAGGAAAGAAAGTATAGGCACAATCTCCACAATCATTTTGTTCATGAAGGAATAGCTGAGTACACATTCAAATTCCAGAGATTCGCGTAGCGTGGCAAATAGACCATGGGAGTTTATTTGCGCTCGAAAGAAAAGGAAAAAACATAAGAAAAAAATGAACTCGATGTATTTATAACATAATGTTATCATGCGAATTTGTCATTGTTGAATATTCTTTTTACCCAGATATTTTTCAATAGATATCAAAATCAAGTTATATATGGATGTAAGATTCCTTCAGTAAAAACTAATGTAGAAATTTTGTTTTGTATAAAAATATGTGAAAACTTTGGCTCTTAAAAGTTTTTCTCAATTTTTTTTAAATAATAGAATCGTGACTCCGAAGAGGTATGTGTCACGGCTCGAAAGTTAGTATGTGTAAGAGGTTTCTATAAGTCGGGCGTGACATCTTCTGACCCTTAGCTTATGTCCCCGTAGAGTATTCTCCTAAGGGAGGGCGATACTGTATTTGTACGCATACGATATAAATGCGAGTAGCTGGTAGTTGGCTATAAATGTCGGTAGTTGGTAAATGGGGAGGTGCAATCTCCACCGTTAGATCTAAGGGAGATCTACGGATACGGTTTGCCTTATATTTGTATATAAATGGGTCTCCTCTTTCATTGTAATTCATTCACAAGTTATATAAAAAAGCAAAGCTTCTCTCTCAAGAAGTTTCTCTCTCTACAAAGTCCCTTGTGAGTCAAGTGTTGAGAGGTGCTTAGGGGTAAAACCTTAAGGCCGCACGGGTTAGCCTTCGAGTGAACGAGGTGCTGATCGAGAGCGAATCGATCGGCTCATGACAAGTGGTATCAGAGCTGATTTGTGATCCAAGCGCAAGTGCAATGGTTGATCCACAATCTGATGAGGCACTCGCCATGGGTGGTGATGATGCTGATCGTGGGCGAAACGCCGAGAAGGGCGTTGCCAAGGGGAAGAAGAGCCGTGGTGGTTTGAGGGATCCAATGGGGGATCTTGTGTATCGGATGGCAAAGTTAGAGTTGTTCGTTTCCGATGTCCAAGGATCGGTCGATAACCTGACCTAGACCGTGGACGGAGTTGACGCCGGAAGGTAGGAGCTGATTGTGAATGTGCAAGAACTCAAGACCGGCATGGGAGAACTCCGCCACAAGTTGCTAGGGACTTTACAGGAGGAACTCACACAATGGTGTGAACCCTTGGAGGCCATGATGGCGGCCATGCGCGTGGAGATTGCGAAGCTTACGCGTAAGCTCGTTGAAGCACAAGCTGCACGTGTGAATGAGGTGATCACGATGCAAGGTCCACGAGTGGATACGCCGAAGCCGAAAGAATTCCGGGGCTCGCGCGTGGCCAAAGATGTGGACAATTTTCTATGGTACATGGAGCGGTACTTCTAGGCCATGGGAATCAACGACGACCAAACATGGGTAAACACTGCTTCAATGTATTTAGTTGATAGTGCATTGTTGTGGTGGCGTCGTTAGTCGGATGATAGGTGTGGGAATCTTATTGCAACTTGGGGTGATTTTGTCGAAGAGTTCCGACGGAACTACTTTCCCGCTTATGTGGAAGAGGAAGCTCGTGATGAGCTGAAGCGTCTCGAGCAGAAGGGTGGTGTACGCGACTACATCAAGCGGTTTTCGGAGTTGCTGCTCCAAATCCCCTCGATGAATGAAGTCGAAGCGTTTCACCAGTTCATGGGTGGTCTCAAGCCATGGACAAAGCAAGAATTGAAGCGGTACAACGCGGGAGATCTTACTATGGCCATGACCGTAGCTGAGTCGCTCGTGGAGTACAAGGCGTCGCCTTCCACATCTCGACCGGACACTCGTACAAGGGACAAAGCCACTGGCGGGGGAGATCGGGAAGATATAACCGCCCGATCGGAGGTAAACCACCAGCTAATCAAAACAAGGCTCATGCGGGGCCAAGTGGTAGAGGACAAAGGAAGGTACGCTCGTTTAGCTGTTTCTTTTGCGATGGTCCACACATGGCGTGGGATTGCCCGAACAAGGTCAAGCTGGCCGCTCTTTGCAAAGAAGATGAGCTTATGGAGAAAGTGTGGTTGGGATCGCTATGACTCTTTAGCACAATCAAGGCTAAGAAGGCGAAGGAGCCTAAAGGCTTGATGTTCGCGGACGTGAAGATCGGAGTGACCATGATGAGTGCGCTCGTGGACACGGGAGCATCCAACATCTTTATCTTGGAGGAAGCCGCGAATAAACTTAACCTATTGGTTGAGAAGGGAGCCGGTTGGCTCAAGACGGTGAACTCGAAAGAAGTCCCTGCGATCGGTGTTGCAAGGGACGTGGAGCTACAACTCGGGTCATGGAAGGGGAAAGAGACTCTAGAGGTAATTCCACTTGACGACTATGATATTATCATTGGAATCAAATTCCTAGATAGAATCCATGCGGTTGTAGTCCCATTTGCCGAGTGCATACGCGTGTTGGACAAGAATAGTCAATGTGTGATTCCAGTCCACCGTGAGTCGGATCGTGATCGGAAGATGATCTTGGCCATGCGACTCACCAAAGGAACAAGGAGGGGAGAGATGACCTTCCTGGCAACCTTGAAGATCAAGGAAGACAAGGGTGAAGGGAAGGAAGTCTCGACGGAAGCAACCCAAATCCTCAATTCGTTCAAGGATGTTATGCCTTCGGAGCTGCCGAAGAAGCTGTCACCCAAGAGAGAGGTGGATCACCGGATCGAGTTAGTGCCTGATGCTCGACCGCCTGCCATGGCGCCTTACCGTATGGTGCCGCCCGAATTGGAAGAGTTGATGAGGCAACTCAAGGAACCGCTCGATACTGGCTATATACGGCTGTCCAAGGCTCCGTTTGGTGAGCCGGTCCTGTTCCAAAAGAAGCACGATGGGTCACTTCGGATGTGCATCGACTACCGGGCGCTGAACAAGCTGACCGTGAAGAACAAGTACCCGATCCTACTCATCGCGGATCTCTTCGATCAACTTGGTGGAGCTCAGTGGTTTACTAAGCTGGATCTCTAATCGGGCTACTATCAAGTTCGGATCGCTGAAGGGGACGGGCCGAAGACAGCCTGCGTGACGCGATACAGATCTTATGAGTTCCTCGTGATGCCGTTCGGCCTGACCAACGCTCCGGCCACTTTTTGCACAATGATGAACAAGGTACTCCACCCTTTCCTAGATAGGTTTGTAGTGGTTTACCTAGATGATATTGTGATTTATAGCCGAACGTTGGGAGAGCATGTCAAACATATAAGGCAAGTCTTCCAAGTCTTGTGCGAGAACGAGCTGTACGTCAATCGCGAGAAGTGTGCTTTCGCCCAAAAGGAAGTTTTGCTCTTGGGGCACATTGTCGGGGGTGGACATGTGCGGATGAACAAGGCAAAGATTCAACCAATCGTCGAATGGGAGCCACCGACGAAGGTGCCTGCGTTGAGGTCATTCTTGGGCCTCACCAATTATTACTGGCGGTTCATCCGAAGCTACTCGAGCATCACCGTGCCACTCATGGACCTGCTAAAGAAGGAGAAAGCATGAGAGTGGACAGATAGATGCCAAAGAGCCTTTGACCGATTGAAGACCGCCATGACCGAGGAGTTGATGTTGGCATTGCCCGACTACACCAAACTTTACGAGGTAGAGATAGACGCATCGGATTATGCTATCGGTGGTGTTCTTATGCAGGATGGACATTCGGTGGCGTTTGAGTCTCGAAAGCTGAACGACGTCGAGCGTCGATACACCGTCTAGGAGAAGGAGATGACCGCGATGGTGCACTGCCTTCGGACGTGGAGACACTACATCCTGGGATCAAAGTTCGTCGTGAGAACGGACAACGTGGCCACGAGCTACTTCCAAACCCAAAAGAAGTTGAGTCCGAAGCAAGCTCGATGGCAAAACTTCCTAGCGGAGTTCAACTACGTGGCAGACACGTTGAGTCGAAAGATGGAGCTGATGAGCCACACGATGAGTCGACCAAGCTGTCCTTGGGTCGACCGCATCAAGGAGGGGTTGACACATGATCCAAGAGCTCAAGCCCTTATCAGGTATGTCAAGGAAGGTAAGACCCGACAATTCTGGTATGAGGACGAGCTCCTCTACACCAAGGGTAGACACCTGTATGTGCCCTTCTATGGGAAGCTAAGGAAAGACATCTTGCGCGAGTGCCACGACTCAAAGTGGGCGGGTCATCCAGGCCTCGTTGAAGATCGATACTATTGGCCACAAATACGCGACGATGTGGAGGCGTATGTGAAGACTTGTCTGGTATGCCAACAGGACAAGCTGGAGCAACGGTCGTCGCTGGGTTTGTTGGAGCCACTTCCTGTCCCATCTCGTCCATGGGAAAGCATTTCCATGGACTTCATCGTCAACTTGCCGAAGTCCGAAGGGTGCCGGACTTTAATGGTGGTGGTTGATCGATTCTCAAAGTATGCAACCTTTGTGCCTGCGACAAATGATTGCCCGGCCGAGCAGGTAGCCAAACTGTTCATGAAGCATGTGGTGAAGTACTGGGGGGTGCCACAATCGATCGTGAGGGATCAGTATCCCCGCTTCACGGGACATTTCTGGTCCAAGTTGTTCAAGCTGCTGGGGTCGGAGCTGAATATGTCGACAGGTTTGCATCCCCAAACCGGCGGTCAGATGGAGCGGGTCAATACTATCTTGGAGATCTACCTCCAGCACTATGTGAGCGCGACGCAAGTGAATTGGGCGAAGTTGATCGATGTAGCCCAGTTTTCCTACAACTTGCAATGGAGTGAGTCGACCAGCTAGAATCCGTTCGAGGTTGCAACTGGGCAACAACCAAACACCCTGAGCACCATTGCTTTGGGTTACCGGGGGAGTAGTCCGCCCGCGTACAAGTTCGCCAAGAACATGCAAGAAGATGCGGACTTGGCATGGGCGTGTCTACACAAAGCCTCCAAGCACATGAAGAAATGGGCGGATAAGAAGCGACGGCATGTAGAGTTCCAAGTTGGAGACCAAGTGTTGGCCAAGCTGCACGTGGTTCTTCGATACAAGGACGTGCACAAGGGGTTGATCCGTCGCTACGAAGGGCCATTTCGGGTGCTATAACGGGTTGGAAAGGTCGCATACAAACTGGAGCTACCACCAAAGCTAAAGGTGCATCCGGTTTTCCATGTAAGTATGCTCAAACCCTTCCAAGTTGATAAGGAAGACCCAGATCGTGGGGAGTCACAACGAAAGCTGCTCGGGGCAAAGATCTCGTATGATCGAGAAGTCGAGAGCATCTTGGCGGATCGAGTTATACGGAAGAGGTATTGCGCGGTCGAGCACGAATATTTGATCCGATGGAAAGGTTTTCCAGAGAGTAAAGCCAGTTGGGAGCCCGAGGAGAGTCTTTGGCAATTCAAGAAAGAGATCGAAGCCTTTCACACCGAAGACGCGACGAGGGCGTCGCTTGATTAGGTGGGGGAGAATGTCACGGCCCGAAAGTTAGCATGTCCAAGAGGTTTCTATAAGTCGGGCGTGACACCTTCTGACCCTCGGCTTATGTCCCCGAGACGTAGAGTATTCTCCTAAGGGAGGATGATACTGTATTTGTACGCATACGATATAAATGCAAGTAGCTGGTAGTTGGCTATAAATGCCGGTAGTTGGTAGATGGGGAGATGCAATTTCCACCGTTAGATCTAAGGGAGATTTATGGATACGGTTTACCTTATACTTGTATATAAAGGGGTCTCCTCCCTTATTGTAATTCATTCACAAGTTATATGAAAAAGCAGAGCTTCTCTCTCAAGAAGTTTCTCTCTCTACAAAGTCCCTTGTGAGTTGAGTGTAGAAAAGCTGCTTAGGGGTAAAACCTTAAGGCCGCATGGATTAGCCTTCGAGTGAACGAGGTGCTGATCGAGAGCGAATCGATCGGCCCGTGACATATGCATGTGAAATAACACATGGAACCGTACTTTTTATATGTTGTGCACAATGTTTGATGGTTCACATTATTTTTTAACAAAGTGCTGATGGTACTGAAGTAGTGAATCTGGAAAATTTTCATCGTTCTAAAATAATAATCATCAAAAGAAAATGTATACTTCATTACCTTAGATTCCAATTTTCAAGTTAAAATAGAAAAGGATATTTCATCATAGGGAATCAAATCTCAATTTCAATATGCCACGGGAAACTTGGAAATTGAGATTTGTCAAAAGTTGTCCAAATATATAGCTAAGCTAATAATATTATGAACGTCCAAAATGCATTATTCTCCAATCCTAAGTTTTGTCAAGCGAGGAAGTCAGGAAAATATGTACATGGCTATGTTACATGACATCTAAGAACGAAGAAGAAATGAAGAGTGAGGCTGATTGAACCTACCACTCCGTCCATTGTACCCGTTTATGGTCAAATACAGCTCGAGGAACGTGAGCAATTTTGGACTAGTCCTCGTCAGTTGTTTGTTGACATCTCTTGCTCAATTCACCTCAATGTTTGATGTGTAATTCTTGCTCAATTCACCACAATGTTCGATGTGTAATTCTTTAAGGGCGGTGAGGAATTGGATTCCTTGTGGCATGGACGATAAGTTGTGACACTGAATCAGTGAATTTCCTTGAGACTTGTATGATTGGGCAGCCATTTGGGTATAGCCGTGAAGCTTGGGCAATCATAGATGCTAAACCATTCCAAATTGCAAGTAGGGGTGTCCAAAAACCCGACCCGACTCGCCCCGACCCAAACACGAACCAAACACGAAATAAGTTGAGTATATGTTTTGGGTCTTAAAATTGTTCGGGTAATTGTTATGAAACAAAAAAACAAACATGTTTTGGGTTGGGTTAGGGTCGAAACATTGTTCGGTCCCGAACACATTATTGACTTCATGTGTTTGAAACAATTCTCCTCTCACCCAAAGTTCCAAACCCAAACTCTCTTTAGTCTTCACCCAAACCCAAACATGAAACAAGACGCGACGATTGTGCCTTCTCCGGTCATTGACTCTATCGTTGTTGCCGCCGCTGCCGCCACTGTCGCCGTTGCCGTCGCTGCCACCGCCACCGTCGCCGTCGCTGCCACCGCCGCCACCGCTGTTGCCATCACTGCCACCGCCGCTGCCGCCACTGCTGTCGCTGCCGCCGTCGACGTCTGTGCCCTCTCGTCGATTCCGCCGCTGCCCTCTTCTTTGCTCCTTGCATTCTAGGGCTTCGCAGAGCAAGTCCCTTGCTTTGTAGCAGGAGGAGAAGGAGGAGGAGAAGGTTCCCTCCCTTGGTCGATTCGGAGAACAACTCTCTTATTCAATCCGATGCTGCGGCACCTTTGTCGGGTGCGTATTCGATCTCTATCGCATTCTGGGTTCTATTCAATGTTCATCAAAATGTGTGGGTGCGCTCGTGGGGCTTTGCTGCTCCTCCTTTGATTTGCTTGTGGTGTGGGGCTTCGTCTTCTTTACGTGTTGGTTCTAATTCACTGGAATTTTTCGTAATCAAGTCAAGAATCTTAGCACTTGCGGTCTGAAAATCAGAATTCTAAATGGAACTCTTGATTTCCTAATTTCAATTTGAGGAAAGCATAGGGAGATGAGAGGATTTAGTGTGACATCCAGATTTTCGAGTTTCAATTTGACTGGATAAATAAGATCCTGTCTCATCACTCGTCAATTTATTGACGGGTCCGAAATTTCAAGAAAGAAATTATCGGAAGATAAATTGAAGCCCGAAAGGAAATGAAAAGGGAAAGAGAAAAGAAAAGAAAATAAGAATAATGGTATTGTTTTTATTTTACTTTTTCTCTCTCCCCCTCTCTTTTCTTTTCTCTATTTTCCTCTCTTTTCTCTCTCTCTTCTCTCCCCTTTTCCCTCCCCCATTCGTGCGGACAGCTTTCCCCTTCCCCCACCGACTTCTCTCTCCTCTCTCC
Source organism: Eucalyptus brandiana (assembly GCA_014182725.1). Lineage (NCBI taxonomy): Eukaryota > Viridiplantae > Streptophyta > Magnoliopsida > Myrtales > Myrtaceae > Eucalyptus > Eucalyptus brandiana. Next base: position 20,059,388 of record CM024678.1, read on the forward strand.
TCATTTTGACCAGTCAAACTTTCATCTTCTCTCTCTCTCTCATCTCTCTCTTTCGCACCTTCTCTCCCTCGGCTCTTTTTGCTGTGCGAATAGAACCGAACCAGAAGCGGACAGAAGCGGAGGAGCTCGCCGAACCGTCGCCACCCGCACCGCCGCCCGGACGCCCGGCCGATCGCCGCCGTTCCGCCGTCCGCCGCCCCCGTCCGCCGTGTGCCGCTAGCCCGTTCCTCGCGCGACCCACCGCCGTTCGCCTCTGTCCAGCCCTATTCCGCCACGATCCGGCCACCTCCGGCCACCGTGGGCCACCGGCCAACCCCGCCGGAGCTCCCCTCACCCTCCGCCGACCTCCCCTCGCCTTCTCAGCCGCCGGAGCAGCCTCGTTTGGCCATGAACAGCAGCTGGAAAATGGGTTTCCAGCTGGTTCAAGGCCCGTTTTGGGCCGTTTCCCGGCCCCGAACCCGAGGCCCGCTTTGGGAAGAATTGTTCCTCGCGTCGCCGCCGTCGGATTGATCCGATTTGCGCGTGATTTGGTGAGTAATCTCACTAATCTCGGATTAGTTGATTAATTATGCTTTAGGTTGGTTTAGTTTTAATTAATTATGTTTAGGTTGTTAGATTAGAATTAATTAGCAATTATTAGTTAATTGTGATGCGATTTAGATAAATTGATTGAGCAATTAACAAGTAGACGTGGTCTACTATTTATTGGAAGCATCTCGGGAATTTTCGGACCCCTAATTGAGCTTCAATTTGGCGATTCGGGCCTAAGTGAGATTTTTGGCATTTAAATATTAATTTTCGGAATTAAATTAAATAATTATTTATTTTCCGAAAATTCAAGGGAGATGATCCGGAACCGGAATATTATGCTGATGACTGTGGTGAAGTCCGTTTATTTAATCGGGCTTTAATTTGAGCTAAATCGAATTTTGAATATTAATCAATTTTCGAAATTTAATAATTAATTATTTATTTCCTGAAAATTCAACTGGGATGGTCCGTGACCGGAAAATTATGCTGATGACCGTGGTGAAGTCCGTTTATTTAATTGGACCTTATTTTGAGCTAAACGGAATTTTTAATATTTAATAATTAATTTTCGAAATTAATTATTTATTTATTTATTTTTCGGAAATTAAGTTTGAGATGGCCGACGACCGAAATCTCGTGCTGATTGTCGTGGCACAGTTCGTTTATTTAATTGAGCTTTAGTTTGTGCTGAATTGAATTATTTATGAAATTGAGAATTATCCTTTAATGGAATAATCTTTGATTATTGATTGGGAAATAACCGGGTGTCGGTTGACAGTACCAAAAGTGTTTTGGTGGGCTGTAGAGAATGGTGGGAATTATGAAAAAGGAAATTATGATATTTTGGCTAAAGCCGATCGTGTATCCACACGATTATTTTATTGGGTACGATAAAAATAATGAGAATATTGGACGGTGGAGATGGTATACTATATCGGCCTTCGGGCGATATGTCAGCTTTGGGTGAGCAGTATACCGGTATACTATATCGGCCTTCGGGCGATATGTCAGCTTTGGGTGAGCAAGATACCTTATTATCGCCTTTGGGCGAGCAATATATTATCGGCTTTGGGTGAGCATATGGTATACTATATCGGCCTTCGGGCGATATGTCGGCTTTGGGTGAGCGATATACCGGTATACTATATCGGCCTTCGGGCGATATGCCGCTTTGAGTGAGCGGTATACCTTATTATCGCTTTGGGTGAGCTATGCTATCTATTTATCGGCTTTGGGTGAGCAGTCCGATTTGATAGGACTTTATAGATAGTATTGAATGTGCCGACCAAGCATGGGTCGTGATGACGTGTAATCGACTAGGTCGATTGATCATTGCTTGATCTGATGTTGTGAATTGATCGATTGATTGGAAATGACCATGAGATGGTCTGATCGACTTGTAATCGACTAGGTCGATTGATCGATGATTCGATCTGAGTGTGACTTGATGTGATTCATTGTTTTGATTTGATGTTGTGAATTGATTGACCGAATGGGAATGACAAAGGTGAGTGGTCTTGTTGGCTTGAAATCGACTAGGTCGATTTGATCGATGCTTTGATCGGTAATATGATTGCTTGAGTGCCTATTACGAATTGTACTGACTTGCAGGTGGGATCTGACGCTAAGGTACGTCTTCTGCCCTATGCGTGTTTAGGCAGCCTTTAGTATAATAGTTTACTAATTGGGCTTAGTGGGGTAGAACTCGCTGAGACGTAGTCTCATCCCGTTTTGGGGAAAAACATTTCGGACCCCGTTGAGGAGCCGAGGAGGAATTTGAGAAGGAGAATTCGGAGGTGAAACTTAAAGAGAAGGATTTTTGGAAGAAGAAGACAATCCCGAGAGGGGCCTTGAGTGCGGCCAGTTCGTCTAAGTTTCTCTTTCTTTTGAGATCTCTATGTTGATGTGAATAGTTATGAAGTGGTTTGTGTGTTGTATAAAAGTTTGGTTATAAATTTCAATATGAAAAATATGGCCCCGTTTTCTATCCTATCGATATATTGTCCGGGATTTATAATCGCTTCCGCATGTGCTTAATAAATTGAAAGGGTCGGCGATACTAGTCCTGGGATATCGCATTATAAAATCGACCAAGTGAGAAGGATGTGTGCGTACCCGAGGATCGGGGCGTGACATCCAGTCAAAGTGGTATCAGAGCGAAGTTGAAGATTGGAGTGATAAGGAGCGTTGACCATGGGATAGTTAGTAGGAAAGGCCTTTAAATTCATGCTGGTGCATGTCTGTGTTAGCTGGATGCTAGAATTGATTGTTGTGTGAGGATCGCTCATCTTCTAATCCAGTGTGGATGTGGAAGACGGGTTTCAATGTAAAGACTGAACCATGAGCGAGCGGAGCCGAGAACTCCTAGTAAGAGGACAATGTCCTCTCGTGACTCGGATAATGCACGACAAAGGTCCGCACCCGAGGTGGTTGTGGCGAGTGTCGGCTCCGCCAGCTCGAGTGTAAGAGTACCACCGCAGTTGGTACTAGTGTAGTAGCGTCGAATGATCCTAAGTTCGATAGGATCGTTCTGATGCAAGTGTTCCTTGGGAACTGGATGAGCTAGTAAGCTCAAGATCAAGCCATTGTCGTTATCGCTATCGTTACTGCCGTTAGTGTTGCAAGCGCCTTTGTTGCTACACCTGTTGAGATCCAGAGTAGGGATATGATTTGGGATTGAGCCATCACTTCCAAGTCAAGGTACAGATCCAGTTCAAGTAGAAAAGGAAATCGGTCAGGGAAAAGATCGAAGTCGAGAGCGGTTCTAGCAGATCGATGGGACAACCAGAAAGAGTGTGTGCTGTCACTTGGCAGGAGATAGAAGACTCACCTAATAAGTGCCGAAAGTATGGAAGGAATGCATGGATTAATCCTGTGTTCGAGAATGACTAGAACGTGCTTTGATGGTAGTGAGCACAGTCATTAGGTGAGGGACTATCAGTTGGAGTTCAGGAAGAACACCAACATTGCTACTACCAATATGGTGCCAGTAGGATGGCAAAAAGGAACAGGAACGGAACCAACTATGCCTTATTCAATGAAAGAATATTTTGAGGTGATTTTATCAGAATAGTGCCAGAGAATGTTGGGATTGCAAGTGTGGAATTTCAGTTGTTTGTTAAGGCTGTAGGAAAAGAACCATTGACTAGAGTTATACTTGATTGGCTGTTGGTGTACAACTCTATCGTTAAATGTGGAAAGAATTGGCTCTGGAGCATTTTGTAGTGATGAATTGTTATAGTGGAGTAACCCAGTTTATTCCAAGAGCAGATAGAAGTGCCAAGTTTTATTGAGAGTCGAGAAGGGTTCTTGACTTTTTTAACCTCGTCACTTGAGGAAATCCATTTGTTAGACGGAGGTTGCCTAGGTTACTTGACAATTGTCAAAAATAAGACATATTGAAGAATTGAAAATTGAGGACTCCTCAGTAGTCCAAGAATTTCTGGAAGTGTTGCCAGAAGGATTGTCAGGCCTATTGTTAGTAAGTGAGATAGAATTTACGATCAAGCTAACACCCGGAACAGAACCATTCTCTAAAGTTTCTTACCGGTTGTTGTTGCCTGAATTGATAGGACCAATTGTGCAAGTGTGAGGATTGATGAATGAGGAATTCATGCATATCAGTGCATCACTTTAGGGATCATCAGTTTTGTGAAAAGAGAAAGAAAGATGGTTCGTTGCAATTATGCATCAACTATAGTCGACCCAATCAAGTGACAATCAATGATAAGTGTTCATTCTCAAAGATCGACGAATTGGGCGACTTGTTATAAAGAGTGTGGATGCCTTCAAGGATCGACTTGAGGACAAGTTATTGTCAGTTGAGAACCAGGATGGAGGCCGTACGAAAGACATATGCTCGTACTTGATATGGTCTTTACGAGAGTATTGTAAGATCGATTGGCTTGGTGAACACTTCGATTCTTTGTCATGGATTTGACAAATAGAATGTTCAAGGAATAACTAGATCGATGGTGATCGTGTGGTGTAGCGACATTCTAAGGTATTCATTAAGTGCTGAGGATTAGGAAAGCCCCTAAGAATGGTCGTGTGGTTACAAGTAAGAGAATCTTCATGAACCAAGCCAAGATCAAATCAGTTGTTAGCAGATCGAGATTGACAATAGTGTCAGAGATCAGAAGCTGTGGGGATTTGACAGATTACTACAGAAGGTTTGTGAAAGGATTTTCAACATCAATATCATCATGGGCTTGACCTCTTGAGAAAGAAGAGAAATTCATTGGCATAGACAAGTACGAGAATAGTTTCCAAAGCTTCAATAAGATCAGGCTACCGCACCTGTGCTAAACTTTTCTTTTGGCTCTGGAAAGCATGAAATCTTTAGTGATGTGTCTTGCCAACGACTGGGTATGTATTGATACAACATGAGAAGATTGTTGTATAACCGTCCCGCCAGTTGAGACCCGACAAGTTGAACGTGAAATGGTGTCGTGAACCAGAATTTTGACAGAACTATAATAGTGATATCGAGTATCACATTGGAGAAACGAAATGAGTCATTAATGTGTTGAGCCGATAGTCTTCAAATGTGCATAGACTGGCTAAAGTATAGACTTTACTTGAAAATGGTTCGAAATTTGGTTTTCAAAATTGAGGTAGGCTACCTTTTGAATTTTATAGCCACCCTCAAGATTGAACCAAATGTTCCAGTTAGAATCGGTGCCTAGTTGACAAGTAAAGATGTTCAGAAGATCTTATAAGAGGATACTGGCAAGAAAGAATCTGACTTTAAGATTTATGAGAATGGAAAGTTCAAGTTTCATGAGTGATTGAATACACTTGACAAAGTGTAGCACTCGGGGAAAAGATCTTGTCGAAGTTCACTATAGTATCACGCTTTTGACCGATGGGGCAAGTAATCAGAATCGACATCAGCTAAATTGGTAGACCGATATGAGGATAAATACAGCTGAGCAAGTTGAAAGCGTCAGAAGTGTCAGTAAATGGAATACAGGAATGCGAATCGGGAAGATTTTAGCTTCACTCGAGAGTCCCAAGTGGAAATGGAAATATATGGCTTACTAAAGATTCAGGGGATTACTGATACCGTTTGAGAATAGCGGTTAATCGATAGATGGAATTGGTCCCCTTTGGTACAGTACGAATATATCTTGTTTTGAGTGTGTGATCCAGATTTCGGGCTCTGATTTCGATTAGATACATTGGGCATTTCATCGACGCGATTACAGTGTTTTTCTCTGAGTTGGCCACTCATGAGATAACTAGACTAGCTGGGTGAGTTATTAGGGACCTTAAGGCAAATAGACTTGAGAATTCGACTAGGGATTGACTTCTCGACCGTGCTTATCCGTCGAGATCATTACGGCACAGATATAAATCGATTTGAGATCAGATATAGGTTGGTTCGACTGAGATGTGTGGCTAATCGTGGGTGACACCACTAAATTGGAAAATTCTCGTCGACCAACACTAGACCGATTTTCTTATTGTTTTGGTACCCTGTGTCCGTATTTGGATCATCGGGATTTTCACGACAATCGAAAGTCGTCATTGAGTCGAGTGAGTTCATTGTGGCTCGAAGAAAATCGACCACGGGTCATTTGCACTGAAAGGTTCTGAAAGTTACCCGGTAGCCTAGGTCACACTAAAAGCGTGTCGGAGTGAAATTAACCTTCAATCTAAGTCCGATTTCATAAATTGAAGATCCCATCGTATCATAGAATAGGTATACCGAAGTGTGTGTGTCTCAGATAATTCACCGACATGGAGTGTCGAGGATGAATTATATATCGAATCTAGATCAGAGATTATAAGTTGACAGAGTTTTCAAAGGGTTCTTTATTAATCAGTGCAAAGCAGAGTGTACAGGATTTCAATCGGTTGAGATGAAATCAGAAATCAGAAAATCGCAAGTTTGTCAGATCAGTGTCAGAGTAAAGATTGCTCAGAATTGTCAGAAATTTTGAACTGTTGAGGTTCGAAGATTTGTTAGGGAGTCGAGAAAAAAAGAGATCAGATGTGGATGACATAATGTCTTATGTGAGAAGCTCAGTTCAGTCCTTGGTTCAGAAAGAGCAGAGTTTGTGTACCGAGATGATCTCCTTGGTCAAAGTGGTTAGACAACGCCACGAGACCGAATGATCAGCGTGGAAAAGTGAGACTCGATAAGACGGCAATACCCCCACCTTTCGTTTATGGATTGGAAAAAGGTTCAAATTTCGAGGACGAAATTTCTATAAGAGGGGAAGAGTTGTGACATCCAGATTTTCGAGTTTCAATTTGACTGGATAAATAAGATCCTGTCTCATCACTCGTCAATTTATTGACGGGTCCGAAATTTCAAGAAAGAAATTATCGGAAGATAAATTGAAGCCCGAAAGGAAATGAAAAGGGAAAGAGAAAAGAAAAGAAAATAAGAATAATGGTATTGTTTTTATTTTACTTTTTCTCTCTCCCCCTCTCTTTTCTTTTCTCTATTTTCCTCTCTTTTCTCTCTCTCTTCTCTCCCCTTTTCCCTCCCCCATTCGTGCGGACAGCTTTCCCCTTCCCCCACCGACTTCTCTCTCCTCTCTCCTCATTTTGACCAGTCAAACTTTCATCTTCTCTCTCTCTCATCTCTCTCTTTCGCACCTTCTCTCCCTCGGCTCTTTTTGCTGTGCGAATAGAACCGAACCAGAAGCGGACAGAAGCGGAGGAGCTCGCCGAACCGTCGCCACCCGCACCGCCGCCCGGACGCCCAGCGATCGCCGCCGTTCCGCCGTCCGCCGCCCCCGCGTCCGCCGTGTGCCGCTAGCCCGTTCCTCGCGCGACCCACCGCCGTTCGCCTCCGTCCGGCCCCTATTCCGCCACGATCCGGCCACCTCCGCCACCGTGGCCACCGGCCAACCCCGCCGGAGCTCCCCTCACCCTCCGCCGACCTCCCTCGCCTTCTCGGCCGCCGGAGCAGCCTCGTTTGGCCATGAACAGCAGCTGGAAAATGGGTTTCCAGCTGGTTCAAGGCCCGTTTTGGGCCGTTTCCCGGCCCCGAACCCGAGGCCCGCTTTGGGAAGAATTGTTCCTCGCGTCGCCGCCGTCGGATTGATCCGATTTGCGCGTGATTTGGTGAGTAATCTCACTAATCTCGGATTAGTTGATTAATTATGCTTTAGGTTGGTTTAGTTTTAATTAATTATGTTTAGGTTGTTAGATTAGAATTAATTAGCAATTATTAGTTAATTGTGATGCGATTTAGATAAATTGATTGAGCAATTAACAAGTAGACGTGGTCTACTATTTATTGGAAGCATTTCGGGAATTTTCGGACCCCTAATTGAGCTTCAATTTGGCGATTCGGGCCTAAGTGAGATTTTTGGCATTTAAATATTAATTTTCGGAATTAAATTAAATAATTATTTATTTTCCGAAAATTCAAGGGAGATGATCCGGAACCGGAATATTATGCTGATGACTGTGGTGAAGTCCGTTTATTTAATCGGGCTTTAATTTGAGCTAAATCGAATTTTGAATATTAATCAATTTTCGAAATTTAATAATTAATTATTTATTTCCTGAAAATTCAACTGGGATGGTCCGTGACCGGAAAATTATGCTGATGACCGTGGTGAAGTCCGTTTATTTAATTGGACCTTATTTTGAGCTAAACGGAATTTTTAATATTTAATAATTAATTTTCGAAATTAATTATTTATTTATTTATTTTTCGGAAATTAAGTTTGAGATGGCCGACGACCGAAATCTCGTGCTGATTGTCGTGGCACAGTTCGTTTATTTAATTGAGCTTTAGTTTGTGCTGAATTGAATTATTTATGAAATTGAGAATTATCCTTTAATGGAATAATCTTTGATTATTGATTGGGAAATAACCGGGTGTCGGTTGACAGTACCAAAAGTGTTTTGGTGGGCTGTAGAGAATGGTGGGAATTATGAAAAAGGAAATTATGATATTTTGGCTAAAGCCGATCGTGTATCCACACGATTATTTTATTGGGTACGATAAAAATAATGAGAATATTGGACGGTGGAGATGGTATACTATATCGGCCTTCGGGCGATATGTCGGCTTTGGGTGAGCAAAGATACCGGTATACTATATCGGCCTTCGGGCGATATGTCGGCTTTGGGTGAGCAAAGATACCTTATTATCGCCTTTGGGCGAGCAATATATTATCGCTTTGGGTGAGCATATGGTATACTATATCGGCCTTCGGGCGATATGTCGGCTTTGGGTGAGCAAAGATACCGGTATACTATATCGGCCTTCGGGCGATATGCCGCTTTGAGTGAGCAAAGTATACCTTATTATCGCTTTGGGTGAGCTATGCTATCTATTTATCGGCTTTGGGTGAGCAGATCCCGATTTGATAGGACTTTATAGATAGTATTGAATGTGCCGACCAAGCATGGGTCGTGATGACGTGTAATCGACTAGGTCGATTGATCATTGCTTGATCGATGTTGTGAATTGATCGATTGATTGGAAATGACCATGAGATGGTCTGATCGACTTGTAATCGACTAGGTCGATTGATCGATGATTCGATCTGAGTGTGACTTGATGTGATTCATTGTTTTGATTTGATGTTGTGAATTGATTGACTGAATGGGAATGACAGTGAGTGGTCTTGTTGGCTTGAAATCGACTAGGTCGATTTGATCGATGCTTTGATCGGTAATATGATTGCTTGAGTGCCTATTACGAATTGTACTGACTTGCAGGTGGGATCTGACGCTAAGGTACGTCTTCTGCCCTATGCGTGTTTAGGCAGCCTTTAGTATAATAGTTTACTAATTGGGCTTAGTGGGGTAGAACTCGCTGAGACGTAGTCTCATCCCAGTTTGGGGAAAAACATTTCAGGACCCCGTTGAGGAGCTGAGGAGGAATTTGAGAAGGAGAATTCGGAGGTGAAACTTAAAGAGAAGGATTTTTGGAAGAAGAAGACAATCCTGAGAGGGGCCTTGAGTGCGGCCCAGTTCGTCTAAGTTTCTGTCTTCTTTTGAGATCTCTATGTTGATGTGAATAGTTATGAAGTGGTTTGTGTGTTGTATAAAAGTTTGGTTATAAATTTCAATATGAAAAATATGGCCCCGCTTTTCTATCCTATCGATATATTGTCTGGGGATTTATAACTGCTTCCGCATGTGCTTAATAAATTGAAAGGGTCGGCGATACTAGTCCTGGGATATCGCATTATAAAATCGACCAAGTGAGAAGGATGTGTGCGTACCCGAGGATCGGGGCGTGACATTTAGTGGTTCACAATTCACCGAATTTTGACTCTCTTTCTGGATGGTTTTTTTTTTTTCCTTTGCCTCAGTACAAGATTTTCTCATTCACGACCTCCAGTCTTTAGTGGCGGACGCGGAGCAACAACCCTCGTTGGAGAGATTTATGCAGGTCAGGTTTCTCACAGATTCTTCCTTTCCAAGCTGTTTTGCAATGGGGTGCCATGAACTGTTTGTTCTTATCTCGGGATTAATATTTAGTGAGGTCCCTCAATTACCCGTGTTGGATTAGCGGTTAAGGAGTGGACTTTGTATGTGTTGAAGCTATAGCACTTCCTGGATTCTCCCCATGGACCAATAATTTAGAGAGTGGGGAAATTCATAGGCTAAGTTTTGATGTGGGCTACCTCTTGTTTGAGGAAAAAAGATTATCTGGGCCTTCTTGTTATTCACTTAAATAGCTTTTGTGCCTGGGGAGGCGATAAACCAGGTCCTCTATGTCATAGATGGCCTGCACCAACCATGGTTGAATGGAGTGGACCTAATGGAAGATGCTCAAAAGAATAAGCATGTATTGTCTACCGGATGCGAAGGGTGATCACCGCCAAAGCATACCTTTCAGTTCCATCGAATTTTGGGGGCGATGCTATTTATGAACTTACTCATTCTTTTTGGCTGTTTGAATCAGGATGGACTTTCTACTTAGAGGTGGACTTCGCAGGGGAAAACAGGAAGTGTGTAAATGCTCTCTTATCCTGTTGGCTTGAATGGAAAATTGATAATAGACTGAGGGTCGATGGCTTTTTAAATATACTAAACTGAATGGCATTGCATAGACCCGTTATATCTAGCTGTGCAATCTAATTTAACTTGTGGTAGATGAAAATGTAGGTGTAGAAAGATAATGAAAGTGGTCCCAATTAGATCTGCCTGCATTGGCAATTCGCGGGGACTGCAAACTCTGGAAACTCAAAATTCTTCTTTCGTCAACTTCATGAGAGCTGCCTTTTTATGCTAACCACAATGGGTTCCACACATTTTCTCTGGGTACCATTTAATTTTAGCCTAACTGTTGCATCTTCTGACATTTCTTTTATGTAGAATGGAACTAAAGACTCCATCAGCAAGCTTGTTTCTGACTTGAACAGCGCGACATTGGAGCCTGATGTTGTTGAGTCCCAGTTTCCTTTGACCTGATTTTTATCATCATATATTCTCTCCTCCACTAATTGTTAGGTTTGCTTAACTAATTTTGTAGAAGTTTTGAACTTTCGTTGAGTTTTAGGTTGGAGTGAGGCGGTAATAATTAGGAACTTAGAAAAATTATATGATGTTGAAAGGGAATTACAGAATTCCAGGTAAGCCTATTCTCTTTTCAACGTCTTGAGCTACTCCTCTCTGGTAGATTTACTCAGAACATTACAGATGTATATCTATTAAAACTTTCATGTTTCACTTTTATCAGAACTAATGCTCCATTCGTGTATCTCAATTGAACTGCCAATGAATGGTATTCTACTTCAGCAACTTATCAAGTCCTGCAACTTCAGTAACATATATATCTTAAATGGGGAGTTGGGTCTTCTAAGTTTTTCACATCTCCTTCAGGCCAGACTTGTTCTGAAACTTGGGTCATGACATTTTTTAATTTGGGGATACTCAGAACATATAGGTGGGTTTATTTTGAGGAAAATTACTGTCCTTCAAAAAGAAAAAAAGAAAAAAAGAGTAGTTACTAAGTAAGTTCAAGAAAAATAGACATTCACGGATCTAGATCAGCTCTCAAACCTTCAGGGAGTGAAGTATAGCGCCTATTTTAATTACTATGACAGACAACTCCCATTCACAAAGCACGACACAATGCAATCAGCTTAAAGAATGTCCTTGTTGCATCCATTCCCCAAATGTTTGGTTCGTATCTCACATCATTGCCAAAATAACAGTGAAGCTCCTGGTCATTTAAAGCTTCAGGGGCATGAGAAATTGTCATCACCAAATGAAGAACAAACATATTAAAGACACTGACTGACAGTCTGAACATGTGAGATGGATATAGGCAAGATGAAAAACAAAAAAGAGCGCAACATGATTCCTACCAGTTTTTCCACTGTACAAGATGTTACTTTTGGATCAAGGCCATGAATCCATCATCAGATTGAGCAATCTATTAGCACTTCAATTGACAAAGAAAGTGGCATATAGATCCATGGATATTCATCATCTCAACATTAGTGTCCTGAATTTGAGAAAAGTAATAATCTTATGATGGTACCTTCAATGGCTAATTAATCCATGACAGAATAAGTGTACTTAAGCTACTAAAAATGCAATAAAAACCACATAAACATGAGTACTTGCTATGATCAATCAATCCTTAGAAGTGTTATTCCACATTGATTGAATAAAGGGTATCAATAAGGGTTGTATACATGTGGTCTACCTCTAACTAATTAGTGGACATAAGCTTTTGGGTGGAACTTTTGCTAACAATGAATGAAGTTCTGTTTTATTATGCATGAATGAAAGAAAGAATCGCATAATGAACATCCTATGCTCTAGGAAATCAACTTTAACAGAACTTGAAAAAAAGGTAATACTCTCTGTTCGCATAAGAACATATTCATGTGATGTCAAGGAAGAAGAGTCTTTCTCTGTGACTGATAACATATAATGACATCCAATGTGCTTCAAAGGCATTCTTATCTATTTTCATTCCTACCAGGATCACAAGCCAGATGATGCTAAAGCATTGCATTGACTTAGTCGACCCCAAGATTACTTGAAATAAGACAAGAAACAATAAGGCATCGACACAACCCCATGCCAAACTGAAATTACTAATGTGAAGCAGGTACTCTTAACTGACTATGATACTTTACTTGCTATATTTACAATTACTAGGAAACACAGATGATCTCCAAAACCAGCTCTCGGTTGTGCTGCTGTCATGCAAATATTCTTCATGATTCTACATGGGGCATATGTGTTCTCCATCATTCTGGAATTCTTTTTGCATGACTTGTAATGAAAGAACATGATTTCTTTCATCAGGATTCAGAGACATGCATCAAATTGTTGTGAAAATGATAATAAAAGAACATGACTAGTATATTCCAAGTCAATTTGCACTCCTAATATTGCCAATGAGCTATTCCAATGTCAAGATTACAGTTATAGTGGGAAGTCCTCACTTCTGATGTGGTACCAATTAAGCTGTCCACAGAATTAATGATCATATGCACAGCTCCTCCCACTTCATTTTGGTGCCATAAGTAGCTAGGTAATACCTGAGCTTTGAAGATTTTTTGTCCCTGCCATCAGCTAGCCAAAAATGGTGCAAATTTCTGGCCGAAACCATAGTTATTGCACGAGTGGCTTTCCAATTTCGTTTTGTGGCAGCTGTAACAAAACATTCTGATTTGAGCTATAGTTCAAGAAAAGATGGCATTAAGAGATCTAGATTAGCTCTCCAACATTAAAGGACTTAAAGCAAATCACCTTTCTAGCTACCCATTGATTGCTTGTCATATTTATCCGAAAAACATGAAAGCAATACGGTTGATTTAAGGACTTCCTCCATACTTCTAGTTTGGATCTCACACTGTTATCCACAATATAGTGGAAATCCTCTGTTCTTTTTGTGAACTGAAATCTTCAGTTAACTTAAAAGAAAAGCCACTTATTGTCAAATTCAGTCAGCTCTGTACTCTGAATTTCGCATCAGTGTGGGCATCAGTCGACTAGCATTGAGTTTGTAACCTTCAAAAAGCAAGACCATCACATTATAGAGGATCCATACAGAGGATGACAGAATGAAAACCAACCATGGAAATAGGAACAAATTTAATGGTGTTTCTGTTTCAACGTTAGAAATCAAAAGGTATCTCCTGACCTTGTTAGCAAGACAAGAATTATTTTGCTATAATTGGCCATAAAATGCAAAGTTTTATGCTTTCTGAGGGTTTGAAGCACTGAGTATTGAACAAAAGATGCATTGCAAATGCTAAAACAATAGTATAGAGGAAAGTTAAAAGCAAAAGTTCTTCCAAACACACCATAATGTCAGAGCCTGATAACTCCTAGTGAAAGAAGAAACTGATGGACTTCTATTAGCGCAGCTCAAGCTTTTGCATTTTCCCACAGTCGGAAGGAGATAAGGAGCAATTCCATTCAACCAGAAAGCTAGCAAAGAAAAGGTAAGGATAAAATGAACAAGCCATATCACCATCACAACAATTCGGACACTAGCATCCTTTTCTGTGTGAAATTAGTGGCCTTCAACACCATTTCACTACGTTATTAGCTAACTGGGATGAGTGAGGACATCCTCGGAGAATCTTGTGAGAAGGAATTTCCACATACTCATGGAGAAAATGCTACTTTGGATCATAGGTACAAAAAAATGGGTCACAGGAGATTGTTCATCTTTCCACTTCTCATCACCCCTCAAGGTGCTTCAAGATTCGAGAATAGGAAAGATGTAGCTATGAAAGTAGAACCTCATCAATCAAGGTAATCTTCCCGTTCAACCTAAAGTTAGTTTTCGATAACTTTGCAGTCAATTTCCACACTACTTAGATAGGGTGATAAAATCAACCTAAACCTGTAATAGGCTCATAAGTCCTGATAATCTTGCTATGCATGCTCTACGACCGCTCAGATAACATAAGGAAAATTCACCACCATTGACACGAAACCTAATCGAAAGCTGTTATAGTTATCTCATTACACTATAATAAATTGGTAGAAGAGAATAACTGAACAGATTTTTGCACCTAATAGGAATTGCAAGCTGATAAATATAACAAGACAACTAAACATGCTTCGCTGAACATGCAGAAAAGCTCGAATTAGTCTCAATTCATTTCCTCCGTGTGACATCCAAAATTAGATCAGCAATAGCAACTAAAAACCTTGAATCACCATAATGTGCATGCACCAATCACGCCAAGAATCAACCGATGAATAAACCGATTGATCGGCGACAAGAGTGGATTAATGTTAAGAGGGGTCTAATCACCTCGACTTTGAAGATATGGCAACCGGAAGCAATGAAGACCCAACGTGAAGATCCTTCACCAGATTCCTCACCTCCAACATTTTCTCTCTTCCATTTTAGCCTGGAGAACAAAGGGTCAAAGCAATCGGTGAGTGGGTGAGATTACAAGTCAAAATCCATTTCTCAGCTAGCGGAGCATGTGAGCATGAATCACACTTTCGAATCAGTCATCCCATCGTCGTCCACCGAAAGAAGACAAAAACGGACCACCAGATGATGCAGGACCCCTCAATCTCTTCCCCTTCTCTCTGTGCTCGATTTCCACCCTCCTTCTCTTCTTGCCCCAATGCCCAGAATAGCACCACGTCCTCGGCAACTTCGTTGGCTTCCTCATGAAGATCCGACTATAGCCCGCAAACCTCGGTCAGCTTCTTGCTATTTCTTCCCTAAAAAATAATGGCCGTTGTGTGGTAAAAAGTCCGGAAATTTCTCGAGTGACTCGCACCCACGCCTATCAAAGAGGTTCAGGAGTTTACTGGGGCAGCGAATTTCAACTAAGCTTTTGCAATTTCTAACATTCAACCGCTTCAGATGCTCCGACTTTGAAAGGTCCAGTTCTTGAATGTGCTTGCGCTTAGAGATATCCACCACTTCCAGGGATCCCAATTTTTCAAGGCCTTGTATCACATGGAGATTATCTGCCTCTTCATCAGAGTATAGTGACAGGCCCAACTCTCTTAGGGATTCTAAAGCTTCTAGTCCATCCAATTGCTTCAGTCCATCCAATTTGGGACATCTCCAAATGCAAAGCTTCTGTATGCAAGAGGGAAGCTCTGGGATGCTTTGAAGAGACATGCAAGAATCAAGGGTGAGCTCCTGTAGATGCTTCAGGTGAGAGAGCGATGGCAGCTCATTGCTCCGACAGGTGAGCCGTAGGGATGATAAGCTACAAGGAGGTTTTGGGAGTGACTGAAGCCCATAACAGCGATATAAATGGAGGTGCTCGAGAGAAGAAAGCTGATCTAAGTTTTCCGACAAGCCAGAAATATTGGTGTCTTTTAAATAAAGGGTCTTTAGAGAAGACAATCCACCTTTATCAACGAGAATTTGTCCTTCCAGGTGAAAGCATCCGTAGGCATTGAGCTCTTGGAGGCTTCGCAATTTACCGATAGAGCTTGGTAACCTTTTTATGTCGCTATAAGAAATCTTCAGAATTTTCAATTTGTTCAATTGCCCAATAAATTCAGGTAATTTTTTTATACGTGTATATGACAAGTCCAGCTCAACCAACTCTCTTAACTTTCCAATTGAAGAAGGGATTCCTTTTATTGGAGTCTTGTTTACGACAAGTTCCTCCAAATTTTCTAATTCGCCAAGTTGTTCAGGTAACTTCTTGAGACTTCTACAATAGCTCAAGTTCAAGGAAACGAGGCGCTTGACATCTCTAATGGAAGGGTCAATTTCCTCCAAATAAACACACTCTTTGAGAATTAGCATCTCTAAATTTTTAAATGCGGAGAGATTAGGGGTGGTCTTTAGTCTGGAGCACTGCGAAAGATTGAGAACTTTCAACCTCTCCATCTATAAGAAAGAAACATGTTCCAAGATTAGTAGTTAGATATAGAATGATTTATTATCAAATGTAACAAAAGAAAAAGCCTTCTTCATCTTTACCTTAATTGAACTCCATCCTCTCCAATTTTCACTAATATAGTTTCCATTAAAAAAATCACTTGATAAATCAAGTACGACTAATTTCTTCAAATGAAAGTTGGTCGCCTTGAAAGAGTCACAACATCTCCCCCACTTTAGCCATCTTAATTCAGCAAGTGATCCTTCAAAATCTCCATCAAAATCCACATCCTTCACATGAAGGAACTTCAAGTTAGGCATATTTTTGAAGCTCTCTTGCTTCATGAACTCTTTGGAGCCCCTTTCGTCTAGACGTAGTGCCTCAATATTTTCATTTTCTGCCTACAAAAAATTAAATTAAATTGATGATTGTAAATACCATCCACCCTCCTTTTGTTAGTGTACTTTGCATGTTATTGTGGCTGATGCATTTTGTCTACACTTATAGGGAAAAATAAATATATCTAATATTCTACAATTATATGATCATGTAATATGTCAATCTTCACTCGTATGCCCCAATTTTTTATGTTTTATTTGAAACTCCTATATAAAATTAGCCTATTTTTCTTATAGATTTTGAAATTAAATTTTGTAACATACATAATATTGACAACCGCTGTCCCTTTGACATATGTGAGAACTATTACACATTTCAAAAACAAAAAGTACCTAATCACACTTTTGCATTCATAAAAGATGCCAACTCATTCTCTTCCTGTTCATAAAATATTATTGGTTTTGGCATACGGCTGGATGGAAACAAGAATTTTGTCTATTGAACTCGACTTTTCATTTTTGGATATTCAAGCTCAAAGCTCAACAACTAATCCTAAGACAAGGGAGAAATTGTCTAATCAACCCAAAACTTATCAATTTTGCCTACTTAGTTCTAGACCTTTGCATGAATTTCAATATAGTCCTTCGGTCAATTTTCATATGAAATCATTGAAGTGACAGTGTGCCATGTAGGATGGCTGAAAATTATTGGCCCTCAATGTCAACGATTTGCGACAAAAATTAGTTAGAAGGACTACATTGGAATTTATAACCGAATTGACATTTAATTTGATTGGATGATTTTCCTCTAAGGTGAGCACACTACTCAATTAGTCATCATTGAATTTGTCCCATTCAATCATAAAATTCGACTTGATCTTAAGAATTTGTTGGTGCATTTTTGCATTCACCCATTCATATAAAAATATAAGAATTAGTAAATAAAGGATAGCAATTATTATCGTTTCCCCTTTTTTTGCATTGCATCATTTATTTGTTGCTCTTTCAGTTATCTTATTTGATAGATTAATTATATGTTTTTTCTCTGCTGATATCTAACGGTAGATTTTTGTCTCTTCTCTTTGTTTGTGTGGGTGCGTTAAGGCTCAACTAATCCCTACCAGGAAAGGCTTGCTCATTACAGAATAGAGGTGGATATTGTATGACACCAAAGGCAGATACATTGAGGAGAATACTATATCTTTCATCTTTCACTATTCCGTCACTTACTTCCTTCAATCATTTACTTTCTTAAATTTGATCTTCCTTTTCAGTTTTTGGTTGAAAATTACTTTGTAAGAATATGTACAAAATCATATGTCAGTTGTTATTTAGTTTCTTCTGTTGTAATAACCATTCCTTAGTTTTGCACAATGTTGAATTATGTGCCCAAAATACCTATGACTAGATCCCACTAGCATGAACACTAGGATATCATTATGAAAACTGCGTAGAATAGCCTTATGCTGTTATGTCACATATCGAAATCTTTCAAGTTCTCATCTTTCATATCAATGAACATGATTGTTCCATGATACATGTGCAGAGCTCATAACAAAAACTAAAAAAAAAAGAAAAAAGCCTTAACCATGCCACTTCCTTTATAAATTAATGTATCTTGAACAATCTTCCATCATTAATTTATGTAATTTGTTAATTTGACTAAAAGTGACACTAAAAAGAAAAGCTAAATCCACAATTGAAAATTTAAATGTAATTTCTTAACCAAAAAAAAAAATTTAAATGTAATTTTTTAAATTTACTAGTGCTTTAAATGACAAGATAACTAATGATTTTCTGTTAATTATCGAGTAATAGTCATCAAACTATGTAGTGTTGTTTCAGGTAATCAACTAACCTAATTATGCATCTCTAGATTATTCTAAAAATTGATATATTTCAAGGTGTTTCTTCAATTACGTTAATGACATTCACTGAGTCATACAATTTAGACTAAATTTTCAATTTTCTTTTTGTTAAGACATGCACTTATTAAGCATTGACGCTATAATATTGGATTTAAATTGTGAACATGCATAGCAAATCCTAGCAAAAGAAATTGTAAAAATTCTTTGTACAAATGAAACCACTGCATAAGATCTTATTACTTCGAATTGAACAAAATCTTAAGTATAGTCATGAGGTGCAAATAATTCAACTAAAATCTTTCTTTTTGTTGTCATAAAGTAGGACTTGCACTCGAGCAAATTGCACCTATTCACAGTTGAAAATTAAAGATGAGATAATGCATTATATTCTTGAGAAGGATACTATCACATATATCATACAGAAGTACATTTCAAGGGTGAAAAAGGTGGATAATATGTGATCCATGAATTAAGCAGATCCATTTAAGTATGAAAAAAAAGAAAGTAAATTTGATAGTTTAGCATATGGTTATATACTCTTAATTAACATTTATCAACCCATGCATTATTTTCACATCCATGTATTTATTTTCATGTCAACGTACTTCAAAAATAAATTTCCGATATATTTTGGGAAGATAGTATAAAAAAGAAGAAAAAGAAAGTAATGATTGACAGTAAAGTTTTTGTTAAATTTGTAATGACTTATATACATATTAGAGCTGGATATATAAGTGGCATAAAGTAAATTTTCAAACCTGTGCGTTTCAACAAGTAATATGGTAAGGAGTAACATACCTGCTAAAAAAATATGTCAATAGCCATTTTCTGAGCCTCATTGTCACGAGTGCAAAGTTTTTATAAATAAAAGGCCAAAACTGGATGTAGCTTTTACCAAGAAAATGCTAAAAACATACTGAGAATGGTCAAAGATATAGAGAAAAAGAACAATAATAGTTATTTCAGGTGCTACCATTAAAGGACATGGAATAGGCAAAAAGTAGACGTAATTGTTACCTTGCGCCTTAGAACTATCATGGCTTCCTTGTCCCATAGTCTACTACAATCCCAAAGCTTCTTATCTGCTGGACGTAGGGCTGAGCGCGGTTCCCGGGTTACCCGGGAACCGGAACCGAACCGGAGGAGGGTCCGGTTCGGTTCCCGGTTCCAAGGGGGACCGGTTCCGGTTCCGGTTCCTTTTTTCTAGGAACCGGGAGTCCCGGTTCCGGTTCCGGTTCCAAGCGGAACCGAACCGAACCGAACCGAACCGAACCGGTCTTGGAACCGAACCGAAACCGGTTTCGAACCGAACCGAACCGGTTTCGAACCGAACCGAACCGGTTACTTAGGGCAGAAAAAGCTCGACCTTGGATGTTCTAGCGACTTGTATGTGATGTTCTAGTTGAAGTTTGGCTTTGGCCTCTAAATGAAAGTTGTAAAGGATTTCTTGGAATATAACATACTCAAATTTGGGACAAAACAAATAAGTATAAGTGGGTGAAATCGTTATTCTTTGGAAAGACTGGATCTGGAGATTTTGGGACCGACCCTTGATGAATGCATGGACTGTAAGGCAACCTTTTTGTCGAAATTTCACTTCGGTTTCTTAACAAAATTTGTAAAGGACATCCTGAGGTACCACATATCAAAAATTTAGAGAAAAAAAAACAAGAATAGTTAGGTGAAATCGTGGTCCTTTGGAGATGGTTAGATCTGGAATTACGGTACTACGAACAGGGATTTTAACCGTCCATATTTAATTATCTAGGACGAATTTGAGTTCGATGTTTTCATGAAGTATCTACATTATGGTCTTGGCTATCACATAGTCAAATTTCATAATTTTTGAAGGTCATCTGGGTATTTAATCGGAAATGTTTCTAAAACTGTGCAATCTGATGTGTTCGGATCTTGTAAGTTGCAATGCGTGGACTATATCATTTTTTATGAGGTTCTTTTGGAAATGTGTTCTGCATGAAATATCTCTCTTCATGTCTTCCCTACAACATATTTAAATTTCGTAATTTTTGTAGTTCATTTGCCTATTTAACCAAAAAATTTTCAAAAACTGTGCAAGTAGAGAATAGGAAAAGTAAATCGATTTTATCTTTTAATCCAGAACGAATTGGACTACGATTTCTTCATGAAACTTGTACCTCTAGGTCTTAAATACAACGTGTCCAAATTTCAGAATTTTCTGAGTTCATTTAAGGGTTTAATCGAAATTTTTTTTCAAAACTTGTACCTCTAGACATTCTTGTTCTAGTGGTGTTTTATTTTTACTTTCTAGTTTGCTATTTGTTTTGAAATTTCTAATTATATTCTATTATTGTTGTGCAGTGCGAAGTTAATGTATCAAGATAACATGTCAATGGGAAGTTACCGTGTAGTATACACGTACATTATAGTTTTTTTTTTTGGTAACGTGCGTATACGTTATATTTTCTTTTAGTAACGTGCGTGCACGTTATAGTTTTTTTGGTAACGTGCGCATACGTTATATTTTTTGGGTAACGTGCGCATATGTTATAGTTCAAATATGAAAATAACAAAAAAAAAAAAAAAAAAAAAAGGAACCTGTTGGAACCCGGAACCGACCCCGGAACCTCGTGACGGGGGTAGGTTCCAGTTCTCGGCTCCCACGGGTAGGTTCCAGGTTCCTCATTTTGAGGAACCTGTACCCGAGGGTAGGTTCCAGGTTCCAGACGGAACCGAACCGGAACCTGGAACCGCTCACCCCTAGCTGGACGGGCGATAGCTCTGCCTAAATCTCTTAAGTCATCATGCATTCTCAACTTATTGTCATAATCAACATATATTAATGAGCGGTCAATCAGCTTTTTCAATCCAATTCTTGGACATAATTTGTGATCCCATAGGTAGGGGGCAATTCTTTTGTCAATTCCAATGAAAACACATGCTATGTCTAGAAACATTTTCTTAACCACATCTTCTAATAAATCATAGCTTATCCTCAACTGCTGTTGTACCTCCTCATCAGGCACATTCCTCAATTTCTCTAGCATTTCTCCCCATATTCCTTGATCTTCTTCTCCTTTGAGGCGTGAACCTATAACCGTGAGAGCTAAGGGAAGCCCTCCTATGATGGCAACAATATCACGAGAAAGAGTTGCTAGATGTTTTGGAGGTGGTTTCTTTTCAAAGGCATGTATGCTAAACAGAAGCAAAGAGTTTTCAATATTCATTTTTTGGAGTTCATACCAGTATGTAGACTCCAACAAGGCCTTATCTTGACAATTAATGGCCTTATGTCGAGATGTGAAAATGATCCTACTTCCTAACGAGAATTTACAACCTCCAATCAAATTATTGAGGTGGTTTGGATGATCCACATCGTCAAGAAGAATAAGAACCTTCTTTTTTTCACAACTTAATCGGATCATATTAATCCCCATCTCGAGATCATGCACTGTACTTTTATGACCTTTCCTTATATCTGAGAGCAGTAGAGATTGGACACATTTGACACCTTCGCGATTAATTGTTTCTCTAATATCCTTGAGAAAACTCCGGCACTTAAATTTGTCAAAAAGCATTTTATAGATGATCGTAGCTAGAGTTGTCTTACCGATGCCACCTATCCCCCAAATCCCAATAATTCGAGTGTCCCAGCAAGCAAGATCCACCAATTCCATAACCTTAGCCACATGATCCTCGATTGCAACCAAGTTTATGGGAAGATGTGGTTGAAAATCATGTTGTTGCTTATGCAATATTATTTCTACAAGTTCATTTATCAACTCCCCTTCACACCTGTCAAACAACCCAACACAACACATAAGAACTTATTAATGGCTCCATAAAACATAGATTAAAGATGATAAATAGAAAAGTTCTTCCGACAAGGATCTGTTAAAAGAAGGTAAACGAGGTACCCATCAGCAAATTTCTCTGATTCGAATACTCTAAGATCAACCGCCTTTCTGAGAGCTAGTGGCCCCTGTTGCTTGACCTCCTCCTCAAATTTATCCTTACAGGATTCGAAGGCCTTTCCAAAGCTCCCCTCTAGCTGTCGCACATCCTTGGGTGTCACCTTGTAAAGCACAGGCAAGACCATTTGTCCTCTGCTTTCCTTGCACTTCATTATATGGATGAGTTCGCGGAGGCACCATTTGCTATCAGCATAATTTTCCGAGATGATTGGAATTGAAACCTTAGAGCGCTCGATTGCACTGATAAGATTTTCACTAATATTCTCGCCGAAGGGGAGGTCCTCATCATCTCTAAAGACAGGGTTTGCATGGCACCTCAGGCCCACAGCTTTGAGTCTTTGGTAGAGGTGATCGACGAAGCCTTTCCGAGTATCAGACCCTCTAAAGCTCAAGGATACATAGTAATTGTTTCCATTCTCAGAGGTGGATGAAGCAGGTAGGTTAGAATTTGCTTCGGATGCCGATGGCACATCGATCTTCTCCAAAGAGTCCGAAAAGGGAAGAAGAAGAGGCGATTCGCTCTCGCACTGCTCTGACTGTAATTCAACCAATTTTTCGTGTCTCTGTTTCTTCGAAATGGTCGGACTCGAAGCATCGGTGTCTCTAACACGCTTGCGTTGTTGCTTTGAGGAATAATTTCCCATTGCAGCTCTCTCTCTCTCTCTCTGTGAGACTCGGCTGTTGTGGATAGTTTTTGAGGTGCTGGAAGAAGGGGGTGAGTACAGTGGTTTGCTTGTCAACCAGGAAGATGGCTTCGTTCGACTGCTAGGGCCTCAGCTTGGAAGCGTACTCGAGCTGGTAAAGAGGAAGAAGGCAAAGCAGGAGACAAGGCAGGAAGACGAAGCAGGATTGTCGTTTCATATATTTCACGTGTTCATATTGGGATCCAGAGACCTGTTCGAATTTTGACTAAAAAAATTTAAATTGTTAATTGACTAAAATCAGTTCTTGTAGTCCTCACTCCTCACTTCTTGCCCTCGACGTCTGCTCCCTGCTGGCCTTGGCAACTGCCCCCATTATGAAAAAAAAAAAAAGAAAATGAAGGAACGTATTAGCTATATTGCCACTATAATTATATTACCGTGATCACAAGAATTAATTATTCAAAAATATACTTTATCTTCATTAGAATAAGAGATTTCCGCAATATTGAGAGTAATTATACGCTCCTTGAATTAAAGTCAAAAAATATTTAGTTCTATTAAAATGGAAAAATAAAAGGAAAATTATCCAAAAATAAGTTAAGATAGACATCCCTCATGGAAAGTGTCACTGTCAATTACCCATTGAAAGTAAGTGTTTTGGAAAATCAATTTTACATTTATCTGATAAGATATATCCACTATATCTATTCTATATCTATATATGAAACATGTTTCATTTTATAAGCTTAATTCATATCTCTAAGAAATTTCTCTCTCTCTCTCTCTCTCTCTCTCTCTCTCTCTCTGCAAGCACATCAACAAAATTTACTTTTAAATAACTTACAAAGTTTGGCAAATGACAAAAGATAATAAACGTAACTATTGGACACTCATGTTCTTTCTTACTTTTCTTTGATTTTTTTGGCCCAAATGACATTAGCACTATCGGTTTTGAGACGAAAACCACCCTTGCGTTACTAGAGAGTATTCACCAATTATTTTTCTCAACTAGCCCCACCACTCTTCTTTCTGAGTCTCGTTATCAGCCCAAAAGAAAAAGCAAAGAACTTTAAAGCACCAATGCAACCAGTACATTCCCAGGAACGTCTGTGTGAAGTTTCGTCCGTGAAGCCTTATTTCCTCTCTATTGAACTTCTGTGTAGTAGGGGCATCATTGGATCGACAAATCAATGTTTGTTGTAAGTCTAACAGTAGGGAACAATTTGGGATGCTAAGGCTCCGAAAGTTAAGGATTTTGTCTTTCAAAATTGTGGGTTTCAATGAATTTTTTGTTTAGGAAATTTTGGCTACACTTTCCCTCATGGAGCTGTAAGTGGAGCAGTGATAACCTCCGAGCAATAGATTAACTACCACTGAACATGAGAAAAAATTATTATCGGAAATAATATGACACCTCAATCGCTGAGATATGGCAAGTAGTGCAAGCTTCTGTTTAGGATTAAGAGACTGCAAAGGCCTCGACGATTGCTGCATGAAGCACAACGCCCCCTTTTCTCCTTCCTTTTTCTTTAATTTATTTTGGTTAAATATCCTTTTCTTTCCTACCAAAAGAACCTCCTATTCCTTTCGAGATCAAGAGAAAAGTAATTAATTGTATATTTTCCTGAAGAAATAAAAAGGTTGTGTTTGGGTGCGAAAGAACTACGGCAAGAAGAAAGTTGAAAAAGAAAAAGAAAAAGAGAGAGAATAAAATAGGAAAGAAGGGAAGAATATAGAGTCGAGGTGTGAATGGGAAGGACGTCTTTAGTTTTACATCGGGAAGGGAATGTGTGGTGGCGCCGGCCACTAATTACAAATCAAAAGTGGTATCCTATCTCAATTATATTTGAAGGAAGAAGGACCAGAATCCCTTCATTTACGGTTACCAAGCAATGCATCACGACATGTAATTATACCCTATACTGCATCAGTCGATGGCCTTGACCTTTGTCGGTTTTCTCATCCGTCCTATTCTTTCTGAGTTTGCAAGGCGACGAACCTTTTCTTTTTGGCATCAATGTGAAACACTGGTTGCCTCCGGCCGTTCAAAAGAAAAAAAGAAGAAGGAAAAGAGGCTTAAATAGCCCCCATCAATCTATACACTCCCCAAGTTAGTACGTTCCATTTATCCGCTCTTATTCAAGTTCTGTGCAGCACACGCAAAAATTGACAAGGGATGCCGTAATTCTTGTCTTTGACGAAAACTACTATTAGAAATCAGCATCTACTTATCGAGGCTATTGTGTAGGAAATAGTAGGGGTTAGTAGCGGGGAACTATTTGGGAGACGTTCTCTTACCAAAAAAAAAAAAAAAAAAATCTGGGAGTCGTCCAATAGATAGATGCTTTCGCAAGAACATGAAGATGACGAGCTACTGTAGTCATCCATGAAAGCTAAGGTTCTTTCAAAGTTTGCAGGCTCCAAAAAGTGAGGAGAAAAAAAGGAGTTGGCTCATCCATGCAGGAAAGAAATGTAAGAGTTCGCTCTGTGTTTTTGCGTGTCATGTGAGAGAAAAAATTGTAATAGTAAGTGGAAGCTCTCACTAATTATAAATTATGTGTGTGACAATTGTGTGACCATTTTTTTTTTTTTTGTGTGTAGTATTCATAATGTGTTTTCAATTAAGTATGTCCTGATCTGAGTTACTCATTATAATTTTCTTATACAGCTATTACGATGCTTCCGTACTCGACAACAATGAATGACAAATGATATCTAGTTTCAGAACGAATTTCCTCGAGTTACCTCCAAATGATTTTTCAACCATTAATGACCTCTATTTTTTTGTAATTAAAAATTTGAAGACATGCAATAATTTTTTGCAATGCTCATAGCTCAAAGATAAGCAAGTGGGAACAAGACAAGTATGGGTAGGTAGGATCACATGCATCATACCAAATGCCACAAACGTCATACTCATGAATGTTTTTCGTATTTTAAACCAATTATTGTATCAAGAAAATCATCCACTTAATCCTAAATTTATTTTATGAATGTCAATTTAGTTATAAAATTTATAATATAGTCAATTTAATTTTAAACCTTTATGCGATATTCCAATATAGTTTTTGTGACCAATTTTTGATGGAAACCACTAGACAATCCAAGATAATTAAGTTGTCACATCAATAATTCTCGATAGAAATTGGCCACAAAGGTTACATTGATATTTCACATAAAATTTTGTATAATTAAGTTGATAAAATTGTCATATTCTACCGAGATTGTTTTTGGAAGTGACCTGTGATGCAATAGTAGCGATATGGCACTACTGTTGAAATTATTGGAAGCTTTCGTGAGATTTGCTCTTTGGAGTCATTGCAAAAATGAGGAATGCATTCATAAGGATGGACCGACGCGCACTGTCCATGAAAGCTCGGTATGTGGCTAGCATAGATGGAGTACAAACACGAGTTAATGGGGATAATGACAAGGGGGGATCCACTTTGCTTTGTCTCCATCATGGCTTGGCCATCATACGCGTTTTGTGGACCATCTCTTGAGATCTTTCCCCCACTTGGGGTCAAGGAATGTGAACCTTCAAGAAACCTACCTACACGGTGATTGTTTGGGGGGCTTGTGTGCACTACCTTGGTCTAGTGCCTCAACTTGAACTTCACATACATTTTGGGCCTCAACTGCTATATTCTGATGCTTGAATGAACATAACATAAAATCAGAACATGATTTTTCCAGACATAATGAATTTGATTGATATTCTGCACTTGGTCAAGTTTGACATGTAAATCTGTTTAAGGAATCCAAGATGGCTAGGGAATCTTGTGAAGAAAATATAGCAATTGATCAAAAACATACTAATGATTAACCATGAAAAGAATTGTCAAGGGGCTGAGATAGCTGAACTTAAGGAATTTGCTGAAGAGAACATATGGGTTAGTTGAAGCAATTGTTCTTCCAATTGAGCATGCTTATGGATAATATGAAATGGAAAGAATTTGCGTAAGGGAATAAACATAATCAAATATATTTTAAGCCGAGGAAGCGAATCATTTTTCAAAAGAAGTACTTCGAGAAAATTAGATTTGGTCATGATAACGCTTATCTCTGACTCTACTAACACTTTGCCAGCATCATCAAAATCCCAAATTTGATCAGTCAAGTACTAAAGTCTATGCTATATGCAATTTAAAATAACCAAAAAGAAAAAAGAAAAAAACGAAACCACATATCCACACACAATTTCAAGTAGCAAAATTTTCCTTTTAGAAATGCGTAAAATTTACTCAATTTCTCTCTTTTAACAATACGTAAAATTTTCCTATATTTCAAATCCCAAATGGATTCAAGTGTTTACTAAATGCTCGTACATAACAGGTTAAGGCTATAGTTGCAATTTGCATTGGGAATGGGCTTTGGACACCCAAAAGCCCTTTAGCCAATATTTGGGTATTTAGGAAAATTGTTACAAACTCCATTAAGGGAAAGTTGGCCTTCTAAAGGCTAAATGCCTAGAGTGGTCTTGGGGTGCTTAGCACTTTCGGCCTTCTTGGCATACAAATTTGGGTAGGCTAATAAAAAATTTTCTTCCAAAATTATCCTTAAGTATTTATTTTCCGATTTTGCCCTTGTTATTTGTTATGCATATTCTCCATTAAGGGGTAGTCGGTGGGGTCACATAGGGTTGCAGGGGGGTCGATGAGTGGCAAGAGAGAGGTCAGTGGTGACCATCACCAGGGGTCACATCTTGCGATCCCTCGCGCTAGGCCACGCAACCCCCTGCAAGGGTCACCCTTGCTTGAGGTCGTGTGACCCTCGCCGGGAGTCACCCAACCATAGGTGGCCCTCATCGGGGGTCGTGTGACTCAGGGGAGACCCTCGCCAAGGTTGTGTGGCCTCGACGAGGGCCACCTGCATCAAGGGTTGCGTGACCTCATGTGACCCTCATCAAGGGTTGCCCAACCATAGGCAACCTTGAACAAGACTGCGTGACCTTAGGCAAGGGTTTCGGCTGGGTCTTAGGTGTCCCCCAACCCCAAGCAGTCCTCACCTATGGTCTTTAGGGGTTCCAGAGTAGTCTTGACACCAAAACTCTCACAAAGCAATTACATCGTCCAGCTATGCGTTCATCCTGGTGACAAAACAAATAGTCCATTTTACATAGTCACTTCATTCATATCTCCCATCAGAACCACCTGCACAGTAGTTCTCTTTAGTTTAAATGTCCCATATCAAAATGACATCCCTTCTTTTATCCTAGTTAGCATGATATAGTATATCTTGCTATTTCGAAGGTCCGGAGCAAGCATCAACACCTTACATGGCATAAAAAATCTAATGCTTGAATGAACGTAACATAAAATTAGAAGATAATTTTTCAGACGGGATGAATTTGATCGACATTTCAACCCTTGGTCGAATTTGACATGTAAATTTGAGCTAGGAATCCAAAATGGCTAGGGAATCTTGTGAAGAAATATAGCACTCTATCAGAAACATGCTAACAATTTAACATGAAGAGAATCGTAAAGGGACTAAGATAACTGAAATTTAAGGGATTTCCTAAAGAGTACATATTTGAAGCAATTGTTCTTTAAGTTGAGGATCCTCATGGATAATATGAAATAGAAAGACTTTGCATAAGGGAGTTAACAGAACAAAATAGATTTAAAAGAAGGAAGCAAATCATTCTTCAAAAGTATTACTTTGAGACAATTATAAATTAAATTTGCCTGTGATGGTTGCCACGAACTACTTCTTCCATCTAGAGGGGAAAAGACATAAGTTTAGGGGTATTGTTGACACCTAAATTTTGGCGACCCGTTTAGTCATTTATTGCATTAAAAAATTAGGGGTTAATTTTATCCCTGAAAAAATATTAATTGCATAGCATATAATTTTAGTTGCACTTATTCATTTGTTTATCACTTTTGCATTTGATCATCGGCGGATGAGCTTCAATTTTACGAGTTGACAATTTGGTATTTTCAGAAATAATTCATATTATTCTTATAATATTCGGTAAATATATCATATATTCACGTGATTTATACATTAAGTGATATATTTACTGAAGATTGGAAGTTTAAGGATGAAATATCAAGAGGGGATATCGCACGTAGGGCATATCTTGAGTGATATTCAATGTTTCAAGACAAGAAATATTTCATGGTAGATTTCATATGTGAGCTGGAAAAGAAAAGAAACAGGAAATAAAGAAAAATTGGCTTACAAATGCATGATACACAAGGGTGAGGAAGGAAAAGGAATTTCAATATATATATCATGGATGCTCACAGACAGGATTTTGTGCGTCCATTGGAGCAAAAAAAGAGAGGAAATAAATAAATTATGGGCTGGGAAATTTCGGTCACGTCCTTGACCTATAAAAGATGGGCGCACTATAGACAAAAGGGGGGATGGCCACAATTCTGAGAGCATAGAGAGACACACGTGAGAAGGGACAATTGAGAGAGGGCACGTTCTCGAGAGCTGAACAAGTCACGGTTGAAACCCCTTCACGGCCATGAATTTGTCAAGTTCGTGTCCGTGCCTCGACGTCGACCCTGCTGCCAATCGTCCGTTGCATTGACAACGGCCAGCTTTGTCGCGATCCTCTCCGATGATAAAGTAGCAGCGTGCACCCCTCGTCTAGTGGTGATCAACAATCACGAAGTTTTGGAGGCCACGCAATGGAGAATATACGGCCATGAAATACAGGAACAAGAGAAGGAACTCTCCTCTTGGCAACAGGTGAGAGAATTAGGAGGTGCATAGCCGAGTCCATCACCACGATTCCCAGTCCACGGGTTCCTCCAACTCCGCAATCCCAGCGCCATTGCTTCTAGCCGATGACCAACTGCTGTCGAGGAGTCCCTATACAGCCAAGCCGTGAACGTTCAAACGACGATCCTCGCCACAAGTGCCACTAGCAGCAGCCATCGAACTAGCAACATCAAGTTTCTGTTTTGCAGGTTGTCAAAAGTGAGATTCACTTGCAGATTCTTGAGCCGAGCCATATTGGCAAACAGCCCCTTTGCCGTTCATCCTTGAGTCCACAAGACACCGCTCGGGACTCCATCCACGGCAAGCCAGCAGCCCGTGAATTTTCCCTGGCCGTGAACTGTTGGGCACCCCTTGGGCGGTGCCCGTTGGAGAGCATCACCAAGTCACGACTAACTCCAAACTTGCCGTGGCTTTGCCTTGGCGAGCCCCATCGACACGATCAACGTCAATGTCTCGCTTGACCCAGCAGTTCCTTCATGCCGTTGGTGACTGAGGTCCTCCGTGTTTACCCGATCAATCACTAGGACAAGTTCCGATTGCGTGTAGCTGTGGCAGAAATTCTCGCACGTTATGTCCACCGGAGGTTATTGTTAAAATAGAAGAAAGAAATAAGAAATTTCTTTTGGCGTGCAGGTGCTGTCCTTTGGAATAAAAGGTTTTCTAGTGTTCACCGTGGTCCAAGACCATCAAGCACGATAAACTCCTCCAGCAATGCAGTCTTCTCGCGTGCCCTGTAGCCGTGGACACACCCAATCGAACCACCACGTCGAGCTCACCATAAGCCATCACCAGTGCCATCTTTTGACGAGTCCAAATTTGGGAACGATATCTACGAAATAGGTAAAGATATTATCCAAATTTAATTTGATAATTTCCTTACTTAATTCATTGATATTGCGTTAAAATTCAAATCTTCCAATGATGTATCTTATCCAAAGTTTCCTGAAAATCTTTTTAAATTAGGGATTTATTCCATAATTTCACAATGTGCACATGATTGATAGTCCGATTTCACGCTCGAAATACGACTCGCAATCGCACGGAAAAATCGCCAATCTGATCTCACGCTCGAGATTCAATTCGCGATTTTATTTAAAATTGATCAACCCGATCTCATGCGCGAGATATGGTTCGTCAATTTACGGATATCGATTTTATCTTGATCCGATTTGCCATCATGTTGGTTGAATCAATTTTATTTTGTTAAATAAAAAAATCCAAAAAACTGCATTCATTTAGGATGTTAGTTTTTGTTTAATTTAAGTTGCATGTTTAATTATGTGGCAATTTTAAATTTCGAATTTTATTAAAAAAATAATAAATATCATGCATATGTCATGTAGAAGTAGGGCATTCTTGGCACGTCATTATATGTTAGGATTGCATATTATAGGTCTAGATAATTTCTTCTAGATAGATTGCATGTTTTTTTAGAAATATCATGTGTACATCATATAGAATTAGGTTTATGAAATGTACGTCATTTAGTGATTTTTGTTAGGGTCATTTAATT
Organism: Eucalyptus brandiana; assembly: GCA_014182725.1. Classification (NCBI taxonomy): domain Eukaryota; kingdom Viridiplantae; phylum Streptophyta; class Magnoliopsida; order Myrtales; family Myrtaceae; genus Eucalyptus; species Eucalyptus brandiana. The sequence goes on from CM024678.1 coordinate 20,090,755, forward strand.
AGAAATTGCCCGCCATTAGAATTAGGTCATTTGGTTAATTTAAATTACATTTAATTATTGCATTTCTTTAGGAATTATTTACTCATGTCATATAGTTTAGGTCATGTTGTTATGTCATATTATTTCATGTTAGATTATTAGCATGCATTGCATGACTCTCATTAAATAAAGTGAAAACAAAAATTAAGTGATTGCGTGTTAATTAGAAATCATATCTAGGATTGTTGATGTGAATTCTGATCTAACAATGCAGATACTTTTGTTGCTATGAGGTAAGTCTTGCAATTTATTCATTGCTTTTCTTGGATGTTAAATTGGTGGTTTGCGCACCCGCATGAACACCTCATATGTTAGGGAAATAGATTTAAAATCAATTCAAGCTGTCTGCCAAACATTTTTCAAAATAAAAGAAAAATGTACCGAAAGGGCGTTAGAGAAATCTAGCGTAATCAAGTCTTTGAACTCATAAATCTCTAGTTCGTAGTAGTAAAGTAAATCTCCCGTTATTTTGCTTGGATTTCTAATCAACCCACCGAAAATAGATTAGTGATGACTCTTAATTGAAAAATCAATTGCATGTTAAAAACTTGAACCTAAGTTGCGAGTTGGTATGAGTTAGGGAGAGCCTGAGCTAGGTTTAGACTTAATAGTCCATTAGCCTAATTTTAGGTGGTGTATCCGAAAATTTGGTTGCGACATGTATTACCTAAAAGGTAGGCCTATAGCCCTTGATTAAGTGTGGGCTCTCCCGAGCCCATGCTTCATGCGACGTTGTGGTGTTTAATTTTAGCTTCAATTGACATTGCAAGAATCTTCTAATGAGGAGTCATCACTAGACTATTGGAGTCGGCTAGAAACCAAGTGAGGTATGGGAGTACACCTCACTGTCTCGCAACTACAGAATTTAGGGTGTAGGACTTGGTTACAATAATTAATTAACTAGTGGCTTTTCAGTACCTAATTTTGTTCAATTTAAGAAGATGTTTATCAAGCAGTGTGGATTGATTTTAAGTTTAGAAGTGATCATGTACGTGCGCAATTATTAAAATAACAATAATTGACTAAGGAAGCATTAAATAAATTGCAAGGAAATAAAAGAATCTAACGATAAGAGATAAGAAAATTCTCATTTTCTACTAAGCTAAAGAAAACATATTGAAAGTGCACAATCAAGGAATAGGAACCTAGCATTTGTCTTTAAACACACTCAAATCCTATGATAAAATCCTAAGGGCTTGTTCGATTTTGAGCATAAATTTTTTATTATCAATGGTTTTCACACATTTTAAGAAAAAAAATACCCAAAGACTAATTTTTAACCTTTGCCCTAATTTTCGGAGTTTTCTAATTTTTAAATATTTTTTGTGAAAAAATATTTTTCTCGAAAATAGGGTCTTCGGGTTGGGCCATGGACACAAAATTGGGTTCTCAACCCCAAACAACCCAATTAAATTTAAACCCAGCCCAAACTGACATGAGCGCAGGCTCATTTAACCTAAACCAACACCAATTCATAGCAAGCGCACTTAAGCCTACGTTATCCTCCCTCACCCTTTTCTCTCTTCGTTTTCAGCATAACGTGAGAACGAGAGAGAGACAGAGACAGAGACAGAGAGCACGCTCAAACATGACCGAAGCTCACCACGCCGGAACATCAACAGCGAGATTCCTTCACATCACACCAAAGCATCAGAGGAGCACACGAAATTTGAGAGTTTAATCAAGACCGGAAACTGGAGCGCTAGAACACGAGCGCGAAGCTTCACAGCAAATGAATCAATATACGCCCATCGCCAGACCGATTGACCATCAATTTCGCCTCTAACGCCAGCCGATTAACACCCATACACCCATAGCAAATCAGTACCCAACGTCCTACGTCCAGGTCGGCCTCCACCTTGGCTTGCCGCTGGAAAAGCAAATCTACTGCCAACGGCTACTGTCTCTCCGGCCAGTCATTCGCATTCCACGAATCAAAGAAAAACTATAAGCCGCGTCTAAGGATCAACAAACGCCCAGAATCAACCCAAAATCAGAGGAGGCCTCAGCGAAATCTGGTTTGAGCATTTCTTTGAACACATGGTGAGCAGCGAGCTGGGGACCAAATATCGACCTGTTTGGAGCTCGAGCGCACGCCCAAACTCAAAAGTAATCAACGAGCAACGTTTGGAATCAACAAAAACAACTCGTTCAGGTCTGGCACAAGCAAGAACTAAAGCAATTGAGTTGACTCTCACCTCGCTCAAGACATGACAGAACAATCTTATAACTTAGATTTGCTTGGGATAGTCATTGATAGCTTATCTAGGATGAACAATCTTGATGGCTCATGAGATGTGATGTACTTAGAAGGCATTCTGATAATCGTTGGCATTATCAATAGAATGATTTCTCTGAAGCATCACGCCACAATCTTGGTTCAACTTCCCATTCCTGTTGTCATTGAATATGATTAAATTTGAGCTAATTATTTTATGTAAAAGAAAAGGAGACGAAAAGAAAAATTTAAATGACCTTTTCCTCCCCTCTTTTATCAAAAAATTTTGAAAATTTGGATATTTAGTATTACAGACCCAAAATAAAATTCAAATTAAAGAAAAGAACTAGCAAACCCAATTCATTAAAAAGTTTCCATGTAAAGGAAAATATTTCTATTTTGTTTAGTTGAAAATATGCGTGCTTTGTAAAACTAAGGTTTTCAATCCATTGTTTTGTACCTTTTTTTAACTAATAATCTATCTTTTTACTCAGTGATTAAATATTAAACCCCCTCCTGCGTATATTGCTAAAATCAAATTGTCAATACACTAACAATAGAAAATTTTCAGTTGAAGAAAATATATTTCGTAACAAAAGAAACTCGTAACTTACTAATTTTATTAACATTTCTGTAAATATATTATAGTGCAACACCTATAAAATTTGAGTAGAGTTGGTCACTAACTGATTTATGGGGATATTGGTAAAAATCATTTTAAGGTATGTATTTTACTAATCACACTTATAAAAGTTGAAAAATATCAGCGATTTACTGATTTATTAAAACGTTGCTAAATTCTTCTACTTTTCCTTGTAAAGTTACTATTACCTACCCCCATGATCCAGAGCTCGATACTCCCCCGAAGCATCTGGTCAACTTCCACAATCAGCGTCTCCATTTCTTGGAACTACTCAAAGACAAAAGTACAATAATGCGTGCAATAGTTTGCGTGACGGATTTTTTTATTAATATGTTATATTTGTACCTCATTTTTTTATATATGTATGCCCAAATTGCCTACTATAATTTTCTCAAGTCCCCACCACCATGCTTCTTTACCTAGCAACAATGAATTATAAGTGATGTGTACTTTTCAAACGAATTTAACTCTAACGGAACCATTAACAACCTCATTTTATAATATGTAATGCTCATTACTCGATCACAACGCTTCATTGACTATAAGTTTCCAAAACCTTTTCGGCCCATAGGCAACAACATGGCCTGACTCACCCTCTGCTTTCTATCCAATTTAACTATTTTTTCTGGGAAAATGTCCTTGTGTCATGCCCGGAGTATTTTTATGTATCGGTGACATCACACGTTTTATTGATGACGTAGGATTTGCCACGAGGTTTAAGCATTGAGTGGGCTTATTCATCTCAAGCTCTGTAGCACGATCTATTTGAGGAAAGCGCCATGTGAGATTTTTATAGGGCCCGACTCTATAATATTGACATTTATCTCCTTAATAAAGTCGAGTGCCCGAAATATATTTATTGTTAAGATGGGATGCTCGAAATTCTTCAAGCACTTGATATGTTGTCATTTAGATAGCAATGTCCATGTACAGGTCAATTTCCGAGCAAACGAATCTTCCATTCCGACAATTACAAAGCTTCATTCTTAATAAGTTGAAGCCATTTTCTAGAAAGTCTCAGCTACTCCAACGAGAATGCTTCGATCCTGAAGCGGTTACCTTCATGTGGTGTGCTTTGCAAATCTCTTCCTTGCCTCTATTGAGTTTTGGACTCCAGAACAGAGCGCACGAGATACTTACAAAAATGAGTAGGTTGATTAATTTATTGACTGAATGTAACGAAAGAGTAGCTTTCAATACCACTTTCACCTTCACCTAGTCCCACTTTCTACTCCCTCTTTCGTTTTCCTTTTTACTTTCTAAAGTAATTTTCCCTTAATATTTACATTGAAAAATTAAAAAAGAATAATTACTAAGGCCCTGTTTGGTAAAAAAATTTATGTTCCCCGGAACAACTATTTCTATTCTTTTATTCCAGGAAACGAAAAAGGAATAAAAACTTGTTTAGTAAAATTTTTGTTCTTAAGAAATTCTTTTTTTTTTTTGTTTCCGGGAATAAATTTGGAACAAAAACAAGAAGTAGAAAAAAATAGTTTCTTTTTCCCGGAAACAATTCCTAAGAATCAAAAGAACAAAAACAAAGAATTTATTTTTCTTGTCTTCTCTCTTCTTCTTCTCTTTCGGGCGCGATTGCTAGCCTTGGCTATGGTCGGCGCCCGCAATCGGTTAGACGAGAGCCAGCGACCTCGTTGGAGTGTCATTGGCCCTCTGTGACACCAAGCCACGGCGAGGCTCGTTGACGCGAGGCTCGGCCTCGCCTTGGCTGGGCGAGGTTGCGAGGCTCGGCCTCCCCAACCGACGTGAGGCTCGGCCTCGCCGGGCTAGGGTGAGGCTTCGGCGAGCTCGCTGGACCTTGCCCTTGCTTGGCAAGGCTCTAGTGAGCTCGCCGAGCTCGCCTAGTCGGTCATCAACCACTACCGTGGTCGGCAACCGGCCAAAGAGAAAAAAAAAAGAAAAAAATAAGAAAATATAATAAAAGTATTAAAAATTTAAAAGAAATAAAAAAAAAAAAAAATAAGAATCCTACCAAATACATTTCTATCACGAGAACAAAAATTTTATGGAGTTATCATACACATTCTTTTGCTAAAAAATTGCTCTTGAGAACTGAATCAGAAAAAAATAATTTTTGATAAAAAAATTGTTCCCCATAACAGAAGCGTTACCAAACACACTCTAAGTTAGTAGGTTCAAAAGAAATAGACATTCAAGGATGTAGATTAGCTCAAACCTTCTAGGAGTGAAGTAAAGCACCTATTTTCATTACTAGGATGGACAACTCCCCTTCATAAAGCACGACACAATGCAATCAGCCAAAAGAATGTCCTTGTTGCATCCATATCCTAGATGTTTGGTTCATCTCACATCACTGCTAAAATTGTAGTGTAGCTCCTGGTCATTTAAAGCTTCAGGGGCATGAGAAATTGTCATCACCAAGTGAAGAACGAACATATTAAAGACACTGATTGACGGTTTGAACATGTGAGATGGATATAGGCATGACGAAAAACAAGAAAGAGCGCAACATGATTCCTACCAGTTTTTCCACTATACAAGATGTTACTTTTGGATCAAGGCCATGAATCCATCATCAGATCGAGCAATCTATTAGCACTTCAATTGACAAACAAAGTGGTATATAGATCCATGGATATTCATCATCTCAACATCGGTGTCATGAATTTGAGGAAAGTAAAAATCTTATGATGGTACCTCCAATGGCTTATTGACCCATGACAGAAAAAGTGGACATGAGCTACTAAAAATGCAATCAAAACCACATAAACATGGGTACTTGCCATGATCAATCAACCCTTAGAAGTGTTATTCCACATTGGTTGAATAAAGGGTATCAATAGGGGTTACATACATGCAGTCTACCTCTAACTAATACTTTAAGCTTTTGGGTGGAACTTTTGCTAACAATGAATGGAGTTCTGTTTTATTATGCATGAATGAATGAAAGAATCGCATAATAAACATCCTATGCTCTAGGAAACCAACTTTAACAGAACTCGGAGAAAGGTAATACTCTTTGTTCGCATAAGAACATATTCATGTCATGTCAAGGATGAAGAGTCTTACTTTGTGACTAATGACGTATAATGACATCCAATGTGCTTCAAAGGCATTCTTATCTATTTTCATTTCTATCAGGATCACAAGCCAGATGATGTTGAAGCATTGCATTCACTTAGTCGACCCCGAGATTACTTAAAATAAGATGGGAAACAATAAGACATTGACACAACCCATGCCAAACTGAAATTACTATTGTGAAGAAGGTACTCTTAACTGAATATGATACTGTACTTGCTATGTTTACAATTACTAGGAAACACAGATGATCTCCAGAGCCCTCTCTCTGTCGTGTTGCTGTCATGCAAATATTCTTCATGATTCTACATGGGGCATATTTGCTCTCCATCATTCTAAAATTCTTTTTGCATGAATGATAATGAAAGAACATGATTTCTTTCATCAGGATTCAGAGACAAGCATTAGACTGTTGTGAATATGATAATAAAAGAACATGACTAGTATCTTCCAAGTCAATTTGCACTCCTGATATTGCCAATGAGCTATTCCAATGTCAAGATTACAGTTATAGTTGGAAGTCCTCGCTTCTGATGCAGTACCAATTAAGCTGTCCACAGAATTAACAATCATACGCACAGCTCCTCCCACTTCATTTCGGTGCCATAAACAGCTGGGTAATGCTCGGAGCTCTGAAGAATTTTTGTCCCTTCCATCAGCCTAGCTGAAAATGGTGCAAATTTCTGGCTGAAACCATGTTTATTGTGGGAGTGGCTTTCCAATTCCGTTCTGTGGCAGCTATAACAAAACATTCTGGTTTGAGCTGTAGTTCAAGAAAAGATGGCATTAAGAGATCCAGATCAACTCTCAAACATTAAAGGACTTAAAGCAAATCACCTTTCTAGCTACCCATTGATTACTTGTCATATTTATCCAAAAAACATGAAAGCAATATGGTTGATTTAAGGACTTCCTCCATACTTCTAGTTTGGATCTCACACTATTATCCACAATACAGTGGAAATCGTCAGTTCCTTTTAAGCCTCTGGAGTGTAGACATTGTCATCACCAAACAATGACTGAACTGAAGTAATAAATTGCAAATGATGTTAAGGTATGAATACAAATTTGCAAGATGATTAATAAAGGCATGAAGTAAAACATGAAAAGAGTGGCAACATGATTTGTACCGGGTTTCCCTGTTGATGATAATACCTTCAGCCTGATCAAGGCCATATATCTGCCTTCAGAGAGAGCAATCTTCACATTGGCATATTAAGCAATGAACAAAGTTTGATATCCCCTACCAAAAAAAAAAAAAAAAAAAAAAAGAGATAGATCCATGTAGATTCATCATCTTGACATTAGTTCCTTAGCTTTCAGAAAATGCAGAACACGTTTATGGTACTTTCATTGCCTACTTCCATGACCAAATAACAAATTAATAAAATGCAATCAAGATCACATATGCGTGAGCAGTTTCCAGAATCCATCAGATAGTGAATTTCTCTACTTCATAAAAGTTGGAGAGAAGTATTACTTTATTTAAATAAGTGTAGATTGATATCATGTTGAGAATGACTTACCTTTACCAAAAAAAAAAAAGATATCATGTTGAGAATGAAGAACCTCATACTATTTGACTGAAGACATCAAATATCCTTTTGGACGCAATCTGATCTTTTATATTCATATCATGATCATGAGCCAGATAAAACTGAAGCATTACAATTGCTTTGCTCAAACAACTTCCTCCAGTTGCTGGAAGTAAAGAAAATTATATCGTGTCAAAGAAAAGCCCTGTCCAAACTGAAAAATACTAATGAAAGTAGGTAATCTCCACAGAAAACAGCACTACACCTAGTATATTTTTTGTTTAGTTGGAGATGTTAGCGATCTCCAGAATCAGACTCTATTTAGTTGACTTTTCAACCTTCTCTTTTGTTTTTTTTTTTTTTTTTTTTACAGGCCCCAGAATTTCTTTTTTACTTGGTCAAATCCCAAGTATTATAGTAACTTCATCACGATAAGTCAATCACAACATACCACTCCAAACTACTAGGGACAAAAATTAACACCAAATCAACAACTCATCTACCAACCCACGTGCTTCAACTTTTAAACTTGCGGATGAACACCCCAAACAACCTTTTATGTATTAATGTAAAAATAGAGTACACTTATTCAACAAAGGCAGATTTGAACAGTGACACATAATTATTTGCAACAATCAAAGTGGACAAAATAAATGTCGCTTATTTTATGGTGGCAACGTCAAAAGCCTCAAAACTAAGCTCCAAAGATTGATCTTCTTCCTTACCATTCCACAATCAAGCTTCCCAAACAGCATAGATGGAGTTTTTGCAGGCAAATCGGGGAAGACTCCACCACGGAACAATGCAGCACCAGCGATCGAGGGCACGGCTCAATTGTGGACCAACCTTCTTGCCCAACATGAGAAAAGAAAAACGTTGAAAAGCTAAGGAACAGACAATGAGTTGGCCAAAGCAGTCTCCACCCCTGCATCAAACATAACTCATCCCCACTGGAGACGCAATCCTCAAATTCATAGTTGAACCGGCCAACAACCAGATATTTCTCAAGCACAACTCAACATCATTCTTCAACACATTTTTGTGAATTGAAATCTTCAGGTAACTTAAAAGGAAAGCCACTTACTGTCAGATTCAATCAGCTATATACTCTGAATTTTGCATCGGTGCGGGCAACAGTCGACTAGCATTGAGTTTGTAAACCATCGCTAGAAGTAACGAGCCCTATTGCCTCCGAAAACCATCAACGAGGGACATGCAAATAATTGGCAGTAGATGGCAAACAAGACTATGGTATCTCATTTGATTCATGCCGGCTTGGTTGAATTTTGTTGTCGTGGGATGGATTTGTCCCCTTTAGTTGTTTCATATTAATGGGGATTGGATTCATCCATTTGCTTTGCATGCATTGCATATTTTTGAAAGGACACTAATCACATGCGGCACGATGGAGTCGAGATGTCATCTGCCTCATGATGTGGCAATTTCACCTAATGGCGGGCAGTGAAGTTTTCAATTTTTAACACCCAAAATAGGTATATATATATAGGACATGATATTGCACGACATAACTTAACCAAGAAATATTGCACCAAAAGGGCTATGTGGGGGCACTAATCCTTTTACATTCGTAACTGAACTGCCCAACCTAGATACTTAATTTTAATAGACCAATTAACCTCTAGGTAATTCAAAATGATTCTATCCGTAAGGGATAGTTTTTTCTCTCACTTTTGCAGAGTTTCTTCGACATTTCCATGGCACCTTAAACCATTGTCTCTCTTTCCTGTATCCGTTCTTCTTTGATGGATTATCTATTCCTTCATCAATTGTATATCACTACGTTCGGTCCTCCCCCGTTACCTACTCCTTTGTTCTTTCTTTCGTCATTCCTTTGCTCTTGTTTTTACATCCTCTGTCCAGCCCATCGACAGTTTGCATGTTGGCTTCTCATCTGAATTTGGCTACTACAGTTGGTTCTCTAGTTCATCTCCCCCATCACTACTTATCCCAGTCTCCGATTCACTTCCGATTGCCATTTTCTATCTTTCCCCTCTGTTGGCGGTAGCTATGGCAAATGCAGATGACACTAATTCCCCCCGTTTGGCTGCCCTGTGTCAGCGATTTGGACGCTTGTGCTCTCCGCACGATTTGAAGGTCTGGAATGATGTACCCTCACCTGCGAAATTGGATGAGTGCCGATTAACCCTTATCGGTAAGATATTTGCTGACTCACCTATGAATTTCTCGGCTTTTCAGAGCTTTTTCCAACGAATTTGGAGAGCGGAACAGGTCGACATTTCTCAGAGAGAGGATGGTCTTTATGCCGCAAAATTCAAGTTACAGAAAGATAAACAGAGGATATTAGATGGGGGACCTTGGGTTTTTTCTGGTCGGCTGGTTGTATTTAAGGATTGGATTCCCAACACCCCACTTCATTGCTATGATTTCTCCTCTTGTGCTATTTGGGTGCAAGTTTTCGGTCTTCCTCTGGAATACTGCACAAAACCACTAATTAGGAAAGCAGTTATGACTGTAGGGAAAGTTTTGGAAGTTAGGGCAGACGGACATGATACTTTTACCATGCGGTCTGGTAGGGCAAGGGTTGAACTTGATTTTCAGCAGCCTCTACAGGCGGGGCGTTTGATTCGAATTAATAACAAAACCTTTTGGCTGGATTTTAGGTATGAGCGTCTTGCTCATTACTGCTACGTTTGTGGGAAGCTGGGGCATTATGCCACCTCCTGTACAGCTTGTCCAACTAATATTGATGAGTTACCTGGGGATGATAAACTACCATATGGACATTGGTTGCGTGCTGAAGTGAAGACTCATAGCCCCTATTGGAAACTCTACTATGGTTGGACTGAAAAGGAGGATATAGTAGATAATAGTGTACCTGAAACTCCTCCCCTAGCCGCTCCTTATCTTGCCTTAATGCCACCGATACCTCCCTCAGAGGTTCCTCCCCTGCAGCAGCCCTTGGCTACTTCTAGTCAAGTTTCTTCTAATCCTCCAGCCTCTCTAGTGACTGCAATTTCTCCTCAGCGTAGCCGTCCTCACACAGCTATGATACCTGCATCAGCAAAGCAGAAAGGGGTTCAGTTAGAACAGACCAGAAAGATTAAAAGTCCTCGTCACACTACTAAATCAGGACCTGTCAAGAAGCTCAAGCGATATAATCCATATGACATGCGGAATGTAGTGCCAGACAACATTGATGACTCTTTACTAACGGATGCTCCTATTGAGAAAGCAACGGGTGATTGGAATTGGGCATGGGTGGTGGCCCTCAACAGCCCCCTCGTTACAAATGAAAATGATTAGCTGGAATTGTCAGGGTTTGGGCTCTACCCTGACAATTCAAGCCCTTCGGGCCCTGGTGGTTAAGGAAAAACGAGATCTCCTTTTTTTGATGGAAACTAAAAATGGTGAAGCAGTGCTTTCTCGGCTGCAAGGTAGATTGCGTTTTTTGAATCTTCGTGTATATAATCCCATTGGTTCGGCAGGAGGTTTAGCTATTTTTTGGAATGCTTCAGTCTCTCTGTCTTTTGTTTCTTCTTCAGCCGATTATTTTGATATGCTCTGTACGGATGTAGCTTCCACCCACATCTTCCGCCTTACTTGTATTCATGCCCCGCTCGTCGCTCGTCTGAGACGTGAGGTTTGGCAGGATCTAATCACAATCAGCCATGTCAATACTCTTCCTTGGGTATGTATTGGTGACTTTAATGAAATTCTATTTCATTGGGAAAAGCAAGGAGGCAGACCAGCAGATTTTAATCGATTAGCTTCATTCCAATCTGTTTTAAATGACTGTTCTTTAATGCCTATTGAAGCAAAGGGGCGTGCGTTTACGTGGATTAATAATTGTCAAGGGGAGGATTTAATTAAGGAATGTCTTGATCGTGTTATTTGCTCCATGGATTGGAGAATCTTGTTTCCTTAGGCTGAGGTTCAGGCTTTACCTGCTGTTGGTTCAGATCATAGCCCTCTTATTTTGAATACTCTACCAGTCTGTGGATCTAGACAGCATTACTTTATGTATGAATCTTATTGGGACCAGGATGTAGAATGCCGGGAAGTTATTAATTCTTCTTGGAATGCTGTTCGTTCAAGGCCAGTCTCTCTACACACTAAGATTCGAGTTGTCTCGGCTTATTTACAGTCGTGGAGTTGCTCTAAATTTTCGAATAATCAACTTAGGGTTAATGCTCTGCAGCTACAACTGCAAAACCTTACTAATCAACAGCAAGGTTTTTATGATCTTGCCGAGGCAACTAACTTGAAGAAAGAATTGCAGACAGTGTGGAGTCGTGAAGAACAGTATTGGGCTATTCGTTCCAGGCTTAATTGGCTTAAATGGGGTGATAAGAATACCCGGTTTTTTCATGCTACAACAATTCAGCGCCGTTAACGAAATCGCATTACTATACTAAAGGACGACGGCGATATTTGGGTGAGGGATCCTACACGACTAAAGGAGATGGCAACAGGGTACTTTTCACGTCTCTATCGTTCTGTTGGTAGGCGTGACTATGCGCCAATACTCGATCAGTGTACTCCTTTAGTAACTCATGACATGAATACTAGTTTAACTGCACCTCTTACTTTTGAAGAGGTGCAGCAAGCTACTTTTCAACTAGGAGCATCCAAGGCTCCGGGCCCCGATGGACTCAATGGCTTATTCTATTAGACGCACTGGGATATTATTAAATCTGATCTCTTTGTAGTAGTTAGTAACTTTTTTACTACTGGTGTTATGCCCACAGATCTAAACAAGACTCTTATTGCTTTGATTCCAAAAGTTCCTCATCCAGAAAGTTTGGAGCAATATCGCCTAATCAGTTTGTGTAATTATGCTTATAAGGTAATTTCTAAAGTTATTGGCAATCGGTTAAAACCTCTCCTATCGAGCCTTATCTCTGAGGAACAGTCTGCATTTGTGGGGGGCAGGCAGATTCAAGACAACATTCTACTTGTCCAAGAAGTTTTACACCAGCTGCGAGTGAAGAAAGGAAGGAGTACCTATAAAGCAGTCTTGAAAGTAGACATGAGAAAAGCGTATGACAGGATGGAATGGGATTTTCTTCAGGATTATCTTCTTAGATTGGGCTTTCACTCTTTATGGGTTGGGTGGATTATGCAATGTATCTCAACTCAATCATCCCGTGTTAAACCGAATGGACAGCATCTTCGCTATTTCCACCCTACCGAGGTCTTAGACAGGGTGATCCTCTCTCCCCTATCTTTTTATTCTATTGGCAAACCTTTTATCTACCCTTATTAAGAAAGCTGTTGAAATGGAACACCTTAAGGGACTTAAACTAAACAGTGGTGCCCTACTTTATCGCACCTTTTTTTTTGCGAGATGATGCCATTTTCTTTCTCGATGGTACCGTAAATGAATGTCGAATCTCTCGAATATTTTACAACAGTATTGTTTAGCAACAGGGGAAATAAATCGAAATAAATCTGCATCTACTTTGGAAAAGACTCGCCCGGTTCTTTTGCAACAGAATTTGGCTTCTGAGCTGCGTGTTCCTATTCTGACTAAATCTGGGAGATATTTAGGAATACCATCTGATTGGGGACGTTCAAAGAAGGACATGTTCTCGTGGTTAATGGGAAGAGTTCATTCAAAGTTGGAAAGTTGGAAATCTAATCTGATTTCCAAGGGTGGGAAGGAGATTCTTCCTCAAAAACCGTTATCCGTGCTATCCCTCAATACGTAATGTCTATTTTCAAGATTCCCGTGTCTATTTGCAGATCTATAGAGAAAAGTACAGCCAGATTTTGGTGGCGAGAATAACATCAATAAAACAGAATTCATTGGCGACAAGTGGGATGTTTTGAAGACAAGCAAAGCTGCTGGTGGTTTAGGTTTTAGAGACCTTCAGACTTTTAATAAAGCAATGTTGTTGAAGCAGGTTTGGCGTTTGTTCAGTCAACCTTTATCTCTCTGCAATAAGGTTTTTAAGGGTCTCTATTTCCATTCTAGGACTATTTTTAATGCAGATAGAGGCTCTCGACCCTCATGGGGCTGGCAGAGTCTTCTGCTAGGTCGGGATGCCATCCTACCCAACTTACGTTGGTCTGTAGGTGACGGGAAATCTATTAGAATTCGTGGTGATAAATGGCTCCCATTTGGTGTCCTAGGTGGCCCTTTAGCTCGTGAAGAACCTGTTTGGGTGGCTGATCTTATTGATTTGTCCACCAATTCCTGGAATGTCAATCTCCTACATAGGTTCTTTGACATTCAGGTAATTGAACAGATTACTGCTATCCCTTTGCGACCAAATTCCGCCACAGATCAGCTTGTTTGGACCGCTACCAAAGATATCACTTTTACAGTTAAATCTGCTTATCACACTTTAAATGCAACTGCACAACATCAGATTATAGGTACGACTTCCTCTTCTTATCGGCACCCAAAGTTGGTTATGGAAAAAAATTTGGAAGATGCACTCTCCCCAAAGATTAGAGTGTTTTTATGGTCGCTTTGTCAGAATGCTTTAGCTACACGGTTCAATCTATATCAGCGACATATAATTGATACCCCTTACTGTCTTCTCTGTTATCGGAATCACCCAGAAACTCTAGAGCATTTGTTCCTATTATGTCCATGGACTACAAATGTTTGGTTGCATCCCAGCTTAAACATCAAGATTTCACCTATGCAGATTTCTAGAATAGATGACTGGATTGTACAGCAAGTTCAGGGTCGAAATTCCTTACCTGCCTTGGCGACTTTAGCCTCTGTTTTATGGCAGATCTGGCGCGCTCGAAACGGCTACATCTTCCGGCGTGAGAAGCTTCGACCATCTCGGGTAGCAGAGGATGCTTTGGCTGGCACTCACGTGGCTCACCTTACAGCGTCCTCTCTGACCAGTAAAGGTCGCTCGCTCCAGTGCAGGGGATCTCTTTGGCAGCCTCCCGATCCGGGCAAATTGAAAATAAATGTAGATGGATCGCACAGATTAGAATCCACAGAAGGAACTATGGCGTGTGTATGTAGGGATCATCAAGGACGACTCACCGATGGTTTTTTGAAGCATTTTCCTGCAACTTCTGCACTACAAGCCGAGATCCAAGCAGTATCCTTAACTCTACAGCATCTGCAACGTCGTGGATTAACAGTAGCCCCAATCCTTCTAGAATCAAATAGCCGCCCTGTGGTCGACATACTCCATCGCCGCTGCAAGCCGCCATGGGAGGATCGACCTCTTTTCCTCGAAGCCGCCTCCTTGCTTTCACTTTTCCCTAATCTGTCGCTAGGGCACTGTCGCAGGGAAGCGAATGCCGCTGCTGATTGGGCCGCCAAGGCCCATGACCACTCTTCTCTTTTTCAGAATTGGGCTGTGTTTCCCCAGTTTCACTTAGTTGATCTAATTTGCGCGGACGCTTTAGCTGTTGGTTGTACTGGATTTACTTCTCCTATATAGTTTATCGTTTCTGACAAAAAAAAAAATTAACCTCTAGGTGATTGATCAACTTCCCCAAACAATTAGAAGTTTAAATTCTCAATCGATCTAAGAAATGATAGTGACAATCTTAGAACGATTTAAGGTTTGAATTATAACAAGGCACCACGGCCTAGGGAAGGGGAAGGCTCTAAAACAAGGGATGGATTCTTGAAATTAGCGCTTCTTTTCGGTTTTGATTTTGAAAACTCAAGGAAATTGCAGTTAACCCAAAGCCTTTGGAGTCTTCCTAAGGTGTGCATGACAAAATTTCTGGAATATAAATCAATTTATATTCCATGGATGAGTTTCTCAGCAAAGAAACATGTTTGATAATGATTTAAAATTTCTATTTCTAGAGTAAGAATTCGTTTGATAAGAGAATAAAATTTCTATTTCTAGGAGTGGTGACAATCGGCATTTGGTGGCCGAAGTCTAACGTCTAGCGATTGGTGATTGACAATTGACGGTGGGTGGTTAGAGTCCGGCGTCCGGCGGCCGACGTTTGAAGTCCGGAGGCCAGCGGCTAGCGGCGGGTGGCCAATGGCCGAAGTTTGGTGGCCGATGGCAAGTGGCCAAGTCGAAGTTCGGTGGCCAGCGGTGGGGGGCCAACGGCTAGAGTCTGGCGGTCGATGCAGGTGGCCAACAGTTGTAGTCCGGCGGCTGGCGACCAGCAGTTGGTGAGGGACGTTCTGTGGTGGCGATGGGCCTCCGGTATCCGATGGTTGGCGATGAGTGTCCAACGACCAACGGGCGTCCAACATCCAGCGGTCGGTAGTTGATGACGAGTGGGGTTGGAGTTTGGTGGCTGACGGTCGGCGTTTGGTGGCCGACATTCAGTGGCTAGCGGCTGATGGCCAGGGCCGGTGGCAAGCGGCTGGCAACTGGCAGTGGGCGTTCGGCATCCTATGGGTGGTGGGTGGGCAATGTGCGATGATGAGAGTGAACGATGAAGAAAGTTTTGATTTCTTATTTTTGTTTTGGAAATAGAAAAGTTAAAAAATTTAACTTCTGATTTTTACTCCAAATCTATTTATAGAATAAAAATTTGTTCCAGAAATAGAAAAATGAAATTGCATTACCAAATGGATTTCTATTCTAAACCTGTTCTTGAGAATAGAGAAACAAAGAAATAGAGAAATAGAAATGTTGTCATGCGTGCCCCTAAATTCCAAAGGCATCGTCACATCCAAAGAAGTTGAACACCATTTACATAGAAATCATAAGCAACTCATGAAGTTCAAAGAGATATGGCTGAGCACTTCAAAAAAATTGTGCGAAAATGTTGAAGAACATTTTTTGATATTACATAATGTTCTAATAGTGAATATTGTTAGAGATATTATTAGATATCGGGGTTATTATTTGATATTTCGTTGTATTATAAGGTAATTAATTTCCTTTATCATGCATATTATTCGAGTATAGAACTCTTCTCTGATAAAGTATAAAGTCAAGTCAATTGACTAAAAATATAACTTTTATTGATTCTCTTTTCCTCTCTCTTGAAGATCCTAAAATATTGAGCACCTCTAACATAACTGTCTAACAGTGTCACGGTGGAATGTTGACCACAAAGCCAGAGGTGGGTCCTCCCGTGATTTCAATATTTGTTTTGCCATTCATAACACTTGTGGTTGAGATATGACTATGATATTATTACACGGTTATACAGTCATTTCTCTAAAATATTATAGAGAACAATGGCAAGTTTCCAAATCAACATTCTAATGGTGTTTCTATTGAGCCTCCAGACAAGACCTTTGATCCAATTCGAATATCTAAGTATTTATGCCAAAAAAATAACAAATTCTTTGTAGTCAACAAGTAACGAGGCTTGATGGGTTAGTTAGATACTTGGTGCAAGTTTACAAATTTGAGGGATGCGGCTAAATTGACAGCTGCGTTTAAGGGTTATCGATGACTTTTAAGGAATCATCGACAAGCATCAGCGTCGAGTTACGAAGTCCATAGATGATCCACTACTGCAAATTCTACTATGCGTTAGATAGGAGAAAAGGGGAGACAAGCGAAGAACGGCCAGAGGATGGACGGTGCTCCGCCCCTCCAACTTTAGAAGGCCAGCAAGCCCTCGCTATTACTTGAGCGAGGGGTATCGTCCTTCCCACCAGGCCCAGTGGCGGCCCTTTGATCGGACATCCGCCACCAATCCAGGCAAGGGCTCTTAGGTCCTCATTGACCTCCCCAGCTTGCGCGACGGCTTGATCAGGAGCGGCAGCGGTCCTCCACCACTAGAAGTAACGACCCCCCATCGCTTCCGAAAAACATTTAACGAGGGACATGCAAATAACTGGGAGTAGATAGCAGACAGACACAAATCAAACGAGATTGTGTACTTAATTGCATGAAAAAGTTTAAGAAACCGAAGTAGACACATCGATGAGGTAAGGGGACCAAGAGTGTATTTTCATTATAACATATAAAATGAAAAATACATATGATAGAAAAAAAAAAAAAAAAAAAAAAAAAAGAGGATCGGTATTGAACCATCGTCAAGATGTTCGTGCTTTTCTCAGTCTCGAATCAAAGAAAAGCCTCTCAGTGTAAACATCACCTTGGCACAAACTTAACTAAAAACAAATTGGGTAATATTGTTCCCAACTAAATAATGAGGCGGACCAGCTCTAAGGAAGATTTTGATTTCTTCTCCTTCGTGCAAACCGGACGTCGAGTGAAGTTAAAATTGTCCCCTTCAAGGCATCCAGAAGTAAAGGATAAGCAGTGAGCATTGGAAGGTGGCCTTGGGTCCTTAGTATTTTCACCTCGGAGGAACCATTCCCAATCTTGCTCTTCATGTAATACGAGACCGACACCGGCACTACGACGTCCTCTCGGGATTGAATGATGGAGCACGGAACAAGCACTTTCGGCAGAGCCCATCTCAGATCGCTCAGGAACACGGTCTTAGCTACGCTCACCGCGATTTCGGGCTCTAGTCTTCCCAAGCTGCGCTCGAACTCCATCAGTGCACTCGTGTTGCTCAGGGCTATTGCTTTCGGAGCGAAATCATGGACCCAACCTGAGTAATCCTCGCGCATCGATTGGAGTAGCGAGTTGATCGCTGCTTCATCGAAGCCTCCGACGTATCCTTCGGCGTTGAGGTACCTGTGATTCAAAAATATTTGTTAATAAAATGATTTTAGAAGATCAATCAGCTTTTTTGTAGCGCTCAAGCTAATTGCCGAGGAACATGTATACGGATAACTCAAGGTGACACGTGTCGTAAATTTAACACAATCTATATCGATTTTTCCCTTTTTTTTTTCTTTTTTGAAAAAAATAAGTGTGATGCAAAATAGTA
Organism: Eucalyptus brandiana; assembly: GCA_014182725.1. NCBI lineage: Eukaryota > Viridiplantae > Streptophyta > Magnoliopsida > Myrtales > Myrtaceae > Eucalyptus > Eucalyptus brandiana. Next base: position 20,108,990 of record CM024678.1, read on the forward strand.
AGAGTTTTAGCAATATAATAGTCTTTAGTCTACTATTAGAATAACAATATATTATTAGTTATAAATTCTTGAAGGAGCCCCACAATGATTTCTAATTATTTATTATTTATTTTTTTGTGGCCCAAAATGTAAGAATAGTCATGTAAGCATTTCTCAAATGGTAATTTTTTAACAACATATTATGAATCGTAAATTCTTGAAGGAATAGACCTTACAATAATGTCTAATTATTCGTTGTTTGTTTTTTTGTGGCAAAAAACTTAAGAATAGTTAAATAAGTATTTCTCAAATGGTAATTCTTTTTAACCCTAACATGACATTTGGGATACAGTGTTTATTTCTATGTGCATGTGAATCTACAGACAGTATACCTGACTGTAGTATATGCAAGCAACATAAATGCATGGAAAAAGGTTGTCAAGAAAGGCAAAAAATGTTCTTCCTTCTTAACTCCGTTCATTAAAACAACAACTTACGACAGATGTTTCTACAGAGAGAGAGAGAGAGAGAGAGAGAGCCTACCTTGGAGATCCACTGAGCAGCACAAGGTGTTCGAAGAGGTCGGGCCTGCGTATTGCGGCCAAGCTCCCGATCATGGCCGACATGGAGTGACCGACATAGATGCTCCTCTTCACCTTCAGCTCGTCGAGAAGGCACACCAAGTCTTCAGCGTAACCCCCCAGGTCCGAGTACTTGCTTGCGGCTGCGCCGAACACGCCTGGGTGGACGAAGGCCAAGTCGTAAACCACCACTTTGAAGAAGTATGCAAAGAACGGCACGACATGGTGCCAAACGGTCTGGTCGGCCCCAAAGCCATGGGACAGGACCAGAGCCTGCGTCCCGTTGCCGGAGACGTGGCCGTTTAAGGCTTGGAAGATCCCGCCGCCGCTGCATAGCGATTCACTCATTCTTTTTTGCTTTCTCTGCCTCTTTGCGAATTTAATGGTTGTTTAGTACTGAAAGTTTTCAAGAAACACAAGAATGGGAATGTTTTGTGTGGTGAGTATGCCCTTGAGGCTTGGAGTGGGTATATATGGGGCAATTTCATACGTGCCTCTTGTTTCTTTCTTTTTCATTTTTTCTTTTTGAAAATGATGTTTCAGCCTTCTCCAATTTATTTTGTGTTACATGGCCGGCATATAAGTACACGCTTATTACCACTGCCTTGGTGGTCACGATGGTTTGGGCTCTCTCCCCCTCACGAAGGGGAGGAATTCGAATCCCCTCACAGTTGCTTGGGGTCTTAAGTGGGACGCCGGAGATGGTAGGTCTTCCCGCTTACGTGTCTCCCCAGGTTTACTTCCCGGCTGCTAGCTGTATGGGATTCCTAGGTCACCAAAAAAATAAAATAAAATAAGTACACGCTTATTAGTGAGGCTTGATCGAGTGTGATATAGGTGGACCAAGATCTTCAATCACGTCTCCTAATGTCTCCATGAGTCGAACACCAGTTGTGCATTGAACGGTGAATTTATTCAGAACTAACCTTTTCCACATGAATCGATAATCAGCACGATCGAGACATTGAAACGAAAGTACTAGCTGAGATAGGATCTCCATCCTATATTGAGTCTAGGTAAAGATCATGAAAATCCTAAAATAATACACTTATAATAAATTCACCTTTCGTTAATTTTTCGAGAAAGTTTACTATCAAAGTTATGAGTGGATGACATATGACAATTGATGGATATATTAATATGAGTTTTTATTCTCGTTTATTACAAGTATACCGATTTGTGATTTTTCGTGGAAGTAATCTAGTTTTTTTTTTTTTTTTTTTTTTTGGTATGGTAGTGATATAATTTAATGGAAATTAATGAGGAGTAAATATATTACAAAAGTACTAATTTTGGATTTTTTATAATCAAAAAATTAATTTATGGTAAATTTGTCACATGTGTATACTGATTTAGAGTTCTTTCATGGTATGAACATATTTAGATTTAAACATATCTCAATGAGTTCCCCACCAGCCCCTTATTAGACCAAGTCAATCATTATTCAGGAATTTGTGACATTCACTGTTGATCCCATTTATATCTATATAGCTCATTTAGTCTGACTAGTTGCATCTACCACATCATTTATGAACTAAAGGCCTATTTGATAAGATTATATTTGTTTCATAACCTTAATTAGCATTAACTTAATAGATTTGATTAAATGAAAAATGTGATAAGTAAAGACAAGTCTCTTAATTCATCCAATAGTAAAATGATTGATGGCAATTAGAACTTGCCAATTGCTAACAACTATTGTTCTTTCTTTGATAAAAAAATATTTATAATATAAAACTATTATATTTCAATTGTCCTCACACAACCTTTTTTATCCTTTTTTTCATCACTTATTTTCTCAGTTGCATCGAACAGCCCTAAATTTATGCAAAATTCTCTTATGAGCTCATATGTGTCCAATCAATAGTTAGAGGTATTAGATGTGTTAAGCTTTTTGAAGGAAAAAAATCAATGTGTGAAGTCGTGGCCTATTATTATTACATATAATAACCGATTTAAATATCTTTTTTGACGTTGCATTATAAATATATTTTTATTATACTCGTTCGGTAGAGTTCTTCGTTGTCATCGTGTTGGCTACGGCAAATCTCAAAATTGACTTGACGTGTGGTCTTATCGTAATGCACAACGAAAAGACGAGCTACAATTATATAAGGCCAACCTCAAAAAGTTCATGGGACATGAATCTGAAAAGGGTTTGAGCGCTGTGAGGACCAAACTATTTTGTGGCTAGGAATCCTCTGCACTGGCCTGTCTTAAAACTTTAATCTTTTTTTTTTGGCGAATACAAGTTACAAAATTAAGAAAAATTTAACATCTTAAATCTTTAATACTAATTTTTTCACTAAGCAAAATATAAGATAATTTTCTAAGTAGTTGCTGGTAAAACGTAATATTCAAACGCTTCGCTATACCAACATTTACAAGTATATCAACAGGCTGATTACTATTTTGAAAAATATGAAGAATTTTGAGCCCAAAATGGGAGCTCAGTAACCTTATGATATCCTTAAGTAGTGCTAGACCAGTATCATCCACTACTCTCTCTAGGTTAACAAGTTCGGTAATAATTTTGGAATCCATCTTAATGACGAGTTTGTGGAAACCTTGTTGCTTTGCAATGATAAGTCCTATCTATAGTGCCCATAGTTTCAGCCTATAGAGACGAACATATTCCAAAACATGAGGTAAAACCCCAAGCCAGTCTCCCCCTTCATTATGGAATAATCCCCCGACTCCTGCAAGTCCAAAATTACCTTTAGACGCTCCATCCGTATTCAATTTAATCTATTCTAGTAGAGGAAGATCCCAAGCAACCGTAATGGGAGAAGTATGTGATCCACTTATAGACAAGTTGATCATGGGCGAAGGAATGATTTCCTTCGAAAGAATTACTTGTACAGGATTGGAAGGAAAAACAAAACTTTCTTGAGATAGAGACTTGTTTCACCATTGCCAAAAAAGCCATATGCTCGTACCAAAAGTAGTACTCCAATCAAAGTGGGAGTAAAATCTCCTGACGTTAGCCAAGTTGAATTTCAACTAATGAGAAACATTCATGGAGAACTCTTCAAGACAATTTTGTGGGACAAGATCAACTCGAATGTTCCTAATGATTGGACAATCTTGCAAAACATGTAACGTTGGATTCACAACATAGATGGTAAGAATTACCTCTCACATTGCGAGACATATTCAATTCATTGGTTAATAAATGCTTATACGCTAATAGCCAAAGGAAGGTTCTAATACATTGAGACCTGTCTTAAAACTTACATGCTTGAGGAAGCTGTACTAGGGTTCCCACCCATGGATATGACATCCTCCAATTGCCGCAAGATGGACTTGATTGTGATAAGGCGGAGAGATCATAGATAAATGGGGGAATGCATCTAAATTTAAGTTACACGACGATGTGATGTCACCGAATCATTCTTTATTAATTATTTTCATGTTTGACATTTTTAGCATCTAGTATAACGCGCGATGGACAATTTATTCTAAAATAGTTTCATGGATTACTGATGTCATCATCGCGTGATAAAACTTTTTGGGTGGAGTTCGCGTGTGGTTCTGTAATTCTTAAAATTGGCACAACCTTTTGGAATTACCGTGACAAGGAGGTGCGACTGCCCCGCGATGATCAATGACCACCGCGAAGGATTGCACAATCCACCGCAGTTGGGTGAGAGAAAATGGAAAATCTCAAGCGACCACCGTTGGGTGGCGCAACCGTGGCCAGCAAAGTAGGAAACATCTCTGGTTTTCTTCTTACTTTCTTTTTTATTTTATTTTTTTAAACTATTGTGTACTATGTTTTGTTATCCAACCTTAGCCCACCCTCAAAGCCAGGAAATTTGGGTTTCCATCTAGACACAACCGGATTTATCCCATCCAATGGGCATCACCAAGCGCTAAAGAGGGCAACTTTGATCTTATCCGGCCTCTTATCTGGGCCATCAAGTGCAATTTAAGGTGACGTTTGATCATCTGAACTTGGATTGTGATATGATTATGATAAGATATGATTAGAAATCTTTCAAATATATTTTGGATTGTAAAAAAACTTATTTCATGTTTGGTGCAATTTAATATAGGATTCAAAATGTTTGAAAATGTCACTTGCTTACAGAGGTTATACTCTCCGGATCTAGGGCTGGCAAGCAGGCGTCGCAAATGCTGGACATTTTCCGACGTCGTGCAGAGAAAGCAAATCGCCTTGGGATGCGACATCGATTCTCAAGACTTGAAAATGGAGTCCACCACCTCCACCAAGAGCACCTCCTTCTTAAGAAGCTCGTACTATGGGTACACAACACTAACAATGCTTGCTAGGAATCACAATATTCACCGCAACACAAACGGCAAATTCCATTAACATCGCATCCCTTACCAATTGCTCGGTCAAGCAATTCCACAGCAAACAGCAACGAGCCAAGCGACAACACGCGAACTGAAGCGATGAAATCGTGAAATTTCCCTTATAAATGATTGAGTCAAAGAGGAGCTTATGGTTTGAGAATCAAGAATGACAACCTTCATGCCAGATATATCCTGCAGCATCTTATAGACGTAATCTCGCACGATCGAGACTAGCACTAGTCACCATTTTTGCTGGATCTCCTCCTTCGAAATCTTTCGGTTGTTAGCTCAAATTCTCAAATTTTAGTTAAGGATAGGATCACACGTCAAAGCTACACAACAAAATCAAGTGATCACCGTCCAGGACCAACATACGAATGCCCAAAACTTCATGCATTTTGATTTTTTTTTCTTCATCTTCTACTTTTTCAAAGACGAGTTTTCAGGCCAGTTGATTTTGGGTTATTCATCATTGACAGCCGCTTTGGTTAGATGGCCATCGAAGGATGATCGGCTGAATGGCGTTGGTGGTTGGAAGTAAGGATGATTGGTTGTCATGGCAGTGGTCCAACGAAGCCGGACTCCATCACTCTTTCTTTTCTTTTTAAAAGAAATTATCCATTCGGATTTATCCCATCCCATAACCCAGATCTCTTATCTGGCATTTTATCTGGGTATATTAAGGTAAATCTGAGTTTTTTCAATTTAGAAGATGTTGTCAAACTAGATAGAATATTTTGTTATCCTATCTAAACATAAATCCGGATTACCAAACACGGTCTAAAGGGTTAAGGAAGCTATTTAGAGTTGAATTGCACAATTGCATACATAAACTACTTAGATCTCTCTATTCGTGCTCTTGAATTTTGAGACTTGTAAGAGATAAGATTTGGACACTTTCTAAAAAAATTGACACTAAACTGATGGTTCATAAAGTCTTCTTAAAGTGACCGTTCTTATATTTTTGGCACAAAGCATTCCAATTTGTGCGGTGCACAATCTACGGAACAACTTCGTTAAATGCATTTATTTTTTCACATATTGAGAAATTGGGGGCTAAATTGGTCCCCAAACGTGTAGTACTATCGATCCTTGCGGTTGATCGAAGAGAATTGGTACATTACCACAAAGCTCCAAGCGTTATTATTTCATCTTAAAATAGAGCAATATCAGAGAAAAGACAAATGCATAATTTAGAGAGTTGAAGAAAATTTGCTTACTTCCTTTTTTGTTGTGATTTTAAACGAAATTACTTGGAGAGAATCTTTGCTCAATTAATTTGCTTTTGAGTCTAACAAATTAAGAAAAAAGAGTGGCAAAACTAGAGCATATATATGTGCTTCCGCTTTTGGCTCACGATATCGTTTGGTCAAATTAAGTGTTGAGCCAACAATCTACTAATAGTCAATGAACGATTAATTTAGTTTCAATTTTTTTTTATAAGCTTCCATCTAATTGACTCCGGCAAGCCACGTCATATATTTCAACAGATTAAGTCGTAAAAGTACTTTAAGTATAGTGCTTTTTAAAGATCATGGTACTTAAATTCTGCCATATAATAATGATTGTGACACTGAAGCCATCATTATCCTGATTTTTAAAGCACCTGTCACCTGCATCACGTAAATAATATGGTTTTTAGAACTTAAATTGCTTAGCAAGAGTCCCAAAATATTCATTTAATCAATGTCCAATACATCCACATGCGTACAGTGCATGGGCCATGGAGAGATCAATATCAATTGGCGACCAACCAATTTGCCGTCCTGAAAGTTAATGATTGTCGACTTGTTAGCTTTTTGAATTAAATGATTCTTTTGTATCCGTCCTTTGTAAGATATTAAAAAGTCGGCCCTCATCCGCACCTTAGGACTCAGATGTGGAAACACTTACAAGGTGGAGGTGGGCATGGAGCTCAAAAAATATACTACACCAATAAAGGGGACAAGATATACGGGCATTGACACGTTAAAATAATGAACACTGCTTATCAGCGCACCGCATTAACGGTTAGGCACAGGTAGCCTCTGTTAGTTGGAAATAGCCCCTACCTTAATGAGGAACCATATAACCATACCAAGGATCTAAGGTAGGCCCCTTGGAGAGATCAATATCAACGGCGGACCAACAAACTTCTTGTCCTGGAAGTTAATGATTGTTGGGTGTTAGCTTTTTGAATTGAATGGTTTTCTATATCCATCCTTAGCAAGGTGTTAAAAAGGTACATCTAGGGCTTTGTCTAGACCTCGGGATCTCTTAAATGTAAAAACACTTGGAGGATAGAGTCTGGTATGGGGCTTGAAAAATATATTGTCTTAATGTGTGCGAATATTGGTATGTTAAAATAATGAATGCAGTTTGGCAGCCCGCAGATAGGCATAGGCAGCTCCTGTTGGTTAGAAACAACCCTTACCTTGGTGTTTACCTTGGTGAAAAAGCATGTAAGCGCACCTAGGATCCAATGTAGGCGGCCCGGAGAGATCAATATCGATTGGGGACCAACAAATTTGGCGTCCCAAAATTATTATTGTTGGGTGTTAGCTTTCTGAATTAAATGATTTTCCCTATGAAAAAGGCCTCATTCAATAATATATAATCCTAAATATCAACGTTCAATGATATATGATCCTCAATTTAGTTGTGGCTCGCCCACGAATCTATCTCTTTCTTATCTTCCATAATGTGATGTAATGGTGACAAGACCATACGGCAATAATTAGTTTCTTAAAAACATCAATCCAACGTAAGTTAAGGTTACTTCTGATCAGTTTTCAACGTTTTGTAATTGTGTAGTACATGAGGTCAAAACGAATTTTGAGTTTTCAATAAATTTATTAATGCTAAAAGAAACCGGCTCAAAATAATTTGGACTAATCAGAATAACCAAATTAGTAATTTTATGGAACGATTGCATGTCTTACAAATTTAATGTTTTAGATTTTTCATACTTTAATCAAAACTTTGGGAGGAAAGAATTCTTTCAAATCTCCTCCAAAGAGTGTCATTCACGGAGTATCCCCATCTGATGGGTATCCCCATTGAAATGTGATCCCTTGGTGGCCCATTGACCCTTGAAAGATGGTTTGATCGTCGCATGTTAAGACATGTTACACTTCTCATGATGTATCACCACCTATCATGATGAGTTCACACATTGAGCAATTGGAATAAAATTAAAGCAATCTGATAATCAAGAGATAGTCTCGGGACTAGAATGCATACCTAAGTCATTGGTTTCACTATCAATTGAAACAGAACTCTCAACATGCGATTATCTTTCCCTGATTACTTATCACAACCGTACATGACGTAGGAATGAAATATTTCTCTGCCCGAGTTATCAGGTGCAGAGTACATGAACACGAGACGCTTTTTATCAGCCCAATCTAACCATCCGATGGGGAATTCTGAGTAAACATACCTTGTTACTGGAATGGAGCCTTTTATACCTCCTATGAAGGGTAACGCCATGAGTTTTGCCGAGGACAAGCGGATCACATAATTCCATCCTTCAACAATATTCCTATAACAGCGCCTTCGTGAGTTTTGCTAGATAATGAGGAATTAGTGCGGTCCCGACTGAATACCTTCGCTCTTATAAGCGGGGCATTGCCTCCCGACGACACTTTGGGAGCATCTAAAGCTTTTTCTCTACTGGATTTGCTTCTCTCGACACAACTAGAGCCTCTAAAGGAAGCTGTTCTACAATCTACTACATTGTGCGTTGGGAGGATCTTACAGATCCTCGACACAGAGAAGAAAATGACAGTGGCTTACTTTATCCTGAGAACAGGAGAACCGACGTCCTTCCTAATTCGTATGTTCATCCTGGATATCCCAACAGGGAATCTTGGGAGTGTCAAAATCCCTATGTGGTGGAAAAAAGTTCACTTCATTCTTAAACTAAGGCTCCGTTCGTTTCGTGGGAAATAATTTCCGGAAAAATGTTTTCTGAACTTTTCAGCATTCATTTCACGAAAAATGAATTCCTTGGGGAAAATATTTTCCATGAAAAGAAAAAAGCCTTCTAAATTAGAGGAAAATGTTTTTCACTTTTAAAAAGTGGAAAACATTTTCCTTACTTGATTTCTCTTATCTCACGTTTCTACAAATCATCACTTCATCCTCCCCTTTCTTCTTCTTCTTTTCTTTTTTATTCGAATTATTTTTTGAATTTCTTTTTCTTTTTTAATTCGAATTATTTTTAAATTCCTTTTTATTTTCTATTTTTTTTTTTCTTCGTTTCCCATTTTATTCTTTCTTGGCTAGTTGTCGGCCATCGCCAAGCAAACCTCGAGTTCATCAATCTCAAGCTCGCGTTTGTCAATTTGGCGAGCCTCAAGCTCGACGCTCACGCTCGCCAATCTGGTGAGTGGCAAGCCTCGTGCTCGTCAGCGAGCTTGCGGCTTGCCGGTGGTCGATTGCGGGCCATTGCAATGGTTAGCAACCAATGAAGAAAGAAGGAGATGGAAAACAAAGAAAAAAATTAATAATAGATTTTAAAAATTAAAAATAAAAATAACCACCGGGATTCGCTCCAGTGGCCACCCTTCCAACTTGGAAGGGGGAGGTGAGGTTTAAATCCCCACCTTCTCGGAGGGACCTGGGATGGGGACGCGTAAGTTTCAAGAGTGGGTTTTGATTTCCATGCCTTGCAAGAGGCAGGGCAAAAGTCTGAGAGTGAGTGTAGAGTAGGAATAGAGTATGAGCATGACAAAAAAAAGAAAAATTAAAAATGAATTTTTAAAAATATGAAATATCCATTTTAAAAATAAAATAAATGAAAAGGAATATATGAAGGAAAATATTTTCCTTATCGAATAGCGAAAAAAAAAAAATTTCCACTTCATTTTCAAGTTTCACCCGAACATCGAAAAATAATTACATTTTTGTAGAAAATATTTTTAGAAACGCCACATTTTAGAGGAAAACATTTTCCGGACTTTCCGATGTTCGTTTCACGTAAAATGAATTCATTGGGGAAAATGTTTTCCATGAAAGGAAAAAAGTCTTCTAAATTAGGAAAAAATGTTTTCCACTTTTGAAAAGTGGAAAATATTTTCCTCACTTGATCTCTCTTATCTCACACCTCTACAAATTCTCAATTCCTCCTCCCCTTTCTTCTTCTTTTCTTTTTATTCGAATTATTTTTATTTTTATTTTTATTTTTTTATTTTTTATTTATTATTATTTTTTTTTTTATTTGTTTCCCATATTCTTCTTTCTTGGCTAGTCATCGGCCATCACCAAGCGAACCTCAAGCTCGGTGCTCGTGCTCGCCAATCTAGTGAGCGGCAAGCCTCATGCTCATCGGCAAGCTTGAGGCTCGTCGGTGGTCGGTTGCAAGCCATTGCCATGGTCGGCGATTGATGAAGAAAGAAGGAGATGGAAAACAAAGAAAATAATAAAAATAAAAATGAAAAAAACTAATAATAGATTTAAAAAATTTTAAAAAATTAAATAAATTATTAAAAAATATGAAATATCCATTTTAAAAAATAAAATAAATGAAAAAGAGTATATGAAGGAAAAGATTTTTCTTACCGAATAAAGAGAAATATTTTCCACTTTATTTTCAAGTTTCATCCGAATATCGGAAAATAATTACATTTTCCTAAAAAATGACTTACTGGAAAATATATTTTTTAGAAACACCACATTTTTCACGACATTTTCCACGGAATAAACGGAGCCTAAAAGAAGGTTGATTTTGGCTATTTCTTTCAATCATATGGAAGTTGCCATAATGAGAGATCCGTAGATGAAAGTACTTTCAGCCTTTCAGCGAAAGACTTTACTTAACAGACAAAAGGCAGGAATCAGATAACAATTTCATAAGCTGATTAGGCAAGGAAATGAATCTATGGCAAAGCCATTCATCCCTGGAGGACCATTAAGGGCGGCAAATAGCTTTAAGTGCGATTGCCTTTTACCTAAGAAGCAGCAACAGATAACGTTCTTATAGCTCATGAGTCAAGAGAAAAAAAGGCTTTTGATTGCAAGTAGATATTTTTCCATTTCAAAAAAATGCTGAATATCATTAGCTGCTGCCCTGCTCAACAGCCATTACAGCTCTTTTTTTGATGCATTGACTGGAATTATAAGTACAAAATTCTCCTTAGCCCAAAAAGAAAATAAATTAGGACTTGAAATAAGAAGTGATGACAAATCAGGATTGCAGAGATCATGGCTCGTGTAAAGAATACTTGCGCTGTCAAAAATGCTAATATAGGATGACACTAAAGAGCTTCAAACGCAATGAAAATAAAGAGCAATCAAACAAGAAAAAAAGCCACCAGAACGATAGGACTAAGATCAAAACTCACCAAATGTAGACTGTCTTCGGCAACAAATAGAACTCCCTTGGTGCACTCAGCCGAGTAAACTGGAGTTAACATGAGTTGAAGGTCGAAAAGAAATCGATGTAAAAGACAGGCTGTGCCTTGCTGTTTGCAAGAACGGGGTCTGTCACTGAGAGCAATCATGGCGGAATCCAGAGAATCGCTCAAGGGCACCAGAAAATCAGGAGTTATGCCGATTCGACGATTGGCTATTATTGAAGATCAATGGCAAAGCTATCTCCAACCTTCCCAGATTAAACACCAGTAGACATTCCTAGGCTGAAATAATTTGCGTTTATCTCTGACATTGCTGCATATGCATTTCCACCACAAGAATTACTAGAAGAGTTCTGATATAGTAGCTCTGACGAATTTATTAATGAGACTGTCGGCCACTCAAAACGGAGAAGCATTCTATTCCTCAATCCAGAAAGAACACATAACTTGTCAACTAATACAAGCCTTACGTCCTGGGGGATACAACGGCTGACTGCAGTGTCCATGGTACTTGTTAACAATATGGTCCCTGATGCAATCACTCGAAGGCCTCGATCAGGAATAATAGAAATAACTTCCACATAAGGCCTATGCGTGCCGATAACAATGATATTGCCAATATGAACTCCTTGAGGAAGAGATTTAGCATGCTTAATATTACTTCCGCTGGCATAGTAACAGGACTGTTCTTGTTCAAGGTAATTTGGAGGTACAGAAATGCAGGAAATTTCACTTTGAAATCTCAGATGGTGCACGTCAAATATTTCATGTTGATATGTAGAAAGGACTTTAATCCGTAGAACTATTAGAAGGCAAGGATTTGAAGTAGAAATCACAACAATGATGTCCCACTGCACCCATACTGATACAAACATTACTGGGAGACCAAGTTGCGCATGTCTGAGTGGGCAGCCTCAGTGGGCTAACAAAGCCTCCGGTGTATCTGGATTAGCCAACCATCTCCTACAAGGCAGAGGCCAAAGTACTCAAAACAGGTTAAATGTTTAATTTGGATCGGACTATTTTCGATTTGACCCAAACTTGATTTGACCCAATTGTTTGATGGGTCTACCATTGATAAAGTGAGGTTGCGCATTTGATCGTGCATTTTGAATAGGAAGCCTTACCGAACTCCTTCGATGGAAGTAATATGAAGGTGAAATGCTCACAACTCACACAGGAAGAGAAAAAGATAGATAGGCTTGTAGATTTATTTCACCTTAACGAAAAAAAAGAAAAAAGGAAAAGACCACCAAAAATCCTAAACTTAGCCCAAAGCGACAAATTTACCCCAAACTTTTTTTTTTTTGTGACATGAAATATCCCAAACTTTGCAAACCGTAACACATTTACCCCACCATTGACGGATGTATCAGTCCCCGTGTGCTTAAAAGATTTCTCAATAGATAGCCGGTGTGCTGGTAATCTTTAGGAAACATGGAACAAAAATGCAAAACAACACGTTTCACTTGGTGCTGCAAATCATTGTAACTAAGTTTGAGTGCAGGAAGGATATCGTTTCGTTTTTGTACTGATTCCCGCACACTGCTATTGTCTCTTATTGATGTCCATGATTTTTCTTTTTCTATTGATGTCCATGATTTTTCTTTTTCTTTTTGGGTTCAGAAGATGTCCAATATTGTTGATCGGTTGCTTTTACATGAAGCCCACTAGAGGTCTCAGAGCTAGAAGAACTCCCCTGCATTTGTTGACAATTTTGTTTGCGAGCTCGATAAGTACATTTTCTTTCTTGCGGTCGGATTCCCATCTGAGGAAAAGCAAGAGAATGTCCAGAAAAGAAGGGCCTTTAACTTGAATGCTAATACAGGTTCCGTTAGGGAAGTGACTTCGTGACTGCGGGCAGTCGCGACCAGGCAACTTCCTTAGTGTCTTCCACGAGCAAATCTCTCATTTCATTCCACATGCTATGAGTCCAACCCCTGTCCTATACATCGTCTAGCGCGAGGAAAAAATTATTACCGATTACTTAGTACCGCAGAGGGGTCTACTATAGCTCAATGTTCAAGGTATCTAATAGCGGCTGGAACTCTGATCAAATTCTGACCGATAAGTCTATAAAGACTTTTTCAAGAGCTTTCTTTAGATTACAGTCATCGAAAATGTATACCCATATTCGGAAACCAAATTGTTCCAGGACCACTTTTCGCTGCACACGAGTTTAGCAAGCACGGTTTAGCCTAAACATCTTATCCCAATAATGGGAGGACATGCGATCCGAGCTAGCTCGACCACTCGTTGCAACGCTGAAAAGGATCGATTTAGCCAATTTCTTTTCTTGCCGTTGGAAAAACAGGAGTGGGGGTCTCGAGAGCTTCATGAAACGCAAACAACGAATGCCAATGTCGTCTCGTTTTTGGCAGGCGATCATAATAGCTACAAAAAAATTCGTCCTAACTAAAAGGATCATTTTGTTTTATAAGCAATGGAACGAAACGTTAAGGTTTTAATATGGTGTGACTCGATCAGTGGTTCTTCTAAGACATATTGGTTAATAGTTTGTTTTCTCACTTTTCAGGCTGAGAACCTGTTTCAGCTTCGAATGATACCCATTTGGCTAAATCTACTGACCGAGCCTTCTCGACCTCAATCTCATCTTCGGGATGTCCAATCTGGGCAATTCTATGCGTTCTAGTGTAGTCATAAAATCGACCTAGGAGATGATGAAATTATGAGAAACTATAGCATACATAATCAGGAGTTCAAACAAAAGTTCTTGGGAGACTAGAACTGACAAAGCTTTGGGCAGATAACAAAAACTTTATTGTTCATACAATTAGCCTTTTGCTTTTATGTTCATTAGATCTAGTCTGAGGAGCAAAAGAAAAAGAAAAACTTATTCTTCCTATGTTGTAGTGGAGTAAAACAATTTAGAAATGAAAAAGATACGGTCTTTTATATTTATAAATTCATTAATAATCTGGTGGAATAATTGTAAAAAGATCGAGCAGCTTATAGAAATTTACCAAAATAAGACTTAATAGTGCGGCTGTCTGTAAACGAAAGATAAAAATCATTCCGAGGTAATTCCAGTAGACAATACCATAGTAGGTCTCTTACAATACGAACAAGACATTCTCCGAATGGAGAAATTTGCAATACAAACACACAAATAATAAAGCACCACTCATTTAAGTAAAGAAAGTAAAAAGTACAATATCAACGGTTATTGTTTTCATCCCTGAAAATGATAGAGATTGACGAAGGATTAACTGAGGTCATGTCTAAATCTTTGCAGAAATCCACATGGCATGGCAAATAGATTATGGAAGTTCATCTGCACTCAAAAGAAGAAAAGAGGAAATGAGTTTAGAATGTCTATAACAAATTATAATGGCATGTAAGATGGCGTCATGTTTTGATAAAAAAAAAAAAAAAAAAGAGAGAGAAAGAAAAGAAAGGTGGTGTCATGTGAATTCGTCATTCATGGAGATTCTAATTATTAAGATATTTTTCATTAGTTAGCAAAGTAAACTTTTATATGGATGTAAGATTTCTTCACATAAAAACCAATTTAAAAGTTTTTGAACAGTGTGCTAGTGGTGCTCGAGTAATGAATCTCGATTTACTATTAATAGGCTAGATCAAAATGGAGAATCCATATACAGCCTCGAATCTAAATCTTATGTCGTACACATTTTGACCCCAAACATCTTAAATTTTCGCAACATGTAAATGTCGGCAACCGGAATATATATATATATATATATATATATATATATATATATATATATATATATATATATATATATATATATATATATATATATATTTTTTTTCAAATTCTTTGAAATTGGAATAACATTCAAAACAAGAAAGAAAAAAAAAATTACTTTTGTTTAATCAGAAACAAACCGGCCCTAAAACTTGCTCATGCTTTCTCTTTTTAATTGAAAGAAAAGTGAAAACGGAAAATGTTTTTTGAAATCAAAGGATTTGTAAAGTTTCTTATATAGGTGGTTTTCTATTAAGTGCATTCTTCAATGAGTTTCAAATTATTTCACAATTGCTATTTGATGTGGCAAGTGAACTTAAGTAGTCCTTTCAGGACGCTTCCGACAGATTCATTTGATAAATTATATTTAAACTATCAACTTAAGCTACAACGGCTATCTTATATATAAATCAGCATAGGTGATCATTAAGTGAGTCGCCATGAATACTTTTGTTCGATCATTCTATAATAATTATTTTAACAAAAAAAAAAAAAAAAAAAACCCCACCGATGATATTATTGTGATTGAGTATGAATGCATAGTTTTCAACTTCATATACGGCAGAATGAAATATCCGATTGTTTCACAGCTTTAGCCTTCTGCGATAATAATCATTAAGAGACTAAGCATACGTTCAAAATAGTACGTCCAGATTTCAATTAAAATGAGAACGAGATTCCATTGTGAGGAAGCAAATTTTACTTTCAATGTGCCACATGGAACTCGAATTGGGATTTGTCAAAAGTTGTCCAAGTAAGTATATAGTTTAAGTCGTCAATGTTATGAATGTACATAATGCAACATTCTCTTCTCCTAATTTTCACGAAGTGAGGAAGTCAGGAGAAAAATATATACAAGAACAGAATTTTGATTTATATGGACATATTACCTCTAAGAACGAAGAAGAAATGAAGGCACAGGCAGATTGATACGTACCTAATCCTCCATCCATTGTATTTGTTTTGAATCAAGCTTGATTCAAGGAACATGAGCAATTTTGTGCCAATCCTCGCCAGATTGAGGGTCACATCTTTTGCTCAGCTCACCACAATGTAAAATGTGTAATTCTTTGAGAGCAGTGAGGGATTGGATTCCTCGTGGCATGGATGCCAGATTGGGACATTGGATCAAGCAAATTTCCTTGAGACATGTATAATTGGGAAGCCATTCGGGTAGAGCCGTGAAGTTTGGGCAGTCACGGATGCAAAGCGATTTCAAAGTGCAGGCAGATTCACTGAGACGTTGGAGCAGCTCCATCACTTGTTCCAAACTTGTAATTGACAGTGCACAAAGACGCGAAGGAAAGCTGGTCTTTTTATGGATCAACATGAGCGGGCACCTCTCAATGGACAAACACTCCAGCGAGATTAATTCCCCAAAAGGTACGGATATTAATCTCCCACAGTTTTTAATTAGCAACTCCTGAAGGCCAGTCAGTCGGTAGGCACCTTTAAACAAAACTTGGAGATTTTGGCATGCCTTGAGTCCCCAAAACTTCAGTTTTTTCAAATACTGTATGCCGCTTTCTTGCAGACTCTTTTGCTTTGTTGTCAATCTTAGATACATAAGATTGACAAGCCGTTTCATATTTTTTGGTAACTCGTCTAGCTCCAAGCAACCACTGACATCTAAATGTAGCAAATTCTGTAGCTCACAAATGGTGTCTGGAAGCTTCTTCAATTGCTTGTTCTTAGAGAGAATTAATGATCTCAATTGCTTTACGTTGCCTATGGAACTTGGCAGCTTCTCAAAGCTACCATATGACAAGTCGAGATACCGTAAGTGGTTACACTTGGAGATGCATGTTATGGCAAATTTTCTAGTAATAACTCTTTCATCGACTTGGGATTGAATCATAATTGCACGCAGCTTCTTTGAAGTTTTATTTCTCAAAAAAGGTGGGACTCCATCGTAGTCTGGAATTTCCTCTAACGAAGTAGTAGGGATCGAAATGTACCGAACACTTTCAGGAATCAGTAGAGGATTTAAGTCACCAGTAGAACAATATTGTCGTCCTACAGTTGTTGCAAGAGAATGGACTAAATCGGGCACTTTGAAAGATAATTCTGATCCGCACTCCTCAATTTCTTGGATCAAAGATCTCTGCCCAAGGTCTTTCACATAGTCAACACCAATGTCTTCCGGTTTTTGTTTTTCCTTTGTTGGAATAATGAGTCCTAAAGCCACCCATAGCCTAATTAATTTCGGGGCCTTGATTTTTTGTCCTTTGGGGAAAAGTGACAAAATAGAAAAACATCGTTTTAAGTGGATTGGTAAATCATCATAGCTGAGCTTAAGTCTCGGCAGAATTTTTACTTCCACTAACTCACGTGCTTCTATATCTGTCATATTTGCCCCATACCATTCTTCTTCCTCTCTGGGAAGTAGACTCCCCAAAATTACCGCAAGGAGAGGCATTCCTTGTGATTTTTCAACATTATAATTTCCAATCTCAAGGAGTTCAGTACGAGGCTCCTTTTCCTTTCCACTGGATGCGCATCTTTTGAACAAGGCCATAAAGCTTTCATGAGAAAGACCTTCTAGATTATACGGCGGATGGGTGCCTATTGTAGAAGCGACTTTTGAATCGCGTGTTGTCACAATTATCTTACTTTCACTAGCTCCAACGCGAAGCAAATCTCTCAATTGTTTCCATCTACAGAAGTCTTCACAGCATACATCACGCCATACATCATCCAAGACAAGAAGAAATGTTTTGTCTTTGATGGTGTCTTGCAAACAAGATTGCAACTGCTCAATATCAGGGTTGCTCAAACTTTGACCAGCACCTCTAATAATTCTTTCAATGATTTTCTCAAAATCAAAGTCCTTTGACACCCACACCCATAGTCGCAATTCAAATTTCTCTTCCACACTATCGTCAGAGAAAACTAATTTAGCTAGGTCTTGCCCACACCTCCCATTCCCACAATGGGAATCACCGAGAGGTTTTTGTCATCTGTTGGCTGCATCAACATCTCAATTATCTTTTCTTTATCAGCATCTCTTCCGATGACATCCGGCTTGTTTTTATATGAATAAGTCATCTCTTGTGAATTCATACGTGCCATGCCATCATCAGTACTCTCCAGATTAAGATCGAATTGATCTTTGTCATAAGAAATTTTGGATAATCTCTCATTTATCTCCTTGACTCGGCGACTGAGTTTGTCACGGAATATTAGTCGATCAGTGAGGAAAAAGCTTACCTTCCCTTGGATGCCTCCGTAGCGACTTATCACCTTCTTCCTTTTGGCTTCACACTCGAGTTCATCGAGCAAATCCTCCGCATCGTAGAATATGTCTTCAAGCCGATCTAACCACATTTGCTGGCAGTGGTTCTTCCCTTGCTGCGTCTCCGCATCTGACAGCTTTGCCTCGATGCAACTCAACGTCTCTCTAAGCTCGGTGATCTGGTCCTCGACACCATAAATCGCGACGGCCTCTACGACGGCGAGGGAGGCTATCTTCTTAAGCACCCCCTCTCCCATGCTAAAGAGGTCCGCCATGTTTTTCTAAGGAGGGAATGGGCCAAAAACAGGTGGAAGAAATTGGCACTTGGCTATTTAGCTTGAGAATTAGATGGTCTAAACGAGAATGTCTCGATGACTACATTTCAGATCAACACGGGTCCCTTTTATAATGGACGATCCCACGTCGATGTTAGGGCCCCACCAATAGTAGCGCAAGCTTTGCCCAACGTCGGTTCAGTAATAATAGCCGCGTATTTCCCGCCCCAAACTACGACCATTGTCACTGGACTTTTCAATGTAAAGTCGGCGATCGATTATTCACATAATAATCATCAAAATATAACCAAAGGAAACAAAATACAAAACATCAAACACAATCCAAGCAAGAAGAATCATTATCATTAACGCGATATTAAATTAGGACACTGGTAGAAAAACTTCGGACGTTAGGCACAGGTCCAATAACTATTTGTGGAATTCGGATGGGCCACACTTGAAAATGGTACTGTGCAGTTCGATTCTCGGTTTTTAGGTGAGAACCAAACCAAGAACCCGGAAACCACATGCAACATAGTTTAATTGCATGAAAATTTCAAAACAAAGAAATCACCAGAAGACTCACAATAATTTTTTTTTTACCAGAAGACAGTATAATAAGGCTCCAAATTTGACTAGTCATGCTATGAGTTGCAACCTGCACGCTCGACGCTTTCGAGCCCGTTTATCCTTAACCGTGCAACCAAATCACACGAAATTAGTGGCATTACGGCAATAACTTGATAAGGAATCCAATAATATTCACCAATCTTACAGATTCAAGCTAGAAAATTCGACATTTTTTCTTTTTACTTTTACCGTCCGCCTTTATTGTTTGCGTTGTCCAATTGGAGAGAGAGAGTCTTTCCATGTCCCCCCACTATCAGATGTTGGTTCGGCCATTTCATCTAGTTAGTTCATTTGATTAGCGAAAATCAATAAAAAGAAAAACGACTGGATCCTGTTCAAGAAGAAAATTCCTATTTTAATCCGGTTTCTTGCTGAGGCTATAGCATGAAATTTAGATTTCAAGGACCTCTATATTAAATAACCACGTCAAGTTTCTTGTATTTTTGTTGTCTCTTATGCCAATTGACACTTTGTACTCATTTGAATTTGGTTCCTCACTAATGTTCACATGAAGAATCAAACTCCCACTCTTTTGTTCATTATTCTTTTAAGCTCTTTCTCTTTCTCTGTGGCGTGATTTTTTGCAACTTTGTCCATGTCCTCTCATTGCATGCATTGATATTATGTACATTTTCAAAAATAATTATATAAACCTGTTATTTAAATATGGATTAAATCCTAGCAATTGTACTTGCATTTTTTTCCTTATTAGGGACTACGAGAGAGTAAATAAGTGAGATTTGGTTGCAGATTTTCCAGCTTAATCGTGTAATATTTGGCATGTAAGTTCTAATTGATGTGTTGCATGTGAAAGGATTGGATATGAATTTAGAATCACTTCGAAAGTAAAATATGTTTGCTTGTGTATAATATTGTTTTTTATTATAATTGGAAAATAAAATTTTTGATTGGGGCATTTTCCCTTTTAATTTTATTTTGTCTATAATTTTCTTAAATATCTATTTGGTTATATTCTGTTGACACCTAAATTTTAACTAATCATGATTTCTTGCCAAGGGCATAGCATGAAATTTAGATTTCAAGGACCTATCACATCAAATTTCTTGTACTTTGGTTTTTCTCTTACAACAATTGACACTTTGTACTCATTCGAATTTGGTTCCTCACTAATGTTTGCTTGAGGAATCAAATTCCCACTCTTTTGTTCGTTATTCTTTTAAACTCTTTCTCTTTCCTGGTGTGAATTTTTGCAGTGCTGTCCATGTCCTCTCGCTACATGCATTGATTCTATATTTATTTTCAAAAGTAATAATATGGACATATTTATTGAAATAGGAGCTAATTCCTAGCAATCACGCTTGAAATATGGGTTAAATAAGTGAGATGAGGTTGCATTTTTTAATCGTGTAACGTTTGGCACCTAAGTTCTAATTGGTGTATTACATGAAATATGATTGGGAATATAAATTTAGAATCACTTCAAAAGTTAAAATATGTTTGCTCGAGTACAATATCGTTTTTTTATTATTATAATCATACCATACATTTTTTGATCGAGGAATTTTCCCTTTTTATTTAATCTGTGCCTGCTTTTCTTAAATGCTCAAGTACAATATCGTTTCGAATTTAGAGAGAGAGAGAGAGAGAGAGAGAGAGATATGGTATTTTCCATGTCCCCCAACTATCAGATGTTGGGTCAGCCATTTCATATTGTTTGTTCATTTGATTAGAAAAATAAAGATAAAAAGAAAAACGATTTGATTCTGTTCAAGAAGAAATTTTCTATTTGCTAATTCAGTTTCTTACCGAGGCATGAAGTTTAGATTTCAAGGGCCTCTACATTAATTAACCAAGTCAAGTATTTTGTACTTTGATTTTTCTTTTACATTAGTTGACACTTTGTACTCATTCGAATTTGGTTTCTCACTAATGTTTGCGTGAGGAATCAAACTCCCACTCTTTTTGCCATTTATTCTTTTAAGTACTTTTTCTCTTTGTGGTGTGATCTTTCGCAATCTTGTCCATGTCTTCTCACTATATATATATATATATATATATCTATTTATTGAAATATGGATTAGATCCTAGCAATTGCACTTCCAATTTTTCCTCATTACAATTAGATCATGTTCGAGAACAAAATTTGCATTTGCTAATCTAGTTTCTTACCAAGGCTATAGCATCAAATTTAGATTTCAAGGACCTCTAGATTAATTAACCATATCAAGTTTTTTCTACTTTGATTTTTCTTTTACTTCAATTGACACTTTGTACTCATTCAAATTTGGTTCCTCAATAATGTCGCGTGAGGAATCAAACTCCCACTCTTTTGTTCATTATTCTTTTAAGCACTTTCTCTTTCTTTGTGCTGTGATCTTTTGTAGTCTTGTCCGTCTCCTCTCACCGCATGCATTGATACTGCATTTATTTTCTAAAGTAATTATGTAAACCTATTTATTGACATATCCGTTAAATCCTAGCAATCGCACTTGCCATTTTTCCTTATTACAATTTGATCCTGTTCAAGAAGAAAATTTGTATTTGTTGATCTGGTTTATTACCAAGGCTATAGCATGAAATTTAGATTTCCAGGACCTCTGGATTAATTAACCACGCCAAGTTTCCTGTGCTTTGGTTTTTCTCTTACTTCAATTGACACTTTGTACTCGTTCAAATTTGGATCCTCATTAATGTTTCCGTGAGAAATCAAAATCCCACTCTTTGTCCGTTATTCTTTTAATTTCTTTCTTGTCCTCTATGGTGTGATTTTTGCAATCTTTCATGTCCTTTCATGGCATGCATTGATACTATATTTATTTCCAGAAATAATTATATAAGCCTATTTATTGAAATATGGGTTTAATCCTAGGGATTGGACATGCATTTTTCCTTATTAGGGACTACACAAGAGTAAATAAGTGAGATTATGTTACATATTTTCCAGCGTAATCGTACAATGATTGGCACTTAGGCCATGTTTGGTAACCATCCAAACAGGGCTAAATTCTGATTTTTTTATTCTCGGAATAAGTTTGGACCGACAATCGCGTTTGGCAAAATTTTTGTTCCCAGGAACAGATCGGGAGTGGAATCAAGAATAAAAAAAAAAAAAGTCAATTCTTATTCCTTGAACAAATTTGAGAATCAAAAACCAACTCTTCTTTTTCTTCCCTTTGGCCATCTCGCGACCGCCGTCCACCCCTGCCCGTCGCCGCTCGCCACCATCCGCCACCGCCGGTCGCCGTCCACCGGTTCGGTGAGCTCGCTAGAGGCTCGTCAGGCCAAGGCAAGGTCCGGCGAGCTCGCTGGAGGCAAGCCCAGCCACCAGCGAGGCTCAACCTCCTCAGATTTGGCGAGCCCGAGCCTCACTAGGGCTGGGCAAGCCTCGCGACGCCTAGCCCCACCGGTGGCGAGGCTTGTCTGGCCATCGGCAAGGCTCACCTAGCCCCGGCGAGGCCGACCTAGCCACCGGCGAAGCCAAGCCTCGGCAAGGCTAGGCGAGCCTCGCCCAACTACTGGCAAGGCTCGGTCGACGAGGGCCGGCCTCGCTAAGGGCCAGCAACGCTCCAGTGAGGTACCAAAGAAGAATAGGAGAAAAAGGAAAAAAAAAGAAAAGAAAAAAGAAAAAAAAAAAAAGGGAAAAAGTAAAAAATTAAAAAAATTATTTAAAAATTAAAATAAATTGATTTAGAATAGAATTAATGAGCACGGTACCAAACGCAATTCTATTCCAAAATCAGAAATTTTTGACAGTTACTAAAGATTTAAAATGCTTAGAATCAGTTCCCGGGAATAGAATAAAAAGAATAATTTCTTATCGAATCTACTCCTAAAAGCAGAATCGTTACCAAACGCGCCCTTAAATTCCAATTGGCGTGTTACATGAGATATGATTGGGAATATAAAATTATAATCACTTCGAAAGTTAAAATATGTTTGCCTTGTTACAATATCATCTTTTTTTTTTTTTAATTATAGTCGTACAATACATTTTTTCGTTGAGGCATTTTTCCTTTTTTATTTAATTTGTTTCTATTATATACTTAAATATCTTATCTAGTTATATTATGTTGACACCTAAATTTTAACTAATCATTTAGGAAATTAATTACATAGAAAATAAGAGAAACTACATACAACAAAATTTAATTGTGCGACAATTTGGAAATAAAGAAATTATTAGAATACTTGCACCAAAAAAGAAAAAGAAAAATACATTACATGAATCCAACCTGCACGATCGACGCCGCAGAGCTCGTTTCTCCCTTCCCGTGCAACCATATTACACGAAATTAGTGGCGTTACCGCCATAACTTGATAAAGAATCCAATCATATTCACCAATTTTCCAGATTTCAGCGAGGAAATTCGCAGTAATATTTTTTTTTACTTTTATGTTCTGCCTTCATTGTTTATGTGGTCCAATTTTTAGAGAGAGAGAGAGAGAGAGAGAGAGTTTTTTCCATGTGCCCCAACTATCAGGGGTTAGGTCGGCCATTTCATCTTGTTAGTTTATTTGATTAGGAGATAGCAATAAAAAGAAAAACGATTTGATCCTGCTCATGAAGAAAATTTCTATTAGCTAATCTGGTTTCTTACCGAGGGTATAGCACAAAGTTTAGATTTCAAGGACTTCTGGATTAATTAACCTAGTCAAGTTTCTTGTACTTCGATTTTTCTCTTACATCAATTGACACTTTGTACTCATTCGCATTTGGTTCCTTCCTAATGTTTGCGTGAGGAATCAAATTCTCATAGTTTTGTTCGTTATTTTTTCAAGCACTTTCTCTTTCTCCGTGGTGTGATCCTTTGCAGTCTTGTCCATGTCCTCTCACCCCCATGCATTGATACTATATATATATATAGAAATATGGGTTAAATCCTAACCGTGCAACCAAATCACACGAAATTAGTGGCATTATGGCAATAACTTGATAAGGAACCCAATAATATTCACCAATCTTACAGATTCAAGCTAGAAAATTCGACATGTTTTCTTTTTTACTTTTACGGTCCGCCTTTATTGTTAGCGTTGTCCAATTTGAGAGAGAGAGAGAGAGAGAGAGAGAGTTTTTCCATGTCCCCCTACTATCAGATGTTGGTTCGGCCATTTCATCTTGTTAGTTCATTTGATTAGCGAAAATCAATAAAAGGAAAAACGACTGGATCCTGTTCAAGAAGAAAATTTCTATTTTAATCCGGTTTCTTGCTGAGGCTATAGCATGAAATTTAGATTTCAAGGACCTCTATATTAAATAACCACGTCAAGTTTCTTGTATTTTTGTTGTCTCTTATGTCAATTGACACTTTGTACTCATTTGAATTTGGTTCCTCACTAATGTTCACATGAAGAATCAAACTCCCACTCTTTTGTTCATTATTCTTTTAAGCTCTCTCTCTCTCTGGCGTGATTTTTTGCAGTTTTGTCCATGTCTTCTCACTACATCCATTGATATAATGTACATTTTCAAAAATAATCATATAAACCAGTTATTGAAATATGGATTAAATCCCAGCAATTGTACTTGCATTTTTTTTCCTTATTAAGGACTACGCGAGAGTAAATGAGTGAGATCTGGTTGCAGATTTTCCAGCATAATCGTGTAATATTTGGCATGTAAGTTCTAATTGATGTGTTGCATGTGAAATGATTGGATATAAATTTAGAATCACTTCAAAAGTAAAATATGTTTGCTTGTGTACAATATTGTTTTTTTAATTATAATTGGAAAATAAATTTTTTTATTGGGGCATTTTCCTTTTTATTTTATTTTGTCTATAATTTTCTTAAATATCTATTTGATTATATTATGTTGACACCTAAATTTTAAC
This sequence comes from Eucalyptus brandiana, assembly GCA_014182725.1. NCBI lineage: Eukaryota > Viridiplantae > Streptophyta > Magnoliopsida > Myrtales > Myrtaceae > Eucalyptus > Eucalyptus brandiana. The sequence continues at coordinate 20,133,876 of CM024678.1, forward strand.
TAATCATGATTTCTTGCCAACAGTATAGCATGAAATTTAGATTTCAAGAACCTCTCACAACAAATTTCTTGTACTTTGGTTTTTCTCTTACAACAATTGACACTTTGTACTCATTCGAATTTGGTTCCTCACTAATGTTTGCTTGAGGAATCAAATTCCCACTCTTTGTTTGTTATTCTTTTAAGCTCTTTCTCTTTCCTAGCGTGAATTTTTGCAGTGTTGTCCATGTCCTCTCGCTGCATGCATTGATTCTGTATTTATTTTCAGAAGTAATTATATGAACATATTTATTGAAATATGGGCTATTCCTAGCAATTGCACATGAAATATGATTGGGAATATAAATTTAGAATCACTTCAAAAGTTAAAATATGTTTGCCTGAGTACAATATTGTTTGTATTTTTTATTATAATCATACCGTACATTTTTTGATCGAGGAATTTTCCCTTTTTATTTAATTTGCGCCTGCTATTTTCTTAAAAGTCTTATTTAGTTATAGTCTGTTGACACCTAAATTTTGACTAATTATTTAAGAAAGTAATTACATAGAAAATTAGGGAAGCTACATACAACGTAATTTAATTGCATGACAATTTTGAAACAGAGAAATTGTCGGAATACTCACACCTAAAAAAGGAGGAGGAGGAGAAGAAGAAGATCAGAAGACAGGTCTACAAGGCTCAAATTTGACTAGTGGTGCTACGGGTTCCAACCTGTACCCTGGACGCCTTCGAGCTCGTTTCACCCTAGCCTTGCAACCAAGTTACACGAAATTAGTGGCATTACAGCCATAACTTGATAAAGAATCCAATCATTTCCACCAATTTTCCAGATTTCAACGAGGAAATTCGCAGTTGTTCTTCTTCTTGTTTTTTTTTTTTTTTACTTTTGCATACCGCCCGCCTTTATTGTTTGTGTTATCCAAATTTAGAGAGAGAGAGAGAGAGAGAGAGAGAGAGAGAGAGAGAGAGAGAGAGAGAGAGAGAGAGAGAGAGAGAGAGAGAAATGGTATTTTCCATGTCCCCCAACTATCAGATGTTGGGTCAGCCATTTCATCTTGTTTGTTCATTTGATTAGAAGAATAAATAAATAAGAAAAAACGATTTGATCCTGTTGAAGAAGAAAATTTCTATTTGCTAATCCAGTTTCTTACCAAGCCATGAAGTTTAGATTTCAAGGGCCCCTAAATTAATTAACCAAGTCAAGTTTCTTGTACTTTGATTTTCCTTTTACATCAGTTGACACTTTATACTCATTCGAATTCGGTTCCTCACTAATGCTCGCGTGAGGAATCAAACTCCCACTCTTTTGCCAGTTATTCTTTTAAGCACTTTTTCTCTTTGTGGTGTGATCTTTCACAGTCTTGTCCATATCTTCTCACTGCATACATTGATAATATATTTATTTTCAAAAGTAATTATATATATATATATATATATATATATATATATATATATATATATCTATTTATTGAAATATGGATTAGATCCTAGCAATTGCACTTCCAATTTTTCCTCATTACAATTTGATCATGTTCAAGAACAAAATTTGCATTTGCTAATCTAGTTTCTTACCAAGGCTATAGCATCAAATTTAGATTTCAAGGACCTCTAGATTAATTAACCATGTCAATTTTTTTTACTTTGATTTTTCTTTTACTTCAATTGACACTTTGTACTCATTCAAATTTGGTTCCTCAATAATGTCGCGTGAGGAATCAAACTCCCACTCTTTTGTTCATTATTCTTTTAAGCACTTTCTCTTTCTTTGTGCTGTGATCTTTTGTAGTCTTGTCCGTCTCCTCTCACCGCATGCATTGATACTGCATTTATTTTCTAAAGCAATTATGTAAACCTATTTATTGACATATCCGTTAAATCCTAGCAATCGCACTTGCCATTTTTCCTTATTACAATTTGATCCTGTTCAAGAAGAAAATTTGTATTTGTTGATCTGGTTTATTACCAAGGCTATAGCATGAAATTTAGATTTCCATGACCTCTGGATTAATTAACCACGCCAAGTTTCCTGTGCTTTGGTTTTTCTCTTACTTCAATTGACACTTTGTACTCGTTCAAATTTGGATCCTCATTAATGTTTGTGTGAGAAATCAAAATCCCACTCTTTGTTCATTATTCTTTTAATTTCTTTCTTGTCCTCTATGGTGTGAGTTTTGCAATCTTCCATGTCCTCTCATGGCATGCATTGATACTATATTTATTTTCAGAAATAATTATATAAGCCTATTTATTGAAATATGGGTTTAATCCTAGGGATTGGACATGCATCTTTCCTTATTAGGGACTACACAAGAGTAAATAAGTGAGATTATGTTGCATATTTTCCAGCGTGATCATACTGATTGGCACTTAGGCCCTGTTTGGCAACCATCCAAACAGGGCCAAATTTTGATTTTTTGTTCCCGGAATCAGTTTGAGCCGAAAATCGCGTTTGGCAAAATTTTTGTTCCCAGAAACAGATCAGGAGTGGAATCAAGAATTAAAAAAAAAAAAAAGTTGATTCTTATTCCATGAACAAATTTGAGAATCAAAAACCAATTCTTCTTCTTCTTCCCTTTGGCCATCTCACAACCGCCGTCCACCTCGCTTGCTGCCGCCCGCCACCGCTGGCTGCCGTCTGCCGTTGCCGGTCGCCGTTCGCCGGTCCGGCAAGCTCGCTGGAGGCTCGCTAGGCCAAGGCAAGGTCTAGCGAGCTCGCTGGAGGCAAGCCCAGCCATCGGCGAGGCTCGGCCTTCCTAGATCTGGCGAGGCCGAGCCTTGCGGGGGTTGGGCAAGCCTCGCAACGCCTAGCCTCGCCGATGGCTAGGCAAATCTCACCTAGCCCCGACGAGGCCGACTTGGCCACCAGCAAGGCCGAGCCTCGCCCAACTACTGGCGAGGCTTGGTCGACAAGGGCCGGCAACGCTCCAGTGAGGTACCAAAGAAGAATAGGAAAAAAAAAAAAAAAAAAGAAAAAAAAAGGAAAAAAGTATAAAAGTAAAAAATTATTTAAAAATTGAAATAAATTGATTTGGAATAGAATTAATGAGCACGGTACAAAACACAATTTTATTCCAGAATCAGAAATTTTGGACAGTTACCAAATGACTTAAAATGCTTAGAATAAGTTCCAGGGAACAGAATAAAAAAGAATAATTTCTTATCAGAATCTATTCCCGAGAACAGAATCGTTACCAAACACACCCTTAAATTTCAATTGGCGTGTTACATGAGATATGATTGGGAATATAAAATTAGAATCACTTCGAAAGTTAAAATATGTTTGCCTCATTACAATATCCTTTTTTATTATTATTATTATTATAGTCGTACAATACATTTTTTCGTTGAGGCATTTTTCCTTTTTTATTTAATTTGTTTCTATTATATACTTAAATTTCTTATCTAGTTATATTCTGTTGACACCTAAATTTTGACTAATCATTTAGGAAATTAATTACATAGAAACTAAGAGAAACTACTTACAACAAAATTTAATTGCGTGACAATTTGGAAATAAAGAAATTATTAGAAGACTTGCACCAAAAAAAGAAAAAGAAAAATACATTGCACGAATCCAACCTGCACGATCGACGCCTCAGAGCTCGTTTCTCCCTTCCCGTGCAACCATATTACACGAAATTAGTGGCGTTACCGCCATAACTTGATAAAGAATCCAATCATATTCACCAATTTTCCAGATTTCAGCGAGGAAATTCGCAGTAATATTTTTTTTACTTTTATGTTCTGCCTTCATTGTTTATGTGGTCCAATTTTTAGAGAGAGAGAGAGAGAGAGTTTTCCATGTGCCCCAACTATCAGGGGTTAGGTCGACCATTTCATCTTGTTAGTTCATTTGATTAGGAGATAGCAATAAAAAGAAAAACGATTTGATCCTGTTCATGAAGAAAATTTCTATTAGCTAATCTGGTTTCTTACTGAGGGTATAGCACAAAGTTTAGATTTCAAGGACTTCTGGATTAATTAACCTAGTCAAGTTTCTTGTACTTCAATTTTTCTCTTACATCAATTGATACTTTATACTCATTCAAATTTGGTTCCTCCCTAATGTTTGCGTGAGGAATCAAATTCTCATAGTTTTGTTTGTTATTCTTTTAAGCACTTTCTCTTTCTCCGTGGTGTGATCCTTTGCAGTCTTGTCCATGTCCTCTCACCCCATGCATTGATACTATATATTACATAAACCAATTTATTGAAATATGGGTTAAATCCTAGCAATTGCTCTTGCAACTTTTACTTTTTCCGATTTGATCATGTTCAAGAGGAAAATTTGTATTCACTAATTCCAGTTTCTTACCAAGGCTATAGCATGAAATTTAGATTTTAAGCACTTTTGGATTAATTAACCATGTCAAATTTCTTGGACTTCGGTTTTTCTCTTATTTCAATTGACACTTAGAACTCATTCTAATTTGGCTCCTCAATAATGTTCACATGAGAATGAAACTCCCACTCTTTTGTTTGTTATTCTTTTAAGCTCTTTCTCTTTCTCTATAGTGTGATTTTTGCAGTCTTGTCCATGTCCTCTCACCGCATGCATTGACACTATATTTATTTTCAAAAGTAATTATATAAACACATTTATTGAAATATGGGTTAAATCCTATCTAGCGGACTTGAATTTTTTCGTTATTAGGGACTACGCAAGAGTAAATAAGTGAGCAGGTTGCATATTTTCCAGCGGGATTGTATAGTGTTTGGCACTTAAATTCTAATTGGCGTGTTACATGAGATATCATGGGGAATATAAATTTATAATCACTTCAAAAGTTAAATTATGTTGGCCTGAGTACAATATTCTTTTTTATTATAATCGTACAAAACATTCTCTAATTGAGGCATTTTGCCTTTTTACTTAATTTGTGTCTATTATTTTCTTAAATATCTTATTTAGTTATATTCTGTTGACACCTAAATTTTAACTAACCATTTAAGAAATTAATTACTTAGAAAATTAGAGAAATTAAATATAACCCCAATTTAATTGCATGGCAATTTTGAAACAAAGAAATTATCAGAAGACTTACACCGAAATTTTTTTACAGGCAGACAGGTTAATAAGACCCCAAATTTGACTAGCTGTGCTACGAGTTCCAACCTGCACGCTCGATGCCTTCGAGCTCGTTTCTCCATAACCGTGCAACCAAATTACACGAAATTTGGTTAAATCGCTAAAGGATCAGATTCAGAAAATATGGATACAGGAAGAGCACTACTGGGCAATGCGATCTCGTATTAACTGGTTGAGGGGGGGGGGGATCGAAATACGAAATTTTTTCATGCTACAACAATTCAACGAAGGAAGAGAAACAGAATCAGTATGCTCAAAGATGTAAACGAGGACTGGATTCGGGACCCAGGTCAGGTGAGGCGCATGACTAATTGTTATTTTCAGAACCTCTATTCTACTACTGGTCATCGAGACTATGGCCCAACTTTAATGAAATGTCCAAAGATAGTGACAGAGGTAATGAACGATCATTTAATCGCTGATGTAACAAGAGAGGAAGTTAAGCTAGCTACATTTCAATTGGGATCAACCAAAGCTCCAGGACCTGACGGCTTTCATGGCCTCTTTTATCATAGTCATTGGGATATACTTCAGGATGATGTTTTTACCACGGTGCAAAATTTCTTCACTACCGGTGTGTTGCCTGCAGAAATTAACAGAACTTCTATATGTCTGATTCCTAAAGTACCGAATCCAGAGAGGTTAGATCAATTTCGCCCCATCAGTTTATGTAATTTTCTATACAAGATTGTTTCCAAAGTCCTAGCAAATCGATTAAAGTGCTGTCTCCCAGATTTGATTGCCACAGAACAGAGTGCTTTTGTGTCAGGCGGACAAATACGGGACAACATTATGATAGTTCAAGAGGTCTTACATCAATTTAGAATTCGTCAGCGAAAGAAGAAATTTCAGGCGATCCTAAAACTCGACATGCAGAAGGCCTATGATAGAATTGAGTGGGATTTCTTAGAAGACTATTTGCGCCAGATTGGTTTTCATGACCGATGGGTGTTATGGTTGATGCAATGTGTTAGAACTACCTCTCTTAGTGTCAAACTTAATGGCGAAGATCTACCTTACTTCAAACCAACCGGGGAATTAGGCGGGGAGATCCTCTTTCACCCTACTTATTTATTCTCGTGGCTAACATGCTGTCCAATCTTATCCAGCAAGCTATTACTACGGGTCATCTCCGAGGACTGAAACTTAACAGGTGCTGTCCTGTTCTATCCCATCTGTTCTTTGCTGATGATGCGATCTTTTTTCTAGATGGTAAAATTCAGGAGTGTCACAACTTGGCTAGCATTTTACATGAGTACTGTAGTGCAACAGGACAGCAGATAAATCGAAACAAATCAGGTCTGTTTGGTAGCAAAAATTGTCCTATGTCTCTCAAGTTAAATATGGCTGGAGAACTAAGAGTTCCAATTCTTGATAAAACCGGAAAATATCTAGGCATCCCCTCCGACTGGGGATCCTCAAAGAGAGAGATGTTTGCTTGGATTCATACGCGAGTGAATGCTAAATTGGCAGGGTGGAAAGAACAATTGATTTCCAAAGGAGGGAAGGAGGTTCTATTGAAATCTGTGATTCAAGCGATACCTCAGTATGCGATGTCTATCTTTAAGATTCCTACCTCGATATGTAAGTCTGTTGAACAGAAAATAGCAAAATTTTGGTGGCAACATACAAGTAATAATGCTGGAATTCACTTTGGAAGTCCTGGGATATCCTAAAAGAGAGGAAGAGTACGGGGGGTTTGGTTTTCGGGACTTATTATCTTTTAATAAAGCTCTTCCGGGAAGGCAAGCTGGCGAATGTTTCAACATCCTTCCTCTTTGTGGTGTAAATTTTTCAAAGCTTTATACTTTCCTTCCACAGATTTTTGGCATGCTTTGAACAGGGGATCCCGACCATCTTGGGGCGGCGAAGTATTCTTATGGGCCGTGATTCTATTATTCCTAAGTTATGTTGGTCGGTCGGCAATGGTCGAACATTAATGTTAGACATGACAAATGGCTACCTATGGGAATCCTATGTGGACCATCTAACGAGAGGAACCGAAAACAGTTGCGAGGTTTTATAAACACAGAACAACATGCATGGAACAACCAGCTTCTCAACCGTACATTTGATGAGCCTATTGTTAAAGCTATTCTGGCAATTAAATTATGGCCAGCATCTACTGAAGATAGAATTGTATGGACAGCAACTGTTGATGGACAATATACGAAAAGAGTGCTTATCAAGTCATACACAAATCGAGGCTACACGGGTAGATTCTCGCCCGTCCTCATCTTATATTACACCCCGCCATCTTTGGAAGCAAATCTGGAAAACTAAGACAGATCCTAAAATCCGTATCTTTCTTTGGTCTATTAGTCAAAACGCGATTCCTACCAAGTCTAATCTGTTCCGTCGCCGAATCATCAATGATCCTTGCTGTATTCTCTGTTCTACCCGCTCCCCCGAAACAGTCGAACATTTATTTTTACACTGCCCTTGGACACAACAGATCTGGACCCATCCTATTGTGCAAGTTAATGTAATGATTATGCCACACATCGTATTGATGCTTGGCTTGCGAGATATCACAACAGATGGGTAACGTACCTGATTTTGAGACTATCGCAGCTCTTTTGTGGCGGATCCGGAAGGCCGAAATCATCTTATCTTTCGCCATCAACCGACGAAGCCGGACCAGCTCGTTGATTCCGCTTTGGCTCTCGCTCACCTGCATCTTACAGTTCAGAATCCGACTCTGCAGCAGCAACAGAAAAGGGGCATTAAATCGCCGAACCCTAATAATACCTGGATCCCACCGATGCAGGGCACGATCAAAGTGAATATCGATGGTGCCTTTCCTATTGCAGAAAATTTGGGCGCGATCTCCAGCGTCGCACGGGATCATCAGGGCAGTCTGCTCGGCGGCTTCACCAACAAGGTGTTCCGGCAACTTCGCACTTGAAACGGAGACTCAAGCCTTTTTATATACGCTAAAAGATCTTCTTCAACACGGACATCATCACTCTGACCTGATTATTGAATCCGATTGCCTCCTTCTGGTTGAAGCAATCACGCACGAGCGCCTCCCTCCGTGGGAATGTCGTGCCCTTCTTTCCGAGTGCGAAGCGCTTTTGCCCTCTTTTTTCAATCTGAAAGTGCAGCACTGCAGACGCTCGGAAAATGCCCTAGCTGACTGGGCTGCGAAAGCCCACGGTCGAGGTTCCCTCTCTGCGAATTGGGCCTCTGCTCCTCCTCCCTTGTTGTTAGATCTAATATGTAATGAAGCCCTGTTAGCGGGTTGTAATCTTTTCCCTACTTAATGAGGAATATCGTATATCTTCTGCCCAAAAAAAAAAAAACCATTGATAAAGGTTCCAATCATATTCACCAATTTTCCAGATTTCAGCGAGGAAATTTGCAGTAATTTTTTTCTTTTACGTTCTGCCTTTATGGTTTGTGTTGTCCAATTTTGGAGAGAGAGTGTGTTTTTCCATGTCCCCCGACTATCGGATGTTGGGTCGGCCATTTCAACTGTTAGTTCATTTGATTAGAAAAATAATAATAATAAAACGAAAAAAAAATAAAAGGAAAAACGATTTAATCCTGTTCAATAAGAAAGTTTCTATTTGCTTATCCGGTTTCTTACCGTGGGTACATCATGAAGTTTAGATTTCAAGGACCACTGGATTAATTAACCATGTCAAGATTTTTGTACTTTGGTTTTTCTCTTACAACAATTGACACTTTGTATTCACTTGAATTTGATTCCCCCCTAATGTTTGTTTGAGGAATCAAACTCCCACTCTTTTGTTCATTATTCTCTTAAGCACTTTCTCTTTTCCTATGGTGTGATCTTTTGCAGTCTTGTTCATGTCCTCTCATCACATGCATCAATACTATCTTTAGTTTCAAAAGTAATTATATAAACCTATTGATTGAAATATGGGTTAAATCCAAGCAATTGCACTTGCATTTTTTTCCTTATTATGATTAGACCCTATTCGAGAAGAAAATCTATATTTGTTATTCCGGTTACTTACTGAGGCTATATTGTGAAATTTAGATTTCAAGGACCTCTAGATTAATTAACCACATCAAATTTCTTGTACTTTGGTTTTCTCTTACATCAATTGACACTTTGTACTCATTCGAATTTGATTCCTTACTAATGTTCGTGTGAGGAATTGAACTCCCTCTCTTTTGTTCGTTATTCTTTTAAGCACTTTCTCTTTCTCTGTGGGGTGATCTTTTGCAACCTTGTCCACGTCCTCTCATGGCATGCATTGATACTATATACATTTTCAAAAGTAATTATATTAACCTATTTATTGAAACATGGGTAAATCCTAGCAATTGCACTTGCATTTTTTCCTTATTACACAAGAGTAAATAAGTGAGATCCAGTTGCATATTTTCTAGTATAATCGTGTAATGTTTGGCTTGTAAGTTCTAACTAGCATGTTACACGAGATATGATAGAGAATGTAAATTTAGAATCACTTCGAATAGCCCGAGTACAATGTCATTTTTTATTAGAACTGTACAATACGTTTTTTTCATTTAGGCATTTTCCATTTTTATTTAATGTGAGTCTATTATTTTCTTAGAAAATTTATTCACTTATATTCTGTTAACATCTAAATTTTGACTAATCATTTAAGAAATTAATTATATAAAAAATTAGGAAGCTACATGAAACGTAATTTAATTGCATGACAATTTCGAAACAAAGAATTTATGAAAAGACCAAAAAAAAAAAAAAAAAACATACGACCAGAAGACAGATAAGGCTCAATTTGACTAGTCGTGCTACGAGTTCCAACCTGCACGTTCGACGCCTTCGAGCACGTTTCTCCCTAACCGTGAAACCAAATTACACGAAATTAGTGGCTTTACAGCCATAACTTGATAAGGAATCCAATCATATTCACCAATTTTCCAGATTTCGTCTAGAAAATTAGCAGTATTTTTTTTTTTTTTTTAGATTTACGTTCAATTTTTTAGAGAGAGAGAGAGAGAGGTTTTCTCCATGTCCGCCCACTGTCATATGTTAAGTCGCCCATTTCTTCTTGTTAGTTCATTCGATTAGATAAAAGCAATAAAAAGAAAAACGATTTGGTCCTGTTCAAGAAGAAAATTTCTAATCATTAATCCGATTTCTTACTGAGGGTACAGCATGAAATTTAGATTTCAAGGACTTCTGGATTAATTAACCACGTCACTTTTTTTGTACTTTGATTCTTCTCTTACATCAATTGACACTTTATGCTCATTCAAAATTTGGTTCCTCACTAACGTTCGCATGAGGAATCAAACTCCCACTCTTTTGTTCGTTATTCTTTTAAGCTCTTTCTCTTTCGCTGTGATGTGAATTTTTGCAGTCTTGTCCATGTCCTCTCACCTCATTTTATTGAAATATGGGTTACATTCTAGTAATTGCATTTGCATTTTTCCCTTACTATGATTTTATCCCGTTCAAGAAGAAACTTCTCTATTTGCTAATCCAGTTTCTTACCGAGGGCATAGCATGAAATTTAGGTTTCAAGGACTTTTGGATAAATTAGCCACATCAAATTTCTTGTACTTTGGTTTTTCTCTTACAACAATTGACACTTTGTACTCATTCGAATTTAATTCCTCACTAATGTTCGCTTGAGGAATCAAATTCCCATTCTTTAGTTCGTTATTCTTTTAAACTCTTTCTCTTTCATGGTGTGAATTTTTGTATTGTTGTCCATGTCCTCTCGCTGCATGCATTGATTCTATATTTATTTTCAAAAGTAAGTATATGAACACGTTTATTGAAATATGGGTTAATTCCTAGCAATTGCACTTGAAATATGGGTTAAATAAGTGAGATGAGGTTGCATTTTTTAATCGTGCAACGTTTGGCACATAAGTTCTAATTGGTGTATTACATGAAATATGATTGGGAATATAAATTTAGAATCACTTCAAAAGTTGAAATATATTTTCTTGAGTACAATATCGTTTTTTTTAAATTATAATCGTACATTACATTTTTTGATCAAGGAATTTTTTCTTTTTATTAAATTGGGAAAATTTCAATTAAGGGCCTGAAGTGGAACCATTTTCTCAAAAAATGGCATAAAGTGGATATTGTATCAAATAAGGGCCTGAAGTGACTAATTAAGTCTCAAATAAGGGTTTCAACTTGAAAGCCAGTCAAATCTTATTTGCAGCTAGGGGTATTTTTGTCTAAAGACTTTTTTTTCTTTCCTTTTTGTTTTTCTTTTCTTTCTTTTTTCATCTTGCTCACCTCCTTCTTGACAAATGCATTAGACTCCTCACACACGAGCTTGCACAGGTGCAAAACAATTTGAACAATTTAGGAAAAGGAAAAAACGAAAAGATATTCGAGAAGTTATGCGGTTTGCAAAACTACAAATTGCATACTTTAGTTCTGCAGCCTCCCCATCAACAAACTTCAAAGCGCATGCTCTACATTATGCAATTTTGCATCCTCACCCAAGAACTCATCGATTTCGGTATAAGTCGGTTTTTAAGTTATTCGCAAAAGATTACCTTCTCTGATGATGATAATGAACTTGAGAATCAAGAAATATCCATCAGTGAATTTTGTTTTTATTCAATTTGCTTGTAAAAACTTATTATGGCAATTAAAGTAACAGTTTCATGCTCTCCCCGCCAATGAAATTGCCTATGCCACGATAACTTTCACTCGTAGCTTCTTGGGAATGTTTTATTGGGTCCGGGTTAGATTATTCATAACATTCATAGACGCAGATTGCATTGAGGTGGAATATGTGGCTTCTTGAGAGGGTCCAATTGTGTCGTGCATGCTGGTTATTTTCAAAGGTTGCTGAATTATTCTGACCCGTGATTGAAGATATTCGCATTTGGTGGCGATTTGAATTAGACAGCACTCAATCTAAAAACGAATGACTCTGGTCTACACATGTTCAAACAAATTTGCCCCTCTAACTCCAAAATATTATCTACACAAATTTGAGAGAGAATAACAAGATGAAAAATGTGCAAAATCGCTTAGAAATTCCCAAAACCACGTATTTCACTTTGAACAAATCAATGCACATGAGTATCATAGAGAATCCTTAAAAACCTCTAATAAATTTGGCTTAGGCACTTCAATCTAGCTTCTCCTTACTAATATCGATCATAGCTTGCGTGAGCACCGATTTGAATTCAAGCATCGATGACAACGAGGGCAGCAAGCTAATGGCTTACACCTCATCATGCTTCGTGCTTGACCATGACCACAAGATGTGGGGATCGAATCGAGCTGAGTGTCACATCTTGGTCCACTCGTGCTCAATCTAGGGCTTGGATTGACCTTCATCTTTCAACAAAGGTACTAGAATTGCTGTTGAGGGCAATGACAAATGAGGTTGAGGGTGTTGATAGCTAATTCAGCAAGGAAGATAAAGATGGACTTTGGAGAACGCAGTCCAAAGAGTGAAAAAGGCGAAGGCATGATGATGATGATGAATAAAAGAAAGAGAAGGAGAAAATAAATTTAAAAGAAAAAAGAAGGAAAAAAAATATTTAGACAAAAATACCCCTAGATCAAATAAGATTTGGTTGGCTTTTAAGTTGAGGCCCTTATCTCGAAACTAAGTTGGTCACTTCAGGGTTCTTGTTTGAGACAATGTCCATTTTGGGTCCTTTTTTGAGAAAACGATTCTACTTTAGGCCCTTAATTGAAATTTTCCCTATTAAATTTGTGTATGCTATTTCCTTAAAAAATTTATTTAGTTATAGTCTGTTGACACTTGAATTTTGACTAATTATTTAAGAAATTAATTACATAGAAAATTAGGGAAGTTACATACAACGTAATTTAATTACATGACAATTTTGAAACAGAGAAATTGTCGGAATACTCACACCAAGAAGAAGAAGACCAGAAGACAGGTTTTTTTTTTTTTTGGTCAGTTGCCAGAAGACAGGTTAAAAAGGCTTAAATTTGACTAGTGGTGCTACGAGTTCCAACCTGCACCCTGGACGCCTTCGAGCTCGTTTCACCCTAGCCTTGCAACCAAATTACACGAAATTAGTGACATTACAGCCATAACTTGATAAAGAATCCAATCATTTTCACCAATTTTCCAGATTTCAACGAGAAAATTCACAGTTGTTGTTGTTGTTCTTCTTCTTCTTTTAATCTTTTTTTAAACTTTTGCATTCCGCTCGCCTTTAGTGTTTGTGTTGTCCAAATTTAGAGAAAGAGCGAGATGGTATTTTCCATGTCCCCCATCTATCAGATGTTGGGTCAGCCATTTCATCTTGTTTGCTCATTTCATTAGAAAATAAAAAAGAAAAAGAAAAACGATTTGATCCTGTTCAAGAAAAAAATTTATATTTGCTAATCCAGTTTCTTACCAAGGCATGAAGTTTAGATTTCAAGGGCCTCTAAATTAATTAACCAAGTCAAGTTTTTTGTACTTTGATTTTTCTTTTACATTAGTACACTTTGTACTCATTCGAATTTGGTTCCTCACTAATGTTCGCGTGAGGAACCAAACTCCTACTCTTGTGCCAGTTATTCTTTTAAGCACCTTTTTCTCTTTGTGGTGTGATCTTTTGCAATCTTGTCCATGTCTTCTCACCGCATACATTGATACTATATTTAGTTTCAAAAGTAATTTATAAATCTATATATTGAAATACAGGTTAAATCCTAGCAATTGCACTTGCAATTTCTCCTCATTATGTTTTGATCATGTTCAAGAACAAAATTTGTATTTGCTAATCTAGTTTCTTACCAAGGCTAAAGCATCAAATTTAGACTTCAAGGACCTCTAGATTAATTAACCATGTCAAGTTTTTTCTACTTTGATTTTTCTTTTACTTCATTTGACACTTTGTACTCATTCGAATTTGATTCCTCACTAATGTAGCGTGAGGAATCAAACTCCCACTCTTTTGTTCATTATTCTTTTAAGCACTTTCTCTTTCTTTGTGGTGTGATATTTTGTAGTCTTGTCCGTCTCCTCTCACCGCATGCATTGATACTGTATTTATTTTCTAAAGTAATTATGTAAACCTATTTATTGACATATGCGTTAAAATCCTAGCAATCGCACTTGCCATTTTTCCTTATTACAATTTGATCATGTTCAAGAAGAAAATTTGTATTTGTTGATCCAGTTTCCTACCAAGGCTATAGCATGGAATTTAGATTTCAAGGACCTCAAGATTAATTAACCATGTCAAGTTTCTTGTGCTTTGATTTTTCTCTTACTTCAATTGACACTTTGTACTCATTCAAATTTGGATCCTCACTAATGTTTGCGAGAGGAATCAAATTCCCACTCTTTTGTTCGTTATTCTTTTAATTTCTTTCTTGTCCTCTATGGTGTGAGTTTGCAGTCTTCCATGTCCTCTCATTGCATGCATTGATACTATATTTATTTTCAAAAATAATTATATAAACCTATTTATTGAAACATAGGTTTAATCCTAGGGATTGAACATGCATTTTTTTCCTTATTAGGGACTACGCAAGAGTAAATAAGTGAGATTATGTTGCATATTTTCCAGCGTAATCGTACAATGATTGGCACTTAAATTCCAATTGGGGTGTTACATGAGATATGATTGGGAATATAAATTTAGAATCACTTCAAAAGTTAAAATATGTTCGCCTCATTACAATATCCTTTTTTATTATAGTCGTCCAATACATTTTTTCGTTGAGGCATTTTTCCTTTTTTTTTTAATTTGTTTCTATTATTTACTTAAATATCTTATATAGTTATATTCTATTGACACCTAAATTTTGACTAATCATTTAGGAAATCAATTACATAGAAAATGAGAGAAACTACATACAACACAATTTAATTGCATGACAATTTGGAAATAAATAAATTATTAGAAGACTTACACCAAAAAAAATACATTACATGAATCCAACCTGCACGCTCGACACCTTAGAGCTCGTTTCTCCCTTACCGTGCAACCGAATTACACGAAATTAGTGGCGTTACCGCCATAACTTGATAAAAGAATCCAATCACATTCACCAATTTTCCAGATTTCAGCGAGGAAATTCGCAGTAATATTTTTTTACTTTTATGTTCTGCCTTCATTGTTTGTGTTGTCCAATTTTGAGAGAGAGAGAGAGAGAGAGAGAGAGAGAGAGAGAGAGAGAGAGAGAGAGAGAGAGAGAGAGAGAGAGAGAGAGAGAGAGAGAGAGAGAGAGAGATTTTTTTCCATGTCCCCCAACTATTAGAGGTTAGGTCGGCCATTTCATCTTGTTAGTTCATTTGATTAGAAGATAGCAATAAAAAGAAAAACGATTTGATCCTGTCCCTGAAGAAAATTTCTATTAGCTAATCTGGGTTTCTTACTGAGGTTATAGCATGAAGTTTAGATTTCAAGGACTTCTGGATTAATTAACCTAGTCAAGTTTCTCATACTTTGATTTTTCTCTTACATCAATTGACACTTTGTACTCATTCGAATTTTGTTCCTCCCTAATGTTTGCGTGAGAAATCAAATTATCATTGTTTTTTTCGTTACTCTTTTAAGCACTTTCTCTTTCTCCGTGGTGTGATCCTTTGCATTCTTGTCCATGTCCTCTCACCACACTCTTTTGTTTGTTATTCTTTTAAGCACTTTCTCTTTCTCTGTGATGTGAACTTTTGCAATTTTGTCCATTTCCTCTCACAGCATGCATTCATTCTATATCTATTTTCAAAAGTAATCATATAAACCTATTTAGTGAAATATGGGTTAAATCCTAGTAATTGCATTTGCATTTTTTCCTTATTATGATTTTATGCTGTTCAAAAAGAAACTTCCATATTTGCTAATCCGATTTCTTACCAAGGGTATAGCATGAAATTAAGATTTCAAGGACCTCTAGATTTATTAACCACATCAAGGTTATTGTACTTTGGGTTTTTCCTTACATCAATTGACACTATGTAGTCATTAGTGTTTGGTTCCTCATTGATGTTTGCGCCAGGAATCAAACTCCCACTCTTTTGTTCATTATTCTTTTAAGCTCTCTCTTTGTCTATGGTGTGATTTTTTGCAGTATTGTCCATGTCCTCCCACCCTATTCATTGATACTTTATTTATTTTCAAAGTTAATTATGTAAATCTATTTATTGAAATATGGGTTAAATCCTAGCAATTGCACTTGCATTTTTTCCTTATTACGATTTAATCCTGTTTGGGAAGAAACTTTTGTATTTGCTAATCCGATTTCTTACCAAGGCTATGTCATGAAATTTAGATTTCAAGGACCCCTATATTAATTAACCACGTCAAGTTTCTTGTACTTTGGTTTTTCCGTTACATCAATTGACACTTTGTACTCATTCAAATTTGGTTTCTCGTTGATGTTCGCATGAGGAATCAAACTCCCACTTTTTTTGTCGTTATTCTTTTAAGCTCTTTCTCTTTCTCTATGGTGTGATTTTTTGCAGTATTGTCCATATCCTCCCACTGCATTCATGATACTATATTTATTTTCAAAAGTAATTACATAAACCTATTTATTGAAATATGGGGTTAAATCCTAGCATTTGCACTTGCATTTTTGCCTTATTATGATTTGATCCTGTTCAAGAAGAAACTTATGTATTTGCTAATCCGGTTTCTTACTGAGGTTATAGCATGAAATTTAGATTTCAAGGACCTCGGAATTAATTAACCACAACAAGTTTCTCATACTTTGGTTTCTCTTTTACATCAATTGACATTTTATACTCATTCGATTTTGGTTCCTCACTAATGTTCATGTGAGGAATGAAATTTCCACTCTTTTGTTCGTTATTCTTTTAAGCACTTTCTGTTTCTCAAAGGTGTGATATTTTGCAGTCTTGTCAATGTCGTCTCACCACATGCATTGATACTGTATTTATCTTTAAAATTAATTATATAATTCTATTTATTGAAATATGGGTTAAATCCTAGCAATTGCATTTGTTTTTTTCCTTATTACGATTTGATCTTGTTCAAGAAGAAATTTTATATTTGCTAATCTGGTTTCTTACCAAGGCTATAGCATGAAATTCAGATTTCAAGGACCTCAGGATTAATTAACTGTGACAAGTTTCTTGTAATTTGAGTTTTCTCTTACATCAATTGACATTTTATACTCATTCAATTTTGGTTCCTCAGTAATGTTCATATGAGGAATCAAACTCCCGCTCTTTTGTTTGTTATTCTTTTAAGCACTTTCTCTTTCTCTTTCTCTAAGGTGTGATCTTTTGTAATCTTGTCAATGTCGTCACACTGCATGCATTGATACTATATTTATTTTCAAAAGTAATTATGCAAACCTGTTTATTGAAATATGGGTTTAATCCTAGCAATTGCACTTGCATTATTTCCTTATTATGACTTGGACCTATCCAAGAAGAAATTTTGTATTTGCTAATTTGGTTTCTTACCAATGCTATAGCATGAAATTTAGATTTCAAGGCCCTTTGGATTGATTAATCATGTGAAGTTTCTTGTACTTTGGTTTATTTCTTACTTTAATTGACATTTTGTACTCATTTGAATTTGGTTTCTCACTAATGTTCACATGATGAATCAGACTCCCACTTCTTCGTTCGCTTTTATTCTAAGCTCTTTCTCTTTCTCTGTGGTGTGATTTTTGCATTGATACTATCTTTATCTTCAAAAGTAATTAGATAAACCTATTTATTGAAATATGGGTTAAATCGTAGCGATGGCACTTGCATTTTTTTCCTTATTAGGGATAATGAGAGAGTAAATACGAGAGGTCATGTTGCATATTTTCCTGCGTAATCGTGTAATGTTTTGGCATGCAAGTTCTAATTGGCGTGTTACATAAGATATGATTGGGAATATAAATTTAGAATCACTTCAAAAGTAAATTACGTTTGCCTGTACAACGTCGTTTTTTATCATGATTGTACAACACTTTTTTATATTGGGTCATTTTCCCTTTATACTTAATGTGTGTCTATTTTTTTCTTAAATATCTTCTTTAGTTATATTATGTTGACATCTAAATTTTGATTAGTCATTTAGGAACTTAATTACATTGAACATTAGGAACTATTCTTTAGCCCCTAAACAAAAATTGTCATAATTAGATTGCATAGCATAAGGTTTTTAGGAGTATTCATCATTAATTGCATTTGCATTGGATTGCCTGTGGTGAAGGAACCTGAATTAATCATGCGGATTAAAGTCGATACTTAGCAAAATTTTGCCAAGCAAGGGAGCAGTGACCGAAATTTCCAAGCCAAAATTAGAGTATTTGAGTTTTAATTGAGTTAGGTTTAACCCGTTAAAGTTAATCAAATAATCAGCTTCCATCTTTCTTCTGTCAGCAAAAGCTATTATTTATAAAATAACAATAGAGACGAACAAAAAAATAAAAATAAAAATAAAAAATAAAATTCTCAAAATCGGAACTCTTGCACAATGATCTCCCATATTATAGCATTATAAATTCGATATAATCAATTAGGCATGACAATATACAACTTAATGTCTCAAAGCCTTTGGCCATAACCATCCGAATAAAGAAAACTATCTGTAATTTTCACGCAAATTGGGTAACATTCATGTTCCCAACTAATTATTCAGGTGGACGGGCTCCGGCGAAGGTTTTGATTACTTCTCTTTAATGCAAACCGGACGTCGAGTGAAGTTAAATGGTTCCCTTCAGAGCATCCAGAAGCAAAGGATAAGCAATGCTAATGAGCATTGGAAAGTGGCCTCGTATCCTCAGTATTATCACCTTGGAAGTGCCGGTCCCAATTTATGCAATGAAAGACCGATGCCGGACGACGACGTCCTTTCAGGATTAAACGACGGAGCACGGAACCAGCACTTCCAGCAGAGCCCATGTCAGATCACTCAGGATTTCAGCTACGCTTACCGCAATTTCAGGCTCTAGTCGTCCCAAGCTGTGCTCAAACTCCGTCAGCGCACTCATGTTATTCTGCTATTGCTGTTGGAGCGAAATTATGGACCCACCCCAAGTAGTTTGCACGCATTCATCGGAGTATCGAGTCCGATCGCCGGTTCATCGAAGCCTCCGGTGTATCCTTTGGCATTGAGGTACCTGGAGTTCACAGACATATGTTAATGTTTTGATGTTAAACGATCAAGAATCATATCCACTTTTATGCGACACTCAAACTAGTTGCCAACAGACACATGTAGTTATAAAATATGGGCATGTCTAATTCCATCAATCTTTGCCAAAAAGATAAATTTGCCCTTCACTATTTAATTGCAATTTAAACTGGTGACCTCAAATCTATTTACTTTCCTTCCTTTTTAGCTTTTATATTTTTTTACGTAGGATCTGGTTACCATGATTAAGAATTTTAATTTTTTTCATTTTTGTTTGTTGTGGCCATTTCACGCATACCAAAGGCACTATGCTTTTTTTTTTTTTTTTTTTTTTTTTTTTAAGATTCTACTTCGTGGAAATTAGTTTTGTCAATAAGAGAAATTTCCAAGAAACCTAATTATTTTCTCCATTGTTGAGCAAATTTGTGAATTGGTTGTGAAGTAAAATCCAGAAATATTCTAACATTTTTAACATGGTCACTTGTTTATAAACTTTCGCTTTTGTTGTGCATAAGAAACGGTTTGATTTCCTTACCAAAAAGAATAAAAAAACAAAAACAAAGAAATGTTTTGATTGGAATATGCTTAACAAAAAGTAGAAGTTTATAAACATATATTGTTCTAAAAAAAATTGTCTATATTAAAATTTTTCTAGATTTTACTTAAAATTAATCTATAAATCTCCTTGACAACAAATTAAGATTTTGGGAATTTCCCCTTTTCAACAAACTCATTTTGACGGAAGTAAAATCTAAAAATAGAAAAGAAAATATTGTGACTTTAATATGGGTTAAGATACATCATAAATAAAAACAAAACATGTGAAATCCTTAGTTTTGGAAACTAGATCCTATATAGAAATAGAAGAAGTAGATAAGAAGGAAGGTAAAAAATTTTGAAGCCATCACTTTAAATTGCAATTAAATTATTGAGGTAATTTGTCTTTCTAGTGTAAAATGGGATGGATTTAGTTATGTAAGAAGTGGAATTAGCGCCGTCCTTAAACAAATTGAACTCAAGATGACCGATGTCGTGCACTTAACAGAATCGTTTTTTTTTTTCCTCCCTAACTTAGCGTATGAGGCAAAATGATAATTCTTTAAACTCTAAAAAGCTATTGGGAATATGGTGTTCGTTTACGTGCATGTGAATGTACAGAAAATATATCTGGCTGCAGTATATGCATTATATGAAGTACAACTCAGCAAAAATGCATGGAAAAAGCTTGGTCAACAGAGAAGAAAGGAAAATGAGTGAGAGAGAGAGAGAGAGAGAGAGAGACTACCTGGGAGATCCACTGAGCAGCATAAGGCGTTTAAAGAGGTCGGGCCTGCGTATTGCTGCCAAGCACCCGATCACGGCTGACATCGAGTGACCAACGCAAATGCTCCTCTTCAGCTTCAGCTCGTCCAGAATGCGCACCGAGTCCTCAGCGTAACCCCCCAGGTCCGAGTACATGCTTGAGGCTGCGCCGTACATGCCCGGACTGATGGACGAAG
Organism: Eucalyptus brandiana; assembly: GCA_014182725.1. NCBI lineage: Eukaryota > Viridiplantae > Streptophyta > Magnoliopsida > Myrtales > Myrtaceae > Eucalyptus > Eucalyptus brandiana. Next base: position 20,154,495 of record CM024678.1, read on the forward strand.
TTCAAGTCGTAGACCACCACTTTGAAGAAGTACGCAAAGAACTGCACGCCGTCGTGCCAAACTGTCTGGTCGGCACTGAAGCCGTGTGACAGGACCAGAGTCTGCATCCCGTTGCCGTGGATGTGGCCGTGTGGGGCATGGAAGATGCCTCCGCTGCTGCATAGTGATTCCGCTCATTCTTTTATGGTCTTTCTGCCTCTTTGCCAATGTAACAGTCGTTCTCTATTGAAAGCTTTTAATAAATTCAAGAAGGTGAATGTAGTGTCCCGTAAGGGTGCCGTCTGGGCTTGGAGTGGGTAAATATAGAGCAATTTCATGTGCGCCTCTTGTTTTTTTTTCTTGTTCTTTTTATTTTTTTCAAAAATGATGTTTCAACTTCTCCACTTTATTTCTGGAAAAATTATCCAAAAAATCATAAAATTATCGCATTTTTGTCAATTACGTCCTAAATTTTTTACTTTTTATCAATTTTTATCAGATGAGTCCATCCGGCCAATTTTGATTGGAAATTACTGACATTAACGGTTTTACTAATATTTTAATAATTTTTAAAAATTTTATTATTTTTTTCTTTGTTTTTTTCCCCTTTTCTTTGCTTTTCTTTTGGCTTTTAAGTTGGGGCAGACAACTCATGCCAGTCACTAGTAAGGGCTAATGGACCCTCACTGGCTTTGTGCGCGCCCACCTAGATCTGACAATGGCCGCGACTCCCTCATCGAATTTGGCTAGGCAAGGGCTTGGCGACCCTTGCTAGCCAAGCCATGACACCCTCCCCAAAGCTAACAAGGGTTGCTAGCCCTTACTCCAAAACACAAGAAAAAGAAAACACAAAAAAAAAAGAAAACCATAAAAATTTCAAAAAATTATTCAAATATTGTTTTAAAAAATGATCACGTCAACATTTGCCGTGCCATCTAAGATGATCGGTGTCCACATCAGCAATTTCTAACCAAAATTGAACGAATGGATTCAATTAGCAAATTACCAAAATGTTTAGGACTATTGGCAAAATTGAAAAATTTAGAACTGATTTCGATAAAAGTGCAATAGATTTAGGAATTTTTAGACAATTTTATCCTTTGTTTTGTGTTCATGTCCTAAGTTATGTGCGCATGCTTATTAGTGAGGCTCAAGCAAGTTTTACACGGGCTGACGAGGATCTCCAATCCCATATGATATCTCTTGATGTCTCTATAAATAGAACAAGCAAACTTAACCGAGAATTCAACGGAACCAAATCATGAAAAATATGAAAGAAACGTCGTTTCTATAGAATAGAACGAAACCATGGACCATTTGTTTCTCTGTCGTAAACTCTATTAAATTTTGATTATCCCTCTTAAATATGATAATGACGGAATTAACTAAACCGTTAAGCGGACGTCACATAGTCTTGTGAGTCCCGGCGGGTATGTCCAACTCCATGGGTACTCGACAAAACCCCGCTTGAAACTCATCCTATGTGAGGAAATAACGGTGCAACTACCATCTAAAGACCAAACGCCCATCGACCCTTAAGGATGGTTTGACCGTTGCATGTTAAGATATGTTACACTTATCATGATATATCATCGCCACTTATCGTAACCAGCCCACACCTGTCAGGCTGTCATGAGAGGCCATTGCTTGTCGACGGCCACCCATCAGGCAAATGAAATCAAACTAAAAACAATGTGATAATCAAAATAAAGTCTCAAGACTGGATTTCATACTGGTAAGTCATTGCTTTCACTATCAATTTGGAACAGAACTCTCAAGTTGCCATTATCTTCCCCGATTTACTAACCATGGAGGAAATATTAGCTACCCTAACAGTGCTGGGTCATTTTTCTCTGAATCATTCAGAGTGTGACACCTGTCCGTGTCAGGTCCACGTCGTCCCACTTCTCCAACGCACTCCTCTGCTCTCTCTTCCATAGACCCCAGCCCACCTACACTCTCTCTCCTCTCTCCTCTGCTCTCCTCTACAGACCGTCTCTCTCCTCTCTTTCCTCTCTGTCTCTCTCCCCGTTCTCTCCTCTGCCTCCGCCGGTTGCTTCCCTCGCCCCCCTCCCTGACATCGACACCGCCGACGCTCCTCCGCCTCCCTCTCACAATGTCCACTGCTCTCTCTCTCTCTCTCTCTCTCTCTCTCTCTCTCTCTCTCTCTCTCTCCCCCCCCTGCGAAGTCGTGCCTCTCTTCCAGCGAAATGCGACGCCAACGACCCTCCACCTCGACCTCCACCAGTTGCCTCCATTGCCCCCGACTCCGACGCCGACGCGGCATTCGCCTCTACCCCTGAACCCGACATTGACGCCGACGCCCCTCCGCCTCCCTCTTGCAACCTCTAGTCCGCTCTCTCTCTCTCTTTCATCCTTGAAGTTACACCTCTCTTCTAGCAAACAACGATGCCAATGCCCCCCACCGATTGCCTCCATCGCCCCCGATGCCTCTGCCTCCGCCTCCGCCTACGCACTCAACGCCAACGTCAACGCCGATGCCCCTTCGCTTCCCTCTTGCGACCTCTGCTCTACTCTCTCCCTCTTTCCCTTGCGGAGTGCCCTTACTGGCCAACCTCAATGCCAACGAACCCCTGCTCATGTTTTGGCCTCCCTCTCCGTGAGCGAAGGTCGCTCTGCTCGCTCTTTCTCTCTTTCCTCCACAAAGCGCCCCCTGCTCCTGAGCACAGACGCCACCGACATTGTCGCCTCCCTCTATCGCCTTCCCAAGCCCCACTGATAGGCACCCCATCAGACGCGGAGGGGAGAACAAGGAGATACAAAGAGGAGAGAGACGGTTTGCAGAGGAGAGTAGAAGAGAGAGAAGAGAGAGCATAGGTAGGCCAAGGCCTATGGAAGAGAGAGCGGAGGAGTGTGCTGGAGAAGTGGGACAACATGGACCTGACACGGACAGGTGTCACGCTCTGAATGGTTCAAAGCAAAAATGACTTGGCACTGTTAGGGTAGCTAATATTTTCTCACTAACCACAACCTTGTTAAGAAAATATTGGGTACCCTAAAAGCTCCACATCATTTTTATTCTGAACCATTTAGAGGGTGACACATGTCCGTGTCAGGTCCACGTCGTCCACTTCAAACCTTCAAACCAAAGCGCAGACGGAAGGAAGGCAAGGCATTCTCTCTCATCTATCTTCTCTCTCCTCTTTACCTTCTCTCTTCCTTCTCCTCCCATGCTCAACGCTTCCTCTACACTCTACACCAACGCACTGAACATTCCCGTCTAGCGCCTCCTCCCACGGTTGTCACTCCCTCCTAACGACGCCTTTCTCTCTCCACTCGACGGCCTCATCCTCACGACTGCATTCTCTCGGCACACTCCCACGATGTCTTTCTTCCCAAATCGCGCTCTCTCCCGATGACTGATTTTGCTCGCCTCTCTCCATCCCCCGACTCATGACCGAGAAGCAATCGCTCCGCCCTCTCATTTAATCTTCTGTCGACAACTTGCTTTCCGCTTTGCTCGAAGTGATCCCTCGAGAAGTCCTAAATCTACGACCGCAAGTTAGGTTCAATTTTATTTCCTGAGTTTGTGTGGTCGCATCTTTCTTTTGGGGGAGAAAGTACTTAGAGCTTCTAATTCTAAGCGCAGCAACGCGAGAAAGCTTGGCCTCTCCTACATAAGCGAATATTTTATGGATGAAAGTGCATCATTTGTTGCTGCAATGTTGTTCTTACATAAGCAATCATTTTTCAGCTACTTTGATCAAGTCTCTTTTCTAAAGGGTTTATGATCAGTTCTTATGCAAATGACTTTGCAGGATACTAGTTTGTCTGCTTATGAACGCGTTGTGGATTCAAATAACTCTTTCGTTAATGTTGTTATTGAGATGACTGATGTTGGTCACGGTATGTTGTTCTGTTCTAGCTATTCTTGTCTCTGGACGTTTGCAAAAAACCATTCTCACCAACTTAGGGCTTTGCTTATTCCCTTTGGCAAAAAGTTGGTCATGTAAAAAAGCCCAGATTATGAGGCTTGAAATTCTAATCATGTATTGCACCAAAAAGCGGAGCACATGCAAGATATCATGGGATTGCTCTTTAAATACATTGACATCTTACACCAGTCTGGCGTTTGCGAGTGGATTTATGATGAGGTATGGATCCAAAATACCTATTTAGGACTATGAGTTGCAAATATGATAAGTTTAGGATACTACCTGTAGCTCATCCTGTGCAAGAGGATAACCATATGCTCTCTGGACTCTTTAACGGTCGCCTTGCGAAGCCTTTAGCTGCATTTTGTTTGTGGAATCACTTAGTCAAGAATGAGAGAAGCAATTATCAGGTCAAATTTTGGACTTTCAAAAATTTGTTGTAATTGGCAATAGTTGACCCTTCTTCATCTCATACCATTCTTTTAGTGTATTAGGGACTAATTAGCATCTTCGTGAAAATAACTAAAAAAGACAACTGAGTATCTGGAGTGCAGGTTCAACATGTGCCCGATTTCCTATAAGTTAAGAAATAAGTTGCACAGTTCTCTATTACAATTGTGTCAATTTCCTATCTGCGGCCTCATTTTGTCATGCATGATTGCCATCAAACTAGTTTCATTTTCTATCAATAACTGCTGATTCCTGGTTAGTTTTAGCACATTCATCAACTGAGGTAAGAGTGGAATGATATACAATGCCTGCATCAACCTATAGATTTTTTGCTTGTGGCTATTGGTTAGTCATTCGTTTTTTTTGTCCCATGCCAACATATAAATACTTTATCTTGCTACAAAAGGCCCTAGCCCACTACCCATCCAAGGTTTCTTGAATGTGTTATAAATTATTCTGACTATGTGATTTGCCTGCCTGGGTGAAAGAATCAGCTTCTTTTATGTAGAGAGTTCTGGCCATAGGAAAAAAATACACACACATATAAGTACATTTATTTTGTGTGTGTGTATTTACATACATATACAAATTGGGCATTAATTCAATGCAGAAATATTTCCTTTTTGACATCCTTATTCCTCTAGTAAGTGGGGTTCTCCGTTTACAACATGCTCACTCTTTTTCTGATTTTCTTAAGCTGGAAGTCAGTGGCTATAATCACAAGTTGCGGGTATTTATTGGATACCATCCTGAAAGCAATGGCAGAGTTTACAGTGAAGCTAGAAAGATTTTCTGTGATCAAGGTAATCATGAAATTTATGCTGCAGAAAGAAGCTTATATTAGTTCTTGTGTATCAATAATCTTTCATACGCTCACTTGTGCCTTTTCTTTCCGTTCATCGTCCTCCTTCGTGGAAGGTTGGTCGAGGTTCGGGAGTTGGCTCCGTTTGGTTCTGCTGGTTGGTGTGCTGGTTGTAATTTGTTGTGGTTGTTGTTGTTCTTTCTATTCCTTGTATCTTACTTCGGCTCCCCTTCACTCATCCTGACTTTTTGTCTTCTTGAGTGCAAGTTTTTGGTGCCGTTCTTTTGTATATTTGGTTAAAGCTATCTATTTATTCTTACCTTTACCAAAAAAGAAAAAATAATGATAATAATAATAATAATCTTTCATACGCTTGGTTGGAGAAAGCTAGATAAGTGCAGGCCAGAAGCAGCAACTACTTTTTACAATTTTTGACTTTTGTTATATGATCAACCAAAACATTTGCATTAGTTCCCGTAAGAATTGCAAAATAATTTTTTTGGGTGGGGGGGTCGGGGCTGCGAGAACAATAGGAGAAGCATCTTGTTGTGTGGGTTTTTTATTGGTGGAAATTGTGGATACTGCTACTAATTGATCTAAAAGCTCAAGTTATTAAGTGATGGTGTATTTTACTGTTTAAATGTTTCAACAACCCCACATGCATAGGCTAAACTTTGACCTAAGACTAAGGCATGGAAATTGACTACGATCAGGGGGCTCAGGAGAAATAGCTTGGAGAAGACCAATTAATTGTGAACTCTGGTCAACTTTTCTCAAGAAGCTTCCACGACATTAGGCAGAAATGCCAATCATTTTGCAAAGTAATGTTTTTATCTGGTCATATTCGATATCTAATCAGAAAATCTCTTCGTACATAACTAAGTCGTGAAATTGCAAAGGGTCCAAATACACTTTGCTGATTCAAGCAATACCTCTTAAAAAGAACCACCACTAGAGCAGTAGCTTCCAGATTGCTTCTATTATGCTTTGACATTAAAAACGTCATAAAGTAATCTTATACGTCAAGTTTCCTGAGCTATGTACCGGCTACATCAATTACTATTAACACTCATCTTTTATTGTCTTCCAGGAGAAGTTGACAAAAAGTTAACAGAATTTCAAGTTTGATGAGCCAAGATATCATGCCTCATATTATCGCTCTTTAAAATTAAATGACCATTCATGGCCTTGGGAGGAAGATCTAGAAATACTTGAGACTCTTCAACCTGAAGACATTTCTCCGTTCGCACCTACAATGCTCTCGAGAGCATTCTTAGAGTATTACATAGCAGGTTCAATGGTTTTAGAAGTTATCCCTTTCTTTTATAAGTTAACTCTCTCATATTTGAATCTTGATCTAACTTTATTTTGTCATCACTCACTAGGGAATATAGAGCGTGATGAAGCAGAGTCAATTATTCATCATGTCAAAGATGTTTTCTTTAATGGTTCTCATCCTATATGCAAGCTTGTGCTCCAATCCAGCTCATGACAAGCAGACTCGTCAAACTTGACGAGGGTGTAAGTTACGTCTTCTCAACTGAAGGCCTAAACCCAAATGATGAGAAATCTGCATTGCATCACTATATTCAGGTACTTTTACTCAACAATATTAATGAAAAGAACAAATTTCTATCCGCAAAACTTTGTCATGAAATCTTCTGGCCTGTCTTTTGCCTGAATAAATGTTCAAGATGACTCCCGACTCCAATGAACTTAATTGGCCTAGGCCACCTTTGATCTGCTAGTGTGTTTCTCTAGTTATGTGAGGCTGTGTTTTGCTTGTAATTTCGGCCAAAAATCCATCTGGTGACATATTGCGCATGGTTTTACCCCCTTGGGGGTAGGTTCAACAATTAGAATTGTGCATGGTTTACCCCCTTGGGATGGTTTATTTCTAACACACCAATTCACTTTTCAGTAGAGAGAGAGAGAGAGAGAGAGAGAGAGAGAGAGAGAGAGAGAGAGAGAGAGAGAGAGAGAGAGAGAGAGAGAGAGAGAGAGAGAGAGAGAGAGAGAGAGAGAGAGAGAGAGAGAGAGAGAGAGAGAGAGAGAGAGAGAGAGAGAGAGAGAGAGAGAGAGAGAGAGAGAGAGAGAGAGAGAGAGAGCTTGGAACCAACAATTACAAAAGATCTGGCACCACGAAACTTGCAGTCAACAAGACAACAAGTCAGAGTGAGTGGAAGGGAGCCGGATGCAATAGGACTCTGCAAGAGCAGATCAAAGCGAAGAACAGCCTAAACATCAAGCAAAAGGAGAAGAAGAGGTTGGAGAGGACCGCACAGGGCCAGAAAGACTCCAAACCTAAACCTAGACCACCAACGACAAAAGTGAAGAGACTCCGAGGAGCAACCGCAATCTGGGTATCAGCATTCGGCACCCCAAACAGGCTATGGCCCTAACGGATTTGAAGTGTCCCAACTGAGAAGATAATCAGATCAATGCCCCAGTTACGCTACAACCTCCTATTTCTAAACGTATCGTCCACACTCCTGAAAGTGATGGCCTTGTCTCTGATGACTTTGAAGAGCTGCTTCTTCACCGCTGGAATGGTCAAAGTCTCTCCTCTAAAGAGGATATTGTTCCTATACTTCCAAATAAAATAGCAGAGGGCACCAAAAGAGAAGCGGGCAATGCACTTTAGAATTCTTTGCCAGCAACTACGTAGACGGCCCAATCAAGATTCTCGGCCCACAATCTATCCCGCTAGGGAAGGTTGCATCTTGCGGCCCAAAAGAAAGCAATGCTAGCAGTGATGCAACATCCAAAAAAAATGTAGTTTATGGAGTCAAGAACCTCATTGCAAAAGGGACACGAGGCACTATCTATCCTACCATATGACAGTAGTAGAGCTTGGGTAGGAAGTCTACGCTTGGCAATAAGCCAAAGGTTAAATTGGTACCTTGGGACGATTGAATTGCTCCAAATAAACGCATGCCAAAATACCAGAGTTTTCTTCCTTCTAATGCTTTCCCAAGCCGAAGCCACCATGAAGAGGTGGGATGTGTTTTTCTTCTAGCTAAATCGATATGGGATCTGGGTGAGGATTGGGAGGGGATCCTCCCAAGAGTCCAAGATCCTCTTGACCGCATCACCATCCACCGTGAAGAGGTCTGCCACAGTCGCCTTCCTAGAGAGGCCAAAGCTATAGATGGCTATATCTTAAAAATAGAAGTTCAAGGGATCCCTAGGGTGCCAATTATCGAACCAAAGAGACACCGATTGTCCATCTCCAATCCTCCAATAGAAGGAACTTCAAAATTCAGTCCTGAGCTGGAGGATCTTCTTTCAAGCCCACAAACAAAAGGTAGGCTTTTTGGCCACCTAGAAGTTTGATCCTTTTAAGAAAGTATATGTTTGTACATTAGCAAAGACAAAAAGTTCATCAAATTACAAGCATTAAAAATCACAAAGTAACTCATTTTGGTAGGTCTACTTAGTCTTTTTTCTGTATGTATTTGATTACAATCCCCATGGATAATTGCAGATCCATCAAGATGACATTACTTTGAACGTACGACTTCAGCTTTTGGCTTTTATCGCAAGGCATGAAGCTTTCCACCAACTCAAAACAGTTGAGCAACTTGGTTATGTCTGTTTGCTCACACATCAGTAAAACCATTTAATTTCTCCTTTCTTCTCCCCAGACGTGTGTTTTGCTAATTATTCTAAGGGTTTCATGCAGATATGACCTCGGTGTGCATGGCCTGCAGTTCACTGTTCCGTCTACTGTGAAGGTATACCACAAGGTTCTTTGTGTTTTGACTGCCTCATCACCTTTAACTCCTTCGCTTTGTTAATCTTAACAGTGTCCAAGGTACATTGACACACAGGTCCAGAGCTTTCTTGAGTCTTTCGAAAGTAAACTCCTTAAGATGAGTGAGGTTGATTTCAAGGTGAGTTGTTTCTCCCGTGTTCCATCATAAAAATCATGTCAACTTGTCAAATAATCTTTAAACCATTACATCGAACTTGTGGAATTTCTGCCTTTAACAGAGCCATTTAAACACACTAATCAAATAAAAGATGGAGAAGGACAAGAATTTGTGGGAAGAATCTGAGCGTCACTAGGAAGAGATAACTGATAGAACTTTCCTATTTGCATTGGACCAGGTTGTAGCATTAAGGAAGCTGGCGAAACAAGAATTGATAGCTTTCTTCAACGAGCACATAAGAATTGGAGTGCCCAAGAATAAGGTGCTTAGTGTCCGAGTTTATGGGAGCAAGCATTCATCAAATTTTGAAGTGGATAACAATGAAGCAGTTGGACCAAACACAGTACGAATAGATGACATTTTTAGCTTCAGGGCATCGCAACCTCTTTATGGTTCACATAGAAGAGGGTATGAACATACAGAAGTTCACAACAGTTCTAAATAAGCTAGAATTGAGGATCTTGAATAATATACTCCTGAAACATTTCTCAAAAATCTATACTTCCACGCCACACTTGCCCTGTGGCATTTGTACCTTATTGCGTTTTAGTGTTTGGTGTGTGTAAATGACTAAAGGTATTACTTGGGATTTTGCTAGACAGCGAAACACAAGAATAGGAGTTTGCTCCAGCTCAATGTTCCTAATCGAGTGAGCAAAACTGCTGGTGCTAGAGTTAGGGTGTAATGCATATACGGATCTATACCATTGAGAGTTTCATAGCAAAAAAAGCTCATAAACTATGAGAATTTTCAAATTGAAGAATGTCCTAGCTGCCAATTCTCCATACAAGTGTCACGGCCCGAAGGAAAGCCTGATTCAAGAGGGTTCTAAACGATGGCTGTGACCCATTCGTGGAATAAGTAACCCTCGACTTGTATCCCTGAAGTCCTAGGGTTTTCTTGAGTCTTCTAAAATACTCCTAGGGGCGGGCGATACGGTAATTGTATAGTTATGTAATAAATGCGGGTAGATGGGAGTTGGGGAGATGCGATCTCTACCGTTAGATCGAGAAGAGATCTACATATACGATTTGCCTTGTATTTGTATATATAGGGGTCTCCTCCCCCTCATCGTACTCATCTCATTCACAAGTAAAATACAATCTAGAGCTTCTCTCTCTAGAATTTCTCCCTCTAAAATATCCTTGTGAGTTGAGTGTGAGAAAGGCTGCTTGGGAGAAATCCTAAGGCCGCACTATTAGGGAACACTAGATCGATTGGCCTGTGACACAAGCAAACTTGCTTTACAATGAAATGTTGGCTCTACCAGAGGTATTTAGAAATACCAAGAGCTTGGCCCCTCAACTCCATAAAACATTATCTGATTCATGTTGAGGACGCCTGCCGAGAGGCTACATAACCTTGAAGCATGGGAAAATGTTAGCAAAAGGCCGTGAATTGATGAGACATAGCCTAGATCACAGTGCAAAACGCGACGAAAGATCTAGTTATGGTGCCACGCAATATTGTTCCATTGTCCTCCGTGGTCAATTTGTGGATGCTGTAGAGCAAATTCTTGTTCTCAAATCAAACAATAGTGCTTGTTTTTTAGATCTTGTATTCTAGGAACATTTAAGGCACAACACCATAGCGCTTGGGGCCAACAATTATGGATTTGGACATTGTCAAACCATTAACAAGAGATTGATCGAGATCGAATATCGATAAACTTGTCGAGAAAAACGAATTGAGAACAAAATTCATTCATTCAAAGAATGAATCACTGCTACATGAATTATCGATTTAAGCCATCTAAGGACCAAATTGAACCAATTGAATGAAGACACAATCTATGTGAAAAAAATATGTGAGAAGATAGGAAACAACTTGATTTTTTGGCTTGATGTCTAGGGACAAAATTGACAATGAAGACACAATTCGTGTTTGAAAAAATATGCGAGAAGACAGGAAACGGCTCAATTTTTTGGCTAGATGTCTTCCCCATAAATGCTCAAACACATCCCAAATAGAGAAATCTAAACTCTTCCTCACACGACAAAAAAAACCATTAGTTCAGTAGAGTCGATTCTGAGCTTGTGGTCCAGACGAGGGACATCGCCTATGCCGCCGCTCGAGTGGTGGTGGTGGTGGTGGTGGTGGTGGTGGTGGTTGTCGTCATGGTTGGAGGGAGGATGGTAATACAAACGTGCAGTTTGTGGGCAGTGAGAGTGGAACCTTGCAGCCATCCTCACCCCTAGATCTAGCAATTCCACGTACTTCCTCATGCAATTACCATAAAAGAAGTAAAGAAATTTAGGAGAAATTACTCTGAGTTTTATTCTCCAGAGAATATATAATTACATTAGGCATCTAGCCTTTTTTATAGCTGCTGGTTGTAACAAAAAAAAAAAACAGAACCCTAGAACATAGGGAACAAATTCTTGAAGGCTAACAAACAAAATCTGGAAAATTTGGAAAATTTGGAAAATCTGGAAAATTTGGAAAATCTAGGAAATCTAGAAAATCTAGGAAAATCTGGAAAATCTGGAAACAAAATAAACAATTCTACTGCTAACTAGAAAATCAGATTCTGATTTTCAACACTCCCCCTCAAGCTGGGTTATAAATGTCTATCATATCCGGCTTGCACCTTAGAGACTCAAAACTATTTCTGGATAAAACCTTAGTCAGTATATCCATTGTTTGATGATTGGTTGGAACATACAAGAGCTTCAAGATTCTTTCCTCGAGTTTTTCTTTGATGAAATGTCGATCAATCTCCACATGCTTTGTTCTATCATAATGAATCGAGTTCTTGGCAATCTCAATAGCAATTTTGTTGTCACATAATAATGACATAAGATTGGTATTAGTGAATCCTAGTTCATTTAAGATTCTTCTCAGCCATATGCCTTACATATTCCTTAACACATTACTCTAAACTCCGCTTTAGCGCTATTCCTAACAACAACGAGTTGCTTCTTGCTTCTCCAAGTAACCATATTGCCCCACACGAAGGTACAATACCATGTTGTCGACCTTCGGTCCATGAGAGATCCAGCCCAATTTGCATCCGTGAATATCTCCATGTTTCTCTCATTCGTTTTCTTAAAGTAGAGCCCTCTTCTAGGACTTCTCTTCAAGTACTATAAGATTCGAAAAACTACCTGCATGTGTTTCTCTGTTGGTCGGTTCATGTATCTACTAACCATACTTACTGCAAAACCAATGTCTGGTCGAGTATACGCGAGATAGATTAGTTTGTCAATTAATCTTTGATACCTCCCTTTATCCATTAATGGTCCTTCTTCCATCTCGATTTTATCCATGGGTGTGTCAACTGGTTTGCATCCAAGCATACCAGTTTCCTTCAAAAGATCAAGAATATATTTGCATTGGGAAATTGCAATTCCTTTCCGTGACCGAGTTACCTCCATATCTAAGAAGTATTTGAGTTGACATAGGTCTTTAACCTCGAATTTTTCTGCCAATATATTCTTCAGTTTTCCAATCTCCTCCAAATTGTCACCAATTATGATTATATCATTGACGTATACAATCATTATTGTTCTTCTACATTAAGTTGACTTCTTGACAAACATTGTATGATTTGTTTGACATTGAGTGAAATTCAGTTTCTTAACAAACCTTGTTAACCTATTGAACCAAGCACGAGGTGATCACTTTAGGCCGTATAGGGATTTCTTGAGTTTGCACACCTTGTTGAAGCTCTCTTTAGTGTCAATTCCTGGTGGAACCTCCATAAAGACTTCTTCATCCCCATTCACGAAGACATTCTTTATGTCTAATTGATGTAGGAGCCAGTCCAAGTTAGCTATAAGGGAGAGCTAACACTTAAATGGAGTTTAGTTTGGCCACCGAAGCGAAGGTTTCTTCATATTCTATACCATATGATTGCGTAAATCCCTTAGCAACCAACCTTGCTTTGAAACGATCAACACTACCATTAGCATTATGCTTAACTGTAAAGACCCACTTACATCCCACCAATTTCTTCTCAGTTGGCAATTATGTATATTCCCAAGTATTATTCTTCTCAAGTGCATGAATTTCCTCAAGAACCCTTTTTTTCCACTCGAATTGAGCAAATGCCTCCTAGATATTCTTGGGAATTTGAATGTCGCTCAACATTTAAACAAATGCCTTGTATTTATGAGACAACTTTTCATAAGACACAAAATTGTTAATGGGATATTGAGTGCACTGTTTTTTCCCTTTCCTAAGAGCAATGGACTGATCAAGATCATCAAGTACAGCAAAATTTTCTAAACTTATAGGAGCATTACCTTCATCTATTGTGGGTCTTGAACTCAAGTTTGTCTCTTAAACCGGCTTTGATGTAGTACGATCCCCCAACTCTTTTTGAATTTTCCGCCTAGAGTAGACAATTACCTCTTTATTTTTGTCTTGTGTAGCATCTTGCATGAGTAGACACGAAAGACTTTCGAATGTTGGATGACTCTCGGATGTTGGAATGGGTAGACACGGAGGACAAACAGAATTGGTTTTTATTTGTTGTAACCAAGTGAATGAAAAGTGTCCCAAAAATAATATTCCTCACAACTCTCCGTTGAATGGTATTTTTGGAATGAATATGCTGGTGCTCAAAGAAGGTAACATCCATGATGGTATAAAAACACTTTGTTTGTTGGCAATAACACTTATATCCACTTTGATTTGGAGCATATCCTAGAAACATACATTTGAGGGACTTAAGATCTAGCTTGCTATGCATGTTGCTGATTTATATGAACAAATGCTGTGCAACCAAATACTTTGAGTGGGATATGTGAGGTAAAACGAATATGTGGGTAGGTACGAAGTAGACTCTGAAATGGTGTTTGGAAATCTAGGACATGAGAAGACATACGATTGATGAGATATGGCTTCAACACTGCTTCTCCCCAAAAATGTTTACGAACATGGGTGGCTAAGATAAAAGAACGAGCGACTTCCAAAAGATGCCTATTTTTCCTCTCCGCTACTCCATTTTGTTGTGGAGTGTCTACACAAGAGCTAATATGTATGATACCATGGCTAATATGACCCGAGCTGTGAGTGGAAGTATTCTCTCCCATTATCCATTTTGAAAACTTGGATTTCTGTGCTGAATTGGGTTTGGATCATTAGGTTGAAGGTTTGAAAAATTTGGCCAATATCTTATTTTTCTTTCATTAGAAAAAGCCAAGTGAGTCTTGTATGATCATCAATGAAAGTAACAAACCACCTAGACCAAAAATGTTAATGACAAAAGAAGGTCCCCAAATATTGCTATGAATCACGTAAAATAGATGAGAAGACTTATAAGGTTGCAAAGCGTACGAACTAGAAGTATGTTTGGATAATTGACACACCTCACATTGAAATTTTATTGAATTTTTATTGAACAAAGAAGGTAGCAACCTTTTTAAGTACGAAAAATTTGGATGACCCAACCTATAGTGCCACTCTCTTATTTAGCACGAGATGTTACACATGACATCTTCTTGTTTTTCCATTATGAGGCATTAACTCGCAGAAGGTAGAAGCCCGCATCCATCTCAGCACTGCTAATCATCATCCCTGAGTTCAAACCTAAAATTCACATGAGTGTGGGAAAAATTTAGTAATGCGGCCTAAATATTTGGTTAAATTGCTGATGAAGAGAAGATTATAGTTAAGTTTGGGAATAAATAATACTGAATTCAATGTCATATCTTTTGAAATAGCCACTGATTCAACACAAGCCACCTTTGAGCAAGAACCATTAGCAATTCGAACACTAGTGCCATTTTGACATGGATTGTACACGTTGAATATCGTGATATCTCCAGTCATATGGTCGGATGCTCCCAAGTCTACAACCCAAGAGGTGATTTTCTCCTATTTAGCACTAAAGGCATTTAGAGAATTACCTTGTCGAGCTATCGTTGATGTACCCCTTCTGGATGGGTTGCCTTCTGAACTAATTCTTGTAGCAGCTTTTTTAGCATCGCTAGTTGCTCTTTGTTGAAGGGACTTGAATCTACCAAAGCAATTGTTTCGTTTTGGACTACGTTGCTTCTACTCTCTCGATTTTGAGTAGGATGTGAAGCTGATGGCTTCCAATCATCTGGCTGACCATGAATTTTCCAGCATGTGTCTTTTGTGTGACCCGTCCATTTGCAATGATCACACCATGGACGACCACCCATTCGCCGATTGTTGTTGTTTGATTGAGTGCCTCAATTGTAAGATGGTTGAGATCCTCAAGCTATTAGAGCAGATTGGTCTGATTGTTTGAAGAACCAAGCATCACCTTTCGCCGAGTCTCTTCTCTCCTGACCTCAGCAAAAACTTCTCGTACACTAGGTAGGGGCTTTATGCTCAAAATTCATCCACTTACCTCATCAAGCTCTTGATTCAAGCCTAACAAAAATTTGTAAATGTGTTCTCGATCTTGAATCCACTTGTACCGCTTGCTATCTTCAGGGCAACTCCACATCATATCTTCTAGCATGTCAAGTTGCTGCCAATGACGTATAACTTGGTTAAAATAATCAGTGACAGAAGATTCCCCTTGCCTTAGGTTATGGAGAATGCCCTTGATCTCAAAGATGGCCGAAGTGTTATATTTGTTTGAATAAGTTTCATAAACAGCATCCCAAATCTCCTTTGTTGTCTTGTAGTACATGAAATTCTCCCCCGTTTCATTCGTCATTGAATTCAACAGCCAGCACATCACCATGTTATTTTCCACCTTCCATGTTCGATAATTTGGGCTCGTCTCCTCAAGTTGTACGGCAGCTCCAGTTAGGTAATCTTCTTTACCTTTTCCGCAAACGAAAATCATGACAAAATTGGACCATTGGTTGAAGTTGTGACCAGTAAGTTTATGACCAGTGATGAGAAGAGTTCTACCTTCAGATACATTGATAGGTTAGGTTATGTGACGAGAATTTTGAGCTCTAGGGTCTAAGGTTTCACTCTCAACCTCGCTTGCCATGGTAGCTCTAAGGTATTTTGTCATGGTGGAAACACTCAGAAATATGCTAGAAAAAAATGATCCAGATCATGCTCTGATACCATGAAGAAATTTAAGAGAAATTACTCTGAGTTTTATTCTCCAGAAAATATATAATTACATGAGACATCTAATCTTTTTATAGCTGCTAGTTAAAAAAGAAAAAAAAAGCACCCTAAAACATAGAAAACAAATTCCTAAAAGCTAACCAACAAAATCTGGAAAATCTGGAAAGTCTGGAAAATCTGAGAAATCTGAAAAATCCGAAAAATCTAGAAACAAAATAACTACACTTCTACTGCTAACTAGAAAATCCTATTCGAATTTTCAACAGAAAAGGGATGCAATTTGTAATCAGGGCTTTTAAGACGTCAAACTTTTGAGAAATTGCAATATCAGCAAGCATGTGGAGACTAGGAAATAATTGCACAACTTATACAAGAGAGAAACGGACTACAAGAGTGACAAGTTGTTTAGTGATGCAAGAGTAGAGGATCTTAAGTCAAAAACACTAACCCTTTCCAATACATCAAAAGCTTTCTTCCTTAGCTAGCATCCGATGTGTACATGATGACGTTGTCAATCCCAAGATTTTGCACTTTAATGATAAGAAGAATATACAAAATGAAATGGCATAAAATCAACATCTTTCACTATAATACCTGCAAGGCAGCTAAATGGCTAGGAAAAAATGATGAGAAATGTAGAGTTTCACTCTCACTCTCCTGTGAGATATCTCCTTCTGTGGTGCAAAGCAAGAAGTCAATGGCATGTTTCTTTAATCTCCAAGGTACAGTAGCTGAACAGAACATGCCTTAGCACGCCAATTGCTTGCCACCTTCTGGTTTGACTACCCCGAATTTCATTCTTTACAGCAGTTAAATCCTCCACAGCATTATGAGCAACGGTTGGTTTGACTACCAACATTAGGGTGCTGGTCATCATGTCAATAGCAGAACCTGTTATCAAGCCAATGTAAGATAAACGGCAACATGTCAAGAAGTGTGAAAGTTCAATCACTGGATACATGACCTGATCCAATGTTATGAACGTCAAGATGGTGGATTAGTTCAAAAAGAACGCCAAATGGACCTAAGATTGATCAGACCACCTTGTCTGTCTTCTTGAGGGACAAGTCAGTGGCAATAAACTGATTAGCCACTGGCAAACGAAGATGTTCACTCGGAGCTCGCTGCACCCCATCCTGATATATAATAAGGAATCAAAAGCGAACAACAAAATGCGTTCTTTGGCAGTTGACTATACAGTAACAAACAGTTAAGGTCTATGAGGCCTACATCTTTTGATACCTGGATTGTCGAGTCAGTAAGTTTATCTACGCAATATGCAGTTGCATACCATGGCTCGACCATGTTAGTTTCCCCTTCAAATTTCTTTGACACCCAAAAAAATTCTGTTGGTCACATGAAAGAATGTGATGAAAGTTCTCCAGGCTCAAGTCTATGAACACAATTAGGCTAATGGAAGTATTTCAGATAGTCACGACAATGAAAACTAACTCTTTTGAACTGCGTTCATTAAGAGGGAAGCTTAGGAAGATAAAAAAAAAAAAAAAAGATTGACAATGTAATCCTATGTCACTCGAGTAAAAATAAGCGTTTTATCCTTTTCCTGAATGCAGTAACTTTCATAAATATGGAAGTAAATGAATGATGAAAATTTGATGGTATACCAGCAAATCCATTATGTCGATGTATTTGAAACATTCACGATGCTTTCTAGTTGCTATGGTATATATTCAGAAACAAAAATAACTGAGGACTGTTATAGCCTCTTTCTCCAAGATGCCCATAAGAGGAAAGGACATATCTAATATACGCGTATCAACGGATGCAAGATGAGACGATCTTACGAGAAGTTTCTTGAAGAAAGCTCCTCGAGTACTGCACGGATGATGCTGGGATTAAATTTAGAAGGCAAGGATGACTTCACAAGCCAATCTTTTGGCGGGTACAACTGACAAAAATTGATATTAAAGTAAATATTCCAATGCTTTTTGGAGTTATGTTTTTTACTGAAATAGTTATCATATGCCACTTTTCCTGATTCATATGCCAAATATGGTCAAGTGCAAGATCTGCAGGTGATGAATGGTGCATAGGATGGAAAAAACGAGATTGAATTCCCTCTATCAGATGGACAGGAATGTTCCTTGGAATGAATGATGAATACTCCTTAGGCACAACAAAAGAACCGAAGTTTCATTTCGTCCACTGCCCCCTTCAGGAATAAGTAGTCTGCGTCCTAATCGATGGAACGAGAACGAGATCTTTTCAGCATTCATACATAACAGAAATACAAGCCAACACATTTAAGTCTCTAAATGCTCAAGAGAGTTGCAAACCCTGAACATATTTCCCATAGTTCTTATCCCCAATGTCCTTAAAATGGTGGGATCTATTCTTACAAGCCCCAAGGACACAAGATTGTCAAAATGAGGTAATAGAACTCCATATGACTTTCCATCGTGCAACATCAAAGGTCTCAGAACAGCACTCAATCACCTACGAAACAGAACACAAACACGTATAGCACTTTCTGTATTTTCTTCCCAGCATTAATACACAGCAAAACTATTCCTGCACCTTACGTTAAGAAGTTGGAGATAGCAGAATCTCGAGATAACAAACTCAACCTTCGACTTGCAAAACATCACATTTCAGATACAGTTTGTTGTTCTATCCCCCTGTTTAAGACAGCAAGAGATTAACAATGATTATAGAACCTCTACAGAAGCACACTGAGAGAAACGCCAAACAAATGAGGTGATGAACCTAAGTTTAAAACGGGCACAGCTCGATGACAAAAATACATTCATGAGGATAACCATGTCTTGCACTGCTCTTCCATTACTTCCCACAATGCTTAATGTGTGTTGAAGAAACTAAAAGATTTAAACAGAGTGAAAAGCAAGCAAGAATAATTTAACAGAGTAATGACCAAGAACTCTTAAAAGAGTTATCACCAGATGCAGCTTGGCTAACATCCATTCCTCAGATCACGGGATGTAAATTAAATTTTGTGTACAGATATGTCAGACCTTCATTTTACAATCTCAAATTATGCACACAAAAGATCAGGCAAATGATTTCCTTGAAGTTTTTAAACCTATGAAACCAAAGGAACATACATAACTTTGAAGACTGACGGTAGAGTTCACCTAATTTTCGAAACTTATAGCTAATAATGGACATCACATCATGTACTTTGAAAGGATGTTGAATTCTTCAATATATATTTATAAAAAAAGGCAATCTCCCGAACAATATATTTTGAGTTCATGAAAATCATGATTATTCCCAGAGCTAACTTTACCTATAATCAGTTTCAGAATAAAAGTTAACAGAATGAAACATAAATATGAGTCAAAACAACATTACACTACATCATGCTACTGAGCAGATTCCAATTTTAAATCAACATGAAATATCCCTCAAAATATCTCTTAGTGCCTTATATCTAACAAATAAGGTATTCCTTATCTGGCGGCAGATGCATAAAAGCTATTATCCCAATGGCAAACAACCTATTCAAGCTTTTCTGTTCCAATGTCACCATCTAAAATGGCATGCCTAGTCAGAACAACCTCTTTCACGAGATTCCTATAAGTAAACGGCCTCACTGCTGCTCGCAGAAATAGTTCTGGAGGAATCTTGCTCTTCCTAATCCTCTTCCTCCATGGGCCAATTCCAACGGTCTTCCATTCTTCTGGACTGACTTTTGGTTTTGCGCCCCTCATTGCGGTTTCATCTCCATCTTTCATTTCCTTCAATTGCTTCTTATAGTGCTCCGTTGTTACTTCAACACTCCGCTTCGCTAACATTTCCATTCGTTCAGAGTTGTTTGCTGCTTTATTAAATTCCTCTTGCCAATCCTTCTCCTCCTCTTCTCCGTCTTCTCCATCGGTGTTGTCTTCTTCTATACCCGATTCATCATCTCCACCATCTTCCAACTCCATGACTGTATCATCTTGATCACCCTCCTCCTCCTCCTCCTCCTCCTCCTCCTCCTCCTCCTCAGCATCATCATCATCATCCTCTATCCAATCTACAATCTCATTATCACTTTTACTACTGAGCCTATCATCTTCATCATCAGGAGCATCACAACCCAATTCCATCTCCTCCAACTTAGCTTTCCACTCCTTTGTATACGGATGCAACAACTCAGCGGGATGATTTGTCAGCAAAAACTCCAAACACTCATTTTTCTTCTCATCGCTCGACTTCTCATAAGCCTTAACCACATCATCTACAAAGGCCTTGGGATTCGCCCTGAGAATCTTGCACAAGCCATTGAAATAAGTACACAATTCGACCGTCCCATCGCCCTTTTTCACCTCGAAAAGAAAGTCCTTCTCTGTCCTGGGATCAAGGAAAGGCGTCAGCAACCGGAAGAAATCGTCCTGAGGCTCAAACCTACATTGATACACTGGTTTCTTAACATAGATAATGTCAGGCCTCATCCATGCCGCACACTGGGTAATCAACTTCCGAGCCTTATTCCCGAGCCTACCCATCAAGTTCCACTTATCCAATCTCTGCTTCCCAGCTTCCAACACCACCTCGGCCACCAAAGTCCATTGTTGCCATGGCGCTTCCCTAACCCTCCACTTCGGGTGTCTAACGAACACCCAAAAGTACCTAAACCCCACGCTCTTATCCATTTCCTTCAACCGCTTCCCGAAATCCGCCGCCATGTCGAACTGCTCAATCTTCTCCCACTCCTCATGATCTCGGACCTGGCTAATCAAGGTCACTTGCTCGTCCGAGAACCTGCCCCGAATCGGGTCGCCCACCACCACCCCTCTCCAAGAATACGGCCCGAACTCGCCGTACTTGTACCAATCGTAAGGGTGCCGCAGATTCGGGTCGTCCTTCTCCATGAACCTGACCATCCTATCGTACCCCAGCCCAATCGCCTCCAGCTCCTCCTCGGAGAAGTTGTCGGCGTGGTTCTTGCTGGGCTTCTTGAGGCGGTAGAAGAGGGACTCGGCGAGCTTCCGGCTCTTCCTCCGGGCGTTCCACTTCGCCTGGCGCCGCACCTCGGCGCCGCCCTCGATGCGGCCCGGCGACGGGCCCCCGCCCTTCTTCTTGCTCCTGCCGGCGAACGCCCGGGCATCGCGGCGGCGGCTGCTGCTGCGGCTGCGGCGCGGCGGGGAGTCGCTCCGGCGAGAGAACTGGGGCGAGGAGAGGCAGAGGGGTCTCTGCAACCGGGGCTCCGGCTTGAGAAACAGGGTCTTCTTGGAGGTGATGGGGTTGGGGCAGGGGAGGTGCAGGGGAGATATCAGGGGTTCAGGGTTTTAGAGAAGGAGAGGCACAGCAGATCTTGGTTCCACATTTTGGAGCAGAGCCACCTTTGCGTGGCTATCAAATCTTTAAATATATAAGGTCAAAAGTTTAATATTATTTAAATTATTTTTGTGTCCATTTTTATGACTATCAAATATTTTCGAAAATCTGCACAAAAAAATATATTCAAAAAACTTGTTGAAACTCGATTAAACTCGATTTAATTTCAAACCTGAATATGAATAAGTCCAACTATTAACGGTTATTCTGCAAAATTTGAAATAGCTCTTGTGAAAGGTTCTTACATCGAAAATTAAATGGCGAGTTGATTTTGACCGATCGAAATCAAATTCTATGAATATGAAACAAGATTGATCAACACCTATTTTTATAATCTATTCTTAGAGAAAAAAATTTGATTTGTATCTTAATTGGTATTACCATATTTGAAATGGGACCGAACTCGTCTTTTCTCTCTTTCTTTTTTATTAGCATAGACAAGTGTGATTATGATATTTTAACTCTGATGTGGGGTTTCGATAATATAAGCGTGAGGTGCAAGAAATATAAATTTGAAACATTAGCTTTGCTTTTTGCTAATAAAAGCACTACGCACCATTTCAACTTGCAACCATGATATATATATATATATATATATATATATATATAGTAATTTGAATCGTGAATGTAATCAATATCGAACTCTAGGTTTTGAAGGTCATTCAAATTGTTGGAAGATAATTGTAATATAATTATTGTTAAATAATTTAACAAGACACTCGGGTAATCAAATCTGGAGAAGTTAAGAGCAAAAGAATTGGTGGCTGTCTGCACAGTCAATGTATTATTTTCGTTAATTCAAAGCACTTAACATATGCACACAACCTAAATTCATAAGAAAGATTAATACATTCTATGACACGCATATGTTGAAAAGGGGTAAAAGAAAAAACAAATATTTAAATGAAGAAAAATTGACACTACTAAAATGAAGAGGGAACATTACAATAAGTTTTGTTGACATCTTTAAAAGTACAATGAGCACTATTGAACTTGGTACTGATTTTGCCAAATCCCTTTTAAATGATTTACTTTCTACGTTTCACTGGTGTTCCGATTTACGTTTCGCAAGAAACACGTAAAATCCTTCTAATGCAAAGCAAGTACGATCAATGCTTTTCAATCTCCAAGGTCAAATCCTTAATATGCATAGCAAATACCCTGCACATCAACTTGAGAAACCTACTCCACTTCCAGACATTATCGGACACATCTTAAATAACAAAAGAATCACCACAAAAAAGTGTGTCCACTAGACCCCGCAGGGACTCTGTCAAACGGTATTGTGCATACAATCAATTCGACCTGTCTCCAATCGTAATGCCTCTCACGTACGAAAGAGTAATATCGCCTCTCCATGCGTGAGAACAAAGAACTTTTATTGAAGAGGCCTGCAGCCAGAAACATCACGATTCATCTTCTGTAAATTCACTTGGAAAGGTATGTAGCCAGAAAGAAGAAAGTAAGGTCTTTGTCATCATATATACAGCACAAATGTACAAACCGCTGCACCTCTAATGCTCTAGCAAAACGAACGAACCGTATAATTTACCCATATAGGCAAACTTAGTGGCCCACGACAACATCCTGGTAAGAGAATTGGAGTTCACAAAGCTTCAATGTAGCAAAATTCTCCACCCTCGCGTAGTATTGATATGGTCTTCAATCTGAGTTTGTAACTTCCCATGTTATGCTTGGGCATCTCAGATAACACTTCATCGCTTAATGCAGACTGTGCTGCTGCAAACACGGTGCCTTTGGCATATTCTGCAGCTTGACAGAATCTTTCCATGGATAAAGCATGGAGCAAATATGTATCCACAGCTCGACCTAAAGAAACTTGCAATGTCGGGGACTAATTCAAAGCATAATGAACCCGTTCGAGGAGTTGCACGACCTGATTGACCGGAATAGGAGAAAATGGTACTGAACTCAATTTGACCGTGTCTGGTGCACAAAGAGGTAGTGATAGTATGGCCTCCTGTTGCATGCTTGTAAGCTCCAAAAACTGAGAGAGCAGGTCACCATCTAGAACCTTAGGTATCCCACCCTTCAACAAAAGAATCAGGAGAAACCTTAAGACAGAGGTAAGAAGGATGAAACGAATGCAGATAATGTCATTGTGCCCAGGCTCTTCTTTCAGTTACAAAGACTTTCTAAATTCAATGGAGACAAGGGGCGGCAGAGGGTTAACAGCACAACAATAAACACAGAGGAGTTGAAAATTATGAAGAAACCTAATTGATAGGAAGAGCATAGAATAATCAATTCACATTCTAACATATAGTTTTTCACATACTACTGAACTTTTTCTGCCTGTTTGTGAAATCTTTACATTGCACCAAAGAAGGGTTACCAAAGCAGAGTTCACTTGCCATGTGTCATAATTCTTCTGCGTCTCTCCATTGAGGGGGTTATTATGTACAAGTAGCCACTGGACCAAGTAACCAAATCCATGCACGATTTAAGTCATATTCTGATGACAGAAACTCCTTTATATCTTCATCAAGCTTTGTGTTTCCCCAATTTTCTCCTAAGGATGTGTTAGACTCAGAGCTTCTCTCATCGTTTTACTCACATGGCATATAAACCCCTCAATCAGTAAATAGCACCGTCAACCTAAAGTGCACTTCCCCTTTCTCCAATAATGTTAGGCCATTAGACAACAGGATAGATGGAAGTTGTTCTGGTTCAAGTTACAGCAGTAGTCTGGGATTCTTTATAAAGATTTTAAAATACTAGAAGGATATCATTTCCAACAAGAAGGCTTTCTGCCCCAAGCAAAGGTGGGTCATTCACAGGTTCACAAAATTGTACCCCTCACCAGCTGGCACAGGCCCCACACCCCAACCCCCAAGAAGCTTTCTTAAGACTGATGCTAAGCTTTGAACAGAAGATATTTTCCATTAAGGCAAGTGTCATTAGTAACTACGTATGCCTGCTCTTACACAACAGAGAGCACTCGCAAATAAAATGATCAAATAGCAGGACCACGTTACTAATTTGAAGTAGGACAATCTCTGTATCTGAAAATGAAATTGTGAAATCACATGTGCTTGAAAAACTGAAACAAAATTTCAACTCCACCAAAGGCTCCACTAATGCAAGGTAAAATTGGCATCGTGGTGATGCACACACATCTGTCCAGAAAGGCAGAAGTTACGTATTTAATCGCCACAATGTTCAAAAAGGACAAACATTTCAATGACTCTCAAGTACAGAAAAGGAGATAATAACTGAAGTGCTAATTTCATAGTTCAAAAAAAATTTCGTATCTGCAGTATATAGATAACTGCAACAAGAGAGTGCATCAGTCCTTACCAGATTTTCACGACTACGGAACTCATTATGATCATTTCCTAAAACTGGGGCAGTCAATGGATGAATGGCAAGTTTAGCCTGCACTGCTTCTAGGAGTTCATACTCGTCCCTGCAGGCATGGCGATTTTAAGCATTACATTAGGTCGAATGATAATCAATAACAAGAGGACGATCACAAAATCACCATTTGCTTCAATAGGCTACAACAATTTTCACACTGAAAGAGCATCGACACTTTGGTCCAACCTCCACATTCAAGCAAACGCTTCCCCACACATGATGCAGTTGAATGCGTCTAACAGAACGATCAGAATATGCATTACATTCACAACGGCCTTCCACGGCATTAAAGCAACATGCTGCATAAATATGAAAAGAAAGTGTCCTATGCTTGGCAACAATATTTAACAAATTCATGCTACGGATGTATGGTGTAACAAGGGAATCATATTAAAGAAAAAGGCAAAAAGAAATCTCCATATACAGATTGGATCTGAAACAATAGTCACTTTTGATGCCTCGAGTTTCGGTGTAAATGCTTTCATTGACCTATTGGACTCCTTATCTTTTATATAGTTTTTGTACATGGGAAGGTATACCCTTGTTGCCCTCTAAATGAAATACCCTTTTATTAAAAAATAATAATAATAATAACAATAATAATAAAGTAAAGAACTAATAAAGATGATAAAATAGATTATTAGCCAGATTTAAAGCTATATTTCTAGATATTTTTGGTCTCCACTAATTTAGATGCCTAAACAAGAGTGCAATTATGCCAAGCATAGTTACTGACCCATAGCCAATGTCATTGTGTGTTGAACTTATCAGTATCAAACAAGTTTACAAGGTTGTATTTTTCTTCATTTCATACTCCAAATTCTTTAACTATCAGATTCTTCAATAAAGTGAACCAATAAATAAAAAGAGCTTGGATTTCATGAGGCAGGATATGAGCAATATAAGACTTTTCTGGGCACCAATAAAGGGATTATTTTTTGGGCTTTGCTTCACTTCTCACATAGCTAAAACTACAGCCCAAAGTGTCTCGCCTCTTTAGTTCTTCACTCTCTTTAACTTGTTTATCAAAAGTGATCCCCTCTTCAAAGAAAGGAAGGAAAACCCCCCTAACACCTCAGCCAAAGAAGTCTGTTAGCGGTACTTAGCATGCCAATTGTCAGCACAGAACAGTACCAAGCACAACTAAAACTTGGAAATTTCTTTTGCATGTATAAATAATCAAGTCTAGCCACAACATGACAGCCACACTAACATACAGAAATGATCTTTCCATGGCAACTAAAAGAGGCATCCCAAAACCTATAAAACACCTCTGCTGTATTAACTAAATTGTGGTGCTGTAAAACTTAAAACCTCAGATCTTCAACCTCAACATTCTCCTGATACAATTCCACAGCAAAAGCCTCATCACTAGCACATATTATGGAGAAATTTGACAATGACAAAGCGGGTTGTCCCCAATTAATATGTGGTAAAGGTAACTTGACAGAATATCGGTTCCAGCATATTATCTACAGTATAAGAAGTCATCAAGGTGTGAGGAATATCATAAATTGACTGGTTGTTGCTAAAGAGAAGACCAAGGAAGGTGGCACATCATTCAGTTCTCTCAGCTGTTGAAGATTGAGAATCAGCTAAATTGGGACTTCAACATACCAGGAATGAAAGGAAATGAGGGGGTTTTACACTAGAAGCTTCTCATGAGAACAATTTATGATGTAAAGAGGATGTAAAATACCATGAAAGAGTTTTCTGTACCGCCAATTATAATTCAATAAAGTATTCACCTCACAAAGAAAATCTCAGACAGAAACTACCATGCTAAGCTACCAATTATAAAGAAAATCATATGTAGACACAGTGCCTCATGGGGCAACCTAGTTCTACTTTTAAAATACCCAAAATGATCATTCTCAAGTGAACAACTCAATATCCCTACCACCAAACATACCATGAATCAATCATGACAAATCACTGTCAAAGATAGAAGACATAGAGGACTAAAATCCATTAGACCTTCTCTTATCTAAATTCACTGATATAAGGTGAAGATGTCTGTGAGTAGCCAAACATTGATCCTAACAGCTAAGGTATTCCCAAAGTGCATGATAAAAACATGTAAAGCTACAAAAGGTGGCTCTTGCCTTCATAAATTTATTAAAGCATGAAAATGATTTTTTCTTGGACATAAAGAGTACATCCTCCAACTCCTAAATAAGTTTCCAAACCTTCCCCAGGCAAAGAAGATGTGCAAAGCTAGGACTTAAAGCAGCAAAAACCAAAACCATTAATGCTTCTGACACAAAAATCACTCCTTTCATATCCCAAAAGCTTCCTGCACTTCTTATACAAACTTCAGGGGAATATCAGTATGGCATCTTTCAGTAAATCATCGCTTTTGCAATTTGGAAACAGAAGTCTTAACTTGCTATTATCTTCCTTACTTGATCAACATCAACCTTGAATGACACAGGCAAGGCACCCCAGAAAAATCTTCCACACAAGTTGAAGACAAGTATCTACTTGAATGTATGCTACAGGTATGCATACTAACTCAAATCTCTGCCCATGAAGGAAGTAAATTCTGAAATAGCCATACCTTGATATTGGAATAAAGACTGTTATACTTCCTAGTAATGTGCTGACAATGATAATCTTGTGGGCCAAGTCAACATTCAAAATTGGGTTATCAGATGCCTTCAACACGTCATCAGCTGGGAGCTTATAAGAGAAGGATCCCTGCAAATAAAATATAGTTCACATCATCAGAGACAGAGGACAATAACATCCTAATATGAAACAGATCATCAGCACCAACTTAAGCCCAACCATAGAGCGCGCCTAGCAATAAGATGAACAACATGCTGCCAGAAAGGAAGCTCCCAAATGTACCAACAATTAACACATTCAACTAATTGATATTATCAACAACAATTGAAAGTGAAAGAAATAATCTAGCAAAATTAGCAACTCTAAAAGCGAATTTCAGTAAGTGAAAATCGAATTAATTTCACTCATTCAAATATTCAGTCATTTCTTGCCAAAACCTTTTAAGTCATACCTAATTTCACTTTCAAGGTTTGGATTGAATGCTTATGAAATCTTAACAAATCAATTTGAGCTCTCAACTGCATTGAATGTCATGCTCCAATCTTATCAATGTTAGAATGGTTCTACTTTCTAGTTTTATACTCAAACAATGTCATCAATTTCCAAACCTTCCACAAGCAGAAGCAAATGCTTGTAAACTTTCTGCTCTGCACGTATAGACAACTAAACAAATTGAAAGCCAAATGCTTGTAAACTTTCTGTACAACAGCTACATGCCAATAACAAGAATTACCTTCTTGATGCTCATCCCAATCTCTCCCATATAATAGGCACAACTTAATGTCAAGTTGCTCTCTGGACTTGCATTATCTGATAAGGAGAATAAATTGACAGAAATCAAAAGAGGAAAACAAACTTGGTTGAGGAAATAAAGGGATCAACAGCATAGACAAAGCAACAACTATTCTTCAAACAACAATCACAAAACGAAAATTCAATAAACACTCATTCAACTTAGTGGAGCTGGCTATATGTCTCCTATCAAAGGCCAAACAACAGTTCACCCTCTTTGACAAACACCATGCTATCTCGAAGAACCATTTCTTTAATGGGATAATGACACAAATAGTCCCTGAACTTTGGCCTAATGTGCAATGTAGTCAATGAAATTTTAATTTGTTCAATATACTCCTTTAACTTTAGCCCAATGTGCAATGTCGTCCCTGAGCTTTTAACTTTGGTAGCAATTCTTAGTGAAGTATTGTTTTATAGTAAATCAAGGTTAGTAAAAAAGATAAAACTGTGGCTCCATAAGAATCATAAGTAATCCTCTAACCTGTCTAGATGCTCCAGTCTAGTAATAAGATACTTCTATCTTCATTAGCCTTCTAATGTTATTAATTGCAGATGCTCACATCGCTACAACAGTGCCTATACAGATATAGTGCACATGACAAAGTATAAGTTTCACATCAGTTCACATCCAGAGTTATTTCCCGATGTACAGTGGTTGAAGAATTAATAACCTTCAGTACGATCAGGAGAAGATAAGACAGCAATACTCCCTTTCCTGTCTGAAACAACAGCTGTGTCGACATCCACAAGAGTACAATCAGCAACTAATCTTTGGGATGGATCAGAGTAGTCTTGCTCTAGTTTTCTGCCTTCCTGGCATCAAAAGAAGTTCCCTAATGAACATTCATGAACCAAAGAATAAGCAGGAAAAACGTAGTTTCCAGAACTAAGGAAATGCTACAGACCTCATGATAAGAGTAGAAAAGTATACCATCACGGCAATCACCAACAGCAATTCTGGTAAAATGCGACGTCAAAGAAGTAATCATAAAACGAGTCCTTCCCACAGCAAGCCTTTTTACCTTTTGTGGATTGTCATTCATAAAACCACATACATAAAACTGGAAAAAAAGACACCAACAATATGATCAGTAGAGCCGAAAAATATCCTGTCCTTTCATGGACTAAAATAGCAAAAGATATGGTAGTGAAGATTACAGTATTGCCAGCTGATGCCAAAAAAAGATGATCCAGATAAGGACAAACGGCAAGCACCATTCCTGTCCATGTAGTTGCATAAGCCAACCGAAACTGCCATACTTCACTTTCTTCAAGTTTGATTCCTTCACAATTAATATCATCTTCGCTGCTGCAGAAACTACTACTTGATAGCTGTTCAGACGCATATCCAACACTATCATGAAATGGCGAACTGCGTTGAGAAAATGAAGCCGCCTTTCTGAAGAATGCCATTGGACCACCATATGAATTCTGCGTTCGCTCAAGGCACAGCACAATCAGACGGCCTTTGGTACTGTCAAAAACCATCCAGTTAGCAAAAACATCATCAGGGTAAAAAGAGAAGGATGAGTCAACAGTGCCACAAGTAGATCTCTGAGATTTTATAATTACAGGTACTGAATGAACTGGTAATAGAGATAAATTCCAGAAAGCAACAGAATCAAATACAAAATGACATGGCATCTTTATTTCATGACAGACCAAATCTAATTAAAATTTAATACTAACAGAAATAGCAGGACGTTAGCAAGAAGGTATACCTCTCGGCTTCACCACTGGGCATTATAGCAGGACCAGAAGATAGACTGGTCCCAATCACAAGTACCTGTTCTCTCCCAACCCTTACTAACTCCATGCATTTTCCAGTTTCTTCAGGTTCAAGTTTAAAAATTGACAATACTGAGCCACTGTAAGGATCCACGCAACATATGTCTGACGTGCATGTATCAGCACTTAATTCAGTCCTCATCACAAGTAGCAGCTTGCTATCGCTATGATACAAGACCTTTCGTGGAGTACCTTCAATCTGAAACTTCTGTACGTTAAGCCTCTTGCTATGCACCATTTCCACCTTGCAAAATACAGAACATCATGGTGATATCCTTAATAAATGTATGTTACTGTGTCAACAACATTCCTTTTTAATGGAAAGTACTTTTGGAAGGACACAGTGGGGCTTTAGAAATGAATGCAATATGTATGACATGAAACATCATTAACTCTGAAGTCCACAATTACTACCATCTTTGGTGGAAGGGAAGGTATTGAACAGCACAGGGATGATGCATCATCAGCACCGCCCACAAATAGCTTGCTAACAACACCTATGCAGCCTTGGAATAAAATAAAGATCTTTCGAGTAAGCAGTTCTGCCTCATAGTTTTTCACAATTCTGTGAAAATGTCTCAGTACAAGCATCTTCGAATCACAATATCCCAGGCATTGGCCAGCACTTTTGACCAGCAGCTTAAGCATCAAGTTCACAACAGTTCTTCTCATACATACTTCCATCTAACATCTGTTCTTGGACAACTAAACTTCCCTGAAAGCATTCTTATCTTGGCACACCCGTTTAGTAACCAATGGCAATCCCCACAAAGCACTTTGGTTAGCCAATTAAGCATGCCTTCTATGTTGAAAACTCCAGACTATGTCAAAAAAATTTGCGTAGCCTTCATAGTGAGTAATTCTAGATCACCGGTATCAGAGTGCATGTATTCTCATTTTCAGTTATTTTAATGTGAGCTCTCTGGGCAACTAAAAGAGTACACCTAATGTTTTCCTAGCATCATGTGTTTCAGCCAAGTATTAATAAAAGGTTCCACTCCACTTGGCAACATTGGGCACAACTACTGAATGAAGTTAATGAAAGTGCGATGACGAGTTAAACACGGTAACCTGCATATGCTAATGCAGAGAGTCTGCATCATTCGGTAAAACTGCAAAGAAAAAGCATCATGTTTTTCTCTTAATACTCCAGGAAATTGATCACATAAGCACTCAAGAAAGTTTGAGCCGCAACGATTAGCAATGAACTCATGGCCCGCTAGAAGAGTAGTTTGCATGCTTGCATATATCTTAATACTCTTTTAATTTGGAACTGTCAAAGGGGTTGCACAACTGGTTGGCTTTTATTTTACTGATCCCAGAAAAGGGACTTGCTGTGATGTATGGAAGGAGTGTTGTCTCAAAAATACATTAACAGTAAAAGGGATTTGCTATGATGTAGGGAAGGAGTTTTGTCTCAAAAATATATTAATTAAACTACAAGCTTCTTCAAGTTCTCATCATATCACAATTTACAATTAATAGAGCACTTAGCCTTTCAAGTTCCTAATCTTTATTATTCATGGGTGAAATAGCCAAAAATATTAGTGAACTGTCCATATAGAGTTCCCAAGAGAAGGTTGAGTTTGGCTACTTCAGTCAATCATATGGAAGTCACAATCCAAAATAATAAGAGATCTATAGAAAAAGGTATTTTTACCCTTTTCAACCAAAAACTTCCACTTGACAGACAAAAGGCAGGAACCAAATAACAATTTCATAAGCTGACTAATCAAGGAAGTGAACCTATGGTAAAGCTACTTATCCCTGGAGGACCATTTAAGGGTGGCAGACAGCTTAAAGCGCAATTGTCTTTTACCTAAGAAGCAGCAATAGATAACATTCTTATAGCTCATGAAGTCAAGAAAAAAAGACCTCTGATTGCAAGTAGATCTTTTTCCACGTCAAAGATGCTAAATATCATTATCTGCTACCGTGCTAAACAACAATAATAGCTCTTTTCTCAACACATGGACTGGATTTAGCGGGGCAACAGTTGGAAGGAACACAACGGGTGTACAAGCAAGGTTATTTAGGATGTCAATCGCTCTGGCATGTGGAGCAGAAACACAGAATGTAGAACGTCCTTTGCTGAGATTGTGTGCTTGAACTAAGACACAAATATTCAGTTCTTTTTAGGACTGTGTCGACAGTATTATGTTTGATGCATAGTTAAAAGACTCCATTGTTTACTAAAGTTGGACATTCGTAGCTTAAATACAAGCCTAAGATTAGGATTATAATAATCAAAACAGGTCGTATGTACGTATGATGCTTAATATACAGCTCAGGAACGATTATTTAGTGGTCAAAATTGCCAGTACAGCATAAAAGGAATAGTGCTTCCATTGTGGATTGATTGTGAAATGTGAATTATGTTATCCAGCAACTCTGCCTAGAGCCCAACAGTTGTTTGTTTGGAAATGTAGAATACAAAACTTTAATCTGTATTTTCATTCAGGGACGAATGGAGGATTTTTTAAGAGTATAACTTTTTTTCTTCTTCACTCCAGTTGTTCTGGGAGTCGACACGATGCATTAAACCTGCAACCAATATAGATTTTCTAAATCTTTTCAAATGGGTATTTAGACATATTTTCTTCGTCAATCTAGTTCAAATAAATCACCGTAGAGGACAGTTCCCAGTGCTTTTGTAAGTACAAATTTCTCCTTAGCCCCAAAAGAAAAAAATTTAGGACTTAAAAAAAGAAGTCATAACAAATCAGTACTGCACATATTTAGAGGTCATGGCTGATGTAAAGGACACTTGCGCTATCAAACTGCTGATTTTGAATGACACTGAAGTGCTTCAAACGCAATGAAAATAAAGAGCAATCTAACAAGAGAAAGCCACCAGAACTATAGGAATAAGATCAATACTCACCAAATGTAGACTGTTTTCGGCAACAAATAGAACTCCCTGGGTGCACTCAGCCGAACAAACTGGAGTTACATGAGTTGAAGGTTGAAAAGAAATCGATGTAAAAGATAGGCTATGCTTCGCTGTTTGCAACAGCCAGGGTCTATCACTGAGAGCAATCATGTCGGAGTCCAAAGCATCGCTCAAGGGCACCAAAAAAACAGGAGTTATGCCAATTCGACGAGTGGCTATTAATTGAAGATCAATAGGAAAGCTATCTCCAAACTTCCCAGATGAAGCAGTAGACATTCCTCGGCTGAAATAATTTGCCTTTATCTCTGACATTGCTGCATATGCATTTCCACAATAAGAACTACCAGAATAATTCTGACATAGTAACTCTGAAGAATTCATCCATGAGGCTGTAGGCCACTCAAAACGGAGGAGCATTCCATTCCTCAAACCAGAAAGAACATATAATTTGTCAACTAATACAAGCCTTACATCCTGGGGGATACAGCCGCTGACTACAGTGCCCATGGTACTTGTTAAGGATATGGTCCCTGATGCAATCACCCGAAGGCCTTGATCAGGAATGATAGACACGACTTCTACAGAAGGCCTATGCGTGCCGATAACAATGATATTACCAATATGAACACCTCGAGGAAGAGATTCAGCATGCTTAATGTCTCTTCCGTTGACATAGGAACAGGACTGTTCTTGTTCAAAGTAATTCTGAGGTACAGCAATGCATGAAATTTCACTTTGAAATCTAAGATGGTGCACTTCAAATAATTCATATTGATATGTAGAAAGCACTTTAATCCCTAGAACTATTAGAAGGCAAGGATTAGAAGTAGAAACCACCACAAAATGATGTCCCACTGCACCCATACTGATACCAACATTACTGGGAGACCAAGTTGCACATATTGGTGAGGATGAAGGAATGCCTTCTGAGTGGGCAGCCTTGGTGGGCAAACAAAGCCTCACTGCACTCCGGTGTATCTGGATTAGCCAACCATCTCCTACAAGGCCAGAGGCTGAAGTACAGACATCAGGCCGGAAACCTACTCCATCAGTCACATCTGTAAAGCTTAGTCCAACAGATAATACCCTTGTTTCTTCGACAAATGATAGTACAAGGAAAGAATGGTAAGAGTCTGCCACTTTCATCTTCATTGTCCAAATACCAGTTATGCCTTGATAAATGGAAGCAGTTTTCAACAGCTTCTCAACATTGATGCCACTTCGAATAATTCTGAGTGATCCTTCGGGTGCCACTCCACAACAAACAAACATCTGATCTTGTTTTTCATCATGAAAATCTGCTAGTGACATATCCAAGATAGGACAATTACTTTGGATAGGATTTGTATACGTTAGCTTTCCATTTTCAAATTTCAGGATCTTCCCATCTCCCATCTCAACAATTGCAGCCAAGTATCCACCTTCTACCCACAGAAGAGCCTTGCAAGGTAGATCTCTAAATAGACATTCAGATAAATTAACTTTAAGACCATTAAAATCAGATGAAACTTCAATTATGAAAAATTCTCCTGTATCTACACAAAATATCATCCTCTGATTTCTGGAGTTTCCAGGTTCCCAACTCCATGAGCAGACATATCTGGAGCTCAATTTAGTATTGCAGTCTTCGTCATCTATACACATGGGGTCATGATCCCTCAGCTTCAACAAAGCACAGGCAGCATCGTTTGACCCTTCATCATCCATGCTGAAGTCATGTACACTACATGTTTCTTCCACCACATCAATCTCCTCCACTGAAGGAGTTAAAGAATTCAAACTTGTCCTATAAACACAGCAGGGATTGCAAGCATCTCGAAGATCCATCAAGAGGATATCACCAAGCCTCATCAAAAAGGCAAATCCATGAAGATGAGGAACTTCAATGAGGTTATGCGCCAACGGTCCAGCTTCAACGTACTGAGAAATAAAATGCAAGTCGTGCTCTCTAACATTCCATCCGAATAACAACAGCTCATTCAGACTCGCGCCCTTCCTGAAGAACTGATAAATCAGCTTGACGTGGTGTCAGAGCACCAAAACAAATACAAAACTAGAATAGGAAGTAAGATTCATCCAATAGCTGTGTGAACAACTATAAAAATGTGTATTACAAGTTTCCTAGTACGACATAATACCCATAATTCATACCTATTCAGAAGAATGGCTAACACGGCATCATGCTCCTTACTTGGATGATTTGATAGAAAACACATGCTCCATATAGTTCCAGATATATAAGGCTTCTGGAAACTTCTTCCAGCAATTGTGTCTCCATTGTCGGGGGGATAAAAAATCCTCTGAAATTGCATCACAATGAAATTAATTGGGCACTGAGAACATCAATAAAAATTAAAGATCTCACAGACTGCTTATTCCAGAAACACGTACAAAGAAATATAATTTTGCATCAGACCTGATCAATGGTATAGCTTCCAACAGAAACTGAAACCGAGAAAAGAGCAAATCGGTCCTCATATGCGCTAACAGCTACAAAACCACCTCTGGACAGAGAAAAGCATAGAGGAGGCATAAGATCTTGAAATTATTCTCAATCATAAATGTTTCTTAAGTTAAATTTGAAGCACATGTCACGAGCTGGGACAAAAAGAGTGGATATTGAACATGAAGGATATGATGGCTACAGAGAGTAGCATACAACTCTCCACCACTTTGTATATGACCACAACGAAAACATTCCCTTGTTATTCATAAAAAGAGAATGATATTTAAAACCTATGGATGCCATTGTCCCAAGCATATAACCCGTTTCACAAAGCTAGCTCCTGTATGCCTTGTGGTGGATTTGGATAGAATGCAACAAAAGATTTTAAAGGAACCGAGACCCAAATACTTTGGTCTTTGTTGATATGATTCTTGATATCATCCATATGGTAGTTTTGAACTCCAGAGACTACTTTCTCATGATCTGAAGAAAGAAAAGTTATAGTTCCAGTTGATGCAACTGCCAAGAACCTTAATGATTTTCAATTACTGATGGCATAAACATCACATCCTAACAACGCAGTACCCAATGTTCATATAACTTAGAATTGCTTAGTCATTTCCAAAAATGTCAATCACAAATTTTACTTCCAATTGTCCTACTTATTCCTCATACGTATACTCAGCTTCAAGAGACACAAGCTTATGCTTCAAAAATTATTCTATGTATGAAACTCAATTACTGCTAATCAGGAAGCAATTTGCTGCAGAGTAAGACAAAGAAGCCTATCAATTCTATGGACATGCAAAATAAATACGACTCCAGCACAAACAAAATATAATCACACTAGCAAACTGGAATCATCAGATTTAGTTGTGTTTTCTGAATCTCATAACTACATATGTCACTTACACTGAATCAACAGCTAACATTCTACCAAGCTGATTTCTTGAGTTTCCAGGATTGGACAGTTGCACACTTGTCACTGGCAAAAACCTGAGTCAATGAACAAATAGCCATTGTTCCCAGATAAGAAAACTTGTCACTCTCTCTTAATAAGGATCGCACAAACCACATAATCTTCCAGAGTCGAATTTGATACAGGAAGAGATAAAAAGGAAATGAAATGACCTGTTCATTTCTCCGCAAAATGTGAGAAATGAAAGCTTTCCAGAATCAGATATGACAACCAAAAGATCCTTCCCCTTCATCTTCATAAGATTACAAAAGAAATAACATTCAGAATGACCGACATGTGCATTGTAATTTGCAAAAGAAATTTCATTCATGACATCCCAAAAAAAATTCTTCCATGGAAGATAAGAAATGATAAAATATCTCCAATAAGAAGGTTGTGTAAAAGTACATATATTGATAGACCTGAATGTTATGTGCATCAAACTTCTCATTCCAGGGCAGAATTGTGAGATCCTTAATTGTTCCAAACACAGACTGCTCGCAGATGGACTGCACAACCCCATCAGCGCCAATGAATGCCAGCTCTATGGATGTCTCCTGTTATAAAATATCCATGGATCACATTTAGAGGAGACAATATCATTATGAGTAAATAACTGCCTTCACATGAAAACGCAAGATGTGGGAAGATATCAGGCAAAACTGGAAATGTCCAAATTAGACAAGGGGCACATTTGTAGCCAGAACCTAAATTCTCGAAATTGGATAGGTAGATTTTGTGACAGGCAGTCTTAATAGAACCATAAAATAATTTATCACAGCTGGTTTTGCAATTCTATCCTAACAACCTGCAGGCTCCATGAAACTAAAGAGCTGCACTTGTGCTTACCACCCACAACCAAGGATGAAAATCCCCTGCTTGATTAGGGTGGCACCAATTCTGAAAGTAATGTATGTTCCTTATTTTCCTACCAATTCAATTTCATTCGTAACTGTTAAAAAGGAATATTAAGCACATGCCAAAAAGTATGGAAGGCTCATATGCAACTAACTGTCAAGAATAAACCCGAAGAATTTAAATGCAAATGTAGGATTCCAGGGACAGATACAATAAATGGGAAAAAAAGAATATCAGAACATGTCTTCATATGGAAACTCGAACTCCACAGATTTAAAACAATATGTCCACCAACTGACTTGCTTTCAGTTCTTCTTTGTATGTTATCATGTACAACCATACTTACTGACAACATAATACTAGATATAAATTGCTTATACAGAAGACAAGCACACAAGCCCATGTCAAATAACAATTTCCGGGGATTTCTCATAATAAACCACCCCCACCAGCAACGAGACACGGTGGATGGAGAATTCCACGCCAACTGTGGTGCAATTCCTTTTAATTTCTCAACAGTTAGACCTTCCTAAAAGATAGTTCATCACTGGACAACACACCGAGTCAGTACACTACAGTGCCTTGTTCAGTTCCACTTCCGAACTCTTGATGAACCAACCAAACAAATCGCAAGAGCAAGTAGCGAAAAAGAGTGACATTCAAGCAATCTCCAAATAATTACACCTCCACATTGCGGACCCTCGAATTCAACAGAACCGACTTAAATTATAGCCAAAGGCTTGAAGGTGGGATAGATGTCAAACAAGTCCACCATAAAGAAGCTTCAATCAATGAACCAAGCCAGGTTTATGTACTGTCGATGCACAAATCGAACTGAATCATACAAGTTCCCCACGAATCGCGAGCATGATTTCGCGAACTTTCCATCCGACTCCAACAACACACCAAATTGCGTAACTCAATTTCAAACCCCCCCACCAAAAAAAGGCGCATTTGTTGATTGGCACATTATTAATAACGGATTAGAGAGAGAGAGGGGGGCAAAGGGGCAAAAAGAAGGAACCTTGCCGAAGACGACGTCGCGGGAAGACGGGGAGCGGAGGCGGCCGTAGGCGACGTGGAGGACGGCGCTGCCGCGGACGACGCACTTGGCCAGGTAGTGAGTGTTGCGCGACGTGGAGGCGGACGCCCCGGACCTCGCCGTCGAGCACTCTTCCTCCGACACCGCCATCTCTCTCTCTCCCCCCAACGGCACCCCCCGAAGAAAAGATCGATCGAGGAATCCTCCGCCGAGCCGCGAACGCTAGGGCTTGGCCCTTCCCCTTCCCGCCGCTGCTGCTTCTTCTTCTTCTTCTTATTCTTCTATTTACTTCACCCTTGCTGCTTCCAGCACCGGAGAGGGCAGAGAACTCGGATGGGGAGTGAAGGGGTTTTCTCGATTGAACTCGGCCCCGATTGATTAATGGATGGATGGATGGATGGATGGATCGAACGATCGATGCGAGTGCGAACGGTGGAGTTTGCGCTGTTTTGGGGGCTTTTGGTGGATTTTGGTGATGAAAGCGGAGAACCGGGGGAGGGGTCGGGTGCGGAAAGGTGTCGCGGGACGTGTATGAACTAGTTACGTGTGCGGGACACCGAATCGAATCGAATCGAATATTGGTCTTTTCTAGGCCTTGGCCCGAGCTCCGACTCGAATCTTGATTTTCGTTCTTTCTTTCTTTTCTTTTCTTTTAATGATGGTCCCGACGACGACTCCTTTTAAACTGGGGCGAGTATGACAGAAGGGGGCAAATTAGGAACTCTCTTGGGCAATTCT
Organism: Eucalyptus brandiana; assembly: GCA_014182725.1. NCBI lineage: Eukaryota > Viridiplantae > Streptophyta > Magnoliopsida > Myrtales > Myrtaceae > Eucalyptus > Eucalyptus brandiana. The sequence continues at coordinate 20,193,342 of CM024678.1, forward strand.
CCCTAAATTCTGAGGGAGGATGAGAAGAATAGAAAAGGAAAAAGAATATATATGTATATATATAGATATATATATAATTCAAAAAGATATTGATTGTCTAGATTAATATTAGCCGTGTCACATAAGTCAATCAAATCTATTTAACAATATCTGACTAAATTGATACTAATGCAAAGTGTTTTGAACTTTTTTTTTACACTTTCCCTTGTTTTTCCATACAAAGAGCATGTATTGAATCTTTGATTAACATGTCCGTTCCTTAGTCGAGCCTCTCGTTGCAGACAAATCTTAATCTTTTTGCACTCTCGAGGAGGAGCACCGATGTCTATCTCATTACATAGTCATTTGATCTTCACTAAATGATTGATTTTATTGAACTGTACATGTTCAGTCCAATTTTTAATTCCTAAATGGACCGGAGGGACTCAATTACCCCCAGTTTCAAATAAGCCATCACATTTTCGCCTCCGCCAATGAGCACACGTGCCATCTTTTCATGGCAAAGCCAGCGACATTATCATTATTTTATTTACTTCCTTATTTTCTTCCCTTCTCTCTCTCTCTCTGTCTCTCGCTAAAGTCGCGATCGGGGGTCGGTGAGGGGTGAGGAACTTGAAGGTGTCGATGTTGTTGAAGGCAACGTAGCGGATGTGCTTGTTGAACGGTCTCGTTCAGCGCACGGGACGTCGCCAATCATCTCATGCCCTGCGTCTCGCCCATTGCCACTCTCCATCTCGCCGATCAGAGTCTCGTTCGTACATCGATTTGTCAGCTTTTGTTTTGATTTTGGAATTCATTGTCAACTATGAGCACCGTGATTCGAAAGGAATTTCAATAACATTGTACTATTTGAAAAAAAAGAATTAAAAAAAACAGTGACATAAACAATTTTTAATTTTAACCTAACTTGCAATGTTACACTGAATTTTAATTTGTTCGATATAATTCATCCCCTATCAATAAATGTTTATTCTATCCAAACTATATAAAAATACTTAATACCATCCTTGTGTTGATTTAAGTAAATGAGAGCTGCTCACGTGTCCTTCAATTCTTTAATTTTGAACCCTGGATGACAAAAAAAAAATTATGGGTGAATTATACAAGTGAGATATTAATTTTATTGTTATCCTTTAATTTTGAACCATGGATGACAAAAAAAAATTATGGGTGAATTATACAAGTGAGATAATAATTTTATATAATAAAATAAAACGATAGATATTTTAAGGCCTTAATTAATTTTTCTTTTTCATAGTAAATGGATAAAAGGTAGACATGATTACTTATTATTTGTAAATATCCAATTCAACTTGTAATAATCTAATGTCATCAAACAATGCTTAATTTGTCATTTGAAATATTCCGTTGAATATTTATTAATAATTCATTGATCATATTGAATAAACTTAAAAGCTCAAAGACAACATTTCACTTTAAATCAAAATTCATGTACGAACCGTGTCGATTTTCCTAAATTGGAATATGTTCGATTCTTTTCTTTGGGTAGAAAATATAGTTTATATTGAATAAATAAAACAAATTCTTTTTTTTTTTTCCTCATCTCTATTCGACGAGACAGTTACTGCGCTTTGCTTCTTCTTCAATCATCATCACATCACCGATCCGACCAAAAGCTGTCAGGCTAATTCTCTCCCTGCGCGAATCCGACAATGGCTTGACGAGCCCCGGCCCCGGCCCCGACCCGACCCGATCATGGCTCGGCGGAGCCACACCACCGACCTCGGCTGCATCGCCTGCGACGACCTCGCCGACGTCGGCGCCGGCAAGGAGGGCTGGCTCGCCGACAACCCCAACCTCCTCTGCGCGCTCGACACCCACGCCCTCGCCCTCGCCGACCGCACCGTCGTCCTCGTCATCGGGTGGTCCGACCCCGATTCCCCCCGGATCAAGATCCGGCCGGAGCTCTCCCCGATCCACGCCGAGTTCATCAGCGCCGTCGAGTGGCTGGTCTTCGACGAGATCCGGGTCGTCGCCGTCGGCACCTCGCGCGGCCACCTGCTGATCTACTCGCTGAACGGCGATTTGATCCACAAGCAGGTAAATCTTCGCTGGATGGCGTCGCCCTGTTCCTTTTCCCTGCTGGGTTCTTTTCATTCTCTTCTGTGGGAATTGGGGATGAAGATTACTCCTTTGGGTGCGTTTACAGCCACTGGGTATTTCATGCCTTCCTGATTGTCATGATCGTGATATGAATTCCATTACTCATGTCCTGCTGTTGTATCTGTAAGAATTCGGGTGAATCTCTTTGATCATCTCTTTCTCGATTGTAAGTTCGCCCCTCAAGCTTTCAAAATCACATCTTTAGATCGTCTAAGCCGGTATGGATCATTCCAAGACGCACCACCCAGCTATTAGACTGGTGGATCCCTATAATGGGGACTCAATTCCCGGAGGGCTGCACTATCATGTGGTGCATTTTGAAAAAAAAAAAAAAACCCAAGACAAGATTGTTTTGAGGGTTCAAAATCTTGGTTGCTTCATTTATTTGGCTTCGGTCTTCTTGCTTGGATGGAGTATAGCCTTGAGATGCCTTTCTTTTGTTTGCTTGTCTCTCCCTCTCTCTCTCTGTCCTAATATATTTCTGATGTACTTGAACTTTTCAACTCCTTTATTATCTATTAAAAAATAACCACAAAAATTGTTAGGGACCTCCGGAGATTCTGTTTGATTGTCATCTTTTTATCAGCAGTTATAATGGAAAATCTGTTGGCAATTAGCTCTTAACCACACCAAACGGGTAGGGAGGAACTTGCAGGCAATTAGGAATCAGTGTGTTCCTTTTCAGGCGTTCTTCAAAAATATCTTTGACCGTAGTCATTTCCTTCCACTGAGGACTGGAAATGAAGGTCTAGATCCCTTCGGCCCTTTGGGCTTTTATGCCTTTCTGTTTTTTGCTCAAAATCCTTGCATTTACTGAGGCAGCCTTCCATTTTAGTTTTTAAGCTAATGCTTTTCTACGTGGCAAAAACAAAAGCCTCATAGTTAACCTACCATGTCCTTAGAGCCTCTAGTTATAATGACAATGTATGTTAATTGGTTGGTTGGTTTCGCACCATTATTTTTTGTGTTCCATTCTTTTCATCTCTTCCTTATTTCGTCTTTAATTGGAAGAAATAATTAACTTACTAATCAAAATGAGTTCTGTGCGGAAAACTAAGTCTACTGAGTGATATAGGTAGAATTTTGATGGAACATGCCTTTCCTTATCTGTGTTGGGGGGCCACATTGTCAATCTAGAATAGGTTCACTCATTTGAATGGGGATATTAACAATTTCGTTGTGCAAGCATTATCTTATAACATGAATGCACGGCTGAATATATGTTCTCACAGATAATACATACTGCCCGGATATTAAGATTGAGAGTTCGGGGAACCAAGAAAGACCTGACGACAGACACTTGTGCAGAGGAGGTTTGTGCTATAATGCCAGGTGTTATCGCTCGTTTTGATGGATCTGATATACAGGTGAATTTTCCTACCGACTGATTAATATGTTCTTCTGAATTTCATTGAATGTTTTATGTCAAGCAATGAAAGTATGGCCTTTTCTTAACAAGGAAAATGTTAAAGATCATTCATTTTTTTTATAGTTAGTGTTTATTAAAACTATTGCAATATAAGCTTGATTTGAAAATATAAAGATGATGTTTTAGTTGTTTTCACTTTTGTTGTCTCTTTTGATTTGAGGAAACAAATGCAAGACAGTGGAATGTAGGTCCTAATTGACTGTTATATTTTAACTGTTAAATGAGGAAATTTTTAATATATTTAGAACAATTGTAATTATCTTTGTGAAATCTTCCTGTGCACTTTCGTCTTCACAATTTGTATAAAAGCAAATTTTCATGTACTTCCAACCACCCACCCCCCCAAAACAAAAAAAAACAAAAGAGAGAGAGAGAGAGAGAGAGAGAGAGAGAGAGAGAGAAAGAAGACCATAAATTTCCTAGTAGACTTTCAAATGAGCACTAAAATTTCCCGGTTCTTTCGATACTTCACTATTCAGTTCCTTAAGCTCTTAATCCGGACACTGCTACACATCTTCCTTTTGCAATGTAGAGCATGCTGTCTAGATGGTCTCAAGAAACAAATTCTAAGTTTTGGGATGAAATGGAAAGACGAAAGTCTGGTTTTCCGGGAAGCACTTTTGAACAATTACCCTACCAGTTATGGAATGTCAACAAGTACGGTGCATGTGCTGATGCAGCAATCACTGGGATAATGCCCCCTCCATTGATGGAAGTTCAGGTTGGCCACATCCACTGCTTTTCTTGCCTAATTTGCCAAAAGACATTTATTTTCCTATGTAATGGTTAAGCTGAGCTTGTGTCGTATTTCTCCGTATAGCCTATGTTTTTTCCTCATAAAATATGGGAAGATTTCATTTTGCTGTCTAGATTAATGGGTCCTGCAGTTAGTTCTTCTGTCTACTTTTGGGAAACTATCTGTAGTTATACTGATATTTGAAGTCAGCTGCCTTTATTGTTAGGCAGTCAAGTCAACGGTATTACCGTGCAATTACCATTGGTGAGGATGCCGTAATTTCAGCATTCAGGTCAGGGCTTGCAATCCGATGTCATTATATTCCAGTTTTTCTGGTTATTTGGTGGTTTTTGCCACTTTCCCCTATTTCTCTTCCCTATTGATTGTGAATACCTTTTTAAGTTCAATTTCATGCTTTTGAAGACTTTCAGAAGATAGAAATAGATCCATAGTTGGAGCAATTCTCTCAAAGGTTGTGCCTGCGACATTTTCAACAATAGCTTCTTTCTCCAAAATGATATGGCGAAGTGACCAAGCGTCAACGCAAAAATCAGAAGTGAAACCTCAATCGTTTGCCCGAGGTAATATTTTATTGTGTATATTTTGGTGATAATGATACCACAACTGACATAATTTACTCTGAAAAATAGTCACAGGTGTCGCCAAATCCTCGGCCAGTTTGTTTCCCTGTTGTTTAAGTGCCAAGCATGCATCTCTATTCACATCGATATTTTACTGGTCTGGTTTCCAGGGTCCTAGCTGTTCCGTCATCATTTTAAGTACTAACAAGTGGGTGGTTCTCAATTGCAGCTTCTCCATTGACATGTTTGAAGGATCATCCTAGGAAGGGTGAAAAACTCACATTATCGCCCAGTGGTACACTGGCTGCAATAACAGATTCACTTGGCCGTGTTTTGCTATTAGATACTCAGGCCCTGGTGGTAGTGCGTCTGTGGAAGGTTTCTCTTCAAATTTAATCCTATTATTTTATTAGTATGTTGTATCTTTCGCCCCTTCCTGATAATGGGCTTCTGCTGCTATCCAGGGATACCGTGATGCTAGCTGTCTGTTCATGGAGATGCTAGTGAACAATAGTTTGTCTTCAAGTTCTTCTCACCATGAAGCAACTAAGAGTGACTACTGCCTCTGCCTTGCTATACATGCACCTAGAAAGGGAATCATTGAGGTGCACTCTCTCTCTCTCTCTCTCTCTCTCTCTCTCTCTCTCTCTCTGTGGGATTCATGTGCACTCATGCATGTTTACACACATGACGTGTTTTATTCTGCTTAAGAATCCAAACTTGTAATTGCTAAGTCCGGTCACGGCCCTGTTAAGTGGGGTTGTGTTGCTTTGGCCATCTCTTTTCTTCATCTTTTTGTTGAACAAGGAAAAGTACTGGATCTAGGACCAGTTTCCATCCGAGTCAATGGAATATATCTGAGCCTATATTAGGTGTGAACTCAAGACCATTTGAGGATTCTGGATGTTACATATCATCACCATACTATATGCATCTACACATTTGTGATCGCCATTTTGAACACATTTTGATTGAATTTCCTTGTCATCTAGTTTGAGTGAACTTAAAATGTTTCGTCCATGATTCACTATCTAAAAGTCTTGTTCAGATACCGCATGACAGTCCTTTCCATTGAATATGCCATTGATCGAAAACTCAATGCAGGTGTGGCAGATGAGAACCGGACCTCGTCTTCTGGCTATTTCATGCGCCAAAGGAAGCAAAATGCTGCAGCCCACATACAGATTTGGAACGTCAGTTTCGTCTCCATATGTCCCATTGGAAGTTTTCCTGTTAAATGGTGATTCAGGTCAAATCTCAGTTATCAATAGATATTCACAGCTAAAACTTTGATTTTAGCGGACTATTCTTGTTTCCTCTAAACTAAAGAAACGCATAATTGTATTCTCACTCCTTGTGTCAAGAAATATATTACTCCCGTTTTTTTTCCTTTCTATGCAAGTGTTAGAAGTCAGATGAATGGTCGAAGAATTCCACTCGCCTGCGACCACCGTTGCCGTGGGAATTCTGGATCTGCTTCTTTCCATATTTTGTGTCTTTTGCTAGAGTTGAGAGACCACCTTGACCACCTTCGCAGTGGCTGCGTCGCGGACAAGATCTCATCCTGCTCTCTCTTTTGCTGTGATCTCGCACGACTACTGCAATAGACTCGAATTGACCACCACCACAGTGGTTGTTGTGGGGCCATGATGGTGGTGGTCACTGTCGAGCGGGCAGATCACCGCGGTGGCGGTGGTTGCCTCCGTTATCTACATTTTTTTTCTCTAATAACACTAGTTTTTTAATTACATCAACAACAAATTACTAAATAAAATTGCCACATGTGTTTCCCGATTGCCACCTTAACTTTTCGATAGCCAACTCAGCAATAGGGATGGTCAATCCGCGACTCCCTAAAGGAGCATCCGTGGCTGACCTTTTAGCATTCCCAGAGCATACATCTGGGGCGTTGAATGATATTGCCGCTTGGGATGACCCCCTCCCGGAGCCTAATTATGAACTTGATCGTTTCCTTTGGTTGGGTAACCCATCTGGCACCTTCTCTGCTACTTCGGCGTGGGAGGCTATTCAGCCAAGAAGCCAGAAATTGCGATGGGCTCATTTCATTTGGAACAAAGCGTTGATTCCCCGATATCAATTCCTACTTTGGTTGATCACCAAAAACAGGTTACCGACACAGGTTTTGCTTCTTACCTATGGCCGTATCCCAGCTGTGAATTGTGCCTTTTGTTCTTGTTGTCCGGACTTGGTCAACCATCTGTTTTTTTGGGTGTTCCATTCCTGCGGCTCTAGCAACCTTTTGGGCTTCTAGATTCAATTTTGCTTGGACGAACAAATCTTGAGTGGATAATCTGCACTGGGCAATCAAGTATTTGTCTGGGAATTCTTTCCGTTCCACCCTTGGCCGATTTGCTTTTGCAGCTGTTTGCTACATCATTTGGAAGGAGCGAAATAATATTCTCTTCCAAGGGAGGCCACCATCCTTCCTAGCTATGAAGTTGCAATTAGAGAAAGTTGTCGGAGACAAAGCATTGTCTTTTAACCATGTCCCTTCCAACACCATGAACCGTAGATTACTGCATTGCTGGTCTATAAACCCTTCCATTTTGGCGGACTGATCTACCGTCGGGTTCCTTGCTATACCTGTGTTGTTGTTGGGGTCTTTGTTCTTTTGGCTCCCTGTTTAGGCCGTTTGGTTTGCTTTTGCCGTTGTTTTGGCATTTCTCTACTCCTATGCAGGTGGGCTTGTTTTACCTTGGCACCCTTCCACTCACCTTGACTATTCTTGTCTTCGGGAGTGTAAGTTCTTGGTGCTAAGTTCTTGTTGTATAGCTTCTTGCTTCTCTTTGGCTTAAGTTAATATACTTCTTACCTTTTACCAAAAAAAAAAATATATATATATATATATATATAGGGATGGTCGATCCGGTCCCAATGGAATTGGTCATTTTTTAGGTTTTTGGCACTACTTAATGTCATTTGTTCTGAAATTGGAATTGTGTCCTTTGCTACCTTTTTAGAAAAAGATCTTGAGTAAAGGACCCTAACTATGTGTTCATATATCGACAATGAACAGAAATTAAAAAGCAGATTTATAAACAAAAAAAGGGGGAAGAGACCAAATTTATACATTTTACTGTACATCAAACCAACTAAAGAGTGCTCGTGGACAATGAGAAAGTGACAAATTCTAAGATATTGATAGAAGCGATGATAAGTGAAGAGATGAGTAAAATCATTGTGCTGTAACTTGTGGGGCCACTAGATTAGATTGTGTTTAGTTTACATTTTAATAATTTTTTTGAAGAAATAATAATAAAAAAGTATGTGTAGTCGATTCAATTTGTTTTTTTTTTTTAGAATTGAGAACCGAACTATTCGGACACCAATTCCACTTTTAGGAACCAAGAGTTGGACTAACATTACTGGAAGTCAAATCCAATTGGCAAGTTCGATCTAGTCCAAGTACTTGTTGGTTTTGGCAATTCATTTTGCGTACCTCTACTTAGCACTATAATGGCAAAATTTATAATTTAATTTATGAAATAAATAGTAAGTCTTTTTAAAATGTAAAAGGATCACTTTTGGGGGGAAAAAAAGCAAGACTCTTTTGAATTTTAGGCAAAAGTAAAGGACTACTAGTTCCATTTTACCTATCCTCTTTCAATTGATTAACTAGATATAAGTTCTAGAGAATTAGCAAGACAAATCTTATTGCTAAAGGGTAGAGATAAATAAGTATATAGCACTCGCATGCCACACACCCCCAATTCCCCTTGTATAGGTCTTTCTTAAGAGGAGGGATATCCTACATTTAGCGGTCAAGATAATTCAGAATTCTGCATTTGATGCCTGCTCAAAATATGATAAAATCATATACAACAAGGATTCTATAAGGGATGTGTGATAAAAGTAGATAAGAATTTCCAAGTGACAAACTTCTTAAATTAATAAAATTAAAATTATATTTTAATGTAAATAATATTTGTACTCTAATATAAGAAATTCAATAACAAAAAGAGTTAATATCCTAAAAAAACCCCAAACTAATACACATGTGATAAATTTACCCTAAACTAATTTTTTGACCACCAAAAACCCCAAACTACTACACCTTTGACAAATTACCCCAAACTGTGAAACTGGTATACTTGTGATAAATTTATATTTTGTTAGTTTTCATTAAATTTTATTGTTAAATTTTAAGATGAATGACACATGACAGTTAGCCGGTATACTAGTTTAGGATTTTACTTTCCATTTGTTATAGTTGTTTTTTATATTATAAGTCAAATTTAACATATGGTATATTTATTACAAATGTATCAATTTGGGGTTTTTGACAATCGTATAAAGTAGTTTGTAGTAAATTTGTCATAAGTGTACAAATTTGAGGTTTTTTATTGTCGATTGAAATAAATTTGTCACGGGCGTACCAATTTGAGGTTTTTCATAGTTAAAAAAATAGTTTGGGATAAATTTGTCACGCGGGTACCAATTTGGGATTTTCAAAATATTAACTCTAACAAAAAATAACAACAATTTAGTTTTTTTATTTAATCTTATTTTTATTTATATATTTGAATATAATTTATCTTGTAATATAAATTCAATATATATATTTATTACATATACTTTAGTATTTTAGGTATATTAGCACAATTCATTATTTAATAAAATTTAATTAAAGAATGATGGAAAAGGTGAAAAAATAAAAAGAAAATACTTTTAAAAAAGAGAGATTTAAAAAAAAAAAGCAAATAAAATGAAGTAGGGAAGAGTGTGGTGAGAGATTTTTACCATTTATGTTTGTGTAACTTTTTGATTTATTAACACTAATGTGTTGTTTATACCAAATAAAGTACATGATATATTGTGAATATATTTGAATTTATTACTGCAATTCATCAAATAATGGATATGATATAATAAAATTCTCAGATGTCATATCATATCCTATTCAGTTATATCTTGATAATGCAGATGACTAAATGTACATGTTTTACATCTCGATAGTCCCGAGATCTGAACAAAGACCAAGATGAAGCTTTTTAAGGACTATCTTAGGTCCATTTTAGCTTCTCTCTTTTTAATTGATTAACTAGATATGAGATATGGAGAATTAGCCGGACAAACCTTATTGCTACGGGACAAATATAAAGAAGTATATAGAGTCCAGCTCGTCACTTTCAATAAGAGTACTCGACAAGCCAATTTCTTTCACCTTGGCATCATGGCTTAAGTTCATTCTACCACATCGAATGAGCCACGCATTAGAATATGATAAGATTCAATGGATCGGTTGGAAAATACCCATTTGAAGCAGATTCCTCAGCTAAATAAGTATTTACCATAATTTGATTCGCGGTCTACAAATTTTTTTTCTCTTAATATGACTCATCACATAATTGCTATTTTCCTAATAAAAGAGTTGTCTCATCCTATCTTTTGAGAGCAACTCCTCATAGCCAGGGATGGTGGTCATGGTCAAACCGTCCCTACACTTCCTCAAATCTCGTCTGTGCATGACAATGCTAGCGGTGATCATGACAAAGATGACGGTGCATTTGAATGTCACATTCTCCACCCTGTGACTCTTTCTTCACAAAGTCCTTTTTGAAAAACCGTTGAAACAACCGCTTTGCCTGTCTTTCTTTCCTCCACACTTATCGCCCTCTCCCTCTGTCCCTCTCCCCCTCTCTCGGATTTATTTCCGTTGGTCATCTCCGTCTTCTTCTACCCCCTCGGACTTGTTCCTTCTTTCATCGTCTCTCTCCCTCTCTAAACCTAACGTTGGAGCAGTCTCATCAATGGTGATCTAACTTTTTCTCTTGTTAAGGTACAATAATCCTCCTCCTCCTCCTCCTCCTCCTGCTGCTGCTCTAGATTCATGATTTTTTTTGTTTTTTTTTTTTTTTTTTTTTTAATTCGGGGTGACGAGGTTTGAGGAATAAAAGTATTTCTCCGCCGATGATTCGTGAAATGCATATATTGTCGTAAGAGCACCATTGAGTTCGTGCAAATCTAACCTCGGGCTTCTGGTTATGCATGCGACATGGAAAACAAAGCTTTCGCGATTTGATGGAGATTAGTCTCATGTTTTTTTGAGTTCCCGTGCCTGGTTTCATATCCAATTGACAGGAGAAAATGACCCTTTTCTGCATTTGTATCTTGATGACCTCTTTCGGACACAGTTGCATTGCCGCCACTCTATGTAAAAGACGAGGGTGACCCCAGCAATCCATCGGGTTTCCACGGTTGAGGTACGGGATCCAACATGGCGAAATCATATGCTTCAAGAAAGATTGCATCTCCCGTCTACAGTGCGAAGGAAATAGAGACCACGCTTTGCTTTAGCTCGCCTTCATTGGACAGGGAAAAGAAAGCGCTTCTTGGGTCGACAAGCTTGCGGATTAGATACAAAGAAGAGCACTCACGGGAATCGGATGGTTTACACGGCAAGCGTTCGTACCTTCCGTTGTCTGAGCCCGCAAGTTTGAGAAGCAAGGCTGCCGCGACAAAGTTGCAGACGGTCTACCGTAGTTTCCGGACCAGAAGACAGCTAGCTGATTGCGCGGTTGTCGTGGAACAGAGATGGTTGGTCTTGCTCTCTAGATGCATTCTCTATCCCTAGATTGAGAGCCCTAAGAGACACAACAAATTAACTTGTCTTCTGTCTATATAATGTAAATAGCATGGAGAGGTTTTGTGTCTATTTTCTTGAACTTTGGTCTTTCACATGGAAGCGACATTTTCTTTCTGATGGCATACTCTTTTGAAGGTGGAAATTGCTGGATTTCGCCGAACTAAAGAGGAGCTCCATATCTTTCTTCGACATCGAGAAACCCGAGACTGCCATTTCACGTTGGTCAAGAGCAAGGACTAGAGCTGCTAAGGTACGTACATCCAGGATAATTTCACTTACTTTCATCGGGATATCTGACATTACTCTATTGATTATAATAGTTCTCTACTGTAATAGGTTGGAAAGGGCTCGTCCAAGGATGAAAAAGCTAGAAAACTCGCTTTGCAGCATTGGCTCGAGGCGGTGAGTCTCACTTTTGCATAACCGATATAGCAGTGGAAATGCCACAGCATTTGTCTTGCTTCATGTTCTTTTTTATGACAGATTGATCCCAGGCACAGATATGGCCATAATCTTCAGTTTTACTATGTCACGTGGCTCCACTGCAGGAGCAAAGAGCCCTTCTTCTATTGGTAAGTCGACGGACTAAGTCGAAGCAGATTAATTTAGTGCCTGCGAGAATATGACCGACAATACCGGGACGATTACTGGGAATTGCAGGCTTGACATAGGTGAAGGAAAAGAGGTCAACATCGATAGATGCCCTCGAGCAAAGCTTCAGCAGCAGTGCATCAAGTATCTCGGACCGGTGAGGCTTTTTCCCACAACCAGTTATGGATTTAACAATCAGATTCCAATGCCTGGATCGATTAAGAAATACATTAGAACATTTTCTGCAAGAGATATATGTGCCACCGCCGCCTCCTATGTGTGTTCTGTTTTTCTGCAGACTGAGAGGATGGCTTTTGAGGTCGTAATAGAGAGCGGGAAGTTCGCCTACAAGCAAAGCGGTGAGATCCTTGACACGAGAGGAGGGCCCAAAGATGCTAAGTGGATCTTTGTGCTTAGCACATCCAAGGACTTATACGTCGGGAAGAAGAGCAAGGGCACGTTTCAGCATTCGAGCTTTTTGGCTGGCGGGGCCACATTATCTGCCGGCAGGTTAGAGGTGGAAGATGGTATACTAAAGGTAACAATACATTCTTCATCATCTGGAAATCCTTTTACAATAAACAGTTTGGCTCGGCCACCGGGGGCCTTGGATTTCATAGCGCTGATCTTTTATTGTCTTAGGCGGTTTGGCCCCACAGCGGGCATTATCTGCCGACTGAAGAGAACTTCGAGGCTTTGGTGTCATTCCTCAAGGAGAAGAATGTGGATCTTACCAATGTCGAGGTAAGAAAGATGAGCTTGACGGTGTCCTATCTGAAGGCATTGGCATTTGACATGAACTCTTGTTTTGATATAATCATGGTAAAACAGTAAGTAGAATTTGGATGGGAACAAGAGAATCAGAAGTTCTATTTGCAAGCGACAAATTTCATTGATTTGTGTTTCGAGAAGTTATCCTAGAGCAGATCTATCTTCATAGTTTCTCATCTTGTAGAGTTAAATTCTCAGTGGCTTTTAGTATTTGATCCGATGTTATAAGAAGCCTATATGTGTGATATGCAGAAATGCCCTACCGAGGAAGAAGAGGCAGTCCTTGCGAGAAATGGCAAAAGCCTCCCAAGCAATCCCTCTGAGGTCGATTTGGTACAATTCCACAAAGAATTGCGTGATGTGAAATCAGCTGACGAGGAACCTAACTTACAGGTGCGCTGTGGCAATGCAGTCAGCGACTCCGATCCTCAAACGACCACTTGGTCGCGGCGAGTAGGCTCAAGCATAACCAAGCTCGAAATACCGCAAAGGCCTAATGTGTTCCACACGTCTGGAGAAGAAGCGCTTCCGTGTGGGCTGAGCCGTTGGACCCAGTTCGCCGGTAGTCCTTCGGAGGACGACGGGTACGAAACCCCGGAAGAATCGTTCCTCAGTGAAGAGGACTTCATGGTCCCTAAACTGAACATGTTCGACGAGGAAGAGGCGGACGTGGAATGCCCGGTTCCGAGGGAGAAGATCTTGCAAAGAATAGATTCGCACAGGGGGTCGAGATCATATCAGCTGGGTCGCCAGTTGTCCTTCAAATGGACAACCGGGGCCGGCCCCCGCATTGGCTGCATGAGGGATTACCCCATGGAGCTCCAATCCCACGTGTTGGAGCTCGCAAACTTGTCCCCGAGAGCATCGAGCCCGCATTCCTCGCCATCCGGCTCGTCCCGGGTCAGCCCGAAGGTGCTGACACCGACGTCTCTGTGTAGAGAGGCCACGATGAGCAGAAGCCGCTTCGTCCAGGAACGGGTCATGACGTCCCAGACAGCCACGCCGTAGTGTTATGTATACACATGCCGGATCAGGAGGCATTTTTTTGCTTTGCATTGTTTGATTGCTTTGATAGGAAACCCCCCCTTCTCGTCGGGGGGGAAAAGCTTGTTTGGAACACTTTGGCAAATGCCATTGGTGCATATATACAATGAGATCCTCGGTAACTAGCACCTGTTGCAGTAGATGGAAGATGGATGATTGCTGGTACTCGTCTAGGCCATTGCCAATCATACCAGCCAAATTCAAGCAATCTAACCAATTTAATCACTACCCACCAAAAAAAAAAAAAAAAAAAAAAAGAGAGAGAGATAATTTCTTTCTTACTACTAACATAAGCAACATTTGTGTTTTAAAAAGCAAGCGGCATGACGTCACGTCGAGCGTCCGTATGGACAGCAGTGTACAATCATGGCATATATAATGGATGGATTTGAACGTCGAAAAGAAAAAAATTAAGAGACCGTTGGTAAAATTACCTCAATTTATGAAGTGAGCAAGCTATAGTATTGACTATCTTGTTCTCTAAACCACAATAGTGTATAATTTATTTGAGTCAACTTTTTCGGCCATCGAGTTCTCCAACTTGATGCAATCTTGCAATCGATATTTTTCACCATTCCTCCAGTATTAATTTCATCAACTCGTTGATGTGATGTTGCTAATGTGATCATTAACATATCATGAAATAATGACGTGACGCTCCATTGCTAAGGAAAATTATCAATTTAGTCCTAAGTCCAAACGAATGTTAATTAGTTTTAAACTTTTCAATTTTATTAATGTAATTTTAAACATTTGTGTGTAACTGCAATGTAGTGTATTCAATCAATTGTCAAAAATTGGTGTGACGTGATAATCCATAAATTGTCCACGTCAGCATGCCACGTAAAATGTCCGATGCATGAGATAAAATCATGTAAAAATGTTATCTCCCCTTTTAAGTCGCCATCCTCTATCATTCATCTCCACCATCTATTAAAGAAAATAAGAGAGAAGATTATCGGTTTCTTATAAATTAACTTCCCCCTTAATAAATCTTTTTGTTTTCATGCACGCACTATTGCCTGCCCAATTATTTTTTAGATAACATTGTTAATTTTATTTGCTAAATTTCGTCTAATGGAAAAATTCCAAATAAGAGCCTAGATTGCTCTTATCTTCTCAAAGAATTACTTAAAATGAATTTTGTTTTAAATAAATGTCTAAAGTGACTATATTAGTTTCCAAAAAAGGTTTGACTTTCCAATTGATTAATTTTTGTCCTTTTACCTTTTTTTGAATTTTTTCTTTCTTTTTTCTTGTCTCTTTCTTCTTCTCCAGTGGCCGATCTCAAGCAATGGCAGCCATTGGCAATGCCCGGAGAGGGCTAGGCGAGCGTGGGCCTTGCTAGGGTGAGGCCGCCCTTGCTATATCAGGGTGAGGGTTGCCTTACTAGTGACTAGTGAGGGAGAGCCTTGTCTCAGCAAGGTGGCCATCCCCTTAAGTGAGGCTGTCATTGAATTCCACAAGTGAGGGTCGCTTACCCTCAGGGAAAAAAATTAAAAGAGAAAGAGAAAATGAAAATTAAAAAATAATTTTACATTAAAATTATCTTTTGACAAAAATGCCCTTGAATCGCTCGGTGACCAATAACGTCAAACATTTAGTTGAAACTATTATGACCACTTCAAGTCTTTATTCGAGGCTAACATGGCCACTTCAAACTCTCATTTGACACAATGTTCATTTTAGATTCTTATTTGGAATTTTCCCTAGTAAGGCTAAGGGCATACGTGACAACCATTTTATTTCTGTTTCAAAACAATTTTTTCGTTGCTGACTTATTTCTAGAACATAGATCTATTTGGTGACATAATTTCATTTTTCTATTTTTGGAATAAATTTTTAATCTAGAAATAGGTTAGAAACAAAGATGAGAAGTAAACATTTTTTACTTCTCTATTTCTAGAATATAAATGAGAAATAAAACTCTTATCATCGCTCGTCCTCTCTACTAGTTGGCCATTCACCTGCCGTTGTCACCCATCGGGCATTGCCGATTGCTGATCATTGGTCATTGCCCGCTGTCGCTTGTTGTTGCTGCCACTGTTGCTCGTTGTCTTGGGAAATAAGAAAATTTGGAAATTCTATTCCGAAGAAAGAAATTTTGTATCGTTATCAAACGCGAATTTTTACTTAGAAACTTATCTAGAAACAAAAATAGAAAAATCTATTTCTCTTCTAAAAATCAATTTCTAACCAGAATAGTTATCATTCGTGCCCTAAGACAAAAACTATCGTATATTAGTAGAGAAATAGTGTTGTAGTAAAATTGATATCTAGAAAGTGAGATGAAATAGTATTTTGACAAAATAATATAAATAATTTATACCTTGAAAACCCAAATGTTTCCAGGGTTAATTAAGCTTAAAATAACTGTTCTAAATTTGGACAAATAAGAGTTTATTTGTTAACTTATCTAATAGTGATTGATTCTATTCTTTTATTTTCGAGAAGAAGAAGAACATAAATTCGTTTAGTAAATTTTTTGTTACTAGGAATAAATTTGGAACAAAATGAAGAAATAAAAATAATTACTTTTTTATTCCTAAGAACAATTCCAAAATCAAGCCCAATCTATTTTTTTTTTCTTTTTTCCTTCTCTCTTTTTCTCTCTTCTTCTTCCTCCTAGCTGGTCACCAACCATCGCTGCCAACAATCAGCCACAAAAAAGGAGGAAGAGGAAAAGAAAAGAGAAAAGGAAAAAGGAAAAAGGAAAATATAATAAAAATATTGAAAAATTAAAAGAAGTAAAAAAAAATTAAAGAATCCTATCTAATGAATTTCTATTCTAGGAACAAAAATTTTGGACCGTTATCAAATATTTTCAAATACTCATAAATTATTCTTGGAAATAAAATAAAATATTTTTGAATGGAAATTATTTTCGAAAATAGAATAATTAATAAACGTACCCTAAAAGGACCCATTACAAAATATTGAATTCTCTTTAATTTTTCGTTCTTTTTTTGGGTTTTGACCCCCTGGAGTCTAAAGGCCCACGATATGACATTTATACCCCTGACCCCTACAGGCAGATTAAGGCCATGGGCCGCTCAAGAATGGATGGGCAATATGGTCATCTCATAGATACAACTCCCATATAAATACGACCCTCGCTAGGGTTTTGCTCGCTCTCGCTCAAGATTTTCAGAAGCTCAAGCTTTCGGCCGCTTCCTCTCTTCCTCGCCTCTCCTTCCTCTCTCCCCATCTCAGGTTCTTCCCGATTCCTCGCTCGATCTCGCGTTCTGTTTAATCCACGAACGCTATGCGTACCCGAGTTCCGTCGATGCGTTCTCGATGGGTTTTTCGCGGTGGCTTTTGCCTGGATTGGGTTGCCTCTGTTTCTTGATTTTCTGACCCTGATAGTGCTGCAGCAGCAGCAGCTATCCTCTTTCGATTGCTTTGCTCTCTTTGTGATGTGATGCGCGCGATGTTGTTCCCTTTGATGTGCTTTGTAGTCTGGGTTCTGGTTCGGATTCTGGGTTGAGTTTGTTTGAGCCGGGGAAATCGCTTCACGACCTTTTTTTTTTCTTTTCTGGCTAGATGAGAGGAGGACGGATGAAAACGGGTTTTTATCTGTCTGAGGGGGGAGCGTGCGGAGGCTTCGTGCGATATTGAATTGCCTGTTCTGTTTTGAATTTGAAGATGTAGTGGGCGTATGTTTGACAATCTAGGCCCCCTTTGATGAAAGGGTTAGCTCTTTTTATTTGCATCGTATATGTAGTATTGGGTAAGTCCTACTGTGTTGGGTAATTCCTACTGTAATGTGCGGATTTTGTGTGTGGTTGTGAGAATTGGGAAGTTAAATTGTGTTTATGAATGGAAATCGAATTTGGGTTTTTCTGATGATGCGTTGTGGTAGCACTTCCGAATATCCGTGTGTGGCTGGGAATCGATTTTTCAATGGCGGCATGATCTTTATGTTCGGTTTGTCTGGCTTGTCGCCTTTGTGCAGAATGGATTCTCAGATCAAGCATGCTGTTGTGGTGAAAGTCATGGGCCGAACTGGGTCAAGAGGGCAGGTGACTCAGGTGAGAGTCAAGTTCTTGGACGACATGAACCGGTTCATCATGAGGAACGTGAAGGGACCAGTGAGGGAGGGAGATGTCCTCACCCTTCTGGAGTCCGAGAGAGAAGCAAGGAGGCTCCGTTGAGCAAATCATTATTTTTATGTTTCCCCTGAGTTTTGGTAATGACTATAGTGGGGTTTCTGCTGCTGCTGGTGGATTGAATGTGAGAGTGTTTTAACTTTATTTTCAGTTCACATTTTGGTCACTTTGTGTCAAACGTTGGAACTTGAGCATGAATGAATTGTAGGAAGTATCTTACGTTTAATGACGTGTTATGGATCT
Organism: Eucalyptus brandiana; assembly: GCA_014182725.1. Classification (NCBI taxonomy): domain Eukaryota; kingdom Viridiplantae; phylum Streptophyta; class Magnoliopsida; order Myrtales; family Myrtaceae; genus Eucalyptus; species Eucalyptus brandiana. The sequence goes on from CM024678.1 coordinate 20,211,577, forward strand.
CCATTTATTGGTGCGTGAGATATGATGTCAATTTCAGCTTCACCTTTGTGTTTCTGAGATGTTTGGCTGTATGTGCGCTTGGTTTGTTATCATTTCTTTTGATCAAATAGCTAATTGAACTCTAGGGGATCTTGCGGAGAGCGTGTTCTAAATGAGGTTTTTTATCTGGTTATTACTTGGCTTTGTTGATGCTGTGAGCTTTTGAGATATAGAAAGGGGATAGGGATTCTGCTGGAACTGATGACTTTGGCCATCCTTCTTATCACACTATATGGTTAAAACGGCGTCGACTGGGTGCTTTCCCTAATTCGAATTCCTTGGATATTCCACTTCTCATGTTGATATATATCCATCTGGTAGAGGCTATTAACACAAATTATGCCAATGATTATAAAATGGCCGACTTTATACCTGTTATTTTGTTTGGTTTTTAAAGTTCTGTTTGAAATTGTGGTCCGGGTGCAAAAATTGAGTTTTACATCTGTCATACAGTGTATTCTCACCGTCAACTATAAGTCTAAAAGAGAGAACATTCTCAGTTTTCAAAAGAATTGGGTTTACCATCGAGTTAAAATTCGACGTGGTTTTGTTTCTCTCCTTTTCATGGTGTTCTTCGTGATGTACGATTTCTCTTGTCTTGGCGTCTCGCGGTGTCATGAGCTGACTCTGCTAAATTAAGACACTGGTCCGGTCAAAACAGATCATACGTGCCGAGAGAAAGGGGGTTTGAATAGATAATCATGTCATGACCCGACTCCTTAAAAATGATGCCGAGCCAAGATTAAATTCGATGCCTGTGTTCTTCCAAGGTGAAAATTTTCATTTTAAGTTGCCAACTTGATTATATAGCCTGCCTCTCCTTCTGTAGATAGTTCGGTTTGAATTAAGGTCCATTTGTTTGGCGCAAATTCTTTATCAGAAAATGTTTTTCTCATTTTGAGCATTTGAATTGTTTAAGAAAATTAGTCAAGGAAAACTTTATGTTTAAATTGATGGAGGTGATTTTCTCTTTTAAAAGTAGGATATCATTTTTCGAAACACGATTAAATATTGATGCTTGAATTGGAAACCTTGTCGTTTGAGCTCTAGGAACTTGGGCTCCCGTGCTTGGGGATTCTCATGGCTAGGCAGGTCCATATATACTAGACTCGAATCTCTTGAGGAAGGCTTAGAGGTTGGGGTCCCTAATGATTATGCTCAGGTACCCTGTTCACGTGCCCAACTTACTAGTGCAATACACAGAGGCTAGGCCTTGGTCTCTAAAGGTTGGACCCAAGATCTTGGTTTATGTGTGTGCAATACTAGTGATTGGCCTGAGAAATCCAATTGGCAACTAGGTTTAGGAGGGGGACCCTAGCCCCTAATGCCTGAGCCAGGGTCCTTGACACTCGAGTCCAAGACCCCCTAATGCTAGAGTTGGAGTCCCTTAAGGTCAAACCTACACCTCGATGCCCATGCTCTGGTGTTCCGCAATCGTGCCCAAGTTCCCGAGACCCTCGTGACTGACCCGCATCCTTTGTGGCTTGGTCTAAGGCCCCGGCGCTTGAGCTTGAGTATTGCAAAGTTGGACTTGGGACCTAAGCATCTATGCCTAGGTTAAATAAGAGGGAAAAATAAATTGTTTATGATCCATGATCAATGAAAGTGCTTTTGTCTTGAAAACTTAATTTGATAAAACTTTACTTAACATTTGATTATAATAGCATGGGTAGTTCTTATAACACGCAAACAATGCGTGTCTTCTTAGAAAAATAAAAGCAAATTTTGCCTCCTAAAGACGAAATATAATTTTCAACTCAGTTTAAGATTAAGCTAAATATTTGAAAAAGTTTCCATTGGTTGAGAAATAACCTCGTGAATAATGTTATCTAGAAATTTTAATTTCTCGCAAAAACAACGGAGCATAACTCTGTTTTTCATATCTATCGTTAGTATTGAAGGTGGAAAAAGTTTTCCGAGGGGAATTTTCCATGAGAGCTAGATAACATCGCCAATATGGTCGCTAACATTTGTGTAATGCGCTAAAATCCTCGAATATATCTTATTTTGAAATAAAAAAAGAAGAAAATAATCTCATTGGACGTGGGTTCTCTTGGGCCTTTCTATCGCCCGTTTCCTTTTGTTTTGTTTTGTTTGTTTTGTTTTGTTTTTGTATAGGATCCGTTTCCTTTTGTTTTACCCCGCTTTCTGTTATCCATATATCGTTTTGTTTAGCAGGGTCTTGTATTTAGTCACGGCAGGGAGAAAAAAAAAATTGTAAAAAAAGAAAATCACGTTTAAGAAAAAAGCCATAAAAAATCCTAAATCACACCCACTATAACATATTTACTTTAAAACTTATTTAAAATTTATACTCAAGTGACACATTTAATCTCCATTTAAATTCTATTAAGTGAAATGAAAATCACGTTATTTTTGTTAAAAAATCATTTGATGAAATCATGATGAACGATAAATGGGTTTTTTTATGTCACAATAAAAAAATCGCAGGATGAACGTATCACATTAGAAATAATTTAAAGTGATTTTTTTTTTCTCTTAAAAAAAGAAAGAATTCCTTTCTAGCCATTTTCACATTACCCCTCGCCACGGGCCTCGTTCCAAAGCCTTTTCCAAGCCCGGGGTCCAACCACCCCCACGGCAAAAATTCCTTCTTCCCAAGAATTCGCGATCTCGAAACTGCCGTGCCGTACAGGTTCCGAGTTTTGCCCCGTCGACTCAGTCGAGAGTTCGAGTCGTTGCGCGGAGTCAGCTCAGCTCTCACTCTATCTCTCTCGGCGGGTCGAAACGCTGTTGACGCGCAGGAATCGCCGACCACCCGAGAAATGCGATCCAACATTGTCACCGAGGTGAGCCGAAGTCCGATCCGCACCTTCTCCCTCCGTTCTCCCCGATTCCCGGTCTCGGTCTCCGATCCTCGTTTCGCTGCCGCCCTGTCTGGCCGGCCGCTCGCCGGAAGCGAATCGGCGGCGGACTGGGGTCGGGGCTGGCTCGTTCCACGCTCGGGAATGGGCGCGGGGAGCGAGGTTCTCGCTAGGGTTTTTGTTCGGTGCTCTGCGGGCGATGTTTAGAGAGCCGCGGCGCGCGGAATGGCGAGATGCTTGAGGAGCTCTCGCATTCCCGATTTTTGTTTGTTATCCGAAGATTCGGAAGGTTATAGCATTGAAAGGATGGGTAGATCTTTCGTTTGGTTTGTGCTGGAGATGGGGTTTTTGCCGCGAGGAGAGGAAATTTCTGATTTTGTCTTGTCGATTTGGTCCTTTTGTCGGCCGCGGGGTGAAGTCGTGTGGATTCGAACAGTCGTATGGCCTAAGATTTTGAGGTTAATTGGCATCGAGTGAAGTCCTGGATCTTAAGAATTTGCGTGGAGTATAAGTTTGGTATATAAAGGGAGGTTTTTTCAAATTCATAACCGTGTATGTACATCCTGATGGTTGGACGAGCGTAGGTCTTGACTGTGGCCACCAACGGTGGAAGCTAGCTAGATTCGTGTATTTAAGTCGGATAATCTTGTCGCTATATTTCTCCTGCTTAATTAAATTTTACTAGCTCTTCGCTTATAGTAACTGAGGAAACACGACTACTAGCAGCTGATCGAGCCTGCTGTCTGCTTGCAGTTAGGCATTTCAGTGTAAAATACCTTTTGCAGTTTGTTCTTGTTCGAATGAGGTGGTTGCTTCGGCTGGTGGATAAGATTTTGTGGTGATGGCTGTAGTGATGTATGTGATTATGTCCACCAAGATTTGGTTTCCTCTACCCAGAAGTTGCCTTGTTGTTCTTTTTACTTCCTGGTTGCTTTGAATTCATATTACTTAGGCCTTGTGTTGCATTATTGTGTTAAGAATGGAGATCCCATGTGCTGATTAGATTGTTCCACTTCCTCGGTTTTAATAATTGTTTGCTCGTTGAAATCTGACATGTCCATGTGGTGGTAATCATTAAAAGTAATTTATTCGAATACTAGATTTTTGGAAGCTTCACAAAGTATATATTTATTGTTTTAAGATGTCAGCTTTACACATTGTACAGGCTGGATTGCCTACTCGGTTGGGACATTGGTGGGAAGGGATTCCATTTCTTACTTCTGCTGTTGTCATCACATGTGGGACCATATACTTGATATGCCTTCTGACGGGATATGACTCCTTTCTTGAAATATGTTTCTCGCCTGCAGATGTCATATCACGGTTCCAAGGTATGCTTTTTAGAACTATGTTCTGAGAAATGGAATGTTACATCTTGAAGGTCAAAATAACGGGCAAACCAATCCCCATATGGTTATGCAAGCGGATGATTTATTGCCAAGCCAATGTCTCTTCTTTTCATAGTTACCTCTCCTCACCATCACCTTCCACATTCCTATGCAGCACTTCCTTTCTGGCACTGTTGATCAGTAGGATAGTTCTCTTCGGAAGTTCACTAGTTTTGATTGCCCTTGTAAGTAAGTGTCACTGGTCAACTAGAGAGAACAAGATGGAGGTTGAGTGAGGAATGGTACTTGAAAATCTTTTTGAGTAGATGCAATTTTCAATGAATAACTGTTTGATGATGGCCTTTCTTCACAACAGAGAATATTAATCTGATATGATTCTGTGACCAAGGCTAACATATCCTGGCTTGTGTCGTAAGCTGAGGCTGACTTGTCTACTTTAGACTTCCATGCAACAATAATTGGTTAAATAACTCAATCTTTTAGAATATTTCCCCAGCACGTCATCTTTGAGCTTGAGCAGATATGATTGATATTTTTGGTTGGTATTCATGAATTACAAGATGGTTCTAGTTGTTACATTAAACTGATTGGAAAACTTTGTTTGTATTGTTTCAGTGTACAGGATATATACGTCAATTGTTTTCCATGGTTCACTGCTACATGTTTTCTTCAACATGCTGGCTTTGGTTCCTTTAGGCTCAGAGCTGGAGAGACTTATGGGATCTGTTCGACTGTTGTACATAATAGTTCTCTTGGCCACAAGCAATGCTATTTTCCATCTTTTCGTTGCCCTTTTGGTAGCCCATAATCCTTTTCATCCTTTTCAATACCTGATGGCTGAGTGTTCAATTGGGTTTTCTGGGATTTTATTCTCCATGATCGTGATAGAGACAAGTCTGAGTGGAATTCAATCAAGAAGGTATGTGATTACCCCGAGGCTTGATAGAAATGTTTCTTCTTGCCTAATTGCTACTTCAGTTTACTCTATCAAATACTACAGTTTTAGGCTCTTATTCAAAACTCATGATTTCTTTGGAAACTTTATCCTACAATGAATATAATCACAGTTGTGTGTTGGAAAAAGAATAATAGTAATAATCACAGTTTTTTTTTCCTAATCTTGTGGTGTATGCATTGATTCTAACAGATCTGGAACTTTTGACTCTTATTTTGCAGTGTGTTTGGACTCTTCAACGTGCCTGCTAAATGGTATAGGGATTGACATGGCTTTAGAGTCCTTCAGTTTATTCTTAATTTCACTCTCTGCTATGTTTCACTGAAGTAATGTCATTCTGTAAATCATGAACCAGGTATGTCTGGATCTTGCTGGTTGCCTTCCAGCTTCTTATGTCAAACGTGTCATTACTTGGACACCTTTGTGGAATTCTGTCGGGTTTTGCATGTCAGTGATTCTCCTTTTATCTCCTTTCTTCTTGTGCTCTAACAATCAAGTTACCAGTTTGATGAAATTTTTCTGGTGTGCCGGCCCTTTCCAGATACTTATGGCCTCTTCAACTATCTCATACCTGGGACATCCTTCTATTCTGCCATAGAGGCCTCTTCATTACTGGTAAATTTCATACATTTTTGTTGCTTGAAGTTGAACTACAATTAATTTAGTTGCCTTTGTTGGATCAATCTATTAAGTCTATGTCTTAAAAAGCCTGAGGTTGTAGAATATGCTTTCCATGGGATTATTACTGATGGCATTGAATGTTACTATGTGTTTTAAACCTTCTATATTTATTGGATTAATAGGGTCTTACATGAATCTATAGGATTGTTATGGTGGTAATATTGAATGGTTTCATGTGTTGGGAATTTTACACAAGTGGGGTCTGTCTCTTATCTTGGAGCCATTTTAACTGTAAAAGTAACGGTATAGTCAACATTATCTCTTAGGAGAGATGCACTCACCTTTCCATAGACAAAATGAAATTAAACCCCTAGGGACATTTGGTTGGATATGGAATCTAGAATAAATACAGAAAAGGAGTTCAAAAAGCTGTTTTGGTTTTGGATGGCCTGCCTTGTTCAAGTCTTTAGGTTTCCTTCATCTGTCCTATCCACATGTAGATGCCTAGGTAGATTGGAGCTGTTTAGTCACTTAAGTGCAGTGCTCATCGAGACAGTCCATTGGTACTGTAACACGAATTGCTGCTTTACCTGAGGGTGTGCAAACTTGTGGCTGAAAAAAAAAGAAAGAACCGTGGAGATTGTCTTATTCAACGTTTTTTCATTAAACTAAAGAGCGCTTGAAAGCATCACCCTATGCCATCAGCCCAGTGGACTATATTTGTTCCATGACCAATAATTTAGGTCTTTTTCTAGTTGTGCCTGTCTATGTTTTCTAGATGACTGGTGTCCATATATCCTGGAGAGATGTAATTGTAATTTGCTGTATCGGTACTCGAAATAGGTTTTTGTTGTACGCACAGGACATACCAAATCGCTCATTTCAAACGTGTCTTGATGTGAGTTATTTAGATGTTAAAATGATATGTGTGGCTTTTCACATCTAATTGCTTGGTACGATGTAGAGAGCCACTAGCTTGATTGATGCGACTTCCTTGTTTGCCTCCCTGATGTGTATTGGATAGAGTCATTGTGACTTGTTCAGATGCATCTCTGATCCCAATATAGCCAGCACTGGCTTGTGCACATGGTGCATAATGAAGAGCCAGTGTTTTGCAAGCTTCAACTTTTAGTAGTGCCCTTTGCAAAAGATTGTTGCTGCAAATGGTATGAACTGTAGAATTATCTGAATAAAATTGCTGGCCCAGCGACAGTGAAAATGGGCCCTCCTTTTTGTTTGTTTGCGGAAGCGGAGCGAGTCATATATTATCTGCACATGTCTTCATGTTTAAGGCTGTTGCAGTTATGAGGATGCTGACTCTTGGAGTCCCCTCGACAGTTTTTGACTAGTGCTATCTTGTGTCAATTCCATACAATCACCGGACAACATTATTTGGCCTTAGTTTCTATAAATAGCATACAACTTTGTTTAGTTTGACATGCTCATTTCCACTTGGTTTATTTTATTTCTCATTTGCATGTATTTAGTCAAATTGTTAAATTAAGTTTTGCAATGTCAAAATGGGTGCCTTCAATCAGGTGATGAATTTTTAGGGAAAAAAAGAAACAGAAGCTATGAGCTTACTCGTTAAGTAGGTAGATCAGATATCTGGCAGCAAGCTCAGTCCATGTACCATTACATTTTGCCATTCAGTCTATGTTCTTTTGTGCATGTTAATATATGTAGGAGCACCCGATCTCTTACTTGCTGGCTTTTCTGCAATTTCTTTATTCATATTTTTGAATTGCTTAACACAGAACTTTCATTTTTTTTTTTTTTTTTTTTTTGGGTTCAAAACTTGTTTTTGTGGGTGTGATACTGCAGGATCTTGACCATAATGATGGATTGCAAATGGGATTACATAAATTTCTTTTGTTTTCAGTTTGATATGCATAATCTAATTAAATGTGGCATCCCTTAAATTGTCTTCAGTCAACTTGTGTAAGACGGCCAAAATTTATCATGTCCACCGGGGGGAACGCAATGGGCTACATCCCTACATATTCAAATCAAAATGCACCATCCAGGTAAACTGTGGTTTTGCTTCTTAATTTGGTCTTTGCATAACTGGGAGACTTAGCTGTTTTTTGTTTTGAATACTTAAATAGTGGATTGATCTCTGGAAATTTGTGGAGAAATTTGTCTGCCTGGATGCCACGGCGGGAAACTTCTGTTCAGGTATTGGGCACAGGTTAAGTGCTGAAAAACATTCATCATTTTTTGTTGAAGATTATTTATATCTGAAATGCTGATTTAATTGAAATATGATTATCCGTGGGAACCTAGTTCCATGAGGATATTATCCAATTAGTTCGAAATCAATGGCTGTTGTCATTAAATTGTAGCTTTCAGAGAAATTAGGTAAAGAATATTGTGGTTCTCTGATGGATTCAGATTTTGTTAACCTAAATGTCCAAGAATTTGTTTTGACCTTCTTCTGTTGATTGATGCAGTCAACACAAGACAGTAGCTTTCCTGGTAGAGGAAGAACGCTAGGATCCGAAAGAGGTCAAATGGTTTCTTCTCAAAATTCTGATTACAATTTACAAGCTAGGCTCCTGGATAACAATGGTCCTGAACATTCACCAGGCATCGGGCCTGTAGTTTCTGGGCAGCAGTTGCCGGATGGAAGGTACTAGAAAAATGAAATATTTCTTCTCTTCGCCCCCCCTCCCCCCCTCCTCTTTTTCTTTCTCTTCTGTCCCTTGTCTTTTCTGCTTGTCGGTCATTTATGTGGATACAATCTTTGACATTATAATCTTCTATGGAATTGAGGTTGTAGTGATTCTGTCTTTCTTCAACTGCTACTTCAACTCGTGTCTTTGTCCATCTTTCTTCAATGCATGAAAATTAGCTGCTATGACCAGCATTATCGCCAATGGAGAATCCTGAAATTAGCCTTGTTTCAGGTTAACTGTCCCGAAAGTGTTTTAGAGATTGGAACAATGAGATACCCATTTTCATTTAACACTCTCCGCATGCTGTACTGGTGGCATCATTTAAAAAAATCCTTCATGTTGCTGCGTCTGGTTTTTACCTGTCGTTTTCTCCTCTACTCCAGGAACCTGGAAAACGCATTGCCTGTGACTTTAGAAAGCCATCTACACAATCAGGTTTCTTTCTACTTGTGATTCAAAAAGCCGATTTGCTTCCTACCTCTGGAGGTCATTTTGTCATGTTGGGTTCATTCATTTGTCAATGCAGGCATCAGTTGTTTCTGATGAAGAAGTCCAAAAACTTGTATCCATGGGCTTTGATAGGGTAAATTGCAGCTTCCATTGTCTACATTTGATTTCGTGATTGTTCATTGGGATCCTTTAACCTGTAGCTTTCACCTTTTAAAATTCTTGAAAATTTGGATCCACTATCCCTGAAGAACTGAATTGCTTAGTCAATAGTCATCTTCTTTGGAGCAGCAATTCCCTGGCTAGTCTTCACTGTGTTGATGATCAATCACCTCACATGTTATGAGAATGGACAGATGTTTAAGTGCTTTTTTACCCAAGTCAATCTCAGCATGTGAAGTGTTATCTTAGATGGAAGATAAGGAAATCCGTACTATCCACTACCATCAATGATTAGGGCCGAAAAGAAAATTATGCCCCAGGAGCACCTAAGAATTTCTCGTTCCTTTTCTCTTTTTCTGGTCTTGATTTTCATCTTCTTTTTCTGTGTCGTTCTTTGAAAGCAAAATTCTAGAATACATTTTGGAAGCCAGTCTTCATGGTTCTTTTAAGAGACTCGACTCTATAATGAGAAGAAAATGACCACGCATTGATGCATTTGATGGAAGAAAGAGATTAACCGTTTGGCATTTCACTGTTTTCTTTTATGATTTTTCATTGTAGACCCCTGTTCATCAAAGTTTAACCTCGACTCTTCACATTATCACCTATGTCTCATGACTAACTCCTTGGCTGTGTTTCAGACACAAGTTGAAGTAGCAGTTGCCGCCGCAGACGGGGATCTTAATGTAGCAGTAGAGATTCTAATGAGCCAACTGGTAGTTCCTTGAAACCTGAGACATCAGTAGGATTCTCATTGTGCTGCTGGTTCTAATTTGCAAATGTGCTGTGCGTGCTGCAGGGGTGAAGCTGTGGCAAGCGCTTTTTCCACACATTATTCCTCGTTAGCCCCTCCATTGCGATGATCTTCTGCGCTCAATTTCAGCTGATTATCCATTCTCATTCTGTATATAACTTACTCACTTTAACATGGTTTGATAATGGTTCGGAAGAGGCAAAATGGGAAAGAAGATATTGTACTTACAAAGTCACTAACAGGATTTGGAAGAGAACTTGGAAAGAGTTTTCCTAGGTATATCACCTAAAGCATAATACTTGAGAATGGTATGGCATCCTTCTATCTCTGAGGCAAAGAAAGCATTGTTGAGAATTCGAGAACCTTAAATTTTCCTCCGTATGAGATTGGCTGTAACTGTATCTCCAGGGCAAATTAAGATTTTCAAAAAATTTAAGAAGCTTCATTTTACCTCTACATAGGATAGGGGTGTAATTGAGTCGAGTTGAACCGATTTGGTGCCGAGCTCTAGTTCAACTCGACTCGCATGCTTGGCTTTCCAAACTTGATTCGAGATTGATTGAACTTTATGCTGGGTAGCTCGAGCTTGATCTTGATCTTATACTTTCTACCTATTTTGACCGCTCATACAGAGCTGATCTTGCCCATCTCAGTCTCCAACTGCCGACCAAATTTGGGCGGACAATGACGTTGATGGCCACGGATAGATATTGGCGTTGCTTGCGAGCCTAGCTCGTCTATTATGGTCAGTGACATTGTTCATGGCTGGCCTAGCTTGTCTATGATTGGTGATGCTGTTGTCCAGAGTCACGAGCCATCATCGTCCATTGCCTCAAAAGGCAAATAGGCAAATTGAAAACCGAAAGTTTGTCGTCCGTGGCCTCAGAAAGGTATTTTCGTCCGTGGCCTTGAAAGGCTAAAGCGGAGAAAACAGTGGTAGGAGAGAGTAACGACGGAAAGAGGAGAATTTTAGCAAAAGATCTCTTCAAGTGTCATTATTTGTTACAAAGGGACAATTAAGTACCATAATTTATGAAAGTGACATTTAAGTGCCATATTCGAGAAAAACGGATCACTTAAGTGTTATTTCGGCTAAAATCCAGCCAAAACGTTGACGTGTTAATTTTCCTAAAGTGAGTGCAAAACGACGTTGTTTTGCATGTTGATGTGGTAAAAAAATAATATAAATATTAATTAAATTAAATTTAGTTAAAATATTTAAAAATAATAATTTTAATATAAAAAAATTTAAAAAATTAAAAAAAGTCAGCCCTCAGCCGCCTCCTTTTATTTATTTTTTTAAATTTTTTAAATTTTTTAAATTTTTAATATTAAAATATTATTTTTTAAATATTTTAACTAAATTTAATTTTAGATTTAATTTAATTAATTTTTATATTATTTTTTTACCACGTCAACCGAAAACGACACTGTTTTGCATTATTTGGCCACGGTAGCGCTTCGCCAAAAAATTGACATGTTAACGTTTTGGCCAAATTTTGGCTGAAGTAGCACTTAAGTAATCAATTTCTCTCCAATTTTAAAACGTGAGCACCATTCAAATACTTGGCGATAAATGAGTCTCGAAGAATTTTAAAGCGTGAGCACCATTCAAATACATGGCGATAAATGAGTGAAATGGATAAATGAGTGAAATGATGCATGACCTATGTACCAAGAGAGGCCTATTTAATATTTTCTTGTTGTCAATCTTAATGATGCATGATCAGGTACCAAGACAGGCCTATATAATATTTTTCTTGCCAATGTCGAGCTTAGGTTACTCTAAAGTTGCTCGACTCATTGACAGAGTTCCTCGAATTCAGTCTCTGAAACTTCGGGAAACCCTAAGAATCTCTCCTTTATCAAATAGTTCTTTGCAGGATCTTGGCATCATTTAAACCCCACGCGGATACGGTGTGCTAAAGATCTTGTTACCAGGAATACTTTTGCATATCGTTGAGTATAATTAGGTTAAACTTTCGTATCTCTAGGTATATTTTTACGAAATAATCTGGTCTTTTACCCCGCACTTCTGATCACGAGCGCATATCGGACAAGATTCGGTCCCATTCATCATCAGAGGGTGCGATATCTATTTCAAAAAAAGCTGCCGCTGGACAAGAAACAATACCCATTTTATTATTATACACGTTAGACAACATACACGCTTATTCGCATCCATCGATCTTCCATCGGCAAACCAACCGCGGCTTGATCTCTCTCGCCGATCTCCCTCATTGCTTGCTCGCTTCTTTTGGGGGCTTCACGATCAGGATGGGGCACTTCGCGTGATGCGCGCAGTAGTCGCTCACGCTCCCTAAGAATGCCCTGCAATTTACCGGAAAGACCGTCAATTCGACGATGAACACGCCTCGCGGTATACTGGACTGCCAGAGAAACTTCAGTGGAGATATCCGTACAGCGAGTAGGAACTTGAAAGACTCGACAGTGTCATAAACGTACATGGGTCTCACACTAATCTAAAAGTCATGGAAAAACGACTGCATCAGCCAGTAAATCGATACTAAACTGATACTGGTAAGAAGCTGTTTCCATGCTTGTGCTCACATTAAAGGGCTTGCTCTCACTCAATAGTCATGATCATCACCTTTTGATCTTACCGAGCCCGCGGCTGCCTACGACGAGGAGGTCTGTGTGCATTTGCTCTGTTGCCTGGCAGATCATGTCTTTGGGGTCCCCAACCAGAATCAAGGTCTCTGCCTTAACCTGCAAACATCGTCGAGTTTATAATTCATCAACTGATGCTCAACTCAACATCTGTCAAACATGATTGCGAATTCTCCTCCTTCGTTTCTGTTTCTAGCATTTGCTTTCTCATTACTGTACATGGAAATCTAGCGAAAGAAGTGGTCGGGAAATCAGTTGAATCACCATTGATTCTTTGCACATGTGCAAAGCACGGGAGAGTATGAGGGCCGAGTTCTCCTCTTGGGCTTTCCTCACTGATTCCACCACCGATGACGCCGCATAGAACGCTGCAACAACCGGGAAATGTTAGTACAAGCTCTATGTCAAGCTTTGCCATTCTTGCAGATTACATGTTTTGATGGCTAGAGAGCCCATTTTAGATAAGCTAAAACCTGACTGAAGACATGCATCGTGATCTCATGAACCATCGGCGACCATCGGTTTGTGTAGAACTAAACGAATTTCAGACGGGAAGAGAAACCTGCTCCGCCAGGGCCGGCGGGGAACGCGTAGTGCTGAAAGGGCTGCTGAACGTGAACGAGTGTGATCATCTCCACCTCGTCGCCGTCCGCCGCCAGAGCGGGGGTGCTCCTCCGGAGCAGATGGTCCAGCGTCCACCGCAGCGCGTAGAAACTCCCTTCGCTCTCGTCCACCGCCACTATCACTTTCATCTTCAACTTCGTCTCCGCCGCCACCGGCTCCTGCATCACCATCCCCACCACCGTGCTCTCCTCCACTGGTCCACCCGCCGCGAGCGGGGCCGTGCCCGTCGCTGTCGTCGCGTCCATCGCCGGATGTCACCTGGGGCTTGACTGGGGATCCGGCGAAGTTGTCTGGCTTTATAAGCTCTCTCCATTGAGAGGAGTGAGAGAAACGGGTAAACGTGGTGGCGATGGCTGAAGGAGGAAGGAGAACATGGACGCGTGGCGCCCATGCAAATGCTTACGGCCAAACTTTCCATGCAGAAAAGAACGAAGTCCTTATCTTCCAGGGGCATTTATGTAATTATATTGAAATTTTGATTAATTTATAGTAAAAATGATTATGTAACAATTTTTAATTTGTTGTTAGAATAACAATCTATTCTAGATTACAAAATAATTACAAATTGTTACGGGATCCGCTCTTTTAAAAATTTATGGATTACATAAATTGTTATTCTCTCAAGAACTCAAAGACTATTATGTTAACAAAACCTTTCATACAATCGCATCAAAACAAGTAGTGGACTATTGTTCTCACAGTAACTCAAAGACTATTATGCTAACAAAATTCTTCATACAATCGCATCAAAACAAGTAACGGAGAGAATTAATAGGGAACCATTTCAAAATTGAGGTTTTAATGTAGTTCTAACATTATTCCTTTTATCCCCTAATCATTTTGTAATGCTGCTGCAGCAGCAGCAGCACGGTAGAAAGGCATAGCTGTCTGTCAACGGCTTGACCAGGGGTAGGGATGCAACCCAAGCGATGGAGGGTTTTAGAGACTCAAATACCAAGTGCCCAAAGCTGAGATCGTCATTTGCCTCGCGCTGAGATGAAAGCATCCTCGTCACAATTGCCAGCATCGCCTCCAGGACTTTGTTCTGCTCTTTAAGCTGTCAAAAGAGCCAGAAATATCGCTCTAAGCAACCGTTAAACGAGTGTCGAGTTTGTTTTGTGATGCTGAAATTAGATTACATTTAGGCAGTTATTCAGTCCTATGAAAGTACAAAAACTCCCACCAAGACTTCAACTTTAAAATGAGTCGGTAACTCGATTCTCAGTCACCACATCAGATTTTTCATCACAGTAAAGTGACGTAGAATCCTCATGTGGCCAAAGAAAAAGTGGAAAATAGGCTGATGAGTGCAACCTAGAGTCTTGACTAACCAGCTCAACAGCAGAGGCAAGCTCCTCTGCAGCTCGTTGCAATGGAATATTAGTTGCTGCAGCAGCCTCCCCACAATCAAGTTCCACGTCCGCAAGAAAATTAGGATCGTGTACTCTTCTCTCCGATGTGAACAAATCCTGAAGCAACTTGACATCTTCAGCATCCATGCTTTCCCTTGACTGTAAATGCCAAATGTGAGAGAGTGAAATAGATTGGTCAATTGACTTTTATGAGAAGTCTGGTAAACCTTAACCTTATCTGTAACTTTGTCACACGATTCATCTTTGGATGGGGAGGATGTCCTCAGTGTCTTAGCATGTTTATCTTTGGTACTGTGGACACGTGGCGATGCTTTTATGTGCTTTGCCCTGAAGAAATGATAGAATAATTGGAATTAGAAAGCAAGCGCGGCATCCCCAACCGCACGGCACACATTAACTAAGACAGGATATATAGTTGATGATTGAGAACTTAAAAAGCTCAAGGTGCAAATTCTCTATCTCGTAGATATTGCGTTAATGTCCATTTCAATTAGTTGATCAAAAAAGAACTTATCTACTCATGGGTAGGTTGCTTCCTGGTCGATATTCCTGGGGAGCTCATAGGTGATTTTTCTGAAACATTTTCTTTTTTCTCATTGTATTCCTAATGAACATTGACATCAGAATAAGAACATACCTTGCCCTAGATTAGTTTGACTTTGAACTTACATACCTGGCACCAAACCTGAGGGTTGACAGAGTTTCTGAAGCATTTGAAGGACTGGGTGAACAGCAACATAGTAATGCCATTTGAGAGTTCCCTCCCTGTGAGACGACCACATTGTTTATGTTCTGCATAACATACTAGCAGGATAATGGAAGGGCTAATATGTGGCAGTCTCACAAGAGAATCTTGCAATATTCGAGTAAGTTTGGAGTTGCGATATGGAATATGGTTTCCTTTTCCATTTGGACCACATGTCAAGGCATGTACTACATTTCCAAGTGCTGACAGGGACTTATTGATGGTTTTAGCTTCTTCAAGAAACCTGCCCTCTGCTCCCGTTTTCTCAACTTTCTCAGAGCCAGCCAGGTCCACAAGAATTAGCTTTCCAAATGTTCTGGCCATGCTCAAGACACGAAATTTTATATGAGAAATGAAAAAAATTGTCGATAAATTGCAATCCCATAAGAGACCAATCATACCTCTTCTGTATGGTTAATTCTTGGTGCACCGAGAATATGTAAATACAATGGCTTCTGCTGCTGCCCACGTTCATTTCTGTTTCAGCTTAAGTTTGAAACTTGATGAATAATTAGGGAAGGTGGCAGATATTTTTAAGAAAGTTCTCATATGGCTATGCAAGATGAAGAACAAGTACAAGCCAAAACAGAAAGGAGAAAGGATACGGGTCTCTCCAACTGCTCTGTTACATATTCCACTCTGGAGTTCAGAGGATGGAACTAAAAGATCAACCCAGGGAAGATTGGAATACAGTCAAATAAAAAGGAGCTTGTATCTTACGGATAAACTTTGTAATGCTTCAGCAATGTCTGATAGAGATATCTGGAGGGAAGGAGAAAACATCAAGGGGGTCCCACAGAAAGAAAGCATAAGATAATATGTAAGTGTAGATGGTTTTAACCCAATAAGCTATCCAGTTTTGCGTATACAACAAAGGATAGGTACATTTATGTTAGTCGAGCAGCAAACTAATTTCTAGTCATTCCACTTGTGGTATTGTTGGAAACACCATTGGAGTCTAAAGACCAAGATAACATCTTTTTCTCAGAAACATTTTGTGAATGTTTGTGAGGCACATAAGCATCTTAAGATGCATTCTTTGGGCCCACAGCACATAAAAAACCAGCGATTTAAACCACCTAGCTACTATCTGCACGTTAGTGGACTGAAAGCAGTTGCTGAGCTGGTAAGTCACCTCTGTAACTTCAGGTAAGGAGATTCCTTGCGATTTGGTCTTTTTAATTTGTATGTTATCCTTTGAAAGATCTAAAAGATCCCTGGAAGAAGGAAAATAAATGATGTCCATGAGGTTTTATTTATGAAACTTCCTGGGATTCTTGAATGAGATTCAGGAGAATGACATACAGCATGCAATAGTTAAACTGAAGAAAAGCCATTATCTCAACATGAATGTCTTCAAATGCAATCATCGAAATCTATACCTTACTTTCTCCATGTAGATTTCTACCTGAAAAAGTTGGAAAACGTTAAAATTAGAGCATTGCATCAATAACTAAGTGAAGCACCGAGTAGCAGCTCGCATAGGCGCACCATGGACAATTTGATTGTATACTTGATTGAATCAGCAGAACTGATTTCTCTGAAAATTCCAGCAACCACTCTTGCAAGGAGACCTTTCTTGGCATCATCGCATTCGAGGATGCTTGGTCCCTGATTCATAAATATTGTTACCGAACTAGTATATATCAACAACCATCTACTAATGCTGTTCGGTGGGCAGACTGATCACCTCCATGCTATATGTCTTTCCAGCTCCAGTCTGTTCCAGAAATAAGTTGAGTTTGTTGTTAGAAAAGAGAAAATGATTGGTATAATTTATTTAGCAAATCCAGAAAATAAGTCGTTTAAAGTATCATAGATGCAGTTCTAGTTCTGTGACGATTGGAGCTATGATCGTAACATCTGGTTAGAACAAGGACAGGGCATTCCTCTATATGGAGATGTGATACAAAATGTCAAACTGGAAAACTTCGAAAGAATTCTGAACCGAAAGAGGTTGTTCGAGACTTACTATGGCACTAATCATAGGATTACTTCTACTCCATTCATTTGTAAACCACCTATTAGCCTCCTCTCCTCCACATTTACACATGCATGCATCTAATCATGCCACTCTACCTCATAACAAATCTACTTTGTTCAAGTGATGCATCGAGGTAAAGAGTTAAGGAATCAATAGACAACAGAAACCTCGCATCATTTGTCAAAGCATAGTGTCTCACCTGTCCATAGGTAATGATCGTCCCATTTATTGCATTCACCACATCTGTTACATTTAAAAGCAACACATACAAACTAAAATATTAATAAACCAGGAAGTGAACCAGATAGCGCGTGCTGTGCTAACGTTACATTCTCACGACGAATACGTTTACTAACAAAAGAAAGCAGTGGATCTGGATGTGATTAATCGATTCATCTCAATCATCAATTAAAGTATGAGAAAGCAGCAGATTCGCATGAAAATACTCGATTAATCTCATGTGCATGTCGACACAAGCACCTAATGCTGTGATCTATGATTCTCGCTCTATGGAGCGAATGAACTTCACATCTACGAATGAACACGAACGAGCTGACATCATGATTGACGTCACATCTATCAGGTACCACGGCGATGCTAGATATACCTCGAACGATAGGACGAGCCAGGAACGAATAGACATCATCTTGCTTCGAGTCGTCGTAGAACACCTTGTCGAAGCTGAACTTCATCTCTCCTTCCTTTTCATCCTAGACAACCACAGCTTAATCAATCGAAACCGCCACGATCTCAGCCAATACGAGAGGAGAATTCGCAAAACCTCACTCGAATCTACAAATTCCACAACCGCAACTACCGTTTCTCCCGGTAGGTACACAACCACATCGGACCGGATTTTTCTCGAGCACAGCTGCAGAAGTAGTAGAAAAAGGAGTTTTCGTTCAAGCACCTTGAGATTGAAGGCTTCGTCGTCGATCCGCTCGATGCAGACGGAATCGCCGTGATCGCGCCTCTCTTTCGAGCTCAAAGGCCGGAACCGCGCGCAGACGGTGATATTGGCCATCATCTTCGCGCTGGCGCTGCCGAAGAAGGCCGAGGAGAAGGCCCGAGTCGAGCTGAGAGATTTGACAGAGTACCTGTGAAAAATCGCAGAGGAAATCTGGAAGATCGAAGAAGAAAAGCGAGCGCGAAGAAAGGAGGAGGAGAAGCTCCTCGCCTTTTATAGCGACGGAAAATGGAGGGAAAAGAGGAAGTGCGAGAACCAGGCTATTTTCAATTTTCTATTGTTTTTTAAAGACACGATGATACTTTCTTTTCTAATCAAATATTGGAAATGGAAAAAAAAAATGGTTATTTTAGATTCCAAAAACAAATTAAAAATAGTGGCAAGTAGTAAGTGCCTATATATTTCCAAAATATTATATGAACTCCTAAAATCAATGAAAAATATGGTAAAAAATGCTAAAAGAAAAGATTAATTAAATCCATCCCAAGACATAGAATCTCTGAAAATTGTAATCCCACTAACATGGATAAGGCAATTGTTTACTCTCTCCACGTCATTCAGTGACGTTGACACGTGGCAACTAGTTTTTATTTTGAAACTCATGTGTTCTAACAAAAGAAAATATAATAAATTGTGGTTCCATTTCATATATGGTAATATCCATCAGGATAGAAATTGAATATTTTTCTTTAAGAGCTCGAATTATAAAAATAGGTGTTGATCGATCCTGTTTTATATGCATAGAATCTGATTTCGATCGGTTAAAATCAACTCACCATTCGACGATTGGTATAAGAACATTTCACAAGAATTGAGGTATTTCAGATGTAGCAAAGTGAAGATCCATAAACTTTTGATATTCGGACTTATTGATACTCAGCTCGTGGAAACAAATCGAGTTTAGTCGAGCTTCAACTAGTTTTTCAAAAATATATTTTTTTGGTTTGATTTTCGAAAATATTTGATACATTGGGCTGACGGTGTTATTTACCGATGGGGGTGTTTATATGCCACGTGAGTAAAACGAAGAGAATAGCTCTGAGTCTAACACGTCCTCAGGAGAAAATTGGGGAAGCACGAAACTTGATGAAGATATGAAGGAGTTTCTGTCATCAGAATATGACTAAAAATCGTGCATGGATTTGGCGACTTGGTCCAGTGACCACATGTAGCCATACATAACGAACCCCTCACCGGAGAGATGCAGAAGAACTACGACACATGGCAAGCGAACTCTGCTTTGGTAACCCTGCTTCAGTGCAATGTAAATATGCTACAAACTGTTGGGAAAATTCAGTAGTGAGTGAAAAACTGTTATGTTAGAATGTGTGAGTCGACTGCTCCATGCTCTTCCTATCAACTTGTTTTCTTCATAATTTTCAACTCCTCTGTCTCCATTGTTGTGCTGTTAACTCTTTCCCGCTCCTTGTCCCCAAGAGAGTTATTGAATTTAGACAGTCCTTGTGACCGAAAGAAGAGCCTCGGCACAACGACATTATCTGCGCTCGTTTCGTCCTTCTTACCTGTGTTCTCAAGGTTGCTCCTGATTCTTTTGTCGAAGGTCGGGATACCTAAGGTTCTAGATGGTGACCTGCTCTCTCTATTTTTGGAGCTTACAAGCATGCAGCAGGAGGCCGTACTATCACTACCTTTTAGTGCTCCAGACACGGTCAAATTGAGTTCATTACCATTTTCTCCCATTCCAGTCAATCAGGTCGTGCAACTCCTCGAACGGGTTCGTTATGCTTTGAATTAGTCCGCCATTGCAAGTTTCTTTATGTCGAGCTGTGGATACATATTTGCTGCATGCTTTATCCGTGGAAGGATTCTGTCAAGCTGCAGAATGTGCCAAAAGCACCGTGTTTATGGCAGCACAGTTCGCATTAAGCAATGAAGTGCCGTCTGAGATGTGCAAGCATAACATGGGAAGCTACAAACTCAGATCAAAGACCTTATTACTACTACCTGAGGGTGGAGAATTTTGCTACATCGAACCTTTGTGAACTCCAATTCTCTTAACGGGAGGATGTCGTGGGGCACTAAGGGTTTGTTTGATAACGCTTTTATTTCGGGGAATAATTCTTTTCAGAAATAGTTTTTTTCTATTTCTATTCCCGAGAATAATTTTTCAATAAAAGGACGTGTTTGGTAACTACACAAAATTTCTATTCTTGAAATGAAAAAAATAATATAAATGTGTTTGGTATGATTCACAATGTATAATTTCTTTTAAATTTTTTTCTTATTATTCTTTATCGCCGCCGCCGACCATTGCTGCCCGCCACTGATTGTGGCCGTCATCGATTGTGGCCACTAGCCATTGATAATCGCTAACGATGGACCGCTGCCCACTGCCACCAATCGTTGCGGTTGGTGGCGACGAGTGGCGGTCCAGGCCAGCCCTGATCAGCAGTTGATTGCGGCAGCTGGTGGCAGTGGATGGCGGTTTGTCATCAGCAGTCATCAGTGGCTGGTGGCCACGGTTGGTGACGGCAGAGATTGGCGGTGGTCATCAGTGGGCGATGATGATGGTCATCGGCGTCGGTCGATCGGTTGGCAAGCTGGCGGACGGCGTCAACCATCATTGGCGGTGGGTGCGGTAGCCGGTGATGATGGCGGCCGGCGGTGGCGACGGCGGCCGGCTATCGGCCAGCCGGCGAGCGGTGGCCTCAATGGTCATCGGCAGTGGGCTGCGGCGGGCAATAGCGGCAGCGACGGCGGCTGGCCGATAGTCGATCAGTGGGCAGGCGACAGGAGGTGGTCAGCTGACGGGTGGCGGGCAGCGGCCGGCGGTCGATCGGTAGCCGAGGAAAGAATGTCCAGATCTGCCGCTGCCTGGTCACTTAGAGGCTTTACTTTGTTGAAACTTTTAGTGACTATTCGCTTTCAAGTATATGGAACTGCGTATTGGCAGGATTATTGCTAGATTATGTAAATTTGAACAGGAGTTAGGCCAAATATCTGCATAAGTAGTTAGTTTCTAATTATCTTTTGATGATTTGCGTTGTGGTTACAATTTCTTGCTCTCGGAACTTGGGAACACAGTGCTCTGTTTCTATAGGTTTCAGAGTTCTGGAACTTGAGAATAGAGTACTTTGTTTTTTTGGGTGTTAGTGTTTTGCCACACAGAGAGAGAGAGAGAGAGAGATGTGAATGTTTTAAAGGTGGTGGCGGATCCGAGGATAAGAGAAGGAAACGAATAGGTTGCAGCTGAGCAGCAAGTTACCGTTGGCGGGACACTTGGCAAGCTTATCAAGCCTTTAATCATCAATTTGTGCATGTAAACACACAATTCTTTTTTTTCTTTTTTCTTTTTTTGTTGAAGAAAACCTCGACATGGTGCATCTCTCTCCCTTCTCAGCGGTCGCCAGACTCGCCATGGCCACCGCCGTTCCACCCATCATCGACGTCATGCCACAACCACCACTGGGGAGGCTCTTCACTTGGACAGCGATTAACTGCTACCCGACTGCACAACATTCTTGCCAAATGATTCCATATCTGTAAATTTAGCATAAAGGGAGTCGGAGCAGAGGAACCAAGAGCAACTTAGTATGCATGGAGGAAAACAATGCGATAAAAAATGGTTTGAGAACTACATTGTTAGATGACGCAGGTCGTTAGATGACGCAGGTCGATAGATCAAACATATACCTAAATCGGATAATGTAATTGTAAGACTGATACTAGTGTATAATTCTGACAGTAATTCATCATAAATTTGTCATAACCTCCCAAGAAACGAATTCTAATCTTACTTTTGATTGTTATATACATTGTGATAGTGAATCTCTGTTCCACAAATTGTCTTTATCACCAGTCAAAAATGAATCTGCCTTACAAAATGCCAGTTGAAATTCAGCTAGTGACCCAAATATATTTACATTTGCTGGTATGAGTTTGTAGTATGCCCCTAATTCACAACATAAGTCCGTTCCTAAATCGCCAAGCTAATCCTATTGAGTAACATAGACAATTATTGTGTAAAACATATCTAAACATTACAAAACCTAATCTAAGATAAAGAAAAGGTAGAAAAGCATTTTTCTGTTAACCTGCTGGCCACTCCCAAGGAAAGAACATCCCTTTCATCCAGTTGTTACCAAGATATCGTCATAGCAACCCACGAAAGGAAGATAGTGTGTTCTTGTTTGTCTCCACCAAATGGCCTGTATCAATTTCCTCATCACTCAGCATGGCTGAATCACTCCTTTTCAGCATTACAGAGGGTGTGAGGGTGTGCTGGGGCAAGATAGCATCACCGGCGCTCCAAGAAGTCATCTCAATTTACAACATCGAAAATCAGATTCACAAGCTTAGAGAGACGTCAAATGCCATTAAGGTAGTGTTGTTAGATGCTGAGGAGCAGCAAGCAAAGAACTACTATCTGCAAGTGTGTTTCGATCAGCTTCAACATGTATTTTAATATGCGGAGGATGTGCTTGATGAAGTTTAAGTGTGAACACTTACAAAAGCTGGTAATCAGTCGGTAGTTCTTTTCCCTCTCTAATCCACTAATACTCTATATGAAAAATTAGTCATGGAGTCAAAGGAGATTAGGAAGACATTATCAGGAAAATTGTCAAAGAAGTCATAAACCCATTACACTTTTACCAATTTAGTATCAAATCTTTCAGTTTTGTCAATTGAATTCTAAACCTTTTTAAGTTTCACCAATTATTACCATCCGGCCAAGTTAACTAAAAATCGTCAACATTTCCTACGTGGCACGACCGACACTAATTTAGACTATTTTTATAAAAAAATTTCATTCATTCTTTTCCATTTTTTCCTTCCTAATTGATGAGGGTCATCGGCCAGCTAGCCAACCCTTGTTGGTCACATGCGGGGTTAGCCGCCCCTCACCTAGTGGCCGGTGAGGGTTAGTCAGCTATGATTGGCGAGGGTTGGCCGGTCCTCACTTGTGATTGGCGAGGGTTTGTTGGTGATCCTCACCAGCTAGGAAGGAAAAAATGGAAAAGAAAGAAAGACAAAAGGAAAAGAAAAACTAAAAGGAAAGAAAAAATAAAAAAATAAAAAGAAAATTAAATTTTCAAATAAAAAAAATTGTTTGTGTTAGTGCTAAGCGTCTTGTGTAGCACTACTGAGATCCATGTTAGTAATTTTCGGTTAAAATTGGTTAGATAGATTTAATTAATAAAATGTGAAAATGTTTATGATTTAAATGACACAATTAAAATGTTTATGGCTGAATTGGCAAAATCGTAATAGGTTTGGGACTTTTTGGACTATTTTCCCTAACGTTATTTGAAATTTTCATTGAATGAATCAACATGCCTCACATTAAGATCAAATCCTTAATGGAGAAGGAAGAAAGTGTGTCGTTATTGAAGCTCCTCTCATCCAAGAGCTTGTCGACACGACTTATTTATTCATTTATTGCATATAAAACTTAGGGATTGATCATGATTCTTAAATAACGATATTAGTAAAATTGCATATACATATTAAAGAACATTTTAATGATGTCCATATACCAGCATTTTAATTGGACTGGAGCTCATGGACTCAAGTAAAGAGGCCTGGAAATTAAGGGCCTATTTGTTAACTTGCTCAATAGTGAAAATTTCTATTCTTTTGTTCCTGAAAGTAGATTTGGAGTAGGTAAAAATTTTGTTCTCGGGAACAAATTTCAATTTTTTTGTTTTTAGAAGTAGATTTGGAACATAATCGAGAAGTAAAAAAAAATTGATTCTTTGTTCCCGGGAACAATTTTAGAATCAAGCACCTATTTTCTCTAGTTTCTTTTTTCTTGTTCTTCTTCCCTCTTTCTTCTTCTTCAATTGCCGTTGCCATCCACCGCCATCCGCTGTCCGCCACCCATCACCGATCGGTCTGGTGAGCTTGTCGGAGGCTCGCCAAGCCAAGGCGAGGTCCAGCGAGCTCGCCGGAGGCTCACCCAGCTACTAGCGAGGCTCGACCTCGCCTAGCCAAGGCTCGACCAACAAGGCACAGCCTCATCGAGGGCCGGCGATGCTTCGATGAGGTCTCTAGCCCTCGTTTGGCTGGTTGCCAGTCATCTTAAGGTCGGTGACCAGTCGCCTTGAAGAAGAAGAAGGGGAAAAAGAAAGGAAAAAAAAAGAAGAAAAAAGAAAAAAAAAGGGAAAAATAATAAAACTATCTATGAAATAAAAAAAAATGATTTGAAGTAGAAATTTTGAGGACGGTATTAGACGCAATTCTATCATGAGAATTGAAATTTTGGACAGTTGCCAAATGGCTTAAAATGTTTAGAAATTGTTCTTGGGAATGGACGCATTACCAAACGTGCCCTAAGGGTGCAAATGGTAACACCTATATTTCGGGAAATAATTTCTTTTCAGAAATAGTTCTTTTGTATTTCTATTTCCTAGAATAATTTATGAGTAAAATAATGTGTTTGGTAACTATACAAAATTTCTATTCTTGGAATAAAAAAGATTAGGAATGCGTTTGGTACGATTCATGAATTTTTGTATTTATTCGATTTTTCTTCTTGCTCACGGACCGCCGGCCACTGATTGCCAACCTCCTCCCACCGCAGCATGATTGCCGACCGTTGCTGCTGCCCGCCGCTTGTCGCTCATTGCCACACAACAACCACCCATAGCCACCTCCTGCGGCCGTGGGGTGGCGGGTAGCGGTGACAGTTGGTGGTCGTGCGGTGGTGGGAGCAGGTCGGTAGTCGTCGACTAGTGGTAAGCGAGCAGGTTGAGGCGACGATTGAGCGGTGATGGCTGGGCAGCAAGTGGCGTCAATTGCCGGTCGGGCGAAGGGAGCGGTGGTAGTGGCGATCGGCAGTGGCCGCAGCAAGGAAGAAGAACAAAAGAAAAATGCAAAAGAAAAAATAGCTTATTTCTAGAAATTGTTCTTGGGAACAAGAAGTTTCTTTTTTTTTTGTTTTTCATTTATGTTCCAAATCTATTCCCTGGCTACTTTTTTATTTCGGGGAATAGAAAAATAAGTTGGCGTTATCAAATGGATTTCTGTTCTTTTTTTGTTTTGGGGAACAAAAGAACAAAAATCGAGAGAAATAGAAATGTTACTATACGGGCCCTAATTATCTTGACAAAGCACATCGGGGCACAGATTAGCAAGCCCATTGAGAGCTACGGGGCCTGAAAATATCACATAGGGAGGCACATAAGAAGCTGTAGACATATTTCATTATACAATGAGGTTTGGAGAAGACAAAGGTGTGTATTATCTTTGAAAATTGCAATTATGGGAAAATATAAATTTTTTTGACAAGATTTGACACTAGTCAACGGTTGTTATTTTTAATTTTTTTAATTTATAATTTTTACATAACCATTATTAGGTGACTTTTTTTTTTGGTCAGAGTTATTAGGTGACTTATAACCTTTGAAAGGTTGTATCTTTTCAGAAGTTATAAAATTCAAAACAAAAAATACAAATACGATTATTTCTTTTTATAAGAATTTACGGTTACCTTTTGGTTTATTCACCAAAAAGGGGATCCCGTATTATAGCTACAATATTTAAGAGGAAATGTTGTATCTGTTCTAAAACGCTGCTATAAATTCATCGTTTCCCTCTTAATATTTTACTTACCAATTTTCTTTTTCCTAAAAATACAACCATTATTTTATATTGTTCCTTTTTTGAGAGTTCTTGGAGAAATACTAGAGTCGTTATCGGTCTTGCTTGAGATTTTGTTGTCCATGATGATTTTTGCTAGTAACCATCAATAATGTCGTGGGCAAATAATTCCTTAAGACATGTATTTACGCCTCAAAGTCTCCAATCTTCCCAATCCTATTTCTTACCAACAATTTTAAGGAATTATTTCTGCAACAATAGAGTCAAAGTCCATAAAAGTCATGAATCAAGACATGATTACAATGACCGGTTTTGATGGTAACGACTTTGCTTGTTGGAGAGACAAGATAATGTTTCTTCTCACTGCTTTGAGGATTTCCTATATTATGGATCCCAATCTAATGCCTATAGAGAATCCAGAGCCCACCATTGAAGGAGGACAATCCACTGTAGAAGCCATTGAAAGGGTCAATAAGGAGAAGAAAAAACGTGAAGAGGATTAATTGCTTTGTTGTTGGCATATTCTAAACACGTTGTCTAGTTGTTTTTATGATTTATTCATCAAGATAAAATCTGTCAAAAACATATGGAATGTACTTGAATTCAAATACAAGGTAGATGAGTAAGGTACCAATAGGTATTTGTTGATATTAAACCCTTGTTGGAACAAGTTCATGGATTACAAGTGCTTGTCAATGAAATTCGTGCCCTCAAGATTGACATTCCAGAATCCTTTCAAGTTGAAGTAATTATTGAAAAATTGCCTTCAAGTTGAAATGATTATGGGAAAAGGATGTTACATATGTCAAAGGACATCACTTGGATGGAATTCTGAACCATCGTCAAATTTTTACGTTTATGTAATAATTCTGTAATTGAAGGCTAAATGCGGCCAAGGGGTATAGACAAAAAGAAAACAATAGAATTTTTTTATAAGTATACTATTGTAGCATGGATAACATCTATTCGAATTCTTTTTGTTTTAGCATCCAGTTATGCTCTTCGTGTTCATCAAATTGATGTCAAAATTGCTTTTTTAAAAATAGAATGTTTTGTTCTTCTTGCAAATGAAAATATATATATATATATATATATGAATTGGTCAAATCTCTTTATGGGCTTGGGCAAGTACCTAAACAGTGGTATGAAAAATTTGATTAAGTTATATTATCAAATGGTTTCAAAATTAATGGTGTTGATAAGTGTATTTATTCTAAATTCACTAAAGATTATGGTGCTTTTTTCACATCCCAAATTTTACAAGATTATGGGAAATGACATGGCCGTCCTATACCAAAGGACATAAGCTAAAACGAAAAAAAACTAATACAAACTTGCTATCAATGTATACACACACACATACATACATCTATATATTTGATAAAAGAGGGAGTTAAATAATAGGATTGGAGTTTTTAAAATCCGTCAAGAATTACTATGGCCACAGAATTTAAGATGACATTAATTTTGTTGTTAGTACAAATACATTTTCAAAAACGTCCTTAAATTTGTATCACTACATATCGAGAATATTAGATGTGTTTCAGCCAAGGATAACCACTGAGCTTAACTAAATGCGTTTCACTGATAAAGCACTGACATTCATTGCATTTAATACCTAAGCAAAGGGAATGCCTTACAACATTTTATACATAAATGAAAGTAGAGAGGGAATGCTAATTAAACTATGGTGGCAATCCATGTTAGTGGATTGTGTTCGTGTTCGTGTCGACATATGGGTATTATGCAAAGCAAGTCAACTCAAATACAATTATCGTGTTGATCTCTTTGACACGAGCTTGACCAAAAAGTTAACCAGTTGACACAACACCGGCTCATGCAACGTGATTAAATATCAGGTTGACGAGTCAACACAAGTACATGACCTGTCATGACATGAACATCAATAAATTATCATCATATCAAATTAAAAAAAAAAAGGAAATAGCTAATGAAATTCATCATTTTAAAATCTTAATAGTGAAGAGGGTGGAGGAATGCCATTTTAGTTAATCGTGTCTAAACGAGTCACATACAGTTCATTTCAACTCCACCAACCCCCTTAACTCAAATTGGTTATACAGGTCAATTGCATGTCTGGTGGGTTGGACAAGAACATGACAATAAACCGTGTCTCGTGGTTGACTCGAAATTGACCCTAGGCACAATTAGTCTTGATCAATACTTGCTAATTTTGTTAGAGATGATTTAAGAAATATCCCTATATTATAGATAATTATTTTATTTCCATTGATTTTCTATATCTCTAGTCATCATGCATATATATCTAGGATATTCTTCATATCTTTTTTCGCTTGTACATATCCTTGATTGATTATCTTGTTACCTAAATGATTTCTAAAATAACCTATTCATGTACTGCATCATTATGAGACATAGCAAAATATAGGGAGAAATACCAAAAAAATAAAATAAAAAGTCTAAACTTATTGTAATAGTATTAATTCAATCCTAAATTTTTTAATTGAATTAATTTAATGCTAAACATTTTCACAATGATACCAATTGAATCCATTTGGCCAATTTAGATAAGAATTTATTGACAAGAATGCAAGTCATCCTATGGGGCACTATTAGTGTTGACGTGGATGTTTTTAAATTTAATTATTTATATTCATTTTTTAAAATTTTTATTCTTTTTCCTTTTTTCTTCTCTTTTCCTTTATTTTTTTTTTTGTTCTCTCTCTCTTTCATTTTTCCCTTTCGTCAGTTGCCAACCTTTGTGATGTGGTTACCCTTGCCAAAGGTTGGCAAAGGTAACCACTAGGATTCCCTTCCAAAATGGAAGGGGGAGGTGGGGGTTCGAATCCCCACATTCTCGGGCGGAATGGGATGGAGACGATTTAATTTCAAATGTAGGTTTTGACTCCTATACCCTACAAGGAAGTAGGGCAAAAGTCTGAAAGTGAGAGTTAGAGTGGGAGTAGAGTAAGATCGACAAAAAAAAAAAAAAAAAAAAACGTTTGTGGAGGGCTAGATGAGGTCGCTCGCACTAGATCCGTTGAGGGTTGCCTTGAGGAGGCCTCGCCCATGGTTGATGAGGGGTCACCTTGCCCAACCCTGGCCATTGCTGATGATCAACGAACTTCATGGCCATCATCAAAGCCAGCAACTTGGTGGAGGGAAATAAGGAGAAAGGAAAAAAGAGAAAGGGAAAAAAAAGAACAAGGAAGGAAAATAGAAGAAAAAGAAAAGGAAATAGAAAATAATAAAAAATGCAAAAAATTATTTGAAAATTAAATAAAATGTCAATTTCAGCGCTGGCTGTCCCATATGAGACGACTAGCATCCAAGATAGCAATTTCCGGCTTAAATTGACTAATGGATTCAATTGGTACAAATATAAAAAATGTTTAAGATTAAATTAGTCAAATTGAAAGTTTATAATTATATTAGTATCAATATAACAGTTTTTTGACTTTTCAAATAATTTTCCTTAAAAATCTATAGATATTACACAATTATTTTTTCCACCATAATCTTATCTTGGTATTTTTTGGAATCGTATTGAAGGTGAATAAACCTCAATTGCTTTCGATATCCCAACGGAAAGTACGAATGATACGCCTTTTTCCTCTGAACCTGAATAAATCACTCCCGATTTTTCTTCTCTTTAACTTCACGGGGAAGATTTTCTAGTGAAGGGTTTCCTTCTATTTAAGCCCGAGACTTGCGACATACCGTCACCTTGAAGTCCAGGAGTCAACAGCGTTCGACACAGGTACTCATGTGGAGTACCGCATAAATTTCCCAACTCCTGTAATGCAAGAAGCTCTCCTCCTCCTCCTCCTTGGCAATTTGAGTGTCGTCTAAGTAACGTCCGTGTTGTTTGCGAAAGTTGATCGTGCAGAAGTAGCAGTCCAGTGAAAAAAATGGATGCACAAATTGATGTTAATCAGGGAGAATTCACGTGGAAAATCAGCTACTTCACTGAGCAGGATGCGAAAATGCTTTACTCTGAAGCATTCACAGTTTCTGGTTGTCAATGGTATTTCAATTTTTTTCACTTTTTATTTTTCTGTTTTTGCGTTGTTTCTTGATGATCGCATGTTCATCGTGTTGCCAAGTGATTCTTGCGTTTTCCGATACTTTCTGAGCAGGAGAATTCTGGTATTCCCCAAAGGGAATGGCTCGCACGATTTGCCGCTTTTCCTCAGTGTCCCTGATTCTGCGACGTTGCCATACGGATGGACCAAAGACGTCAAGTTCAGCTTGGGTGTGATTGATCAAATCAATGATGTTCGCTCTATTAGACGGGGTTTGTTCTTGAATTCGATTGGATTTTTTGGAATCTCTTCTTTTTAATGTGAGTGTCTGATGGGTTTCTCTCTGATTGATTGTGCGCATTTAGATTTCAAAAGAATTCGGTGTTGTGACATGAATAAGAAGAAGGGTTTAGATGATAAAAGACTAAGCGAGAAGAACTGCAAAGAGAGATATGGAGCTGAGGGAGAAAATAGCTTTTCTTTATCTCATTCGTTAATTCTATCAATGGTGGTTGTTACTGATAAAGGAATTTAACAAGTTAAGTTGTAAGCCACTGGTCCAGTAGATGGAGGAGTTGGAATCTGACTGCATCTAATATGATCTATATGTTGGTCCGGAAAACAGGGAGGAGCCACAATTTAACTTCTAGGATGGTCACGTTTGGAGGTCGTAGAACTGTCGCAAACTGTCGCGTTTTGTCAGTTTCATTTTTGTATGAATTTGGTTGCTTAAGCTGATCATGGGGAGGTGTTTGCTTCTTCTGTTGCTAATATTTTGCTCGACGAACAATACAAAATTCTAGTTCTTGATGGTCTCCAATGTTTCTTCCACATATCTTGCTTGTAAAGAAGTTCTTGAATTCATCACTGTCTCCTGGATTTGTAGAGGCGCAACACCATTTCACTGCGAGAGAGAAAGACTGGGGTTTCCCAAAGTTCATTCCCTTGACTGAGCTTCATAGCCGTACTGGGGGATACCTAGCAAATGACACTTTGGTGATTAAAGCCACAGTTTGCATCTCAACAGTTACTCCTCCGATGAACATTCAGCCAGCTAGACCAACTGATAAGTTTGACTCCTATTTCACTGCTCTGGAGGAATTTGTCAATGGTGCTGAGACTCATGGTGTTAGAGTAGGATCAAGTTCGTGCTGCCAAGATGGTGCTTTGACGGCTGAAATTCCTAGCTTAGAAGAAGTTGAGAAGGCTATTCAGTCGTTGACGGAATGCCTTTCGGATGTCTTTAAATTGAATATAAAAGAGAGGCTATCTGAGGCACTATCAACTTTAAGCTCGGCCAGAATTGGATTATTGTCAGAACAAAAGATAGCAATTGAGAAATTTCAGGCCAATTTCAATGATTTCATTTCTGACTTCTTAGCATTTGAGCAGGACAATGCTGAGAAACTTCAAAAGGATCAAAGGTTCTCTGTTATGAAGAAGAGCCAGGAGACTCACATCTTGTATAAGCAGTTAATGGATGACCTCATCATGGAAGAGGAAAAGCTCAAGAGAAAGACGGGGGAAGTGAAGTCTAGGAAGGACAAGCTTCTCTCAGACTGGGAGATTTTGCTGGTTGAGGCTGAAGAAGCGAAGTTGGGCGGGCTATAAAGATGAGCAGAAGAAAGTAGCAGAGGCTGAGGAAAAGAAGAGAATAGCAGAGGAAAGAATGTCTAAATCAACCACTGCTTGGTCAAATTTGAAGGCCCAATTCTGTTTAAGCTTTAAGATTACAAATAGGCCATGAGCAGTTGGTCACTTAAGAAAGGAAACTGCGTTTTAGCTTGACTTTTTGTTGGTCAATTTGTGGCTTATGTGGTTGATCTCCTATCTTGTTCGTATAGTCAAGTATATATATAGTCAGTTCTTGATGTCTTGATATGAATTGCGTTGTTATCATTCTATCGGTTATGTGGATAATCACTTTGTTCCTTCACATAAAACCTTCTCGATATGACTCCGCATTGGCTGGCTCTAGTAATAAGGATGTTCTTATACACTTTTCGTGAGGCAGAGCCTTTAGATTTTAATTATAGTCTCGGGGATTTGTATTAGGAGAGTTTACCCTGTCCTAAGTAAGGGATTGTCCCCTTGCAATTGAGTTTGGAATCACAAAACAAGGATACTAACTGATAATTAGGAGTGTTCATACAAGAAGGGAGCCACAACAAGTGTTGGGGATGCTATCGGTAATTACAGGAGAAAAACAATTGACGCTTTCATTTTCTCCAAACGAACAGCAATGAAAGACATTTTAGTTTTGGTTGCGAGGTACAGAACATAATGTTATATCCATAGTTCTTGCCATGGTTTTTCTTTTAGGTGTTTTTGGGCACAAAACAATTGTTGGGTTGGGAACTTTCGAGTTTGAAACAGCATATAATCAAATGCACTTGGGCTCCCGTTTCATTAGGCAATGTTCACTTTGTTTAGCGAGGATAATGAATGACCTAAAACACAATCTTGTTCTATGGGGCCTCTTATTCTTAGAGGTTTTGGCCAAAGTAAACTTTTGTGTCCAAGCTAGAAGTAGACTCAAGCCATAAATTCATATCCAATGTAAAATCCTAGTACACAGAACGGTGGCATGCGACCAGTGATGCAAACTGATGACAACATGGAGTCTATTGTGAATGAACTTTTATTATGAGTAGGATTTCTAAGGAAGATGAGAGCTTTCTTGTAACATATGCTTGTAAGATTGTAAAGCTAAGAGAAGTAGAAGGTTGGAAAGATGATACTGGGCAATTAATATGAAACCATCATGTTTTTCGAGTTTTGAAGAATGAGACAAGGAATTCTCACACAAGACATTTTTTATTACTTGGAAGCCCTTGACAGGTAAGAGTTTTCTTTAACAGCCATGGTTCGGCTCTTTCTGAGAGATTAAATCCGTTAATTCACATTAAGAGGATTCAAAAGTAGGGCCACGAAAATCCCATCTCGTATAAGCAGTTGATGGAGGATAAACCAAGGAAGAAAGAGAGAGCTCACAAGGGAGATGGAGAAAGTGAAGTGTAGAGAGGACAAGCTCCCATCGGACTAGGGGGATTTTGTTGGTCGAGTCGGAAGAAGCAAAGTCGGGCTATGACAAGAAGCAGAAAATAGTAGCGGGGGCTGAGGAAAAGAAGAGAGTAGCCGAGGAAAGAAAGTCCAGATCAACCATTGCTCGGTTTGACTTGGAGGTTGGGACACCTGGAGTGCCATAACTTGGTACGGAGGGACACTTAAAGTGCTATAACTTTAAAATAGTACACTTAAGTGCCAATATCGGAGTAAAATGGGATACTTAAGTGCCACTCTGGCGAAAATCCGGCCAAATGGCTGACGTGGCAATTTTCCGGCGAGTTTGGTCCAAAACGGCGTCGTTTTGCACGCTGACGTGGCGGAGAAAACGCAAAAACGACGCCGTTTCGTGTCTACGTGTAAATAATAATATATAAATTAATTAAATTAGATTTAAAATATTCAAAAAAATTTTAAAAAAAAATAAGAAAAATTTAAAAATTTTAAAAAATTAAGAAAAATTTAAAATTTTTTAAAAAATTAAGAAAAATTTAAAAAATTTAAAAAATTTAAAAAATTAAGAAAAATTAAAAATTAAAAATTAAAAAAATTTAAAAAAAAGGGGGAAGTCGAATGGGGCGGCTCCCTCGCCGCCGCCGCCTCCCGCCGTCGCCGGGAAGGGCCGGCGACGAAGGGGGAGGGTCGGCCGGGGTCGCCGGCCCCGGCCGACCGACGGCGAGGGTGTGAGCCCTCGCCCCCAGATCCGGGCAAGGGCTTGCGGGCCCTCACCGCCGGTCGGCCGGCCTCGCCGGCCCCCGGCCGGGGCTCGCGACCCCGGCCGACCCTCCCCACTCCGTTGCCGGCCCTTCCCGGCGGCGGCGGGGGAGGCGGCGAGGGCCCGCGAGCCCTCGCCCTAGATCTAGGCGCGGGCCGTGACCCTCGCCCGGATCCGGCGAGGGGTCGCGGGCCCTCGCCGCCTCCCCGCCACCGCTAGGAAGGGCCGGCGACGGCGGGGGCGGCGGCGGCGGCGGCGAGGGAGCCGCCCGTTCGACCTCCACCCCCCTTTTTTTTTTTTCCTTAATTTTTAAAATTTTTTAATTTTTCTTAATTTTTAAAATTTTTTAAAATTTTCTTAATTTTTAAAATTTTTTAAAATTTTCTTAATTTTTAAATTTTTTAAAATTTTCTTATTTTTTTTAAATTTTTGAATATTTTAAATTTAATTTAATTAATTTTTATATTATTATTTACACGTAGACACGAAACGACGTCGTTTTTGCATTTTCTCCGCCACGTCAGCGTGCAAAACGACGCCGTTTTGGACCAAGCTCGCTAGAAAGTCGCCACGTAAGCCATTTGGCCGGATCTTCGCCGGAGTGGTACTTAAGTATCCCATTTAACTTCAAAACTGGCACTCAAGTGTACCATTTTAAAGTTATGGCACTTAAGTGTCCCTCGGTGCCAAGTTATGACACTTGCGCTGTACAACTGCTTCGATGGGCTGAATGGTTTTCAAAATACTCTTTTGAAACCACACATATTCCTGGGAAAAAGAATGTCCTTGCTGACTTTTTGTCAAGACCCAAAGCACCAGTTGAGATCAACATGTACATCAAGAGGCCTGCCTTTCATATGCTCAATTATGGTGTCAAATACAAAATAGAGAAAATAAAAGACTCGCCAACCCAGAGATATCCCGAGGAAATCATTCAGCAAATCCAGAATGACAGTCTTACTGAAAACATGGAGACCCTCATGTGGCAATGCCACACGAGACCTTTCGATTCAATGGAGGTTCGATTCTTTATCCTTTCGGGTTAAATTTGAATTATCCTTTTATTCATCCTCTTGTCTGGAAGGAAGATGATTTCCCTGATCAGCTCAAAACGCTATTATGGTACTTAACCAATAAGTACTTGATAGCCATTGAAATTCCCACCAGAAGATTCATTGCCAATCTCACCAGGATATTCATGCTCGGAAGAAACATCGAAAAGGAATGCGATAGAAATCTTTTAAATTTTCTAAACTGGTTCTATCATCCTACATGTTGGAAACATGACTTAGAAAGAGAACTGAGAACCATGGCACCAAATCCTGAAGTTCACACCATCCTGTTTTTCAGACGTCCATGGAATTTCTTTAGAAATAATGGCAGTATTCTCGATGCACCACTTGAAATAGGAACCACAGCCTATAAACCTCACTCGAACAACCGAGAAGCCAGGATTCACAGATCTTATCCAAGATCTGTCAGAACTTCTGAACATGAATACCGAGAACTCCAGAGAATTCTATTCCAAGAAAACAAAACCATTCCTGCAGATATTTGGAATAATGTACCCACTACGTGGGATCATTATGACCTAGCACCTGGAGCAAAAGACGCACTCAGGCAATACAGACAAGCTGCATCATCCCAAGAGCATGAAGTGACAAATGAAGATGACATTGTCCAGTCCACTCAAGACCCCTATGCACGCTTTGGAGGTCCTCTGTCCCAGAATCCCTACGAACAAGGACCTTCGTCCTCATCCCAACATATGGACACAGCCTATTATGCACAGCCCTCCAACTGGCCTCAGCCAAGCCTTCCTGACAACACTACTGATGAAAACACAGATTGGGCAGCAGAGGAAGCATCCCATTGGGCTCATGAGGCCTCCTCATCTCAAAGACTGAACCAGATTCTTTCACCTCAAGACCTTGAAGCCCTTCAGCAGAAGTATGAAGCACATCTCCTAGAAGACAGTTCAGATAGCGACTCAGTATGTAGCTACAATGCTCGTGACGGACGAGACCGTTGAGTCCGTACAATTTCACTGTAGCAAAGTACTGTTCACTTTTACTGTAGCACTAGGCTAGGGAATGTACTGTTCACAAGATGCGATTCGTTCATAGTGTGCGAATAATTCCCTTCCGTAGGCTTTCGGCGCCTCGTTTGTTTTTGGACCCGTGAGTTGGTCCCCGTGTGTCCTTGTTTACCTTTATTTGCCTATATAAGGCATCGTTGTTGTATCGTTTTGGGCGAGTCCCCTAAAGTAAAGAGTGTGCTTTGTGAAAATCCTCTATGTCTTTCTAAACCTCTCTTCTTCTCCCGGCTGGTAGGATCCTTCGAGAAATGCAGCTTGGGTAGATTAGAAACGTCTCCATCCCGGCATCACTTTGGGTGTCTCTAGGCTCTGAACTAAAGGGCTGAGTGGTTTCTGGCTAAAAGGCTGTCCCTGAAGGGCTTGAACGGGAGTTGTTCGCCCAATGTGGGATGCATATCTGCTGGAAATTTACTCTCCTTCCCTGGTTCTAAGTCTAGGTCCATTCATGGTATCAGAGCCACAGTTTCGTTTTTAGTATTATCCATTCCATGCGCTTGATAGGTGAATCCAGTGCTGAGAAGACCTTTACACACCATGACAGACCCAGAAATTCTCGAAGCACCCATCTCTCTTGCTCCTTCTTCATCCTCAGCTCTTTCAGAATTTCGTGTTTCAAATGCTTCTAAGATAGATTATCTTTATGAAGTCTCTCTTAGTGATGAAACCAAGATTTCAGAAACTCAGCTTCCTCTTATGAACCCCTACTCAGCTTTTGCTAAACCCACCTCATCATTCTCACCAATCCGCTCGATTCGACAGCTGATTCACCAATCCCCGAAGCAAGTAAAAGAGTACGTTCAGTCCTCCAAATTCGACCAGCATCCTATCCCTGCTACTGAAAAGGAGTACTTCGTTACTCTTCAGATCCCTCCTGAATTTCCCAGACAATGGGTACAACAGGGATATTCTCATGTCCATTACGGAGCTGTTCGTCTTGCTCTTACTTTTCATGGACGAAAAGGTTTACCAAGAGTAGCAAGAATCGCTTTATTGGACACCGGTTTTTACAATACCAAAGATGCTTGCATTGGTACTGTTCGAGACCACTCGAATGCCTAACAGTCTTTGTGACTTTGTATCCAAATTTCAACATAGCTCTTTCGGATCCCCAACTTCTTTCCTTTCGAAAGTCCAAGTCCAAACTCACTGGAGCACCCCAAACCGCCGACTCTGTAGCCGCAACCCTCCATTACCAAATGGTTTATCGAGTGCGTAATCATGCCCTCGACCTCAACTTCAACAATGGTAATGAAGATGCGTTGTTCATCTCCATGCGTAATGACCAGGCCCCGCATCCATGTTCCCGACATGATCCGTAAGGATACGTTGGCCAAGCTACTTCCAGATACTTGGATCACCAACTACGAGAAGCTGCACCAGCATAACAAGCCTTTCCAGTCCACGGACTCAGAATTTGTAAGAAAAACAGATGGAACTGTTTCCATCAAATTTGGCAAGGAAAAGGAAGAAAGTCCTTCTATCTTCCAGACCATCCTCATGATAGAGCCATGTGTTCCAGAATCCATTTCCGAGCCAGATCCAAAAAAGCATGTTCGACACTTCAACAGTGATGGACATCCTGTTCATTACTATAAAGACAATCATGGTCATTGTTTTTGGGATCCCTTTTGCCAATGTTCCTACTGCATAAACTCCCCTGACGAGGTAGATCCTCATGCAAGATCTCCTCCACGACGGAAAAAGTCCAGGGATAAGTTGTACGAGAGGTACTTAGATGGAGATTCCTCTGTAGATACTCTTGGTGAATGTGATAAATATCAGTTCATGGTGTCTTATGCACCACCTCCACCACCAGAGTTCACTACTACATCCCGAACATCGCCGGATCCACCAAAATCACCTCCACCTTCTCCTCCCCAGAAAAAGCAAGCTCTCTCTCCATTTTATAAGCCAATCCTCAAATGGGCCAAGAAACACTCTTACCCCCTTGAAATCCCAAATGCGAAACACCACCCACTTCTTCTATTGCCATGTTCCAAGATACTGACTTTCCTCCTCTTGTTAAGGAAAACTCTAAACTCTCGTTCCCTGCTACAGAAGAGTTTATTGATCCACATGGTAGATATCGCCATATTCCTAAAATACCTACTCCTATAGACGTGGACGAACATGGAAGACAGAAGAAAACCCCTGCTGCTGAAGCCGTTCTAAACTGGCAATCTGAGACTCTGTTGGCACAGAACAATGCCTTCAAGACTATTGATTCCAAGATTGGAAATGTGCAACATGATCTCCGAAGATACGATGAAAGTACCAAGAAGATACTTTCGAATTCCGAAAAGGCTTCATGCCTTGGAATCGGGACAACATCTTGGGTACCATTATCTTGAAAGTCCAAAGCCGTAAAATAGACAAACTCAAGAAGCGATTCAACTTCTTGAAGAAGGAAGGTTCGACCTTTCGATCCCTTAGCACCTCCCGTTCAAATCGGGTATGTACCCCCGGCTCCACAGCATCTGTTTTTGCCAATATTCCACAAGATCCTTCCAGAAGAGAATCAGATATACGAGAGCGTCTCAAAGCTTTGAAAAAAGAAAAAGGCAAGGAGAAAAAACCACCGATAGAATCAAGTTCAGTTGTCATAAGAGAAAGGCCAGGCCAGATGATGTTATCTAATCCATTGGAATCCTTTTTGAAGGATTTGAGTAAGCAAGTTGATCCTATTACCCAAAAGCCTGAGCCTGATCCACCAGTCCCGGAGACACAGATTATGCTCACTGAACAAACTTCTGATACTACATCAGATTCAGCTTCTCTTTCCTCTTCTTATTCTTCCCTTTCAGACCAAATAGACGATTCTCCTCAGACCATTCCACCAACTTTGCAAATATTCATGGTTGATACTCCTCCAGATTATGACTATGAAATGGAATCAAACTATGCTGATCCAGAATTTGGACAGACAAGTAACCCAACCAGAAATGATTCCACCAGACATGTGTCTATGGCATCAAAACAATTCTTCTCCATTGATTATATTCCTTATCCAAAATGGCCAGAAAGACTTGAAGAGTTTCATACTTGGTTGAGTACACAATTCATTACCAACCATGATATGAATGATGTCCTCTACAATTTTGTTACAAGGTTCACATGAAGCCTTAAATTTTGGTGGCAAGGACTCACGGAACAAGACCAGCTTACGTTTCTGTTATCACCAAATTTCAGCCATGCCTTGACTTACCTATATCACACTTTTGTGGGAACTCCAGGAGATCTCAAAGAGCTAAAAAGAAGAGAATTCTTCGAAAGAAGATGCTGCTCTCTTCAGAAAAAGCATCTTGATAAGCATTATCGATTGATGCTTCAGCTCTTCTATCAGATTGGCGCAGATCCAAACCTAAAGCATGTCTTCATCACCTCTATTCCTAAGGAGCTATCACAGATGGTTGAAAGATCTTTCTTTGGAAAACAAAGAAGGATACAAGACGTTGCCATGGGAGAACTTCAAAGAAGAAGTCCATTTATGCCTTGAAGAATTATGCTTAAAGCGTCGAATGGTCCAAACATACATCACAGATGACAAGCGTCTTGAATCAGCCTGCTCCCAACAGAAGCTAAAAATCAAATGCTCCAAACAGGATTGTGATGGTACTTGTGGCCATTACTCCCGGAAGAAAAAGCACTTCAAGAAGTACTCGATTAAAAAATCCAAGCATGGCTCCAAGCATTTCCGAAAAAGGAAAAAATGGCGATACCTGCGAAAAAGGAAAGATCACACATGCCATAAGAAATCAAGCCGTTGCTACATCTGCAACAAGAAAGGACATTTTGCCAAAAACTGTCCTCAAGCAAAAAAAGGTCAGAATCATCTGATTGAAAGTGAAACAGGTATTTCTCTTGAAAACGATGATATTGAGTCCTTATTTTCTGCTGATGAAGAACCAACAGAACAGACTCTTTGTGTTATTCCCTTCTATCAAACCTCCAGTGAGGTTGAGTCTGATGAATCAGAATCTGAAGACATTTTTCACATCTCTCCTACATCTTCAGAACCAAATCCTGACATATTTTCAAGTCAAACTCACTGCCCTCATTTCCCTGTAAAAATCTTCACTTCAAAGTACGCCAGACCTATCAACGTCATTGCTCTCATTGATACTGGAGCAAGTTGCTCCATTCTAGACACTAAGGTTCTGCCCGAAGAATATTGGACTCCTCATATCCGATATTTCAACTCCGCTTCAGGAGATACTTTTTCCACAAGTGTCAGAACCACTCCAGTTACTGTCCAGTTCTTCCCCCAGTGTTCCATAAAGGCAAAAATCTTTG
Organism: Eucalyptus brandiana; assembly: GCA_014182725.1. Lineage (NCBI taxonomy): Eukaryota > Viridiplantae > Streptophyta > Magnoliopsida > Myrtales > Myrtaceae > Eucalyptus > Eucalyptus brandiana. The sequence goes on from CM024678.1 coordinate 20,251,473, forward strand.
GGTCAAACCTTCCCAATAAAGATTTGCTAATTGGGTGGGACATCATGACTCAGATCTCTCAACTCCGTATCATTCCTGGAAAAGGTCTTAGATACAAAAATCAATTCTCTGAGTTCGTTGATATTCAGAGACTCTTTTCCATTCAAATGAGTTTGTTAGATCCAATCATGCAAAGGCTGCTAGAATCTTATTCGGAATCCCACTCAGAATTCGCTCAAAAATGTTCTCATCCTCTATGGGAAAATCCAGAATTCTTTGTTCGCCTCCCCTTCAAAAAAAATGAAGACATCAATCCAACAAAGGCGAGTCATGCAGGAATGAAGCCAGAACACTTGGCTTTAGCTCAAAGAGAATGCTCGGAATTATTGCAACAAGGCCTTATTGAAGTTTCTGATTCTCAATGGGCTTGTGAAGCCTTTTATGTCAATAAGCGCGCTGAGCATAACAGAGGGAAAATGAGATTGGTAATTAATTACCAACCTCTTAATCTTTTTCTCCAAGATGATAAGTTCCCTTTACCATCCAGAGATTCTCTCTTTAGTGGTTTAACAAAAGCCCATATCTATTCCAAATTCGACCTCAAAGCCGGATTTTGGCAATTGGGCATCCATCCTGAAGATAGAGCCAAAACAGGGTTCTGTATCCCGAACCAACACTTTCAGTGGAAAGTTCTTCCTTTTGGCTTAAAAGTTGCCCCATCCCTTTTCCAAAAGGCCATGTGTCGCATTTTCCAACCTATCTTGTCAACTGCAGCAGTATATATCGACGATATTCTGCTCTACAGCCCTGATGAACAGAACCACTGCCAACTCCTTGAAAAATTTGCAGAAATCATGAAAAGGCATGGCATTATGCTTTCTCAAAGAAAGATGAATATTGCCCAGACAGAAATAGAATTTCTGGGGATGCATCTCAACAAGGGTACATACTATCCAGGGCCACACATTGCTCAAGAACTACTGAAGTTTCCTGAAGATAACTTCACAACAAAACAGGTTCAGCAATTTCTTGGGATAATTAATTATCTCAGGGTTTTTGTCCCAAATATTGCAAAGCTTCTGATTCCTTTGCAATCCATGCTGAAAAAGAACTCCCCCCCTTGGGGAAAGATCCAGACTAAAGCCGTTGCTGAGCTTAAGGAGATCATGCAGAATCTCCCACCATTGCAAATACCATCAACAGGCAGAAGAAACTGTGTTCTGGCAAAATTATTGCCGGACTATGTTAATTCGAACAGAATATTAGGCCAAATATCTGCATTTATAGTCAGTTTCTAATTATCTTTAGATGAAATGCGTGGTGGTTATAAATTTTTTGCTGTTGGAACTTGGGAACGGAGTGATATGTTTCTATAGGTGTTAGTGTTTTGGAACTTCAGAACAGAGTGCTTTGTTTCATTGGTGTTGGATTAATCTAATCAAATTATTGTATATGCTCTCTTATTTTAATGGGTTCCCAAGTCATTTGATCTATCGATTGTAGTAAGGAGGTAATACTTACCGACATATATGCTAAATGATCATTAAAAATGGATATTTAACCTCATAATTAAATGACAAAGTTCTCCCATTTTCATTAAAATTTATTGATTAAAGAGTGAAATTTCCAACGCCTTTTTGTTTTATTGCATTTAGGTTAGATGTATCTCATTGGTTACATTATTTTGTATAATGTTTGCTGATGGTATAAATAATACTGAAAAAAAGATGCTTATTAACATGGACATTTCTATTTTTCTTGGCAATACACCACGAAATGGTCTCCATCTTCTGGGAAAATCCTCTTTTTTGTTCATAGATTACTAAATTTTATTTGATAAGGGATAGAGTTAGGATAACGATAGCACTTTCTTAACACATTTTGAGAGTTGATTATATTTTTTAATGTCTTATGACTCAGATACACTTTCATGACAAGTTTTAGAATTATATTACACTTATTTTTCTTTATTTTTTGCTTTTGCTTTTCCATCATTCCTCCTATAAAAGAACGACAGTTCCAACATACCATCACCTTGTAGTCGAAGGGTAACAACGTTCGACACAAGTGCTCCTGTGGGGGGTACCTCTTAATTTTTCCATCTTCTGTGATGAAAGATACTGAAGCGACATATCGGGAATAAAAAAAGGGCATATTATAGTGCGGAATCTTCAACAAATCCACTTGGAAATAACATATGAATCAGAGCTGATCATTTGGCGATTCTTTTCTAATTTGTTTTTATTCAATTTCCATGTGGATCACATTTCAAATTGTTATTTTTATCTTTGACGTTTCTTTTGACTCAATTCTCTGTATTCTTGGCGGGTTACTCTCCTCCTCCTCCTCCTTCACAATTGGAGTGTCGTCTAAGAAGAGAGATCAGCCGTGTTTGCGAAAGATGTTTGAGCAGAAGCAGCAGCCAAATAAAAAATTAAAAATGGAAATCGCTGACGTGAAAAATGACGTCAATCAGGGAGAATTCACTTGGATAATCCCCAACTTCACTCGGCAGAGCGCGAAGCTTTACTCTGAAGCATTCACAGTTTCTGGTTGTCAATGGTACTTCAATCTCTTTTCTATTTTTTTTTTTTGTTATACTTATTTTTCTATTTGTCCGGTTGTTTCTTGGTGATCGCACGTTCATCGTGTTGCCAAGTGATTCTAGCGTCGTCTGATCCTTTTTGTTCAGGAAAATTGTTGCATACCCCAAGGGGAATAACACGTACCATTTGTCACTGTACCTCGAAATCCCTGATTCTGCGACGTTTCCGGACGGGTGGACTAGAAAAGCCAAGTGCAGCTTCAGTGTGATCGATCGAACCAATAATGCTCACTCTATTACCAGAGGTTTGTTCTTGAATTGGATTGATTTTTGTTGGAATCTTTTGCTTTTGATCTAAATGAATGATAGGATTCTCTCTACGTGATCATGCATCTAGATCTTGAGAAACCAGTGTCACCACTTGAAAAAAGAGTACCGGTCTAGATGAGAAAAGAATGAGTGAGAAGAAATAGAAAGAGATATATTGAGTGGAGAGAATATGTTTTCTGTGTTTCCTTCGATAAACCTCTCAAAAGTAGGTAAGCTTCTAGCATGCACGCACAACGATGCCGAGGTTACTGATTAAGGAATTTAGCTAAGTTAAGTTTGTGAGCAGCTGGTGCAGTGGACGGAGGAGTTGGGGCTCTGACTGCGCCTATATGATCCAAATGTTGGTCAAGTAAAAAAGAGTAGCCACAATATAAGTTTAAGATAATTACACCTGGTGGTCTTAAAAATGTTGTGCATTGTCAGTTTACCAGACTTTTTTACGAATTAGATTGCTGAAGCTGATCATGTGGAGGTGTTAACTTCTTCTGGACAATATGACATTCTGGTTCATGGTCTCCAATGTTTCTTCCATTGATCATGCTCTGGTGTTGCAAACAAGTTTTTGAATTCGTCACTGTCTCCTGAATTCTGCAGAAATGCAACATGATTTCAATGCCAGAGAGAGTGACTGGGGTTTCAAAAAGTTCATTAAATTGAGCAAGCTTCGTACTCACACTATGGGATACATAGCAAATGACTCTTTGATGATTAAAGCCAAAGTTTGCGTCTTAAAAGTTACTCCTCCAGTGAATCTTCAGCCAGCTAAACCTACTGATAAGTTTGACTCCTATTTTACTGGTCTGGAGGAACTCGTCAATACTGCTGAGACTAATGCTGTTAATGTAGGATCAACTTCAAGCCACCATGATGGTGCTTTGAAGGCTGAAATGCCTAGCCTAGAAGAAGTTGAGAAGGCTAAGCAGTCTTTGAAGAATTGCCTCTCGGATCTCTTTAAATCCAATATGAAAGAGAGGCTATGTGAGGCACTATCAACTTTAAGCTCAGCCAGAATTGGATTATCGTCAGAGCAACAAATAGCAATTGAGACATTTCGGGCCAATTTCAATGATTTCACTTCCGACTTCTTAACATTTGAGCAAGACAATGCCGAGTTGGAGCTGCATAAACTACTAAAGGATCAAAGGTTCTCTGCTATGAAGAAGTGTCACGAGACTCACATCTTGAATAAGCAGTTAATGGATGACCTTATCAAGGAAGAGGAGGAAGTGAAGTCTAAGCGGGACAAGCTTCTGTCTGACTGGGAGGTCTTGCTGGTCCAGTCCGAAGAAGCGGAGTCGGGCTATAAAGATGAGCAGAAGAAAGTAGCAGAGGCTGAAGAAAAGAAGAGAATAAGCGAGGAAAGACTGTCTAGATCAACCACTGCCTGGTCAAATTTGAAGGCTCAATTCTGTTAAAACTTAAAGGTATCAAATAGGCTAGGATGCTATTGTTCACTTAAAGTATAAAAACTGTGTCTGAGCTTGACTATTTTTTGGCCAATTTCCAGCAGAACCATTGCTTAGAGGGGCATATATGTTTGATCCTCTATCATCTTAGTTTGGTCAGCATATGAGGCTAATATATACATATATATGTCTATGGAGTTAGTTTCTTATGTCCTCATATGAATTGCATGGTTATCGCGCATTTTGCTCTTGGAGCTTGGAGATTCTAACTATTTTAATGCACTTTCTTGACTGTTCTTATGTGAATATGTGATGCTCAAGTTGTTTCTTCACGTATAGCCTTCTTGATATGACACCACGCTAGGTGGCTCCAGTAATGAGGGTGTTCTTGTATCCACTTCTCGTGAGACAGAGCCTATGGATTTCATTACTATAGTTGAGATAGTGAGAGGAGAAGAGAGAAATGAGGAAGATTGTGATTGTGGAGTCTAGTGAGAACGAGGGATACATTATATAGGGCAAGAGTGAACAGTAAAACATAGCAAACATAAATCCTAATATAATATTATATATTATCTAACAACTCATGGGATTTATGTTAGGAGCGTTTACCCTGTCCAAAGAAAGGGATTTTGTCCCCTTGCAATTGAGTCTGGAATGAAGAAAATAAGGACACTGTCTAATGGTTAGTAGTGTTCCTACGAGGAGAGTGCCACTACCAGTGGCTCTAATGTTGGGGAGGTTATCAGTAATTACAGAAGAAATATAATTGACGCTTTCAATTAGTCCAAATAACTTAAATAAGTAGCGATGGATAACATATCAGGTCTTTGGTTGTGAGAATATAATGTTATGTCCGCACTTATAGGGCTTTTTGCTACATGGATATTCATCATATCCTTAGCAGATCCGTGGTTCTCTTTTTGGTGTTTTGGGCGCAACACGTTCGTTGGGTTAGGAATTTTGAGTTTGGCACAGCATGATCAAATGCAATCCAGCTCTCGTTTGGTTTTGTGATATTTACTTGAGTTTAACGAGGTAATAACAAGATCTACAACACAATCTTGTTCTATGGGACCTTTTAATCTTAGAGATGTTGACCAAAGCAATAGGCTTGAGTCATAAATTCATACCCGGCATAAATTCGTAGTACATCTAACACTGGCAACCGACAAATACCGTAAAATGATGACGACTCATGCTGTAAAAGAAAAATAACTTGTGACATTCGATTTATGTGAGAAGACAATTTTGCGATAGACTTGTTTGGTAAAGTTCACATATTTAGTCTATTTCTCATGTAGCTTTTATTATGCGGAAGACTTGCGAGGAGGATGAGATTTCTCTTTTAACGCATGCTATAAAGTTGTACAACTAGGAAATGTAGATGATTGTGGCCCAGTCCATCAGGCTCCAATCCAGTCGAGCCCGCTTCTTAATCAGAGGCACGACGCCACTAGGCCATCTAGCGACCGCATGCCATGTTTTTCAAAAATTAATAATTTTATTTGTGTAGTTTTACTCGTTGACCAATTTTGATTGGATATTACTTTTCTTTATTAGAATATCTAAACAAGATAAATAATTATAGAATTAAAAAAAAAGCTAATTACAATCAGAGAAAAATTGTTGTGATTAATTTTTTAATAATTGTTTAGAAATTTAGTTGATTTAGTTGTCTCCCATTTTATACTTTTTCTTAACGACAGTTAAAGGTAAAAGAGAGTTTTTCTATTAAAAAAAAGTGAGATAAAAATACGCATTTACGCCTTAAATAGTCATTTGCAATGCATGCATGAAATGTATATCCCTCTCCTCATATTCTTATCTTCCGATCATATCATACATAAAACGTCATATTCTCATTCATTTTTAGTCTCAGGAAATTCTGATTGGTGAATTATATACATTATAAATAGAATCCACATGCAAACTTTATTATAAACTAGCAAGATACTCATTCTTTACGTTACTCTTAGACTATATTTGTTATATTATTCTAAATTTTTGGTGTAAATGCGTATTTTTGCAAGATATTAGAATATATAGAAAAATATAACAAAATAAGGATTAACATCAATTAAACCCAGTCATTTAGGTTTCGTCATCCAATTAAAAAAAACACAAAACATAAAATTACAATAATATGGAATTTTAATTAATTACATGCAATATTTGAAGCACTTGAAATAATAGGAATTGATAAGAACTTTGAAAGCATAAAGAAATCGATAACTTTCCTCACTACTTGCAATCTTCACCTTCGCTCATCGACTTGGCATGAAAAAGACGAGTACGTTAATTTTGTAAAATCTATTGGATATTTCAGTTTCCTTTTCCACATATATGCTTCATTCTCTTTAGGATCCTTTTTTTTTTTGGGTGGGGGTGGTGGTTATGAAAATCTCATCATCCATGGAATGTATCGCAAAAAGAATAGTTGGATTATTTTCTAGTTTTAAGAAAATTCGCAATATTTCTTTACCCCAAAGTTTATAGTTTCTAAATTTATTTTCAGAATAAGAATTTTCCCGCGAGGTATCGAGCGAGGTGGACAACGGTGGGATTGGAAAATGAAAGATTAGGTGAGCTAGTGCCGGTTTAGTTTGGGGGAAAGTATATTTGACGGTCAAACTTTGACCCCACAATTCTTGATATTCTATCTATAAAAGAAATATTTTTGGACAAATGCTCTGAAAGCCTCGAGGAAGGAAAGTTTATCACAATGCTTCGATTAGATAATTAACTTCTTTTTTTTTCGGTGGTGCAAGAGAGATTATTAACTCTTTTAATCCACGACTCTTTCCATTGTAATAACATTCTTGTGTTATCTAGTATCCTTGTACTCCTTGTCTCTCTCATGAAAACATTCTCGAAATAATGTTAGAGATATAAAAATAATTTAGAAAATTAATTGAGCAGTGCTAGGAGCAAGACTAGTAAGGTGCTTGAATATGACCCACTATTTTATGATATGAGTTACATCTTACGAAGTAAGTTTGTAAATTGGTGTTTTTCCCCTACAAAATTACTCTCTTCTTTCTATTTTTTCTCCTCTTTTTCCAAAAGTTCTTTGACAACTTTTTCTTGAAAAGAAAAACACAATCACAAATGTAGTTATGATTCACCGGTCATATCTTAAATTTGAGAAAATTACCTAATTAGCCATAAACTTGTTATATAGATATCAATTCAGTCTTAATTTTTTCAATTTTGCCAATTTAATCATAAACCTTTGCTTAAAATTCCATACAATGATTTTGGCCAATTTTCATTGAAAATTGCCAACGTGACGATTAAGTTATCGTTGGCCATCTTATGTGGCACTTCGCCATGCTAGCCATTTCCTATGAAAATTGGCAAAAATGACTATATTAGAAATTTGTGCAAAATTTTAGAACTAAATTGGTAAATTTGAAAAGTTTAAGACTAAATTGACATACATACAATAGGTTTAGAATTGATTAGACAATTTCCCCTCTTAAATTTTTGTACTCTATTTAGATTAGAATAATTTTACATTGTAACCACCGGCCGCGGTGGCTCCACTGGTTAAGACTCTGCTGATCCTCAACAAAGAGGTGAAGGGTTCAAAACCCAGGGGAGGCGCTAGGTGTATTAAGTGTGACTCGGGGGTGGTGGGTCCTCCCGCTAAGTGTCACTTGGGGTTTACGGCGCGGTTGTCGGCCGCAGTTCTTCCTCCAATACCAAAAAAAAAAAAAAAAAAAAAAAAAATTTTTACATTGTACTCACTAGCCAAATGAAATCTATTTGGGTGGAATTTCGCATATGGAATGAAGATTGTCTACACTAAGGACTGGCCAGAAGATGAGAATCTTCCTCAACATATGTGCCTCGTGAAATAGTAAATAGATGCTTCGAACGTTGATATCCGTGGGCAATTCATCATTTTCCACATCATTTTTATACAATTGACTCTTTGCTTAGTAATTGTTTACTTTAAAATACCACCACATTGGGATTTTATCTATTCTCTGTTCAAGTGTTTTCTACATCTTTGTTTTCGTTGGCTTCTTGCGAATTTCATAATTTGACTTTTATTTCTGGGAATTTCATAATTTGACTTTTGTAGCTTCTCCAACCTTCAGGACTTCCTTACCTAATCAAGAGGATTAATTTCTAGACGTAGAGAGAATGATAACTAAAGCATGAGTTATTACCTAGAGGAAAAAATGACAAATGGAGGGCCTATTCAGAGCGTAAATTTAACTCAAACGGGAAATGTTTCCCAAAGCATAAATTTGCTAGAAAATGGAGGATTGTGGCCCAGGTCCATCGGGCCCCAATCCAGCTGAGCCAACCTTACCTCAAACGACCACGTGTCAGCCCAATTGACCGCTATGAACGCCAACGTGGCGCTGACCCAACACCTTGGCATTGGGACTACCACATAGCAAGCACCCATTGGATGCGCCTCAGCCAGCAAGCAATCATGCGCCACAAGGAATTTTTTCTTTTAAAGTTAGATATTTGTATTAGGTAGATTTTTAGCCAAATTTAACCGAATTTTAATCAGACATCACTTTTCTTTATTAGAATATCTAAAACAAGACAACTAATTATAGAAAAAAATTAAGAAAAAAACAAAGAGCTGTTATTATTAACTTTTTTGCTAATCTTTTTCATTATTATAGTTAATTTAGCATTTTAGTTAATTTTTTTTCTCCCATAGTCCATATTTTTTATTTTTACAACAATCAGAAATAAAAGTGAGTTTTCCTCAAGAGATAAAAGCACATTTTGCACCTCAAAAGTCAAAAAGTCATGTGCATTGCACTTGCTAACAAAAAAGTTCAGAAAAATGGAATGTAGTGGATATTGATGTACACCATGCATACAAGGATAGAGGAAGCTTTTGATTTAGGAGAGATTATGCAAATCAATCACGACAAAAAAGTCTCACTATAGGAAAAATGGAAAACTTCTAATAGCTTTCTAAAGAAATGTAGAATGGTCACAAAAAAAAGGAAATTCAGTTATTTACATTTAGGATTAGTCCAAATTGCTTTAAAATCCCCAACAGAGATTGAAATTAAACACTTATATTGGTTGTGTCTAAAGGATTGTAGGCACAATAAGTTCACACACTCTTGCCAGAGATTGTAGAATCCATGAACCCATATATTTCAATTGCTACCCAAATTTTACCATTTGGATGAAAGATCCAAATGTTATGAGAAAATATGGCCAATATAAAACCTCAATATCCTTCATAATTGAAGGATCTCAGAATCTAGATTAATATATAAAATCTTTTACAAGGCCATGTCACTAACAATTGATCCAAGAACACATAAGTGAGATTCTGGAAGATGAGAAACAATTTCAATATGTGCAAATGTTGAAGAAAAGAACTTAGTAATGTAGGAAAAAAGTTGATGAGAATAAATAAATCTATTTGAGGCGTGCAAGCGAAATCACTATCCTTAAGGATAATTCTGCCCCTCGGAGTGTGAAATTCGGTGCGATAAGCTTTTGACGGCTATCCTCCTAAGATACAACAAACCTTCTTTTATATTTCGCATTGAATATTAGAAGGAATAGAAACAACGTCGTGTATAACCCAGCAAGGAAAAGGAAAGGAAAGATTTGTGAAAAGAAAGAATATTCTTTGTTTTATTCAGTATGTATATATTTTTTAAGATTGTCTTATGGATTTTATATGCAGACAAAATAGAGCCGTTAAAAGAGCCGTTCTAAAATAATGAAGGATTTATTTGAGAAAAAATTAAATATTACAAAACGATTGAAAAGTCGTTATATGACCGTTAAGAAACCGTTATGTGACCGTTAAAAATAATGATGGTCTTCAATGCGGTCATAACTATTATCGAAGTTATTATTGTAAATATTTCAAAATATTATTGAAATATCCAACAATCCCCCACATATTTCAAAAGATTTTGAAAATAAAAAATTAATATGATGCTGGGTTATTGGAGTGTAATGCATTGGAACTGGTGCTTGTTAGGCTATGAACTAGCCCTAGAAAAAATGAAATATAATTCATGAAATTATTGATGAAGTTTGAAACTTCTATGAACCAAAAATTTCTTTTGTGAATTATAATTTTCATCAATCACATTGCACTCCCATAAACTTTGTTGTTCAACGTGGTTTTGCACTAATAGGCCATGCGTGTGCTTGGTTTATTCATAAGTGCTTTAGAGATTTTCGCCAAAAATTCTCATAGGAGCGGCCCCACTCCACACTTATATAGGTGATTCCATCAAGTGTATTCTGCAGCTTAATACACCACCAATAATGGCTATGAAATTTCATTAAGAGCTTAGCTCAACCTCTTTTTTCCTTATAGTTTTGCATCATTCTCATTTTAGGATTGACAATACTTTTTAATAGTGCATCACTAGAACAACAAATGACTTGTTATTACCCATATGAACCTAATTCATGGGATCGCCAATCACATAGGTTGGGTTACCATCATTGTTGTTTTTCCCCAATTGGCTTAAGTCTCATTCCCCTCGATGTGTCATAAATTAATTTTCTTTCAACAGATTTAGTCAAAGGATCGGCCAAATTCACTTTTGACTTTACAAAATCGATGGATATAATTCCATTTTTAAGCAGCTGCTTTATTACATCATGTCTCAATCAGATGTGTCTATTTTTACCATTGAAAGTTCTATTCTTTGCAATGGCTATTGCCGCTTGGCAATCACAGTGCATAGACACGGAAGGTGTTGGTTTCATTCCCAAAGAAATATCCGCTAAGAGGTTCCTTAACCACTTAGCCTCATTGCTAGCCAATTCTAGAGCCACAAACTTTGACTCCATGGTGGATTTAGCAATTATTGTTTGTTTAGCTAACTTCCAAGTTACACCACCTCCACCAAGGGTGAACACATATCCACTAGTGGATTTTGTTTAGTCTGAATCCGAAATCCAATTAGCATCATTGTATCCTTCTAATACAACGAGAAATCCATTATATAAAATACCATAATTCATGGTTCCTCTCAAATATTTCATTAATCTGGTCAAAGCAGTCCAATGATCATCATTGAGATTTTGTGTATATCTGCTCAGTCTACATACAGCATAAGTTATATCAGGTTGAGTATAATTCATCAAATGCATCAAACTCTCAATAATTTGAGCATACTTAGACTGAGCCACACAATCTCCTTTATTTTTCATTAATTGGATATTAGAATTATAAGGAGTATTCACAGGTTTCACATCAAAGTGATCATATTTTTTAAGTAACCTCTCCACATAATGCGCTTGAGTAAGCATTAGGCCACTATCACTCTTTATTTTTCTAACACCCAAAATAATATTAGCTTCCCCTATGTCCTTCATATCGAATTTAGAAGTCAAACAACATTTTGTTTCATTCACTATATCAATACATGTATAAAAAATAAGCATGTCATCAACATATAAGCTAATAATTATAGATTCACCATCAACAATTTTTGTGTATGCACATTTATCTAATCCAATAGAGAAAAAACCATTATTAACTAGAACATCATCAAATTTCTCATACCATTGCTTTGATGCTTGCTTTGATGCTTGCTTTAAGCTGTATAAGGATTTAACAAGTTTACAAATTTTGTTTTCTTGGCCAAGAAAAATACAGCCCTCAAGTTGCACCATATAAATTTCCTCTTCCAAATCACCATTTAAAAAAACTATTTTAACATCCATTTGGTAAACAATAAGTTTGTAAATAGAAGCCAAAGCAATTAAAATATAAATTGATGAAATTCTTGTAACTAGAGCAAAAGTGTCAAAATAATCAACATTTTGTTTTTGAGTAAAACCTTTTGCAACTAATTGTGCTTTATATTTATCAATAGAGGATTATATTTTCTTTTAAAAATCCATTTACAACCGATCGGTTTTGCACCGGGTAGTAAATCAACTAATTTCCAAGTTTGATTTTGTACGATAGAATCAATCTCGATTTTTATAGTTTCTTTCCAAAAATTGCTTTCTGAGGAAGATATTGTGTCACAATAAGTCAAAGGATCATTATCAATAAGATAAGTATAAAAATCATTCCCAAAAGAAGTTTCTTTCCTTATTCTTTTGCTCCTTCTCAATTCATCATTTAAATTTTCAAAAACGTTTTTATGAAGAGGTGCATGAGAAATAGTATCAACACTTAATGGAAAAATATGCTAAAAAAATTATGCATTTTTTGTCTCAACTATAGTATTATTATCATGCACGTCACTTTTTAATACAAGAAATCTATATGCAGCACTATATTCAGCATAACCAATAAATATGCAGTCAGATGATTTAGAGCCAATTTTCCTTTTTTTAGAATTAGAAAGCATAACCTTAGCAAGACACCCCCACACTTTCAAATATTTTAAATTAAGATGATAACCTTTCCAAAATTCATAGGGTGTTTTACTTGTTTTTTTTTTTTTTTTTTTTTTTAATGAGGTATTCTATTTTAGATGTGAGATGCAGATAAAATAGCTTCACCCCATAAATTATTTGGAGCATTAGAACTAACAAGCATATAATTCATCATCTCTTTCAAAGTCCTATTTTTTCTTTCAGCTATGTCATTAGATTCAGGGGAATAAGGAGGCGTAGTTTCATGAATTATTCCTTCATTTTCACAAAATTTGTTAAGCAATACATATTCTCCACCTCTGTCCGATCTAATTCTTTTTATCCTTTTATTCAATTGGTTTTCTACCTTAGCTTTATACAAAAGGAACATATCAAAAGCTTCATCTTTATGCCTAAGCAAATAAACTTTAGTAAATCTAGAATAATCATCAATAAATGTCACATAATATTTTTTACCTCCTCTAGTCATAGTTTGTTTTAAATCTCCTAGATCAGAATGAATTAAACTCAACAAATCAGATTATCTATTTATAGAAATACAAGGTTTTTTTGTTAATTTTGTTTCGGCACATATTATACATTTATTAAAACATGGGTTTTTAATTCCAGAAATTAAACCTTGTTTTTGTATTTTCTTAATATAAGAGATACTAACATGGCCTAATCTACCATGCCATAAATCAACAGATTCAGCCAAGTAAGCGAAAGCAGTAGCATTTTCATTGATAACATTGGAAACGTTAAGAACAAAAAGTCCTTGATTATAATAATCCTTTCCCACAAATACATTATTTTTTTGTTATTACAATCTTATCAGATTCGAATAACACTTTCACCCCAACCTTTCCTAAAAGCGCTACTGAGACCAGGTTTGCCCTTATATTAGGGACATGTAATACATTATTCAGGGCTAAAGTCTTGCTAGATGTGAGCTTTGAGAAGAACGTTTCCTTTCCCAAGAACTTGAGTTGTTCTTGAATCATCAAGATAAATAATTTCTTCTCATTCCCCTACTGGCGTGTAGGAGGAAAATGCATTTTTGTTTGCACAAATATGCCTAGTAGCACTTGAGTCTACCACCCACTCTTTCACATTGGCCATAATGTTGGCCTGGGAAATAACCGCAACAATTATATCATTAGAGTCATCTGCTTTAACCAAATTTACTTTTGGTTTAACAGGATTGTCGTTTCCCATTATTCTTTTTTTGCAATGCGCTGGATGATGACTTGGTTTTCCACAAACAAAGCAAGAGCCTTTCTTTTTGAAGGTGGGATGAGCAACCTTGGGTTTGTAATCAGGTTTTTTGTTATAACACCTGTTTTGGCGATGTTGAAATTTCCCTTGCACCAAAAATTTGTCCTGGTAGCAATTTCCTTAGCTTTGGCAGCTTTGATCTCCTTGCGAGTTGTGTCCTTAATGATAATATGCACGATCAAATTGACTAGTGACAATTGCTTGTCCTTGTGCTTGAGTTGTTGCTTGTAGTTATTCCAAGACTCAGGCAACTTTTCAATTAGCAAGCCCGCAATAAATTTTTCTTGTAAATTGATGTTTTCTGCCTTCAAGTCCTCCACTAGCTTGTGATATTCATTGATTTGTGTCTTGATCTCCTTATCATCGGACATTTCCCATCGATAATAATTTCCGATTACAAATTTTTGTCTGCCCACATCTTCAACAGTGTACTTTGCAGTCATGGAGTCCCATATTTGTTTCGCTTCCTTATTAGCGTGTATCCATTGATTTCGAAGCTTGTTATCAGTTAGTTCGGCCTCCGTAAGTGCGAAAACCACGCCGTGCACATCTAGGATAGAGAAAACTTTTTCTTGCCATCTTCTGAAATTGTTGCCATTGAAAACTTTGATCTTCGATATGTCGAGGAATGCTTTGGCATAGGACATATGTGGTAGTGGTGGTAGAGCAACTGGACTGGTGGAGATTGAGGCATTAACATCAGTATCAACTTGATGCCCCATGGGAATTATCCTTAAGATTGTAGAAAAAAAAGCTGATAAGAATAAATAAATCTGTTTGAGGCGTGCAAGCGAAAGCATTGTCCTTAAGGATAATTCCGCCCCTCGGAGTGTGAAACTCAGTGCGATAGGCTTTTGATGGCTATCCTTCCAAGATACAACAGACCTTCTTCTATATTCCACACTAAATATTAGAAAGAAAAGAAATAACGTTGTGTATAACCTAGCAAGAAAAAGGAAAGGAAATATTTGTGAAAAGAAAGAATATTCTCTGTTTTATTCAGTATGTATATATTTTTTAAGATTGTCTTATGAGATTTTATATCCAAACAAAATAGAGCCGTTAAAAGAGCCGTTGTAAAATAATAAATGATTTATTTGAGAAATAAATTAAATGTTACAAAACAATTGAAAATCCGTTATATGACCATTAAGAAACTGTTATGTGACCGTTAAAAATAATGATGGTTTTCAATGCGGTCATAACTATTATCGAAGCTATTATTGTAAATATTTCAAAATATTATTGAAATATTCAACAAGTAGTATCAATGACAATTAGAAAGAAGGACATTCAACTTCCAAGAAAAATGGATTTTTCAATTAAGAAATGTTCAAAGACCTGCAAAACAATGAAGAAGATGACAAGATTATTGAATATGAAGATGGAGAAATGAATATTGTAGAATCGAATGAAGGAAAAATACCTACAACTATTTCATGTAAAATACCTTTTAGGTCATCATGCTCATCTTCCTAGAAACAAATCATGAGAGAATAGCTTGTGATAGAATTAGGAAATTGAAGACCAAGTAATATATCCTTCTTACATATTGATCCTATATTGCAGGAAAAAGAATCCACAACTATTCATGTTAGCAAAGGCAGGATGCCCCCAAGGCTAATTGCGCCTGCGTTTTTCAGATTGCGCCTCCGTTTTCAGATTTCGAAATGAACATATACGTTTCTTTAGAATAGACCACCAAAACTAAACAGAATATTTTGTTTAAGAAAAGTATGGGGGAAAAAGAATATGATTTGCAGAAACATGCATTCCAAGAAAAGAAAGGTTTTCAAGAACTGTGGTTCGCAGAATTAAGAAAAAGAAAGCGAATCTAAAATCTTTGATTGGTTTCTAACCAGAGTACAATAAGGAAGCATAAATAACATAGAAAATTCTGACAAAAAAAAAATAACAAAGAAAATCATTATGCAACTTATACTACGGGAGATGGAAAACCAAAAACGCCAATCCATCCTCTTTTGTTTGGATTAGAACTGGGAGAGAATACTAAAGAATCGCCATAGAACACTACATTAAAAAAAAAAAAAATGCTATTTGGCAGCGCTTTTTCAAGCGTGCATCCTGTCATCATGAGGTTGTTCATATTACGGTTTTCAAAGGGTATCACTATCAGTATTGTTAGAGCGACATAATTCAAGACCACTGATTTAGTTGTCAGTACATATATATTTTTGGAAATGTTTTAACTTTTAATGACTCTACATTGGTAATGTTTCAACAGATTGCACTTTAGGAAAAATTCATTGACAAAAGCCGACTGGCACTTGAACTAATATAAGCCTCTATAAAATCAGAAGCAATAAAAATCAGTCCTATATCGCTGAACAATCAAAAACCCGAAATCACAAAATGTCAGGACTTAAGAGATTAAGAAGATAAAGAGGATGCAAAGAGGAATGTAGAGAAGAGTAGAAGAAAGGAAATTAAAAAATCAAGAGGATGATTTCACTCCATTACATCTGTGAAAGCAAGAAACATATGGTTGCCTCCTGAAATTTGCAAAACTTGAAAGAAAGGAAAATAGAATGAAAATAGGGATTGCAGCAATTATAGTGCCAAAGGGCCTTCTCAATCCTTGGCAAGCCCTTGAGGCCCAATATAAGCATCTCTCCACGGAGCCCGCCAGCCCATCATTCCGACTGATGAGTGGGTCCAACTCCCCTCCCTATGAACTGAGGAATAAACTCTGGAAATAGTTGATCAATGTAATCATAATCCAGGTTCAATCATTGGATTAGGAGCTGAAAACCAGCTTGGCCTACTCAATTTTCTTTTATCGAATGTGCTTTTTCAACAGAGACATGAAATAGATGATGAATTTGAGCTGTTGCTGGCAAAGTCAAGCGATATGCAACCTTTCCCACTCTTCTCTCGAATGGAAAAGGGCCACAGCACCTAGGGATGAGCTTGTGAGATTCCCGGGGTCTCTGCTAGTAGCCTTGTGTCTTTAACTAGACCATTTCCCCTTCTACCAAAGACCTCTACCAAAGACCTCTCCACCCTTTTCTTTTCTGCATAATGCCTCATTCGGCTTAGTGAAGCTTCTTTTAGGAGCTAGCCACTGCGTTAAGAGGTGCCAACAGATGAATGTCAAGCCCCAGAGTTGGTGGCGAAGAACCATACAAAGTCTGAAATGTAGTTGTCCGGATTCTAGTGCCAAAGGTGGTATTGCACCACCATCCAGCCTAGGATAACCATCGATTCCATCTGTTTCGCTGAGCTTAACGCATACACCTCAAGTAAGTCTCCAAATAACGATTGAGTCTCTCGATTTTCCCATTTGACTGAGGTTATTTGCTGTCGATAGATGCAGCTGCGTTACCATCAGCTTGAAGGTTTCTTGCCAAACTAAACTAGTAAATATCTTGTCTCTACCTATTACAATGCTTAGAGGTAGCCCGTGCAACTCATAAATATTGTTCAGGAACAACTTGGCCGCTCCTAGTGCTGTAAAATGATGAGACAAGGCCATAAAGGGAGCATAGTTGACGTGCTGAAGCGTCAGGCGGTAAACGCCATCTAACGCACCTACAGGAGTTTCACTGGTAATGCACCGACCGTCCTAGCACAAATACCTGAACAAAGGGACTGCCGACAGAAATTTCAAACAAAATTTTTTCAAAAATAGAAAAGGAATGCTACTAATTAGGGTGGCAATTCGTGTTCATGTTGTGTTGACATAACAGTATACTACAAAACAAGTCAACTCGAATACAATACAATTAAAATTATTGTGTCAATCTACTAGACACAAATTGACACTAACTTGACCCAAAAATTAAGCGGTTGACACTAACACGACCTGTGTGACATGATTAAGTATTGTATTGACGAGTCATTGGAGTGCATGACTTGCTAGCACAAAATCAACCCCACAATGGGACATGAAATATCCTCAACTTTTCATAAAATCTATTTCAAAATTGCAATAATCCATCAACACAATATCATTAAATCAAATTGAAAAACATGGTCACAGCCAATGGAATATCATCAATTTGGCATCTTATTAATGAAGAGCATGACGAAAAATATTTTAATTAATCATGTCTAAATAGATCATACGAGTCAATTTTGTATGTGTCGGTTGAGCAGGAACATGATCATTATTAATCATGTATTGAGGTTGACATGAAATTGACTTGGGTAGGATTAGTCTCAATTCAAACTTGCTAATTTTGTTAGAAATATTTATGATATTTTCATAAATTAGAGATAATTATGATATCTATCTTGATTTTTGTGCATATATTTACGAAATTCTCCTTTTCTCTCTTTAATTGTGCATTTGATTATCTTATTATGTTAGATTGTCATCCGATAACAATAGCAATTCTCTTTTTCGCTTTGTTCTTATCTTGAAATCTTTTTAGAGTCGTATTAAAGTGCCGTTTTAGAATTTTTCATTCCAATAAAGCTTGCGAGATTGAGAAATAGTAACCGATCGGCTTTCAATATGCCAACCAAAAGTGCGAATGATACGCATTTTTTCTCTGAACCCGAATAAACCACTCCCGATCTTTCTTCTTTAAATTCATGGGAAGGTGTCTCGTTTTCTGTGTTTCTTTTTAATTGCTTTTCCCCGTTCCTCCTTCCATAAAAGCCCGAGACATGCAACATTCCGTCAGCTTGAAGTCGAAGAGCCAACAACGTATAAAACATCTGTACTGTAAGAAACTCTCCTCCTTCTCCTCGTTCGCAGTTGGAGTGTCGTCTAAGAAGAAACATCTGTGTTGTTTGCGAAAGTTGATCGTGCAGAAGTAGCAGTCCAAATAAATAAATAAATAAATAAAATGGATGCGCAAAATGATGTTAATCGGGGAGGATTCACGTGGAAAATCAGCTACTTCACTGAGCAGGATGCAAAAATGCTTTGCTCTGAAGCATTTACAGTTTCTGGTTGTAAATGGTGAGTCAATTCTTTTTTTCTTGTTTTTGCGGCGTTTCTTGATGATCGCATGTTCATCGTGTTGCCAAGTGATTCTTGCGTCTTCCGATACTTTTTGAACAGGAGAATTATGGTATGCCCCAAAGGGAATGGCTCAGACCATCTGTTCCCTTTTCTCGGTGTCCCTGCTTTTGCGACGTTGCCGTAGGGGTGGACGCCAAGTTCAGCTTGGGTGTGATTCATCAAATCAATGATGTTCGCTCTATTAGAGACCGTTTGTTCTTGAATTCAATTGATTATTTTTCGAAATCTTTTTTTTTTTTAAGGATTAATACCTTAAAAAATTCCAAATTGGTATACCTGTGATAAATTTATTCATAACTAATTTTTTGACCATCAAAAATCCTAAATTGGTACATCTTTAATAAATTTACTATAAATTGGTATACTTGTAACAAATTTAACCTATATTAATTTTCGTTAAATTTTATTATCAAATTATTAAGTTGGATGACATGTAACAGTGGACTAATGTACTAGTTTGAGATTTTACTATATGTTTATCACAATTGTATCATTTTTGTGGTTTTTTATGTTATTAATCCAAATTTAACAAAGGGTATATTTGTCACAAATATACCAGTTTGAGGTTTGTGGCAGTTGAAGAAATTAGTTTGGGATAAATTTGTCATAAATATACTAATTTGGGATTTTTTTGTGGTTATTTGGGGTAAATTTATCATAAATGTACCACTTGGGTTTTTCGTGGTTAAAAAATTAATTTAGAGTAAATTTGTTACATATGTACCAGTTTTGATTGTTCAGGGTATTAACCATTTTTTTAATGTGAGTGTCTGATAGGTTTCTCTCTATTGATTGTGCGCATTTAGATTTTAAAAGATTCAGTGCTATGACATGAATAAGAAGAAGGGTTTAGATGATAAAAGAATGGACAAGAAGAAGTGCAAAGAGAGATATTGTGCTGAGGGAGAAAATAGCATTTCTGTATATCATTCGTTAAACCTCTCAAAGGTGGTTGTTACTGATTAAGGAATATAGCACTTTAAGTTTGTAAGCAACTGGTCCTGTGGATGGAGGAGTTGGGGCTTGATTACATCTGATATGATCTATATGTTGGTCCGGAAAAAAGGGAGCCACAACTTAACTTCTAGGATGGTTATTTCTTGAGGTCTTAAAACTGTGGCGCATTTAAATTTGGTTGCTTAAGCTGATCATGGGGAGGTGTTTGCTTCTTCTGTTGCTAATATTTTGCTTGACGAACAATACAAAACTCTAGTTCTTGATGTTCTCCAATATTTCTTCCACATGTCATGCTCTGGTGTTGTAAATAAGTTTTTGAATTCGTCACTGTCTCCTGAATTCTGCAGGCGGGAAAAATGTTTTCACTGCAAGAGAGAGACTGGGGTTTCACAAGTTTCATTCCGTTGACTGAGCTTCATAACCGTACTAGGGGATACCTAGCAAATAACACTTTGGTGATTAAAGCCGAAGTTTGCGTCTTAACAGTTACTCCTCCGGTGAACATTCAGCCAGCTAGACCAACTGATAAGTTTGACTCCTATTTTACTAGTCTGGAGGAGTTCGTTAGTGCTGCTGAGACTAATGGTGATAGTGTAGGATCAACTTCGTGCCGCCATGATAGTGCTTTGAAGGCTGAAATTCCTAGCTTAGAAGAAGTTGGGAAGGCTAAGCAGTCTTTGAAGGAATGCCTTTCAGATCGCTTTAAATTGAAAATGAAAGAGAGGCTATCTGAGGCACTATGAACTTTAACTCAGCCAGAACTGGATTATCATCGGAGCAACAAATAGCAATCAAGATGTTTCAGGCCAATTTCAATGGCGTCACTTCCGACTTCTTAACATTTGAGCAGGTCAATGCTGAGTTTGAGCTGCATAAACTACAAACGGATCAAAGGTTCTCTGCTGTGAAGAAGAGCCAAGAGACTCACATCTTGTATAAGCAGTTAATGGTTGACCTCGCCAAGGAAGAGGAAAAGCTCAAGAAAAAGATGGAGGAAGTGGAGTCTAGGATGGACAAGCTCCTCTTGGACTGGGAAATCTTGCTGGTCGAGTCTGAAGAAGTGAAGTCTGGCTATAAAGATGAGCAGAAGAAAATGGCAGAGGCTAAGAAAAGGAAGAGAATAGCTGAGGTAAGAATGTCTAGATCAACCACTGCTTGGTCAAATTTAAAGGATCAATTCTGTTAAAACGTTTTCAGGTTTCAAATAGGCTATGAGGCAATTGTTCCCTTAAAAGTATGAAAATTGGCTTCTAGCTTGACCAGTCTTTTTGGCCAATTTTCAGCAGAACAATTGTTTAGAGGGGCTTATGGGGTCTATCGAACATCATGTTAGCATAGTCAGCATGTGGGTCAAATATATACATACAAATGGATGTCTTTAGAACCAGTTTTGATGTCTTCATACAAATTGTGTGACCATGGTGCTTTTGGCTCTTGGAACTTGGAAATTTTCAGAAATCTGATGCGGTCCTGACTATTGTTCTGTCAGTATGTGATGATCGAGTTGTGCCTTCGTATAAAACCTTCTTGAAATGACTCCGCATTGAGTGGCTTTGGTGATCAGGGTGTTCCTGTTTCCACATCTCATGAGGCAGAGCGCATGGATTTCTTTGTAGTCTTTGGGATTGGTAGTAGGACGGTTGACCCCATCCTAAGATATCTCCCCTTGCAGCGGAGTTGGAATGACAAAAACAAGGATACTGTCTTATGATTAGGAGAGAGCCTCAAGCAGTGGTTCTTGTGCTAGGTTTTGGTCCTGAGGACTAGAAACAATGTAATATTCCCGGTTATCTGGAAAAAGGGCTTTCTGCTACGTGGATTCTCATCATGTTTTTCAGCACAAAACAATCGCTGGGTTAGGAACTTTGGAGTTTGGAACTGAATAATCAAATGCAATCCACCTCTCAATTAGTTTTGTAATGTTTACTTTGTTTAACGGGGATAAATGAAATGACCTACAACACAATCTTGCTTTCAATTGGTCATAAATTCATGGGAAATTTCTAAATAAGGGCCTTAAGTGCCTTTTTTTTTTTTTTTAAAGAGGGCCTTGAATGAATATTTTTTTTTAAGTAAAGGCTCGAAGTGGCTAATTGATCTCCAATGGAAAAAAAAAAAAATACAATTCCTAAAAATTTTAAAATCGTTTCCCAATCTTTGAGCGCATCCTCTCGAAGCTCATGTTGGAAGATATGCATTGGGTGGATTCCGAAGACATACTTAGAATGAATCTCGGTCGATTATATTTGTATATAAATTAGTTAGGAATTGATGTCAATCGTTTATACAAACTTTTTCTTCCCTTTATTACATCAACCTTGTATTATATTTACAGCACATTGTACATTGATCAATACAATGAAAGTACAATTCCTACAGAATTCTCTTGATCTTCTTTCGATACCTCATCTTCTTTCATGGTATCAGAGCTTCAGCTTCTGACTTTTTTCTTCGCTTCCGCTCCTGGTTGCCTGCCAAAGGAGATCTGAAATAACTGAACAGATCTACCTTCTGGGATAGGAACCATTCTCGAGAAAGAAGATAAGAGCTTCTGTTTTTTTATTCTTACCTTCAGCCTCTGGTTTTCTTACCTCCGTAGCTTCTATGGCTGATAACCAGTCCACCCCAGATGCCTCACCACCATTGCAGATCCAAGATTCTCCTGCAGAAACGCAACAGCAAGCACTCCAAACTCAACCGGTTCAATGGAGACCCACACAGGCTCAGTTCGGTCTGGGGCAACCCTTTGCGGGCCAACCTTTCCAGTGGATACCCTACCCATGGTATCTCGGGCCAAGCCCGAATACATCATCGCCTGTTTATGTGGGCCACCAAGGAGCCCACGTCCAGTCCGAGGGGAGCCCACCAACCGTGAATGGGGCAAACTCGAACCCTGGAGTGGAGCAGGTAATTGGGTCTAGAGAACCGGGTATGGGAACGAATCCCTACTTGGGATTTTCAAATGCGGGTTACCAGTTCGGCTTAAACGAATTGGGTCAGGGAACAAATCCCTACCCGAATCTTGCACCCGGATTCATGCCATTCCCCGTTCCGCCACACCGGTGACTGAGAGCCGGTGACCCCGCATGTCTCGACGGCCGACGGCCCTGAATTGAAATTAATCAACTTACAGTTAACCGGATCAGAGAATTACCACAGGTGGGCCCGAGACTTCCGGTGCGCCCTCGTGACGAAGGACAAAGATGGATTCCTCGATGGGGCGGTTCCGATTCCTGCCGATGAACGCCTGGCTCGATTCTAGAGAAAGTACAACCAGCTCGTAAGGACATGGATCGGCAATTGCATTTCTCCAAAAGTTGCGGCTGGCCTACCACCAATAGAAGACTCGAAAACCATATGGGACAACATCAAACAGATGTACGGAAAGTTAGATCGGGCACGAATTTTTTCCCTTTTGCAGGAACTCAGCGATTTAAAGCAAGGGAACATGACCGTGACGGCTTGTTACAACAAATTATCGTCCTTATGGAACGATCTCGAAGCCGCGGAAGAAAGGCTTGAAGGACCAGAGGAGACTCTTGCGCAATATCGTTCCATAAAGGAAAGGGAAAAGGCAACCCGATTTCTCCTGATACTGAACGACTCGTACTTGAGTTTTCGGTCCCAGATCTTGGCCATGGAGCCCGCGCCACCACTCGGGCGAATCTTCCAACTCGCCGTCCAGGAAGAGAGTCAGAGACTCGCATCCTCGGAGCTGATGAAGGGAGCAGGAAGTTTCGCTCTCGCGAGCCGAGGAGAACGGCGAGATCCGCCGCGGGATCCAGGAGCCAAAACCCTAGCGCACGAAAAAGGAGGAATGCAGGAGGCGCTAGGGTTCCAGATTGATGAAGGACCGCCCTTAAAAATGAAGGGATGGGCGGTCCAGATCATCCGCGACGATCTGACGGCCAGAAGAGCTTGATCCGCTTCGCTGGATCAGACGGTGGAGATGAGGCGAGCGGGAAAGGATCCGATGGTGGGATTTTTTCGGCATATGCGAAAAATTTCTCTAAAGGCAAAGGTAAATTATATTGCGAATTTTTTCGTCGCCTGCACGATACGATAGAGAATTGTTGGAAGTTACACGGCAGACTTGGAGAAAAGGGGAGAAAAAAATAATTTTCTGCAGCCAATCAAGTTAGTGGGTCCAATGTTGATAAATCTATTACATATGAGCAATATCAACAACTGATGCAGGCCATGCACAAATTGGACACCACCAACAAAGGGGGAAATTTTTCAGGTATCTCTCGCTGCCTAGTCAATAATATCTCAAGAAATAATTGGATAATTGACTTTGGGGTCAGTGATCACATAGTTTGTGAGAAGGTATTTTTTTCAGAAATAAATGCGAAATTGGATTTTCCCATTTCTGTGCAATTACCCAATGGGACTATTACTTATGTTGTAATTACAGGGAAAGTCCAACTTAGTCCCCAAATTACTCTCACAAATGTGCTTTATGTCACAGAATTTCGATTCAATCTTGTCTCCGTCTCCAAAGCCTGTAAAGAAAATTCCTGTCGTGTACTGTTTGATTCTGACACTTGCTTCTTTCAAGCCCTTTCGACTAGCAAGGTGATGGGCATTGGTAGTCTCTCTGAAGGACTGTTCCTTTGGAAAAATTTCCCAAGTAATCTTGATTTGTCATCTACTTTTTTAAATAAAATGTCATTGTGTAATGCAGCTACCAATGATAAAGAATTCCTTATGCATTCAAGATTTGGTCATAGTACTTTTTTTCCTTACTCTAAATGTCAAATATGCCCCCTTGCAAAACAGTCGTGTATTCCTTTTCCCTCTAGTCAAAATCGTGCACTTGATATTTTTTCACTAATCCATGTCGATATCTGGGGTCCCTACCATACACAGAATCATGATGGGTCACGATATTTCTTAACAATTGTGGACGATTATTCTCGTGCCACATGGGTGTTCTTGATGCAGTCCAAGGGACAGGTTTTCTCAAATTTGAGAAACTTCATTGCCTTGTCCAAAAATCAATTTGGAAAATCTATTCAGCTCATGAGGACAGACAATGGGAAAGAATTCTTCAACAATGATTGCAATTCCCTTCTTTCATCCAATGGAATCCTCCACGAAAGTTCCTGTGTATATACCCCACAACAAAATGGGGTAGTGGAGCGCAAACACCGTCATCTCCTAGAAGTTGGAAGAGCATTAAAGTTTCAAGCATCCATTCCAGAAGAATATTGGGGTGAATGTATCCTGACTGCGGCATATCTCATTAATCGCATGCCCACGCGAGTACTCAATGGAAAAACTCCATTTGAGTTGCTTTTCAAGAGACAAATTAAATACAACACCTACGAATTTTCGGGTGTCTGTGTTATGCAACAGTATTATCACCCCGCGATAAAATGGGCCCACGGGCCAGGCGCTGCATCTTCATGGGATACCCAAATTTGTAGAAAGGGTATCGTGTCCTGGATCAAACAACTGGAGAATTCTTTATTAGCAGAGATGTCCATTTTCATGAAGAGATTTTTCCATTCCATAACCAGGATTCCTTGAAGGAAACATCGGAGATCTCACGACATTCAACTCATTCCGTAGAAGATTCAACTGATAATGGGTTTATTCTGACAAGACCTCCAGTCATGATCCACCATCCATGTGAGAATTCTACATCAGATGATGCTGCAGATCCAGTCCATGAGAATCAATCACTAACTGAAGAAGAAGAAGTTGTGATTGACAATACATCACCTCCATATCCTATCCCAACACCAGTGGATGCTCAAGAATCTTCATCACCTGCTCCACAGCAAGTGGATTATCCTCGACGGTCTGGACGTTCTGTACGTCCGCCAGCCTGGACAAAGGATTATGTGTGCGCCACCCTCAACTCACCAGGTATTCATTATCCACTATCATCTTATGTTTTGTTTCATAGACTTTCGCCTGAACATAGATGTTGTGTTTGTCGGATATTGGAGGACAAAGAACCATCCAGTTATGAACAAGCAGTTACTGACCTCAAATGGCAAGAAGCTATGGAAGTCGAATTGAAGGCTTTGATTGCAAATCAAACCTGGGATTTTGTTGCATTGCCTCCAAACCGAAAGCCGATTGGATGCAAATGGGTTTATAAAATCAAATACAAAGCTGATGGTTCCATAGAGCGCTACAAAGCTCGGTTGGTGGCTAAGGGATTTACTCAATGGGAAGGTTTCGATTACCATGAGACCTTTTCTTCAGTAGCCAATGATGTAACTGTAAGATCATTTCTCTCTCGTTCTTTGCTATCCATGATTGGCCTTTACATCAAATGGACGTGAATAATGCTTTTCTTCATGGAGATTTAGATGA
Organism: Eucalyptus brandiana; assembly: GCA_014182725.1. Classification (NCBI taxonomy): domain Eukaryota; kingdom Viridiplantae; phylum Streptophyta; class Magnoliopsida; order Myrtales; family Myrtaceae; genus Eucalyptus; species Eucalyptus brandiana. Next base: position 20,277,640 of record CM024678.1, read on the forward strand.
GGAGATATACATGGAAATTCCTCAGGGTTTACGGAGACAGGGGGAGAATAGAGTGTGTCGTCTCCGCAAATCCCTCTATGGTCTCAAGCAGGCTTCTAGGCAGTGATATGCAAAATTTGCCGATGCCCTTATATCTACAGGATTCAATCAATCCAGATATGATTATGCCTTATTCACATGGAATCAAGGTATGTCATCAATCTACCTGTTGATTTATGTAGATGATATCCTTATCATGGGTAATGATAAAAGTGCAATAGAAAGATTCAAGAAGTACTTGCATTCCACCTTTCATATCAAGGATCTGGGAGCACCAAAATATTTCCTTGGTATTGAAATTGCTCGATCTGATCAGGGGATTTCTCTTAGTCAACGGAAATTCGTGTTAGAAATCATTTCTGAAGCAGGTTTATTCGGATACAAACCCTCAGTCATTCCAATTGAGCAAAACACAAAATTGACTACCAAGGACTATGATGCAGGGATATCAGAGGATCATGATCCTGTTCTTAAGGATCCTTCGAGTTATCAAAGACTTGTTGGGAAACTCATATACCCGACAATGACTAGACCGTATATCTCATATGCAAAGTACAAACCCTCGCCGCCTTTATGTATAGTCCAAAATTATCTCATATGAATGCTGCCTTAAAAGTTGTGAAATACTTGAAAGGCTGTCCAGGGCTGGGGATTCTCTTATCCAGAAAATGCAACATGGAAATGTCAGCATATTGTGATGCAGACTATGCGACTTGTCCTATGAGCCGAAGATCCATCACAGGTTTTTGCATTAAGCTTGGGAAATCACTTCTTTCTTGGAAGACCAAGAAGCAAGCGACCGTATCCTTATCTTCAGCTGAAGCAGAATATCGAGCTATGACAAAGACTACTTGTGAGATCGTATGGATAAGAGGACTACTTCGGGATCTGGGAGTCAAATTGAAGGGTCCGACAAAATTGTTTTGCGACAATGATGCGGTACTCAAACTTGCAGCGAATCCCATAGTTCACGAGAGAACAAAGCATATAGAAGTAGATTGTCACTTCACTCGTGAGAAAATTCAGCAAGGGATAGTTGAAACAAGAGGGATTGGAACGGTAGAACAGCCTGCCGACATTTTTACCAAACCTCTATGTCAGAGACAACATGCATATCTGTTAAGCAAGCTTGGCGTCTTGGATATCTACCAGCCACCAGCTTGAGGGGGAGTGTTGGAAGATATGCATTGGGTGGATTCCGAAGACATACTTAGAAGGAATCTCGGTCGATTATATTTGTATATAAATTAGTTAGGAATTGATGTCAATCGTTTATACAAACTTTTTCTTCCCTTTATTACATCAACCTTGTATTATATTTACAGCACATTGTACATTGAATCAATACAATGAAAATACAATTCCTACAGAATTCTCTTGATCTTCTTTCGATACCTCATCTTCTTTCAGCTCAATCCCCTTAAACTCAGCAATTTCGACGCCCCCTTTCCACCTCGGTAGCCACACTATTGCCGCCACAATTTGACGCCTCCTCAGAAGCCCTGCACCTTCTCGTCCTCGTCCCGTACACTTCTTTAGAAGCCCCACGCCTCCACCTTCCTCCTCATGTATCGAGCGCAATCAATTGATTCCTCCTCTTGTATCGAGCGTGATCAATTGAGTTTCAGTCGCTTGGAATTTATTTGCTGTTCGTTTCTCAAGGATTTGTGCTGTCGTCACCAGGGAGAGCTGAGCATAATTTCGCCCGCGATGAGTGGCGGCGGAGGATTGCGTTGGATAAGACTGAGAGGGTTCACCTGTTCAGACGAAAGGATTTTTATGTCCATGAGGGTAGGTATCTCTTAGAGAGAGTGTGAGCTCTACTGAATTCTGTTGCACATTTTTTCACGAAGAAAAATAATTAAACCGGCATGTTCTGGACCAGAATCAAATCAGTCCTATTCAAGTTTACATCAGTGATCGACAGATTGTAGACATTTTGAAAAGATTTCGTATAGATTTGATCTCTACTCCAAACATATTATGCCTTTGTTGCACTCCTCAATCAAATGCACGTGACTGTTTGAAAATATGCCACAGCGCATGACCGAAAAATGATCCATGACATTTTGCAAATTTGAAAGCATGTTGACATAAATTGCTTGTTTTCAATTGATTTGTTAATAGAATCGGGGTAACGATTCATGTTCATAGGTAGTGTTCATGTCATGTCAACATGAGGGTAGGTTATTTTAAATGGGAAACAGATTAATTAATTGTGTGAAATAAGTGAGTCATTTTTTGAGGAAAAGAGAAAGAATGGAAATCAGCTGAATGGATTCACATTCTTTTGTAAGTAGAGTTCCAAACCCACCACCATTCCGGCCTATTATTGATAGGGATTGTCATAAAGAAAATTGGATTTCCTTAAGAAAAATTCATTCATGCGTTGGAACAGAAGGTTAGGGCATATCTCCAAGAAAAAAATTCAGAGGTTAGTAGGAGTACGAAGTATTCTTTATCTCACTCTAACTTTGAAGTGTGTTGCGTGACAAATGCGACTTGAAATTAATAGATTAACATGACACACCCCATGTAACATGATTAAATATTAGGTTAACGAGTTAACATAACTGCGTGACTCGTTATGACATAAAATTAATCTACTAACACAAAATAAACTCGAGAGACAAACATGACATGAAATATCCTTAAATTTTTTGGATATCACTTCATGAATTTCGATAATTCATCACTAAAATATTATCAAATCAAATTAAAAGATACTGTTATAATCTATGAAATATCATCAATTAAAAATTAACAAGGAAGACCCTGGAAAGAATAGTCTTTTAGTTCATTGCGTTTAAATAGATCATATGCAAATCTTGTAAATAATAACCTGCTAATTTCAATGAGTTATACAGGTTAATTTCATGTTTGGTGAGCTGGATTTGAACACTACACAATCATTAGCCTTGTCTCGTGGGATGACATGAAACTAACTTGAACACAATTAGCCTCAATTTGATGTTGCTAACTCAGTATTGTGTTCAAGTCATATTATCATGTCGTATGAGAAATTTGTCACCCCTAAATAGAACTCGTGACTCTACGAGATGAGAAACATTTAGTGATTTGTTATAACCAGATCGGTATCCTACGTGGCACGTATTTTTTCACAAATCCATGTTAGTAGCTGATGGAATCTAGGTAAATTTTTTTTTTTTTTTTAAAATTCACATCTCAACTCCCTCTCTTTTTCGAACAAAAAAAAAAAAAGAAAAAACTCTCTCTTCTTCCTCCTCGGTCCATTAGCGCCCGACCTCCGTTCCTCCCCGCCGTCACCACCAGCAGAGTCGCTGGCAACGTGACCAAGCCGACCACCTTTGCATCCAAGTAAGCATGGGCGATTCCCTCTGTTTTCTCCATCGCGAGATCTGCCCGTCAATGACTAAAATCGCTGGCATCGTTTATCCATGGTTGAACTTGTTTATGTGTCGTCTCTATCATTCATCCATGGTCGACCACGAGCCTAGCAATGCATGACATATCTCGATATTTGAGCTCTGTCCATGCCTTTAAGACCTCGACCTCACGCGTCGCCATGGCTGACCATGAGCCGACTGCAAGAAGACGGCTTTGTTTATTTTTTTCTTGATATTTGAGCTCTGTCCATGGCCTTCAAGACCTCGACCTCGACCTCACCCATCGCCATGGACGAGACTAGGAGGCGCAACTGCAATTCAGATTTCAACTGAAAACAAATTAACATAATGACACCGAGCCGTTGTTGCAGCCCCTGTTAACGAATTAGTCGCTTCATTCATCAAAAAATAAATCACAAGCTTCTGATAAAAAAACAAGTAGTTTTTGTAAGATTTATAATATAAATACCTTTTAAGGTGCGGTCCTAGGATTCCATTTTCTAGTACTATGACCAAAATGAACTCTCACTTCCTTATTCTCTTCCAAATTAACATTCCAAAATCTTCTTGTCATTTCTTCCGCCCGCAACCAACCCCCACCCCCCCCAATAGTGATTGAGGGGTGGCTCGGCCATCGATGGGCCCATAACGAGCCAAGCCGACTGCAAGGGACGACATAGCTAGCTGCGAGCAATGACATGATGGAGATGACCAAGAGCACAACTAAAAAACACATGCCGAACAGATACAGATTTCTTTTTGCTTTACTTTTATTCAACGTCAGCAGACATGTGTCAATTTGTGATTATATTTGAGTAAAAAACACATGCCACCTCCGCAGCCCCGTGATAGTGGCAAACCACTACTACTGAATATTTTTTTCCTGCAGAACAGTACTCGTTGGCATTCACTATGCTAGCTAGAAGACAGGATGATATGATGATATGTGTTGACACCTAAATTTTTACACAATTTTTAGGTTAATTTTTATTAAAATAAAAAATAAAAATCACATGGCATATAGTTTAGGAAGGTTTATGTTTTTTTTTTTTTTTTTTTTTTGTTTTTTTATTTTATTTTTAGATCACCAAGGAGGATAAGATTTTTCACATATTCTGCTGAGATTTTTACATATTCAGGTAATATACGCTAATGGACGTATTTGAGTAGAAAGGAAATTTTCGGATGGAATATTTGAAAAAATATAAAAGAGAATATTACGCGAGGTGCAATAATATATTTAGGGGATCATGCACAAGCAAAATTGGAAATGAAACATGCCACAAAGATCTAAATTTTTTTCATTATAAAAGGTGTTGTTCGTGTACGCACAATGGGAGTGGAGGCTTTCGAAATTTTTGAGAGAAGATACGTGAGGAAGTTTTAGGGTTTTTGAGGTTTGAAGCTTGAAATTCAAAAAAAATCTTTTCGGTGGGGTGAACCCACGTCCGGAAAGCAGGAGATAGAGACAAGACTGGTGAGTGACGAGAGAGAGAGAAAAAAGAGAGAAAAAAAAAGAAAAAGAAAAGGGGGCGCGACTGTTCATCTTCATCGCGGGGCTGCCCCTGCCCGCGCCAGCGCCAGCGCCGCGTGCCAGCGCCGTCGACCGCGCCGGCACCGCCTCCACCAGCTACCTCCACGTCTCCGCCGCTGTCGCTCCACCACCGCCGCTCTGCCGGCGTCCTGCCAGTCGTCGGAGATCCCCCTCACCCACGAGCTTGCGCCTGCCCGCGACGTCTCAGCAACCCGCGACCCAGCGACCCACCTGCAGATCCCGAGTCGCCAGTCGCTACCGCCGCGCCCCAACTGCGAGCCTCTGCGACGCCGCTGCTACCGCCAGATCTGACTCGCCTGCAACCAGAAGCCAGAAGCCACTGTTCCTGCCGCGACTCCGTCCTCAGGCTGTCCGATTGTAGCTGCCGGTTGCTGGGCTTCCGACTCTGACCCACGACGCTGCCGCTGCTGTCTCCGCGTCTGCTCCGACGACCCGACACCAACGGCAGCGACACCTGACGCCGCTGCCCCGGAGACCAGTGACCGACGTCCCTGCTCAACCCAACGCCCTGCCGCCCGGAGCCGAAGCCCTGCGACCCGACGTCCCTGACCGCCGCACTTCACGCCCGGAAGTTGCCCCCGGTGCCCGACAGCAAGCTTCGCGCCCCGCGACACCCCTCGCCGGTGCCCTGCCACGCCGGAGTCCCTCGCCGGTGTCAACCCTCGCTGCCCCGCGCCGGACGTGCCGCTCGCCGTGCCCTCGCCGGAAACCCTCGTCGGAGCTCCGAACCGGCGGTCAAGATTTCTTTTTTATTAAAAAAAAAAAAGAAAAATCGATTTAGGTATTTTTGCTTTATTTTATTAGGCAAATTTATGTTATTTTATTTTTTATTATCATCTTTTTATATCTTGTTTTCTTTGTTTGAAATACTTCTCTATGCATAATTGGAAATATGTTTGATTCGCAACTTCGTCATATATTTTAAAATATGTTTGAGTTATAATATTGTATGCTTTAGGGTTATCTTGCATGTTTAGGGTAGGAACGTTATTATTTCGAATTTTAAAAATAGAAAATACCAAAAACATAAATTTAGGATGTTAGATTTTCATTTTATTGAATTAAATTGCATGTTTAATTATTTGCTACTTTTGATTTCGAATTTTTATTAGAAGAAAAAATAACAAAAATAAAAAAAAAAAAACAAAAAGAGGAAAAAATTAGAATTAGGGTATTCTTTGCATGTCAGGATAGTTTAATTCTAGATATTATTTTATAAGTTTAGATGAATTACATCTTACGTTAGAGATTGCTAAGTTAAGATAATATCTTGGTTTAAATTAGGATTTAGTTTGATCTAATCTTTAATATAAGTTAGATAAAATCTTAATTTAGCTAAGTAATTTTCACATTTTTCTAATTTTGAATTTCATAAAAAAATACAAAAAATGCCTTAGGATAAGTTAATTCCATATATTGCACATTTATTAAAAAAAAAAAGAAAAAGAAAAAACCTCATGTGCATGTCATTATGATTAGATTCATGAAATACATGCCATATTTAATTAGAAATTACATGTAATTATAATTAGGTCATTTAGTTAATATTGCATTACATATTACATGATTTTTATTAATTAAATGAAAACAAATAAAAAAAATTGCAACCACCACCCGTGGTGGTCTAACTGGATAAGAGATCCCATGACGTCTATCTAGAACGAAGGAGTTCGAATCCGGAGGATCTTAAGCATGACGTCGGGGGTGGTGGGTACTCCGCTAGCGTTGCTTCAGGATTTACTCGCCGGTTGCTGGCTGTATGGGGTTCCTTAGGTATCCAAAAAAAAAAAAAAATTGCATGTTAATTAGAAATCATATCTAGAGTTGATGTGGATTCTAATTTAACATTATAGATACTTTCGTTACTTTGACGTAAGTTTATTTTTGCAATTTATTCATTATTTATCTAAATGTTAAATTGGTAGTTTGCGCAATCGCATGAACACAGAAAAATAGATTTAAAATTAATTTAAGTTGCTTGCAAAAAACATTTTTGAAAATAAAAGAATGGTATCGAATCTAGTGTGACCAAGTTTGGTTCGGAGTTTCTTAGGTTAATAATTTGAACATAAGTCGTGAATTGGTATGGGGCAGGGAGAATCGAGTTAAATCTAGGCTTAATAATCAATTAGTCAAATTTTAGGTGGTTCATCCGAAAAATTGGTCGCAACAATATGCCTTTTTCCTTTGAACCTGAATGGACGAGTCCTGACTTTTCTTCCACTTTAACTTCACAGGGAAGTTCGCTTGTTCTCTTTTCGTTTCTTTTGCTTTTCCCCCAACCTGCGGGACAATACTCGTCCTCCGTCTTCTTTGCAACCAGAGCGTTGGTTAAGAAGAGACGTTTGTGTTTCCGAAACTTGATCTGCAGAAGCAGCAGCCAAATTTAAAGAAAGAGAGAAATGGATGCACAGAATGATGTTAATAGGGGAGAATTCACGTGGAAAATCAGCAACTTCTCCAAGCAAAATGCGAGGAGGGTTTACTCTGAAGTATTCAGAGTTTCTGGTTGCAGATGGTACTTCAACATTCTTTTTATGTTTCTCTCTCTCTCTCTCTCTCTCTCTCTCTCTCTCTCTCTCTCTCTCTCACTTTTGTTTTCTTGATGATCGCATGTTCATCGTGTTGCCAAGTGATTAATATGTCGTCCCCGATCCTTTTTGAGCAGGAGAATTCTGGTATGCCCCAAGGGGATTAAGAACAGCACGAACTATTTGTCGTTGTACGTCGATGTCCCTGACTCTTCCATGTTGCCGAACGGGTGGTCGAGAAAAGCCAGGTTCAGCTTGAGTGTGATCGATCAAATCAATGATGTTCGCTCTATTAGAAAGGGTTTGTTCTTGAATTGAAATAATTTTTCTTGGAATCTCTTCTTTTTAATTTGAGTGTGTGATAGGTTTCTCTCTGATTGATTCTACATCTAGATTTTGAGAAATTGGTGTCGTGACTTGAATAAGAAGAGTTCAGATGATAAAAGAATAGGTGAGAAGCAGTGGAAATAGAGATATTGGGCTGAGAGAAGAAATGGGTTTTCTGTATCTCATTTGTTAAACCTCTCAAAGGTGGGTGAGCTTCTAACATGCGCGTACAACAACCCAACGTTACTGATTAAGGAATTCAACTAGTTAGTTTGTAAGCAACTGGTCCAGTGGATGGAGAAGTTGGGGCTCGACTGCATCTATATGACCATATGTCGGTCCAGCAAATTAAGTTTAAGATGGTTACGTCTGTTGGTGTTGAAAATGTCATGTATTGTCGGCTTCTTTTTTGCATGAATTTGGTTGTCTAAGCTGATCATGGGAAGGTGTTTTCTTCTTCTGTTGTTAATATTTTGCTTGTCGTACAATACAACATATCATGATCTGGTGCTAGTAAAGAAGTTTTCAAGAATGTGACCCTGTCTCCTGAATTCTGCAGATGCGCAACATGATTACCATGCAAGAGAGAGTGACTGGGGTTTCACAAGTTTCATTCCGTTGACTGAGCTTCATGATCGTACTAGGGGATACCTAGTAAATGACACTTTGGTGATTAAAGCTGAAGTTTGCCTCTTAGCAGTTACTCCTACTAAGCCAGCTAGACCAGCTGACTTTGACTCCTATTTTACTGGTCTGAAGGAACTCATTAATGCTGATGAGACTCACGGTGCTAGCGTAGGATCAAGTTCGCGCCACCAAGATGGTGCTTTGACAGCTGAAGTTCCTAGTTTAGAAGAAGTTGAGAAGGCTAAGCAATCTTTGAAGGAGTGCCTTTCGGATCTCTTTAAATTGAATATGAAAGAGAGGCTATCTGAGGCACTATCAACTTTAAGCGTGGCCAGAACTGGAGTATCGTTGGAGCAACAAATAACAATTGAGACATTTCGGGCAAATTTCGATGATTTCACTTCCGATTTCTTAACATTTGAGCAGGACAATGCTGAGTTTGAGCTGCAAAATTTGCAAAAGGATCAATTTTTCTCTGCTATGAAGAAATGCCATGAGACTCACCTCTTGTATAAGCAGTTAATGGAAGACCTAACCAAGGAAGACGAAGAGCTCAAGAGAAAGGCGGCAGAAGTTAAGTCTAAGAGGGACAAGCTCCTCTCAGACTGGGAGATCTTGTGGGATGAATCTGAAGAAGCGAAGTCGGGCTATGAAGATAAGCAGAAGGAAGTAGCAGAGGCTGAGGAAAAGAAGAGAATAGCTGAGGAAAGAATGTCTAGATCAACCACTGCTTGGTCAAATTTGAAGGCCCAATTCTGTTAGAACTTTAAGGTTTCAAATAGGCTATGAGCAATGGTTCACTCTAGTATGAAACTGTGTTTCAGCCTGACTATTTGTGGGCCAATCTTCGGCAGAACAATTGCTCGGTGTGGCTTATGTAGAGTTGGTTTTTTATGTCCTCATATGAATTGCGTTGTTTTCGTGCTTTTTGTTAAATTATGTCTCGATGTTGAGCGTTTGCAAAACGCGATTCACTTGGATAAAATTTTTATTATTTGATCGTGCAGATATTTTTCTGACGAAGATAATATTCAAGATTACGCACAAAAAAAGAAATTCAAATTTTTTTTTGAGTCTTGCATGTTTTCGATCAACAAAAGAAGCTTCATTGGACTCCTTGAAGGTTTACAAAAAAAGGAAGATATGTTTTGTTAAAGAAACGGTTTACAAAAGAAGGAAGATATGTTTTGTTAAAGAAAAAGGGGCACACTATATTTTATATTATCTATTTATCTTTAAGAGGAATAGAAAAAAGATGGAAACTCCTTTAAAGAAGAAAAGTCCTTGTAGGCGTGGCTTTCCTCAAAGTAGTGGGGCCTAAGGTCAAATTTTTGACTTTGGGCACACACAATATAAAAGGTGTGCTCTTAAGCGGAAAAGAAGTGTAGCCCTACGAGAGAAAAAATGGAGCCGTTGAAGCCCTATAGGGAAGAAAGAGCCGCACAAAAGGAACATCCAGAAGAGTGTTGCATGATTAAGAAAAAAGAATGCAAATTTGTACGTGCGCGAACCAAAAGACGAATGCTGGAGTTCTTATTTTGGCATAGGTAGAGCGTTCTATTTCAAGCTTGAATACGCAGTAATTTTGTGCAATAAATTTATATTCAAGTGAGTTGTTTATTTACAAATACTTTGATTTGAGGTTAAATCTGAGTGTGTGAGCGATTGTAAACTCTTATTTTTCGATTGTAAACTTTGATTCTCCGATTGTAGTGGATTATTTGTTGCCAACTCTCTTTGTAGACGTAACTATCGATACTCGGACCGAACCACGTGGTGTCCTTATTAGTTTTCTTTTATTTCTCTAGAGTTTGGGCCCGTTTGGTTCGGTTTTAGGGAAATGCCCTTGGGAGAATGTAAATACCTTTGAGGTAAATGGGTTTTCCGAAATGCTAGACTATTTGGTAAATTATAACTGAAAAATGCTTTAGGGAAATGCAAGATTGTTTGGTAAATATATATTTAAAAAGCCCTTTATTAGTTTTAGTATTTTTAAAATTGCAAAAAAGAAATAATGACTATATAACCTTTTACATTTTCATGTTGAGAGTAATGTAAAAGATATATATTAGTAAATTTATTTAAAAATTATATTAAAAGAATTTAATTATAGATTAGATGCAAAGCTCAACTTTTGGCCTAGGGTTCTTTTAGGTTTGTTTTCAACTTTGAATAATTTTTTTTTAATTATTGTAGTATTAATTATCTTCGTTAATTAATGATCATTCTAGTGTATTGATAAAAGTTGGGCTATTGATTGTCAAAAGATAAAAATGACAAAAAAAAAAAAAAAAAAGAAGATGAATCCAACATTTGCAAAGAGTTTTTATTATTTTTTTAAAAAATAAAAATAAAATCCGATGAAACTCCGTCATCGATCAACCGCGGTTGGGGTGTGGGGAAGATGATTGGTTTAAAAAAGAAAGTCAACGGATGAATAGTAGAAGTAGAATTGTATTTCTGAAATGCTAAAAGCTCAAAGTGTGTCCCAATCTGCTTTGGGCTTTCAGCATTTTAAAGGTCAGCATTTGGCCAATGACATCTCCAAATGCTGAACCAAACGCCTAAATTTTTTCCTAAGGGGTTTTCAGAGTTGAAAGCCCATTGGAAATGCTAAACCAAACGGGGCCTAAATTACAAGATTCTGTCGTTTCCGCATATTATATTCTAACACTTTTTGCTCTTGGAGCTTGGAAATTCTCACAATTCTGATGCTCTTTCTTGACTATTGTTTTGTCAATATGTGATGATTGAGTTGTCCCTTCACATAGAAACTTCTTGATATGACTCCACATTGGGTGGCTCTAGTGATAAGGATGTTTCGGTATCCACAACTCATTAGGTGGAGCCTATGGATTTCATTACAGTCTTGGAGATCTGTATTAAGAGAGTTTACTTGGTCCTAAGTAGGGGATTTTCCCCTTGTAATTGAATTAGGAATGACAAAAAGAGGATACTTTTGATGGTTAGAAGTGTTCATGCACGAAAAGAGACACAAGCAAGTGGCTCTTGTGTTGGGAAGGTTATCACTAATTACGAAAGAAAAACAATTGAGCTAGTCTCACCCTCTCCTCTTTCTTTTGTTGATTTTGTTTACGTGTTATTGTTCTTTTCTTTTTCTTCCCTTTCGATTTAGATTTGGGAGCTTTCTTCTCCCAATCTAATTCTCGATTTGAGAGTTTGAAGTCTCTTGATCTAATTCTAGATTTGGATGTTATCTTCTCCAATCTACATTTGAGAGTTTAATAAATATGCTTCTGGGGATTCGATGCTCCTTTGCTTTGTTCGTGTATAGATTCTCTACTTCCAGTCTCCATAATGATTGCACGAGTTTTGACATCTCATTGAATTACAAAGATTTGCTCCTCCACATGTTATATCTATATTTGTTTAACCTATTATGGTTGTTTTCGTATGATAATGGTGTAGAGGAAGCCGAGCCTATGTGTACACCACCAATTGGCAACGTCATAATTATTGAAGAAGGAATTTCCAGCGTGTGCTTATCATTGACAAAGACATGAGATCCAATGATTGATCGCTGATTTTGTCTGATAGATTTATTTATGTGGAACGAGTTTGTACTTAACTTTGCAAATGCCCCATCAATCATCCTTGTGTTCTAGATTTGATTTTGTTTTTAATATTCATGATCTGTTTCAATTTGTTTTGTCACGAAGACTATGTACTTTTGCATCCTTTTGAGTAATAAATATGATTTTCTTTCGACCAATAACAAATTTGTGCAAACAAATGGCAATGACGAACATTTTGAGTTATGATAAAATTCAAGGTAAGATAAAATTATTCTATTCCATGTTTAGCACTTGCAAGGCAGATATGAGAGAGATATAATTTAGATAAAATTATCTCATGGGAGGTGAGATAAAGGCGGATAGGATTTTTTTATATCCATAATAGGAAAATTATTTTCTTGAGTAACAAATTTCTTAAATTAATAAAATAAAAATTAAATTTCAATATAAATTTCTCTGAATTCTAATATAAGAAATTCAAAATAACAAAAATAACAATTTAGTTTTTAATTTAATTTAATTTTTATTTATATAGTCGAATTTAATTCTATATTATAAAATAAATTCAATATAAAATTTATTTATATTTATATTTATATTTATATTTATTTTATATTTCAGGTATTTATCATTTTAGGTATATTAGTAGAGGTTACTATTTAATAGGATTTTGAAAGGGCAAAAAACAAAAAAAAGTATAAAAAGAGAGAAAAATTCTAAAAAACAAATAAAAATAAAGTAGATAAGAATGTCATAAGAGATTTTTATGGTTTCCGTTTATGAACTTTTACATTTATTTACACTTATTTGCTGTTTACACCAAACGATGTAAATAATATAATGTGAATATATCTGATTTTATTACTGCAATTCATCAAACAATTGATAAGATATAGCCAAATTTTTAAATTTCATATCATATCTTATCTAGTCCTATCCTAGTCAGAAATCAAGATGATCGAACGTCCCTTTAGGGTTTGGTTGTGGGGTACAAAACATAATGATATATCCGTAGTTCTCTGGAAAAGGGCTTTTGCTATTTGGCTTTTCATCAAGTCCCTAATTGATCCATGTGGTTTTTCTTTTTCGTGTTTTTCGGCACAACACAATCGTTGGGTTGGGAACTTTGGAGTTTAGAACTGCATAATCAAATGCAATCGGGTTCTCATTTCGTTTTATGATATTTACTTTGTTTAACGAGGAAAATGAAGGACCTAAACACAATCTTTAACTATGGGGCCTTTTAGAGGTTTTGTCCAAAGTAAACTTTTGTGTCCAAGCTAGAAATAGTCTTTAGTCATAAATTTATACCTAATGCAAAACCGTAGTAACCATAACAGCGGCATTCAACGAGGGCCGCAAATTGATGACGATATGGAGTCTATTTGAATGAACTTTTATGATGAAGACTTTTGAGGAGGATGAGAACTTTCTTATAACATAAAATTGTAAAATTGTACAACTAAGAAAACTAGATTGTTTGAATGATGATCCTGGGCAATTAAAATGAAACCGTAATATCTTACGAGTTTTGAAGAGTGAGAAAAGAAAGATACAAGGAATTCTGAAACAGGTGTTTTGTGATTAGTCGGAAGCTCTTGACAGGTAAGAATTTTCTTTTACAGCCATGGCAAGACTCTTTTGGAGAGATCAAATCCATTGATTCATATAAGAGGATTTAAAAGTAGGGTAGCGAAACTCCCATCTTGTATAAGCAGTTGATGGAGGACATCACCAAGAGAGAGAGAGAGAGAGAGAGAGAGAGAGAGAGAGAGAGAGAGAGAGAGAGAGAGCTCACAACAAAGATGGTGAAAGCGAACTGTAGGAAGGACAAGCTCCTCTCGGATTGGGAGATTTTGTCGGTCGAGTTGGAAGAAGCAAAGCTAGTCTATTACATGGAGCAGAAGATAGTATCGAAGGCTGAACAAAAGATGAGAGTAGCCGAGAAAAGAATGTCCAGACCAACCACAGCTCGGTCTGACTCGAGGGCTCTATTTTGTTAAAAAAATTTAGTGGTCATTTGTTTTCAAGTATATGAAACTGTGTTCTGACAAAATTATTACTGGATTATGTTAATTTGAATAGGATATTAGACCAAATATTTGCTTCGTTAGTCAGTTTCTAATTATCTTTAGATGAATTGCGGGGTCCGTGCAAATATTTTGCTCTTGTGAACAGAGTGCCCTATTTCTTTAGGTATTAATGTTTAGGAACTTGGGAACATAGTGCTCTATTTCTTTGGGTGTTAACGTTATGGAACTTCATCATTGGGGTCAGATTATCTAATCAAATTATCATATATGCTCCTCTTATTTTAATGGGTTTCAAACTCATTTGATCAACTAATCGTAGTAAAGTGGTAATAGTTACCGATATATTTGCTAAAAGATGATTTAATTGGATATATAACCCATTAAAAAAAAGGTTAATACCACGAAAAATCCCAAAGTGGTACATTCGAGACAATATTTTTTTAAAATTAATTTTTTGATAAAAAAAAAAAAACCAAACTAGTACATATGTGATAAATTTACCTAAATTAGTTTATGTTAAATAGGATTAATATACCAACCATAAGTTGGTATGCCTGTGACAAGTTGAGGGTAAAACTTAAAATTGGTATACACGTCAACTATCTTGTCTCATCTAACTCAACAATTTGTCAGTAAAATTAACAGATGTACTAGTTTAGGATTTTTGATGATAAAAATTTTGGATAAATTTGTCAAAAATATATTAGTTTGGGATTTTTCATGATATTAACCCATAATTAGATGAAAAGTTCTCCCATTTTCATTATAATTTATTGATTAAAGTGCGAAAAATCCAATGCCTTTTTGCTTTGTTGCATTTAGGTTAGATGTATCTTATTGGTTACCTTATTTTGTAATATGTTTTGCAGATTGAATGAATAATACTGGATAAAAATGCTCATTAACATGGGAATTTCTTAATTTCTTGGCAATAAACCACGAAAGGTTGAGGGCCTCCATCTTCGGGGAAAATTTTCTTTTATATTAATAGATTATTAGATTTGATTTGATAATTGACTGAGTTAGGATAACGGGCCATAGCTAGCAAATGTTGCACTAGAAAGTCCCACCTTTTTTAAATATAAAATATACTGAAATGGATCGATGGCAACATGATTTATTTATTATCAAATAGAAATAAACCAATTTAATACTCCATTCGTGTCCATTGAAGATACAATAAGGAAAATTCTAATTTTTGCCTCTGTATTTTCACGTTTTTTATAATCAAGTCCCTATACTTTTTAATTTGTTCAATCAAGTCTCTTCGACATTGAATCCAACTAAATCTAGTTGACAAGGTCATCGAACAATTATGTGGACACGAGAGGAAATTTTACCACGGTAGCTGAATTTGTCTGGATTTGAAACTGATGGAATTTGATTAGAAAATTTGCAAAAATATTGGGATTTGGTTGAAAATGTGTTGGTAGTTTGTTTGTAAACCAAACAAACATGCACCTTAGAGTTGGCAAAATGGGTCATAAACACATATTATGACCCATTTTTAGTTAAATGGGTCATATATAGGTCAAGTGAAAGTTAAATATGGGTCATAAATAGGTCAAGTGAAAGTTAAATGTGGATCATAAATGAGTCAAGTGAAAGTTAAATATGAGTCATAAATGAGTCTGAGAAAATAAAACACAAAAAGAAATGTGTGTAAATGGGTTATTAAGAAAGCCACTTCAAACCCATGGCCTTTTTAATATTATAAAAATGTTTTTTAATAAAAAATTGAAATTATAATTATTTTTCATATTTCAATTTTTTTTTTCTAATCTTTTTTCTTTTTCCTTTTTCTTTCTTTTTCTTCCTTCCTTAGTTGGCGGCTGGTGACAGGCCTTGTCGGATCTGGCGAGACTCAAGCTCGCTAGCGTTGGGCGAGGCCGAGCCTCGCCGGATCTGGTGAGACTCGAGGCCTCGCCGACAAGATCGAGCCTCGCCCAATGTTGGCAAGCTCGAGTCTCACTAGATTTGACGAGGCTTGGCCTCGCCGACGATCGGCGAGGCTCAAGCCTCGTGGGATCTAGCGAGGCTCGAGCTTGTCGGCATTAGGTGGGGCCTCGGCCTTGCCGGATCGGCGAGATCGAGCCTTGCTTGACACCGGCGAGCTCGAGTTTCACCGACGACTAGCGAGGGTGGGGCCTTGGCCTTGCCGGATTGGTGAGATCGAGCCTTGCCCGACGCCGGTGAGCTCGATCTTGCCGTGGTCGGTCGCCGGCCGTTGTTGTGGCCGGCGGTCGGCCGAAGAAGAAGAAAAAGAAAAGAGAAAAGAGAAAAAGAAAGAATAATTATTAAAATTTAAAAATTATATTTTAAAAAATAAATATAATTAAAAATTATATGTAAAAAAATTAAAAATTCGATTTTTTAAAAAATATTTTAAAAATTTTGAATTAAATTTGTATTGCATAAAAATTGTTAAAAAATTTTTATTGCATAAAAATGTTTTAACAATACTTTTTTTAATAAAAAATTTCATAAAAATGAGCTTTTTTAGGTTTAGTTAAAATTTTTTCATATTACGGTTTTTAGTTATTCAATGGTTTGTTCACTTCAAATAGAGAAGCATGTGCATAGTTTAACTTTTTATAAATATTTCAATTTATAGGTTTTTTTAACCTTTTTTTATTATGTTTACTATTTTTAATTTAATTTGAAGTTTTAATCCAATTAGCATAGAGTAGAAGTGGGTTTTCCTAGAATATTAATAGGTTTTGGCAATACAGGTCGGGTCGGGTATGGGTCACTTGATTTACACTACAAAAATATGGGTCAAAACGGGTTAAATGGATCAAATATGGGTCGACCCATACCCGACCTGACCCACCCATTTGCCACCTGGTTGTCTCACAATGAAAAGATATGAGTGATTATGGACAAGAATTGCCACTAGTCAATGGTTGTAATTTTTAAATTTTTAAAATTTTGAATTTATAAGTTCTTAGGCGTCTTATAACCTTTGAAAGGATGTATTTTTCTAGAAGTTATAAAATTCAAAACAAAAAATAAAAATGATTATTTCTTTTTGTCCAAATTTACACTTTGCCTTTTGAAATAGTATGTTTGTTCACACAAAAAGGGATCTTGTATAATGATCACAACATTTCAAAGGAAATGTTGTAACTGTTTTAAAACATTGCTATAAATTCGTCGTTTCCCTCTCAATATTTTACTTCTCAATTTTCTTCTTTCTTAAAAGAGTACAATCATTATTTTCAATCGTTTCTCTTTTCAGAGTTCTTGGGAAAATACTAGAATTGTTATTTTGTTTTGTTTGAGATTTTGCTGTATCTTGGATGATTTTTCCTAATAACCATCAACAACATTGCGTAACAAATAATTCCTCAAAGATAGTATATTCATGCCTCAAGTGTAATTCCAATCTTCCCAATCCTCTTTCTTACCAACAATTTTAAGGAATTATTTGTTCAACAATAGAGTCAGAGTCCATCAAAGTTATAAATCAAGACATGATTACAATGGCCCGTTTTGATGGTAATGACTTTGCTTGTTGGATAGACAAGATAATGTTTTTTCTCAATGCCTTGAAGATTCTTACATTATGGATCCTAATTTGATGCCTATAGAGGATCCAAAGCCTACCATTGAAGGATGATAATCCAATGTAGTAGCCATTGAAAGGGTCAATAAGGAGAAAAAAAAATGTGAAGAGGTTGAATTGCTTTGTTGTGGGCATATTCTAAACACGTTGTTTGATCGTTTGTACGGGTTATTCACCGAGATAAAAACTGTCAAAGACATTTGGAATGCACTCGAATTCAAATACAAGATAGATAAGCAAGGTACCAATGAGTATTTGTTGATACTAAAACCTTGTTAGAACAAGTCCATGAATTGCTGGTGCTTGTCAATGAAATTTGAGCCCTCAAGATTGACATTTGAGAATCCTTTCAAGTTGAAGTAGTTATTGTAAAATTGCCTTCAAGTTGGAATAATTGGGAAAGGATGCTGCACATGTCAAAGGACATCACTTTGGATGGAAGTTTGAAACATCTTCAAATCGAGGAAAAGTCATGTCCACGTGATAATTCTGATTGAAGGCTAAATGTGGCTAAAGGGTATAAACAAAAAGAAAATATAGATTATTTTGATACATATGCTCTTGTAGCATGTATAACATCTATTCGAATTCTTTTTGTTTTAGCATCCATTTATGATCCTTGTGTTTATCAAATTGATGTCAAAACTTCATTTTTAAAAGGAGATTTAAATGAGAAAATTTACATCGAACAATCAAAGTGTTTTGTTCTTCTTGCAAATGAAAGGAAAATATGTAAATTGGTCAAATCTCTTCATGAGCTTAAGCAAGCATCTAAGTAGTGGCATGAAAACTATGACTCGATTATATTATCAAATGGTTTCAAACATAATAGTATTAATAATTGTATTTATTCTAACTTGATTAAAGACTATGGTGTTTTCGTCACATCCCAAATTTTACAAGTTTAGGGAAAATGACATGGCCGTCATATACCAAAGGACATAGGCTAAAACCAAAAAAACCAACACAAAGTTGCTATCAATATAGATACACACACATCTATATTTCTAATAAAAAAGGGAGTCGGTTGTAGGATTAGAGTTTTTAAAGTCCATCAAGAATTACCGTGGCGACAAAATTTAAGATTACACTAATTTAGTTGTCAGTACAAAAATATTTTCAAAAATGTTGTTAAATTTGTATCACTGCATATCGGCAACATTAGATGCGTTTCGGCCAAGGATAACCACTAAGATTAACTAAATGCGTTTCACAGATAAAGCGTCGACATTCATTGCATTTAACGCCTAAGCAAAAAGAATGCCGTACAAAATTTTATACTAAAATAAAAGTAGAAAGGGAATGCTACTAGAAGTATGGTGGCAATCCATGTAAGCAGATCATGTTTGTGTTGTGTCGACATAAGGGTATACTGCAAAGCCAGTCAACTCAAATACAATTATTGTCTCAATCTCTTTGACACAAACTTGATCAAAAGATTAACTAGTTGACACAATACTAACTCATGTTGCATGATTAAATATCAGGTTGATGAGTCAACACAAGTATATGACCTGTCATGACATGAGATTAACTCACTCACATGAAATCAACCCACCAACATGACACAAAATATCCTCAAATTTTCACAGAATCTTTTTGCATATTGCAATAATTCATCAGTAAATTATCATCATATCAAATTAAAAAATGTGGAAATAGCCAATGGAATTCATTGTTTTAAAATTTTAATTGTGAAGAGTGCGAAGGAATATCATTTTAGTTAATCGTGTCTAAATGATTCACATACAATTCACTTCAACTCCACCAACCCGTTAATTTGAATGGGCTATAGGGGTCAAATGCATTGTTTGGTGGGTTGGACTCACATATGACAATAAGTAGTGTCTCAAGGTCGACTCGAAATTGACCTTGGGCACAATTAATCTCTATCCACACTTGCTAATTTTGTTAGAGATAACAAGGAAATATCCCTATATTAGAGATAATTAGGTTATTTCCACTGATTTTCTATATCTCTTGTCATCATCATATATCTAGGATATTCTCCATGTTTTTTTTTTTTACAGTGCATATCTTTAATTGATTATCTTGTTACTTAGATGATATTCTAATAAAATCTATTCGTGTGCTGCATCATTATGAGACATACAAAAATATAGGAAAAATTATAAAAAAATTCTAAACTTATTGTATTAATACCAGTTTAATCCTAAATTTTTGATTCAATTAGACCAATTTAATCATAATCTTTTTCATTGATACCGATTGAGTCATCTGGCCAATTTAGGTAGGAATTTATTGATGCAGATGCTGGTCATTTTATGTGGCAATTCTAGCACTGTGAATATTTTTAAATTTTATTTATTTATTAATTATTTATTGTTTTTTCATTTTCTTTATTTTTCCTTCTCTTTTCCTTTTTTTTTTCTTTCTCTTTTTTGTTTTTTCCTTTTTCCCCTTCGTCAGTTGCCAACCTCGTTGATTCGAATCACCTAGCCAACCTTTGGCAAGGGCTAGATGAGGTCACCCACAATAGATCAGTTGTCGCCTTGCCAAGGCCTCGCCCAAGGCTGATGAGTGGTCACCTTCCCTTGCCATCATCAGTAGACAGCGACCTCCATGGCCATCACTGAAGCCGGCAATTGGCAGAGGGAAATAAGGAAAAAATAAAGAAGAGAAAGGAAAGGAAAAAAAAAGAACAAAAAGAAGAAAAAGAGAAGAAAAAGAATAGGAGAAAGAAAATAATAAAATAATGAAAAATTCGAAAAAATTATTCAAAATTAAATAAAGTGTCCATTTCAACACTAGCTATCCCACGTGAGATAGTCGGCATTCAAGTTAGCAATTTTTAGCTTAAATTGGCCGGTGGACTTAATTTGCACATATATGAAAATGTTTAGGATTAATTTAGCTAAATTGAAAGTTTAGAATTATATTGATACCAATATAATAGGTTTATGATTTTTGTTATACTTTCCCCTAAAACTATACAAATATTATACAATTAATTTTTCCACCATAATCTTATCTTGTTTTTTTTTGGAATCGTATTAAAGTGTAGCGTTAGATTTTTTCATCAAATAAAACTCATTGGCTTTTGATATGCCAACGAAAAGTGCGAATGATACGCTTTCTTCCTCTGAAGCTGAGTAAACCACTCCCGATTTTTCTTCTTTTTAACTTTACGGGGGCGTTTTTCTAGTGAAGAAGGGTTTCTTTCTATCAAAGCCTGAGACCTGCGACATTACATACCGTCACCTTGAAGTGAAGTCCAAGAGTCAACAACGTTCGACACAGGTACTCATGTGGAGTACCGCATAAATCCCAACTCCTGCAATGTCAGAAGCTCTCCCCCTTCTCCTCCTTCGGAATTTGAGTGTCGTCTAAGAAGTAACGTCCGTGTTATTTGCGAAAGTTGATCGTGCAGAAGTAGCAGTCCAATGAAAACAATGGATGCACAAAATGATGTTAATCGGGGAGAATTCACGTGGAAAATCAGCTACTTCACTGAGCAGGATGCGAAAATGCTTTACTCTGAAGCATTCACAGTTTCTAGTTGTAAATGGTATTTCAATTTTTTTACTTTGTATTTTTCTGTTTTTGCGTTGTTTCAAGTGATTCTTGCGTCTTCCGATACTTTTTGAGCTGGAGAATTCTGGTATACCCCAAAGGGAATGGCTCGGACCATTTGTCGCTTTTTCTCGGTGTCCCTGATTCTGCGACGTTGCCCTGCGGGTGGACCAGAGCTGCCAAGTTCAGCTTGGGTGTGATTGATCAAGTCAATGATGTTCGCTCTATTAGAAGGGGTTTGTTCTGGAATTCGATTGATTTTTTTTTTTTTTAATTTTATTTTGGAATCTCTCTCTCTCTCTCTTTTTTAATGTGAGCGTCTGATAGGTTTCTCTCTGATTGATTGTGCCCATTTAGATTTTAAAAGAATTCAGTGTTATGACATGACTGAGAGGAAGAGTTTTAGATGATAAAAGAATAGGCGATAAGAAGTGCAAATATGGAGCTGAGGGAAAAAATAGTTTTTCTGTATCTCACTCGTTAGACCTCTCAAAGGCGGTTGTTACTGATTAAGGAATTTAGTAAGTTAAGTTTCTAAGCCACTGGTCCAGTAGACGGAGGAGTTGAGATTTGACTGCATCTAATATGATCTCTATGTTGGTCCACAAAAAAGGGAGGAGCCACAATCTAGCTTCTAGGATAGTTACGTCCAGAGGTCTTAAAACTGTCGTGCATTGTCAGTTTCATTTTTGTATGAATTTGGTTGCTTAAGCTGATCATGGGGAGGTGTTTGCTTCTTCTGTTGCTAATATTTTGCTTGACGAATAATACAAAATTCTAGTTCTTGACGGTCTCCAATGTTTCTTACACATAACAAGCTCTGGTGTTGAAAATAAGTTGTTGAATTTGTCACCCTGTCTCCTGAACTCTGCAGAGGGGCAAAATGGTTTCACTGCAAGAGAGAAAAACTGGGGTTTCACAAGTTTCATGCCATTGACCGAGCTTCATAACCGTACTGGGAGATGCCTAGCAAATGACACTTTGGTGATTAAAGCTGAAGTTTGCATCTCGACGGTTACTTCTCCGGTGAACATTCAGCCAGCTAGACCAACTGATAAGTTTGACTCCTATTTTACTGGTCTGCATGAATTTGTCAATGGTGCTGAGACTCATGGCGTTAGAGTAGGGGCAAGTTCGTGCAAACCAAGATGGTGCTTTGACGGCTGAAATTCCTAGCTTAGAAGAAGTTGAGAAGGCTAAGCAGTCGAAGGAATGCCTTTCGGATCTCTTTAAATTGAATATGAAAGAGAGGCTATCTGAAGGCACTATTGACTTTAAGCTTGGCCAGAATTGGATTATTATCAGAGCAAAAGATAGCAATTGACACATTTCAGGCCAATCATCCGACTTCTTAGCATTTGAGCAGGACAATGCTGAGTTTGAGCTGCATAAACTTCAAAAGGATCAAAGGTTCTCTGCTATGAAGAAGAGCCAGGAGACTCACATCTTGTATAAGCACTTAATGGATGACCTCATCAAGGAAGAGAAAGAGCTCAAGAGAAAGACATGGGAAGTGAAGTCTAGGAAGGACAAGCTTCTCTCAGACTGGGAGATTTTGCTGGTCGAGTCTGAAGAAGCGAAGTTGGTCTATAAAGATGAGCAGAAGAAAGTAGTAGAGGCTGAGGAAAAGAAAAGAATAGGAGAGGAAAGAATGTCTAGATCAACCACTGCTTGGTCAAATTTGAGGGCCCAAGTCTCTTATAACTTTAAGATTACAAATAGGCTATGAGCAGTTGGTCACTTAAGTATGGAAACTGCGTTTTAGCTTGACTTTTTGTTGGCCAATTTTCGGCAAAACAACAGCTTAGAGTGGGTTATGTGGCTGATCTCCTATTTTGTTCGTTTAGTAAGCATATATATATATATATATATATATATATATATATATATATATATATAGTCAGTTCTTGATGTCTTAATATGGATTGCGTTGTTATCGTTCCGTCGGTTATGTGGATAATCGCTTTGTTTCTTCACATAAAACCTTCTTGGTATGACTCCACATTGGATGGCTCTAGCGATAAGGATGTTCTTATACACTTCTCATGAGGCAGAGCATATGGAATTAATTATAGTCTCGTGGATTTGTGTTAGGAGAGTTTACCCTGTCCTAAGTAAGGGATTGTCCCCTTGTAATTGAGTTTGGAATCACAAAACAAGTATACTAACTGGTAATTACGAGTGTTCCTACAAGGAAAGAGCCACAAACAAGTGTTGGGGACGTATTTCCGCTTTGTCCTTTTCTGACCCAAAAAAAAAACAAGTGTTGGGGACGTTATCGGCAATTATAGAAGAAAAACAATTGACGCTTTCAATTTCTCAAAACGAACAGAAATGAAATTTTTTTTAGTTTTGGTCGTGAGGTCCAGAACATAATGCTATATCCACAGTTCTCTGGAAAAAGGGCTTTTCCATGGATTTTCTTGTTGGTGTTTTTGGGCACAAAACAATTGTTGGGTTAGGAACTTTTGAGTTTGGAACTGCATATAATCATATGCACTCGGGCTCTCGTTTCATTGGGCGATGTTCACTTTGTTTAACTAGAATAATAAATGATCTAAAACACAATCTTGCTCTAAGGGGCCTCTTATTCTTAGAGGTTTTGGCCAAAGCAAACTTTTGTGTCTAAGCTAGGAGTAGACTCGAACCATAAATTCATATCCAATGTACAATCATAGTACACATAACAGTGGCATTCGACCAGTGATGCGAACCGATGACACCATGGAGTCTATTTTGAATGAACTTCTATTATGAGGAGGACTTCTAAGGAAGATGAGAACTTTCTTGTAACATATGCTTGTAGAATTGTAAAACTAAGAGAAGTAGATGGTTGGAAAGATGATCCTGGGCAATTAATATGAAACCACCACGTTTTTCGAGTTTTGAAGAATGAGACAAGGAATTCTCACACAAGACATTTTTTATTATTTGGAAACCCTTGATAGGGAAGAGTTTTCTTTAACAGCCATGGCTCGGCTCTTTCTGAGGGATTAAATCCGTTAATTCATAGTAAGAAGATTTAAAACTAGGGCGGCGAAACTCCCATCTTGTATAAGTAGTTGATGGAGGATATCACCAAGGAAGAGAGAGAGAGAGAGAGAGAGAGAGAGAGAGAGAGAGAGAGAGCTCACAAGAAAGATGGAGAAAGTGAGGTGTAGGGAGGACAAGCTCCTCTCGGACTCAGGGAATTTCGTTGATCGAGTTGGATGAAGCAAAGTCGGGCTATGAGAAGGAGCGGAAGTTAGTAGCGGAGGCTGAGGAAAAGAAGAGAGTAGCCGAGGAAAGAATGTCCGGATCAACCACTGCTCGGTCCGATTTGAAAGCTTTATTTTGTTAAAACCTTTAGTGGTCATTCGTTTTGAGGTACAAAAAACTATTTTCTGGCAAAATTATCGCCAGACTTTGTTAATTCGGACAGAATATTAGGCCAAATATCTGCATTTATAGTCAGATTGTAATTATCTTTTGATGAAATGCGTGGTGGTTGTAAATTTTTTGCTCTTGGAACTTGGGAACAGAGTGATTTGTTTCTATTGGTGTTAGTGTTTTGGAACTTCAGAATAGAGTGCTCTGTTTCATTGGTGTCGGATTCATTTAATCAAATTATTGTATAACCTCTCTTATTTTAATGGGTTTCGAAGTCATTTGAACAATTGATTTTAGTAAGGCGGTAATGCTTACCCCACAATTAAATGACAAAGTTATCCCATTTTCATTACAATTTATTGATTAAGATTTGTTTTATTGCATTTACGTTAGATGTATCTCATTGGTTACATTATTTGTATAATGTTTTTGCTGATGCTATAAATAATACCGAAAAAAAGATGCTTATTCACATGGAAATTTCTATTTTTCTTGGCAATACACCATAGAATAGCCTCCATCTTATGGGAAATCTTCTTTTTTATTCATAGATTACTAAATTGGATTTGATAATTGATTGAGTTAGGATAACAATGGCACATTCTTAATAATTTTCAGGATTTCATTGCATTTTTTTTTTTTTTTTTTTTTTTAAAGTTTTACGATTCAAATATACTTTTATAATAATTTTTAGGATTAGATTGTGCTTATTTCTTTTGTCTTTTCGCTTTTCAATCATACCTCCTGTACAATAACGGCACTTCCAACATAACATCGCCTCGTAGTCGAAGGGTAACAACTTTCCACATAAGTACTCCTGTGGGGGTACCTCTTAATTTTTCCACCTCCTGTAATGAAAGATACTGAAGTGACGTATGGGGAATAAAAAAGGGCATGTTATAGTGCGGAATCTTCGACAAATCAACTGGGAAAAAACATATCAATCAGAGCTGATCATTTGGCGATTCTTTTCTGGTTTGTTTTTAATCAATTTCCATGTAGATCACATTACAAATTGTTATTTTTATCTTTGACGTTTCTTTTGACTCAATTCTCTTTTTTCTTGGTGGATTACTCTCCTCCTCCTCCTCCTCCTCCTCCTCCTCTTCCTCCTTCGCAATCTGAGTGTCGTCTAAGAAGAAAGATGAGTCATATTTGCGAAAGATGATTATGCAGAAACAGCAGCCAAATAAGAAAATGAAAATGGATATCGCTGACGTGCAAAATGACGTCAATCCAGGAGAATTCACGTGGATAATCAGCAACTTCACATGGCAGAGTGCGGAGAAGCTTTACTCTGAAGCATTCACAGTTTCTGGTTGTAAATGGTACTTCAATGTCTTTTCTATTTCTTTTATTCTTCTCATTTTTCTGTAAATGCAGTTGTTTCTCGATGATCGCATGTCGTCGTGTTGCCAAGTGATTCTTGCGTCATCCGATCCTTCTTGTTCAGGATAATTGTACCATACCACAAGGGGAAATACTCGGCCCATTTGTCGCTGTACCTCCCAATCCCTGGTAGGGGTGGACCAGGAAAGCCAAGTTCAGCTTCAGTGTGATCGATCAAATCGATAATGTTCACTCTATTACAGCAGGTTTGTTCTTAAATTGGATTGAATTTCGTAGGAATCTTTTGCTTTTGATCTAAAGTGTATGAGAGGATTCTCTCTGAGTGATCATGCATCTTGATCTTGAGAAATCGGTGTCACCACTTGGAAAAAAAAAAAGTACGAGCCTAGATGAGAAAAGAATAAGTGAGAAGAAATAAAAAGAGATATATTGAGTTGAGAGAATATGTTTTCTGTATTTCCTTTGATAAACCTCTCAAAGGCGGGTAAGCTTCTAGCATGCGCACACAATGATCCCAAGGTTACTGATTAAGGAATTTAGCTAAGTTTGTAAGCAACTGGTCCAGAGGATGGAGGAGTTGGGGCTTGACTGCGCCTATATGATCCTCAACATAAATTTAAGATTATTACATCTGGTGATCTTAAAGATGTCGTGCATCGTCAATTTATTGACCTTTATTTACAAATTTGATTGCCGAAGCTGATCATGTGGAGGTGTTCACTTCTTCTGGACAATATGACATTCTAGTTCCTGGTCTAATGTTTCTTCCACTTATCATGCTCTGGTGTTGTAAACAAGTTTTTGAATTTATCAGTGTCTTCTGAATTCTGCAGAGATGAAACACAAGTTCAATGCCAGAGAGAGTGAACGGGGTTTCAAAAGGTTCATTACATTGAGGGAGCTTCATAATCATACTAGGGGATACATAGCAAATAACTCTTTGATGATTAAAGCCAAAGTTCGTGTCTCAAAAGTTACTCCTCCAGTGAATCTTCAGCCAGCTAGACCTACTGATAAGTTTGACTCCTATTTTACTGGCCTGGAGGAATTCGTCAATGCTGCTGAGACTAATGATGTTAATGCAGGGTCAACTTCAAGCCACCGTGATGTTGCTTTGAAGGCTGAAATCCCTAGCTTAGAAGAAGTTGAGAAGGCTAAACAGTCTTTGAAGAATTGCCTTTCGGATCTCTTTAAATCCAATATGAAAGAGAGGCTATCTGAGGCACTATCAACCTTAAACTCAGCCAGAACTGGATTAACGTTGGAGCAACAAATAGCAGTTGAGACATTTCAGGCCAATTTCAATGACTTCACTTCCGACTTCTTAACATTTGAGCAGGACAATGCTGAGTTGGAGCTGCATAAACTACTAAAAAATCAAAGGTTCTCTGCTATGAAGAAGTGCCACGAGACTCGCATCTTGAATAAGCAGTTAATGGATGACCTCATCAAGGAAGAGGAGGAAGTGACGTCTAAGAGGGACAAGCTTCTGTCTGATTGGGAGGTCTTGCTGGTCCGGTCCGAAGAAGCGGAGTCGGGCTATAAAGATGAGCAAAAGAAAGTAGCAGAGGCTGAAGAAAAGAAGAGAATAAGCGAGAAAAGAATGTCTAGATCAACCACTGGCTGGTCAAATTTGAAGGCTCAATTCTGTTAAAACTTAAAGGTATCAAATAGGCTAGGAGGCTATCGTTCACTCAAAGCATGAAAACTGTGTTTGTGCTTGACTATTTTTTGGCCAATTTCCCGCCGAACCATTGCTTAGAGGGGCATATATGGTTGATCCTATATCATCTTAGTTGGTCAGCATATGAGGCTAATATATACATACATATGTATATAGAGTCGGTTTCTTTTGTCTTCATATGAATTGCATGGTTATAGCGCATTTTGCTCTTGGAGCTTGGAAATTCTAACATTTTTCATGCACTTTCCTGACTGTTATTCTGTGAATATGTGACACTCAAATTGTTCCTTCACGACTAGCCTTCTTGATATGACACGACGTTGGGTGGCTCTAGTAATAATGAGGGTGTTCTTGTATCCACATCTCGTGAGGCAGAGCCTAATGAATTTCATTATTGTAGTTGAGATAGTGAGAGGAGAAGAGAGAAATGAAAAAGATTGTGATTGTGGAGTCTATTGAAAATGAGGGATATATAATCTAGGGCAAGAGTGAACAGTAAATCATAGCAAACATAATTCCTAATATAATATTATATATTATCTGAGAACTCTCATGGGATTTATGTTAGGAGCGTTTACCCTGTTCTAAGTAAGGGATTTTGTTCCCTTGCAACTGAATTTGGAATGAAGAAAACGAGGACACTGTCTAATGGTTAGTAGTGTTCTTACAGGAGAGTGCCACTGCTAGTCGCTCCAGTGTTGGGGAGGCTATCGATAATTACAAAAGAAAAATAATTGATGCTTTCAATTTGTCCAAACAAGTAGCGGAGGATAACATTTCGTGTTTTTGGTTGGGAGAATATAATGTTATAGGGCTTTTTGCTACATGGACTTTCATCATATCCTTAGCTGATCCTCGGTTCTCTTTTGGTGTTTTTGGGCACAACACGTTCGTTGGGTTAGGAATTTGGGAGTTTGGAACTGCATGATCAAATGCAATCCAGCTCTCGTTTCGTTTTGTGATATTTACTTTAGTTTAACGAGGATAATAAAAAGATATACAACACAATCTTGTTCTATGGGACCTTTTAATTTTAGAGATGTTGTCCAAAGCAAGCTTTTGTGTCCCTCCTAAAACTAGGCTCGAGTCATAAATTCATACCCGACGTAAATTCATAGTACATCTAACACTGGCTCATGGTACATCTAACACCGGCAATCGACAAGTGCTGTAAAATGATGACAACTAATGTTGTCAAAGAAAAAAAAATTGTGACATTCGGTTTATATGAGAAGATAATTTTGCGATAGACTTGTTTGCGATAGACTTGTTTGGGTAAAGTTCACATATTCAGGAGGGTGAGATTTCTCTTTTGACATACGCTTGTAAAGTTGTACAACTAGGAAATGTAGATGATTGTGGCCCAGTCCATCGGGCCCCAATCTAGTCGAGCTCGCTTCTTAATCAGGAGCACGAGGCCACTCAGCCATCCGGCGATCGCATGCCATGTTTTTCAAAAATTAAAAATTTTATTTTGTGTATTTTTACTCATTGACCGAATTTTGATTGGATATAACTTTTTTTTATTAGAATATCTAAACAAGATAAATAATCATAGAATTAAAAAAGCTAGTTATAATCAAAGAAAAATTGTTATTATTAATTTTTTAATAATTGTTTTTTTTATTTATAGTTAAAGGTAAAAGAGAGTTTTTCAAAAGGAAAAAGTGAGACAAAAATACACCTTTATGCCTCAATAGTCATTTGCAATGCATACATGAAATGTATATTCCTCTCCTCATATTCTTCTCTTCCAAACATATCATACATAGGTCCTGTTTAATTCAGCATTCCTAAAGGGCTTTCAATCTACAAAATCCCTTGGGAAAAATATTAAGTTTTTGGTTTAGCTTTTTGAGGCCTCATTAGCCAAATGCTTGCATTTGGAATGTTGAAAGTCCAAAGCAGATAGATCTTTAGTTGCTTTGGGCTTTTAGCATTTTTGGAATGCTAAGTGAGGGCTTGATGATTCTTTTTTCTTTCAAATATTGCTCTCACTAATAATTATGTTTTTTGCTTTTACTCTCAAAAATACTATTCATCATCTTCTTCCTTAGACTTGCTAGTCCACTGGCAAAGCTTAGCCGGCAAAGCTCAACGGCCGGCAAACAAATCTGGTCCCTTCACTGATGGATCGCTGATTGTGCTTTGCCAGTGGACCATCTCCTCCTTTTTTTTTTTTCTTTTCATCTCGAAGTTGCTTTATAAAATATACATCAAAATGAGTATCCAAACACTCTTACCTTCACCAAACGCCCATTCATTCAAAGGTACTTGGGGGAAATGAATCAAACGGGCCCATAAAATGTCATAATTCCCTTTATTTTTAGTGTCAAAAAATTCTAATTGGTGAATTATAGATTATAAATATAATTCACATGCAAACTTTATTATAAACTAGCAAGGTACTCATGCTTTACATTACTCTTAGACCATATTTGTTATATTATTCTAAATTTTTGGTGTAAATGCGTGTTTTCGCAAGATGTTAGAATATATAGAAAAATATAACAAAAAGAAGTGTTCACATCAGTCAAACAGTAAGTGTTATCAAAACCCAGTCATTTAGGTTTCGTCATCCGATTAAAAGAAAACATGAAACATAAAATTACAATAATATTGAATATTAATTAAGTACATGCAATAATTCAAGTACTTGAAATAATAGGAACCGCTTAGAACTTTGAAAGCATAAAGAAATATATAACTTTCCTCACTACTCGCAATCTCTACCTTTGCTCATCGACTTGGCATAAAATTGATAACCATCCGTACAACACCTCAACATCAACTTCACCATGTTTCCCTGGACATAACGGGGTTCGTCAGAAAATCGAACTACTTCAAAATCAGCATCTGGAATTGAATTATAAATTGAGCACAATATCTTGGAGTTAATATATGGATTTTTCTGTAGTTCGAATTTCTTCGACATTGCTTGTCCACAACATAAGTTCCTCTCCGATACTCTCCATGGGCTGTGTATATTTTGTATTTACCAAGTTATTTGAGTAAGAACTTTTGTATTCGGTTGATTATATTGTCGAATGTGCATTTAGTCTGTTCCCTAGAAAACATCAATGACTGTAATTTTTTAACATATGTTTTCTACTTCATTATATAATTTTCGATGCTTGATCTTAATGTTTAGATTTTAAATTTAGTTAACACTCACCTCTAAAACTACAAGTGAGAAAAGAGAAATCATGACAAATATTGGCTTTTATTTTCTATATATATTTTTATATTTTTTATCTCTGGAATTTGTCTCATACAAGTGAGAAAGATACGCTATAGATTTCTTTAAATATGCTTGTCCTTTGTTGTGATAATTTCTATGTGGATTATTCCCAAGAGGCCCCCTGCAGCTGTTTCTCCATTTTCAAAACTGTAAGTTGGTGAAAGTGTATGTTAATTTGGAAGTTCGGAAATGTGATCATAAGGACGAGAGGGTTGATTAGCTAATCGACCAATGTATAACAAGAGTCTCGCATTAGTTGCAGAATATTAGGTTTGAGTTACAACTACTCAACATCACTTGAGATCTTAGAAACGACCTTGTCAACATAGCCCGACTGACGTGTCAATGTTTCCTCTCCACACAAGGTAGCAGTGCCCATGAGCATAAATTCGTCATAGGTGCGATCATGGCTCTAACACAACACATATTCGATGTCTTTTCCCATTACCTGTCCACGTTTTTAAAAGATTATTTTTTCCTCATGGGCTAGAAGAGATCCTTGAGATTTCCCTTCCCACCTAAACACTTTGATTCAATTCGTTAAATTGTCTCTAAATAATGTGATAAATTTCACATCCTATACTGATTTTCTTCTAAGATACATGACAACCAAGTTTCTTTGTTTTATTCCATCAAAGGAGAGTGCGACATACGAAATTATATTTTCCGTCTTTTGACAATTACACACAACAAAATCCTGATATTCTTCTTGAAGTAGTAACACACCTAAGAAAATCTAGATAGAACTAATTTACATCGATTCACTCCACATGAGTGGCTGCAAGTCCGTTAGCGAGATTACGTCTGCGGACCCAACAGAATCCCAACGCGTACTCGTCTCCATCTTCTCATGAGTATGTCCGTGCCTAATGGCGGGATTCTCCAGCTTTCTAATTCGCTCCAGTTCACTAGCCACTTCTCTCATCGTAGGTCGCATCTTCCCATGTAAGTTCAGGCACCCTCTTGCGATGTTGGCAAAGGCGACGATCCCTTCTTCCTTGCCTTGCTTCAGAACTTGAGGGTCGACTATGTCGAACAGGCAGTTCTCGTCCATCGACAGGAGAAAATAGCTTGCAAGGTTTTTCTCGTCCTCATCTCCAAGAAGCAAGATTGGCTTTCGCCCTGTCAAGAGTTCGACGAGGACCACACCAAAACTGTACACATCGCTCTTTTCTGTTAACTGACACGATTGAAAATACTCAGGATCTAAGTACCCAAATGTCCCTTGGACTACTGTAGTCACGTGAGTTTGATAAAGGGAAAGGGATTTGGAAGTGCCAAAATCAGCCACTTTTGCACGGTACCTATCGTCCAAGAGAATATTAGTAGACTTGATGTCCCGATGATAGATTGGGATTGTTGCCGATGAATGTAGATAGGACAAGGCTCCCGCTACATCGGTGGCAATTTGAAGGCGTGTCCCCCATGATACAAGAGAGTCATGTAAATATTGGAAGAGAGTCCCATTCGGTATGAATTCGTACACCAAAAGTGGCGACTCTGTTTCCAAGCAGCATCCAAGTAGCTTAACCACATTCCTATGGTTGATCTGCGAGAGAATGACAATCTCATTAATGAACTGTTTGACTTTTCCCTTATCAATCGCCTTTGACTTCTTAATGGCGACAATTCCTCCATCCGCAAGCATACCCTTGTAGACAGTTCCTTGCCCGCCTTGGCCAAGTATCCTGTTCTTGTTGAAATTGTCGGTGGCCTTCTCCAACTCTTTGGAATTGAACAATTTATTCTTGTCAACATTGGACTCAGATGAACACAGTTGTTGCTGCAACAAGAGACCCCCATTCTGTTTGAAGTACCTCTCTTTGAGCTTGATTTCTTTCCTTCTCTTCATGAAATTGTACAACAGCCATAACAAAAGAAGCAAGAGTAGTACCCCTAGGCCTGCTCCGATACCTGGTTTATTAAAATAGTACAAGGATTACCAAAAGCAAGCATCAAGGATTTGTGCTGTAAAATAACACTGAAGCTAACAAATTATGCAATTTTAGTTCAACACATGAAGAAGAAATCACTAGAGAAATCAACAAGTAAGATCAAGATATTACTACACAGGGAAAGCAGATTGCTAAAAAATCTATTATAAATCTAGATAACATAGAATTTATAATTGTTCAAGTGTTTCCTAGTCCTAAATTACCCCTAAAGCAAAACTTACAAGTTTTATCTCACAATTTCTCACAGACTCACTCACAAGACTCATAGAAAAAGAACTCTAACAACCCATTGTTTATGTGCATAATAACCAAGTAGATATATATATATATATATATATATATATATATATATATATATATATATATATGTATGTATATTTATATCCAAAATAGGAAATTTCTTTTAATAAGCCTACTCAAATTAGTAATACTACTCAAGCTAGGAAACCTATTCGGATCGAGTTTTCCTTATGGGTTCAAACTTAAGACATATTATCGATAATCTCCACATTGGCTCCACATTTATAGTCAAGTTATAGTGCTCATTATCTATACAGCTCTTATGATGCCCCATGGGCACTCAACCATCAAAGATGCCTATCAAACCTAAACTGAGCTTGGACTCGTTTAGAGGAATGAAGTTGATCCATATGTCTCCAATATTCTCCATCACAACAAGCTTCTTCATGATTACATCCTCTCTTGAAATGCTATTATCTAATGCGAAATTTTTTGTCACCAAAGAACTTGATTCTCCAATGATATCTATGACTTTCATGAACACTGCATCAACCTAATGTCATATGGGCATTAACCAAGTCATTAGATAGCACCACCTCTTCAACTCCTTTGGATGTCATCGTGTTTTTAGCTTAAATTGCCAACAAAATTATCATGTCTCTCAATGATGCTTTCCAATTGGCAACAAAATCGATAGAAGAAATTGCATAACTGCTCATAAATCGACCATCCTCGAGGTTCCTTGCATGACCCAGGTTAGCAAACTCAGTTATTGCCACACTATTAGAACTATATTTCCCAAAACACACCTGAATTTATGTTGTCCCTAACAAACTTAGGAGGATCCACTTCACAGCATCACAATAAATTAACCGTATATATTCTTCATACTACATGGGAAAGATCAATCCAAGGACTACCTATAACATTACTCAGACAATCAATAGCACTAGCATGTAAAGCATGGGATAGATGCTCTACCTCTATCCAAGTACACTTCGATAGTCTTGACAAATTATGATATGCAACAAGTGGGGTACTTATAAAATTTCTCAACTGCATGCCGAAGTGTCTCTACACTTTCTTGAATAACTCCTTCAAGCCACTAGCAACCATTTTAGCAATCTTCACTCTTAGCATCTCCATAGCTAGAGCTATCTCCGCTGCACCAAAATTATCTATTTCAATATCTGCATTTAATTGTTACTCTATCTCATCCGACTCCATTGACCATCTCATAGCTTAGTCAATTGTGATCTCGAAACAATTGTCAATTGCTATGGAATCTAGCGACTCTATAAACATTGACACATCAACTACATTGTAAATATCTTTAAGCTCTTCCTAAAGCTCCACCTATTTTTGAACATTGTCTAGATTTTTCTCTACAATCGATCTCTATTCCTAATTTAAAATAGAGCAGATTTATCAAATGTAACATCTCTCCTAAACATAAAACCAATTGAATCTTCCTCATTGTACCACAACCTATATTCTTTCACCCCATTTGCATAGCCTAAGAATATGCACATCCTTGGTCCTAGCTATGGCACAATCACTCACACAAACGTAAGTAGGGCAACTGAATACTCTCAATTTGTTATAATCAACTATTACCTACCACGTTTCAGAGTTTTTTAATCAATTAATGGTGATGGTAATCTATTCACTAACCAACAAGCGTTATTCATTGTTTCGACCCGAAAATCTCAATTTATCCAGCATCAAAGAGTAAAGAGTGCGAGATCTCTTCAACATAATTTTGTTCATTAGTTCTGTGACTATTCAGTCATGGTGTATTGGCAACAATGTGGTATTTCACTATGCCTTCTTAGGCACAAAACTGGCCAAGCTCATTTGAACAAAATTCCAACCCTTTATTTGTTCTTAGGCATATGATCTTTCTTCCTATGCACTTTTCAATCATCACCTTACATGATTTGAACCAACTAAGCTCCTCCTTATGAAGACAAATCTTGACTTTCCTCAAAATGTGATCAACAAAAAACAACACATACCTAGCACTACCCGCACTACCCTTGGAATGTACTTGAGAAGATCCCCATAAGGCTAAGAATATGCAATCTACAATCTTTGAGGTCTAGCGAAATGTCATATTGAACTTCATTGTCTGTTAACTACCCATGTATAGTTAGCTTCTTGGTTTTTCTGTCACCCAGTAAACCCCTTTGACTTAGAAAAATCATCTCCCTCTCACTCATGTATTAGAGTCTCATGTGCCACAATTGTGTTGTGTCTTGACTTGAAGCCTCGAAGAATCTAACAGATGAGTTAATTACTGTCGTTCCCTAGAGGAGATATAATTGGCAGTCTATTTTCACTCGCATCCCAATAAGCATACCTCAAAGATCTTAAAAAATCTACCTTTAGTGGGGATTCGATATCCAAACTTGTCAAGAGCACTGACCAAGATAAGATTCTCTCTCAATTCCAATACATGTCTTGCATCAGTCAACGTTCTCACCACTCTATTGTGCATTTTAATAAGAAATGTTCTGGTCCTTATTACTTTATAAGCACCATTGTTTTCCATAAGCACCTTACCACCTTTCGTACATGGAGGTGTAGTAAACTAGTGCTTATGAGAAGCCATAAGACTCAAGCATGTAATCATTATTTGATGAACTCGTGATGATTATTAACACATCATCAGCACCATTGGAACTATTATATTTTCTAGTAACAAAATTATCATGGCTTGTAAACTCCAACTTGACTCTTTTATTATTGTATTTCTGACAGTCACTCTTATAGTGGCTTACCTCATTGCAGTGATAACATCAAATGTTATGAATATTTGACCTCAATGAAGAATGGCCCTTTCATCTCCGAGCTTTAGAACTTTTGCATTTGTCTCCATCCCAAATAATCAAACCATGCAACATATCTTAGACTAGATTATCTTCTCGTAGCTTCTTTTTTCACTACTTAAAACACAAGGAAAACTTTATGTCTTTTAAGGTAATCAGTACCCCCCATGTTTGTGAATTAATAAAGTGACAAGAAGAAAATGATAGAGACACAAACAATATCATGCTTTGCTTCTTATTAGGCAAGTCTTATTGATGTTCTTCAAGTCCATCATGAGTCTGTTAAACTCATTCAAATGGGCTCCGATGGATGTGCTTCAACTTCCCAAAATTGAAACATCATTTTCAGTATATACAAGTGATTGTTCAAATCCTACATCAAATAAAGTGCCTCAAGTTTTGCCCACAATGCTGCGACATCCTTCTATTTAACAACTTCAACCAACACCTTATCAAATGGATTCAACAAGATTATGCATTTCGCCTTCTCCATCAACTCCACCTTATCGGTTTGTTTCATTGTTTATGGTAATTTATCCTTGCCATCCATTGCCTTTGCTAAATCTTGAGTTATTGATAGAGAACACGTCTTAATGTTGTATAACTCAATTATACCTCATGTTGAACTTCTCAATCTCAACTCTTACTCTAAACATAATTGTAAATGCAATGTTTCCAAATGATGATCAAACAAGCAAAAACCCCCAATATAAACTCTAGAAACCCAAGCCTTAGATGTGATACCAATTGTTGTGCAATCATGCAAAAGCTAATGGATCTTGCAATTCAAGTCTTACATTAGCAGAAGAAATTACTATTAAAAATATGTCTTGGGTTTAAGCCCAAAAAGAAAAATTTCCCAATTTGAATGGTTTTTCTACTTGGAGTTAGTTTCCTATTTGATTTATTGCGTATTTTGATTAGTTTTTTTATATATTTATTTATCCAACTCTTATTTATATATAAGAAGCAGGTCTTTTTCATGAATAGTATTCGGGAGAAATTTATGCTCATGAATTACATCCTGAGTATTTGAAGTTGTGAAAATCTTTTGTTAAGATATTGTGTAATTCTATCATGAGATTGAGAGATTATCTCATGAATAATAATGAAAACTAAATACTATGGAATTATTGGGTGTACTTGGGAGTTGGGAAACATAAAAAATGTCTGAGTAACTCTAGTATGATTGTAATCTTTGTTGTATCACCTAATTTATTATGGAATTTTGTGTTGTTCTCCTCATGAATGTAGATCAAACTAACCAAACAACATAAATTTGGTATTTGATTTATTTCTTTGTTTCGTCTATTTTATTATTTGATCACTTGTTTTCGCAACAATTGATATTAGAGTGGGGCTTTGGATTATTAGTACTAGAGGGAATTGCACTTACCCCTCTTTGGGAAGAAGCCATAATCAATGAAGGAAGCTAATTGAAAATTATTAAATACAAGTGTTGGGTGTTATTTAGCTGACGATGTTTGGTAATATCATGTTTAACATCGTGAAAAAGAAGACCATCGAGGGTTTGATGAAGGCCCTATTGAATAAATATGAGAAGCTCTCTGCAATCCACAAGTTCTACTTGATGCGACGTTTGTTTCATGTAAAGACAGGTGAAAATGTGTCGGTTGTTAGCATATCAATGAATTAAATATGGTCGTGAGTCACTTGAGTTTAGTTAATGAGGCATGCGCTTTGATTTTATTATCCTCATTACTAATAGTTAGAAAACTATTGTTATTGTTGTTAACAATTCTTCTAAATCCAAAAGCTTGACATTTGATTAGGTTCATGATCTCATCTTGAGTGACAACATCCATAAAAAATAATTTAGTGAACTTGTGCCCGCTACTTTAGTAGGTGAAGGTAGAGGAAAACTAGTACATGTGTTAGTAGAAGTAAGGTGAATATGAACAATCATAGTTCGTCTAGAACTAATTGTGTGGTCTATTGGAGTTGCATCTTATAAGAGAACTATAGTGTTGTAACTGTAGCTAATTGTATTTTAGAAGCTAATTATGTTTTCTCTATCATTGAGGATTCGTTGTTTAACGAATAGCTTCTGGATTCATCATTCATTTCACATTGCATCGAATAGGAATTGATTTACAACTTATCAGTGTATAGATAGTAGTAAAGGACAGTTAAAGAACAACGTTGAATGCAATGTTGTGGGTGTTGGTGATATTAGAATCATAAGTTATAATGCTATTTGGAGGACATCAATTGAGGTGAGACACGTTCTAGAATTGAAGAAGAATTGAATATCCTTGAGTGCCATAGATTTAGTTGAGTTTAAGTAATTTTCAAAAAGTGGGGTTTAGAAAGTTATTTGAGGTGCATTGGTGATAATGAAAAGAATTAAGCACGATGGCTTGTATGAGTTTTGAGGTGAGACAACGATGGACTTCACTACAAAACATTAGATGCATCTATTCAAGATTTGAATTGTGGCATGTGTCCAGGACACATTGGCAAGAGAAGCCTAAAGTTTCTAAGCAACAAGAATCTATTGTGTGATCATGTGGCTAAGAACTTGAAGGTATGCAAGTACTGTGACTTAGACAAACAGCAAAAAATGCAATTCAATACAATTGATGGAAAAAACCTTAGAGATTGCAAAGTTGATTCTCTTCAATATTTGTAGACTGTCACAATTTTCTTCGAGGAAGAGTGTTAGATTAATGCTAACAGTTGTAGATGACTACTTGAGAAAGATTATAATATTTGTGCTAAGGCACAAGTTTGATGTTGTTGCTAGGATCAAGCAGTTGAGAGCCTTGATCGACAATGAGACTAGCAAGGCAATTAAGCTATATGAAGAAAGGCATAGTGAGATACTACACTAGTGCCACTAAGCCACAATAGGTTGCAGAGTTAATGAGATGAATATTACTAAATATGAGCCATAAAATGCTCTCTAGTGTTAGTATGGTTAAGAAATCTCAAGGGAATGTGCTTAATACAGCAAGCTATCTGGTGAATAGGTCCCCATCAAGTGTGATTGGATGCCAGACTCCTGAAGAAGCGTGGCTAGGTAAGTTGTTGTTTATTATGTGCTTAGAATATATGGTTCCTATGTTATGTTCAAGTGATTGGTGGTATGCTTGATGGGAGGGAAAGAAGTGTGTTATGAGGTTATGCACAAAGTGAGCGGGATTATTGATTATGATGCCCGAAATTAAATTCACCTATTATCAGTGGAGAGGTTACATTTGACAAGTCTCAAGTACTTTTTCTAAAAGTGTTTGTGGTAATGTTATACAGATTTTGATGTTGTTTAGCTCAAGGTGGAATTACAATTAGAAACTCCTGAGATAGCGAGTACTTGTGCAATATTCAACACAAATGGTGTATGTTACAAGATGGAGCCTATAAATCCAATGGTTGCTATAACTACCAAGTTTAACAAGGTGCGTGTTCAATCTCCTAACAATTATGGATGCAATGTTGGTTTTGCTTTATCATTGATTGAGGAGGTATTTTTAGAAAATCCTTGTGGAGAGATTAAAGGTGCAAGTGGAATTCATGTTTTGATGAAGTTCCACGATTATGGTGAAGTCCAATCGTGTCATTGGGGTTAAGTCCATGCCGGGTAGTGGGAGAGTAGTGATGAAGTTTGGATTCATCGAAATGATTGTGACGTGGCTTAAATGTCATGCCATGATGGACATTGTTGATGATATGTCTTCAATTTGAGGTCGAAAAGGAAATTTTCCTAATTTGAATAGTTTTTTCTAGTTGGAGTTGATTTCCTATTTGAGTGGTTACCTAGCTTGAGTAGGTTTCCAGTTTTGGATCCAGCTTTTATCTATATATACGAGGTAGTAAGAGGAGCTAGTGCTCGTGAAGTAGTCAGAAATTTGTGTTGAGATTTGTATAATTCTTTTGTG
Source organism: Eucalyptus brandiana (assembly GCA_014182725.1). NCBI lineage: Eukaryota > Viridiplantae > Streptophyta > Magnoliopsida > Myrtales > Myrtaceae > Eucalyptus > Eucalyptus brandiana. The sequence continues at coordinate 20,317,327 of CM024678.1, forward strand.
AGATCAAGAGATTATTTTGTGAGGAATTGTGGGGGCTAAATAATATGTGAGTTATTGAATGTAATTGGGCTGAAAAATACTGAGAGTATATGAATATTTCGAGTGTGGTTGTAATCTGTATTGTATTACTTGATCTACAATGAAATTTTGTGTTACTTTTCTTGTGTACGTAGGTCATGCTGACTGAATTGCATATATATGGTATTCGATTTATTTTTTTGTTTTTTCTACTTTGTTGATTGATTTCGTGTTTTCCGCAGCAATTACTAGAGAAATCCATGAGAAACGATAAATATACTAGAGACTCACGTGGTTCAGTGTGATTGTTGATACCTACTTCACGAGGAAAGCTGGCCGCCAAAATGTTAATGTGATTGGGGAAAAATTCTCCTTGTGAAAATTTAGCATATAACAGAACAGCCATCTAATCAGTCGAGCAGCAGCCAAAGAAAAACAAGCAGAGTTCTTATTGGTCGATCGAGATTATGTATTAAGGGCAGAAAGGTAAAAACCTGGTGTAAGGTTTGACGTACTGTATTTGTTGTTGAGTCAACCAAGTTAAAGACTATAAACTATTTAGGCTACAATTGTAGGAAAAAATATGTGCCCAAATCAAACAGCAAACTTGAATTCCGAAGAGCTATGTAGAAACAACAGACATCCAATCCACTGAAAATGGATCAGGCTATATAACATTTTCTAAATTGTGCGTTTTATCACTTATAGACTCCATGTTTTGTATTTAATGATATGATATGATATTTGCGAATCTGGGTGCACAAAAGATGGATAATCCTTGTTCATGATCATGACAGAATGAAGAAATTTACTTACCTACGAGGAGAAATTTGACTGTCTTGCTTCCTTCGACACATTCAAAGGAACCGCGTCGATTCACGCACTTTCTTCCAGGGCACCGATTGGTCAGATCTTTGCATTCATCGACATCTGAACAAAAGATGACAATCAAAATTCGTGGAGCTTCGTCTCTTTATTGGGTGTTTAGGATTGCATGTAAAGCTACTTCAGCCTCCAAAGAGCTACTTCTCTTTATTAGTACAGTGTTTCGATGTTGTGTTTCCATGATTGGTGTGATAATATGTAACTGGTCTTACCGTCGCATCCATCTTTAATATAGGGGTTACCGGTGAAGCCCTTACGGCAAAAACACTGCAGAAACGGCATCACCTTGCGATATGCTAAATTGAAGCTGACGTTGCTGCAGTTATAGGAATCGCCAGAGATGAAGCCATTTTCGTAAATCTCTAACGCAGCTCGGGAGGAATTAGCTATCCCCCATTCTAGCACCGCTGGGAACCGCCCGCTCTCCTTCAACTTATCGAAGTCTGTAGTTGAAGGTACGAAGTGCGACCTATCTCCCAAGAAGGCATACTCGCACTTCTTCTTTGCTGAATTCTTGTCAGGCCGGAAAGTGACGTTGAAAGCTCGAAGATCCGAGGTAATCATGGTGTGGCAGCATCCGTCATTGCCCGAACAATTCTTCCTACTGACGTTGTTATCTTTTCTGCAAACGGACTTGCATCCTATGATCGCAGACTTTGTGTCATCCACTAGAGCACATACGTCACAACCAACTGCGGCAAAGACGTTCCTCGTCTCTGAAAAGATGAACTGGCTTCCTTTCAAGCTCACAGGCGTGAAGCTTTCATTTCCCCCGCAGTTCACTTTCGACGAGTAGATTATGGGAAGACTGACACGTATCATGCCGTTCCTTTCGCCGTGGGCATCGGGTAGCGAAATGTTGAGCACCGTCAAGTTGGGCTTGTTCAGTATTGGGACGCCACCATCGCTGCTTTCCTGGCAGACAATCTCGTACCAGTCATCCAGGAAACACCCAGTTCCAATCCCGAAGGGGAAGGGAATGGCGACGCCACCACATGTTTGCTGGCAATTTCCCTTCACCGGGGGAGCTGCTAGCGAGGCTTGTTCATGAAGCAAAAGCGACCCTAGGAGCAGAAGAATCTGAAACATTCTTGTTCCCGCTTCTTTTCTCAGGAAATCGTGGACCTGTTCGAGGAATGAACGGAGGGCGCAGCTACTTATACGCCTCTTTCTTCTGTTGTCGTGGACGCCATCATATCCGAGGATACTTTCTTGAGCAGAACTGTCAAAACTTCAGGGTTCTGCTTTGATGGCAATCACGATTATTATATTTCAGTCTCAGCTGAATATGAAAAAGGAAGAAATTAACCAAATAAAACAGAGATATTAAAAGTGATGAGATTTGGAGATATTTTCTTTTGTTCCCCGTTGAAATGTCTCCTTTCAGATAGGCTCTAAGTCATTTTCAGATTGGACGTCTTTGAAGGCTCCTCCTTTGTCCTGGATCCACATGAGGACAAGGCTCGAAAGGTGCCGTGAAATGGGGTATTTCGGAAGTATCTGTGCATGTCCTCGTCGCCTGTCCCACGGTATTATTATTTCGCCAACGATTGGCAACAGTGAAACCGAAGCAATATACTGGCTCATGCCTAATAAGTAACTATGTATACTGCAGCAACTACTTGGTGAATATAATAAAAAAATGTCACATCAGCATTGTTTTCCTTATTAAATTTTCAAGTTCTATATATATATATATATTTTTTTTTGATGTGGTGCTTGTCTTGGTTGAGTGATCTGTAGTAGCAAATACCTCGTGCCACTCACACATAATTGTATATACTACGGCAACGAATTGGTGAAAATATTTTTAAAAAAGGTCAAGTTTTGGCGTATTTCTTTTTTCTCTTATTAATTTTCAAATTCTTTTTTGATGTGGCGCTTGGTGGATACCACATCGGCGCCATGTGTTTTTAGAACATAATTGAAAAAATGAAGCCACATTAGTATGTTTTGTTGGCCAAATTGAATGGAGTTAATGGAGAGATTTTATCGTATCAACTTAATAAGTTTTAGGATTTGATTGAATTATTTAAAATTTTTAAAATTCTATTGTACTTTGCGCATGTCCAAAACAAATAAGCACACTGACCTTGTAGACAGCCTTTTTTTTTTTTTTTTTTTTTTTTTTTTGGAGAATTGAAATATTTAATGACTCAAAATTCTTAGGTTTGATTGAGCTCATGTAAAAACCTTCCTCCATGTCATTCCTCCATGGAGATAGGATCTTTTAATTCCATGCACTTTTTTGGAGTCATGACTATTATAAGAAAAGAAAAAACCTCGGAATCAACAGAAGATCTCTAACTATCAAATGGATATTGACAATATTTAGAATTTGAAAAGTTGGACCTCTGAATGAGCATATGTATGCATTCATGCCATGACACAAGCACCCATACATTGCCGCATATTACGAATGATATTTCATTTTAAATACGGCTGAGATTATATATATTTCATTTTAAATGTGGCTGAGATTATATATATGTTAAGAGGTGGACGAGAAGCCCTCCACAATCAACAATGCCTATTTAATATGACTTCGTTTCACTTAGAAGATGGGCGAAGGTGTACATCATAACTGAGCATATTAGAGAATTCAATTGGATATTGACTTTTCTAATCATGTATGTGCTTTGATTTTATTATCTCAATGCTCGTTGAAAGGCGCAATTTTTGTACAATTAAGCTTTTTTTTTATTTCACATTTTGTGAGTGTTTTTTCCTTTTACTTTCAATTTCTACTAATTCTGCGAATTGAGCTTGACAGTTGAAACACAGAGTTCGACATGATTTTCACGTTTTGTGTGCGTATAGACCTAACACTACGGGGAAAAAGGGAATATTGACAGGGACCTTGATAGTGTTATTTACGTGAAAGAAGGGATTGAAAAATTCCTGTACCGTACGCATTATGTCATTACACAGCTCTGTTACTTCCTGGTATTCGCTTGGGATGCTTCCTTGATGAGAGAAAGATCAAAGCTCCAAAGGTAGACGACGCCAATTTAGGCAGCCGAGCGCGACTGTTCCCACTGTCGTGGCCAGAACTTTGTCCTCATCTTTTTTCATGAGAAAAGACTAGGAGCATTATCGAATTAATTGAAATGATTTATTGTGAGTGGACTTAGACTTTTGATGGCCCCACTCTGGTATTCCTAGTGCTTTCTTTATCCTTATCGAAAAAGAAAACCATTTTCCACAACAAGGATGCCTTTCTAAATGTCGAAATCACTCAATTTAGACTACGACGACCAAGACGTCTTTTCTCTCTCTCTCTCTCTCTCTCTCTCTCTCTTTCGACAAATGAAATGGCTGGGCATCTTTTCGATCTGCAAAGGTGAAACCAAAAATCACTTTACTAAAGCAAAAGTGATTTCCTCTTTAACTTCTTTAATTGTAGTCCTCATCATTTTTATGATGTGGTGCTTGTCCTAGTCGAGTGATCTGTAGTAGCAAACACCTCGTGCCACTCACACATAATTGTATATTCTACGGCAACATATTGGTGAAAATATTTTAAAATGGCATAATTCTTTTTTCTCTTATTAATTTTCAAGTTCTTTTTTTATGTGACGCTTGGTGGACACCACATCGGTCCCATGTGTTTTTAGAACATAATTAAAAAAATGAAGCCACGTTAGTATGTTCTGTTGGCCAAATTGAATGGAGTTAACGGAGAGATTTTATCGTATCAACTTAATAAGTTTTAGGATTTGATTGAATTATTTAAAAGTTTTAAAATTCTATTGTACTTTGCACTTGTCTGAAACAAATAAGCACACTAACCTTGTAGACAGCCTTTTTTTTTTTTTTTTTTGGAGAATTGAAATATTTAATGGCTCAACCTCTTAATTCTGATCAAGCTCATGTAAAAACCTTCCTCCATGTCATTCCTCCAATGGAGATATGATCTTTTTAATTCCATGCACTTTTTTGGAGTCACGACTATTATAAGAAAAGAAAAAAACTCGGAATCACCAGAAGATCTCTAACTATCAAATGGGTATTGGCAATATTTAAAATTTGAAAAGTTGGACCTCTGAATGAACATATGTATGCATTCATGCCATGACACAAGCACCCATACATTGCCGCATATTACGAACGATATTTCATTTTAAATATGGCTGAGATTATATATATATATTTCATTTTAAATGTGGCTGAGAATATATATGTGTGTGTGTGTGTGTGTGTGTGTGTGTGTGTGTGTGTGTGTGTTAAGAGGTGGATTTTGTTGGTTTTTGGCTACTAGTGAGTGGGAGGAGAGTTTTTGGCCGTAACAATTAATTGTGCGGCACACTCTTCAATTATATCCCAAAGAAATTGCAAGTGTTTTGTAACGTGACAAAGTCTTGTGGTAAGAATTTATGTATTCTATAAGAGATTGTTTTGCAAAAAATTGAATGGGCTAAACACTATAAGTTATTGGCATAACTAGGTCTAAGAAGTACTAAAGAGGGTTGTGACTCGAGTGTGATTATAATCTTTATTATATCTCATCTATCTATCATGCAACCTTGTGCTGTTCTCCCAGTGGAGTTGGTTACACCGACCAAACCACGTAAATATGATGTTCAATTAATTACCTTAATCTATTTGTTAAACTTTTCAATAACTTGTTTTCAAAAAAAAAAAAAAATTGGTATAAAAGATAGTTAGGCTGAGTTGGAGTAGATTGATGGCTACAAAAGAAGAAAATGTAAAAATCAACAAATTTGATGGGAAGGACTTTGATTTTCAAAGATGCATATTAAGGATAATATGTACTGGAGGAATCTGTGCTTACCTTTGTCTAGGGAGAGCCAAAGTCAATTAAGCAAACTAATTGGGATGTAATGGATAGACATGCATTGGGTGTTACTTGATTGTCACATTCAACATTGTGGAAGAGAAGATCATACAAATCTAATGAATATCTATAAAAAATGTACGAGAAGCCCTCTACAATCAACAATGTCTATTCAATATGACTTCGTTTCACTTAGAAGATGGGGAAGGTACATCGTAACTGAGCATATTAGTGAATTCAATCGGAGATTGACTTTTCTAATCATGTATGTGCTTTGATTCTATTATCTCAATAGCTTGATAGTTGAAATACTAAAATACCTCTACGTATATAATAAAGTTATACATGCTCATTTTTTTTTTTTTGTTCAACAAGTTATACGTGCTCCTGGAAAGGCGCAATTTTTGTACAATTACACTTAATTTTTATTTCGCATTTTGTGTGTGTTTTTTTCTTTTACTTTCAATTTCTACTAATTCTGCAAATTGAGCTTGACAGTTGAAACACAGAGTTCGACATGATTTTCACGTTTTGTGTGCGTATAGACATAACACTATGGAGAAAAAGGGAACATTGATAGGGACCTTGATAGTGTTATTTACGTGAAAGAAGGGATTGAAATTTCCTGTACCGTAAGCATATGTCATTACACAGCTCTGTTACTTCCTGGTATCTGCTTGGGATGCTTCCTTGATGAGAGAAAGATCAAAGCTCCAAAGGTAGACGACGCCAATTTAGGCAGCCGAGCGCGACTGTTCCCACTGTCGTGGCCAGAACTTTGTCCTCATCTTTTTTCATGAGAAGAGACTAGGAGCATTATCAAATGAATTGAAATGAATTATTGTGAGTGGACTTAGACTTTTGATGGCCCCACTCTGGTATTCCTAGTACTTTCTTTATCCTTATCGAAAAAGAAAACCATTTTCCACAACAAGGATGCCTTTCTAAATGTCGAAATCACTCAATTTAGACTACGACGACCAAGACGTTTTTTTTTTTCTCTCGACAAATGAAATGGCTGGGCATCTTTTCGATCTGCAAAGGTGAAACCAAAAATCACTTTACCCCACCCCACAAAGAGGAAAAAGATGTATGTGAATCACGAGAGTTCTTTTGCTTCCACAATGACAGAGATTCCACCCATCATGCACTTGAATTGAAGAAAGCTAAATGCGATTCTTGCTTTAAACTAGTCATAATAATTCGCTAATGCTCTTGATCATGCTGCGAAAAGTATTCTGAATTATTGGCACAATTTTTTTTTCAGTAAAAATAAAAATAAAAATAAAAACTATTTATGGTACTGACGAGAGGACAGAGACTATAGAGCCGATTGTTTTGAAAAAAAAAAAAAAAAAACAGTTAGGTCCAAATAAATCGCTACACCAATATCCAAAATATGTTCGGTCAGAAAAAGTCATGCATTTTGATCATGAGTAATCTTCCCCAAAGGAAGGACATTATCAATGGGGCATCGCGTGTTAATATCTAATTGGCTTAGAGTCTGGGATTTGCTGGTCACTTCATACATAGGAAGAGAATTTGAAACACCGAGTGAGTTCCCGTTCCGCCTAAACCTATGGAGAAAGGGAGCAGGGTTTGAGTCCCCTAATCCTGTTGATTAAATGGAAGAAGGGAAGAATCTTTCGTGTGATGCACTTGCAGCTGGAATTTTGGATCATGCATCTGTTCATAGATGCATAACTTGAGATATGCTCGAGCTTGATTACTTTAATAAAGTTGACTCCGTCATGTTTCTGAAATTGAAATTAAATCAGCTCTTTTCAGAACCGAAAACTAACCGGCGAATCGAGCTGGCCAAAGGTTGATACAAGCAGGATGCTTACTACATAAGAGTACAAGTGCAACTCTAACGTATTCCTTACAAAAAGCTGCAACACTCTCATGATGAATGAACGGAAAACAAAAATCCATCTTGTTGACTAGTCAGAAACGGCATGTTCCCCCACCTTGTTGTTTGGGCCACGGGGTTTCTTCCCTCCTTCTTTCCTCAGCAAAGAGATTGGGCTTTGTACCGTTAAGAGTTCAACAAGGACCACTGCAAAACCATACACATTGGTGGGATTCAGCACACAATCACTAGGATAAAAAAGCGTAAAAGTGAGAAAGAAAATTTAGGATACAAGATTTTATCTTGGTTCATTTTAAACTAGGGCGATGTCTATAGAATTCCATTATAATTAACATATCGCATATCTTTGTTATATCTCTCAATTACAAGAGAAAGAGTAGAACCCACATGCCATATTATCGATAGCAAATATGAACTACACCCCAACACATCTCATTTTGTTAGTGAATTGATGCGTTTGGAAATAATCACGGGCCTGTTCATGTATAGCAAGAGATTCTTGTTGGGGGATGATGCCAGAAAGGACTGCCTTCGCTGTGGTTCCCGATGTGAATGGCTACAAATCTGAAAATGTTGCTACATCCTTGTTCACATGATAAAATTTCATTGATCATAGAAATGTCAAAGCTTGAGCACATCAAGTCCCATCGATACGGAACCAATTTGCATGTAAACAAACGAGGGAAGATTTGTCATGGTGGGATCCAATGGATGACTTGTTGATAGCGGCCCCTCTTGTCACACCCCAAACCCTGAGCGCACGAATATCCCTTGGTGGTCGATTAAATTATAACGTCCTAGGACGTGTCGTTAATTCATTATTTTTATCTTTCGATTAAATGCATGCGGAAGCAACTCAAATAAACACCCAGTCAATCAACAACAACAGGGATAGCAAAGCACAATAGACGATTTCCCAAAGCAACACCTTTCTTTATCCACCTTTTAACTCCAAGAAGTTTGATATTTACAAGTCTACCTCAAAAGACAACTCCTTAACAACCAATAGGCAAAAAGGGTTAGAGAGGGTCGGGGTTAGGTTAAACTTCACTAACAACAAGGCCAACCAAAAGTAACGCCAGGCACACCCGTGTCTTGGTCCATCAAGACCCCAAACCGCACGTGATAGTTCTCCATACTAAGGAGTTGGAAATATTTAACAATAATGGGGTGAGATATAAATCTTAGCGAGTTAACAGTCTAAACTTTGATTAGAACGCAAATTATCTCAAAAGCAACCTAAACATGCACCGCATACAAACTTACCTCGCCTTGGCACACCCATACATATTGTCACGACCTACCCTCGGGGGGAGGGAATAGGTTTATGGGTATTGCCTAAATTACGGGCCTAAGGCCCATGATTAGGCGCGGGCTCTTCCAAGCCCATACCCCGCGTGACATTGGGATATTTTTTTAGGAATTTTACACAAAAGGAGTTGCCACTAGCCTATTGGGGTCGCCTAGAAACCAAGTGAGTAATGGGAGTGTACCTCACTTCCTACGTAACCAGAGAATCTAGGGTCAGTGACTTGATTATATTAATTGACAAATTAGTACCCTTTTGGTACCTAATCTTGTTCATTTTAACAAAATGATTTTTCTTTTTTGGCAGGCAGTTTGGATTGATTTTATACCTATCCACTAACATGTGAGGTGATCATGCAGGTGTGCAAATATTAAAGTAACAACCACAGCTATCAATATCCTAAATACAGTAAACTTGAGCAAATGCAGTTAAACATAATTAGATATGCAAATTAAACACGCAATATAATTAGTATACGAGCAAATAAATGCCTAATTACATTAAGAATGCAAAACATAGCAATTCCTAACCAAACCCTACAATTTTTTTTTTCGAAATATTTTTTTATTTTTTAATTTAAAAAATGATTTTTGATTAAAAAAGGAAAAAAAGAACCAGGTGACCGGACTCGGATTTGGTTCGGTTGGGAAGCGGGCCAGGCCTGAACAGCCTGGTCGGGCCTGCGCTCAATTAGGGGTTGGGCCCAACTGATGGGCCTAACCCTTATTTTGCCACATGGGTCTCCATAAGCCCAAAACAAAAAACATCTCGGCCCAAAGACCAAAAGTTAGATGGCCCAAATTACCCAAAAACCCTACTCGAGAATGGTATCTGGCCCGACTCGCGTGACTTGGATTCTGGAGGCCTCCACTCTGGCGATCCACGGTGCCGGGGGTTTGCTGGAGCGTCGCTAGGCAAGGCTTCAACGACAACTTCGCGACAGACGGCAGCATCGTGGCGGACGAGGGCAACAATAGCCTAGCAAGTGAGGACCTCAGTAGGTCGTTGGGGACGACGTCGTTGAAGGCGGAGGCGTCAGGCCTAGTGACCGCTGTTGCGATGGCAACGGCAGAGATCTGGTGCAGCGACGGCGTCAGGAGGAACGGCGGCGCAGCCTAAGGCGGCTAGTCTAGGGTTCGATAGGGGCGACGGCGTCGAAGGGTGGAACGACGATAACCAAATGCGATCTATCAACGTCGTTGGTGGTCGAACGGTAGAAATCTGATGCAGTGATAGCGTTGGGGGTGGTTGGGACAGCATGGCTACAGCGGTTCGACTCGTTGGGTGTTAGTGATGCGGTGGAAGTCCGGCACAGCAACTGCGAGTCTCCCCCTCTAGATCCGGCGTCCGGAGGTAGCGGCAGTGTTACAGCTTCAGGCTGCAGGGGGAGCGTCAGTTTGAGGCGGTAAGGAGGGCAACGGCAATGTCGCAACTTCGGACTGCAGGGGGCGGTGTTCGGAGGGCAATGGTGCGGATGACGTCGAGCAGCGCTGCCGCTGCCCTCCTCCCCTCCGTTCCTTCTCCCTCTTCTCTTTTTTCCCTCTACTTTCTGGTTGCTGCTCTTTTCTTCTGCTTTCTCCTCGGTTCCTCTGTGCTGCCCCCTCTCTCCTTTCTCTTTTGTCCGTTCTCTGCTCTCTCCTCTGTTCTCTCTCTGTCTCCCCATTTCTGCCCTTGATCCTCCCTGCTTTTTCCTAGGGTTTCCTGTGTGAAGATAGGGGAGGGAGAAGGTGGCATGGGCCGGGCCAAGGCGAGATCTGGCCCAGCCCCTTCCGTGCTTTTTCTTTTTTCTCTTTTTTTTTATTGTTTTTTTATTGTTTGTTTTTTTTTTAGTGACTAATTCCAAATTTTGTACATAATTAAGTCCTAAATAAAATTGTAAAATTTAGGTGTCAACAGTTGCCTCTCTTTGAATGGGAACTCGAAGAGGTTCCATTTAAAAACAAAAGACACCTAAATTATTTTGGCGATAAAGAGACCCTAGGTGCACAAGCACGTGTCAGGTCGACGAAAAGGACTCATAACTATGGAAGCGTGTCTTGTCAATAAGAGGAAGAAAGACCCCTGGCTACTGAAGCACGCCGTGTCATAAGAAGAAGGAAAGACCCCGGGCTACAGAAGCACGTCGTGTCATAAGAGGAAAGAAGGACTTCGGGTTACAAAGCTCTCCGGGCTACAAAAGCTCTTCGGGCTATAAAGCTCTTCGGGTCGTAGGAAGAAAGAGAGGGACTTCGGGTTACAGAAGCTCACCGGGTCATAAGAAGAAGAGAGGAAGACTCTGGGCTAGAAGACTCTAGGCTACAGAAGCCCACCGGGTCATAAGAAGAGAAAAAGACTCCAGGCTACAGAAGCCCATCAGGTCATAAGAAGAGGAAAAGACTTCGGGCTATAGAAGCCCATCAAGTCATAAGAAGAGAGGAAGACTTTAGGCTATAAAAGCCCACGAGGTCATAAGAAGAAGAGAGGAAGACTCTGGGCTATAGAAGCCCATCGGGTCATAAGAAGAGAGGAAGACTTCAGGCTATAGAAGCCCACCAGGTCATAAGAAGAATGAGAGGAAGACTTCGGGCTACAGAAGCCCACCAGGTCATAAGAAGAGGAGAAATGAGGTCTCACCGTGTAACAATGGGTTTTGACCGGGTTGAAAATGCATGATTTGAGGGAAACCAATGAACTTTTGTGGATGACATGGTTTAATGTTGACCATGAACTTTTTGAAAAATCGCAGTTTAAAGATAAACTCACGAACATTTTGAAAGCGTGGTTTAAGGATGACCCACGAACCCCATGGTTTAAGGATGACTCACCAACCTTGTGGTTTAAGGATGGACCCATAAACCCTATGGTTTAGACCGGAAAAAAGGTCTCACCATGTAAAAACGGGTTTCGATCGGATATGATAGTCTTACTGTGTACAAATGAGTTTTGACCGGGTGTGATAGTCTCACCGTGTACGAACGAGTTTCGACTGAGAGGAATGTCTCATTGTGTACGAACGGGTTTCGACCGAGTGTGATAGTCTCACCGTGTACGAACAGGTTTCGACCGGGTATGATAGTCTCATCGTGTACGAATGGGTTTCGATCAGGTATGATAGTCTCACCGTGTATGAACATGTTTCAACTAGGAGCGGACAAACATGGTTTATGGATGAAACCACAAGCCGTGTGGTTTAGGAAAAGCCACCAATCTCGTGGTTTAAGGATAAACCCACTAACCTTGGAAATGGCATGGTTTAAGGCTAACCATAAACCTTTTGAAATGGCATGGTTTAAGGCTAACCATGAACCTTGTAGATGATATGGTTTGAGGCTGACCAAGAACCTTTGGTTTTTAGGGAAGTACCCGCTAACCCTTTGAAAACTGCGTGGCTTCACTGAGGAATTCTGTCAAAGTCAACTTGAGCAAATGTCATTAGAGACATCATCAAGAGACGCATTGGCAATATTACAACATTAATTGAACAAGCTAATCAAGGTAAGTCCGACTGCTTTAGAAAAACACTCGATGTCAATTAGCATCACGAGGCTTTAAATTGTCATCTTGCTTGGGGATGTATCATTAATCATCAAATTCCCTAGGAGTCGAGTTCTTATTAGAATGGCTACGACTTGTGAACAAGGCTCATTAAGCATGCCAAACTAGAGCTTCTTAGTCAAAAAGGACTTCTTACACACTCTCGATAAAATGGCTGCTTGATTCCATCCATTCACGTGGGAAGTAATAGATTGCTGAGGGTATCTCACATAACCCATGTCAAAGGCTTTTAGAAACATTTGTGATGAGCACAATTTGATTGATCAAAAAGGTCTTTTGAAAAGACCACAATATAGACTCGGTTAGGGCTTACACAAATGAATTATTGCTTTGAGGCCGATAAAAGGAACATTTGTTACTATCTTCAATAGGTTTACAAGTCGAGAACTTGGTAGATAAGACAAGATAAAATTACTTCCACTCCTTCAAGCAGTAGCTTCTTGGTGGTATTCCCATTTTCACTCAAATCATCCCAATCAAAAGAGACTTCAGAAGAGGGTTGTAATTTTGGCTCGGGAGAGGCTTGAAAGGCTTAAAATTTTCAAGAGGGTTTTTAAGAGTCGGTGATCATCATGGCATTGTGACCAGATCACTCGATCTTTCAAAATCATTTGACTTTCGAAACACAGCACATCTCAAAAGTCCCTTGACTAATCATTTTCGCATGGGAGCTTTGCTCCTTTTTTTCTAATTTCCTTTGCACTGGCGATGATTTTTTATGCAAGCACTTGGACTTTGATAATAATTTTTTTGACATAAGATGTAGCCTTTTGACTCTTTTTCTTGACGGGCATTGGCCTTGCTTTAACCAGGCACACTACTTTTTCATGCCCTCTTGTTTGTCGAACTTTTTGCTCTGTGAACTTTTGTAGCTCTTATGACTTTTGAGATGCTTTTCCCTTTTTCTTGTAACTGTCGATTGTATTTGGTCAAGTCTTATGCCTTGCCCCAATGAAGGAAGATGATCACTATTCGGGGTTCATAAATGAAAAATCAAGCCCAAATTGGTTAAAGCAATGGGTATCAGTGTTTGGGTAGAGAAGGAAATGCTCTTCTTCACCTTGGGATGAGTCAAGCTCTAACGAGAATTCCTCTGAAGTTATCACTAGAAGATTGATGCAAGTGAAAGTAATAGAATCTTTCTTAACCTTTCGTTCTACTACACGACCGTAACCTTCTATGCTGCCCCATAGTAGGGTCGTTCTCAATAGGGGTACTTTGAAGGATCATCTTTATTTAGCCCAAAAAGGTGACAAGATGTCAGCTTAGTGCTTGGGATTGATGAAGAAAACGCTTTTATCATTTCGATCTTTGTGCTCAATGCGAATGAATTCTTCGTCCTAAGAGAAGGTCGCCTTTCACTCAACTCTCAAAAGTGTTTAAAGGATGTGTTTGGAAAATGGCTTGCCTTTCTTCATCCTAAGTATCATCTGCTTGGCATGATTAACATCTCCATTTCACTCTGCTGAGATCATCTGAATAGATTAATCTCCATAGGGAAATTTGATTCAAAATCCACAAAACAATTTTGAGATAAAAAGGATGCTAAAAAAGTTTGTAAATTTTTCTTCTTTTCTCAATTATTCATTTCATTTTCATTTTTTTACTTGTCTCTAGGAAAGTGCGAAAGGTACTCTTTTGTAATGGAAATTCTCTCTCTCTCTTTTTTTTTTTACTTAAAAAAAATTGAGAAAAAGGGTACTTACTTGTGGCATCTTTTTCAACCCGGTAACTCTATAAAGAATGTAAAAGAATATGTTAGTGCAAAAATCTTTAGGGATTGAAATGTTGGAAACGATACATTATTACCCTTCATTCGCTTTCATCCTTTGGGCCCTAACATCTCTTGGATTCACCCTCGTGTATATTTGGTAACTCGACATTACCCTTCATTTGCATTTGCCTTTAAGTGTTTGATGTCTTCCCTTCACGTGTTTTCGTTCTTCAGGTATGAACTTTACCTGAAGTCGCTAGGATTGATTGAAAAATGGCTATGTAACCCTGATTTTATCCATGAAAAGCACTTCTTTATTGTATACAACAATTTACAAAATTCAATTCTTGCTTTTTCAAATGCTCTTTCTGATGAGACGTTTAGCTGACAAGGAGCTTGAAAATTTTATATATAGATCATGAGACGTGTTTTTCAAGATCTTGCTTTGAAAGGAGAGTGGATGCTCCCTATTTCCACACTTGGGGACATTGTTCTTTAGATGCTTTGCCCCATTTATTGCACCAAATGGATGGTCAAGTCTTGTCTTATTGGAGAGAGATATTGCTCTTATAAGAATACTCCTTTGCTTTTGTTGGAACGATATATAACTTGGCGCCCATGATGTATCCTTGATAATGGAAAAGAAAATCATGTCAGAAACGGTATCAGAAATTGATAATTGAAATCGATACAGTTTACTCTTTTCTTTGATTTCGCCTTTTTGGATGCTTGGCAACTCCCTTCATTTGTCTCATCATGTAGAGTGAACGAAATTGATGGGCTATTTTGGCTCCTAAGGCATTTCCGCATTTGAAGGTAGATGTAAATGTTCGTTTGAAACAATTTTGAGTCTTTTTTTTTTTTTTTAATGATGATTTTCATGAAATTGAATTCCATTATTAAAAATTGTGAGTCGCGTAATTTACAAAAGCAACGATTGGATTCGCAACCAAAACTCAAAATGGAAAACAAGGTTCTTGGCAATAATAAATACAAGAAACTCTTACACAAATGAAAGTAAAAATCAACTATTGTCCTAGCTCTTGAATTCACTTCTCTATGTGGTCAAACACGAGAATGTCATGGAGCATTATGCATAACCCACAAAAAGATGACAATGTCAGTACGTGAAAATGATATCTCAATGAGGTCACTTCTTACAATAAAATTGAGGCGACGGTACATGCCCACAGTCCTTATTACGGGGTTTTAGTATTTCGCCAAGATTTTATCATAAGAGAAGACATCATTAAAATAATCAATCTATGGCCATCAATCGAATGTCCACTTTTATTCCAAAAGTTTCGTATGCAAAATTGTCATTGATTTTTGAAAGATTGATTCGTGATTTTACTCCTAGAAAAATGAAGTGACTTCTATTTTGAGAAATTTGTACACAAAATGATTTTCATTTTAGTCCCAAAATGTAAGAATGGCAGAATTTGATAAAAAAAATGCAATTTCAATTTTTGTGCCCCAATGTAAAATCACAAGTTTTTTTTTTCTTTTCAAAATGCGATTTTGAGCCCATAACTAGAAATTTAAACAAAACTATGTGTTCAATGGGGCCAAATCAAAGTGTTTAGAACTTGCATTCAATTTTCACTTCAAGAGTGATTGCCAATTTTTTAATCATAAGCCTACAACACCGAGGTCATTTGATTAATTTCCGTGAATTTCAAGATGAAAATTCAATTAAAAAACGAATAAAAAAAAGAATGATACTTATAGTGAGGGATGACTTTTCTCTCTTCTTTTTGCTTTTTTTTTTTAATTGCATGGACATACACATGGGATGTGGTTCGATTTCTACTCTAAATGGCTCAAAATGGAGCCATGGGATCACCGTATTGAACCGGCAAGGTCGTGGCTAGGTCAGGTTATCCATGACTCCGGCTTTGTCAAAGAACCGACCCTTATCGCGCGGTTGCAAACCAGGGTGGGTACCTTCGACATGAAGAAAGAGATTTCGGGGTTAAGGTGGGCGACTCGTGCTACATGGTTGTAGTCGGAATGGTATCCACCTCAACACCATTCTAAGAAATCCTATGCGGCCCAGGTCCGATGGCAGGTTGTGTGTGTTAGGGTGTAGTGCAATGCAAATGATACATGCACAACAATTTATAGGCAATCAACACTCCGTACATAACAAATAAATCATACATTCCTATATCTCCCTATAAGACAAAGGTGATCAAACACTTCCCCTTATACCTCCCATTCTGCAAAAACATTTAACACCTTTAATGTTAAGGGTGTACCTAAAATCCTCGCTGCCAAATAAAAATATTTTTGAACAAGATTAATTTTGGCCTAAGTCCTTTAAAGTTTAAAACCAAGTTCCCAGCGGAGTAGCCAAGTTGTCATGACCTACCCTCAGGGGGAGGAAATAGGTTTAGGGGTATTGCCTAAATGACGAGCCTAAGGCCCATGATTAGGTGCGGGCTCTCCCAAGCCCATACCTCGCGTGACATTATGATATTTTTTAGGAATTTTACACAAAAGGAGTCGCCACTAGCCTATTGGAGTTGGCTAGAAACCAAGTGAGGCATGGGAGTGTACCTCACTTCCTACGCAACCAGAGAATCTAAGGTTGGGGACTTGATTACACTAATTGACCAATTAGTGCTCTTTCGGTACCTAATCTTGTTCATTTTAACAAAATGATTTTTCTTTTTTGGCAAGTAATTTGGATTGATTTTATACCTATCCACTAACATGTGAGGTGATCATGTGGGTGCGCAAATATTAAAGTAATAATTACAGCTATTAAGATCCTAATTATAGTAAACTTGAGTAAATGCAATTAAACATAATTAGATATGCAAATGAAACACGCAATATAATTAGTATACGAGCAAATAAAAACCTAATTACACTAAGAATGCAAAACATAGCAATTTCTAACCAAACCCTACAATTTTTTTATTTTCAAAATTTTTTCAAATCTTTTATAAATATTTTTTAATTAAAAAAATTTGATTAAAAAAAAAAAAAAAAAAAAACCGGGTCGAGTGGTCGGAGACCCGACCCGGATTCGGTCCGGTTGAGAAGCGGGCCAGTTGTCCCGCTCGAAAAGGGCTAGGCTCGACCAACTTGGTGGGGCTTGTGCTCAATTAGGGGTTGGGCCCAACTGATGGGCCTAACCCCCATTTTGCCACATGGGCCTCCATAAGCCCAAAATGAAAACATCTCAGCCCAATGACCAAAAGTCATATGGCCCAAATTACCTAAAAACCCTACCCGAGAATGGTACCTAGCTTGACTCGCGCGACCCGAATTCTAGAGCTCTCCACTCCAGCAATTCGCGGCGCCGAGGGTTTGCTAGAGCATCGTTGGGTAGGGCTTCGACGACAGCTTCGCGGCAGACGGCGGCGTCGTGGTAGACGAAGGCAATAGCAGCCCAGTAGGCAAGGACCTTAGCAGGTCGTTGGGGACGCATTGTTGACGGCGGAGGTGTTGGGCCCAACGATCGCTATTGCAACGATGAGGCGAAGATCTGGTGCAGCGACGGCGTCAGAAGGAACGGCAGTGCAGCCTGAGGCAGCTGGTCTAGGGTTCGGTGGCGGCGTCAGCATTGAAGGGTGGAACGGCGGTAACTAGACATGATTTGTCGATGTCGTTGGTGGTTGAATGACAGAAATTCAATGTAGCAACAGCATCGGGGGTGGTCGGGACAGCACGGCTGCAGGGGTTTGACTCATTGGGCATTAGTGATGTGGCGGAAGTCCGGCATAGCAACCGTGAGTCTCCCCCCTCCAGATCCAGCGTTCAGTGGCAACGGCGTGGATGGCATCGAGCAATGCCACCCTACCCTCCTCCCCTTCATTCATTCTCCCTCTTCTCTTGTCTCCCTTTGCTTTCTAGTTGCTGCTCTTTTCTTTTGCTTTCTCCCCGGTTCCCTTGTGCTACCCCCTCTCCTTTCTCTTCTGTCCGTTCTCTGCTCTCCTATGTTCTCTCTCTGTCTCCCCGTTTCTGCGCTTGCTCCTCCCCGCTTTTTCCTTGGGTTTCCTGCGCGAAGATGGGGGAGGGAGAAGGTGGCATGGGCCAGGCCAAGGTGAGATCCAGCCTAGCCCCTTCCATGCTTTTTCTTTTTTTCTCTTTTTTTGTTGTTTTTGTTTTTTGTTTTTGTTTGGTTTTTCTAGTGACTAATTCTTAATTTTGTACACAATTAAGTCCTAAATAAAATTGTAAAATTTGGGTGTGAACACATATTAGCACATCTCATATGCCATTTCAATAGAATAAACATAATCAATAATCACATGTGCCAAGCATCCACACGGATTCTAATTATAAGGTAAAACCCATTTTGGCATGTTTCGTACCGTGCCTCACAGTTTTACCCCATAATAAGGCACAATGTATCACAATTATTCACACGTGTTCCGATTATTACGATCCCTCGGGCCATGGCCAACATAAGGGTCGGTGGTCTTCCTGCATAACCGGGCATTGTCCCGCCCCATCGGGTACGGTATCATCTAGAACCCCCGCCAAGACGGCATTCCAAAAAGGAGCACTGGTTTGGCCTCAATTGCGACTCGACATCCGGACCCCCGCCAGGCATCCAATAAAAATCAAGCATCGCCGGAAAACTTCTGTTGGGTGATAGGTTTAAAGCATGCCAATACTCAAGTCAATTTTTATATTCTGCTAATTAGCCTAGTGTAAAAGAGTTCGTGCTTAAATAACAAACCTCAGAAAGTCTTTGCATTTAAAAATTTTGGTAAAATAATTGCACGTGGTCACGTATTTGAAATTAATCAGTCAAACTTTGCACACTTCTATGTTAAAACCCCATTGTTTTATTTAGTACGTCCAAACCAGACACCTCATATTTTATATTTTCTTGCCCATAAAACCTTCCCTGAAATAGTAAATAAAAATCTATAATTGCGCAATCAATAGCATAGCATCACACGCGCAAACAACCGGAATTACGCACAATCTCATCTAGAGAAACGAACATAAAACTCTACTTAATAGCTAATCCATCATTAATTACACTAATTATGATTAATTAAGCTAATCATGATTAATTATGCTAAATAAAATTAATTAGGCTAATTGCAATAATATACTAAACTCGATTAATTAATATAACTATAATTAATTAAAAATTAATCGACGGTAATTAAAATAATTACTATTAATTAAATAAATAACAATTAAATAAAGAAATTACGATTAATTAAATAAATCACAATTAATTAAACTAAACGCAATTAATTAATCTAACCACGGTTAATTAGTCTAATCGGAATTATTTGAACTAATCGCACTTAAATTTAATCCAAACAATTCTTAATCGCAATTAAGGCTAAACTAAAATTAACTAACACTAACCACCATTAATATTAAACTAATCCACCCCTAAACGTAATTAACACCCTAATCCACTATTAGGAAATTAATTCACGGGTTTTTGGCGATGGCAGTGCGACGGTGTCGAGAACGTGATGCTTGCAACTCGATGGCAGTGCAAATGACGGCGATTCAACGAAGTTGAGCTCATGACCAAAAAAGGGGGCCTCGGCTTAGGCGGACTATGACAACCTGCTTTTCGAGTTTGTTTTTGAATAAATGAATTGGGCTTTTCATCGACGCGCTTATAGTTCTTTTCTCTGAATTGATTAGTCATGAGATAACTAATCTATTAGGTGAAGCCGTTAAGGAATCTAAACACGATTGACTTGAGAATTCGATTAGGAATTAATTGCTCGATCGTGCTAATCTACAAGGGTCATTACGACACAGTCAAAATCGATCAGAGACTAGAGATAGGTCGTTTCGATAGAGGCATGTAATTAAAGCGTGGGTGATTCCACCTAATTGCAAAATTTTTGTCGAATGGCATTAAACCGATTTTTTTTTTTCATTTCTATACATTGTGTCCATATTTGAAATCTCGAGATTTTCACGACAATCGAGGGATGCCAATGTGTCGAAGACGCACAATGTCGAAAATGATTGACCACAGGTCAAATGCATAAAAAATTTCAAAAAGCTACCCAATAAGTTAGGTCATGCTAAAATTACGTCCGGTTGAAATTAACCACAAAGTTGAACCTGATTTCAGAAATTAGAAGTTTTGGTGTGTCACAATTTATTTTAGGAAATTTGACTCATCATTTGAAGAATTTTCGGCAAGTTCGGATTTTCGGCAAAAAATCAAAAGTTGGCGAAATTGATTCAAGAATCCAAATGGACCGAATTGGGTGCGTTCTTGGCCTTCAGGTTTGACCAATTGGCAAGGAAAATTATGGAATTGAAGTGGGGCACCTACCTTAGCAAGTTGACCACTTAATTGGATGAAATTGGAGTGAAATTGGATTGGAATTGAAAAGGAAATGTTGCAAATTCGTAGCTAGGGGGGCTGCAATATTTCATCACCTTTGGAGACTTCTTGGAGAAGATTGGTAAGGGAAAAATAGCTGTGGGTGAGGCTGAAAACTTTGGGGGCAGCCACTTAAGTGTTCTTGATATTTTGTGAAGACTTTTGAGCCCATTGTTCTCCCTCCAGCAGCAGCAGCCTCTCCTTCTTCTTCCTTGCCTCATCCTCCTCCATTGTTGTTGTTTCAAGAGTAGAAAAACAAGGGAGAACCAGCCAGCATCCCCTGCAGTCAAGCCAGCCACTGTTGAGCAAATCGAACATCGTTCGAGCAGCCACTGCCGTTGCGCCGTCCCCTGCACCTACACCTATTGCTTGTGCGTCCAGGTTGTCGTTCGCCGTCCACCAAGCCTCCGTCCAGCTAGTCGAGACGCTGTTGCCATTCCAGTTGTTTGAAGTCACTGTCGTTGGCCCCCTGCTCACGCCACCGTCTCGCCTTGCCATTTCCAGCCGTTGTAGCCGCTCGATCCAACTCCTTCAACCCTTGGACAAAGCTGAACTTACAGCCTAAGTTGTGAGCTTTGTGGGTTGTTTCGGGCCCCTTCCGAACCTTCCTTGGCATTGCCGTAGGCTCGTGTTCTGCTCGCCTCCGCGTCGCTGTTGCCGTGAACTCATCGGCTCACAAATCCGGTGAGTTTACTTGCTAAACCTTGCTTATGGGGTTTATTATGCTTATGGGATAATTAGATTAGCTTAAGATTGGTTTAGGTGGTTAGTTTAGATTGATTAGTGATTTAGTTGATTAATTAGGCTTATTAGGTGGTTAGATTAGATTAGTTAAGTGTTAATTAGATTGTATTATTTAATATTTTTCTAGGTCCAATTAGGTGGTTAGATTAGCATATTTAGCTTAATTAGGCCTTTTATGTAATTAATTTGCATTTATTTAATTAACTTTGCAATTTATTTAATTAATTAATATTTTTCGAAAATTATACTAGGATAGCTGGTCGCTGAAATTTCGTACTGATTGTCATGGTGTGATTAGTTTGCGCAAATGATTGCTAGATGGTGCACTTGAGTGATGATTGTTAATTTTCATTTATTATTTCAAAATTATGAAATTTTGGAATTTAATCAAAAAATACCGGGTGTCGATTCTTAATGCCAAAAATGTTTTTAAGTACTATATTAAATAGTGGGATTTTTAAAAATGAGAATGTAGCATCTTGTGGTTCAAGCTGACTATGTACCTACACACGATTATTTTACCGGGTGTTTCCAATATGAAAAAAATTGGCCAAGCGCATTATTTTAATTGAGGCATTTGAGTGCAAAGCACAATGTCCTTGTTTGGGATTGGATATACATGGAATCGTTATTGGAATTTGTCATGAGCTATTAAGTTGGATGATGCCCATTCAAGAATGCCCCAAGTCAACGGATGCTGGTTATAGTGGAGGCTAGACTGATGCTCTTATGTGGAATGCCGTCTAGACGTAAACATTGTCGTGCTCAATGGTGTGAGACGACGCTCGGATATGCCGGAAGACCGCTGACTATTGAGTTGGCCGTGGTTGTTGGGTCGTAAGTAATTGGGACACTTGAATGATTGAAATTGATGCGTCTAATTATGAGATAAAATTATGTGGCACGGAATGAGACGTGTCATAACGATTTGATCTTATATTCGGGAATCCTGTGATTCATTGAGATGTGAATTGAGGTGTTCTAATTGTTGAGTGCATTTATTACATGTATCTGTTATATGAATTGTACAAACGTGCAAGAAGGTGCACAGGCGAGGTAGGTCTCATCTGATGTGTGATTAGACTACCTCTAGGTGTATTTCCTTTCTAATCGGGGTTTAGGGAGTAGACTTGCCGAGACATTGTCTCACCCCGTCATAGGTTAATTTTTTCAGGTCCTTAGATGAAGGAGCGTCACGTATGATATGAGGTCCTATAGACAATGGATTTTGAGCATACCTCCTTCCCTATTCCCGAGACCACCCTGACTTGAGATCTTGTTGAGTCCGTGGTATGGGTCGATGAGAGCCTACCGTAGTTAGTACCTTATTGATACATAGCATGGTTCATCGACTTTACTCAAGGGGGTCGTAAGGGTCCCCTTTTGGGTTTCAACGGGCCTCCCGTTGAGATCGGACAGTGGGAGGCAGCTCACCTGATGGATCTTGACACTCCTGGTGGTGTCGTGATAGACTTGGAGCCCTCGGAGCCCATGGATGAGGAGAAGGTATGATATCCATGCTTATTGAAACTAACCTTACGGTTGGTTCTGAATCCAACTTAGGAGTTTTAGATTCTGTCGCAACTTCACATATTTGCATATCTTTGCAAAATCTAGAAATAAGCAAGACGTTGGGACAAAATGAGATAGTCTCCACATTTGCGAATGAAGCAAGAATTGCCATATTAGTTATAGGGACTTATCATTTACCTTTGCCTTTAGGACATGTTTTGGTTTTGAATAATTATTTATATTATAAGAATGCAATTAGGAGCCTTCTCTCTATACCTTGTTTGAATAAAAAGAATTATGAATTTTCTTTTGTTGATGATATGTGTTCCATTTATTATGATAAAAAATGTGTTGATTCTGGTTTGATAACCAATAATCTTTACCATCACAATGTCTGGTGATATGATTACCACTGTTAATAAGTAAAATGATATAAATGTTATGACTGATAAAGGACCTAAAGATAGACCAAACACGAATTATGTTTGGCATCTTCGAGATTAGGTCATATTGGAAAGGATAGGATCAATAAGTTGAGTAAAGATGAATATATTGATCCCTCAAACTTTGAACCATCTTCAACTTATGAGGCATGTCTCTTAGCAAAAATGACAAAAAAGCGCCCTTTGTAGGACAAAGTGCATGAGTTGCTAATATTCTGGGATTGATACATACTGATGTATATGATCTACTTAATTAATTAGCTCAAGGTGGTTATTCTTACTTCATTATCTTTATCGATGATTTGTCACAGTATGGTTATTTATACTTAATGAAGTATAAATCTAAATTTTTTGAAAAGTTCAAAGAATTCAAGGCTAAAGTTGAGAAACAAATGAAGAAAAGTATTAAGGCTTTTTGATTTAATCGAGGAGGTGAATACCTTAGTACTAAGTTCTTGAATCATCTAGGAGACAACAACATTTTATCGCATTAAACATCTCTAGGAGCTCCAAACACAATGTGTGTTTGAGAGAAAGAATCGCACTTTAATGGATATGGTTCGATCTATGATTGATTACATTGATTTACCAATATCCTTTTAGAGATATACCTTTGAGACAGCCACATATTTACTTAACAGAGTCCTGACTAAGTCCATTCCAACTACACCTTATGAGATATGGCATGGTAGGAAACCAAGTCTTAATCATATCAAGATTTGGGATTGTCCAGCTTATGTCAAAAAGTTGAAGACAGACAAATTGAAGGCAATATTTGAACACAGTCGTTTAATTGGATATCCAAAATAAAGACTTTGATACTATTTCTATTTTCATTTTGATCAAAGAGTTTCGGTCAATAGATATGCTTCATTTCTAGAGAATTAGTTCATCCAAGAAAGTAGAGCTGGGTGGAAAATAGACTTACAAGAAGATTTAGGTGTAGACCTCAAATTCAGTGGGAGGTTCTAATGTAAAATCTGATTAGGTTCGAATGTAGATCTCAAATTCAGTTAGAGTCTCTAATACACAACTTCTGAGGAAGAGTAGGAGAATGTCTGATCCCCTTATTCATTATAGACATTTGATTGAAGGTATTGAGCCCTTGTTCATTATGAATGAAAGTGATCAATCAAGTGATCCGAACACATATAAGGAAGCAATGTTTGACATTGATTATGATAAATAATTATAGGCCATGAAATCCAAAATGGATTCTATATATTCCAATGACGTTTGGACTCTAGTTGACTTGCTGAATGGTATTGTACCAATTGGTTGAAAATAGGTCTTTAAGAAGAAGATAAATGTTGATGGTCAAGTTGAGACACACAAGGCATAACTAGTGACGAAAAGATATCATCACATAGAAAGGATTGATTATGATGAGACTTTCTCACCCTAGCCTTGCTAAAATCTTTTCAGATTATGTTGGTTATAGTTGTACATTTGGACTATGAGATATTTCAAATGGATGTCAAAATGTCTTTCCTAAATAGATTCCTTGAAGTAGACATCTTCAAGGAACCACCATGTGACATTTTGAAAATTCGACCTTGTTTCGACTAAATGAAGTGGGCTTTTCATCGAGACGCCTATGGTTCTTTTTCTCTGAGCTGATTATACACGAGATAACTAATCTATCAGGTGAAGCCGTTAAGGGATGGAAACACAACAGACTTGAGAATTCGATCAGAAATCGATTGCTCGACCGTGCTAATCAGCAAGGGTCAATACGGCATCGTTATAATCGATTAGAGACCAAAGATAGGTTGATTCGACAGAAGCACGTAATTAAATTATGGGTGATTTCACATGATTGCAAATTTGTGTCGAACGGCACTAAACTGATTTTTCTGTCGATTCTGTACTCGGTGCCTGTAATTAAAACTTTGAGATTTTTACGACAACTGAGAGTCACTGATGAGTCGAAGATGCACTAATGTATATCGAGAATTATCGATCATGGGTTAAATGCGACAAAATCTCTAAAAGCTACCCGATAGGTTAGGTCACGCTAAAATTGCGTCCAATCGAAATTAACCACAAAATTGAACTCTGTTTCAATGGAAAGTTTGAGTGTGTCACAATTTGTTTTTAGGACATCATCGCATCCTTTGAAGAATTTTCGACAAGCCCGAAATTTTAACGAAAAATCAAAATTGACCAATTAAATTCAAGGAAATTCGGATGGGCATATCAATTGGCAATTTTGGCTACCAAAGTGAGTTGGTTTGTGAGGGAGTGAAGGGGAATTGGTTTAGGCTGCCGCCATGGCATGTGTGACCATTAAATTGAAGTTGTTTGGTGAGGAATTGAATGAAGACCAAGTCAAATTCGTAGGGCTAAAGGGCAGTTGAATTTTGGCCTTCAATTTGGCTTATGTAAGAAGTTTTGGGAGGGAAAATTGACTGCTGGATAGGGCTTGGACTTTGGGCGCTTGTTCATCATTTCATTGATATTTTGAAAGCCAAGGGATTGGTTTAAACCTTGACTTTCTCTCCCCTTGTCCCTCTCTCTCTTCCCTCTCTCCTCCCCTCCATTTGGTCAACTAGCCCCCTGCAAAAGACATCCCCAGCCTTTTCTTCTTCTTCCTCCTCAAAGCTTCCTTTTTTCTCCATTGTTGAAGCTACAGACACCTAAGACTAAGCCAGCAGCCAGCAGCCCTGCAAACTACCATTCCTCACCCGCTTGTCCTCATCTGAGCCGAATGCCAGCCTTTGCTCGACTAGCTTCGTTCAACCACCAGCTCGCCTGCTCGCCATTGCCTTTGGCCTATTCTGCCATCACTGCCTCTAGCCACCCTTGGTCATGCCGTCTCCGTGTCCCGTCGAGCCAAATCACAACAAGCAGCCCTCCAAGATCGAATCGAGTCCAATAAGCAGAAGTAGTCTTCCAGCTCCAAACCGTGAGCTACAAGATTGTTTTCAACCCTTTCCGGTCCTATTTTGCGGTTGTCGTAGGCACGGGAACTCACCGCCGTCGTGCCACCATCGTCGTAAACCCGTTTATTCGCTAATCTAGTGAGTTAGCATTCTAATCTTTGATTATGGGGCTAATTACACTTAGAGGGGATTAGTTTAGGGTTAATTGAGATTAGTGGGATTTAGTTAGCCTAACTAGATTGGTTAGGGTTATTTAGTTAGGCCAATTAGGTGGTTAGATGGTTAGTTAGCTTAATTAGTTAATGTAGTTAGTTAGTTAAATTAGTTTAATTAGCTTAAGTAGATTAGCCCGGTTAGCTTATGTTAATTTAATTAAGTGTTTTAATTTTAATAAATTGTTATTTATTTAATTAAATGTAATTTATTTAATTAATTATTATTTAGTAAATTATACTTTGGGATAGCCGGTTGTCAAAATTTTGTGTTGATCGTCATGGTTATATTGATTTGTGAAATTGATTATTAATTTATGCAATTGGATGCTTGGTGATGATTTTTAATTATTATTCCAAAAATATGAAATTTTGGTATTAATTAGAGAAATACTGAGTGTCGATTTTTGATGCCAAAAATGTTTTAAGTACTATATAAAATCGTGAAATTTTAAAATGGGAGAATATCACACTTTATGGTTCAATTTGATTGTATGACCATGCACAATTATTTTACCGAGTGTTTTCAGTATAAAAAAAAATATGCCAAATACATTATTTGAAATTGAGGCATTTGAGTGCAAAGCACAATGTCTTTGGCCGAGATTTGAGGTGTGTGTGATCGCTATTTGTGGCATCCCAAAATTCATGACGACCTCCAATTACATTAAAGTCTATGAATAAGTGATGGAAGTACCACCAAGTTATTTTATCCATAATTTGCAATAAGATTTATGGCCAAGCTTTTAATGGATAATTATGCGATAGGAAAGAAAATTCTATCATTGGCCATGTGTATTATAAATTGGAATTTATGAATTTGTGACTACAAGTTTTATGGCCCTATTATTTTTGCAAGTTAGATATTTATTTAAGTGGAAAATGTTAATAGATTATTAAAAGGTTAGTGGGCTGAAATTCTTAAGCCAAGCTAGCCCAAAAACCTAGCTCAAGACCCCCACCACTTCGGCCCAAAGCCAGGCCCATGAAGCCCATTGGGCCGTCGACCAAGCTGGCCCAAGCCCAGCTGGATGGAGCCCCTCTTGCATGGCAGATTGCCAAGTGTTCTTCCCTAGTTGCCAAGTGTGGTTGCGCCCATTGGCCATCTTGGGCGGCCACATGCAGCTTTCAATCATTTCAAATGATTGAAGGAAAGGGAAATTAAGAGAGGGAGAGTGGCCGGTTTTGGTGAGTGAGAGAGAGAGAGAGAGAGCTGTCGAGAGAGTGAGAGAGGGAAACCGAGAGAGGAGGAGGAGGCCGTGCAAAGAAGAAGGAAGAGAGTTCGTTCGCCGTTCGTCGCTGCTTTGCCTCTGTTTGCTGCTGTTTTGTGCTTGAATCTAAGGTAAGTAGAGTCCTAAAACCTACCCTTTGCTTGCTGTAAAGTGTGTGTGGAAGATGATAAATCTTGGTTGTGGTAAGTGGTGAACTTTCGGAGCTTTGGGGAGAGGTTTGTTGGCCTTGCATGCTGTTTCTGGAAAACAACCAGCCTGACTGTTCATGAGTTTGGGGGTTGCATGCGACTTTTTATTTGGAATTTCACTTCGACCTATTCATGAAAGTTGTAGAAAACATCTTGAAGTATAACATACTAAAATTTGAGACAAAATGGACAAGTATTGAGGGGTGAAACCCTTTTTCTACGAAAACACTAGATCTGGAAAATGTTTTGTTGACCTCTTGGTGATTTCGTGTGTTGCATGTGACTTATTATCTGGAATTTCACTTCGACCTCTTCATGAAAGTTGTAGAGAACATCTTGAAGAATAACATACTGAAATTTGAGATAAAACGAACAAGTATTTCTTGGTGAAACGATTTTCCTTTGGAGAGACTAGATCTGGAATTCGTCGTGATGACCTTCAGTGGTTTCGTGGTCTGTAAAGTAACTTTCTTGTTGAAATATCATTTTGATCTCTTAACAAAAGTTGTAGTATACTTCTTGAGGTAAAACATATCAAAAATTTAGAGGAAATGAACGAAAATAGGTCGGTGAAACCATTGCCTTTTGAAGAAACTGGATCTGGGGAAAAAACGCTGCTTCGACCTAGTATGATTTCGGGATTTTTATAAAATCATACAGTTAATATTTGATCGTGTGTCCTTAATGAAAATTGTAGGTAGTATTCTGAGGAACAACATACTGAAATTTCAGAGTAAATGGACCAGTAATGACCAAGGAAACGATTTTTCTTCAACACGGGTAGATCTGGAAAATGGTACCGAGAATAGGAAAAGTAAATCGATTTTATATTTTCATCCAGAACGAATTGGACTACGATTTCTTCATGAAACTTGTACCTCTAGGTCTCAAATACAGTGTGTCCAAATTTCAGAATTTTCTGAGTTTATTTAAGGGTTTTATTGAAATTGTTTTCAAAACTGTGCATGGATGATGTTAAAACCCTTTTTCGGTGATGTATGGACCTGTACGTATTCGGTGAAGCCTTGTTTGATATGATGTTCTTCACGAAATATGTTCTCTTAGATCTTGTCTACAGTGTGTTAAATTTTTAGAATTAATTTCCATCGTTTACTAATTTTCCGGAATTTTTCATAAACAGCACGCATTCTGTTTAAGCTGAAAAACTGTTATATTGACAGGTTATTGATTTGCTATATAAATTGTGATATCTTGGATTATCATTCATGCAATGATGTGGTGACATTCATGCATATCATATGATATCAAAAGATTTATGGATTTTCATGAATTCAATGAAGTTTCTCAAAACCATTGCATCAAATAATATTTTTCCCAATGCATATTATATGATTTTAAAAAGGCTGACTTCAATCATTGGCATTATTACATTATGTGTCATGTTGATATTGAGACACAAATGTGAATATAAATTATGATGATGATGATACCATCGGAGGTGTGAGCCAACAATGCCCTGGCAGTGTCAGGATGCCCGGGATATGGGGGTGTTGGATGCCCGGTGGTATATGGTACGTAATTCTAGAGGGGGAGGATTCCTAGTGGTATGTCGGTACGTAATCCTGGAAGCCTTGGAGGTGTGTGCCTGGGGGGATTCCTCGTGATGCTACTTGGGATGCGAGATGCTCGGAATGTTGGGGGGGGGGATGCTCGGTTGTATTTTGAATACATGCCCAGAGGTTCCTCGCAATGCTTGGTTGGATGCAAGCGATAAATTGTGGGATGCAAACATTGGTCCTTGGAAAGAAAAATTGATGAGATCCTTGTGAAAGATAAGAATTGAAAATGAATCATGTGCATGGGGGTATGCATATGGCATGATGCATGATCTACTTATGAAAGTAAATTAATACTATTTGATATTGAAAATGCGATCATGAAGGCATGAATGGATCTCATGGTGATGTATGCTTGATAGCATGGATGATATGAATCATGGTGGTATATGCACATATGGCATTGTGATATATGCATGAGTGCTTGATGATGAGTGCATGGTGGTATATGCATATATGACATGGTGATATATGCATGAATGCTTGATGATGAGTGCATGATGGTATATGCACATATGGTATGATTACATATGTATGACTGCAAGGTAATGCTTGAATGCATGAATGATATGTGCTTTGTTATGATACCTTGATTGTTCTGTTTGACGCAATGAGTAGTTTGGTGGATCTTTACTGCTAAGTGGTTGTACTCACCCATTTTGGGGAATAACATTTCAGACTAGATAAGATACCTCTGCTACCACTGCCACCGGTAGATGGATCAAGTGGTTGGGTATGACCGCGAGGAGGAGGATAGCAAAGGAAGGAACTTTTGGATGCCGACACTGATCGATGGACTTTAAGTATACGATTGTTGGAGGAGATGTCGGTCATCTTTTGAAGTATAGCCGAGTATAGAAGACTACGTCATTTTGATGTACCGATGAATGATGTCCATATGATTTTTATAAATAAAAGTGTTCGGTTTTTACCTATAAATGTTTAGTAGGTGTGCATCGTTTTCTAAATATAGGGTAGGGAGTCAATGGATGTGCTTCTGTTATATGAATTGCGTTAGGGATCGATCTAAAAGATGTAAACCCCCAGGTTGTATGGACTCGCTGCAATTGTAATGGTATCAGAGGACATGTTACTAGGGAAAGTGAAAAGTAAGCGAACTGTGGCGACCCTAATGGATCGGGGGCCGTCGAGGGGTGCCACATTATCGGAAACTGTCATGATGCGT
Source organism: Eucalyptus brandiana (assembly GCA_014182725.1). NCBI lineage: Eukaryota > Viridiplantae > Streptophyta > Magnoliopsida > Myrtales > Myrtaceae > Eucalyptus > Eucalyptus brandiana. Next base: position 20,347,777 of record CM024678.1, read on the forward strand.
TTACGCCAAATGATGCTCCTTCGGGAATGCCATATGTCAACGAATGCCGATCACAATGGAGGCTGGATCGATACTCCTTCAGGAATGCTGTTTAGATGTAGACGTTGCCGTGCCTAACGAAGTGGGACGACGTCCGATTATGCTGGATGACTACTAACTGTTGAGTTGGCCATGACCGTTGGGTCATAATTAATTGGGACACACTTGAATGAGTGAAATAGCCGCGCCTGATTATGGGACGAAATTGTGTGATATGGAATGTGACGTGTCATAATGATTTGGCCTTATAATCGGGACCCCTGTGTTTAATTGATAAGTGATATGGAGTGTTCCAATTATTGAGTGCATTTATTGTATGCATATGTTATATGAGCTGTACTAATGTGCAGAGAGGTGTTGAGGCGAGGTAAGTCTTATATGATGCGTGTTTAGGCTGTCTCTAAGTGAATTTTTCTCTTAATCGGGGTTTAGGGTGTGAACTCATTGAGAATTTGTCTCACCCCATCGTGGTTTAAAATTTTCAGGTCCTTAGATAGGGGTACGTTATATGCGTTATGGGGTCCTGTAGGTGATGGACTTTCAGCACTCCTATTTCCCTATTCCCGAGACTAACCTGACCCGTGAGCTAGTTGAGTCCACAGTCTGGATCGAGGAGGGCCTACCTTAGTAGATACCTCACCGATTCATAGTGTGGTTCATTAACTTTCCTAACGGGGGTCAGAAGGGTCCCATACAGGGTTTTGACGAGCCTCCCGTTAAGACCAGGGAGTGGGAAATAGGGCATCCTATAGATATTGACACTCCTGATGTTGTTGTTGAGGACCCAGAGTCCATGATTGAAGAGTCCGGAGCTTAGGTGGCTTAATAGCTTTTTTTGAGATAGACCTCCTATACATAAACCTTAGGTTTGGCTTGACTGTATATAAACATTGGTTGTTTATAAAATATGTTTTGTGTTAATTGACTATCCCGCTTTTCTATTCCATGTTTGATTGTTATCTAGAGATTGTTTAATTCGCTTCTGCATGTGCATAAAATGAATTGGTCGGCAACGAGTCCTAAGAATGTTGCAATTTGATCGATCACCGAGGGATGTTTACGCACTCGAGGTTCGAGGCGTGACATCCCCGCCCAAAATGGTATCAGAGCTAGTCAGTGTTTGAAGTGATAAGGTACGATAGGTCTTGGGATAGTTAGGAGGAAATGCTTTTTCTTTATGTTGACGCATGTGATTGATTAGCTTATTGGTAAATTGTTTTGTGCGGGTCACTCAGTTTTCTAATTCTGGGTTGGAATTGGAAAGCAGGTTTTGTAAAGAGTCTACATCATGAGTAATCGGGAACAGAGGACTCCTAGGAAAAGGACCGTAGCATTAGTCACTTGAGGTAGGACGTCGACTAGGGTCGGTGCCCGAGGTAGAGTGTAGGCTTAGGCCAGCGCGAGTGTAGTAGTACCACCGTCAGTCGGTACTGGGGTAACAGCACCTGGTGATCCTAGAATTGATGGGATTGTATAGGCACTCGAGACATTGGGGAATATGATGGGGCAGCAAATTCAGAATGAAGCTGTTGTTGCCGCCATTGCTGCCGTTAATGCCGCTGCCGTTGCCTCAGCCGCACCTGCCGAGGTTCCACTTGGGAATGTGATTGCTAAACGACCAATGCATAAGCTTGTAAAGTAGTTTCTGAAGCTAAACCCGCCGAGATTCAAAGGAGCAGGCGATCCTGAGGCTGCAACCCTCTAGATCCAAGAGTTAGAGAAGGCCTTCACGCTGCTGAGGTTCATGGAGGAAGATAAGGTGGTCCTTGCAGTCTATCAATTGTAGGGAAATGCAAGCACTTGGTGGAGGTCCACCAGAGGAAGAGTATTTCCTAAAGGCGTGGTTCCAAAGTGGAATGCCTTCGTTGAAGCTTTAAATGGCAAATACTTCTTTGATTATGCCAAGGAACAGAAGATGGCAGAGTTTCAACGCCTTCACCAAGGTCTGATGTCTGTAGACCAGTACGAAGCAAAGTTTGCTGAGCTGTCTCAATACGTCCCTAGACTGGTGGAAGATCTAGTGGATAGAGCAAGGAGATTCAATGATGGCCTTAGATCAGAGTTGAAGGATTCACTAGTGCTGTTCAATCTGAAGGACTACAATGACCTTTATGAGCGGGCCCAGCTGATAGAGAGGAATTTGAATGAGCGAGCTGCTGCATCTAGGTTGCGGTTCGGTTCAACCAGAGATGGCAACCGATTTGGGAAGAAGCCTATGACCGGAGAAAGGTACCCTATTCCGCCCAACAGAAAGGGTGGGATAGGAAAGTCAACGTCGAACCAAAATGGAGTATGCCATTTCTGCGGAAGACGACATGGATCAACCTCGTGCCATTTTAGGACGGATGCTTGTTATGGGTGTGGCCAACAAGGCCACCGGGTCAAAGACTGTCCCCACAGGCCGATGGGATCGCAATTGTTATTGCCACCTATGGGTCAGAATAGAGGAAGTGCGCCGCAGAACGCATCTCAAGGCATGATGAACTAACCTCTAGCACAAGGAAGGGTGTATGCTATCACTCGATGTCAAGCAGAAGACTCACCTGACGTGGTCATAGGTACGGTCTCACTGAACAACCATGTTGCTTATGCTTTAATCGACCTTGAAGCTACGCACTCATTTATAGCTGAGCAGTACGTTAAGTTGGTAGGGTTGAGTCCAGAAACATTAGGATATGTCATTAGTATATCTACCCCATTAAAGGATAAGGTGTTGTCTATAGTAGGTTTTCCTAGTTGCAAATTGGTTATTGGTGAGCGAGAGGAAAGAATAGAATTCGTCGTCCTAGCCATGTATGATTTTGATGTGATTATTTGCATGGATTGGCTCACCAAGTAATGAGCTACTATAGACTGTTATTGTATAGCGATTTAGTTTAACCCGTTAGTGGGTGAAAGTTTCTAGTTTATTGGGAATTGAGGAGGACCATCGATTACCTTAATCTTGTCGCTTGAGGCAACCTATTTATTAGATGGGGGTTGCCAAGGTTACTTGGCCACTGTCGTGGATACGACAGTTGAAGAGCCGAAGTTGGAGGACATTGCAGTGGTACAGGAGTTTGCTGATGTGTTTCCTAAGGAATTACTTGGTCTGCCCCTAGAAAGGGAGATCGAGTTTGTGATTGAGTTGGCCCTCGAGACGGAGCCAATCTCTAAGGCTCCTTACCGGATGGCGTTATTAGAGTTGAAGGAACTGAAGGTGCAGATGCAGGAGTTGTTAGATAGGGGATTTATACGTCATAGTGCATCACCTTGGGGAGCACCGGTTCTATTTGTAAGGAAGAAAGATGGTTCGTTGCGTCTTTGCATCAACTATCAGCAACTCAACTAGGTGATGATCAAGAATAAGTATCCGTTACCGAGGATTGACAACCTGTTTGACCAGTTGCAGGGAGCGTCGATATTTTCTAAGATTGTCCTGAGGACAGGATACCATTAGCTGAGGATCAAGAAAGAAGACATACCGAAGGGTTTTTTGTATGCGTTATGGCCATTATGAGTTCACCGTAATGCTGTTTGGTTTAACCAACGCACTAGCTTCTTTCATGGATATGATGAATCGAGTATTCAAGGAATTTCTGGATCAGTTCGTGATAGTGTTTATCGAAGACATCCTAGTGTACTCAAGAAGTCTAGAGGAGCACAAAAGACACCTAAGGATAGTGCTTCAGACTTTGCAAAATCATGGGCTATACGCCAAATTCAGTAAGTGCAAGTTTTGGCCGACTCGTGTAGCTTTCTTAGGTCACGTGATTTCAGGTTAAGGAATTTTCGTGGACCTGACCAAGATTGAAGCCGTGATCAATTGGCCAAGACCGATGACAGTGACAGAGATTAGAAGTTTTTTGGGATTGACAAGTTATTACAAATTGTTCGTGGAAGGATCTTCAACAATAACCATGCTGTTGACTCGACTGCTGAAGAAGGAAGAGAAGTTTATATGGACAGATAAGTGCGAGCATAGTTTCCAAAAGCTTAGGCAAAAGCTGACTACCGCATCAGTATTGACAATTCCGTCTGGACCTGGAGGATACGAGATCTATAGTGATGCGTCATTCAAAGAACTGGGTTGCGTGTTAATGTAGTATGGCAGAGTCGTTGCATACGTGTCTCGTCAGTTGAGGTCTCATGAGTTGAATTATTTGACGCATGACTTAGAACTCACAACAATTATTTTCGCTCTGAAAATTTGGAGACATTACTTGTGTAGAGAAAGGTTCCAGATTTTTACAAACCATCAAAGCCTCAAGTATTTATTCTCTCAGAAGGAGTTGAACATGAGATAGCGTCATTGGATGGAACTTCTTAAGGACTATGACTGCGACATCCTGTATCACCTCAGAAAAGCTAACAAGGTTGTAGATGTGTTGAGTTGAAAGTCTTCAATTGTGCAAATGGTGATTCAGGAGTGGATCTTACTCGAGGGAGCTTGAGACTTGATTTTCAAATTTGAGGTAGGCCATATTTCAAATCTTATGGTCATCCTCAGAATTGAACCAAAAGTGCATATTAGAATTAAGACGTTGTAGTTGATAGATCTTGAGATCTATAAGATTTTGCAAGAGGATATAGAAAAGAGAAGGGTTGATTTTCAAATTGTTGAGGACGGAACACTAAAGTTCCGTAGACGATTGTGTGTACCTGACGATGTAAAGCTTAAGGAAGAGATCTTGTTAGAAGCTCATCGTAGCAGTTACAGCATTCATCCCAGCAATACAAAGATGTATCAGAATCTGCGTCAACACTATTGGTGGATCAGTATGAAGGTAGATATTGCCAAACATGTTGCCAAGTGTCTGACGTGCTAGTAAGTGAAAGCACAGCATCGTAAGCTGGGAGGACTACTACAACCTCTCGAGAATCCTTAGTGGAAATGGGAACAAATCACAATGGATTTTGTGATGGGCTTACTAAGGTGTTAGAGGGGTAATGATTCTATATGAGCTATAATTGACAGATTGATGAAGTCTATTCAATTCATTGCTATACGGAAGGACTTTGCATTGGACAGATATGCAGAATTGCACGTGCGATAGATATATCGTCTTCATGGAGTGCCAATGACAATTACATCGGATCGAGACCCAAAGTTCACAGCAGCCTTTTGGAAAAGTTTATAAATTACCTTGGGAACAAAGCTATAGTATAGTACGGCCTATCATTCGCAGACGGGTGGCTAGTTTGAGAGGACAATTCAAATGCTCGAGGACATGCTGCGAGCTTGTGTACTGGACTTCAAGGGAAGCTAGGAGGAACGGCTTCATCTAGTTGAGTTTGCCCATAACAATAGCTACCAGTAAAGCATTCAGATGGCATCGTTTGAAGCGTTGTATGGCAGAGTGTGCAAAACGCCAATTTGTTAGGATGAAGTTGGAGAGTAAGGCCAGACCGATGCTCCTTTATGAAATGCTGTCTAGGCGAGGGTTCTAGATGATGCCGTGCCCAATGGGATGGGACGATGTCCGGTTATGCTGAAAGACCACCAACTCATGTGTTGGCCATGGCTTGAGGGGTTGTAATAATCAAAACACATGTGAATAATTGTGATGTATTATGCCTTATTATGAGATAAAACTGTAAGGCACAATTCGGGACATGCCAAAATGGATTTACCTTATAATCAAAACCCATGTGAATGCTTGGTGTATGAGAGTTATGTGTTCTGATTATTGGTTATGCTTATTGTATTAATAATGGCATATGTGATGTACTAATATGCAAGGATGTGCCAAGGCGAGGTAAAATTGTATGCCGTTGCGTGTTTAAGCTACTGTAGATACAAATTTGCATCCTAATCGGGGCTTAAGCCGTTAACTTGCTGAGATTTATATCTCATCCTGTTATTGTTAAATATTTTCAGGCTCGTAGTATGGAGGACCATCGCATGTGGTTTGGGGTCCCAATGGCCTCACTTTTGGTTGGCCTTGCGTTAGTGAAGTTTAGGTTAACCCTGATTGCTTTACTGATTTTTGAGATGATTGGTAGGGAGATATAGTGTAAGGGCTTGTAAATATTAAGTTTCCTGAGGTTAGCAAACAAATAAATAAAAGAAGTGTTTTGGAAACGTTTGTCTCTTGTGTACTATCCCCAAGTTTTGTTAATTGACTGGGTGTTGTTTATTTGAGTTGCTTCTGCATGCGTTTAATCGAAAGATAAAAATAACGGGTCGGCAACACATCTTGAGATGTCACAATTTAATCTACCGTCTTGGGATGTTTGCGCGCTCGAGGTTCGGGGCGTAACACTGGTAACCCCTCTCTTATGGGATGCCATGGTCACATACTTCATGCTACGACATTCCATTTTTAAGGTCACCATACACCAAAGTGGCTTCTTCACTCCCAGATTTTTCTCTGAAAAGGATGCACAGTCTAGTAATCACATACATGCTTTTTTGCCTTCTTATTTTGTTTGTTCAGCCCAATATTATACAAAGTCAATGCACTTTCAGAAAAAAAATGAATGACCCATATTGATAGAAATTTACTGGAAGTAAAGGGGAATAGGGAATAGGACCGTCCTTTACATTACAAGCACAGTACCTTAGCCATATAATTAACAATTTGTGAGGAATTACGACCTACTAGTCTTGCCAATTTTACTCAAGGAGATGAGAGTTGCTGCTAATACGTTTACTTTACTATTTGTCATCAGATATTAACGACTGTGAAGACTCAAATATTTGCCCATGGACAGGCTGGACTTGCGTGAACAAACAGTGCACCTTTGACTGCGTTGATGGTAGAAAGACAGCGAAGTTCGTTTTTATCGGTATGTAGATCTTTTTACCTAGAATTTTTTGACCGTTTCACACTCTTGAGCATTGTTACAAACAGAACAGCATAATCGCATCCTCAGAACCAGAAGCAATTGAGCCTCGAAATTCCGACAAGATCCGAATGAAAAGACCAGTGCTGTGTCTTCTCTAACTCCTGTTCATATATTTTCAAGAAGGGCTACACGATTCAATGAATGAAAAGTTACGAATCCGGCTATCTTCACCAATCTAGTCAAGGACAACTGGTGAAATCAAAGACAGAGTGTTAGCTATATGACCTAAAACAACCACATAATGGTTACATGTTAGGGATTATTTAATAGCAAATAAATATTCATTCATTGTCCTATTTATATGAATGAGTCCATAATATCAGTTATAACTAAACCTATTCTTAAGGGATTAAGAATATGTATGACAGGTTTACAGTTATTCTGAATTCTTAAACAGTTCTCGGTCAATGGATCATTGAAAGGATATTAATGATCCTATTAAGGCCGGTGTGTTCTCATATTTCACCATTCAATATTGGATACCTAAGGGGATAATGAGTCACAAGTCATTTGGTATTGCAATATCTGAGCTAGAACATAGACGCTTGTCTCAAACAAGTTCACTAAACATGACATGCATAGAACAATTAGCAATATTGAAGCTTTTAGTGAGGCCAACATCTAATCGTTCACGCTTTGGTTTGGTATAAGATTCTTAGACCTGAGGCATGATGATGACTCGTATGTTGGATGGTTGTGGTTTATAAGTGCGCACATTAACACTTTATCAAACCATCTTTGCACTTGATAATAATAGTTTGTTCACATACGAAGGGCACATACGTGCGCAATATGAAATATATTTTCTTGTTTTATATATAAATATAAATACACATAGCCAATCGCCAATCTCGTCGATGGCGAGCGACTAGCAAAACGAGACCCAGCGACCTCGTTGGAGCCTTACTAGCCCCCCGCGAGGTCGCCCTGAGCTCGCAAGCCACCAACGAGGCCACCTGAGCCTCATCGTGGCTAGGCGAGACCCCTTTGCGCCTCATCATGGCTAGGCGAGGCTTGACCTCGCCCAAATCTGGGGAGGCCAAGCCTTGCCTAGCCATCGCTAGGTCGGCGTCACTTTGCGGTGGTGTCGACTGGTCTTGGCGGCCAGGCGAGGCTCAGCCTCGCAGATCTGCGCAAGGTCGAGCCTCACCTAGCCATGGTGAGGCCAAGCCTTGCTCGACCACGGAGAGGCTCGACCTCGCCTAACCACCGTGAGGCCGAGCCTTTCCTAGATGGGTGAGGCCGACCTCGAAATGGCCAAGCGAGGCTCCCCCGAGGTCGGCGACCTTGCCAGCCCTTGTCTAGCCAGTTGCAGGCTAGCCATGGCAAAGGCCGGTGATCGACTAGAGGAAGGAGAAAGAAAGAAAAAGAAAAGAAAAATGTAATAAAATTATTAATAAATTAAAAAAAAGTTTTAAGTCACAAAAATATTTGAAGTTGTACCATATGTATTTATGTTTCGAGAACATAAATTTTATATAATTACCAAGCACTTTAAAATACTCAGAAATTATTCCCAAAAACATATATAGAAAAAAAGTGTTTCTGAAAAGAAATTATTCCTAGGAACTAAAACATTACCAAACGTAGCCCTAGTATCCTTGTACTCCTCCTTGTTTCTCTCATGAAAACATTATCGAAATAATGTTAGAGATATAAAAAATAATTTAAAAAATTAATTTAGAAGTGCTAGGAACAAGACTAGTAAAGTACTTGAATATGACCCACTTATTTATGATTTGGAGTTATACTTTATGAAGTAAGTTTGTAAATTGGTGTTATGTCTCACTTGCCATGTCTTAAATTTGAGAAAATTACCTAATCAGTCCTAAACTTATTATATGGATATTAATTCAATCTTAAACTTTTCAATTTTGTGAATTTAATCTTAAACCTTTGCTTAAAATTTCAATACAATCATTCCTGCCAATTTTCATTGAAAATTGCATTGAAAATTTGACGTGAAGATCAAGTTATCGCGGGCTATCTTATGAGGCACTTCGCCATGCTGGCCATTTCTTGCGAGAATTGGTAAGAATGAATACACTGAAAATTCATGCAAAGTTTTAAAACTAAATTGGTAAACTTAGAAAATTTAGGACTGAGTTAGCATACATATTATATGTTTAAATCTGATTAAATGATTTCTCCTCTTAAATTTTTGCACTCTATTTAGATTAGAATAATTTTACATTGCACTCACTGGCCAAATAAAATCTATTTGGGTGGAAGTTCGCATATGGAATGAACATTTTCTACATTAAGGACTGGCCAGAAGGATGAGAATCTTCTTCGACATATGTGCCTTGTGAAATTGTAATTAGATGCTTTGAACGTTGATATATATGGGCAATTAATCATTTTTATCCCCTCAACTTCATTTTTATACCCGGAGAATATTGCCTCTTTGCTTAGTAATTTTTTTAGTTTAAAATACCACTGCACTGGAATTTTATCTAATCTCTTTTCAAGTGTTTTCTAAATCTTTGTTTTCCTTGGCATCTTGTGAATTTCATAATTTGACTTTTATTTAATGGGAATACCCATAACCGCTGAAAAAGTAAAATACCGAGATGTAGAATCATTCGTAATTTTTTTCGTAACTTTTACAATTTTAATAATTTCTTAAGTTTCGTGGGGAAAGCCATGAAGTGATGGCTTTTTTTGTTTCAAAAAACCGAAGGAAAAAATAGGTCGTATTCTGTAATGCAACGGAGAGAGAATCCCGACGCAACCGTCATGGTGCTGGGAAGAATCTCGCAGGTGATTTGCAATATGTTGTCTCCATCCAGGCGAGTTCATTAACTCATCAGATCTAGCATGCCAATGATAATACTTCTTGACTGGGGAAGAGTTTTTCTTTTTTAAGAAATAGTTATTTTTTATTTATATTCTGGGGAACAATTTCTGAGTAAAAGAACCTGTTTGATAACTATACAAAATTTTTACTCTTGGAATAGAAAAAGAAAAAAAAATATGTTTGATAACGCAACAGTTTCTTTTTTGTATTTATTCATTTTTTATTTTTGCTGATGGATCGCTGTCGCCGCCCGCTGCCCGCCACCGCCGTTGCACGACCGTCCTCGCCGACCGCCGCCGCACAGCTCATCGGCCGCCGACAACCGCCGGCCACCGGCCACTAGAGTTTATTATAGGGGAGAAAAATAGGGGAGAAAAATGAATGAACCGGAAAAAATGCAAGATAAAATTTGAATTTGGGAAGAGTGATTATTATAGGGGAGAAAAATAGCAAATATTATTCTATCCATTGTTTGGAACAAGAAGGAAAGTAGGGACTTGGAAAAGTTTATAGTACGAAAACATTAAAATGTTGTTTAAAGCTTAGAATGTTGCTTTCTAGTTTCCACTCTTGTTCTCTTCGTTTTCAGGGGTTTAAAATGAAAAATTACCCAATCGATTTTAAACCAAAATTAGAGATACCAATTCAATTCTACATTTTATAATTTCACAATGTATTCTTTTCGGTCAATTTTCTAGGGAAACCACTTATATGGTGATCTACTTATCATCAATCATTAGCGATGCTTAGCAAAAAATGGTTGTAATGACTATACTGAAATTTTGTGTAAAGCTTTGAGAATCAATTGGCAAAATTAGAAAGTTTTTTTTTCTCATTGGCATTTGTATAATAGATTTAGAACTAATTGGACAATTTCCCAAATCATGGGCATAGTCAATGGAAGATGGTCAATTTAAACTCTTTTTTAATGAAGAGCATGAAAAGAATTGTCTTTTAGTTAATCGCATCCAAACGAGTCACATAGGGTCCTGTCGACGCTAACTTGTTAATTTAAGGTTTTATATGGTTAATTTAAGGTTTTATAGTGAAGAGCACAAAAAGAATAGTCTTTTAGCTTGGTGTTCTATTCGAATCTAATTAATAATTGTTGGCTTTCGACGTGTTGACCAAAAGTGCGAATGATTAGCCTTTGTCCTCTTACCCTGAAAGAGAAGTTCCTGATTTTTCCGCTATAACTTCCCAGGGAAGTTCTCTCTTTTTCTTCTATTCCTATTCCCCATTGCTCCTCCTATAAAAAGCCCGAGATTCCCGACACACCATCATCTCGAGCTCGAAGAATCAGCAACATTCGACGCAAGTACTGGTGTGAAGTAGCTCATAATCTTCCCAACTCCGGTAATGTAAGAAACCCAACTGCTCCTCCTCCTCCTCCTTCGCATTTAGAGTGTCGGCTGAAGAGAAACATCTGTGTTGTTTGCTAAATCTGATCGTGCAGAAGCAGCAGCCAATGGATGCACAGAATGATGTTAACCGGAGAGAATTCAGGTGGAAAATCAGCAACTTTACTAGGCTGACTGCGCAGAAGCTTTACTCTAATGCATTCACAGTTTCTGGTTGTAAATGGTACTTCAAAAGTTATTATTTTCGTTATTGCGTTATTTCTTGATGATCGCATGTTCATGGTGTGGCCAAATGATTCTCGAGTCGTCCGATCCTTTTTGAGCAGGAGAGTTCTGGTATTCCCGAAGGGGAACAACACACACCATTTGTCGCTGTACCTCGATGTCCCTGATGCTGCGACGTTGCTGAGCGGGTGGACCAGACACGCCAAGTTCAGCTTGAGTGTGATCGATCAAATCGATAATGCTCGCTCTTTTAAAGAAGGTTTGTTCTTGAATTGGCTCGACTTTTCTTGGAATATCTTCTTTTCAGTGTGAGGGTATGATGGGTTTCTCTCTGATTGACTGTGCATCTAGATTTCGAGAAACCGGTGTTGAGACTTGAAGTAGAACGAGAGTTTTAGATGAGAAAAAGAACAGGTGAGAAGATGTAGAAAGAGAGATCTTGAGCTGAGAGAGAGAGCATGTGTTTCCTGCGTTTCATTCGTTAAGCTTCTCAAAGGCAGGTGAGCTTCTAACATGAGCGCACAACGATCCCGAGGTTACTGATTAAAGAATTTAGGGATTTAAGCTACTAAGCAACTTGTCCAGGGGTGGAGGAGTTGGGGATTGACTGCGCCTAGATGATCCAAATGTTGATCCAGCAAAAAGAGAGGAGCGACAACTTGAGTTAAATATAGCTGGTGGTTTTAAAGATGTGAGTTGTCAGTTTATTGACTTTTTTATTTATTTGTTTGTTTTATGAATTTTGTTGCTTTAGCTGATCGAGGGGAGTTGTTTGCTTCTTTTGTTAATATTTTGCCTGACCGACAATTCCACATTCTAGTTCATGGTCTCCAATGTTTCCTTCACATATTATGCTCTGGTGTAGTAAACGAGTTTTTGAATTCGTCTCCTGAATTCTGCAGAGGCGCAACATCATTTTACTGCGAGGGAGAGAGACTGGGGTTTCATAAGGTTCATTCCATTCGCTGGGCTTCATAGTCCTTTGCGGGGATACTTAGCAAATGACACCTTGGTGATTAAAGCCGAAGTTTGCGTCTTAACAGTTACTCCTCCAGTGAACATTCAGCCAGCTAGACCAACTAATAAGTTTGATTCCTATTTTACTAGTCTGGAGGAATTCGTCAAAGTTGCTGAGACTAATGGTGTTAGTGTAGGATCATGTTTATGCCACCAAAATGCTGCTTTGACTGCTGAAATTCCTAGCTTAGAAGAAATTGGGAAGGCTAAGCAGTCGTTGAAGGAATGCCTTTCGGATCTCTTTAAATTGAATATGAAAGAGAAGCTATCTGAGGCACTATCTACTTTAAGCTTAGCCAGAACTGGATTATCATTGGAGCAACAAAAAGCAATTGAGACATTTCAGGCCAATTTCAATGATTTCACTTCCGACTTCTTAGCATTTGAGCAGGACAATGCTGAGTTTGAGCTGCATAAACTTCAAAAGGATCAAAGGTTCTCTGTTATGAAGAAGAGCCAGGAGACTCACATCTTGTATAAGCAGTTAATGGATGACCTCATCATGGAAGAGGAAGAGCTCAAGAGAAAGACGGGGGAAGTGAAGTCTAGGAAGGACAAGCTTCTCTCAGACTGGGAGATTTTGCTGGTTGAGTCTGAAGAAGCGAAGTTGGGCTATAAAAATGAGCAGAAGAAAGTAGCAGAGGCTGAGGAAAAGAAGAGAATAGCAGAAGAAAGGATGTCTAGATTAACCACTGCTTGGTCAAATTTGAAAGTCCAATTCTGTTAAAATTTACGGTTACAAATAGGTTATGATAATTGTTCACTTAAGAATGGAAACTGCGTTTTAGCTTGACTGTTTGTTGGCCAAGGTTCAGCAGAACAATTGTTTAGAGTTGGTTCTGCGGTTGCAAATCATGTTAGTTTAGTCAGCATGTGGGTCAAATATGTACGTATGGATGTATGTCTATAGGGTTAGTTCTTGATGTCTTGATATGAATTGCGCTGTCATCGTGCTTTCTGCCCTTGGAGCTTCGATATTCTCACAATTCTGATGCGCTTTCCTGAGTGTTGTTCTGTCAATATGGGATGATCGAGTTGTTCCTTCACATAAAACCTTCTTGATATGACTCACGCATTGGGTGGCTTTAGTGATAAGGCTATTCCGGTATCCACATCCCATGAGGTGGAGCCTCTCAGCCTAAGGAATTCATTACAGTCTCGGCGATTTGTTTTAGGAGAGTTTACCCTGTCCTGTAAGGGATTGTCCCCTTGCGTTTGAGCTTGGAATCACAAAACAAGGATACTAACTGATGGTTAGGATTGTTCATACAAGGAGAGAGCTACAAACATGGTTCTCTAGTGTTGGGAACGTTACCGGTATATTACCGAAGAAAAACAATCGACGCTTTCAATTTCTCCAGACAAATAGCAATGAAAGACATTTTAGTTTTGGTCGCGAGGCACAGGACATAATGCTATATCCATAGTTCTCGGGAAAAAGGGCATTTGCGACATGGATTTTCATCATGTCCTTAGCTGATCCATGGTTTTTCGTTTTGGTGTATTTGGGCACAGCACCATCGTTGGGTTAAGAACTTTGGAGTTTGGAACTGCATAATCAAATACAATTGAGCTCTCATTTCAATGGCCGATATTTACTTTGTTAAACAAGGATAGTGAACGGCCTAAAACACAACCTCGTTCTCTGGGGCATTTTATTCCTGAGGTTTTGGCCAAAGTAACTTTTTGCGTCCAATTTAGTTCTAAACATTTTATTGGTGCCAATTTAATCCTAAACATTTTTATTTTGTGCCAATTCAGTTATTTCCGACTAATTTTGGCCGGATTTTACTAATTGGGCACCAATCAGCTAACGTAACATGATTGGTGTTGATGTAAATAACTTTTAATAATATTTTAATATATTTTTGAATTTTATCTTATTTTATTTTATTTCTTTTTCTTTTTTTTTTTCCTCCTCCTCTTCCTCTAATCGATCACCGGACCTCGGCAACCAGCCGGAGGCAACGACCGGAGAGGCTCGAGCCCTCACTAGAGGCCGCGAGGGCGGCCTTGCAGGCCATAGGCGAGGGCAGCTCGAGGCCGCCCAAGCCATGAGGGCGTGAGGCTCGCCCTCGCCAGCCATGGGCAAGGCTCGACCTCACTAGATCTAGCGAGGGCAAGCCTTGTTGCCTAGTGTGAGGCAAACCTCAGGCTTGCCCTCGCCCCCTTTGGCGAGGGCTTGAGCCTCGCCAATGGCTAGGGAGGCTTGCCAAAGTCCGGTGAGGCCAACCTCGACCTCGTCGGCCATCGCCTTTGGTCAGTCGCTGAGGTTCGGTGATCGGCTAGAGGAAGGAGGAGGAGAAAGAAAATAAAAGAAAATAAATAATTCAAAAATATTAAAATATTATTAAAAGTTGTTTACATCAGCCGATCGGCGCCTAATCAGCAGAATCATGCCAAAATTAGTCAAAAAGAATTGAATTGGCACAAAATAAGAATGTTTAGGACTAAATTGGCATCAATAAAAGTTTTAGAACTTCTTCGATACTTTTCCCCTAGAAGTAGACTCGAATTATAAGTTTGTACGCAATGTAAAATCATAGTATACATATTAGTGGCATTCAACCAATGATGCAAAGTTATGACAATCTGGAGTCTATTTTGAATGAACTTTTATTATGAGGACTTTTAAGGAAGACAAGATTTTTCTTGTCATTTGTAAAATTGTAATACTAAGAGAAGTAGAAGGTTGGAAAGATGATCCTGGGCAATTAATATAAAACCATCATATCTTTCGAGTTCTGAAGAATTAGTTAAGAATGAGACAAGAAATTTTCACATAAAACTTTTTTGATTAGTTGGAAGCCCTTGAAGGGAGAGTTTTCTTTAATAGACATGGCTTGGCTCTCTTCTGAGAGATTAAATCCGTTAATTCACATTAAGAGGATTTAAAATTGGGGCCACGAAACTCACATCTTGTATAAGCAGTTGATGGAGCACATCACCGAGGAAGAGAGATAGAGAGAGAGAGAGAGAGAAGAGAGAGAGAGATCACAAGAAAGATGGAGAAAGTGAAGTGTAGGAAGATGGTGGCGGAGGCCGAGGAAGAGAAAAGAATTGCGAAGGAAAGAACTTCCAGATCAACCACTGCTCAGTCCGACTTGAAGGCTATATTTTGTTAAAAATTTTAGGGGTCATTCGTTTTCAAGTATATGAAACTGTGTTCTGGCAAAACTATTGCCGGACTATGTTAATTCGAACAGGATATTAGGCCAAAATCTGCATTTATAGTCAATTTCTAATTTTCTTTAGATGAAATGCATGGTGGTTGTAAATCTTTTGATCTTGGAACAGAGTGCTTTGTTTCTTTGGGTGTTTGTGTTTTGGAATTGGGAGAAAAGTGCTCTGTTTCTTCAAATGTGAGTGTTGTGGGGAACTTTAGAATGGAATGCTCTGTTTCATTGAAGTCAGATTCATCTAATCAAATTATTGTATATGCTCTCTTATTTTAATGGGTTTCAAAGTCATTTGATCAACTAATTGTGGTAAGGTGGTAATAGTTATTGATATAGATATGCTAAAAGATGATCGAAAATGGATGTATAACCCAATAATTGAATGACAAAGTTGTCCCTTTTTCATTACATTTTATTGTTTGAAGAGTGAAAGATCCAACGCCTTTTTGTTTTATTGCATTTAGGTAAGATGTAACTCATTGGTTACGTTATTTCATGTAATGTTTTGGTGACCATATAAATAATACTAGGAAAAAAGAAGATGTTTATTAATATGAAAATTTCTTAATTTCTTGGCCATACACCAAGAAAAGGCCTCCATCTTCTGGGAAAATCTTATTCCATATTAATGGATTACTAGATTTGATTTGATAATTGAATGAGTTGGAGTAACTTTCATAGCCAGCAAATGTTGCACTAGAAATTCCCACCTTTTTAAAATATTAGATACACTAAAATTGATAGATTGCGACATGATTTATAGGGATGTGCAATTAGATTGAGTTTAATCAGAAACCAGATCGGACCACTCAGAAAATAGGTTCGAGAACAGGTTTCTATCTAAATTGGTTTGGGTACCGGTTTCAATTTTTGGGAACCAGTTGAAATCGGTCTGGGAATCGGTTCCAAGTAAAGGCCCACTTAAGGTGCGCATGATAAAATTTCTGAAATAGAAATTGATTTTTGACCAGAAATTAATTTCTCAATTTCTATTTTAGAAACTGAGAAGCTAAAAATTTAAGCTTATGATTTCTTCTTCAAATCTATTTCTGAAATAGAAATTTGTTTCAGAAATAGAGAAATCAAATTGCGTTACCAAACGGATTTCTGTTCCAAACCTATTCCGGGAACAGAGAAACAGAGAAATCAAGAAACATAAATTTTATCATGCGCAGCCCTAGAGACCGAATCAATTGGACTGGTTTTGGAACCGATTTTACTAATGTTTAAAAAAGAAATCCTAGTTGCCTCCCTTTCTCTCCTGGGCTCTCTCTCTCTTCGCGCGATCTGCTCCCTCTTAATCACCCCTCTCTCTTAGTCTCTCTCTATACGCCCAGCCACCATCGACACCATAGCCTATAGGAACACAACCCAACTCCCTGTCACTTCTTGTCTCATTATCGCGAGACTTGCCATCATTACTGACGCAAATGCAAACTTAAGCAAGGTGAGTTCGAAATTGATTTTCTTTTTGTAGGGTTTTCGATTTTTTAGGGATGGGGTTTTTACGGTCTCTTTGATTTTGATGCCGGTGTTGGGCTTCCAAGTGTTGGCGTTCTAGTGCTAGGGTGGGTCGCACTGATTGCTCATCTCTTCTCTATCTTCGACTCCTCTTCTATCTTCTCAATTCAAAGTAATGGAATGGGAGTAGGCGTTCCGGTGCTTGGGCTTCCGGGTGTAGATGTTTTGGTACTCATGCTTAATGTTTCATTACTAATTAAAAGAATTACATTGTTGTTTTCTCACATATTTATGTAAAACTCGAAACCGTATAAGATATCGGACGTTTGCAAAATAGATTTTAGTATAAAAAGGATAGACCCGGAATTGGGTGGGTTCCAGAACCGGTTCCAGTTCAAACATGATAGGGTACATGGCCCAAAGAATGAGAATCGGTTATAATAGAGTAAAGAGCTTAGGTCTGAAACCCACCCACCCGAAAACCGATTACCCCTAATAATTTATTCATTATCAGATCTTAATCATCCAATTTAATACTCAATTCGTGTCCATTAAACATTTAAATAAGAAAAATTCTAATCATTAATTTGCCTAATCAAGTGTTTTTACTTTCACAAATTTTCCAAGTGAATATCTCCAGCACCGGATCAGACTAAATCTAGCTAATGTGGTCGTCAGAACTATTATGTGGACGTGAGTGGAAAAGTTTACTAGTCAACTGAATGTGGCCGGATTTGAAGCCGGTGGAACTTGATTGAAAAGTTTGCGAAAATACAATGATTTGGTTTGAAAAAGCGCGAAAGCACAAGGATGAAATGTACAAATCTATTTTTATAACACGTCAAAATTGTAATTAATCTAAATAAATCTAATTATTATTGGTCATGTCCGGAGAGGCGAAGTTGGATATGAAGAGGAGCAGAAGACAGGATCAGAGGTTGAGGAAAATAAGAGAATAGCCGAGGAAACGTCGAGATCAACCAGTGCTTGATCCAAATTGAAAGCTCTCGGCATGAGTGGTTCATGCTACTTTAGTCTGCACTCCGGTCAAATTTATACTTATGCATGCCGATGTAGAAAGGAATGCTAATAGAACTGGGGTAGCAATTCGTGTTCATGCGGTCCATGTTGTGTCGACATAAGAGTATTTTACAAAGCAGGTCAACTCGAATATAACTAGTCTATCATGTCAATCTACTTAGCACTAACTTGACCCGAAAATTAATTAGTTGACACAAAACGATTCGTGTAAAATGCTAAATAATCGGTTGACGAGTCAACATGAGTATATGACTTGCTCTGACACGAAATCAACCCTTCAATGTGACGTGGAATATCCTCAATCTTTCATCAAATCTATTTATAAATGCAATAATCCATCAACAAAATATCATTGAATCAAATTAAAAAAAAAAAAATTGCTCATAGCCAATGGAATATCATCATTTTGAAATGTTTTTTTTTTCTTTTTGTAACCCGGGAACTGGCGTATAGCCGGCAACCGGCCCCACTTAAATGGCGCAACGTGACAAGGAGGGGAATCAAACCCTGGCCGTCGTGTGGCCAACATGTGCCCTAACCAACTCACCCACCACGGGGTGGGTATCATTTTGAAATGTTAATAGTGAGGAGTATGAACAAATAATCTTTTAATTACTCATGTCTCAATGGTTCACATACAAGTCGTGTTAACACCCACCCATTAATTTAAACAGGTTGTACAAGTCAATATTGTATTTGGCGGGTTGGACATGAACACGACAATTATTAATCGTGTCTTGAGGTTGACATGAATTTGACTTGGGCATGACTAGTCTCAATCCAAACATGCTAATTTTGTTAGAGATAATTATGATATTTTTGGTGATTATGATCTTGATCTTGATTCTTCATTTTTTTTAGGATTGTGAATATATTTATGATATTCACCATATCTCAATTTGATTGTACATTTTATTATCTTATTATTGTGATGGTCATCAAATAACGATTCACATTTTTGTTTTATTCCTACCATGACATCATTTTAGAGTCGTATTAAAATCTCGCTTTAGGATTTTTTTTTTTTTTTCACTTCGATTAAACTCGAGATTAGAGATAGTAAATCATTGGCTTCAATGTGCCAACCAGAAGGGCGAATAAATACGCCTTTTTCCTCTGAACCTGACTAAAGCCACTCCCAATTTTTCTTCTTTGCCTTCTCGGGGAAGGTATGTCGTTCCGTTTTTGTCTTTTGCTATTCCGCCCATTCCTCCTCCTATAAAATCCCGAGACTTCCATCATTCCATCACCTTGAAGTCGAAGAGTCAACAACGTTTGACAGAGGTAGTCACGTGGAGCTCCTCACTGTATTCCCTACTCCTGTAATGTAAGAAACTCTCCTCCTCCTCCTCCTCCTCCTCCTCCTCTTCCTCCTCCGCAGTTGGAGTATCGTATAAGAAGAAACATCTGTGTTGTTTTTGAAAGTTGATCGTGCAGAAGTAGCCGTCCCAAAAAAAAAAAAAAAAAAAAAAAACATGGATGAACAAAGCGATGTTAATCGGGGAGAATTCACGTGGAAAATCAGCTACTTCACAGAGCAGGATGCGAACGAGCTTTACTCTGAAGCATTTACAGTTTCTGGTTGTAAATGGTATTTCGAAGTTTTTAGTTTTCTATTTTTGTGTTGTTTCTTGATAATCGCACGTTCATCGTGTTGCCAAGTGATCCTTGCGTCGTCCGATCCTTTTCGAGCAGGCGAATTATCTTACACCCCATGGGGGATGCCACGGAACATTTGTCGCTGTACCTTGATGTCCCTGATTCTGCAAAGTTGCCGAAGGGGTGGACCAGAAATGCCGAGTTCAGCTTGAGTGTGATCGATCAAATCAATGATGTTCGCACCATTAGAGAAGGTCTGTTCTTGAATTGGAATGAATTTTCTTGGAATCTATTCTTTTTAATGTGAGGGTCCGATAGGTTTCTCTCTGATTGATTGCAAAACTAGACTTTGAGATACCGGTATTATGACTTGAAGAAGAAGAAGAGTTTAGACGGGGGAAGAGAATAGGTGAGAAGAAGTACAAAGAGAGATATTGAGCCGAGAGAGAATGTTATTTCTGGATTCCAATCGTCAAACCTCTAGAAGGCGCGTGAGCACATGCGTGGACAACAGTCCCAACTTTGCTGATATATGAATTTAGCGATTCAAGTTACTAAGCAACAGGTCCAGTGGATAAATGTGGGCCTTGATCGTGGGTATATGGTCCAAATGTTGGTCCAGGAAAAGAAAGGAGCCGCAATTTAAGTTTTTAGATAGTTATGTCTGGTGGTCTTAAAAATTTTGCGCATTATTATTTTTGTCGACATTTGTGCGAATTTGCTTGCTTAAGCTGATCATATGAAGGTGTTTGCTTCTTCTGTTGCTAATATTTTGCTTGACGTACAGTACGACACTCTAGTTTTTGATGGTCTCCCATGTCTCTTCCACATATCGTGCTTGTAAAGAAGTTATTGAATTCATCACTTTCTCCTGGATTTGTAGAGGCGCAACATGATTTCACTGTGAGAGAGAGAAGCTGGGGTTTCCCTGAGTTCATTCCATTGTCTGAGCTTCATAATCGTACTGGGGGATACCTAGCAAATGACACTCTGGTGATTAAAGCCGAAGTTTGTGTCTTAACAGTTACTCCTCCAGTGAACATTCAGCCAGCAAGACCAACCGATAAGTTTGACTCTTATTTTATTGGTCTGGAGGAATTCGTCAATGCAGCTGAGACTAATGTTGTTCGTGTAGGATGAATTTCTTGCCAGCATGATGGTGCTTTGATGGCTGAAATTCCTAGCTTAGAAGCAGTTGAGAAGGCTAAGCAGTCGTTGAAGGAATGCCTTTTGGATCTCTTTAAATTGAATATGAAAGAGAGGCTATCTGAGGCACTATTAACTTTAAGCTCAGCCAGAGTTGGATTATCCTCAGAGCAACAAATAGCAATTGAGACATTTCAGGCTAATTTCAATGATTTCACTTCCGACTTCTTAGCATTTGAGCAGGACAATGCTGAGTTTGAGCTGCATAAACTACAAAAGGATCAAAGGTTCACTACTATGAAGAAGAGCCAGAAGACTCACATCTTGTATAAGCAGTTAATGGAGGACACCGTCAAGGAAGAGGAAGAGCTCAAGAGAAAGATGGTGGAAGTGAAGTCTAGGAAGGACAAGCTTCTCTCAGACTGGGAGATCTTGTTGGCTCAGTCTGAAGAAGCAAAGTCGGCCTATAAAGATGAGCAGAAGAAAGTAGCAGAGGCTGCGGAAAAGAAGAGAATAGCAGAGGAAAGAATGTCTAGATCAACCACTGCTTGGTCAAATTTGAAGGCCCAATTCTGTTAGAACTTCAACGTTATAAATAGGCTATGAGCGGTTGTTCACTTAAGAATGGAAACTGCGTTTTAGCTTGACTTTTTGTTGGCCAATTTTCGGCAGAACAACTGGTTAGAGTGGGTTATGGGGTTGATCCTCTATCTTGTTCGTCGAGTCAGCATGTGGGTCAAAATATGAGTGTGTGTTTATGTGTGCATGTCTATATATATAGGTAATTAGTTCCTGATGTCATGATATGAATTGCGCTGTTATCGTTCCATTGGTATGCGATGATTGTGTTGTTCCATCACATAAAACCTTCTTGATATGGCTCCGCATTGGGTAGTTCTAGCGATAATGATGTTCTTATACACTTCTCATGAGGCGGAGGAGCCTATAAATTTTATTACAGTCTCGGGGATTTGTATTAGGAGAGTTTAGCCTGTCCTATGTAAGGGATTGTCCCATTGCAGCTGAGTTTAGAATCACAAAACAAGGATACTAAGTGATTGTTGGAGTGTTCATACAAGGAGTGAGCCACAAACAAGTGGCTCTAGTGTTGGGGATGTTATCGATAATTACAGAAGAAAAACAATTGACGCTTTCAATTTCTCCAAATAAATAGCAACAAAAGACATTTTAGGTTTTGGTTGTGAGGTGCAGAACGTAATGCTATATCCTTAGTTTTCTGGAAAAAGTGGCCTTTGCTACATGGACACGACACAATCGTTGGGCTAGGACTTTGGAGTTTGGAACTGTATAATCAAATCCAATCGAGCTCTCATTTCGTTGTGCGAAATTTACTTTGTTTAACAAGGATAATGATGACATCAAACACAATCTTGTTCATTCGATCTTCTAGGTTTTGTCCAAAGTAAACTTTTTTGTCCAAGCTAGGAGTAGACGCAAGTCATAAATTTATACCCCATGTAAAATCATGCACATAACAGTGGCATTCAACCTCCGCAGCAAACTGATGACGATATGGAGTATTTTGAATGAACTTTTACTTTGAGGACGACTTTTAAGGAGGACGAGAACTTCCTTGTACCATATAGTCGTAAAATTGTACAAGTAAGAAAAATAGAAGGTTTAAATGATGGTCCTGGGAAATTAAAATGAAACCATCATGTCTTACGAGTTCTGAAGAGTGAGTAAAGAAAGATACAAGGAATTCTCAGACTGTTTTTTTATTATGTGGAAGCCCTCGATAGATAATAATTTTCTTTAACAGCCATGGCTTGGCTCTTTCTAAGAGATCAAATCCGATAATTTATATTTAGAGTATTTAAAAGTAGGGCTGCGAAACTCACACCTTGCATAAGCAATCGATGGAGGACATCACTAAGAAAGAGAGAGAGCTCACGAGAAAGATGGAGAAAGTGTAGGGAGGACAAGCTCCCCTCGGACCGAGAGATTTTATTGATCAAGCCGGAAGAAGCGAAGTCAGGTTATGATAAGGAGCAAAAGGTAGCAGCAGAGGCTGAGGAATAGAGGATAATAGCCGAGGAAAGAACGTCCAAATCAACGACTGCTTAGTCTGACATGAAGGCTCTATTTTGTTAAAAATTTTAGTGGTCATTCGTTTTCAAGTATATGAAACTGTGTTTTGGAAAATTATTGCCAGATTATGTTAATTCGAACAGGATATAGGCCCAATATCTGCATTGATAGTCGGTTTCTAATTCTATTTAGACAAATTGCGTGGTGGTTGTAAATTTTTAGCTCTTGGAACTTGGGAACAGAGTGCTCTGTTTCTGTGGTTGTTAATGTTTTGGAACTTCAGAACAGATTCCTCTGTTTCATTGATGCTTTCCTATTTTAATGGGTTTCGAAGTCATTTGATCAACTAATTGTAGTAAAGTGGTAATATTTACCGATATATATGCTATAAGATGCTTGAAAGTGGATATATGATCCAATAATTAAATGAGAACGTTCCCCCATTTTCATTACAATTTATTGATTAAAGAGTGAAAAATTGAACGCCTTTCTGTTTTCTTGCGTTTGGGTTAGCTGTATCTCATTAATCATGTTATTTTGTAGAATGCTTTCCTGAGGAACAAACAATACTGGAGAAAAAAAAACGTTTACTAAAATGGAAATTTCTAAATTTCTAGGCAAGAGAACAAGAAAAGGCTTCCATCTTCTGGGAAAATCTTCTTTCAAATTAACAGATTACTAGATTTAATTTGATTATAGACTGAGTTACAATTGCCATAGCCAGCAAATGTTGCGTCAAAAAATCAAGCAAGTGAATTAGCATGTGAAATCCTATTCTAGATGATTCGAACGAGTGAAGGGATATGTGGCGCCTTCCCTCTAAAGCTAGGTGTCGTGATCAGGCTGATTGGTCTCAATTAGACCCATTGAATGGGTAGGGTCGGGTCGGGTCAAGTCGGGTTTGGGTTAAGTTGAAGATGATCTGACTCATATTTCACCCATTTAATCCATTTTATCCCATGTTCATGTAGTGTAAATTTAATGACACATACTCAACTCGACTTGTATTGCTAAAACTTATAAATATTCTAAGAAAATCCATGCCCATTGTAAGCTATATGCTAATTAGATAAAAACTACAAATTAAATTAAAAAATAGTAAATAAAATAAAAAATGTAAAAAATTATAAATTGAAATATTTATAAGAATTTGACTAATTATATATATTTATAAAACCTGCTTAGATTTGCCTCGCATCTTACTTGATTGGCTTAGGGTTTACCTGCCCAAGGAAGGCACTGTTCAGAACATTAATTGAGATTCCCCGCCTAACCAAAATAATTATAATGGCCCCCTTTTTATTTTTATTTTGTGGTTTATGAAAAAGATGAAGACATTGAGGGGATTTATTTCCTTTAAGGTTTTAACCAAATTAAATCACCAAAAGAAACAAAACCGAGACAAACGGAGCCGAAGATCCACGTACTTGGTTGGTTTTTGTGATGAATATTTCTCTGCAAAAATCGACGAATTATATGCAACCCTTTTTTTCCGGGGGCATTTCCGACAAGAGGAAACCAGCCATATTATCCAATGGGCCAGGAGAAAAATGCGAAAAATAGGAACTGAAACAAAAGAAAAAACAGTCAGGGAATGAAAGACGAAGGGAAACGAGACGGTCTTTGGGAAAAAGAAAAGCAGGTGAAGAGAGAGAGAGAGAGAGAGAGAGAGAGAGTGCCGTTCGTGAACCTTAGATTCATGGCATTGTCCAAGGGCGGCGACTCCTCGAACCCATTAATGTTGCTGCTGGAGGAGGCGCCGCTCCATGAGAGGGGCGTGGTGGGGCTGGCCCGGCGGCCGCCACCGCCCGTCTCCTTCCTCTCCTCCTCCTCCTTCTTCTCGGTCGGGTTCCAAGGTGGGGCCGTGGTTCGGCGTTGGCTGACACTCTAGGCGAGCTTCAGGAGCAGTGCAGAGGTGAGCGACAGAGGCAAGCGGGTGGTTGTTTGCGTTGCAGAAGCTTTTAGGTCACCGATGAGGATAAAGAAAATGGGTCATCATCTCCCATGCACTTTGTTAAGTGGGCCGCTTAATATTTTAAATGGGTCGAAAAGTGGTCGTAAATTTTGATCGATTTTTGACTCATTTAGATCAAATTCACTTTTTGGATATAGTTTTAACCGGATCTTTAAAAATCTCTAACCCATATATAACCCATAAAGATAAAATATGATTTCAAAAATGGGTCCATCATCGAGACCATGGGACTGTGTGACACCTGGTGAGCCAATTCACTAAGGCAGCTTGTGCTTCTAAGGATCGATCCCATGGCTTGTGTTATAGCATCAAAGACGATACCGCATCTCCCTTTTGATTCGGGCATCTCATATCTCAAGCAAGGCATATGTCTTCATTCAACACAACAGTTTGTTTTAGCCTATAATTGTTAAAGGATATAAGCCAAAGCCGAAGCTAAATGCGACTGATAAGCTAAATGCTGCTGATCAAGAGTTAAGTTTTGGTGAAAACAAGGAAAGTGAAGTAAGGAAGTTCAAGCTGAAGCCGAAGCTAAATGATGATGTTCGAAAGATCAGTTCTGGTGAAAACATGGGAAGTAAAGTAAGGCAGTCTGCTGATTTGGGAAATGAAGTAACAAATGATATTACTGGTGATTCAATCAAGACTGGAAGCAACGAGCTTAAATCTACTTTTGAGGATAGAGATAAGCTGAATGAAGATAACATGACTTACGTCAACAACATGTGCTCATTACATAATAGATATTCAGTTTTAAGTTGGAACTAAATACTTACTTTTTCTGTTATTTTCGCTTCTATTAGTTCGGTTAACAAGTTTGTTGTTCTCTCTTCATAAGTTGAACAAGATAAATACTAAGTTGTAAAGAAGATTTTCACATGGTATCAGAGCTGATCCGAAGAGCATCACGGACAATGTGGTAATCTAAATCTATCCTTCATTGAATCTGTATACTGTTGCTGTTGTTTTCGTTTTCATCAGCCTTCGAAAATGGCAAGTTACATATGTGGAAGAAAGTCTTCAATGTCGAAAGCTACAACAGATTGAAGATTCGCTCAAGCTGATAGTAAGAACAAGACTTGAAAGTGAGAGATGACTGCAAGAACTCAAAAGTATCCATTTCCGATTCATGTCAACATCTCTAACTCTGTTACTATTAAGCTAGCCGAAGATAACTTTCTCCTCTGGCAAGCGCAATTTCATAGGTTTCTGCGCAGTCAGGAATTATTTGGATTCATCAATGGAGAAATACCATCGTCTGCAAAACTATTACAAGTTGAAGTCGAAGGAAATGTTGCAGAAGTTGTGAATCCTGATTACAGTTATTGGATCAACACTGATCAGCTTGTATCATCATGGATTAGTGGAGCTGTTTCAGAAAATATACTGAGTTTGATAATCGGCTTGGACACTGCATATGAGGTATGGCAAAACCCTACTCAATCGATTTATGCAAAAGTCTGTAGCTAGAGAATTCGAGTTGAGAGGAAAACTGCAAGCTTGCCAAAAGAGAGATTGAGCATTGTCAGTTTACCTCAGAAAATATAAATCAATTTGTGATCAACTCAGTGCAATAGGAAAGCCTTTAGATGAGATAACAAAGCTATTTGGGGTTCTTGAGGGATTAGGACCTGAATATGAGAATCTGAAAACTACTATATACTACTTAAAACCTCAGCCAAAGTATGATGAAGTAATTTCACAGCTAGAAAGGTTTGAATCACGTCTACAAAGTTACTCATCAAACCAATACAGCCCTAATCTAGCTTACTATGATCAAAGGAAAACTGAAGTTCAGCAAAATGAAGAAATTGACAGAGAAACTATTCAGCAAAACTCTGGTTTTGGAGGTTCGAGAGTTACTAATCGTGGAGGACGTAGTTATGGAAGAGGACGATTTTTCAATAACAAAGGTCGTGGTTATAGATATCCTGGAAGTGATTTGAGTTACAGATCAATTCATGGCAACTATGAAGGTCCAAGATCAAGACAATTCAGTAATATCTCTGGTCCTAGTTCCAATCAGGGATTTCACCCTTATGCTGGCTCTTCACAACAATATCAAGAGACCAAATCATATCCTGCTTCAAATCTAACCTTTTCCAAAGATCTGCAGGTTGAGAAATCAACTAACAATGTTAGATTGGAGTGTGAAATCTGTAACATGATGCACTTCACTGCTGGTATCGCTTTGACAATTCATACCAAGCAGAGGAAATTCCAACAGCATTAGCAGCAATGCACATCGAAGATTCAAAAGGAAATGAATGGTATCCAGACACTGGTGCGACTGCTCACATTACTGCAAACTCGGGTATTCTTCATAATCCTTCTAGATACAATGGAACTGATACAGTAATGATTGGAAATGGATCATGTCTACCTGTCACCTATACTGGTAATACATTGTTACATACTAAAGTGGTTTCATTACCTCTAAATGATGTGTTCATTGTACCTGATATAAAGAAGAATCTTCTATCAGTATCGAAACTAACAGATGATTATCCTTGTTCGTTTGTTTTTTATAAAACTGGTGTATATGTTAAGGACAATTACACTAACACAACTCTGCTGCTTGGGAGGAAAATTAAAGGGTTACATCAAGTTGATCCTCATACCATAGAGGCATTCCTAACTCAGAGACACAGAGCACTAGGAGAGGATCTATGGCATCAGCGTTTAGCGCACACCAATCTGAAAACACTGCAGTACCTATAAAATCAACAACTCATTTACTACAATACCAGAGTACAGAATGTGTGTCGAAGTTGTCAAGTTGCAAAACATACTGCTCTACCCTTTCCATTGTCTGAATCTGTAACATCTAGACCTTTAGAAAAGGTTCACTATGATATTTGGGGACCTTCACAAGTCACTTCATTTCAAAACTTCAAGTATTATGTCATCTTTGTAGACAATTTCTCTCAGTTCAGCTAGATTTATCCAATGAGAGTAAAATCAGATTTCTATGACATCTTTGTTCTGTTTCAAAGACAAGTTGAAAATCAACTTGATTGCAAAATCAAGATCTTTCAATGTGATGGTGGAGGTGAATTCATTAGTCGCAAGTTTCAGACACATTTACAAAGCTGTGGCATTAAGCAACATGTATCCTGCCCTCATACACCAGAACAGAATGGTGTTTCTAAAAGAAAGCATCGCCATGTTGTTGAATTGGGCCTTGCTATGCTCTATCATGCTAAAATTCCTTTGAAATATTGGGTTGATGCATTCATGACAGCTATCTATATCATCAATATGCTTCCTACACCTAAGTTACTGATGCAATCGCCCTATAGTAAACTTTATCAGAAAGAACCAAGCTATGATCATCGTAGAGTTTTTGGCTGTGCATGTTTTCCTTGCCTCAAACCCTATGCACAGCACAAACTTGATCCGTGATCACTTACATGTGTATTCATTGGATATAGTGAACGTCACAAAGGATATAGATGCCTTGTCCCTACTACTGGTTGAGTATACATCAGTCGACATGTCATCTTTGACGAAAATTTCTTCCCTTTTACTAAGACCTGTGTAACATAGCACACACCCTATACAACACTATATCGACTATGGACAAAAGAGGTTAAATTTCTAGATGACCCAGTAAGTGGAAGTGTCATGTCTTCATCTTCACAGGACTATACAAGACAGTTGCATAATAATGGCATCAATCATTCTACTTCATCTTATTTGCCTTCTATAGAACATGGGAATTCTACTTCCATTACAACAACACAAGCTGAAGTTCCTAATAATCAAGATCATTACTCTTCACAAGATCAGGAAGTGTTCAGTTCTGCAGCTGATTCTGAAGCTATACACTTAACTGGAAGTAGTGTTGATCAAATTCCTGCTAGTTCTACCTTACACGATACAACTTCATCTCATCCTATGCAGACTCGATCAAAATATGGAATTATAAAAACAAATCCTAGATATGCTTGTCTTGCTGAGTACAAAGTACCCGCTGAACCGAGATTAGTCAAGTCAGCTTTAGCAGATCAAGGATGGTATACAGCTATGAAAGAAGAAATGGATGCTTTATATCAGAATCACACCTGGATTTTAGTTCCTCGAACTAATCACATGAATATGATAGGTTGCAAATGGGTGTTTAAAACAAAATTGGCATCCGATGGAAGTCTTGATAGGTTAAAAGCTCGACTTGTAGCTAAAGGATTTCATTAAGAAGAAGGTATTGATTTTACAGAAACTTTCAGTCCAGTAGTCAAACATGCTACAATTCGATTAGTCCTCTCTGTAGCAATGATGAATCAATGGCCAATTCATCAACTTGATGTTAAAAATGCATTTTTACATGGCACATTGACTGAAACAGTTTACATGAAACAGCCTCCTGGTTTCAAACAGTCACAAACACCCAATCATGTGTGCCTCCTCAAGAAATCTCTATATGGCCTTCGACAAGCTCCTCGTGCATGGTTTGATAAGTTCAGTAACTTCTTACTTGAGAATGGTTTTTTCTGCAGCTCAACTGATTCATCTCTATTTATTCTTCATGATGGACAAGACACGGTACTTCTCTTACTATATGTTGATGACATTGTCTTAACTGGTAGCTCAGCCCCATTACTTTCGAAATTACTTCATTGTCTAAGCCTTCAGTTTCACATGAAAGATTTGGGATATCTTCACTACTTTCTTGGCATTAAAGCTAAACGTATCTCTACTGATTTGTTTCTCTGTCAAACCAAATATGCTCTTGATCTCCTTACTCGAGCTCACATGGTTGATTGTAAACCAATCTCTACTCCTCTATCTCAAAGACCATCTATCCTGCAAAATGATTCCATTCCCTTATCCAATCCTCTTGAATATAGAAGCCTTGTTGGTGGTCTTCAATATCTGACATTGACTCGTCCTGACATTGCCTATGCTACAAACATGTTATGTCAGAAAATGCAATAGCCCACTATTGCAGACTTCCATAAACTAAAGAGGGTTCTACGCTATGTTAAAGGAACTATTAGTCTTGGTATCTTCCTTCACTCTCGAAGCTCTAGACATCTTTATGGCTTTTCAGATGCAGATTAGGCTGGTTGCACTAAGACCAAACGATCCACAACTGGCTTTTGCACATTTCTCGGCTCTAATCTCATTTATTAGGCAGCAAAGAAACAACCTACTGTTAGTCGATCTTCTACCGAAGCAGAATATCGTGCCCTTGCCTCTGCTATTGCTGAACTTACATGGATCAACTTTGTTCTTCGTGGTATTGGTTTATCACTTTCTTCCCCAACTCATCTGTTCTGTGATAATCAGTTTGCTATTTCTCTTACTGCCAATCCTATTTTACATGCTCGCACCAAACATATTGAAGTTGATTTTCACTTTGTATGAGAGAAGGTTGCCTTCGGCTCTCTCAATGTGTGCTATGTTCCAAGCAATTGTTAGCTTGCTGACATTTTTACAAAAGCTCTCTCATGGTTAGCTCATTTTGACATTCGTATCAAATTGGGCATTGGCTCTTCACCCCTTCCCAATTTGCGGGGGGATGTTAAAGGATATAAGCCAAAGCCGAAGCTAAATGCGACTGATAAGCTAAATGCTACTGATCAAGAGTTAAGTTCTGGTGAAAACAAGGAAAGTAAAGTAAGGAAGTTCAAGCTGAAGCCGAAGCTAAATGATGATGTTCGAAAGATTAGTTCTGGTGAAAACAGGGGAAGTAAAGTAAGGCAGTCTGCTGATTTGGGAAATGAAGTAACAAATGATATTACTGGTGATTCAATCAAGACTGGAAGCAACAAGCTTAAATCTACTTTTGAGGATAGAGATAAGCTGAACGAAGATAACATGACTTATGTCAACAACACGTGCTCATTACATAATAGATATTCAGTTTTAAGTTGGAACTGAATACTTACTTTTTCTGTTATTTTTGCTTCTTTTAGTTCGGTTAACAAGTTTGTTGTTCTCTCTTCATGAGTTGAACAAGATTAAATACTGAGTTGTAAAGAAGATAAAATGTGGTGCTCTTTGTGAAACTCTTTCTCTCTCAAATTGATTGAATACAGAAGCTCAGTATTTTCTTTTCGATTCATCATCTCTGTTAGCCTTTTCTTCTTCTTCTCTGTTTCTGTTCTCGTCTTCTTCACAATAATGACCATCATTAGGAGATTGGCATAAACTTTTGATAGTTTATCACGGGTGATCGACGCTTTCAGACATTTTTCGCATGATATTCCTTTCATCAGTAAATTCTAGCACAAAGTCTCCGACATCACTGCAAATCAAGTTTAGTCAGTTCACATCTCATCCCTCATGCTTCTCTCTATATTACAATGTTTACTTCCATGTTTTTTCATGAACGTGGAATAGTCGGATTGTGAAATTCTTCCCATTTAATCTGAAAAATGCCCTGGTTGTGGATTATTCTATTATTTCCTTAGATTCTCCTAACCATCACCACCTCTCTCTGTCATATGCAAATAGCCAATGCTTGCCCGATAGTCACTCATTGTCATTTCCGTGTGTGCCACACCAGCACTACCTCTCCCTAGGCTTTACGTGAACAGCCTATGCTTGGCCAATAGAAAAACATTGTCTCTACCAGTCATGCTCAAAACATGATAATAGATGATATCTGCACATACAATTTGGGAACCCTACTATGATATCATTTGTCATGATCTAGGCCAACTGGTCTCATCCATGGGACAATGCGGCACCTGACGAGCAAATTCACCAAGCCAAACCTTCCTTTCAAAGGTATGCTCTCATGGCTTGTACTATGGAATGCCTCATTGAGATTGATCATTCAATAAGTCATATCAACTTGGGTATCAAGAGAGTGGCATTAGCTTCCGATCAGTTTGTACATAAGTAGCCAACCCATCTTTGGACATCTTCCATGTGATATTCTCATTATCAATTGATTCCGAACATAAACTCCACAACATCACTCTCACAATCCAGTTGTATTGTTCATATCACATTTCTCACTCTTCCCTGGACATTATAGAGTTTACTATGGAAAAAGTTGGGCCAAGACGAGAAAAGTTCCCTAGAGGAAAAAGTAGGTTTCGAGAAAGGGTTTGAAAAATTGAAGAAAGTTGGTTTCAAACTAACAAATTCAATGGATTCATTGAAAAAAATCGTATTCTTAATGGATGAGAGTAAAAAAAAAAATTGAAGGAGAGTAATGATTATATTCATTTAATTTTAATTCTAGCATTATAGGATGCTATTTTTATTTAGTCAAGGGCTTTGAATCCTTGCTTGGACACGCACTAAGGCTGCATTTAGCAGTCAAAATAAAGTTCAGGACATGATAAAATTTATCATATCCTGCATTTGATGTCAGCTTAAGATATGATATAGTTAGATATAAGAGGAATATAGTTCGGTGGAATAAATGTGGATAGCATTTCAAATATTCATAGTAAAAAAGTTATTTTTCTCGAGTAAGAAACTTCTTTAATTAATAAAATTAAAATTATGCTTCAATATATATAAAATATAAGAAATTCAAAATAACAAAAAATAACAATTTAGTTTTTTAATTTAATCTTATTTTTATTTATATAGTCGAATTTAATTATATCTTATAAGGTAAATTCAATATATAAACATAAATATATATTTATATTTATTATATAGTTGAGGTATTTTAGTATTTTATTATTATTAATACAATTTACTATGTAATAAAATTTTATTAGAGAATGATGGAAGGGAAAAAGAAATAAAAAAGAAAATAATTAAAAAGAGAAGGAAAAAAAAATCCAACAAAATAACGGTAGGCAAGAATGTTGTCGGAGATTTTTATATTTTACAATGATATGCCATTTTTACTAAATGATATACATAATATTTTATGAATATATCCGAGCCAAACATTTTTCAAAATAAAATAGAAAGGTACCGAAAGGGCGTTAGAGAAATCTAGCGTAATCAAGTCCCCGAATTCATAATCTCTGGTTCGTAGGAGTAAAGTAAATCTCCCGTTACTTTACTTGGACGTCTAATCGACTCACCAAAAATAGATTAATGACGACTCCTAATTAAGAGTCAATTGCATGTTAAGAACTTAAACCTAAGTGGCGAATTGGTATAGGCTTGGGAGAGCCCAAGTTAAGTCTGGGCTTAACAATCCATTAGCTAAACCTTAGGTGGTTCATCCGAAAATCTAGGTCATGACAAATAAAAAATTTTACAAAATAGAGATGGTAAAAATTTATTAAGTTTATTTTTATTTGCTTTTTATTTTATTTTCCTCTCTTTTTAAATTAATTTCATTTTTATCTTTTTCTTCCTTCCACTTCCATTATTCTCTAATGAAATTTTATTAAATAATAAACTATACTAAAATATCTAAAATGCTAAATTAACTAAAATAATATGTATAGTTTTCCTCAAGAGATGTACATATATATATATATATATATATATATATATATGTATGTATGTATGTATATTAACAACAATCAAGTGCGAAAATGAGTTTTCCTCAAGAGATAAACGCACATTTTACACCTTAAAAGTTATGTGCATTGCATCTGTTAATGAAAATTTAAAAAATTAGAATATAATATATACTAATGTAAACCATGCATATAAGGAAAGAGGAACCTTTTGATTTAGGAAAGATTATGCAATCAATCACCCAAAAAAAAAAAGGTGGGTATTAACTGTCCAATCTACAATCTAGTTTGCTTCATAGGACTCATAGATCACGGAGATGCTAACAAGCTAGGCTAGGAATTGTTTGAAGTCTTCAATGATGGGCTTCATGGTCCATGGGCTGATAACTCGGCCTGATAAGTCCTCCACAGTTGATAAGCTATCAGTGCACACCAACACTTGTAGATCAGAGGAGTTCAGTTTCGTTGTCTTCACCAACCTTGACTGAACCTCACGGACAGCTATGGCTTCCACCATTAGTGCATAGGCGGCATGTACCTTCAAGGTGAATTCATCTATGATGAGGCCATTGGAGTTTCAAAATAGCCTCGCAATCAATCCCTCAAGGGAGTCACTAGTCCATGAGCCTTCAACGTTGTACTTTTTTTTTTTTGGTCGGTCCTACTCTACTCCTATTCTAACTCTCACTTTCAGACTTTTGTCCCGCCTCCTTATAGGGAGTGGGAGTCGAAATTCACACTTGAAATTTAATTCGTCCCCACCCCAACCCTCTTAGAAGGTGGAGATTTGAAGCCCCCACCTCCCCCTTTTATGGTGGAAGGGTAGCCACTAGGGCCATCAACGTTGTACATCAAGACGCCTTTTTTCCGACAGAACCCATCGGGTAGGTGATTCTATTCCGCCTTCCCTTCTTTTGTTCACAGATGGGTTCCATATGCTAAATACAGTGATTTCTACTTTTGCATCTTCAAGAAAGGAGCTCAGACATGGCTTCCTACCTTGGAAGACGAGGACTTCCAAATCCGCCAAAGAATTCTAGTGAATAGCTCATTCGAGGGCAAATTAGTGTCTAAGGTGAGCATATCAAGTACCCACTTGTCCATTCTAGTGATTTTTTTGGGGAGACAAGTCAATATTAAGCTCAAAATCGAACCATAACTATTAAGTCCATTTGTAGAGGATGAATAGGTGTTTTAGGGTTTCCAATGCTCAATGACAAATGGGGTAGAGTGGATCAGGTAACAATTTTCTATTATGGAGATTTTTCTATGTGGGAAGGGCATTGTTGCATAGACTCCACATAAAAAACTTAATCTTGGGTAGGTGTGAAATTGCCAAAACAATTTCTACAAAATTTTGGGAGGCTGTTATAATGAGGATGCCTAGTTTGTGTTACTATAAGAGATTGCTTAGTAGATTTTGTTGTACTTGCATTTAACTGAGTAGGATCCACAACCATTCCTAGCCCAGATTAGTTAATTTTCCCATGGTAGAACTAAGTGGAATAGCAAGGATTTAATTTACTAGGTCTTCATAAAAAAGTTGATAACATCTATTCATCCCATTGTTTTGACTCTTGATCTATCAACTTAGCCACAACCTGAGGCTCTCCTTGGTTTGCTGGTCCTCAAATGCAACCTCTTCGTAGCTATCTATCTTCTCTTTCTCTGATATTAGAACCATCACCCGCTGACCATTTGACCTCTGGATTTAACGTTTCTTTTCCCACTAGTATGTTTTGCCACCCACAACATGGTCTAGGTCCTTTATTTGCATTAAAAGTCACCTCTAGAGAAGTAAATGCCTTTTGACAACTGGCTTCATAAGGCTGAGGGGATTGTATAAGCCTCCAAGCCTATTTCCCTACCATGGCTTTGCTGAAAACAACAAAGTCTTTAAAGCCTAAGCCTCTAGAGTCATTTCTTATTTTCAGCACCTCCCACTTCTTCTAGTGAATTTCGCTTTTTATCTTGTTTTCATTCCACCAAAATGCTGCAATTCTTTGCTCAATCTATTTACAAATGGACATCGGAATCTTGAAAATGGACATCGCATATTATGGCAACGCTTGCACAACTATTTTAATCAAATCTTCTTTCCTGCTTTTGTCATAAGCTTTTCCCCCCATTCATTCTGTTTCATACTCACCATTGCGAGGATCCTGGCAAACATCTCTTTCTTTGACTTTCCCTAATCCAATGGAATGCTAAGGTATTTTTTCGTTTTTTTAATGATCAATACTCTTAATTAACTACCATATTCTTTGGCAATTGTTGAGGATAAATACTACTAAAAAAAAAACACCCAACTTATTCATGTTAATTACTTGGACTAAGGCGAAACAATATTGGTTCAAAAGATTTGCCCAGTTTGGCATTCTTTTACTGTCCCATCTAGAAAAAAAAATCATATCATCGGCAAATAGTAAATGTGAGAGTGTTGGGCAAAACTTGTTTAATTTAATCCCTTTCACGTTGCCATCCTCTAGTGCTTTGTTTATGAGCAATGAGAGTACATTGGTCCAAATGATAAAAAGATAAGGGGATAGAGAATCCCCTTGCTTGATACCCCAAGTAAGCCTAAATGCTTGAAGAAGTTCCCCATCAACTTTAACATTGAAGGTGATAGTAGATATACATTGCTTCACCAAAGAGACCTAGTGATTACTAAAGCCCATTTTTATCATACAAGCAAACGAAAAGTCCCATTCCACCTTATCATATGCTTTTTGCATGCAAGTTTAAGTACTGTCTTGAATTTCCTTTTCCTTTTCCTAATTCTGACTTGGCATAAAACTCCTTAGACCATGAAAATATTATCTTGTTTTTGTCTATCACTAACAAATGCACTTTGCTCACTTGCAAAAATTTTAGGAAGCTCAGGTGATTTGCCATCACCTTAGAGATAACCTTGTAGTTGAAATTGCATAAACTAATGGGTCTATACTGCGTAATAGTTTCTGGATTTGTCACTTTAGGAATGAGAACAATATGAGTGTTATTGAGGGAGGAATCAAGAATACATGAAATAAAGAAACTATCGGCTATTTTGTATATCTCTCATTTTATTGCTTCCCAGTGATGGTGGTAGAATTGCTCGTTGAGTCCATCCGATCCTAGTGCCTTCGTTGCACCCATTTGGAACATTGCTTCTTTCGTCTCCTCAATCGTGATCGGTCCCATCAAGGCATTGCTCATTTCATCTTCAACTACACATGTATATTGGTCAAGCACTAGCTGAAAGTTTCTTAGGATATGTTGTAAAGGGATTGGTAGTAATTCTCAATGTGTTCCTCCAGCCCGGCATGCTCTCGACACCAATTTTGGTCATCTATTTTCAGAATGGAAATTTTGTTTCGCTGCCATCTTTGCATAGTGATTGCATGAAAGTATTTTGTATTTATGTTATCCCATTTTAGCCAACATATCCTTGATCTAATGCCCCAATACAACTCTCTCTATCTTCGCAGTTTCTCAAATTTTTTTTTCTGAAGTTGCCAAATCATATCCTTTATTGAGTCTCCATCCACGCCATTAGTCATTTTGATAAGTTTGCACTTCAGCGTTTGGACCTATCTGAATGTGTTGGAATAATTGTGCTTACCCCATTTTGCCAAGGCATGAGTTACCTTGCTTAGTTTATTCACCAGGTTCAGCTGAGTGTTGTAATGATCTTCCCACACTTCCTTGACAACTTTTGGGCACTTAGCATCCTCTAACCAATATGCCTCAAATTGAAATTCATTTTTTCCTTCTAGTAATCTCCAGGGATAAAGAAAGCACTATAGGGCTATGGTCAGATCCAATAATAGGGAAAACAAAAGCTTCTATGTTTAGATATATCACTCGCCATTCAATATTGCATAGTATTCTATCAAATCTCTTTTTAATCAAGGCATCCCCTTTCCTATTGTTTGCCTAAGTGAATGTGCACATCTTGCTCCCGACATCCATAAGTAAATAGTCATTCAGCAAGTCACAAAAGGCAACTATATGATAATAATCAATCTCTCTTTGCCAACTCTCTCCCATTGATATAAAGTCTCATTGAAATCTCCGATACAAATCCATGGAAGACTATTAATAGAATGAATGGATCATATAAGCTACCATAACACGTATCTTTCTTGAAAATTCATGGGTGCATGTAAGAAGGAGATTCTCATCATGTTGCCACTATTTCGGTCCTTGGAAATAACATCTATTAGATCACCTGAACTAAATTTCACTCCTACCTTCACATCATTGTTCCGCATTAGTGCAAGTCCCCCCGTAGTGTTGATCGGATTTAGCATCCCAAGGTTTTGATATTGAAGGCGCTTCCTCACTTTTTTCTACTACAAATTCTTTATTTATTTATTTTTATCTCCGTCAAGAATAATAGATTGGGTCTTTCTGGAGTCACTAAGGCTCTAAGTTGTTGGAATGTTAGGTGAGTGCCCAGCCTCTATATTCGAAACCTTTTACATACATGTTAGAAGGTGAGCCCCAAACATATAAAGAGGCAATGTCATCTCCAGATGCTCCTTTCTGGAAAGAAGCTATTGACAATGAAATCCATTCTATCCTAAGTAACCATACTTGGGAATTAGTTGATCTTCCACCTGGAAATAAACCAATTGGATGTAAATGGATATTTAAGAAAAAAAACTAAAAGCTGATGGTTCCATTGATAAATACAAAGCTCGGCTTCTAGCCAAAGGGTTTAGACAAAAAGAGGATTTTGACTACTT
Source organism: Eucalyptus brandiana (assembly GCA_014182725.1). Taxonomy (NCBI): domain Eukaryota; kingdom Viridiplantae; phylum Streptophyta; class Magnoliopsida; order Myrtales; family Myrtaceae; genus Eucalyptus; species Eucalyptus brandiana. The sequence continues at coordinate 20,385,629 of CM024678.1, forward strand.
TGATACTTATTCACTTGTCACAAGAATAACATCAGTAAGGATGTTACCACTGCCTGTGGTGGCTTAGTTGGATAAGCACTCCCATGATGTCTGCCCAGGACGGAAGAGTTTGAATCCCGCTAGACGCATGGGATCTTAAGCGCGACGTCAGAGTGGTGGGTCCTCCACTGGCGTCGCTCTAGGATGTACCCACCCCTGCCGGTTGTATGGGGTTCCCTGGGTATCAAAAAAAAAAAAACATTAGTAAGGATATTGATTGCTATAGCTTTGCTATACAATTTGCAGATACATCAAATGGATGTGAAAACTATATTCTTAAATGGTGATCTTGACAAAGAGATTTATATGAAACAACCTGAAGGGTTCAAGGTCAAAGGACAAGAACAGAAAGTGTGTAGACTTGTCAAATCATTGTATAGACTTAAACAAGCTCCGAAGCAATGTCATGAGAAATTTGATCGGGTAATGATTCAAAATGGGTATAGAAATGAGTGTGACAAATGTGTGTACACTAAATCCACAACAGTTGGATAAGTACTTATTTGTCTATATGTTGATGACTTACTAATTCTTGGAGATAACATTGAGGTCATAAGAATCACCAAGAACATTCTCAAGAAGAACTTTGAGATGAAACATTTAGGTGTAGCGGATGTTATACTCAGTATCAAAATTCTAAGGAATTCTGATGGCTTAAGTTTAACACAATATCATTACATCGAAAGGGCAATTGAGAGATTTAAAGGATTCGACATTAAAGATGCAAACAATCATTTTTTTCCACACATAACTTTAAGAAAGAACATTGAAAATAGTATCAAACAACCGGAATACTCTCAAGTAATCGGTAGCAAATTGCACTAGACCTGATATTGCGTACTTAGTAAGCAAACTGAGTAGGTATACCGGTACCCAGGTCACGACCACTGGAATGCGCTGATGAGAGTATTAGGATATTTGAAAAGGATAGAAGACTATGTTTTACAATATGGCAAATATCCAGCTGTTTTGGAAGGTTATTGTGATGCCAACTGGATTTCAGATTTTGATGAATCGAAATCGACTAGTGGATATGTGTTCACGTTAGGAGGTGCCGCTGTTTCATGGAAATCCTCTAAACAAACTCTAATAATGCACTATATGATGGAATCAGAGTTTGTTGCTTTGGATAAAGCTGTTGAAGAAGCAGAATGGCTTTGACATTTTTTAGAATATGTTCCAGTGTGGCCAAAACCTATGCCTGCAATTTGCATTCATCGTGACAATCAAGCGGCAATTGCAAGGACGCATAATGTGATTTATAATGGTTAGTCTAGACATATTCGTTGTAGACACAATACCGTAAGGCAGTTGCTCTCAAATGGAATCATTTCTTTAGACTTTATAAAGTCAAAGGAAAATATTGTGGATCTGCTGACAAAAGGTTTGTCAAGAGAGCAAATAAACTACGCATCGAGGGGAATAGGTTTAAAAGCCTTAACCAAATAAAGAGATTCCAAGGTGGAAACCTAACCTGTGCGATTGGAGATCCCATGGTCTAGGTTCAATAGGACAACACAAATTCTGGAAACTCTAGTGTAAGCATTGTCTCCAATTCCTATGATGCAACGGTGCTTTCCTACAGCGTTATTAAAGGTACACTATGCGTTTAATGATTCCTATAACTTGGAATGTAACATCCAAGTAAGATATGGTAGGATATCTTTAATAAGAATGCACCTATACGCGTGGAGTTGGCCGACTCTATGAAAATCTTTAAAGGCTAGATTTTCTAAAGCACGCATGAATCTTGAGAGGTTCAGGGCCGAAAGAACGAACACAATCAAGAACCAATCTTGAATTGGAAATACTCAGTGTGAGGTTTATTGTCTAGGCTTACACAAACAACTAGCGATTCAAGGCTTAGTCCATTGACTAGTTAAGTAAGTCCGATAGGCTTTCACTAAAGAATGTTCAAAGTGAAATCTACCTATCTTGATGTGGTGTATTTCAATAGGCATGTTCAGATTCCTTCGAGTCAAAAAATGTTTTGTTGATCCATTAATGTGGGGGATTGTTGTAATTATGATTAATGGATCAACGAAAGCCAATAAATTAATATACGTCTTTTCTGTTCACGTATCTCTTTTGGATTCATGAATTTTTTAAACTTTTCTATTCACATATCTATTGAATTCATGAATTTCCTAGATTCATGTATCTTTTAGTTCATGTATTTATTGAGTTTACAAATCTATTGAATTCACGTGTCTTTGGATTCACGTATCTCTTGATTCATGAATTTCGTGGATACATACGTCTATTTAATTCATATATCTCTTTTGTACATGAACTAAAAAGCTCTATATATAGATAGGAACATAGAGCTTCATTACTTTTACCAAAAAAAAAACATAGAGCTTCATTACGGTTTTGGTTTTGGTTTTTCTGACTCGATTCCAAAAAAGCTTTGATATACTTTACTACTCTTCTGATTTTTCTGGGTATGCTAGTTCAATTGAACAGTTCGATTAAGTCTTGTTTGTATAGTGCTAATCCAAATAGGTTTGAGGTGTTGTATCTTGGGAGGCATAGTTCGTGAATCTGCAAAGCACCATCAGCAAGAACTAATCGCCTTAAGGAGATTTGGATATTCGTACCTCACCTCCAATTTTATTTTATTTTTTTCAGTGATATCTTATTTTCTTTTTCTTCAAGATTTGTAAGAATGATATTATAAAGTTGTTATCGTCTTCTTTACAATTTTATGTTCTGATTACAACAAATAGTGTGTCTTATATGGAATAATTTCCGACAAGAACCATACAAATTATGAAATGTAGTTGTCTGGATGCTAGTGCCAAAGGTGATATTGCACCAATATCCAGCCAAGGATAACCATCGATTCCAATTGTTTGGGTGAGCAAAACGCATACTCCTCAAGTAAGGGCCTGCATGTTTGTATTTCTTTTTGTTGTTCATGAACAGATTTTCTGTTTTTTTTTTCCTGGGAACAAAAAAAGAACAGAAACGCGTTTGTTTACTTTTTTGTTCAAAATCTGTTTTTTTGTTCCGGGAACAAAATTAGAACATAAATAAAAAACAAACAAAAAGTTATTTTTTTGTTCCAGAAACACTTTTTGAAGAATTGAAAGAATAAAAAGTTATTTTTTTCTTCTTTTTTTCTTTGGCTAGTTGCCCCTTAGCCATGGCCGGCGACCTCGCCGGAGGGTCGCCGCCCCCTAGCGAGGCCGAGCCTCGCCGGCGCGGGGCGACGCTTGGCGAGCTCAACCTCGCTGGCGCGGGGCGAGGCTCGGCGAGCTCGACCTCGCCGGATCTGGTGAGCCCGAGCTCACCTAGCCAAGGTGAGGCCAAACCTCGCCCAACCACGGCGAGGTCGAGCCTCGTCGGCGCGGGCGAGGCTCGGCGAGCTCGACCTCGCTGGATTTGGGCGAGCCCGAGCTCGCCCAACCAAGGCGAGGCCGAGCCTCACCCAACCACGGCGAGGCTCGGCCTCGCCGGGGGCCGGCGAACCTCACCGTGGCCGGGAGAGGCTGCCGGCCCTCGTCGGCCGGTCGGCCGGCCATGGCCGAGGCCGGCGGCTGGCCAAAAGAAGAAAAAAAAAGAGAAAAAGGAAAAATAAAATAAATATATTAAAAAATTAAAAGAAACAAAAAAATACAGATTTACCAAACGTATTTCTATTCATTTTTTATTTCCGGAACAAGTTTACCAAACGCATCTTTCTTGTCAAAAATTGTTCCCTGGAACAGGAATAATTTTTTCTATTTCTATTCCCTGGAACACTTTTTGAACAGAAACACAAACAAATGCACTCTAAGTCTCCATATACTGATTGAGTCTCTCGATTTTTCCATTTTGCTAGGGTTATATACTATCGATATATGCAACTGTGTTATCATTAGCTTGAAGGTTTCTTGCCAAAGTAAACTAGTAAATATCTTGTCTCTACCAATTATAATGCTTAGGGGTAGTCCATGCAACTCACAAAAATTATCGAGGAACAACTTGGCCACTTCTGGTGCTGTAAAATGATCAGACAAGGGCATAAAGGGATCATATGTGCCGAAGCATTGGGCAATAAACACCATCTATCTAACATGTTAGTTTAGTCAGAATGTGGGTCTAATAAATACATACATATGTATGTCTCTAGGGTCAGTATTTGATTTCTTTATATCAATTGCGTGGCCATTGAGCTTTTGCTTCTAAAGCTTGGAAATTCTCACAATTCTAATGCGGTTTTCTAGCTATTATTTTGTCAATATGTGATTATGGAGTTGTTCCTTCATTTAAAACCTTCTTGATGTGACTTTGTATTAGGTGGCTCTAGTGATAAGGATGTTGCTCTGTCATGCCCCGATCCTCCGAGCGTGCACACATCCCTCTTCGGTCGATAGAAATATGCGACTTCCCAGGACACGTCACCGACCCATTCATTTTATTACGCATGCAGAAGCGAAACAAATCCCCTGACAACAATTAACTTGGGATAGAAAAGCAAGTAATCAATCACAACCAAACACTTCTTTATAAACGCATAGGTTTATATACAACACCGGCTTGTCTACAAAATAGACCGACTCAACAAAAAAGGGAATTGTCCTAAGACCAACTAGCTGGACACGTTCGCCGATCCTTCGGTCTCCACGTTCCCAGACTCCATGGCTTTAGGTCCTCCATGACTGCTATCTAAGGATCTGAAAATGTTGAGCCCACGACGGAGAGAGACAATGTCTCAGCGAGTTTTACCCCCTAAGACTCAATTAGGAAAAAAAATACGCCTCAGGACGCTCTAGCCACACAATAGGACAGAGGACTTACCTCGCCTTAGTCCCTTCCTGCACGTCAGTACACTTCAAATACCAATCAAATCAATCCCAATGATTTAATTCAATCATACTATCTATATTTCCATTCCAATCCATACTATCTATCAACCATTACTATCTATCATTCAATACCGTCTATCAATCTATTCGTCAATATGACATATGCTCTCCAAACCTGTAATATATAGACGGTAGCTCACCAAAGCTGTATAGATAGATAGTAGCTCGCCGAAGTTGTAATATATATGTATATAATATTTGCTCACCAAAGCTGATACACACACACACACACACACACACACACACACACACACACACACACACATATTTGCTCGCCAAAGATGATCATTCAATAATAAACCAGAGAACTGGATATTCAATCCATTAACATCCAACGATTCAAACTGGTCCTACAAACCAATTATAGTGCCAAAAGCCGACACCGGGTATTTTCGAGTTAAATACCAAAACTTCTCCAATTTCACCCAATTCCACACTTTTGGAATAATTATCCACAATCATCATTTTCACTCAATTTCTCAATTAAACAAACAATTAGCACAAACTGACCACACTGTTATGATTAGTGCGAAATTCTAATGACTAGCCATCTCGGCATAATTTTCGAAAATATTAAATAATTAATTTTAATTCCGAAAATTAAATAATTAAATATTATATTATAATAATATAATTTAATAAAATAATATTTATAAAATCGAAATAAATAATTAATTATGGTTTAAACAAGATTGCACTAATTTAAACATACAATTAGCCATAATTAATCAACCACTAAACTAATCATTCATCTAATCTAATTAACATTTAAATAATCTAATCTAACCACCTAAACCTACTTAGACTAATCTAAACACCCGTTTGTTGGAGAAAACTTCATTGCGTGTTTTGAAGCTGACAAAACATTTCCATCAGTCTAGTCTGAAGATTTGCAGATTCTTTAGTCAAAGTCTGAAGACTGCCGAACCACCGGACTCAAGATTCAAAGTCTATTCTCATTGACAGTTTATAGACCGTCGAAGAAGACTTATCTAGAACTGAATATTTCATTAAGGATTTGATTCTATCGATTGAAGAAGATCTCTCGGCTGGATATAACATCTTGGAATCTATTATTCGTTTTGACTACTTCAATTTGGGTAATTTAGATCCGTTGATTGGCGAATCATACTTTGAAGATTATACTTATAGAAACTTAGATCTTGATTGTATGGGCAAGCAAAATTGGTGGGCTATCGTCATATTCCTTAAATAACTCGAAATCTCCCTAATTGATTCTGTCCAATGGGTAGATTAGAAAAGCTCATTTGGTAAGTGCCAACGGGTATGAAGGCATGGAGGAGTATATAAGGAAGATGTTCTAGTTATTCGAGTGTGTGCGCGATGGAGAAATTCCAAAGTTTGAAGTTCCTTATTCTTTGTCAATTCAATTATTGAGCAAAAACTTGTACACAAAAGAGAGTTTATATTTCTGTGAGACCTTGAGGAAGTGTAGCAGAATCTCTACACTGTGGAATCAAGAAAGAGCTATACCGTAACAACTCTTTTGATTCTTAGTGAAATCCAACCGGTGGGTTGTTAGTGCGGAAAAGTGGACGTAGGCTTGGATTAAGCCAAACCACTATAAACCTTATGTTCTTATTCTCTTCCCTAAGCTCTTTTACTTTGATCGTAACTCTGTTTGATTATTAGAGTCTAATTTCCTTTTCATAATCTATTGCTAAACAGAGTTGGTTTAAAAGCAAAATTATATACTTTACTTTGCAAAATTTGTTTTCGCACCTATTCACCCCCTCTAGGTGCTCGTACTAGTTTTCACACCCTTAAGCATCATTAACTTACTAAGCAAGAATTAGAGGCTAAACTCACCCGATTAATGAGCTGATCGGATCAAAATGATGGGGTTGACGCGGGGGTCGATAGTCTCCAAAGTGAGCCTAGCTTTCGGGGTCGGGAAGCCGGCCAAAATGGGCCAAAACCAAGCTAAAATACCCATAAAACCAGTTGTTGTTTAGGGTCGAGAAGGGGCGAATCTAGTGCCCGTTTGGGTCGGAAATGGGTGGAGGAGCTGCAACGGTGCCGTGCGGCCAATGGTGGGGTCTCACAGTGGCCTGAGGTGGGCTAGATGGTTCCAGCTGAGCTTCACCAGATCTGAAATGCTGCCGGAATAGAGGACCTGGCGAGATGGAGGCGGAGACGGGTGGAGCAGCGGCAAGGCGACAACATGCAGTGGTGTCGAGCAGCGGCGAGCGGTGCTGCTGGCTGCTATTTCGGCTGCTTGCTGTGACGGTGAGGGAGCTTCTGGCTGATCTTCGTATATCAAGAAGAGATGGAGGAGAGAGGCAGTGATGGGAGAGGGAGAGGGAAATGGAGGCGTGCGAAGCAGCGGCGAGCAGCGACGGCCTTGAGCGGGGACGAACGGCGATGATGGTGGCATGCGACTGCTCCAGGCGACGTGTGGCTTCTCCTCTGCGGTTTCTGGGCGTCGAGCAAAAAGAAGAGGGAGGAGAGAAGCTACGACGGAAGAGAGAGAGAGAGGGAGGAGAGAGAAGGAGGAGGGGACCACTTCTTTCTTTTGTCTCTTTCTTTAATCCCTCAAACATGGCCTACCATGTGTTGTCTTCCACCCTTCATTTTCTAGACCAATATGCTCCTTCTAGAAGCTTTTAGGTAGTCCAAAATGTTGGCTTCATGGGCATACGAATTTTGTTACATTTCCCACTTTAATCTCAATCAATTTCCCTCAATTCTCAACCAAACAAATCCAATTGAAACCCAATTAAATCCATCAATGTGTCCTCGTCCAACTCATGACTTTTCCTCATTAATTGATCAAACTTGATGGCCAAAGATGCGATCAAAAGTGGTCCTCTGACTATCTCGAACAAAAACGGCCTTACTTTGCTTTTCTACCAAAAATCTCGGTTTGTAAAAAAATCTTCTGAGGATGAGTCGACGTTTTAAAATTAATTGTGACATAACAGAAATTTCAATTTCTGTAATTGAGTTCAATTTCTCGGTTAATTTCAATATGGCGCGACTTTAGCGCGTACTAATATACTGGGTAGCTTTTAGGAACTTTTCGTGCAATTGACCTGTGGTCGATTGTTTTCAAGCCATAAAGTGCATTTTCAACACATTGGCGATTCTCGATTGTTGTAGAAATCTCAAGGTTTCAAATACGGACATAGGGTACCAAAACGACAAAGAAATCGATCTAGTGTCGATCAACAAGATTTGTGCAATAAGGTGGAATCACCCACACTTAATCAAGTCGACCTATCTCTAGTCTCTAATCGATCTGTGCCGAAATGACCCTTACAGATTAATACGGTCGAGCAGTCGATTCATAGTCGAATTCTCAAGTCTATTGCATTTAGATTCCTTAACGGCTTCACCTAATAAACTAGTTATCTCGTGAGTTGCCAACTTAGAGAAGAGAGCTATAGACGCAAAGATGAAATGCCCAACTTATTCAATTGAAACTAGAATTGTAAAATCAGGATGTCACATGCTCTATCCACTTCTCATAAGGTAGAGCCTATGGATTTCAGGCATAAGAGTACTAAAAGTGTCAAAAGTTATTAATGGCACTAACTTTAATGTCAAAAGTTTTTACTAGATTACTTAAGTGTCAAATTGGAAAAAAAAAATGATATTTGAGTGCTAACGACAAGAAATTCCAATAAAATATAATACATGGCTTTCATAATTAAATTTTATATGTCTTGGCATATTATTTAAAAAATCTAGTCCACATGGCGTGCTTGGTACTGAAGTGATCAATTTTTAATAACATCTAACACTGAAGTGATCACTTTAAACAAAATTTGGCACTCAAACAATCATTATTTACAACTTTAAGAGATGTCATTTAGGGGTTATATTTTGATTGGGCATGCCAGCGACCCATGTAGGGTTGAGAAATTAATAAAATACGGCCATGTCAGATTTTTGAGGATCAAGATCGAAGTTGGCACCTAAGTAATCATTTAAAAAAATGACACTTAAATGATCTTAAAAAACCTTTTGACAGTAAAGTGAGTGCTGTACATAATTTTTTGTACTTCTAATGTCATCTCCCATGGATTTCATTACAACCTTGGGGATTTGTATTAGGCTAGTTTACCCTGTCCTAAGCGAGGGATTTGTCCTCTTGCAATTGAGTTTGGAATTAATAAAACAAGGATATCTTCCACGTCATCATGCTCATCTATCCTAGATATAGATAATGAGAGAATAGTTCGTGATAAAATTAATAAACAGAAGATCAAGTAATACATCCTTGCATAGGATAAGATCGTATATTGCTAGAAAAAGAATGCACACGACTATGCAATTTAACAGAGGTAAAATACCCCAAGGCCAATTTTCAGATTTTTACATTAACAAATTGACATTTTCTTTTAAATTATGCCACAGAAGCCAAAAAGAAGATAGTATCAGTACTTGGAGACACTGTCAACTACTTGTGCGCAAATTATTGAAATTATTCAAACCTATTAAACAAATCTAACATTTACTGGCAATATCAATTTCGAACTATTTATTTCCACATCTATAAGGTAGTTTTGTCATCTTAAAAAAATGAAAAAATTGTTAGGAAAATATCCCTAAGGAATTTTGATGATTCCAAACCTCTCATTGGTTTAATATTTTTATGTGATAAGTGTATATTTTTGTCCTTATGACGAGGTGATAATTTTATAAGGACTATGATAATATTGATGGTTTTCGTGAGCTCAGTGGAGACTAATTACAAGAATGGGGATCTTAACAAGAGGAGAACAAGTCAAACACATGAGGATTTTAAAAGGACTTGAAACCACCATGGTCAATTTGTCATCAATGTAAAGTCTTTGGAAGCTAACATACTCAAGAGAATTATTTGTAGGGAGGGACTTATGTCACCACAAACAGAGACTAAAGCAAGTGTTGGATTCAAAGCTGGTGTTAAAGATTATAAACTGACTTATTATACTCCTGACTATGAAACCAAAGATACTGATATCTTGGCAGCATTCCGAGTAACTCCTCAACCTGGAGTTCCTCCTGAGGAAGCAGGTGTCTAGAAGGGTTAGAATGGCAGTTCCTGATCCTTGGGAGGTACCAAATAAATGACTATTTGAATCGGGGTTTTGGGCATAAAGATTCCACTGACCTGTAAAAAGTGGTCCTAACCCTTCGGGATGCGGTAATACATCTAAAAAATTATTCCATCGAACGTATTCCCCCCTGGATCCAGGAATAGCGACATGTACTAAATGCCCTGTCCAAGCCAAAGAACTTACACCGAATAGTCTTGACAAATAATGATTGAGACGAGATTCGGCATTTTAGGTTCAGAATTTTTGGAAGAATTCCTTACAGAGGAAGAAGTTGTTATTTCTTTGATCTTCCCAAGAACTTATTCTACTTCACGAAGGTTATATAGAGGGCGCATCCTCCCCACTAGATGTATGGGTGGATTGTCCCTCACTACTTCACCCACACCCTCTTCTTTTGTATTTCATTAATTGACTTTCCTTTCAATTAAGACGAAATTCTCTAAAAAGAAACCCCCGCTTTCTTTAAAATATCATAAACAGTTCCTGTAGGTTGAGCACCTTTTTCAAGAAAAAATAGAATAGCAGGAATATTTAAATACGTTTGATTATTTATCGGATCATAAAAACCCACTTTCCGAAGATCTCTTCCTTCTCTTCGGGATCGGACATCAATTGCAACGATTCGATAAACGGCTCATTGGGATAGACGTAGATAAACTAGAACCCCCCCTAGAAACGTATACGAAGCTTTCTCTTCGTACGGCTCGAGAAATTAGAAGATATGTCTATGTATACAATTCGAATGTCAAATAGATCTATAAAAGCATTAAATCAAATCAATTAGACTAAGATTATTTAATACTTTTTTATTCTTCTTTTTCTTTATCAAAAAAAAAATCATTTGTATTCTCAAAACTCAAGTTGAGTAACTCGGAAATATGAAATAGCTCAAAAGAAAACCCTTATGTATTTGATTTTTTGAGTGGTCTCTAACCCCTTTTTCTTTGTCTCATTTAGAATATATTTGGACTCCTTGTTCTTGATCTAGTTGTCGAGACAATTAAAAAAAAGATATTTCCTTGTTCCAAAATATTTTATCTTTGCCTTGAATCATTGGGTTTAGACATTACTTCGGTGATTTTTAATCGTTTCAAAATGGCAGCAACACGGCCCTTTTTCTGATTTATTTCTATCAAAGAATCATTGGTCACAAATATTAGTTCTGGACTTCAAAAATTTCTTATAATTTAATCCATAACAATTTTCACGTTGAACCCACAAATGCCTATATTTTTTAGTCAAATCGAAATTTCTCTTAGAGTGAAATCAATACCATTCCTGCTAGTTCTTTATACTGGAGCTCCCCCTTTCATTACTATTTCTACTTTCACCATACATGTAACTATAAATGTAATTGTCACTAGAATTGTCACTACTACTTAAAATGGAACTCTCAAATAGATTTGAGAACCAAGATAAGAGTTAATGCAACTAGTAATGTGATTATTCCAACTGTATTTAGTATCATACATGGAAAGATCACAGGGCGGATCATCATTTTTAGATCCATTCCTTAGATAAGCATAAGATGGATAACTAAAAAAGGAACTTTCTCGTTCACTTAGTAAAGAAGGATCATTGTTAATCTCAAAAATTTGATTAGTAATATCAAAATATATGGAATAAATATTCCTATTACTATCTTTAACTAAAAAGCAAGTCATTTCATATGGTTTGACCATGCGTAGCACCAACAAACTGGTGGTAAGGAGCACACGCTATCATCAGGGGATAAGGAGCATTGCATTGTGCTCATATCGTCTTGAAAGGTGTTAGTAAACGAGTGCATTTGCCTATGACCATTGGATAGGTAGGATATAGCCGTTAACAGGCTGAGAATTCGTAGCAAGAGAACTGGAAATGAGTTAAAGAACCAATTAACAGTTTGGGTCAAACAGTCCAAGATACATTGACGTAATAGCGGTTAGCGGACTTCATTTTCGGAAACCGTGCTATTGTTTATAGGAAGGATTGTATGGGCGATCTAGACCTCATTGACAGCTCCAATGAACTCCAAAGAGCTTTCAACTCCTCAAAAGCAACTCCAATGGATAAATTGAAGATGTTTATATAAAGATGATCAAAGAAGCTAAAAACGATTGGACAGAAAAATTGAGAAAGATTGTTTAGTCGTTAGCATCTCTCTATTTTGATAAAACTGCTCTACTGTTTGTTTATTACTCTCATTATAGTGATGAGAGGAAGTGTATAAGAGTGATAGTAGTTCTTGTGTCCTAATAGTGTGATCAATCTTGTAATAAAAGTAGTACATGTTGATTGTAATTTCTCTTGAAGATTACTAGAGGATTCTAACCTATGTTGAGGCTATTACCCAAGAGAGTAGATATAAGATTGGGGCTACTTTCTATCTGTTCATCATTGCCTATAGCTGTATGATAGAAGCACTTGCTTGCTTACTATAGTTGACAAGTTCTTATTGCTGTCAAAATAGATTCTTTTACTTCTACGAGAAAAAACTATTAAAGTTTTCAATTAACGTAATTATCCCATTTTCTAAGTTGTATTAGTAGCCTCAATAGATTTTGTCAGAGTTTGAAAATTAAGCCAAGTATAAGAGAGAACAGAGAGAACAGAGAGCTTGTAATTTGTATATCTCTGTGTATGAATGATTTACATTGTATGAGTCCCTATTTATAATACATTAAATGTCTAACTAAGGAAAAGAAAGAGAATATACATCAAATCAAATCCAATCACAGATTGACATAATTAAACAATTATAATCTCCTGTAATCTTGGATTGATTGATTATGATCTTTAGCTCGATCTTTGCATATCTCCAACACTCCCCCTCAAGCTGATGGATGGTATATGTCCAAGACGCCTAGCTTGCTCAGTAGATATGCGTGTTGTCTTTGACATAATGGTTTGGTAAAAATATCAGCAGGCTATTCCGTAGTTCCAATTCCATTTGTCTTGATTATTCCTTCTTGAATCTTGTCTCGAGTGTAGTGGCAGTCGACTTCAATGTGTTTTGTTCTTTCATGGAAAATGGGATTTGCTGCAAGTTTGAGTGTTGCGTCATTGTCGCAATATAGGTTAGTGGCCCTTTGACTTGTATCCTAAGATCTGAAAGTAGGCCTCGTATCCAAACTATTTCACAAACGGTTTTAGCCATAACTCGATACTCAGCTTCAGTAGATGAAAGAGATACAGTGGATTGCTTCTTCGTCTTCCATGAAAGCAACGACTTTCCCATTTTAATACAAAAACCAATGATTGATCTTTGACTCATAGGACATGTGGCATAATCTGTGTTGCAATAAGCTACCATTTCGAGATTGCAATCTCGTAAAAGAAGTATTCCAAGGCCTGGACATTTCTTCAAATACTTTATAACCTTCAAGGCGGCATTCATGTGAGATTCCTTCGGGTTATGCATGAATTGACTAAGTGTATGTACTGCATAACATATTTGTCCAATCTAGTCATAGTGAGATATATAAGTTTCCCTACGAGCCTTTGATAGCGGGATGGATCTTCAAGTAGAGGGTCGTCAATCTTAGATGATGATCCAACATCATAGTCAATGGTAGTCAACTTGATATTCTGATCGATAGGAATGACAGCCGGTTTACATCCTGATAAGCCTGCTTCTGATATGATTTCTAACACAAATTTCCGTTGACTAAGAGAAATTCCTAGTTCTGAACAAACAATCTCAATGCCTAGGAAATACTTGGGAGGTCCCAAATCTTTAATACGAAAGCTAGAATGCAAATATTCCTTAAGTCTCTTGATGCCCAATTCATCATTTCCCATAATGAATATGTCATCAACATATATCATCAGGTAGATTGAAGAAGTACCTTTTGTCCAAGAGAATAGGGCATAATCATGCTTGGATTGTTTGAAACCAATGGCTGTAAGAGCTTAAGTGAACTTTGCGTACCACTAACGAGAAGCTTGCTTGAGTCCATAAAGGGACTTACGGAGATGACATACTCCAGACTCCCCTTATCGTTGTAATCCTGGTGGAAGATCCATATATATTTCTTCATCAAGATCTCCATGAAGAAAGGCATTGTGGACATCCATTTGATGTAATTCCTAGTCTCGGAAGGCAACAACAGAAAGGAAGGAACGAACAGTGACATCCTTCGCAACTGGAGAGAAAGTTTCCTGATAGTCAAAACCTTCACGTTGCATAAAACCCTTTCCACCAAGCGAGCCTTATACCATTCAACGGAACCATCAGCCTTGTACTTGATCTTGTATACCTATTTGCAGCTGATTGGTTTATGATCAACAGGTAACGGTACTATATCCCATGTGTGATTCTCTATCAAGGCATGCAACTCAACTTCCATAGCCTTTTGCCATCGAGGATCACGAACGACCACATCATAAGATGATGGCTCTATTTCTTTAGAGATACGACTAATGCAGCACATATGCTCCGCGATAGATGATCGAATGAGACATAAGAGGAGATAGGATATGGAGTACCTACTGAGTTGAGAGAGGCACAAACATAATCCTTTGTCCAAGTTGGGGGACGAGTGGTTCGTCCTGATCGTCGTGGAGGAATATGAGTAGACGCAGGAGATGATACCTCAGAAGAAGATAATTGTTCAAGATTAAATGTCTCTTTAATTGACATTGTAGATTCCGGAGCTGGGTATTCTGGGATAGGTAAAGATGCTGCATTTGTCTCGATCACGGGAGAAGAAGTCGGCACATATATATATAATGGGTATTTAGTGATAAATCTTCCTCAAATAGAAAATTTCTATTCTGCTGATTTGAGCTTGAAGATTCACTTGAAGATACCTCATCCTGAAAAGGGAAAACATCTTCATGGAAAACCACATATCTACTTACGAAAAAGTTACCTGTCAATGGCTCAAAAACACAGTATCCCTTCTGGAAAGTTGGATAACCCATAAAAATGCATCGTCTAGCTTGGAGACTCATCTTGTCACGAGGACCCAGGATAGTAGTATAGCATAAGCAACCAAAAACTCTCAAATGATTTACTTCAAGCTTCTTTCTAAATAAAATCTCAAAAGGTGTGCATCCATTGAGAACCCTAGTTTGCATGCGATTGATCAGGTAGGCTGCTGTGACCACATAATCTCCCCAGAAAGTCTCAGGGATGAAAGCTTGAAATTTAAGTGCACGTGCGACTTCTAAAAGATGGCGGTGTTTTCGCTCAACAATCCCATTTTGTTGAGGTATATAAGTGCATGTACTTTCATGTAGGATTCCATGCAAGGAAAATAGGGATTGGCAGTCATGACTAGAGAATTCTTTCCCATTATCTGTTCGAATTCGTTGAACAGATTTTCCAAATTGGTTTTTTGTCAGAGTGAAGAAACTTTTTAAATGAGAAAGAGCTTGACTCTTTGATTGCATAAGAAAGACCCATGTAGCACGAGAATGATTGTCTACAATAGTGAGAAAAAAACGAGACCCTTCACGATGTGGGTTATGATAGGGCCCCCAAATGTCTACATGAATTAAGGAGAAATTTTCTGTAGTTTGGGATTTGCTTGTGGAAAAGGAAACACGTGATTGTTTTGCAAGAGGACAGACATCACATTGAGGATGTGAAAAGGAAGCACTATGACCAAAACGTCAATGAGAAATGATAACCTTATCATTGGTAGCAATGTTACGCAATGATTTTTTATTCACAGAAATACATGATAAATCGAAATTTTTGGGAAAATTTGTCCAAAAATATAATCCTTGTGAAAGACTACCCAAGCCCATCAGTTTGCCATTCGAAAGTGCCTGAAAAAGACAAGTGTCAGAATTGAAGAGGATTCTACATGAATTATCCTCACAGGCCTTTGATACTGAGATAAGATTGAACTCAAACTAAGGGATATAAAGTACATTTTAAAGAGTAATGGAAGAGCTAAGATGTACTGTCCCTATTTTTGTGACATTTGTGGTATTTCCGTTTTGAAGTTTCACAGTGATAGGGAAAATATATTTATGAGTATGGGAAAAGAAACTCTCGTCACAGATAATGTGGTCACTAGCACCTGAATCAATTATCCATGTATCATGAGAAATGGAGCTGAGGCAAAATGAAGTACCTGAGAAGCTTGCCCTTTTATTAGATATTTTCAGTTGTTTCGGGGTCCTCATGATTTGTTGATACTGATTTTGAGTAATTGGCTGATTGATATAGTGCCTAGTGACTTGATTAGCTGAGGATTCCTTCTTTCCCTTTTCCCTAGGTTTACCGTGTAATTTCCAACAAGTCTCCACTGTGTGATGAGGGCGTTTGCAGTAGCTGCAATATAATTTCCCTTTTCCTTTAATATTTTCCTTTAGGCTTGATGTAGAATTACAAGGACTGTAGGATCCTTTAAATGAGCCGTTGGATTCAGCTGAAACATTAGCTGAATAATGGCCTTCAAATCTAAAGAATTGATCTGAGCCATCCATCCGGAAAGTAGGGTTTCCTTCTTCTCCCTTCTTTCTTTCAGCTGCTCGAGAGAAGCTTTCTCCATGGAGCCCGAAAGTCTGCTCCGCCGGAGAGGGGATGTATGAGGAGCTGTCGATCGGCAAGAGACCAGATCCGGGGGCAGCAAACGCCGGTGAGGGGCTCCCGGTCACTGAGAAGCCAGATCCGAGAACTGCGAAGGCCACTCCATCTCCGATTTGCGTGTGCCCAGCCGCTACCGTCCTCTAGCTCTCCTCTTGGACCGCTAATTGGAAGATCCGCCTGAGCGGTGGTGGCGTCTCCATTACGAGTACTTGTGACCTGAAATGTGAGTAGATCTCATTTAAGATTAGCAAAAAACAAGTTGATTTTTCCCTCTCTCGTATAGCCCTATATTGTCGAAGGGTTTCCTCCGGTCCCTCAAGTTTCTCCTCAGCAGCCTCAAGTTCATTCCAGAGGGCCGAAAGCTGATTGAAACATGCTGTGACGGATTGGTTTCCTTGCTTCAAATCAGATACGGCTTGGGTGAGCGAGAACAACTTGGCTCGATCAAGCTTTCCGTACATTTCACGGATGCTCTCCCAAATCGTTTTTGAGTCTTCGGTTGGCGGAAGTCCGGCGGCCACCTTGGGAGCCAAACAGTTGCTGATCCATGTCCGCACAAGTTGATTACATTTGCGCCAGTGTCGCTGCCAGCGATCATCGGTTGGGAAGGGCACGGTTTCGTTGATGAAGCCATCTTTCTCTTTCGTCACCAACGCCCGCCGAAGATCTCGAGCCCTGGTGCTGTAATTTTTTGGTCCAGTAAGCTGCAAGGAGATGAGCCGCAGCTTGGGGCCGTCACTCGGCGATGTGTAGAATGGGTCGCCAGGTTCCGGCCGGCCGCTGCTCGCTGGAAAGGGGAACAACAGGTACCTGGATCCTACGTTCGGGTAGGGATTTCCTCCCTGACCTGTCGAGGATGATTCGAGTCCTGGGCCTATGCCCATCGGGCCTATGCTCGGGCCTGTGCTTGGGCCTGTGCCCGTTGGGCTTGCTCCAACTTGAAAAGCCTTCTCCATATGTGTCGTATGAGGCCCATGGCTGAATTGGCCCAATTCCCGACGGGCCCTAAAAGGGAAACAACGGGACTGGTGGCCATTGGGTTGGCCGGAAACATTTTCTGGAGCAAGAACTAGGTTAGAGTATGTTGGGCCGTCGAACGTACCTCTTCAGATGGGTCGACTGAGCGTGGATTTCTGCTTTGAGGTGAGTTTGGGCTTTCCTCTACTGGAATCTCTCCTTCAGAATTCTTAGCCATGATGAATTCCTTTGCTCTTTGCATAATCTGGTTTGCAAGAAAGAAACAGAGGCAATTCGAAGATTAGCAGAAGCTATGTTGAAGAGTATGGCTCTGATACCATGTCAGAGTTTAAAAATTAAGCCAAGTATAAGAGAGAACAGAGAGAATAGAGAGCTTGTAATTTGTATATCTCTGTGTATGAATGATTTACATTGTATGAGTCCCTATTTATAATACATTAAATGTCTAACTAAGGAAAAGAAAGAGAATATAAATCAAATCAAATCCAATCACAGATTGACATAATTAAACAATTATAATCTCCTGTAATCTTGGATTGATTGATTATGATCTTTAGCTCGATCTTCGCATATCTCCAACAGATTTTATGCAGATGGCAACCCATTGAGGCCTTGAATCCTCAAGTCCTTGTTAAAGATGGAGCAATCAATTGCAATGAGAGAGTCCCCAATTGACTTCAAATGTCGAACATAGTCAGTCATGAACTGGTCGGGTTTCCTGACGGTAATAAAAAAGTCAAGTTTTTTCCACTTCCTTTGGCCGCACAATGATCAATAAAGCATTGTCCAAGAGAGAGCCAAATCTCTCGAGATGTTCGAAGGTCATGAACTTCATGGAAACCTCGAGGTGAGGGTTGAATTGATCAAACTACAAACTCATTGATCTGTCTTTACCCAAGTGAAATAGGAGGGATTGAATGCCACAGTGCCATTGTGATCAGTGACATCAACAGGCACAGAGAAGACCCATCCACATGACCCATCGCATCGTTGCAGAATAAAATAGGCGCAAAATGAGATTTCCATATAATTATCAGCATCAAGCTTGATAAAGACAAGACTTGTGATGTTGGGAAGAACAAGAGGAGAGATGGAGCGCATGGCCTTAATGGAAGCAGCAGCAGAAATGGAGAAGCAGAGAAGAGGAAGAGATTGTAGTGACCGCAATGTTGGGGGAGGTGAAGGGAAATTGGGATTCGGAGTAGAGATATGAGGAAGAAAAAGAGAAGAAGAGGTTGATTGCACGTCCATAATTTGAGCAGCAACATGAATGCTAGTAGCAAACAAGAGGGAAGAAAATGTGAAATTAGGACTAACAGAATTAGATGATGATGCGTAAAGAGATGGTGGAGAAGAGAAAACTGATGATGTATCATATATATTTTTAGACAGAAATAAGAGCAAAAGAAGTGTTGCATTTGGAGTAGAGACGTTGAAAAATGTGATGTGTTTTCCTGCTCTGACATCATGTACATCTTTTGAATCAAAGAGAGAATAATGATAAAATGTATATGGTGGTTTGACCCTAATTAGGGCAGCGTTAAATGTATTTAGAGGAGTGATGAATCATGGGCGGAGTACACCTCAATCCAAATCCCTTAATTTTGTATCGTGCCCATTCATGTTGTGTTAGAAACTGTCACGTCCAAGTATTATTCGCGAGACCGAGAGATACTCGTTGGCTTTCAATGTGCCAACCAAAATGTGAGAATGAGATGCCTTTTTCCTCTGAACCTGAATAGACCCCTCCCGACTTTTCCTCTTTTTCTGGGGGAAGTTCTCTCCTTTTTTCCCCCCTTTGGCTTTTCCCTCATCCCTACTTCTAAAGAAGCCCGAGACGTCGATCATATCATCACCTTGAAGTCGAAGAGCCAGCATCGTGTAACCCAAGTGCTCGTGGAGAGTACCTCATAATTTTTTCCAACTCCTGGAATGTAAGAAACTCTCCTCCTCCTCCTCCTCCTCCTCCTCCTTCGTAATTGGAGTCTCTGCTAAGAAGAATATCCGTGTTGTTTGCTAAAGTTGATCGTGCAGAAGCAGCAGTCCAAAAAGAAAAGAAAAAAAAAAAAAAAAAAAAGAATGGATGCACAAGATGATGTTAATCAGGGAGAGTTCACGTGGGCAATCAGCAACTTCAGTCGGCAGAAAGGGAAGAAGCTTTACTCTGAAGCATTCACAGTTTCTGGCTGTAAATGGTATTTCAACATCTATTATTTTTATTTTCATTTTTCTATTTTGAGGTTGTTTCTTGATGATCGCATGTTCATCGTGTTGCCAAGCGATTCTTGCGTCGGTCCGTGTTATAAGGAAGCAATTTTAGGACATACTTAGGTCCACCGATCCTTTGTTTGTGCAGGATGATTGTTGTATACCCTAAGGGGAATAAGACGGACCATTTGTCGCTGTACCTCGATGTCCCTGATTCTGCCATGTTGCCGGACGGGTGGACCAGAAATGCCAGGTTCAGCCTGAGTGTGATCGATCAAATCAATAGTGTTCACTCTATTAGACATGGTTTGTTCTTGAATTAAACTGATTTTTCTTGGAATCTCTTGCTTTTGATCTGAATTATATGATGGGATTCTCTGAGTAATTGTGCATCTAGATTTTGAGAAATTGGTGTCATGACTTGAAGAAAAGTTAGGGTGAAAAATAAGAGCTTAGATGAGAAAAGAATACGTGAGAATAGATAGAAAGAAAGATATTGAGTTGAGAGAGTACGTTTACTGTATTTCATTCTTTAAGCCTCTCAAAGACGGGTGAGCTTCCAACTGGTCCAGTTGATGGAGGAGTTGGGGCTTGACAGTGCCTGTATGATCCAAATTTTGGTCAAAAAAAAAGAGAGAAGCCACAAATTAAGTCTAGACAGTTAAATCCGGTGGTCCTAAAAATATTGTGCATTGTTAGTTTATAAAACTTTTTATGAATTTGGTTGCTGAAGCGGATCATGGAGAGGTGGTTGCTTCTTCTGTTGCTAATATTTTGCTGGACGTACAATATTACACTCTAGTTCATGGTCCCCATTGTTTCTTCCACTTATCATTGCTCTGGTGTTGTAAACAAGTTTTCAAATTCATCATCGTCTCCTGAATTCTGCAGAGACGCAGCATTGTTTCACTGTGAGGGAGAAAGACTGGGGTTTCGAAAGGTTCATTGCATTGCATAAGCTTCATAATAGTACTGGGGGATACCTGGCAAATGACTTTTTGGTGATTAAAGCCAAATTTTGCGTCTTAACAGTTACTCCTGTGAATATTCAGCCAGCTAGACCTACTGATAAGTTTGACTCCTAATTTACTGGTCTGGAGGAACTCATCAATGCTGCTGAGACTAATGATGTTAGTGTAGGATCAAGTTTGTACCTCCAAGATCATGCTTTTACTGATGGAATTCCTAGCCTAGAAGAAATTGAGAAGGCTAAGCAGTCTTTGAAGGAATGCCTCTCCAATCTTTTTAGATTGAATATGAAAGAGAGGCTATCTGAGGCACTATCAACTTTAAGCTCAGCCAGAACTGGATTATCATCGGAGGAAAAAATAGCAATTGAGACATTTCAGGCCAATTTCAATGATTTCACTTCCAACTTCTTAACATTTGAGCAGGACAATGCCGAGTTTGAGTTGCATAAAGTACGAAGGGATCAAACTTTCTCTGCTATGAAGAAAAGCCATGAGACTCACATCTTGTATAAGCAATTCATGGATAACCTTGCCAAGGAAGAGGAAGAGCTCAAAAGAAAGATGGAGGAAGTGAAGTCTGGGAGGAACAAGCTCCTCTCAGACTGGGAGATCTTGCTGGTCGAGTCTGAAGAAGCGAAGTCAGGCTATAAAGATGAGCAGAAGAAGGTAGCAGAGGCTGAGGAAAAGAAGAGAATAGCCGAGGAAAGAATGTCTAGATCAACCATTGATTGGTCAAAATTGAAGGCTCAATTCTGTTAAAACTTTAAGTTTCACATAGGCTATGAGGCTATTGTTCACTTAAAAGTATGAAAACTGTGTTTGAGCTTGGTTATTTTTTGGCCAATTTTCGACAGAACAATAGCATAGAGGGGCATATATGGTTGGTCCTATACCATGTTAGTTTAGTCAGCATATGAGACATATGTGTATGCCTACTGAGTCAGTTTTTGATCTCCTCATATGAGCATGGTCATCACACTTTTTGCTCTTGGAGCTTGAAAATTCTCATAATTGTGATGTGCTTTACCGAATGTTGTTCTGTCAATATGTGACGATCAAGCTGTTCCATCACGTATAGCCTTCTTGATATGACTGCGCATTGGATGGCTCTAGTGATGAGGGTGTTCTTATATCCACATCTCATGAGACAGAGACAATAGATTGCATTACTGTCATGGGGATTGGGGATTTGTGTTGGGAGAGTTTACCCTGTCCTAAGTAAGGGATTTTGTCCCCTTGCAACTTTTAGCTGTGTTCTTATGAGGAGAGAGCCACAAAGAGGTGGCTCTACGGTTGTGGAGGTTATCCGTAATTACAGAAGAAAAAAAAATGATGCTTTCAATTTGTCCAAACAAAAAGCAATGAGTAACATGAGTCTCTCGATTTGCCCATCTGACCGAGGTTATATGCTGTTGATAAATGCAACTGCGTTCCCATCAGCTTGAAGGTTTCTTGCGAAACCAAACTAATAAAGATCTTATCTCTCTCACATACAATGCTTTCGGGTAGCCAATCCAATTTATAACCTTGTCGAGGAATACTTTGGCGACTTCTAGTGCTGTGAAAGGATGAGGCAAGGCCATAAAGGGGGCATAGTTCGTGAGTCGATCCACCACCACAAACACAATATTCTTCCCATCAGATTTAGGCAAAGGCTTCAATTGAATCGATGGTGACATGAGTCCAGGCCTGAGCAGGAATGTCCAGAGGTTGCAAGAGTCCAGGGTTAGGAGTTCGCTCCCCCTTCCTCTGGCATACATTACAAGCTTTAACATATTCCACCGCATCGTCCTTGGCCAAAAGAGCAATTGCTTGACCCTTCGATAATTGTCCCTCACACCAGAATGACCTAACGCTGAAGCATGTGAGGCAGTCAAAACCATGTAACTTACCTAGATGTATAATATAAAAGTACGAACATTTCACCGATAAAGCACTGATATACATTGCATAAATACAAAGCAAAGGGCATACTACAAAACATGTCACTTTGAACAGGTTTTGATTAGTTAATCGTGTCAAACAAGTGAGTCATCTGTTCAGGGAAAGAGAAAGAAAACGAAGCAGCCGGATAAATTTGCATTCCATTGAAATAGGGTTCCGAACCCCACCATTCCGGCCTATCATTGATAGGGATTATCATCAATAAGATTTTATTCCTTAAGGAAAAATTCATCCAAGCCCGGGAACAAGAGGTTGGGGCACATCTCCAAGAAGAAAATCCGGAGGTTAGTAGGAGAAGGAGTACAAAGTATTCTTGATTTCACTCTGATTTGCTTCTTCTGTTGCTAACATTTGATGAACAATACAAAATTATAGTTCTTAATGGTCTCCAATGTTTCTTCCACAAGTCATGCTCTGATTTGTAAATAAGTTTTTGAATTCGTCACCCTGTCTCCTGAATTCTGCAGGGGGCAACATGATTTCATTGCTAGAGAGAGTTGCTGGGGTTTCACAAGGTTCATTACATTGACTGAGCTTCATAATCGTACCTGAGAATACCTAGCAAATGGTACTTTGGTGATTGAAGCCTAAGATTGCGTCTTAGCAGTTACACCTCCAGTGAACGTTCAGGCAGCTAGACCAACTGATTACTTTGACTCCCATTTTACTGGTCTGGAGGAACTCATCAATGCTGCTGAGACTGATGTTGTTAGTGCAGGATCAAGTTTATGCCACCAAGATGGTTCCCGGAGGGCTGAAATTCCTAGCTTAGAAGAAGTTGCGGATGTTAAGCAGTCTTTGAAGGAATGCCTTTCGGATCTCTTTAAACTGAATATGAAAGAGAAGCTATCTGAGGCACTATGAACTTTAAGCTTAACCAGAACTAGATTATCATCGGAGCAAAAAGTAGCAATTGAGACATTTCAGGCCAATTTCAATGATTTCACTTCCAACATCTTAACATTTGAGCAGGACAATGCTGAGTTTGAGCTGCATAAACTGCAAAGAGATCAATGGTTCTCTGTTATGAAGAAGAGCCATGAGACTCACATCATGTATAAGCAATTAATGGATGACCTCACCGAGGAAGAGGAAGAGCTCAAAAGAAAGATGGAGGAAGTGAAGTGTAGGAGGGACAAGCTTCTCTCAGACTGGGAGATCTTGCTGGTCGAGTCTGAAGAAGCAAAGTGGGGCTATAAAGATGAGCAGAAGGAAGTAGCAGAGGCAGAAAGAGAATAGCTGAGGAAAGAATGTCTAGATCAACCAGTCCTTGGTCGAATTTGAACGCTCAGTTCTCTTGAACTTTAAGATTTCAAATAGGCTATGAGCCAACTGTTCATTTTAAGTGTGAACACTGTGTTTTAACTCGATTTTATTTTGGCCAATTTTCAGCAGAACAATTGCTTAGAGTGGCTCATGCGGTTGATCCTATATCATGTTCTTTTAGGGAGCACGTCGGTCAAATAAATACATACATATGTATGTCTATAGAGTCAGTTTTTGATGTCTTTATATGAATCACGTGGTCTTCGTGCTTTCAGCTCTTGAAGATTGGAAATTCTCACGATTCTGATGCACTTTCCTGACTGTCGTCCTGTCAAAATGTGATGATCAAGTTGTTCTTTCACGTATAGCCTTCTTGATATCCGCATTGGGTGGCTCTAGTGATTAGGGTGTTCCTGCGTCCACATCTCGAGAGGCAGAGAGCCTATATGCATTTCATTACAGTCCTGATTTGTATTAGGAGAATTTACCCTTTCCTAAATAAGGGATCCGTTCCCTTGCCATTGAGTTTGGAATGAAAAAAACAAGGATACTGTCTAATGGTCAGTAGTCGTCATGCAAGGAAAACCACAAACAAGTTGCTCCAGTGTTGGGCTGGTTATTGATATTTAAAGAAGCAAAATAACTGATGCTTTTGCCTAAACAAAGGCTGTGTTTGGTTGGACTTTTGGGAAAACTTTTGAAAAAATGCAAAGGATTTTAAATTAAATGAGATTCCAAAATGCAACTTATGCTTGTTAAAATTGTAATTTAAAAGTTCATTGTGAAGTACTTTTGAATAAAATAATGCTTGGAAAAATTATTTATACAAAGGACTTTTATTGTTAAAAAAGAAGAAGAAAAAGATGGCTGGCCCTTCGTCAGAGTCAGCAAAGGGCGGCAGCCTCCAATGATCCAAATTTTTGGCCGGCCGCCATTACCTCAAATAGACCTCGGAAAACTAGCAAGGGCCGCCTAAGGCCATGCAACCCTCGCAACCCCTCACGAAGGTCGCTCGACCTCGATGAGGACCAACTGGGTTTGGGCAGCCCCTTGCTGGGGTTGCACCCTTGTGATCCCTTGCAAAGGTCGTACAACCCTCGAGGGTCATTTGGATTGGACAACCTCAAACGGCCTCGCGAGGGTCGCATGACCCAAATGGCACTCGCTCGACGGCGGTCGCCTGGGTCGCCTCGACCACACTAGCCTCTCTTTAGCCCATCACTTGCCCATCGCAACCACGCACAACAATGTCGACTGGCTTTAATGGAGAAGAAGATGAATAGTCATAAATAAGGGCAAAATTGGAAAAAGAAAAAGTTAGTGAGGATAGTTTTGGAAATAAATATTTTTACTAACCTTAGGTTTCTTGCGTGCTGAGAAAGCTAAAAGCTCAAGTTAGCGTAGGATCTGTCTTGGGCCTTAAAACTTCCCAAACACATACAATTTGGCCGAAGAGGCTATGGAAACGCGGCAGAATAGCAATGAAAGACATTTTAGATTTTGGTTGAGAGAACTAGAACATAACGTTATATCCGTAGTCATCTCATTTCATTTCGGGACCTTTCATTCTTGGAGTTTTTGTCCGAATTATACCCAATGTAAAATCGTAACAGTGGCATTCGACAAGCACCATAAGTGACGACAACCTATATTGTAAAAGAAAAACAATTTGTGACATTAGGTCTAAATGATAAGATCACTGGTTGATGGTCTTATTTGGGAAAAAGTTCCCATGTGGAGTCTATCTTGAGAGAACTATTAGGCTGCAGGGGACTTGCCAAGGAAGATAAAAACTTTCTTGTAAAATAAAATAGATGCTTTGAATGAAGATCCTGGGTAATTAAAATGGAACGATCATGTGTTGCGAGTTTCAGAAAATGAGTAGAGAATTTTCTAAGGTATTCTCATAGAGGACTTTTGTGATCGGACCTTTGTGATAATTTGGAAGCCCTCAATTTAGGTAATAATTTTCTTTAACGGCCAGGGCTCAGCTCTCTCTATGAGATCAACTCTTTGATATTATGAAAATTGAAAGTGTGAAATAAGACTCCATAAACAATAAATAATCTCTATTTAAAATCAGATATAAATTTTTCAATATTTATTTGTTAAATATTTGAATGTAAAGATGAAATTCGTTGAAGAATGGAATGTGATGTTCAAAACAGAGAGAGAGAGAGAGAGAGAGAGAGAGAGAGAGAGATATGAATTCAAAACAAAACAACTAATATACAAGGACGTCATGAAGGTACCATTTCGAAGCAAGTGAATCATGAGAAATCTTATTCCAGATGGTTCAAATAAGTGGAAAGACATGAAGCGCCTCCCCTCTGAAGCTTAGTCTCCTGGTTTGGGCCGATTGGTATCGATCACGGGACCGTGCGGCATCTGGTCAGTCGATCCTTCAAGCCAGCCTTTGCTTCTAAGGCTTGTATTATGGAATGCTTCATTGTGATCAATCGTATCATCATGTTTCCCTTTTTATTCGGGCATCTTGTGTTTCGAATAGACCATGCATCTCAATTCAAAGTTATAATTGATTTCAACCTGACATGACCATCATCAGGAGAGTGGCATTAAACTCCTGACTAGTTTATGCATGGATGTCTGGCCTTGCCTTTGGACATTTTTTTTGCATGATATTCCTTTCATCAGTAGATTTCTAGTACAAAGTTTTCGACACCACCCACATGATCAAGTTATGTCGTCCATATCTCATTCCTCATACTTCTCCCTATATTACAAAGTTTACTTCCATGCTTTTTCATGAAACGGGGAATAGTCGGATTGTGACATTCTCTGCACTTGATTTCAACAGCGCCCTCCTTATGACGTATTCTATCACTTTAATGATTGCTGCTTCTCTCTATGTTTTACATGAATGGCCAATGCTCGTCAAACAGAATGCATCACTTGCTGTCATTTCCTTGTGTACCACACCAGCACTGCCTCTCCCTAGGCTTTCTGCGAATGGCCTATGCTTGGCCACTAGGAACGCATTGTCTCTACTAATCACACTCGACACATTGTAGTAGATAACATATGTACATGTAACTTAGGGATTCTACTCTGATATCAATTGTCACAATTTGAGCCAATTGGCCTCAGCTAAGGGATGGTGCGACACCTGGTGAGTAGATTTACTAGGCTAGCCTTCTTTTTGAAAGATCACTCCTATTGCTTGTATCATGAAATGTCTCGTTATCACCAATCATTCAATGTCTCTCATCAACTTGAGCAACTCACCATCTTAAGCAAAGGAATGCATCTTGATTTAATGTAATAACTAGTTTCCCCTTATTATGACATCATCAAGAAAGTGGCATTAGCTCTGACAAGTTCATGCATAGATGGCCAACCCTGCCATCTAACATCTTCTAAGTGATATTATTCCTTTATGGATTCTATACATAAACTCCCGATGCCACTCTCATGGCAAAGTTGTATCGTTCATGTCACATCCTCCATGCTTCTCCCCGTAGTACGGGTTCACATCCATGCATTTACGAAATTGTGAAATGTCAGTTCGTGACACTAAGGCCCGAGAAAAGGGTCCCAAAGGAAAAAGTAGGTTTCGGGAAAGGGCTTTTAAAAATTGGAGAGACTTAGTTTCAAAATTAACAAAGGCAGTGGATCCTTCGAGGAACAAATTCTATGGATTCATCAATAAAAAAATTTTATCAAGCAAAGTAACGACTATATTCATTTAATTATAATTGTAGCATTCTAGAGTGCTACTTTATTTAGGTAGGGTTTTAAATCCTTACTTAGACACTGCATTAATTGTCTTCGATCCATATATGTCTTGGATTGCTGGAATCTTCGAGCTTCTCCAACCATTAAGATCAAGAGGATTAGTATCCAGACAGAAAGAAACACCTAAAGCATGAGTGAACTACCTTGAGGAAAGAATTGGCAAATGGAGCATTGACACCAAAATTTTGGCCAATCATTTAGGGAAGTAAAGGTTGGTCTGACCCCTAAAAAAAAATATCATTAATACATAATTCATATTTGCATCACGTGTAAATCATACGGTTCGAACATGGCGTTACCAGGTACAATTTTACATGTAATCGAAAGTACTTCTTAAGATGTGGTCGGCTCAGCAAATTTAAACTCCTTTGTTGATAGAGTTTTCGGTGGTTATCCGCAACTATCAATTCAATTATATTATTCGATCTTCAAGAGATAAACCAAAATTGAATAGTTCGAAATCTCTGATCAGGGAAGTTGAAGTTTGGAAAGAAAAGCGATTTGTTCTCATAAATAAGGAAAAGTCGCTCTCTATAAAATGAGAAGGAGGAGACAACAGTTGAGAGAAACACAGAGGCTTCCAATACTGCAGTTCATCCACACGAGACCACACGCCGGTCCACCTCATGCGCGACGCAGCTCCACCCAGTAGATCCATGAAAAATTGGACTTCCAACATACCATCACCTTGTAGTCGAAACTAACAACGTTCTACACAAGTACTCATATGGACTACCTCTTAATTTTCCAATTCCTGCATTGTAAGAGAATGAAGTAACAAATAAAAAGGAAAAAATCAACGTGTCAGAGTGTAGAATCTCCAATAAATCCACCTGGAGATAACATATCAGCCCGTGATTCTTTTTTGGATTTGTTTTCTATTCAATTTCCGTGCAAATTAAATTGTTATTTATTCTTTAACGTTTCGTTTGACACAGTTCTCTGTTTTCTTCGAGGGTCGCCCCCTTTCCTCCTCCTATTCTTCGCAATTAGAGTGTCGGCTAAGAAGAAACATCTGTTTTGTTTCCGAAAGTTGCTCGTGCAGAAGCGGCAGCCAAATATAAAATATATGGACGCACAAGATGATGTCTATTGGGGAGAATTCACGTGGAAAATCAGCGACTTCACTGGGCAGAATGAGAAAAAGCTTTACTCTGAAGCATTCACGATATACGGTTGTAGATGTTACTTTAAAACTGTTGATTTTTTATTTTATTTTTAGGTTTCTATTTTTGTGTTGTTTCTTGATGATCACATGTTCATCGAGTTGCCAAGTGATTCTCGCGTCGTCCCTGATCCTTTTTGAGCAGGAGAATTCTGGTATTCCCCAAGGGGGACAACACGGACCATTTGCCGCTGTACCTCAATGTCCCTATTCTGCGACGCTGCCGAACGGGTGGTCCAGAAACGCTCAGTTCAGCTTGAGTGTCATCGATCAAATCGATAATGCTTACTCTGTTAGAAGGGGTATGTTCTTGAATTGGATTGATTTTTCTTGGAATCCCTTGTTTTTAATCTAGGTGTATGATAGGTTTCTCTCTGATTGATTGTGCATCTAGATTATTGGAGTATTGCTCCATGTCGCTTGACAACAGATCTTATATACTATTTATATTCATGTGGTCTCTTCACCTATTAACTTTTGAATTGGACTTTCTAATGTGGTATCAGAGCGAGTGCTATCCCTTTCACAAGAACATTAGTCAAATTCTAGCTTAAGTTTTGGGTAGGACTTTCTAAGATAGATTTTGAGAAATTGGTCTTATTACTTGGAGAAGAAGAAGAAGGTTACAGATAAGAAAACGCTAGGTGAGTAGAAGTAGAAAGAGAGATTGATCTGACAGGGATAATATTTTTTATGTTTTCTGTATTTCATTAGTTAAACCTCTCAAAGGCGGGTCAGCTTCTAAGGGCGCGTTTGGTAACAATTATGTTCCCGGGAGTGAATTCTGATTAGAAGTGATTCTTTTTTATTCTATTCCCGGGAACTGATTCTAAGCATTTTAAGCCATTTGATAACTGTCCAAAATTTCTGATTCTGGAATAGAATTGCGTTTGATACCGTGCTCATTAATTCTGTTCCAAATCAATTTCTTTTAATTTTTAAATAATTTTTTTTTACTTTTTTCCTTTTTTTTCTTTTCTTTTTTTTCCTTTTTCTCCTATTCTTCTTCTTCTTCTTGTGGCCGGTCGCTCTATCAAGAATATAACGTTAGTTGAACGTTGACGTCCACATTAGTGCTAGTCGATCAAAATTAGTCGAATGAATTGAACTGATATCAATGTAAAAGAATTTGTGATTGAATTAATTTAATTAAAATATTTATAATTGCATTAATATCAATACTATATTTTTCATGGCTATCGCATCAACAAACAAACAAACGGAGAAAATTATGGAGATGCAGGTGCCCTTAGTGCTGGCCGACAGAAGCACGTGATCATCATCTTTAACGAGAAAATGAATGATTAGATAGCCTCGTTGATGACATGGAAGTGACAAGCGGTAATTCCACTAGGGCATCTACTTCCGGAAAAGGATGGATTTCCCCTTTTTTCTTTTGTACATTGGCTTACGGTAAAGTGCAAGTGAGAGCATTAAATTCCAAAAAAAAAAAAAGGCTTTTGACCTATGTCTTTGTTCAGTGCTTAAATTATGTCACGGTGTTGTCGTTATACTTAGACAGCCAAAAATGCCTAAAGTGTCATGCCATGTTATATAAATTCGATGGGACTTAGCTGAAATTTTTTATTGCAATTTTTCTGATAAGTTTAAGATTACATTGATTCAATTAAAGAGTTTGTACCTTCATAAGTTCGAATTTCGTTATAACAATTTTAGGATAGATCGTGTAATTATCTTGAAGACATGACAATTTAGTTTTTTCAATCCCATGCTCGCGCTCAACTCAATACAATATATATATGCTTGACTGGATTCAACTTTAATGGCAAAAACTAAATTACAGTGTAAAGTTTTACAATCCATATCCATCTCTAGTTCTGATAAAAAAAATAAAAAAATAATGATTTTTTTCTTTGTCCTTAGTAAAATCCTTTAAATTATTGACATGGCTTGCAAGTCACATGATTGTGGTATTACAAAATTTGACACCTTTGACACGCAATCCATATTGCTAGGTCCAAATATAAAAGAGGTAGTGAAGTGTTTTGTTATGTATGTAAAAATATCGATCTTTCTAGAACCAGCCCTTTATTTAAAATTTGTTTTTCATAGACAATTAAACTGATATTTGTAACAAGAAACTTATAGAGCTTAGAGTTTTCAATTAGGATATGCCTTCTCTTTTAGCTCCAGCAGCCCAATCAGGTTGAAATCCACTACTTGAGCCAACATTGCAAATGCCAAGAACTTTGTATAGCGTGGACTCGATTCTTTCTATGATTATCTCACTATAGACTAAATAATTAATAGAACTCTTCCAATAGCCATTCTCACACCTTGTGCACGTAGCGCAGTAGACACATGCTCCCCAAAATTATTAACCACGCTTCCAAGTGTTTACAAATAATCATTCGTACAGTTTGTCTCTCACCTAGACAATGGCATTCTCTCTTAGTGCAGTCACTTCTTCTGTGCGTATACAAATAATTTTGGCACTATTGCTAGCTTTTAGGATCAATACTTAGTAAAGTGATAGATCTCAAGAACGCTCGATGTGCTTCAACTTTTCGTGTTGCATGCACTTGATGGCAAGCTACGTTTAACTTGCGGTTTGTCCTTATAGGCCTCCATAAACTACTCTGTAATTCAATTGTTTCCTCACCGTCCCATATCATTTGATTATTTTACTCGTATAACCACTACCTATTTTTTTTCATGACGTGTTGTCGCGGCCACCTTCTACAACTCTCAACCGCTTCATATTCACATATCAAAGAAATGACCTGCTCAGAAACTTTATTTAGAAAAAATCCTAACTATTAAACCGCATCACTGACCTCCCTCCTCTTTTTCTTTAAGGTAGCAATTTTACGTTCATATGAAATATCCTAATTAACTACTCCTGGTGAAACATTCCTATTTGGCTCCCTTGTTTCAACCATCCGATTTGAGTTGAAAAGCAGAATGAGTTTCATTTTCATCACATGAAAAAGGAACTTTGAGAAAGAGTATTTAGAGATCATCAGCAAATGAAAAAAATCGAAATAATAAGGAGAGGGAGCAGAAATTGGAGCTTACAAATTCAGTACAATGCTGCGAGACCTACTATACTGTTGGCAATTTATTTGCCGTACTTGTAAAATTTCAGAGAATGTGGTTATTCACTAATTCATTTCAAAGTCGGTAAATTTCCAATGGTGTCGTTAAGTTTGATAAGTTATCTGACAATCAAATTGACGGTCATGCTTTCTTTTAGGGACTGTACTGGATATTTTGGTTGGCCGGGTCCGCCTCTGTGGGGACCAGCTAACATTAATAAATAAAAGAGAAAAAAAGGTCAAAAAGTCAAAAAAAGTCAAAAAAGCGAAAAAGAAGAAAAGAAAGATGGGCGGCTCATGCGCGGAGTAGAGAAGAGAGGACAGAGAGAGGGCACGCGGAGAAGATAGAAATCATGTACTTAACATTTGATTAACTGAAAAGAGAGATTTGGTGTTTCAGTTTACTTATTGTTATCGGACCAATAAAGATGTCATTGACAGATAAAGATGCATTCAGCTTGATCTCTTTTATTTTGGCACACCTGCAAGTTTTATTACCCAATTGTGTTTTCTCGTTTTTCTTTTCTTATTTTCTACTCCTTTTTCCACTTTTTCTTTCCTTTCCTTCAATGAGAAAGTTCCAAAATTTTGGATAAGCTAGGGGACAAGGTCAGTTGGTATCAGAATAAGTGGAACAACATCGGTAATCCAAAAGAAATGTCATCGTTCGGTTTGTTATTATTTAAAAAGGTTCTTTTCAATGTTTCATGCGTCGCAAACAATTTGCTCATCATATGTAAAGGATGTAGTCTTAGAGCATAGGTCACGTGGTTCACCAAGTTAACTTGGGCGGAGTAGAGTTATTTTCTTCTACTCATTTAACTCGTTACATAGGATTACTCTCTCTCTCTCTCTCTATTTTTATTTTTGATAACTCATACCATACTTTTACTCAATCATCTATGATATACATGAAAACATACTAGTTGAATCGATAAGTACCAATATAGAAGGTTTTGAGGTTGTGATCTATAAAATTTGACCTGATGAGACGTCTGTAGGCATGTACAATTTCGAATAGAAGAGAAATAGCAGGTCAATAAACAACAAAAAGGAAGAGAGGAGAGGGAAGGCTTTGTCTACTTGATTTCACTAGAAAATTTTAATTGGATGATTAGTAGTTAATAGGACGAGGCTTTGTGAACCTGAAATGTGTTTTCATGAGTAATTCATTGAAAAACCATACCTTCTGCAAAGCATGGCCATCCAACCTAGTGTTTGATGGATGGGGTGGTTATTTAGTTTAGCATTGTCTAGGCCTGGTACTTTTTCGATACTATGACATTGTTTTTCATTTTCTTTTCCTTTTTCTTTTATTGTGTCATGAGGAAGATTATATTTTAAATGGATGTCAAACCCATGAAATATCCTATTAACCTCATGTACCTAGTGAGGTTTGAGCTAAAACTCGGTTTGTTGGTACCAACATGAATTGTTTGCAGTGGTTAGTGAGGAAAACCGAACTTATGTTGTGCATATTACCCCCACACATTTTTCTATTCCTTAAGATTTTCTATTCTAAAAAAAGCAATGGAAATCTAATTGGTGGTTGGTGGATGATGTATTTCTACATCCTCCCTATTTTTGGGCAGTTTGAAAGTCACTTAAAATAGGAATTAAAGTAGTCGATCACTCCAGAATTTATTTTTCAATCGTGAAGATTTTATTTCAGATAGAGTGTAAAGTCAATTTCTGCCACTCTTTTGACTTTTGATTCGTAGGTTGACTCTTGGCTTTAACTTCCACAATAATTTAGCCGATTGTATGCTTGAAAAGTTCTTAATTTAGCTGGATTGGGAACAAATTAGTTTTCATCAAAATTGTGAAATACCTATGAAACATATTGTTTCATTATCCTTCTTGTATAACTATGCTAAATAGAAAGGGGAAAAAGGAAGAGGGAAGGCTTATCTATTGATTTATAACTAGCCTTGGTCAATTTCTGGTAATAACATGTTTATCCATCTTGGAAGCTTTTATCTAAGGCAGATTAGGCACCAAGCACGTAGAATATCTTATTTATCTCAAGCACGTAGAATATCTTATTTATCTCAAGCACGTAGAATATCTTATTTATCTCATGTAGCAGGTATGGTATGAGTTAATGACCAGGGGGTGTTGCTTCGATGTGAAAATGTTTGCATTTGGTGATGTGAGAAATTCCCATGAGATTTATATTTTTAGATGATACTGGTTCCTTTTATATATAGATCATTTATCGTATTTCAATCTCAACAAACGTAGTTGGACCTATATATTTGACTTTCATAAGTATCTTTCGAGAAATTTAGAAGAGCCTCTATCTGTGTTCTTGCATATAGTATTCATTGACAGAGATTAAACACAATTGGTTGGTTTGATTGCATAATTTTATCATCTTATTTCTTTTTTCAAACTTTCTTGCAAGATTGATTGCAGTTTTATTTTTCAGGAGTCATGCTTTGATTGGATATGTTCATGTTTCGGAGGAGGCTTGTGAAATTGTGAAGACGACTCGCATCATACTTGTTAGCATGCAGGGATGGAACTATCATATATTTTTAGGGGGGTCAATGCCCTAAAGACCGTAAGATAAGCTATTTCATTTAACAAAAAAAATTATAGAGATGCGATCGAGCTATTTATTGATTTGAAGTAGTTTTTCTATGCAAAGTCTGACTTGAAATCAACGCTTTGACATTGAATCGTGAATGTGAACAAAATTCGGTTTCAAATCCCTGTGCTCAAGCTTGACTCAATATAGTATATAGGGCTCAAAATCAAACTCGATTCTACTCATTTGACTTGTTACGTAGGATGTTTCTTTTTATTTTTCCTAATCATATACTATACCTTCTGCATAGCCTGGTCATGCCATTCGATTGCTTTATCTTCTGACTCTATCAAGCCTCGTGTTTGATTGGTGGTGTGGTTGTCTAGTAGTGCAATGTCTAAGCCCGATAATTTTTTGATAATTGTTTATATTTCTACTTTTCTGTTTTTTGCATCATAAAGAAGTTTATAGTACATGGAAAGACAAGATACTAGTTTTGATTTCTTGCAAGTTAGCGCATGGTCCCTTAGAGGGTGACGAGGCTAAGCCTAATTACATCCATGAACAATGGAAGTTACTAAAAAGGCAATGTGGCGTTTCATTAGGCATCATTAGTTGGATTTTATTCCTTTAGATAAACTACAAGGATCCCATCCCACTGCTCCTTTGGCTCTTCCGATTTCCATCTTTTGGCAATGGAAAACTGTAGCCACAACAACACCGATATAAATTAAGGAATCGTTATGCTAGCTGGATCCTATGAGAAACAATTGATGTTGTCTCATCCATTGATCGTCAGACTTTCAGGATTATATGTCACAACCACACTTCCATTCATTCACGGAACACTTCTTGGATATGTTCTTCCTCAGCACTTCATTTCGGGTTGGGATCAATAGTTCCTCCCCGTACAGATTGGAGTACAAAGCCCACCCAAAAAATCGAATAAAATAGTCCGTTCTATTTTGTTGGTATCACCAGCTGACTTAGTTCCGATGACTCTCTTTGGAATATGAGGCAATAATAGAGCAAATCTGTCAAACGGTTCTCCACCAAGAGTAGGAACTCTTTTATTATGCATGTTGGATTGATTGGTCGATTTATGACACTTTGTATAGAAATTACGAAAAAATGCAAATAGTTATATTTCGTTATAATTCAAAAATTTATTTATCGATGACCATAAAACTGCTGATGTATTATAAGAAGAAATTCGAAAAACTCTCCAATAGAAAAGTTATTCATCACATCGAATCTCCAACATTGTACAGTAGAGTAGACAATCTATCACCGTGCATCATTCAAGTTTCACACACAAACATAAATAGAAGCTTCTAAATTCATAAGCATACAATAAGATAAGAAAGACTATTGTAATTTCTGTCTCATTTATTGTCTAGATTAGACAGACCGCTCCATCCAAAGGCCCACAATCGGGGCATTTCTACTTGAAAAAGCTGGTACTCTTCCATGCTTGCACTTCTCACAAATAAATGGGCCATCTGTGCCGGCTAATTGCTCCACCACAGCCATTGCCACCCCCACTCTGCCCTCGCCACCGCCTCTGCTACCCTCGCTGCCTCCACCCCCTCGCCACCGCCACCCTCATTCCCACTACTACCCAAAGATCCCCGGCCCCGTGTCCCCCTTGTCCCCCTTGTCCCCCTTATCCCCCTTGTCCCCCTTGTCCCCCTTGTCCCCCTTGTCCCCCCGTCGTCGGATGCAGTAGAAAAGGAAACCACAAAGCATGACGGCAACAACGACTAAACCAACAATAACCCACGTTGGGGTGTTATTGTCATCGGATGACACGAAATTCGGATCGATCCATGCCAATGGAGGAGGAAAGTACTGAAAACTCGGATAAGTTTGTGGATAGTTATTGTTCTCCATCAAGAAAACTCTGTGGAGGTAGTTCAATGCGAGCGGTGAGTCTACAAACATATTATGAAGCATCAATCCAAGAGCCAATTTACCTTTTTATCATGATGAATTGATCGTATGATCCGAGCGCGAGATCGAAATGATTCAACACGGAATTCAGCGATATATAATGTGAGTGGAAGTAGTTGCTTGCACATATACCCTCACAAGAAGAACTAAGCAAATCGGTGAATGATGTTGCGCCAATGCTTACGCGACCTGCAAAGAAGTGAGAATTTTCGCCTGGTGGAGGTAGCACTATATATGCCCGGCGACGCTCCCTCCCTCCTTCACGGGGTGGGTTTTTTTTTTTGCCCGAAAGATGATAATTTTCATTACTAACCCACTAAAGGGGCACCATTAGTTTTTTTTTTATTGATAAGGGCATCATTAGTTGAAACGTCTAAACATAGAATTAAGAATAGAGAACAAGGAGAATTAGAAGTCCAATTGCTGGAAAGTGAGCTGGCTCGGTAGGTTAGGTAAGCGTTTTAACAAATGCATCACCGTAGCAGGTTAGGTAAGCGTTTTGACAAATGGACCACCATTCTTTTTTTAAGATGTAGTGTAATGATTGAAGCATCTGGTCAAAAAGTTGGGAAATTTTATTCACATGCCAAAATAAGAAAAATTATTTTTAAAAAAATCATAAACCTATTACAATTGTGCTGATTCAATTATAAATATTTTTTAAATCAATTGAGTACTAAATCTTTTATATTTATATCAATTCAATTCGTTCGATCAAAATTGGCTGCTCAAAACTTAAATGAACACCAGGCATTTTACAGGGCTCTGTTGGCACCGACGTAGATAATTTTTAATAATATTTGAATATTTTTTCGATTTGTATTCCTATTTTTCTTTTTATATTTTCTTTTCTTTTTTTTTCCTTTTCTCTTTCTTTCTTTTTTTTTTAAATTTTTTTTTTTCTTTCACTCGCTTCTTCCTCCGGCTAACAACAACCACTGGAAATGAAGGTCCAAGAAGAATGTGGCAAGCTTCAACTACTATCCAGGCTCGATCACGTCTTAATGTGTGATGTTCAGGAGCCCGGAATTAGGCCCATTGAAATGATACACGTGTTTGACTAATACAGTCTAAGGGAATAAGATTTTGGTGAAAGGCCAAGAAAAACAATCAGGTCTGAGATGAGAAATTATTATATGCTCTACAAAATGTGTGATTGAATATCATCTCAATCATTAATTAGGTAGATCTAAGCCCACGGGATCAATTGTTGAACTGAGTTTCCACATGAGATTTATAGATCATACAATAAAATTTCATGCAAAATGGGGTTATAGATGTGACCTAAAAAATAAAATTCACTCTACTATCCAAAATCAAGTCCACAAAAACTTACTTTAGAGCCGACCTGTCAAGGATATGAGAGAGCCACTGTCAATTCGTTTCTATTTTGAGTATTCTAAAAACGCAGGAAAATGTTCTAAGATCCTCCTGAACTTAAACTGTCTTAGATGGACACATCAAAAGGCTACTAATCTCAGTCCTCGCGTTGGCCTATTCTTGTCTACATCTCTCTCATGGTCACGGGACTCATGTCCGAACAATACTAAAAAACAGCCACGTCGCCAGCAAATTAGAACGATGGAATTAAACGCATGAGGCAAATAATGCGACGAGAAAGAAACCGGCGAGGGGACATGACTGGAGGAAAGAAGCACCCATTTTCTCTCTGCTCAACCTCACTTCTCCTTTAGCAGAACAGAGGAAACAGATGGGTGTAAAAGGGGAGAAAACTTGTGGATGTAGTCTGAGTTGCTTGTGGATATAGCATGACCAATCTCTTAAGAGTATATATAAACAAGCGTTCCTAGCTAACTTGGTAGTAAAAATGCATAGTTTATTGCATAAAGAAGCTGGAACAGCTCCATATCATCGGTTGTTTAAACAAGTTTAGTGTGACGTCAAAGTCCACTTTTGACCTCCTTACCCTTCTAGCCAAACTTGTCATGGTGGGCAAAGTGACATTACTCTGATCTCAAGCTCAATCACATTGTGACAATAATAAAAAAGTATTTGGAAACAAGGCATAGCGTTACTCTTGATAATTACGCAAAGCGTGAGAATGATTTAAGATCACGGAACATTTTGAATAAGAGCAATCTTTTTTATTATTACATTCTAATTATCAACGATATTATATTAGAGATTCTTAAGATTTTCTATAGAATATTATCCTATGTTAGGGACAACTATGATATTATTGTATTGTGAGATTTTGCCATTCGCTCATTTTCGCGGGTACTGTTCATTTACCCTCTCCATGTGACATCCTGAATTTTAGGTTCTGATTTCGATTGGATAAGTTGGTTTTTCATCGATGCGACCATAGTGCTTTTCTTTGAGATGGCTACTCACGAAATAACTAGCCTATCATGTGAAGCCGTTAAGGAATCTAAATGCAATGGACTTGAGAATTCGACCAGGAATCGACTGCTCGATCGTACTAATCTGCAAGAGTCACTACGGCACAGTTAAAAATTGATTAGAGACCGGAGATAGGGGCATTGCAATTTCGAGGTGTTTGTCAAGCACCTTGTTGAGACATGCATAATTCATTTTCATAGATGAAATTGTCATAAAAACACCACACCGAATGGTCTTTTAGTGTCCTCTTTTCTTTTTTTGTTAGACAAGTTGGGAAAAAGCTATAGCCAAGAAATTAAGGTGCATAACAAAATAGCCATGTTGCCGGCATGAAATGAGCCATTTAATTTAGTCATTTAGAAATCTGGATATGATCTGACCAAAAAAGTCATGAATACTCAGAAAAAAATGGGAGAGTATGATTTAAATTAAAGGAACTCCGATGCATTCCTTTATTAGCTTAGCACTAGATAATTTACGAGCATTTAAACAAAAATGTTTTATCATAGCTATTACGTTAAGTTGTATTGTATTGGACAAATCATTATATTCAAATATACAGATAATTGAGCAGTACAAATAGAATGAATAGCCTGAATTCATCCAATGTATGCTAACTCAACATGAATTTGGATGCACTACACTCGCAAATTATTGCTAAAAAAAAAACAAAGATATGACAATAGCAGATGCACTAAAGCACTTAACTTCATTTGGGAGCACATGAGATTTGCCAAATAGTTAGCCATATTAGTTACATAAAATGTTTCATAAGATCCATATGATTTAATAATTTAATATTACATCCCTTTTTTTATGTCTTTAGCTCGTCCAATGAGAATCGACAAAGTGAACTGGACTAAATATCTCCTGGATGAAAAACAACCTAAAGTGCTCCTGTGAAGCAACTTCCATGCATCGCTTCATGGTGGCCTGTGTTCTTGGAAGCACTATCACTCCTTTTTTCACTTCCTTTCAGTGTCTTAGGCTGTGCATAATAAAATTTATACTTCTCTATTTCTTTGTTTCTCTATTCCTCGGAATAAATTTGGAACATAAATCTATTTGATAACGCAATTTGATTTTTCTATTTCTAAAACAGATTTCTATTCCAGAAAATGATTTGAAGAAGAAATTAAAAACTAAAATTTTTAACTTCTCAATTTCTGAAATAGAAATTGAGAAATCAATTTCTGGCCAGAAATCAATTTTTGTTCCAGAAATTTTGTCATGCACACCCTTACTATCAAGTATCTTTGCCTCAATCACCGAGCAATTTATTTTTCCTTTTTCAAACTATAATGGTCTGAATATCTTCATAGGATTCTCAATCAATAGAGTTATGTTATTGGAAAAAAGCTATGCACGTTGCTCAAGTCCACGATATGCAATATTTTGACTAGGCATTAGATAGATGGGGTGTCTCTACTCCCTCTCGAGTCCACATTCACATAGTTAAGTCTATGAATATGTTCTCTCATTCTATATGCTTAGATTATGGTCTTTCATATTTATGCATTGCTTGTTTAAAAATGCATGTGAGGAGACAATTCTCTTTGTATTCTTCTAGAGGTGTACATTGAGGGAAATAATCGAATTGCAACTCTAACTCATTCAAACATTGTGCATGATGAAACCGAGGATCCACCACATCTTATCAAAAAGATGAAGACTAAATTGTGTTTGCCTTGCTCTCTGCCAACTCTGTCACGCAATCACAAGAGCTTGGTAATATCGCTTGTAGTTTTATAAGCATGTCTTTTCTCACATCGCAATTTTTTAAGTGGTGTTTAATTAAATCACGTCTTTTACAAATGGCAGGTACTTGAAAATATGAGTTCCTATTAACAATAGGCATTAAATGGTTAACGATTTGATTATTGAAGTTATTATTTTCAAGAAGGCAACCATGTATTATTACAACAATCTCATGATTGTACCATGCCTTGCAAAAGTGAGGTGCATGCGTACTATTTTGTCTAATAGAGCTCTATTTTAGCTTCGCACATTTCTCAAACCCCTCATTACTCCTTTTGTCATTATGCTTTAGTGACGCATAGTCAAGTATCCTTGCCTCGGTCACTGAGCAATTTGTCTATTCTTTTTGGACTTCAATTATATGAATATCTACATAGGATTCGGGATAAGTACACTATCAGTGCCATAAGTTGTGTACGGTATTCACTTTGGCGCCAAAAGTTTCTGTCGGATCACTTAAGTGCCAAAAAATTTGAAAAACGATCATTTTAGTGCCAACTCTGATCTGGTTGGCTGGAAATCCGACGTGACACTTTTTTATTAATTTTTGAAGCTGATGTGGCTTGCCGGAGAGTACAGTCGGCATCCTAACACCAAAACGATGCCGTTTGGTGTCTCCCCCAATTCAAAACCCTAAATCTCCGGCTAGTCACCATCCTTGACGGCCCCCATGCTCGACGGCCGTGACTCTGACCCCGACTCTGACCCTGACGATGGCCACTTGGCGGGTCGATGAAAGGGACTTTGGGCTACGAAAGCACGCCAGGTCAATTTAAAGCACACTAGGCTACGGAAGCACGCCGGGTCGATGAAAGGGACTCTAGGCTACAAAAGCACGTTAGGTCAATATAAAGGACAGCTTGACCGAGTCAAGTGTCGATGCACTTGAGAGAGAATACCTGCACAATGATAAGTATTTAGAGTATGGGTAGAGATATACTTACCTGATGATATCTCTGATTCTTGGGGATATGTCCTTTGGAACTTAGATATCCTGTGAAGGCCTCTTACCTCCTGGTAGAAATAAATTTTGGAACAGTAATGACACACATTGAATGTTCGTGATGGTTTCTCATCTCCTAATATCATGATGAATTCTGAAAGGAACCTGAATGTCAGGAGCTCTTGGGTCTTTGAGAAAACATTACCTGTCATACATGATTAGAGCAAAAATGCATTCACCAAAGAAATAAGCAATTAAGGCTATTATGGAATGCACACTTCAAAATCCACTGAAGTTTTTATCAATTCAATCGGGGTTTATACATAATGACCTTTGCATCACCCAAATTTCCACTAGAGAGAATTATAGTTCAAGACAATTTTCACTCATGACATGGATTTTCTAAGAATACCAAATGAGAGACTTTCAGTTAGAAAGGACTTTCACTAACTCTCATTTAGAAGAGCTATTTTATGAGAATCACTCCATCTCACCATATCAACAGGGGTCTGAGTATTCTCGCAAGCGGTACGACCTTACCAATCTGAGAGGTCTTTAACATGGAGCGAGCGTGATGTAGGCTTGGTCAATGGCTTAACAAAGGGACTCTTTGAGTCAAAGCTATTGAAAGAACAATCTTGTAATCATCTCCAGGCTTACAAGTCAAGAACTCTGCAAAATGAGAAAGAAATAATCATGCCCGCACTTCTTCGAGTGATACTTATAAACATATGAATTCCTATGTTAATTCAAGTGCCCTAATCAGAAGAGACTTTGCAAGGGACGTAACATAGGCTGGGTTCATGGGTTGAGAAATGAAATGATCTTTAGGCTCAAAGATGTGTAAAGGGTGAGAGCTGATGATCATCTAGGCATTGCCACCAGTTTCCTTTTTCATCACCGAGGATGTCTTCATGAAGCGCCCCCATTGATTGTAAAAACTCAGTATTTGAGTTCTTTGAGTATTGCTCCATTGGAGATACAAGCTTTTTACAACCGATAGTCCTTATCTTGACTTTTTTTTTTTTTCATCTATGGGCATTGGCCTTACTTTTATCAGACACACTGCTTTTTATGGCCTCTAGTTCTTTTTCATTTTTCTTCACTTCTTTTTCATGGGCATTGGCCTTATTTTTACCAGGCACACTACTTTTTTTCATGTCCCTTGGTTCTATTTTGATTTCAATTCTTGCGCAAAGTGCATGCGTCAAGGAATTACACTCTGAATGATACTCGAACTTTCAAGGGTCTTCATCTGCCTTTTGCCTTGCCCTAGTGTGGGGGATAATCACCAACTGGGTTTAAAGAAATAAAAAATTGCAAGCTCAAGTGGGCTATGCAAATGGTATAAGTATGTAGGATAGAGAAAGAAATGTTTTTCGTCATCCTAAGGCACTTAAATTAACACATGAATTCAATGTAATAGCATGACTTGAAGATTAATGCAAGTGAGAGCAAGAAATTTTCTTTCCATTTTCCTCATCTCATGATGCCATTTTACCTCCCGGTTGCCCCGATGTGGGGTGGTTCTTGACAGGGGTAATTTGAAAAGAATTTTCACAAGTGTATAAGGCTCAAAGGGGTTAAGCAATGGATCACCTATGGTGTTTGGGGTAAAGAAATAGACTGCCCCTCATCATTTCGATTATCGTACCTTTTGCGAGAGAACTCTTCACCTTAAGGATATAAACCTTCATACACTCATCTCACAAGTGTATGAGTAGGGGACTGTGTATAGGATAGGGTTCGCCTTTCATCATCTCGATCATCTCATTTAGTACGCTCAATCAATTCCACATCATTCATTAGATTAGTTCATCTTGATGTTCTTTAGTGGAATTCGTGGACAAAACATGTAAGAGTCACCATGCAGAATTCTTTTTAAAAAAAAAAAAAAAAGAGCTTAACAGCTTTAAGCATGAAAAATTGTCAATCTCAAAACAAACAATTTACCACACTAAAAAAGGTTTTAGGCATTCATTCAGGGAATTCCCCCACAAAAGGGACTATCTCAATAATGGGTGTTCTTGGATTGCCCCTTATTGAAAGGGAACAAACACACTAATTGATCAATCAAGACTAAAAATACGATCTTCAGTTTAATAGACGCTTTGTTCTTGCTTTTGCCCCTGATGTGCCTTTTTTTTCAAATTCTTTCTCCCCAGGCCAAGAATATAATTCTCTGAAACATAAAATAAATGAGTTAAAAAATTAAACAGGGCTAACCTAATGCATGCTTTTGGAAACAATTTAAAAAGATATTATTTTTTTAGGATTTTTTTATGAGGAAGCATGAAGAAGCCCAGTCCTCAGAATTCTCCTTGGATGGCATTTTCTTTTCATTGTTGGATATCATCACCGCGCTAGTCTGGTGTGCCTCATTATGCCCTCAAAATTGGAAATAAAATTGTAATTTCATTGAATATAATCAAATGAATTACATTATTGGAATGTAAAATGCAAACAAGCAAACCCTAGTAACAAAAGCAATAATTGAAATCTCATAAAGCAGGAAATCCTAAAAAACTTGAAGTCCTAGAAGATAAGAACTTCTTCAC
The DNA here is from genome assembly GCA_014182725.1 of Eucalyptus brandiana. Classification (NCBI taxonomy): domain Eukaryota; kingdom Viridiplantae; phylum Streptophyta; class Magnoliopsida; order Myrtales; family Myrtaceae; genus Eucalyptus; species Eucalyptus brandiana. The sequence goes on from CM024678.1 coordinate 20,429,575, forward strand.
TCAACGACAGCGTTTGCGCCTCCATCATGGTTGGGCAGAGGATTTTTCTAATTACTGCTAAAAGAGAACACATTTGTATCCAAGAGGTCTTGGACCTTATGCTTCAAAACATAGCAATCATCAGTGGAGTGACCAACCTCTCCCATGTGATAGTCACACTTTTCTGAGGGATTATATGCGGGATAATGCTCAGGATTTGGTTGCTTCGGCTTCGAAGAGAGTAATCCCTTCTTTTGGAGGACAGGCAAAACTTTGGATAGGGGTCTAGGAAGAGGTGTGAACTGTCTTCTAACATTACGTCGTCGACCAGGGGCTGATGTTCTCCACCTTGTTGCTCAGTAGAAATCTTAATTACTGGAGTGTGACCACGATTCGGTTAAGAATAGGTCATATTAATCTCAGCTTCAAGGTCCTTCTCCTTCTTGGTAGAAAACATTTTGTTAGATGGCTCAGTAAACCACCCTTCTCTTATCCCCATCTCAATTTGTTCTCCCACGGGAACAAGTTGGTTGAAGTTTTCGAAATATGTGCTAGCCATCCGGTTACGGAACTCAGACGGAAGAGTCTTGATGAACAACTTCATCAATTCCTTGTCAGTAGGCTCAGGGGTGATTTGAGCTGCCAGATTTCGCCATCTCACGGCGTACTCCTTAAATGATTCACTCCTCTTCTTCTCCATTCTCTCAAGATCTTCTTAGGAAGATCCAATGTCCATGTTGAACTTATACTACTTGAGAAATGCGTCGGCCACTTCATTCCAAGTGTCGAGAAGGTTTACATTCTTCATGACATACCAGTTTAGCGCGGGCCCAGTCAAACTCGCATGAAATAATTGGATCATGAGGGGCTCGTTTTTTACGTGTTGGGCCATGCGTACGTAGTATATCTGTAAATGAGATTTTGGGCAAGATGTATCATCGTACTTCTCGAACTCTGGCATTTTGAACTTATTCGACATTTTGACATTCTTATAAACCAAGAGGTCGAACGGGAGTGAGCTTTGTGACTCCTGTAGTTGTTTCACTTTCTCTTCCAGCTTTGCAAAGCGTTCATCTTACTCCATCTTGGGGACGTTATCAAGCTTGACCTTGTTAACAATAACTGACAATGGGTCGTCTTCCAACTCGAGCATGTCGTCATCACCCACTTAGGCTTTGTTTGCCTGCTTCGGGGCTTCTATCTCGGGGAGAGCGGGTGCAGGATTCGGATTCACCTGAAGTGATTGAAGTTGAGCAGTTATAAGCTACATAGAGGTGGCTAACTGTTGGAGTTGATCTTCCATGGAGGACATGCGATCGCGCATCTCATTTTGGTCGGCCATTTTAGCCCTTGATCGCGTAATGATGGGAGAGCGTGGAGGATCCGTTATCACCTAAATTAAATGAACGAAAATGCATAATTACGAGGTGTAAATAGCGAATCAATCCATGACAATGATCTATCAACTTTTTTTTCATTTTTTATGAAAAGTTCTTACAAGAAGAGAATTTCCCAAAGAGAGCTAGAAAAGTAGACACCTTAGCAAATCAAATTTTCTAGACATGAATTGAAAACAAATTCTCCAAAGTTTTTTTCAAATAATTCATTACATGCAATTTCCTCATTTCATTTCTAATTGACAAATGAATTAGATCAAATGATTAACCTAGATTGTCATGGACGGACCAAAAGTATGACAAAGTAAATTGCATGGTATAGGGATAGAAGACTTACTTCACCAAGACGAATCGATGGCAATCACATAGACATGCACATGAGATGTGAGGCTCAATTTCTACTCTAGCCAGGCTTAGCAAAGTAGAGTTTAAAGGGTGGGATGACTAGTCGCAGCCTCGCGTACTAAGTCAAGTCCTCTTAACTCCGGCTCAGTCAAAAATGATACCCCAATGTGACGCAGTATCGCGAGCAGAGGTAAACATTCTTGACACCAAGAAAGAAACTTTCGGGATTGAGTTAGGCAACCTCTACTACGCGGCCTCGCGATCTAAGTCGTATCCAACTCAATACCATCCTAAGTATCCTAGTGTGGCCCAGGTCCGGCGATAAGTTGTGTGTGCATGAGTGTAGTGTAAATGCAAGACATGCACAATAGTTTATATCAAGCAACACTTCAACATTAAAATACACTATATATTCCTACACCTCCCTGCAAAACAAAGGTTAACAATCACTACTCCCCTTATACCTCCCAATCTGTAAGAACATTTAACACATAAATGTTAGGGACGTACCTGGAATCCTCGCTGCCAAATAAAAACATTTTTCAAAAAGAAGAAAATTGGCCTAAGTCCACTAAGTGTTTTAATACAAGTCCCCAGCGAAGTCGCTAAGCTGTCGCGACCAAATTTTCGGGTGTGAACCACCTAGGGTTTGGTTAATGGATTGTTAAGTCTAGACTTAACTCGAGCTCTCCCAAACTCATACAAATTCGCGACTTAGGTTCAAGTTCTTAACATGCAATTGATTTTCAATTAGGAGTCGCCACTAATCTATTTTTGGTGGGTCGATTAGAAACCCAAGTAAAGTAATGGGAGATTTACTTTACTCCTACGAACCAAAGATTTGGATTCGGGGACTTGGTTACACTAGATTTCTCTAATACCATTTCGGTACCATTCTTTTATTTTTTTTTTAAAATGCTTTTGCAGGCAGCTTAAATTGATTTTCAATCTATTTCCCTAACATGTGAGGTAATCATACGAGTGCGCAAACCACCAATTTAACACCCAAGAAAACAATGAATAAATTACGGAACTTACCTCATGGCAACGAAAGCATCTGCAATGTTAGATTAGAATTCACATCAACAACCCTAGTTATGATTTCTAATAACACGCAATTTCTTCTTTTTTGTTTTTACTTATTTAATGAGGATCATGCAATGCATGCTACTAATCTAACATAAAAAGATATGACATGGTAATTTGACCTAACTATATGACGTAATAAGATGCAATCTATACTAAAAAATGGAATCAATTTATTCTAAGGCATTTTTTGGTATTTTTCATGAAATTCGGAATTAGGAAAAATGTAAAAAGTATCTAGTTAGATTAAGATCCTATTTAATATGTATTAGGAATTAGGTTGAGCCAAATCCTAATTTAAATTAAAATATTATCTTAACCCAAATAATCCTAAAATGCAATCTATTTAAGAAAATGCCTAAACTTCTAATAAATTAAGAAAAAAAATATTATCTAAAATTATACTAAGTGCAATTTTACTCTAATATGCAATGACTTACAAAATATGCCCTAATTCTACATGGCATATGCATGATGATTTTTTGTTGTTTTTCCTTTCTGCCCTTTTTTTTTTCTAATTTCGAAATTAATAATTGCCAAATAATTAAACATGCAATCCAAGTTTAAAAAAAAAAAAAAAACTAGCAACCTAAATTAATTGATTTTATTTTTTTGATTTTTATTTTTTTAAAATTCGAAATAATAAAACTCATACCCTAAACATGCAAGATAACCCTAAAGCATGTAATATTCTAATTCAAACATATTCCGAGATAAACAAAGCAATCAAGACAAGCCAAGCCATTCAAAATCACCAAAGATATCATACATTGTTTAGATCAAGGGATAATATTTCGCTAGTAAAATCGATAAATCGATCTTAAGCATTAAAGATCAAAGTATCAATTGTATTCCTGCTTAATTAATTATTTCATCTAAGGCCTTATAGATGAAATAAAAAATTCAGGCGCGGTTGTGAATCAGGTGGCATGTCATAATTTCTAATTATGCATAGGGAAATATCTCAAGTAAGAAAAACAAGAAATAAAATAAACAATAAAATAAAATAAACCTTCCTAGTAAAATAAAATAAATATACCTAAAAAAAAATCTTGGCCAATTCGAAGCTCCGGCGAGGGTTCGAGGGCACGGCGAGCAGCACATTCAGTGCAAGGCAGCGACGGTTGACACCGACGAGAGACTCCGGCGTGGCAAGGCACCAGCGAGGGGCGTCGCGGGGCGCGAAACTTGCTGTCAGGCACCGGAGAGAGGCGAGCAAAGACGATGTGGGCTTTGGTAGCGTCGGGTCGTGGCAAGGACAGCGGCACGGCAACGAATGAGCATTGGGCCAAGGCGAGCAGGGGTGCCGGGACTTCTGGTGCTGCTGATTGGCGACGCAGAGACAAAGCAAGGGCACTTGAGTCGCGGCTGTTGCAGGGGATCTCAGATCGGCGGTGACTGACAAATCCGGACGAGGCAGGGGAAGTAGCGTTGTTGCAGATCGGCTTCATGGGCTGCCGATGTTGTGGCCACCAGCGTGAAGAAATGAGTGGCGGTCAAGAGTTTGACACGCGGTGTTGCACGTCAGGGGGCAGATCCGACGGGACGACGGTGGTGAAGGTGCGGTGACTGGTGCGAGGCAGTGGCTTTGCGGCTTAGGCAGGGAAGCGAACGCGCGGGTCGGCGCGAACTCGCGGGTGAGTGGGATCTCCGGTGACTGGCAGGGCAGCGACAACGACAGCAGAGTGGCAGTGGAGACTTGGAGGTGGCTGGTGGAGGCGGTGCCGGCGCGGTCGTCAGTGCAGGCAAGGGCAGCCCTACGAGGAAGATGAACAGTCGCGATTCCCCTCTTTTTTTTTTCTTTCTTTCTCACGTCACTCACCAGTCACTTCTCTTTCCCCTCTTGCTTTTTTGGACGTGAGTTGAATTCCTCACCAATTTCCTGTCTTCTTTTTTTTCTCAAAAATTTCGAAATCTCTCCCCTATTCACAAAAAATGCAGCTCTCTTTTATAATAATTCCAGACAACCGCTTTATATGGTATTTTCCGAGTTTCCATCTTCTGTCACATTAAATCAAAGCTATGAATCGGAGCGTGATTTTGCAATCAACTCGATTTTGCTCAGATTTCTTCCATTTTGTAAAAATTCTTACCCTTTATTCACTTGATTTTTAAATTGCTTCTGCATTTAATAAAATCAGAATATTCATCAAAATTTCAAACTTCCATGCATAATCAATCAAATCAATTTCCCATTTTTCCCATTTTTTTCATTTTATTTGTTCTCGATGCATTTTTTTTAGGGGTTAAAATTAATCCCTAATTTTTATGTAAAAAATCAATAATTGGATCGCCAAAATTTAGGTGTCAACAAAGGTTTTTCACTATTGTTTAAGTGATAGCCACAAAGAAGTTAGTAGAGACATAGTAACAAGAGAAAAAGATAAAGCAAAAAATCTGGAGGCTTGGGGATAAATTTGATTTACATCAAGCTGACATCGGAAGTCGATTCATGATCTAATTGAGTTGAAATCTTGTCAATGTGTTTGTGGTGCACTTTTTCGAATTTGGATGGTTTGATTTTTGTTTAAAGCTCCCTACACCAAGTTTTTCGTAGATTGATCAAAACTTGCATTTTGTTATCAGATTTATCCTTAATCTTTGGTGAAATTTATGCGTATTTCCAAGAATAATGTTTTTTAGATCGTTGCTACTATTTACCTCTAGTTTTTACTAAAGAAAAACTTTGCTAACTTGATTTTGTTGATAGTGAAGATTTTTGGGTGAACTCCAGTCCCGTGGCTTTTTATCTTTTGACACCGTGGTTTTCCACGTAAAAAATTGCATTGTGTTTGCATGCTTAATATTTATTTTTCTCTATTATATCGATTCCTATTAGGTTTACACGAAATGGAAGATTATATTATTCCTTTCCGTTAATCCGATATTATTCGGATCGTTACTATTCTCTCATCAGGTACGAAAGTCAATTTGTATGTGATATATATCTCTATCAATTTTGAGTATTATTTTCGTATGAATTATGGTTGTGGCATAGTCTAATTTTTGGGCATGGTCACAATGAGCATTGATGGACATTCTTTGACCATAATGTTGATATGAAGGACCTTTAGTGAAACCCAATTTTGGGAGGAGGAAGTCGAAGAGAAAATGAATGACTTGAAAGAAGGTGAGATGAAATTTGAATTTGGGAATGGCGATAGTTGTAGGGGGAGAAAAATAGCAAATATTGTTCTTTCCATTGTTTGGAAGAAGAAGGAAAGCAAAGAGACTTGGAAAAGCTAATGGTGTGAAAAGCCCAAAATGTTCTTTAAAGCCTATAATGTCGATTCCCATTCTTGTTCTCTTTGTTTTCATAGCTATTAAAATGGAAAATTACCCAAACTGGTTCTAAATCTAATATATAAATGTCGATTCAATCCTAAATTTCTAATTTTACTAATTTTGTCCTAAACTTATGTGTGAAATTCTAATGTAGTCTTTTCAGTCAATTTTTTCTAGAAGACGCAGACGTGGCAATCCAATCATTGCCGATCATTCTATATAACACACTACCACATTAGTGATTTCTAGCAAAAAATAATTGAAATGACTACATTGAAATTTCATATAAAGGTTTAAGATTCAATTAACAAAGTTAAAAAGTTAAGGGCTGAATTAATATTCATATAATAGATTTATGACTAATTTGACAATTTCCTAAATCATGGCTTAGTCAATGAAAGATCATCAATTTAGACTCTAACAGCGAAAAGCAAAAAATAAGTCTTTTGGTTAATTGTATTTAAACTAGGGGTGAGTGGTTCTGGCTTTCATAACTTAGAATATACCCGTTGGAACATACTCCTTATAGATTTAAAATCTGAAACTTACCCTGCATACCTTAGAATATGAAATCTATCTTGTCACAAGTTCCAGATTGGTTTTAGGGTACCTAGGAACTAGCCTTTTTTTTTCTTTTTTTCTTTTTGTTTCATTTTTAGTTAAGTAAAATAAAAGTGAATGCAACAAAAAAAATTAAAATTTCCCATTGTAAATAGTAATAATCCATAAAAGATGAAGATGTGAAATAAAATAAACAATAAAGGGTTCAAACACGTTACCTAAAACCTAAATTATAAAACTTCAATCATCCACTTAAAAAAAAAAAAAAAACCCATTTGCTGAAACTCTTCTTGCGATTGTTGTGAGAATTAAAGTTGCCCTCAGGATGGTCAAATAGAGAGGCCTCCCTAGATATAAGACGGCCAAAAAAAGGTCAAGCACTATGTTTCAATCCAGCAAGGGAGCTCTTTAGCAAGCAGCAAAAGACTAGATGGTCAAAATTGTAACAAGAGGACAAAATAAGCTTCCTCTAGTCAAGACTCAGAGTGCTTCAAGTAAGACCGTCAAATGGGTGGGTCAGGTTGGGTTTGGGTCGGGTCAAAAATGGTCCGACCCATATTGACCCATTTAACCCGTTTTGACCCATTTTCATGCAATGTAAATTTAATAACCCATACCCGACCCGACCCATATTATCAAAACACATTTATATAACTCAATTTAGTTACTTAAATAAAAACTTCACACCAAATTTAAAAAGTAAATAAAATAAAAAAATGTGAAAAACCTTTAAATTGAAATACTTTTGAAGAACTCTTGATAAGAAAAAGTTTGATGAGCTAATAATTGACATGAAAATAATATTTGCTTATAAAAAATCTTCTTGAATGCGAGAATGCATAGCTTCTTAATTGTAATTGTTTTTAATTTTGGTTGATTTCTTGATTTTAGTTCACCAAGTTAAAAATTACATTATAATATTTAGAATTTATATTTATCAATCTAAATAGCATCGAGCTTCATCTAAAAATACTTCTCTAGTATGTATATGGATATCTATTTACCAAATATCATTAAAAAAATCGAATTTTTTATTATTTTCAATTTTTTTGAAATTATTTTTTTTTTATTTTCTTCTTTTCTTCTTTTCTCTTTTCTTTCTTTTTCCTCCTCCTTCTCCCTTGTTACTTCGTCAACAATGACCGGCCAAGCCGCAGTCCGGCGAGATCAAGGCTTTGCCCACCCAAGTGAGCTTGAGCTATCGAGCTCCGTCGTGGCCGATGAGCTTAGGGCTCGGCCAATCTAGGCAAGCCCGAGCTTCGTTGTGGCAATCGAGCTTGTGGCTCGCCAGATCCAGGCTGTCACGCCCCAATCCTCCAAGCGTGTGCCCATCCTTCTCTGGTCGATAAAATTTTGTGACTTCCTAGGACGAGTCGTCGACCCTTTCTTTTTATTGCACATGCGGAAACGAAAATATATCCCCTGACAGTAATCATCTCGAGATAGAAAAGCAGGACAACAGATTCACAAACAAACATGCTTTTATATATACACTGAGTCATGTACAAAAGTCTATGGCCAAAAAACTACAAAAGACTAGCCTTCCAAAAAGAAGCGGTCCTAACTGAACTACGCTTCCGATCACCTCCCCTCAATTCCAGGTCCTCCACTCGATTACCTTGAAAATGGTTATATAATAACCAGTGAGACAATGTCTCGGCAAGTCCATGCTCTAAACCCCGATTATGAGGGAAATACGCCCAGAAGCGTCATAATCATGCAATCATACAATCACAGAGCATTACCTTGGCCTTAGATCCACCCTGCAGGTCAATACAATTTAAATACTCAATTAAACAATTCAATTCAAATCTACCATCAATCAAACGATTCATTCGACTCCATGTCATCAATGTCATCCATAAATTCTGTCGATTCGAACACTGCTCGCCTAAGCTGAAATAAATATACTCATATATCATTGCTCCCCAAAGCTGATGTCTAAAATTTGCTTACCGAAGCTGCTAGATCAAATAATGATCACCGAAGCTGCTAGATCAAATAATGTTCACCAAAGTTGCTAGATGACATGTGCTCGCCAAAGCTGCTAGATCACTATTACTTGCCGAAGCCAATATCTAAAGTGCTCACCGAAGCTGCTAAAGATCTATATTGACGTTAATGCTCCCTGAAGCTGTTATAGATCTATATTGCTCGCCTAAGCTGATTTGGTACTTAAAGACCACTTTCGGTGTCAACTCCCGACACTCGGTATTTTTCCAATTAAAATACCAATATATCACAATCATCACTCAATTCAACAATACAGCACTTAATTGTAGAAACTAAACACATCACTGCGATCAGCTTGAAATTCTATCAAGCGGCTCTCCCGGTATAATTTCCGGGAAATATTAATTAATTATTAATTATTAAAATTAATTAAATAATCACAATTAATTACCATAAATACTAACCTAGGCCAGAATTACTAAATTAAATACCAATACGGACCCGGAAAATTCCTGAACAATTCTAGATAAATAATAAAATTAATCTATGCCTTAGCTAAACCATGCTAACCACCTAACACGCTCAATTAAATAATTAAATTTCTAATTTAATCTAACTAACCACCTAATTCCTAATTAAATAAATCTAAACACCCGTTAAACGTCATTAGCCTACTAAGAAAAGTTTAGAGCATAAACTCACCGGTTTATTGCGAAAACCGGTTCACCGCGATGACGATGCGACGGCAGCCGAAATCCAAATTTTCGGCAGCATCGGCAGACACACAGGCCGGGCTGAAAAGCCTTGCAAGCCCACAATTGCTGGGCTTGGTTGATGGGCTTGGGCCTGCTTCTTGGACTTCAAGTGGGCCGAAAATTTGCTGAAGGTGGGCTGAAGTCGCGAGCTTAGCTTGCGGGCTGCTAAGCCCAACTAACAAGCTGAGATGTGGGCTGCTGCTGGAAACACTGAACTGGGCCGGGCTTCAAGTGGCTGACTCCTTGGGCTGCTGCTGCACACGGTTTGGGGACTGGGAAATTGCGAGCGGGGCCGAGCGGAGGCTAAACTGCGAAGAAGCAGCTCCGGTGGGCCTCGCCGCCTTCGTGCGAAACTGAGGGAGCGCGTGGCACGGAGCTTGGGAAATGCTTCGGTCAACGCCAGGGATTTTGCTGAGGAGGGATCCACGGTAATTGACTCGTGGACGTGGCAGCGAAGGAGGGAAACTGTTTTGGTGAAAGATGAAGCAAATGGTGGTGGCAGACTTCGTGAGTGGGCTGGCACGCGGCAGAGGGGACAAACCGAATTGGAGAGAGGGCGAGCTGCTTCGTTGGACTGACTTCGCGCAGCTGGAACAAAGGGAGCCATTGATGGCGTTGAAGATACTGCAGTGTTGACCGATGGAGCTGAAGACGCGGACGTGAGCTGGCGGTGGGTATTCGGTGGTCGTCGCTGGATTGGAGGAAGCTGCGTCGGTCTTCTTTGCTGATGATTGACAAGGCTTCAACTGTTGACTTGGGGATTTCGGTGGAGATGCTGACCGTGCGGGGGCGTGGGCTTGGCTGCGGTTTGTGGCTTCTGTGGCCGTGAGAGAGAGAGTAAGTGGAAAAGAGGGGCAGACGGTGGCTTCGTGGAGGAGATGGCCAGCAAGAGAGAGAGAGAAAAATGAAGAAGCTGCGGGCGGTCTTCGACGAAGCTAGCTGAAAAGAAGATAAGGCAAGAGCAGCTGGCACCAGGGAAGGAGACGTGCGAGAGGTTGGCGACGCAAATGGGAGGGTAGCTGGTCAAGACTTGTTGAAGACGCCACGGTTGGGGAAAAAAAAATCAACAACCCCAATCCACTTAATTAAATGCATGTACCATATTACTTTCCAATTATTTAAGTCCATAATAAGTCAATTCCAAAGCTCCGAATTTCATCACATAAACTTCAATTTCTTCTCCAATTTTCTAAGTCGACGTCCAAGTTTGCCGAAGAAAAATCCCATATAATTTTCTGTAAGTCCCTGACACTCAAAGGCTCGGCTTGGAAGTTCAAATTTCTTTTAATTTGGTCCATCCGAATTTCCGCTAAATTTCTGCAACGTCCGAAACGGTTTTCCTTAAAAATCCCGGAATCTCTAAAAATTCCTCGGAAGATGAGTCAATGTTCCTAAAATAGATTATGACACCATGGAATTTTCAATTTCTAAAATCGATTCAAATTCTGGGTTAATTTCACTTCGGCGCGCTTTTAGCGTGACTTGGTCTACCGGGTCACTTTTATAAATTTTTGGTGCATTTGACCTGTGATCGATTTATCTCGAGTCATAATGTACATCTTCGACACATTAGTGACCATCAGTTATTGTGAAAATCTCAATGTTTCAATTACGGGTACCGGGTACCAAAACGATAGAAAAATCGATCTAATACCGATCGACGAGTATTTTGCAATCAGGTGGAATCACCCACATTTTGATTACATATCTCAGTTGAATCAACCTATCTTTGATCTCTGATCGATTTCGACAGTGCCGTAATGATCTCGGCAAATGAACACAGTCAAGCGATCAATTCCTGGTTGAATTCTCAAGTCTAATTGCATTTAGATTCCTTAATCGCTTCCCCAATTAGTCAAGTTATCTTGTGAGTGATCAGCTCAGAGAATAGCATTATCGGCGCGTCGATGAAAGGCCCGATTTATTTAATCGAAAACGAAATCTGAAAATTCAAGCTGTCACACAGGTGAGCCTGAGCTCAGCCATGGCTGGCAAGCTCGTGGGTCGACTGATCCAAGCGATCCCAAGCTCCGTCAAGGCCGGTGAGCTTGTGGCTCGCCAGATCCAGGCAAGCCCAAGCTCGGCCAAGGGCAGTGAGCTCGGGGCTCACCCAATCCAAGCGAGCCCAAGCTCCGTTGAGGTTGGCAAATGCGCGGCTTGCCTGAGGCCGACAAGCTCGAGATCGACGACAAAGATGGTGGCGTGACGGCAGGGTAGGCGGTGGCTACAATCGGTTGGGATCGAAAAGGAAATGGGGTGCTCTACTCATCCAAAGATTTGCAGTTACGGAAGGAAGAGAGAATTGAGGCAGAGCCTCTACCACAGAGCAGGAAGGCCATGGGTTCAAAGTGGGTTTCCTAATAACCCATTCAGACCAATTTCTTTTCTTGCTTTACTTTCTAAGACCCATTAGTGACACATATTTAACTTTCACTTGACTCATATATAACCCATTTAATTAAAAATGAGTCATAATATGGGTTTATGACCCATTTTGCCAGCTCTAGTTTCAAGACAGCAAACCAATCTACACTACTCCCACCTTTCAGCACAAGTCAACAAGAAATATTAGTTAGTGCTGTTCATGTTATGACATTGCCAGGGACAAAAATATAGCACAAAAAAGACAACAGATGCAAGCTTATAAATTTTGTCAATAAATATTGTACCGATTTGATTCTTGATTCCAATTCCTAAAAAATAGGGAATTAGGAACCAAACCTAGTCTTCCTAAAACCTAAAACTTGACCAATAAAACTCATTTAGATCAAGAGGGAGCATAGTTCCAAGGTGGAACAGGACTAGTTTTAATTCAAACCTGCTAACTTGGCATCGTATTCAAGTCTAATTATCCGCTGTCAAAGTGCCAACAGAAAGCATGTATGATATGCCTTTTTTCCTCTGACCCTAAAAGAAGAGCTCCTGATTTCTCCTCTGTAGCTTCCCTGGGAAGTTGTCTCCGTTTCTCCTTTTGCTTTTCCCTCTTCCTCCTATAGAAAGGTCGAGGCTTCCGACCCACACTACCTCCAGGTTGAAGGATCAACCACATTCGACGCAAGTACTGGTGTGAAGTACCTCGGAATTGTTGGAAATGGTGATCTATTTTCTAAAATTTCCTAGAGTTGCTAAACTTCTAGAATTCAAGTTTCTGGAAGAAAGAGAAAAATGTAGAAGCACATGTGTAGATCTCTCTAGAAAAAGAGAGGATAAACTATAATCTAGAACTCTCTAGATTAAGCCTAAGTGGACAACATTCTACATAAATCTAGAATGTTGGTAGAGCACCCTATAAATAGGAAAGATGGGAGAGCATAGTCGAACAACAAATGTAAAGGTGTGAGAGGTAAACCCTCCTCCTTGTGTGTGGTGGAAAAACCCTCCACCGTGAGAGGTCTTAGACCTCCACCAATCTCCATCAAACTATTTCCTTCAACTAATGAAACTATTTTCCCCCAATACCCATGTTCTTTGTTCTTCAATTATCCTAGTCCCCTTGTCCATCCACTACAAATTATATCATACACTTGCACACAACATCACTAATCAAAAACTATCATCGATACCAAAACCATACTTCCGCACACATCCAAAAAATTTTAACATGGTATCAGAGCCAGGTTCACCCAGGTTCATAACTGAACTAGGTGTAAGGGACCGTGAAACCAGAGCCAGGCAACCTTGTGTGTGGTGGGAAAACCCTCCACCGTGAGAGGTCTTAGACCTCCAATGTACTTCCATCAAACTAGTTTGCTCAACTAATAAAACTATTTTCCTCCATATCTCATGTCTTATATCCTTCAATTATCATATCATGTCCCTTGTCCATCCTCCACAAATTATATCATACACTTGCACATATCATAAACCAAAAACTATAACTAATACCAAAACAATACTTCCGTGCACATTTAAATTCTAACATGGTATCAGAGCCAGGTTCACCTAGGTTCATAACTGAACCAGGTGTAAGGGACCGTGAAACCAGAGCTAGGCATATCGGATGGTTATTGGCGTTTATCCTCACCATCCTCAACTAAAAAGGCTAGAGCCCGAGTGAGAGCCAACAGAGCCAGAGCCGAAGCCAAAACCAAAATCAAAGGCCAGAGCCCAAGCGAGAGCCAACAGATCCAGAGCCGGAGCCAGAGCTAGAGCCTACGAGAGCCAGAGCCAGAGCCCGAGCTAACAACTACAACTGAGAGCATTTTGATGTCCCGAGACATATGGGACATCATTGAAGAAAAGACATGCACATTCAAAGGCATGTTTCGACAAGAGAATGCAAGGGATCATGGAACGAAGATGGAATAAAAGACATGGGACAAACTACAATATCCGAAGTATCCCGAAAATGGATCAAGAGGGAGTGTTGGAAATGGTGATCCATTTTCTAGAATTTCCTAGAGTTGCTAAACTTCTAGAATTCCAGTTTCTGGAAGAAAGAGAAAAATGTAGAAGCACATATGTAGATCTCTCTAGAAGAAGAGAGGATAAACTATAATCTAGAACTCTCTAGATTAAGCCTAAGTGGACAACATTCTACACAAATTTAGAATGTTGGTAGAGCACCCTATAAATAGGAAAGAGGGGAGAGCATAGTAGAACAACTGATGGTTTTATTTGTATGCTGAGGGGCCTAAGTTGGCCCGTGCGCCCATGTTGGGCCTAAGAACCCAGCCCGTAAGATAAGGGCCCATGGAGGAACGGTTGCAATGTGAAAGGATGCGTTGAGGGGTTATGTCTTTTGGGATAGATGTTACGTTGAGGGGTTGCGTCATTTGGATGAGACGCTTCGAGGGAAAGATAAAATAAAAAAAAAGGAAAAAAAGGAACATACCTTTTGGTGTACGTACGTGAAGACTCTCTCTTCCCCTCCAGAAAATGTAAGAGAAAAAGAACACTCCAAAGGAAAAGGAAAAGTACGTCTTTTCGGAGTTTTCTCCCACTAACAGCAACAGTATACTCCTCGGTAGAACGGGATCAGAATTTCTTCCTCAATCTTCAGCATTGTTGTTTAATCTGTGGACAATAAGGTACGCTCGATTCAGTGGTGTGTCTTTGATCGGTGATACATGTTCTTCCTGGGCTCGTCTTCCACATTCGTTTTAGGGGTTCGATTTAGTGTCAAATCCGTTTTAGGGAATCAGTAATTCCCAACAACAACAAATGTAAAGGTGTGAGAGGTAAACCCTCCACCTTGTGTGTGGTGGGAAAACCCTCCACCGTGAAAGGTCTTAGACCTCCACTGTACTTCCATCAAACTAGTTTGCTCAACTAATAAAATTATTTTCCTCCATATCTCATATTTTATATCCTTCAATTATCATATGGTGTCCCTTATCCATCCTCCACAAATTATATCATACACTTGCACATATCACAAACCAAAAACTATAACTAATACCAAAACAATGCTTCCGCGCACATTTAAATTCTAACAGGAATCTTCCCAACTTCGGTAATGTAAGAAACCCTCCTCCTCCTCCTCCTTCGCAATTAGAGTGAAGGCTTAGGAGAAACATCTGTGTTGTTTGCTGAAGTTGATCGTGCAGAAGCAGCAGCTGATGGATGCACAGAATGACGTGAATCGGGGAGAATCCAGGTGGACGATCAGCAGCTTCAGTAGGCAGTTTGCACGGAAGCTTTACTCTGAATCGTTCATAGTTGCTGGGTGTAAATGGTACTTCAAAAGTTTCTATTTATAAGTTTTCCTATTTTTGCATCATTTCTAGATGATCGCGTGTTCGTCCAGTTGCCAAGTGATTTTTGCATCATCCGATCCTTTTTGAGCAGGAGAATTCGGGTGTACCCCAAAGGGGATTGCTCGACAAACCATTTGTCGCCATACCTCGATGTCTTCTGAGATGTAGCCAAATGGGTGGACCAGAAACGCCAAGTTCAGCTTGGAGTGTGATCGATCAAATCAATAATGCTCATTCTCATAGAAAGAGTTTACTCCGAATTGGATTGATTTTTATTGGAATCTCTTCTTTTTAATGTGAGTGAGTGATTGGTTTCTCTATGATTGATTGTGCATCTAGATTTTAACTTGAATAAGGAGAAGAGTTTAGATGATGAAAGAATAGGTAAGAAGAAATGCAAAGAATATTGAGCTGAGTGAGAAAATAGCTTTCCTGTATTTCATTCGTTAAACCTCTCCAAGGCAGGTGAGCTTCTAACATGCGCACACAACAACCCGATGTTACTGATTAATGATTTCAGCAACTTAGTTTGTAAGCAACTGGTCCAGTGGATGGAGAAGTTGGGGCTTGACTGCATCTAATGTGACCCATATGTCGGTCCAGAAAAAAAGAGAGGAGCCACAATTTAAGTTTAAGATGGTTATGTCTGGTGGTGTTAAAAATGTCTGTGTATTGTCAGTTTCATTTTTGTATGAATTTGGGTGTCTAAGATGATCACAGGGAGGTGTTTGCTTCTTCTGTTGTAAATATTTTGCTTGACATACAATACGACATTCTAGTTCTTCATGGTTTCCCATGTTTTTTTCACATGTTATGCTCTGGTGTTGTAAATAAGTTCTATTAAATTGCGACGTCTCAGGACGCATCACCGACCCATCATTTTTATCTTTCAATTGAACGCATGTGAAAGCGACTTAAATAAACACTCAGTCAATCAACAATACAGATATAGTAAAACACAACAAACAATTTACAAAAGTCGTACATTTATTTATCCACTTGTTAACCCAAGGAGTTTAACATTTACGTGCCTACAATAAAATACAACTCCTACACGACCTATGAGCAAAAATGGGTCAGAAAGGTTAGGGTTAACTCTAGTTTCACTAATGGCAAGGCCAGCCAAAAAGTGTCGCATCTCGTGCCCACCACATCCGTACTTAGCAGATTTCCACGTTACAGCCCTGAAAATGGTTAACAACAATGGGGTGAGATAAAATCTCAGCAAGTCCACTTCCTAAACCTCGATTAGGACGCAAATTTGCCTCAAAGGCAACTTAATCATGCAACAGCATACAATCTTACCTCGCCTTGACACACCCCTGCATATTAGCATGTCACATATGCCATTATCAATACAACGAGCATAATCAATAATCAAAACACATAACTCTCATGCACCAAGTATCCACACGAGTCCTGATTATAAGGAAAACCTATTTTGGCATGTCCCATACCATGCCTAACAGTTTTACACTATAATCAAGCGCAATACATCACAATCATTCACATGCGATCCGATTATTACGAACCCTCGGGCCACGGCCAACATACGAGTTGGCGGTCTTTCAGCATGATCGAGCATCGTCCCGCCCCATCGGGCACGGTAACGTCTAGAACCCTCACCTAGCGGCATTCTATAAAGGAGCATCGGTCCAGCCTCAACCGTGACTCAGCATCCGGACCCTCACCAAGCATCCGATAAATATCGGGCATCGTCCCCAAACTCCCGTTGGGTGACAGGTTCAATTAAATGACCACACAAGTACGCCAACGCTCAAGCCAATTTTTATCTTCCATCAATTAGCCCAATCTAAAAGAGTTCGTGCTTAAATAACAAACCTTAGAAAATCTTTATATTTAAACGGTAAAATAACCACATGTGGTCACATATTTAAAATCAACCCATCAAACTTTGTGCACTTTCATTTTAAAACACCATTGCCCCTTTTATTACGTAAAATACGACGTCCAAACACGATAGCTCAAAGTTTGTTATTTTCTTACCAATAGACCATCTTTGAAAAATAGCATTTAAAATACATGATATGGACAATCAACATCATAGCATTACATACTCAAGCGATCAGAATTAAGTGTAAATTCATCCAACAAAACGAGCATAAAATTCTACTTAACGACTAATCTATCATTAATTACATTAATCGTGATTAATTAGACTAATTATGATTAATTAGGCTAATTACAGTTAATTAAACCAAACTCAATTAATTAGCCTAACTTTAATTAATTAAAAATTAATTGACGTTAATTAAAATAATTACGATTAAATAAATAAATTACAACTAATTAAACTAAATCCAATTAATTAATCTAACAATAATTAATTAATCTAATCGCAATTACTTAAACTAATCGCTATTAATATTAAATTAACCACCCCTAAACGTAATTAACGCCCTAATTGATTAGGAGGTTAACCAATTTCCGGTGACGGCGAGCTCGCAGCAACGGCGTCAAGAACGTGACGCTCGCGACCCAACTGGAGGCTTGACGGTGGCGGCGGCGGCTCTTGAAGCTCACGGCCAAGGGGGGGAGGCTCGGTTTGGGCAGTGGTGGTGGCGGCTCGAGGCAACGGCGGCACGGACGGTCGAGCAAGCAACAGCAAGAGGCAGTGATGGTGGCTTGGGGACTGCGGCGGTGGCTTATGGCGGTGAGTGGCCGCACAAACGGCGCAACGGCTTGTCGGGCTCGACTGCAAGACGGCTCATCGGACGAGCGGTCAGTGGTGGCGGTTCGGCGGTGAGGATGGCGAACGGCATGGCTCCAAGCGGCGGACGGAAGTGGCGCGGTGGTGAGTAAGGTGGCAGCAAGGGAAAGAAAGAAGAAGAAGAAGGGGGGTTCGGTCGAGAGAGGGGGAGGGGAAGAAAGGAAAAGAAGAGAGAGGGAGAGAGAGAGAGAGAGAGAATAAAATATAAAATAAGAGGGAAAGGGGTGGCAGAAGGGTGGCGTGAGGAAGGAGGGAAAGAAGGAGAGAGAGAGAGAGAAGGGGAAGGGGGATGGATGGCACAAGGGGGAGGAAACGTGAGGGAGAGGAGAAAGAGGAGAGAGGGAGAGAGGGAGAGAGAGAAGAGAGGAAGAAGACAAAAAGAAGGGGAGAAAGGGGGGGGACGTTACACATGCAACATAATTTCAATGCAAGAGTGAAAAACTGGGGTTTTCACAAGTTTCATTCCATTGAATGAGCTTCTTTATCGTACTGGGGGATACCGTGTGACTCTTTGGTGATTAAAGCCAAAGTTTGCGTCTCAACAGTTCCTCCAGTGAATATTCAGCCAGCTAAACCAACTGATGAGTTTGACTCCTATTTATCTGGCGTGGGGGAACTCATCAATGCTGATGAGACTAACGGTGCTCCTGTAGGATCAACTTCGTACCCTCAAGATAGTGCTTTGATAGCTGAAATTCGTAGCTTAGAAGAAGTTGAGAAGGCTAAGCAGTATCTCTTTAAATTGAATATGAAAGAGAGGCTATCTGATGCACTAACAATTTTAAGCTCAGCCAGAATTGGATTACCATAGGAGCAACAAATAGCAATTGAGTCATTTCGGGCAAATTTCAATGATTTCACTTCCGACTTCTTAACATTTGAGCAGGGCAATGCTGAGTTTGAGCTACAGAAACTACAAAGGGATGAAAGGTTCTCTGCTATGAAGAAGAGCCACGAGACCCACATCTTGTATAAGCAGTTAATCGACAACCTTGGCACGGAAGAGGAAGAGCTCAGGAGAAAGACGGAGGAAGTGAAGTCTAGGAGGGACAAGCTCCTCTCAGACTGGGAGATCTTGCTGGTCGAGTGAGAAGAAGCGAAGTCAGACTATAAAGATGAGCAGAAGAAAGCAGCAGAGGCTGAGGAAAAGAAGAGAATAGCCGAGGAAAGAATGTCTAGATCAGCCACTGCTAGGTCAAATTTGAAGGCTCGATTTCTGCTAATATTATAAGGCTATGAAGCAATTGTTCACTTAAAGTATGAAAACTATCTTTGGCTTGACTATTCGTTGCCCAATCTTCAGCAGAACAATTGCTTAGAAGGGCTTATGTGGTTTATTCCATATCATATTAAATTAGTCAGCATGTGAGCCAAATACATACATACATACATACATACATACATACATACATACATACATATGTCAATACAGTCAGCGTTTGATGTCTTCATATGATATGCACGGTCATCGAGCTTTTTGCTCTTGGAGCTTGGACATTCTCACAATTCTGATGTGCTTTCCCAACTGCTGTTCTATGAATATGTGATGATCGAGTCTTCTCTTCACGTAAAACCTTCCTGATATGACTCCGCCTTGGTTGGATCTAGTGATGAGGGAGTTAACATGCATCCACATCTCATGAAGCAGAGCCTATGGACTCCGTTGCAGTCTTGGGATTTTGTATTAGGAGAGTTTACCCTGTCATAAGTAAGTGATTTGATCCCTTGCAAATGAGCTTGGACTGAAAAAAAAACAGGATACTGTCTAATGGTTAGGAGTGTTCTTACTGGGAGAGCCACAAACAAGTGGCTTTTATGTTGGGGAAGTTATTGGTAGGTACAGAAGAAAAATAATTGATGCTTTCAATTTGTCAAAACAAATAGCATTGAAAGACATTTTAGACATTACTAGAACATAATGAAATGAGCTACAGCAGTCTTGCTTTATGGGCCCTGCCTAGAGCTTTTGTCCGAAGTAGAGCTTTTGTGTGTAAGCTAGAGGTAGACTCGAGTCATAAATTCATAACAAATGTAAAAATCATAGTAGACATAATAGTGGCATTCGACAAGTCGCCGTAAAATGATGACCACATATTTTGTAAGAGAAAAACTTGTTGACGTTCTGTCTAAATGAGGAGATGACTTTTTTAGTCTTGTTTGGTTAATATACCACACCTAGATGTAGACCATGTATACAAGAAAAGAGGAACCTTTGAATTTAGAATCATGTGATTAAGACCGTTGAAAGAACAATCTCATAGTGGAAAATTCTGCTTTCAAAAGGAATGTGGAATGATCATAAAGAAAGGAAGTTCTATTATTTAGATATAGGTTAGTCAAAGATGCTTTAAAACCCCAACAAGGATTGAATTAAAATACTTTTAATTGTTATATGCTTCTTGTCGGCATAATAATGCTCCGTTCGTTTCGTGGAAAACAACTTTCAAGAAAATAGTTTCCGAAATTTTGGGTGTTCGAGTGGGCGGAAAATACACGGTCAAAGAAAACATTTTCCCGGCCTCTCGCACGAGCTCTCGCGCTATCTCTGGCGCTGCTTTTTTCCTTCCTCATTTCTGCACTCTCTCACAAAACCTTAGGGTTTCTGATCTCCTCCTCCTCCTTCGACGCCGACGATCAACGAAGCATCCCTCATTCGCAAATCTCCTCCTCCCTTTAGTTCTCTCTCTCTCTCTCTCTCTCGCTCTCCCTACTGCAATGGCTTCGACGACGTCCTTCTCCGGGATTAGCCTCCGCCCTCCCCAGCCGCTCCTGCCTGCCTGCTCCGGCCGGGGCGCCGCCACCTCCGCCACGCTCCACTTCCCCGGCGGCTCGAAGCCGCTCAAGAGGATCCAGCTCAAGAGGGAGCACCACGGCGGCGCCGGGAGGCTCGTGGGGAGCCCGCCGTCCAGGCCGCTCGTCGTGCGACGTGAGGCTTCCGGTGGACGGGTGATTGCCCCCGATTCCTTTCCTTGGGATTTTTTTTAGCGCTCCGTATGCTTGCTCGTGTGTTCGTTCGTTGCTCTATTTTGGGGATTTGGTTATGCTCGTTTGGGGTGATGTGATGAGGTCGCGTGCATCCAGGCGTGGTGCTAGTAGTGTTCTGTGTTCGAGTGCATTGGATTTTTCTTGCCAAGTTGTTGTTTTCTTCGATAATCCTGAATTGTGCAAATGTGTTGATTAATTGCTAGTGTGGTTGCCGTACTGCTAAATTAGGTTGTGCATAGACGAAGAGTGAGCTGCTAAATGGATGAATGTGTATATGCAGCTTCTCTGGGGTGGTGTTTGTAATATGTATAATCAGATTTGTCCACTTGAACCCAATAAATTATTGATTTTGTAGCTCTGTCAAATGACAGATCACATAGCAAGAATTTACAGAGATGGTCTGGCAAGGGATTGTTTCCTCTCCAGATATCGCGAAGGAGAATAAACATCAAATAGTGGAGACTGAGCACTTGATGAAGGCTTTGTTGGAGCAAAATAATGGGCTTGCCCGGTGGATCTTCTCCAAGGCTGCAGTTGACAATACCCGTCTTCTGGAGGCTACTGATAAGTTCATCCAACGGCAACCAAAGGTATCTCTATTGAATGACAATGTCTTAATGAGCATCTCTTTTCAATCAATGGGTTATTACAGCTAGATGTTGCTATTTTCTTTTACGAATCGATTAAACATTTTCAGCATGGGCATTGCCTCTTGAGACTGAGTTCTTAATTGAAGAATAGAGGATTTAACATCACTTGATGTTCTCAGCCATTTAAAGGATTCAAGCCCCACAAACGATGTTCAAGCGAATTACCTAAGTGCTGAAATCTTAAAAAATGTTTTCCGGTAGAAAATATTTTCCTTACCGAACACCGGAAAATATTTTCCGAAACATTTTCAAGTTTTAGCCGAACACCGGAAAATATTGTCATTTTCCTGGAAAATGACTTCTTGGAAAATGTTTTCCAGAAATTGCCCATTTTCCGCGAAACGAACAGACCCTAAGTTCACACACTCTTCACTAGGAACTGTAGAATCCACAATGTGATGGATTTATATTTTTCAGTTGCTATCCAAATTTTAGTGTTTTAACAAAAGAATCCAATTGCTATGAGAAAATTAGCAACACAAATAAAAGCCTCAAGATTCCATACGACAGAAGGATCTTAGAATTAGATAATAGAATCTATTACAAGGTCACGTCACCAGCAATTGATCCAAGAGCACAAGTTAGATTCAGACAAAGGAGAAACCTTTGTGCTATGTGCAAATTTGATGAGGAAAGAAAAACGTTGTAGTGCCAAAGACAATTAGACATAATGACAATCAACTTCCACAAAAACTGGATTTCCAATCAGTAACTGTTCAATCACCTCCAAAATAATGAAGAAGTTGAAAAGACTATTGTGTTGCGGAATATGGACAAGCAAATCGGATAAAATAAGTTAGAATGAAGGAAAGGGAACTGGACACCAGATTTATATAATTCGGTCCAAATATCGGAACCTACATCCACGGGGAGAACAATACGAAATTCCAACTATAGAAACAAGCGATACACCAGAGAATACAATCACTCGAATACTCAAACACATTATCAGTGTTTCCCAACCCCAAATTACATCCAAATAACTCACATTGTATTTAGCCCATCATAATTCCTAATGAAACATCACTCAAGGAATTAAACAAATTCTACTAACAAGAATTTAACTGACTAAAATACTCGAGAATAATTACAACGAGAAAATCCCTCACCTAAGAGAACTCTTAGCACTCTTCTACAATCTCAGAGCTCTCTCTCTCTCTCTGATACCGAATTAACTTGGCGCCTATCTTCTCCTTCGTTTCTCGCCTTTATAGAGAATCCATCTCAATGTTGCATATGTTAAGATGGGCTTCGCACGGCTTCCTCTTTTTGACTTGGCATGAGGGAGTCATTCTCCACATGAAAGAAAAGACAAAACAAGCCCACCATTATCCATGGGCGTGCATGCACGTGCATGCATTAAAGGTGAGAAGAAAATGGATGTATGAGCCTTTCTTTCCTCTTTCTTTGACCCATGCAATGCATGTCATCATTGCACTTTCTCTTCATGCACGCAACTCCCAAGCTTTCTCGAAGAAGTCCAACCTGAGCACTATTCTCCCTTCGCACTTCAGCCGAAAAAAACAAAAGACAGATCGCTTCTATTTGCATTAAATAAAAGCAGCAATTTTGAGCTTTCCCTCTTGCAGCTGCACGCTTCCTTCTGGCCACATTTGGCATGTGCATAGTAATTAATGCACGAACAAACAAAGTCAAAAGACGTTCTCCAAAATTACTCGGTTTAACTTGGATCGTATTTATTCTATAGACTCAAATCCGAGATATATTTTAACATATTGAATATGAAGATGGAGAAATAAAAAAATAAATTAAATAAGAGTAAATCAGTGAAAAGTTGAACATTGCAAAATTTAATGAAAGAAAACTACCTTTACGAATTTCTTATAAAATATCTTTGATGCCATCATACTCATCTATCCTAGATATAGATCATAAGAGAATAGTTTCCAAAAAATTTAGAAACAGAAGACTGCATCCTTCTTATAGGATTGCTCCTATACTGCTAGCAAAAGCTATGTAGGATCACCATACGACACTACAAAAGGGGGAAAAACAGCTATTGGCAACTTCGTTAGGGGACGAACGTGCACCCTGTCGTTAGAAGATGGTTAATTTGACAGTTTTCAGTGACTATCGCTTTCAGAGTTACTATGGCGAGAAAATTTAAGAGCATCCTAATTTGTTGTCGTACAGATATATTTTTGGCAACGTTTTCGTTTTTTATCACTCCATATTGATAATATTTCAATAGATTATGTGTCAAGAATAGTTTATTGACAAAAACCCATCATCATGAAGGCCTTAAAAATTCGGAAGCCCTGGAATCAGTCCTACTTCATTGGACAATCAAAAGCCTTAGACCACAAAATGCATGGCCTTGATAGTTTAGTACGTTTGTTTTGTAGAAAATTAATAAATTAAAAAATAATAGTTTGTGTTGTTTACAAAATATAAATGAACAACAAATATTTTCATCATTTATTAAAATGTTTAGCCAATAACTTATTGTTGATAATGAAAATATTTTGATTGATTAATTATTTAGGAAAATGTATTTTAAATCCATAATTTTCTGCGAAACAGATGGAATTTAAGGAGAAGAATATAATGGAGAGAGAAATGTTGAGAGAAAGAGGAGAGGAAATTGAGAATTCAAGAGGATGAATTTGAGTTCTTGCTGGCAAAGTCAGGCGATATGCGGCCTTTCCAACTTTTCTCTCGACGCTACTTAGGAATGAGCTTGTGGGATCGCGGAGGAGCTAGGGATCTCTGCTTGTAGGGCTGTAGCTTTAAGTATACCGTGTCCTCTTCTTCAAAACACATTCCGCCCTTTTCTTATCTGCATACTGCTCCATTCGACTCTGAGGGCCTGATTTCAATCTTGTAGGAACTGATTCATTGTTTCGACATTTGAGAACGCATGAATGTCAAGCCCAAGGGCTGATGGGAAAAAACCATACAAAGCCTGAAATGGAGTTGTCTGGATGCCACTGCCAACGGTGGCATTGCACCACCATTCTGTCAAGGATAACCAACTAGCCCATCTGTTTGGTTGAGCAAAAGGCATTCTCCTCAAGTAAGTCTCTCGACCCTGATTTGAGTCTCTCGATTTGCCCATCTGACTGGGATTATATCATGTCGATAGATGTAACTACATTCCCTTCGGCCTGAAAGTTTCTTGTCAGACCGAACTTGTAAATATCTTCTCTATCACTTCCAATGCTTTGGGATAGCCCATGCAACTTATAAACGATGTCAAGGAACAACTTGGCCACCTCTAGTGCTGTGAAAGGATCAGACAAGGTCATGAAGGGGGTGTAGTCGGCGTGGCGATCCACCGCCACAAACGCACTATCCTCCCATCAGATTTAGGGAAGGCTTCAATGAGATCCACAGTGACGTTAGTCCAGACCTAGGAAGGAATGTCCAGTGGTAGCAATAGTCCAGGGTTAGCAGCGTGCTCCCCCTTACTTCTTTGCCGCACATTACAGGCTTTAACCTATTTCACAACATCCTGCTGCATCATTGGCCAATAGAACAGTTGATTCACCCTTTGATCAGTTCCCTTCCCACCAGAACAACCTCCTAATGCTGAAGCATGTGACCCAGTAAACAACTTAAAACACCATTAGCGTTCCTATATGTATTTACTTATAAATAACTAATGTTTGTTGTATAAATACCTAAACAAAGGGAATGCCACTTTAACTTCACGGGTAAGTTGCTGTCAAAAAAAAAAGAGTTAATATCGTGAAAAACTCCAAATTAGTACGCATGTAACAA
The DNA here is from genome assembly GCA_014182725.1 of Eucalyptus brandiana. Classification (NCBI taxonomy): domain Eukaryota; kingdom Viridiplantae; phylum Streptophyta; class Magnoliopsida; order Myrtales; family Myrtaceae; genus Eucalyptus; species Eucalyptus brandiana. Next base: position 20,454,745 of record CM024678.1, read on the forward strand.
ATTTACTCCAGACTAATTTTTTAACCATAAAAACCCTAAACTAATACATTTATGATAATTTTACCCCAAACTAACACAAATTGGTACATTTATGATAAAGTTACCTTTTATGAGTTTCTATTAAATTTTACTGTTAAATTATTGAATTGGATGACAGATGTACCAATTAAAATTTAACAGAAACTAACGAATAATAAATTTTTTACAAGTATACCAATTTGGGTTAGATTTGGGTAAATTTATCATAAATGTACCAATTCGAGATTTTTATGATAAAAAATTAATTTTACATAAATTTGTTACAGACATATCAATCTAAGACTTTTCATGGTATTAACCTTATTACAATAACTTCCTCGTGAAGTTAAAGTGGAAATTAGGAGCTTATTATTATTATTATTATTATTATTATTATTATTATTATATTGGTCAGAGGAGCTGTTTTATCTAAAGACATTTCACGTCATACGCGCTTTTGGTGGAAAACCGTTGACATTAAATAGAAATGAAAAACTGAACGAGCTGTTTATCATACAAATGCCCGAGATTTACAGCCCGTCCCCTTGAAGGCGATTAGTCAACAATATTCGAGAGGGTACCTCATAATTTTTTCCAACTCTCTGTAATATAATAAACTCTCCTCCTTCGCCTCCTCCTCCGCCATCTTCTTTGCAATTAGTGTCGGTCAAGAAGAGAAAGTTTGCCAAAGGATCTTGCAGAAGCAGCAGCCCATCAAGCAGGAAAAAGAAAACATGGATGCACTGAATGATGTTAACCGGGGAGAATTCACGTGGAAAATCAACTACTTCACTGAGCAGCATGCGACGAAGCTTTATTCTGAAGCTTTCACCGTTTCTGGTTGTGAATGGTACTTCAGAATTCTTTCTTTTTCTTCTTTTTACTTTTTTTCCATTCTTTGCGTTGTTTCTTGATGATCGCATGTTCATCGTGCTGCCGAGTGATTCTTGTGTCGTCCCCGATCCTTTTTGAGCAGGAGAATTGTGGTATTCCCCAAGGGGAATGCCACAGACCATTTGTCGCTGTACCTCGATGTCCCCGATTCTGCGACGTTGCCGAAAGGGTGGACCAGAAAAGCCAAGTTCAGCTTGAGTGTGATCGATCAAGCCAATAATGGTCTCTCTATTAGAAAGGGTTTGTTCTTGAATTTGATTTATTTTTATTGAAATCTTTTCTTTTTAGTGTAAGTGTATGATGGGTTTCTCTCTGATTGATTGTGCATCTAGATCTTGAGATGGTGTTATGACTCGAAGAAGAAGGGTCTAGATGGGAAAGGAATATGTTAGAAGTAGAAAGAGAGATATTGAGCTGAGAGAGAGAATATGTTTTCTGTATTTCATTCGTTAGACCGACCTCTCAAAGGCGAGTGAGCTTCTAACATGCGCGTACAACAATCCTGAGGTTCTTGATTGAGTAATGTAGCAAGTTAGTTTGTAAGCAACTGGTCCTGTAGATGGAGAAGCTATGGCTTCACTGTATGAGTTTTTCTAATTGTGGACTACATTAATTGATATTGTAATTTACCGTTTAACGTTTACCGTTTTACGGGGTTTGGTCTAAGGTGAGATAGAAGGTTTCTTAATTAGTCTAATATATGGGCTTTAGTGTGGGCCGAGTTGAGCCCTACCCATAATGAGAGGACCACTGGAACTCTATAAATAGTCTTTCAAGTCTCTCCTCTAACCCTAATTCTCACATGTATCCTCACCTAAGGGACATTTTCCTAACGCTACACGTGAGGGGAGTCGCCTCATTGAGCCAGTGATACGGAGGGCAATAGAGGAGAAGGACTTGCGCGTGGAACATTGTGTTTCCGCTTCCGCTTCAAGAACAGTGGATCCCTTTGATGAGTGGGTAATTCCTTTTCTGCTTCCGCTTTATATTTGATGGATTCCATAACAGGTGCGTTAATCTTTCTACTCAATTATGCTTGTTCTTGTTCTTGTTATGGAGATCTTGGGGTTACGTAATTTGCGTCCAACATGTGGTATCGAGCAACCATAACCCTAGAACTTGAACACATAAAGGTTTTGCCCTAATTTGTACGGATTAGCCCTAATTCGTACGGATCTTGCCCTAATTTGTGATTTTCGAGATTTTTTATTCAATAAAAATAAAATTAAATCACAAATTCGGACTGGAATCGACGAGACGAGCAAGACGGTCGGCGGCGCGTCGCCGGGGGAGGCCGCACACGCCCCCACGCGCGGCCACGCGCCGCCTGGGCGTCGAATGCGCGCCGCGCGTGAGCTCCACGCACCGCGCACTTAGGCGGCGCGTGAGGGCGCGTGGAGCGTCGGATCGGCGCGTGGCTGGCGGCGTTGGATTCGTATGGCCGTCCTCTACGTCGTGGTGTATTTATTTTACATATTTGATAATTTTATGGATGTGAAAATACATACGGAACCCTAAATACGTGTATTTTTAGTGTATTTTTTATATTTTTCTTATATTTTCTGTGAAATTGGAAATATAAGTGTTGGGTTACAGGTATGTTATCACATAAATATTATATTGGTGTGATTCATCAGTTAAAATCAAACTTTATTTTGAACTGAAGCTGGCTTAATGAGATACAATCAATATGGAATAGTAATTGAGCTATGTTTTGAACTGATAAGAAACAGTAAAGGTTATGAAATTTTTGTTGCTCAAGCATACTCCTTGACACGCTGATAATCTTTGAATGATGGACGTCTTAAGAACTTGTGACCAAACCGATTGTACTAATTAACATATCTCGCTGTATGTGGGTAATGCATGTCGATTAAGTTCTTTTGCATATTGTACATGAATTCATCCGGTCACTTGTTAATGTCTATCAAGTTAATATTTTTTATGGTTAAGGAGTATGGCAATATTTATGCAGAGCAATAGTATCTACTTGTTATAGTTTAGATATTTAGTTCTGTGGTTTGACTCAATTTATAGGCCACCGATTGAAGTAATGATATTTGTTACTTAAATTGATTAATAAATCGCTTGTTGGCCTTGGAGTCATGTTTTGCCTTATGAAACTCATGAGCAATAGTTGATCAGCTGTTAAGCTTGTCGATATGGTATACCATGTATTACTATTGATGTTAATTTGTGAGAGATATTTTAGATCAGCATTCTTTTATGTTGTTCTGGTAATATGTAATTGGGGTGTATAAGAGATGTTTTATTCTCTGTTATGGGAAGTTTCTTGTGTTACTATGATCAATGATCTAATTGGAATCTGTCTTTCAGATTCGCTGTATATATATTTATATATATGTATGATTAATTTTTATTAATGGATAAAGCAATGTAATTAGCATGATATTGTGATTTTAGTGATAACATGCCCCTATCACTAAAGTTAAAATCACATGTATATGGTGTATGTGATGAGTAAAGTTTATATCCCTGGCATGAGAGAATTTCAATGATTCAATTGACTTGTGACCGCCAAAGTGGCACACTTGATTGGGTTTGAGAAATTTCGGTCTCGTATATTTGATTGGGATGTCTCCTGGTCTAATGCGTAGTCATACTCCCAAAGGAGGTGATTGTGTATTAGTTCATGGAGGGATATATGATAGTGTGGTGGAGGAGTGACCAATCCTAATGGTTTATATGCCCAAAGGTGATGAATTCACGAAGATTGAAATATATTCTCATAACCCTTATCATGTGGGGAGTGTACAATTGCATATCATGTATTCTGCCCAAAGGTGATTATATGATTATGCGTGTAACTCTCTGGATGTGTACTTGTACGTCAAGTTACACGGTACTCACATGATGCTAATTATATACATTACTTGTTTTTCAGTCACATTTTCTGTAAATGGTAATTCCGTCATCATTGAGGTTTTTTTTTTTTACTGCTTCAAATTTTAAGTTGTGGACATATGATTTGTTGCTTGAGAAAAGAGCAATTGAATTTGCTTATTGTCCATGAAGCGTTCCATTCGGAACACTTGAAAAGAGGTTTGCTGCGGACTACACCGCTATAAGATGAAGGAAGCCTTAGTTGCTTGAAATTATGTCTTGTTTGATATTGAAATTAGGACACATCTGCAAAAATTGTGTTTAAGTCCTAATGACATATACATCTCGTATATGATTTAAAAGTTGTCAGGTTTAACCGTGGCAATGAGTATTTTGGCAAGTATGACAATGCGAAATAGCTTAAAGGGTCATTTGTCAAATACTTGGTAGATTCAGGGTGGTAACTTAATTACTATGCTTGAAAATCCCGACAAAAAATTCACTTGAAATTATTTTGTATCTTACCTAAATTGTTCAAAAGGGTATTTGATTTTAAGACTCTAAAAAAGATACAAGAATTATGGAATCACATACTCTAAAGTTTCTAAATATTGACATAATTGTAGAGGATAGCTGCTCTTAGACTATTAAAGATAATAGTATGATGGAAGATCACCGTGTCTTTGTCTTTACCTATACGAGATAATTATGGAATCTCCTGTACCATAGACTAAACTTGTTGAGGTTCAAGGTACTATTCTTAATATAATTTATAATGAAATTTCTTATACCTCTCAAGTGCAGAATGAAGTGATTGCAGTTTTATTAAGGAGATTTGTTAGGGAAAGACGATCGCTTATATCATCATACTATATAGTCTATTTGTGAGAGCATGATTATAATATCCACTACATTGTTGTTTTAACAACTTATATAAATGTCGTTTCTTGTTGTCAATTAAGTATGTGATTAGATGCCATAAAAAGGCGATATACAATCTATGAAACATGTTTGGAAACTCACCGACTTGTTTAAAGATCACAAGTTTATTAGTTACAAATTGGTGTACAAACTAAAAGAATTTCAAAGAAAGATTGTGGAATTTAAAGCCAAATTGGTAACTAAAGTTTTCACTCGAAAGAGGGGTGGATTGTTTATAGTGAAGAAATAACTATTTCTTTAAAAGATTCTTTCGAGTGAATGCGGCATTAATAGTTTATTTATTTATTTATATATGGAGTTACGCCAAATAGATACAAAATCTATATTGTGCAACCGGGATGATTTTGCAGCAGATTCAAGTAAACTTGTGTGTGATTTTGCAGCAGATTCAAGTAAACTTGTGTGTAGACGATAAATTCTAATTCGGGGTCTTAAGCAAGTTTCCGGACAATATTATTAAAGTTTCATAGTGTTGTTATTTTGTTCAATTGGGAACAAAATAATTCAATATACTGCAAGGTCAGTGAGAGGAAATTTATTTTTTCTCATACTTTATGTACATGATGTTTTGCTTACAAGTTGTGACCTTGAGACATCTTTTATCCTTTGTACTGAGGTTTGTAAGGACTATTTTTGCCATATTATATTAGATTTTCTCGGAGGACATTTGCTGATTGTATATTGGAAATATTCAATATACATTATTGCAAGCCAGAATTGCTCCTGTTGTTAAGGGTGATGGACTAAATCTATCACATTGTCCTTATTTAGATATTGAAAAATCTAATTAAATGGTGTACCTTGTGTCGGTGCACTTAAAAGTATAATATATGCTCGAATTTGCACTACTAAATGTTGTCTTTGTGACGGGACTTCTAGGCGGATATCACCAAATTCGGGACATGATCACTCGGGTTCTTTGTCAAGAAGGTTTTAAGGTACTTAAAGAAGACAAGAGATTATATGCTAATTTATAGCTATGTTCAATTCTTGCGCTTAGTAGAGTATTTAGATGTAAACTTTGTTGGCTGTTTATTACCAAAAAAAAAAAAAACTTTGTTGGCTGTTCTGATGACATGCAATCAATAACGGAATACAGATTTATGTTAGTAGGAAGTGCAGTAAATAAAGTTCTTTGTTATCTTATACTATGTAAGCGATGTTAGTAACATTCTTTTAGGCTGTTACTTGGGCTTTTAGGCTCCGAACCTCACGACGGAGTTGATCGTTTTAACTTGATGGATAGACCCATACGGTTGTATTGAGATAACAAATTTGTAGTATTATTTATTTACTACGAAGTCTCAAGGGGTCTAAATATATGGTGGTCAAATATTTTTTATCATAAAGAAACGGTACAGAAAGGTGACTTATAATATAACATATTTTCACAGATGTTGTGATTGCAGATCCACTAATTAAAAACCCACGTCCATGTGTATTTGAGTAACATGTCATTAAGCATGGGCCTAGGAGTATCTTCGGATACCGTTGTTTAGTGGGAGCTATTTTGGCTTTACTCGATAAAGGTTTCATCCGTGTTCGTTACACTTTGTAACGGTTTGATATGTATCAACTTTTGCATTCAATAAAATATTTTGAATGTGTTGTTATTATGTTGAATACATATTAATAAAGTCTCAAGGGATTGTATAAACCTTGAGTGAAGGCTAGGGGCATCCGGGCATCCGGTTATTAGCCTTGTGCATATGTCTTGTGATACATAAAGAAAGGTTAACCATAAGGACAAGACATATGTGGGTTCATTGGAGCCATAAAGCATTCTCTAGTGGCATAAGTTTTTTATGACACCTAAGGTAAGAGAATGGTGACTGACAAATGGGATCTCTCTATTAGAGATGTTATCCATTTGACACACTACCATATTGAATCCATATTAATAAAGTCGAGAGCACTCGTGACCATGGAAGGCTCTGTGTGTATACATGCAGTTACCGCCATGATTCGGTGTTTAAGACTTTATGGGATAGGATTGACTATTAAGAATTATCTCGGACCAATGTGCGCACATAAGGTACGATTTCAATTAATATAGTCCAAGTGGGAGAATGTAAGAGTTTTTCTAATTGTGGACTACATTAATTGATATTGTAATTTACCGTTTAACGTTTACCGTTTTACGGGGTTTGGTCTAAGGTGAGATAGAAGGTTTCTTAATTAGTCTAATATGGGGTCATTAGTGTGGGCCGAGTTGAGCCTGGCCCATAATGAGAGACCGGGCTGGAAACTCTATAAATAGTGCTCAAGTCTCTCCTCTAACCCTAATTCTCACATGTATCCTCACCTAAGGGCGTTTTCCTAACGCTACACGTGAGGGGGTCGCCTCATTGAGCCGGTGATACGGAGGGCAATAGAGGAGAAGGACTTGCGCATGGAACATTGTGTTTCCGCTTCCGCTTCAAGAACAGTGGATCCCTTTGATGAGTGGGTAATCCCTTTTCTGCTTCCGCTTTATATTTGATGGATTCCATAACAGGTGCGTTAATCTTTCTACTCAATTATGCTTGTTCTTGTTCTTGTTATGGAAATCTTGGGGTTACGTAATTTGCGTCCAACATTCACTGCATCTATATGACCCAAACGTTGGTCCAGAACAAGGATAGGCGCCACAATTTAAGTTTAGGATAGTTATGTCTGGTGATCTTAAATAGGTTGTGCATTGTCAGTTTATTGACTTTTGTATGAATTTGGTTGCTTAAGCTGATCCTAAAGAGGTGTTTGCTTCTTCCGTTTTTAATATTTCACTTGACGTATAATACACCTTTTCAGTTCTTGATTGTCCCCAATGATTCTTCCACATCATGCTGTGGTGTTGTGGCAAAGAAGCTTTTGAATTTTTCACCCTGTCTCCTGAATTTTGCAGAAACGCAACATGATTTTAATGCAACTGATAGTGACTGGGGTTACGCAAGTTTCATTCCATTGACTGAGCTTCATGATCGTACTGGCGGATACCTAGCAAATGATACTTTGTTGATTAAAGCCGAGGTCTACGTCTTAGCAGTTATTCCTCTGGTGAACATTCAGCCAACTAGACCAACTGATAAGTTTGACTCCTATTTTACTGGTCTGGAGGAACTTGTAAGTGCTGCTGAGACCAATGCTGTTGGTGTAGGATCAAGTTCGTGCCACCAGGATGGTGCTTTGACAGCTGAAATTCCTACCTTAGAAGAAGTTGAGAAAGCTAAGCAGTCTTTGAAGGAATGCCTTTCAGATCTCTTAAAATTGAATATGAAAGAGAGGCTATCTGAGGCACTATCAACTTTAAGCTCAGCCAGAACTGGATTATCGCCAGAGCAACAAATAGCAATTGAGACATTTCGGGCCAATTTCAGTGGTCTCACTTCCGACTTCTTAACATTCGAGCAGGACAACGCTGAGTATGAGCTGCATAAACTACAAAAGGATAGAAGGTTCTTTGCTATGAAAAAGAGTCATGAGACTCACATCTTGTATAAGCAGTTAATGGATGACCTCACCAAGGAAGGGGAAGAGCTAAAAAGAAAGATGGAGGAAGTGAAGGAAGAGCTAAAAAGAAAGATGAAGGGAGTGAACTCTAGGAGGAACAAGCTTCTTTCAGACTGGGAGATCTTGCTGGTTGACTGCGAAGAAGCGAAGTTGGGCTATAAAGATGAGCTGAAGAAGTTAGCAGAGGCTGAGGAAAAAAAGAGAATAGCTGAGGAAAGAATGTCTAGATCGACCACTGCTTGGTCAAATTTGAAGGCTCAATTCTGTTAAAACTTTAAGGTTTCAAATTGGCTATGAGGCAATTGTTCACCTAAAAGTATGACTACCGTGTTTTAGCTTGACTATTTCTTGGCCAATTTTTTAGCATAACAATTGCTCAGAGGGCTTTTGTGGTTATGTGGTTGACCATGTATTATGTTAGTTTAGTCAGCATGTGTGCATGTATGTATGTATGTATGTATGTATGTATGTATGTATGTATGTATTAATTATCAGAATTGTGATGCACTTTCCTGACTGATGTTCTGTTCAAAGTTCTTCCATGTAAAACCTTCTTGGCTTGACTCCGCATTGGGTGGCTCCAGTTATAAGGGTGCTCCTGTATCAACATCTCTGAGGTAAAGCCTATAGATTTCATTAGTCTTGCAGATTTGTATTAGGAGAGTTTACCCTGTCGTACGTAAGAGATTTGGCCCCTTGCATTTGAGTTTGGAATGAAAAAGACAAAGATAGTGTCCAGTGGTGAGGAGCGTTCTTACGGGGAGAGAGCCACAAGAGTAGGGAAGATATCGGTAGTAACAGAAGAAAACTAATTGATGCTTTCAATTTGTCCAAGAAAATGGGAGTGGAATACATTTTAGACATTACTAGAACGGAATGTTATGTCCGCAGTACATGATGAAATGACCTGCAACCCAATGGTGTTCCATGGGGCCTTTTATTCTTACAGTTTTTGTGCAAAGTAAACTTTTGTGTCCAAGCTAAAGGTAGCCTCGAGTCATTAATTCATTTTCAATCTGGGTAAAAGTTCGAATATGGAGTCTATTTTAAATGAACTTTTGTGGACTTGTAAGGAGGATGAGAATTTTATTTGAAAATATGCTTGTAAAGTTGTACAACCAGGAAAAATAGATGCTTTGAATGTTGATCCTATGCAATTAAAAATCAAACGATCATGTAAGATCCTGCTTCAGCCCCCAACCAGAGCTAAGTGTCATGATGCGAGCCAATTGGCCTCAGTCATGGGATCATATGTTACCTGGTGAGTCGATTCACCAAGCCAACCTTCCCTTCTAAGGATTGTACACATGGCTTGCTTCATAGAATGCCTTATTGTGATTATGTCCCACGTATCCCTTTTAGCTTGGGCATCACGTGTCCCAAGCGGGGCATGCATCTCGATGCAACACAATATTGGTTTCCGCTTGCCTTGACCATCATCAAGCCAGTGGCATAAACTCATGACCAGTTATGCACGGTGATTGGTCCTGCCTTCAGACATTTTTCATATGATATTCCTTTAAGAGATTCCTAGCATAGTTTCTAACACTGCTCCCACTTAAAGTTATGTCTTTCATATCTCATCCTCATGGTTCTTCTTGTATTATGAATTTATACTTCCATGCTTTCATGGAAGCGGGAATAGTGTGACTGTGAAAGTCCCCCCACTTGATTTCAATAATGCCCTCGTTACGGCCTATTTTGTTGCTTCCTTGGATTTTCCTAACTATCATCACCTCTCCTTATGTCTTATATGAACAGTGAATGCTCACCTACCAAATGCAATGCTCTTTGTCATTTCCTTGTGTATCACATTAGCATTGGCTCACCCTAGGCTTTATGCATATGGCCTAAGCTCAAGTAATAGGATCACAATGTCTCTATCGGTCATGATCAAAACATGTTAATAGATGACATCTGCACATATGACTTCAAAATCCTACTCCAAATAACACCTGTCACAGTTCGGGCTGATTGGCCTCAACCACAAGATAGTGTGGTGCTTCATGAGCAGATTCACTCAACCAACCTTCCTTTTTGAAATGCCTAATTGTGACTAATCGCTCCATGTCTCCCAATCAACTTGGGCACCTCACAATCTCAAGCAAGGATGCTTCTCAATTTAACATGACAATTGGTTTTCCATTTATTGTGGCCATTATTAAGAGAGGGACATTAGCTCTTATTAGTTTCGCACATGTGACAAACCCTGCCTTTGGATATCTTTCATGTGATATTCCTTTGATCCGTTAATTTCTAACATAAATTCTTTGACACCAGTCTCATGATCTTGTTGTATTGTTCATATCCCTCATGCTTTTCTCCTAGTATAATGGAGTCCACTTCCATGCACTCATGGAATCTGGAAAAGTCAAGCCATGACACTAGGGCCCAAGAAAATTGCCCCGAAGGAAAAAGTAGGTTTTAAAAAATCATAGAAACTTGGTTTCAAAAATAAGGAATTCAATAGAAAAGAAACGGAATCTTTGAGAAACAAATTCGATGGAATCATATATTTAATCCAACAGAGTAATGATATATTCAGTTAATTTAAACTCTAGCATTAAAGGACGCTACCTTTATTTCGAAAGGGTTCAAAATTCTTACTTGGATCCATGCTAATTCTCTTCAATCGCTAGTCATCTTGGATTTGTTATAATCGTCGAGCTTCTCCAACCTTTGGGATTTTCTTAATCAATTAAGATCAAGAGATTTGTTTCTAGATACAGATAGAATAACAACTAAAGCATGAGATAGAGTGAATTACCTTGAGGAAAAAAATGGCAAATTGAGGGCCAAATTTATTGGTGTGAATTTCCACTCAAAAGGGAAACGCTTCCCCGGGCCTAAATAATAAAGCGAGGCATGGACTTAAAATCCGCTAGAAAATGGAGGATTGTGGCCCATGTCCATCGGGCTCCAATCCAGCTGAGAAATCATGCTGTGCTCGCTGGGCTAGAGCATAAATTAAACAGAGGCTGAGAGAATTCACATACTGGGCCAAGCTCGGAGATGCTTTGGGCTAAAAAAGGACACGTGCTAGGCCCGCTTGAGCCAGGACTGGACCTTGTTGCTATGTGCAAATGCTAAGGGGAAAAATGTAATGGTGCCTAAGACAATTAGATAGAATGAAATTCAAACTTCCCAGAGAGATGGATTTTTCAATCGGAAATTGTTCAAAGACCTACAAAACAAGGAAGAAGTTGAAAAGGTAAATGAATATGAAGATGGAGAAATAGAAAATAAGTTTAATAAGAGTATTTTGACGAAAAGTTGAACATTACAAACTCAATAAGGAAAATATAAGTACGAGAATTTCATACAAAATACCTTATAGGTCATCATGCTTATCAATTTTAGAAATAGATCATGATAGAATAATTTGTGATAAATTTAAGAAACGGAAGATCAAGTATTGCATCGTCCTCGTAAAGTTGATCCTAGGGCTGGTAAAATGGGTCATGTGCCCATTTTAACCTTTCCTTTTAAAATAGGCCAAAAAAGCTTAAAAAGAAGATCTCGCTTGAGACGGAATGTGGGAAAAAGAAAATGATTTGCAGAAACGTGCATTCCAAGAGAAAGAAAGGTGTTCAAGAACGACGGTACGGAGAACTAGAGAAAACAAAAGTGAATTTAAAATTCTGTGATAGGTTTCTACCTAGAGTTAAATGAGGAAGTACATATATCACTATACAAACTTATGCTACAGTAGATGGGAAACCCCAAAGATTAATCCGTCCTCCTCTAATTGGATCAAACCTAGAAGAGAACACTAAAGCATTGCCATATAGCACTACAAATGAATAATGTTATTTGGCAATGTTTTCCTATGTAATGGACGTACATTTTATTGTCATAAGATGGTTTATATGCTAAGTAGCATCAAAACTAATAAGTGACATGCGACACAATATGACACAACACTCCGACATATCATTTTTCAAAAAATAAAATATTCTAACACATTGGGACATGTTGTATATTAAACGTATATTTTTATATATACATGATAAATTATCTTTTTTATTATTTAATCAAATTAATTTGATTCAAATTCACAAATAAATGAATAATAATAAAAAATAGTCTAGAATTAATTTGCACTAAAAACATTAATCCACAATTTGTTAATATTATTCATTGTTTCAATTCGACAAATTCAACTACATTTCATTCAAATAATCCATAAAACTTGGTAAGGGAAAAAAAGCAATACACATTCCATTATTAAATTTATTTAATGATAAGTAAAGAAAAAAATTACATTTTACCATCAAATACAACAAAAAGTCTTTAGCCCTTTATTATTTTTATTATTATTTATTTTTAACATATTTGCATTTTGACCCCTCATTTGAAAATTTAAAAAATTGACATTGTGCATGTCGAAATCGTGTATCGGAATTCCAAACTCGCGTGTCAGAAGAATTAACTGAAGACTCCTGAGAAGTATTGGTACTTCCTAGTTTATATGATGGTTTTTGAAAGGGAAAATTGTTCAAAAAGTTATAAACCTATTACATTTTGTTAATTCAATCCTAACATTTTCAATTTTTGCCAATCGAGTCCATTTGGCCAATTTTAGCCATAATTCGCTTACATGAATGCCGACAATGCAACGTGGTACAATCAACGTTAACATAAATAAGTTTTGATAATATTTTAATATCTTTTGAACTTTTTTATTTCTTTTTTATTTTTATTTTTATTTTTATTTTTTTCTCTTTCTTTCTTTCCACTCTCTTCTTCCTTTTGCCAGTGGTTAGAGGCGATGGCTGACCACCAGTCATGGCTAGGCCGAGGCAGTGAGGCGTGTCCAGGCAAGGGCGAAGCTAGCCCTCTCAAGGAGAGACTTAGCGAGAGTCAACCTTGCCCAAGCCAGGGTGGCCTTACCAAGCATCAGTTAGGTGAAGGCAACACTAGGCGAGGCTGACACTCACCTGAGCAAGCCCTAGCAAGGGCTCCCTCGATGAGGCCAGCCCTCGCCAAGGCCGGGTTAGCCTTGCTTGGTTTGGATGAGGGTCGGGCTTGCCTCGCCTAGGCAAGTGCTCCCCTCACTAGAGCTTGCCCTCGCTTGGTTAATATGATGATTTTTTTTTTTTTTTTTTTTTGGTAAGAGATAATATGATGATTTTTGAAGTCTATTCCTATGAAAATTATTATGGCGACAAAATTTTAAGACCATCTGGATTTAATACGGTACAAATATATATTTAAAGACTGTTTTTAAGTTCACACCACTATAATTTGGTAAAAGTCCCAACAGGTCGTGTTCGGGAAAAGTTTAAGCCCACCAGCACTAGAATTTTGAGGCCCTAAAAATCGGGAGCCCAAAGACTCAACCCTATTCTGCCGAAAAATCAATTCCCTCCCCAAAATGTGAGGACTTGGGAGATTGAGAAGGAGAAGAGAATGTAGAGAAGAGGAGAAGATGGGAAGTTAAAGAAATCAAGAGGATGAAATCTTTTCGCAATTTGTTTTCCCTAAGGGCCAGATGTCGATCTTGTTAGAGACGATCTACTGTTTTGACAGGTGATAAAAACATGAATGTCATGCCCAGGAGTTGGTGGGGAAAACCCATACAAATCTTGAAATGGAGGTGTCTGGATGCTAGTGCCAAAGGTGGTATTGTACCACCATTCAGCCGAAGGGTACCCATTGAGTCCATCTGTTGGGCAAACTGCATTCGTCTCAAGTAAGTCTCCAAACACTGAATCTGCTTGAAGGTTTCTCGCCAAAATGAACTAGTAAAGGAATGCTATTAGAACTCGGGGGGTGGCAATTCGTGTTTGCTCGTGTTATGTTATGTCCACAAAAGCGTATACTACAAAATAGGTCAACTCGAAGATGATATGATTACTTAATCGTGTCTAAGTAACACAATCTGAAAATTAACGCGGAGTGAGATAACACAACCAGTGTAACATGATTAAATATTGGGAGAATTAGTCCATACGATTACATGACTAACTATGAGACGAATTAGCCCGTTGACACAAAATCAACCCACCAACATAAACGTGACATGAAATGTCCTCGATTTCTTAATATCTATTGACAAGTTGCAATAATGCATCAACAAAAATATCATCAAATCATTTTTTTTTTAAAGAAAAACATAGTTTTGTCAATAAAATACTGTCAATTTGAAATTCTAATGGTGAAGAGTATGGAAATTATAGCAGCTTAGGGAATCATGTCTAAACAAGTCATATACGAATCGTGTCTAAACAATTTAGATAAAAATCGTGTTAATATTATCCCGTTCATTTTAACGAGTTATAGAGATAAAATTTCGTGCTTGGTGGGTTTAACAAGAACACAATACAACGGCGTGTCACCATGTTGAAACTCGCTGACATGGCGTCATGTTCGAGATACGTGATCAAGTCGGGTCACAGATTTTCAACTCCAAAACAGGAGAAAAACAGAGCTCGTCAGGCTGAAGGCAGAGTCACTGATTGGCTTTCAGCGCGTCAGTGGAGTGCCCACCAAAAAGCGTGATTGATATGATATGCTTTTTTCGTCTGGCCCCGAATAAAATAAACCACTCCCTGCTTTTTCTACTCTAACTTCGCGGGGAAGTTCTCTGCTTTTCTTCCCTTCTGTGTATCCCTCGATCCTTCCTTCTCCCATAAAGCCCCGGGACTTCCATCATCCTATCGCCTTGCAGTCGAGGAGTCAGCAACGTTTGACGCGAGTGCTGATGGGGAGTACCTTGTGAGTTTTCCAACTCCTGTAATGTAAGAAACTCTCCCCCTCCTGCTCCTGCTCCTGCTCCTGCTTCTGCTCCTACTTCTTCGCAACTAGAGTGTAGATCAAGAAGAGAATCCGGGTCGTTTGCGGAAGTTGATCTTGCAGAAGCAGCAGCCCATTATTTTATTGTTTCTAAAAAGAAAAGAATGGATGCGCAAAGTGATGTTAATCGGGGAGAATTCACGTGGAAGATCAGCTACTTCAGTGAGCAGGAGGCGACCAGGCTCTACTCTGAAGCGTTCACAGTTGCTGGTTGTAAATGGTACTTCAAGATTGTTTTATTTTCTATTTTTCCTTTTTTTGCGGTTGTTTCTTGATGATCGCATGTTCATCGGGTTGCCGAGTGATTCTTGCGTCATCTGATCCTTTTTGAGCAGGAGAATTCTGGTGTTCCCCAAGGGGAACAACACGGATCATTTGTCGCTGTACATCGATGTCCCCGATCCTGCGGCGTTGCCGAACGGGTGGACCAGAACAGCCAAGTTTATCCTGAGTGTGATCGATCAGATCAATGATGGTCGCTCTGTTAAAAAGGGTTTGTTCTTGAATTGGATTGATTTTTTTTTTTTTTTTGGAATCTCTTCTTTTTAATGTAAGTGTATGATGGGTTTCTGTCCGACTGGTTGCGCATCTTGATTTTGGAAAATCGGCGACTTGGAGAAGAAGGGTCTAGATGAGAGCAGAACAGGTTAAAAGAAGTAGAAAGAGAGATATTGAGCTAGCAGAGAGAATATGCTTTCTTAATTTTTCGTCCGTTAGGCCTCTTAAGGCCGGGTGAGCTTCTATCATGCGCACACAACTAATACCGATGTTACTGATTAAGGAATTTAGCAAAGTTAAGTTTGTACGCAACTGATCCTGTGGATGGAGGAGTTGAGGCTTGGCTGCATCTAATATTATCCAAATGTTGATCTGGATAAAAGAGAGGAGACATAGTTTGAGTTTGAGATAGTTACGTCTGGTGGTGTTAAAATGTTGAGCATTGTCATATTATCGACTTTTGTATGAATTTCATTACTTAAGCTGATCATAAGGAGGTGTTTGCTTCTTCTGTTGCTAATATTTTGCTGGACGCACAATACAACATTATAGTTCTTGATGGTCTCCAGTGTTTCCTCCACATATTATGCTCTGATGTTGTAGTAAAGAAGTTTTTGAATTCGTCGCCCTGCCTCCTGATTCTGCAGGGACGCAACATGTTTTTACTGCAAGACAGATTGACCGGGGTTACCAGAATTTCATTCCATTGACGGAGCTTCATAATTGTGCTGCGGGATACCTAGCAAAGGACACTTTGGTGATTAAAGCCGAAGTTTGCATCTTGGCAGTTACTCCTCCGGTGAATATCCAGCCAGCTAGACCAACCGTTGGCTTTGACTCTTACCTTACTAGTCTGGAGGAACTCATCAATGCTGCTGAGACAGGTTTTAGTGTAGGATCAAGGTTGGGCCACCATGATGGCTCTCTGACGGCTAAAATTCCTAGCTTAGAAGAAGTTGGGAAGGCTAAGCAGTCTTTGAAGGAATGTCTTTCGGATCTCTTCAAATTGAATATGAAAGAGAGGCTATCGGAGGCATTATCAACTTTAAGCTCAGCCAGAACTGGATTATCGTCAAAGCAAAGAATAGCAATTGACACATTTCGGGCAAATTTCAATGATTTCACTTCCGACTTCTTGACATTTGAACAGGACAATGCTGAGTTTGAGTTGCAAAAACTGCAAATGGATCAATGGTTAGCTGCTATGACGAAGTGCCATGAGGCCCACATCGTCTGTAAGCAATTGATGGGTGAACTTGTCAAGGAAGAGGAAGAGCTGAAGAGAAAGATGGAGGAAGTGAAGTCGAGGAAGGACAAGCTCTTCTTGGACTGGGATGTTGTGCAGGCCAAGTCCGAAGAGGCGAAGTCAGGCTACAAAGATAAGCAGAAGAAAGTAGCAGAGGCTGAAGAGAAGAAGAGAATAGCCGAGGAAAGAATGTCTAGATCGACCACTGCTTGGTCAAATTTGAAGACTCAGTTCTGTTAAAACACTAAGGTTTGAAATGGGCTATGAGGCAAATGTTCACTTAAGTATGAAAACTGTGTGTTGGCTTGACTACTTTTGGTCAATTTTCGCAAGAACAATTGCGAGGGGCTTATGTGGTAGATCCTACATTATGTTGGTTCAGTCATCTTGTGGGTCAAATATATACATACTTATGTATGTCTATAGAGTCAGGTTTTGATGTCTTCATACGAGTTGCATGGTTGTCATGCTCTTTGCTTTTAAATCTTGTAAATTCTCATGATTCCAATGCTCTTTCCTGACTCATGCATTATGTGGCTCAGATAATACCCTCTTCCTGTATCCAATCTTGCGGATTTGTATGAGGTGAATTTCTCCTCTCCTGCGTAAGGAATTTGTCACATTATAATTGTTAAATTATGTCTCGAGTTTGAATATTTACAAAATGCGATTCACTTGGACAAGTAGAAGTTCGTGGGATTCCGTTTTAGATTTACAAAATGAAATAATGAAAAGCAGCAAAGTTTTCTTCCCGTGTCTGCACGAGGAGGCCGAATAAGAGAATCTGTCCGTGGGGCCCAGAGTCAACACTTTGACTTTGGTCCTCCGACCGTAAAAGGAAGATGCCGCTGAAGGAAAGAAGCGTCCGTACGTGAAGCAAGCGTTCGTGGGCCCTTGACCTAGGCACACATATATAAGAACAGAATCGTTCTTTTTTGCGTGTGCGTTGGACTGCCGAAAAAACCCTACGAAGCCACATACGATCTTTGTAGCCCCAAGCTGCGCGAAGTCATATATAGAGCGTATTGTTTTGAGCTTGAACGCATGATAATTTTGTGCTGTAAGTTTATGTCCAAATGAGTTATTATTTATAAACACCTTGAATTTTGAGTTAAATTTAGGTGTGTGAAACATTTGAGCATTTGAATGATTGTAAACTTTGATACTCCGATTATAGTGAATTATTTGCTGCTGGCTCTTCCCGTGGACATAGGTACCAATACTCGGACTGAATCACGTAAATTTCTGGTGTTCTTATTTTTGTTGTTAATTTCTCTGGTGATTTCGTATTGATGTAAATTACAAGATCTTGTCATTTTCACATATTATATCCCAACAATTGGTATCAAAACTTGGGGTTGGATTTCTTGATTGTAATTTGGAGCTTTTGCTTGTCTGATTATTATCTGAAAATTCTGTTATTGCAATTATGTTTGAGAGGAAATTTGAAATTGAGAAATTTAACGGGAGCAACAACTTTATGTTATATAGTATCAAGATGCGGGCATTATTGACAACACAAGATTTGGCTAAGGCACTAGATGGTGAAAATAAGTTACCGATTATAATGAAAGCCTCTGAGAGGGTAGAGCTAATGGAAAAAACAAATAGCACAATTCTATTAAATTTGTCGGATGAGGTCTTAATAGAGGTTGCTGAGAAGAAGGATGCCACAGCATTATGGGCAAAACTTCAAGCACTCTATGTGAAGAAAGGTTTGAACAATCGCGTGTACATATTGAAGAAGATGTTTCAATTTAGATATACTGAAGGTACGTCTATTAGAACCCACCTAGATTAATTTAATAAACTCATGTTGGATTTGAAGAACGTCGATAAGATACTTGATGATGAAGAACATGGCATGATATTGTTAGCCTCTTTACCAGAGTCATGGGAGCACTTTACTAATTCACTGTTGCAATGGCATACTACAATTACCTTAGATGAGATAAAATCCGCCTTATTCTCTAAGGAGTGATAGAGAAAGTTGCAAGATGACGGTCTAGCGCAAGGAGTAGCATAAACACTGACAATTTAAGGTAAAGAACAACGTTGAGGGCTTAGTAGCATCAGAGGTAAAAGCAGATCGAAATCACGCCATATAAAGTCCAAAGGACGCGTGAAGTGCTTTGAGTGTCACGAGGAAAGACACAACAGTAGAGATTGTCCAAAGCGAAGGAATAAAGCTGATAGACAGAATGCTATAAGTAGTGTGGCAAATATTGCTCAAGGGAGCAATGGTGATGCAGAAAGTTTTTTACGTGTGACTGCTACTTCGTCTGGAGACAAATGGGTGCTAGATTCAGGGTGTTCTTATCACATGACACCTCATAAGAACTAGTTTACTACTTACCAAACTATAGATGATGGTAGAGTTCTTTTGGAGAATAATGCAGTCTGTAAGGCTATAGGAATAGGGATAATTCGGATTCGAATGCACGATAGGGTGGTGCGCACATTGACAGATGCGAGACATGTACTAGAGTTCAATAAGAACCTTATTTCTTTGAGGACACTCAATGACATTGGGTGTAGGTACTCCGCTAAAGGTGGAGTACTAAAGATCTCTCGAGGTGCTATGACAATAATGAAGGGAAAGAAAGTGAATACTCTATCATTTATTAGGAGAGACTGTAACTGGAACCGCTGTAATTTTAACAAGTGAGTCAGACTCTAACTTGACTCAATTATGGAATATGTATTTGGAGCACATGAGTGAGACAAGTATGACGATGCTGAGTGAAATGGGGTTGTTGAATGGTCAAAAGATGGGGAAGCTGAACTTATGTGAGTATTGCATTTAAGGGAAGCAGCACCGAGTTAAGTTTACTATAGCTATTCATTCGACCAAACGACTAGTTGAATATATTTATTTAGATGTCTAGGGCTCATCTTCGGTTCCTTCAAAAGGAGGTGCCAAATATATGCTGATATTTATCGACGACTATTCGAGGAAGGTATGTGTTTACTTTTCGAAGCACAAATATGAAGTGTTTGATCGGTTAAGGAAATTTAAAGCATTGATTGAGAAGCAGTCAGATAAGCAAATCAAGTGCCTGAGAGCCGATAATGGCAAGGAGTTCTATAGTAAAGATTTTACCGAGTTCTGTGAAAATGAAGGTATTGTAAGACACTGCATAGTACCTGAGTCACCACAGCAGAATTGCATGGCCGAATGGAAGAACATAACTTTGTTAAGCGAGCTCAATGCATACTTTTGCATGTAGGACTTGGCAAGGAATTTTGGACTGAAGCAATTAACATGGCGTGTTACCTGATTAATCGATCTCCATCGTTTGCTATCGAATGGAAGACTCCTGAGGAAGTATAGTCGAGGAAACCTGTTGATTACTCCGGATTATGTATATTCAAATGTCTTGCCTATGCTCATGCGAGTGATGGTAAGCTTGAGCCGAGGGCGAATAAGTGCATATTTCTGAGTTATGCACATAGGGTGAAAGGCTACCGGTTGTGGTACACTGATCCCAAATCACCCGATTTTCTAATCAGCAGAGATGTGATCTTTGACGAGACTGCAATGCTTCAACAAAGGAGTTCTGAGACATAACCAGTAGAGAAGACAAATCATGATATCATAGGTGAGGTGAAGCTTCAGGTTGAGACTTTAAAGATCTCAAAGGTAACAGAAGTTGATATTATAGATAAAGCTGCAGTTCTTGAAGTCAGTGATAATGAACAACCAGCAAAGTCGCAGCAGACTATAGCCGCAAATAAACAGAGAAGGCACATTAAATCACCGGTACGTTATGATTATACATATATTGCTTATGCATTGACTGTAGGTGATGAGGTGGAGATAGATGAGCATTCGTCTTACTTTGAGGTGATGGCTAGTTTGGAATCATCATAGTGGCTAGGGGCTATGAGTGAAGAGATGGAATCACTCCATCGAAATTAGACATGGGAGCTAATCAAAGTACCCAAGAGCTAAAAGATTGTTGGACGTAAATGGGTCTTCAAACGGAAATAGGATATTCTCGGTGTCAAGGCAGTGGGGTATAAGGCGAGACTTATGGCAAAAGGATATACACAGTGTAAGGGCATTGACTACAATGAGGTGTTCTCTCCTATGGTAAGACATTTTTATTCGTATTTTACTTGCCTTAGTTGCTTCGCAGGATCTCGAGTTAGAGCAACTAGATGTGAAAACTACGTTTCTTCACAGTGAGTTGGAGGAGCAGATTTACATGAGGTAACAAGAGGGATTTGCTATTTCAGGTAAAGAAGATCATGTTTGCTTGCTAAAGAAATCTTTGTATGGGCTAAAACAGTCTTCTAAGCAGTGGTATAAACGTTTTGATGATTTCATGGCTAGTCAAAACTACAAAAAAAGGTCATATGGATAGTTACGTTTACTTTAGGAGATTGGAGAATGGTTTTTTGATTTATCAACTCCTATATGTTGATGATATACTGATAGCAGTTAGGAATATATTGATATTGATGTGCTGAAAATGTGGTTAAATGCTGAATTTGAGATGAAAGATTTAGGTTGTTGCAAAGAAAATTTTGGGTATGGAGATTTTGCGTAACAGGACTGCTGGAGTTTTATGTCTATCTCAAAAGAAATATATTGAGAAGATCGTTGCACGTTTTAATATGTAGTCGGCAAAATCTGTAAGTACACCTTTAGCGAGGCACTTTAAATTTTCAGATAAATTATCACCGTAGACTAAAGAGGAGAAGAAGCATATGTCCCATATTCCTTATTCTAGTGCCAAGGGCAGTATTATGTATGCTATGGTGTGTACTAGGCCTGATATTTCACAAGCTGTGAGCATGGTTAGTCGCTATATGAAGCATCCTGATAAAGCTCATTGGGAAGCTGTGAAGTGAATCCTTAGATATTTGAAGGGGATAACAGACGTGGATATAATATACCAGAGGGACAGCAACGGCAATGAGATCACTGGTTTTATGGATTCGGATCACGCTGGTGACTTGGATGATCGCAGGTCTTTAGTAGGGTACGTGTTTACGCTAGCGGGTGATGTAATTAGTTGGAAAGCGTCCTTATATAATCACATTGCCTTATCTTCGACTGAGGCAGAGTACATGGCACTAACATTTATAGCGAATGAGATGATATGGTTATAAAATTTGCTCTTAAACTTTGGGTTAAAATAGAAAAGTGTGGATATACATTGTAATAATCAATGTGCGATATATTTAGCGTATAATCTAGTTTATCACGAGCGAACGAAGCATATCAACAGCAAGTACCACTTCATCCGATATGTCTTAACTAAGGGTAATGTTATTGTTAAAAAGATTGCTACAACAGATAACCTGGCAGACATGATGACTAAGTTTGTTCATTTTGCAAAACTCAAGCTCTACCTGAGCTCTATTGGCATCTATGGAGAGTGAAAGCCCGTTGGGGCGTTGGGAGAGCAGCATGGATGATGAGTACTATAACTTGGCTTCAAACATTGAGCCAAGGTAGAGAATTGTTAAATTATGTCTCGAGTTTGAGTATTTGCAAAACGCAATTTGCTTGGACAAGTCAAAGTTCGTGGGACTCCATGAAGATTTACAAAAGGAAATAATAAAAAAAATAAGGGCCAGAAAATTTTTCTTCACGCGTCTGCACAAGGAGGCCAGATAAGAGAATCTATTCGTGGGGGCCCAGAGTCAACACTTTGACTCTGGGTACACGCGCGCGCGCGCGCGCTCACACACACAAGTTCAGCGTGAAGTCCTTTGAACGTAGAAGGAAGATGTCGCCGAAGGAAAGAAGCGTCTGTACATGAAGCAAGCGTTGGTGGGCCCTTGACGTGGTGGGCCCTTGACCTGGGCACACATATATAAGAACAGAATCGTTCTTTTTTGCGTGCGCGTTGGACTGTCGAAAAAACCCTACGAAGCCGTATATTGTGACATCCTGATTTTTCAAATCTGATTTCAATTGAATAAATCGGGCCTTTCGTCGACGCGTCTATAGTGCTATTCTCTGAGCCGATCACTCAAAAGATAACTAGACTATCTGGGAAAATTACTAAGGGATTTTAACGCAAAAGGCTTGAGAATTCGACCAGGAATCGACTGCTCGACCGTGCTAATTTGCAAGGGTCATTACTACATGATTAAAAATTGATCAGAGATCAGAAATAGGTCAATTCGATTGAGATGATTGATCAAAATATGGGTGATTCCACTTGATTTCAAAATCCTCATCGATCGACACTAAATTGATTTTCTATTGTTTTGGGTACCCTGTGTTCGTATTTGAAACCTTGAGATTTTCATGACAATCGAGAACCGTTAATGTGTCGAAGATGTACATTGTGACTCGAGATAAATCAATCACGGGTCAATTGTACCAAAAATTCCTAAAAGTTACCCGATAGACTAGGTTACGCTAAAAGCATGCCGGAGTGAAATTAACCGCGAATTTGAACCTGATTTCAGAAATTGAAAGTTATGTGGTGTCACGAGCTATTTGAGGAACGTCGACTCATTCTCCAAAGAATTTTCAGAGATTCCGAGGTTTTTTACGGAATATCGATTCGGACATCGTGGAAAAATAACAGAAATTTGAATTGGCCAAATTGAAGAGATTTTCGACTTGCAAACCGAGCTATATGATGAAGGAGACTTGTAGAAATTATGTGGGCTTTTTCTACATCAAAATTGGACGTTGAATTTGGGAAAATTGTTAAAGAAATTGGAGACCAAAGAGTAAAATTCGGATCAAAGAGAGAAGGGCTGCATTTTGGCATCTTTTGGATTTAATTAGTGAAAATTGAGCTAGAAAGTATTAGGAGACTATGAATGTGAGATATTTAATGGGATATTTTGGCTTCCTCTCCCTCAAGCTTCTCCCATACGCTCCTTTCCCCTTCGGTCTTCATCATCTTCTTCCTGCTCGACCATTTCTCTCTCCCTCTCCGTTGGCTCCTACCTTGCTTTCATTTTCCCTTTATTTTTCATCAAGCACCAAGCCCCCTTTGCCTCTCTTGCTGTCCCCACCGACCGAACCGCGATCACTCACCCCCATCTCCACTCACCGAGTGTCCCTCTCTCCCTCACGAAGACCAACGCCCATCGCTCCATCCCTCTTGCTCCACCAAAATTTGCTGCCTTCTCATCATCTTTGACCGAACAATTCCTTGCAGCCCCACTTAATGAGTTAATACCATTATCCAACAAAAGTGGTTTGTTGACTCCGCTTGTTCCTTTGCTGCCTCACGTTCGACGCCCTCTCCACGCGGCAAGAAATCTAACCGCCCTTCATCCATCTTCGTTGCTGCCTCAATTTCTTCGTGCCGTCCAATCTTCCAGTGAAGGTCTGCAGCGACGCACGAAGCCAGCCGTGAATTTCAGCTTCTTCAGCTCGTGGACTTTGCTGCTCCTCTTGCACGTGAAGTGCAGCCCAATGCATTTCTTTGGTCCACGTTTTCGGCAGCCCAGCGAGTTCATCGACCGCACGCCCACTTGAAGCCCACCCCGTGAGCAAGCAGCCCACAATTCGGCCCAAGCTTCAGCCCAACAGTTTCTTCAAAGCAAGATCAGCCCAGTAATTTGAAGCCCATTTTCAGTCAAGCCCGGTCTTGAAAGCCCAGCGAATTCAGCCCGCGAATCAAGTGAAGCCCAGCCCAAGTTGAAAACAAATCTCAGATTTGAGCTGAGATTTGTTGGGCCCATTTTAGGCCTGGCCCAAGTCCGCCGACGCCACCGAAAATTTAGATTTCGGCCACCGTCGTGCCATCGTCGCGGTGAACTGGTTTCCACAATTAATCGGTGAGTTTATACTCTAAACTCTGCTTAGTAGGTTAATGATGTTTAAGAGATGTTTAGATTTATTTAATTATGGATTAGGTGGTTAGTTAGATTAAATTAGAAATGTAACTATTTGATTGAGCATGTTAGGTGGTTAGCATGGTTTAGCTAAGGCCTAAATAAATTGTACTATTTAACTAGAAGGGTTCGGGAATTTCTCGGAGTCCATATTGGTTATTAATTTAATGATTCTAGCCTAGGTTAGTGTTGTTAGAATTTAATTTGATTTATTTAATTAATTTCAGTAATTATTTAATTATTAATTATTTTTCCGGAAAATTATACCGGGAGAGCCGCTCAATAGAATTTCGAGTTGATCGCAGTGATGTGTTTAGTTTCTGCAATTGAATGATGTATTGTTGAATTGAGTGATGATTGTGATATATTGGTATTTTAATTGGAAAATGCCAGGTGTCGGGTGTTGACACCGAAAGTAGTCTTTGAGTACCAAATCAGCTTAGGTGAGCAATATAGATCTATAACAGCTTCGGGGAGCGTTAACATCATTATAGATCTCTAGCAGCTTTGATGAGCAATGGCAAACAATAATGCTTTAACAGCTTCGGTGAGCACTTTAAATATTAGCTTCGGCGAGCACTTGTTATTTAGCAACTTCGATGAGCATTATTTGATATAGCAGCTTCGATGAGCAAATTTTAGATACCAGCTTTGGGTAGCAATGATATATGAGTATATCTATTTCAGCTTAGTCGAGCAGTGTTTAAATCAACATAATATATGAATGACATTGATGGCATGGAGTTGAATGAATCGACTGATTGACGGTGGATTTGAATTGAATGGTTTAATTGAGTATTTAAATTATATTGACTTGCAGGAAGGAACTGGGGCAAGGTAAGTCATCTATACTAAGTGTGTGATTGTGCGGTTAGGACACTTCTGGGCGTATTTCCCTCCTAATTGGGGTTTAGAGCTTAGACTCGTTGATATTATATCTCACCCCGTTGTGGGACAACATTTTCAGGGTTGTCGAGTGGAGGACCTGGAGCTGAGAGGAGGTGATCGGAAGCCTAGGTCAGTTAAGATCGCTTCTTTTTGGAAGGGTAGTCTTTTGTAGTCTTTTGGCCATAGACTTTTGTACATGACTCGGTGTATATATAAAAGCATGTTTATTTGTGAATTCGTATCCTGTTTTTCTATCCCGAGATAGTTACTGTCAGGGGATTTCTTTTCGCTTTCGCATGTGCAATAAAATGGAAAGAGTTTGCGACTCGTCCTGGGAAGTCGCAAATTATTATCGACCAAAGAGGAATGGATGTGCGCTCGAGGATCGGGGCGTGACACATACGATCTTTGAAGCCACAAGCCGTGTGAAGCTTTGAAGAGATACGCGAATCCGTATGTAGAGCGTATTGTTTTGAACTTGAACGCGCGATAATTTTGTGACGTGGGTTTATGTCCAATTGAGTTATTATTTAAAAATACTTTAAATTTTGGGTTAAAACTATGAGACGAATTAGCCCGTTGACACGAAATCAACCCACCAACATAAACGTGACATGAAATGTCCTTGATATTTCTTGATATCTATTGACAAGTTGCAATAATGCATCAGCAAATATCATCAAATCAATTTTTTCAAAGAAAAACATGGTTTTGTCAATAAAATACTGTCAATTTGAAATTCTAATGGTGAAGAGTAGGGAAATTATAGCAGCTTAGCGAATCATGTCTAAACAAGTAAGATACGAATCGTGTCTAAACAATATAGATAAAATCGTGTTAATATTATCCCGTCCATTTAAACGAGTTATAGAGAAAAATTTCGTGCGTGGTGGGTTTAACACGAACACAATACAACGGCGTGTCACCATGTTGAAACTCGCTGACATGGCGTCATGTTCGAGATACATGATCAAATCGGGTCACGGATTTTCAACTCCAAAACAGGATAAAAACAGAGCTCGTCAGGCTGAAGGCGGTGTAACTCATTGGCTTTCAGCGCGTCGGTGGAGTGCCACCAAAAAGCGTGATTGATATGATATGCTTTTTTCGTCTGGCCCCGAATAAACCACCCCCGAATAACTTCGCGGGGAAGTTCTCTGCTTTTCTTCCCTTCTGTGTATCCCTCGATCCTTCCTTCTCCCATAAAGCCCCGGGACTCCCATCATCCTATCGCCTTGCAGTCGAGGAGTCAGCAACGTTTGACGCGAGTGCTGATGGGGAGTACCTCGTGAGTTTCCCAACTCCTGTCATGTAAGAAACTCTCCCCCTCTTGCTTCTGCTCCTGCTTCTGCTCCTACTTCTTCGCAACTTGAGTGTCGGTCAAGAAGAGACATCCGGGTTGTTTGCGGAAGTTGATCTTGCAGAAGCAGCAGCCCATTATTTTTTTTAAAAAAAAGAAGAAGAAAAGAATGGATGCGCAAAGTGATGTTAATCGGGGAGAATTCACGTGGAAGATCAGCTACTTCAGTGAGCAGGAGGCGACCAGGCTCTACTCTGAAGCGTTCACAGTTGCTGGTTGTAAATGGTACTTCAAGATTGTTTTATTTTCTATTTTACCTATTTTTGCGGTTGTTTCTTGATGATCGCATGTTCATGGGGTTGCCGAGTGATTCTTGCGTCGTCCGATCCTTTTTGAGCAGGAGAATTCTAATGTTCCCCAAGGGGAACGACACGGACCATTTGTCGCTGTACATCGATGTCCCCGATCCTGCGGCGTTGCCGAATGGGTGGACCAGAAAAGCAAAGTTCCACTTGAGTGGGATCGATCAAACCAATAATGGTCGCTCTGTTAGAAAGGGTTTGTTCTTGAATTGGATTTATTTTATTGGAATCTCTTCTTTTAATGCAATCGTATGATGGGTTTCTCTCTGATTGGTAGTGCATCTTGATTTTGGAAAATCGGCGACTTGAAGAAGAAGGGTCCAGACGAGAACAGAGCAGGTTAAAAACAGTTGAAAGAGCGATATTGAGCTGACAGAGCGAGAATATGCTTCTTGTTTTTTCGTCCGTTAGGCCTCTTAAAGGCGGGTGAGCTTCTAATATGCGCACACAACTAATCCCAAGGTTACTGATTAAGGAATTTAGCAATGTTAAGTTCGTAAGCAACTGGTCCAGTCGATGGAGGAGTTGAGGTTTGACTGCATCTAATATGATCCAAATGTTGATCCAGATGAAAGAGAGGAGCCACAGTTTAAGTTTGAAATAGTTACGTCTGGTGGTGTTAAGATCAACTTTTGTATGAATTTGGTTGCTTATGCTGATCGTATGGAGGTGTTTGCTTCTTCTGTTGCTAACATTTTTCTTGACACACGATACAACATTCTAGTTCTTGATGGTCTCCAATGTTTCCTCTACATAATATGCTCTGGTGTTATAGTTTTTTAATTCGTTACCCTGTCTCCTGATTCTGCAGGGACGGAACATGTTTTCGCTGCAAGACAGATTGACCGGGGTTACCCGAGTTTCATTCCATTGACTGAGCTTCATAATTATGCTGCGGGATACCTAGCAAACGACACTTTGGTGATTAAAGCTGAAATTCGCGTCTTAGCAGTAACTCCTCCGGTGAATATTCAGCCAGCTAGACCAACCGATGACTTTGACTCCCTTCTTACTAGTCTGGAGGAACTCATCATTGCTGCTGAGACTAATGGTGTTAGTGTAGGATCCAGTTTGGGCCACCGAGATGGTGCTCTGACGGCTAAAATTCCTAGCTTAGAAGAAGTTGAGAAGGCTAAGCTATCTTTGAAGGAATGCCTTTCGGATCTGTTTAAATTGAATATGAAAGAGAGGCTATTTAAGGCACTATCAACTTTAAGCTCAGCCAGAACTAGGTTATCGCCGAAGCAAAGAATAGCAATTGACACATTTCTGGCAAATTTCAATGATTTCACTTCCGACTTCTTGACATTTGAACAGGACAATGCTGAGTTTGAGTTGCAAAAACTGCAAATGGATCAATGGTTAGCTGCTATGACGAAGTGCCATGAGGCTCACATCGTCTGTAAGCAATTGATGGGTGAACTTGTCAAGGAAGAGGAAGAGCTGAAGAGAAAGATGGAGGAAGTGAAGTCGAGGAAGGACAAGCTCTTCTTGGACTGGGACGTTGTGAGGGCCAAGTCCGAAGAGGCGAAGTCAGGCTACAAAGATAAGCAGAAGAAAGTAGCAGAGGCAGAGGAGAAGAAGAGAATAGCCGAGGAAAGAATGTCTAGATCGACTACTGCTTGGTCAAATTTGAAGACTCAGTTCTGTTAAAACACTAAGGTTTGAAATGGGCTATGAGGCAAATGTTCACTTAAGTATGAAAACTGTGTGTTGGCTTGACTACTTTCGGTCAATTTTCGCAAGAACAATTGCGAGGGGCTTATGTGGTAGATCCTACATTATGTTGGTTCAGTCAGCTTGTGGGTCAAATATATACATACTTATGTATGTCTATAGAGTCAGGTTTTGATGTCTTCATACGAGTTGCATGGTCGTCATGCTCTTTGCTTTTAAATCTTGTAAATTCTCATGATTCCGATGTTCTTTCCTGACTCATGTATTGTGTGGCTCAGATAATACCCTCTTCCTGTATCCAATCTTGCGGATTTGTATGAGGTGAGTTTGCCCTCTCCTGAGTAAGGAATTTGTCTCATTGGAATTGTTAAATTATGTCTCGAGTTTGAGTATTTGCACAACACGATTTGCTTGGACAAGTAGAAGTTTGTGGGACTCCGTGAAGATTTACAAAAGAAAATAACAAAAAAAAAGGGGGCAGCAAAGTTTTCTTCACGCGTCTGCACGAGGAGGCCGAATAAGAGAATCTGTTCGTGGGGGCCAGAGTCAACACTGGGCACACGCACACGCACACACAGGTTCAGCATGAAGTCCTCTGAACGTGAAAGAAAGATGCTGCCAAAGGAAAGAAGCATTTGTACATGAAGCAAGCGTTGGTGGGCCCTTGACCTAGGCACATATATATAAGAATAGAATCATTCTTTTTTGCGCTCGCGTTGAATTGCTGAAAAAACCCTACGAAGCCACATATG
Source organism: Eucalyptus brandiana (assembly GCA_014182725.1). Lineage (NCBI taxonomy): Eukaryota > Viridiplantae > Streptophyta > Magnoliopsida > Myrtales > Myrtaceae > Eucalyptus > Eucalyptus brandiana. The sequence goes on from CM024678.1 coordinate 20,484,277, forward strand.
ATCTTTAAAGCCGCAAGCCGCGCGAAGCTTTGAAGAGATACGTGAAGCCGTACGTAAAGCATATTGTTTTGAGCTTGAACGCGCGATAATTTTGTGTCGTGAGTTTATGTCCAAGTAAGTTATTATTTATAAACACTTTGAATTTTGGATTAAATTTAAGTGTGGAAAACACTTGAGCGTTCGAATGATTGTAAACTCTGATACTCCGATTATAGTGGATTATTTACTGCTGGCTCTCCCCGTGGACATAAGGCCCTGTTTGGTTCAGCATTTGGAATGCTCATTTGGGCTCTAAAGTCCCTTGGCCAAATGCAAAGCTGTTTGGTTCGTGTTTTTACACGACTTTGGCGAGATGCAATTGCATCTCCAAGTGACTCTAAGGGCCTTTAGCCCAATGCAGCTCTTGAGGTCCTTTGGCAAGTTGCATCTTCGGAATGCAACTTCCGGTATTGTTCATCTCTCTGGTGAGAAGCCAATCGGCCGCCTGAATAAAAATAAATATATTTATATAAAAATAAATATGTTTATATTTTTATATAAAAAATATATATTTTATATTTTATATAAATATATAAACATATCTATTTTTTATATATTATGTTTATATATATTTTATATAGATATAAACATATCTATTTTTTATATATTATGTTTATATATATTTTATATAGATATAAACATATCCATTTTTTATATAAATATATTTTATGTTTAATAAATAACTAAATATATATATATTTATAAATATAAACATATCTATTTTTTTCTCCTATTGTTTTTATATAAATATATATTTATATAAACATATCTATTTTTTATATTTTATGTTTAATAAATAAATAAATATATATTTATAAATATAAACATATCTATTTTTTTCTCCAATTGCTTTTATATAAATATATATTTATATAAACATATCTATTTTTTATATATTTTTATGTTTAATCAATATATTTTATGTTTATATGTTTATATTTTTTTATATAAAAATATGTTTATATAAAAAATATAAACATATTTTTGCTTTTTTAATTTAATAAAAGTTAATTACAAATGTAAATTTTACCAAACGGTATTTTGGCCAAAGTTGTTTCTCAATGCAAATTTTACCAAACAACATTTGCATTTCGGAAAACCCCCTTTACCCAAAGGTATTTGCATTTCTGCAAATGCATTCCCCAAAAGCCGAACCAAACGGGCCCTAAGTACCGATACTTCGGGTGAATCACGTAAATTTCTGATGTCATTATTTTTCTCGTTAATTTCTCTGGTGATTTCGCGTTGACGTAAATTGCAAGATTCTGTTGTTTGCACGTATTATATCCCAACAATTGGTATCAAAGCTTGAGGTTAGATTTCTTGATTGTAATTTGGAGCTTTTGCTTGTCTGATTATTATCTGGAAATTATGTTATTGCAATTATGTCTAAGAGAAAATCTAAAATTGAGAAATTTAATGGGAGCAACAACTTTGAAGATGCGGGTATTATTGACAACACAAGTTTGGCCAAGGCACTCGATGGTGAAGATGAGTTGCCGATTATAATGAAAATCTCTAAGAGGGTAGAGCTAATGGAAAAAGTAAATAGTACGATCCTATTAAATTTGTCGGATAATGTCTTAATAGAGGTTGCTGAGGAGAAGGATGCCGCAGCATTATGGGCAAAACTTCAAGCATTCTATGTAAAAAAAAAAGTTTGAACAATTACTTATACATATTGAAGAAGATGTTTCAATTTAGATATACTGAAGGTACATCTATCAAAACCCACCTAGATGAATTTAATAAATTCATGTTGAATTTAAAGAACATCGGTAAGATACTTGATGATAAAGAACATGGCATGATGTTGTTAGCCTCTTTACCAGTCATGGGAACACTTTACTAATTCACTGTTGTAGGGGCGTACTACGATTACCTCAGAAGAGGTAAAGTACGCCTTATTCTCTAAGGAGTGGCAGAGAAAATTGTGAGATGACGGTCTGGCGCAAGAAGTAGCGCAAGCACTAACAATTCGGGGTAGAGAACAACATCAAGAGCCTAGTAGCAGCAAATGTAAAAGCAAATCGAAATCACACCGTAGAAAGTCCAAGGGACACGTGAAGTGTTTTAAGTGTCATGAGGAGGGACACATCAGAAGAGATTGTCCAAAACGGAGGAATAAAACTGATAGACAGAATACTACAAGTAGTGTGGCAAACGTTGCCCAAGGGAGCAATAGTGATGCAGAAGCTATTTTATGTGTGATTGCTATTTCGTCTAAAGACAAATGGGTGCTAAATTCGGGATGTTCTTATCACATGACGCCTCATAAGAACTGGTTTACTACTTACCAAACTGCAGATGGTGGTAGAGTTCTTTTAGAGAATAATGTAGTTTGTAAGGTTATGGAGATAGGGACAATTCGAATTCAAATGCATAATGGGGTGATGCGCAGATTGACAGATGTGAGGCATGTACCGGAGCTTAAGAAGAATCTTATTTCTTTGGGGACACTTAATGACTTCGGGTGTAGGTACACCGCTGAAGATGGAGTACTGAAGATCTCTCGAGGTGCCATGACAGTAATGAATGGGAAGAAAATTAATACTCTCTATCATCTACTGGGAGAGACCGTGATTGGAACCGCTGCAGTTTCATCAGGTAAGTCAGACTCTAACTTGACTCAATTATGGCATATGCATTTAGGAAACATGAGTGAGGCAGGTATAATGATGCTGAGTGAAAGGGGGTTGTTGAATTGTCAAAAGACGGGGAAGTTGGACTTATGTGAGCACTGCATTTATGAGAAGCAGCACCGAGTTAAGTTTAATACAGCTATTCATTCGATCAAATGATCAGTTGAATATATTCATTCAGACGTCTAGGGCCCGTCTTCGGTTCCTTTGAAAGGAGGTACCCGATATATACTGACATTTATCGACGACTATTCAAAGAAGGTATGGGTTTACTTTCTGAAGCATAAATATGAAGTGTTTGATCGGTTCAAGAAATTTAAGACATTGATTGAGAAGTAGTCAGATAAGCAAATCAAGTGCCTGAGAACCGATAATGACATGAAGTTTTTGAGATAGCTAGTATAAGCACCTAGATGGGGGTGAATAGGTGTAAAAATAGTTTCTCGTGATAAGTGAGCAATACTAAATAGACAATAGAAAGGAAGTTCGCATTTTGTTAACAAAACGAATTATGATCAAAGTAAAAGAGAGTAAGGAAGAGAAAATGAACACAGAAATTATAGTAGTTCGGCTTATTCCAAGCCTACGTCAACTCTTCCTCACTGACAGCCCACTGGCTGGATTTCACTATGAACAAAAGAGTTGTTACAGCAAAGCTCTCCCTTGATTCCACAGTATAGATACTCTACCACACTTCCTCAAGGTTTCTCAAAGATATAGACTCTCTTTTGCGTACAAGATTTCACTCAACAAATGAATTGACTAAGAACAAAGAGCTTCAGACTTTGGAATTCTTCTATCGCGCACACTCTCAAACAACTAGAACGTCTTCCTTATATACTCCTTTATGCCATCATACCCGTTGGCACTTACTAAAGGAATTCTTCCAATCTACCCATTGGACAGAATCAATTAGGAAGATCTTCGAGCTATTTAAGGAACATGACAATAGCCCATCAATCATGTTCGCCTATACAATCAAGATCTTGGTTTTCATAAGTAGAACCTTCCAAGTATACTTCGCCAATCAACGAATCCACAATCCCTAAATTAATCTTGATTTGAATAAAGAATTCCGACATGCTATATCCAGCTAAGAGATCTTCTCCAGTCGATAAAGTCAAATCCTTAACGAAACATCCAGTTTTTGATAAGTCTTCTTCGATGGACTAAAAACTGTTAATGAGGATAGACTTTGATGAAAGAGTCTACAAGTCTTCAGATTAAACTGATGGAAACATTTTGTCAGCTTCAAAACACTCAAGGAAGATTTCTCCAACAGTTTTGTGGTAAAGATTTTACCGAGTTCTTCGAGAAAGAATGTATTGTAAGACACCGCATAGTACCTAGGACACCACAACAGAATAGCGTGGCAGAACGAAAGAATAGAACTTTGCTCGAGTGAGCTCGATACATGCTTTCGCATGTGGACTTGGCAAGGAATTTTGGGTCAAAGCAATTAACATGGCATGTTACCTGATTAATTGATCTCTATCATCTACTATTGAGTGGAAGACTCCTGAGGAAGTATGGTCGGGGAAACCTGTTGATTACTCCAGATTACGTATATTCGAATGTCCTGCATATACTCATGCAAGTGATGGTAAGCTTGAGCCGAGGGCGAAGAAGTGCATATTTCTGGGTTATGCACATGAGGTGAAAGGCTACCGGCTGTGATGCACTAATCCCAGATCACCCAGTTTTCTAATAAGCAGAGATGTGATCTTCAACGAGACTGTAAAGAAGACAGATCATGGTGTCATAAGTGAGGTGGAGCTTCAGGTAGAGACTTTAAAGACCTTGAATGTAATTGAAGTTGAGATTGTAGATGAAGCCGCAATTCTTGAAGTCAGTGATAATGAATAACCAGCAAAGTCGCAGCAGACTATAGTCGCAGATAGATAGAGAAGGCACATTAAATCACTGGTACGTTATGGTTATACATATATTACTTATGCATTGATTGTAGGTCATGAGGTAGAGATAGATGAGCCTTCGTCTTACTCTGAGGCGATGGCTAGTTTGGAATCATCACAGTGGTTAGGGGCTATGAGTGAAGAGATGGAATCACTCCATCGAAATCAGACATGAGAGCTGATCAAAGTACCTAAGAGCCAAAAGATTTTCAGAAGTAAATGGGTCTTCAAACGGAAAGAGGGCATTCCCGGTGTCGAGGCAGCAAGGTATAAGGCGAGACTTGTGGCAAAAGGATATACACAACGTGAGGGCATTGACTACAATGGGGTGTTCTCTTCTGTGGTAAGACATACTTCTAGTCGTGTTTTACTTGCCTTAGTTGCTTCGCAGGATCTCAAGTTAGAGCAACTAGATGTGAAAATTGTGTTTCTTCACAGTAAGTTGGATGAGCAAATTTACATGAGGCAACCAAAGGGATTTGCTATTTTGAGTAAGGAAGATCATGTTTACTTGTTAAAGAAATTTTTGTATGGGCTGAAACAGTCTCCTAGGTAGTGGTATAAACATTTTAATTAGATGAATAGCTACGTTTATTTTAGGAGATTGGAGAATGGTTCTTTGATTTATTTACTCTTATATGTTGATAATATGCTGATAGCAGCTAAGAATATGTCTGATATCGATGTGTTGAAGAGGTAGTTAAATGCTGAATTTGAGACAAAAGATTTAGGTGTTGCAAAAAAAATTTTAAGTATAGAGATTTTGCGTGACAAGACTGCAGGAGTTTCATGTCTATCTCAAAAGAAATATATTGAGAAGATCGTGACACGTTTTAATATGCAGTCGGCAAAATATGTAAGTACACATTTAGTAATGCACTTTAAACTTTCAGATAAATTATCACCGTAAACTGAGAAGGAGGAGGAGCATATGTCCCGTGTTCCCTATTCTAGTGCCGTGGGTAGTATTATGTATTCTATAATGTGCACTAAGCCTGATATTTCACAAGTTGTAAGCGTGGTTAATTGTTATATGAAGCATCTTGGTAAAGCTTATTGAGAAGCTGTGGAGTGGATCCTTAGATATTTGAAGGAGACAACAGACGTGGGTATAGTATACTAATGGGACAAAAATGACAATGAGACCACTGGTTTTATGGATTCAAATCACGTTGGTGACTTGGATGATCGCAGGTCTTTAACAGGGTACATGTTTACGCTAGCGGGTGGTACAATTAGTTGGAAAACGTCCTTATAGGATCACATTACATTGTCTTCGATTGAAGCAAAGTACATGGCACTAACATTTGTAGTGAAAGAGGCAATATGGTTACAAAGTTTACTCTTGGACTTTGGGTTAAAACAGAAAAGTATGGATATACACTGTGATAACCAATGTGTGATATATTTGGCGTATAATCCAGTTTATCAAGCATATCAATATCAAATACCACTTCATCCAATATGTCTTAGTTAAGGGTAATGTTATTATTAAAAAGATTATTACAGCAGATAACCCAGCAAACATGATGACTAAGTCTGTTCTTTTGGCGAAGCTCAAGCTCTGCTTCAGCTCTATTGGCGTTTGTGGAGGGTGAGCGCCCGTCGGGGCGTTGGAGAGCAGTATAAATGATGAGCACTATAACTTGACTTCAAATATCGAATCAATGTGGAAAATTGTTAAATTATGTCTCGAGTTTGAGTATTTGTAAAACACGATTCGCTTGGACAAATAGAAGTTCATAAGACTCCATGAAGATTTACAAAAGGAAATAAATAAATAAAAAGGGGCAGCAAAGTTTTCTTCACGCGTCTGCACGAGGAGGCCAAATAAGAGAATTTGTTTATGGGGGCCTAGAGTCAACACTTTGACTCTGGGCACGCGCGCGCACACACACAGGTTCAGCGTGAAGTCCTCTGAACGTAAAAGGAAGATGCCGCCGAAGGAAAGAAGCATCTGTACGTGAAGCAAGCATTGGTGGGCCCTTGACGTGGTGGGCCCTTGACCTGGGCACACATATATAAGAACATAATTGTTAATCGTTCTTTTTTGCGTGCTCGTTGGACTGCCGAAAAAACCCTACGAAGTCGCACACGATCTTTGAAGCCGCAAGCCACGTGAAGCTTTGAAGAGATACGCAAAGCTGTACGCAGAGCGTATTGTTTTGAGCTTGAACACATGATAATTTTATGCCGTGAGTTTATGTCCAAATGAGTTATTATTTAAAAATACTTTGAATTTTGGGTTAACTCTAAGTGTGGGAAATACTTGAGCATTTGAGCGATTATAATGGATTATTTGCTGCTTACTCTCTCCGTGGACATAAGTATCGATACTCAGACCGAACCACGTAAATTTCTGGTGTTCTTAATTTTTCTCATTAATTTCTCTGGTAATTTCGCATTGATGTAAATTGTAAGATCCTGTTGTTTCCACGTATTATATCCCAACAAAAATAGAGTTTGGAATTTAAAAAAAAAAAAAAAAGGCAAGAGTACCCCCTAATAATTAGGAGTGTTTTTTTTTTTTTTTTTTTTTGGTGGCTCTAGTGTTGGGGAGGTTATTCGTAAGTACAAAAGAAAAACAATTGATGCTTTCAACTTGTCCAAACAAATAGCAATGAAAGACGTTTTAGGTTTTAATAGTGAGAACTAGAACATAATGTTATGTCTGTGGTCTTTAAGCCAGCAAGACCCTTGTCCCTCCAACTCGGTCTATATCAACAACCTTCGATCTCTTCTAGAAGCAGATGATTCAGCCTGGACAGTACTAGTGGGGCCATTGTTCCATTCCAAATCATGGATAAACATTTTATTTTTTCTTAAAATAATTTTTGATCTCGGATCAACCTCTCAACAGGATTTGAACCTAGATGCAGTTCTTTCTACTAAATAGATATCTGTGTTAGTCATATCTAAGTCTTGCAACAAAAAAGTATACAGATAAATTTACACCAACAGCCGTCAAGTAGGGAACTTTGGAGTTTGGGACTGCATAATCAAATGCAATCCAGCTCTCATTTCGTTTTTGTGAAATAAATCAAATGGTGTCCATGACATTTAGGGTGCATGCCCATTTGCCTAGAGATTCATTTGTCGAGCCCGTCAGCTTTAATACCATAAAGGTAAACAAAACCGTTCACTTTAGATTGCTTTTTTAATGAAAACTTTCCACATCAAAAGATTGCTTTTTCACTAATTAGGATTGGTGGAGAAATATTAAGTTTCCCCATTTGTTTTGATTTAATATAAAAAAAGTACTCTTTTACTTTTTAGAAAAATATAAATTATTATTCGAATTTAGAAAATTTTATATGAATTTAGACATTCAATATTTGCATATTGTGAAGGATTTTGTAAACAAGTGTACCTTGCACTTTTGAAACTCCCAAATGAAGAATATATGTTATTTTCAATGCACATGTAATTAGTACATTTAAGATCAAAATATTTCCCAACACTATTAACAAGACCTTTAGTGAAAATTTCAAATCTCTCTTGTTGTATGTTATGGCAAGTTTGATTCAGGTTAAAGATACGTGGATAGAGCAGTTTACAAATTTTAGGTCAACATTGACGATTTCACTTCCGACTTTCTAGCCTACGAGAAGGCCAATGCCGAACCCGAGCTGGGGAGACTGGGGAAGGACGACATTCTCTGCAATTAGGCAAAGCCTCAAGATTCATACATCTTCCAAGCGAATGTTGGATGACCTCGCCGAGGAAGAGGAAGCGCTCAACAAGAAATTGGAGTAAGTGAAGTTTAGGAGAAAATAGCTCATCCCAGACTGGAAGACTTTGATGGAAGATTCGGAGGAAGCGAAATCCAAGAACAAAGCTCACGAGGAAAAAGAAGTGAAGAAGAGAAGAGCGGAGGAAAGAACGTCGAGATTGACCAATGCTTGGTCATACCTATAGGCCCGATTTTGCTAAAACCTTTTAACTGGCAGTTGTAGCAATTATTGGCTTGGCTTATGTACACAAGTGTTTAGGTAAAACCATCACCTAAATGGGCTTGTTTATTGTATCCTATGTAATGCTAGCATTGTGGACCGAATTTTCCCATATATTTGTGAGTTGAAATGTGGAGCTTTGTGTCACAGGGTGAAGAGTAAGGGATGCAAAAGGGATGATACAATTGGTCAACGAGGGTATTGTTTGGGTGTTTGTGTTAGGAGTCTTGGAGTGGTTTAGATACCATCTTAAAGGATCTAGTGGGGTTGGTCTCCTATGCACGATTGAGAGCTAATGTCATTCTCCTCAAAAAGCCATGGTAGCTTGAAATTAGTTATTATACCAGATAAATTTGTAAATCTCGGTTGAAGGATTGGATGCCAAAACTAAATTGGGCGCAGTAAAATCCAGTGTGAGAATACAATTTACCATAGTGTCCTTAGGAACAACCTCTAGAAGGAAGGTTGGATTGTTGTTTTTGGCTTATCAGCCACCGCACGAGCTATTTCTCGACCAAGAAACTATTAGGCCATGACAATTGGTATTGAAGTAGGATCCTTCCAATAGGTGTATGACTCCGAAAAGCATGTGTTCTTCCCGGTCCTATGAGGGTGGGGTTGATCGCTAAAGCCAAAAAACTTGGACAATGTGCGGCTCCCAACAAGCTTCTAGGATGGCAATGGGGGACATAAATAAACAAATTACTCACCAAATAGGGAAAATGATCATAGATCAATGGACGAATCTCAAGAGTAGGTTTATTACCACATTTCAAGCCAAAAGAGAAACCTCCATTAGTTTGCTAAAATCAAGTAAAGCCTAGTAGGCAAAAGACCGTGTTGTCGAAGGAGCACAATCGGCTTGGGATGCAATTTTTTAGGGAGAGCGTAAGTGACAAAAGATTCATGAATTGTGACATCCTAGATTTTCAATCATGTTTTCTATTGAATAAATCGGGCATTTCATCGACGCGCCTATAGGGTTGTTCTCAGAGCTAATCACTCTCGAGATAACTAGGCTATCTAGGGAACCCATGACAGATCAGGAATCGGTTTCTCGACCGTCCTCATCTTTAGAGGCCATTACGGCACAGTTAAAAATCAATTTGAGATTAAAGATAGGTCGACTTGACAGAGATGTGTGGCTAATCGTGGGTGACACCACTAAATTGGAAAATTCTCGTCGACCAGCACTAAACTGATTTTCCTATCGTTTTGGTACCCTGTGTCCGTATTTGAATCTTTGAGATTTTCACAACAACGGAGAGTCGTCGATGTGTTGAGTGGGTTCATTGTGACTCGAAGAAAATTAACCATAGGTCATTTGTACTAAAATTTTTTGAAACCTACCCGGTAGCCTAGGCCACGCTAAAAATGCGCCAGATTGAAATTAACCGCAAATTTAAGTCTAATTTCAGAAATTGAAAGTTTTGTTATATCACAATTAATTCTATGAGCATCGACTCAATCTCCGAAGATTTTTTTGCAACCTGAGACTTTTTGGAAAAAAGTTATTCTATGGCCATTTTTGTTCAAAAAAAGGTAGAGATTGTTTTTTGTCCTAAAATTGGGAAGCAAGTGGGTTGTATTAGTGAGAAAAAATATCAATTTGATCGAGGACTTGACAATAGAATTTATTGAGGCCAAATCATGTTGATTTAAGCAAGAGCGAATGTCCAATTGGAAGAAAACTTAGCCAATTTCGTAGCTCCCCCCTTGCCCTATGGTTTTAGTCCATTTCAAGTGTCCAAGGATGTGCATGGTTGGCTGAATGCAGCCAAGGAAGTGCTAGTGGCTGAGAATGAGGTCAAGGGGACAAGCTTGTGGCATGTGGCCCCCTCTTGCTTCTCTCTCCCCCCAAGATGCCATCCATTGCTTCCTCAACGCTCCCTCTTGCTATTTGAGACTTGTAGAGAAGCCAGAGAAGGCGTCGTTCGAAGCTGCATGCTGTCAGAGGACCGCTCGCCCCCGCCGTTCGCCGCCTTCGCCTTGAAAAGCACTGCCGCTACCCTGTCGCGCCACCGCCCAACTCGACATCCCCTACGGCTTCCAGCCTTTGTTCCGCCATCCCAGCTTCTGTCCAGCCACTGTGTGAGGCCGCCGAAACTCGAAACAACCCCTCCAAGCCACCGAAGCCTCCACCGGTCCACCATTGCTCTTGCCTCACCAAACTAGCTTTGTTTCCTCTGTTTTGCAGCTCAAAATAGAAGCTAATTCAGTTGGTTTCCAGCAAGCTTGTAGGCCCATTTTGAGGTGGTTCCAAGCCTCGAAAGCTAGACCCACTTTGAAGAAAGTCAATCCCCGTCGCATCTTTGTCGAATTGAACCGAATGGTTCTATAAACAAGTGAGTTTAACTCACTAAATCTCGCTTAGTATGTTAATGATGCTTAGGAATTGATTATATTAAATTAAGCATGTTTAGGTCGATAGGTTATATTAACTTAATTAATTTAATTATTTGCCGATGCATGTTAGATGGTTAGTTATTATAATTAGCAAGTAAATAGGTTATAGTATTTATTTAACGAACCTTGAAATTTTTCCAAGTTCGTTTCGGTGTCCAATTAAGCATTACGGGTCTAAGTTGGATTTATTGCATTTATTTAATATTTTCTGTAATCATTTATTTATTTATTTATTTTCAGAAAATTATGCTAGGATAGCTGATAACCGGAATTTTATGTTGATTATTGTGGTGCAATATGTTTATTTATTTGAGCTCTAATTCGTGCTGAATTGATTTAATTGTGATTTTAGGATTTTATTCCTAAATTAAGTAATTTTGGTAATTGTTTAGAAAATAACCTAGCGTCGGTTTACAAAGCCAAAAATATTTTGATGGACTATATAAAATGGTGAGAATTGTGAAAGTGAAATTATGATATTTTGGCTAAGGACGACCGTGTACCTATATACAGTTATTTTTATCGGATATGATAAAAATGATGAATTGACTATATGGTTGAAGTGGTATACTATATCGGTCTACGAGCAATATGTTAGCTTTGGGGCGAGCAGTATACCGGTATACTATATCAGTCTATAGGCGATATATCAGCTTTGGGTGAGTAGTATACCTTATTATCAGCTTTGGGTGAGCATATATAGTATACTATGATGACCTAGGGGCCCTAATCTATCAGCTTTGGGCAAGCATATATACAGTATACTATATTATCAGCTTTTGGTGAGTTATACTATCTATTATCAGCTTTCGGTGAGCAGTCATGAATTAATAGGACTTTATAGATAGTATTGAATGTACCAACCAGGGGAAGGTCATGATGACATATAATCGACTGAGTCGATTGATCGATAGTTTGATTTGATTGGGTGAATTGATGTGGTTCTTGTATATTTGACATATACTGATTTGTAGGGTGGAACTGAGGCCAAGGTGAGTCCTCTGACCCGTGTTGTGCTTAGGCAGCCCTTATGGCGTATTAACTTCCTAATCGGGTCTTAGTAGGGTAGAACTTGCTGAGACGTAATCTCACCCTGTTGTGGGACAACATTTCAGGTCTCTAGATGGCAGCACTTGCCTCTCCTCCCGTGCATTTTGGTATACCTGAAGAAATCACTGAGATATGTTATCATATTCCAATACACCCCCACCTTGAAGGATTAGAGTATGTGCTGATAAAATCCACCATCTGGGTTGATGTAGGTGAACCCAAGAAGGTACTCCACAAGTACCGGTCATGGTATCATCATTATCACGATGGACGAAGGGAAGGTCTTGTGCCAGAATCTGACGCGCCTTGGTACATTTTGGAGGTTGCATTTGGTAAGGGTACAATAGACCCTGAGGGTGGAGCGGTAGACGAGGCGAGGGATCCAAAGCTCGAAGAGTCCAAGTCCCCGGTGTACTCAGCAAATGGTTCAAATGGGGACGAAGATGTGGAGCAAGAGGAGTTTAACAATGAGGAGTAGATGTGGTTGCTAGACCCCCACCCCTGTTTGTTAAACCTTAAGTATTTGGATAATCAAAGTTTGGTTTGGCTTGTATTATATATGAGTAGTTGTGTTATATATATATATATAAGCGTGGTTGGTATAGTTTGAAATTTTATGGTCCTACTTTCCTATCCCATTGTTTTATTGTCTAGGGATTATTTATATGCTTCCGCATGCGTATTAAAATGAATGAGTCGGCGATGCATCCTGGACGTCGCTATTTAATCGACCAAGGTGAGGGATGGGTGCATGCTTGAGGATTGGGACATGACACGAATAGCTTTGATTGGGGGAAGCTATCGATGGAGTGTACTAATTTATTTTGTAAGGAGAGCACTTGCAGTCGTGTAATCCTAAGGGTAGGGGTGAGCAGTGGTCTAGGGTTGACCCTGGACCGACTCTGGACCGGCCCAACCCTGCCGGTCCTGGTCCGGTTCCCAAGGGGACTGGGTCAGTCCTTGGTCCTAAAATTCCAGGACCAACACCGCGCGGGTTGGTCCCGGTTCTAAGAAGTTTTGGGTCGGTCCAACCCCTGGACCAACCCCGTATATTATATTATATTATTTATAATTCTTTTATATATTCAAACCTAAGTAAAATGTCTGTTATATTATATTATATTGAGATATTCTATCAATAGCACTAATAATAATTTAAATTTAAAACTTTTGTTGAGTATTAATTATGTGTCGTTTGTTTTGTTTTCAAGTGTTTAGAAGTTCAGGTGAATTAACAATATGCGAAGTTATATATTTATGGTTTATATTAAGTATTTTGAACTCTTTATAATTTAATTGTATTCTACTAATAAATTTCAGCTGCACTTTGCTTTTTAATTTGTGTCAAATGGTAGAAGTTTTGGAAGAGTAGAGTAGCACTGCAGTTCTACGGTGATTTGCTAGTTAAGTGATAATTACAAAAACTTTCCATCTTGTCCCATATCTCGATGAGCGGTTAGCATGTACGAAATTTTTATTATTGTGTCATCTTAAATTTGCTAAATATATATTGGTATTTATAGTTTAGTTGCACAATGTTGCATTGTCGATAAATGTGTAATTTGAATTTGTAGGTTTGCTTTTTTATGGAGTATAAAAAATAAGACGAAAAAAATTATCGATCGGTCCCCGGTTGACCTTGGAACCGGACCGAACCCATTGGGTCGGTCCGGTCCTTGGTCCCAGGCTCAATAGGGTCGGTCCTCGGTCCTAAAAATTGAGGACCGACACTGTACAAGTTGGTCCTAGGGTTAGGGGGTGGCCTAGACCAACCCAGACCATGCTCACCCCTACCTAAGGGAGTGGCATCGATGGTTGTAGGGTGCAACAAAGCAATAGTGCAACCCGCAACAAAGTCATTGCTAAATTGGGTGGGGTCTCACGAACCAAATTCTTCCGACCCTTGTGATCTTAATGACACTTTGTGGCATCGGGGTGAAGAATAAGTGATGTAGAAGAGATAATATAATTAGTTTGTGGGAGTGGCGTCAGGGTGTTTGTACTCAGAATCTTGAAGTGAAATGAATACCATTTTAAAGGGTCTCTAAAAGCAAGATTAGCCTCCCCATACACAATTTGGTCGGGAGTTAATGTTGACCTCCTAATGAGGCCATGACAAGCCAAAATCAATTGATGTATTAAAATGATCTTTATGTATTGCTTGAGAGATTGGATGCTCAAGCAAAATTGGGCATGGTACAATCTGGCGTGAGGATGAGATTTGCTATAGTGTTCTTTGTTAGCATTCTCTACACAATCACAAATAAAATAGAGAGTAAAAGCAAGAAAGAGAATTTAAGACACAAGGTTTTATCCTAGTTCATCCCTAAACTAGGGCTACGTCCAGCTAAGGATTTCACTATAATTAGCCCATGCACCTCTCTGTTACATCCCTCAATTACAAGAGAAAGAGAATATGTATATCTAGTAACTTTTTATGAGCCCAAGCCCAAATTATCAATATATATCCAGAGTGGGACTTCCATGCCATCTTGTCAATAGAGAGTATGAATCACACCTCAACATTCTCAAAAACGATCTCTAGAAGGAAGCTTGACCTACTATTCTTAGCTCATCAAGTGTTGCATGAGCTATTCCTTAGCCAAGAAACTGCTGACCCCTTTATCTAAGTAGCACCGACACTAACATCGACATGCAACACACAACACGACACGCATGTTGATATGTCGTCATTTCTCAGAATTTTGCACGTTGAGACATGTTGTACATTAAATGTATATTTTTGTATATACATAATAAATTATAATTTTTACGATTATTTCAATCAAATTAATTTGATTGAAATTCATGAATAAATAAATAATAAAAAAAGCCTAAAATGAATTTACACTAAGAACATTAATCCACCATTTGTTAATATCATTCATTATTTCAATTCGACAAATTCAATGATCCATAAAACTTGAAGAAAAAAACAAGCAATTCACATTCTACACTCATATGTCAGATGTGCCGGAAGAGAAGAGAAAGAAAAATTGGGAGGCTGAATTGTGTATCACGAGAAGTAAGAGTCGAAAAAGGAGAGAAGAATGTGTTTTTCTTCTTTCCCAATATTATTTTTATTATTGTTTTTTATTTTTTCACATATATAATTTTGATCCTCCATTTATTGAATTTTTTTAAAATTGACATTGCGTGTTGGAATCACGCATCGGAAACTCGTATATCATAATTCTGACTCGAGTGTCGGAGAGTGTTGGAAAAGTTGATAAGGTGTCGGATTTTCCGATATGTATTGACCAAGTGTCAGAGAATGTAACACATGTCGGAATGTCCGACATAACACGAAAACTCCCTGAGAGTGTCAATGCTTTCGAGCCCATGACCGTGGTCTCCAAAAGAGAGAAAAAGTTGGCTTTTGATGATTTTCTGTGCAAACTGTGTGGTAGCTATTTTTTTCGCCCTTGGAACTTAGAAGCTCGCTCAGATAAATGGGCTTTTCTCCCTGTTATTCCGTTGATGCATGAGGATTGAGTAGTCCTGTCTTGTAAAACTGTACTTTGCATGTCTTTGAACAAACATACAATGTATTTGTTGGTTGTGAGCAGTGGGAATGTACAACATTGAATCCGTATTTATGAGATGCATGGTCATATTCGCAAACTATATGCTGATTTTGGAGCACGAACTCTCCCCTTTCCGTTCCTGATATTAACTTTCCTTGCATTTCTGCGAAGGACTGATACATTAAAACGGAATTTCTTCTTATAAGTTCCAGATTTGCATTCCCTTTACAAGAAGAAGATCCTCGGGATGACTAATTCCACTAAACGAAGGGCCTGCCATGAAAGAGGCTTGATCATGCAAAAACCATTTCAAATTTGAACTCCTCACTGCAGCCAAACCGCCCCGAAGCCATCTGGAAACTGCTTGAAAATGTTTTGGTCAGTCAAAATTATAATTTAATCAAGGGCGGAATGAATTTGTTAGGTGAATTACAAAGACAGTTGCCAAGCTATGCAAATATGTCAAGGATTGAAACATCACTCGCGATTCACAAAACAATTCGGCATATGAAACCCGGAGTGTCAATGTCAACGATACTACCAACTGATTAGAAACAGTAAGAACGTGGGTTGCCATTGAAGATGAATAATATATCATTCGGTGCAATAAAATAAGGCATTGCTTTCACATCAGGAATTAGGAAACCGGAAGAGGCCTATGGAAAAAAGGTTTGGAAAGAAACCTCGGGAATATTTTAATAATGGGTTTACAAATTCCTACAAAAAATAATGCATTAACTAATGCTTTTATGTTTTAGACACTAAGGCACTGCATGACAACGTTTCCATTCCTTAGAATTTCTGTTCTTTTGTTCTTCTGTTCCTCGGAACAAAAAAAGAACAGAAACCCGTTTAGTAATGCCAAGTTGTTTTTCTATTCCCGAGAATAGAAAGTTAACTCGGGAATAGATTTGAAGCAGATTCGAGAAGCAAAAAAAAAAAAAAGTTACTTCTTGTTCCCAAAACAATTTCTAGAAATAAACTAATTTTCTTTTTTATTTTTCTTTTATTTCTCTCTCTTGCCGCGGCCACCTTCAACCACCCGGAGCCACCAGCCATCACCGGCCGCTGCCGCTGAGCCGCCGGCAACCGCCGCCATCGATCGTCGGTCGCCGATCGTCGGTCGCCGGTCGTCGGCCGCCGATCATCGGTCGGCCCGACCCCGCCGTTAGTTGCTTGGCCGATCGCCGCCGCCGCCGCCCGCCCGCCACCACCACTAGTCGCCGCCGCCACTACCGGTAGCGACAATCCATGAGCAAAAATAAAAAATGAATAAATACAAAAAAGAAACTATTGTGTTACCAAACGTATTTACATTATTTTTCTATTCCAAGAGTAGAAATTTTGTGTAGTTACCAAACAGATTCTTTTACTCAGAAACTGTTTTCCGGAATAGAAATAGAAAAGAACTATTGTGATTGATTGTATATATATATTCCCTAGCCAATAAGCATTATCATTGGCACCCTAAATATTGTGATTGATTGGCCATTTTCATGGAATAAAAATGGGGCTCCCACTATTTCCACTGCTAAGACCCCTATTATATTGAATTAAGTATATTATCTCTTGCAAGTCCCGTTCTTAATTTAAGATAATTTCTTATATTTTTTTCTTCTTTTTGTTTTCAATTATATTTGAGGACAAAACTACCTACATCCTTTCTTAAAAAACTTTTTTTTACACTAATCGCTGCTTCCACACCCATCATATTTCCACAATTCCTTCATATTCGTCTTCTTCTAAACTCATTCTCTGTTATTATAATCTAAGCAATCACTAATCATATATCGAACTAAAAAGATGTTTGTTTTATCTGCAAATTATGTACTTTATTTACCTAGATTATCCAAATGATTGTGAATTTTTCAACTTCAATTTTTAGTACAAATTTACGAGAACTTACCTAAAGATTGAATAGTGTGGTTGATGTATGCATTATACACAACTTATTCATCCTTGATTGTATTGTTTCTTTTTTTTTTCAGTGCAATCGCTATGGAAGACAATATTGTTTTATGCTTAAATGCATCTGTTGATGATGAAACTACTAATGGAGAATAACAATCAATCATCTCAACAATTTCATTTGTAAATTCACTTGATAATTTGCTAAAGTAAGAGTTTCTTTTGAATAGTGTGCATAAGTATTTTCTTGCTCAAAGTTATTTTGTCTCTATAACAAGTTTAAAAGAGAACAAATATGTTTCTCTTAGTTATGATAAGAGAGGTAATTATTGTGATTGACATAATATTTCAATTGCATATCAAAGAAAAAAAGACTCGATCTTATTTGATTAATTGCCCTTTTGAATTGCTTTAGTATAAAAAACAAGAACAGATCATGATTACCCAAAATATTGAATGCATCACACAATAAATAATTAAAAATTAGACTATTAGATTCACCGAATAAAATAAAGTTGAGTAGTTAAAATGCATGGGCTACAATATAATGACACGTGAAAGTTATAATTAAATGAAATGTGTACTAAAACTAGTAGATTGCTCTTTTCAATCTTACTCGTGCTTAAGTTATGTTTTGAATAATAGTTTCCTAGTATACAAAAATAAAAAGAAATTTACAACTCATTAAAAAAAATAGTATTTTTAACATAAACACTAAGAGTGAGCACGGTTCCAGGGTAAAACTTGGAACCTAAGAACCAGACCAATGGGAATATATAGGCTTTAGGTTTTAAAGTATGCATAGTAGGTTCTAAATTCCAAAAAATGAGGAACCTATTTCAACGAGTAGGTTATAGGTTTTTAGTTGGAGAAACTTGAAACTTGGAACCCGAAACCTATAACCTAGAACTTGGAATAAGTTTTAATGTTTTTCTTGCTTCATGTTTTCACGCAATCTTGTGATATAAGCTGGAAGTACTAATCTAAACTTCCATTTTATGACCAAAACTTCTTTATTAATATTTATATTTTTCATGTATCTAAATATAAGGTATAGTTAGTAAATTGTAACAGCATATAGTAGTCATTAAATGTTTTTATTCATTGCAATCATTCAATTAATTATATAGGTGAAACTTGGGTAGACCCTCGAACCTATGATAGGATAGGTTCCAAGTTCTATGGTATATAGCATAGGTTTCAAGTTCCACAAAATAAGGAACTTAGTCCAACGAGTAGATTTCGGGTTTCAAGTAGAACCTATACGAGTCTTGGAAGCGCTCACCCCTAATAAAGATAATACTTAGTTGGGTATCTACAAAATAAATTATTTTTTTGGGAAACGGGTACACCAATTTTGTGTACGAGGAAACTATTATTCAATTTTGTTATAAATGAAGAAAGAAAAGGAAAACAAATAAAAAAAGAAGGAAAGTGGACAAACAATAATCTTAAATCAAAAGTGGCCCCATATTTATTGTTTGAGAATAGCATGTCCAATTTCGTTTCTAATAAAATTAAAAAGAAAAAGAAAAAAACGTATGAAATAATCTTAATGGGATTTGTATAGTATAATCAATTTTTTTTTTGGGTCAAATAGTATAATCAATTCAACGTAAAAAGATATGGGAGGAGCCATGTGGTATGCTCACATGCTAGCTTTACTCAATAATTTAGTTTTCGAGGTTATTTTGGAGTTTTTGAAAGAGATGAATAATGTAGGAATATCCATCATTGTAACAGGCTAATCAAAGGGAAAAAAAATAATATTTAAAGGGTTTACTACATGACTGTATATTTCAACAAAGAAGATCTTAGGTCAGGAGTAGTGTCAGGGAAGTCAAACTACGTAAGTACATGTATGAAGGAACTAGTCGAAACTAAACCTAAAGATCTTAGTCTGGGGTTTTGTTACGCATAGGACAGATTAGCGTCCCCCATGACGCACTGTCGGTATTGCAACAACGTTTTCGGCTAAGATCACCTGTCAATACAATTCCCAAGTATAAATTCTATTGTAAAATGTCGCCACAACAATTATTTGGTATGGCTATTGATCAACGACATTATTTGTCGTGCAGTAGTGCACTGTATTTATATGTGAAAGTATGTGCAAAACCCATTATGACGTGTAATTCATATGCAACATGCAAAGTTGGATTCAAACATAATCGGCAAAATGACTTGTCATTGCAACATTTGCATGAGCAACCCTTCGTAACTCATTTTACTAGGCCTTGTTTTTCCGTTGATTAATTTTGCCTCTCTTTGTTGCCCAACGAGTCGCCCACTCTGAATGGGGCCATTAAACATGAGCTGCAAAATGGGCTTGTGACCCTATTGCAAGCTCTATTATCAAGGAATGAAACCTTGTGTGAACTGAACAGATTCTATTTAGAAGTCAAGACAAGGACCCTAAATTAAAAAAATAAATAAAAGGAAATTAGAAGAAGTTAAAAAAATAAATAAAAGGAAATTAGAAGAAGAAGAAGAAGAAGAAAAGAGACATCCTTAAAGTCAACTTGACACGGCTTAAGTAATTGGAGAGATGGAGCAGCAGACAAGATACCATCCAATGATAAGAAGAAGAATAATAATAACGACAACCGAAATGAAGGTTTGTTCGTCCATCTACAGGGCATTTCATGTCAACCTAAAAACTTGTATTTTCCGTGTTTTTAGTGTATTTTCATAATTACCAGTCTATGATTGTTAGGCAATCTTTCTTATTCTGAGATGCCCACGACTCAATGAGCGCAAGAAGAGGTTGTTTTTCTCGTTGTGGATTCTCCTATCGTCCTTCCCGAAACACGCTCAATGAGTGCAAGAAGAGGCTGGTTTTCTCGCCGTGGCTTCTCCTCTCGTCCTCCCCAAAACACAACCCAAGTTCAACCCTTGTTGTCCCACTCACTTCTGAGTCAGAGCTTGTTCTTTGTTACGAGGGAGAGGCTTGTGTTTTACTTCATTTTTCTCTGTTTCAAGTCCATGTTCTTGATGTTGGACGCAAGTTGCGTAACCCCAAGATCTCCATAACTAGAACAAAAGCATGCATAATTGAGTAGAAAAATTAACGCACTTGTTTTGGGATCCATTGTTCTTGAAGCGGAAGCGGAAACACAATGTTCCACGTGCAAGTCCTTCTCCTCTATTGCCCTCCGTATCATTGGCTCAATGAGGCGGCCCCCTCACGTGTAGCGTTAGGTAAACGCTCCTTAGGTGAGGATACAAGTGAGAATTAGGGTTAGAGGAGAGACTTGAGTACTATTTATAGCGTTTCCAACCAGGCCCCCTCATTACGGGCCATGCTCAACTTGGCCCACACTAGCCAGCCCCATATTAGACTAATTAAGAAACCTTCTATCTCACCTTAAACCAGTCATGTTTTACGGTAGCCGTAAAAACAGTAAATTACAATATCAATTAATGTAGTCCACATTAGGAAAACTCTTACATTCTCCCACTTGAACTATATTAATTGAAATCGTACCTTATGTGCGCACATTGGTCCAAAGATAATTCTTAATAGTCAATCCTATCTCATAAAGTCTTAAACACCGAATCATGACGGTAACTGCATGTATACACACAGAGCCTTCCATGATTACAAGTGCTCTCAATTTTATTGATATGGATTCAATATGGTAGTGTGACAAATGGATAATATATCTCATAGAGAGATCTCATTTGTTAGTCACCATTCTCTTACCTTAGGCGACACAAAAATTTGTGTCACTAGAGAATGCTTTATAGTTCCAATGAACCCACATATGTCTTGTCCTTACGGTTAACATTTCTTTATTTATCACAAGACATATGCATAAAGCTAATAACCGGATGCTCGGATGCCCCTAGCCTTCACTCAAGGTTTAAGCAATACCTTGAGACTTTTAACAATATATATCAAAGTGTTACTAAATTATAACAGAATAGATGTAAACTTTATTCAAAGAAAAATAAAATACAGCTCCCACTAAATAACAGTATCCTAAGATGCTCCTAAGCCCATACTAATGACATGTCAATCAAATACACACGGGCGTAGGCCTTTAGTTAGTGGATCTGCAACCATATCATCTGTAGGAATATAATCTACTGCAACGTTACCATTCTGCACTGATTCCTTTATAGTCAAAAACTTGACCTCAATGTGTTTAAACCCCTTAAGACTTCTGTTGTTATTAATAAACAACACTGCAGAGTTATTGTCACAATATAACTGTATGGATCTATCCACAAAATAAAAAACTGATAACTCCCTAATGAGGTTCGGAGCCAAATAGCTTGAATAGCAGCTGAAAAACATGCTACAAACTTCGCTTGCATGGTAGAAGAAGATATGGATTTCTGTTTTTCGCTCTTCCATGATACTGCACCTCCTGCCAACATAAATATGTATCCTGTCGTTAACTTCTTATCATCTTGACAACCAGCAAAATCTGCATCTGAATACCCTGCTAATTGCAAGTCTGGAACATATCTATAAATCAACATATAATCTTTTGCTCTCTTTAAGTACCTTAAAACCTTCTTGGCAGCAACCCAGTGATCGTGTCCTGGATTAGACTGATATCTGCCTAGAAGCCCTGTTGCAATAGCAATATCTGGCCTAGTGCAAACTTGAGCATACATGATACTTCCAAGCACACTAACATAAGGTACATTCTTCATTTGAGCTTTCTCAAAATCTGAATTAGAGTATTATGAAAGACTCAATTTATCACCCTTGATAACGAGAGCAATACCTGGTTTGCAATCTTGCATACTAAATCTTTCTAAAATGCGATCAATATATGCCCTCTGAGACAAACCCAATAAACGGCGTGAGTGATCCCTATGGATCTCAATGCCAAGAACAAAAGACGCCTCACCAAGGTCTTTCATGTCAAAATTTTTCGATAACATCCGTTTTGTCTCATGCAGTAAACCAATGTCACTACTAGCAAACAAGATATCATCTACATAAAGTATGAGAAAAATATATTTCCTCCCACTGACCTTGGTGTATATACACTGATCTACTTTGTTTTCAATCCGAATGAAGTAACAACACTATGAAACTTGAAATACCACTGTCTAGAAGCTTGCTTAAGGCCATAAATAGATTTTTTCAATCTATAAACAAGCTTACCTGAGTCATTTGCTGCAAAACCTTCAGGCTGTACCATATAAACCTCATCATTAAGGTCTCCATTTAGAAAAGCAGTCTTAACATCCATCTGGTGTAACTCCATATTGAAATGAGCTATCAATGCAAAGATCACTCTAAAAGAATCTTTAGAAGAAATTGGAGAAAATGTTGCTTCATAATATATTCCTTCTCTTTGAGTGAAACCCTTAGCTACAGTCTGGCTTTAAACTTTTCAATCTTTCCTTTGGTATCTCTTTTAGTCTTGAATACCCATTTGCAGCCAATAGATTTACAACATTCAGGTAATTCAACAAGCTCCCAAACAATTTTATGTTTCATAGATTGCATCTCATCTTTCATCGCATCTAGCCACAAATCTGATTGAGGACATGAGATGGCATCCGTATAAGTTACCGGATCAACAATACAACCAATATCATAATCATGTTCTCCTAGGTAGATAACATAGTCTAGTGGTATAGCTGAACGTCTTTCCCTAGTTGATCTTCTAAGTGGAGCTACTTCAACTTCATTCTGAATTTGAGGAGCTTGAGGAATCTCATCAGGAACTGTCTCAACAATAGGATCCTGGGCTACAATAGGCTCAGTTTGTGGCGCAAGAGGCTCCATAATTGTCTACACAGGATGAGACAGGGATCCAGTAATCCCCATCATACTATCACCTTCGATAGCTTATGAGCAGCTACCCTTTTTCAGCTACATCAAATTCCAAAAAATTTGCAGTTTGAATTCTTGTACCTCCATTAGGGTTATAAAACCGATACACCTTTGAATGATCTGAGTAAGACACGAAGTAACATCGAGTAGTTTTAGAATCCAGCTTACTCAATGTTGGATTATATAACTTCACTTCTACTAGACATCCCCAAACTTTAAGATGATTCATGCTAGGTTTACGTCTAGTCCACAATTCAAAAGGAGTCAATGGAACCGCTTCAGTAGGAACGCGATTTAGAATATAAAGAGCTGTCTTCAAAGCTTCACCCCAGAGAAAATTAGGTAAATTGGTCATACTAATCATACTTCTCATCATGTCCATAAGAGTACGATTGCGCCTTTCAGCTATACCATTTTATTCAGGACTTCCAGGCATAGTAAACTGACATATTATCCCAAAATCCTCTAAATATTTAGCAAACCGCCCTTTAAGTTATCCAGCATCACCGTGTCTACCAAAATACTCACCACCACGATCAGATCTGACAATCTTTATAACTTTTCCCTACTGTTTCTCCACTTCAGTTCAAAAAATCTTGAATTTATTAAGAGACTCGGACTTTTCTTTAATCAAGTATAAGTATCCATATCGGGAATAGTCGTCAATAAATGTGATGAAATAAAAATTTCTGCACAAAGTAGCGGTGTATGGTCCACTAATATCAGTGTGAATAACCTCCAACAAGTCTGAACTTCGTACAGCAGATTTCTTCTTTATCTTAGTCATCTTACCTCTACAACAGTCTACGTGTTGACACCTAAATTTGGAAAAATAAAATTGCATTTTGAACAAATAAAAGGAAAAAAATGAAAATGTGGGAAATTGATTTGATTGAAGTATGCAAGGAAATATGGAATTCGATGGATGTCTGGATTTTTTTAAATGCAGAAGTAATTTAAAAATCAAGTGAATAAGAGGCAAGAATTTTGCAAAAAGGAAGAAATCTGGGCCAAATTGAGTTGATTGCGAAATCACGTTCCGATTTGCGGGCTTGATTTAATGCAATAGAAGGTGGAAAGTCAAAAGTTGCTATAAAAATGGCCATCTAAAAATCACTATAAAAGGAGCCATAATTTTCGTGAGCCAAGGGGGGCGAATTCAGAAAATAGAGAGAGAAATTTGAGAAGAAAATTCGTGCAAAAAAGGCCTTCGTCCATCTTGGTGAGAGAAAGCATTTCTCTTTTCTTTCTCTGACCAAAAAAGGGAAAAGTCAAGAAAAGCGCAGAAGGAAAAAGCGTGAGAAAGAATTCGTTTGTTTAAAAAAAAAAAAGTCAAAAGAGTGCTGCAAAGAGTGGACGTGAGGAGACGTAAGAGAGAAGAGGGAAAAGGAAAAAAAATAAACAAGTGACAAGACCCCTACTGTTCATCTTCTCCAGGGGTTTCTTTTGTTGCTTTGCTGATCCCTGCTACCCGGATCGACGCCCACCGCCGCGTCTCTGCACCCGCTACCTGCTGCTGCCCAGTCCGACGCCGGAGCTCCGAAGCTTGCCGCTCCTGACCTCGCTGCATCACCGCGCCGCTCGCCTCAGCCCAGCACCCGGTGCCTTCGCCGCCCGTTTCTGCTCACCGGACGCTGCGCCTGCACACCCGACGCCGCGCCTCCGAAGCCTGAGGCCTGCTCCGCTCCACCGCCGCTCCGCGGCCGCCGAGCTCTCACCGTTCACCACCGCGTTGCTCCCGAGCCTGAGCGACCTACAACTCGCCTCCACTGCTCGCCCACGCATCAACACCCGCAAGCACCGCCACGTCTCCGCGCCTGCGATCTGCTGCTGACCAGCCCAACGCCGGCCTCCGCAGCACCTCTGCCGACACCCACGGTAGCCCATCGTCCTACCAAATCGAGGCCACAAGCGACACTCGCGACATTTACTCGCCGCACCACCGCTCGGAGTCCGACGCCGCGCGCCTCTACAACCGGCGACCCACCCGTCGCTAAGTCCGGCCCGTTGCTCGCCTCCGCCTCGGGAATCCCGCTCACCACCGCACCTCACCCGAGACCGCTCGTTCGTCCTACGCTCACCAACGCTGCTGCAAGTCCCCTCCCCTCATTTAGGTAGTTTAGTTTGTTTGTTTTTTTTTATGTTATTTTTATTTTATTTGATAGCATCTTTAAGTTTAGTTATCTAAATTGCAATATTAGATGTTAATATTTGTGAATTTAGTATGCATTATTCGCAGGGATTTTGTCCGGAATTATTATAATTATTAATTTGATCCGAGAGACATTGGATCATTTTTTTAATTATTTTAATTGTTGGGCTTTTTAGTGAGATTTTAATTGTTAAATCACAATAATTATTTAATTTGGTCCGTAAGATTTCGGATCAGATTTGTAATTATTTTGATCTCTTTGTTGTGATAATTAGGGTTAAAATAACCGTTAACTTAACCTTGTGAGACAACGGGTTATTTTTTCGATTATTTTAATCCTTCCTTGCTTGATTTTGTTGACAGTTTAGATTTAATAATTACTTATCTTTTAAAAAAAACTAAAAAATCAGAAATCAAAATATTCAAAAAAAATTGCATAAGCATATAGGACATTAAGGTTTAATATAACAGACACGTAGGTTTAATTAATCAAATTTTTAGGATTATATTTCTAGGATTGCATTTTTAGATAATATTTTTAGGACTGCATTTTTAGACATTTTAAAAGAAATAAGTTAGGATTAGACTTAAATAGCCTTTTTAGAGTCTTAGATATAATTGGCACAATTTCATATTCTCATCCTCCTTTAAAATAAAAAAAAAAAAAAATAGTTTTCTAAGACAGAATAGAGTTTAAGTCAAATTAATCCCAAAAATGGATTAGAAAATTATTTTTAAATAGATTAAGTAGGGTTTTCATAAATCCTAAACTTCAATAAAAAATACAAAAATACAAAAATACTAGGTGCATGCTAACTAGTTTGCATAATAGGCTCATTTAATTAGAATTTGCACATTAATAAGATTAAATCATTTAGTTAAAAAAATGCATTTTTATAAAAGAATTCTAATTTTTAAGAAAACCCCAAAAGAATTGTTTGCTTCGTGTGATGTAATTTATTTATTAAATGTTGGAGTACCCGTGTGGTCACCACATTTGCATTATAGTAATTTAAGTTAAAATAAATCAGCTGCTTACAAAAAACATTTTGAAAAAATTAAAAAGAAATGGTACCGAAAGGGCATTAGAAAATTCTAGTGTAACCAAGTCCCCGTACCCATAGTCTCTGGTTCGTAGGAGTAAAGTGAATCTCCCATTACTTTACTTGGGTTTCTAATCGACCCACCAAAAATAGATTAGTGGCGACTCCTAATTAATAACATTTTGCATGTTTAAAAATTTAAACTTTAAGTCGCGAATTGGTATGGGCTTGGGAGAGCTCGAGCTAAGTTTTAAACTTAGTAGTCCATTAACCTAGTTTTAGATGGTGCGCCCCAAAAAAATAGGTCGCGACACTACGCAAGTCTCTTAATCACCTTTAAAAGTAAGCAAGATATCAGCATTTATAAGCATTTCTATTCTTTCTTTAGAGATGTGACCAAGGCGTTTATGCCACAATGCATAAGACTGTTCCTTAGGTAGAGGCCCTTTGGAAACAACTTTTTTAGCTGAATAAGCAACGTACATGTCGTTGGGAGATAAATTCAATCGATATAATCCATCGGATAAATTGCAACACCCAATCTTATTTGAATCATAAAACATGGAAATAATATTACTCTTTATTTCAAAAGAGTATCAACACATGTCCAAACAAGACACAGAAACTAAATTCCGCCTAAAAAAGGGTATGTAAAAAGTGTTTCTTAACACCATCCGAAAACCAGAATCTAAAATCAAAATAACATCTCCCACAAACTCAACATCAACTCCAACGCTGTTTCCAATAGTGAGCTTTGATTCATCCTGATTTGGCGTCATTTGGTTTATGAACCCCTTTAAGCTCACTTTTAGTTCTTTTAGACAACCAAGCCTTAAACTTGCTGCAGCGTTTCTTTACATGTCCTCTCTCCCTATAAAAGTAACAATAAACACCATCTTTCTTGGTGAATGTTTTCTTAGGACTCAAACTGTTAGAAGATCCAGCATCTTTAGAATTTCCTTTATTGTTAGAAGGTCCAGCAATTTCAGAATTGCCCTTATGAGTATAAGTTTTCACCTTCTTTCCCTTATCACTACCAAAATTAGAAGCATAAATGGCAACATGCCCTTTATCTTTATTCAATTTTTCTTCCTCTGCCACCAGCCTTGCAATTAAGTCATTAACTGACCAGGTTTCATTTTGGGAACTATAATTGGTCTTAATAATCCCAAAATCAGGATGAAGATTATTTAGAGCTTGATGCACAATGCAAGTAGTGGAAATAACAACATTGAGAGCCTCAAGCTTTGTCTGCAAATCTACCATTTTCATAACATAATCTCTAACCCACAAGAACCATCATACTTCATAGTAAATAGTGTTTGCATGTGTGTTCCTATCTCAGCATTAGGTGAGACACGGTTTCTAGCCACCAAGGCTTCCATCATCTACCTAGCAGTGCAGTCTGCAGTCAAACCACTTTTCAAGTGTTCATGAATGGAACGCTTCATCGACAGTAAGCAAATTCTATTGCTCTTTTCCCAGGCAGTAAAATGAGCTTTCTAAGCTTCTGTACACTCAACAGTAAGATCTGCCGACCAATCGACAGTAAAAGCCATATGAACATCTGCCATCTCCATAGCAAACAGAAAATCTTCTCTCCATTTCTTAAAGTTTGAACTAGCAAGAACCTCAATAGTGACGGAGTTACCGTTTACAGAAAATGTGACTGTTTTGACAAGCAATATATATATAATTAGCATAATGTGAGCATTGTGTAACTTGACGTACAAGACACATCTAGAGAGTTACATGCAAAATCACATAATCACCTTTGGGCGGAATACATGACATGCAATTGTACACTCCTCACATGATAGTGGTTATGAGAATATATTCCAATTTTCGTGAATTCATCACATTTTGGCATATGAACCATTAGGATCGGTCACTCTTTCATTACACCATCATGTATCCCTCCATGAACTAATACACAATCACCTCCTTTGTAAGTATAACTATGCATTAGACCAGAAGACATCCCAATTAATATACGATATCGAAATTTCTCAAACCTAATCAAGTGTGCCACTTTGGCGGTCACAACTTAATTGAATCATTGAAACTCTCTTATTCTAGGGATATAATATTTATATCTCACATACACCATATACATGTGATTTAACTTTAGTGATAAGGGCATTACATCACTCAAATCACATGCCATGCTGATTACATTGCCTTATTCATTAATAAAATACAATAAAGTTTAATTTTATTAATGAATCACACTTTTATAATGCTTATGTGATAACATACAGTAACTCAACACAAGTATTTCCAAAAATACAGAAAACACAAGAAAAATACGCAAAAATACACTCAAGATACACGTATTTAGGGCTTTGTATGTATTTTCACATCCATAAAATCATCAAACATATAAAATAAATACACCACAAGATAGAACATGGCAATACGAATCCAACACCACCAACCACGCACCGAACGGACACTCCATGCACTCGCACGCGCCGCCTGAGTGCGCAGCGCGTGGAGCTCACGCGCAGCGCGTGTTCGACGCCCAGGAGGCGAGTGGCCGTGCGTGGGGGCACGTGCGGCCTCCTCCGATGACATGCCGCCTATGGTTTTCTTCATCTCGTCAAGCCCAGTTTGAATATATAATTTAATTCAATTTTTATTGAACGAAAAATCTCGAAATTCTCAAATTATGGCAAAATCCTTTGCATTCGTGTTCTAGGATTATGGAGGCTCTAATACCACATGTTGGATGCAAGTTGCGTAACCCCAACATCTCCATAACTAGAACAAGAATATGCATAATTGAAAAGAAAGATTAACGCACCTGTTTTGGGATCCATTGTTCTTGAAGCGGAAGTGGAAACACAATGTTCCACACGCAAGTCCTTCTCCTCTATTGCCATCCGTATCACTGGCTCAATGAGGCGGCCCCCTCACGTAGCGTTAGGTAAACGCCCCTCATGTGAAGATACATTTGAGAATTAGGGTTAGAGGAGAGACTTGAGCACTATTTATAGAGTTTCCAGCCAAGCCCCCTTATTACGGGTCAGGCTCAACTCGGCCCACACTAGCCAGCCCTATATTATACTAATTAAGAAACTTTCTATCTCACCTTAGACCAGCCATGTTTTATGGTAGCTGTAAAAATAGTAAATTACAATATCAATTAATGTAGTCCATATTATGAAAACTCTTATACTTGAATCTTCCCCTGTCTAATGCACTTTCAAGCGATTCTTTGACAATGAAGATGATGCTCTTTTTGTGTTCCTTGGCCCATCAGAAATGGGGCGAGTGTTTAGTTGTTTGGTTTCAATGTTAAAGAATGACGCTGCCTGCAGTTTTTCATTTGAAATTTTTGGGAACCATTGTGTGTTCTTCATTCTAAAGACTGATGATAACTCTTTTAACTGATTATTATGGGGAAGCAGGCGAGGGGAGAGCATAATCCCACTTCATGAAAATACACATGGAAGATTACCAACTTCACTAGCTTAACTCAAAACAAGTACTCGTCTGACGTGTTCATCAACTGCCACAATGCTTGGTAATTGTTGAATTTGATTCGTGGCAAGCGTAATGATTGAATTATGCCTTGTTCGTCTTTTTGTTTCCTTTTACCTGTTGAAATCCCCAAGACTTATCCATTCTCTTGTGTGGTACGGTTGATGTGAGCTGTCTTCCCCAAGGGGAACAATACAGAGCATTTGTCATTGTACTTGAAAGTCACTGATTGTGACTGGAGAGGAAAAACCAATTTCAGATTGGTTCTGGTCGATCAGAACGATTATCGCAATCCTAGGTTGGGGGTATATTGATTGCGACTCTGATAATGTCTGGTTTTTCCAGTCTGCTGTTTGAATCTGACTTTGGGGGAATGAGAAATCTTCTCTCATATTTGCTAATGAAGTCCTCTTTCATGTCTTAGATGAATTTAGGAATATATGTGTCCTTGCAATTGATGGTATTTGCATTAATAAAGTCTGAACTCATGAATTTCTTGGTGTAATGGCAAATTAGATCCATAACTTGAGAAATCTTTCTTATGCTAACGTCTTTACAAAATTGTTGTTCATGTGAAATACATCCACATCAGCCTTATATGTGAAGTCCATTGTGTTTGTGGTGTACATTGGCAAAGACCATAGTTGGGTTGGCCATGCAGTAGTTTTGTCAATTCTATAATTAGTCTCTTTCAAAAAGAATTTTGAAAGATTATTTGACTTCTCTTGTCGTACTCAGTATGACTTTAGGTAATCATAGTGAGAGAAGTTACTCGATAGGTCACAGCACATCTGTTTAGAAGATTCTTCTGGGAACACAAATTTGGCATTTCATGCATTTTATCACAACATATTGACAGTCCCTCTCCATTGTTGGCAAATAATATCCTTGACGCAATATTTTCTTGCCAGCATTTGACTATTGACACGACCACGGTCGATGCTGGAGGGTGCTTCCTCTACATTATTAGACAAAATAACCTTTTTTTTAGTGCTGCACCTGAAAAGTACACTGTCGTTGCCAATTCCAATCACACCTGGGCTTTTATGCAGTTCAAAGCATCTGAAGCGACCAAATAAATTATTGGTTACCGATATGTATGAACATCTGGACAATTTAGAGAGTGGAGATTCACCGCGTCAATATTGTTTTTGGGACAAATTGCTGGATTTTAAATATTATATCAAATGAACATAGAAGTTTTGCCGTAATTTGATTTTTTTCATTTCAGCGGACCACAGTTTCTGATGAAGCAAACTGACAGCATATTTAGGCCTTGCGGCTGCAATGCTTTCTCAAAAAATGCTTTAACTTCGCTCTCGTGGTTCTAGGGGAAAATTGTCCAAAAAAATTCTAAATTTATTGCGTTTTTATCAATTCAATCATAAACCTTTTAATTTTATCAATTCAGTCATAAAACATTTTCACTTATTGCCAATTGAGTTCATCCGGTCAATTTTTGCCGGAAAATACTGACGTGGATGCCAACGGTGCCACGTAAGATTGTTGATGCTAACATGAATAATTGTCGCGACCAAATTTTTCGGGGGTTTGGACCACCTAAGGTTTGGCTAATGGATTGTTAAGCCTAAACTTAACTCGGGCTCTCCCAAGCCCATACCAATTCGCGACTTAGATTTAAGTTCTTAACATGCAATTGATTTTCAATTAGGAGTCGCCACTAATCTATTTTTGGTGGGTCGATTAGAAACCCAAGTAAAATAACGGGAGAATTATTTCACTCCTACGAACCAGAGATTATGGGTACGGGGACTTGGTTATACTAGATTTCTCTAATGCCCTTTCGGTATCATTCTTTTTATTTTGAAAAATGTTTGGCAAGCAGTTTTGATTGATTTTAAATTAATTCCCTAACATGTGAGGTGTTCATGCAGTGCGCAAACCACCAATTTAACACTCAAGTAAAGCAGAAAATAAATTGGTGTGGACTTACCTCAAAGCAACGAAAGCATCTGCAGTGTTAAATTAAAATCCACATCAACAACCCTAGATATGGTTTCTAATTAACACGCAATTTTTGTTTTGTTTTCACTTAATTAATGGAAATCATGCAATATGCAATGCAATATTAACTAAATGACCTAATTCCAATGACATGTAATTTCTAATTAAATAGGCCTAGCAAAAATACTAAATGACATGCATATCAATGAATCGAACCCTAATGACGTGCATATGACAATTTTTCTTTTTCCTAAAAGGATGCATTTTTTATCCTAAATAATAAAACCAAATCAACTTATGGCATTTTTTGTATTTTTCATGAAATTCGAAATTAGATGAAATGTGAAAATTACCTAGTTAGATTAAGATCCTATTTAATTTATATTAGGAATTAGGTTGAGCCACATCCTAATTTAAACCAAAATATTATCTTAACCTAGATAATCCTAAAATGCAATCTATTTAATAAAATACCTAAGCCTATAGTAAATTAAGAAATTATCTAAATTAAACTAAATGCAATTTCACCTTAATATGCAATGACGTGCAAAGAATGCCCTAATTCTAATTTTTTTTTTTCTTTTATGAAATTCGAAATCAAAAATTGCCAAGTGATTAAACGTGCAATTCAAATTTAAAACTAATATCCTAAATGCATGCATTTTTTATTTTTTATTTTTTAACAAATTCAAAATAAAATCCCTATTCTAAATATGCAAGATAACAAGAGATATTCTAAAACCAACCCAATCCTAATTCAAATATTTTTTGGATTTTTCCTTTTACAAAAATAAAATTGATTCAACCAACATGACAACAGCAAATCGGATAAGATATGATTGATATCCACAAATTGGCGAACCATATCTCGCGCATGAGATCGGGTTGGCCAATTTCTAAATAAATCGCGAATCGAATCTCGAGCGTGAGATCGGATTGGTGATTTTTCCGTGCGATGCGGGTCGTACTTCGAGCATGAAATCGGACCGTCAATCATATGCACTTTGCGGAATTAGGGATTGATCCCTAATTTAAAATGATACTCGATATTTTGTGGATACGATATCATCGTTTAATGATTCATACGAGATAGCGATTTCACAAATCAGGCAATAAAAATATATGAAGATCAATATGATGAAAATTATTACCTAAATTGCAATATCGCTCGGATACCGTTTCCAAATTTGAATGACGGAAGGTTTGCGGGCAAAGTGACCGTGGATCGAAACCAGCTCCATGATGCGGCATGACCAGCAGTGAGCGAAACGGCTCACATCGGGGACGTCATGGCGGAGATCGGGCGTGAGGTGGGTTTTGCTTCATTATCGTCGAAGAGAGAGAACGTCAACGTGGGATCTGGACTTGCGAATAAAACCTGTAATTGATTTGGCAACGGACGTGCTCTTGATTTGCGAAGTCACGTTGCTTAATGCAACCGAGATCTCCAATTTCCACCTTCCTTGATGCTGTCTTCTTCTTTGGAATTCACTTTGATGACAGCTCAAAGGTTTCTCGGCCAATAAGGATTCCCGACCAATGGACCAACGTTGTGGTGATCGACCAAGGAAAGGCTGCGGTGGTGGCACCGGTAGTGTACCCCGAGTGAGGGTCGGCTAGGTGAGCTTCTCGGAACAATGGCGAGAAATCATGGGAGCCCCGCAAAAGTAGAAACTTTTCTGTTTGGTTTCGGTGAGGACACGGCTCGGCTCACGGTGCGCTCGGCCTCCCGTCGCTCATGGTGCGGCAACTCCGGCCGCATGGAGAGGGAGGTGTATGTTCTCGCAGCAAAATTTAACCGGATCCGTGAGGGAGACCGAAACGCGAGCGGCGTCGTCGATGGACCCGGAGGGAAAGGGAAAACTCACTAGGCTTCTACTGAATGTTAGAGAATTTAGTAGCTCGCTCGGGCTGGTTTAGATCGATGATGAAGCTCCGAGACAAAGCAAAGTCGCTAACAAAGACACGGGGTGCAGCGGCAAGAATGCTGTGAGGACCGAAGACTCGCCTGGACCGCGGCGGCTATTGCTGAGAATTGCTCGAAATTGCGCCGAGATATTCAACGACAAAAGCAAAAAAAAAAAAAAAAACGGCACAAGTAGAGTCAAAGATTGACTGAACACATGGAACACAACATGCGGCATGTGTCATGTAAATGTAAAGACCATCGCAAAGAGAAAGTCAGCCCCTCCCCTCACGTGATTTCTCTCTTGCGTTCTCGGAATCAAGTTTTGCTCTTTCCGAATTTATGGCCCCCTTTTGTCGTACTCTCCAACGAGGTGAACGCGTTTTCTCCTTGTACCTTTAGAACCTGCAAGAAAGAAAGAATAGAAAAATACTTTCTTTTTGTGGCCATATGTATCAATATGCGTGGCCTCAACCGGTGATGTGCGGCGGATCGACGCGATGCTTCCGCTTCACGATGCGATGGACGGAGGTGTTGACTATCAAGCAAGGTCGTTGATGGATATCATCAAACAAGGCAGCACCGGCGCAATGGTAGGCGTCACGATCGATGGACGGCAAGGGGATCGATGGATTGTGGGGAGGCTCCGCCAACCTTCTCTCTCACGTGTGTATCCCTTGATGTGTTTTTATCAATGGCCATGTATTCTATCGAGTGGCCCCCCTCTCAAACCCTACGCATTTAATCTATTTATAAGCCACGGTTAGGGTTTTAATTTTTCCAAATCCGTATCCACAAAAATTCCTTTTTCCAAATGCAATATTTGCTTTTGATACGATTTAGGATTGCAAAAGGATTCTTCCAAAGTTTCAAATCTCACACAAATCAATCCGTAAAATCTTTCCGAGGATACGGGCTTGGGCCAATTTACTTCCTTCGTGGGCTTAGTCCAATTCACCAAATTAATATTCTGAACCACCAATTTGAACCCATTTGTCACTGGCCCAATGTAAATGCAAATTAAGAAATAAATGCACCTAAAACTATATGCTATGCAATTAACTATTTTTCAGAAATAAAATTAACCCCTAATTTTTTAATGTAATAAATGATTAAGCGGGTCGCCAAAATTTAGGTGTCAACAGCTGCCCCTCTTTGAAGGTGAGCTCGAAGAGGTTGCCTTCAAAGACAAATTGAGACCTAAATTTTGACTATGCACATGCATTGAATGATTTTTTTGTTGAAAAATGAATTCCATTTTTTAATGCAATTTATATGATGCATGAAAATACTAATGCAAATGATAGATGAACCTACCTGAAATAACTTACCTTCGAGGAGGATAGAGTAATTCGAGGTAGTGGGTGTTACCTGTCCAGGACCCGTACCATTCTACGGTCGCCTAGAATGATAACATAATTTTGTGAAGATGCTGCTTTCCTAGGACCCGTACCATTCTACGGTCGCCCAGTATGGCAGAAAGGAGCTGCTTTCTCAGGACCCGTACCATTCTACGGTCGCCCAATACGGCAGAAAGGTTTTGTAAGGAACTGCTTTCCCAAGACCCGTATCATTCTACGGTCGCCCAGTACGGCAGAAAGGTTTTGTAAGGAACTGCTTTCCCAAGACCCGTACCATTCTACGGTCGCCCAGTACGGCAGAAAGGTTTTGTCTAGGACCCGTACCATTCTACGGTCGCCTAAACAGGGATTCGTTTTCCAGGACCCGTACCATTCTACGGTCGCCTGAATAAGGAATAGGTGTTGTCAAGGACTCGTACCATTCTACGGTCGCCTCGACGAAGAATATTATTTTTCCAGGACCCGTACCATTCTACGGTCGCCTGAATGAGGAAATTGCTTTTCCAGGACCCGTACCATTCTACGGTCGCCTAGACTGAGGTTTTGCTCGGCTAGGACCCGAACCATTCTTCGGTCGCCCGGCCTTGCGACGAAATCATCCGACCGGACCCGAACCATTCTTCGGTCGCCTTAATCGATTGAATGCGGAGGAAAAATCTTTGGGGGACAACTCAATTGAGTGTCGGTGTAAAGGACTCTGGGCTACGAAAGCATGCCAGGTCAATAAAAGAAAACCAGGCTATGGAAGCACGCCGGTTCAATAAAATGGACTCTGGGCTACGAAAGCACGCCAGGTCAAGAACTCCGGGCTACGAAAGCATGCCGGGTCAATGAAGGGGACTCTGGGCTACGAAAGCACGCCTAGTCGATATAAAGGACACTAGGCTACAAAAGCACGCCGGGTCTATTAAAAGGGACATCGGGCTACGGAAGCACATCGAGTCGATGAAAATGACTCTGGGCTACGAAAGCACGCCAGGTCGATATAACTGGATAGCTTGACCAAGTCAAGTGTCAATGCACTTGAGAGAGAATACCTGCACAATGACAAGTATTTTAGAGTATGGTAGAGATATACTTACCTGGTGATATATCTGATTCTTAGGGATATGTCTTTTGGAATTTAGATATCCTGTGGAGGTCTTTCACCTCATGATGGAGGTTTCTCATCCCCTAATATCATGAAACATTCTGAAAGGAACTTGAATTACATATCAGACATAATTTAGAGCAAAAACTGATATGCATTCATCAAAGAGATAGACAATCTGAGCTATTCTAGAATACACATTTCAAAACTTAATCGGGGTTCATGCATAATGACCTTTGCATCACCCAAATTTCCACTTTGGAGAAAATTATCATTCAAGACAATCTTCACTCATAACATGGATTTCCTAAGAATACCAAATGAGAGGCCTTCGATTAGAAAGGACTTTCACTCACTCTCATTTAGAGGCTATTTTATGAGAATCACTCCATCTCACTTTGTCATTATACCAACAAGGGTCCGAGTATTCTCGCAAGCGGTACAGCCTTACCAATCTAAGAGGTCTTTAACAAGGACCGTAATGTGGGCTTGGTCAACGGTTTAACAAAGGGACTCTTTGAGTCAAGGCAATTGAAAGAACAATTTTGTAATCATCTCCGGGTTTACAAGTCAAGAACCCTGCAAAATGAGAAAGATATAATCTTGCTCGCACTTCTTCGAGCGATGCTTATAAACATATGAACTCCTATGTTAATTCAAATGCCCTAATCTGAAGAGACTTTGTAAGGGACGTAACGTAGGCTGGGTTCATGGGTTGATAAATGAAAGGATCATTAGGCTCAAAATGTGTGTAAAATGTGAGAGTTGATGATCATCTTGGCATTGCCACCAGTTTTCTTTTTCACCATCAGGGATTGTCTTCATGAAGTGCCCCATTGATTGTAAAAACTCAGCATTTGAGTTCTTTGACTATTGCTCCATCGGGATTCAATTCTTGTAATTGACAGTCACCTTATCTTGACTCTCTTTTTCATCTATGGGCATTGGCCTTGCTTTTACTAGGCACACCGCTTTTTCATGCCCCTAGTTCTTATTCATTTTTTTTCACTTTTTTTCATGGGCATTGGCCTTGCTTTTACCAGGCACATTGCTTTTTTTTTTTTCATGCCCCTTAGTTCTATTTTGGATTCAATTCTTATGCACAATGCATGCGTCAAGCAATTACACTTTGAACTCAAACTTTCAAAGGTCTTCATCTGTCTCTTGCCTTGCCCCAGTGTGGGGGATGATCACCAACTGGGTTTAAAAGAAATGAAATTGCAGGCCCACTATTGCAGGCTCAAGTGGGCTATGCAAAAGGATATAAGTATGTAGGATAGAGAAAGAAATGCTCTTCGTCATCCTAAGGCACTTGAATTACCATATGAATTCAATGTAATAGCACGACTTGAAAATTGATGCAAGTGAAAGCAAGAAAATTTCAATCGATTTTCTTCACTTTATGGTGCTGTCTTACCCTCCAATTTGCCCCAATGTGGGGTGGTTCTTGACAGGGATAACTTTAAAAAAAAATCTTCACAAGTGTATAAGGCTCAAAGTAGTTAAGCAATGTATCACATGTAGTGTTTGGGATAGAGAAATGAACTGCCTCATCATTTCGGTCATCGTACCTTTTGCGAGAGAACTCTTTACCTTATAGATATGGAACTTCCTACACTCATCTCACAAGTGTATAAGTAGGGGATTGTGTATAGGATAATGCTTGCCTTTCATCATTCCAAGGTATCTCATTTGACACATTCAATACGATTCATTAAGGAAGAAGAATGCAAAATTTATGACAAACTTGAACAATTCAACTGATCGAGGCATCTTATTCATCATAAAATACTTGCAATTCAAGACAAGACATGGCAAATTCTATCATGGATAATACTTCTTGACAAGATGTCGAATTAACTGGAGTGGAAAACACGCGACCATCCATTTCTCGCCAAGATCAAGGCACCGCCGAGAAGTACCTTCTTTACCACATATGGACCACCGTAGTTTGGAGCAAACTTGCCTCCGGGATCTGGAAATAATGGCAATAGCTTCCTTAGAACTAGGTCATTTACCTCGAAACGCCTTGGTCGTACTTTTCGGTTGAAGGATCTCGGCAACTCTTCGCCGATAAGCTTGGCCATGACAAAGAGCCTTCGATCTCTTCTCATCAACCAAGTTTAACTGCTCAAGTCTTTGTTGCGACCATTCATCTTCGAGACAACTCCACTTGGGATAAAACTCTCGGAGAAAGGAATCTCCACTTCTACGGTAGAATTGCCTCCATGCCGTACACCAAAGCAAACGGGGTTGCCCCAGTGGAAGTGCGGATCGATGTTCGATACGCCATTAGTGCGAAGGGTAACCTGTCATGCCAATCTCGA
This sequence comes from Eucalyptus brandiana, assembly GCA_014182725.1. NCBI lineage: Eukaryota > Viridiplantae > Streptophyta > Magnoliopsida > Myrtales > Myrtaceae > Eucalyptus > Eucalyptus brandiana. The sequence continues at coordinate 20,522,854 of CM024678.1, forward strand.
TAATTCTCGGCTGTCTTAGCCAAAATCTTCTTAATATTCTTATTGGCCGCTTCAACGACTCCGTTCATTTGAGGGCGATAAGGGGACGAATTCGAGATGCTTGATCTCGAACTCGCTGAACAACTCACCAACAAGCTTGTTGTTCAAATTTGTTCCGTTGTCAGTGATGATTGTTTCAGGGATACCATAGCGAGCAATTATGTCACGTTTGATGAACTTTGCAACATTGCGAGTAGTGACACTTGCAAACGACGTAGCTTCGATCCATTTGGAGAAATAGTCTATGGCCACTAAAATGAATCGGTGCCCATTGGAAGCCTTCGGGTTTATTGGGCCGATCACATCAATGCCCCACATTGAGAAGGGCCATGGCTCGGAAAACCGATGTAGCTCGGTTGGAGGAACATTTATCTTATCACCATGGATCTCGGCAACGATGACAACTCCGCACGTGCTTGATGCGGTCACTTTCTAGTGTGAGCCAATAGTAGCCTAATCTCATAATCTTCTTAGCCATCATGTGCCCATTCATATGAGGGCCACATATTCCTTCGTGCACTTCTTGCATGATTTGAGTGGCTTCGGTTGTATCCACACACCGTAACAAGACTCGAATCATAAGATCTCTTGTACAAATTCTCGCCACCGACGAAGAATTTTGAGGCCATCTTCATGATGTACTTCCTATCGGGGGAGTGCTTCCTTCGGGAAATTCCTGCCTTTTAATGTAATTCATGATATCGTAATACCATGGTTTTCCATCGGGTTCTTCAGTCACGATCATACAATAAGCCGGCTTTGGCAAAACCTCTATTTTCAAAGGCTCGACCTCTAACCCGTCAGTGACTTGTAACATAGACGACAAAGTTGCGAGTGCATCCGCAAATTGATTATGAGACCTTGGCAAGTATTCAAATGAAATTTCGTCAAACTCCTTTACCAGATCTTCTAAGTGCTTGTGGTACGGGAGCAACTTGGCATCCTTGGTCTTCCACTCACCTACGATCAGTAATATGATCGCTGCCGAATCTCCAAATACCATTAACTTGGCCACACCCATCTCGATTGCGGCTTGAAGTCCGAGAATGCAAGCCTCATACTCGGCCACATTGTTAGTGCATGGGAATATCAATTTTGCAGCTACCGGATAGTGCTGTCCATCTGGGATATCGAACCGCCCCGGTGCAACTGCACAAATTTACAGCTCCATCAAAGAACATCTTCCATGAGTCTTCATTTACACTCAAGACACGGTCATCAAGGAAACCATCATCGTCATTAGAAACTTCTGAATTTTCGGCCAATAGATCGGCGATCACTCGACCCTTAACCGACTTTTGTGGCAGGTATTGCACATCAAATTCGGAGATCAAAATTTGCCATTTGGCCAACTTACCCACCAAAGCTGGCCGATCAAGTAAATACTTGATGGGGTCATTTTCGATTCACGAAAATGTCGATAATGTAGTGTGTATTGTCGCAATCTACGCAATACCCACACCAATGCCACACAAGTCTTTTCAACATCAGAATATTTCAACTCTGATACAGTGAACTTCTTACTCAGATAATAAATGGCTCGTTCTTTTTTATCCACAGGACTCTCCTGAGCCAACATTGCACCCAATGACTCACTATGAACGGTGAGGTAGAGAATCAAGGGATGCCCCGGTGATGGGGAGGGACAAGAATTGGTGGGCTCATCGATCTTTGCTTTAACTTGTTGAAAGCTTCTCGACACTCATCATCCCAGTTGATTCGTGCATTCTTCTTTAGGAGCTTGAAGAACGGCTTGGCGCTTCGAGAGTTGGGAAATGAACCGGGCTATGTAATTCGCCTTCCCGGGAGGCTCCGAACTTCTTTCACTTTGATGGAGGTTGCAATTCGCATATGGCCTTAACCTTGGATGGGTCAATCTCAATCCCCTTACTGCTTACAATGAATCCGAGTAATTTACCGGATGTTGCCCCGAACATGCATTTAGTGGGATTTAGCCGAAGCTTGAATTCACGGAGTCGATCAAACAACTTCTTCAGGGTTTCCACATGGCTTCTTCCGGCCGAGTCTTTGTGATCATATCATCAACATAGACTTCAATCTCCCGATGCATCATATCATGGAATAGTGTTACCATGGCTCGCCGGTAAGTTGCCCCCGCGTTCTTGAGTCCAAAAGGCATGACCTTGTAATGAAAGGTCCCCACGGGGTAATAAATGCTTTGTCTTCTCCTTGTCTTCTTCCTTCATCCTTATCCGATTGTACCCGAAAACCCATCCATAAACGAGAATAGTTCAAATCTGCAAAGTACTATCCACGAGAACATCTATATGAGGCGGCGGGAAGTCATCTTTTGGGCTAGCCTTGTTCGGATCTCGATAGTCGACGCAAACTCGAACTCGACCATCTTTCTTCATCACCGCACGATATTAGCCACCCATTCGGGGTATTGTGAGACTTCAATGAATCCCACCTTCGAAGCTTCATCACCTCTTCCTCTATCTTCTTCGAGAGCTCGGGCTTAGTTCTCCTGAGCCTTTGCTTCTTAGGTGGTACATCCGGATTAGTAGGCAAGCAATGCTCGACGATCGACGGGTCTAAACCGGGCATGTCGGCATAGGTCCATGCAAAGACATCCCGGTATTCCTTTAGTAGCCGAGTTAGGCGCTCGGCCTCGTCTTCGGGAAGATTTGCCCCAATTTTAATTTCTTTGACTTCTTCGGTGTCACCTAAATTAATAGTGACAATCGCTCGGATGTGAGAGCCTTGGCTTTTTCATGTTGCTCCCAGCTTTGCCGCACCTCAATGGAGTCTTCATTCAAGTCATCGAGGTCGTCAATGTCGCATTTGTTGCATTGGGCTGGGCCATTTCCATACTTTCGTATGCCGTAAGATTGCTCTCTTGTGGGCTAGAGCCCATCTTCTCCCGAGGTCCTTCGTCAATGGTCCCTATGAAGACATCATCGAAGAGACTAGAGATTCCTTCCGGTGCATCTTCGGGGTTTTCGGTCTCCGGGGGTGTCGGATCATCCATGCCACCCCATCCATCTGGGACAATGTCGCGGGGATCAATATAGAAACTGGGAGGAGCCGAATACTTCACCAGATAGTCGAATTTTCCGCTTGGCTGCCCCAGGGTGTCCATTATTTCTGCCTCATCCTGCATCATTATCGGGGGACCAGGGAATGTCTCATGAATGTTTGGGGGTAATGGGTTTTGCCTTCCTCGCCCGTGGTCGATGGCGGGTTTCGCCTTTCCCGTCTTCGCCCTCCGAACTTTCCCCACCTCTTCCATGGTACCCTAATCCAAAAGCACGGGACCTCTCGAGGGGCTTCAATGGGGTTTCGAATCCCCGACCATTTCTTCCAAGGCCACTACCAGAATAAAACCATTCTCAACCATCATTCTTCCCACCATGAGAGTAGCATTTGAAACTTCGGGAGTTGGTGGTGGTGAGTCTCGAGAAGCATGAATAGTGGATACCAACTCAAACGAGTGGTAACTTGATTCGAACTCAAAGTCCGGTTCTACATAGGGGATAGCTGTCTCATGATAAATCCGATGATCTTCTTCGCCATAGACAAAGGTGACCAACTTCCCTTTGATTACGAATTTCACAGCTTGATGTAGACTTGATGGTACCGCCCCAAAGTATGAATCCGGGGACGACCCGGAGGAAATTAAAGGCGTAGGGATATCCATTACCCGGAAGGGAACATTGAAGACCACCGGCCCCATTTGCACATCAAGGTGAATCTCCCCAAGCACTTCCTTCTTCGTACCATCAAAAGCTCGAACGTAAGTCTTTGCGGCATGTATCTTAGACGGGTCCACCTTAAGGCGATGAAGAGTGGCTAGTGGACATATGTTTAGGGCGGACCCATTATCAATGAGTACTCGAGACACATGAGAAGCCTTATGCTTGACAGATACGTAGAGTGCCTTGTTATGCCCCCTACCCTCGAGAGGGAATTCCTCATCAGAAAAGGCAATCATGTCCTTAAGAAGGATCGATCCCACAAAGTCTTCCGGCTTGTGTCGCCTCGACCGTTTCGGTACACGAATTTCACTTAACACCTTCATTAGCAACTTTTGATGCACGGGGATGTAAGCGGGAGTTCAAGCAAAGAAATCAGGCGGGCATCTTTCGTAGAATCGTTCGACCACCTTGTACTCGCTTGCTTTGATCACGGCCAAAAACTCTTTAGCCTCTTCATCGGTGACAGGTTTTGCGGGTTGAACATTGGCCTGAGAATAAGTCCGACCAGACCTTGTAACAAGGTCAACATCTAGATCATAAGACCAAGGGACCGCCTTATTGTTGACATATTCATACGGTTGAGGCATTTCAATCACTATCTCGTCGTCGGATGCATCTTCGAGTGGGGGCATGTCCACGAGTGAAGGATCAACTTCCTCCTTATCAGCATTGAGCGCCGCTTGCTCCTCCTCCCAATCAATAATGATGGGGGAAATAGTGGAAACTATAGAGTTATGGTCGGCATAAACGATGATTCCGTCATCCACCATCCCGGTGACTCTTTCCTTCATTAGTGATAGAGGAACATCCTCCCGATCTGGATAATATCCAGCTCTTACCAAGCCATTGTAAGCATCTCGCCACATGTACCTTCGAGTTCTTGATTCGACCAACTCCGTGCTCTAGGATAGCATTGACCGTACCTTCATGCTCCGGTAACGGATTTTTCTGGACGTTTGACTGAGTTGTCTGAAATGAAAAGGCCTTTGTGTCCAAGAGGTTTTGGATCTTGTGTTTCAAGGTGAAACATTCATCAGTTAAATGTCCCAATTCACCGCTATGATAGTCGCATTTCTTCGTCGAGTCGTAACTACGAATGCTTTCGCGGTTAGGGCGCTTCGGTTCGCTAGTAAGCAATCCTTTCTTTCTTAGAATTGCCAACACTTGGGATGGAGATCCAGGGAGAGGAGAGAACCGCCTTCTTGCTTGGGCAAATGATTGACGGCCGGTAGATTGCTTTGTTGCCTTGGATTCATTTGGATAGCCGGGGTGCGATTGGCACTTTCTTGGCCATAAGCCACATTCACGTCTACAAAGCCTCCTTCTCTTTCTTGGCGAGAATCTTCTACTTGATGGTTCAGTAAACCATCCTTCCCTTATCCCCATCTCAATTTGTTCCCCCATAGAAATAAGCTGATTGAAGCTTTCAACATATGTGCTGGCCATCCGGATACGGAATTCGGATGGGAGAGTTTTGATAAATAACTTCATCGCTCCTTGTCGGTAGGCTCGGGGTGATTTGGGCTGCCGATTTCGCCATCTCACGGCATACTCTTTGAACGACTCGCTCTTCTTTTTCTCCATCCTCTCAAGATCCTCTCGGGAAGGTGCAATATCCATGTTGAACTTGTATTGCTTGAGAAATGCGTCAGCCACTTCATTCCAAGTGTTGAGAAGGTTCACATTCTTCATGACATACCAATTCAATGCAGGCCCAGTTAAACTTGCATGGAATGATTGGATCATGAGAGGCTCGTTCTTGACATATTGGGCCATGCGCACGTGGTACATCTGCAAGTGAGCTTTTGGGCAGGAAGTACCATCGTATTTCTCAAAATCCGGCATTTTGAATTTCTTTGGCATCTTGACTTTCTCGTATACGGATAAGTCGAACGGGAGTGAACTCTGTGACTCCTGCGCAGCTTGTTTCAGCTTTTCTTCCATTTTCGCAAAGCGTTCATCCCGCTCTGTCTTAGGGATGTTGACAAGCTTAGCCTTTTCCACATTGATCGGGAATGGATCATCTTCTAGCCCGGCATGTCATCCTCACCGCCTTGTGCCTTGTTTGCCGGCTTCGGGACGACTACCTCGGGGAGAGTGGGCACGGGAGCCGATTCACTTGGAGGGATTGAAGCGAGCTGTTATAAGCTCCATAGAGGCAGCTAATTGTTGGAGTTGGCCCTCCATAGCGGAGACACGATCACGCACTTCGCCTTTGTTCGGCCATTCTTGCTCTTAATCGTGTGATAATGGGAGAGCGTGGAGGATCCGTTACCACCTAAATCGATGGATGAAAATGCATAAGTATGAGGTGCAAATGGCGAATCAATCCATGACAATGATCTATCAACTTTTTTATTTTTTTACTTATTCATGAAAAGTCTATGCAAGAAGGGAATTTCCTAAAAAATGGATATCCTAGTAAAACCAAATTTTCTAGATATGATGTAAAAAGAAATTCTCCAAATTTTTTCAAATGCATCATTCCCTAGCAATTTTCATTTTATTTCCAATTGACAAATGAATCAATGATTGACCTAGATTGTCATGAACCGACCCAATAATACGACAAAATAAATTGCATGGTATTGGGATAGAAGACTTACTTCACCAAAGAAAATCAATGGCAATCACATAGACATGAACATGAGATGTGAGGTTCGATTTCTACTCTAGACAGGCTTAGCAAAGTGGAGTTAAAAGGGTGGGATGACTTAGTTGCAGCCTCGCATACTAAGTCAAGTCCTCCTAACTCCGGCTCAGTCAAGAATGATACCCCAATGCGACGCAGCCTCGCGGGCAGGTAAACATTCTTAACACCAAGAAAAACTTTCGGGATTGAGTTGGGCAACCTCTACTACGCGGCCTCGCGGTCGAAGTCGTATCCAACTCAATACCATCCTAAATGTCCTAGTGCGGCCCAGGTCCGGCGGCGGGTTGTGTGTGCGAAAGTGTAGTGAAAATGCAAAGCATGCACTACGCTTTAAATCAAACAACACTTCAATAGCTTGAATTTAAAACACTCATCCCTAACTCCAATCTGCAAGACAAGGGTTAGCAAAGACTACTCCCCTTATATCTCCCAATCTGCAAAAACATTTAACACCTTAAATGTTAGGGACATACCTGGGATCCTTGCTGCCAAACAAAAATCATTTTTCAAAAAGAAGAAAATTGGCCTAAGTCCACTAAGTGTTTTAACACAAGTCCCCAGCGGAGTCGCCAAGCTGTCGCGACCAATTTTTTCGGGGGTTTGGACCACCTAAGGTTTGGCTAATGGATTGTTAAGCCTAAACTTAACTCGGGCTCTCCCAAGCCCATACCAATTCGCGACTTAGATTTAAGTTCTTAACATGCAATTGATTTTCAATTAGGAGTCGCCACTAATCTATTTTTGGTGGGTCGATTAGAAACCCAAGTAAAATAACGGGAGAATTATTTCACTCCTACGAACCGAGATTATGGGTACGGGGACTTGGTTATACTAGATTTCTCTAATGCCCTTTCGGTATCATTCTTTTTATTTTGAAAAATGTTTGGCAAGCAGTTTTGATTGATTTTAAATTAATTCCCTAACATGTGAGGTGTTCATGCAGGTGCGCAAACCACCAATTTAACACTCAAGTAAAGCAGAAAATAAATTGGTGTGGACTTACCTCAAAGCAACGAAAGCATCTGCAGTGTTAAATTAAAATCCACATCAACAACCCTAGATATGGTTTCTAATTAACACGCAATTTTTGTTTTGTTTTCACTTAATTAATGGAAATCATGCAATATGCAATGCAATATTAACTAAATGACCTAATTCCAATGACATGTAATTTCTAATTAAATAGGCCTAGCAAAAATACTAAATGACATGCATATCAATGAATCGAACCCTAATGACGTGCATATGACAATTTTTCTTTTTCCTAAAAGGATGCATTTTTTATCCTAAATAATAAAACCAAATCAACTTATGGCATTTTTGTATTTTTCATGAAATTCGAAATTAGATGAAATGTGAAAATTACCTAGTTAGATTAAGATCCTATTTAATTTATATTAGGAATTAGGTTGAGCCACATCCTAATTTAAACTAAAATATTATCTTAACCTAGATAATCCTAAAATGCAATCTATTTAATAAAATACCTAAGCCTATAGTAAATTAAGAAATTATCTAAATTAAACTAAATGCAATTTCACCTTAATATGCAATGACGTGCAAAGAATGCCCTAATTCTAATTTTTTTCTTTTTCTTTTATGAAATTCGAAATCAAAAATTGCCAAGTGATTAAACGTGCAATTCAAATTTAAAACTAATATCCTAAATGCATGCATTTTTTATTTTTTATTTTTTAACAAATTCAAAATAAAATCCCTATTCTAAATATGCAAGATAACAAGAGATATTCTAAAACCAACCCAATCCTAATTCAAATATTTTTTGGATTTTTCCTTTTACAAAAATAAAATTGATTCAACCAACATAACAGCAAATCAGATAAGATATGATTGATATCCACAAATTGGCGAACCATATCTCGCGCATGAGATCGGGTTGGCCAATTTCTAAATAAATCGCGAATCGAATCTCGAGCGTGAGATCGGATTGGTGATTTTTCCGTGCGATTGCGGGTCGTACTTCGAGCATGAAATCGGACCGTCAATCATATGCACTTTGCGGAATTAGGGATTGATCCCTAATTTAAAATGATACTCGATATTTTGTGGATACGATATCATCGTTTAATGATTCATACGAGATAGCGATTTCACAAATCGAGGCAATAAAAATATATGAAGATCAATATGATGAAAATTATTACCTAAATTGCAATATCGCTCGGATACCGTTTCCAAATTTGAATGACGGAAGGTTTGCGGGCGGTGACTGGGATCGAAACCAGCTCCATGATGCGGCATGACCGGTAGTGAGCGAAACGGCTCACATCGGGACGTCATGGCGGAGATCGGGCGTGAGGTGGGTTTTGCTTCATTATCGTCGAAGAGAGAGAACGCCAACGTGGGATCCGGACTTGCGAATAAAACCTGGTAATTGATTTGGCAACGGACGTGCTCTTGATTTGCGAAGTCACGTTGCTTAATGCAACCGAGATCTCCAATTTCCACCTTCCTTGATGCTGTCTTCTTCTTTGGAATTCACTTTGTTGATGACAGCTCAAAGGTTTCTCGGCCAATAAGGATTCCCGACCAATGGACCAACGTTGTGGTGATCGACCAAGGAAAGGCTGCGGTGGTGGCACTGGTAGTGTACCCCGAGTGAGGGTCGGCTAGGTGAGCTTCTCGGAACAGCGAGAAATCATGGGAGCCCTGCAAAAGTAGAAACTTTTCTGTTTGGTTTCAGTGAGGACACGGCTCGGCTCACAGTGCGCTCGGCCTCCCGTCGCTCATGGTGCGGCAACTCCGGGCCGCATGGAGAGGGAGGTGTATGTTCTCGCAGCAAAATTTAACCGGATCCGTGAGGGAGACTGAAACGCGAGCGGCGTCGTCGATGGACCTGGAGGGAAAGGGAAAACTCGCTAGGCTTCTACTGAATGTTAGAGAATTTAGTAGCTCGCTCGGGCTGGTTTAGATCGATGATGAAGCTCCGAGACAGCAAAGTCTGCTAACAGCACGGGGTGCAGCGGCAAGAATGCTGTGAGGACCGAAGACTCGCCTGGACCGCGGCGGCTATTGCTGAGAATTGCTCGAAATTGCGCCGAGATATTCAACGACAAAAGCAAAAAAAAAAAAAAAAAAAAAAAACGGCACAAGTAGAGTCAAAGATTGATCAACACATGGAACACAACATGCGGCATGTGTCATGTAAATGTAAAGACCATCGCAAAGAGAAAGTCAGCCCCTCCCCTCACGTGATTTCTCTCTTGCGTTCTCGAATCAAGTTTTGCTCTTTCCGAATTTATGGCCCCCTTTTGTCGTACTCTCCAACGAGGTGAACGCGTTTTCTCCTTGTACCTTTAGAACCTGCAAGAAAGAAAGAATAGAAAAATACTTTCTTTTTGTGGCCATATGTATCAATATGCGTGGCCTCAACCGGTGATGTGCAGCGGATCGACGCGATGCTTCCGCTTCACGATGCGATGGACGGAGGTGTTGACTATCAAGCAAGGTCGTTGATGGATATCATCAAACAAGGCAGCACCGGCGCAATGGTAGGCGTCACGATCGATGGACGGCAAGGGGATCGATGGATTGTGGGGAGGCTCCGCCAACCTTCTCTCTCACGTGTGTATCCCTTGATGTGTTTTTATCAATGGCCATGTATTCTATCGAGTGGCCCCCCTCTCAAACCCTACGCATTTAATCTATTTATAAGCCACGGTTAGGGTTTTAATTTTTCCAAATCCGTATCCACAAAAATTCCTTTTTCCAAATGCAATATTTGCTTTTGATACGATTTAGGATTGCAAAAGGATTCTTCCAAAGTTTCAAATCTCACACAAATCAATCCGTAAAATCTTTCCGAGGATACGGGCTTGGGCCAATTTACTTCCTTCGTGGGCTTAGTCCAATTCACCAAATTAATATTCTCAAACCACCAATTTGAACCCATTTGTCACCGGCCCAATGTAAATGCAAATTAAGAAATAAATGCACCTAAAACTATATGCTATGCAATTAACTATTTTTCAGAAATAAAATTAACCCCTAATTTTTTAATGTAATAAATGATTAAGCGGGTCGCCAAAATTTAGGTGTCAACAATAATATTTACTAATATTTTAATATTTTTTATTTTTCTTTCTTATCTCTCTCTTCTTTCTTTTCTTTTTGGCTTTCTTCTTTTCCTTTCTCGGTGGCCAGCCACCAGCCACAGGCGATGGACGGCCACCGGCCATGGCCGGCTGGCTGGCCTCACCCGCCACAGGCAAGGCCCAGTGGTGCTAGGGCAAGCCTTGGCGAGGGAAGCCCTCACCTAGGCACGACCTAGCAAGAGTTGGCCTCGCCTAGGTCAGATCTGGCCTGGCTGACCCTCACCTGGCTGACCCTCACCCAAACTAGGGTGGCCTCATCGGGTGACGGTGAGGCTAGACGAGGCAGCCCAAGCCTAAGCAAGGGTCAACCTTGCCAAATTTGGTCTAGACGAGGACAACACTCACTTGATCTAGTATGGGAAAGCCTCGGCAAGGCCGACCCTCACGTAGGCTAGGGCGAAGGTCGCCCTCGCCTAGCTTGTGCAAGGCCGACCTCGCCGGGCCTCTCCTGGGCAAGGGCTCCCGTCACCTAGCTAGGCCTCGCCTGTGGCAGGCGAGGCCAGGTGGCCGACCGTCACCTATGGCCAATCAGCCATTGGAAAAGAAAAAGAAGAAAGCCAAAAAGAAAAGAAAGAAAGAAAATCAAATTATTATTAAAAATTGTCCATTTTAACGCCGACGATCCAATGTGGCACTGCCAATGTCCATGTTAGCATTTTCAGATTAAATTTGGCTGCATAAACTCAATTGGCAAAAATGAAAAAGTTTAAGATTGAATTAGCAAAATTAAAAGATTTAGGACTAAATTAACAAAAGTATAATAAGTTTAGGACATTTTATAATTTTTGGAAAATCCTAAATAGAGACCTAAAGTGCCTTCATTTTCTCAAAAGAGGACCTGAAAGGAAGTTTGTTTTAATAAAAATCCAAAGTAGCTATTTAGTCTCAAAGAATGACCTCACTCGCCATCGGTGAACATATGCATCTCCGATGCATATTCTAATGGCTTGATCAAGGGTATTTTTGTCCAAAAAAAATCTTTTTTCATTTTTGATTGTCTATTTTTTTTTTTTTGGGTTAATGGTTCTGTAGTTCATCATCTTCATTGTCCCTTGTTCATCTTCTTCTTACCTAGATCAAGAACAATGGACTTGGGAAGGGTCGGCGCCGCTGGTAAGGGAGTAAGGGCTCAACACCCATCACTGGTAGTGGGCGAGGGCCGCCAAGCCCTCATTGGCCGCGGGCGAGGGTCAGCCTTGCCTAGGGCTAGCGAGGGGCAACCTCGCTGATGGCCATGAGGGGCAACCTCCCTCGCCTTCGCCCACCACTCCACCGATAACCTCTTCTTTTGCCAGGACTACGATTGGTACGCCCACATCGCCTTCTTCGTCCCTTCCTCCCACCACCGCTCCTAGATTGACTGCTTCTTCGGCTACCTCTTTGCCCTCGAGCAACTCCCTATAGGGCCTCATGGATGGCCCTCAACGACTACGGCTAAGGGTCTCGACCGCAGCCAACGAGGGCTTGACAACCCTTACCTGTTGTCGGTGATGGGCGTTAAGGCCTCGCTGGCCCCAAGTGAGGCTGACTCTCACCAGATCTGGAGAGGGTTGGCCTACAAGCCCTCACCCGTGGCCAGCAAGGGCTCGACGGCCCTCGCCCGCTGCTAGTGATGGGCGTAAAGCCCTCACCAACCCTTACCAACTAGCGAGGATCAGCCTGCAAGCCCTCGCCTGCGGCCATCGAGGGCTCAAAGGCCCTCGCTCGCTGCCGGCGATGGGAGTTGAACCCTCGCCGGCCCTTTCCAGCGGCCAATGCTCACTGACCTTTCCCCAAGTCCAGTGTTCAATCTAGGCAAGAAGAACATGAACATGGACGAAGAAGATGATGAAAAGGACAACCAAAAAATGAAAAAAAGAATTTTTTGGACAAAAATATCCTAATTAGGCCACCAGAATATGCATCTGTCCACCGGCTAGCGAGTGAGGTCCTTCTTTGAGACTAAACTATCACTTTGAATTTTTATTTGAGACAAACTCCACTTTAAGTTCTCTTTCGAGAAAATGAGGACACTTTGGGTCTCTATTTGAGATTTTCCCTATAATTTTCCCGTGGTTTTGGTGTCCAATGTTTCTGATCGTAAATGCTGTGTCTTTTCATTCATTGAACCTAATGCCACGAAACAAGGTTTCTTTAACCCGTTACCCCTTATAGCTGAAGTCCCACCTTCATTCCATTGAGCGAAGTCCATGACAGCCATCACCGGTATTTAGTGAACAGTACCATGACAGTTGCGGCTGAGATTTTGATCCTTCCCCCCCCGCTGCCCCCGAAAATACTCAGTTGGTTGAACCTCCTGCAAATCTTCCTCAGGCGACATCAACAGATACGCTCGACACATATTTTACAAATATTGCGGAAATTATTAACACTGCTCAGAGTCCTCCCGCCAGAGGAGGGTCGAGCGCGAGCAATCAAAAAGGTGCTCTTTCGACTTCTGACGCTCCAACCTTGAAAGAAGTAGAGAAGGCTAAACTGTCTTTGAAGGAGTGCCTTTCCGATGTCTTCAAGCTAAATGTAGAGGACAGATTGGCTGAAGCAGTGTCGATGTTAAGCATAGCCAAAGGCGGATTGTCACAGGACCAGCAGAAATCAGTCAAGGCCTTTTCGGCCAACTTCAATGAGTTCTCTTCTGACTTTTTGACATTCGAGCAGGACAATGCAGAATTTGAGCTGCAGAAATTGCTGAAGGATCAAATGTTTGTGACAATGAAAAAGAATTACGAGACTCACATCTCATATAAGCAGTTGTTGGGTGACCTGACCAAAGAGGAGGAAGATCTCAATAAAAAACTTGAGGAAGTGAAGTCCAGAAGAGAAAAGCTTATTTCAGGCTGGGAGATCTTGATGGTCGAGTCTGAAGAAGCGAAATCTGGGTACAAGGATCAAGAGAAGAAAGTAGTGCAGGTCGAGGAAAAGAAGAGGATAGCTGAGGAAAGAATGTCTAGATCAACCGCTGCTTGGTCAAATCCGAAGACGCAATTTGGTTGAAGCCTTTTGGCTTGGGTCAGAACTGGCTATGAGGACACTGTACAAATAGGTCCCATACGTGAATATGACTGTGTTCGTGTCAAATCTCTTGCTGATAAGTGCTTTTGATTGGTGAAATCCTGTGCCTTTAAGACACAGTCACCTTCTGATAATATTTGTACGAGTTACCACATCTGCTGTGCTTTTATATTCTTCGAACTTCACATTTTCTGTGTTTTTCTTTCGGTTTTCTCCTCGAGGTTTGAAATTAGAATCATTCCCGCTTGTAAGCCCATTGATGTTTCGTGATGGTCCGGTTAATTGTCCTTAAATGATAACCTTTTTCTCATTGTGACTGAAGTCGTAATTCTTCTTCACTTTGAAGTTGAGACACGGGATGTTCTTTTATCCCTTTCCCTGTACTGCAGAGTGACTTCAAGTGGACTATTTTGGACGAAAAGGTGGGCAGCGACCAACAAGCCGCAGAAGAGCTTTGGCCGAGCGATCACGAGCTTGAAGACATGAGTATTTTCCTTTTCTTTTTATAGTTTTTATTTTTCTTCTAATCTTCTTTATAACGTGGTGCCACATTATCACTACTTGCCATTAAAAATCATAAAAATGGGATCAACATGGATTTTTTAACATAACCCTAATGGAAGGTAAATGAGCCACTCCGGCGCAAGTTCGAGGATTTAGGTGCTATGTAAAAGGTTCAAGGTGAACGTGTCACAATGAGCATAGCTTGACATTTTTAGTGACTTTTTTTCCCTTTTTATTACTATGCTTTTCTGTTTTGGGTCTCGAAACAACGTCCAACTTACCCAAGTCCCAATTGCTAATTTTCTCTCACGTGTGGAGGATGACTCTGAAATCACTCGAATGATAAGCGTGTTAGGTCCTTCGCTCGATGAGTTTATCTGGATTCCAATTATCACATATGTGTAATCTCTTGGGACAGCTCTGGAAAACACGGAACCTATATGTTTTGGTCATCAGTCAAGAGTGCCAATGGTCAATTCCCTCCTCGTGTTGAAATTGACTCCTGAAATTAGAATGCATCTTCCAGACGATGTGTATGCTCAAGCCACCCAAACTCATATGAAGAATGCCGTTCAATTCACTAGAACATAGGAAAAAAAGGTCGGTCGGTGACCGTAGGTTCTAACCTACATCTCTTCTTATCTTATATAGCGAAGGGAAACCTTTGATACTTTTTAGAAAAGGTTTCTTTACATAGCATTCTCACTGTCACATACCAAATGCCATCCTATATAGACCCACACTCTTGTTTACGTAAGAATGAGAACGTCAATATCCGCATTGCCAGTTTGTTTTTAATAGCCCAGCTAATGGAATCAAGGGATCAAGATAGATCGACTCAGCTTGTGCCGATGCTCGCGGGAACCGCAGCAACTAAGATAGATCAACTCAGCTTGTGCCGATGCTCGCGGGAACCGCAGCAACTCCCTAAGAAACTTGCCATCCCCACTACTGGATTTAGGCTTAATTCTCATCTTTTGTAGCCCCGGTGAACGAGAAAGCAGAAACTTGATGAAGCGAAGCTCTGGTCGGCCGCCAGAGATGTCATACAGTGATGCAACTCTCACTTGTTGGAAGCAAGATGACTGGTGATCTTCCCAAGAGTTGGTTGTTGTTCCAACTGGCGTCTGTTCCCCGGTGCGAGCCTTCATTTCTCGAAAATCAAATGGTGAAATTGAGAAAGCACCAAGGTAACATAATCATCACTGAAAAGCAAATCAAATCAGACCATATCTAACATATAATCTAAAACTTGATACAGAGGAAGCATCACTCTTCGGATACTCGTGTATATTTCTTCAAATGATGAACGAATGTAACATCCACTTAGCCTGTAGTATAGATCATTGAAATTGTCCCGCTAAACACTAATATCAGTAATCATACTCACCCTGAAGTCTACTTCTTTCAACTGAGGAGAGCTTCTGATGAGGCACATAAGAGTCAAAATCTCCTCCACATTATTGAAGTCTATGCCCGTGAAGAGGTACTTCAAATGAACGAGTGCATTAGGCAGTGTCTGTGGAACATTTCCAGCAGCCAAATACTGCAAAAATCAACCAAAATCTAGTGTTATGTACCAACGATTTAGTAACAGAACCAACATATTATGATCCCAAAAATGATAGTGAAGAGTCCTAACAAATTTCAGAATCTATGTGCTTGAACATGTACCTTTAGTGAGTATCTTATGAGCGAAAGACTTCGAATTTGGGACAAATTTTGGAAGAATTTGTGCAAATTACTCAGGTTGGCATAGCTGGGTCCACGTCTGTTAGCAATATCATCATAGACATCTACCTCGACCACCTTCAAACAGTTCATATCATCGAAAATGACATCTTGAAAAGCTCCTCCAAGATAGAGCGACCGGAGGTTGGGAGATTTGATGTTAACTCTCTTAATCCCCCGTAGGTTCAAACCTAGAGTTTCTAGTAGGGGACAACGAGAAATGAGAGCCTCAAGCCCTTCCCGAGACAACTCAACGTGATCGAGAAGCAAAATGTTCAACTTCTTGAATCCTTCAAACTTCAACGGGATTTTCACCAAACAATTAGAGAGTTCCAAATAAATCAAGTCCTGACAATTGAATAAGGAGATCGGAATCTTGTATCTCTTCCCTTTCCAGATGCGGAGTATGATTTTTTTGATGGAGACTCTGGATAGATGAAGAATCCAGTGGTCGATGTCACTCGTGGCGCAAAATCCTTTGTGAGAGAGCTTGAAGTTCTGTATTGGGCCAATATGAAATAAGAGGACCTTGTCAATTATCTTCACCAAGTTTTCATGCAGAGATGGTCGAAGAGAAGGAACTCCCTGGCGCTGGTACACCGGTCATCAAACACAAGTTGTGGAATAGTGGACCATTTGTACCTCCAATTTCTCGACAAAATACTTGTCCTGATTGCATCCTTAATCGGCAAAAATGACAGGATTTGTTCGGTTATGTGCCGCGGTAACTGGCTGATCGCGTCCGATTCCTTCTTCTCTCTCCTTTTCATCTGGGATATCCCGAAATTTCCAGTAGAAATGAGTTGACCTGGTAAATTAGAAAAACCCTACTGAGGAAAGATGCAAACTAACAAGAAAATTTAACTTGTTAAATCTTAAATATCTAAATGGATGGCTCCTCAAAATTCAAGAGAAACCTCCTAATATCGTAAAAATAATTTGTAAAATAATAAGATAAGGAAATGAATAAAAGCTGCAATAAAGAAAATGTACCCTCCGCACCCACTAGTATCAGAAATCTAACATTTGCTCTCTTCTGGCCATTAATTGGAATTTTCCAGATTGCATGGTTTCCTAGAAGTAACTGCTATGGTTGCACGGCAGCGGGACCCTCTTATAGACGTGAAATCCAAGGGTCAATGCACATGCACGGAGTTCAAATATATCACTTAATATAAATGTTGCGAAAAGCATACCATATATTTTTGTAATTTTTTTTATTAAAGCTTGTAATTAAAAATACGCATTACTTGAATATCTACAAATATCAATTTAAATTCTGCCTAATTATTTATTGGATTTTCTTTTGCAGATAGCTTCAAATAAAAGATAAGCACACATCACCAAATGATATCGATGCAATCCGCAAAGAATATCCCATCCATTTTGATGGATTTAATTGTTGATGGGCTTAAGGCCCGTCCGCCCATGCTGGGCCCAAAAGGCCTGGCCCACGGGAATAGGGCCCGTGGATGGGGGAAGGTATAAAAGGGAGGAGAGAGAGAGATGGCATTAGTTGGAAACGAACGTACGCTTCCCTTCTCCCGCACACTCTCTCTTCCAAAAAGAACAGTAAGGCAAACGGCATCGTTCTTCTTCCCTTCAAGGCGCCATCGGATCGAACAGGGCCAGAATTTCTTCCTCTTCTTCAGCGTTGGTGTTTAATCTGTGGCTAACAAGGTACACTCGAATCCGTGGTGTGCTTTACGATCGGTGATGCGTGTTTTCCCGGGCTTCGTCTTCCGCATTGATTTAGGGGTTCGATTTAGTGTCGAATCCGGTTTTCGGGGATCCGTTATTCCCTACATTGGTATCAGAGCCCTAGTTCACGTTTTCCCGATCAATTTGATGTTTTTTGATTGAATTTTCGCGAAGAAATTCTCGACCGTACGGATCAGGGCAAAAATCCCGATACCCGAGCGCTGTTCGGCCATTTTTCTGAGTTTTCGTAAGTCGAAAACGAATTCTGAAGGCACTGGGTGAAAGGCGACGTCGAGACGAGTCCGGCGACATGTCGCCCGCCGCCAGGAGACGCCGCACGCGCCCACACGCGCGGCCGGAAGCCGCTGCGCGTGGGCGCGACGCGCCCAAAGCGCTGGCCTTGGCCAGCGCGTGCACCACACACGCCCGGTCGGCGAACCGGCACGTGCGCGCCGCCGGCGACGAACCGGCACGCGCCGGTCGGCGAACCGACGCGTGATGACGTCACGTGATGACGTCACCCAACGGTCGGTAACCGTTGGGATGACGTCATCGATGACGTCAGCGCCAACGACCGTTGGCCGGCCGGTCACCGGCCGGCGATCCGACCCGACCCGACCCGACCCGCTGGCACGCGCGCGGCACGTGCCCGGTGACGTCCGCGTGACGTCGGCCCGCTCACGCGCGCGCACGTGCGGCCGGCTCATCCGATCGCCCGGCCGGTCCGACTGGCCCGGCCGGTCCGACCGGCCCGACCGGTCCGACCCGCTTGCCCGTTGACCCGACCCGCGCGCCCGTTGACCCGACCCGTTGACCGTTGACCGACCGTTGACCGTTGACTAACCGTTGACCGTTGACTCGAAAAAAAAAAAAAAAAGAATTTGTTTCTTTTTCAGTCATGCCTATGTGGGTTATAAGTAATCCATTTTTTATTTTGCATTTGTTGCATGAATTTTGGAAAATTATGTATTTTCCCTTATGTTTATTATGGATTATAAATGATCCAATTTTAGTTCTGCATTTGTTGCAGGAACTATAATGAGTTATGCACAGATACCTGCAAGCCCGAGAAGGGACGAGGGAAATGCAAGACTTAAAAGGCTGATGTCGATTTAGCTAATTATCGGTGGCATGACGGTGATTTAGTATCACATGTGATCAAGGTCAATCGATGATACAGAAATCATCTGGAATGGTTATCTTATGCCGGACTTTGAGAAGGTGCCGGCTTTGATAAACACTCTTCCACCTAAATGGCAAGCAGTGTTTGATCGGCTATGGGAGGTTAACGTGGTCCCGGATTATAGGAAGCTAGTGGAAGTTTTTGTAAGAGAGTACTATAGGATTGAGTTGGCCAAAACTTCAACCCTTAGATTAAGTGCCACATGGCGCCGAGTGAATGCACCTTGGTGGCGACATGAATGCTCTCCAAAAGTTTTTCCATGGTTGGCAAATGTGCCTTCAGTTTTCTCAGATGCTTTGACTTTTAGATTAGAAGGGACATTCCCAATTTATTTCTTTGATTAATTATGTAATGTTTACTACCTGATTGTTGTTGATGTAACAACTGATATGTTAGTCGTATCATGTGAAAGCATTGTTATTTTATTGGATATTAGATTTTATTTGCTTTTTATTGCTTCTTTGGTTCTTTGTGGGTAATTAGTCGTGGGTAGTTTTAGAAGCTTTTGTAGCTTCATAGAATTGATTTTGTATATGACAATCATATTAATGATAGTTTTGAGTTAGGATTTTTGGAGGATGATTGGAAACATAGTGACCTTTTGATTCTCGAAGCCTTACTTGAAATTATTTATTAATATGATGGGTCTATGCAAATAGGGATGCATAAATGATAGGCATTAATTATTCGTGCATGGATGTCGATGTGTTCGAACGATGGTTCGGCAACTAAGAACGTGATTGCCGATATGAACGGTAACAATTGTGAAATATTGAATAAGAAGATTCAATATGTCTTTGGAAAAGCAAAAAGCACTAGAAGCTCTTGACCATGTTATGGAAGATCTTAAGGATGCCATGCGCCACCTTGAGCTAGAAGAGGACCGCCCAATGGCATTTGAGCCGAAAACGGACATTTGCTATGCTGGTTCTAGCTCAGAAAGGGCTTTGTGCTCTAAGCGCAAACGTATTGATTCGTTCAATATGTGAGAATGCAAAGGATCAAGTCATTATTGCAAGAAATCAAGAGTTGACCAACACAAGAGAGGAAAACGTCCTCAAGTGAAGAAAATGTCAAGGATAAAGTGTTACAATTGTGACAAGAGAGGTCACAATGCTCGCAACTGTTGTGAGCCGAAAAAGATTCAGGAGCGACAGACCATGTAGCAAAGGATAGAGAATCCTTCGTGGAATTCCGACGAGTACCAACTGGAACTGAGTGGATCCATATGAGAA
This sequence comes from Eucalyptus brandiana, assembly GCA_014182725.1. Taxonomy (NCBI): domain Eukaryota; kingdom Viridiplantae; phylum Streptophyta; class Magnoliopsida; order Myrtales; family Myrtaceae; genus Eucalyptus; species Eucalyptus brandiana. Next base: position 20,542,743 of record CM024678.1, read on the forward strand.
ACAACTCTAGAGCTGACGTAAAGGAATTGGCACCGGCCAATTGAACATGAGTGGTGGACGCACCTTTGATGTTCTATATGCTCTGGAGATTCGTCGAAATTTAGTGTCTGTCTTAGCGTTGGTTAAGCTTGGTTTTGGTATGAACTTCCATAATAAATGTGTAGATTTGTGTTTAGATACAAACTACTATGGTTGTGGTCACTTACTTGAATGGTTTTATTGTACTAAATATTGACTGTGATGATGTCAATATGTTATTCCCTTGTTTCACGTCTTCTACCTTATATGATAATGATGTAAATATGGTGGCATGCTAGACTTGGTCATATGGGCCAACAATATATGAATAGACTAGCCAAAGAGGGCTTGTTGGGCAATATTGAAAAAGTCGATTTGTCCATAAGTGAGCATTGCCTAGTAGGGAAAATAACAATGAAACATTTAGAAAAAGATAAAAAAGCTTAATTTCCTCTGCATTTAATCCATTTGGACGTCTGTGGTTCAATGAATGTGAGAGGAAGGCAATGGGCTGTTTATTTCATCACTTTTTTATAGACGATTATACTCGAGTCGGATATGTCTATTTGATTTCTCATGAATCTGAAGCATAAGTTGTTTTAGAAGGTTTATGAACCTAGCAGAAAATCAATTAGACAAGAAAATAAAAGTATTTAGATCCGATCGAGGTAGAGAATATTTATCTGATAAGTTCAGAAAATTATGTGATGAAAAAGGAATATAAAGATAGTTGTCTATTCCATATACTCCTCAACAAAATGGTGTTGTAGAGAGAATAAACAAAACCCTACTGGAATGGTTAGGTCCAAGATGGCGTATGCTAACTTACCTATCACTCTTTGGAGTGATGCGTTGTTAATCGCTTTGCCAATATACTTAACCGGATGCCTTCCAAATCAATTATTTCCACCCCATATGAGTTATGGACAGGTAGAAAACCGGACTTAAGTTTTCTTAAGGCATGGGGTTGTGCTACCTATACACATGAGTCCTCTCACAAGTTTGGGAAATTGGGTCCCAAAGGAAATAAGAGTATTTTCATGAGATACTGCGAACACTCGAAAGGGTATGTGTTCATAGGTGAGCAGGAAAGTGGGAGTATAACTGAATGTGAATCACGGGATGTCACATTCTTAGTGGATGAATTTCTTAAGAAGGGCGAAATAAGGGAAGATTGTTCCCTATTTGAAACCTTGGATCAAGATAATGATGTCAGTGGAGTTCGTCCAAGTGGGAGTAATATGAGATGTGATGAATTGAATTCAACTCATTCTCAATTGCAACCACTTGATGTGACAACATCATCATTACCTAATCCAAGTGGGAGCATGATGGGGAATGATGTGCTAAGTGTACAATCTCCCATACGGTGAACAAGTCGCCAAAGTATTCCCGGTCAATGTTTTGACATTGAAAGGGAAACTTTTATGGTTGCTCCACAAGATGAGGATGAGCCAAGAAATATTAATAAGGCTCTAAATTGCCCTAGTAAGGAAAAATGGATTCATGCAATGAAAGAGGAAATGGAGTCAGTGAAGTCAAACCATGTTTGGGAACTGGTTGATTTTCCAAAAGGACGCAGAGCTATTGGGAACAACTAGGTTCTCAAAATAAAGCGAAAGGCTGATGGCTCGATAGAAAGGCATAAGGCTCGCCTTGTGGTGAAGGGGTATAATCAACAGGAAGGAATTGATTATGAAGATATATTTTCTCCTGTAGTGAGATTTACCTCGATTCGCATTATTCTAGTAATAATGGCAAGTATGGATCTTGAGTTACATCAAATGGATGTAAAGACTGCTCTCCTCAATGGAGAACTAGAGAAAAAACATATATGGAACAACCTGCTGGTTTCATAGTAAAAGGCCAAGAAGAAAAGGTATGTCGACTTTGGGGGTCGATATATGGCCTTAAGCAGTCATCAAGATAATGATATATACGTTTTCATAATGCCATAATGGCATATGACTTTACAATGATAGATGATGATCATTGTGTATATATCAAAATATCCAATGATCAATTTGTGATCATATCATTATATGTTGATGATATACTAATTGCCAGAAGTAATATGGAGTTTGTCAATATTGTCAAAAATTGGTTGTCTTCCAATTTTGAGATGAAGGATATGGGTGAGGTTACATATATTCTTGGAGTTAAGATTTCAAGATTGTAAACCCATAGATACTCCTATTGCAAAAGGTGAAGGATTGAGCCATAGACTGTGTCCAAGGACTCCACAAGAGAAGGAATAAAGGAAACATGTTCCTTATACTAGTGCTGTTGGAAGCTTGATATACACTATGATGTGTACAAAACCTGACATATGTTTTGCAGTTGGAATGATGAGTAGATACCAATCCAATGCAGGTCCAGCACAATGGAAAGCCGTTAAGAGAATACTGAGGTATCTAAAGGTGACTGCTGATTATACGTTGAGTTATCAAGGAAAGGATCTGCGACTCTAAGGCTATCCTCGATGCGATTGGGGAGGAGATTTAAAAGAAATGAAATCTACCTCCTCGGGTTTGTTTCTCTTACTTGAATGATGGCACCATATGTTGGAGCTGTAAGAAACAAACATGCATAGCCTTGTCCACGATAGAAATTGAGTTCGTGGCATTATCGCCAGTAGTAGTAAAGAAGATGTTTGGCTTTAGAGATTTTTGGATCATTTAGCTGTTATTGGAAGTGCTTTGCAGATTTGTTATTTGTTAACTGTGATAGCCAAGCAGCGAAAGCGTACACCAAAGATCCAAAATATCATGGCAAGACCAAACATATAGATACCAAGTATAATTTTGTAAAGGATATGGTTGCATGAAAGGACGTGAACTTAGAGTACATACTACGCATAGAATGGTAGCGAGATCCTATGACAAAGCTAATACCCGAGATGTGTTTTGTGGCCATATGAAATCTCTAGGGTTGCGTAGAGGCTAATGTACTTGAATATTGTAATTTCCCTAAGTGTTCACAATTTGATGAATTTGTGTTTTCATCATTAATGCCTATGAATCTTTGTTTGATCTTTATGCATCTTAATGCTCAATGCATTACTTTAAGTTGAGAAGTATGTCGGACAGATATTATATTAGCCCACCCACACGGGTAATCACCTCTATTTACTGTGTGATAAATAGAGATGAGACTGTTTTTAAGCTTATTATCTAGGTGATAATCGAGAGCTCAAGCTTAAAACATGTATGTCGCCTTAACTAAGTGTTAAGATGAGGATATAATACTTACTATGTCCGAAAGTAAAATACCCCACATATTTTACCTTATCTCGTCTAAGATGCCGATGTGAGTTCGATGAATTTTGTGAATGAGTAGATACGTGAACTCAAGTTAGACATTGGGTATGTCTGAACTATCATCTGTACGGTATTGAAAGTGTAGACATACGCTCCATGGGAAAGGAGTTAATACCGTAATACGTATTTCATACTACGTATGCATGAGACGACTAATAAGAGTGACAAAAGTTTGATCTCAACTTTTATGTCGTGTGAGACTCTTGAGGACAAGAGAGTTCCTCGCTTTTTTGTCCCCTCATGACTCTTACTTATTCTCAAGATTTCTATTTAGTGTTTGCTATCTTAGGATGTTGCCAATGGTCATGAGTGATTCGATCTAATGGGGCATTTCTAGAAAAGCAAGTTGAACTGAAATTGAGAGTTTGAAGGAAAGAGGAAGATCGATTTTGGAGAATCACATTGTAGTTTTGTATTCGCCGGTTAACCAATTATGACTGTCTTTGTGATAATCATAATTGTGAATACAATATATATATCATTGTTTAAAAGAGATCAAGAGAGATATAAATGTGATCGATCGATCTAGGGAACTGCATACTAAATCATGCTGCATCAACAAGCAACCAAATCCTTTAAACGACGCATCACTGCAGATCTCATAACTTTCAGGACCAGATGGAATGGTCAGCACAAGTATGGTAGTCAGTTTCTGCTTGAGCTCTTGAAAACTACACACGCACTTGCCTGTCCACTTAGACTTCTTTTCTTTCCTCAATAGTCGAATCAACTGCAACGCTGACGCTGAAAACCCTTCCATAAAACTTTTGTAATATCCTGCTAATCCCTAGAAACTTATAATCTCTGTCACTGCAGTCAATCTCGACCAACTAATCATTGCTTCAATCTTGGACGAGGTTTACGGAGATTCCTTCTCCTGAAATCACATGACCTAGGAACGCCACACGAGTCATCCAAGACTCGCATTTGCTAAACTTATTGAAAAAAATCCAAAAGTACTCGAGGTCTGAAATGCCATCTCCAAATGTCTCTCGCGCTCCTTTGCACTCTTCGAACACACCAAGATAACTTCAATGAACACAATCACAACGATTCAAGTACCCCTTAAACATCCTGCTCATTAGACCCAAACAAACAAATTGACTAAGGTGTCCATCGAACCACACGGTATTACAGTGAACTCATAACTGCTGTATCAAGTGCGAGATGCTAACTTCGGTATGTCTTTCTTCCTGATCCTCAATTGATGATACCCTGACCTCCAGTCAATCTTGAAGAAAACACAACGAACTAACTTTCTTCTTCACGAATAGAACGGGTGCTCCCCAAGGTGATGCACTGGAACGTATGAATCTCCTATTCCACACTTCTTGCATCTACACCTTAAGTTCTTTTAAATCGGGTAACAACATCCAGTAAGGAGCCTTAGAGACTGGCTCTAATCCGGGTGCTAATTCAATCACGAACTCTATTTTTCTTCCTGACAACAAACCTGGCAATTCTCCGTAAAATACCTTAGAGAACTTGCGTACACAATTGTGTTCTCCATATTCAGCCCCTCAACGACGCATCCATTATAGTTGTCATGTAGATTCGATAACCAACAACCTGAACCAGGTCGTCTTTAGTGACAAATAACAAGGATTGAAGTTCCTCTTCAACTTTCAGTGATTCAAGACTTTCGCACGCTAACTGAACAAGCTAAATTACATCACTACCACGATTCAAAACAACTGAAAACTCCTTAAGCCAAACCTTTTTATAAATGACTTCCAAGTCCTACCTAAGCAACCCTTAAAGTACAACTATAGTCAGAGATTCATCTTTCTATCACTTTATTACCACAACGAAGATCCTACAATCTTCACTGAAAATTCTGCTGCACTATTCTGATAAAAACATCTCAAAAATATTCTTCCCTTGATTGACGCTTGGCCGACCCATTCATGCTCCTCTAGCCATCCTAGTGGCATCCTACCCGAAGTAACGGTACTTATGCTCTCCCGGACTTACGCAAACAATTCCTAACCCGATGGCCGTGCCGGCCACATTCAAAACATGTTCCCTTTTTACTCGACAATGGGCTGACTCACGCCTCCTTTCCACAAACTCGACACACAATCGGTGAGTCCTCTACCTCCCACCAAGGAATATCATGCACCCTTCTTTGCACTGAGGTCTGTTCCAAGTACCCCATTAATGTCCCGAAGCATGTTTCCTCTGTTCTGTCTTATCAACGGCGGTGCAGGAACAGTTGTGGTTCCATCTATCTATACGGACAATCTTTGATCAAATGACTGTACTGGCGACACCCGTAACAAGTCATTTCCCTCTTACAGCATGAGATAGATCCATGTCCTTTCTTACAGACATGACACCCATTGATCGAGTTGAGCACTGACTTTCCAATTCTACTCTTCCGGTTAGGTGAAATGGGGCACCTTTCTTCCGACATCGCCATTTCCCCCAATCAATTTCCATTTCGCTAAACGTACTCGACTCGAATACGGTGGCCGGGCGAGCGAGCGCGGAGCGGCGCGGCGGCTGGCCGGCGAAGCGACACGCGGGTGCGCGGGCTTCGCGCGCGGACGGCGGCGGCGGCGGCGGCTAGCTCCGGCGACGAGCGTGTTGGCGTCGAGCTCGGCTGGCTTTCGTGGACTGCTGCACGAGTTCTCAGATCTGCTGGGGACATGGGCTGAGGCGGAGCGGAGAGGCGAGCTGACCGACAAGCAGCGCTGGCGGCGCGGGGCGGCGTCGGCGACGACGGCATGCGAGCAAGAGCGGACGACCAAGGCTGCGGCTTCTTCTTCTTCTTCTCTCGCATTTTTCTGGTCTTCGCACCATGGAAATGGATAAGAGAGGTGACGGGAGAGAGGAAGGGAGGAGAGAGAAGGAAGGGGGTAATTTCTTTTCTTTTTCTCTTTCTTTAATCCACAAAATGGCCCACCATGACATCATCAAGTGATGTCATACTCCACTAATTTCCATCTCCCACAACAATGTTCAATGGGTCCATTTTATTTTTCCGCCGATGCATGAAACTTTGTACATCAATTCCTTCAATTCCAATCAATTCTCTCCCAATTGAATTAAATTAAAGTCCATAAAATTAATCCAATGTCACCACACTTCAATTCACATCTTCACTTATCCGTAGAACCAACTAAGTCCCCAAAAGCGCGATCAAAGGCGGGCCTACTAATCGCTGAAAAATTCTAATTACATGAAAAAAAAAAAAAAATCTTCTCCGATGAGTTAATATTCTTAAAATGATTTGTGACACACTTAGACTTCCAATTTCTGAATTGGATCTTAATTCCACGGTTAATTTCAGTTTGGCACGATACTAGCGCGGCCCAACCTACCGGGTAGCCTTTAGAAATTTTCATGTATTTGACCTGTGGTTGATCATCTCAAGCCACAATGTACATCTTTGAAACACTTACGACTTTTGATTGTCGGGGTAATCTCAAGGTTTCAAATACGAACACAGGGTACCCAATCGATAGAAAAGTCGGTCCAGTGCCGATCGACAAGAATTGTGCGATCTGGTGGAATCATCCACACTCGATCACATGCCTCTCGTCGAGTCGATCTATCTTCGATCTATAATCGATTTTTAATTGTGCTGCAATGACCCTTGCAGATTAGCTCAGTCGAAAGGTCGTTTCCTGGTCAAATTCTCGAGTCTGATGCATTAGAGTTTCTTAACGGCTTCACCTGATAGACTAGTTTTCACATGAGTGGCCGACTCAAGGAAAAGAACTATACGCGTGCCAACGAAATGCCCGTCTCAATTTATTGAAAATAGAATTGGAAAATCGGGATGTCACAGAAGAGGATTTCTTTTTCTTTTTCCAGACTTGGTATATAATTTACACGATAGAACCATATAAGAAATAACAAAAGTGGAGGCACCAAGATTTAGAATAAACAAAGAAATATAAAATATAAAATATATGATATATCTTGTATAAAACATATATGTAACATATAGAGTTGCTTCCGAAGTCCTAAAATTGAGGAACAACTCATACAATGTAGAGTGCAAGGTCCTAGGACCAAGGACCGGCCTAGTCCTACTGTGGTCTAGTTGGGCCACACCCTTTCAATCTTGTTGATTGCTATTACTTTGGGAGAATGAATGTAGACTTAATCTAAGCTAAATCACTATAAGATTTGCTTGCAACTCCGTCTATCTCTCTACTTATTTCATTATTTATCTCGTAGAAGCATCATTAATCTGACATAATCAAACATCTATCAAAATTAACTTGAGTTGTTCCCGAAAAAATCTAAAGTTTTGAGAATCAACTTATTCACCACCCTCTTGGTTGAATTTTCCACGTAAATAACCTAAAGACATAAAAGACATGATTGAATATGAATATATGTCTCCAACAAAAAAGTGATTTCCCTATTTGTTGAGAAACTTAGTCCAATCCAATTTGGATGTCCATTTGATAATTGCTGGAATACCAAAATACAAAATCTCCTATGTGAATTTGAAATTTTGTCTATAGGCTCAAATTCAAGATATTTTCTAACAATCTCCACCTCCTTAATATTTAAGTCAAGTCATAATTGATTTCTTAGTCACGTTGTTGATTCGAATGAAAAGGCGAATAGCAAGCAAAACCAGCTAGCTAAAAACCATCAAAGCTGGCCGACTTTTCTAGATATCCTTGTAAATCATAAATCGGAAAGTAAGGGAAAGAAAATCAAAAGTTGGATTCAACTCAACCAATATGTCGTTATCAATCGGATGTAAATTATTGACAAATTAGGTTAAAATATGTGAAATCCACCCAACTTGCCCTCCCGATGGGTCCGGCGAGGAAATATGGTCGGGCCATCTTACAAGATCCACGCCGAGGTCTTCGCGAAAAATCATGATTTGTCATCCATCGCGTGCGATTGAATTCAACTCGGTGTGAGGTGACCCGGATAGGATTAGCAATTATGATAACCGACGTTGGTGACGCGCCTCGCACGCGATAAATGTGAATAATCGGACGTTGGCCCTAAGCTGCAATAAAACTATCCCGACTTTGGTTTGATAACAAATTCACAAACAAAACTAAGAGGGTTGACATGACTGGAGGTTCATATCTGCCCTGCTACTCGGCGATAAAATAGTGAAGATTGGGTGCAAAATTGTACTGTGCGATGAAGTGCTCAAAAGTATAATCAAGCCATCAACAAACTAGCGTCACCTTAGACAGCGGATAATTCTTGCCCTTTCCTATTTAAGATCTTTTGCAGTCGATTTTAAAAATTGGAGTGTTTGAATTGTTCTAGGTCTGAATTTCGAGACCTAATAGCTCAAGTTCTTATTCTTTTTTCCATAAATTCGATTGTCTAATCATCTGTTTTGTACAAGATACACGGTTGTATCTAAGCTTTCAATTCGTCTAAGCCAATTAGCGATGACTGAAATGCCTAGCAATTTCCTGCCAACGTAAATTTGACATAATCAATAGGTCATAATCAATAGGAGGGGTTTCAATTCCATGTCATTAGGTAGTTTCTATCACAAAACCTGGTGCACACATCTTCATTTTCAACCACATTTCCCCTCTTTCCCATCCGCATCCTCTCCCTCCGATGACTTCTTCAACGGTGGCTAAACAAGTTTTGAGAGTAATAACATTTAGATCTATGGACATATGTCGAATTGAAATTGGTATGGGTTTATTTAATAAGAGAAAAGATAATAACTCGGCATGCGTGTTCAGCGCATTTACATATTTAATTGAGCCAATTTGGGATTCTCACTTTGGAAATTCGACTCCGAGTCTAAGACAGTTCGGGATAATTTACTCAGATTGGTTCTCGCCCGGGATGTAAACTCTATATGTAGCACGAGCCGTTCTAGATTGATTCAGGTTTCCTACGCTAGCATCGGATGCCTCCTGCATCAAGTGCAAAGGCAAAAGTGAAAGGCTGACATGACAAATGGATGGTCTGTCTATCCTATCAATCAATGAAATAGTATGTCGACAATTATATGGGCGAATGTGGGCCAAGAATATGCTGAGTTGCCTCGAGGCGCTTCGGTACAAGAGTCGAGTGATGTGATCTTGCATAAGGAAGTGCTCCTGCAACCTCTTGGTGATGGCTGCGCAAGTTAGTCTCCCATATTGCAATACAATTCAGTTGCCCATGTGAGGGCTTTGAAGGCACTGCAAGTGCAGCCGTGGGTTCGCTCAACTGGGCTGGCTTCCTCATGATCACAATCTAGTGATAGTAACTTAAAGAGTATTGATAACGTGTTTTTTGTCATTAAGGATGCATCGTTGAACATATTTTTATTGGTTTGCTACTTATCGGTGCAAGAGTGGTGGTATCGAGCAGTGGGAGAATAACGTTGAGTGCAATATTGTGGGTATAAGTGACATTAGAATCAAAATATATGATGATATTGCGAAGATGTTGATTGGTGTAAGACATGCTCCAAAGTTAAAGAAGAGCTCGATGTGCTTGAGTGTCCTAGATTCAATTGTGTTGTCAATATACTTTCGAAAATTGAAGGTTGCTCAAGATGACTTAGTGATGATGAGAGGAATCAAGCATAAATGAACTCCAATGCGAGGCAATGGCAGATTTTGCCCTGCGAATTGGATGCATATGTTAAAGAGATGGATTGTGGCAAATGTTTTTGGGGGCATGTTGGCATGAGAAGCTTGAAGGTTTTGGGTGAGAGGAATCTATTATATAGTTATGTGACTAAGGAGCTAAATATGTGTAGGTACTATACAATGTGCAAACAACAAAAGATGCATTTTAGTACAATTGTTAGAAAATCTACGATCACTGGAGAGTCGATTCGCTTGGATCTTTGCAGGTTGTCGTTTCAAGGAAGAGTGTCAGATTTATGCTTGCGGTTATGGATGACTATTCGAGAAAGACTTAGGGTGCACATGATAATCATTCTATTTCTGTTCAAGAATTATTTTTCTGTTCCGACTTATTTTTGAAACAAAAATATGTTTGGTAAAATTATTTCATTTTTCTATTTATGGAATATATTTTTATTTAAGAAATAGGTTTGGAACATAAATAATTTTTTTTTTACTTCTTTATTTCTGGAATAAAAATGAGAAATAAAAACTCTTCTTATTGTTCGTTCTCGCTAATAATCGATCGTCATCCACCATCCGCCGTCCATTGATCACTATCCACCATTGTCTATTGCCGTCGGTCACCAACCGTTGTCCGTCGTCGCTAGTCGCCGTGCGCCGTTTGTTGTTGGTCGCAAATCGTCCACTTGAGAGAAAGAAATTTTGTGTCGTTATCAAATAAATTTCTATTCCGAGAATAGAAATTTTGTATCGTTATCAAACGTGTATTTTTTCTTGAAAACTCATTCAAGAATAGAAATAATAAAAATTTATTTCTCTTCTAAAAATTAATTTTTGGCTAGAATAGTTATCATTTGCGCCCTTAGTTGTTGTTGCTAAGTTTGTAGAACTAATAGTTATTGTAGCTGCTAAGTTTGACAACTTAAGTGGATGATCTCTGAACAGGCAAAAATGTAATTGTGGTTTCGCTTGGTAGAAGAAGCCTTCAGCCAAAGGTGCAAGAGGGAGTTGGCGTCTTAATAAAATCCATGGTTATGGTGAAATTGGAATGATGTTTGGACTTCGAAAACGATTGTGGTGGTTGGGAAACCCATTGAGGCTATGGGGGAATAGCCCACATGAAATTATTGTGATTTGACTCAAATGTCCACTAAAAGTAAAAGTTAAAATATACCACGACTCCGAGCTCATTACAAGAGAGTCCAACCTGAACTGAAATGTGTTGAAGCTTGGCCCATGTTGTACGGATGGCCCTGGGTTCTTCAAGGAAAGTCCAAGAAGTTGCAGATTCGTCGAGACCGAGTGAAGTGATGAAATCGCAAACATTTGGAAGTCCGAGTTTCGATATTGGTCGAGTTAGTGCCATCTCGTGATAACTTTTGAGAATTTCTCCGTGAGATTGGGTGACTATTTTGCAAGGATTTGTGTGTGGTTAAACACTTTAGTTATTAGGTGAATTTGTTTGCTGGAAAATATTGAAAATGTTTAAATGACTCGAGGATAATTGTAATTTCCGTCATATCGGTTGATCTATAGGGGTACTTTGTGCTACTCATCCTGTAAAGTAGTTCCCTTAACTACATAGATATCGTGTCCGATGGATTTCTTCGGTCCGTTTATTATTATACTTGATAGCTCATTTTTATGCAACTGTCACGTAAAACAATTAAAATGCGAGCATGAATGCTTTTACAGTACAATTTTCATACTGTACAATTTTACAATACATTATCGTAACTTAGTACAAAAACTTCATGATAAATTGTTAAAGTATTCACAATGTTAAGTAATCAAGTGTAAAATGAAAGTATAATCAAAGTGCGATATTACAAGGAGTTAATTTTAGAAAATTCTAAGCAAGCACTAATTAATTCGTTTCTTTGGAAAAAAAGAAAAAGAAGATAGAACCACTTTCGTTTGACAGTACAAGATTTGGAATCCGACACAATTTGTATTAAAAAATAAAAATAAAAATCTGAGACTTTTACATCATATCACAAGTTTGGCGAATCAAAACACAAGATCTCATGTTATTGGTGTGACAATCTTGTACCAAATTGACTCATTTAATTCATGTTTATTTATTTTTATGTAATATAATTTTAGCAATTCATTTTCAATCCAACCTAAGCTACATTGTTAGTGTTTTTCTCCTTAAAATGTTGCCTTTGAGGAATGGACAACTCCATAAATTGGCTAGCCAAAGTCAACGAGGGAACTTGTTGTTAAAAATAAAAATAAAAATGAGGGAACTATTTTCTAACTGGTTAGACACCACCACAGAAATGTTGCTATATAGAAATATTCTTGTAGCAATTGCATGTACTAAGCATTCAACAAGAAGATCATTGTTACAGAAATATAATCCACCAAATTAGAGAGAAGCCGCAAAACTGGTTGCTTTTGCTCTATTTACTAATTGGTTGGACACCACCACAAACATGTTACTAAATAGAAATATTCTTGTAGCAATTGCACGTACTGCGCAAGCATTCAACAGGAAGATCATTGTTACAGAAATATAATCCACCAAATTAGAGAGAAGCTGTAAAAATGGCCGCTTTTGCTCTATTTTCTAATTGGTTGGACACCACCACATATATGTTGCTAAATCAAAATATTATTGCAGCAATTGCACGAACTGCGCAAGCATTCGACAAGAAGATCGTTGTTACAGAAAAATAATCCCCCTCGCTGCACATTATCGTAGAAATTTCAATCCATGCTCGTCGTTACCCCCTATTGGTGATGGCATCACCGATGGAAACGAGAGTTTTAACATAATTGCAACTGGTAACTAATGGTGGAATATCCTGCTTGGAACTTCCCATGAACGCCAAGCAGGCGACGATTTCGTTGGAGGCCATCGAGACATCATAATTTGCAGACAATGCGTCCAATCCAAGTTCGCGACTTGCAGTTGAGAACATCGTGGCCGCAGTTTCGAAGTGAGCCTTACAAGTCTTGAGCACCGGCTTCCATGAAGATGTTGTGTTTGGGTCCACAAGCATTTGGTCCAATAACTCCTGCCTCTTGGTAGTGTTCTCCGCCGCTATTTGCAAAGCGATTTCACCGAGAGAAAGATGTGAAGTCGCTTTTGCAGCCCGTGGGTCAGGGTTTAGAGTGGCGACGCATTCTGGGTAAACTTTGGTTGCCCTGCAAAGCTCGCTTACCAGCACGGATTCTGCACTGGCTGAAGATGCGGAGAAGAAGACAACAAGGCAAAACACGAGCGATATCATTAGTTTCTGGCTCGGTGAATCCATTGAAGAAGGCGGTGTGCGGCGAGGGAATTTGGTTAGTGATTTTCTGGTGTATTTTTTCTGGGTTCATGTGAAGGAAAGGGCTGGTTTTATATGGGAGGAAACCCTAACGAGAAGCACACGTACGTTTGGACAGAGAAGGGATAAGAAGAAGGTTAGTTTGATGGCGGTTGAAAGACGATGCAAGGAAGTCGGCGAGTGAAAAAAGGTGGTGCGGGCAATTCCATGAACAAAAAAACGACGGGCCTGAACCGTCTGCAACCAATCTTGTAATCCAGAAGGGATTTGGCCCTTCATTCGAAATAATTGTTCACGTATATATTTCTCTTTTTGGAGATCTTTTCTACAGAACGAAAGTAGCCTGGCTAATTCGGACATATGTGCCAACGATTTCTTCAATTGTCGATTCTATGTTCGTCTTCTCACGAGCCTAAATCAACATTTTTAGGTCTTATTCGTTTGAAGACTTCGCCTGGTAACTACTTATTCGTTTGAAGACATCACCCGGTAACTACTTATTTGTTATTCGTTCGAAGACATCGCCTGGTAACTACTTATTTGTTATTCGTTTGAAGACATCACCTGGTAACTAACTCTACCCTTTTTGTTGCGAAAACAAAAATATCAAACAATTGAATAAATGAACAAAGAAATATATGGATTGGAGGCCGGATTTATGTGGTTAAGTCAATGTGATATATTCCATGGGAAATCCAGTAGAATATTCCACTATAAATCAAGTGGTATAAAAAAATATTACAATTATACTTGAGTTATTTAAACACTTCTTGTGTTTCCTAATCCTGAATTACACATAATAACTCACACATTGCTCGATCCTCACAATTTCTCTCAAACTAATCTCTCAATACACACACGCACACAAAATCCTTCCCACAAGATTTGATCAACTTCAACGCTTTTGGATTGCTTTAAGGTATACTTCACATGTAAGCCCTGTTAAGATATGAAATGTTTTTGATATTATTTTTGAATATGAAATATTTTTGATATCTTTTTGAATTTCATATTAGCATACCAACTGTAGATGAGTTGGCATTCCATGATTCTTGCTCTATCAAAGATTGCATTTTTCTTTCTCTTTATAAGCGTGTACAATCTGTAAATTAAGTGATATGAAAAATCATTCACAAATTGTGAGCTTTTTCACGAGCCGTAATCACTACTGTGGATTTCTTTATATTCAGTTCCAAGTCCTCGAAGTGCATGAATGACTAAATCATCATCGAGAGATAGGAGTGTCAATGATTGCTAATTCATCGGCAAGGGCTTTAAGTTCCTGCAAAAATTCTGAAACAGAACATGAGTTTCGGCGAGCGGTAGAGAGTTGATCCTTGAGATTTTGTAGATTTTGAGTAATGTAAACAGTTGAGTAAAGTCTTGATCGCTAATGTACTCGCTTAGTTCAAAAGTCGATTTCTAGGAGGAAGCTTGGATAAATTCACTCAATTGCTGATAAAGGCAGCTCTTTTTATCAAACCGTGATGAATACATTTATCATTTGCTTACCCTAATTGGATATGAAGATCTAGAAAGAAGAACAACGCAAATGCCATAACTTTTGTACGACCCTTTTATGAGTACCATAACTATTTTTTCGCTTATTTAAGTACCGTCTTGGAGTAAAATCGATCATATGAGTGTAATTTCCTGTAGATCATCCTATATCGATTTTTTTTATTAATCTCCCATCCGACACGGAATTTTTGAATTTTTTATTTATTATTTTGATTTTGATTTTGATTTTTTTTCCTTTTTCTATCAAGGTTGGCAAGGTTGCCCATATTGGGTGAGGGCTGCCTCGTCTTTAGCCGTGAAGGCCCTTGCTTGAATTGGGCGAGGGTTTCACAACCAGTGAAAGTCACCGATGACCCTCACCAGCCCTAAAAAGACAAAATCAAAATCAAAATAAATAATTCAAACTAAATAACTAAAAAAAAAAAAAAAATTCCATGTTAGAATTAATGAAGCCGTATAGGACGACCGGCATTCATGTTGGATTTTTTGGCAAGGCAAATCGGTAATGATATTCAAATGATCGATTTTTCAAATTTATGGCATCTAAGAGAGCCAAAAAAAGAAAAAAGTTGTGACACTCAAGAGAGTGCCGCATAAAAGTTATAGCATTTGCACTGTTCTTACTTGGAAGATCCGGATATTCCTTTGACTTAATTCTTTGGTCAAAAAGAATTGGAAAGCTTAGATCTAGGCTTGGAATTTTGGAAAGAAAAACTCGAGTTAAATCAAATTAATTATTACTTATTTTACTCGGTCAATCAAAGGAACCGACGATGGACACAAATAGCGACTTTATTTTAGGAAAGCTCGCTATTACCAAAAAGATCCGATTTTATGAGCTAATCAAATCTTCCCGTGATTGCGTTTATTAATTCCAACGACTAAGCTGGAGATTCAAGATTATATAGTAGATTGATACAAGCTTAAAAATACATGGAAAAACAAGAAAGCTACAAATGCTGAAAGTTCCTGTTGATTGTAATTGTGATCTGAGAGGTGTTTAAGTGTGTAAGCAGTGCTTGTTTATTGATAGTGGTGCTTGTGTACTTGTAGTGGGATCTATCAACTTTGGTAGAAGGAACACTAGTTTTGTTGTAAGTATTGAATTTACTAGTGAATTCCAATTACGGGTGAGCATGATCCGGGTTGGGTCTGTCCAATACTTAACCCAAGGGCCAACTCACATGGTATCGGTCCTTAATTTTTGGAACTAGAGACCGACTCTATTGAGCCTAGGACCAAAGACTAGACTAAACGGACCCTATCGATTCAGTCTGGTTCCAAGGTCAATTTAAGACCTACAAATTATAATTATTCTTGTTTCATTTTTTGTATTTCTTGAAAGGAAAAACATGCATTTTCAAATTATATATCCATCAATAATGCGACATTGGCCAACCGAATTATGAATATTAGTAAATATCAAATGTAAATCTAAGATAATATAACAACAAAAATCATTGCGATTATTGAGCTACGTTTGTGAGGCGGGCCAAGAGAGGCGAGTGATTTCACCAGTTGAATTGCACTCGTGAGGTGAGTGAGCCAATGAAGAGAGGTGAGCGACGAGCAAGGTGAGTGAAGATGTCACGCCCCGAACCTCGAGCGCGCTAACATCCCACCATGGTCATGTAAATGCGACATTCTCAGGTAGTGTCGTCGACCCGGTTCGCTTATTATTGCGCAAGCGGAACGTATTATAAAACCCCTGACAATGAAAAACGGGATAGAAAAGGAGGAAGCAAAACCACAACATAACACTTTCATAATTCAACAGAATTACAAACAGGGGTCTACGGCCGAAAGCCTACAAAAGATCGGCTCTTAAAAAGGAACTGTCCCTACGACCTACAAGTCGGACACGTTCTCCAATCCTCCTGACTTCACCTCTGCAACTCCTCAAGGTCAACCAAAGCTATCTAGTCGCTCCGTCCACCAGGGACCTGAAATTGTTAATCCACAAACCGGGATGAGACAATGTCTCAGCAAGTTCAACCCCCTAAACCCCTATTAGAAAGAAAATACGCCCCGGGTGGCCTAGCCACATCACACAAAGACTTACCTCGCATTAGTCTTCATCTGCGCAGGTTAGCACAGTTTATATAGTTCAACCACGTGCAATTATGATAACCAAACAATTGAGACACAATCACATCATCAGAACAATTCAACCACTTGGATCGTTTGAGCGATCAATCGACTCGGCCGATTTCATGTCATTCTAGCAAATCAATCACTGCCTCCAATCACGACTCTACATGTAAGTCTAACATTTAGTGGTAATTACGGCCCCACTCGGCAAAATTAGAATTAGTGGCATCACGGCCCCACTCAAAGCACAACCTTTAAAAGGTGGTAGATCCCACCCGATG
Source organism: Eucalyptus brandiana (assembly GCA_014182725.1). Lineage (NCBI taxonomy): Eukaryota > Viridiplantae > Streptophyta > Magnoliopsida > Myrtales > Myrtaceae > Eucalyptus > Eucalyptus brandiana. Next base: position 20,559,800 of record CM024678.1, read on the forward strand.
GGCACAACCTCTAATAGATGGTAATTCACGGCCCTATTGGGCACGACCTCACATAGGTGGTAAATCATGGCCCGATTGGGCGTGACCTTTATCGTGGTATATCACGGCCCCACTAGGCGCGACCTTTATCAAGTGGCATATCACGGCCCCACTGGGCGTGACCTTTAATAGGTGGTTAAATACGCCCCATCTCCCATCAATTTCGACACTTGAGATTTTATAAAAAGAATCCCTATTTATCGCAATCAACACTCGGTTTGCCACATCCATTCATCAAATTCAAATTCTAAATGCACGAAGAATCAAACGAAATTCGAGAATTTAGGGTCCCAAAATAATTTTCGAATTTATTATATAATTAAATTTATTCCGAAAATTAATTAAATAATAATATTTTAATAATTTCGAATAATAATAAATTATTTAATTATTTAATAATTTCGAGATATTTAAATAAATCAAAAGTAAATTCCTTTATGTCAAATCAAGGCTTATTCTAAATAAACCTACTTATCCTTAATTAAGCACACTTTAAATTAAAACACCACATTAATCTAATCTACTCTTAAATAACCTAAACTAACAACCTAATAATACTTAACATAAACTAAACCTCCCTAAGCATAATTAACCCTCTAAGCGAGGTTTAGTGAGCTAAACTCACCGGATTAACGAGCCGAGCGGACCAAAACGACGAGAACAACGCGAGGATCGACTTTTCTCAAGGTGGGCCGAGCATCCGGGTCCGGGAAGCTGGCCAAAACGGGCCAAACGTCCGCTGCCATACCCATTTTCTGCAACTACTGATTTGGGGCCAAGAAGGGCGGATCCGGCGTCGGAATGGGCAGAGGAAGGCGGCGGCAGCTCGTGCGGGCGAGGCGGTGGCTCCGGCGGGTCTCCCGGCTACCCTAGCGACGGCGACAGCAGCTGGACAAAGGAGATGGAGCTTGGGGCCGGGTGAGCAGGGCGAAGCAGCGCGCGATGGCTGGCCGGCGAAGCGACACGCGGGTGCGCGGGATTCGCGCGTGGACGACTACGGCGGCGGCGGCGAGCTCCGGCGACGAGCGTGCGGGGCGTCGAGCTCGGGCGGCTTCCGTCGGCTACTGCACGAGTTCTCAGATCTGCTGCGGACACGGTTTGAGGTGGAGTGGAGAGGCGAGCTGACCGACAAGCGGCGCGGGCGGCGCGGGGCGGCGACGGCGACGACGACGGCGTGCGAGCAAGAGCGGACGACCAAGGCTGCAGCTTCTTCTTCTCTGCATTTTTCTGGTCTTCGCACCATGGAAATGGAGGAGAGAGGTGACGGGAGAGAGGAAGGGAGGAGAGAGAAGGAAGGGGGTAATTTCTTTTCTTTTTCTCTTTCTTTAATCCACAAAATGGCCCACCATGACATCTTCAAGTGATGTCATACTCCACTAATTTCCAATCTCCCACAACAATCTTCAATGGGTCCATTTTATTTTTCCGCCGGGGCATGAAACTTTGTACATCAATTCCTTCAATTCCAATCAATTCTCTCCCAATTGAATTAAATTAAAGTCCATAAAATTAATCCAATGCCACCACACTTCAATTCACATCTTCACTTATCCGTAGAACCAACTTAAGTCCCCAAAAGCGCGATCAAAGGCGGGCCTACTAATTTCTCGAGCAAAATTAGCCATTCTCTGATTTGATCGCTGAAAAATTCTGATTACATGAAAAAAAATCTTCTGAAGATGAGTTAATATTCCTGAAATGATTTGTGACACACCTAGACTTTCAATTTCTGAATTCGATCTCAATTCCACGGTTAATTTCACTTTGGCACGATACTAGCGCGGCCCAACCTACCGGGTAGCCTTTAGAAGTTTTCATGCATTTGACCTATGGTTGAACATCGCAAGCCACAATGTACATCTTTGAAACATTGGCGACTTTCGGTTATCGGGGTAATTTCAAAGTTTCAAATACGAACATAGGGTACTTAATCGATAGAAAAGTCGGTCCAAGGTGCCGATCGACAAGAATTGTGCGATCGGTGGAATCACCCACACCTCATCACATGCCTCGTCGAGTCGATCTATCTTCGATCTATAATCGATTTTTAATTGTGCCGCAATGACCCTTGCGACAATTAGCTCGGTCGAAAGGTCGCTTCCCGGTTAAATTCTCTAGTCGATGCATTAGAATTTCTTGACGGCTTCACATGATAGACTAGTTTTCACGTGAGTGGCCGACTCAAGGAAAAGAACTATATGCGTGCCAATGAAATGCCCGTCTCAATTTATTGAGAATAGAATTGCAAAATCGGGATGTCACAACTCTTTCCTCTTATAAAAATTTCGTCCTCGAAATTTAAACCTTTACCAATTCTTAGACAAAAAGGTGGGGGTACAAATGTCTCATATAATCTTCTCTTTCTCAGGTTGCTCCTTCTGTACCAATGCTGCCAGATTATTGCTATCTTACCCAAACTACTTCGGATTCAAAATGCTAAACACTTGCCCATTTAAAATTCCAAAGGTCTTCAACACAAAATCTGCGAAGCAAAATTGGCGATTTTGAGCGCCTCTTTAAACTGTCTCTGATAATTGCAACTGAATCACTTATTCCTCAACCAACTCTGGACTTGCGATTTTCTAATCTCTGATCTCATCTCAACCGACTGAAGTCCTGTACACTCTGCTTTGCATTGATTAAAAAGAAATTATCTCGACCGATCTACTTGAAATTGGGAACCTCTCGGTCAATATCTAATATAACCCCGACACGATCTCGGCAACGCAATCACTAACTACCGTATCGACCCCCGGCTCGTGATCTTTCTTTCCCGACTTCATCTCAAAGCAATTGAAATTATGCACTCTCTACTATGTGCTTTTAAGAAAGAACCATCTCGAAAACTCGCCAACTTAGAACATCGATCTCGATTTGAAATACAATTCATCCCTAGCACCCCATGCAGATAAATTATATGATATACACACACTTCGGTATACCTATTCTAATCGAGATCTTTTCGTTATGCACTAAGGTGAGTTGACTCCGTTCATCCGACAACCACAACCCTATAAGGAATCAATACTCTTCCCGACTCCTTAATAACCTGTCATAACATTCCATCATGCCATACTTCCATTCTCACACAGGACTCTCTCAAGTGCTTGAAAAAGCTTTCATGGCTTACATTACCAAATTCTCACTTACTGATACATCCAACACTTACAACTTGTTAGGCGATACCCTTCTTCATGCCGATCTACCCATCCCGATGATGTAGATTTTGACTCACCTTCGTACTGTCTGGACAACGCTGAAGTTGCTATGATGAGCTTCTCATAAGATCTCTTCTTTAATTTATGTATTGTCAATTACACACAATCGTCCTCAGAACCTTAGCGTTTTGTTTTCAGAAATCTGAAAATCAACCTCTCTCTTATCTGCATTCTCTTATATAGTCTTCTGAAATTTTGAATATGTCCACTGAAGCGTTTTGATTCTGATCTGTGCTCTCGGCTCAATTCTGAGGGTAATCATAAGATTCACAAGATGGTCTACCTTATATCTGAAAATCGAATTTCAAACTTCCTCAAGTGAGATCTAATCCTTGAGTACTAACTGTGCAACTAAGGACTCTCGACTCAATGCATCTGTAACTTTGCTCACCTTTCCATAGTGATACGAAATATCATAGTCATAATCCCTAAGGAGTTTCATCCAGCGATGCTGTCTCATATTCAAATCTTTTTGAGAAAATACGTACTTGAGACTTTGATAATCATTGACGGTATGAAATATTCCTCTGTACCGATAGTGCCTCTCAAATTCCAAACGAACATAACTACTGCAAGTTCTACGATGTGCGTCGAATAATTTAACTCACAAGATCTCAACTGAAGGGACATGTATGCAATAACCCTATCATGCTGCATCAACAAGCAACCAAATCCTTTAAACGACGCATCACCGCGGATCTCATAACTTTCGGGACCGGATGGAATGGTCGCACAAGTATGGTAGCCGGTTTCGCTTGAGCTCTTGAAAACTACACACGCACTTGCTGTCCACTTAGACTTCTTTTCTTTCCTCGCAGTCGAATCAACCGCAACGCCGACGCCGAAAACCCTTCCATAAAACTTTTGTAATATCCTGCTAATCCCTAGAAACTTATAATCTCTCATCATCGCAGTCAATCTCGACCAACTAATCATTGCTTCAATCTTGGACGAGGTTTACGGAGATTCCTTCTCCTGAAATCACATGACCTAGGAACGCCACACGAGTCATCCAAGACTCGCATTTGCTAAACTTATTGAAAAAAATCCAAAAGTACTCGAGGTCTGAAATGCCATCTCCAAATGTCTCTCGCGCTCCTTTGCACTCTTCGAACACACCAAGATAACTTCAATGAACACAATCACAACTGATTCAAGTACCCCTTAAACATCCTGCTCATTAGACCCAAACAAACAGCTAAGGTGTCCATCGAACCACACGGCATTACAGTGAACTCATAACTGCTGTATCAAGTGCGAGATGCTAACTTCGGTATGTCTTTCTTCCTGATCCTCAATTGATGATACCCTGACCTCCAACGATCTTGAAGAAAACACAACGAACCAACTTTCTTCTTCACGAATAGAACGGGTGCTCCCCAAGGTGATGCACTGGAACGTATGAATCTCCTATTCCACACTTCTTGCATCTACACCTTCAGTTCTTTTAAATCGGGTAACAACATCCAGTAAGGAGCCTTAGAGACTGGCTCTAATCCGGGTGCTAATTCAATCACGAACTCTATTTTTCTTCCTGACAACAAACCTGGCAATTCTCCAGAAAATACCTTAGAGAACTTGCGTACCACAATTGTGTTCTCCATATTCAGCCCCTCAACTGACGCATCCATTATAGTTGTCATGTAGATTCGATAACCAACAACCCGAACCAGTCGTCTTTAGTGACAAATAACAAGGATTGAAGTTCCTCTTCAACTTTCAGTGATTCAAGACTTTCGCACGCTAACTGAACAAGATAAATTACATCACTACCACGATTCAAAACAACTGAAAACTCCTTAAGCCAAACCTTTTTATAAATGACTTCCAAGTCCTACCTAAGCAACCCTTAAAGTACAACTATAGTCAGAGATTCATCTTTCTATCACTTTATTACCACAACGAAGATCCTACAATCTTCACTGAAAATTCTGCTGCACTATTCTGATAAAAACATCTCAAAAATATTCTTCCCTTGATTGACGCTTGGCCGACCCATTCATGCTCCTCTAGCCATCCTAGTGGCATCCTACCTGAAGTAACGGTACTTATGCTCTCCTGGACTTACGCAAACAATTCCTAACCCGATGGCCGTGCTGGCCACATTCAAAACATGTTCCCCTTTTTACTCTGACAATGGGCTGACTCACGCCTCCTTTCCACAAACTCGACACACAATCGGTGAGTCCTCTACCTCCCACCAAGGAATATCATGCACCCTTCTTTGCACTGAGGTCTGTTCCAAGTACCCCATTAATGTCCCGAAGCATGTTTCCTCTTTCGTCTTATCAACGGCGGTGCGAGGAACAGTTGTGGTTCCATCTATCTATACGGACAATCTTTGATCAAATGACCGTGCGCGACACCCGTAACAAGTCATTTCCCTCTTACAAAGATGAGATAGATCCATGTCCTTTCTTACGACATGACACCCATTGATCGAGTTGAGCACCGACTTTCCAATTCTACTCTTCCTAAGTTAGGTGAAATGGGGCACCTTTCTTCCGACATCGCCATTTCCCCCAATCAATTTCCATTTCTGCTTAAACTGTACTCTGACTCAGATACAGTGGCCGGGCGAGCAGGCGGAGCAGCGCGCGACGGCTGGCCGGCGAAGCGACACGCGGGTGAGCGGGCTTCGCGCGCGGACGGCGACGGCGGCGGCGGCTAGCTCCGGCGACGAGCGTGTTGGCGTCGAGCTCGGCTGGCTTTCGTGGACTGCTGCACGAGTTCTCAGATCTGCTGGGGACATGGGCTGAGGCGGAGCGGAGAGGCGAGCTGACCGCGCAGCGGCGCGGGCGCGGGCGGCGTCGGCGACGACGGCATGCGAGCAAGAGCGGACGACCAAGGCTGCAGCTTCTTCTTCTCTGCATTTTTCTGGTCTTCGCACCATGGAAATGGATAAGAGAGGTGACGGGAGAGAGGAAGGGAGGAGAGAGAAGGAAGGGGGTAATTTCTTTTCTTTTTCTCTTTCTTTAATCCACAAAATGGCCCACCATGACATCATCAAGTGATGTCATACTCCACTAATTTCCAATCTCCCACAACAATGTTCAATGGGTCCATTTTATTTTTCCGCCGAGGCATGAAACTTTGTACATCAATTCCTTCAATTCCAATCAATTCTCTCCCAATTGAATTAAATTAAAGTCCATAAAATTAATCCAATGTCACCACACTTCAATTCACATCTTCACTTATCCGTAGAACCAACTAAGTCCCCAAAAGCGCGATCAAAGGCGGGCCTACTAATCGCTGAAAAATTCTAATTACATGAAAAAAAAATCTTCTCCAGATGAGTTAATATTCTTAAAATGATTTGTGACACACTTAGACTTCCAATTTCTGAATTGGATCTTAATTCCACGGTTAATTTCAGTTTGGCACGATACTAGCGCGGCCCAACCTACCGGGTAGCCTTTAGAAATTTTCATGTATTTGACCTGTGGTTGATCATCTCAAGCCACAATGTACATCTTTGAAACACTGACGACTTTTGATTGTCGGGGTAATCTCAAGGTTTCAAATACGAACACAGGGTACCCAATCGATAGAAAAGTCGGTCCAGTGCCGATCGACAAGAATTGTGCGATCTGGTGGAATCATCCACACCTGATCACATGCCTCTGTCGAGTCGATCTATCTTCGATCTATAATCGATTTTTAATTGTGCTGCAATGACCCTTGCAGATTAGCTCAGTCGAAAGGTCGTTTCCTGGTCAAATTCTCGAGTCTGATGCATTAGAGTTTCTTAACGGCTTCACCGATAGACTAGTTTTCACATGAGTGGCCGACTCAAGGAAAAGAACTATACGCGTGCCAACGAAATGCCCGTCTCAATTTATTGAAAATAGAATTGGAAAATCGGGATGTCACAGAAGAGGATTTCTTTTTCTTTTTCCAGACTTGGTATATAATTTACACGATAGAACCATATAAGAAATAACAAAAGTGGAGGCACCAAGATTTAGAATAAACAAAGAAATATAAAATATAAAATATATGATATATCTTGTATAAAACATATATGTAACATATAGAGTTGCTTCCGAAGTCCTAAAATTGAGGAACAACTCATACAATGTAGAGTGCAAGGTCCTAGGACCAAGGACCGGCCTAGTCCTACTGTGTGGTCTAGTTGGGCCACACCCTTTCAATCTTGTTGATTGCTATTACTTTGGGAGAATGAATGTAGACTTAATCTAAGCTAAATCACTATAAGATTTGCTTGCAACTCCGTCTATCTCTCTACTTATTTCATTATTTATCTCGTAGAAGCATCATTAATCGACATAATCAAACATCTATCAAAATTAACTTGAGTTGTTCCCGAAAAAATCTAAAGTTTTGAGAATCAACTTATTCACCACCCTCTTGGTTGAATTTTCCACGTAAATAACCTAAAGACATAAAAGACATGATTGAATATGAATATATGTCTCCAACAAAAAGTGATTTCCCTATTTGTTGAGAAACTTAGTCCAATCCAATTTGGATGTCCATTTGATAATTGCTTTGGAATACCAAAATACAAAATCTCCTATGTGAATTTGAAATTTTGTCTATAGGCTCAAATTCAAGATATTTTCTAACAATCTCCACCTCCTTAATATTTAAGTCAAGTCATAATTGATTTCTTAGTCACGTTGTTGATTCGAATGAAAAGGCGAATAGCAAGCAAAACCAGCTAGCTAAAAACCATCAAAGCTGGCCGACTTTTCTAGATATCCTTGTAAATCATAAATCAGGAAAGTAAGGGAAAGAAAATCAAAAGTTGGATTCAACTCAACCAATATGTCGTTATCAATCGGATGTAAATTATTGACAAATTAGGTTAAAATATGTGAAATCCACCCAACTTGCCCTCCCGGATGGGTCCGGCGAGGAAATATGGTCGGGCCATCTTACAAGATCCACGCCGAGGTCTTCGCGAAAAATCATGATTTGTCATCCATCGCGTGCGATTGAATTCAACTCGGTGTGAGGTGACCCGGATAGGATTAGCAATTATGATAACCGACGTTGGTGACGCGCCTCGCACGCGATAAATGTGAATAATCGGACGTTGGCCCTAAGCTGCAATAAAACTATCCCGACTTTGGTTTGATAACAAATTCACAAACAAAACTAAGAGGGTTGACATGATCGGAGGTTCATATCTGCCCGCTACTCGGCGATAAAATAGTGAAGATTGGGTGCAAAATTGTACTTGTGCGATGAAGTGCTCAAAAGTATAATCAAGCCATCAACAAACTAGCGTCACCTTAGACAATGGATAATTCTTGCCCTTTCCTATTTAAGATCTTTTGCAGTCGATTTTAAAAATTGGAGTGTTTGAATTGTTCTAGGTCTGAATTTCGAGACCTAATAGCTCAAGTTCTTATTCTTTTTTTCCATAAATTCGATTGTCTAATCATCTGTTTTGTACAAGATACACGGTTGTATCTAAGCTTTCAATTCGTCTAAGCCAATTAGCGATGACTGAAATGCCTAGCAATTTCCTGCCAACGTAAATTTGACATAATCAATAGGTCATAATCAATAGGAGGGGTTTCAATTCCATGTCATTAGGTAGTTTCTATCACAAAACCTGGTGCACACATCTTCATTTTCAACCACATTTCCCCTCTTTCCCATCCGCATCCTCTCCCTCCGATGACTTCTTCAACGGTGGCTAAACAAGTTTTGAGAGTAATAACATTTAGATCTATGGACATATGTCGAATTGAAATTGGTATGGGTTTATTTAATAAGAGAAAAGATAATAACTCGGCATGCGTGTTCAGCGCATTTACATATTTAATTGAGCCAATTTGGGATTCTCACTTTGGAAATTCGACTCCAGTCTAAGACAGGTTCGGGATAATTTACTGTAGATTGGTTCTCGCCCGGGATGTAAACTCTATATGTAGCACGAGCCGTTCTAGATTGATTCAGGTTTCCTACGCTAGCATCGGATGCCTCCTGCATCAAGTGCAAAGGCAAAAGTGAAAGGCTGACATGACAAATGGATGGTCTGTCTATCCTATCAATCAATGAAATAGTATGTCGACAATTATATGGGCGAATGTGGGCCAAGAATATGCTGAGTTGCCTCGAGGCAGTTTCGGTACAAGAGTCGAGTGATGTGATCTTGCATAAGGAAGTGCTCCTGCAACCTCTTGGTGATGGCTGCGCAAGTTAGTCTCCCATATTGCAATACAATTCAGTTGCCCATGTGAGGGCTTTGAAGGCACTGCAAGTGCAGCCGTGGGTTCGCTCAACTGGGCTGGCTTCCTCATGATCACAATCTAGTGATAGTAACTTAAAGAGTATTGATAACGTGTTTTTTGTCATTAAGGATGCATCGTTGAACATATTTTTATTGGTTTGCTACTTATCGGTGCAAGAGTGGTGGTATCGAGCAGTGGGAGAATAACGTTGAGTGCAATATTGTGGGTATAAGTGACATTAGAATCAAAATATATGATGATATTGCGAAGATGTTGATTGGTGTAAGACATGCTCCAAAGTTAAAGAAGAGCTCGATGTGCTTGAGTGTCCTAGATTCAATTGTGTTGTCAATATACTTTCGAAAATTGAAGGTTGCTCAAGATGACTTAGTGATGATGAGAGGAATCAAGCATAAATGAACTCCAATGCGAGGCAATGGCAGATTTTGCCCTGCGAATTGGATGCATATGTTAAAGAGATGGATTGTGGCAAATGTTTTTGGGGGCATGTTGGCATGAGAAGCTTGAAGGTTTTGGGTGAGAGGAATCTATTATATAGTTATGTGACTAAGGAGCTAAATATGTGTAGGTACTATACAATGTGCAAACAACAAAAGATGCATTTTAGTACAATTGTTAGAAAATCTACGATCACTGGAGAGTCGATTCGCTTGGATCTTTGCAGGTTGTCGTTTCAAGGAAGAGTGTCAGATTTATGCTTACGGTTATGGATGACTATTCGAGAAAGACTTAGGGTGCACATGATAATCATTCTATTTCTGTTCAAGAATTATTTTTCTGTTCCAGACTTATTTTTGAAACAAAAATATGTTTGGTAAAATTATTTCATTTTTCTATTTATGGAATATATTTTTATTTAAGAAATAGGTTTGGAACATAAATAATTTTTTTTTACTTCTTTATTTCTGGAATAAAAATGAGAAATAAAAACTCTTCTTATTGTTCGTTCTCGCTAATAACTGATCGTCATCCACCATCCGCCGTCCATTGATCACTATCCACCATTGTCTATTGCCGTCGGTCACCAACTGTTGTCCGTCGTCTGCTAGTCGCCGTGCGCCGTTTGTTGTTGGTCGCAGTCGTCCACTTGAGAGAAAGAAATTTTGTGTCGTTATCAAATAAATTTCTATTCCGAGAATAGAAATTTTGTATCGTTATCAAACGTGTATTTTTCTTGAAAACTCATTCAAGAATAGAAATAATAAAAATTTATTTCTCTTCTAAAAATTAATTTTTGGCTAGAATAGTTATCATTTGCGCCCTTAGTTGTTGTTGCTAAGTTTGTAGAACTAATAGTTATTGTAGCTGCTAAGTTTGACAACTTAAGTGGATGATCTCTGAACAGGCAAAAATGTAATTGTGGTTTCGCTTGGTAGAAGAAGCCTTCAGCCAAAGGTGCAAGAGGGAGTTGGCGTCTTAATAAAATCCATGGTTATGGTGAAATTGGAATGATGTTTGGACTTCGAAAACGATTGTGGTGGTTGGGAAACCCATTGAGGCTATGGGGGAATAGCCCACATGAAATTATTGTGATTTGACTCAAATGTCCACTAAAAGTAAAAGTTAAAATATACCACGACTCCGAGCTCATTACAAGAGAGTCCAACCTGAACTGAAATGTGTTGAAGCTTGGCCCATGTTGTACGGATGGCCCTGGGTTCTTCAAGGAAAGTCCAAGAAGTTGCAGATTCGTCGAGACCGAGTGAAGTGATGAAATCGCAAACATTTGGAAGTCCGAGTTTCGATATTGGTCGAGTTAGTGCCATCTCGTGATAACTTTTGAGAATTTCTCCGTGAGATTGGGTGACTATTTTGAAGGATTTGTGTGTGGTTAAACACTTTAGTTATTAGGTGAATTTGTTTGCTGGAAAATATTGAAAATGTTTAAATGACTCGAGGATAATTGTAATTTCCGTCATATCGGTTGATCTATAGGGGTACTTTGTGCTACTCATCCTGTAAAGTAGTTCCCTTAACTACATAGATATCGTGTCCGATGGATTTCTTCGGTCCGTTTATTATTATACTTGATAGCTCATTTTTATGCAACTGTCACGAAACAATTAAAATGCGAGCATGAATGCTTTTACAGTACAATTTTCATACTGTACAATTTTACAATACATTATCGTAACTTAGTACAAAAACTTCATGATAAATTGTTAAAGTATTCACAATGTTAAGTAATCAAGTGTAAAATGAAAGTATAATCAAAGTGCGATATTACAAGGAGTTAATTTTAGAAAATTCTAAGCAAGCACTAATTAATTCGTTTCTTTGGAAAAAAGAAAAAGAAGATAGAACCACTTTCGTTTGACAGTACAAGATTTGGAATCCGACACAATTTGTATTAAAAAATAAAAATAAAAATCTGAGACTTTTACATCATATCACAAGTTTGGCGAATCAAAACACAAGATCTCATGTTATTGGTGTGACAATCTTGTACCAAATTGACTCATTTAATTCATGTTTATTTATTTTTATGTAATATAATTTTAGCAATTCATTTTCAATCCAACCTAAGCTACATTGTTAGTGTTTTTCTCCTTAAAATGTTGCCTTTGAGGAATGGACAACTCCATAAATTGGCTAGCCAAAGTCAACGAGGGAACTTGTTGTTAAAAATAAAAATAAAAATGAGGGAACTATTTTCTAACTGGTTAGACACCACCACAGAAATGTTGCTATATAGAAATATTCTTGTAGCAATTGCATGTACTAAGCATTCAACAAGAAGATCATTGTTACAGAAATATAATCCACCAAATTAGAGAGAAGCCGCAAAACTGGTTGCTTTTGCTCTATTTACTAATTGGTTGGACACCACCACAAACATGTTACTAAATAGAAATATTCTTGTAGCAATTGCACGTACTGCGCAAGCATTCAACAGGAAGATCATTGTTACAGAAATATAATCCACCAAATTAGAGAGAAGCTGTAAAAATGGCCGCTTTTGCTCTATTTTCTAATTGGTTGGACACCACCACATATATGTTGCTAAATCAAAATATTATTGCAGCAATTGCACGAACTGCGCAAGCATTCGACAAGAAGATCGTTGTTACAGAAAAATAATCCCCCTCGCTGCACATTATCGTAGAAATTTCAATCCATGCTCGTCGTTACCCCTATTGGTGATGGCATCACCGATGGAAACGAGAGTTTTAACATAATTGCAACTGGTAACTAATGGTGGAATATCCTGCTTGGAACTTCCCATGAACGCCAAGCAGGCGACGATTTCGTTGGAGGCCATCGAGACATCATAATTTGCAGACATTGCGTCCAATCCAAGTTCGCGACTTGCAGTTGAGAACATCGTGGCCGCAGTTTCGAAGTGAGCCTTACAAGTCTTGAGCACCGGCTTCCATGAAGATGTTGTGTTTGGGTCCACAAGCATTTGGTCCAATAACTCCTGCCTCTTGGTAGTGTTCTCCGCCGCTATTTGCAAAGCGATTTCACCGAGAGAAAGATGTGAAGTCGCTTTTGCAGCCCGTGGGTCAGGGTTTAGAGTGGCGACGCATTCTGGGTAAACTTTGGTTGCCCTGCAAAGCTCGCTTACCAGCACGGATTCTGCACTGGCTGAAGATGCGGAGAAGAAGACAACAAGGCAAAACACGAGCGATATCATTAGTTTCTGGCTCGGTGAATCCATTGAAGAAGGCGGTGTGCGGCGAGGGAATTTGGTTAGTGATTTTCTGGTGTATTTTTTCTGGGTTCATGTGAAGGAAAGGGCTGGTTTTATATGGGAGGAAACCTAACGAGAAGCACACGTACGTTTGGACAGAGAAGGGATAAGAAGAAGGTTAGTTTGATGGCGGTTGAAAGACGATGCAAGGAAGTCGGCGAGTGAAAAAAGGTGGTGCGGGCAATTCCATGAACAAAAAAACGACGGGCCTGAACCGTCTGCAACCAATCTTGTAATCCAGAAGGGATTTGGCCCTTCATTCGAAATAATTGTTCACGTATATATTTCTCTTTTTGGAGATCTTTTCTACAGAACGAAAGTAGCCTGGCTAATTCGGACATATGTGCCAACGATTTCTTCAATTGTCGATTCTATGTTCGTCTTCTCACGAGCCTAAATCAACATTTTTAGGTCTTATTCGTTTGAAGACTTCGCCTGGTAACTACTTATTCGTTTGAAGACATCACCCGGTAACTACTTATTTGTTATTCGTTCAAGACATCGCCTGGTAACTACTTATTTGTTATTCGTTTGAAGACATCACCTGGTAACTAACTCTACCCTTTTTGTTGCGAAAACAAAAATATCAAACAATTGAATAAATGAACAAAGAAATATATGGATTGGAGGCCGGATTTATGTGGTTAAGTCAATGTGATATATTCCATGGGAAATCCAGTAGAATATTCCACTATAAATCAAGTGGTATAAAAAAATATTACAATTATACTTGAGTTATTTAAACACTTCTTGTGTTTCCTAATCCTGAATTACACATAATAACTCACACATTGCTCGATCCTCACAATTTCTCTCAAACTAATCTCTCAATACACACACGCACACAAAATCCTTCCCACAAGATTTGATCAACTTCAACGCTTTTGGATTGCTTTAAGGTATACTTCACATGTAAGCCCTGTTAAGATATGAAATGTTTTTTGATATTATTTTTTGAATATGAAATATTTTTGATATCTTTTTGAATTTCATATTAGCATACCAACTGTAGATGAGTTGGCATTCCATGATTCTTGCTCTATCAAAGATTGCATTTTTCTTTCTCTTTATAAGCGTGTACAATCTGTAAATTAAGTGATATGAAAAATCATTCACAAATTGTGAGCTTTTTCACGAGCCGTAATCACTACTGTGGATTTCTTTATATTCAGTTCCAAGTCCTCGAAGTGCATGAATGACTAAATCATCATCGAGATAGGAGTGTCAATGATTGCTAATTCATCGGCAAGGGCTTTAAGTTCCTGCAAAAATTCTGAAACAGAACATGAGTTTCGGCGAGCGGTAGAGAGTTGATCCTTGAGATTTTGTAGATTTTGAGTAATGTAAACAGTTGAGTAAAGTCTTGATCGCTAATGTACTCGCTTAGTTCAAAAGTCGATTTCTAGGAGGAAGCTTGGATAAATTCACTCAATTGCTGATAAAGGCAGCTCTTTTTATCAAACTGTGATGAATACATTTATCATTTGCTTACCCTAATTGGATATGAAGATCTAGAAAGAAGAACAACGCAAATGCCATAACTTTTGTACGACCCTTTTATGAGTACCATAACTATTTTTTCGCTTATTTAAGTACCGTCTTGGAGTAAAATCGATCATATGAGTGTAATTTCCTGTAGATCATCCTATATCGATTTTTTTATTAATCTCCCATCCGACACGGAATTTTTGAATTTTTATTTATTATTTTGATTTTGATTTTGATTTTTTTCCTTTTTCTATCAAGGTTAGCAAGGTTGCCCATATTGGGTGAGGGCTGCCTCGTCTTTAGCCGTGAAGGCCCTTGCTTGAATTGGGCGAGGGTTTCACAACCAGTGAAAGTCACCGATGACCCTCACCAGCCCTAAAAAAGACAAAATCAAAATCAAAATAAATAATTCAAACTAAATAACTAAAAAAATAATAAAAAAATTCCATGTTAGAATTAATGAAGCTGTATAGGACGACCGGCATTCATGTTGGATTTTTGGCAAGGCAAATCGGTAATGATATTCAAATGATCGATTTTTCAAATTTATGGCATCTAAGAGAGCCAAAAAAGAAAAAAGTTGTGACACTCAAGAGAGTGCCGCATAAAAGTTATAGCATTTGCACTTTGTTCTTACTTGGAAGATCCGGATATTCCTTTGACTTAATTCTTTGGTCAAAAGAATTGGAAAGCTTAGATCTAGGCTTGGAATTTTGGAAAGAAAAACTCGAGTTAAATCAAATTAATTATTACTTATTTTACTCGGTCAATCAAAGGAACCGACGATGGACACAAATAGCGACTTTATTTTAGGAAAGCTCGCTATTACCAAAAAGATCCAATTTTATGAGCTAATCAAATCTTCCCGTGATTGCGTTTATTAATTCCAACGACTAAGCTGGAGATTCAAGATTATATAGTAGATTGATACAAGCTTAAAAATACATGGAAAAACAAGAAAGCTACAAATGCTGAAAGTTCCTGTTGATTGTTGATATAGCTAGTACGATTACCTAGAGGGGGGTGAATAGGTATAAAAGATTTTTCTTTTGATAATTACACACTGCTTGGATAGATAAACGATTTGCAGTAATTAAAAAATAATCGTAAGACTGAGTAAGGGAAAGAGAGAATTAGACACGCGGTTTATAGTGGTTCGGCTTGTTTCAAGCCTACGTCCACTCTTTCGCACCGACACCAATTGGCTGGATTCCACTATGAACAAAGAGATGTTATAGTGATGTTCTTCCTTGACTTCTTGGTGTAGACGATCTTCCACACTCTCAAGGTGTCACTAGAAAATGAACACTCTCTGTGTATACAATTTCGCTCAAATAGTATCGACTAATAATCAAGGATTTTCAGACTCTGGAATTTTTCTATCGATCACGCTTTTTAAAACAACTTGAATGTCTTCCTTTTATACTCCTTTATGCCATCATAGCCGTTGGCACTTACCAAAGGAATTCCTCCAATCTACCCGTTGGACGGAATCAATCACGAAGATCATTCGAGCTATTTAAGGGACATGGCGATAGCCCATCAATCTGTTCGCCCATACAATCGGGATCTTGGTTTCCAAGAATAGAACATTTCCAAGAATACTTCGACGACCATCGGATCTTCAATCGATCTAGATAAGACCAAACAAAGAATCCGAGATGTTTATCCAACCAAGGGATCTTTTCCGAGAGGATAGGATCGAATCCTCAACCATAAGCTTCGGCTCTGGATTTCCTTTACTACTTTGGAATAGAAAGACGCATCGGTGAGAATAGTCTTGAGTCTTGAGTCTTGAGTCTTGAGTCTTGAGTCTTGAGTCTTTAATCTTCGGTCTCCAAATATCCAGACTTAGGGACGATAGAAACGTTTTGTCGGCTTCAAAAGACTCGGAAAGATTTCTCCAACAATCTCCCCATTTTTGATGGTGACAAAACTTCCTTGTAGATTTGAACAACTTTGACCTGCAAAGACATTTCTCAAGCAATATGGCTAACTCATAAAGATTAATAAAACAACCACATTCTGCATCCACAGCAAATTAGTTAGTCTTTCATGAGTGAGTAATACCATAAAACAACACTTGATATGAACGCAACCAGTCAAGCATTTAAATCCACAGTCAAGAGTACTCAAGTCAAACTCAAAAAATATAGCCACAAATTCAAAGACTAAAAGATAAAATGATGAAAGTTGATGAAGTTGGTTGATTGTTCAAATTGATTCTCCCCCTTTTTGTCATCATGAAAAAGTGAGAAAGGGATTAGGTCTGCTTGGGAATGCGAACGATTTGGAAATCTCCCATAGACTCGAACTAAGCCTTCTAGCTTCTTCAAGTCTTCCCTTAGATTAGCTACCTCCTCTCCTTTTGCACCGGCTTGAAGTTGTTGAGCGAGGTCTTTCATTTTGTCCTCCGGGGTAACCGAAGACGCTTGGCCAGCATTCTTGATGGATTGAATTTCACGATCTAGAGCATATATCTGTCCCCGCATTTCCATAAGTATATCAATAATACGACGAAAATCTCTTTGCCGAGCTATCCGTCCGTGTACTTGCATCGGCTTTTTCGGATGGAGTGAATGCAGACGTTGGTGCTTCAGTGAAATCTTGCAGATTTGGGGTCGACGTATCTTGTCCTTCTTCAGGCAATTTAGAAACCTGAACTTCTTCTGGGTCTGCTGGAGATGATCTTGGACCTTCACTATTGGCAGCATGTGGTGAAGACCTTTCTTGCTCGCCAACTCCCCCTGTCTCTAGGACATCACAAGGGGAAGAGTGATGATCATGTTCTTGATCTCCCTTGTCTCCAGTCGATGCGGGCTGTTCTTTTTCCTTTCTCTCCTTTTCTCCTTCTTTCTCCTTCTCTCTCTGCTGATCTTCTTCTCTGATCTTTGCTTGCTCCTCTTCCTCTCTCTGTTTCTGCTGAAGTTCTGTTGATTGAGGCACAGAACGTCTGGTTCTCGTTAAAGCAACGATTGTGGGATCCTCATCTTCTTCATCTTCATCCTCTAAGATGAGAGTCCTTTTCTTCTTCCTCGATGGGGCTCCAATGACTTCTTTTCCTTTTCTTTTTGAAGCGAGATGGGACCGGAGTCTTCACTCGAACTTCTCCATTGCCTTGGAAAGCTCTTGTAGACGCATCTTCGTCGGCATCTTCAAACCTACCACCATCTTATCGCACGGTCGAACACAAAGTGAATGGGGCGGTTCAATATTCATGTGTCTAAAGATCTTGGTCACCGGACCGGGGTAAGGCAATTGTCCCTTGTCTTTTGACACTTTGCTGCTCCGTACATATGGAAAAGAATCGTGTGCGGGAGAGAGAACTTCCTTCCGAGTTGATTGCATACATCAACTTTGCTTGAGAATAAGACACGAAGTCTTTGATGTAGACTTTGGTCCGAGATAGTTGATTACGATCTTATGGAGCACAATGTTGATTGCATTCATCCCGGAATAGGTAACTCTCTTGTCTCGCGTCCCTATCCTTGACAAGATCCCGAGTAGTACGTGCGGGTGAGACTTTGATTGGCGAGATAACGCCCTCGTTCAACTCCAACAATGTCGCAATATATTCACATCTACTACGTAGACTTTGTCTCGAACACTGAATGAAATTCTATTCGCATCCAAAAAGCTCAGATTTGAATAGAAATATGCGGTTAAATGTGCGTACCCGTCCGTAGAGTCAGAGCAAAATTTCTCAAGTTGAAGCAAGTTCAACTTCTCTCTCAAGTTCATGTTGATGGCGTCTAGAAAGTCAAAATCAACACTTCGAGGGTTTATCACCCCTCTTTTCAACGGTTTGCCATATACTTTCTCCTGTTCCTCGGATTTAAACAAATCCAATCGATTTCCTTTCGTCTTCGCTGCCACACCCATTCTCGGTTGAAACTCAAGGAACATTCTATCATCATCGTTCCCTTCAATTAAATTTTGTCCAGGTACACGAGGATCACTTGGAATATTTGCAAGTGCATCCTCTCGCTTTTCCTCTCGGAGCAATTCCTAACTCCTCCATTCTCCGCGAAAAAAGATATTCATTTCCATAGTTCTTATCCTTAAGGAAATCGTCTATGTAATTCAATGGTGTACCGGTGATTTTCAACGCACGATAAAGCTTGTAGATATAGGAGGGTTTTTGGACTCTTACAGGGTCGGCTTCCTCAATTATCTCTTCTTCAAGATGATGACTTTCACCATGTGGGGTAGGAGGCGATGAATGACGTGGATGAGAACGAATCGGACTTTGTTGCTGACTTGAAAAGTCTTCCTCCTCAGTAAGATCGAAGTGTATTGGTCCCTTCTCCATTCTTTGTGGTCCCCTGCTTGCTATTCTCGATGATTTCCTCGAAGAAGACATTCTTCTTTGTCGATTTGAGAGATTCCTTCGCTTGCTTCCCAAGGAAAAATGACCACTTTCTCGACGATGAACAAGAGATTGAAACGGGTTCGGGAGAAGAGTACTTTTTAGGGTTTTGACGATTGAAGATAAAGCTGTATATATATATTTAACTCACTTTTTGAAAAAAGGAAGTTCAATCGACACAGGGAAAGTGTACGAACATTTCTTTTCAAAATCAATAACTGCCAAAATTAATCTTTTTGAAAAGACAAGTTTTTTGATTTTCATACGTATAATAACGAACAACAAAATCGTACCTTTTCGAGTTCGAATAAAATAGCCACTTACAGTCTATAACCATGAATGTCTGAGTCTGAAGATCTCGAGACTGAGAGATTAGAGTCTAAGGACCGTTGAGTCTTTAGACTTTAACTTCTTCAAGCTTCAAAATGTTGAGTCTTGAAAGAATAGCGTCGAATTGACTTTTCTCCAAAGGCTTTGTGAAAATATCCGCTAGTTGACTTTTTGAATCAACAAATTGAATTGAGATTTCTCCGTTTTGAATATGATCTCTAATGAAGTGGTGTCGAATCTCAATATGCTTTGCTCTTGAATGAAGAATTGGATTTTTGGTAAGATTGATCGCGTTGGTGTTGTCACATCGATTTACGTGCATGAGTCTTCAATGCCAAAGTCTTGTAGCTGTTGTTTGATCCATAGAATTTGCGAACAGCAACTTCCAAGAGCTACATACTCGCTTCGTTGTTGAAAGAGCCACGGTACTTTGTTTCCTTGAAAACCAAGATCTTGTTCTATTTCCAAGCAACGACAAGTTCCGTGCTCTTTCTATCGACTCGCAACCGGCCGGATCGCATCCGAGTACCCTAGAAGATCAAAGTCTCCTTTCTTTGGATACCAAAGACCGATGTTTGAAGATGAGGCAATGTATTTGATAATTCGTTTCACGGCCTTTGAGATGTGATTCTCTAGGATCGATTGAAACCTAGCACGACACAAACACTTAACAAAATATCGGGTCTAGAAGCGTAAGATAAAGAAGTGAACCAATCATGCTTCGTATAGCTTTTGATCTACTTTCTTTCCTTCTTCATCCTTGTCTATCTTCGAGAACATGACATTGGTATGTCGAGTCTTTTTGCATTTTCTAATCCAAATCTTTTGACAAGATCATTTGCATATTTTTCTTGATGAATAAAAGTTCCTTCCTTCATTTGCTTCACTTGGAGTCCAAGAAAGAATGTTAATTCTCCCATCATACTCATTTCAAACTCATCCCGCATAGACTTAGAAAATTTCTTGCATAGGCTTTCATTAGGAGATCCAAATATAATATCGTCTACATATATTTGAACAAGTAAAAAGCTTTTGATTTCCTTTTTGATAAATAAGGTAGTATCTACTTTACCTTTGACAAAACCGTTACGTATTAGGAACTTACTTAGCCTATCATACCAAGCTCGAGGTGCTTGCTTTAAACCATACAAGGCCTTTTTCGGTCTAAAGATCGAATCGGTTTCTTTGGATCTTCAAATCCAGTGGTTGTTCCACATAAACTTCCTCATGGATGAATCCATTTAGAAATGCACTTTTGACGTCCATTTGGAATAACCTGAAATTTTTATAGCAAGCAAACGCAAGTAATAGACGAATAGCTTCTAACCTTGCTACCGGTGCGTAGGTCTCATCATAGTCTATTCCTTCCTCTTGCGTGTAACCTTTGGCCACGAGTCTGGCTTTGTTCCGTACGACTTTTCCATCCTCGTTCATCTTGTTCCTGAATACCCATTTGGTTCCAATAACAGTTTTACCTTTTGGTTTAGATGTCAGATCCCATACATCATTGATGTTAAACTGTCTGAGTTCTTCTTGCATAACTTCAATCCGGCTTTCATCGATAAAGCTTCTTCTATGCTTTTTGGTTGAATTTCGGAGATTAGAGCCACGGCACTAGATTCTTCACGTCTTTTTGATCTCGGTGTGGATTCTTTCATTGATTTCACCGATAATGAGATCTTCGGGATGACTGGATTTGTGCTTCCGATTCTTGGTTGATTTTCCCGGTTGATGATCTCTTTCTTTATTTGAATCTTCAAGAACATCTTGATGTTGGACTTCCGAGACCGAGATGCTTCTTGAGTGGTAAGTCTTGAAAGATGCGGTTGGTTCGGACTCTTCATATTGAGTCTGACTGGATTCAACTTGCATTGAGTCTTGGAATTTGACATTCATTGATTCCTCCACTGATTGGCTTTTCTTGTTAAAGACTCTGTAAGCCTTGCTTGTCGTAGAATATCCAAGGAAAATGCCTTCATCTGATCTTTCTTCAAACTTACCAACTCGATCATTTGCATTTTTCAAAATAAAGCATTTGCAACCGAACACATGAAAATATGAAACAATAGGCTTCTTACCTTTGAATAATTCATAGGGGTTTTCTCTAAAATGGGTCTTAGAAAGATTCTATTGATGATGTAACATGCTTTGTTGAAACAAATTTCACTTCAAAAAATCGAGAAGAAATTTTACTTTCAATTAAAAGTGTTCTAGCCATTTCTTGAAGAGATCTATTCTTTCTTTCCACAACTCCATTTTGTTAGAGTATATGGAGAGGAAAATACATGATTAAAACCAGATTTATCAAAAAACTTTGTAAAGTTTTGGTTTTCAAATTCACTTCAATGATCTGTTCTTATACTTGAAATAGCACATCCCTTTTCATTTTGAACCTTTTTAGCAAACTTTTCAAAGTACGAAAAGGTTTCTGACTTACTTGCAAGAAAATATACCCAGGTAAAACGAGAGTAATCATCCACAATCACTAGACAATATTTCTTACCTCCAATGCTCGGGTTCTTGTTGGTCCAAAGAGATCCATATGCAGCAATCGGAGAACATGATTAGTAGAGATATGTTTTAAAGGCTTAAATGAATTTCTTACCTGTTTTCCCGTATACATGGTGTGCAAGAGTCGACTTTTGATAAGGTAATTTTGGTAGACCTTGAACAAGCTTCTTTGATGAGATTTTGGCTAATTGCTTCGTGTTGACATGGCCAAGCTTTCTATGCCATAAGACCGCTTCATCTTGAATTGAGATGAGACATTGCGTTTCATTTGGTCTTACATCAAGAAGGTAGATATTTCCATGCCTTCGACCCATGAAAGACTGAGTTGAGTCTTTACTTATTCCAGAACATATGCCTTCTTGAAAAGAGATCTTGAACCCAGTATCACAGAGTTAACTAATGCTGAGAAGATTATAGTTGAGTCCTTCCACTAAAGAAACATTGCTTATTGTGAGATTTCCAATTTTAACAGTTCCAAATCCCACAATGCTTCCTTTGCTGTTTCCACCAAATGAAACTTTTCCACCATTTACTTGAACAATCTTTATAAAGCAATTTGAGTCTCCTGTCATGTGTCTTGAGCATCCGCTGTCAAGATACCATTTTACCTTCTTTTGACAGAGACTCGTAATCAAAGGAGAATCTCAAGTTTTCTTTGGTACCCAAATTTTCTTGGGTCCTTTGGCGTTAGTAGGATAAGCATTATTAGGCCATACCCTTTTAACAAGGCTTCCGGATCATAGGACACTCTTTTTCAAAGTGATCTTGACTGTTACACTTTGAACACCTTAGAGCATTTCGACCTACAGACTTCACAAAAACCTTTTTGAAATGATTTTTGTACGCTTCTCTTGATGGTCTTTTCTTGATTCTTTCTTTTACTTTCGGAAATTCAATCAAAGGGATTGTTTCTGCTGTCATTCCTAAACCAGACTTGTTGAAGTAAGGTCTTTGAACCGAAAGAACTTTCTCGAGTTTTTCGGACCCTATTGAAAATTTCTTTGAAATATTTGATAAGTCGGTTTTCAAGAAAGCATTTTCTTTCGAAAGTTTATCTTCATTCTCATTAAGAGTAGAAACATTCAAGTCTAGACTTTTCACTTTTTCTTCTAAAATATTTTCCTTTTGTTTTAAAGCTAAGTTTTCCTTTTCGGTTCGGAAATCTTTTTGAGAGAAGTCTTAAGACGAAGCATAATTCATCAATATATTTAGAGACTTTGACAGAATTTTAAAATCACTTACCTCAAATTCACTGCACTCGAATCGATCCAGAATCCGAGTCCGATTGTGCCATTAGACACGATTGGCATATTCCTCATCACTTTCTTCACACTCTGTATCGCTCCGGTTTCGGCTTTGAGAGCTTTTCGAGACTTTTTGGTTTTTCCTCTCTTCTTCTTCGAAGAGGACGGTTGGGTCGATGTGTCCCTTTTTCTTACATTCGAAACGTACTACATCTTTGTTTGGTTCTTCATCAACAAACTTGGTTTGCTTTGTTTCGAAAACTTTATTTTCTTGAGTTGAACCTTCTTCCTTTTCTATTCAGCTTTCAATCTTCTTATCATAAGAGCAAGCTCCTCATCATCCAGATCTTCTTGAATCTGTATCATCGAATCATCATTAGATCTTAATGCAATGGATTTCTTACCTCTTGGATCTTCGTCTTCGTTGATTCGCTCCACTTCGTAAGATTGAAGAGTTCCAATCAGCTCATCTACAGATAATGGCATAATTCTTTGCGTCTCTCGTATTGAAGTCTTTATATGATTCCAATCCTTGGAGAGTCCTCTCAGCAACTTGTTCACCTTCATAGGATCAGTAATTTTCTGTCCTTGATTATCAAGTCCATTGACAATATCTCGTAAACGGCTAAACATGTCGGTTATAGATTCTCCTGGTTTCATTTTGAAGGCTTCGTATTGACCAAGAAGAATATTAATTCTGGTCTCCTTCACTCGGTCTCTGTCCCTTCATAGGTAATATGCAATCTATCCCGGACTTCTTTTGCTTTGACACAAGAAGATATTCTCGTTATATTCGGTTGGTGACAAAGCACAATATAAAGAATAAATTGCTTTTGCATCGAGTGCTTGTCTCTTGTTTATCTCATCTTGAGACATTCCGCTGGTCTCAACGGTTTCTTTCCCTCTTTCGGATACGATGCAACGGTAGGAGTGATTCCTCTCTCCACAACATCCCATTCCGAGAGGATCCTTAGATCGTAGGAAAGCTTTCATCTTGTTCTTCCAGATGTTGTAATCATTTCCATCGAAGTAGGGTGGTCTGGTATTGCTTTGACCTTCCACCAGCCCTGATGCTAGCATACTAGCCATGGATCTTTTACTCTGAAGTAAAACACTTCAAATAGAGTAAGAACACGGGCTCGATACCAATTGATATAGCTAGTACGATTACCTAGAGGGGGGTGAATAGGTATAAAAGATTTTTCTTTTGATAATTACACACTGCTTGGATAGATAAATGATTTACAGTAATTAAAAAATAATTGTAAGACTGAGTAAGGGAAAGAGAGAATTAGACACGCGGTTTATAGTGGTTCGGCTTGTTTCAAGCCTACGTCCACTCTTTCGCACCGACAGCCAATTGGGCGGATTCCACTATGAACAAAGAGATGTTACAGTGATGATCTTCCTTGACTTCTTGGTGTAGACGATCTTCCACACTCTCAAGGTGTCACTAGAAAATGAACACTCTCTGTGTATACAATTTCGCTCAAATAGTATCGACTAATAATCAAGGATTTTCGGACTCGGAATTTTTCTATCGATCACGCTTTTTAAAACAACTTGAATGTCTTCCTTTTATACTCCTTTATGCCATCATAGCCGTTGGCACTTACCAAAGGAATTCCTCCAATCTACCCGTTGGACGGAATCAATCACGAAGATCATTCGAGCTATTTAAGGAACATGGCGATAGCCCATCAATCTGTTCGCCCATACAATCGGGTTCTTGGTTTCCAAGAATAGAACATTTCCAAGAATACTTCGACGACCATCGGATCTTCAATCGATCTAGATAAGACCAAACAAAGAATCCGAGATGTTTATCCAACCAAGGGATCTTTTCCAGAGGATAGGATCGAATCCTCAAGCTTCGGCTTTGGATTTCCTTTACTACTGGAATAGAAAGACTGTCAGTGAGAATAGTCTTGAGTCTTGAGTCTTGAGTCTTGAGTCTTGAGTCTTGAGTCTTGAGTCTTGAGTCTTTAATCTTCGGTCTCCAAATATCCAGACTTAGACTGATAGAAACGTTTTGTCAGCTTCAAAAGACTCTGGAAAGATTTCTCCAACAATTGTAATTGTGATCTGAGAGGTGTTTAAGTGTGTAAGCAGTGCTTGTTTATTGATAGTGGTGCTTGTGTACTTGTAGTGGGATCTATCAACTTTGGTAGAAGGAACACTAGTTTTGTTGTAAGTATTGAATTTACTAGTGAATTCCAATTACGGGTGAGCATGATCCGGGTTGGGTCTGTCCAATACTTAACCCAAGGGCCAACTCACATGGTATCGGTCCTTAATTTTTGGAACTAGAGACCGACTCTATTGAGCCTAGGACCAAAGACTAGACTAAACGGACCCTATCAATTCAGTCTGGTTCCAAGGTCAATTTAAGACCTACAAATTATAATTATTTTTGTTTCATTTTTTGTATTTCTTGAAAGGAAAAACATGCATTTTCAAATTATATATCCATCAATAATGCGACATTGGCCAACCAAATTATGAATATTAGTAAATATCAAATGTAAATCTAAGATAATATAACAACAAAAATCATTGCGATTATTGAGCTACGTTTGTGAGGCGGGCCAAGAGAGGCGAGTGATTTCACCAGTTGAATTGCACTCGTGAGGTGAGTGAGCCAATGAAGAGAGGTGAGCGACGAGCAAGGTGAGTGAAGATGTCATGCCCCGAACCTCGAGCGCGCTAACATCCCACCATGGTCATGTAAATGCGACATTCTCAGGTAGTGTCGTCGACCCGGTTCGCTTATTATTGCGCAAGCGGAACGTATTATAAAACCCCTGACAATGAAAAACGGGATAGAAAAGGAGGAAGCAAAACCACAACATAACACTTTCATAATTCAACAGAATTACAAACAGGGGTCTACGGCCGAAAGCCTACAAAAGATCGGCTCTTAAAAAGGAACTGTCCTACGACCTACAAGTCGGACACGTTCTCCAATCCTCCTGACTTCACCTCTGCAACTCCTCAAGGTCAACCAAAGCTATCTAGTCGCTCCGTCCACCAGAGACCTGAAATTGTTAATCCACAAACCGGGATGAGACAATGTCTCAGCAAGTTCAACCCCCTAAACCCCTATTAGAAAGAAAATAAGCCCCGGGTGGCCTAGCCACATCACACAAAGACTTACCTCGCATTAGTCTTCATCTGCAGGTTAGCACAGTTTATATAGTTCAACCACGTGCAATTATGATAACCAAACAATTGAGACACAATCACATCATCAGAACAATTCAACCACTTGGATCGTTTGAGCGATCAATCGACTCGGCCGATTTCATGTCATTCTAGCAAATCAATCACTGCCTCCAATCACGACTCTACATGTAAGTCTAACATTTAGTGGTAATTACGGCCCCACTCGGCAAAATTAGAATTAGTGGCATCACGGCCCCACTCAGCACAACCTTTAAAAGGTGGTAGATCCCAGCCCGATGGGCACAACCTCTAATAGATGGTAATTCACGGCCCTATTGGGCACGACCTCACATAGGTGGTAAATCATGGCCCGATTGGGCGTGACCTTTATCGGTGGTATATCACGGCCCCACTAGGCGCGACCTTTATCAAGTGGCATATCACGGCCCCACCGGGCGTGACCTTTAATAGGTGGTTAAATACGCCCCATCTCCCATCAATTTCGACACTTGAGATTTTTATAAAAAGAATCCCTATTTATCGCAATCAACACTCGGTTTGCCACATCCATTCATCAAATTCAAATTCTAAATGCACAAGAGAATCAAAGACGAAATTCGAGAATTTAGGGTCCCAAAATAATTTTCGAATTTATTATATAATTAAATTTATTCCGAAAATTAATTAAATAATAATATTTTAATAATTTCGAATAATAATAAATTATTTAATTATTTAATAATTTCGAGATATTTAAATAAATCAAAAGTAAATTCCTTTATGTCAAATCAAGGCTTATTCTAAATAAACCTACTTATCCTTAATTAAGCACACTTTAAATTAAAACACCACATTAATCTAATCTACTCTTAAATAACCTAAACTAACAACCTAATAATACTTAACATAAACTAAACCTCCCTAAGCATAATTAACCCTCTAAGCGAGGTTTAGTGAGCTAAACTCACCGGATTAACGAGCCGAGTAGACCAAAACGACGAGAACAACGCGAGGATCGACTTTTCTCAAGGTGGGCCGAGCATCCGGGTCCGGGAAGCTGGCCAAAACAGGCCAAACGTCCGGTGCCATACCCATTTTCTGCAACTACTGATTTGGGGCCAAGAAGGGCGGATCCGGCGTCGGAATGGGCAGAGGAAGGCGGCGGCAGCTCGTGCGGGCGAGGCGGTGGCTCCGGCGGGTCTCCCGGCTACCCTAGCGACGGCGACAGCAGCTGGACAAAGGAGATGGAGCTTGGGGCCGGGTGAGCAGGGCGGAGCGGCGCGCGGCGACGGCCGGGCCGGCGAAGCGACACGCGGTGCGCGGGATTCGCGCGTGGACGACTACGGCGGCGGCGGCGAGCTCCGGCGACGAGCGTGCAGGCGTCGAGCTCGGCTGGCTTCCGTCGGCTACTGCACGAGTTCTCAGATCTGCTGCGGACACGGTTTGAGGTGGAGTGGAGAGGCGAGCTGACCGACAAGCGGCGCGGGCGACGCGGGGCGGCGACGGCGACGAGGACGGCGTGCGAGCAAGAGCGGACGACCAAGGCTGCAGCTTCTTCTTCTCTGCATTTTTCTGGTCTTCGCACCATGGAAATGGAGGAGAGAGGTGACGGGAGAGAGGAAGGGAGGAGAGAGAAGGAAGGGGGTAATTTCTTTTCTTTTTCTCTTTCTTTAATCCACAAAATGGCCCACCATGACATCTTCAAGTGATGTCATACTCCACTAATTTCCAATCTCCCACAACAATCTTCAATGGGTCCATTTTATTTTTCCGCCGGGGCATGAAACTTTGTACATCAATTCCTTCAATTCCAATCAATTCTCTCCCAATTGAATTAAATTAAAGTCCATAAAATTAATCCAATGCCACCACACTTCAATTCACATCTTCACTTATCCGTAGAACCAACTTAAGTCCCCAAAAGCGCGATCAAAGGCGGGCCTACTAATTTCTCGAGCAAAATTAGCCATTCTCTCGATTTGATCGCTGAAAAATTCTGATTACATGAAAAAAATCTTCGAAGATGAGTTAATATTCCCGAAATGATTTGTGACACACCTAGACTTTCAATTTCTGAATTCGATCTCAATTCCACGGTTAATTTCACTTTGGCACGATACTAGCGCGGCCCAACCTACCGGGTAGCCTTTAGAAATTTTCATGCATTTAACCTATGGTTGATCATCGCAAGCCACAATGTACATCTTTGAAACATTGGCGACTTTCGGTTATCGGGGTAATTTCAAAGTTTCAAATACGAACATAGGGTACTTAATCGATAGAAAAGTCGGTCCAGTGCCGATCGACAAGAATTGTGCGATCTGGTGGAATCACCCACACCTCATCACATGCCTCTGTCGAGTCGATCTATCTTCGATCGATAATCGATTTTTAATTGTGCCGCAATGACCCTTGCAGATTAGCTCGGTCGAAAGGTCGCTTCCTGGTTAAATTCTCTAGTCTGATGCATTAGAATTTCTTGACGGCTTCACATGATAGACTAGTTTTCACGTGAGTGGCCGACTCAAGGAAAAGAACTATATGCGTGCCAATGAAATGCCCGTCTCAATTTATTGAGAATAGAATTGCAAAATCGGGATGTCACAACTATTTCCCTCTTATAAAAATTTCGTCCTCGAAATTTAAACCTTGACCAATTCTTAGACAAAAAGGTGGGGGTACAGTCGTCTCATATAATCTTCTCTTTCTCAGGTTGCTCCTTCCTTCGTACCAATGCTTTGCCAGGATTATTGCTATCTTACCCAAACTACTTGATTCAAAATGCTAAACACTTGCCCATTTAAAATTCCAAAGGTCTTCAACACAAAATCTGCGAAGCAAAATTGGCGATTTTGAGCAGTCTTTAAACTGTCTCTGATAATTGCAACCGAATCACTGATTCCTCAACCAACTCTGGACTTGCGATTTTCTAATCTCTGATCTCATCTCAACCGACTGAAGTCCTGTACACTCTGCTTTGCATTGATTAAAAAGAAATTATCCGACTGATCTACTGAAATTGGGAACCTCTGGTCAAGATCTAATATAACCCTGACACTGATCTCGGCAACTGCAATCACAAACTACTGTACTGACCCTGGCCTGTGATCTTTCTTTCCCTGACTTCATCTCAGCAATTGAAATTCTGCACTCTCTACTATGTGCTGCTTAAGAAAGAACCATCGAAAACTCGCCAACTTAGAACATCGATCTCGATTTGAAATACAATTCATCCCTAGCACCCCATGCAGATAAATTATATGATATACACACACTTCAGTATACCTATTCTAATCGAGATCTTTTCGTTAGGCACTAAGGTGAGTTGACTCCGTTCATCCGACAACCACAACCCTATAAGGAATCAATACTCTTCCCGACTCCTTAATAACCTGTCATAACATTCCATCATGCCATACTTCCATTCTCACACAGGACTCTCTCAAATGCTTGAAAAAGCTTTCATGGCTTACATTACCAAATTCTCACTTACTGATACATCCAATACTTACAACTTGTTAGGCGATACCCTTCTTCATGCCAATCTACCCATCCCGGTGATGTAGATTTTGACTCACCTTCGTACTGTCTGGACAACGCTGAAGTTGCTATGATGAGCTTCTCATAAGATCTCTTCTTTAATTTATGTATTGTCAATTACACACAATCGTCCTCGAACCTTAGCGTTTTGTTTTCGAAAATCTGAAAATCAACCTCTCTCTTATCTGCATTCTCTTATAGAGTCTTCTGAAATTTTGAATATGTCCACTGAAGCGTTTTGATTCTGATCTGTGCTCTCGGCTCAATTCTGAGGGTAGTCATAAGATTCACAAGGTGGTCTACCTTATATCTGAAAATCGAATTTCAAACTTCCTCAAGTGAGATCTAATCCTTGAGTACCAACTGTGCAACTAAGGATTCTCGACTCAATGCATCTGTAACTTTGCTCACATTTCCAGAGTGATACGAAATATCATAGTCATAATCCCTAAGGAGTTCCATCCAGCGATGTTGTCTCATATTCAACTTTTTTTGAGAGAATACGTACTTGAGACTTTGATAATCATTGACGGTACGAAATATTCCTCTGTACCGATAGTGCCTCTAAAATTCCAAACGAACATAACTACTGCAAGTTCTACGATGTGCGTCGAATAATTTCACTCTCAAGATCTCAATTGAAGGGACATGTATGCAATAACCCTATCATGCTGCATCAACAAGCAACCAAATCCTTTAAACGACGCATCACTGCAGATCTCATAACTTTCAGGACCAGATGGAATGGTCAGCACAAGTATGGTAGTCAGCTTCTGCTTGAGCTCTTGAAAACTACACACACACTTGCTGTCCACTCGGACTTCTTTTCTTTCCTCGCAGTCGAATCAACCGCAACGCCGACGCTGAAAACCCTTCCATAAAACTTCGTAATATCCTCGCTAATCCCAAGAAACTTCTAATCTCACACTACCCAGTCAATCTCGACCAACAAATCATTGGTTCAATCTTGGACGGGGTTTACGGAGATTCCTTCTCCTGAAATCACATGACCTAGGAACGCCACACGAGTCATCCAAGACTCGCATTTGCTAAACTTATTGAAAATAATCCAAAAGTACTCGAGGTCTGAAATGCCATCTCCAAATGTCTCTCGCGCTCCTTTGCACTCTTTGAACACACCAAGATAACTTCAATGAACACAATCACAACTGATTCAAGTACCCCTTAAACATCCTGCTCATTAGACCCAAACAAACAGCTAAGGTGTCTATCGAACCACACGGTATTACAGTGAACTCATAACTGCTGTATCAAGTGTGAGATGCTAACTTCGGTATGTCTTTCTTCCTGATCCTCAATTGATGATACCCTGACCTCCAGTCGATCTTGAAGAATATTGATGTACAAACACAACGAACCAACTTTCTTCTTCACGAATAGAACGGGTGCTCCCCAAGGTGATGCACTGTAACGTATGAATCTCCTATTCCACACTTCTTGCATCTGCACCTTCAGTTCTTTTAAATCGGGTAACAACATCCAATAAGGAGCCTTAGAGACTGGCTCTAATCCGCGTGCTAATTCAATCACGAACTCTATTTTTCTTCCTAACAACAAACCTGGCAATACTCCAGAAAATACCTTAGAGAACTTCCGTACCACAATTGCGTTCTCCATATTCAGCCCCTCAACTGACGCATCCATTATAGTTGTCATGTAGATTCGATAACCAACAACCTGAACCAAGTCATCTTTAGTGACAAATAACAAGGATTGAAGTTCCTCTTCGACTTTCAGTGATTCAAGACTTTCGCACGCTAACTGAACAAGCTAAATTACATCACTACCACGATTCAAAACAACTGAAAACTCCTTAAGCCAAACCTTTTTATAAATGACTTCCAAGTCCTACCTAAGCAACCCTTAAAGTACAACTATAGTCGGAGATTCATCTTTCTATCACTTTATTACCACAACGAAGATCCTACAATCTTCACTGAAAATTCTGCTGCACTATTCTGATAAAAACATCTCAAAAATATTCTTCCCTTGATTGACGCTTGGCCGACCCATTCATGCTCCTCTAGCCATCCTAGTGGCATCCTACCTGAAGTAACGGTACTTATGCTCTCCTGGACTTACGCAAACAATTCCTAACCCGATGGCCGTGCTGGCCACATTCAAAACATATTCCCCTTTTTACTCTGACACTGGGCTGACTCACGCCTCCTTTCCACAAACTCGACACACAATCGGTGAGTCCTCTACCTCCCATCAAGGAATATCATGCACCATTCTTTGCACTGAGGTCTGTTTCAAGTACCCCATTAATGTCCCGAAGCATGTTTCCTCTGTTCTGTCTTATCAACGGCGGTGCAGGAACACCTGTGGTTCCATCTATCTATACGAACAATCTTTGATCAAATGACTGTACTGGCGACACTCGTAACAAGTCATTTCCCTCTTACAGCATGAGATAGATCCATGTCCTTTCTTACAGACATGACACCCATTGATCGAGTTGAGCACTGACTTTCCAATTCAAATCTTCCGATTAGGTGAAATGGGGCACCTTTCTTCCGACATCGCCATTTCCCCCAATCAATTTCCATTTCTGCTTAAACTGTACTCTGACTCAGATACGGTGGCTTGATCCTCGATCACAACTCAAGATTGGGCCTCAACAGGCGTGGCAACAACAACAATCACAACCCTGGTAACGGTAGAAACAACGACAACAGCGGCGGCTCGGTCCTAAGCTTATTGACCCGACAAGCTTCCAAGGAACACTAGCGCCTGAACGATCCCAACAAACCTAGGATCATTCGGTACTACTACACTCTCAGTACTAACTTGCGGCGGTACTCTCACACTCGCGCTGGTCTAAACCTGCGCTCTACCTCGGGTACCAACTCTTGTCAACGTCCTACCCCGAGGTACAGGTCCTATCGACCTCCTCCGAGGAGTTCTACACTCCTGGTCACTCATCTTACAGGTTCCTTATAGACACCTGTTTTCCGATTCCAATATCTCATTAAAATCCGAGTGACAACACAAACAAGCTACCAATCAGCTATCACCCACATGCATTAGCATATTAAAAGCCTTTCCTACTAACTATCCCATGACTCATCGCATCTTATCAATCCATACACAGACCATGCTCTGATACCACTTAAACAAGGATGTCACGCCCCGAACCTCAAGCGCGCCCACATCCCACCATGGTCATGTAAATGCGACATTCTCAAGTAGTGTCGCCAACCCCATTCGTTTATTATTGCGCAAGCGAAATGTATTATAAAACCCCTGGCAATGAAATACGGGATAGAAAAGCAGGAAGCAAAACCACAACATAACACTTTCATAATTCAACAGAATTACAAACAGGGGTCTACGGCCAAAAGCCTACAAAAGACCGGCTCTTAAAAAGGAACTGTCCTACGACCTACAAGTCGGACACGTTCTCCAATCCTCCTGACTTCACCTCTGCAACTCCTCAAGGTCAACCAAGGCTATCCAGTTGCTCCGTCCACCAGGGACCTGAAATTTTTAATCCCCAAACCGGGATGAGATAATGTCTTAGCAAGTTCAATCCCCTAAACCCCTATTAGAAAGAAAATACGCCCCGAGTGGCCTAGCCACATCACACAAAGACTTACCTTGCATTAGTCTTCATCTGCAGGTTAGCACAGTTTATATAGTCCAACCACGTGCAATTATGATAACTAAATAATTGAGGCACAATCACATCATCAGAACAATTCAACCACTTGGATCGTCTGAGCGATCAATCGACTCGGCCGATTTCATGTCATTCTAGCAAATCAATCACTGCCTCCAATCACGACTCTACATGTAAGTCTAACATTTAGTGGTAATCACGGCCCCACTCGGCAAAATTAGAATTAGTGGCATCACGGCCCCATTCGACACAACCTTTAAAAGGTGGTAGATCCCGGTCCGATGGGCAGGACCTCTAATAGGTGGTAATTCACGGCCCTATTGGGCATGACCTCACATAGGTGGTAAATCACGGCTCGATTGTGCGTGACCTTTATCAGGTGGCATATCACGGCCCCACTGGGCGCGACCTTTATCAGGTGGCATATCATGGCCCCATTGGGCGCGACCTTTATCAGGTGGCATATCATGGTCCCATTGGGCGCGACCTTTATCAGGTGGGATATCATGGCCGGGCGCGACCTTTATCAGGTGGGATATCATGGCCCCACTGGGCACGACCTTTAATAGGTGTTTAAATATGGCCAATCTCCCATCAATTTCGACACTTGCGATTTTATAAAAAGAATCCCTATTTATCGCAATCAACACTCAG
The DNA here is from genome assembly GCA_014182725.1 of Eucalyptus brandiana. Classification (NCBI taxonomy): domain Eukaryota; kingdom Viridiplantae; phylum Streptophyta; class Magnoliopsida; order Myrtales; family Myrtaceae; genus Eucalyptus; species Eucalyptus brandiana. The sequence continues at coordinate 20,593,931 of CM024678.1, forward strand.
TTTGCCACATCCATTCATCAAATTCAAATTCTAAATGCACAGTAGCGATCAACACGAAATTATGAGAATTTAGGGTCCCAAAATAATTTTCGGAATTTATTAAATAATTAAAATTATTCCGAAAATTAATTAAATAATAATATCCATATCTTTTTTTACAATTCACACTCAATTTATAATATCCAATCATCAATTTCAAAATCGACGACCGACACGAAATTCGAGAATTTAGGGTCTTGACAAAATTTTCGGAATTTAATAAATAATTGAATTTATTCCGAAAATAATTAAATAATAATATTTTAATAATTTCGAGATATTTAAATAAATCAAAAGTAAATTCCTTTATGTCAAATCAAGGCTTATTCTAAATAAATCTACTTACCCTTAATTAAGCACACTTTAAATTAAAACACCACATTAATCTAATCTACTCTTAAATAACCTAAACTAACAACCTAATAATACTTAACATAAACTAAACCTCCCTAAGCATAATTAACCCTCTAAGCGAGGTTTAGTGAGCTAAATTCACCGATTAACAAGCTGAGCGGACCAAAACGACGAGGACGACATGAGGATCAACTTTTCTCAAAGGCGGCCGAGCATCCGGGGCCGGGAAGCTGGCCAAAACGGGCCAAACGTCCATTGCCATACCCATTTTCTGCAACTACTGATTTGGGGCCAAGAAGGGCGGATCCGGCATCGGAATGGGCAGAGGAGGGCGGCGGCAGCTCGTGCGGGCGAGGCGGTGGCTCCGGCAGGTCTCCCGGTGACCCTAGCGACGGCGACGGCAGCTGGACAGAGGAGATGGAGCTTGGGGCCGGGCGAGCAGGGCGGAGAAGCGCGCGACTGCTGGCCGACGAAGCGACACGCGGGTGCGCGGGCTTCGCGCGCAGACGACGACGGCGGCGGCGGCAAGCTCCGGCGATGAGCGTGCAGGCGTCGAGCTCGGCTGGCTTTCGTCGACTGCTGCACGAGTTCTCAGATCTGCTGGGGACATGGGCTGAGGCGGAGCGGAGAGGCAAGCTAACCGACAAGCGGCGCGGGCGGCGCGGGGCGGCGGCGGCGACGACGGCGTGCGAGCAAGAGCGGACGACCAAGGCTGCAGCTTCTTCTTCTCTGCATTTTTCTGGTCTTCGCACCATGGAAATGGAGGAGAGAGGTGACGGGAGAGAGGAAGGGAGGAGAGAGAAGGAAGGGGGTAATTTCTTTTCTTTTTCTCTTTCTTTAATCCACAAAATGGCCCACCATGACATCATCAAGTGATGTCATACTCAAACTAATTTCCAATCTCCCACAACAATCTTCAATGGGTCCATTTTATTTTTCCGCCGAGGCATGAAACTTTGTACATCAATTCCTTCAATTCCAATCAATTCTCTCCCAATTGAATTAAATTAAAGTCCATAAAATTAATCCAATGTCACCACACTTCAATTCACATCTTCACTTATCCGTAGAACCAACTTAAGTCCCCAAAAGCGCAATCAAAGGCAAGCCTACTAATCGCTGAAAAATTCTAATTAGATGAAAAAAAATCTTCTGAAGATGAGTTAATATTCTTAAAATGATTTGTGACACACCTAGACTTCCAATTTCTGAATTCGATCTTAATTCCACGGTTAATTTCACTTTGGCACGATACTAGCGCGGCCCAACCTACCGGGTAGCCTTTAGAAATTTTCATGCATTTGACCTGTGGTTGATTATCTCAAGCCACAATGTACATCTTTGAAACATTGACGACTTTCGATTGTCGGGGTAATCTCAAGGTTTCAAATACGAACACAGGGTACCCAATCGATAGAAAAGTCGGTCCAGTGCCGATCGACAAGAATTGTGCGATCTGGTGGAATCACCCACACCTAATCACATGCCTCTGTCGAGTCGATCTATCTTTGATCTATAATCGATTTTTAATTGTGCCGCAATGACCCTTGCAGATTAGCTCAGTCGGAATGTCACTTCCTGGTCAAATTCTCGAGTCTGATGCATTAGAGTTTCTTAACGGCTTCACCTGATAGACTAGTTTTCACATGAGTGGCCGACTCAAGGAAAAGAACTATACGCGTGCCAACGAAATGCCCGTCTCAATTTATTGAAAATAGAATTGGAAAATGGGGATGTCACAGAAGAGGATTTCTTTTTCTTTTTCCAGGCTTGGTATATAATTTACACGATAGAACCATATAAGAAATAACAAAAGTGGAGGCACCAAGATTTAGAATAAACAAAGAAATATAAAATATAAAATATATGATATATCTTGTATAAAACATATATGTAACATATAGAGTTGCTTCGGAAGTCCTAAAATTGAGGAACAACCCATACAATGTAGAGTGCAGGGTCCTAGGACCAAGGACCGGCCTAGTCCTACTGTGGTCTAGTTGGGCCACACCCTTTCAATCTTGTTGATTGCTATTACATTGGGAGAATGAATGTAGACTTAATCTAAGCTAAATCACTATAAGATTTGCTTGCAACTCCTTCTATCTCTCTACTTATTTCATTATTTATCTCGTAGAAGCATCATTAATCTGACATAATCAAACATCTATCAAAATTAACTTGAGTTGTTCCCGAAAAAATCTAAAGTTTTGAGAATCAACTTATTCACCACCCTCTTGGATGAATTTTCCACGTAAATAACCTAAAGACATAAAAGACATGATTGAATATGAATATATGTCTCCAACAAAATGAGGAAATAGTGGTTCACTTCTAAATCTAATGAAAAAGTGATTTCCTATTTGTTGAGAAACTTAGTCCAATCCAATTTGGATGTCCATTTGATAATTGCTGGAATACCAAAATACAAAATCTCCTATGTGAATTTGAAATTTTGTCTATAGGCTCAAATTCAAGATATTTTCTAACAATCTCCACCTACTTAATATTTGAGTCGTCATAATTGATTTCTTACTCGCGTTGTTGATTCGAATGAAAAGGCGAATAGCAAGCAAAACCAGCTGGCTAAAAACCATCAAAGCTAGCCGACTTTTCTAGATATCCTTGTAAATCATAAATCAGGAGAGTAAGGGAAAGAAAATCAAAAGTTGGATTCAACTCAACCAATATGTCGTTATCAATCGGATGTAAATTATTGACAAATTAGGTTAAAATATGTGAAATCCACCCAACTTCCCCTCCCGGATGGGTTCGGCGAGGAAATATGGTCGAGCCATCTTACAAGATCCACGCCGACGTCTTCGCGAAAAATCATGATTTGTCATCCATTGCGTGCGATTGAATTCAACTCGGTGTGAGGTGACCTGGATAGGATTAGCAATTATGATAACCGACGTTGGTGACGCACCTCGCACGCGATAAATGTGAATAATCGGACGTTGGCCCTAAGGCTGCAATAAAACTATCCCGACTTTGGTTTGATAACAAATTCACAAACAAAACTAAGAGGGTGGACATGACTGGAGGTTCATATCTGCCCTGCTACTCGGCGATAAAATAGTGAAGATTGGGTGCAAAATTGTACTGTGCGATGAAGTGCTCAAAAGTATAATCAAGCCATCAACAAACTAGCGTCACCTTAGACAGCGGATGATTCTTGCCCTTTCCTATTTAAGATCTTTTGCAGTCGATTTTAAAAATTAGAGCGTTTGAATTGTTCTAGGTCTGAATTTCGAGACCTAATAGCTCAAGTTCTTATTCTTTTTTCCATAAATTCGATTGTCTAATCATCTGTTTTGTACAAGATACACGGTTGTATCTAAGCTTTCAATTGCCTAAGCCAATTAGCGATGACTGAAATGCCTAGCAATTTCCTGCCAACGTAAATTTGACATAATCAATAGGTCATAATCAATAGGAGGGGTTTCAATTCCATGTCATTAGGTAGTTTCTATCACAAAACCTGGTGCACACATCTTCATTTTCAACCACATTTCCCCTCTTTCCCATCCGCATCCTCTCCCTCTGATGACTTCTTCAACAGTGGCTAAACAAGTTTTGAGAGTAATAACATTTAGATCTATGGACATATGTCGAATTGAAATTGGTATGGGTTTATTTAATAAGAGAAAAGATAATAACTCGGCATGCGTGTTCAGCGCATTTACATATTTAATTGAGCCAATTTGGGATTCTCACTTTGGAAATTCGACTCCAATATAAGACAGGTTCGGGATAATTTACTGTAGATTGGTTCTCGCCCGGGATGTAAACTCTATATGTAGCACGAGCCATTCTAGATTGATTCGGGTTTCCTACGCTAGCATCGGATGCCTCCTGCATCAAGTGCAAAGGCAAAAGTGAAAGGCTAACATGACAAATGGATGGTCTGTCTATCCTATCAATCAATGAAATAGTATGTCGACAATTATATGGGCGGATGTGGGCCAAGAATATGCTGAGTTGCCTCGAGGCAATTTCGGTACAAGAGTCAAGTGATGTGATCTTGCATAAGGAAGTGCTCCTGCAACCTCTTGGGGATGGCCGGGCAAGTTGGTCTCCCATATTGCAATTTAATTCAGCTGCCCATGTGAGTGCTTTGAAGGCACTGCAAGCGCAGCCGTGGGTTCGCTCAACTGGGCTGGCTTCCTCATGATCACAATCTCTTGATAGTAACTTAAGGAGTATTGATAACGTGTTTTTTGTCATTAAGGATGCATCGTTGGACATATTTTTATTGGTTTGCTACTTATCAGTGCAAGAGTGGTGGTATCGAGCAGTGGGAGAACAACGTTGAGTGCAATATTGTGGGTATAAGTGACATTAGAATCAAAATATACGATGGAATTGTGAAGATGTTGATTGGTGTAAGACATGCTCCAAAGTTAAAGAAGAGCTTGATGTGCTTGAGTGTCCTAGATTCAATTGTGTTGTCAATATACTTTCGAAAATAGAAGGTTGCTCAAGATGACTTAGAGATGATGAGAGGAATCAAGCATAGAGGCCTGAATGAACTCCAATGGGAGGCAATGGCAGATTTTGCTCTGGGAATTGGATGCATATGTTAAAGAGATGGATTGTGGCAAATGTTTTTGGGGGCATGTTGGCATGAGAAGCTTGAAGGTTTTGGGTGAGAGGAATCTATTATATAGTTATGTGACTAAGGAGCTAAATATGTGTAGGTATTATACATTGTGCAAACAACAAAAGATGCATTTTAGTACAATTGTTAGAAAAGCTACGATCATTGGAGAGTTGATTCGCTTGGATCTTTACAGGTTGTCGTTTCAAGTAAGAGTGTTAGATTTATGCTTGTAGTTATGGATGACTATTCGAGAAAGACTTAAGATGCACATGATAATCATTCTATTTCTATTCAAGAACTATTTTTTTGTTCCAGACTTATTTCTGAAACAAAATATGTTTGGTAAAATTATTTCATTTTTCTATTTATGGAATAGATTTTTATTCAAGAAATAAGTTTTGAACATAAATTAAAAGTAATTTTTTTTACTTCTCTATTTTCTGGAATAAAAATAAGAAATAAAAACTTTTCTTATTGTCCGTCCTCACTACGAGCTGATCATCATCCACCATCCGCCGTCCATCGATCACTATTCGCCATTGTTTGTTGCCGTTGGTCACCAACTGTTGTCTGTTGTCTACCAGTCGCCGTTCGCCGTTTGTTGTTGGTCGCAGTCATCTACCTGAGAGAAAGAAATTTTTTGTCGTTATCATACGTGTATTTTTTCTTGAAAACTCATTCAAGAATAGAAATAATAATTTTTTTTTCTAGAAATCAAATTTTGGGTAGAATGGTTATCATTCGTGCCCTTAGTTGTTTACTTGGCACTAGATTGATGTTGTTGTCAAGATTAAACAATTGAAAACTTTGATAAAATAGAGAATGTCAAGAATATTATATATAAAGTTCCACACAAAATCGTTAATGCATGTTGGACGGAGGAGGCACAACAAGAAGTAGCACTGGTACTGGTGAATTACAATTGGTTGTAGAGTTGATTAAAAAAAAACAACACTAGAAACAACCTATAAAATGCTCTCTAATGCTGCATGGTTAAGAGATCCATTATAGATCGTGATGCGCTTAATACAACAAACTACATGGTAAATAGATCCTCATTGAATGTGATCAGATGTTAGAATTCTGGGGAAGTAGAACATGACGTCTATGAGGAAATTGATATTGGCCAACTCAAAATCGAGTTGCAATTACATGAGGTAACAAGTAAGTAGCTAAAACTTACACAAGAATTGATACAGACGGTACCATTATTGAGGTGAAGTCTGTAGAACTAATCGTTATTGTAGCTGCTAAGTTTGACAACTTAAGTGGATGATCTCTAAATAGGCAAAAATGTAATTGTGGTTTTGCTTGGTAGAAAGAAGCCTTCAGCCAAAGGTGCAAGAGGAGTTGGCATCTTAATGAAATCCGTGGTTATGGTGAAATTCGAATGATGTTTGGACTTCGAAAACAATTGTGGTGGTTGGGAAACCCATTGAGGCTATGGGAGAATAGCCCACATGAAATTATTGTGATTTGACTCAAATGTCAAGTAAAAGTAAAAGTTAAAATATACTACAAGTCCGAGTTCATTACAAGAGAGTCCAACCTGAATTGAAATGTGTTGAAGCTTGGCCCATGTTGTGCGGATGGCCCGGGGTTCTTCAAGGAAAGTCCAAGAAGTTGCAGATTCGTCGAGACCGAGTGAAGTGATGAAATCGCAAACATTTGGAAGTCCGAGTTTCGATATTGGTCGAGTTAGTGCCATCTCGTGATAACTTTTGAGAATTTCTCCGTGAGATTGGGTGACTATTTTACAAGGATTTGTGTGTGGTTAAACACTTCGAGTTAGTTATTAGGTGAACTTGTTTGCTGGAAAATATTGAAAATATTTGAATGACTCGTTTATAATTGTAATTTCCATCATATCAGTTGATCTATAGCGGTACTTTGTGCTACTCGTCCTGTAAAGTAGTTCCCTTAACTACATAGATATCATGTCCGATGAATTTCTTCGGTCCGTTTATTATTATACTTGATTGCTCATTTTTATGCAACTGTCACAGAAACAATTAAAATGCGAGCATGAATGCTTTTACAGTACAATTTTCATACTGTACAATTTTACAATACATTATCGTAACTTAGTACAAAAACTTCATGATAAATTGTTAAAGTATTCACAATGTTAAGTAATCAAGTGTAAAATGAAAGTATAATCAAAGTACGATATTACAAGGAGTTAATTTTAGAAATTTCTAAGCAAGCACTAATTAATTCGTTTCTTTGGAAAAAAGAAGAAGAAGATAGAACCACTTTCGTTTGACAGTACAAGATTTGGAATCTGATACAATTTGTATTAAAAATTAAAAAAAAAATCTGAGACTTTTACATCATATCTCAAGTTTGGCGAATCAAAACACAAGATCTCGCGTTATTGGTGTGACAATCTTGTACCAAATTGACTCATTTAATTCATGTTAATTTATTTTTATGTAATATAATTTTAGCAATTCATTTTCAATCCAACCTAAGCTACATTGTTAGTGTTTTTTCTCCTTCAAATGTTGCCTTTGAGGAATGGACAACTCCATAAATTGGCTAGCCAAAGTCAATGAGGGAACTTAGGTTTGGTTATGGATGGGGTTTGAAGCTGGCGGAGACATGACGGGTGAAGGACTTTGCTTGGGCGATGAGTATTGTCCTCGCTAAAACTATGAATGCAATGATTGAATAGTAGTTATTGTTGATTCATCTCCATGCGAGACATCAATAATTATTCAAGAAGATGTTTGTATGAATCTAAATCTGAAGAAACTGGGAATGATTTCGACACTCGCATTATCCGTCCACTGCCTGGCTATTTCTCCCTATGGACAGGTAGTGATTTATCTAATATGAAATCTCTTGCAAGTTTAGAGGATGATGGTATATGTCGGATCAGAAAAAAAAAAAAAAAAAGTAGCCATCAACATCATCGCATCACATTCATTATTCTATTCAATACAAAGACTCCTCAGCAAGTTCCAAGTTTTAGAGACACTTACTCTTCTTGATACGGAAAACTACGGGACATATCGTCTTCTATTCATCTACACCATAGAAGTTTGGCAAATGTAAAATCAATAGATGGCAAATTCCTAAGACCCATTAAAGGGAACAACATTTGACGGCTGAGAAAAATCGACTTGTGTAGAACCAGCTCATAACTTTTGATGCGCTATGCTTCGGTATGATTGCATTCTGGTCGCCCATTATTAGCTCTCCTTGTGAAAACTGCATCAATATTCATCAAGCTGCGATTTTTTGGGATGTTACAACGTTGACAAACGTAACAGACTGAGGACCCTGCATCACATGTCAACTCATACACAAATTAGCAGGATCATGATGATCGTTAGCCTTTTTTTTTTTTTTTTTTTTTTTTTTTTTTTTTTTTTGGTGGTAAAAAAACATGTGATTGTCAAGCTTTATGAGAAATGATTGAGTAGAATATAAATTCAAGGGAGCACTGCCGACAAGAAAATCATCAATATCTTCTTGCTTTGCAAGGTCTGCACAATTCCCTCCATTTACGGACTCTACAAAATGTAAACGGGTATAAAGCCACATATATCAGAAAGCAGAATGGCTAGTGACGTCGGCCAAAGATGACTTTAATGCTTAAGAGAGAAGAGAGGGACTGAGGGATGTTTTCTTGAACTTTGCTATTTTGATTAAGTGAATTCATAGCACACTGAAACTCATTTTTTAGGGTTTTCTTTTCGAAGCCCA